>OY728127.1:1623030520-1628030520 GCA_963277665.1 Viscum album | reverse complement strand
TAAACTTTTATCATGAAAATAAGTTTATTACGATAAAAATATCCATTTATATTTTTTAAATATTTATTTAACTCACATATATATCATAAAAACACATTTAATGTGTTATTTTGACTTTTCTAGTCTTGCGTAAGCATTGCACAAGCATTTGGATAAGTCACTTGTAATATAACTCTATAATTCATGTATAAAGATAAAAAACATAAATAATAATTAATATTTAATATAAGATTTTATCAAGGACTTATCTCATTCTGATTATTATTTTTAGGATACCAAATTTGAGTTTTCTACTATTGTGTACGCACTCCGTCAGCACTAAAAATGATTTTCATATTTATTATGCAATAAATTATAATCCAAATGTTTTAAAATAATTTTTAATGATATTTAAATTTTTTTATCATTATTATTTTCGTTCTATAAGTTTCATAAATTTTTATATTATTTCTATGTCTTGGAGATATAATAAAAGATACAGTATTTCATAAAAATATTATTTTTTTACTACACACTAAAAATTTAATTTTTTTAGAAAATGTAAAAAAAAACTCATCCTAGGAAAAAATTTAATTTATGAATCCAAAAATAAATTCCATTCCCTAAAATTAAATTCCTATAATTGAGATATATTAATTTTAAAATAAGTTCAAAAAATGCAATGAAAAACAGGTTTTTGGAAAAAAATATTTTTTTATTAAAAATGCTTATTTATGCATAGAAATAATTTTATGAAAAATTCAATTGTAAAATTTATTAAAATGAACCTAATTTAATTATTCATTATATAATAGAACTAATTTTTATTTTAAATTATTTTAAAATAAAATGGAACTTCACAAATGGTTGAAACAAAAATAAAGTTTTCAATAAAAATTGGTATTTTTCATTTTTCACTAGAAAATAAATCTTTCAGAAAAATTTGAAAATTTCACTATAAGATAATTTTGATATGAAAATATAGAAAAATAGTTTCATTTTATAAAATATATTCTCTAAAATTAGAAAAACATTATTATATTATTTTCCCATAAAAATTAATAGAAATAATTTTTGAAGAAAACATATAAAATGGATTTATTTAAATCTGAGTCTTTAATTCCTAAGAATCAATCAATAAATTTTTATTGATTAATGTCTTTATATATATATATTTCATAATATGGTTAATCTTGTTCCCACCCACTAATTTAATGGCTAGGTTTTAATGGTTATATTTAAATAATGATATTTTGGTGTTTGTTTAATCTTGGTTTTACGTATTGTATATGCAATCAAATATGGTGTTATTTTAAAATGTGGGGGTGTCACATATATAATGGGATGGGACATCATCTCACATGATGACTACCCAAAAATCTTCATGTATAAGTCTTAGGCATCATCTGTAGGCACCCCATACATGTCAAATAACACAACTACTATATATATTTTTATCCTCTAGAAATATGATGCATTCATATTCATTTATTTTCTATTATAATTTGAAATTATTTAATAAATATATTCAAAAATTAGTATACATATTTAATAAATTATTTTTTAACATTAATAATTACATAATAATCATAGTCACCCTCTAATACCCTCAAGATGTTAATTTTGGCAACATATGCCTAGTTATTAACCACTCCTTGGCTACTCCATCAGATCCCCTTGATATCCCTAAAGGATAAGGTGATTCACAAGAATTAGGGAGAAAACCTGATAAATATGGGATAATACCAAATGGAATCAAATAGAATAAAGGGGTTATACTAAAAGTATGTATCATACCTAGTGAAGTTGGTAATATATAAAATGTGTTTGATGGAATTAGAGTTGTGGAGGACTTGTTCGTATCATTAAATTGTTTGGTTTTTTGAATTCATGGATCCAAAAAGAATATAAAATAATATATGTTATAAATTGATTTTTTTTAAAAAAATCATGTACAAAGATTAATTTAATTCATGTATTCTAATTAAACAAATATTATATAAGATAAATAAGGACTAAGAATACAATAAATTAATTTATCATTGACCATATTATTTTCATCCTCCACCGTTGACATGATTTCATCATCTTCATCCTCCCTTTAGAGACCTAATATTTCAATATTACCATAGAAAAATATATCAATCTTCTCTTTTTATGGGAAACTCTATCATAAAAAAATTATTAAACTTCATCACCCATATCACCCAAGACTCTTAGCTTGACATAAACTATAAAACTTCACCCTTCATTGACTCTACCATCAACATAATAGACTATTTTTTCTTGTGAATCCAAACTATATGGATTTTGTTCTTCACACTCACTAGTATTGTTCAACTGAGATAACTTAAATTAAGTAAATTGTGATGAATCATTCTCTATCTCCCTGTAAATGTAACATCTCGGCCTGGGTGCCACACATCAGTTCCTCGAGTTGGTCGGTCACATGACCTCAAGCACGCCTCCTTATAAGCCATATGCTACCTACTAGTAGAAATGGTCTAATGTCGATCATGGGAAGACTATGCCCTATTTTCTTAGAGTAATACACTAGAGTAAATAAATATACAATAAAAACTATATAACTAAATGATATCATAACTATAACAATACCAATATAACAAGATAACAAAAACTACAAATACAATTTCAAAAAAAACAGTTGATGTGCCATGCCAAAATATGTGTCTAGTGTCAAAATGAAAACTAAAAGTAAATACACTAATGAATCCCAAGCGGGTCCCAAACCACTTATAGTTCCATCATCCATGCTCCATCCCAACTTAGCCACCTAACACAGGGCCTTTTTACTTATCTTGACCTAAAATCTTGAAATCTATTCGGGTACTGATTAAACAGCCTAGGTAGGGTATGAGTAAAACTCAATAGGCCACCACCAACAGTGTATAAAACAATATCCAGACAATAAAATTGTATGTAGTTGTATAAAAAAATAATCACAACGCATAAATAAATAGTTACCATATTGTCAAATTATTCTTTATTTAATCACATAACCTCTCTGGGTTTTCAAGGACACCCAAACCTCAATTCCTCCTTAGTCCCACACTGAAGTCTACACTATCCTCAAGGGATATAATGTCTTTAAAAACCATTGTTACCATTCTATATATCATTTCATATCTCATAATTCCATTGTTAACATTCTATATTTCATGTCATATCTCACAATTCCATTTTTACCATTCTAGATTTAAATTCTCAATTGAATTCCATTGCTACCATTCATCATTTCAATATCATTCCATTAATTAATTCAAAAAATAATTAATCATATCAATCCTATTAAATAAATCAATAATTAATTAGTATTCTCAATCCCATTAATTAACTCAACAATCAATTAATCTTATCAGTCCCATTAATTAACTCAATAATTAATTAATCATCTCAATATCACTAATTAACTCAAAAATTAATTAATCATCACTACTTAATTATTAATTCAACATTTTTTTCACCACATAAATTCCATTAATTAATTTCCCAATTAATTAATCAAAATCCACCATCCCAATAATCTCATAATTAATTCACCAATTAATCATTTAATTTCCAATCTCATTATCCTATAATTAATTCATCAATTAATTATTCACATTCAAAATATCAATATACTATAATTAATTCATTAATTAATTATTTAAATTCATAATCTCGATATCCTATAATTATTCATTAACTAATTATCCCTATTTCACAATCCCAATAACTCAATAATTAATTTAATAATTAATTATCCTTATTCCCAAATCTCATTATTCAATCAAATCCTCAATACCTTAATTAATTAATTGAACACATTAATTAATTCAATTTAGAAGTTTCTAATTACTAAATACCCTAGAAATTTTACAATTACATATGCATAATTGAAACCATGACTATGGAATTCAAATAACATAACACTTACCTTAATTCATTTATGAACGATCACTCAGCAGAAATCCCCAAAATCTGAGTGGCATAACGAGGTAGAATGAGAACCAGATCTAATACCTCAAATCGCCATCAAACAAATATAGATCTCTTAAATATAGATCCAGATCAAAAATCCTAGATCTAAATCCACAAAAATGGATCTATATATAATCAAAACATGAAGAATGAACCCTTTCTATAATGGGATAAGAAAGGAAGAGGAATCAGAAACCAAGTGGTAAAGGATTCACATACCACGAGAGGTGTAGATCTTCGATCTATACTTTGAATTGTGAATAATAGAGGTTTTAATGGATTTGAATCTATCTAATGGGCTTCAAAATCATGAAATTAATGTTAAGGTCAAATGGAGTTGATTTAGTATTAAAATGGGGCTCATAAAATTTTAAAATAAAATTTCATGTGAATTAAAATGCCATGATTGGTTTGTTAGGAAGGGGTGCACAATTTCCCCAAACCATACACCTTAAATGTGCACATATTCTAAGAGGGTTCATGGTTTCCCCTTTTAGGGAAAATGGTTTGAAAAACTACGTGCCAACCGGGTTTCACGGTTTTCTGGGCCAGGGTGCACGACTAGGGAAAATTGTGTGACAACCATGTACTACCCTAATTCTTTCAATTTTCTCATAATTTCACCCAAACACTCCCCAAGAAAAATCCCAAACAAAAATTACTCAACTCTAAGTGAAATAGTACCTGTAATCAATCCCAATACATCTCTAGAAAAGGTCAAGATCTAAAAAACTCCCAACCTTATAATATCTTATCTTCGAGATGCACTCCCAAGCATCTCCAAGATTACGAGTCAAAAAGAGTGGCCCATTGATCCCCCCATATCTTCTTATATCACAAGTTTCTTCATGTACATTTCCTTGTTTCCACAATACACAAACTATCAGCATGGTCCTTCCCCGAAATACTTTTTCACCGCGATCCAACACATGTATCAGATGCTCCCCAAAGGACGAATCTATCTCAAGATCAACATCATCCACATCGATGACATGAGAGGGGTCAGGGTGATACTTTTGAAGTTGTGACACATGAAAAATGTCATTCATAGCACTTTATTCCTATGTAAGATCCAATTGGTACACCACTAGCTCAATTCTTTCCACAACCTCAAATGGTCCAGTAAACTTGGGTGCCAGTTTCCCCTGTCTCAGTATCCTACGATGAACCAACATTATAGATACCCTAATGAATAAATGATCACCCTATGTAAACTCTATGGGTCATCTATGACTATTGTCATATGACTTAAGTCTACTTGGAGTTGTATCCGTACGTTTTCGAATAATATGTGCCTACTCTGACATCTCTTGCATGAGACTTGGTCCCAACAACTCTGACTCACATGAATCTATCCAGCATAAAGGTGATCACTATGGCCTTCCATAAATAGTATTATATGGTTCCATCTGAATCTTAGCCTAATAATTGTTATTATAGGAAAAATCCACCAAATCTAGCTATTTTTTCCAAGACCAACTGAAGTATATGACACATGCCCAAAGAAAATCCTCAAGCACCTATATAGTATGCTCTGACTTCCCAACTATTTGTGGGTGCAATTTCATACTCAGTAAAACCTACATACCCAGTTCCTTATATAAAACTTTCAAGAAGCGTGGAGTAAAACACGAGTTGCGATCTAAAAATATAGTCCATGGAACCCCATGTAGACAGACTGTCTACTGAATATAAAAATATCCCAGCTGTTCCACTAATAAAGTCTCTGTATATGTAAGAAATGTTCTACTTTCCTTAGCCTTTCGATAATCACCAAAATTACATCATTCTTCTTATGAATCCCCAAGATACCCACCACAAAGTCCATATTCATTTCATACCACTTCCACTCCAGAGTTGGAAATGGATGTAGCAAACCTCCAAGTCATTGATTCTCATACTTCACCTACTGACAGGTGCAGCATCACGTCACAAACCCAACTATCTCCTTTTTCATGTCTAGCCACTCAAACTATCATCATAGTTCATGGTACATTTTGGTCACACCTGGATTCACCACCCACTTCGAGGTAAAAAAAATTTACATCAACTCATCCTACGTGCTCTAAGGTACAACAATATGATTTTTGATGTAGATGATCCATCCTCATCTATCAATAATTCTGAAGGTGTCTCCCCACATTCAAGACTTTCCTTCAAAGATAAACATTCTATATCCTCACGCTTCTTATCCCTAATCCATCTCAAAAGTGTAAACTCCATTGAAAATGATACTAGATTCATATTATCTTGATTATCCTGACCCACCACATGCATATCAACTAGAAAATTCATCATCTTCCACTAAACACTAAACTCCTAAATAGTCTGAGTCTGATTTTTCCTACTCAAAGAGTCAGCCACACTTTTTCTATTCCCAAACATATATGCTAGCTCAAAATCAAATGAATTCATATACTTAACCCATCTACACTTCTGAATATTCAAATCTCATTGGAAAAATATATAATTTAATCCCTTGTGATTCGTATACACTATAAAATTCTCACCCAATAGATAATACTTCCAACACTTCAAGGAATAAAAAACTAATACTAACTTGAAGTCATGAATATGGTAGTTCTAGTCATGTGGCCTCAACTTCCAAGACCCATACACCACAACTCGATCTCCCAGCATCAACACTACTCCAAGTCCAATTCTAGAAGCATCACAAAACACTATGTACTCCCCACCTAGATTCGGTAGGATCAATATTGTTACTGAGGTCAAGGGATTATTAAACTCCTGGAAAGCACCATCACATGATCTAGATCATTCAAACATTAACCCTTTCTTTTTCAAGCCTGAAAATGGTGCTTTCAAATGGGAAAAGTCCTGGATGAAGTTCTAATAATATCCAGCTAACCCCAGAAATCTAAGGATATCAAAAAATGTTCTTGGGAAGCTACCAATAAACTACTTCCTACACTTTATATGGGTCTACAGACACACATTCCTCCAAGACTATGTGTCCCAAGTAATGTGTTTGATCAATCCAAAACTGACACTTAGATATCTTGGCATATAGAAGATTCTCTCTCAGTGTACTCAGTATGATTTCATGATGTCGGGCATGATCATCATGAGTCTAGGAGTACACCAATATTTCATCAACAAGCACTAACACAAACCAATCCAAGAATGGATGGAATATTTTGTTCATCAAGGCCACAAACATTGTTAGTGTGTTTGTAAACCAAAACGGCATTACAGAAAACTCATATATACCATAACTGCTTCTGAAGGCAGTCCTTGGTATATCAGAACATTGAACTATCAATTGATGATACCCCAATCTCAATTCAATCTTAGAAAATACACAAGCTCCTCTCAACAAGTTAAAAATGTCATCGATTTTTGGAAGAGGATATCGGTTCTTCACTATTATCCAGTTTAACTTCTCGTAATCGACACACAAGTGCAAAATCCTTTCACCCTTTTTTGAAAATAGAACTGTTGATCCCCAAGGAGATGTACTTGGATGGATAAACCCCTTATCCATTAACTCTTATAGATTCTTGATCTCTTAAATCCCTATTGACACCATTATTTATGGTGGAATAGAAATAGGTTCAGTTCCTGACATGAGCTCAATAGCAAATTCCACACCTCTCTTACGTGGAAACCCTGATAAGTCTTCAGGAAGAACATTCTAAAACATGTCCACTATGGGTGAAAATACATTATGTTTCACACCCCCATCATCTAGAATTAGACTAGTGACCTCGGTTATGAGCTCCCCAAGTTGCTGAGTAATTGTCCCTTCTCATCCTGCCTAGATATCCCACTCTCCATGGTAAACATAGTTTTCACCCTTAGGATATGTAAAAGTCAATCTCCTATGGTAATAATAAATATGATATCAGTATTCTACTAACTAATATAGATGAAAAAGTGTTTCAAGCCTAACATGTCTAGGATGTATAGATCCCATAGAAAATGATACTCTCCAACTTTGAGAGAACATACCTTGCACAAGAATATGTCCCTAGACCACACCCCCAACAATGTATCTATTATCAACACCCCTCTCACTAAATCTACCACTAGTCTCAAACCATTCACAAGTTTTGTATAAATAATGGAATGACAGGAACCAATATCAAATAAAGCACTAGATAATGTAGAATCTACAAGAATATTACCTATCACAATCGATGGTCTAGACTCATTATCCGCCAGTGTAGATTGAACTACTTGCAACTATCCTTCTCCTCTTCCCTATGATGCAGTCTGACTCCCCTTTCCTACACCACTCTACTAATATGGGTTCCCTTTCCTAGAAGTATTGAATCCATTACCTCTACCACCATGGATAGTAGAACTCCAATTGTCATCCTGATATGGTGTAGAAGATCCCCTTCCAACACTGTGATTATGTCTAGATGCCACATAATTACTAGTATGTTGTGGGTTCCTATAGAACTTCAATAGAATTTCCATATTTCTGCAATATCATCACTACATTGGTGCTCTGGGACAGTGTCTATGATAGTGTTTTGGCCTACTGCACTAGTGGAAAATCACTAGAGAAATGTCTTGTGTAATTGACTTCCCCCTCTACACTCTCTTTTCCACTATACTAGATAAAGTTCTCATAAAAAATCTTCCTACACTCAGAATAAATACCTCTTGATCATCTTATTGCAACCATCTTTCCTACACTATAATCCTCCTTCGGGTTACCCTCAACTATGATATCTCGATTCACCATTTATGAAAACTTCTTCAACCTAAAGATGTTCACCTGGGACTTAATTTCACACTTAATTCCTTCTTGAAATCATTTTGTTGAATTATTCTCATTTGCTTCAAATGCAGGAGAAATGTAGTGAAAATATATAAAGAATCCATCATATTCTATCATGGACTTACTACCTTAAGTCAATCCCATGAATTGGGCCACTCTCCCTAGCCTCAGTGTCTTTAGATAGAAGTGCTCCGAGAACCTCTCAAAGAATTACTTCCATAGCATACCATTAGCCTGTCTAGTTAGAGCATGAACATCCCACTAGCGCTTCATTGATCCTCATAGCATATATGTTTCCATCTTGGCCCTCTTCTTAAGAGGAGTCTCCAAGTGGTCAAGTATAGTCTAGATAGACTCAATCTATAACTCAACTCCCTCAGTTCCACCCTCTTTAGTAAATGGTAGAGGGTGTGTCCACTAAATCACATTCATTAAATTCTCTTATCCATCCACCCTAGGTCTCTTTCCATTAATTGCATGGACTGAGAAAATTTCTACCAAAACTTCTCTCCAACTTCCTCACCTAGCATTATCGGTGCCTCAAATTCCACCATTGGAGGATCATCCCTAGACATATCCTCCTATAATCCTCTCAACATGTGTCATCAAGGAGGCATAACTCTACAAGAAAAACGAACACCTTAGGATACTTTTCTAAACATTAACACATTTATGGGAAGACACAATAAGGCAAAACAATTCTTTTCCCCAAACCCCACCACATGGTTAAAAATGAGGTGTTAACACTACCCTTAACCATCCTAAATCTAGGTCAATATTAACAAAGGGTATTTCATTTTCATTATTCATGTTGGTCATTTATAAACCTAATTATTCTCATCTTGAATCATTTTACCACTTTAAATTTCATATTAGGAACCATTTTCAATTCAATTTTTATAAGCAAGTAAAAACAGTTCAAGTTAAACAACTTACCCAAAACTTATTTTCTATGTGTTCCTAAAATGATTCATGTAACAAAATAATCTTGAGTGCCTAGTATGATGCATGAAAACTAAACTCTCTTGAAATATTGGGCCATGATTCAACTCTCATAAAATATTAGAAACAATAATCACATCATTCCATAGGCATGTCACCCAAGGTGAAATAATATTCAACTATAATAGAAAACAACAATAACAACAATCCCACCCCGGAGCACTTAGGTTCTCCCCCATGCATGGGTTAGTTACTCCCATTCATGAGCTCATAACCAAGGCTCGAATCTTCTTAATCTCCTATATAACTTTCCCAAATAGTAATAAAAAATAAAAGAAAAAGAAAATTGGCTCTAATACCACTTCATAACATCCTGGTCTAGGTCATACAAATCGGTATGTCAGTCAAGTCAATCACATGACCTCAAATGCACCTCCCTATACATTAGAGGTTGTCAACTAGTAGCAAGAATCTAATGTTGTCATGACCCATCCCCTAGGGCCCGTGCCATGACAACCCCAAGCCCGCATTCCATAGGCCAGGGGTTGGAGACCAGCACCAAAAGGAATTTCCATATAATAGGAAGGCATTGCCTAAAACTTGTACCGACACACAATCCAAGAACACAACAAGAATAAACCAAAAAGTAAAACTGTAGTAGTAAAAAGTGTGTATTGAAAGTAAAGGGGCCGGAATTCAAGACCAACTAAAAGATACAACTACAAAAAAAAACAGCTCCTAAGATCATCCACCAAGGATCTTACCTGAAGGGTAGGTACAACTCGTCTCAACATCTCTCCACGTCAATCAGTCACCGTCGGGTACCACTTAGTTCCAAATCCTGAAGTCTCAACCAAATTGATCGTCGTCTGCACAAGACACAACAAGGTGCGGGTGAATCCCATGCAGGGGTGATTATAACAATACCTAATAGGGAACCAGAGACCCATGAAGGTCTCTCATAATTCCACAAAGGAAAACCACAAATCATGATCTCAATCATAAAGCACAAAGAAAAAGACACAACTCAAACCAGGTATACAACTCAGAGATAAGAAATAAAGATGATTGGTCTTAAACTATATCATTTTATTCTATTAGTAAGTTTCCAAAACTTAACCATGAAGAAGTTCCATTTCCGATCCACACAGGGTCGTATGTCACTGATCCATGATGGGCCGCTCTAAGGCTGGTCCTCGTCAGGTCATGCACTGCTAATTCACACAGGGTCACTTTGATTTTTATACACACAAGGTCTCTATGATGTTGATCCACACAGGGTCTCTATGATGTGGATCCACAAATTCTCTCTATGACTGTCGATCCATATAGGGTCGTTATGATGCTCATCCACAAAGGGTCGCTATGATACTGATCCACACAGAGTCGCTAAGATGTTGATCCAAACAGGGTATATATGAATGTTGATCTACATAGGTTCTCTATAATGCTAATCCACACAGGGTATCTATAATGATGATCCACACAGGGTCACTATAATGTTGATCCACACAAGGTCGCTCAACAATTGACATCCAACCAGAGGATTCTCAGCACTCGGTGCGCTTGAGTATCGTAGTATTCGATCCTTAAGATATCATTCGTGACTCAACTACCATGATGTTACACAAAGAAGTAACCCAAATGACCTCTATGTAGTAAGGGTCCCAACGTGATAGACGGCACATCAATCGGATGTTCGGTCTGTGAGTTATAAGCGTTTTAGTGCCAAGGGCGCGGTTGGATTCAAGTTCAATACAACTCGGTCATACTCCAACTTTCTCCAAAACTCAGGTGTAGTATCTCAAAAGAACCATCTCGTTCCAAGGATTCTAGATCCATATACAGTTCATCAAATGGATTTCTGGTTTTTGAGATACGTCCTTTTAAGAGTATTTGGTCCGAAAAGGGGTATGGATCTGGTCTGACCCGGTCGGACCGACACGACCCGCCCTGACCTAGGCTGACACAACCTGGTCTGGGTCAAACCGATATGGTCTAAGTCCGACCCAGCCCAGACCGAACCGGATGGGGCGGCCTGAGGGGGTTGGGTCGCGAGCTTGTCCAACTGGGCCACAGCCCACCTTGGTTGGGTGCGGCACGCCGGCCAGCCCGACCCCCAGCTGGGTGGCCTACGCGGGGGTCACTCCCCCTTCCCGAACGGCTGAGATCCATTAGGTTTTGCAACGATAGTGCCACATGGAACTGCCTTCCTATCAACAGGACCCACGAGGCGCGGGTCCCCTATGTTGTGGCTCGATTTCGTGGCGCGCGACGGTGCACCGCCCTACTGCCACTACAGCCATCCCATGCCGACTGCCCTGTCCATCAACCGTGGCACCTCCGGGCACCACCTATCCTCTGTGGCCAGCGACTATCATCTGTCGCTGCACTATTGTCGCACCAGCGGAACTTCCGCGGGCCACCAAGTGAGCTCTGGTGGTCTATTTTCCCTTCTGTTTGCACCTACGATCCTCTCGAGATGCTGACGTCACTGCGTGGCTCCCGGATTCCAGATTCCTTCAAGTTGAAAATCCATCCCCTGATGAACGTGAAAAAAACGATGCAGCGGTGGGTCTGGGCCTTGTTCGGTTGGCCTATGACCTCCGCGTTAGCAATTAAATAAAGGTGTGGAAATCAAAGGATAAATCAAAACCTCATTAAAAATAATTCCCACATTAACAGCCTATAGTTTCTTACGAGTCACAGATTAAATAATTTTTATTTAATATGCGTTCATCATGATTTTCAAGAATGATAGTTTGAAATAAATTCAATTGAATTTTAACAAAAAACCCTACCTCGGAATCAAAGGTGATGTCACGGTTGTGGAAAAAGAATCCATGTTTAATGAAGCCACCGACATTCGTCGATCCCGTATCGTTTCCTCCAACGTTGTCATCCAAGATTTTTTTCTTCGTCGGTGGAAGATGCCACAGCACTTCATCAGAGGTTCCACACTTCTGTGTCAAAAACCCATACCTAGGCTTCAATTAAATAGAGTGGAAGGGAGGTTAATGCATCTTGATAATTAATGTGGTTCATTAATTTGTTTTAATTAATGAACCTCTTAACTCTCAATGGTGAGGTTTCAAAATATAAGATTCAAGCCATTAAATGGATTGAAAACCCATTGGTCCTGCCACCTTCTCTCAATAAAAGGTAGGAAAAATAAAATAACATTTTTATATTATTTTATTAATCTTCAAAAATTCTAAAAAACTGACTTTTTATCCCAATATAATACGGTTGAAGTAATACCTCCTTAAAAGGAATCTCAGCACTGCAAGTTCAATGGTTCCTTTGGATTTCAATTTCGAGCACCGGTTCAAAAGTTAGAAAATGCCTCCCACATGTTTACTGAACATACATTAAAAAAAGTTTACAAAATTACATTATGGGAACACCAGGCCTCTGAATCAAGCACTGTCAATTTTCACAGACTCATAATAATCCCAAATAATTTAAAAATATATATATGGAATTTCCAAGTCTTAACATTCTCCATGCATTAGGGATTTTCTTCCCTAAAATCTACTACAAAATTAGGGGAACAAATGGGGGTACTAAGCATGTATTTGAGCCTCCCACTCCCATGTGCTCTCCTGGAGGTTCCTGAGCTGCCAAAAAACTCTCACTAGAGGAATCGACCGCCCACGAAGGACCCACTCCTTTCTATCCTATATCTCCTTTGAGAACTCTATAAAAATCGCCCCATATTCGATGTCCAGCTCGTACCAGTTGATAATGTGTGATAGATCATGCACGTACCTCCTCAAATACAACACATGGAAAACATTATGCACCTGGTGCATCTCTGGGGAAAGAGATAGATAGTACACCACCTCACCTACTCTATTGAGGATCTGTAATGGTCGGATGAACCTCGAAGATAGCTTGTTTCCCCGACCAAACCTCTGTAATCCTCATCGGGGTGAGACCTGTAGGAATAAATGGTCTCCCTCCTCTAACTCCAAGGTTCTATATCTCCTATCGTCATAAGACTTCTTCAGGCTCTGTGTATTCTTCATCCTCTCCTAGATGATCTCTACCTTCTCTGTGGTAGCCTATACCAACTCTAGACCCATAAGTGCTGACTCCCCTAGGTTTATCCAACATAGTGGTGATCTACAAGGTCACCTATACAGGGACTCAAACGGAGCTATGCCGATAGTGGAATGATAATTGTTGTGGTAAGCGAACTCTACCAGTGGAAGGTGGTCCTCCCAACTGCGTCCAATATCAAGAACACAAGAAAAAATCATGTCCTCGAGTGTATGAATGGTATACTCCGTCTGACCATCTATCTGAGGATGAAAAGCGATGTTAAAGCATAGATGAGTTCCAAATGTCTCTCATAATCCCTTCCACAAGAAGTATTTAAAACAATCACCATGATCTTATACAATCATCGATGGAACCCCATGAAGTCGTACAATCTCCTGTACATAGAGGCATCCCAATCTCTCTACCGATCCCTGCTCTCAGATGAGTAGGAATTGGTCCGACTTGGTGAGTCAGTCAACGATCACACAGATGGAATCACGGACCTTGGACGTACATGTTAGCTCTATCACTAATTCCAAGGATATAGCATTCCACTTCCACTCTGGTACCTCAAGAGGATGAGTTAATCCTATTGGTACCTGATGCTCAGCCTTCACTTGCTGACAAGTGAGGCATCATGATATAAACTTTGACACTGCTTTCTTCATCCCTGGCCACCAGTAATGATGATGGAGGTCCAGGTATATCTTTTCCACACCAGGATGTACCACAAAAGGGGATGTATGGAACTCCCTAAACAACTCCTCTCAAAGCATTACTGGTACCATAGTGCGTCCTCTGAAGAGGATGATGTTCTCACCAACTTCAAAAAATCCATCAAAAGCCTGTCCTGAGCACATCTGAGCATGTCATGCCTCACAGTATACGTACCCAAGTTGTGTCTCCCTGACTTACTGAAAGAGTGGGGGATTAACTATCACAGACTGTAGTTAAGCTACTCTATCACTATACATGAAGGATAAGAGAAAAACAGCTAGTTGCTCTATCACCTCACTCAGCAACTATAGACCAGACCTCCTACTGAGTGTGTATGTTACTACGTTCCCTTTACCAAGAGTGTAAACTATCTGAAAGTCGTAGTCCTGGAGGAACTCTAGTCATCTCCATTGTATTAGGTTCAGGTCCTTCTCTGAGAATATATACTTGAGACTCTTGTGATTAGAGTAGACTGTAAAACGCTCGTCAATCAAGTAGTTCTACCACATCTTCAGCACAAAGACCATTGTTTCTAACTCCAGGTCATGGGTAGCATAGTTCTTCTCATGTAGTCTCAACTACTGTGAGTCTTAGGTGATCATAGCTCGCTCCTACATCAGGAAACAACCTAATCTGGTTCCTGATGCATCATAGTAAACTACATACCCAACGCCCTCTTCTAGTATCCTCAATATGGGGGAACTCTTCAGTCTATGCCTTAGTTCCTAAAAACCCTGATGGCATCTCTTCGTCCATACGAAGGGTTGTCCCTTCTTTGTCAAAGCTGAAAAGGGTGTCACAACTCTGGAAAAGTAGGGTTCGAATCTTCGGTAGAACCCAGGCAATCCCAAGAAACTCTGCTCCTCGGTCACACTCCTGGGTGGCTCCCAAGAAATCACTGCTTCTATATTTTCCGGATCCACTACAACTACAGCCTCTGAGATAGCGAGACCTAGGAAGTGGACTTCCCATATCCAGAACTAGAACTTTGAGAGATTTCTATAAAGCTAGTGCTCTGGGAGTGTATCCAGAACTATCTATAGGTGCGTGGAATGCTCCTACTCTGACACCGAGTATATCAAGATGTCGTCAATGAAGACTACCATGAAGCGATTGAGGTAAGGCTGGAATATTATGTTCATGAACCCAATGAACACTTCCGGAGCATTGGTCACACCAAAGGGAATTACCAATAACTCGTAATGGCCATACCAACATCTAAAGGTTGTCTTCGGTACATCCTCATCTCGTACTCTGAGCTAATGATAGCCTGATCTAAGGTCTATCTTTGAAAACAATCGATCTCCCTTTAGCAGGTCGAAGAGATCATCAATCCTCAAAAGTGGATACTTTTCTTCACGATCACCTGGTTCAGGCACCGATATTCCCCACAAAGCCTCAGACTCCCATCTACCTTCTTGGAAGACAAAATCAGGGATGCCCATGGAGAAACATTGGGCCATATGAACCCCTTCCTCTGCAAGTCCTCCAACTGTACCCACAACTCACAAAGTTCTTCGGGATCCATCCAATATGCTTCTGTAGATATCGGTGTCATACTGGGGAATAGGTCTATGTATAATTCTACCTATCTTCATGGATGTAGTCCTAGAATATCATTAGGGAATACATCAACATACTGGTCCACCACTACAAGATAACTTGGAATCCTCACGTCAACTTCTCTGAGGGTAAGGCTAGCCAACTGAAGTGTGATCAACTACACCCTCCTTCGAGAAATTCCATCATGTGCTGCAAAGGTTCCCTTATCGTCAGCGAAGGAAAACCTGGTCCCATCCACATGGACACACTGCACTTTTTTCCTCAGACATCCAATATGAGCATTGACTGTGGATAACCATTCCATAAACAAGATGACATCATAAGGCCTTGATGCTGCTACTAGGAGATCCCAGACAAATATCTTGCCTCCTAGAGTAATCTCACACTGCCAGAACTAGTGTTTAATCATTGAATCCTCTCCTATAAGAGTCTATAAATGTAATGATCGATCCAACGACTCTACTAGAATCTCTGATCTCTGAATGAGAGTTGTGTAAATGAAAGAGTGACTAGAAAATGTGTCTATAAGTACTACAGCTAGGGTGGAGTAAAAACATATCGTACCTCAAATCATCTCTGGATCACTATAGTCATAGGCCTCAGCTGCCTGAAGTTGAGATCGTCCTTGTCCTCCTGCTCCCTGAGGTTGGTGTGGACCACCTAGAGGTAGTTGTGGTAGAACCTCAAATCGCTGCCCACTGCTTACTGCACAGCGTGCTCCTTTTCCAAGTCTAATGCCCTATGTACCTCCTCACTCGAATCTCTGCCTCTACCTCGGTGGTCCATTAACCGTCTATTTATCATTGGTATGGCAGGTTGGGTAGTCATGAGCCATGTGGCCCTGCCCGCCGCACGGAAAGAACAGTCTGCTCCTCTGTTGACTTGCTCTACCTCGTGAGTTCCGCACCTCTGACCCTACATCCTAGGGTCGTCCTCTCGAAGGTCTGGTCCACTTGGACCTCTGTGTCATCTACCTACTACCTGTTGTAGATGACTCAGCTACCTATCGTCTTGTGGTGGATCTCACCGGCGGTGACTACTCAACTAAGAAGCTCTCCACCAATAATTCTTGCTCGATCACTCTAGCCTGCATTGGGATATTGAGCAATATCATCAATGCTCTGATCTCCTGTCAGAGACCCTTATCAAAGGTCTGGTCCCAGAAGAAAGGGTCTTGTACCATTTCGGTGGAGTAGTGTGAGAGGTGTAGGACCCCGGGACACCCTGAGAGGGGAGGGGTGAATCAGGGTGTTAAATTTTTCTTTTAAAATCAAGGATCTCGTTCCCACATTGGTAGGAACTAGTTAAACCTGTATGATGAATATTATCAGCAATGAAACATTCACATGAAAAGAGATGACATAACACTTTTTATTTGGTTCACCGCTAAGGGCTACGTCCAAGGAGCATACGCCGAAAAGTTGTCGGTCGTTCCAAATTCTACTAATCTTCACTAGTTGTGGATTACAAAGGTTCGGGAACAGTCACTTTGTCTCAGGCTCACTGCCTTTATAAAGGTTTAAAGATAGCTCACTTCTTCCCTCGGGTCACTCCCGTTGACTCCCCCTGTCTCACTGCCCTTGGTGAAGTCACACTCCGTTTATAGACGTGAAGGTCTCTTCAATAGATTTGCATTGAAGTCTTTTTCTCTTCTTAACACAAGACTCTGCTTGCATCCCAGTTTGAAATTGATGCACTAGAATGCTCTGAACCACTTAAGCGGATAACCAGAACGTGTAGACAAGCTTCATTGACAATTGCGTGAAACACCAACCCTTTACGCGCAAAACCTTCCTATTGCGCGCAAACTTTACTTTTTCGCGCGGAAAAATATTTCGTTCCACAACACCCGTTTTTCGCGCAACTAAATATTTTACGTGCAACCCCAATATTTACGTGCAACAGTTCCTTTTTTGCGCATCCCAGAATTTTCAGCGTAATCCAGAATATTTTGTGCAAGCCCCTTTACGTGACCCTTTTTCACGCATCATACCTCGAAACCTCTCTAAGTCTTCAACCATACGGAATGAGGGGGGTCACCTCTTATTTATAGGCATCTGAGACCCCCGCACGCAAAATTCTTGTTGGCGCGAAAACCTCTCATCTGGCGCGTAATTTTTCGCGCAGGTATCGTTTTTCGCACACATCACCAGATATTTCGCGCAGCCCATGCATTTTCCATTTTTTGACGTTTTGATTCTGAAACACTATTTGCGCGAAAAACCTTTTTCCCCAATTTCGCGCACCACACTGTTTTTCGCGCAAACCCGCACTTTTTCGTGCACAACTCAGATATTTCGTGCACAACCCTCCTTTTTCACGCACCACTTCCTCTTTTCCTCCACCTCCTTTTACCAACAATCCATGTCTTCATTTTCAGATTTTGAGTCCCAAAAATTTGGCAAACACTGGGAAACCGCGCCACCTTCAATACTGTTGTCTGCTTGAACGGTATGATCACTTTGCTGACACACATTCTGAACTTCCACTGAGGATTGAAAAAACACAAACCAAACACCAATTCCTACAAAGAATATCCATGGTTCCAATAATCTCCGCCTTTAGGTTTTTTGGCAATCACCAAATAAATTCAAAAGATCACCAACCCCATGCAATCCAAAAACGCAAGGATCAACTCAACCAACACTCTAAGTCTACGTGAGCAATGCTAGGTGTAGAAAAAAAGAGAGGAATCTTGAATTGGGTTCCCGTGTTTCATAATTCTCAATGACTCCCAATAAATTTTCTTACAGTGTCACAGAAGCATTACATGTCCACTGACAATCCTGAATTTATTCATTTCTCCCCCATTGTCAATAAACCCAAAGACTGGTAATTTTTCATTGTTCAGATCAACCCATACTCCCCCTGGATAGTATCTCCCCCACAAACCTACATCACATCCATAAACAGATAAAAATAGTTATCATAATCGGGGAGAGGGGAATTGTTTAACCTATTTATGCACTGGGAGGTGGATGAACACCGAGTTTCAACCGATGCTTCTCAAACACGGCCGCTGACAGTGGCTTGGTCAGGATATCAGCCACTTGCTCATCAGTTCCCACATCATCCATTCTAATCACCCCTTGATCAATTTTTTCTTTGATAAAGTGATACCGGATTTCAATATGTTTCGTACAGGAATACTGAACAGGATTCTTCATAAGATCAATTGCGCTCTTGTTATCAAAGTAAATCACCATTGGTTGCTTTACCTCATCACCAATATCTGTTAATTGTTGCTTCATTTATAGCAATTGAGTGCATGCCTTTGTTGCAGAGATATACTCAGCTTCAGCAGTACTAAGAGAAGTACTTTCTTGTTTCTTGCTCAACAAGTCAACACATTTCTTCCCAATATAGAAGGCTCCACCACAAGTGGACTTTCTGTGTACTACATCACCAGCCCAGTCAGCATCAGAAAATGCTGATAATTCACTGTCCCCACCTGTAGAAAAATATAACCCAAAGTTATGTGAACCTTGAATGTACCTCATGATTCTTTTTTCTACTACCATATGTTCTTCCTTTGGATCACTCTGAAAGCGAGCTGCAAGACATGTGGCACAGACAATATCTGGTCGTGTCACTGTCAGGTACAGTAGTCTCCCAGTGATCCTCTCATACATGGTGGGATCTATAGAGGCTCATCTTCATGTTTTCCAAGCTTAGTTCCAACAGCAATCAAAGTCGACAATGGTTTGGTGTCTTGCATATTAAACTTCTTCAGCATCTCTCTTGCATATTTTTTCTGAGAAATGAAAGTTTAATCCTTCTTTTGAATCACCTGCAGTCCCAAGAAATATGTGATCTCTCTAATCATAGACATTTCAAATTATAATTTCATGTGATTGGAAAATTCATCCAAAAATTTCTGCCTACTTCCGCCAAATATGATGTCATCAACTTAGACAAGAACCATGAATTTATCTTCTGGAGAATTTTTCACATACAGATTGTGATATACTCCTCTTTTGAATTCCATCTTCTTGAGATAAGCGTCCAGCCAGGAGTACCATGACCGTGGTGCCTGCTTTAAACCATATAGATCTTTCTTCAAATTTCAGACCTTTGTCTCATTAGCACCAAGAAAAAAACCCATTGGTTGTTCAATGTAGACTTCTTCTTCGAGTAAACCATTCAAGAATACAGTTTTGACATCCATTTGATACACTTTATATCCTCTTTGGAGTGTCATAGCAAGGAAAATCCTGATTGACTCCAGTCTAGCCACTGGAGTAAAGGTTTCTTCAACATCTACACCTTCAATATGGGAATATCCCTTACATACCAGTCGAGCCTTGTTTCTAATAACACTTCCATGATCATCAAACTTGTTCTTGAAGATCCATTTTGTACCAATCACATTGTGACCTCTGGGTCTCTAGACAAGATCCCATGTCTGATTCTTATCAATCTGATCTAATTATTCATTCATGTCTTTCACCCAAGATTCATCCTTTGCGGCTTCTTCGAATGAGGATGGATCCACAACTAACAAAAATGCATACTGCGTGTTATTCCTCATCCTCCTTGTTTGTGTGGGTGCACCCCTATCCCCAATTATGTTAGATGGATCAATATCAGCTCTACGATTTTTCCTATGCGGTTCATTTTCATACTCTCAAGCCACAGTCTCTTCTTCAGATTCTTCTTCTGAGTCAACATCATGATGTGACTGCTGAGTGTTTTGTACAACTTCCTCTATTTCTGTAGTTGTATTTTCTCCACGTTCACTTTCTTCTTCACTTTCTATCACAACTGCACATGACGTCCTTGAAAAAAATTTTGTTTTCTCTTCAATTATCTTAACATCACTACTTACTACAATATTTCTCAATCGCTTGTTGAAACACTTGTAGGATTTTCTGTTCATTGGATACCCAAGAAAAATTCCTTCATCAGCATTGTCACCAAATTTCCCTTGATTTCCTTATTTTTTCTAGATGTAACATTTACTTCTGAAAACATGAAGGTATTTCAATGAAGGCTTCCTTCTATGCCACAATTCATATGGTGTCTTAATTTCTCCCATATAAAGCCATGTTCAATTCTGAATGTGCACTGCAGCTTCAACAGCTTCCTTCCAGTAATGGCGAGAGATACCACTCTCGATCAACGTAGTCCTGGCCATATTGTTGATAAGTCGATTCCGATGCTCAATAACTCAATTTTGTTGTGGAGTTCTCATAGCAGCTACCTCATGCTATATTACATGTTTTTCTATGTAATTTTCAAACTCAATGGACGTGTATTCCCATCTATTGTCAAATCGAAGGACTTTTATTGTTCGTCGTGTATCATTCTCGGCAATCCGACGATAAGTTTTCATGCAATCAAGAACTTGTCGCTTCCTGTGAATCACCATTACACAAGTCATTCTACTATAATCATCAATGAAAAGGACAAAGTACCTTTCTCCATGGGTTCCAGCAACATTTATTGGGCCACATACATCTGTATGAATGAGATCAAGAAGATGTGACACCCTTTTCTTCTTTGGCTGATATGAACTACTGAACAGAACAATGAATTGATCTTCTGGAGAATTTTTCACATACATATTGTGATATACTCCTCCTCTTTTGAATTCCAACTTCTTGAGATAAGAGTTCAGCCAGGAGTACCATGCCCGTGGTGCCTGCTTCAAACCATATAGAGCTTTCTTCAACTTGAAAACCTTTGTCTCATTAGTACCAAGAACAAACCCACTGGTTGTTCAATGTAGAATTATTCTTTGAGTACAACATTCAAGAATTCAGTTTTGAAATCCATTTGATACACTTTATATCCTCTTTGGAGTGCCATAGCAAGGAAAAGCCTGATTGACTCGGTGTTCATCCACAGATTTCTACCTACTGCCACCAAATATGATGTCATCAACGTAGACAAGAACCATGAATTGATCTTCTGGATAATTTTTCACATACAGATTGTGATCTACTCCTCCTCTTTTGAATTCCATCTTCTTAAGATAAGAGTCCAGCCGGGAGTACCATGCCCGTGGTGCCTGCTTCAAACCATATAGATCTTTCTTCAACTTGCAAACCTTTGTCTCATCAGTACCAAGAACAAAACCCACTGGTTGTTTAGTGTAGACTTCTTCTTCGAGTACACCATTCAAGAATTCAGTTTTGACATCCATTTGATACACTTTATATCCTCTTTGGAGTTCCATAGCAAGGAAAAGCCTGATTGACTCCAGTCTAGCCACTAGAGCAAAGGTTTCTTCAACATCTACACCTTTAATCTGGGAATATCCCTTACATACCAGTCGATCCTTGAGTCTAATAACACATCCATGCTCATCAAACTTTTTCTTGAAGATCCATTTTGTACCAATCACATTGTGACCTCCGGGTCTCTAGACAAGATCCCATGTCTGATTCTTATCAATCTGATCTAATTCTTCATTCATGGATTTCACCCAAGATTCATCCTTTGCGGATTCTTCGAATGAGGATGGCTCCAAAACTGACAAAAATTCAGACTGCGTGTTATTCCTAATCCTCCTTGTTTGTGTGGGTGCACCCCTATCCCCAATTATGTTAAATGGATCAATTTCACCTCTATGATTTTTCCTGTGTGGTTCAGTTTCATTCTCTCCAGCCACCGTCTCTTCTTCAGATTCTTCTTCTAAGTCAACATCATGATGTGACTGCTAAGTGTTTTGTACAACTTCCTCTATTTCTATAGTTGTATTTTCTCCACGTTCACTTTCTTCTTCACTTTCTATCACATCAGCACCTGATTTCCTTGAAGCATTGGTGGTTTTCTCTTCAATTATCTTAACATCACTGCTTACTACAATGTTTCTCAATCGCTTGTTGAAACACTTGTAGGATTTTCTGTTCATTGGATACCCAAGAAAAATTCATTCATCAGCATTGTCACTAAATTTCCCTTGATTTCCTTCTTTGTTCCGGATGAAACATTTGCTTCCGAAAACATGAAGGTATTTCAATGAAGGCTTCCATCCATGCCACAATTCATATGGTGTCTTCGTTTCTCCCATATAAAGCCCTGTTCGATTCTGAATATGCATTGTAGCTTCAACAGCTTCCTTCCTGTAATGGCGAGAGATACCACTCTCGATCAGCATAGTCATGGCCATATTGTTGACATGTCGATTCCGACGCTCAAAAACTCCATTTTGTTGTGGAGTTCTTCATACCCGTAATCTTCTTCCAGAGGGGAAAACTGTTTGTGAGAACAACACCATCAGGAGGATGAAAACTGAACCGTCTTTGAGTATTGTACGAATTTCTCCTGTCGTACCTCTGCCTACAATACATAGCTTTATGGCCAAAGTTAGAACAATTAAAATAGTAACCATAGAATCTATTTATTTTATAAGATGGAGGATATGAAATAGGTCTCCTTTGTTGACTTCCCAGATCTTCCCCATTCAAGTAGCTCCTTGCCTCTTCGCAGAATGACATGGTATGGGGAACAGTCACTCTGTCCAAGGCTCACTGCCTTTAAGGGTCAAAACTATATAATGAATATTATCAGAAATGAAACATTCACATGCAAAGAGATGACACAACAATTTTTACTTGGTTCACCTCTAAGGGCTACATCCAAGGAGCATACGTCGACAAGTTCTCGGTCGTACCAAATTCCACTAATCTTCACTAGTTATGGATTACAATGTTTCGGGAACAGTCACTCTGTCCCAGGATCACTGCCTTTACAAAGGTTTAGGGATAGCTCAATGCTTCCCTCGGGTCACTCCCATTGACTCCCCCTGGCTCACTGCCCTCGGTAAATCACACTCAGTTTATAGACGTGAAGGTCTCTTCAATAGATTTGCATTGAAGTTTTTGTCTCTTCTTAGTACGAGACTCTGCTTGCATCCCAGTCCAAAATTGATGCACTAGAACGCACAGAACCACTGAAGAGGATAACCATAATGTGTAGACAAGCTTCACTGACAATTGCGCGCAACACTAACCCTTTGCGCGCAAAACCTTCCTATTGCGTGCAAACTTTACTTTTTCACGCAGAAAAATATTTCACGCCACAACACCCGTTTTCGCGCAACTGAATCTTTTACGCGCAACCCAAATATTTATGCGCAACAGTTCCTTTTTCGCGCATCTCGGAATTTTCCACGCAATCCAGAATATTTCGCTCAAGCCCCTTTACGCGATCCTTTTTCACGCATCAGACCTCGAAACTTCTCTAAGTCTTCAACCATATAGAATGAGGGGGGTCACCTCTTATTTATAGGTGTTTGAGACCCCCGCGCGCAAAATCCCCTTTGGCGCGAAAACCTCTCATATAGCACTTAATTTTTCCTACAGGTATCGTTTTCTGCGCACATCACCGGATATTTTGAGCAGCCCATGCCTTTGCCATTTTTCGACGTTTTGATTCTGAAACACTATTTGCGCGAAAAACCTTGTTCCCCAATTTCACGCACCACACTGTTTTTCGTGCAAACCCTCACTTTTTCGCCCCCATCTCAGATATTTCATGCACAACCCTCCTTTTTTGCGCACCACTTCCTCTTTTCCTGCACCTCCTTTTACCAACAATCCATGTCTTCATTTTCAGATTTTGGGGCCCAGAAATTTGGCAAACACTGGGAAACTACGCCACCTTCAATATTGTTGTCTGCTTGAACGGTATTATCACTTTTCTAACACACATTCTGAACTTCCACTGAGGATTGACAACAAACACAAACCAAACACCAATTCCTACAAAGAACATCAATGGTTCCAAAAAATCTCCCCCTTTGGGTTTGTTGGCAATCACCAAATAAATTCAAAAGATCACCAACCCCATGGAATCCAAAAATGCAGGGATCAACTCAGCCAACACTCTAAGTCTACGTGAGCAATGCTCGATGTAGAAAACAAGAGAGGAAGCTTGAATTGGTTTCCCATGTTTCATAATTCTCAATGACGCCCAATAAATTTTCTTCTAGTGTCACAGAAGCATTACATGTCCACTGACAATCTTGAATTTATTCCTTTCTCCCCCATTGTCAATAAACCCAAAGACTGGTAATTTTTTCATTTTTCAGCTCAACCCATACTCCCCCTGGATAGTATCTCCCCCACAAACCTCCATTACATCCATAAATAGATAAAAACAGTTATCATAATCGAAGAGAGGGGAATTGCATAACCTCCTTATGCACTGGGAGGTGGCTGAACACCGAGGTTCAACCGATGCTTCTCAAACACAGCCGCTGACAGTGGCTTGGTCAGGATATCAGCCACTTGCTTATCAGTTCCCACATGATCCATTCTAATCACCCCTTGTTCAACTTTTTCTTTGATAAAGTGATACATGATTTCAATATGTTTCATACGGGAATGATGAACAGGATTATTCATAAGATCAATTGCGCTCTTCTTATCACAGTAAATCACCATTGGTTTCTTTACCTCATGAACAATATCTGTTAATTGTTACTTAATCCATAGCAGTTGAGTGCATGCCTTTGTTGCAGAGATATACTCAGCTTCAGTAGTACTAAGAGAAGTACTTTCTTGTTTCTTTCTCAATCAGCCAACACATTTCTTCCCAATATAGAAGGCTCCACCACTAGTGGACTTTCTGTCTACTACATCTCCAGCACAGTCAGCATCAGAAAACACTAATAATTCATTGTCCCCGCCTTTAGAAAAATATAACCCAAAGTTATGTGAACCTTGAATGTACCTCATGATTCTTTTTACTGCTACCATATGTTCTTCCTTTGGATCACTCTCAAAATCGGGTTGCAAGACATGTGGAAAAGACAATATCAGGCTATGTCACTATCAGGTACAGTAGGATCCCAATGATCCTCCTGTACATGGTGGGATCTACAGAGGTCTCATCTTCATGTTTTCCAAATTTAGTTCCAACAGCAATCGGAGTTGACATTGGTTTGGAGTCTTGCATATTAAACTTCTTCAGCAGCTCTCTTGCATATTTTTCTTGAGAAATGAAAGTGTAATCCTTATTTTGAATAACCTGCGGTCCTAAGAAATATGTGAGTTCTCTAATCATAGACATTTCGAATTCTGATTTCATGTGATTGGAAAATTCATCCACAGATTTCTGCCTGCTGCCACCAAATATGATGTCATCAACGTAGACAAGAACCATGAATTGATCTTCTGGAGAATTTTTCACATACAGATTGTGATCTACTCCACCTCTTTTGAATTCCAGCTTCTTGAGATAAGAGTCCAGCTGGGAGTACCATGCCTGTGGTGCCTACTTCAAACCATATAGAGCTTTCTTCAACTTGCAAACCTTTATCTCATCAATACCAAGAACAAAACCCACTGGTTGTTCAATGTAGATGTCTTCTTCGAGTACACCATTCAAGAATTCAGTTTTGACATCCATTTGATACACTTTATATCCTCTTTGGAGTGCCATAGCAAGGAAAAGCCTGATTGACTCCAGTCTAGCCACTGGAGAAAAAGTTTCTTCAACATCTACACCTTCAATCTGGGAATATCCCTTACATACCAGTCGATACTTGTTTATAATAACACTTTCATGCTCATCAAAATTGTTCTTGAAGATCCATTTTGTACCAATCACATTGTGACCACCGGGTCTCTGGACAAGATCCCATGTCTGATTCTTGTCAATCTGATCTAATTCTTCATTCATGGCTTTCACCCAAGATTCATCCTTTACGGCTTATTCGAATGAGTACGGCTCCACAACTAACAGAAATGCATACTGCGTGTTATTACTCATCCTCCTTGTTTGTGTGGGTTCACCCCTATCCCCAATTATGTTAGATGGATCAATATCAGCTCTACGATTTTTCCTGTGCGGTTCAGTTTCATTCTCTCCAGCCATAGTCTCTTCTTCATATTCTTCTTCTGAGTCAACATCATGATGTGACTACTGAGTGGTTTTTACAACTTCCTCTATTTCTGTAGTTGTATTTTCTCCACGTTCACTTTCTTCTTCACTTTCTATCACAACTGCACATGACGTCCTTGAAGCATTTGTGGTTTTCTCTTCAATTATCTTAACATCACTGCTTACTACAATCTTTCTCAATCGCTTGTTGAAACACTTGTAGGATTTTCTGTTCATTGGATACCCAAGAAAAATTCCTTCATCGGCATTGTCACCAAATTTCCCTTGATTTCCTTATTTCTTCCGGATGTAACATTTACTTCCGAAAACACAAAGGTATTTCAATGAAGGCTTCCTTCCATGCCACAATTCATATGGTGTCTTAGTTTCTCCCATATAAAGCCCTGTTCGATTCTGAATGTGCACTGCAGCTTCAACAGCTTCCTTCCAGTAATGGCGAGAGACACCACTCTTGATCAGCATAGTCCTAGCCATATTGTTGACATGTTGATTTTGACACTCAATAACTCAATTTTGTTGTGGAGTTCTCACAACAGCTACCTCATGTTGTATTCCATGTTTTTCTAGGTAATTTTCAAACTCAATGGATGTGCATTCCCCTCCATTGTCAAATCGAAGGACTTTTATTGTTCGTCCTGTATCATTCTTGGCAATCCGGCAATAAGTTTTCATGCAATCAAGAACTTGTCTCTTCCTGTGAATCACCATTACACAATTCATTCTACTATAATCATCAATGAAAAGGACGAAGTACCTTTTTCCATGGGTTCCAGCAACATTTATTGGGCCACATACGTCTGTATGAATGAGATCAAGAAGATGTGATGCCCTTTTCTTCTTTGGTCAATATGAACTACTGACCAGATTCCCACGAATACAAGAATCACAAGACTTTTCATGTTCACATTTTAGAATGGGAATATCCATTACTATATTCAGCTTAGATATCTTTTCTGTGTCTTTTTGGTTAATGTACCCCATCCTTCGATGCCACAAATTGTTTTCTTCTTCAATAGATAAATAGCAGGAGTTCACTTTGTTTTCAACCTGATATAAGTTTCCATCTATTCTATAGCCTTTTATAAGATAATTCTCTGTTTTTCCCTTTATAGTGCAGCCTTTTTGATTGAAGATCACTATGATCCCTGAGTCACAGAGTTGACTTACACTGAGGAGATTGTGGCGTAGACCGTCCATATAAAGAACTTTAGTCTTCTTCATCTCCTCGTTGGCGAGAGTAGTATTCTCACTGCCTTTAATCTTCAAAGCACCATCATTACCGAATCGTACTATTCCATCAACCTTCTTTTCCATGTTCTTCAAAAGGTCAGCATTTCCATTTATATGGGACGAGCATCCACTATCAAGGATCCAAGTGCTGCTTCTCTTTATAGATTTTAGGGCTACTTCTGCAAGATTGGATTTCTCAATCTTCTTATTTTCTTTCCATGAGATATTGGATTGAGCATAGGATACTGATGGCCTTTTAATACTTTCTTCCACATAATCTGATTCTTCATACCCATAATATTCTTCAAGAGGGGAAAAACTATTTGTGAGAACAACACCATCATGAGGATGAAAAATGACCCTTCTTTGTCATACATCTGCCTGTAATACATATCTTTATGGCCAAAGTTAGAACAATTAAAACAGTAACCATAGAATCTATTTCTTTTATAAGATGGAGGATATGAAATCGGTCTCCTTTGTTGACTTCCCAAATCTTCCTCATTCAAGTAGCTCCTTGCCTCTTCGCAGTATGACATGGTATGGCCCATATAGACACAGAACTAACACTTCATGAGAGGAAATGTCTTTTCACTTGAATTTCTCCTCATGACTTCTTCCTTGGGAGAATAGTCGAACTGCCTATCATTTTTGAAAGTTTGAGGATAATTTTCAGTTCTTCTTTTAGTTTGGATTGAGGGTTTCTTTTTCAGCATTTTAGGTAATGTTTCAGCATGTCCAACTTTCATCTTGTCTTTCTTTTGGCTCTCTTTGCTTCCAGTAGTTGATGTCTCAGCTTCACAGCCAATTCCACTCTTTCCCATGCAAGCGGGTCTTTAATCACTTAAGATTTTTCCAACCCCATCTGAACCACACATGGATCTTGCTAGTAATTCTGCATCTGAGAATCTTTCGAAATGAATTTTCTTCTTGCCCTCATTTGTCGTTGATTGACATTAAATTTTACTTCTAAGAGTAACAACTTCTTCCTCAAGCCCCTCAACAGTCTTGGACTTCTCTTCGAGTCTGGATGAAAGGTCATTTATGACCTTTTCTTGTTCTTAAATTTTAAGCTTTATTTCCACAACATCATCTGTCCTTTCAAGGATTGAAGACTGAACTCTCACTAGTTCTTCTAATCGTTCAATCTCTTCTTCAAGTTCATCAACATATTCTGATGATTCTTCTACCATTTCCTTCCACTTATTGCATCTTTTACATTTATTCTGAATCTTGTAAAATGAATCCTTAATTTGAGTATTTGAATCACCATTAGAAGTAATCTGATTATCTCGGTATTTATTCATCAAGGGTTCTGACTTTTCAACCGTAGCCATCATGGAAGCAAGCTTTCCCGTTTTAAATTCGGGTTCTTCTTCTTCACAAAATTCAGTATCCTCATCTTCCTCTTCATAGACAGAACTCTTCCTCTGTATTTTCTTTATAGATTTGAAGTCTCTCTTTTTGAAAAATCTTTTTAGAGGCTTCTCGATGTTCTCATCTTCACTATCTTCATCATTGATCTTTCTTAAACACTGAGAGGCAATGTGCCCAACTTTTCCACAACGAAAACATGTGAGAGGTAACTTCCCTTTAAATTTCCCTTTTCCCTTGTAGAACTTATTTGCAATGAGAGAAAGAATTTCTTTTTCTTCGTCATCTTCACCGCTACTATCTTTTGAAATTTTCTGTTTATCCATGGCCTTGAATGCCATTTCCTTACTCACATGAGTCGTAGCATCTTCTGTTTTGACTCTCATTTCATATGCTACCAAGCTGCTTAATAGATCATCCAGAGAAAGTTTGGAAAGATATCTTTCCTCAAGAGATGACAACTTTTCATTATACAGTGGTGGAAGTATTCTTAATATTTTTTTTACTATATCAATGTCTTTAATTTCTTCGTCGAGACCCCGAATTTCTCCAACCACTTCAACAATTCGATTGAAGAATGAGTCTGCATTCTCATCCGGATGCATCTTCAGATCATCGAACCGATTGTGCAGGACTTGTAATTTTGCCTCATTCACTTTGCTATCTCCTTTAGAAATATTTTCGAGTTTATCCCACATGGATTTAGCTGAGGTTAAACTAATTACCTTTAGATAGATCTGATTAGAAAGGGCTGCGATGAGTGCATTTTGTGCTTTAGCATCTAGATCAATAATTTTCCTGTCTGCTTTAGTCATAGACAGCCCTGTTGGATCAGTGACATTTATACCTTGCATAGTGGAAAAAAGAACTTCCATTCCAAGGGATCTTAGATGAGATCTCATTCTGTTCTTCCAAATTTGAAAATTACTTTCATCGAAGAGAGGGACTCCCCTAACATTGACTGCATTCTCCATGATGACAAAGGATAGATTCAACACCAGTAACCTACCTCTGATACCACTTGTAGGACCCTGGGACACCCTGAGAGGGGAGGGGTGAATCAGGGTGTCAACTTTCTCTTTTAAAAACAAGGATCTTGTTCCCATGTTGGTAGGAACTGGTTAAACCTGTATGATGAATATTTTCAGCAATGAAACATTCACATGCAAAGAGATGACACAAAAAATTTTTCTTGGTTCACCGCTAAGGGCTACGTTCAAGGAGCATACGCCGACAAGTGTTCGGTCGTACCAAATTCCACTAATCTTCACTAGTTGTGGATTACAAAGGTTTGGGGACATTCACTCTGTCCCAGGCTCATTACCTTTACAAAGGTTTAGGGATAGCTCACTGCTTCCCTCGGGTCACTCCCGTTGACTCCCCCTGGATCACTGCCCTTGGTGAAGTCACACTCAGTTTATAGACGTGAAGGTCTCTTCAATAGATTTTCATTGAAGTCTTTGTCTCTTCTTAGCACGAGACTCTTCTTGCATCCTAGTCCAAAATTGATGCACTAGAACGCACAGAACCACTAAAGCGGAAAACCAGAACGTGCAGACAAGATTCACTGACAATTGCGTGCAACACCAACCTTTTGCGCAAAAAACCTTCCTATTGCACGCAAACTTTAATTTTTCGCGCAGAAAAATATTTCGCGCCATAACACCCATTTTTCGCGCAACTTAATCTTTTACGCGCAACCCCAATATTTACGCACAATAGTTCCTTTTTCGCGCATCCCATAATTTTCTGCATAATCCAGAATATTTCACGCAAGCCCCTTTACGCGATCCTTTTTCGTGCATCAGACCTCGAAAATTCTCTAAGTCTTCAACCGTACGGAATGAGGGGGGTCACCTCTTATTTATAGGTGTCGGATACCCCCGTGCACAAAATCTACTTTGGCGCAAAAACCTCTCATCTGGCGTGTAATTTTTCACGCAGGTATCGTTTTCCGTGCACATTACCAGATATTTCGCATAGCCCATTCCTTTTCCATTTTTCGACGTTTTGATTCCGAAACACTATTTGCGCGAAAAACCTTGTTCCCCAATTTCGCGCACCACGATGTTTTTCACGCAAACCTGCACTTTTTTACGCCCATCTCAGATATTTCGGACACAACCCTCCTTTTTAGCGCACCACTTCCTCGTTTCCTGCACCTCCTTTTACCAATAATCCATGTCTTCATTTTCAGATTTTGAGGCCCAAAAGTTTGGCAAACACTGGGAAATTGTGCCACCTTCAATAATGTTGTCTGCTTGAATAGTATGATCACTTTTCTGACACACATTCTGAACTTCCACTGAGTATTGACAAAAAATAAAAACCAAACACCAATTTCTACAAAGAACGGCCATGGTTCCAACAAGAGGTCAGCGAATCTCACCGAGTATTGGGAAACTGTCAGGTTGCCCTACTGTAAGTGCAGTAGATCCTGAATATGCACAGAGCGTAGTGTCGATGGAATGAACTCTTCCCTAAAGAGGCTCTCAAAATTCATCCAGTTGAGGGTCTCCTAATCATGTAACTAGAGCATCAGGCTCCACCATCTCTCTATTGTTCCTTAGAAGAGACTAGAAGCTTGGATCACCATTTGATCTACTGGTGTCACAACAAGGTGGAAAACCCATGCCACAGCCTCTATCCAGTCCTCAACTGCCTGGGGATCTGTCTCGCCTCGAAATCTCTAAGGCCTCTTCCGCTAGAACTCGTGCAATGCGCTCAATCTTCATGCATCGTACACTAGTGGGGATCGTGGAAACCGCTGGCCAATAGGTAGTGGTGCTACTGGTGCACTACACAAAGGTGTTATCGCTGTAAGAGTTCCTTGCACATAAGCTTCATCACTCGGTGGGTTGTCATCATGAACTCTCTCTGAAATCTTGGCTAGCTATCTATGTGGAGGCATCTCGAAATGAAACAGGTGTGCCACGGTCAATAATTTATACTTGGTGAGCTGACTCAAAAGAGATCAAAGTAAAACATTTCCAAAATACACGCAATCATTACATTCATGAACTGAGTCAGAAATCAGAATTCAGGGTTCTGGTTTATAGATACATCGGCCTCCGTACCAACACTGGACTCCCTAAACTAAAAACCACACTCAAAAAAATTAACACTATTGCTCCATTGGAAAGATCAGAGTCATAGTTCTTTGGTACAACTGACTCCTATGATACCACTTTGTCATGACCCATCCCCCGGGGCCCATGTCGTGACTACCCCAAGCCCGCCTTCCATAGTCCAGGGGTGGATGACTAGCATCGAAATGCGTTTCCCTAAAATGGGAAGTCATATTTCTTCAAACCTGTACCAACACACAGTCCAAGAACAAAACAAGAATAAACCACAAAGTAAAACTAAAGTAGTAAAAAGTGTGTACTAAAAGTAAAGGGTTCAGAATACAAGCCCAACTAAAAGATACAAACACAGTAGAAAACAGCTCTTGAGATCATCCACCACTGATCCAACCTAAAGGGTAGTTACATCTCATCTCTACAACTATCCATGTCAATCAGTCACCTCCACGTACCGCCTGGTTCCGGCTCCGGAAGTCTCAGCCAAGCTACTCGTCATCTACACAAGACACAACAAGGTGCATATGAAGCCCATGCAGGGGTGAGTATAACAATACCCAGTAGGGACCCCGAGACCCCCGAAGGTCTCTTAGAATTCCACAAAGTAAAACCACAAATCGTGATCTCAATCACAAAGCACAAAGCAAAACACTCAACTCAAACCAGGTATACAACTCAGAGATCAGGAATAAAGATGATTGGTCTTAATCTATATCATTTTATTCTATTAGAAAGTCTCCACAACTGAACCACGAAGAAGTTGTTCCATTTTCGATCCATAAGGGGTCGTATGTCGTTGATCCATGATGGGCCACTCTAAGGCTAGTCCTCATCGGGTCGTGCAATGTTCAACCACATAGGGTTGCTAGGATGATGATCCACACAGGGTTATTATGATACATATCCACATAGGTTCACTATGATTCTTATACACACAGGGTTTCTATGATGTTGATCCACACTGGATCGCTATGAATATTGATACACACAGGGTCGCTATGGTGTTGATCCACACAGGGCCTCTATGATGTTGATCCACCTTGGGTTGCTATGATGCGGATCCATACAGAGTCTCTATGAATTTTGATCCATATAGGGTCATTATAATGTTGATCCACATAGTTTTTCTATAATGTTGATCCATACAGGGTCGCTCTACAATTGATAGCCAGCCACGGGATTCTCCACACTCGGTGCACTTAATTTTCGTAGTATCTGCTCCTCAAGATATAATTCATGCATAAACTACCACGAAATTCCACAAAGGAGTAACCCAAAGGACCTCCTTGTCATAAGGGTCCCAACATGACAGACAGCGTGTCAATCGGACGCCCGGTCTATGAGTTATAAGCGTTTTAGTGTCGAGGGCCTAGTTGGATCCGAGTTCGATCCAACGAGGATGTACTCTAACTTTATCTAAAATTTGGTAGAGTATCTCAAAAGGACTGTCTTGTTCCAAGGATTCCAGTTCCGTAGACAGTTCATCAAATGGACTTTCAGTTTGTGAGATACGGCCTTTTAAGCGTATCTGGGCTGAAAAGGGGTTTGGGTCCAGTTCGACCCAGTCGGACCGACCCAACCCATCCTCACTTGGGCCGACCTAACCCAGCCTAGCCTGAACTGGCTAGGCCTGCCCGAGTGGGCTGGGTCATGGATTGGCCCAGCCCGCCTTTGATGGGCGCAGCCCCCAGCTGGGTGACCCACTCGGGGGTCGCTCACCCTTCTCGAACAGCAGAGAGCCATTCAGTTTTGCAACGGCGGTGCCATGGGGCACCGCCTCCCTTTCAGGGAGACCCGCAGTGTGTGGGTCCCCTCCTCCAGGGTTCGATGTTGTGGCTTGCCTCCTGGGGCGCGCAACAGTGCGCTTCCCTGCTACCACTGCTGTCGGCTCCCATTGGTTGCCCCGTCCGTCCGCCGCGAAGCCTCCAGGTGTTGCTTCTCCTCCATGGTCGGCGACTTCTGACTACCATCATCACTCGTTGGTCACCGATGCCGCACCAGAAGAACTTCATCGGGCCACCGGGTGAGCTCTGGTGGTCTGTTTTCCCTTCTGTTTGCTCCTAGAGGACTCCCGGGATGCTTCTGTCACTACATAGCTCTTGGATTCTGGATTCTGTTGAGTTAAAAACCTATTGGTCTCTCCACTAACGATCAATAGGAGGTAGGAAAAATAAAATAACATTTTTATATTATTTCATTAATCTTCAAAAATTCCGAAAAACTAACTTTTTCTCTTGACCTACTACGGTCAAAGTTAATCCTCCCTTAAGTGAATCTCGGCGTTGCGAGTTCAATGGTGCTCTCGGATTTCAATTTCGAGCACCGGTTCAAAAGTTCAAAAACGCCACCTACATGTTTTCTGAACATACCTTAAAAAAAGTTCAAAATTCTGTTTTGGGCACACCGAGCCTCGGAATCAAGTTTTGTCAATTTTTGCAGACTCGTAATAATTCCAAATAATTTTAAAAAATATATATAGAATTTCTGGGTCTTTACAAATGTATATCATAGGGAGAATATTCCCTCTTTTATCAGAGCAATACACCATCAAAAATAAATAAATAATTACAATTTTATAACCAAATGATATCATAACCAGAGCAATACCAGTATAACAAGATAACCAAAACTGGAAATACAATTTCAAAACTAAATAGTAGATATTCCATACCAAATTATGTGTCATGTTTCAAAATTAAAACTCCAAGTAAAGTGTCTAATGACACCCCAGTGGGTCTCGAACCACATATGGTTCCCTCATCCATGGTCTATCCCGACTCAGCCACCTAACACAGGGCCTTTTCCCTTATCTTGTACTAAAATCATAAAATCTATTTGATTACCAATCAAGTTGTCCAGGTAGGGTGAGATTACAACTTAGTATGCCATGAAAAATAGTGTCTAAAATAATATCCAATCAATAACAGTGTATGAATTTGTATAAATAAATAATCACAATGCATAAATAAATAATTATCACGTTATCAAATTATTCATTATTTAATCACACAAACACCCTGGGTTTTTTAGGACACCCAAACCTCAATACCTACTTCATCCCATGCCTAAGTCTACATAATTCCCAAGAGATGTCATGTCTTATATTGTCATTTTAACCATTTTATATCTCATTTCATATCTCAGAATTCCATTATTTTTATTCTATATTTCATTTTATATCTTATAATTCCATCATTACCATTCTAGATTTAAATTATCATATGAATTACATTTTTACCATTCATCATTTCAATATCATTCCATTAATTAAATCAAGAATTAATTAATCATCTCAAACTTATTAATTAATTAAACAATTAATAAATCTTCTCAATCCCATTAATTAACTCAACAATTAATTAAACTTCTCAATCCCATTAATTAACTCAATAAATAATTAATATTCTCAATCCCATTAATTAAATCAATAATTAATTAATCATCTCGATCTCATTAATTAACTCAATAATTAATTAATCATCTCCATTTCATTACTGATTCAACAATTAGTTCACCATGTCAATTACCTTAATTAATTTCCCAATTATTTAATCAAAATCTACCATCCCAAAAATCCCATAATTAATTCATCAATTAATCATTTAATTCCTGATCTCATTATACTATAATTAATTCATCAATTAATTATTCACATTCACAATATCAATATCCTATAATTAATTAATTAATTAATTATTCAATTTCACACTCTCAATATCCCATAATTAATTCATTAATTAATTATCCCAATTTCACAATCCCAATAACTCAATAATTATTTTAATAATTAATTATCCCTATTCCAAAATCACATTATTCAGTCAAATATGCAATCCCTTAATTAATCAACTAATCATATTAATTAATTCAGTTTTGGAGTTTCCAATTTCTAAACAAACCCTAGAAATTATATAATTACACACACCTAATAAAAACATGACTATGGGAGTTGAATAATGGGCCACCTACCTGAATTATTTAACGAATGATCACCCAATGGAAATCCCCAAAAATTTGAGTGGCATAACGATATAGAACAAGATCTGGATCTGACAACCTAAATCATGATTGAATAAATCAAGATATATTAAATCTAGATATATGTCTATAATCCTAGAACTTGATCCAAAAAACTAGTTCTAGATCTAATCAAAACTGGAAGAAAAAACCCTTTCTAGAATGGTATAATAAATAAAGAGGAATGGGAAACCAAGCGGGATAGGATTCACTTAATAGTAATGGTGTAGATCTTTGATCCAATATTTGAATCATGAGAAATAGAGGTTGGAATGGTTTGGAATATTTTCATAGGGCTCCAAAATCATGAAATAAATTTTAAAGTTGAATGGGGATCGATTAGGGATTAAAAATGGGGGTTTGAGACCTTTTAAAATAAAATTTCAACTAAATTAAAATGTCATGCATGGTTTTCTGGGTAGGGGCAAATGGTTTCCCATAATTGTGCACCTTAACTGTGCACCTCCTCTAAAGGGGTTCATGGCTTCACCTTTTAGGGTTCATAGTTTGAAGAATAGTTTTCCAACTATTTAAAACACCTTCACCTAGGGTTTCATGGTTTGCTGGGTCAGGGTGTGTTGTTAGGGAAAACCTTGCGCCAACCATGCATTTCCCTCATTCTTCCACTTTTCCCAAAATTTCACCAAAACACTCCCCAAGTGAAATCCCAAATGAAAATTACTCAACTCTAATCAAAAGAGAACCCGTAATCAAGCTCGACACATCTACATAAAAGGTTAGGATCATATAATAAATATCGCCCCACTTTATTTTTAATTACACCTCTAAAACTTGTACATGATAATTTAATTCAATAATTTCAATTAACTCTCTATAGTATCCCAACTCTATGAATTTTGTGAAGATACCATTATTTTTTGTTTTTTAACCTTCCTCATTCAAAATTGTAAGAAGCATGAAGCTATTAACATTATAAGCATCATTTATTCTAGATTGTTTCAAAGGTCCTCAAGGAAAATATTTCAAATCATCTTGCACTATAACTCAATTATCAAAAATCATGATCTATATATATAAATATATAATACTATTAGTTAAAAAAAATTATATTAGAAAATTATGAATATTAAATTGATTATGATCTTACATGGTGTGAAAACCAATCAATGATGTCTTTGTTAATAGCTTTTGTTATCACTTTATCATTTAATAATTGACTCTGAAGTCATATCTTTATTAATATCTTCAATTATTCAATAAAAGGATCATTAATATCACTATTAAGTAGAACATATATATTTTCTTGTATGATCTCTATTTGTGTCAATGAAACTAATAACATTTCCCCAACTTAGAAACCATACATTGGAAATTTTATTGATTTACTACAGGACTATATTGATTTGTTTTATCATCAATACATCTAACTCGATTGAATCATGTTCTAAAATTATCTAAATACCATGAAAAAAAGGTGAGACACTACTAAACCATATAAAATTTATTAATTATCTTTCTAGTTGATCTTTGTTTCTCAAAAAATACTTCAAATGACTAAGATACATAATTAAAAAAGGAACATGTCATAATAAACCATATAAGTAATGAGTTTGACAATTTTAATGTAGTAATGGTAAATAAGTAAGATGAAAAAACCACTTTATGGGATACATCCATAAATAATTTAAGGGACCTCCTTCTTTAAATTATTTAGTAAAATACATATTTACATGAACCATAATGATCATCTACAAATTATAAAGTTTCACTAAAAAAATCATTAAGTTTTTCAATCCCAATGAGGTTTAAAGTTTTCTAAAAAATCTAACTGAAGAATGTTAAAAAACTTAATTAAAACTAATGTTACTATATCAAGTAATACTTTTTTAATTTTCAAAGGTATAAATTGCTCTATCATAATATGTGACTCGTGAATTTTAAGACCATATAACTTACAATGTTTTATGTCAACACATCTTAAAATTCCACTTGAATATCTTCAAGTACTTTAAAATTTTTAAGTCTTCCAAGGAAGAAATCCTTTTTTGATTTTTCAATGAAAAAAATGTTTTATGATACTTTCCATTATCATTTTCCTATATATCATTCTTCAAAATAATTTCTTCAAAGTCCTTATGAGTGTTAAGATAACCTTTTAATTTTCCCTTCTAATTCAATATTGTAAAAAACAAATTTTGGCATTCATTCTTTTCAATGCGTATAGCATAAATATTATGAAATAACATGGAAATTATTGATGATTCCATTTGAAAAAAAAAATTGTTTCTTCCATTGGTTTATATCAATTGTATCTAATGAGATTTGAAATAGTTTCTAAGAAACATTCAATTAATACTCTTTTCCAAATTATGAATCAATATTGGGAAATTATTACATTATTTATAAACCTAATAACAATTTTAATTATTTCCTTAAATAATTTAATCCATTGAATCATTACTTGTTAAACCGGTATCTATGAGATGCAACAAAGAATCAATGATTTCACAAAAACACACCACTTTCTACTATATGGTATTCTTCAATGCTCAAATTCAAACTTAAAAACTAGAAATTCTTGTACATTGTGAGTGTTCCAACCAAACAATTTTCTTAATCCATGGAAATCACTAATTTTTAACCGTAGAGAAATGTTCATTTTGAATATTTCAGTTTTTGATGCATCATATGTATCTACACAATTGTCCAATAACTAACTTACAATTATTTTATAAAAAGTTTAAGGTATACATTAATGTTATTTTTAAACATTTTCTTTCCTTGAATAGTCATCAAAATAAAGAAAGATTTTTTTATATAAACATCCATATAGGTAGATTGTAAAGGATCAAAATAGTTTTTTATATGATAAAAATTTTACTTAGAGTCTTGAAAGGATTAAATACATCAGTAGAAAATCCAAAATACACATTCTCAGGATCTGAAGTGAAATTTTGATATAAATAATCAAAGTATTTTCATGCTTTTGAATCTTTTGTATTCCATATAAACTCATCATTGTTGCTTCCCATAGCATGTTATTTCATTTTCTATGTCATTTTTGAATAAATGAACAACCTTTTAAATCATTGTTTTAATTGAAAGTGATGTTAAACCTTCACAATAATTTTATTTTTATTCTTATTCACAGTAAATTCACTCAAAATTTTATCAAGAGTCGTTGATTTTTGTCTATAAGTACAACAACTTTTACACTCTTCTCCATATAAATATTCTCCCTAATATAACATCTAGTCATTGGGATATTCATGTATCTTTGAATAATTGAGATCAATCTTGTTAAAAGCTTTCTTAATCTTATAAAATGATTCAGGAATATTAGATTTGAAAAATTCAACATGTATCAACTCCAATATCATTGAAATTACTTTATCTATAATTCCACATGATCACTTGATATGGTACATCTTCTGTTGAAAGGAAGATTTTGTATATTTTCTACATCCTTCATACAACTCATAATTTCTATCATCCACTAATTAATAAAACTCATTTGATTACTTAGTTAGCTTCTGAGTTGTATTAATCACTATAAAAACAAAAATAAACCCAAATAATATGTTACAATCTTCATCAGTCTTTGGTTCAGTGCCAAAAACATCATTAATTATGTTTTGAATTTCATTATACACTATTGAGGTAGTAGGTTGTTCATTCTGTCAATGGTTACACATCATAATTTTCATAATTTTCATTTCCCTTTGTCAAATCCATCTCACATATCTAGTAAGAAATTTTTTCAATATTAAGTTCTCATAAACTTAATTTCTTTTCAACTATGATCTGAAATTACAATCATAACATGGATAAATTATTCTTCCAACTACAAATCGGTTTGCAATTGAAAAATCTAAAAATTCCACCAACCTCTTGACATATTGTGTTGAATTACAAAGTAAAATAATCTATATTTTATCCATTATCATCCTATTAATAAATATCTATATAAAAAATAACACACAATAATTAAATAAAATCATGTTAAAAATAAAACATATTAGTAGTAACATATAATCTTTTGTAATATTTATCTAGGAACAAGTCACAAAATAAAATATAAATACAATCAATCAATATTATTATATTTTATTTATGATATAAATATATCACATAGCATATAGGAAAATGCATATTAAATAATAAAATAATTATTACTCTATAATTTATTAATAAATAAATTATTAAAATGAGAATGACAACATAATCTATAAATGCATCAAAAAAAATTCAAGAAAAATAAAACTAAACCAAAAATAATAATCTAATAATAAACTATGTAACGACCCGAATTTTTTCAATGGAAATTCCCTTCTTAAAAATATTTCACACAATCACATTAAAACACAACATAATGAACTACTAAGTGCTAAGTGACCCTTAAACATAAGTTTTCCACTTATGTGTTTGGAATTTTGAAAATCCAAAATACACGGTTGTGTTCAAGATGATTTTTGGAGTCTAATAGAAAAAACATAATTTTTGGTGAATAGTAACCTACCCTTATGAATACTGATATACCTTAATGAATAGTAACCTTACCTATGATATTATAAAAATAATATTCAAGTGAAATTATGATGTACCTATATTTCAGAATAAGTAAATGATTGTTTTAAAACTGGTTTTTTTGATAATAAACTATTTTTTTAATTAAATATTAAATTAATCATATTTAGAAAATTATTTTTGAAAAAATGGATTTCATTTTTGGATTCTACATGTTGAAAAATGGTTGGATGAAGTTTTGGGATTTTTCTGAAATACTTGAATTTTTATGAATAGTGAAATACCATAATTTACAAAATAAGATAAATAAGTTAATTATAGAGTCATGTATCATGTTATGCTGATATAATCCCACTTGGTTTGGGATTAAATTATAAAATTACTATTATTGGTCATGGAAGACTCACTATTCCTTGTATTATGGAGAAATAATAAATTAATGAATTTTATATTAAGAAAACTTCTCTCCCCTCCACTTTAAAAACCACCCTTCACACACTCATTTCCTCACACCTCTAAAACTTCAAGCCTTGTAAAAACTCCACCCAAGAATCTTCCCTAGCCCCTCCCTCAATTCCAAGAGCTTCTGGTCTCATCAAAAGACCAAGATTATGCCACTCAAGGAGGATCTCAAGAGGAGGATTCAAGAGGTAATTTCTCTCCTTCTTTTCCTTTAAATTCCTTTAAATTTCAAGTTCTTTTCTTATACTCTACCCACCAATAATTGTCCAAATGGTATGGTAACTCTAGTGTTATACATATAATTTAATTTTATTATACTAATGGGATATTATACCATCCAACCGCCTTCTCCTCTTCCTTTTATTTTATAAAATAAAACGTTGTTCGTGAGGTGTTAATCTATCACCTTCAAGAATGACATGTTTTATTTTTTCATTTGTACCTTCAGATCTGGTCATGAAACAATTTCTATGGTTGAACCATAATATTTTATATGTATTAAGTCCTATTTAAAGTTCTGGAACTAAATTATGTATATATTACTAAATGATTAATCAAAACAAGTTCTTTGTGGTCGAAAACCCACCGAAATTAACCCAAACGATCATCATTAAATTCTTATCTAATGATTAATCAAAATGGTATATAAAATAATTCATTATAATATCATTAAAAATACTTTAATATCATTTATAACATTTAATATTAGTTCTGTATTTTTACCCATGTTCTACATGAACTTTCATTTAATAATACAAGTGAACCACTCAAGAAAACCATAAAAACGAACATTCCCAAACAATGTTTTTAAACTCTATAACTCGTCAAAAGGCCCATAAAATAACATAATGAAACCAAAATTAACCCTATTAAGGTATAAAAGGTTCTTGAATTTATAATTAATGAATATAATGTCATTATACAGGACATTAAAGTGAAGGAAGCATTCGGATATAAGGTAAGGGGAAATTCTCAAACCCAACTTTCATCCTTCGGGTTCTCCCTCTTTCACTCCTTTTTGATATGGTTACTCCTTAAAAATATTTAGTTTGTCATTGTATTCCCTTTTTTGGGATATAAATTTTTTCACTGGTATTAATGCAAACCAAATTTTTTCCAAAAGAACTCTTATTTTAAGAACACACCTTTTACTTCTCATTCAAGATTGACGATTCTTGTAATATGTATGTTATTCCCTCTTTCTTTTGGGAACCCAATGTTTAGGAATGTGTTATTATGAGATGAAACCCATTACTTTTCATGGGTTAGTTATGTTCATTTTTGTTATATGGAATGCATGATAAATGATAATTTTATGATTTGACGGGTGTGTTCGGAATTATATAGAGAAATACGAATGTTTAAATGTGATGGGTACGCCCAGAATTATACAGTGATCCAATGCATTGGGCAAAGTGATGAATCTCATGAGTAAATGTTAAATTATGTGTGAAAAAGATTATAACTTTTTTCACAAGTATTTGTGGTAGTTAACCACTAATACATGATGTTTCATTTTTATTCATTGCCACATTTCAATTCTTATATTTATACTTCCTCTTATGTTCATGATCATTTTCCAATGTTAAGATTATGCTCACCCCATGCTATATTGTTCTTATCTTTCCCCTTATTGGGCTTTTAGATCATCCATTTTGATGTATATCCTTGGGTGGATACATTTACTAAGGAGAGGTCATGTTCAAGTAAGAAGTTAGAGAATAAGAAATTGAATAAATGTTTATACTCGATGTTGTAATTGTTATGAATGGTCCTAGTTTTCCCAAGACACTAAATCATTGGATCCTATATGTGTAATACTATTATGTTTTTTATCTTTAAAATTATTTAATAGTAATGTAAGAAAAGGATGGGTTGCTATAGTTGGTATCAAAGGGAGGTTTAGTTAATTTGGGAATTAGGATTAGTGAACCCTAGAGAAAACCTCTTGCATGAGACTAAGTACAAATATGCACACAATAATTTTTACATAGGGATCCCATATGTTATGATTTTAGCATAAATTGTTCAAATGAATAAGTTATTCATGAATTGTTGACTTATGTTTTGTTCTAACCATTTCTATTTTAGAAAATGGTGGGAACTAGGAGAAACCAGGCGAACAACTCGTGCGAGGGCCAATACAACGATTGCCTAAACAACATCCCCAATGATTTGGTAGGTGGAGTTCAAAAATTCATGGTGATGCTTACCCAATTATCTCAGGTTATGATCAATAACCATAATAATGGGAAACATACTCCTTCACCAAATAGGGAGCAACTGGTTATCGAATGTTTTATGTGACAACAACCACCGACGTTTCATGGATCTTCTGATCCACTAGTTGCAGAACAGTGGGTCAAATCCATGGAGAAGATCTTTTCTGTTCTTCGTTGTTCTGATACAGAGAAGGTGACTCTAGCTGTTTATCATCTATATGGAGAGGCTGATCAATGGTGGTATTTGATTAATAATTCCAAGACAAGGGAGTAAATTGAAGAGATAGAATGGGAAGACTTTAAGATCATGTTTCTTAATAAGTATTTCCCACGAACTATTTGCGTGAAGATGGAGAGAGAATTCATAGAGCTCAAGCATAAAGAAGGAGAATCTATTACAACCTAAAAAGAAAATTTCATAAGGCTTGCAAGGTATGCTTCGGGTTTTGTTATCAACAATTATATAAAAATAGATAGATTCTTTAGTGGATTAAAACCACACCTTCAAAAGGATTTTGCAATTAGAGACATTGGGAGTTATGAAGAAGTTTTTTGGTGTGCTCTCAAAGTGGAGATGGAGTTTCGAGAATGGTCCCATGGAAATGGTGATAAGAAATGATAGATGGAGTTTCAATCTGGAGGATCTAATGACAAAGGTGGGAAGAAAACTCAACGACCTACATGCCAAAAATGTGGGAAGTTTCACCATGGGAACTGCCACAAAGGGATGGGGAAGTGCTTCAAGTGTGGGAAAGAAGGACACCATGCTCAAGAGTGTCAAAAAGAAATAAAAAGGAAGGAGAATGTAGCCAAAGAAAGGAGAAAACCACCCATGGTTCAATGTTACAACTGTAGGAAGATAGGGAATTATGCAAGCGAGTGCACTAAACCTCGAGTTCTCGAGGGCAATTAGCGTTAGCATCCACTAAATACAAAGGAACGAGGGAAGGCTTATTCCATCACTACTATGGAATTGGAGCAAGATAATGAAGTCATACAAGGTACACTTACTATTCACTCAAGAATGGAAAAAGTCTTATTTGATTCTAGTTCTACGCATTCCTTTATATCTTTCATGTTTTCTAGAACTATAGAATTGAAGACCCGAAATCTTAAAGTAGAGATATCTGTAAAAACACCAAGTGGTGAAACCATTTCAACCCAAGTGTTTGACTCTTCTCCTGTTGGCATATGTAGGAAGATTCTTCTAGAAAATCTCGTATTACTTCCCTTGGTGGAATTTGATGCTATAATGGGAATGGATTGGCTCTCGTTATATAGAGCACATATCAACTATTGGGAAAAGGAAATATCTTTTTATATTCCAAACCATCCCACGATCCTCTAAAAATGCAAGGAAGATCGTGAATCTACTTTGAAAAATCCTTCATCTATGTGGGTGTTGATTCCTTATGAAGAAGCATACCTCTCCCAAATGGTTGGGTCAAAGGAAAGTTCCAACCTTGAGGAAATGCCCATCATGAGAGAATATAGTGATGTATTTCCCAAAGAGTTACCCAGAATTCCCCCAGATCGTGAGGTAGAGTTCTCAATAGAACTCATACCCGAAGCTACTCCTATCTCAAAGTGTCACTATAGGATGGATCATATCGAACTAGAGGATTTAAAGAAGCTGCTACAAGAGAATCTCTACAAAGGGTTCATACGCCCTAGTGCATCACCTTGGGGTGCACCAGTGCTCTTTGTAAAGAAGAAGGATAAACAATGAGTTTGGGTATCGATTATTAGGAACTCAACAAGATCACCATAAAGAACAAGTATCCTCTTCTAGGGATTGATGACTTGGTTGATCAGTTAAGAGGATCTCAATACTTCTAAAAGGTGGATCTTCATTCTGGATATCATCAGCTAAAGGTGAAGAGGGAAGATATTCAGAAAACTTCCTTCCGTACAAGGTATGGGCACTATAAATCTCTTGTGATGCCCTTCAGACTTACTAATGCCCCTGAAATCTTCATGGATTTGATGAATAGAGTCTTTAGACATTACCTTGATAAATTTGTGGTAGTGTTTATTGATGATATTCTCATCTACTCCAAGAGAAATGAGGAACATGAAGAAAATATAAGACTTGTGTTGGCGACATTGAGAAAGGAGAAGTTGTACACTAAGTTCAAAAAGTGTGACTTTTGGATGAAGAAAGTTATGTTCTTGGAACATGTGATCACAAGTGAGGTAATTTCAGTGGATCCTTAAAAAATAAAGGCAATTGAGGAATGGACTAGGTCCTCTAGTGTCACAGAAATCCGTAGTTTTCTTGGATTAGTTGGGTACTACCGACGTTCTGTGAGAAACTTCTCACGATTTTCAAGCCTGCTAACTAAGATAATAAGGAAAGGGGTAAAGTATGTCTGGACGGAAGAATGTGAGGGAAGCTTCAAGGATCTCAAGAGAAGGTTGATCACTGCACCTGTACTCACACTACCAAAAAGTGGAGAAAGATTTGTGATATACAGTGATGCTTCAAAGAAAGGCTTCGGTTGTGTACTCATGAAAAATGATAATGTGATAGCATATGCCTCACAGAAGTTGAAGATCCATGATCAGAACTACTCGATTCATGATCTAGAGCTGGCAGCCATGATTTTTGCCTTGAAAATCTGTCAGAACTACCTTTTTGGTGAGAAGTGTGACATATACACTGACCATAAGATCCTAAAGTATATATTCACACAAAATAAGCTCAACATGTGTCAAAGGAGATGGTTAAAGCTAATCAAGGATTATGATTGCTCTATTCACTACCATCCTAGAAAGGTGAACAAGGTAGTTGATGCTCTAAGCAGAAAAGAACCTTCTACTCTATACATGTTACAGATTAAGAAATACCCTATCTTATTGGATATGCAAAGGATGAAATTAGAAATCATAAGGGTAGGGGATACATCCTACCTTGCCCAAATGATTGCACAACCATCAATCCAAGAGAAGATTAAGGATGCACAAAGGAATGATATGGAGATAAAAAAGAGGGTGAATGCATTAAAGGAAGGGAAGTTACAATAGTTCCATATCGACGATGATGGTGTGAATCAGTTTGGAATACGGTTTTGTGTGCCTTCATCACCCGGGATAAATAAGGAGCTATTGGAAAATGCACATAGCTCAACATTTGTTATCCATCCCGGGAGTACCAAGATGTACCGTGATCTCTGAGAACACTTTTGGTGGGATAACATGAAGAAGAAGACTATAGAATATATCTCAAGGTGCTTGGTATGTCAACAAGTTAAAGCAGATTGAAAAAAGTCCAAAGGGTTGATGCATCCATTGCCTATACCCATGTGGAAATGGGAGAATGTTACTATGGACTTTTTCATGGGTCTCCCAAAGACATCGAAGGGAAATAATTTGATATGGGTTTTGGTTGACCGACTCACCAAGACTAACCATTTTATTTCTATTCGGGAAGATCTCTCGCTTGAACAACTTTCAAAGATATATGTGAAGTAATTGGTGATAATGCATGGTGTTCCACTCTCAATTGTCTCTGACCGTGATCCAAGATTCACATCTAAATTCTGGAGGAGCCTTCAACATGCTTTGAGTACTGAATTAAATTTCAGTATGGCCTATCACCCCCAAACTGATGACCAATCTAAAAGGAATATTCAGACTCTTGAAGATATGCTAAGATCATGCTCTCTATAATTCAAAGGTGGATAGGATCAACATCTCACATTGGTTGAGTTCTCATACAATAATAGCTTCCACTCAAGTATTTAGATGGATCCATATGAATCTCTCTATGTAAATCGATGTAGAACTCCAACCTTTTGCGATGAAGTTGGAGAAAGAAAGCTACTTGGACCTGATCTTGTGGAAGAGATGATAGAGAAGGTTCAAGTCATCTAGAAACACATCAAATCTGCTCAGAGTCAGCAAAAGAGCTATACTGACAACCATCGAAGGGACTTGGAGTTCAACATTGGAGATAAAGCCTTCCTTCGAATATACCATGGAAGAGAGTCATGCGATTTGGGAAGAAATGGAAGATAAGCCCAAGGTACATTGGCCCCTTTGAAATACTAGACCGTATAGGAGTCATGGCCTATCAGCTTGAACTTCTACCAAATATGGCTCAGGTTCATGATTTTTTTCATGTATCACTCCTGAGGAAGTATATACCTGATCCCTCACATGTACTAAAGTTAGAGGTGGAACAATTGGAAGATGATCTCTCTTATAAGAAGCATCCAGTAGAGATTCTGGACCGGAGAGATAAGGTTCTACACAACAATTAAACCCACCTTGTCAAAGTTTTGTGGAGAAACCACAAGTTTGAAGAATCTACTTGGGAACCAGAGGAGGCGATGAAGGAGAAGTACCCTCACCTGTTTGTGTAAAATGAAATTTGGAGGGCGAAATTTCATAAGGGGGGAAGAATGTAACGACCCAAAGTTTTTCAATGGAAATTACCTTCTTAAAAATATGTCATAAAGTCACATGAAAACACAAAATAATGAACTACTAAGTTCTAAATGACCTTTAAACATCAGTTTTTCACTTCTGTGTTTGGAATTTCAAAAATCTAACATACATAGTTCTGTTCAAGATGATTTTTGGAGTCTAATAGAACAAAAATAATTTTTAGTGAATAGTAACCTACCCTTATGAATAGTGATATACCCTAATGAATAATAACTTTACCTATGATAGTATAAAAATAATATTCAAGTGAAAGTATGATGTACCTATATTTTAGAATAAGTAAATGATTGTTTTAAAACTGGTTTTTTAATAATAAACTATGATTTTAATTAAATATTAAATTAATCATATTTAGAAAATTATTTTTAAAAAATTGACTTCATTTTTGGATTCTACAGATCAAAAATTGGTTGGGGTGAAATTTTTGGATTTTTATGAAATACTTGAATTTTTTATGAATAGTGAAGTACCATAATTTACAAAATAAGCTAAATAAGTTAATTATAGAGTCATGTATGATGTTCTGCTGATGTAAGCCCACTTTTTTTGGGATTACATTATAAAATTACTATTCTTGGTCATGGAAGACTCACTATTCCTTGTCTTGTGGAGAAATAATAATTTAATGAATTTTATATTAAGAAAACCTCTCTCCCTTCCACTATAAAAACCACCCTTCACACCTTCATTTCCTCACACCTCTCAAGATTCAAGCCTTGTATAAACTCTACCCAAGAATCTTCCCTATCCCCTTCCCCACATCCAAGAGCTTCTGGTCTCATAAAAAGACCAAGCTTAGGCCCCTTAAGGAGGATCTCAAGAGGAGGATTCAAGAGGTAATTTCTCTCCTTCTTTTCCTTTAAATTCCTTTCAATTTCAAGTTCTTTTCTTATTCTCTACCCACCTATATTTGTAAAAATGGTATGGTAAATTCAGTATCATACATATACTGTAATTTTATTATACTAATGGGATATTATACCATCCAACCCCCTTATCCTCTTCCTTTAATTTTATAAAAGAAAACGTTGTTCGTGAGGTGTTAATCTATCACCTTCAAGAATGACATGTTTTATTTTTTCATTTCTACCTTCAGATCTGGTTATGAAACTATTTTTATGGTTCAACAAGAATATTTCATATGTATTAAGTCCTATTTAAAGATCTGTAACTAACTTATGTACATATTACTAAATGATTAATCAAAACAAGTTCATTGTGGTCAAAAAACCGCCCAAATTAACCCAAACGATCATCATTCAATTCCTATCTAATGATTCATCCACATGGTATATAACATAACTAATTATAATATCATTCAAACTCTTGAAATATTATTGATAACATGTAATATAAGTTCTGGATTTTAACCCATTTTCTACATGAACTTTCATTTAAGAATACAAGTGAACCACTCAAGAAAACCATAAAAATGAACATTCCCAAACAATGTTTTTAAACTCTATAACTCATCAAAAGGCCCATAAAATAACATAATGAAACCAAAATTAACCCTATTCATGTATAAAAGGTTCTGTAATTTTAACTTAATGAATATAATGTCATTATATAGGACATTAAAGCAAAGAAATCATTTGGATATAAGGTAAGGGGAAATTCTTGAACCCAACTTTCATCCTTCAGGTTCTCCCTCTTTCACTCCTCTTTGATATGGTTACTCCTTAAAAATATTTTGTTCATAATTTTCTTTCATTTTCTGGAATATACATGTTTTTATTGGAATTTATTTCAAACCAAATGTTTTCCAAAAGAACTCTTCTTTTAAAAACACATCTTTTACTTCTCATTCAAGATTGACGGTTCCTGTAATGTGTATGTTATTCCCTCTTTCTTTTGGGAACCCAATTTTTATGAATTTGTTCTTATGATATGAAACCCATTCCTTTTTATGGGTTATTTATGTTCATTTTTGTTATATTTCATGCATGATAAATGATAATGTTATGATGTGATGGGTGCACCCGGAATTATATAGCACAATATGAATGTTTAAATGTGACGGGTGCGCCCAGAATTATACAGCGCTCCAATGCATTGTGTAAAGTGATGAATGTCATGAGTAAATGTGAAATTATGTGTGAAAAATATTCTAGATTTTTTAACAAGTATGTGTGTTAGTTAACCACTAAGACATGATGTTTCATTTTTATGCATTGCCACATTTCAAGTCTTATATTTATGCTTCCTCTTATGTTCATGATCCTTTGACTATGTTATTATTATGCTCACCCCATGATATATTGTTATTATATTTCACCTTACTAGGCTTCTAGATCTCCCCTTTTGATGTATATCCTCAGGTGGATACATTTACTAAGGATAGTCCATGTTCTAGTAAGAAGCTAGAGTAAAATAAATTGAATAAATGTTTATTCTCGATTTTGTAATTGTTATGCATGGTCCTAGTTTTCCCAAGACACTAAACCGTTGGATCCTATATGTGTAATACTATTATGTTTTTTATCTTTAAAATGATGTAACGGTAATTTAAGAAAAGTTTGGGTTGCTATAAACTAAAAATTAACTACATATTATATAATCAATAAAATTCACAATAAATTAAAAATATAAACACATTACTAGATCACTAGAGTCTGACTGCAAGGAGGTAAGAGAGGGAATAAAGGGGTAGACATACTAATTTAGGTCCCTTTAAATTTCTCAATAACTTATTTTTTCAAGAAGATACAATAACATGATAAAACCAAACTTTTATAGCCGGACAAGATAATTACTTAAATCCGCCATTTGAAATCCCTATGTAAATCTCAAGGTGGTCATTGAAATTAGAAATTAATAAATATATTATAAGATTGGAGCCATTGTAAACTTACCTAGTAACTAAAAACAATGTATGGAGAAGGGGATATGGTTCATACAACACATAGATGAAGAAAAATAGGGGGAATCTACTGTGAGGAAGGAGAATGGTAGATCGGTAAAGAGAAGAGGAGGTTTTCACAATTAAGGAAGAAGGAGGAGTGGAGGGGAGATTTGTGTGACATATGAAGGAGGAATAAAGTGGAATTAATAGCATAAATTTTTATTTAAAAAAGGGTGGTTTTCAAAAAAATGCAATTAATTTGAATACAAGTGGTCATTTCTTAAATAACTACCATTAATATTTCATTATGTAGTGATTTTATTTAACCATAGATAACAAAGTGGGGTTAATTGGAATGGGACTTGTATTTTTTTGTTTGTGGTGGTTTTTTTAAACCACTATAATGTATATTGTTTATTATAGTGATTTCATCTTTATATGACATAAGATAAAATTTTTGTGAATCATTACAAAATTTAGGATACTTGTTATTAATTTTACTTCATTGAAGATTATCCTCTGGATGTCGCATTTTACCATCTTGAATTCTTCAATCTATATGCCTCATCAACTAAATTTTAGTATACAAACATCCATAGAGTCATCAAAATTTATTAATGATTTTAAATTATCATACAACGTTAGAAGGACTTGATTTATTTTAATTGTATTAAGATACATTTCACTTGAGAATTTCTATAAGGATATTTACTCTTTTTGGAATAATATACAGTCGTTAAGGTAAGAATGTATTTTTTTCATAACCCAAACCCATAAAAATGAAATTTATTTAGATATTTATGTTCAACAAAGAAGATCCTTATTATCTATAAGTATACCATAAATGGAAAAAAATACTATGAAACTAAAGCTAATTTCTTCTCCACCAACTTTATGGTTATATAGTTTTAATGCTGCTGATAGTGTTGTTTATTTCATACACATTTCTTCATTCTCTAAAACATTTTTGGTAATCTCTAAGTTCATATTTAACCACCATATTTATTTAATAAATACATACTACATCATCGTATATACTTTTACCAATATAATATTATTCATAAAATGTATTTCTATTACATTTATTATATAATTTTAATTTTTCCACAAGTTTTTCCAACATTTATAACTCCTATCAATTCCATAACAAGTCAAGAGTTATTTTAATTTTACTGGCCTAATTATCTTTGAATAAAAAAAATCATACACACTAATATATAATTCGAGAAAGGTCTTTAGTAGTATATATTTCAAATTTGATGAAATATTTGATGTTTATCTCATACTATTTGGTTATACAATTAACATACATCCATTTTTTATTCATATTTATCCCATTTAATTTAAAAAATTATAAAACATATATATATATATATATTACTAATATACATGTATATATATAATTATATATAATACATACATACATAAATAAATATATTCATATACACTTCAATATATACATATATATATATTGAATAAGGCTTATTTATATATAAATATCATATATATATATTAAGTAGAATATTTGTGTGTGTGTGTGGACATAATATAGTGCATATATAAATATATATTTATGCAAGTATATATACCAGTATAAGTGTACATATATAAATACATATACATATATATTATGTATATTTATGTGTGTGTGTGTGTGTGATACATATATATAAAAATAAATATAAAGTTTGTATATTTATATATATTAAAAACAAAATATACATACGTACAGACACACATACATGTGTGTGTACTATTCAAAATATATTTAGCTTACATAAAAATAATAAATATAAAAAATACCCACTTGCACACACGCATACAATATCTAGAATATATATATACATATATCTATAAAACTATATATATTATACAAAATATATTTAACTTTAATAAAAATAGTATATACAAAATACACACACACATTACAACTAGAATACATATCTACATATATTTATAAATCAATATACATACATACATGTGTGTGTGTCAAAATATAAAAATAAGAATATATATATATATATAACATATGTGTTTTTGTTTGTGTGAGTGTAATATATATATGTCTGTGTGTGTGTGTGGAAATAGAAATATATGTTTGTTTGTTTGTTTGTACATAAATGTTTAAAGGAAGAAAAAGGATAGAAAAAATTATGATTTATATAAGCATTGGCTTTTGATTTTCATGACTTAGATTTGATATCATTTTAATTAATAAAAGGTAGAGGTTTGGAAGAGTGAACCGACATCGAGAAATTGTTAGATAGAACTTCACATCACATAGATGGGGGGAATAAAAAGAAAAGTTCATACAATATTATAATGAATGGGTATTTCTTAGTGTTATAAGTAAAATCATTGAGAAAATTAAATTATTATTAAAGGAGAATATGTGATAGTTATTAAAATACTTTTACATTTTATAAACATTAATCAAAAAAACCAATTAAATGATCTTCTATGGTTTTAAAAATTTAGGACAATTATTTTTCAATCATTTATTACTTTTTTAAAAAAATCATGTTAATCTGACATGTAATTTTCCCATAATTATATCAAGTATATTTATACAATTAAAATACTTTTTAATTCTATAATCATGTGTCCAATAATAAAAAAATAATATTCAAGATTTAATTCTCACAAAGATTTAGGATTACGATCATCAATTCATTTGTGACTTGTAGAAAAAAACTCAAATGTCAATATAATGTGTGATGTGATTGGGATGATTAAAACTGCATATTTTAGTTTTATAACATGTTTTAAGTGATCAATATTATGTAAAAATCATATTATTGTGAAAATTTGTGGAAATGATCGACGGTTTGTTTATCCCCTATTAGAAAAAATTATTCATTAATATAATGTCTAATGTGCCCAAAATTATAGAATGTGTCTTTTTCTATTAAAATATATTATAGTTTAATAAAAATATGTCAAAAAATCATAACTAGTTAAATGAATTTGGACTTTTGTAATAAATTACCATAATTATTGTTGATTCATTTATTGCCTTTAGAAGAATAAAAATGTGCATCAATTTGGCATGTTATATGGCATTAATGATTCAAAATTGTTTTCATAATTAAAAAGTCTACTATATTTTATAAACCTCCATTGAATGATCAAATCTGAATAAATGTGTATGAATTTTCATAAAAATAGAATTATAATCATTGATACATTTATGTCTTGTCGAAACAAACCATACATTTATTTGATGTGTGATTTATCTAGAATGATCCAAAGTGTCTTTTTTCAAATTATATTTACTTTTTATATTTAATAAATGGGTTTCACACAATCAAAAAGATCAAACAAGTTCAAACTATTATAAAAAATTAATATAGTTCTTGTTGATTTATTTGTGATATGTAGGAAAATCCTCATGCCTAGTTGGTGTACTATTTTCTTAAAATGATACAAAATCCATTTTCAAAATTATATCCCTATTTTAACTTCTAAATTCTCATCCCATGATCTATACTGATAAAAATATTTTAGATTGTCATGAAAATTTCGGAAAATAATCATTGATTAGTCTTTTGACTTATAGGAATAAAAAAATATGTCAATTTTACATGTGATCTATCCAAAATGATTTAAAGTTCCTTTTTACAATTATAATTGGTATTTATTGTAATTTTTTTGTATTATTTTATAATATTCTTTTTTATTTTTTATATTATCATTTTTATGTGTATAATGTGTCCCATAAAAACAATATATAGTGAATCACTTAAAGTTTATTATGTATTATATGACATTAAAATTATTATTATTTTTCATTTTATAATTACTGTTAACAAAATAAACATTGGTTTTGTCATTGGAACATGGTTCTTCATTATAAATTTTGTTAATAAATGATTGTGATGGGTTTTGTTTGATCATTGGCAGTGGAAAAAAACCCAAAAATGGACTGATCTATCTTTAAGAATCCAAATGTTTGAATATTATAAACAACATAGTATCTCAAAAAACCTGGTATTCCTGCACAAAAATAGCATCCATCCACTCATTCAAAATCAAATTATTGGTGAAGATCATTTCAGAATCAAACAAATGTTTCTTATCTCTAAGGGTTTACACTGGCCAATGAATCCATGAATGTTTCATAATGATTCCCAAATTCCCAAAGGGTTTATTTTACTTATATATATTATTGAACAAGATTTTGGAAGGAATAGAGATTTATCATCTTTTCATGAAACTGATGATCACAAATCTATCGAACAAACATGGGTAGTACACTCAACAGAAGATTTCATATCTCTTATATAGTTGAATCCTAACACACCTCCTTTGTAATTAATCTTATGTGTTAATATTTTTGATGGTTTTATTCATTTAATTCTTCAATTAATTATCAAATCTTAATGAACTAACTATTTTGGTAACTGATTGAAATATTGTGTGGGAGTTACAATGACATCCATTGCATCGTATGCAACACACCAAATATACATCACATGCATATTCATTATAATACATATGTTTGTGTTATATATTATTTTTATACATTCATAATATGAAATTATTTTAAGTCAAATTTCAATAATATCCCACTTTCACTTAAAATCCTTAAATATTTAGTTCCAAACATCACAACTCTTTGTGAATCCATCCAAACTCTTTTTAATACTGTTTCTTCAAACTATCTTCATTTTGAAGAAAAAAACTATTCCAAAAATTATCCTTATTAAAGGGCCTAACTATGTGACCCTATGGGCCCTAGTATCATTGAAAAAATATATATATAATCCTTATGTCATATATGTAGGAAAATATCGACCTCTAGCAAAGCATCTGTGCTACTCAAGCTACTAAGGGGTCTGGTGTAATCTCCATCAAACATACTCATGTCTCTATACAATCATGTCCACCAAAAGATGTATTATATAAATTGAATGTATACCTATATAATCCTTTATTCCATGACATCAAGTGACTACTATAAATGGAATATGTCAATCTAGTATAGGCCTCTCATCTTTTCTTGATTCTCTTAAAAAGACTGACCAAGTCGATGAATACATTATATGTCATTCATCTATCTGATAAGAACATTACATGTCACTCATACAAGTAGTTGACCACATCATATGTGATACAAATAATCACGATAATACATTTCCTCATTCTAATTCAATAGAGTTTAAAACGTATTTACTTCTCATACAATTGGGAAAATCATATCTTGGTTGTGCTCTAACTGGTGACATGATCAGCAACATACCGAACCACCCCCATATTATTTAAGTTATTTTCCAACTTTAATAAGTAAGGTATAAAAGTATAAAGGTTATCATTCTAGTTATCTCACAAACCTTAGGTAATAAAGATTGATAATAATCATACACCCCTAAGAATATCGATGATTTTATGACATTCCATGAGATATACTTTGGCAGGTCAGTCCAAGAAAAAGTATCTACTTATTACTTCATGAATATTATTTTTGTATCTCTATAAAAGTATTTAAAAAGACTATAGTATTATTTTAATTCTAATATTAACATATCATTACAACACATAATACCCTATGATGATCATCGATTAGGGATAACTAAAAGTTTCACTTTGAGGGGATATTGTCATTTGACTATTCATGTAAAATAAATTGCAGCACACATAGATGAATAATAATAGGATATTTCATTTATTATAATAATGTGAAACATTTTACAACAAATACACCCAATCTATCATTATTCTTACACCTACGGATTCTATAGGACCCTCATGGTGTTTGTTTTGGTAATGGTTTCATCAATGACATGCTACATTCTCCTCTATATCCACCCAAATTATCTTTACATCTCCCCCTCAATGATCTCGAATATGATATGGTATTTGAAAAGGATTTTTTTCCCTTTAGTGATACCTGGGTTCTTTATCCTAAGAAACATCCCCATTGTTTTCATAATATAGCTTAGTTTCTCACTCTCTAAGTTTAGTAATGAACTTCTTAATCCGAACAGATTCCTTCACAATACTAGATGTAATGATGTACTCTGCCTATTTTGTCGAGTATACTATAGTTACTTTCATGGAACTCTTCCAACTAATAACTCCATCATTTAAGAAAAATATGAATCCATATTGAGATCTTTAAGTACACAAACTTTTATGGAGATGCATCGAGATTTTTTATAGGTACTATTTTACTTTGTTTTTAGTATATCTTGGTTGGGTTTTACCTTGGGAATTTTTTAGGAGAAAGTGGAAAATTTTGGAAGGAGGTGGGGTAGTGCATGGTGGGAGCAGGGTTTTCTCAAACTATGCACCGAGGCTAGAAAATCGTGCCAACACAAATAAGGGGTACTCTCACGGCTAGAATATGTTTCATCAAACCGTAAACCATATTATAAGTAACTGTGTGATACCCCTAGGTGAGGCACATTTTTAGGTTCACATTTAGGAAAACCATGTTCCCCGTATAGGAAACTGTGTGCATAGAAAATTTAACCCCCAAAAATAAGATTAAAATTTACTGAAACCCCAGACTTCACCCAAAGTCAACAGAACTCGACCCTAACTCGAACCAAACTCTTTCCTCTCATTTTTTTAGGATTTCAGATTAATTAATAGGGATCTTGAACACCATTATGAACGAATCTAAGTCTGGATTAACGGATCTACACCTCTCTAGGTATGTGGTTTCTTCCCAATTAGGTTTCTCTCTCTCCCACTCCTCTTTCCAAATAAATAGGAATGTTTTATCCACTGTGGTGAGGATTTGGATCTAGGATTTGATTATTATTGTTCCATTTTATACTGGATCTAGGTTTTAGATTTGGATCCCATTCTTTGTCATGGTCTTGACTGTTCTGCTTCAATTAGGGATTTCTGTTGGCGACCATCCATCATCAATCTTATGGTAGGTGGTCTAAATTCAATTATCATAGTCTTGAATTATTGTTTCTTAAGTGTGTTGTGAATTTTCAATTGGAACATTTGATAATTGAATCTTTAATTGAATAAATTAATTGATTAATTTATTTATGGGATCATGAAATTAATTAATTGATTTTCCAAGTGAATACAAATTGGGTTGGATATTGGAAAATTGAATTTTGGAAAATGTGATTATACAATTGGTGGAATTGGATTAATTAATTGACATTGGGAATTAAGAGATGGCTGACTTGAACTTAATGGTTTAATGGGTTATATGGTTTAAATATGTCAAAATGGTTTAATGGTGAATTGTTGATATTGTTGCATGTGATTAAATTGGAGAGTCGTGTTTGTTTTGATAAATTGTAATGGTATACCATGATGTGAAATGTCGATAAATTGGTTAATTTTTATTATCCTTGAATGGTGTGATATATGTGATATATATGTGATTGATTGATATATGAGTGTGGGATAGGGAATTAGGATCCAAATACCCATATGTGATTATTATTGTATGGGATAGGGACAGAGGCTCCAAATACCCATAGGTGTTAATAAGTGTGGGATAGGGAATGAGGATCTAAATACCCATATGAAATAGAAAGTGTGGGTTAGGGACTAAGGATCTAAATAACTATTTAAAATTAAGGTGTGGGATAGGGAAAGAGGCTCCAAATACCCATGGGGTGTTAGACAAGATATTTTACACCCATGATATCGGTATTGGACTATGGTTTCAAATGACGATGATGTGAAATTAAATGAAATGGATAATGAAATACCATGGGTTATAATGAATTGTAAATACCCTATGTGATATGGTTCAGGATCCATCATGGGATGAAGTAGGTATTTAGGGTTTACGTTTCCTCAGGAACCCAGGGGTTTATGTGATTAATAAAAGAATAATAAAATGTGATGACTATTTTCTTTATGAATTATACTTTATTCTTTAAATAACTATATAAAATGTTATAAACTATATATTATTTTAGACTTTGTTGGTAGTGGATTAATGATTTGTAGTCACACCCTACTTGGGTTTCCTAATAGATACCCGAATAGACTACATGATTGCAAGAGAGGATAAGGGAAAGGTGCCTATGTTAGATGATTGAGTTAGTGCGGATCATGGATGAAGGAATAGGTCATGGTGTCAAAACCCACTTTAGAGTATTAGTGGGTCTTTATTTTGGTTCTTCATGTGACACTTGGCATGTAATTTCCATGACATGTCTACTATTTTGGTTTGGACATTTTATTCCTATATTATTAATCAGGTGATATTAGTTTGTTTGGTTATTGGTTATACCATTTGGTTATTCTTATTTATTTCTAATGTTTTTCTTCTTTGATAAAGAGGGAATAGTTTCCCCATGGTATCTATATTAAACCCTCACTACTAGTCAGTAGCATTTGATATATGGGGAGGCACGCTTTAGGTCAAGTGACCGACCAGCTCAGGGCACTGGTGTGTGGTATCTAGGTCGGGATGTTACAAAGTGGTATCAAAGGACATGGTTTTATTTTTCTTTCTTTTGTATTACTATTTGGGAAATGTAGATAGGGGACTAGGAATAGTTGGGCCTTGGATATGAGCTCATTCATTGGATTATCTAACCCATGTATGGGGGAAACCAAAGTACCCAAGGTGGGATTTTTGTTGTTGGTTTGTGTTGTTACATATGGATGTTATTTCACATTGGGTGATGTAATTGTTGCCTAATGTGATTATTTTTTCTAATATTTTATAATATTTGACTCGTATCCTAATATGGAACAAGAGTTGAGTATGAATGCATCATTACAGGAAATCAGGATTTATTGTGACATGCATCATTTTAGGAATTCATGTGAAAAATAGGTTTTTGGGTAAGTTGTTGAAACTGAAATGTTTTTATTTTCTTGTGAAATTGAACTTAAAAGGGTGCCTAATATGAATTAAAAGTTTTAAAATGATGAAATATGTGAATAAATGGGTTTCTAATTAGAAACATGAATAATGATAAAGTCTCCACCCCTATTAACCATGGAATATCTATATGATGGTTAAGGGGAGTGATAATGCCTTGGTCATGTCCATGTGGTGGGAAAGGGGGGATAAATTATTTTGTATTATGTGAATCCCCAAATTTTTTTTAATGTTGTGAAATGTGTCTAAATGTGTTTGTTTAGAATTGTAGAGATATTCCTCCATGATGATGTTTTCTAATAGGATGGTAGGAGGTTATGGCTTGAAATGATCCTCTAGTAGTGGAACTTGATCCACCAATAGTGTCGGGTGAAGGAGTCTGAGAGATTTTTTGTGAGACTTTTCTTTCTTTATGTAGTTTATAAATAGAGACCCAAAGATTAGGGTTCATGTTGTTATAGTTGGTATCAAAGTAAGTTTAGCAACAACCTTGAAATATATTTAGAAAACATAGATTAGGGATCATAACCCTAAGATAGACTTTCAGGATAAGTATAGAGGAACATCCTAAAATTTTGGTAATGTGGAGATTATGTGGGTATTCCTAGAAAATAAATTCATGTCTAGATACTTCAAGTGGATGTGGTTCTCACACAGATATACCTAGGAGTAATAACTCCAACAAGGTGTTCCGGGATTGACTTAGGGTAACCTAGTACATGACAATGGGCCTTACAGCGCAGCTGGTTTGACACTCCTAGGGGATATACTTTGGATAATTCATATTTTATTTACAAACCATTATGAAGGATTTATGAGTAAATATATCCCCAAATAAAACATTTTTAGGATTATGATACTAGATACATGTAAATATTCAATTAATGTTTATCATTTTTTGGGTTTTTGTATTATACATTATAATATGATCAAACCTAGTGTATGTTTTCATTTAGAAATGGAACCTAGTATAAGGAATGAGAACTCCACCAATACACATTACCCAGAGAGTAAGAAGGATCATATCTTTCATGGTCTTAATCATACATTTCAAAAGGAAATAGTCTCCCACATATTCTCATCATATGAAGAAATATTATCATTTTTTAATAAGATAAGTAAATAATTATTTGAGTCCTATGGATTTGAAGGGAAGAAAGAGAGGAAGAGGATAGTAGAGAAAAGATGGATAAATAGAATAAGGGAAAGAAATATTTTCCCACATGTGATAACTATGGAAAGAATCATCCTGGTAAATCCTTGAAGGTAATTGGGGTTTGTTATAAGTGTGGAGAAAAAGGACACAAAGTTTATGATTGTAAACATAATAAAAAGGTTACCAATGTACAATGCTTCATTTTAAAGGATATGGGACACTATGAAAATCAATGTCCCAATCGTCAGAGTATACCCCAGATGATGCTATGGATAATAATCAAGTTATGATATTGTCACAGATGAAGAGGAATGATTAATGTGATTATGTTGTTATTGAAGAATTATTTCATTTGAGTATTGTATCAATGATGTACTGGTTATATGAATTATAAAAATAAATAAGGACTATACTGCAATACTATTTCATTAAGGATTTGAGATTGTATGGTACTAAGTAAAGTGGCATAGCTACAAGTTAAACTTTTTAGAAAAGTAATGGTTGAGGAAATGATAACCCTTAATATGTCTAAGATAATGATGTTGGAATAAAGAGGTGATTGATCTAGATAAAGTATATTGGATATTATTGACTACCTTGGAACTGATAATGGTCTATTTATTCCATCATTGTTGGAGTTTACAACATTTTTTGATTTAAGGAGTTTATCCAGTATTCTATGTTTTATATAAGGAATAATGAAGCAAAAACGTATTTAAATATGGTTTTATGGTAATTAAAGGTATTATTAAGTTTTTAGAATACATTATGAAGGTATTCACATTCTCTTTATGTGACAAAATGATATGTGTTATGTTATGTGACCTTAAAAATTTTTTGATAGTGAGTTTGGACAGAAGTATTTTGGATAAGTCTAATGGTTGTAATGGATTAAGTTGGGCATTGGATAGTTTTGTTTATGTTTAAAAAAATTCATAAGATTATTTTTTGAATGTTATAATAATATAATTTTAATAAAAGGACAACTCGTAGGTTGGGTGAAAACCCGTTGCATCGGACAAGGCTGCGGGAATCGAACCCACAACTGAAGTGCAGCAAGGCTTTATCACCTACCACTGGCCTACACGATGTCCTAGTTTATATAACATAGTTTTTTTATTTAAATGGTCTGAAAAATTAAGTATAAATTCATTTTTGGAACCTTATATGTTTAAGATAAATAGAATACTTTTTAATAATATTATTTGGAAATAAATATGAGTTTGACATAGAAATTAGTTCAAGGATGAAACTCTACTTTTCAAGTAAGTATTCTTCCATTTATTATTATTATATCAATTAAATTAGTTCTTAAACTATAGTTAAAGGATCTTAAAACCAAAAAAATTCTTATTACTTTCTTTTCGGATGAATTCTATGGTCCCTTAGATCATCACCGACTTCACGCTTTGTGATTGTTAACATTTTCATGACCATGTTCCCTATCACTCTCCATAAAAACTTGATATTTGGATTTATATTCCATATCCATGTGTTCCTACATGTAACCTTAGTATGTGTTGTCTTTTTTAACCTTCGTACCTCCCGTTCTTTATTTTAAAATGGAGGTCTCATTAATCCATTTCTGATGTGGGATTTCAATAAAGATATTTTGAAAAGTCCAACCCATGGATTTCGATTCTGAGTTTAAATTGGGAGGACAAAATTTATTAAAGGTGGGGAAAATATAATACCCCAATATTTTATGGTAAATTATCTTCAATAGCTTTTTTTTCATGCAACACTGACTTAGCTTTTGTAACATGTAAGATAGAGTTTCTACGGAACAACACTTTAGTGTTAAAATTATTTAAATGATATATTTATATTTTATTAATTAAATATACTAAAATAAATAGTAATAAATATTTTTTAAATTTTATTTATAATGTGTTAAAATAAATAAAACGTATTTATAATGAAATGTATAATTTTCAGTAAAATAGCTATATGTTTAGAAATATTATTTTCATAAAGGAACTACTTTTTATGTCCTTTTGTGAACAATAATAAAATTAATTTTAGACACTCTCAGAAATTGAATTTGGTAAAATAGACTTCATTTTTTAATTTTAAATAACAAAATTATCTTAGAGTAGTTTTTTTTATTTTTCAAAAAACTTTCAGTTTTGATGAATAGTGAAAAACACTACATTATTGTTAAAAAACTGAATTTTTCATTTAAATAATTATTTTACTTTAAATTGATTTTAAAGTCACAATACATAAATAATACATATATTAACCCAATTTAGGACATTTAAATCATTTTTATAATATAATTATATATATAAATTTATTGAACCTTTTGTAACATCTTTTTACCCGCCTTCTAGCCACATTTGCGGATTAGCATTAAATGTAATTTTAACACTTATATAAATTGAATTTAGAAAATATAACATACATTGTTTTAATAATTATGAAAAATGTGGTCTAATATGATCAAAATAATTTTTTTTGAATAGTAACTTTTTAATTTTATTTACCACAGTTAAAGGTAAATAGAGTAATTAAAGGTAAAAATAATATTATAATAATATAAAATTACCCTAACACTTGTCCTAATTTCACCGAATAAATATATTTCGACCAAAATTAACCTTAAGTCGAAAATATGATCTTTTTTTAAGCAACTTGTATTATATTAATATATTTATTATAGTTTATTTAAAGAAGAGTTAAAAGTGTCGTATTCAAATTTTAATAACTAAATAATTTTTAATATAATTTTATATATAGGATAAATTAAACTATAAATATTCATTAGAAATATAATAAATTTATCTACATCATGATAATTTATTTATAATTTTTAGACATTAAATAATTAAATGTAATTATGACACAATGATGTTGTAGTAACTGATTTATTAAAGGAAGAATCAAATAAAAGATATTAATAATATTAAAATAAATATAATTTGACTTAATTAACGACATACTATAATTTTATAGATAACTTATACATGTTAGTGTCATATTAGAATTATTTTTTATAATTTATCATGTTTTTTTATTTTTTTTAAAATTCAAATATAGAATAGTATTAAAATTGACGTAAATGATATTTTAAAATAAAAACTAGTTTATTAAATGATATAAAAGTCACAAAAATCAAAGTTTCTTCCAAATAACTTGGATAATGTCAAATAACTCTTAAATGATCCAATTGGGGTTCTTTTGAAATTTTATAGTAACTATATTAACTCTATAGTTTAAAAATATAAGAAGACACGGTAAGAGTTTAACTGTTTAACTAAGGGTTAAATGCAAAATATAAGGTTACTTTTATGACCTAAACATTTCTAAAATTCATTGGTTGGGATTATTTAGACCCATAAACATATTATCCTCTAAATAAATCACTTTGTATCTATTTTAAACTGAAAATAAATTTATAATAAATTAATATTTTAAGATCTTCCAAAAGTGCTCCCCACCTCTCTTATAAAAGGGAACTTGTCCTTCTATTTAATTCACACCTCAAAATCCATTTTTATTGGAAAAAACCTTCCAATTTCGTCTCCAAAATTCCTTAAATACAAATTATAGGTCATACTTTTTTAATAAATCCATCCTAAGGATTCCTTTTATACAAATCAAAATGAGATACACAAAAAAGAGGTAATTGTTTTATAACCTCTTTCAAAGTTCTTTTCTTTTTATACTTCCTCTTCATATATTTTTTCCATAATAAATTAATAAATACAGAATCTAATATATGATGATATCTTTTTATATTATGGAACAACCATATTCCTCCTTTTAACCATCCTCTTAAAAACAATATCATCATGCATGCATACATACGGCTTATCATCTCCGCGTCGTGGTGTAAAATGTTTTTCATGTACACTTTATTCATAATGGTATAAAGATGAATATAAAGGATTTAAGTAATAAATATAAAATTATATTGTTTCATTAAAATTAATATTTCATCCAATTACATAACATTTAATCATTAAGTAAATGATATCGTCGCTCTAGCAAACGTACAGCTTACCGTCTCAATGGTGTGATGAGATTCATCTTCCTCGTTCACCATTCAAGAATGATTATTAAAATATATATTATGAATAAGTATGAAATATATGAAAATATAATTATAATTTAACAATATATATGTGTGTGTGTACATATATATCATTCACTAACTTCCATTCAATACAATAAGAAAACGGAAATAACGTTCATGCGTACGTATGACCTACCGTCTCCATGAAGGGTGTATTCCATTTCATATATATATCTATTATATATATTTATATTCTGAATATATATGATATATAAATCATTTTATACATTTTTGAAGTAATTAAATCATGATCTAAGTAATATGATCAATAATAATAAGCCAAAATGTGTACGATAAACAAAGCGATTATTACCCGAAATGTTGCTTTAACTTGGAATTGTTAATAAATGGGTAATATAAAGTCACAAATGAATCATATATGATATAAAAAATAATATTATTATTTTTTTAGAAGTTAATAATATGTTTAAAACCATTATATATGAGTTTTATACAAGTACGGAGAGTATCAGACCTAAGGTAAGGGAATTTCGTCTCGCTTTTAATTTTCGTGAGATATAAGACATGTTCACAAATTATTTCTTGTGTGTGGTGTATGTAATACCCCTATTATATTTCATATCATGGATACATTTATCTTCATGGTATTTAAATATTCATTTGATGATATCAGACTTATGATTTAAATGTTCAAGGTGGTACGGGATGCTTTGAATATTTAAAGAATTAATCCTTTATCCATTTCAATAGTCCTGTTAATATCATACATATTTATCTATATGTATATAAATTATTATAAAGAAAATTTTATGTCCATTTTTAAGTTCATTAAAATGTTTTAAAAAATAAATATTTTTAAGGTTTTTATGCAAGGGTTAATTTCACAATCTCATTATTATATGAGGTTATTTGTACGTACGTATCTGTTGGGACATATTTATCATCCTTGTCCATGTATCTTTAAAATATATTTCAAAATACTATTACTGTTCCCTAAAATTTTTTTAAATTCATTTTAAAAAATGTTTGAATTTTTATAAAATGTTTTGAAAGGAATCTTTCCATCATTTACTAAACAAGGTACTTTATAACATTTTTGAAAAATTAAGGGAAGAATGTTTTTTAATTTATATGGCACAAAAAGTTATTTCCACCATCATGACGCCTTAATGTTTTTAAGTTTACCTTACAAGAATATAAGTTTTTTTAAGAAATGTTTTCTTTTATAATTTCATAGGATTTTAAATGATTTCAAATTAAAAAAAGATATTTCTCTCAAAAAGTTTTAATGATTTTATTATATTATTTTCATCTATGTCAAGATCCTTTGTTGAATTTTATTCTTGATTGAGGTTGACTTATTATGATATAATATTCCATATTTTATTGAAGGTTTTATGATATGTTTGACTATGGATGTTCTATTTTGATACCATTCATGGTTTATGGTTAGAGTATCAATATTTTGTATGCTAGTTTAAATACGAATATTTATATTATGTTTCACCCTTTTCATATGAGGAATTCATTGGACTTAGAATGAAATGGGTTGGGGACCAGTTAATAAAATACATATGGGTTGGGGACTATTTAATGAAATCCCTATGGTTTGGGGACCCATTAATGAAATACCTATGGGTTGGTGACTGGTTAATGAAAGCTCGATGGGTTGGGGGTCGGTTAATGAAATCACCTCGATGCATCGATAGTTCTCATGAGAAAAACTAATTTGGGTTTTGACTAACGTCTTACCCATATGGTCTTGTCACGGGGCCTTGACGGTATATCCGAAATAATTCATTCCCTCATTATGAGATTAGTTAATTATATTACATGGGATTATTCAACTAGTATAATATCCCTGAGAGTGTTTAAATGGAATTATTTGATCTCTTCTTTCCATGTTATACTGAAGATTATGTTTAGGATTGTGTTTCCATTTTATAATTGCCTTAAATTTTATGGTTATTTAAGAAAGCTTTTGTTGTATTGTTTAACCTTATTTATCATCTAATATCACCCCTTTATTATGTTTTATTTTCCCAAGATTCCAAGAAGTGTTTTATGATTGATATGTAGGGTTAAACTAGGAGAATAATGGCATTCTAAAAGGATTATCTATGTTTCATTTTATGTTTGAAATTTTAATGTAAAGTGCATGTTTTTAATCTATTTTCCAAGACTGTTAAACCGATCGGTCCTTCAGGATTTGATTCCTTGTAATCATTCCAATGTATTAAAATAATGCATCAGCTTTGGGCATCTGGGGTTGAGGCGTTACACACATTGATTTTCATAAAAGGAGAGTGAATTTTACATCTCCTAAGGGTGATAATTATATTCATTGTGGAGAGTGGGATATAAAGGTGGTCCATGTAGGGCCATTTCATCAACAATTGGGAAAAATTTCCACCCAGGTTTCTAGACTATTTCTATATGATGGAGGTGTAAAGTGGGATATCTTTCAACCCATAGTGAATAGGTTCCAGGATTTGTTTCTTGAGGACTTATCAGGGCTTCCACCTGAGTGAGATGTGGAGTTTATGATTGATCTCATGTTGGGGGATGAGCCATTTTCTATTCCACCATATATAATGGAACCAACAAAGCTTCTAGAGATCAATATTTAGCTCGAAGATTTGATGGATAAGGGGTTTATCCACCCAATTACGTCATCTTGGGGTTCTCTAGTTTTATTTTATAATAAGGATAATGGGACTCTATTCTTATGGGTTTATTACCAGAAGTTGAACTAGATGATAGTGAAGAACTGGTATCATCTTTAGCATATCGATGATCTATTTGACCAATTGAAAAGACATTGGGTTTTCTCCAAGGTCAGATTGATATTGGGGTATCATTAGTTGATAGTTCGACCTTTTGATATACCTCAGACTACTTTCAAAAGAATGTATAGCATGTATGAGTTTTTTGTGAAGTTCTTCAGGCTAAATAACACTCCTATAGTGTTTATGGCCTTGATGAACAGAATATTCCACCCATTCTTGGATCAATTTGTGATAGTGTTTGTGGATGAAATCTTAGTGTAATACAAGACTCATGATAATCATTCCCAAAATCTTGAAATCCCCCTGAGTACATTTAGAGAGCATAGTCTATATGCCAATCTATCTAAGTTTTAGTTTTGGATTGATCAAGTACACTTCTTGGGTCATATAATCTCATAGGAAGGTGTGTCTGTGGACCCAGAAAAAGTACAAGCAGTTTTTTCTTAGGAGCATCCCAAGAATTTTTTCAACATCTATAGCGTTATAGGATTCGAAAGATATTATCAAAGGTTAATTCAAGAATTTTTCCATTTGGAAGAACCTATTTTAGGCTTGACCAAGAAGGGGATAAAGTTTGAATCAATAAAAGCATGTGATAATTACTTTTAGGATATGAAGAATCATATGGAAACAACACTAATAATTCTCCTACTTGATCTAGGTGAGAATTATATGGTGTTTTGTGACACCTCTAAGATTAGTCTTGTATCGGTGTTGATATAGGGGAACTGATTTTTAGCATATGGTTCTTGGTAGTTGAGGCCACATGAACAGAATTACCCTATACATGACCTCAAGCTTTCTGAAGTTGTTTATACCTTGAGGTTTTAGTGGAATTATCTTTTGGGTGAGAATTTTACTATTTATACTAATCACAAGAGCTTAAAATATATCTTTTCATAGTGATATTTGAATATTTAGGAGTGGATATGGGTTTAGTATATGAATTAATTTGACTTTAAGCTATCATATACACTCGGGAAGATAAATAGTGGTTCTGGAACTTTAAGAAGGAAAAATAAAACTCATATGGTTCAGGAGTCTAGTGTTGATTAGAAGATGATGACTTTACTGGATGAGATACATGTTGTGGTTCAGGAGATCCGAGATCAGATGACTCTCATATCAGTTTTAGTGGAGTCTAAACTTTTGATTCAGATCAGGGAGAGACGATATGAATATCTATAGTGTTTTTCCATGAGGTAAAGCCTTGAAGGTGGGGATTCACCTTCATATGGGAACATAGATTAAGATGAGATAATTTATGTTAAGAATCAGGTTGTTGTTCCTACAAGTATACGGGAGGAGCTTGTGTGTGAATTTCATTCCAAGAAGTGGGTGGTACATACAAGAGTGACCAAAATGTACCATGACCTACGATGACAGTTTTGGTGGATGGGCGTGAAAAATGAGATAGTAGGGTTCATGACACGATGCTACACTTGTTAACAGGATAAGGTTGAGCATCAATGACCTGGTGGTTTACTATAGTCATTTCCCATTTTATAATGTAATTGGGATGATGTTACCATAGACTTTTCATTAGGTATTCTGATGGCACCTCGGAAGAAGGACACTATTTGGGTAGTTTTAGACTGACTAAAGAAAGTAACACATTTCTTTCCTATTAGAGATACTTTCTCAGTTGATTAGTTGAAAGATATGTAGGTTTGGGAGATAGTCTGTCTGCACGGGGTGCCTCAAAGTATTATTTCAGAATATGACTTGTACTTTACTTCATGACTCTGGAAAGGCTTATAGAAGGTTATTGGTATGTAGGTTTTACTAAGTATGTCATTCCACTCAAATACAAATGGGAAATAAAAATGTACTATATAGGTGCTTGAGGATATTCTTCGGTTGTGTGTCCTAGACTTTGGTGGGTCTTGGGAGAAGCACCTAGCATTTTTTGAGTTTTCCTATAAGAACATTTATCAGGAAAGTATATATAAGGAACCACATGAGATGCTTTATGGTATTCCTTTTAGATCACCTCTATGTTAGATGGAGGATGGTTTGTCAAAGATGTTGGGAATAAGTCTCGTGCAGGAGACATCAGAGCAGGTTTAGCTAATTCAAAAACATATGGCTATGGCTCAGAGTATGAAGAATACATATGATGATATACATTGATGACCCCTAGACATTTCATAGAGTGATCGTGTGTTCTTTTAGGTTCCACCTAGATTGGTTCACTGTAGGATTCGAGATAGGGAAGGTTGGCGCTCGGGTTTGTTGGACCGTTTGAGGTTGTGTAGAGAATCAGGATGGGGGAATACTGATTGGATATTCTATAAAGGTATAGTGTTATGAATGATTTTTTTCATGTGTCACAAATTTGGGAGTATAACCCTAACCCTTCTCATGTGATTGATGTGGATGATTTTGAGATTGAGACTGATGTGTCCTTTGAGGAACATTTGATATGTGTGTTGGATCATAGTGACAAAGTGTTGTGTGGAAACACCATGACAATAGTTCATGTATTATGGAAAAATAGACGTGTTCATGAGGAAAATGGGAAAGAAAATTGGATATTTAGGCTTAGTGGCCCAATATTTTTACCTCATAATCTTAGGGATGCTTGGGAGTACAGCTTGAGGTTGATCTATTATATGGTGGGGAGATTGTAAGATCCTAACCTTTTCTAGATATGTCTTGAACTTTTTTATAGGTACTATTTTTCCTTTTTTGAGTATATCTTGGAGGGGTTTTTTCTTGAGGATTTTTTGGGTGAAAGTGGATAATTTTGGAAGGAAGTGGGGTAGTGCACAGTTGGTTCATGGTATGCCCAAACCATGTGCCCAGGCCAGAAAACTGTTCAAACCCAAACAGAGGGGATTTACATAACAGGTGCATTATTTTTCAAACCATGCACCATATTAGAAGTAACTATAGGACACCCCTAGGTGATGCACATGGTTAAGAACACAGTTAGGTCAAACCATACACCCTGTACAAAAAACCATGCATATGGAAAATTAAAGCCCCTAAAATTTGATTAAAAATTCCCAAACCCCCCATACTTCACCCAAAGTCAACCCAACACGACCCTAACTCATTCCTCTCATTTTTTGAGGATTTTGGATGAATTCATAGGGATCTCTTACACCATTCTTAATGAATCAAAGGCTTTGTTGATGGATCTTCACCTCTCCGAGTCTATGGTTCTTTCCTGATTAGGTTTCTCTCTCTCCTGCTCCTCTTTTTGGATAAAGAGGAACATTTTATCCACCATAGCAAGAGTTTGGATCTAAGTCTTGATGATTTTTTTTCTGTTTGATCTTAGATCTAGGTTTCATATCTATATCTCATCATTCTTCATGATCTTGGTTGTTCCACATCAATTGGGTATTTTCATTGGTGATCGTTCATCATTAATCTTGAGGTAGGTGGTCTAGATTCAATTCCAATATTCTTGAATTCCAATTTCGTGTATGTGTTGTGAAATTTCAATTCGCATGTTTTATAATTAAATCTTGAATTGAATAAATTAATTAATTAATTAATTTATGGGATCATGGAATTGATTAATTTATTTTCCAAGTGATTACAAATTTTGTTGAATATGGGAAAATCGAATTTTGGTAAATGTGATTATGCAATTTGTGGAATTGGATTAATTAATTGGTTAATTAATTACTGGAATGTTGTGATTGTGGAATTAATAGGGAACTGGGGTTTTTTAATTAGTTAATTGATTTGTTTATGAATTTATTGATAATATGATTTATGATATTGTTGAATTGAAATTAATGGGTTAATGGGTTATATGATTTAAATATTATAGAATGGTTTAATGGTGAATTTTTCATATTATTACATGTGATTAAATTATATAACCATGTTTTTTGTGATAAATTGTAATGATATACCATGATGTGAAATGTTGATAAAAGGGTTAATGATTATTAACCATGATTAATGTGATATATGTGATATATATGTGATCAATTGATATACGGGTGTGGGACGGGGGATAAGGATCCAAATACCCATATGTGATTATTATTGTATGGGACAAGGAATGAGGATCCAAATACCCAGAGGTGTTAATAAGTATAGAATAGATACTGAGGCTCCAAATACCATTATGAGATAGCAAGTGTGGGTTAGGGACTGATGATCCAAATACCCATGAGATAGTGAGGTGTGGTATGGGGACAAAGGCTCAAAATACCCACGGGGTGTTAGACACAACATTCTATGCCCATGAGATTGGTATTGGACTATGGTTCCAAATGACCGTGATGTGAAATTCAATGAAATGGATAATGAAATACCAAGTTTTTTAATGAATTTTTAATTCCCTATGTGATATGGTTCAGACTCCGACACGAGCCAAAGCAGGCATTGAGGGTTCGGGTATCCTCGAGAACCAGGGAGTTTAGGTGATTAATTAAAGAATAATGAAATGTTATAACTATTTAATTTATGCATTTTACTTTATTATTTATATAAATTCATACACTATTATAGACTGGATATTTTTTTAGACACCGTTGGTGGTGTCTTACTGAGTTGTACTCACACCATACTCAGGCTGCCTAATTAGTACTCAAATAGAATTCATGTTTGTAGGATAGGATAAGGGAAAGATCACTATGTTATATGACTAAGTAGGGGCAGATCATGGATTAGGGAACCAAACATGGCATCAAGACCTACTTGGGAGTTTCATTTTGTCATACTTTTGGTTTTTAATTTGATACTTGGCATGTACTTGGCATGACATATCTACTATTTTGGTTTAAATATTTTATTGATTTTGTCATCATGTGATATTGGTTTTTATGTTTATTAGTTATATAATATGGTTATTCTTATTAAATTCCACTATTTTTCTGATTTGATAAAGAGGGTATAGTATCCCCATGGCATCTATATCATACCCTTACTGCTATTCAGCAGCCTCTAGAATATGGGGAGGTGTGCTTTAGTTCATGTGAGAAATCGGCTCGGGGAACCTGTGTGTGGTATCCAAATCGGGATGTTACAAGATCTCATATAATCTTTTTTAAATTGGAAACAATTATATGTGTAATAATTTACACAAATTTTATCCTCTACTCCAAAGACCAAAAATATATCATGAGTCCTTCTCAAGTACTTAAGAATTTTCATTATAGTAATCTAGAGACCCTCAATGTGATTGGATTGGCATCTAATTTTTATTCTCAAATCATAAGAGACATCGGGTCTAGAAGACAAAACGAAATACATGATAGATCCTATGATGGATGCATAAGGAATCTCATCTATCCTTTCTAACCCTTTAAAAGGATCAGGAATCTTCTTGATATTAATGTCATGCAATGCTAGTAATGACCCCTTTTTGGAGTTCTTCATGCTAAACCACTTTAGTACTTTACTAATATATGTGTTTTGACTCAGTCTAAGAAAAATATTAGATCTATCTCTATAGATATTCATACCCATTATACAGGCTACTTCACCTATGTATTTCATTAAGAAACATTTACCCTACCACACCTTTATATAATTAAGTGTTGGGATTTCATTTCTAATAAGTTGCATATCATAAACATACAATATCATAAATACTAATATACTCCCACTAACCCACAAAAGAATAATTTTTTTTCTTAATGAAACCAAACTCTTTTATTGAATCACAAAACTATATACTCCAACTCCAAGAATCCATCTTTAATCTATAAAAGGACTGTTACAATTTGAAAATATCAGTAGACTCATTTGGCTATTCAAAACCTTCAATTTGTATCATGTCCACGTCCTCGACTAAATTCCCATTAAGTAGTTTTTATATCCATTTTATATATCTCATACTCATAATGATTTATTATGGATAGAAAAATCTAAATGTGTGTTATCATCACAACAGGTGAAAAGGTTTCTCCATGGTCAACAACATGATTTTTTTTAATCATTTTCCACCAAGAATGATTTATAGGTAGACACTCCACCATCCATGTTAATTTTATTATGGAAAACTCACTTACAAAATATGTTTCTTACCCCTTCTAGTGCATCCACCAAGTTCCAAACTTGGTTAGTGTATATGGATTCCATCTCAGATTCCATGGATTTTAGCCATTTCTTAGAATTAGAACTCTTAATGGTCTGCTGGTAGGTAATAGGTTCATATCCTATGAACATTAATTCATCATTATTAACCATGATAAATCCATATATCTCGGATTCTTGAAGAATAATACCAAGAATCCAATGTTATTTTGTAACTTGAGTTGGTTTTTCTTCTACAAATCTTTATAGAACTAGCTCAACTTCTATCTCAGGAAAACTTCCTATTTATTGGTACTGAACTTCTCTAAGTTCAAAATTTCTCCCACTTACACCTACACTTATATGTTTCATATTAATAAAATCATCATGTTAGTTCATAAACACGTTGTGTTTAGTTGGGTTATAGAAATAATATTCCCTTATTTCTTTGGGATAATCAAAAAATAAGAACTTGTTAGATTGGGTCAGGTTTATCTAATATTAATATTTATATAATTTCTCCACATCCCTAAATGTTGATAAAATAAAAACTTGGATTTTTATCAAACCATATCTCATATTATGTCATTATGACTGTTTTATATGGAACATGGTTTAGTAATAATGCAGTAGTATCCAGAGTATAGCCTCATAATGAAATATGAAGGTTACAATGACTTGTCATTAATAGAACCATTTCCAACAAGGTGTGATTCCTCCTTTCATATACATCATTCCATTATAGAGTTTTATGAGGAGTAGTTTTTGGAAATATTCCACAATATCTCAGATGATCAGTGAATTTATGGCTCAAGTATTCACCACCTCGCTCTAATCATAGAATCTTAATACCTTTTCCTAGTAGATTATATACTTCATTTTGAAACACTTTAAACTTTTTAAAAGTTTCATAATTTTTTTCACTATAAAAAAATCCCATATAGACTAAATTCATCGGTAAAAGTAACAAAGTACCTAAAACCACCATTTACTTGATTAATTATTGGCCTACACACATCACTATGTATGAGATCCAATAATCCACTATACCTTTCACATTTTCTCCCAAAATGTGCCTTGGTAATATTTTCCAGTAAGAAATATTCTCATGTATCAAATGAATAATAATTTAATGAGTCCAAAAATCTGTCTCTATAAAGTCTTTAAACACGTTTCTCATTTATATGTCCATGGTGACAATGTTAAAGGTAGGTGAGATTAAAATAAACTCTAAACTTGTTGTTGTGAATTATTTAAATAAGATTATCCATATTTAGAGTGTATAAACCATTAATAATATTCTTTATTCCATAAAACATTTCATTTATATATATTTAAAAACACTTATCCTTAATAGAAAATGAAAATCCCTTTTGAACAAACAAGGTACATAAATAAAATTTATATTTATTGAAAGAACATAATAATAGTTCCCAAATTCCAAGACTAATCCACTATGTAGACTTAGATTACAAGTGTTGAATTCTAATTCAAAAAATCTTTCTCCATTTCTGACATTATGATCTACTTCACCCTTCATAAATCCCCTCCTATCTCTGAGTCTGTATTTTTCAAAAAAAAATGTGTAACGCACGCCTGATATCCAATACCCATGAGTCAGAGTTTGTGGGATTAACCTATATAAAATTTATATTCAAGGAATCTAAATGTTTCTCCTTTAGGAAACTTCTCAATACAAAATACCAATTATTTAATAATTCATAGTTCATACCTATTAATGATCTCAAAATGATCAACATTAAGTATTTTGTAAACTAAAATAATGAAAAATCATTGGGTGAGTATCGTGTATTATTTCTTTTCATCAAGTACATTTAATGAAAGTTCTCCCAATTAAATGATGACCTCTTGAATCGTGTCTATTTAGTGATAAAATATCCATATTTAACTAATTAATGAGTTCTACAGATTTTTCATATCACCACTTAATTATTTAGGTAGGGATTCATACTAAGCATAACAGTTATGACACCTGGATAATTGAGAAGATAACCTTTTATCCAAATACATCATATGTATTAAATCAGCTATATTCCTATGATATCCTAACCATTAGTATTATAATCTATTGTTACCCAAATAAAACAACAAAAACAAGCTAACACAATATAATATAAGTGCACCTAGTTATGGAAAAAAACTACCCAGTTGGATGATCGAGGTTTTGACAAGTGTCTCTTTGGAAGGAATCTTACACTTAGTATTTGAGGGGTTTTGTTTTAATATCTCACTTATTTAATATACATAATATTCATATTATATTCATAAATATTTCATCTTGTGAAATATTTATCTTATCATGTTTTATTCCCTTTTTTTGTATGTATGAGTCTAACGATTTAGTTTTGGAATCCCTATTCCAAACACCAAATTAATTTTGATCTCTCTACATTAATGTGTAACTCTTGACACAACCCAAAATTTTTTGTTACTATCCCTAATATATAATTCAATTATATTCATATATATCTGAATGCATCATATTCATAAGGTACATAAACTCTTCATGTAAAGGTTTACAGTTATATGAGATTGAAAATCTCCACATGAGTAATCCTGAAATGGTAGATAGCCAACCCCATTCACCTTTCTAGATAATTCATAGCCTCTAGGATAGTAGGTGGTCTATCCACAATTCCCTCTACATAGGGAGACTTTACTCAAAAAATAACTTAATTAATTATATCTCTAAAACCTAATATGTACAAACTATATTCAACAACTATTATTAACCACATAACTCAAATTACAAACTGAGTTCAAGATATATCAAAACTAAATTTTATGGAGTTTTTCATTGCATGTAATGGAAGGTTTTAACTCCTATTATCACTTAAATAGTTAAACTAAAATATACATAATATTTAAATTTAATAAAAAATTTAGGAATCATGAATATTAAAGGAATTAAATAGTTAAATAAACATTTTATTTATTTTCTAAAATATGTGATAAATTATAATGACTTATGATTTTAGTATTAATTTTTTAATTTAAAATAAATATTATGACATATATATTTCTTCACACATAACACAAAAATAAAATGAAATCATTATACTTTAAAATAAACTTATTAATTTTGACAATCATAAAATAGCTATTAAATTAGCATGTGTAAATGATGGTAACCACACAATAAAAACTATTTATAATAGAGATGCGATGGAATTGAGTGGTATGATTCATCCTTATGAGGATCGTATATCCGAACTTGGAAAAGAGGTGTAATTTCTAGGGTTTTATCTTGAAAAAGACAAAGATAAAGTCCAACAATTATAGTATGATCAAAATCGTATATGAGAAAAGTTCAAGCTTATGAAAATTTCCAAAATATCCATGCTATTTGAAACACCACCCATGACTTCCACTAGAGCATATATTATGGTTAAATCTTATATGGAGATCATGAGGGGTTATTTAAGTAGAAATTAAGATTATATAAACAAGTAATTAAAATTATTTATATATCAAATGTATTTTATACATTTTACATTTTAACTTTTAAATAGAATGAATGGTTTTTTTAATACTAATTCATTAATAAAAATTAATTATTGTAGCTAAATAACTAATAAGATCATTTATGCTAAAAATGTACTCTATCTAAAATTGGATTTTTATGTTCTTTATATTAAAGCACTAAATATATCATAGATAAAATATATTTTTTATATTAATAATATATTAACACTAATTTATTTATTAATGGATAAGAAATAATAATATTAATAATTGATATCTAAAAACACATTTTCCTTTTAAAAAACAAATCATTATATTTTATATTTGTATTTAAAAGTTAAATTACTAAATTTTAGAATTTTAATTTAAAAAAAGAACTTAATTTTTGGATTTATTATTTTAATATTATCATTAAGATGGATTTTTGGGATTTTTTTTGAAAAATTTTATTTTTAGGTGGAAAATGAAAAACACAATTTTATTAATATTGTGGAAATTTTAACTTTATCATGATCTAAGAATTACACAAAACTTTATAAAAAAATCATGAGTAATAATTTATTTAAGGAATAAAATTATTCATTTCAAAATACTATTTTGGAGTTATAAAAACTCATGTTTAATATTTCAAAACATAAATAATATTTTATTCTAATAAAACAAAGGTTTTTCATCTTTTTCTTTAATTATGATGTCACAATGTGGAATTAAATTTTTTCTTGATTTTTTATCCATATAACTATTATTTTTTAATAATAAAAATATAAATTTTATATATATCAACAATATTCATAATGTTATCATAAACATAATTTTTATGATTAAAAATAAACTTTTTCTAAAAGTGGTTTTTTACGCTTTATGTGTGTTAATATAAAAATTAATTTTTATCACCCTTAAAATATTTATTTTAAAAAATTGATTTCATATTTAGAATTGGTAGTTCCAAATTATGTAATAAGGTTCATTTTAGTTTTACACATAAAAAATAATTACTTAGGTAAAAACTAGTTACCGCTGTAAAGGTAAATTAAGTTAAAAAGGATTTAACCAAGAGTAAGAAACATAAAACATGTTAAAAACATGTATTGAAATGATTTTATGAGATTTATATTGGACTTAACCTTTCCCTTATCGATTATTTTCCAGTATTGGATCATTTTGACCCTTGAATTGTTACTTTACCTTTTATATTATTAAAAATATGTCGCTCCTGTCGCTTATAAATGTCACCCTTCACCACCACATTTCTCCACTCATCCTAAAGCTTTATCTAAACCAAAAATCTTCCCTATTATATTCCCAAATATCTCCATGCATCCTATAATCATTGGTATTTACAAAAGACCAATCTACGGATTCTTAAGGTGTTTCCCAAGGGAGAACATCTGAAGGGAGTGGTAATACTCACAACCGAGATCTCTTAATTTGTTTCATCTTCTACCGCCTCAAATTTTTTATATCCATAAAATAATTATAACTTCGATATTATAAATATTATAAAATGTTATTATAATAATGAAATATCACTTTTATAACTTCCTATAAAATCATTCAAAAAATAAAGATGTCGCCATGCATACAAGAGGACTACTGCCTCGATGAACGACGTGTTCTATTTTTCATAACCTCCTTATATAGCTGGTAAAAAATATATATTTAATGAAAACATATAATATTTATAAGAATATTAATATTATTAAATTAGTACTTATTTTATTTTCTACCTCCCAAAAATTTTATTAAAAATGAGATTGTTGTCTATGTGTGTGTGAAAACTACCACCTCCACAAAATGACATATTTCGGTTTCCATTTCCACCAAACATGGATGAATTTAAAATTTTATTTTATGTGAAAAAAAATTATGTTTATGATACTATTAATATTCTTTAAAGATAATATTGGACATTATGTAAGTGATATTAACAATAAACATCCATAGAAAACTTAACTTCCTTAAATGAACATATCAAGGAACCTTTCTTAATTTGAGTCCATTTTGGAGAAACCTATGAAACTACATAAATTTTGTGCTAATAGATTCCTAAAATACATACACCTCTATATTTTTGGTGATTAAGAAGATATTTTATAACACATTTTACCATGGTTAATAACACATGATAATAAACTGGCCTTAGAAAATAAAATACCTATGATAAATGTTCTTAATAAATTTTTTAATAAACTTAATTTGATTGTTTAGGAAGTTAATCATGAGTGAAGAGTGAATCAATACCCAAGGTAATGGTTTTTGTTAAATCAATTTTCATTCATAGAGTTTTGATTATTCTTCTTGAACTTTATTCTTATAAGTTGGGTATATCATGCCCTATTACATTATTATGTTGAATTTCCTCTTTATTTTCAAGGTATTTACATTTATATCACATAAAACCCTTTTAAAATTTTACCTACTTCATGAATTATGTTGTTCATAATATATTTGTATCTCGTTTTTTATTCTATGATACACAAGTCATATTCAAAACTTGTTTTGTTTTTTGTGGTGTGTCTACTGATCTATGAGTTAATCTTATTATACCTTTCATGAAATTAAATGGATTTAAAAATCCACCTCAATTTATCTTTCTAATAGTTCTTTATTAAAGTAATTTTAAAGTCATAATATATTTTGTTTACTTAGACTTAATTTCTTTAATTTATAATGTTTCATCATGAACTTCTTACTTAAATGATTGGTTTCATATACCCAAATAATTTATTTTAAATATTATCTTTCTCTCTAGGAAAAATAAAAATTTTAATTCAAATATTCCTCCTTTATTAATTTCTTCCCCATAAATATATAATATTGTTAATAATAGTTCACATCCTTCCCAACTAAGCACTTTGTCTTCCATATCCATGTTTTTTATTCCCACCAATGTTCTCCTTGATATTTAGAAACCCAATTATGTGTAATCTCATGTGATATTAAAATTTCCATTTTAATATTTTTAAAACCAATTTTTAATATCCTTTTTTGAGATGTGTGTTTCAATAATGGAATTTTTTAAATATATTAAAAAAATTACTTTCATGATCATATGTTTTATCTTCTAAAACCCCCACGTTACTTTTGAGTTATATGTTCTCTTTATTTTTCTACCTTTTCACCTACACTATTCTCATGAAATTCATCAATATTCTGTATATATTTTCATTACATATATACCTAGTTTACTTTACCTTTATTTTTTGGGGATAATATATTTTTTAAGTTCCCTCTGTGATTCTCTTTTTTTAAGTGAATCAAATTTAAGGGAACTTTCCAATTTCTTATTTCATGTCAAGTAACACCTCCATAAAATGTTTTCAAATATTTATAGATTTTGAAAACCCTAATTATTTTATAGAAATACCTCCTGTTTCAATTATTATCTAATGGAAAATAATAATCTCTTTCCTTCTTTAAAAGATCCTTTACTCATTTCATAAATCATCTCCTAAGTGGATCATTTTTATTCTTAATTATCTAATATTCCTCATGGATTTTTATACACTGGAACTTAATGTTTAAGTTCTATATTTATTTTTCAAATATTAATGTCCAAAAAAAATTAATTCCTTATTATCTTTTTAATCCATATAATATAGCCTCTGGTTATTCCTTGAGACATGATTATGAAACCCACTTCATTCTCATGGGTTTTATCATTCTTACGATTTATGTATAGTTTCTTTTACTCTTGTTAAACACATATGAATTTACATGGTATGAATATAAAGGTATTTCCCTAATAGTTCTCTAATTCATTGGGTAATGTTTTCATCTCATGAGATACCATGTATAGTACACGGACAGTTATCCTAAGCAAACAATATTATGTTGTCTTAGAGTTGAGCCTTGACTTATGTTTATGGTGTCATACTTTATGTATTTTCCACATATTTATAATTATAAGAACTTATTATATCATTACCTTATGCCAATTTTCTATGATTATCTCATACTCTTATTCCATGGTACATGTTTTCTCATTTGATATTACATGTTCTGTTATCATGACTTATGGATAACTCTTGTTATTCCATGTTATTTTAATAATATATTTCCCCTTATCTATTCTTTCACATACACTTTTTATCTAACAATTGATGATATGATTTCCATTAATAATTTTTCGAGATTTCCCATTTCTTATGTTTCCAGTCCCCTGGTTATGAAGATGATTATAATTTATAAGGAGTCTATAATGGAGTCAAGTGTTCCTCGTTTATAGAGAATTGTTCACAAGTGTTGTAAAATAAGATGTTCATGTAGCAATTCCTAAAATACACAAAACCTTTCATTCATTAGATTTTGATATTATTATGAGATTTAATGCTCAATATATGGAAATTATGTGAAATATATGTATGTTTATCTAGGGTCATTTCACTTTATATCAAATCTTATGTTTAAAGAAACTTTTTAGAAACAGTTATGGGAGTGTAGGTCTGGGGAACCTTAGTTGGTATCTAAGTAGGGTTTAGTATTTTTAGGATTAGTTTAGTACTTTTGTAGATTATGATAAGATAAAATTAGTGAAAACCCTATAGATAAGTCTAACCATAGTCAAACATATTGGAGTTTTGGTAAAGTATAGATCATGCAGTTTCCTAGAAATTAAATCCCAATTTGGATACTGGAAAGTGGATATAGCTATATCATAGATGAACCTAGAGGTAATCACCTTGAAAATTGATGGTTAAGTATAATCTTGATCTTCACTTAATGCACGATGAGTGAGTCAAAGACTGGACACCTAGATAGACACTCCCTAGGGATGTGACTTGGTAAATCACATTGTATTTATCATCCATTATAAAGGATTTGTTATATTAAGGAATTTAGTTAAGTAATATGAGAGGAAATAACCTAAATAAACCTAGATTGAATCAACAGTGATTTAGGTTGAATTGAAATCTAATGTGATGGTTTCAAAGAGTAATAAATTTTGAGGTTGATTTTTTCATTATATTATTTATGATAATTCTATTATGATTTCAATTGTTAATTACTCATGTTAACCCCTTTCGGTTTCAAAAATAGATGAATCCCTAAGGAACTAAATTAATAATGGATGTCATAGATAATACATAGATTATCCCAATTTTTAACCTAATGGGATAAGAGCTAATGTGAGAAATGTTTTGGTTATTCCTAATCAACTATCATAAATTATGATTAACAACATGAACTTATTAGAGTTTCAAAAATACACCAAATAATATAAGGAATGAGTCTCATGTAATTTCAAGTAATTAAGTTGGTGAAGGAAATGATATTAAATTCCCTTCATGTTAAAAATGTGGGAAGATGCATGCAAGGAAATGTCTCAAAGGGACTGGAAGATGTTTTATCTATGGTAAAGGAGGGAATTAGGAAACAAACTACCAAGTAAAAAAGGAAGAGTTTGATTAACATAATAGAGGGAAATAATGTTCATTCTAAGGTACAATTAAAATTTCAATGTCTAAAATATAAAAAAATTATCCATTATCCAAGTTAATTCCCTAATACAAGGGATAATGATGATTATAGGCATCAAATATTTCCATTAAAAGGGGAACAAGGGAAATCCTATGCAACCACAACTACTAAAGTGGGTTCTGAAAATGATAGAGAGTGATGAATACTAATCATACACTCAATAACTGTGAGGTTTTATTTGTATCTTGGTCAACCCAATCCTTTATGCCTAGAATATTTTCTAACAAGATTAAATTTCCACCTAGATGACTAGATATTGAATTTTTAATTAAAACTTATAATTTTATGATTATTTTATCCCATGTTTGATTTTATTTGAAATTTATTTGTGAAAATAATATTATTATTCTTTTGGATAAATTTAATGTGATTTTGGAAATGGATTGGTTTTCTCCACTTAGAGGAAAAAACTATCAAGAATGAATATATCTCATTTTATATCAACCTATGATAGTCTATCAATGAAATTATTATTATGAATACTCTTTAGAATAAAATTATGTGATGTGGATACTGATACTAAATAACAATAGACTCTTGGCTCAAGTATTTGGACAAAAAAACTCAATATTATGGATAATAAAATTCTGATTTAAAAGATGTGTTTTCTATGCTTTTATGGGCACTATATATTTAGGTATGATATATTGATTTGTGTCTCTATTTTAGATTCCTTTATCAATTTCCATTGTTAAGTGATAATTAAAATTGAAATTAAGTAATTTATTTGGGGGGGATATCACTCTTTTATATTTTAGTATTAATTTTTTTCCTTTAAAATTAATATTGTAATTGATAACTTACTTCACACGCAGTACCAAACTAAAACAAAATCATGATACTTTAAAATAAATTTATTTATTTTTAATTTTATAATATAGATTTTAAATTAGTATGTATAAATAATGGTGACCACACTATGAAAATGTAGAATAAGTGATGGCATCGAGTAGTATGAGTCTCACATATCCAAAATTGCAAAAGAGGTGGTGTTACTAGGGTTTTCTCTAGAAAAATCCAAATAAAAACTCAAATAATTATTATATGATCAAAATAATATGTGAAAGAAGTTAAATTGTGTAAATTTCCATAATATCCATGCTAGTCGAACTACCACCCATGATTTCCACTATAGCATATCTTATACTCATATTTTACATGGAGATCATGGGGGGTTGTGTAAATAGAAATTAAGATCATATAAACTTGTTGTTATCAATGTAATAAGATTTTTATATATCACATATATTTTATAAATTTCATATTTTTACTTTTAAATAGAAAGAAATTTTATTTCTAATACTAATGTATTCAAAAAACTAAATTAATATAGTTAAATAACTAATAAGATCATTTTATGAAAAAAATCTATTCTATCTAAAATTGTATTTTTATGTGATTTTTTTGTAGAAACTAAATATACCGTGAGTAAAATATTTTTTTGATATGAATAATATATTAAAACTAATTTAATTATAAATATTTTGGAAATAAGAATAATAATAGTCAATATCTAAAAAGATACCTTCATATTAAAAACAATTTTCATTATATTTGATATTTCCATTTAAAAGTTAAATTCCTAAATTCTAGAATTTTAATTTTTAAAAATTAAATTTATTTTTTGGATATATCATAAAAATATTATCTTAAAATTAACTTTTTTTATTTTTCTAAAATAGTTTATTTTTAGGTGAATGGTAAAAAACAATTTTATTAATAAAGTTGCATTTTTGGATTTATCATGATATAATAATGACTAAAAAAACTTATAAAACATTTAATATGATCATTAATTTATTTAAGTAATAATATTATTCACTTAAAAAATTTATTTTGAATTTATAAAACTCATGTTTAAAATTTTGAAACTTAAGTAATCTTTTATTCTATTAAAAATGGTTTTTTGTATTTTTATTTAATTGTGATATCATGGGGTATAATTATATTTTGGATTTATTTTTAATCCATATAACTCTTATTTTATAAATAATAAACTTATTAGTTTCATGGAAATCAAAAACATAGGTAATTTTATCCTAAACATAATTTGTATGATTAAAAATACTCTTCTTCTAAAAATAGGTTTTTTATGTGTTATGTGTGCTGATATTAAAATTAATTTTTATCACCTTTAGAAATTTTATTGTAAAAATTTAATTTCATATTTTTAATCAGTATATCTGAATTATGTAATAAATTCCAATTTATTTTTATACATAAAAATGAATTACCTAAGTGAAAAATAATTACCGCAGTAAATATAAATTAAGTTAAAACGGATTTAACCAAGGGTAAGAAAAAACATGTTAAAAATATGACTTAAAATGATTTTATGAGAGGTACATAGAACTTAACCTTTTTCTTATTTATTATTATTCATTATTGGATCCTTTAAACCCTTGAATAGTGACTTTCCTTTATATATTGTTACAAAAATGTGACTCCTCTCACTTATAAATGCTACCATTCACCACACCATTTATCCACTCATCATAATGATTTATATAAATAAAAAAATATTCCTTAGTATCTTTTTAACTCTCTCTCCCCATATCCTATAATCCTTTTTCATTCCAAAATACCAATATAAGGATCCTTAAGGTATTACCCAAGGGAGATCATCCAAAGGGAGAATCGATCGAGCTCTCTTAATTCATTTCTTCTTCTATCACATAAAATGTTTTCTATCCATGAAATTATGATAAAATCTGTATTATTAATATTATAAAATTATATTATAATAATTTAATATCATCTTTCTACCTTCCCCCAAAACCATTCAAAAAATGAAAACGTCATTATGTGTTTGTGCAGACCACCGCCTCCATGAACGGTGTATTCTATTTTTCATAACCTCCTTACATGGCTGGTTCAAAAGAGTTATTTAATGAAAATAATATAGTATTTATAACATTATTAAGTTTCTAAAATGATAAATTATTTTATTCTCTACCTCCTTCTCTTTCTATAATAAATGTGATTGTTATTTGTGTGTACGTGCAGACTACCGCCTCTACGGAATGACGTATTTTGTTTTTCATTACCACCAAACATGTATGACTTTAAAATTTTATTTAATACTTAAAAATTATATTTATGAAACTTTTAATATTATATAAAGATAATGTTTTACATTCTATAAGTGTTATTAATAGTAAACAGTCATAGTAAACTTAATTTCCATAAATGAACAAATTAAGGCACCTTTCTTAATTTGAGTCTATTTTGGGAAAGCCTATAAAACAATATAAATTTTGTTCTAATGGAATAGAAAATTACATATTCCTCTAAAATTATGGATATTATTAAGCTATTTTACAACAAATTTGACCATGGTCAATATACTGAGGACGTTTCAGAGAAATTGACTGAACCACCCAAGTAACCAACATAAGAGAAAACTAGTTAATAAATTAATAAAATATTATAATAATTAGACCTTATAAAATTAAATATAGAGGAAAAATGTTCTTAATTAAGTTCTTAATAAAATTAATTTTATTTTTTGGGAAGTTAATTACAAGTACAGAGAAAATTAAGACACGAGGTAAGGGTTTTTGTTAACTTGATTTCCATTAATTGAGTTGTGATTGTTCTTATTGAACTTTATTATTATAAGTTGGGTATATTATGTCATATTATTTAATTATTTTTTATTTTTTATTTATTTTCTAGTTATTTAAATTTCTGTCACATAAATATTTATTTAAATGTTACCTACTTCATGAAATTTTATGTTTGTACGGGATTTTCGTCTCAATTTTCATTCCTTGATACCCTTGTCATATCCATAACTTGTTTTATTTTGTTTTGTGTATCTACTATCATATTTTTTAATTTTATCATATCTTTACTGAAATTAAATATATTTATAAATCCGTCTTAATTTATCTTTGCAATGGTTTTTAATTCTAGTGATTTTAAAGTCATAAGCGATTTTTTTAACTCAAAATTATGATTTTTAAGTTATATTGTTTTATCTTGAACTTCTTACTTATATTCTTGGTTTCTTACTCCCTAAGATTTTATATTAAAATTTATCTTTCTCCATAGATAAAATGACACTTTTGATTCAAATATTCCTCCTCTGTGAATTATTTCTCAAAAATTATGACATTATTAAGAATAATTCTCATCCTTCCCAAATAAACTATTTTCCTTCCATATCCATGTTTTTGATTCCCATCAATATCATCCTTCGTATTTGTAAATACAATTGTGTGTTATATTATGTGATCTTAAAATTTCTTATTTCATCTTTTCAAAACTATGTTTCATTATCCCTTTTTCTATGTGGGTTTTAATGAATGTATTTATTTTTAAATATTTAAAAGTTTTTTAATTTAATGACCATATGTTTTTTCTTTTAAATACCATCATTAATTTCGGGTTATGTGTTCTCTTTATTTTTATCCCTTTTACCCTATATTATTCTCATTTAATTAATCTATATTTTTTAAATATGTTCTTTTAATATATACCTATATCACTTTACATTTCTTTTGTGGGTATAATACATTTTTTAAGTTCCCTTCCTAATGTTATCTTATAAGTAATCTTAATTCAAGGGTGCTTCCCAATTTATTATTTCATGTCAAGTAAATCTGATATAAAATATTTTTACCCATTTATATATTTTTAAAACCCTAATTATTTTTCATAAAACTCTCATAGTTAAATTATGGTCTAAAATAAAATAACAATCTTCTTCCTTATTTAAAATATCCTTTACTCATTTCATAAAGCATCACCTAAGTAGCTCATTTTTATTCTTACTTCTCTAATATTCCTCATGAATTTTTCTACATTGGAAATCAATGTTAAAGATATATGTTTATTTTTATAATATGAATGCCCAAAATAATTTAACATATTATTCTATTGGGAATCCTTATGATATAGACTTTAATTATGCCTTAAGATAAAATTATGAAACCTACTTCCTTCTCATGGGTTTTATCAAGCTTATGATTTATGTTTGGTTTCTTTTTCCATGTTTTGTCATATTATTTTGATCTAATTCTTGATGAAATGATTTTCCTTACAGAGAATTGGAGATTAACCCTTTATTATGTTTCCATTTCCTAGGTTATGAATATGATTATAAATTATGATAAGTCTAAAAGGGATTTGAGTGTGGCTTGTTTATGGATAAATGTTCACAAGTGTTGTAAAATAAGTTTCTCATGTAGTTAGTAGGAAAATAAACTAAACCTTTCCTTATTGGGATTATGAGATGTAATGTTTAATATATATGAAAATTATGTGAAATATCAGTGTGTTTGTCTTGGGTTATTTCACTTTTTACCAAATACTATGCTTAAATAATGTGTTTTCGACACCATATATGGGAGTGTGGGTTTGGGGAACCTCATTAACATTCATAAAAATTTAATAAATTAATTATAATCATAAATATTTTATAAATTATCAAAACATTTTGGACATTCTATAATAATGAATATAAAAAATTTATATTCATTTTAATATAGAATATTTCATATTTTGTATTATATGGCATTTAAATTTGAAATTTTATAAATTATTTTAAAATTCAATTTCTATTATATAAAACTTTTAGATAATCCAAATATCATTTACATTTTTTATTATTTAAACCTTTGACCAAAACAATTTTGGTGTGGTCTAAATAATATCCAAATAAGGCCCCTTTAATTCGAACACTTCAAATTTAATTAATTATGAATATTTCATAATTATAAATATAAAATCTTTTATATTTTGGCCAATTTTGTAATTTATAAACACATTATAAATTACCCCTTATGATTTCTAAATAAACCCTTTTATTTCTAGATCACAAAGCATGCCATATGGTAAAAAAGTATTTTAATATTAAAATTTAATATTTGAGAAAAAAATAATATACATTTATCTAATTAATTATAAAAAATTTATAATTATTTAATTAATACCTTATAAATTAAATATTTCCAAAATACCTTATAACAAGATTTATAAAAAAATTATAAACCATTAAAATTAAAAAAAAAACAATTATTCTTACCCTTATGTAGAATCCATATTCTACATTAGGGTAACATCCCACTTCCCTTACGTAGACTACCTGCATAAAGGTAGATCATATTAACCTTTATCCAGCATATGTTATGTAAAGGTACTCTATATTTACCTTTATGAAGAACTCTTTTCATAAAGGTAAACCATGATTGCCTTTATGAATATGATTTAACGCAACGATAAGTTAAAAATTACCATTACATGTCCTTCTTTATGTATGGGAAATAATTGAACTACCATTACATGAACACTTCATATAAGGGTGTGTCCCAGACTACCTTTACATAAACCCTTCACATAAAGGCAAGTCCTAAGTTACCTTTTTTTGAACCCCTCACATAAATCTAAAACTCATATTACTTTTACATAACTCACATAAAGGTCCCAAACACTATAACAGTTTATGATAATGCTACATTTTGAAAACTAGTTATGATATTCATCAAAACTAGGGATTCGAACACATTTAAATCTTAATGAAATAAGATTTTATACCACTGATGGTTTTCATTTAATCATTAAATAAATATTGGAAGTGAAAGAAAATCCAAAAAATATGATCTATATTTAAGAATCCAAATATGTAAATATTATCAAAAATAGAGTATCACAAAATACCTAAAATTCATGTATAGAAGTAGCATCCATCCTCTCATTAGAAATAGAATACTTGGTGAAGATCACTAAAGTAGAAAAAATGCTTCATGTCTCTGAGGGATTACACCAACCAATGAATCCATGAAGGTTTCATGAGTATTTATGAATTCATAAAGGGGTTATAGTAACTTCGTAGAATGATGAATGTGATTTAGTAAGGAATAGACATTTATCATCTTTGCATTAAACTGATGATAAAAAATCTATTGAATGAATGCAATCACTACAATCAACCACACTCAATAGAAGATGTCATATATCTTATATAGTAAAATACCGATGCTCCTCCTCTGTAATGCATTTTATATCTTACTTTAGTTGATTGTTTCATTCATTGAACACTTCAATGAATGATAAAATATTAATGAACCAACTCTTTGGTTTTAAACTAATTGAAAACCCATGTGGGAGTTGTAGCATCATATGTTTCATCAAATGCAATGCACCAAATATGTATCACATGCATATTTAATATATATATATATATATATATATATATCTGTGTGTGTGTGTGTGTGTATATATATATATATGTATATATATATTATTTATACATGCATTATATGAATGTATTTTAAGTGAAATTTCAATAGATTGATCCTTGGATAAGTTTCCCTTCACATATTGTATTATTTATGTATTTTTTGTAGCTGTTATAACTATTGTTAATTTTTTTTTTGTAATTGTTTCAATAATATAATTGATATTGTAATTATATGCAATTGATGCAATGTAATAATATTTTTATTAATTCAAAAAAATCGATCTTGAGCTGTAGATTTTAATTTTTTTCCTATTTTTGATCATTGAAATTTTTTTTTATGTTTCATCAAACACCCAAAAAAATATGACCTTTATTGGTAATGGAGTTAATTCTAATAAAAAATCTTTTATTAACATTCAAAAAATCACTCATAAAAGACTTTCTTTATAAATGGTGATGAAAAATGATCATTTTTTGTTAAAAATGTATTTTTATCACTCTAAAATGATAATAATTCCTTTTTTATATGTTGATAAAGTATTTTTACCTAACATCACCACTGCATAAAAGGGATTTATCAACACTAGAGCCAATCTGTGGCATAACCCAAAGGTAATTCTCAATCCCCACAGGCTGGAAACTAGTGCCTAGGAATCAGATAAATCCTTGGGAATGATTTTCCCATGAACAATACCCAACATCCATATCTCATACCATAAAACAATCATATAATTTTCAACAAAAAAATATGTACATAAACATCACAACCATAGTCTATAATAAGGCTATAAAAAAGGGAAATGTACATGTGTCAAGTTCAATATTTTACATTTCTAAACCACAACTAAAAGAACCAAAAAGGGGAATGATGAACTGACAAAATAAATAGAACCTCCACATGACATGAGGATCATTATCCACCATGCTACCACCATCACCAAACCCTAAGAAAAAAATAACTATCTTGACAATTCATCACCCCAAAATGAGACCTTTCATTTACCTTAATTAGACCAAATAAGGTCTACATATACCCATTCAGTATATTTAGGGTGTTAGCTCACTCACCCAGTAGGATACCACCAGATATTCCATGCATATCCATTATAAGATAAATAAAGATGTCAGTTTGAAAGAAAGAAACCACATAATTTTAAAAATGTTTTTAATTTTAAATAAAGGTGAAATTTCTGTAAAATTAGAAATAGATAAAACATATAATAATCACCATAGGATCCCCCTAAGTACCTAGGTCACTATGGTTCTGGGTACATCATATCTCAGTGGTCAACCACATAAGAATTTGTTCTCGTGCATGAGCCATTGAAGGGGATGCACCCAAGGTCCAACTGTAAAATCCATTTCACATTTTTTTAGTCAGTGTTGCATCATTGTACTACTTGTGAGATCAGGTTGAGACTCTATCAACTTCACTAGATACTAGCCCTATCCATGGTTTCTAAGTGCTTTATTTCATTTTCAAAACCATAACAATCCCCTTTTATCATAAACCAACTCATCACATGCCAATGAGGAAATTTCCAAACATTTAAAAGGGTATAAACCATTTCAAGGACCTTACACACACCAACACCATTGAAATAACCCATTTTCACACACAACGCATTTTATAAAAATTTAGAAAAAGAAGCTAGCATGTTTAAATCATTAAATAATATCACAACATGGAACCACCTACCTTTATTCTCAAAATCGCCACTAATCATTTTCAAACTACAAGTCCAAGAAAGAAGGGATCATATAGGAGAAATAACACAACACAAACATTAATATATAATCCAAAAAATTCATATTTAACCTGCTCTAGGTCACCATAACCATTAGAGAGAAGATAACCCAAAAAGTAAGAGGAAGGATACTAAAAAGAAGAAGAATAAGAGACACTTACTTGGAATAATATTGAATAAAAAATCTTGAAACACCCAAGAAATTGATCCAAGAGGAAGGGGAGAAGTGCGGGAGTAATTACTAGGATTAGAGAGAGTGAATGGGATGAAATAAGAGTGGAAAGGGTCTAAAATCAATGAGGGGATTTTTGGAAAACCAACTTTTAAAAAAAATCACAGGCTTCACGATCTGCTATACTATGTTCGAACCATGTGGGAGCCTCTATCCCAAGGGGTGGTGTTTGTATGGATTTTTGGGGCCTGGTTCATAGTCATGTTCCTAACCATGTAGTTTTTTAGTGCCTATGTCAAGGTTCCATGATTTGTAGGGGCAGGCACATTGTTTTTTCTAATCATGTTCTAACCATGTACCACCCTATGTCCCACCAAAAACAAATATTTTTTCTTGAAAAACAACTATAAAGGATATAGAACAGAATCAAGACCAAAGATAAATGAAAAATACCTAAAAATGACACTATGGGTGCGAAAATTCTCCTTACCATAGCACCTTCTATCCTCAAAAATTCAACCCATAATCTGATTAGATAATGAGTGAGGGTACTTCTTATCGACCCAATACTTCTACTCCCATATCTCATTATCTTCATTTTTGTGTTTCCATAAGACCCAAACTAATGGAATAAATTTCCCCTAAATCACTTTCACCTAAGAATTCAAAATTCATACTAGTTACTAAGTCACAGACAGATTTGGTTCCATCACTAGATCTTCCCAACTAAACACATGATAAGGTTCTAAATTATACCTTTTAAACTACAAGACATGGAAAACATCATGAATAAACATCAACTAATAAGACAAATCAATAAAATAATCCACTTTACCAATCATATCAGTGATCTCAAAAGGTTTTACATACCTCATCCTAAGCTTCCCCTGCTTACCAATATGGCGATGACCCAAGTGAGGTGATACTTTCAGAAACATCTAGTCACCCACTAAAAACTCCAAATATTGGCATCATTGATCAGTATAGGATTTGTAATGACTATGAGATGTCAATAGTCGTTTTATGCTCATATTAAACAAGGATTTCTTACCTACTTCCTTCCAGTATAGAGGAGGCCAACATGTTCAACCATACATCACTTAAAAGGGATCCATCCTGATTAAAGATTGGTAATTGTTATTGTAATATAATTACACCATCCCAAGATGGCGATCCCATGATCCTCCAAAGTCTAAGACATGGGAACAAATAATTTCCTCCATAATCCGGTTTTCCCTCTCTTTATGACCATCAATTTTAGGATAGTATATCATTCTAAGTTTGACCTATGACCCCATTGACTTCTGGAGGCCTTCCGAAAAATGAATGCTAAAATGGGAGGGTCCCTATGAGAAAAAATTTTAGAAAGCACACCATATAGCCTCATGATCTCTTGAACATACAACCTCACTAATTCCTCCACTTTGGTTATGTCCTTGATTGGAATGGGATGGGTGGACTTTCTTAGAAGATAGATAACCACCTAAATCATGTTCCTTCCTTAAGGTGTATGGGGTAAACCAATGATAAAATCCATGGCTACCCCACCCCAATTCTTGTTAGGAGTAGAGAGAAGTTGAATAAATCCTGAGGTTCTCTATTGATAGGCTTTAACCTACTGGAAATTATAACAATGAGATGCAAATTTAGCTATATCACATATCATACCTGGACACCAGAACTAGCATCACACAACATAAAACATCATGGTGACATTAGGATGGACAATCCACTGATACTGGTGATAGTCTTACATAAACAACTTCCTCATATAAGATGGAATAACAAAACATCCCTTAAAGCAAAGAACACCATTAGAAGACAATGACTGTTCACTATAAACCTCCCTACTATTAAGAAACTGAGAAGAATGATGGCATAACTCATCACTTGGATGCTAATTCTGAATTAGATCTAGTGGAGAAGGCATCAACTACATATTAGCCAAGAACATACCATCACTCTATTCCTTGTCTTCCAGGTGCATCCAAGTAAAATTTCCCATTTGATCCCACTCATCATTGGACTCCTTTAGATCCTAGGTTGGAAACTTACTACTCAAGTCATATGCAACCATGTTTCCCTTACCTGGGGTGTATACAATATCAAATTAAAACCCATAAAGTTACTTGATCCATCATCACTACTTTAGGTTCAAATCCTTCTAGGATAAAATGTAGCTTAAGATTTTGTGGTTGGAGAAAACTATAAAATTCTTCCTAAAGAGATAGCAGCATTATCATTTAAGGGCATGCATTACCGCCGCTAGCTCAATTTCATGGGTTGGGTAATTATTCTCATTTTCTTAGAGTTATTGAGAGACATACACCACCACATGGTCACCTTGCATAATCACACACCACAAACTCATACCCGAAGCATTGTAATAGACCATGTAACCCAGACCAGACTCAGGTAAAATCAGGACAGGGTGGTGGTCAAACTCTACCTAAGTTCTTTAAAGGATGATTAGCATTTTGGAATATATAGAAACTTCACCCCTTTGGGTGAGGGTTGTCATTGGTGAGGTAATTTGAGGGGAGTCCCTGAAGAATTGTCTATAATACCATGTTAGGACAAAAAATCCTGATCTTTAAGACATTCCTTGGATCCTCCCATGAAATCACCATCCTGAATTTCTTTAGATCATATGAAACCCCATGTTCTGAGATCATATGTCCCTAAAACTTAACCTCCTGGATCCAAAAAACTTCATTTTGAAATCTTAACATAAAGATGGTGATCCCAAAGTGTACCCAACACAACTCTCAAATGCTTTATGTGCTCCTCTATCCTCAAGTATATGAGGATATCATCCACAAACACCATGAAAAAAGAGTTAAGGTATATATGGAACACCCAATTCATTAGATCCATGAAAATTGTGGGAGCATTAGTTAATTTGAATAGCATTAAAAAATACTCAAAATAGTTATACCTTCTTCAGAAAGTAGTCTTGGGAACATATGATTCTCCCACCCTGACCTGGTGATACCATAAATAGAGGTAGATCATTGAGAACCTCCTTTCTTATCTGATCTAGTCAAATAGAACATCAATATGGGGAAATGGGTATTTATTCTTGATGGTGAACCTATTTATATTTTGATAATTGATACACAACTAGAGAGATCCATCGACCTTTTTATCAAAAAGCACTAAGCGGCCAAGGGAGAGATGCTCAAGATAATGAACCCTTTAGATTCCAAGTCATCCATCTATATATTTAATTCCTTTAACTCATTGAGGTTTATATGACATGAGGTAAGAGATATCAGTTGTGTTCTTGGTGCCAAATCGATGGTGATATCCACATCTCTTTCAAGAGGTAATACCTCTCGAAACTCATTCACCGTTGAACGAAACCCACTCTCTGAGCCTTCCCCTTAATCCTCCGACATGAGGGAAAACAGCTAATAATAAATCCTACCTAGATCTAGAATTGGTGTTCCAACTCAACCTGAATGCAGATCCTATTCTCCTTGAAAATCTCAAGTGCTCCCATACAGGGGCCATGAAAGTCACTAACTAGTGATGGTAGTCATTGTGGGACTTGAATAACATCATTCAGTCTATCTCTAGGATCACATCAAATAGTTCCATCTCTAAGACAATAAAATTACATTTTAGCTCAATCTACGCCAAGAAGACAATATAAGATGGGCATATGAAACCTTTCTCTTTCCTCCTACCAAGAGTCATAATCAACTCAATGGAATATGTAATAAGCTCAATTGAGAGTTTAAATAGATCCTCAAGACGTGCAGAAACAAATTAATTAGAATCACATGTATCAAATAGTGTAACTATCATGGATTATGTAATAAGAAAAGTATCTTGAACTATCATAGGACCTGCATCTGATTCCACTGGTGGCAAGTCCATAGCATGAAGATACCTCATCTCTATTTGTTCCTATAGTTGACTACTGACCTATGACTCTACCATAAGCTGAATATTCCCACTTGAAGATCAATCCATTCCAACACATCCCCCAAAATAAGAACTTGTGTCTATGGATTTATCAGACAAAGATATTGTTCCCTTGGGTTTTTTAGAGCCATCATCACTTCGAGAATGCGGGGGAACCTTACAAAACCTTTTTAGGTGACCCAAGCGTCCACAGTGGAAGCACAACCTGGGTGAGGCCAGGTAAGAAGACTGTGCATTTCTAGATCTCCCACACTGATGGAACATGAAAACCCCACCACCTACAACTACTGATGAAGTCGATTGGGGTGGGTATCTAGAGAAACCACCACCCTTCTTCCCATGTTCATCATGATTCTGCTTCCTTTTAGATGAGCCAATTCCACTCTGTCTTGGTGCTAGAAGCATCCCAAACAAGACTGACATTCCAACTTGAACAATCTCCACCATAAAAGCTCAATAAACCACCAAAAAATAGGTATTCATCTTAAACAAGAATACCATATATTGAATGTCTGGTCGTAAACCCATTTCAAATTGTTGGGATTTAAACTTTTCATTGGAAAATATCCTGGGATCAAAACAAGATAGATCTATGAAGTGTATGGCATAATCCATCACCGAATGATCTCTTTGACAAAGGTCTAGGAACTCTCAATACTTAGTGAGGGTAAAATTATCAGGTAATAGCTTCTCAAAAAACATCCTTGAATTCCTTCTACCCTATTTTATCATTTTTCCCTTCCTGAACCACTGACTCCCACCACATATGATTGGATCCTTCCAATAGAAATGTTACAAACCTTATTTTCATAGAATCTGGAGTCTCGAGGAACTAAAATATTCTCTCAACCTTATCCAACCAATCTTCCACTTCCTAGGGGTATTTTATTCAATGTAAGGAAGGGGTTTTAAGCTTAATAAATTCATGTGATCAATCTTTTACTAATCCTATTTTGGATTCTCTAGCCTAAGAAGGACATGAACCTACTTACTAATCTGAATATCAACAGCCTAAACAACTACCTCAATTAATCTATGATCAACTAGTGAGGGATAACTCTCTTTGAACTCCCCCTATAGCTATACAAGAGGTCTCTAAGGAGTCATGATACTACACATGTAAAATAATAAAAAGTAAGAAACCATCAATACATCAACCCATGATTAATCAATAATCAACGTGATAAAATACCCACATAAATCATATCAAACCATAGTAAATCAAACCACAAGTAAAACCACTCCACCTTACCTTGGTTTCATTTCCTAGTATGAAACCTATTCATTACACCTAAAGGAGGATTCAAATCAGATACCCAACATCCCGTAGAATCCAAGGCATGTCATGAGGTGTGTTGGCTAGACACCCCACTCAAAACCAAAACCAATAGCCCTAAAAATACACACTCTTATCTATCTACACTTTCTCAAATAAAAATAACCAGTAAAGGGAAAAACATGATCTGATACAACTTTATTATGAACTGATCTGGGATTCCATCCAACCTAATACCAGACCCAATCTGTGGCATGGGCCAAAGAGTGTTCTTGGTCCCCATGTGCTGTAAACTAGTGCATGAGTGTTAGAGAACTCCTTGGGAATAGTTTTCAAATGAAAAATACCCAAAATCCATATCACATACCATAAAACACTAATATAATCAACAATAATACCACATGTACATAAACATCACAACCATCATCTATAATAAGGCTATACAAAAGGGACATGTACATGTGTCATGATCAACATTTTAAATTTACAAACCAAAAAAAAATGGGAAAGGGGAACCAAAAAAATAAACAAAACCTCCACATTACATAAAGACCAACCCCCACCATGCCACTACCATCTCTTTCCCCCAAGAAAAAAATAGCTCAGGCATCCACCACCCCCAAATGAAGCCTTTCCTTTACCTGAATCAGACCAAACATGGTATACATATACCCATAGGGTATATATAGGGTTTTATATCACTATCCTAGTAGTATCCCAATATGTTTTCCCTTCATATACATTAAGAGATAAAAGAAGATATAAGTTTGAAAGAAATAAATAGTTTAATTTGAAACATTCTTTTGCTTTTAAAGAAAGATGAAAATTCTAGAAAACTGGAAACAAATAAAATATATCATGAGAACCATAGAAAACCCCTAAGTTGCTAGGTCACTAGGTTTATAGGTATATCATATCTTGGTGATCAACTATATAATAATATATTCTTGTGCATGAGTCGTTGGAAGGGATGAACCCAAGGTCCAATGGTAATAGCCATGTCACATTGTTTAGTTAGTATTACATCATTGTACTATTAGTGATATTGGGTCAAGGACCTACCAGATCACCTAGAGACTAGTCCTAGCATGTATCCTAGGTAACCAGGTTTACCAAGGGCTTAATTAAATTTTCAAAACCATACTAATCCCCACTTATCATAAACCAACTCACCACATGCCAATCAGTCCATTTACAAGCATTTCAAAGGGGATAAACCATTTCAAGGAACTTTCACACACCAACGCCATGGGAATCATGCACATAAAACATTTTAGAACATTTTAAGAAAAAGAATAAAGTATATTTAAATCATCAAATAATATCATAACATGGAACCACCTACCTTTATTCTTGAAATCACCACCAATCGGTTTTAAACCAAAATCCCAAGCAATAAGGGATCCTATGGGATAAAAAAACTATAAACATAAATATGCAAGAAAAAAATTCATATTTAACCCATTGTAGGTCACCAAAACCATTGGAGAGAATAGAATCCATGAAAGAAGATAAAGGATACCAATAATAAGAAGAAGAATAGACACTTACTTGGAATAATCTTGAAGTAACAAGATTGAAACACCCAAGAAATTGATCCAATCGGAAGGGGAGAAGTGGGGGAGGCACACCTAAGGCTGGAGAATGAGAATGGGATGAAATGAGGGTGAAAAGGGTTAAAAATAAGGTATGTGGGTTTTTATAAAACAAAATTTTTAAAAAAAATATGGTAGGCTACATGGTTTGTCAGCACAGTCCACCAGACCATGCACTAACCATGCGGGCACCTCCATCCCAAGGGGTGGGGGTTTCAAAGCTTTATAGAGCTTGGAACACAATTGTGCATCTTTTCAATGGCTATATCAGGGATGCACATTTTTTAGGGGGTTGGTGTACAATTTTTACTAACCATACACTAACCATGGGATACCTTCTATCCCTCCAAAAACCACCATTTTTTGGGGAAAACTCAAAAAGTTTATGGAACAAAAGAAAGACCAGTGATAAATGAATAATGCCTGAAAATCACAATGTGGGTGTGACACATGCATCACTTCCTCCATAATAGTAAATCCACTAATTTTCATTGTACAACATTTATTATGTTCCTTTTTATATAATTTATAACCATTATAATATAATAAATGCACACTTTTCCCTCTAGATTCCATCGAATTTATTCTAAAATTAAATTAGGATTTGCAACTGACTCCTTAAAAATATGGTCTCGAAATCATCCCATAAACTTTTAATTGTGTTTATTTGATATCTTTATATCATCCATTGATGGATTCAAATGCCTAAGAATTACTTTTTTGGTTTCTACATATGGAATAATATATAAACGATTTTGTAAAACATAAAGGTAATCTTGCTCATGATCTATAATAGTAACTGAAAAAATATCAATTTTGGAAATTCCTTCACCCACAAGTCACCCATTTTGAAAATATTTTGGGAGACCAATGCTATCCACATAAAATAGGTAGTTGGTAAAAAAATTCAATGGATTTCTCAACAATATATCTCTCTATAATAAAACCTTATGGCTGAATTCTATTTTTGATGTACCCTTTCAAAATCTTTATATATCATTCAATGGGATGAATCCATTTCCAATGTATAGGACCACAAACCTGGATATCTCTAACCAAGTGAACTATCACGTGAACCATAATATTAAATAATGATTATAGGAATAACATCTTCAATTCACTTAATATGACAATAATTTAATTTTACAAATTTGGAAACTTCATCAGGTTAATAACTTTATTGCATTTATCTTTGTAAAAGAAATAAAGATTGGTTAATTTAAGGTGGGAATTTTTAGGAAAAATACAACATAAAACTACATGCATTAAATATTTCATCAAAATATTACATTCATGTGATTTTAGGATCTTTAACTTTAAATCAGTAATTGATATGATATTATTCATATTTGATAAATACACCTCTAAAACCTTTATAAAATTTGAGAAGTCTCAAAACTGATATCTCTCTTTCCTAGAAAGTGTAAGTTGTTAAAGGAAGAAAAATATATCTTTCACCCTTCACAGGAGCCAACTCTTCCCATATCCCAATGTCAATCATGTCCAACCTATCCATAATGTCATCCTTCATTTTTTTGGTTGAATTTAGAAATGTTTTAATGAAATTATCACATACATTTTTTCTATAGGAATGATATCAAGAAAATGTCGGATCTACAAAAAAAATCCAATATGATAATTCAAAAAAATGATCCATTTCTTCAATAAGTTTTCATAAGTTTTTTCAAATAAGGTTTATTAAAAGTAGTGACCATATCCTTTACTTTCTCAAATATTTGATCACTTATTAGTGGAGATAGTGTTATTCCTAATTCTGAATTCCCATTAAATGATTCCATCCAAGATCAGTATTTATGTTTTTTGAGATAAAATTTTATGATTTCCTATAAATATATTCATAGAGGAATGTTTCAACTTAATTGAGTGTGTACCTTATTTTCGAAATGGGACACCCTAGAATTCCTTTAATACTATATCCTGACAAATTTTCATAAGCACTAAAGTCATTTATAATCCCATAAAATATGGATCTCAACATGAGATATTCATTTCATAAGCATCATACAATGTAACACCTAAATCCCACATTAATTTCATATCTTCTATAAATAGATCCAAATAAATATCAATATCATTACCCGGTTGTTTTGGTCTTGACATAAGAAGAGAAAACATAATGTATTTTTGTTTCATGCATAACCATGATGGAAAATTATAATTTACTAACATAACTCACCATGTACTATGATTGCTACTTCGTGCAATAAATGGATTCACTCTATCTATATATAGAAAATGAAAATGGTTTCTCAACTCATTTCTAAATTCAAGATACTCATGATCAATTTTCTTCCACTAAGGAGAGTCTTCTGGGTGATGAAGTTTACCATCTTGATTTATTATATCTACATTCCATGTTAAATTTATTGAAATATCCTCACTTATATATAAGCATCTAAACCTTGGAATAATTCAAAAGTACCATACAAAATTTGAAGTACTTGATTCATATTTCTTGTATCGATATGCACCAGAGTTTGGGATTTTTTTTAAGTGATTCATGGCCCTTATGAAACAATATATAATCATTTGAATAGGAATTTATTATTTCAAATATCATACCCATTCGATGTAGAATTCATTTAGCATCATATGTTTGGAAAGGAAACTCATTATCTTGTGGTATCATATCATTCAAGAGTTCAAGTAGTTCAGTAAAGCTAGTTCCACTCCATCCATTTCTATATTTTACATTATATAGCTTCAATATGGCTAACAATATTGTATATTTAAGCCAACCATCATACAGTAGAATATTTGGGTAGATATTTAACTTCTGAAACAACTCTAGATAATCTCAAAGATCATCTTCAACTATCATTTTCATTTCACCAATATGATATTCATAATCATTTACACTTTTAATCATATCTGCGATATGATCTTCATCATCATTCACACTTATAAATATATTATATGATCAATAAAACACATTTTTATCCCAATAACTAATATTGTAACATCCAATACCTCCTCATTGGCTTGAGAAGTCGTAAGTAAATTACTTGGCCTTAAGCGACATCCCAAAGACACTAAATGCTGGAAATAAATGTCAAGGGCTTCATGAATTGATGGGGAAGATTTTCCCTTTTGAAAATAGAACAACCCAACCAAAATTTCCATAACTAAGTAACCACTAAATGATGAATGATAATCATATAAAACAACTCAATGCAATACTATAGATATCAAAACAAAACAATAAGATATTACCACAGTGGAAGACTACAATATCAAAGTACGCAGCAGAAGACAAGATCAATAAAACTTAAAGGCTCCAATACATAACTCTAAGCTCCTAACATGCTTCATTATTCAACTCCATAATACATCCCAAATCTCACTAAGTGCCACTAAAGAAGTGTGATGATTTACCTTTACCTATATCCTAATAGATGATATCTTCAAAAGAACCAACGTCCTAAAGTAGGGGTGAGTAATGAAACTCTGTAGGTTTTCCCCAAATGACTTCCCTACTCACGGTACTAGGATAGAACATGTTAGAACATTTATATAAAACATTTTATGTATAAAAATTTCTAAAATAGTTTATATAAAAATATAAAAAAGTCCCATAGTAAAAAAATTCTCAAATAAACCAAGTTCTAAGGAAGAAACCAAACAATGCTCCAAAACCATTTTACAAATTCAATTTTGGCATAACCCATTCTGTTAAACATATCCACACATCCAACCATGAATTCAACATAAACATCCCTATACTCGTGAGTGGTTAGTTATCCTTTCACTAAGTATTAACTTAGTGAACCATCCTAATGGGGGTACTTCACACTCTTATCCATCCCATCCTTTTGATGAGGGTACTTCACACCCTTATCCATCCCAATGCATATGAAAACGCACCAAAAAACCATTCCAAGACCAAGTGTGCAAAACCCATTTCAATAAAACAATATTTTTATTGAAAACCATTCCATAAAATCTTTTTAATAAATCAATTCAAATAACAAATTTTAAAATTATCATTTTAAAATCAAACTAAAAATCATTTTTCACAATAATTCCACAATTTCAACAAAAACTACAAATAATCACTAAATAGGGTTTCTACCATGATTTTCACAATAATTTCACAATAAAAATCAATCAATTTACAAAATTTTAAACTAATACTTCTGGTTTAAGCATTAGGATTCAAGAGTGAATCCACCTACCTTGAAAAACTTGATGAAAACAGAAAACAGCATGAAAACATCCATAGAAATGGGTTGAATCTCCAAAAACCCACCTTAGATCTCTTCCCCTATCAATAAAAAAGAAAAATATAATCATATTTGGAATAAACTATCTTATATCTATCCATAACTGACATAGATCTAAGAAACCAAGATGGATGGAGAAGTAGATCTAAGGAAAACTAAGAAAAACTACCAAGAACGAAGGCTTACCACAATAATCTGGCTTTAACGCACTGAGAAAATCCTTAGGATCACCTCTGGATCAATGGGAGAAGAATACATAGACTTTGAGAGGAATAAATAATGAGTTAGGGTTGGTTTGGGGGGAAATAGGGGTTAAAAAATAATCTTAACCTAGATCCACTTTTGTGGATCTTTTTTTTAAATAGTGCATGGTTAGGCAAACCATGCGCTAACCATGAACTAGATTCTATCTTAGGGGGACCTAGTACAGTTGGATCACATGGTTAGATAAACTATTCGTCATCCATGAAAAAATCCCATTCTCCAAAGTTGTACGGTTTATACTAGGCGGATGCATGGCTTGGAAAAACTATGTGCATGCCCATGAACCTTCCCATTAGCCTATTTCTCATTGTTCACAGTTCCCTGTAAGTGTTATATGGTTTCCATAAACCATACACAAACCATGAACCCTTATAAAAGCCCCAAAAACATTCCAAACTTCTTCCAAACCCTCCCAAATTTCACCCAAATACTTTATGTACATAAAAAGCATAAAATAAGGGTTACTTACTTGAAACTAGGGTGCTACATTCTCCCCACCATTGGCATTTCCATCCCCAAAATATAGAAAACCATCACTATACCAAAATAGTTTGGGACATTGCTTGATCATATCCTTATTGTGTTCTCAAGTATCTTCATTAATCTGACTATGTTTCCACAAAACCTGCACTAGACTGATGCTTTTTTCATGCAAGACTTTCTCTTTCCTATCCAAAATTTTCACCAGAATGTGCACCAATGAAGCATACTGCACTAGGTCAATGTGATCTCATCAAATCACATGGTTAGGATCAAGATGATATATTTTCAACTAAGATACATGAAACACATTATGCACTACACTGAACCATGGTGGTAATGCCAACCGATATTCCACCTCTCTAACCCATTCAAGTATCTCAAAAGGGGCTATGTATCGAGGAGATAACTTTTCCTGCATCCCAAAATGAAGATGACCAATCCTTGTAAATATTCTCAAAAAAACATGATCACACACCTAAAACAACAATGGACATTGATGATGATCGAAATATGATTTATGACAACTCTAAGTAATCTCCATCCATTTTCTAATCAACTGAATCTTCTATGTTGTTTCTTGGACAAGGTGTGGCCCAACTAGTGAAGTATCACCTATTTCCACCCAATAAAGTGGTTAACAATAAGGACACCCATACAATTCTTCAAAAGGATGCATTTGTATCAAGTCCTAGTAGTAGTTTTTATACAAGAACTCCACTAATGGTATGTTATATTCCCATGACCCACTAAAATCCATTACACAATCCCAAAACATGTCTTCTAATGTTTTTTTCATCCTTTAAAATTGGTCGTCAGTATAAGGATGATATGTCATACTCATAGTTGACTGGGTCCCAGGGGATTTCTATTAGGATTTCCAGAAAGGAGACATAAACCTTGGATCTCTATTTGATACGATTGAAACTAGTATTCCATTCTTCTTTACCACTTCTCATATATACATTTTTTATAATTCCTCCACTATATGAGATTTGCGAACAGGGATGAAATGAGCTAACTTTGTGAGATGATCCACTATCACCCATATGGAATCATTTTTTTGAATTTTTCTTGGGAGAACTATTATAAAATCCATATTTATCTTCTCCCATTTCCACATTGGAATAGATAAAGACTGTAACACGCCTATTGTTCCTTAATGTTCTACCTTAACCTACTGAAAAGTTAAGCATCTTGAAATAAACTCATCCATATTCCTTTTCATACTGACCCACCAAAACTGTGCTTTCAACACCTTATACATCTTTTTTATTCCATGATGAACAACCCATCTCGAATGGTGGTAAGCATGAAGAAGTTGTTCCTAGAAAGAAAAGGGTATGATCATTCAATTTCTATACCACAACACTAAACTCGCATCCAACATCCAACCCTCAATGGTCTCCCCACCATTGAGTTTTGACCTCATAGCCACACATTCTACATCGGATGTCTCTAGCTCTTTAACTATATTCACCAAATTAGGAACAAACAAAATTGGAAAGAAGGCCTCAACTTCACCTCAGTATTCACATTCTAAGTACATGTTGGCTATGACTGACATAAACTACCACTCATCTGAAACTTCTTTTTCCAACTAGGCATATGAATTTCTACTTAATTCATCATCCACATAATTTCCTTTTCCCAGTGTATATATCAACTCAAATTCAAAAATTTGGAGATACACCATCTATATTATTTGTCTTAGGTTCAAATCCCATTGTGAGAAAAAATGTTTCAAATATTTATGATCTGTAAACATAGTAAATTTCTCACCAAAGAAATAATGACATCAAGTCTTGAAAGCATGGACTAAGACAGCTAACTCCAAATCGTGTGTTGGATAATTGTTCTCATGCAATCATAATTATCTTGATCCATAAGAAACAATGTGATTTCCTTTAATGAGAACACACCCCAACCCAGATCTTGAAGCATCACAATACACCACATACCCTTGTCCTGATTTGAAAAAAATCAAGATTGGTGTGGATGTAAGGTGAAATTTTAACTCCTCAAAAGAATTATGGCATTCTTCATTCCATTGGAATGGAGTATTATTATTTTTTAAAGATTTCATATGTGAATTTAGACATGAAAAATCATGAAAAAAGCATTGGTAATAACTATAAAGACCAATTAAACTCCATATCTTGAAGACATTCTTTGGAGGTTTCCAAGAGATCACAGATTCTATATTTTCTGGATCCACAAAAACACCATTTTCAGAGATTACATGGACAAAGAAATGTAATTCTTGTATCCAAAAATAACACTTTGATAGTTTGACATATGAATGATGATCCCTAAATATTCCCAACACTATCACCAAGTGTTTATCATTCTCAACCCTTGTTCTTGAATAAACCAATATATCATCCACAAAAATCACCACAAAAGAATCCAGATACCTCTAAAATATCCAATTAGAAATTACATAAATATTTTTGGTGTATTAGTAACATCGAAAGGAATTAAAAAATATTAATAATGGCCATATGTAACAACCCAAGATTTTTATGAGATATATTTTTGTTAATTTCTTTTATGTCTTGTGTTGTACGCTACACCAAGATAATCTTGCATTATATGAAGCACTGCCTTAGCTTCCAGTATACAAAACAGTATGATTGGCTTGTGTTACACAAAATTTCAAGTTCTTTTGAAATAATTAATTTCAAACAAGACCTATTTAATTTGAACAAATAAATATTATTATATTACCTTATAACCTAGTCGTTATAATGGTGGGTATGAATAGTATTAACTTTCTTCTAAAAAACTATTTAAATAAGTGAGTTTATAAATTATAAAATCACTATTGATGGATTTTACTAATTTAATATATATTTAATATATTCAATATAATTTTTACAAATCATATTATATGTTTTCTATACATTATATAATAACAAATTCAATTTTTTGGATAAAAGAAGTATTTTTTCAAAAAAAATACAGTTTTACCGCCTTTTGATGTCGCACCTATTTAAAAACTAGTTTTTAGTACTTTTATATATTCTATTTAAAAACATAAACATTTTATTTGGAATCAGGATATAAAAATTTAATTTGGATGATTTTTTGATATTTTTCTGATAACTTTCTAGTTTCGATGAATAGTAAAATTACACTAAATTTTAATTGAAAACAACTTTTTTCATAAAAATAGTTTATATGGTTATATTATATTATTAAATGGTTTTAAATTATAAATATAATATATTTTTATCATTAAATATAATTTAGATCATTGGAGTTATTTTTACATTGAATTTTGATGTAAAAACATTTCAATCTTTTGCAATGTTTTAACTTTTAAAACTTGTTTTTCATTTCGACAACGGGAATAATTTTAATTTAATTACTACAACTTCTATGTTTTAAATTTTGAAAAATGGATTTCATATTTTTAATTAGTTGGTTCAAATTATGTAAATAGTCTCCTTTTATTTTTTTATTTTTTTGATTTTATGAATAGTAACTTTGTTAATATTTAATTTACCACAGTTAAAGTTAAATCGGGTAAATTGGGGTAATAAATAATATTATAAGGGCAATAAAATTACTCCAAAACCTACCAAAATACTATTATATGAATAAAAGTATACCCTTAACACTTCAGTATCGTAATTTACTCATTTAATGGATTCTTGTCCATAAAAAGGATATATATATTATTAAAATAAAAGAAAATGACAACATGTCACCCTCATATATCTTATAAGTAAAATAATTTTAATATAGTGATATATATGAGATAAATTATATAATAAACAATATCCATAAATCTAATGAAATTATATACATCATGTTAATTTATTTATAATTTTTAGAGATTAAATAATTACTTTAAATGCTTATACAATGATAATGAAGAAATTATTTAATTGTTGAAAAATTAATAAAACAAATTTTAAATAAAATGATAATAACCATTACAAGACCAAAACACTAGTACAAATATTTTTTTAGAATATATATCAATCATAATCATCCAAGGGTCAATTTATTGATCATTTGGAGCAATATGAAAAAGATTATGACACTTATAATATTTTATTTAAAGTGATGTTAAAGTTGTCATGTTCATATTTTAATAAGTATAACATTTTTAATGATGTATTTTACTTTATATATATTTGACTATATGTATTTACGTGAAATATAGAAGATATATCTTCTTCATAGTATTTTATTTTTAATTTTTATTCAATAAATAATTATATTAAATAATTACACATAACTGATATAGTAATTATTTTGTTAAGGAAAATATCAAATTAATGTGATTAAAAGTATTAAAATAAATATTATTATGGATAATTAATATATAAAATAAATTTTCTATATGACCTTGACCCCTTAGAGATATAATAAAATATTTTTTTTGATGATAAAATATTATCTTCATATTTTTACAAATCCATGAAATAAATTGTGTCAAAATTGACACTATTGTTATTTTGTAAAAATATGTTTTATTAAATTATTTAAATATCATAATAAACTTTTAAAAATATAAAATAATATTTATATTCTATAATATTCTCTAAATAGTTCATTTTGGGTACAATTTTTATCAAATAATTAAAAATTTCACTATTTTAATATTGAAATATTTGTTACCTTAGTTAAATTTAAAATAGAATAACTAAGGGTTAATTAAAAAGATAAGGTTTAAATTGATAGAAAAACTTGTCAAAAATTTATTGGTTGATTATATTACAACCTTATCTCATCTAATAGTTGAAAATATGACATTTTTGAGATTTTTTTATGTGGTTTTATTTTATTATAAAATAATAATTTTAGATATTCCAAATGTGACCCTCGCCTCAATTATAAAAGTGAACATTCTCCCTCACAATTTTAATTTACATTGAGCCTTCAAGATCAGATATCCCCTACCCATTTCCCTTATAAAATTCCTTATTCACAATCTAAAGGTTCTAGTCTTCTCAAAAGACCAACTCTAGTGACTTTAAGAGGAGATCTAGTGGGAGTTTATCGAAGAAGAGGTAATCTTTTCTGCCGATTCTTTAAAATTATTTCTTCTTCTACTTACTCTTTATGAGTTTTTATAATTATAAATTAATAACTCCAGTATAAATTATATAATGATATGTTATTATGGTTATGTAAAAACCATATTCCACCTTATACTTATCCTATGAAAAATGAAATCATCATGTGGGTGTGTACAACTTACCATCTCTACGTTGTGGTGTAATATAATTTTCACCACCACCTTACTTGGATAGGTATAATTATGGAAATTATAACTGTATATTATTATTATAACAATATTTTGATTATGGAACAATATATATACTATCCACCTCCAAACCATTCCACAATTAATGGAATGATATTGTCGCTCATGTGTACGTATGGCTTACCATCTCCACGATCCGATGTGATTCATTCTACATGGTATTCATTAAAGAATGATTATATAAATGAATAAAATGAATAAATATGATATATATTATATTAATATAATTATTTAAATTATATAACGATAACCTAAGAATAGGAACAAGAACTTATTCATCAAAACATGTGTAATAAAATAAAGCAGTTGATACCCAAAAGACTGGTAATAATGTTATTAAAAAACGGGTAATAATATGATCACTTATGATATCGTAAAAGTGAATATGATACAGTAATAAGTTAATAACATTATTTAAATCATTATAAAGGCAGTTTGGATACATACAAAGGATATCAAACATAAGTTGAGGGATTATTTTGTCTCACTTTTATTTATGTGGGACATATGCCTTATACACCACCTATTTCTTTTGTGTGATGTTTGTACTACCCATGAATGTTTTTATGATTCTTATTATAAATATTATGATATTTAAATATTCATATAATTTTATTTATTTTATGAGGCATGTGATTCAACTGATTATAAATTGGTAAGTGATAATTTTTCAATCTCATTATTATATGATATTAATTATATGTAATTATTTACTGAGGTATATTTATCATCAATGTCCATGTTTTCTAAAAATGTTTTCATAAAAATTTTACTATTCTCTTGTGGATGTTTAAAGTCATTTTACCCATTTTTTACTTTTACTAAATGTTTTGGAAGGAATCATTCTTTTGTTTTCCATATGAGGTACTTTTTTAATTTTCTATTAAAAGTACGAGAAGAATGTTTTTTTAACTTATACAACACGAATGTAATTTTATGGATTCATAACATCTTATTTACATGAAGCTTCTCTTACAAGTTTTCATGGTTATTTTCAAAGAAATTATTTTCTTTTAAAATTTCATGGTGTTTTAAGAAAAGAAAATGTCGTTGAAGAAGAAAGGATATTTTCCTCAAGAATTAATTTCAAGTGTTTTATCAAAATTATTTTCCATCTAAGTTTAAGGATATTTTTCAAGTATAATATCCATATTATTATTATGGTTGATTATGTTTATTATGGACTACTATATATGAAATCCATTTTTTTACATGGATTATGTTATGATGGAATGATGTTTAAGAAACCTATTTTATTTATTGGGTTATGTTATGATGAATGGTTTTTTTTGGCACACAAATGAATGGTTCTCATTATGTGACTGGTGGGACCTATATCTCCCTCTAATGAATTGGGTAAAGATTTATATCTCATGAGATAGACATGACCAGAATGGTAAGTAAATCTGGTTTAGTAATATAGGATTGGAACGACAAGTAAATTTAGTTTAGTAATTTAGGGCTATAATGGAAAGTAAACTTGGTTTAGTAATGGACTTTGTATGCTATTATGGTCTTGTAAATGAGCATTGTATAATATAGAAATGATTTTCTATACTTATGTTTTTTCAAAAATTCCATGTTTATGCCAATTCTAATTTCTCATGGCTCTTGTTCCTTTATGATTAATGCCTTATGAACTACAAATATTTATTTCATGACTAAATATTTTTATATTTGTTAAACATGGTATGATTTTAAAAAGTTGTGTTCATATTTTTATATTCTTATGTTTATGTTTTGTTATATATTTTCCATGTTTACCCTTACTGATCATTTGATCTCACCCCTTTTTCTGTTTATTTTCCTCGGGATATGAATAAGGGTAGTAAGTAAGATGTGTCCAAAAGGGTTTATAGTTATGAATAAAAACATAATAGATGATGTAGATGTTTTATGAACTAGTTTTTTATGTTTCCTAGTTTCCAAAGGCACTAAACTAATATAGTCTTTGTGCGTCTGTTTGTATAATGTATTAAGTATTCTGAAAAATTAATGTAATGTCCATATATGTCAAGCTTTGGGCCTTTACAGTTGGTATCAGAGCGAAGGTTTTGTTAACCTTTGGAAACTAAGATGCGAAAACATTAGTGAGATCCCTAGAGATATTTCGAAGGATATGTCTAGGTATATCCTAAGGATAAGTCTAAGTATATGATACAATCCTGGAGTTTTTGTGATAATCATGAATAACCTAGGATTAAACCTAAGATATCATAGATTGAAATAATATAAGTAATTTACCTTACTTATGTGTTTTTATAATCTCTGATATGTATTTCTCACACTTTGATTTATGGTCTTAGTCAATATCTAGAACTAAATAAAACATAGTTAACCTTGAATGTTTCAGATGTGGAAAGAATGGGAATTATGAAAACCAATTTCCTAAGTGGAAATCTCATAAATAGAATCATAAAGTTGGTAGAAGTATTGGTTATACTACTGAGGATAAAGATATTTTAAACAAATTTTGAAAGGTATGGTATGTTCTAGCATTATTGTTTACTTTAACCCTAAGAATATTATTTAGACTAAGGTTAAGGAACCTTAATACATGATTCATATTTTAGGAAAGACTATGATGATGGATCCTGAGTAATGGTTTAAGAATAAAGTTGGATGATTGAGTTGTATATGTTCTGGAATTCAAATATTATGTAATATGAATCATGAAATAAATAAGTGTTTTCAGTATAATTTTTTCATTAAGGATTGTAAAGGATATGTTGAATAGTTCTAAGGACCAAGAAAAGTGATTTGGGGATAAGGTGATATACTTGGAGAACACGTGATTAAGGGAAAGATAACCCTTAATATATCTCTTATGTTAAGATAATGATGTTTGGATAAAGATATAATGGATTTGAATAAGTAAATTGGATGATGCTAGTTTCTTGGGAACTAATTATGGATTTGTTGAAAATAGGGTTATGCAATCATGGATGAAGTATAAAACTTTTTGGGAATTAATAAATATATCCAATAAGTTTTGGAGTAATTAAACATGCATGTTTTCAAAAAGGATATATGGTAATTCAGGTTATTACCATGACTCGAGAGAATAGATGATGAAGGTGTTCACGTGTTTGGAATGTGACCAAAAAGATACACCTCATGACATATGGGGGATAAATTTTAAGCCAAGTTAGTGAACCTTTTTCTAAAGTTTTTTATTTTTAGATTTCATAAGGATTTTAAGGTTCTCAATTTATGGAACGTTTCAGTTAAACTATGGATGAAGTTTGTTTGAATAAATAATTATCTCACCATAGGTGTACTTAAGAAAATTTGATTACTTTTACTAACCTTTTTCTTATGATAAAAATAGATGGGATGACCTATCATTCTATTTATGGATCACATGATCTGCTAACACTTCAAGAATGAAAAATTCAACTTCATTTCTTTGAATAATAGATGAAGTGGAAATTGTTCAAGGAATGAACAAAGGTGAGATTAAACCAAAATAAAGTAAGTATACCTTCTCATTCAAATTATTCAACGTTATGAAAAGGGATCATGGTGTAAAAGGGTGTCCTATTATCATCATTTTTTATGATATCAATGACCTCTTTTGTAATGTATCGATTCTGGGTGTCGTCCAAGGGTGCCCCATGCTCAGTTGGTCACATGTCCTCAAGCGTATTTCCCCAAATGCCAGAGGCTGCCTACTAGTAGAAATGGTCACGGTCTGATAGTGGGGAAACTATGCCCTCTCAGGTAGAGTATACACAGCGTAATAACAAATAATAAACAATAGTGGAAGTAGTAATACCATACAACAGAATTAAATAGAGGAAGACTGATATTATAAACAACTACAACATATATATAATAAATGATGCATATCACATGTATCTAGGAAAATATCTAAACAAGTCACAATGTTGTAAATGCAATACTAAAACCAAATTATAGAAAACTAGTAAACTCCAACAGCATCGCAAGCCTCGTCTTGGTCTCATGCTCTCTAGCTCCAACAGCAATCAAGTACTTGATGATGAAGGGATCTTTCCCTTATCTATACCTACAACCATATAATCTTTTTAGGTCAAAAATCATGACCCAAATAGGGTGTGATACGAATCCCATTAAGTAACCACCAAAAGATATGCGCCTAATTGTCAGTGAATATATATAGCAGGCAATATGTAGAAATAAAGTAATAAACTAGGAAGTACTCAAAAGTAAACAATCCTATAGTTTTAAATTACATTCATTTTCATTTATTAATTATTCAAACCATTAAATAATTAATCTTGGGATCTATCCTAATCTCTATATCCCTCCGTATAATAGTAAAAAAAACAAATGTCTCAGAAGATCATCTGACCAAGTAAGACTGAGTCCAAGCTTGTGATTTGGCTTGGCAGACTCCTCGCAATCATTCAATTATCCACAAACGACCCTATCATAAATCTCTCATGGTCTAACCCCTATGGTCCCACTTAGCATAGAGTAATGATAACAACCTTCTCGGTAGCTCTCATGGTCAATACCCCTGGTCTACAAAGCATCAATAATTTATACATGACCTCCGAGTAGCTCTCACGGTAAATACCCCCTGGGTAAACATAGTATAAATAAATAATAAATGACCTCCTAGGTATCTCTCATGGTTAATACCATTGGGTCAAGTCTATACCAAGGTTCTCACAGTCCTCTGTAAATAAACATGGAAACCCCCATAGTTTTCCCGGTCCAAGGCTCTCACGGTCCATTGGAAGATCAGCGCACATATCATATCAAAGAAACATGTGTAATATATAACTAATACATGTATAAAATTCACAAGCATAACACATGAAATTCATATAATCAACCAAATCCATCATAAATAACTCAAGGCACGGAAACAAGGTACACCTCATAGGCAACCTAGGCCAAATGGCCATAAACAGTCAAACTAGGGAAACACACCCATGGGGTATCCCATAAATAAGGATTATAACCTTATGCTTATGAAAAAAACCCTTTCAATAAATTAAACCATAGAACGTAAATAATAGAGTTAAATTCCACAATACACAATGCCCCAAACCTAGGTATTCGTCATTTTAATCATATATAATCTAAAGACAATCAAAAAAAAGTCACAAACCACCTACCTTGATGTTGTACGATGAACACTCTTGAACGTAGGCCCTTGAATTATCCTAGAATGTCGTAGATCTAAAAAAAGTTCAAAATATTTCAACCTTGAATAACTCATAAGAGAGGAGAAACAGGAAGCGAGGATCAAAAAGAAGGAAGAACTCATCGGTGGGATTGCAATGCAACTTCCGGAGTTCAGATTGGACCTTGGATGGAGAATCAGTGGCTCTAACTTTGATCGTCGCTCCTGGTCTCTCCTAGAGGAACCAAGGTTAGAATAAGAAAGATATATAAATGAGGCGTGGCCCCACTCCAATATTTCAATTAAAAATAAAAGTACACAGCGTGTTATTTAAAGATACACGTTGTGTATCGGCCTTTATAGGGTCCCACCTTAAGCGGCCCTGCCACATCATCACATGGTCATGTATGCGGTCGTGACATGGTAAAACACGATTTGGATGTGGTACCAGAGTACATAGAGTATACAAGGAAGTACACGGTGTGTATTTCAAAAAATTTCATTCTTCACTTTTTCCTCAAAAACAACCTGAATTGAAAATCCATACCTGGAAATGGGTATCTGAGTTCTTAAAAACTTCCTACTTAAAGAAATTCATCCCTGAATTTCCCTTCCAAGGGTGGAGAAGAAGAAACTTCAAATAACTTAGCCCACTAGGATCGTACGTCAGCCTTCCTCTCCAAAGTCTCATCCTATACTTTCTCGTGCTCCCATAGCACCCGTACTAGAGAAATAGATAGGCCATAGAGAACCTTTGTGCTGCGATACACAATATGAATAGGGTGATCCTAAAAGTATGCATCCACCTCTAACTCAACCTCCTAGGGTTGAAAAATGTGAGATGAGTCTGAAAAGTGACTTCATAGCTCAGAAACATAAAAGACGTCATGCATAGCCCAATACCACTGAGGTAACTACAATCGATAGTAAACTGGACCAACTCTCTCAAAAACCTAAAATGGACCGACGTATCTTAGTGAAATATTCCCATGTCTCCTAATCCTTATGTCTCCCAACCTCAGTGTAACACGTAAGAAAATCTGATCTCCAACCTCAAACTCCATAGGTCTTATCCATCAATCAGCATAAGATTTCTGCTGAGACTGTGTAGTAACCATCCTCTTTTGAATCAACTCCACCTACTCAGTGGTCTCCTAGACAAGAAGAGGTCCCATCATAGCTTCCTCTCCTACCTCTAGCCAACATAGGGGTGATCGACATGGCCTACCGTACAAATCCCCATAAGGTTTCATATGAATCGTCGCCTAAAAACTATTATTATAGGAAAAATCCACTAAGGGTATGTGTCTCTCCCAAGAACCCCTTAAATCCAAAATGCATGCTCAAAGCATGTCCTCCAACACCTAAATCGTGTGCTCAAACTGGCCATCTATCTGGGGATAGTAAGTTGTACTCAGAAGTACCTGCGTACCCAAACCTCTCTATAGTCCCTGCCAGACATGAGAAGTAAACGGAGCATCCCTGTCTGAAATAATAGAGTTCAGAACCCCATTTAAATGTACAATCTATCAGATATACAACCTTCCAATATCATCAACACTGAAGGTCTCCTTGATCAATAAGAAATGTGCAGCCTTCGTGAGTTTGTCAACAACAACTCAGACCACATCATTTCCTCAAGGCGACCTCGTTAAAATCATAATGAAATCCATTGTGACATCATTCCACTTCCACTCAGGAATGGGTAACTATTGTAAAATCCATTTTGGTTGCTGATTCTCCACCTTCACCTACTGATAGGTGGAACATCTCATAAAAAATCTAGCTACATCCTTCTTCATACCTGGCCACCAATACTGACGGTGTAAATATTGATACATCTTGGTGACACCAGGATGAACTACCCAAACTGAGGAATGAAAATATTTCATCAACTCCTCATGTATGTCTGCTGACACTCATAAGCATCCATAAAAATGCAAGATCTCATCGTCACCTACAGTCCACCCAGGAGTAGGGTCCTCTCCTAACACACTCTCTCGTAGGACTAGGCCTTTAGAATCTTATAGTTGTCTCATTCACACTCAATATAGTAGATTATAGGTAATAGCTATAGAATAAATAAATTTATGCCCCTATCTATTGTTCACCTCCAAATTCATCTCAGAGAATAGAGTCATAAGCTTCCACTCACTACTGGCCTCTTAAATTGCCTATATCTGAGTCCTCCTGCTCAATGCATCACCCACTGTGTTTCCTTTCCTAGGTGTGTAGGCAAGATCAAAGTCAAAATACTTAAGTTACTTGTCATGACCCGTCCCACAGGGCCCAAACGTGACTACCCTAATCCCACCTTACATAGGCCAGGGGTTGGTGACTAGAACCTAAAGGCTTTTACCGAACAGGGAAGGCATTGCCTAAGAGATCTGTACACACTCAAAAAAGGGAAAATAAAGTTAACAACCAACCAAAGTAAGGTATAACCATGAGATTAAAGTACAACCACAAGTAAAACTCTAAACTAAAAATAGTGGGCCGGAATACAATCCCTATAAACTAAAAAGAAAGTAAACAGCTATCGCATCTTACCTGGAGCTCTACCTAGAGAGTAGTTGTTGTAAGTCTAAAGTATAAGAATAAGATATCAACTACTCTCCTCACACCAATCTCTACCAAGTCTCAAACCTCCAAAGTCTGCCTCAGAGCGTCAGTAGTCTGCACCAGACACACACGTGCGGGCAGAGCCCGTGTAGGGGTGAGTATAACAACTCAGTAGGGGGCCCCAAGACCCCCGAAGTTCTCTCAGTAATCCAAAAAGGAAAACATCACAATAAATACCACAGAGGTAATATCACAAGCATGATCTAAATCATGAAACACAAAGAAAAATAGATAGCTCACTCTAACAGTATAACTTCAAGGTTATTGGGATAGGGATGACAAGTCGTAAAGTCATATCATCTTATCTGTATTAACTCTACTACTGACATGTAAGGTCATTATATGCTGACCCATATTTGTCATAAAATGTTGACCCGTATTGGTTGCTGATTCTAACCCATATTGGTCACTGGTACTGACCTGTATTGGTCGTTGGTGCTGAACTGTATTGGTCACTGGTGCTGACCTGTATTGGTCACTGGTGTTGACTTGTATTGGTCACCGGTGCTGACTTTTATTGTTCATTGGTACATAGTTATGGATGATTAGTCGTATAGCTAGATCATCCCACTATGGAGGTTCTGATGTTGACCCGCATTGGTCGTTCTTCTTCTTCATGTCACATTCAGCCACTAGATTCCCGCACGAAGCACGCCTGATCTCTAGAAAACTCTTCTCCTCAATCCATCAGTCATATTTCAACTATTTCTAAGTCCCACAAAAATTATATCCAAGGGACCACCCCATCATAGGGGTCCCAATGTGACAGACGGTGCGTCGATCGGATGCCCGGTCTGTGAGATATGGACACTTCTGTAAAAAGGGTCGGGTTGGATTCAAGTCTTATCCAACCCAGGTCACACGTCAAACTCTGTCAAAAACTCAATTAGATGGTCTCTAAAGGATCTCCTTGTCACAAGGGTCCTTATGCCATACACAGTGCATTGATCAGACTCCCAGTCTGTTAGTTACACCCCTTTCAGTGAAACGGAGGTGATCGCACCTCGGTCTGGCCCAACTCAGTTGGGCCTAGAAGAATATGTCAAAGGGACCGCTTCCCAAAAGGGGTCCCAACTCCACTAACGGCGTTTCAAATAGACACCCGGTTCGTCAGTTATGGGTGTTTCTTTATTCGGGGGCCGGTTGGGTCTGGGCCCAGTCCGACTCAGTCAGGTCGGCCCGACGCAACAGGTCTCGGGGTCTACCTGACCCCACCCAGGTCCGGACCATTAAGGGTCATCCTGGTTCACTGGTTTCAACCCATTGGGGTCATTCCGGCTGGTTCGTGGGCCCAGGCCGCAGTTGGCCCGGCCCGCTGGGTGGGGCTCAGCCCACCCACACTGGCCCGCTGGGCCACGGGTCTGGCCCGTTCGGTTGTCCCACGTCCGCCTAATGGCGGACCGTTTCTCTAGCTAGCCCCGTGGATGCGGGGCTATTTTGTTCATCCAGTGGGGCACTTCCCCACCGTGTGCAACGGTCGTCCAGATGGTCGACCGGTCTCCAGCCGATGCGGTGCAGCGTGGGGCCGCGCCTCCCCCTCCTGTCGTGGCTACTACCATCGACGGCTCTTGCGGGCGCCGCCCTTCTTCCGCGTATCCAGATCGGGCCGGCCACCTCTGTCCACCACGGTGCGCAATGGTGCACCGCCTCCCCACCACTCGTGGCCGGTTGTTGTGGGCCTCCTCCGGCCACCGCCGGCGTTCTTTCTGCAGGCCACCGGATGTGCTTCGGTGGTCTGTTCTTGGTGTCGTCTGTGCCTACGAGTCTTCTAGACTGTCACCGTCACAGCGTGACCCTTTGTCTCGCGTTACAGTCAAAATTGAGGAATGGCATTCTCTGAGAACACAACATGAAAGAAGCGCTGAAGGGTCCGGGCCTTGTTTGTTCGGCCCGTGCCCTCCACATTAACATGATAACAAGAGGGTGAATATTTATCTAACATTAAAGACTAAATAAACACTTTTCAATAATGTTAAACCAAAATAAAACATAAACCCCCTTCCTCGAGATCCATTGAAGGTTTCACGGTTGCGGTGGGAGGAGAGTCCGCGTTGGATGGATTCACTGGCATTCGTCGATCCCAGATCATTGCCGCTCGAGATTCCATCCTCCATTAGTGGATTTTGTCACAGAACTCTGCCATAGTTTCCTCGCTTGAAGAAGTCATGCCAAAACCCCACCCTGAGCTCTATTTAAATAGGAGGGGGAAAGGTGAGTAACGCATTGAAGAATTAATGAGGTTAATTAAATAAATTAATGAAACTCTTTTATTTCACAATGGTGAAGTTATGCAGTTGATGAGTCAAGCCATTAAATAGATTTACAAGTCACTGGTCCCACCACCTCCTCTCATCTATTGGAGAAAAGGAAAATAAAATAACAATTACATGTTATTTTATTATTCTTTAAAAAGTCCAAAAACTATCTTTGTCTCCCGATCAACTGTGGTGAAAGTGAAGCTTCCCTTAAGTGAATCCTAGCGTTGTGGATTCAATGGTGCTCTCTGATTTCAATTCCAAGCACTGGTTCAAAAGATAGAAAATTTCACTCGCGTGTTTACTAAACATACCTAAAAAAAGTTCAGAAATTCGTTCTGGGCACACCAGGCCTCGGAATCACGCACTGTCAATTTTTGAAGACTCTTAATAATCCCAAATAATTAAAAAAAATACATGGAATTTTTTGGGTCTTTACATTCTACCCACCTTGGGGATTTACGTCCCCGAAATCCAAACAGGGATACACAAACAAAGAGGGGTACTGGGCATGCATATGTGCCTCTATCTCCCATGTGCTCTCCTAGAGATTCCTATGCTACCACAGAACATGCACCATAGGTATCAACCGCCCACAAATGATCCACTCATGTCAATCCTCTATCTACATCGGGCACTCCTCAAAAGTCACCATGTTGTCAATCTCAAGCTCACCATGGTTGATGATGTGAGATGGGTCATGCACGTATCTCCTCAGCTGGGATACGTGGAAGACATAGTACACCCTCTCTAACTGTGGTGGCAGTTCCAAGAGGTATTCCACCTTTCCAATCCTATTAAGTATCAGGGCTGTTCTGATAAAATTTGGTGAGAGTTTTCCACCTCAGCCAAATCTCTGTAGTCCTTGTTGAGGAGAGACTCAAAAGAATATGTGGTCCCCCTCCTGGAACTCCAGTGGTCTCCATCACCTATCAGCATAGGACTTCTTTTGGCTATGTTCAGTCTTCATCCACTCTCGGATGACCTGCACCTTCTTAGTGGTAGCCTGTATCATCTTAGGACCCATGAGTGCTGGCTCTCCTGGATCCGTCCATCACAAGGGAGATCTGTATGGTAATCCTTAAAATTACTTAAAAGGGTCCATACCAATTGTGTATTGATATTTGTTATTGTACTCAAACTCCACCAAGGGTAGGTGGTCCTCCCAACTAGAACCAAAATCTAGGACACATGCATGAAGCATGTCCTCCATGGTCTGGATGGTCCGCTCAGTCTGACCATCTGTCTATGGGTGAAAAGTTGTGCTCAAGTGAAGCTAAGTCCCAAAAGCCTCATGTAATCCTTTCCATAACCAAGATGTGAAGCGTGTGTCATGTTCTGAGACTATCACTAAAGGAACCTCGTGAATTCACATGATCTCCTGAACGTAGAGACATCCCAATCTCTCTACCAAACACTTCTCTCGAATAGTAAGGAAGTGGGCCAACTTGGTGAGCAAGTCAATGATCACTCAGATGGTATCTTTCCCTCTGGACATACATGGTAACCCCATCACAAAGTCCATTTATATCCCTTCCCACTTCCACTCTGGTATCTCGAGGGGTTGGGTCAAGCCTGCTAATACCTAGTGCTCGGTCATCACTTGCTGGCAAGTGAGGCATCTAGAAACAAACTCTACCACGTCTTTATTCATCCCTGGACACCAGTACTGACACTAGAGGTCCTGGTACATATTCATCACACCTAGATGTACTGCCAAGGGGGGTGTATGGAACTCCCTCATTACCTCCTCTCATAGCACCACTGGTACAACTATACGTCCTCTGAAAAGAATAGTGTTCTACCCACCTTTAGAATATCTATCAGGTGCATGGCCTAAGGATATCTAAGCACGTGTAGTCTCGCAGCTACTATCTCTGAGTTATGCCTCCCTGACTCTCTGAATAATTGGAGGGGAAAATACCATTGATTATAGGTAGACTTTATCATCTCTATCCATGTAGGATATCTAAAGCGAGGCTAACTACTTTGAAGCCCCGTTCAGTAGCTACAAACTCGGTCTCTGGCTAAGTGAATCTTCTACTAAGTTCCCCTTCCCAAGAGTATAGACTATCTCAAATTCATAGTCCTAGAGAAACTCTATCCAATTTCTTTGTCTCATATTCAGATCTTTCTGTGTGAAGATATATATGAGACTCTTGTGGTCTAAGTAAATAATGAACCTCTATCCCATCAAGTAGTGTCACAATATCTTTAGTGTGAAGACTATTTCTACCAACTCCAAGTCAGGAGTCACATAACTCTTCTCATGAGACCTCAGTTTTCGTGAGGCATAATCAATCACTGCATCATCCTACATCAGGATGCAACCGATTTCAGTCCCTGATGCATCACAATAAACCATGTAGTCAGTTCCCTCCTCTGGAAACCTCAAGATGAGAGCGTTGTTCAAGCTCTACCTCAGCTGTTGAAAGTTCTGTTGGCATGTCTCTTACCACAGGAAGGGTTTCCCATTATTTTTCAAGGCAATCATAGGTGTTTCTACTCTGGAGAAATTGGGTACAAACCTCCGATAGTAGCCTGCTAATCCAGGGAAGCTCCACACCTTAGTAACAATCCTCGGTGGCTCCCAAGAAAGTACTACATCGATATTCATTGGATCCACTATAACTCCATCCCCTGAGATGAAGTGTCCCAAGAAGTAAACCTTACGTATCCATAACTCACACTTCGAGAGCTTTCCATATAACTAGTGCTCCCAAAGTGTGTCCAGCACTATCCTCAAGTGTACAGCATGCTCTTCCTAAAATTTTGAGTACTCCAAGATGTTTTCAATGAAGACCACCACAAAGTGATCAAGGTATGGATGAAATATCCTATTCATGATCCCCATGAACATTACTGGAGCATTGGTCATGCTGAAAGGCATCACCAAGAACTCTTAATGGCTATACCGACATCTGAAGGTTGTCTTTAGTACGTCCTCATCCTGTACCCTGATCTGATGATAGCCTGATTTGAGGTCTATCTTCGAGAACCACTTATCTCCTTTCAACTTATTAAACAGATCATCAATCCTCAGAAGAGGATACTTGTTCTTCACAGTCACCTGGTTTAGGCACTAGAAGTCCATGCAAATCCTCAAACTTCTATCTATCTTCTTGGAAAACAACACTGGGGATTCCCATGGAGAAACACCGGGCCTTAAAAATATCTTCCTCTGTAAGTCCTCCAACTGTACCCTCAGCTCCCGGGGCTCCATAGGGGACATCTGATATGCTAGTGTAGATATTGGTGTTTTTCCTGGGTATAGGTCAATGCATAAGTCTACCTCTCTACGAGGAGGTAGTCCTGGGACATCATCTAGAAAGACGTCCTCATACTCATCCACCACCATTGGAAACTATGGACTCACCTCATTCACCATTTCAAAGGTCATTCAAGCCAGCTAATATGTAATCAGATTCACCCTCCCGAGCACAAGTCCATCTTGTAATGTTCTGTTTTCCTTCTCACCAACAAAGGAAAATGGGCCTCCATCTCTGCACGTACATCGCACTGTAGGTCTCAAGCAGTCAATTTGTGAATCTACTACTAATAGTTAGTCCATGCCTAGAATGACATCGTATGGATTCAATGTCACTACTAGAAGATCCCATCTAAAACTCTCTCCTCTGAGAGTAAGATCACACTGTCGGCACTAGTGTGTGACGGCTGAATCTCCTCCCGTAGGAGTATCCAAATGAAAAGGTCAAGCTAAAATCTTAGTCAGAATCTCGGAGTCCCAAACTAAGTATTCAATAAGGAAGGAATGGATAGCACCTATATCGATAATCACTACTGCTAAAGTAGAGAAGATACAGATCGTACCTCATATCATCTTAGGGACATCAGGATCATGAGCCTCTACTGCCTATAGCTGGGCATTTCCCCATCCACCTGCTCCCTAAGCTCATGGTGAACTGCCTGGGGGTGTTGGTGGTGGTTCCTCATGACCCCCACCACCTCCTGCTGCATGTCCTACTCCCCTAACTCATCCACCGCCCAGCTGATGCTCATGCTCCTTCTGTTGTCGCCACCTTGGTGTCCCCTCTATCATATTCCAATCATCCCCATGGGGATTCAGAAATTCACGAGCTCTGTGACCCTATCCCCTGTAGGAAAAATAGATCATGCCTCACTGGTGGTTCCCTCAGCCTCTCTAGCCTCGCACCTCTAACCCTAAATTCTGGGATCACCCTCCGGAAGGTCTATCCCACTTGGGATTTTGTGTTGTCTATCTACTACCAGTTGTAGATAACCCTGCAAAATTCCATCTGGAAGGGCTCTCACTGTCAGTGCCTGCTCGTCATGGAATCTATCCAGTAGAAAATCTCTCTCTAGCACCCCATTCTGCGTTGGGATGCTGAGAGAAACTGTCGCAACTCTAATCTCTCGTCAGATCCTCTACTCAAAGGTCTAGGCCCTGAAGTAAGGGTCCCGTACCATGTCAGTGGAGTATCGGGAGAGGTCAGTAAATCTCGCCGAGTACTGAGCCACAGTCTAGCTACCTTGCTGCAGATGCAGCAGCTCATAAATACACACAGAGCGTAGTGTCGCTAGCACGAACTCCGCCCTGGAAAGACTCTCAAATTCTAGCTAGGTAAGGGTCATTTCCTCATTTACCTGGAGCGTCGAGCTCCAACATCGTCCTGCCAAGCCCTGAAGAAGGCTAGCGGCCAATATCGTCATCTGCACAATGGGTGTCTCTACTAAGAGAAAGACCCGCAAAACCACCTCAAGCCAGTCCTCTGCTACCTGGGGGTCCGTCTCACCTCAGAACCTCGGAGGCCCCTATCTCTGGAACTCATGAAACGCACTTAGTTGACATGCATGATCCACTGGTAGCATCTACTGCTCAACGGGGGGTGGTGCTGATGGTACACCATCCAAAGGTTCCATCACTGAGAGTAGTCCTTGTATTGACGCCTCGTCGTTAGGTGGGCCACTATCACGATCTCTAACCAGAATCCTAGCTAGATTTCTTTGTGGAGTAATCCTATAAGAAACAGATGTGTCATGGTCAATAAGTTATACCTATTGAGCTGACTCAAAAAAGATCAAGAAAACTTTTCAAAACACTAGCAACGGGTGTTTTCATGTATCGAGTTAGAAAACATAATTCAGGGTCCTCATGCATGGATACGTCAGCCGTCGCACCAACACTAGACTCCCTATACTAAAAACTGACCTAAAGACACTTTACTTCATTGCCTCATTAAAAGTAGACTCTTAGTTAAACTTGTAGAACAAACCTCCCTTTGATACAACTTTATCACGACCCGTCCCACGGGGCCCAGATGTGACTACCCAAAGCCCACCTTCCATAGACCATGGGTTGGTGAGTAGCACCCGAAGGCATTTCCCAAACAGGGAAGCCATTGCCTTAGAGATCTGTACACACTCAAAAAAGGAAACTAAAGTAAACAACCAACCAAATTAAGGTATAACCACGAGATTAAAGTAGAACCACACGTACAACTCTAAACTGAAAACAATGGGGCAGAATACAAGCCCTAGAAACTGGAAAAAAAAAAAGTAAACAGTTGTCGCATATGCCCTGGAGCTCTACCTGGAGGGTAGTATCTATAAGTCTGAAGTCAAAGAATAGGATCTCTACTTCTCCTATCGTACCAAGATCCACCAAGTCCCAAACCTCCAAAGTCTACCTCGGAGAGTCTGTAGTCTGCACCAGACACACATGTGCGGGTGGAGCCCATGTAGGAGTGAGTATAAAAACTCAGTAGGGGACCCTGAGACCCTCGAAGGTCTCTCAGTAATCCAAAAAAGAAAACATCACAATAAATAACACAAAGGTAATATCACAAGTATGACCTAAATCATGAAGCACAGAGAAAAAGAGTTAGATCACTCTAACAGTATAACTTCAAGGTTACTAGGATAGGGATGACAAGTCATAAATCTAGATCATCATATCCATAGTAACTCTACTGCTAATCTTTAAGGTCGCTGTATGCTGACCTGTATTGGTCGTTAGATGCTGACCCATATTGGTCATTGGTGCTGACCCGTATTGGTCATTGGTGTTGACCCGTATTGGTTGCTGGTGTTGACCCGTATTGGTCGTTGGTGCTGACTTGTATTGGTCACTGGTACAGAGGTAGGGATGATTAGTCATACATCTAGATCATCCCACTCTGGAGTTTCTGATTCTAACCCATATTTTTCACTCTTCTTCTTCATATCACAACCAGTCACTGGATTCCCACACAAAGCATGTCTGGTCTCTAGAAGACTCTGCTCCTCAATCCATCATTCATTTTTCAAGCGATACGAAGTCCCACAAAAATCATACCCAAGGGACCGCCCCATTATAGGGGTCCCAATATGATAGACAGTGCATCGATCGAACGCCTGATCTATGAGATATGGGCACTTCTGTAAAAAGGGCCCGGTTGGATTCAAGTCTTATCCAACCCAGGTCGCACATCAAACTCTATCAAAACTCACTTAGAGTATCTCCAAAGTACTACCTTGTCACAAGGTTCCTTATTCCATAGACAACGCGTCGATCGGACGCATGGTCTGTTAGTTACACCACTTTCAGTGAAACGGGGGTGATCGCACCTCAGTCCGACCCAACTCGATTGAGCCCACCAGAATATTCCAAAAGGACCGCTTCCCAAAAAGGGTCCCAACTCCACTGACAGCATGTCAAACGGACACCTAGTTCGTCATTTATGGGCGTTTCTTTATTCGAGGGCCGGTGGGGTCTGAGCCTGGTCTGACTCGGTCAGGTTAGCCCGACGCAATGGGTCCCAGAGTCTACCTGACCTCGCCCGGGTCCAGCCCATTAAGGGTTGGCCCGGTTCACTGGGTCTGGCCTGTCGAGGTCAGCACGGCTGGTTCGGGGGCCCGGGTTGTGGTTGGCCCGGCCTGTCGTGTGGGGCTTGGCCCACCCGTGCTGGCCCACTGGGCTGTGGGTCCGGCCTATTTGGTTGGCCCGATCCGCCTGATGGCGGACCATTTCTCCAGCTGGCCCCATGGACGCGGGGCCATTTTGTCTGGACGGTGGGGCACTACCTCACCACGTGCAACGGTCAACCAGATGGTCAACTGATCTCCAGCCAACGCGGCGCGGCGCAAAGCCACGCCGCCCCCTCCTGTCGCCGCTGCTACCGCAGTTGGTGCCTACTGGCACCCCTTCTCTCGCACTACTGACTTGGGTCAGCTAACTCTGGACACCATGGGATGCGATGGCACACCGCCTCCCCTCCGCCCATGTCCAGTTTCCACGGGCCTCCTCCGGCCCCCGTCGACCGCCGCCAGCATGGCGCACTAGTAGTTCTTTCCACGGGCCACTAGACGTGCTCTGGTGGTCCGTTCTTGGTGTTGTTTGCGCCTATGAGCCTCCCGGACTACCGTTGTCATAGCATGACCATCTATCTTTCATTTCCGTCAAAATTGAGGAAAGTCGTCCTCAAAGAACGCAACGTCAACGAAGCGGTGGAGGGTCCGGGCCTGGTTCGTTTGCCCCGCTCCCTCCACGTTAACAGGATAACAAGCGGGATAATATTTATATAACATTAAAGATTAAATAAACTCTTTTCAATAATGTTAAACCAAAGCCAAACATAAACCCCTTACCTCGAGATCCTTTGGAGGTGTCTTGGTTGCGCAGGAGGAGCGTTCGCATTGGATGGAGTCGTCGACGTTCATCGATCCCGGATTGTTGTCGCCCAAGCTTTCATCCTCTATCGGTGGATGTTGGCATAGAACTCTGCCAAAGTTTCCTCACTTGAAGAAGTCATGTCAAAACCCCACCCTGATCTCCATTTAAATAGGAGGGTAAAAGGTTAGTAACGCATTGAAGAATTAATGAGATTCATTAAATGAATTAATGAACCTCTTCTATTTCACAATGGTGGAGTTATGCATTTGATGATTCAATCCATTAAATGGCTTGAAAAATCATTGGTCCTGCCACCGCCGCTCATCCATTTCAGAAAAAGAAAATAAAATAACAATTACATGTTATTTTATTATTCTTTAAAAAGTCTAAAAACTATATTTTTCTCCCGACCAACTGTGGTCCAAGTGAAGCTTTCCTTAAACGAATCATGGCGTTGCGGATTCAACAGTGCTCTCAGATTTCAATTCTAAGCACCGGTTCAAAAGATAGAAAATGTTGCCCGCGCGTTTACTGAACGTACCTAAAAAAAGTTCAAAAATTCATTTCAGCAACACTGGGCCTCAAAATTACGCATTGTTAATTTTTGCAAACTCGTAATAATCTCAAATAATTAAAAAACATGGAATTTTCTGGTTCTTTATAGTACTCAACCCACCTTTCATGCCTCAAATTCAGATCACGCTAAGTAAAGATATACTTGAGACTTTTGTGGTCAATGAATACAACAAAATGCTCTCCCAAAAGATAATGTCTCCTACATCGTAAATCATGCACAACTGTAGATAAATCGAGATCATGCATTGGGTAATTCCTCTCATGTGGCCTCAACTTCCATGATCCGTATGTGATGACTCCTTCCCCCTGCATAAGCACTGCTCCTAGACCGATACCTGATGAATCACAGTAAATGGTGTAACACTTTCCTGGCTCCAAAAAAATCAGTATCAGTGTTGGATTCAATCTCCCTTTCAACTTCTGAAAGGCTGAATTATAGGAGTCTGTCCACAAGTACCTCGCACCCTTCTTAGTGAGGCCCGTCGGTGGTGCTTCTAAGCATGAAAAGTCCTGAATAAAGTGCCTGTAGTAACCAGCCATCCCCAAAAAACTCCACACCTCAAATACATTCTTCGAATGCTCCTATGAAACTACTGGTATCACTTTCTTTAGGTCTACTGATACTCCAGTCTCTGAGAACACATGACCCAAGAAGTGAATTTGGTCATCCAAAAGTTGAATTTTGAGAGATTATCATATAATTGATGCTCTCTCAATGTACTCAATACAATCTCAAGATGGGTGCCATGGTCGTGTCAAGTGTGAGAGTACACCAAGATATCGTCCATGAAGACTATCATGAAAGAGTCCAAGTAAGGATGGAACACTTCATTCGTCGGTGCCATGAAAACTGTCGGCACATTCGTGAGATTTAACGGCATTATCAAATACTTGTATAGACCATACCTGCTCCGAAAGGATATAAGAGGTATATCTAATGGTCTAATGTGCAATTGATGATAATCGAATCTCAAGTCAATCTTCGAGAACACTCGGGTTCCTTGAAGCTGATCAAATAGATCGTCAATCCTAGGCAAGGGATATTGGTTCCTGACCATCAACTAGTTTAGCTTCTGATAATCCACAAAAAGTCTGAGGGTATCATCCGCCTTCTTTGCAAAAATAACAGGCAAACCCTAAGGAGAAGTATTGGGTCAGATGAAACCCTTTTTCTATAACTCCTCTAACTATTTATTGAGCTCCTGTAACTCAAGTGTAGCCATCTTATAAGGAGGAAGAGACACTGGTGTCGCTCCTGGCCCAAGCTCAATAGAGAAATATACCTCTCACTCCAGAGTTAAACCTAAAAAGTCATCTATAAAGACATCTCTAAAATGATCCACCACTGGAGTAAAGTTCATTTTTGAATCCCCATGATCATACAGATATAAACTAGCAATATGGGCTATAATTCCTCCCAACCCATGACGCTCGGGTCCAGATCTGCTATCCTAGACATCCCATTCACCCTTGTGTAGAAAATACTCTCCCTATAGTGACGTGAAACTCACTCTGTTGTGATAGAAATCAAAAAAGGCATGGAAGGAGACCAACCATTCCATTTTGAGAATGACATTGAAGCATGTCATCTCTAAGACATAGAGGTCTCATAAGAAGTGACACCCACCAACCTCAAGAGGGAACTCTTTGCACTGACGTACACTAGCCTTCTGAATCCCCAACAGAGTGTCTAGTCTCATAACATCCTCAAAAGTAAAGATGCAGAGCCCAAGGCTCTCCACAACGGGAATTAATATAAAACTATGGGAAGACCCTGTATCAAAAAGAGAAGAAGCTAAAACTAAGGCAACTAGAATTGTACCTCTAACCATAGAGGGTCCGGGATCCTTCTCCTGCTGGGTCTTCTCCACAGCAAAAGTCTAACTTGTACTATGGCCTGAATGGATTGACGAACTCCAGTTCCCTGACTAAGGAGAAACCGGTGGTCCTGCTCCTGAACATGGAGTCATAACTAATCCCCTCTCACCATCTACAGGAGAGAAGAACTGAAAAAAATTATAAAGATGACCCATCTTGCCACAAGCTTGGTACTCAACTGGGTCTCTCAGGCACTGAGGTCTCATGTGCCCACTCTTCTCGCACTAGTATTACCTCGCCTGGCTATTTGTAGATACATACCTGCTACTAGAATCACCATGAAAATGATGCCTACAGTGATTCCTACTATCAGTTGAAGGAGTACCATCCCTAGATGTTGAACCACCCCACCTCACAACTCCCAACTCCCTCAGATTATGCTCAGTAATCAGTGTCTGGTTCACTATTTCCATCACCGAAGTCAGCTTAAAAACATTCACCTGCGATCGGATTTCATACCTGAGACAATCCTCAAATCTCCTAGCCAAATATAACTCTTCACCTCCCAGAATAGGTGTGAAGTGCTGAATATCTATAAAATGAGAAGAATACCCCATCACTGAAAGAGCGCCCTACTCCAAATGCATGAACTCTCGAGCTCGATCTTCCCTCAACGTCTCGGGGTAAAAATAGTCATAGAAGGTCCTATGAAACTCTTCCCGAGTCGTATCTTGATGACGTCCCGCCTATGAGACAATATCCCACTATATCTTGGAAGAATCACATAGCATGTACATCATGAGCTTCACCCTCCTCTCCGGAGGCATCTCCAGATGATCAAAGATATCAAGCATAGCCTCAAACCATGACTCTACAGCCTTTGGTCCTCCATACTCTAAAAACTCGGAGGATGATGCTTCTAGAACACCTGCATCATCTCTTCCATAGATGGGGAAAGATGTGGTGCTCCCTGAAAAGTTTGCATCATCCTCATAAATTCTTCACAGAACTGTGCATCAGCACCTGTTTCCGGTATGATAGTTGGTTCCAAGATAGGAATGATGGGTGGATCTACTGGTAGTCCCTGATCTACCATTTCTGATTTCTGATCATTTCCTTGTATCTGGTGTACAACCATAGGACGTCTTTATGACAACCCTGGTCTTTTTTAAACAATTAAATATAATTTATTACATAAACTTCACTTGATACAACATAGAAGATCGATAGGTCTAGTGTATTTTGGGATTAGGATAATTACATAACAACTTAAAACATGAAATACAGCATATTTATTGAAAACTTCCTTTACATGACCACTACATTCCCTCGTACTTAGCATTGCATGGGATAACCTGAAGACATGCATAAGAAAAGGGTGAGCTATAAAGCCCAGTAAGGGAATAATCATGGAATAACATGAGGACTACAATACATGTTAGAAAATATTCATATAAATAGAGCACAAGATAAGCACAAACATAAAGGCATGATAAATCATGATAATCATAACAAGGAAACGTGGCAACAACACTTAACATAGAATTAGCATGAGCCAAGGCTCATTGAACATGGAGAATGAGTAAACCTTAATTGCACATGAAGCACGAGTAAACCCTCATTTCACTTGAATTATAATGATTAAACACCCATTTCACATGATGTATCATGATACTATACTTTACCCAATACATTGGAGCGCTATAAGGGCGCACCCTTCTTAACCATTTCATTTCATGCATAAGTGTGCCACATGGATCATATAACATGGATTCATAAAACATAATAATTTATTCCATGATAAATGAATATGGAATACATACATGAAACTATTTAAACAATAAGTAAATGTTCATAAAGTTTAATACCCTTGATAGAGAAATGGGCATGGTATTCACTACACAATGACATTGGCTTAGAAAATCGGTGCAATTTCGGCAGCGTAACGACGTGACGTAAGAATTCATAAAAATAGTTGATGGGAGAGAAAGGGGTTTATCATCATATGTACATGAAATTTAAATTAAGGTTTTCATATAGATACATGTCCCAACAATTGTAATGGAATTTAGAATTATGATACAAAAGAATTGCTTGAATGTAAAAGAGGAGAGAGAAATTCCTTTCGGAATTTTGGCATAGTAACGGGTGTACATGGGAGGCATTTAATGAGAGAGGAAGGGGTATCCCATAATTAAAACATAAAGAGGGAAGTATGGGGGAGGTTTGAAACCATACACCAACATTTATAATTTAAATTAAAAGGGCATAACAATTTAAAGAATATTGGACAAAAATGAGAAAGGAAGAAAAAACCCTTACTTGGAAGTGTGCTTCCAAAGGCTTGAGAGAGGATTATTGGGAGCTTGGGTCACCTTGGAAGGATTATAGAGAGATGAGGGAAGAGGTTGGACGAACTCCAAAGGATTTGAGTGAGGAGGAAGTGGGATCTTGGGTGGGTTTATATAGGAAAGGTGAGAGAATTATTTATTATTTAGGTTTGGGACACCTCACATTAAACTAATCCAAACCACAAACCATCCCATGGTTTTTGCCCATGGTTTTTGAAAAAGGGGAGTGGAAAAAAATATTTTATAAGTTCAAAGTCCGAACTTCTTAAAATAATGGAGTTTCTTATGTGGAGATGAGTCACACTCCCAAGGAAAACAATTTAAAAAGACAAAATGTTTAATAAGTCTTGAAGGGTCCACTAAAGCTTTGTAAAATAAATCAAAAAAACCCAAAATCACATTATTTTAATTTTAAAACATATATTGGCCGAACATAATGTTTATAGTATTTTATTACATCACTATTGGGTCATTATGATGTCATAAAACACATTATATATTCAAACGATATTTAATTTTTACCCAAAAATTTGACTGTCTCAGAAAATTATGAAAAATTCACCGTTGGATAATTTTGAAGTCCTGATTCCAGAAATAATATTCATTTTATCTAAATAATTTTCTAAATATGTTAATTTTCACTTTTAAAATAAAAACCAAAATTTATCGAAAATTCATGGGTTTTGACAAAAATGGCTTTCAAACCTTAATAAAAATTACGATTGCATTCATAAAATTATACGATCATTTATATTTAATAAAAATTAATTTACTAATAATAATAGTATTTTATTAAAAAATTATTTATTTCAAAAATACATTAATTCATCAAAATATATTTCTTAGTTGAACTTTAACTAAAAATACTATTTGAGCTTTTAAAAAAAACTATTTACAAGGTAATAATAATAAAATGAAAGTATATTCATTATTATATAAAAAAATAATGTACATAACCATTGTGATAATGTCTTGTTACATAACCCCTTATAACACCCACATAATACTGAAGGGTAAGGTGTGTGATGGTGACAGACTCTTGGGGTGGCTCGGATAACATTGCTCGGGTGGTAATCTCTATCAACTTCCACTTCTCTCGTAGGTGGTTCCGCTTGAGCTTAACGTATTCAAGCTCGGATTAGGCTTGGTCAAGATAGAATCCCAATGATGCCACCTTCTTTCCAAGCTCCGGCAAATGGGCTTCGTATGGGGCACATCTACTGGATGAGGTCATCGCTTCCTCTGTCTGAGTAAATTGGATTTGTTAAAGACCTATATTTATACTAATCATGTGATCACTTTTGAACGGTTATATTCGAAACGGTCAAAATTATTAATAGTATTTTAAAATCAAAAAACATAAGACCAAAGGAGTTGAAATTTTATATAAACATTTTACATAAAGATACATTTAATTAGATCAAGATGGATTTCCATTAATGAAAGTTTGGGTCATTACAGTCTTGGTGGCATGACTCTGCAAGGTCAATTACACACCTTAGTTCAAGATTATCAAGGATAACAACTTAGAATTGCAAGAAAGGAATAGGATAAGAAACATTCAAGTTTTACAAAATAGGGTTACACAGCATGTATAACCCCTACACGGCATGTTCCCTTAAGCTTTTAACATGGCGTGTACCTCTTCCAAACTAGGTCGTGTAACACCCATACACACAGTGTGTTCCTACTAAGACATGGTGTGTACTTGAATCTCCCCTCCTACCCAAGTTCTTCTACACAGTTAGAACTACATGGTTCTCTCCTAGGTAACACTACACGGCGTGTTCACCCTAGACATTGTATGTACAAGTTCAGTTCCATTTACCCGTGTCGTTGGCCACACGATCGAATACATGGTTGACTCTACACGGTGTGATTAAAGGAGACACGGCATGTACAACCTAAGTTTCGTCCACTAGTGTCATTGGTCACACGGTTGGATACATAGTTCTTTACAACACGACGTGTACAATCTAGATACGGTGTGTTTTAACGAAAGTTTCCCAAATCCGTGTCTCTGCTCACACATTCAGTCACACGGTCAATCACTACACGGTGTGTACTCCTAGTACAGAGTGTGTACTTAAGAAAAGTCAGTTCTTACAAAACAGAAGAACACATGGCATGTGTTCTTAACACCACACGCTGGGTTGTCTGGGTTTTCAGATATTAAGCCTCTGAAACTTCTTTGGAACCCTTAAAAACTTAAAATTTTTTCCAAATCATGACAAATTCCAACCCGTCAGATCCCAAACTCCCACGAATCAAAGTCTGGCATCCTTATTAATATCATGACTTGAAAATTTTCAATTAAAGTTCATACGTGATCCACCAAATTCTAATCCAAGAGGGCCCATAACACCTCAGGGACCAAAGTTTGGCATCCATCCAAATAAAAATTTACATATTCCAATACCTTGTCAAAATAGCAGGTATTCTATCACACTATCTATCACAGCAGCATGCATATCTAGCACAACATCTATCGCAACAACATGCAATCAATAATGCATCCTAAATGGCATGACAAGAAAGTGTGACATGTGATCTCTATCAAGTGCCTATATGATGCATAAGATGTCATAACCTCATCTCATCAGTTTTAAAGAGAAATAGAACCTTAATAATATCAATGATAACAATACAAAACAAGTGAATCATCCAATGGTGAAATCAAATCAACTGTAACAATTGCAAAACCAGAAAAAATTGCAATTTTTTAGGTAACTTTGCTTTTCCCTATACACGGGTTAGATACTCCCGGGCACAGCTTATTACCAACTACCTATTATTTCATATCCCTTCCTATAGGCTCCAAATAGTAAGAAAAATCAGAAAATAAACCCCTCTAATTCCACTTTGTAACGTCCCGGTTCCAGGTGCCACCCAAGGGTGCCTTGTGCCCAGTTGGTCACATGACCTCAAGCGCATTTCCCCAAATGTTGGAGGATGTGGACTAGCAGCGGGGGCTATGGTCTGATAGTGGGGAAACTATACCCTCATTGGAAGAATATACATAGCATAATAACAAATAATAAACAATAGTGGAAGCAGTAATACTGTACAATAGAAGTAAACAGTAGAAGACTGATAGTATAAACAATTTCAGCATATATATAATAAATGATGCATGTCACATGTATCTAGGAAAATATCCAAACAAGTCACAATGCTGGAAATAAAATACTAAAATCAAATCATAGAAAATTAGTAAACTCCAACAATATTACAAGCCTTATCTTGGTACCATACTCTCCAGTTCCAACAGCAATCAAGTACCTGATAATGAAAGGTGTTTTCCCTTATCTATACCTGCAACCATATAATCTATTTGGGTCCAAAATCATGACCCAAACAGGGTGTGAGATGAATCCCAATAGGAAAACACTAAAAGATTCATGACTAACTATCAGTGAATATATATAGTAGGCAATATGAAAAAATGAAACCATAAACTAGGAAGTACTCAAAAGTAAACAATCCTACAATTTTCAATTACATTTATTTTCATTTATTAATTATTCAAACGGTTGAATAATGAATCGTGGGATCTAACCTAATCTCTATATACATCTATGTAATAGTAACAAAACAGATGTCTCAGAAGATCATCTGACCAAGTAATACTAAGTCCAAACTTGTGTTTTGGCTTGGTAGACTTGTCACAATCATTCAATTATCCAAAAACAACCCTCTGTAAAAGCTCTCATGGTATAACCCCTATGTCCCCAAATAGCATAGAGTAATGATAACAACCTCCTAGGTAGCTCTCACAGTCAATACCCCTAGTCTACAAAGCATGAATAATTTATACACGACCTCCGGGTAGCTCACACAATCAATACCCCCTGGGTCAACATAGTATAAATAAATCATAAACGACCTCCTGGGTAGCTCTCATGGTCAATACCCCTGGTTCAAGTCTAAACTAAGGCTCTTAAGGTCCTATGTAAATAAACATGGAAACCCCCACAGTTTTCCTAGTCTAAGGCTCTCATGGTCTATTAGAAGATCAGCGCGCATATCATATCAAAGCAACACATGTAATATATAACTACTAAATGGATAACATTCACAAGCATAACACATTGAATTCATATAATCAACCAAATCCATACTAAGCAAATAAAGGCATGGAAACAAGGTACGCCTCATAAGCAACCTAGGCCAAATAGTCATAAACAGTCAAACTGGGGAAATGCACCCATGGGGTGTCCCGTAAACAAGGCGTCTAAACATATTCATATGCAACAACCCCCTTTCAATCAATTAAACCATAGAAGGTAAATAATAGGGTTAAATTCCACAACATACAATACCCCAAACCTATTTATTCATCACTTTAAGTATATCTAATCCAAATACAATCAAAGAAAGACACAAACCACCTACCTTGACATTTTACGATGAACACTCTTGAACGTTGGCCCTTGAATCGGCCTAGAACATGGTAAATCTAAAAAAGGTTCAAAAAATTTCAACATTTAATAAATCATGAGAGAGGAGAAAATAGGAAGAGAGGATCAAGAAGAAGTAATAACTCACTGGTGGGATTCCAACGCACCTATCGGAGTTCAGATCGGACCTTGGATAGAGAATCGGTGTCTTGGACTTTGATCGTCGCTCCCAGTCACTCCTGGACAAACCAAGGTTATAAGAAGAATGATCTATAAACAATACATGTCCCCACTCCGATATATCAATTAAAAATAAAATTACACGGTGTGTTCTTTAAAGATACATGATGTGTATCAACCTTTACCAGGTCATGCCTTAAGCAGCCCTGCCACGTCATCACACAGTCGTGTACATGGCCGTGACATGGTCAAACATGGTCTAGATGTGGTTCCAGAGTGCATGGTGTGTACAAGGAGGTACACGGCATGTATTTCAAAAAAAATCCTTCTTCCATTTTTCCTCAAAAACAACCTGACTTGAAAATCCATACCTGGAAATAGAGATCCAGGTTCTTATATCTTTCATGATTCTTTAGTTTCTGGTTTTGTGATTGTTAACGTTCTCTAGATCACCCACTTCCTTGTGATCAGTGGTCTTTATCAATCTATATGTTTATTTATGCTTTTCCTCCATGCCCAAATCTTCACATATGTTCTCCTACGTAGAGACCTAGTTATGATTTATTTTGGGTAACTGTTATTTTTCAAAAATTCCTTTTTAAAAGGAAGTTTTAGACTTCATTTTTATGATGTGTGTTTCTGTAAAATGAACTCCCTTGTATTAATCATTTTATAACACAGACGAATTTAGAGGCTGAAATTCATTTTAAGGAGGGTAGAATGTAACAGCCCAAGATTTTTATGAGATAGATTTTTTTTTAATTAATTTAATGTCTTGTGTTGTATGCTACACCAAGATAAGCATACGTTATACACAAAACCGACTTAGCTTGGGTATACGCAACACTATGATTGGCTTGCATTACACACAATTTCAAGTTCTTTTGAAAGAATTAATTTCACATAAGACCAATTTTAAGTGAACAACTAAATATTATTATGTTACCTTATAACCTGGTCATTATAATGGTGGGTATGAACAATATTAACTTTCTTCTGAAAAACTATTTAAATGAGTGAGTTTATAAAATAATAAAATCATTATTTATGGATTTTATTAATGTCATATATATTTAATATATTCAATATAATGTTTAAAATTCATCTTATATGTTTTCTAGACATGATATAAGAACAAATTTAATTTTTCAGATAAAAGAAGTATTTTTTCAAAAAAATGAAGTTTTTCCACCTTTTGATGGTGCACCTATTTTAAATCTATTTTTTCACACTTATATATTCTATTAAACAACATAAAAATTTTCTTTGGAATCGGGATATAAAAATTTACTTTGGATAAATTTTTTATATTTTTTTGATAACTTTCAAGTTTCAATAAATAGTAAAAATACACTAAATTTTAATTGAAAATAACTTTTTTCATCGAAATAATATATATGGTTAAATTATATTATAAAATGGTTTTAAATTATAAATAGAATATATTTTTATCATTATATATAATGTAGGTAATTTTCATTAATTTTACATTGCATTTTGATGTAAAAATATTTCAATCTTTTATAATGTTTTAACTTTTAAAAGTCGTTTTTCATTTCGACAATGGGAATAATTTTAATTTAATTACTGTAACTTATATGTTTTAAATTTTGAAAAATGGATTCCATATTTGTAATCATTGGTTCCAAATTATGTAAATAGGATGATTTTATTTTTGGGGGATTTTATGAATAGTAACTTTGGTAATTTTTATTTACCACATTTAAAGGTAAATCAGGTAAATTAGGGTAACAAATAATATGATAAGTCCAATAAAATTATCCTAAAACCTGAAAAAAAAATACTATTAGATGAATAAAAGTATACCCTTAACATTTTAGGATAGGAATTGACTCATTTAATGGACTCTTGTCCATGAAAAAGAAATATATATTATTTAAATAAAAGAAAGTGACAACATGTCACCCTCTGATCTCTTATAAGTAGAATAATTTTAATATAGTGATAAATATGAGATAACTTTGATAATAAATAGTCTACATAAATATAATGAAATTATATACATAATGGTAATTTATTTATAATTTTTAGATGTCACGACCCGTCCTCGGGGCCCGTGCCGTGACTACCCCAAGCCCACCTTCCATAGGCTAGGGGCTGGCGACTAGCACCAAAGGCGTAAATCCTGATAACTGGGAAGGCATTGCCTTTATAAAAGTAAACAAAACATCACAGAGTACAAGCGGAAGTAATACACTAAGTACAAAAGAAAGTGATGAAAAGTAAGTGGGCAATAATACAAACCCAACTGAAAGTACAGCTACAACTGAACGAAAGTACAACAGAAAAGACAAACAACTAGAAGAAAAGAGCAGCTCCTGGGTTGTCCTCCTAGGATCCTACCAGAAGGGTAGGTACAGATAGCGCAGCTCCTGGATCGTCCACCACGGATCCTACCTGAAGGGTAGGTACAGATAGCCTCCACAATGCTCTCGCCTGTCAACCTCCTCCGAGTGTCGTCTTGTCGTGAAGTCCACCTCCGGATACTGACTTGTCATGAGGTCCACATCCAGGTACCATCCAGTCCTCGAACACTCGGCCTCTATCAGCGCTGCCCGTCGTCTTCAACCAACACAACGAGGTGCGGGCATATCCCGTGCAGGGGTGAGTATACGATACTCAGTAGGGACCCCAAGACCCTCAAGGTCTCACTAAATCCAACAAGGATAACCACAAAGAAGGATCTCAACAGATAACCCTTACATAGATAAAAGCCCATACTTATACCTAAGTTATCAAGTAACCCATCTCAATCATGAGGAAACACAAAGGTTATGAAATCAACGGATAACCACTACCTAGGTATATTCCCATACATATACCTAAGTTATCAAGTGACCCATCTCAATCATGAGGTAAACACAAAGGTCATAGACTCAGCTCAAACCAGGATTTTCAATATCGAAACCATAACTACTGAAGAGCCCCATCTCTGATGAGTACAGTGATCCTATCACGTCTCCGAGGTACTGCTCACTAACCTTAGACTGCTGAGATACTCCTCCTGTCGATTATCGCGGGTCTCCACCTCACAAAGTAGTGCTCCTCCACCATGGGTCTGCCACCTCACACAATAGTGCTCCCCCTCATAGCCTACAGAGGTACTCCCCCTGTCGAGTATCGCGGGTCTGCTACCTACTACCAGGCGCTCCGTCCGTCGTGGGTCTGCACCTAAACACAGTAGTGCTCCATCCACTGGGCTAGTCGACTCACTCTAAGTCGAGTCGGTCAAACAGTCGACAGGTCTCAGCCAGCTACACGGTCTTCGTACTCCATACGCTCGTCTCCGGGAGGGTCCGCTCCACGAGCTACAGGTTGATACTCCAAGTAACACAAAGTCCCACAAAGAAGTATTTCAAAGGACTGCCTTGTCATCAGGGTCTCAACGCAACAGACGGCGCGTCAATCGGACGCCCGGTCTGTGAGTTATTAGCCTTTTTGTCCCAGGGGCCCAGTTGGTTTCGTGTATGAACCAACCCGACCGTATCTCAACTGTACCCCGAAATCTCATAGGGTATACTCATAGGGACTGTTTCTCAACGTGATCACCAACGCCGCTGACGGTTCGTCAAACGGAAAACCGGTCTGAAAGTTATCATCTTTTCCGTTCCAGGGGCCCGGTTGGATTTCGGGTACAATCCAACCCGGCAATACTCCAACTACGTCCAAACCTCAAGCGAAGTATGCCAAAAGTTCTGTCTCATCAAGAGGAATCCAACAAAGTCGACGTCACGTCAATCGGACGTCCGGAGCTCAAGTTATAAGTGTTTCAGCTCCGAGGGCCCGGTTGGTTTCGTGTTCGAACCAACCTGGCCATACCCAAAGTTCTCCAAAACCTTGAGTGTAATATAACAAAACGACCGTCTCAATCCAAGGATCGCTACGCAACTGACGGTGTGTCGATCAGAGGTCTGTATCCCAAGTTATGTACAAAAGACCAAAAGTGGTCTGAAAGTGGGGGGTCTGGGCCCGGTCCGACCCGGCCCAACCCCCCCCCCCCCCCCCGGGTCGGCCCGAACCGGGTCGACCCGACCCGGGTCTGGGTCCGTCCTGGTGTCCGCATCTCAGCCAGTGGCCGAGCATGGGGGGACGCCCCCCCCCTCCTTCGCCAGCGGACGCAGCGAGTGCCGCGTCTCCCCCGGATCCCGCGCGGCCGCGGGATCCAGTCACCCCGCTGCCGCCGCCGCGGCTCCTGCCGGCAGCGCCTTCCGCGGACCACCGGACGCACTCCGGTGGTCCATTTTGCCCGTCGTCTTCACCTGCAGCTCTCTCGGGACCCGTGGTTTACTGCGAAGGGTTCAAAACGCCTTTGCGGCCCGCTTCGTCGTCACCCGTCGATCCACACACCAAGAACAGAGAATCGGTGGGTTCGGACTTGTTCGTTGGTCCGCACCCACCGCGTTAGTGGTTCAAATGACTTCAACAATTTAAACACATGTCAAGGACATGATCCATATAAATTAAATTAAACCAAACCCCCTACCTCAAGCGTTGTTGAACGAGGGTTCGTCGCGGGAAAAAGGACGTCGCGGAAGAAGGCTCCCTAAGCGTCGTCGGCGTCGCGGTACACGGCGTCGCGGGGAAGAGGATCGCCGGCGTCGTGGTACATAGAGTCGTGTCGTCGATCTCCGGGGAACCAGCGTTCTTCGTCGTCTTCCATCGGAGGCCAGCGTTCTGCGTCTTTCTTCACATTCTCCAACAAAGAAGATGAAGATTCAAAGGCTTTGAGAAATTCCTCTCTCAATCCCTCTCGCACAACGAAACAACAATAATAAAATAAGGTGTTGCCTTATTTTATTACTCATGCCGTCTGTTTTTGAAACTCAAAATTAAATCACGATTTAATTATCGAGCGTTGACCAATTAAAGAGGCGTTTAATAATCCAATTAAACGCGGGAGTTGACTTGGCAATTACGAGGGGGGTGCGGGTGAGTTACATAATTAAAAGCACATGGAGGTAAAAAAGAAATAAAGGGGGGTGGGGCTCATATGGGACCGACCTCACTAATATCCTACCTAGGAGTTAGGATATCAGTGGGTCCCACTCCAACCACCATGCCTAGGTTAACACTACTTAGAATAAAAATAAAATATGTTGCACAATATTTTATTTTATTCTTTAGTTAACCCAATTAATTAATAACTTCACCCGAGAAAACGCAACTCCAGAAAAGGTATTCTTAAGTGAAAACCAGCGCTGCGAGTTCATCGGTGCCCTCGGATTTCGATTCCGAGCACCGGTTCAAGAGATAGAAAAACCCGCTCGTTCGTTCACTAAACGTACCCAAGATAAACTTCATAAAATGATTCTGGGCACACCGGGCCTCGGAATCAGGTGCCGTCAGAAGTCACAGACTCGCAAAATTCCAAAGAAATTAAGAAAAAAAATTACTTGAAATTTCCGGGTCTTTACATTACTCCCACCTCAGGGATTTATGTCCCCGTAAAGATATAATAAAAACTAGGGAAACAAAAGTGGTACTGAGTACGCAACTGAGCCTCCCGCTCCCATGTGCTCTCCTAGAGGTTCCCATGCTGCTAGTGAAAGCGCACCTGAGGAATCGACCGTCCACGTAGGACCTGCTCCTGTTGATCCTCGTTCTCCACTAGAACCTCTATGAATGTCGCCCCATCATCGACGTTCAACTCCCTGCGGTCGATGATGTGTGAAGGGTCATGCACGTATCTCCTTAGCTGAGATACGAGGATGACATCGTGCACCTGGTGCAACTAAGGTGGAAAGGTCAAGCGATAAACCACCTCGCCTACCCTGCTAAGGATCCAGAAAGGTCCGTTGAACCTCGAAGATATCTCTCCACCTTGGCTACATCTCCATAAACCTCGTCGAGGTGAGACCCTTATAAGAACGTGGTCACCATCCTCGAACTCTAGAGGTCTCCATTTCCTGATTAGAACTGAAACTCAAAACTCCTACAGCCACAAGGGTAAGGTTGTCCGACCCAAGAGTGATTGGATACACCCTCCTAAGCAGGAGTCAATCATGTGCTTCCTGGGGTTTCCTTTTCACCGACCAAGGAAAACCCATCCCAACGTTTTCCTAATACCGTCAATTTGTGTATGAATTGTGATTGCCCAGTCCATACTCAAACTAACGTCGTAAGGCCTCGACACTGCCATCAAGAGGTTCCAACCGAAACTCTCGCCTCAAGGGTCAGATCACATCATCGGCGTAAGTGTGATTATCGAGTCTCCTCCCAGAGGTATCTCCAGACGTGAGGGTCAAGTCAACAGCTTAACCAAAATCTCCAGGCCTGGGACATGATTCATGGAAGGAAGGAATGATTCGTATCAATGTATTGTTGTTACGGTAGCTAGTAGAAGACACAGTCCGTACTTCGAATCATCCTTAGAGCCTTTAGGTTGCACTCCTTGACCACATGCAGCTACTCTCCCCCCCCCCATCTCCCTGAGCCTAGTGGGAATTACAAGGGCGGGTGGTTGCAACATGTCAAAATTTTCACCACCCCATGCTGCTCTCATAGCTCTGCTTCCATGTCTTCCGCCTTGCAGATTCATCTATCCTTTTTACTTCATCTACTTGAAACATTGTACACTCCCAAGTCTCCGAGACTGGCGCCAGTTTCTAGATTTCCCACTGCTAACCTTCACTGACTACATCCATTCAGCAAAATAATTCTCAACCACAAAGGTTCTTTCTAGCACCCTATCCTAAGTAGGAATTCATAGAGAAAAGGTGATGGCTCGGATGTCCGAGCCCTGAAGCACCATTCGCATCGCATTCATCGAGTACTAGGAATGGTTTGGTACGCCCCGATGAATTCTCAGCTACCGACATGTCGTCCTGCCGAAGCTGTATAAGCTCTAGAAAACTCTCAGGCACCTCCTCAAGCCAGTCCTCAGCTTCCTTTGAGTTGGGCTCACCTCGGAACTTGAGGGTATCTGACGTTGGAACACGTGTAAGGCAGTAAGTCTACATGTGTCACATACCGGTACCGCCGGTTGTAACTGTTGACCAACAGGTAGTGATGTATAGCTGGCACACTACCTGAAGGCACTATCTCAGGCATCAGTCCACATACTGAAGCATCATCACTATGCGGACCGCCCTCATGGTCATTCAAACACTAGTATCCAAGTCCACCATCCACTCTACTGATGTCTCAACTAGGAGGAAAACTCTAGTAATCGCCTTCAGCCAGTGCTCTATTGTCTGGGAATCTGCCTCGCCTCGTAACCTCAGAGGTCGCTGCTGCTGGAACTCATGCAACGGGCTCTGCCATCATGCACAGTTCGCTACTATGGCTGGTGGCATCTGTTGCCCAACAGGTGATGGTGTTTCTGGTACACCACCCGAGGGTGCCAACATAGTAAAAAGGGCCCTGCACCAGAGCCTCGTCGCTCGGTGAGCCTTCATCCAGTACTCTCTCGGAAACTCCAACTGAATGTCTGTGTGGAGACATACTGAACAGATGTAACATGGTAAAAAGATTTAAACCTGGTGAGCTGACCTGTTTTGAGCTGACTTAAAGGAAACTTTTGAAACACGCACCCAATCAGTGCTTTCATGCACAAATTCGGAAATCAGTAGTCAGGGTCCTGGTGTACGGATATGTCGGCCACCGCACCAACATTGGACTCCCTGAACTAAAAACCACACTTAGTACCCTTAACACTATTGATTCACAGAAACAAAATATCAGAGTCCTAAGTTCTGCGGTAGAACTGACTCCTCTGATACCAATTTGTCACGACCCGTCCTCGGGGCCCGTGTCGTGACTACCCCAAGCCCACCTTCCATAGGCCAGGGGTTGGCAACTAGCACCAAAGGCGCAAATCCCGATAACTGGGAAGGCATTGCCTTTATAAAACTAAACAAAACATCACAGAGTACAAGCAGAAGTAATACACTAAGTAAAAAATAAAGTGTTGAAAAGTAAGTAGGCCAGAATACAAACCCAACTGAAAGTACAGCTACAACTGAACAAAATTACAACAGAAAAGACAAACAGCTGGAAAAAAAGAGCAGCTCCTGGGTCGTCCTCCTCAGATCCTACCTAAAGGGTAGGTACAGATAGCGCAGCTCCTGGATCGTCCACCACAGATCCTACCTGAAGGGTAGGTACAGATAGCATCCACAACGCTCTCGCCTGTCAACCTCCTCCGGGTGTCGTCTCATCGTGAAGTCCACCTCCAGATATTGACTCATCATGAGGTCCACCTCTGGGTAACGTCCAGTCCTCGAACACTCGGCCTCTGTCAGCGCTGCCCGTCGTCTGTAACCAACACAACGAGGTGCGGGCATAGCCCGTTCAGGGGTGAGTATACGATACTCAGTAGGGACCCCAAGACCCTCAAGGTCCCACTAAATCCAACAAGGATAACCACAAAGAAGGATCTCAACAGATAACCCTTACTTAGGTATAATCCCGTACTTATACCTAAGTTATCAAGTAACCCATCTCAATCATGAGGAAACACAAAGGTTATGAAATCAATGGATAACCACTACCTAGGTATATTCCCATACATATACCTAAGTTATCAAGTGACCCATCTCAATCATGAGGTAAACACAAAGGTCATAGACTCAGCTCAAACCAGGATTTTCAATATCAAAACTGTAACTGCTGAAGAGCCCCGTCTCTGACGAGTACAGTGATCCTGTCACATCTCCGAGGTACTACTCACTAACCTTAGACTGCTAAGATACTCCTCCTGTCGAGTATCGCGGGTCTTCCACCTCACAAAGTAGTGCTCCTCCGCCATGGGTCTGCCACCTCACACAGTAGTGCTCCCCCTCATAGCCTACAGAGGTACTCCTCCTGTCGAGTACCGCGGCTCTGCTGCCTGCTACCAGGCGCTCCGTCCGCCGTGGGTCTGCACCCAAACATAGTAGTGCTTCGTCCTCTAGTCTAGTCGACTCACTCCAAATCGAGTCGGTCAAGCAGTCGTCAAGTCTCATCCAGCTACACGGTCTTCGTACTCCGTACGCTCATCTCCGGGAGGGTCCGCTCCATGAGCTACAGGTTGATACTCCAAGTAACACAAAGTCCCATGAATAAGTATCTCAAAGGATTGTCTTGTCATAGGGGTCTCAATGCAACATACGTCACGTCAATCGGACGCCCGGTCTGTGAGTTATTAGCCTTTTCATCCCTGGGGCCCGGTTGGTTTCGTGTACGAACCAATCCGGCCGTATCTCAACTGTACCCCGAACTCTCATAGGATATACTCATAGGGACCGTTTCTCAACATGATCACCAACGCCACTGACGGTTCGTCAAACGGACATCCGGTCTGAAAGTTATCAGTTTTTCTGTTCCAGGGGCCCGGTTGGATTTCGGGTACAATCCAACCTGGCCATACTCCAACTGTGTCCAAACCTCAGACTAAGTATTCCAAAAGTTTCGTCTCATCAAGAGGAATCCAACAAAGTTGACAGCACGTCAATCGGACATCTGGAGCTCAAGTTATAAGTGTTTCTGCTCCAAGGGCCCGGTTGGTTTCATCTTCGAACCAACCTGGTCATACCCAAAGTTCTCCTAAACCTTGAGTGTAATATACCGAAACGACCGTCTCGATCCAAGAATTTCTACGCAACTAACGGTGTGTCCATCAGAGGTCCGTAGCCCATGTTATGGGCAAAAGATCGAAAGTGGTCCGAAAGTGGGGGGTCTGGCCCCTCGGGTTGGCCCGAACAGGGTCGACCCGACCCGGGTCCGGGTCCGGCCCGGTGAGCGCGGCCTGGCCCGGCTCAGCCAAGTGGCTCGCTGGCTCGACCAGCGGCCGAGCATGGGGGGACGCGCGTCCCGCCCCCCTTCCTTCGCCAGTGGATGCGGCGAGTGCCGCGTCTCCCCTGGATCCTGCGCGGCCGCTGAATCCGGTCACCCCGCTGCCACCGCGGCTGAAGTCGCGGAGGCTTCTACCGGCGGCGCGCCGGGGCGCCGCCGCCTCCGATCGGCGGGCAGCACCTTCCGCGGACCACCAGACGCTCTCTGGTGGTCCGTTTTTTCCACCGTCTACGCCTGCTGGTCTCCCGAGACCCGTGGATTACTGTGAAGGGTTCAAAACGCCTTTGCGGCCCGCTTCGTTGTCGCCCGTCGATCCTCACACCAAGAACAGAGAATCGGTGGGTTCGGACTTGTTCGTTGGTGCGCACCCCCGAGTTAGTGGTTCAAACGACTTCAACAATTTAAACACATGTCGAGGATATAATCCACATAAATTAAATTAAACCAAACCCCCTACCTCAAGCGTTGTTTAATGAGGGTTCGTCGCGGGAAAAAGGATGTCGCGGAAGAAGGCTCCGTAAGCGTCGTCGTTGTCGCGGTACACGCGTCACGGGGAAGAGGATCGTCGGCGTCGTGGTACATGGTGTCGCGTCGTCGATCTCCGGGGAACTAGCGTTCTTCGTCGTCCTCCTTCGGAGGCCGGCGTTCTTCTTCGTTCTTCGCGTTCTCCAACGAAGAAGATGAAGATTCAAAGGCTTTGAGAAATTCCTCTCCCAATACCTCTCGCACAACAAAACAACAATAATAAAATAAGGCGTTGCCTTATTTTATTACTCATGCCATCTGTTTTTTAAACTCAAAATTAAATCAGGATTTAATTATCAAACGTTGTCCAATTAAAGAGGCGTTTAATAATCCAATTAAACGCGGGATTTGACTTGGAAATTACAAGGGGGGTGCGGGTGAGTTACATAATTAAAAGCACGTGGAGGTAAAAAGGAAATAAAGGGGGTGGGGCTCGTATGGGCCCCACCTCACTAATATCCTACCTAGGAGTTAGGATATCAGTGGGTCCCACTCCAACCACCATTCCTAGGTTAACACTACTTAGAATAAAAATAAAATATGTTGCACAATATTTTATTTTATTCTTTAGTTAACCCAATTAATTAATAACTTCGCCCGAGCAAACCCAACTCCGGAAAAGGTGTTCTTAAGCGAAAATTGGTGCTGCGAGTTCATTGGTGCCCTTGGATTTTGATTCCGAGCACCGGTTCAAGAGATAGAAAAACTCGCTCGTTCGTTCACTGAACGTACCTGAGCTAAACTTCGTAAAATGATTCCGGGCACACCGGGCCTCGGAATCAGGTGCCGTTAGAAGCCACAGACTCACAAAATTCCAAAGAAATTAAGAGAAAAAAAATTCCTTGAAATTTCCGGGTCTTTACATTAGAGATTAAATAATTTCCTTAAATTCTTATATAATAATGATATATAAATTATTTAATTGTTGAAAAAATAATAAAACAATTTTAAATAAAATAATAATAACCATTAAAAGACCAAAACACTTGATCAAAACTTATTGGTAGATTATATATCAATCATAATAATCCAATGGTCGATTTATTAATCATTTATATCCATATGTAAAATATTATGACACTTATAATATTTTATTTAAGGTGATGTTAAAGTTGTCACATTCATATTTTAATAAGTATAACATTTTTAATGATGGATTTTCCAAAAGATATATTCAAATATAAGTATTCCTATAAAATCTAGAATATTTATCTTCTTATTAGTATTTTAATTTTAATTTTTATTCAAAAAAATAAGTATATTAAATAATTATACAAAATTGATGTAGTAATTATTTTATTAATGGAAATATCAAATTAATTTGATTAAAAATATTAAAATAAATATTAGTATGGATAATTAACATATAAAATTAATTTTATATATTACCTTGACCCCTTATGGATATAATAAAATAGTTATTTTGTGGATAAAATCTTACATTGATATTTTTAAAAATCCATGAAATGAATAGTATCAAAATTGACACTATTGTTATTTTGTCAAAATAATGTTTTATTAAATTATTTAAAAATAATAATAATTTTTTAAAATATAAAATAATTATTATATACTCTAATATGTTCTAAATTTTTCATTTATGGTCTAATTTTTATCAAATAAGTAAAAATTATACTATTTTAATATTGAAAGATTTGTTACCTTAGTGAAATTTAAAATTGAATAACTAAGGGTTAATTAAAAAGATAAGGTTTAAATTGACATAAAAACTTATTAAAAATTTATTCGTAGATGATATTACAATCTTATATCATATAATATTTTAAAATATAACATTTTTGAGGTTTTTTGATGTGGTTTTATTTTATTATGAAATGATAATTTTAGAGATTCCAAATGTGCCCCTCACCTCAATTATAAAAGGGCACATTCTCCCTCACAATTTAAATTCACTTTGTGCCTTAAAGATCTGATATCCTCTGAAAATTTACCTTCTCAACTTACTTAGTTGCATTTTAGATGTGATATACCTCTCAAAAGACCAACTCTAGTTCATTTAAGAAGATATCTAGTGGGAGTTCATCGAAGAAAATGTAATCTTCTCTACCGATTCTTTAAAATTATTTCTTCTTCTACATCCTCTTCATAAGTTGTTTGAATTATAAAGTAATAAATCTAGTATCACTAATATTCTGATATATTATTATAGTTATGTAACAACTATATTCCACCTTCTATTCATCCTACAAAAAATGAAATCACCACGTGTGTGTACGTACAGCTTACTGTCTCCACATCGTGGTGCAATCTGTTTTTCACCACCACCTTACTTGGATGGGTATAATGATGCATATTATAATTATAAATTATTATTATAACAATATGTTGATTATGTAACAATATATATACTATAAAATTTCATACCATTCTACAATTAATGGAATGATATCATCGCTCGTGCGTACGTACGGCTTACCATCTCCACAATGCGATGTGATTCATTCTACATGATCTTCATTAAAGAATGATTATATAAATGAATAAAATGAATGAACATGATGTATATTATATTAATATAATTCTGTAAATTATATAATGATAACCTAATAATAGGAACAAGAACTTATTCATCAAAACATGTGTAATAAAATAAAGCAGTTGATACCCGAAAGACTAATAATAATGTTATTAAAAAATAAGTAATAATATGATCACTTATGATATCATAAAAATGAATATGATTCTAGAAAAAGTTAATGTAATTATTTAAATTGTTATAAAGGAGGGTTAGATACATACAAAGGATATTGGACCTAAGGTAAGGGATTATTCTATCTCACTTTTATTTCGGTGGGACATATGCCTTATACACCACTTATTTATTTTGTGTGGTGTTTATGCTTACCATGAATGTTTTTATGATTATTGTTATTAAGATTATGATATTTATATGTGAATATAATTTTATTTATTTTATGAGTTATATGATTCAATTGATTATAAATTGGTAAGGGATAATTTCGCAATCTCATTGTAATTTGAGATTGATTGTATGTAATTATTTACTATGGTATATTTATCATCCATTTCCATGTTTTCTAAAAAAATCATAAAATGTTTACTATTATCCTATGGATGTTTAAATTCATTTTTATCCATTTTTTACTTTTACTACATGGTTTGGAATGAATCTTTCTTTTGTTTTTCATATGGTGTGCTTTTTTACTTTTCCAGCAAAAGTACGAGAAGAATGTTTTCTTAACTTATATGGCATGAATGGATTTTTACGCTTTCATAACGCCTTATTTACATGAATATTATCTTACAAGTATTTAAGTTTATTTTAAAATAAATTATTTTATTTTAAAATTGTGCAGTGTTTTAATAAAAGAAATTTTTTTAAAGAAGAAAGGATATTTTCCTCAAGAATTAATTTCAAGTGTTTTATCAAAATTATTTTCCATCTAAGATTAAGGATATTTTTCAAGTAAAATATCCCTATTATTATTATGGTTGATTATGTTTATTATGGAATGTTATTTATGAAATCCATTTATTTTACATGGATTATGTTATTATGGAATTATGTTTAAGAAACTCATTTTATTCCTTGGTTTATGTTATGATGAATGATTTTTTTGGTGGAACACATATGTATGGTTTTCATTATATGACTGGTGAGACCTATATATCCCTCCAATGCATTGAGGAAAGATTTATATCTCATGATATAGACATGACTGGAATGAAAATTAAATCTGGTTTAGTAATAAAGGGTGGGAATTGAAAGTAAATTTGGATTAGTAATACATGGTTGGAACAATAAGTAAACTTGGTTCAGTAATGGAATTTGTCCACTATGATGGTCTTGGAAATGACCCTTGGGTAATATGGAAATTATTTTCTATACTTATGTGTTTTCCACAATTCCATGTTCTATGCCAATTCTATTTTCTCATGGCTCTTGTTCCTTTATTATTTATTCCTTATAAACTACCAATATTTATTTCATGACTCAAGATTTTGATATTTTTTAAACATGGTATGATTTTCAAAAGTTATGTTCATATTTTTACATTCTTATGTTTATGTTTTGTTTGATATTTTCCATTTTTACCCTTAATAAAAACTTGAGATTACCCCTTTTTATTTTTCTTTTCCTTAGTATATGAAGAAGGGTAGTAAGTAAGATGTGTCAAAAAGGGGTTCTAGTTATGAAGGAAAATGCAGGAGACGATGTTGATGTTTTATGAACCAGTTGTTTATGTTTCCCAGTTTCTAAAGACACTAAGCTAATATAATATTTGGGAATATATTTATGTCATATATTAAGTATTCCAAAAAATTAATGTAATATCCATGTACGTAAATATTTGGTTCTTTACACCATATCTCCTCCTAAAAGATGTTTTTGGAATATCCTCCTTCTAAACCCACAATTGGTGATATCCTAATTGAAAGTCAATCTTAACGAACCAATGATCTCCCCTCAATTGATCGAACAGATCATAAATTCATGGAAGTGGATACCTATTATTTATCGTAATTTGGTTAATTTTATGATAATCTACACATAGTTGAAGAGTTCCATCTGCCTTTTTGACAAACAAGACTGGTGCTGCCCACAGAGACATGCTAGGCCGAATGAAACCTTTACTTTATAACTCCTCTAACTTCACTTTAAGATTCATTAATTCTATTAGTGTCATCTATTAAGATAGAATTAAAATATTAATAGTCCCTAGAAGTAGATAAATCATAAAAACCACTTCTCTCATAAGTGGAAACCCCAAGAAAGTTTTAGAAAAAACATCTGGAAACTAATCCAAAATTGCTAGAAAAATGTTGTTCTCAATTTCTTCTATCAATGCCAAATACAAAGATGCCAACTGGTGAAAGATCTTTCCAACCACTAGTTCCAACAATCTTGTTTCACCTGCCTTTATATTTCCTTATCCTTAAAAGAGATGCTTGATGTCATCCTTGGTCGTAAAACTGACCCTTTGAGTATAACAGTCGATGTGAGCCTTCAACATTGTCAACCAATCCATACCCAAGATTATATCATATACATCCATATCATGAACATAGAAATCCCATATCATCTCATACTAATTAATAAATATATAACATTCTCTACATTCAAAGGCTCGACGTTCACTTTGACAAAGAGGATTATGAATTTTTAACACAGAAAGAATCATCTCAACTTTTAAACTCATAAATTAAACAGTAGGAGAAGAAATAAAGGAATGAGATGCACCCATATCAAAAAAAAATCATAAGTTTAGAATTAAAATTAATCATACCTCTCACTGATGATTTTCTAGATTGATCATCCACAATTTTCCCAACTCCATATAATTTCTTTATCACTGCACTTTGTTCTCTATTGCTCTATTGAGATTGTCCTTGCTAAGGATTAATGGTATTCTTAGAATCACCATGGATAGTTTTGTCCTAATGATGAGATTTATTATATCGCTCACATCCCATCGAAGTATATGAATCCTATGACACCTAAGAAGTGTCCCGAAAACCTGACCTTGGAGCACTATAGTAATAGCACTTGAGATGCCCCATCTGATTGTAGTTATGGAATGCTCTAGGTTGTGTCATACACTCTCACTTTATGTGGTCAAGCGAACCACATTAGAAACATCCTACTTTTCTCTTGGGTCATTGAGGAAGGTTTACTGATCCATCTATCTGATTTTTATTCATGCTCCCACCTTGTAAATAGGTGTCCTTCTTCCACTTTTTTCCCAACATTAATGTTCCCACAATTTCCCATTAGTATCAACATACTTTCTCCTACCATACCTACTTATATCTCCCTTTTAGTTATTGTCTATCTATTGACCATATCTATATAATCCATAATACATACCACAGCAATCTTTGAGTGAATATCCTACCTCATCCCTGATTCAAATATGCATGCCTTCAAGGATGCACTAGCAGTGACCTTGGGTGCAAAGCGCACTAAATTCATGAATTTAGCTCATACTCTATGACAGAAAGATATTACTACTTTAATATGGAGAATTATTTAATTCTTTGAATTATGAATGTATGAGGATATAGTTGTTTGTTAAACAATTAATCAAAATCCTACCATGAAAATTTGTGGTCTAATTTATCCTGAACAACTAAATCCCACCACTGGCGTGCAAGATCTTTCAACATATAAGTCACTAGCTTGACTTTCACCTATGTTGGTGTGCCGATGAAATCAAAGATATGATTCATCATATTCAGCCACACCTCTGTCTTTTATATTTTATAATTACCCCAAAAGATGGGTGGATTCTTCTTCTGGAATTTTATGGAATGATCCACTTGCCTTGGATCATTCCTCATGTTCCCACTGTTCATAGCCTGAAATGCTTGTACAATACTTTGAACTAGCTATTGGATCACATGTGGCTCGGGTGTAACCACATTCTCATCAACTTCATCTGATTGATTTCTACGATGCCTATATAGTTTTATTTTCTAGAAACACAATAACCTCTATAAGTCTCACTCTCTATTAACTGAAGTCTAAACATTTTAAATTCTACCACATCATACTATCATAGCAGTGCTTTTTAAAATCAATTATTTCCACATTCAATCATTTTTTGAAAAAATATCACTTTCTTTTTAAAATCAAACCATTTTCAAAATACCATAATTATACTCTTTTCAAAATCTTACATTTAAAAACAAATTTAACATTTTTAAAAAATTAAAAAAAAATCACCAAATCATAAATCATTACTCAAAATGAAATATGCACTCCTAGTGGGAAGTCATTTTTATAATATATGTCATGCTCATCTCATTCTCTAAACTCATGACATTGAGATTCCAAATCCTATAAGTGTCTCCAAAACACTTATGTACCCAACTCCTTGGTAACTTGAAGTTTGGTATAAAAAGGTTATCTATGTCTTTTTATGCTCTATATTTCAAGTCCCAACAATCCTACTCCTTCCTACCAGCCTGAAACAAGGAATAGACTGGAATGAATTTCAACTCTGAGACTGACATAAATGATGACCACTTATTCCACAAATATTTTTAGAAAGACCAAGACTGATACCACTTGTAACATTCCTTCCCTCCTCATTTTCTTTAGAAGATATAAGGACATTACTTGTCCTTAAGCGATATCCCCAAGACGTTAAAGGATGGAAATAAATTCCAAGGTCTTCATGAATTGATGGGGGATGATTTTCCATTTTGAAAATAGAACAACCCAACTAAACTTTCCATAACCAAGTAACCACTACATGATTCATGATAATTATATAAAGAAAATCAAGGAAATACCATAGATATCAAAACCAAACTGCATGATAGTACCACAGTGGAAGACTACAATATCAAAGCACACAATGGAAGACAAGATCAATAAAACTCAAAGACTCCACGACATAACTCCAAGCTCCCAACATGATCCATTATTACACTCCACAATACAGCCCAAATCTCATTAAGTACCACTAAAGAAGTGTGATTCTTTACCTATACTTGTATCTTGATAGACAATATCTACAAAAACACCAACGTTCCAAAGATGGGGTGAGTAATGAAACTCAGTAGGTTTTCCCCAAATGAATTCCCTACTCATGCCACTAGGATAGAACATGATAGTACATTTATATAAAATAATTTATATACAACAATTTATAAAAAAATTATATCAGAATATAAACAATTTCCATAGTAAAACACTTTTCTCGAATAAACCAAGTTTCAAGGAAGCAACCAAACAATGTTGTAAAACCATATCACAAATTCTATTTTGGCATAACCCATTTAATTTCACATATCCACATATCTAACCATGCATGAAACCTGAACCTCCCTATACTCGAGAGTGGTGAGTTATCCTTTCACTAATTCATCAATTAGTGAACTATCTTGATGGGGGTACTTCACACCCTTATTTGTCCCAACCTTTTTATGGGGGTACTTCACACCCTTATCCCTCCCAATGCATATGAACACATGCTAAACAACCATGCCAAACCCATGCCAAAATAGAGTGTGCTAAACCCATTTAAATAAAACAAAAATTTTATTGAAAACCCTTCTATAAAACCTTTTTCATAAATCAATCCAAAAAACCGATTTTAAAATCATTATTTTAAAATCAAACTATAAGTCATTTTGCACAACAATTCCATAATTTCCACAAAAACTACCAATCATCACTAAAGAGGGTTTCTACCATGCTTTGATCAATAATTTCATAATCAAGTTCAATAAATTTACACAATTTGAAACTAATTCTACTAGTTCTTTAAAGAGAAGTTGAGAGTGAATCCACCTACCTTAGAAAACTTTATGAAAAGGGAAAATGGCATGAAAACATCCACAAAAATAGGTTGAATCTCCAAAAACCCACCTTAGATATCTTCCCCTATAAACAAAAAATCCAAATATAATCATATTTGGAATAAAATGTCTTATATCTGTCCACAAATGACATAGATATAAGAAGATAAGAGATAGGGAGAAGTATATCTAAGGAAAACTAAGAAAAACTACCAAGAATGAAGGCTTACCGTGAGAATATGGATTCAACGCACTAAGAGAAGCCTTCTAATCACCTCTAGATCGATGGGATAATACTCATTAGCCTTTGAGAGGAAGAAAATCCAAGTTAAGGTTTATTTGGGTAAAAATAGGTATTAAAACATAATCCTGACCTAGATCCACTTTTTGTGGATCTAGTTTTTAAATCGTACATGGTTAGTTGTGCAGTTAGGAAAACTGTGTGCTAACCGTGCACCAGCTTTTATCCCAAGGAGGACCTTACATGATTGGATCACACAGTTAGAAAAATTGTGCACTAGCCGTGCAAAGTACCACTGTCCCAAGTTTCATGGTTTCTGCTAGGCGGTTACACGGTTTGGACAAACTATGTACATGCATGTGCGCCTTCCCCTTAGCCTTTATCTCATTGTACACCATTTCCTATAGGTGTTGCACGGTTTCCACAAACTGTGCACCAACCATGCACCCTTAGAAAATCCCAAAAAACATTCCAAACTTCTTTCAAACCCTCCCAAACTTTACCCAAACACTTTATGTACTTAAAATCATAAAAGAAGGGTTACTTATTTGAAACTGAAGGTGCTACAAACAGCATTTAGTTCTTACCCATGTTTAGTCCAATATTTTTAACTTTGATATATTCAATGACAAATTACATGTTCTTCTAACTCCTTTGGAATAATTAGTCTTGAATAACAACAATGTAAACATGAAAAAAAGGATTTAAGAAGGTTCATATGCATAATATTTTGCAAACTTGATGAACTCCTTAACCTCATCCTCATACTCTTTTTTCATATGATTGGAATCCATCCATTTTTTATTCATATCCATTATATTTTATTCAATAATATTCATATTTAATAAAAAAATAAGGCATGATCCTAGAATCCTAAAAGGCTATTCATAATATATACACACATATAGTCATCATATTTGATATAAATTTTCATTGCATCAAAAACTTGTTAGAACATATAAAGATGAAGAATCATATTCCATCCAAAAACTAGAATCCCCATAGATGTATTTCCTAAATTTATCTTTTTAAATCATCCTCAAGATGTGTGAACCTTTATTTCATCAAATGTTTTAATGATTTTCTAATTATTAATTTTTTATATGTTTAGATTTAGATAAATTTCTTAAACTATTTCTAATTAAAATAAACATTTTGGATGAAACAATTCATCGACTTCACATTCTATGAACATTTTTTGTAAAATATGTCTCTATCTAAATCAGTGCTTCCAGATGAAAATGATAATATGAAGGAGCTTTAATTATGCTACCATAAATCGCATCGTGGAACCTCATACTTTGTTATGGTGTATACTAATGTGATTTGGGAAAATGGTTGTGGCTTGAAAGTGGTTTACAAGTGAATTTTGGTGAAGTGGATATGTGAAACAACAAATAGATTACATCATTGTTAACATACTTTAAAAATTGATTTTTTTCACTATCCCAACTATTTTTAATACATTTTTTGTATTTTGATAACATTAAGTATGGATTTGTGTGAATATTACTTTTTTTATATTGATTTAATTTCTATTTATAATAGAAAACATATTTTAGATCCTTTTTTAATTTGAACAATTTTGAAAAGAATCACACCCAAACTTATAATTTTAATAAATCATAATACAATTTTAATTATAACACTTTTGAAGTATATGATATTCAAAGATAAAATTCATTGAATTATTAAAATATGAGTTGATGGTAGTTTTTTAGATCACAATAAAATTATTTTAATTTATCTCATCATCTAAAACCATGGAATGACCCATATAATCATTTTTTGAATTATTTATTTAGTAATGATCAAAATAACAATTTTAATATGCCATGATATTTTGAAAATAATTAAGATTGTGTGTAGAATGGGAAAATGAATGTTTTAATCAAAATAATCCAAATTTTTAAATTTAAAAATCATGAAGATGATGGATTTAATAAAAATAATAATTTTAATGAGTAATGGAATCTATAAAATAAGCAATATTGTTATTAAATTTAGAAAAATTAGTGTTTTGAAAATTTTCAATTCTAAAAAAACTTTTGAATTTCCAAAATTTTAATTCATCTCTCATTTAAAAATAATGTAAACCTTTAAAATGAAGTTTAACAAAATTGGTTAAATTGTATTAATTATAATGGGAAAACAATGTTTATATGAATTTTGCTGAAATTTTGAATTGAAAGATCAATAAAATAATTATTTTTCTTCATTTCCCTAAGGAAATTATGAAGTTGATATAGAAAAATTTGAGATTAATTTTCATTGTTCAAATAAAATTATAGATCAGATTCAAATAACAGTGAACAAAAGAAATCATAATTTCACAAAAAATATTTGTGAATCAAAGGGAAAATCATTAGAATTGTTTGAGAGATTGGTTTTTATGAGTTTGTGACTAACAAAAATTAGGTAAAAATATGTGATTTTTGTATCCATTGAGAGATCGTTGCAAAATTAGAAGAAGAACAAGAAAAACTCATCTAATCGAGGGGCCAAATATCAATCAGAAGAGAAGAATCAGAGAGAAGAACAAAAAATCACAAAAAAAAGCACGATAACATCAAGCAAATGAGAAGAACAAATGAGAACCAAAAAATCATGAAAAACAATGAAAGATCGATTGAAAATGAATAATGAATAACATGCCTTTGATTTAAGGGTCAATTTGTCTAAAAGAAGTGATGACAGGATTCAGCTTCTGCAAGAGTTTAGACGGTACGAGTATAGGTGATCTCAGTTCGCGTTCTTTTAAAATAGGAAAATAGGTTTTATGAGCGCTAATAAAAAACACTAATAAAAGATGCATTTATTAATGCTAAAATTGAAATCATTGATAAAAGTATGATTTATCAGCATTTTATTAGCACTAATTAAGCCAAGGATTTATCTGCACTAAAAAGATGCTGATAAATCACACCTTTATTAGCGCTAATTGATAAGCGCTGATAGATATATCTTTTATCAGTTCTTTATATGATGATGATAAATACTAGTGGAAAATAAAATTTAAATTTAAAAATTACAATAAATTACTAATTATATAAAAATGTATATTAAAAATTACTTTGTAATAAAAAAATATTAAATATAAAAAATAAATTAATTAAAAAAATATTAAAAAATAAATAACTGATAAAAATATAAAAAAATTATATTAGATGTATTAATAAATGTGATAATATTATGATAAATGTATTGTATTATAATAAATGTATTAATATTAGGATAAATGAATAAAAAATATTAATTATGTTAATTATAAAAAATATAAAAATGAACAAGTAATATAAATTATACATATTACAAAAATAATATAAATGAATAAATATTTAAATAAAAACAAATAAATACTAAAAATTACATTTAAATAAAAAATATTTAAATTTAATTACTATTTAAAAATGAATAGATAATAAATGTATAAATAAAATTTAATAATTAGAAATGAATAAATTGAAAAAAAATATATGAATTAATAATTTTAATTATGTAAATTAATGCAATATTAAAAATAAATAAATATTAGAATAATAATAATAAATATTAAAAATTAAATTTAAAAACAAGAGATTTATAATAAAGTACTAATTATTATTGAATGGATAATGATTGTATAAATATTTAAATACAAATATATTAAAATAAAAAAATAATAAATATTAATTATATAAATTACATAAATATTAAAAGTATTGAATAATAATATTTAAAAATGTATAAATAACTATAAAAAAGAATACATTGCAAAAATATTAAATGAATAAATATTAAAAATGAATAAATTGCAAAAAAAATTAAAATTGAGAAATACTAAATATGAATAAATAATATTAAATGAATAAATGTTAAAAATGAATAAAATTTAATAATTAAAATTAAATAAATTAAAAAATATTAAAAAATAATAAATAAAATTAATTATATCTATTACTAAAATATTGAAAATGAATAAATATTAAAGTTTATTTAAATACAATATATTCGTAATAAATTATTAATTAAAAATGAATAAGTAATAATTTTATAAATATTTAAATATAAAATATATTAAAATAAAAATGAATAAATATTAATTATATAAATTAAAAACATATTAAAAAATTTAAATATTAACAATAAAAAATGTGTAAATAAGTATTAAAGATTTAAAAAATTACAAAAAATATTAAATGTGTATATATATATATATTTCTATATAAAATTACATTAATTGCCTTTGAAAAACCAAATGATTTTTCATGTGATTGTGTGTGTATGTATATGTATATATACTATAATGAGATATGTTAAGTTGAAAAAATAGATGATTTTTTTTTCATATAACGATATACCCATATACATAGACATGGACATATGCATTACAGACATACACATAAACACATGCATACACATAGAAATATACATACATACACATACATACATGTACACACACATATACGCATACACACACTATATAAACATACACATGGTATATAAACATACATGTATATACACACACGCATACATACATATACATCCACATAAATACATTCACATACATACATACATGTATATACACATACAGGCACATACATACATACACATACTCATAAATATACATATACTATAACATCCTGTTATTTTTTCAGGTACTCCTAGACCCTCCTTTTTTATCATGCTTTGGTTGGAGTTTTCCTCAGGCTGTTTTGGGTGGAAAGTTGAAAAAAATCATAAAATTATGGGTTATGCATGGTTGGCGCATAGTTAACCCAAATTGTGCGCCCACCCAGTGTAAACCGTGCAACCCCATGCAGTGGGGGTTTGCATAGTTGGCGCATGGTTTGAAAAACCATGTGACCACCTAGTAGAAACTATGCACCCCAGTAGAGGGGTGCACGGTTAGGGCACATGATTTTTCTAACCGTGTGGCCCTACCCAGCTAACAGTACAAATAGTAAATTTTATTTCTAAATTTTTTAAAAAAAAATCATGAACCTCCTTTTTACCTCTTTCTCAACCCCAACTCCTTATAACTCGAAATCCTAGGTCTTTGAGGCTCTCAAGAACCCCTTTTGGCTCCTCCAAACCCCTTGTTAGGCGTATTGAAGTGTGGAGAACCTCGTTTAATCCCTCTATGGTAAGTAAATCTTCTCTCGCTCCTTCTCTCCCACTCTCTCTTTCTTTCCTCCATAAATTTTTTTAGATAATCATGTCTTTAATGGATCTAAACTCCATTGATTTGAATCATGATTGAAGATTCGTTTTTTATATCTTTGTTGTCATCATTCATTATTATCAAATATCATTATGGGTGTTGGTTTATGTGATATCTATGATTAAATATAGGTAGTTCCGTTTAATATTGGACAATTGATTTAACCTTGAATTTCTTTATTGTTTGAAATTGATTTTAATTGAATTATGAAAACCTAATTTGGTTCAAATTGGAATTGGAACTTGAATTGGTATGAATTTTGGGTAAAATCCCCAAATCCAATGGAATTGGAAATTGGGGTTTCATTTAAAATTGATGGAATTTTTGAAATTTATTTTTGAATTTATTTTTGAGAAAAATGGAATTAAATTGATTTGATAATAACCTACGATTTATTTTATCTTGAAAAGGCATGAATTGAATAAAAACTCGTGTTGTTGGTTTTTAAAGTGAAATTGGCATATTGAAATAGGAAATGGGGAAATTATATTTTAAACTAATTTGAAATTATTTTCCCATTACTGATTGATTGATTGATCACATGCGAGCATGGGTAGTTAGTGGGTTATTTGGTACAAGCATGCTAGGATGGTAATTCCCTAGAAATATATTGATGATGAAAAATCTAAAAAAATCTAGTTAGGTGGGTCATATTTCTAATGGAATGTTGATGTGTCCTATTCATACTGATCCTAAGGGAAGTGTTTACACATATTCCATGATCATTGATATGAGAGTGTGAGTATCCTATAACTTGGAACTATTGCATCATTGGGAAGATGATCATGTTTCTTATTGTGATTACTTTGGTATATATGCCATTGATTGTGAAACTTTTTTACTCATGCCTAGTTATTTATGTAAACTATTTTATATAAAAAAATTACTTAAGCTATTGTTTGAAATTTTTTTATCATCTTAAATAAAAAGCATGTTTTGTTTTAGATATGATATTGCACCGCCATGCCTGATTTATTTAAAATTTAAATCATTTTTTAGGTTCATTTTATGGCATCTTATCATGGAACACTTAGTGAGACCCTACTGGGCTTTTATCTCACACCCGACTTTTATCTTTGGGAATTTATAGATTTTCTGCTACCAGGTTTGAGTAAAGGAAAAGTGCCTCTTAGAGGAGGTGGGTTTTCTTGACCCTTTGAGCTTGGAGTGTTGATACCTATGGGGTTTTTGAGTTTATATTATTTGATTTTGATTACTTCATGATGTACTTTTTTTGTTTTAATATGCCTATTTGGTTTCTGGTACTGTCTCCTTTGAGAGTTTTTGAGCATACTAATTTATATCTGTTTCTTACACTATTTTGTGGAAAATTTGTTCCCACATTTATATTGTCTGATGCCAGGTTCTAGTGACCAACCCATGGGGAACTGGAATACCCTTCAAGATATGTCAGTGTTGGTTTGGGTATCAGGGTACCGGGGTAACTTTGGTAGTTTGTGAAAAGGTAGTATCATAGGTGTAGGTTGTGCATCTTTCCTTGATGTTAATATATAGTTGAGAGATATTTTTGGGATATAAGAGGTTGTTAAAAGTGAGTTACTATATATCTATCATCATAATGGGCCTTAACTCACCATTGGTGGTTTGGAAAAGGCGTCTTGAGGATTAGTTCTAGTATTTTCCCTTCTTTAGATGTGGGTAAGTTGAAATCAAAATCTTTTTTTCTTATCTGATGGGATTTATTTCCATGTTTATCTTATTGATTTTTTGATCTAAGTAATCTTCTAACATCTTAAATGTTATTTTTTGATGTTGTGTAGAATCATGACTCTGAGAAGACAGGTGAATATTCTACAAGAGGATGTTGTTGATTACCCACAGTGATTGAATCCTCCTGTGGACCAGAACCTCGTTGAGATTTTTTTACATGTTGTCCAAGCTCTAGGATGGGCACCTACACCTGTACCTATTTAGGATCTAGTTCTGGAACCTCAAAGGGATGAATTTGGAAGTTGTTCTTAGGTTTTCCTTCACCATAATCCACTAGTATTCCAAGACTTTAATAATCCTCAAGAGGATAAGGATTGGTTGAGTAGGATTGATCTTTTGTTTGAATTCTTGGAGATGCTTGATGCGATCAAGGTGAAATGTTCCACCTTCAAGATAGAAGGACCTAGTATGAGATTGTGGAACATGATGGTGATGCTGAAGAAGTATGAGGGTTTAGAGTGGAAGGAATCCAAATTTCTCTTCACTAACTAGTTCTATCCAGATTCTATGGTACCGACTAAGGCTATGAATTTTTTGAAACTTGAGCAGGCTGAGAGGATCATGACAAAATATGAGAACTGATTCACTAAGCTTGTATAGTTTGTAGCTGATATTATATCGAATAATAATATGAATACTCAAAGGTTCAATATGGGACTTAGATATGATATTCATTCTCTAGTTTTATTACCGAATCTCTCTTCTTATTTTGATGTGATGGATAGGGAAATGATGGTTGAACTTGATCTAGCTGGTAAGTCAGGGTTGATGGGAGTTCCTTTTTCTACCAGTGGAGGTTTTGTGAGTTCCCAAAAAGGAAAGATGAAAGGTGATGAGTCACATGGGGTATCTCAATAGAATTATTATTCTAGAACTCATACATTTCCTGGACGAGTCCCTTTTACTTGCTTTCAGTATGGAAAGTATGGGCACTCAAAACAGGTTTTCACTAAGACACCTAAGATTTTCAGTTATTGTGGACATTCAGGAAACTTATAGAAATTATTTTATATCTTATCTACTCTATGTAGTAGAATAGGATCATCAACACCAAAAATCACTATGGTGAAATCAAATGCTTCAATGTCTAAGTGGTTCCAGCCATGGGCATCTAGAATGAAGCTTCTTCATGTAGTGGAATAGTCTCCAGAGGAATCATATATGATTCCACTGATTGTGAGAGGTACCATCACTATATCTTTATATATATTTAATGATTTATTTGATATTGGTTCATCTCATTCATTTATATCAACTCATATTGTGAACCTGCTAAATCTTCCTACATAGATTTTATCTTATGTGATGGATATTACTACACCCCTCATAATGAAGAGAGAGCAGAGTCTCTGTTGTCCTACTTGTGTCTTCTCTTTATCAGAGATTGATCTTACTTGGGACTTTCTAGTTCTCAACATGAAACCTCTTGACATCATACTAGGGATAGATTGTCTTATTGCTAATAAATCCTAAATTGACTGTTATCTTTGATGGGTCTCCTTTACTACACTCGATGGGCTGTGTTGTATCTTTTAGGGAGAATGAGGCCTAAGATCGAGTAGAGTCAAACCTTATTATCCAGAATTTGGGGAAGTAATATCAGTGTTCACTTTTTACCTGGAGAGGGAATCTTTGAGTGATGATCTCCCTCCAGTTATCATTGAGTTTCCCAAAAAATTTCCTTCTGAATTCTCTAGTTTTCCACTAGTAAGGGAGGTAGATTTTTCTATTGATTTAGTGACTCATACTCAACTAGTATCCATTCCTTCTTACTATATAGAACCAGATGAAATGAAATAGTTGAAGACTAAATTGGATAATATATTAGAGAAATGATATATATGTCTGATTGTGTCACCTTGGGCAGCGTCTATTCTATTTTCTAATAAAGTTGATGAAAAATTCATCTATGTGTTTATTACCAAAAACTCAACCAACTTATGGTAAATAAAAAGTATCTATTTCCATGGATTGATGATTTGTTTTACTAGTTAAATGGGGTGAAGTGGTTCTTAAAGATTAATCTTTGGTCAGATTATCACCAGATGAGAATAAAAGAATATGACATTTAGAAAAATTCTTTACCTAGAAAGTATAGCTATTATGAGTACTTTGTCATGCCATTTGGTCTAACTAATTCTCAAGCAGTCTTTATAGATCTAATGAATGGGATCTTCCATGAGTATCTTGATATTTTCATAGTGATATTTTTGGATGACATATAGGTTTACTCTAAGTCCAAGGAGGATCATATGTTTCATCTGAGAACAGTTTTGAAATTATTTATAAATTGCCGACTTTATACCAAGCTATCTAAATGTAATTTTTAGATTCAGGAAGTGAAGTTCTTGGGACACATGGTGTCAGAACATGGTATCTCAATTTATCATGATAAGGTAAAAGATTTCATGACATGGGATAAACTATGATATGTTTTTTAGATTCATATCTTCTTAGGTTTAGTACGGTATTATTGCTGGTTTATAAAGGATTTCTCAAAGTGGGATTCTCCTATGACCTCTCTCACTTGTAATGGTGTAAATTTTTCTTGTAATGATAAATGTTATATTTATTTTGTTGATATGAAATTTATTTTGACTATTGTGTTGGTGTTGACTCTTCTAGAGGTTGGGCAAGACTATGTGGTCTTCTGTGACACATCAGGTTTGGTTTTGGGATGTGTTCTTATGCAGGGTGATCATGTCATTGCATATGGATCCTGACAACTTAGGCCATAAGAGAATAATTTTCCTACCCATGACCTTGAACTTGCAATTTTGATATATACACTTAAGAGTCAGCGACATTTCCATTTCAGAGAAAGGTTTACCATGTATTCCGACCATAAGAGGTTAAGTTTTATCTTCTCTAAAAAATATTTTAATCTCCACCAAAGGAATTGGGTAAAGTACCTACAATATTTTTATTTTGATATTGCCTATAGGTTGGGGAAAGTAAATGTTTTCACTGATGTTTTGAGTAGGAAACTTTTGACCCAGGCCATGAAATAATCATCGTAAGAGTAGAACTTGATGGTACTTTTTTTACAGTTTCATATCAAAGTTCGAGAGATAGGGGTGGAGGTTATCTTGGACATTGTTTAGTTCACCTATACTCTTCTCGATATGGTTCTTCAAGAAATGAAACTTGATGATGAATTATGTATCATTAGATACTCTCTTTATGGTGGGGATTCCATTGTTAAGTGGTCATTCTCCACAAAAGATGTGCTATATTTTCAAAATCGGATTTCATACCGTAACCTGTGAGAAAAGTTACGATGGGGGATTTCTATAGTTCCTTGTGGGATATTCAAATAGGAACCAAAAATATGTTTTATGATATGTAGCAATGATTCTGGTGGTCGGGTATGAGACGATACATCGCTGAATTTTTTTGCATTGTTATACTTTCCAACAAGTCAAGGCTGAGCACCAAAGACCTTCAGGTTTCCTTCAGCCACTTCCAATGCTGAATTGGAAGTGGGATGATATCTAAATGGAATTTGTGGTTGGGTTGTCATGTACCCATTGAAAGAATAATGTGATATGTTTTTTGATTGATAGGCTGACCAAATCAGCTCACTTTATACCCATTTGAGATATAACCAAAGTTGAGAAGCTGGGAAATATCTATTTGAGATAGATTGTTCATTTTCATGGGTTTTCATCTTCTATAGTCTCTAATATATATCCTTGTATTATTTATCTCTTTTGAAAAGGCCTTCAGTAGGAACTAAGATCTCAAGTTCGTTCGAGCATGGAATATCATCTTCAAATGGATGTCCAAATTAAGAGGGATATATAGATTCATGATGATATTCCTCATGAATGTGTCCTCGATTTTGGTGGAGCTTGGGATAAACATTTGGGACTAGTTGATTTTTCCTATAAAAATAGTTACCAGACTGCAATTATAATGGCTCCTTTTGAGGCCATGTATGGTTGGCCTTGTAAATCTCTGTTGTGTTGGTCACAGATCGGTGAAATTTCCTTGGTTGTACTTAGCTTGGTTCAAGAGATGACGGTAAAGATTTAGTTGATTCATCATAGAATGTTAATGACACTGAGCCAGTATAAATCTTGCGTTGATTGTCATTGTAGACCCTTAGAGTTTTTAGTTGGTGACCAAGTGTTCTTAAAAACTTTACCTTGTTTATTTCATCGAAGGCTTAAGAGGAAAGGGAATATTTATCTTCATTTTGTGGGACCTTTTGAGGTTGTTGAGAAGGTGGGGAAAGTATCTTACCATTTATCACCTCCACCACATTTGATGTCAATAAATAATGTGTTCCATGTATCATAGATATAAAAGTATTTTTCTAATCCATATCATGTTTTGAGATGGAGTGATCTTGATGTTGAGCCTAATCTATCCAAGACTGATCATCTATTCAGGATATTTGATTTTGATACAAATGTACTTCATGGGAGGATGATACCTTTAGTCTAAGTGATATGGAAACATAGTTCTGATACACATGTGACATGGGAGAGAGAGGTACTAATGAGAGAGTAGTGGCCTCATCTTTTTGATATGGAAACTTCTTGATAGGATTTATGGGGATATAAATTTTCTATGTTGGGGAGGTTGTAACATCTTGATATTATTTTTCAAGTACTCATTGACCCTCTTTTTTTATCATGCTTTGGTTGGAGTTTGTCTGAGGTTTTTTTGGGTGGAAAGTTAAAAAAAATTAGAAAAATATGGGTTTTGCACAGTTTGCAAATGGTTAGCCCAAACTTTGTGACTCCTAGTGTAAACTATAAAACCTCAAGAAGTGAGGGGTTTTATAGTTAGGACGCATGGTTTTTCTAACCATGTGTCCCTATATAGCTAATCGTACGAATGGTAAATTTTATTTCTGAAGTTTTTTTTAAAAAAAAATGAACCCCCTTATTACCTCTCGATTGAACCCAACTCCTCATAACTCATAATCCTAGATTTTAGGGGCTCTCAAGAACCCATTTTAGCTCCTTAAAACCCTTTCCTAGGAGGATAAAAGCATTGCAAACATCATTTGATCCCTCTCTAGTAAGTGAATATTATCTTGTTCCTTCTCTCATTCTCTCTCTTTCTTTCATCCATATGGTTTGTTAGATCATCATGTGTTTGATGGATCTAAACTCCTTTGATTTTAATCATGATTATAGATTACTTTTTGAGATATCCATTTCCATCGTTAATCAATGGAAAATCTCATTGTGAGTGTTAGGTTATGTAATCTTCGTGATTAAAGGTAGGTGATTCCATTTAAGATTGGCCAATTAATTTAAACTTAAATTGCATTATTGTTTGAAATTGATTTCAATTGAATTGTGAAAACCTAATTTGGTGTGAATTGGATTTGGAACTTGAATTGGTATGGATTTTGGGGGAACCCCCCCCCCCCCCAATTCCAATGGAATTGGAAATTGGGGTGAAATTTGAAATTGATGGAATTTTTGAAATTGATTTGTGAATTGATTTTTGAGAAAAATGTATTAAATTGATTTAATAAGAACCTATGAATAGTTTTATCTTGAAAAAATCATGAATTGATTAAAAACTTGTGTTTCAGGTTTTTTAAGTGAAATTGGCATATTGAAACTGAAAATGGGGAAATTGTATTTTAAAATGATTTGAAATTATTTTCCCATTATTTATTGATTGAGCACATGTGAGCATGGTTAGTTAGTGGGTTATTTGGGACAATCATTCCAAGACTATAATTACATATAAATTGATTAAATATGACAAATCTAATAAAATCTAGTTATACAAATCACATTCCTAATGTAATGTTGATGAGTCCTGATTATCCAATAAAAACATATATTTTAATTACATTTTAATGGTATTAAATGTTCATTTTTGATCTTATGGGCCTGAGTTAGTGCATTTTCATTATGAACATCCATTCTCATCATTTGTGCACTTCATGCCTAATACACACCAATTTAGGCCCAATGAGTCATCTGATTATAAGGAATCTAATTATCAATATTTTAATTTGATATTTTGGAAACTATATCTACACTTAAATGTGAACATTTTTTATTCAGGGATCAGTGGAGAATTCATGGAGGATGATGGAGATATTTGGCAATGAAAGGAAGCAATTCTGGAGAAGGAAGATTGGACACCAGCCCACTTATGAGACTGTGGAGCCCAACATAAAGTCCCAATTAATCCCAAATTTCGTGTTATTCTATAAAACATGTATAGGAACAAATCACTCTTCATTATCCAATGCTAATTCGGCCTCCATGGTGTCCATTTAGGCGGCCCAAGTTAGAGATAAAATTCTGGGCCAGATTCTGCGGCCCAAAAAACATCCCACTAATATGATCATATCTCAGCATACACAACTCCAAATGAGCCCAAATTTTACAGGAGTCTATAATAAATAATGATATCAATTTTCTTATTCTATGTCCCACTCTGATTATGCCATCTAGTAGTACTTACAAGCGCTTCTTTTCGGTGAAGTAAAACTGGATGCCACCTCGGGTCAAGGGTAGAAAAATAAACTCCCCTTACTTTCCACCCACCTATGGCCTACAAAAGTTAATTGAGGAGACTTGGACTGTTTGAGGCTCGACCCAAGGGCTCAAAAATGCCTATTTAAGGCAGTGGTGGTGAAGGAGTTGAGAATCTTGGATGCTTTGTTCAATTTTAATGTTATGTTGCAATTTTGTTGTCTCAAATTTGTCTTTTACATGTAAGTTGTTCAATTCACTTTAGTTTCTTAATAAAAGTTATTCTTATACTCTAATTCTGTTTTTCTTCATATCACTTTGATACCTTTGGATAAAGGTGTGAATTTATTCATACCAAACCTTGTGAAATTATTCACACAACGGTGGAGTGATCATTTTATTTTTGTTGTTTTCTTTACTTCTCCATTTCCTCCCTCATGAGTCTACTTTCCGCTTCCATTGAAATCATGGGATCAATGGAGGGCTAACCCACTTATGGGTTGATCCAAGGGAGTAGCAAGGGGATGGATTGGATGTTATTTATCACCTCATTAATGTATAATCACATCTTTAATTGAGATTTTTATTTGATGATTTTTAAACTCCATCGTCCTTGTTGAATTTAAGGCCACACACTTCAAGTGCTAATACGAACATTTACCTTGAAGTTCTCAAAACTTTGATCCTTCAAGTGTATAGGTGATTAGTATTAAAGGTTGTAGGAATTAAACCAGTAATTTATGATGTTGTTTTATCTCATTAAATGAACCCATCTCAAATATAAGAAATTGAAATCATTAAAAAGGAAATACGTCCAATTCACCCCGAGCGATAACCTAGGATCAACTCATTCTTTTAAATTGAATTCACTTAAGTCTCTTGTAGTTCATTTAAACCCATCTAAAATCAAACCAATTTGGCTAATTCATATCCAAAAACAGTCCTTAGAATGTGTGTGTCTATAGGTTACTTCTTAGGTCTTTGTGGATTCGACAACCCGAGCTAGACTACAAGGACCGTTCTACCTTCATATCTTGGGTAAATTTGAGAGAGAATCAAATTTTGGAACCATTGCTGGGGACCCAAGTAAGTCATATAAACACCCATTATATTCTCCCCCATTTCTTATTTTCTCATCCAAATTCTCTTATCTTGTCCCTTTCTCATTTTTTTTTCTTTTGGCGCATGTCCGCCTACACTCGCGATCAATCAAACTGTCTAGTTAGGGTGGATAGTCCTGGATTTGGGGAGTCAAGTACACCAAGGGAACTCATTCCATTAGATCCTAATCTTCCTAATACTCTATAGTCCAAAATTGATCCAATTTAAATGGAAGGTCTTCAGATAAACCAACTCATAAACCCGGGTGGAAACCAAAATGGAAACCCAAATGAGGTAGCCCCAAACTTGGGGAATGCAATGGATCAAACCATGAATGACTACCTCACACCTTCCTGGACCAATTCCCCCTCATGCATTAGACACAATTCCCTAGGATATTCCAACTACATCTTTAAACCCCATGTCCTAAACCACCTTCCCACATTTCATGGAATGGAGTCTGAGATTCCATACCTGCACATTAAGGAGTTCAATGACATTGTAGAAACCATGTGTCCCACACATCAACTAGAATCAGCTAAGATGAGGCTATTTCCTTTTTCTTTAAAGGATCGAGCTAAAAATTGGCTAAACAATTTGAGACCATCATCCATCAACTCTTGGGACCAACTACAAAGAGAATTCTACAAAAAATACTTTCCCCACCACAAAACAATTGCACTTAAAAAGAGTATCCAAAACTTTTTTGAAAAAGAGGGAGAGTCATTCTATGAAACATGGGAAAGGTTCAAAGACACGCTAAACATGGTTCCACACCATGGTTTTTCTATTCCTGAACAAGTGAGAATTTTCTATGAAGGGTTGGTTCTGGGGAACAAACAATTCATTGACATGATGTGTAATGGAACATTTAAAAACAAAGCCCCAAATGATGCTTACGAGTATCTAGAAATCCTTTCTGAACAAAACCAAACATAGGGAACTTCACCTTATTATGAAAAGCCACAAATAAATACTGGAATTCATACACTTAGAGAAGAGGAAATCCTTAGGGCCAAACTTGCAGCACTCTCTAAGAAGGTTGAAGAGATTGACCTTAGGAAAGTCCATGAAATCCAAATTGTTGACCCTGTTTGCACAATTTGTGACAAACATGACCATAAGACAGACAATTGCCCAACCATTCCATCCATCAAGGATGTTCTCTTAGGAGGACCCCCAGCAGAAGTAAATGCTTTGAACTTTCAAAAGCCTCAATACCAAAACAACTTCAACCCAAGGTATAATGACCACCCAGGCTTCCGCTGGAAAGATAACCAACAACCTAGCCAACCACAGGGACAAAATCCTTACCCCCATCAGAACTACCAAACCCATAACTAGTTCCAAACCCAACCTATCCAATACCAACAGCCACCAGTCCATTTTCAAAAAACCATCCCACCTCCAAAATATCCCCCCGGGATAAACCAATCTTCTCAAGCACCAACCCAAACTGTTCCACAAATCCTACTAGAAAAACTATGCAAACAAATGGAGAGGATGAACTCGGAGGTATCTTCCCTAAAACAAGAAATTCAAACCATCAAAACTGGAAAGGCACCCATTCCTACTCAGGCGGTTTCATCCTCAATTTCAAGGGGAGATTCAAGTTGTGCTCAAACAACTCATGAACAACTAAAGGATGTGACTATTTTAAGAAGTGGGAAATCAATTGAGAAACCTGAACAACTAATTCAGAACCCACCTAAAGATTCAAACTTGGATGAAAATTCAAATGAACCACAAGATCAAACATAGGAAACTAATAACATTGTCAAGGAAACAACTCTTCAACAAACAACCCCACAACCTGCACCATTTCCTAAACACATGAGGGGGAAACCCAAGCCTGAACTGAGTGAAACATTGAGGGAAATATTTTCACAAGTCAAGTTGAACATAACTCTTCTCAATGCAATCCAAACCATACCTTCATACTCAAAGTACCTTAAGGTATTGTTAACTTTTAAAAGAAAATTTTCACATAAAAACCAAGTCCTTTTGGCTGCTAATGTGAGTACCACCATTCAAGGGACCATTCCTCCTAAGTTGAAAGACCCAGGTTTCCCTTACATCAATGTTGAACTAGGAGAAAGCAAATTTTTCAAGGCCTTGTGTGATCTAGGTGCTAGTGTCAATCTCATCCCCTATGTCGTGTACTGCCAGTTAGGCCTAGAAGAACTCCAACCCACGTCTGTCACACTTCAACTTGCTGATCGTAGAATTAGGGTTCCAAAGGGGATTTTAAAGGACGTTCTGGTAAAGGTTGAAAACTTCATCTACCCTGCTGACTTCACTGTCCTTGATAACCATCCAAACTTAGGAAATAAGGAACAAACCCCAATCATCCTTGGTCGTCCTTTTCTTGCAACAATCAACTCTGTTATCTGAGTCTGAAATGGGAACATGACCATCACCTTTGTGAACATGAGTCTAGACTTGAACATCTATAATGCAAGCTCGCAAATAGGGGATGATGAGGACATTCATGAAGTAAACATGATAGGAAGAATTGATAATGAATCCATAGAACATCAAGGAATATTTGATCAGGATGAGATTGATTTCCTTTGTTCATATGAAGGAAGTTTATCTCATTGGCTTGAATCATTTTCAAATTGCTCTTATGATGAAGTCTTAGGTCCAAAAATCAGTGAAACCTTTCAAGAAACCACTTTCATGGAGACCACTCCAACTTTCTTCCCTAAATCTGATCAATCCAATCTAGTAGCTGAAACTTATAAATTTTGGGAATCAATCCTATCTGAAACTCTAAAAAAAGAAATTGAAATTGATTCAATGTCCCAATCTTCTGTTGAAATTTCGAACCAACCTGATCTTGAATTGAAGGAACTTCCCGCTACACTCAATTATGCTTTCCTAGGGGACAATAAAACACATCATATTGTCATTTCTTATTCTCTTGAATCCAATCATGAGAGGATTCTTCTATATGTCCTTAGGAAACATAATAAAACCATTGGTTGGACCCTATCTGATATTCCTGGGATTAGCCCACTTATTGGGACTCATAGGATTTTTCTGGAATCTGATTCAAAGCCATGTCGTCAACTTCAACGGCGACTCAATCCTAATCTCATGGAGGTAGTAAGGAAAGAACTTCTGAAATTGTTAGAAGCTGGTATCATATATCCCATAGCTGAGAGTGAATGGGTGAGCCTAATCCAAGTGGTTCCAAAAAAGGCTGGAATCACAGTGATAACTAATGAGGATGGAGAGATTCTTCCAACAAGGGTGAGTAGTGAATGTAGGGTCTACATTGACTATAGGAAGCTAAACTCATTCACCAAGAAGGATCATTTTCCCTTACCATTCATTGACCAAGTCCTTGTGAGAGTGGCAGGTCATGCCTTCTGTTGTTTCTTAGATGGGTACTCAGGGTATAATCAAATTGAGGTCTCTCTAGAGGATCAAGGGAAGACTACATTCACATGTCCATTCGAAACCTTTGCCTTCAAACGCATGCCCTTCGGGTTATGAAATTCCCCTAGAACCTTCCAGCGGTGCATTATGGGAATCTTCTCAGACATGGTAGGGGATTTTCTAAAGGTCTTCATGGATGACTTCTCTGTGTTTGGGGATACATTTGAGGGATGTTTGCAGAATGTGGATAGATTCTTATCAAGATGTGAAGAAAATAATCTGGTCCTAAACTGGGAAAAATTCCATTTCATGGTTAAAGAGGGACTTGTTCTAGGCCATCTGGTCTCGAGTAGGGGGATTGAAGTTGATAAAGCAAAGGTTGACATCATTCGTCACCTTCCATCACCCAAAACTACCAAGGAAATGAGGTATTTCTTAGGACATGCTGGTTTCTATAGAATATTCATCAAGGACTTTAGTTCAATATCTCGTCCCCTTTGTGCTCTCCTAGTAAAGGATGATCCATTTGTTTGGACAGAAAGCTGTGAGGTTTCATTCTCAACCCTCAAATCCTCTCTCACCTCTCCCCCCATAATGAAATCTCTAAATTGGAACCTTCCTTTCAAACTTATGTGTGATGCCAGTGACTTTTCTGTAGGATCTGTATTAGGAAAACGTTGTGATAAAACTCCTTATGTCATTGATTATGAAATAAAATACTTAAATGATACCCAAATCAACTACACCACCACTGAAAAGGAGTTACTTGCTATTGTGTTTGCTTTAGAAAAGTTTAGGTCCTACCTCTTAGGATCCCCCATCACTGTGTTTGCCGACCATTCTGCACTAAAATACCTCTTCCAAAAACAAGATGTCAAGGCTAGACTGATTAGTTGGGTCCTTCTCTTACAAGAATTTGACCTCACAATCAAAGATAAAAAGGGCGTTGAAAATGTTGTAGCTGATCACCTCTCTAGGATGGAATTCAAAGACAACTCAAATCACCTTTCTGTGTCTGATTCATTTCCTTATGAACACCTATACTCTGTGAGTGACTGCCCTTGGTATGCCAACATATCCAATTTCTTAGTTACAGGAGTCATTCCAAAATTCTTAGGGACTCAAGCTCGAAGGAAATTCCTTTCTGATGTTAGACACTATGTGTTTGATGATCCATACCTCTATAAGTTCTGCCCTGACCAAGTCATTAGGAGGTGTGTTCCAGAATCTGAACAAGAGTCTATCCTTAAATTCTGTCATAGTGAGGCATGTGGAGGTCACTTTTCCTCTAAGAAAACATCTGCTAAGATTCTTTAATGTGGTCTCTTATGGACCACCCTCTCAAGGGACTCCTACACATTTTGTCAAAGATGTCCTAGGTGTCAACAAGTAGGGTACATCACAAAAAGGAATCAAATGCCACTCACTCCCATCTTAGTGGTTGAAATCTTTGACTGTTGGGGAATTGATTTCATGGGTCCCTTCCCAAACTCTCAGGAATACCTATACATACTCTTAGATGTTGATTATGTCTCAAAATGGGTTGAGGCCATTCCCACTAAGTCCAATGATTATCAAGTTGTGATTCGATTTCTGAAAGAGAACATATTTTCAAGATTTGGAATTCCTAGGGCTATAATCAGTGATCGAGGAACCCATTTCTGCAACCACCCATTCTCTTCACTCATGTCTAAGTATGGTATTTCTCATAAAGTGTCTACTGCATAACATCCTCAAACCAATGTTCAAGATGAGTTAGCGAATAGGGAGATTAAGAAAATTCTTGAAAAAACTATCAATCCCTCTAGGAAAGATTGGTCTGATAAACTCTTAGATGCTCTTTGGGCCTATAGAACCGCATATAAAACCATTTTAGGAATGTCACCATATAGGTTGGTTTATGGAAAAGCATTTCATTTACTTGTTGAAATTGAGCATAAGGCCTTTTGGGAAATTAAGAAAATGGATTATGATCTCTCATTGGCCGGAACAAAAAGGAAATTAGATCTCAATGAACTGGAGGAACTAAGGATGGAGGCGTATGAAAATTCAAGGATCAATAAAGCTAGAGTTCAAGCCTACCAATCTAGGAATATCAAGGTCAAACATTTTGAACCGGGAAAACTTGTGCTCTTGTATAGTTCAAAACTTCATTTACACCCAGTAAAGTTAAGGTCTAGATGGCCAGGTCCTTTCATAGTGCATCATGTGTACCCCCATGGGGCAGTAGAGATTCAAGATCCCACAAGTGGTTACATTTTCAAGGTCAATGGTCAAAGGTTAAAAACATTCATTGAATCATTCAATAAACAGGAAATAGAGGTTGAGTTAACTGAGCCAACCTATGAACCAGGAAAAAAATTGATAGATTTAGGGTTCAAGTCGAGCTAACGACGTTAAAAAAAGCGCTGCATGGGAGGCAACCCATGGTTTTCAAGTTTCCTATCATTTTGTTGTTTTAATAAAATTTATATTTTAATTAATCGTTTTTATATTTAAAAAAAATAGACTGTTGACCTGTTCTTCTATTATGAGTATGGATGGGTATGAAAGGGGATCACCATATTCATCCATGTCACGTGGTGTGATCCTTGAGTAATACCTTACCCAGAAATTTAAAAAGAAGACAATGTATCATCAGTTTATTTTGTTTTATTTTTATTATTTTATATGTTAAGATAAAAATAATAAAAATAATAATAATATAATAATAATAATTAAAAAAGGGGACACGCCATAGGTCGTGGGGCAAACCCTGTCACAACCGGCGAAGCCGCGGGGACTCGAACCCGGGACCGAAGGGAGACAGGGGCGCGCGCTTACCATTGACCTACGGCTTAATGTGCTTACTTATTCTATAATTTTTATATATATACTTGTATTTTAATTATATATATATATATATATATTGTTTTGTTTTGTTTGTTTGTTTTCCTTTTTCCACTAGGGAATTTTGCAAGCGACATGGATATCAAAGGACTAAATTCGAGCGACAAGAACTTCAAACTTCAACCACCAGGTGACTTCATTCCATGATCCTCATATTTCAATTTCCTTATTGAACTCCCCTTTTATTCCTCTACCTCATTCTAAATTTTATTTTTACGAAACTAGGGACAATTTCATTCTAAGTTGGGGGGTGTGGAAACAAAATGTTTGTTTTAAAAAAATGATAAAAAAAGTAAAATTTCTTTATCATTCATATAATAACATCTTTTATCACATTAAAACTACATAGAAAATAACTTTTATTTCCTTGACTCTTAATTTAATTCATGATTAAGTTTAAAATCATTAATTTTGGAAGTTTGGTTGTCCAATGAAAATTTTCATCATTTTTATTTTCATTCATTAAATCAAAACGTCACAATGCACGTCCTCTAGACTGTGGGGTGATAATTTGAATTTTTGGGGTCCTATAATAAATAGCATAGACTGGTTTGATTTTTATGAATAATATGAGTATTCAAAAAAATATAAATAAAAATTGTGTGTAGAGCAATGGATTGATAAAATGTGAGGCTTTCGACACTTGGGGATCGTGACTCCAGAGTTGTCTAGCCCCAAGTTTTTCAATCTATCTCTATTTATGGTAATATGACTTTGTTTTTTATTAAGTTAACTCGAGACGATGCCCGAGTATGTGGGCTTCACTTGGTGCCCTAAGGCCTTTGAGTCTGGGAGTCATCGGTAAAGTCTTGCTACATGGGTTAATTTGATTAACTGCAATATCAATTACTATAGAAATATTGCAAAAAAAATCCAAAAAAAAGGAATGAAGAATACTCATATTAGGATTAAATGTGATTCCACCTAGCGCTTCCATGATTTCCCCCTTGAATGAAAATGAACCCCCATATCTATTGTGATTCACAACACATCATTACACCTAATTGAGTTGGATGAAGTATGATGATGGATTTGATCAAAGGAATGGGCTTGGGATTGGGATATTCTTTTAAATTCATCTTGTTTTAAATTATCTTGATAGGTTATAAAAATATATTTGTGTGCAATTTACATTGTGAGCACTGTTTGTTATAATGTGTTTGAAGAAAGGAATTCAAATAAAATCATTGAATTATTTGCTCGGGACTAGCAAATCTCAAGTTGGGGGGTGTGATTATCCAATAAAAACATATATTTTAATTAAATTTTAATGGTATTAAATGTTCATTTTTGATCTTATGGGCCTGAGTTAGTGCATTTTCATTATGAACATCCATTCTCATCATTTGTGCACTTCATGCCTAATATACACCAATTTAGGCTCAATGAGTCATCTGATTCTAAGGAATGTAATTATAAATATTTTAATTTTATATTTTTGGAACTATATCTACACTTAAATATGAACATTTTTTATTCAGGGATCAGTGGATAATTCATGGAGGATGATGGAGATATTTTGCAATGAAAGGAAGCAATTCTGGAGAAGGAAGATTGGACACCATCCCACTTATGAGACTGTGGGGACCAACATAAAGGCCTAATTAATCCCAAATTTCTTGGAATGCTATAATACATGTATATAAACAAATAACTCTTCATGATCCAATGCTAATTCGGCCTCCATAGTGTCCATTTAGGTGGCCCAAGTTAGAGATAAAATTATGGGCCAGATTCTGCGGCCCAAAAAAACATCCCACTAATATGATCATATCTCGGAATCCACAACTCCAAATGAGCCCAAATTTTACATCCGGATATAACACATCCGGAGCTCCGTTTTATTATTCTATGGACCACTCTGATTCGGCCATATAGAAGGACTTAAAATCGCGTCTGTTCGGTGAAGGAAAGCTGGCTGCCACCTCGGGTCAAGGGTGGAAAAATCAACTCCCCTTACTTTCCACCCACCTATGGCCTACAAAAGTTAATTGAGGAGACTTGGACTGTTTGAGGCTCTAGAAAAGGGCTAAAAATACCTATTTAATGTAGTGGTGGTGAAGGAGTTGAGAATCTTGGATGCTTTGTTCAATTGTAATGTTATGCTGTAATTTTGTTGTCTCAAATTTGTCTTTCACATGTAAGTTGTTCAATTCACTTTAGTTTCTTAATAAAAGTTATTCTTATACTCTTATTATGTTGTTCTTCATATCACTTTGATACCGTTGGATCAAGGTTTGAATTTATTCACGCCAAACCTTGTGAAATTATTCACACAACGGTGGAGTGATCATTTTATTTTTGTTGTTTTCTTTACTTCTCCATTTCCTCCCACATGAGTCTACTTTCCGCTTCCATTGAAACCATGAGATCAATGGAGGGCTAACCCACTTATGGGTTGATCTAAGGGAGTAGAAAGGGGCTGTATTGGATGTTATTTATCACCTCATTAATGTATAATCACTTCTTTAATTGTAATTTTTATTTGATGATTTTTAAACTCCATCGTCCTTGTTGAATTTAAGGCCACACACTTCAAGTGCTAATACAAACCTTTACCTTGAAGTAATCAAAACTTTGATCCTTCAAGTGTATAGTTGATTAGTATTAAAGGGTGTAGGAATTAAACCAGTAAGTGATGATGTTGTTTTATCTCCTTAAATGAACCCATCTCAAATATAAGAAATTGAAATCATTAAAAAGGAAATACGTCCAATCCACCCTGAGTGATAACCTAGGATCAACTCATTATTTTAAATTTAATTCAATTAAGTATCTTAGAGTTCCTTTAAACCCATCTAAAATCAACCCAAGTTATCCACTTCATAGCCAAAAAAAAGTCCTTAGAATGTGCGTGTCTATAGGTTACTTCTTAGGTCTCTGTGGATTCGACAACCCAAGCTAGACTACAAGGACTGTTCTACCATCATATCTTGGGTAAATTTGAGCAAGAATCAAGTCCTATTCAGCATGAGCCTGAGGGATGTGTGTACACATATTCCATGATCACTGATATGAGAGTATGAGGATCCTATAACTTGGAACTAGTGTATTGTAGGGAAGATGACCATGTTTCATATTGTGAATACTTTGGTATATATTCCATTGATTGTGAAACTATTTTATTCATTCCTAGTGATTTATATAAACGGTTTTATATAAAATGTTTACTTAATCCATTTTTTCAAATGTTTCCATAATCTAAAATGAAAATCATGTTTTGTTTTAAATATGTAATTATACTTCTATGGCTATTTTATTTAAAATTAAAAGCATGTTTTGGATTTATTTTATGGAATCTTATTATGGAACATTTGGTGAGACCCTACTGGGCTTTTATCTCACACACTACCTTTACTTTTGGGAATTTATAGATTTTCTACTGCCAAGTTTGAGTAAATGTAAAGAACCTCTTGGAGGAGGTGGATGTTCTTGACCTTTTGGGATTGGAGTGTTGATACCTATGGAATGTTTGATTTTATCTTATCTACTTTTGAGTACTTGATGATGTACTATTTGGGTTTTGATATACCTATTTGGTTTTTGGTACTGTCTCCTTTGGGTGTTTTAGATCATAAAAATTTGTATCTATTTCTTCCACTATTTTTCAAAAAATCTGTTCCCACTTTTATATTATATGATGTCAAGTGCTAGTCTGTTAGAACCAAAAGTGGCCTAGATACCCTGAGAGGGGGGTGACTTAGGGTATGGATATTCTTTTCTAAATTCTTCCTACCCCACTAGATCTTGAACTCTTTATTATAAGGGTCACTTTGTTTTCACTTAAGTGTTAATTATGATCTTATTCTTTCCATCTTTATCTGATGATGATGCTTTGAATGTAATGTAGGAAATCAAGCACAAGGATACATTGATTTTTACTTGGTTCACCCTCACTGAGATACATCTATGGATCATGCAATGACGATATGATGATTGTACCAAATTCACTAAGGCACGCTACCAATAATGATGGTTCAGGCTAGATATCTTCTATACTCAGGCTCACTGCCTTTACAAGGTTTAGGTTCTACTCACTGAATTCTCAAGGGTTACTCCCTATGTCTCTTTCTCTATCTCACTATCGGTGGAAAGGATCATCGTCTTCCTCTTCCTTTTCTCACTGCTCTTGGAAGGGATTCAAACACATTTTATGGACATGTAGGTCCCTTCATTATCTCTAATTAATGTATCATTCATTGTATGTAGATGCTCTATCAAAGTTCCACTTTCATTCAATTGATGAATATCAATTTACCACAGATTTACTAGGAAATCCCTTTTAAACACTTTTCACAATGCTCACTACCTTCGCAGAATTTTCTCTTTCGTGAAGCTCCTTCGTGGAGCTCTTCGTGAAGCTCCTTCGCGAAGCTCACATAACCTTCCTTTCATGAAATTTACTTAGCCTTCATGAATTACCTTACTTTCCTGATGCTCAGAATATTTAGTTTTCCTATATACTTCATGAATTTATTTTCATGAAATACCTTCAAGAACAACTTTGATGATGCTCAGAACATTCGGTTGGCTTATAGCCTTCACAAACTTCTTCACATACCACTTTCGCGAACCACCTTCGCGATTCCAGATCCTTAAGATCTTCATTTAGTCTTTCTTATTTTCTGAAGGAGGTAGAGGCCTATTTATAGGATTTTCCACTAATTCCAAAATTTTCCATGCCACACCATCACCATTTCGCGAAGCTCCCTAATTTCCTTCACGGCGTTCGCGATGCCTGTCGTAATCACGGAGATCACCATCAAAAACCTTTGCACCTTCATGGACCACTCTTCATAAACCCAATCTTCGCAAAATTAATTCCTTTACCATATTTTTATATGGACTTCAAGAAAATATAACTTTCATGATGCAATCCAAACTCTAAATTTTGGATCCCAAAAATGTGGCAAACACTGGGAAATGGCGTCACCTTGTGTACCCAATTTTTTGTACCACTTCCAAGGAATTCATTCCTTCATCTTGGATCTTTTTCAACATACCATTTCAATGATATCTCAGGACTCTAAAACTTATCGTGGGAACCTTCTTTTTCAACAAATACAATCAACCCAAAAATGTTGCAATGTTACCTTAAGGTATTTTTTCCCAACATAGTTGCCAACCCATGGGGATCGGGAACGCACTTCAGGATATATCGATGTTAGATCAGGTATCAATATAATGGGGTATCTAGGCTAGTTTGTGACATATGCACAACATATACATATATATACATACACATAAGCATGCACATACACATGTATATGTACACGTACAACACATACATACACATGCACATGCGCATACATACATTTTTTAGAGTTGGTGCCCTAGAACCAACTACTTTTTTACTTTGGATTACATGTATATTCAAATAAATGAATATTAATATAAATATATTATCACATATTGTTTTTTCTTCTATATAACATTGATGTGATAATGTCCAGGAGTATTTGTCACATGATAAGGTCATAGAAGTTCCCCACTATGATGATAAACTTAAAATTATATGATGATATTCTTAAATATAGTTTTGTGGTTGGATAACATACGATAATAGGGAACATAGTATATAGACAGTCGGGTGTGAGTACTCGTAAGTGGATGAGGCTTCTTCTCATGATGTTCACACTTAGTAATCACTGGGATGGGAGATTTTGATAACAGGCCAGCCGATAGGAATTTCACATGTTTTGGTGTCATTGGATATTACTATATATGAGCATTTATAATGGTTATTAGACTTTAATATTATTATTAATTCATTCCATGACTCACGCACTTAGATTTACTGATAAAAACCATCATGCCATATGTTGGCAGGAAGTATGGTATGTTGGGTGCATCATGAATGACATGTTATTAGTAGATAAGTTGAGGAAGTATTATTCCCTTACATATTTATAGAAGTTGATATCTAGACCCTTTGATTGAAATATAACTATTGCATAAATTCCATGGTCACGGTGTAACAATGCTTATTTCAGATAGTCAAAGAAAGATGTATCATGTATATAGGTTGATGATGTGGATGTGCAACCTGATTGATGAGATATTGAGACAAATGTATTATATTACATAGTGAGTTCTCTTATTTGGTTTTCAACATTACGACATTAAATTATTTCTCTTAGGTTTCTTGACCCATTGTTAGATAGTAGTCTTGGACTTTAGGTAATTATGCCTAATGCCAACGAGAAATAATCCTAGAGGGTCACACACTAAGTGTTTCCATTGATCTAGATTAAATTATATTTTAATTTAATTAATGTAATAAATATCATCCTCAATACCAAGAAATAATTTTATTCAATTTTTATTAATTTCATAAATTAAATAAATATTTATTCATTGGATTGTGATTAAAATATATCTATTTATTTTGTTGAATATTTAATAAGTATTTATTTTCTAGTTTGTTAATTAAATATTTATTTAAGTGAATAAAATATTTATTCGGGTATTCAATAAATGTAGAAGAGTTTGAGTGGACCAAGTCTATGTCTGGTGATGAATATTAATTAACAAGCTGGTAAAATAATATTTATCAACACACAAGTTAGTGTGCATCATAAAATAATATTAATATTGTTATTATCATATGGTATATGGTTTATTAAAGATTATAAAATTATTTAAGGGTTGGTACACAATTAAATAATATGTTTAACCTAAATTTTAGCCCTATAAATAGATGGTTATGTCTATTGTGTTGGGTTAATCGAAAATTGAGAATTGAGACTTATTACACACAATGGACTTCTCTCTCTCAATTTTTCCTCCTCTCTTCCTCTCAAAAATGGGAAGAACTCCTTCAAGTCTAAAGGAACTTGAGCGATCAAGACGAACAAGGCAAGAGGATTGATTTTCTACACTGGCACCCAAAAATGAAATGGTGTCGTTCAGAGATCAAAGGAGCATGTGTGGATCACCACTAAATGGATTCTATACTTGGATCCTTATGGTGCAATAAAGGTAATCCAGAAAGGTTTTTTTCATAAGATCAACATGATATATGAAGAAAGATCCTAATATAAGGTAATCATTTCTTCAGATATAAATAAATAAATTATAAATTTAATGTGCAATATCCTCTATTGGGGTTTTGGGAAACTCTAAATTAAAAAGAAAATTTAATTTATTGCACACCAAAGGTGCTTTCACTGCACCTAGAACCTTCAAGTGGTATCAGAGTGGTCACATTTCAAATTTATAATTATTTATTTGATTATTGATCTATATGTGAAATGGTGGTTAAATTTTCATTTCAATAATTATTCATTCTTTAATCTAATTTTAATTAACATGTTTTTGATATGTTAATAATCATCATTCAATGTTTCGTTTTCTTAAAGGACTAAGAATAGATAAATAATGATTTGAGATTCCATCAGGAAGTTCCATGAATTCTGGATGGTAAGACCGGGTTACTCGACGTGTAGTCGGAATACATGTTGTGTACCCAAGTGCACTATATATGGACGTGCTATGGGATACACAGCATACCAAATTATAATTACATGTGGTGAATTTATTGCACACTGTGTGTAGATCAGGCCAGTCTGGAACATGACATGTCGGAATATATGGCGTGTAGGTGAAGTACACATTGTGTAGTCTACATGGATTAGTAGCAAAATTCATGAAAAACAAGTGGTCAAATACATGGTCAAAACTACATAAGACTGACAACCTTAATAATTAATGAATTACACAACATGTATCTGACATACACAATGTTTAGTTCATTAATTCCCACATCTGAAATACACACTGAGTTCCTCAGGGAGTTATGCAGACACACGACATGCAAGATACACGGTGTGTGGAAGGATTGTACACATCATGTAGTCTCACATACAACGAACACGCTGAGCCCTTCAACGGGTTTCACAAGCACATGGAAAGTAGGGTACATAGTGTGTAGCTGGTTATTACATTCAATGTGGTCCATCCAAGGTTCACATTGAATCCCCAGGGGTGTATCTCGGGTACACGATAATCAGGGTACATGGTGTACATCTCATAAGTACACGACATGTAGTCTCCTAATAAAGGAAAAAAAATAAATTCCATTAAATTTATAATTATAGCATTAAAAATATTACTATATTGATTGGAACCTAATGTATTTGATAATTTAATAATGGTTTTAAAGAATCATTAAATGCTCAATTAATTTATTGTAATAATCTGTCATTATTGGTTCTATCGTTTATTTTCCATGAATAATTTTAATGATGGGTATCTCCAAAATAATTTGAATGGTCATTAAGATGAAAGGTAATTAATTAATGCATTCATATTTATCTTAATAGTAAATAACGAATAGAAATAAATGTTAGCCAATGCAATTTTTCATAGATGTTGCATGTGTATGATCAATCATGAGCTTGACCAAGACCAGTGTATGTGTTGGCATTGATTAATTTAATTTATTTCATTAGTTTGCAATCATTAATTATTAAATTAAATATGATGGTCTATGAGTCATCCCTCCCTCTATTATGTAGGAATACATGTCCAAGGTTATTTATATAATCCCCTTAACTGATCCTTTGGTTCCCCTCGCTTGCATGTGAGTTATAAATACATGTAATTAATGGAGTATCTCAAGGCACATGGAGGTGGTTCAAGATGGAACCAAGATGATTTCAACCCAGGTGATACATAGGTGGATAGGTGGAATGCTACAACTCATGTCAAGACCAAAACAATGAGTTATTCCCCAGGCCATAGGTTGGTTTATTGTCCGCTCGATAAATCAACCATTAGATAAACTCATGATTGTGTTATTTATTTGTTTGTTTATTTATATTTATGAATTATTTATTTTATGGATAAAAGATCATGATCACATAAATAAATGAATTAATGTGCAAAGATGAAATTTAAATAAATGTATTATGTATAAATGTTTTATCCAACATGGTTATTTAGGTAGAATATACTTAATATTAACAAGTCATGTAAAGGATAAAACAAGATAAAATTTATGTATAATAAATAAAATTCTTCAACTAAATATTAATTCAGACTTTTCCTTCCATTACCTTATTAGGAATGAAACCAATAGAATGAAGTGTTTGACCAACCCTTGTTGGGAAACTTGATTTTATAAGAAGGTTATTATGAAGGATTTGGGTTGACTTAACCATTTTATATCAATAGAAGTATCCCTTGATATAATTGGTGTAATTTGGAGGCAAGTGTTGAGGAAATCCAAGTCAAGATTTCTGGATTAGGGAATCCATTCAATGGATCAAGGAGTTATAATCCCACGGTTGAAAAATACATGTCTACCTAAATACCTTCAAGTTGTTTGGCCAACCCTTGTTGGGGTTATGTGAAGGGGCATATGGATACTCATCGCTAGAATGTCCAAGAAACTAGACATTCTAAGTTCAATTGTGAGGGGTTTTGAGACTTGATAAAATAGTGGGAGATTTAATAAAAATTTAATTATAATTATTTCTCACATAATTTGTAATCAAGAAAAGTATTAATCATCCGTTTTAATTATTATAGAAAATGGAAAGTAAAACCACAGAAACAGTGTGATCATTCCTTAAATCAGTTTATATCCTTACAAATACGATGTTTTGGATATGGTATAATTGTTTATGATATGCAATATTATCAAAAAGTTTTTATTATGTATTATAATCCCCTACTCTTTTTCTACCACCCTAGCAGGTGAATGAAGGTGAAAATGATGTCTACCAGAGATATATTGAGGATTCTTATTATGTTCATTGTATTATATTATTAACTATGTCCAGATATTTAATGATATAACATAAATATATGTATGATTACACTATAATATCTCATTTTCTTTCTCTTGAGAAAGATGAGGAAAAGGCTTGAAATAAATAAGATTTCCAATGCACTACATCAGTGTAAACTGGAAGAAGGTAATCTAACTAATGATCATGCTTTCAAAATTCTAGGTTATATTGATTAGTTACTGAAATTGTTCTTCCACTTAGATAAGAAATTATCCATTAATCTTATCTTATTATCTTTACCATCAAGGTTATAATTATTTTTCCAAACTTGAATAAAAAAAATGGATAAATTTATTGGGAAACTTTTATTCATACTTCACCAAGTAGATAAGGATTGGTTGAAACCTATTTCTCTACTCCTTATAGTGAAAAGATTGAAAGAAAAGTATGAAGATCCCATGGATAATATAAACCCAAAAGATCCTTTATAGCGTCCTTAAAAGAGACAAAATATTCAAAGGCAAAAGAATGAACCAGAGGTTATTTTCTTATTATGTTGATAGAATAGATACTAGAAAAGAAATTATAATGAATTAGAGAGGCAAGTAGTTACATCCACTTCTGGTATATTCATCAAGTTTCTATTCGCTTCTTGGGTATTAAATATAATATTTTTATCTTTTCTAAAAGGGAATTCCCATGTGTGGCCTTTTCAAACCCTCCACTCATGGTAACCCCCCTCCTCCACGAAGAGGTCACTACCTTGAGGTAGATCCCCAGCCGAGAAAGGAGTCGTTGCCAGCCGAGATGGCATAGCGTCCCAGAGGGTGACAGCCCGATCAGTGATGGTTCATCAAAGCAATCCGTCAGCACATTGGGCCGCGCCTCATTTTGCTCACCCAGTTGAGACTGAGCGACCCGGAAAGACGGGTGGATCCCGGGGGAGAGGCTCGCCCCGAAAGTGGAATCTCAGGATTCGAACCCTAAACCTCCCAAAGAACAGAGATGTTGTACCACTCTCCTTCACCACCACGCCACCACCGAAGTGGCTAAATGTGTTGTTGGGTAACGAGGTATTGGGGTGGCCTCCCCACCTACGCGTAGCACGTCCCCAGTGAGGCCTAAGGTGGCCAACCCTTGGGCTTAGTCCAGTTCCCAACAGGGTAGAGGGGCCCATGAGAGGTTTGTTAGCATATAATGCATGTTTCCTTGCGAGGACTTGAACCCATAACCTCGAGGTCAGGACACCACCGCCTTTAACCAACTCACTTGTGCCCCGAGGGAAAACGTGTTGTTGGGTAACGAGGTATTGGGGTGGCCTCCCCACCTGCGCGCCGCATGTCCCCAGCGAGGCCCAAGGTGGCCAACCTTTGGGCTTAGGCCAATTCCCAACAGGGTAGAGGGGCCCACAAGAGGTTTTTTAGCATATAGTGTGTGTTGCCTTGTGAGGACTCAAACCCAGAACCTCAGGGTCAGGACGCCACCACCTTTAACCAACTCACATGTGCCCCGTGGGCAAACGTGTTGTTGGGTAACGAGGTATTGGGGTGGTCTCCCCACCTGTGCTCTGCACGTCCCCAGTGAGGCCCAAGAGTAGAAAGGTTGTAAAGTGAACTCAAAGGGATCTGAGAAAGGGTTACTCCTATGTTAGACAAGGGGGGATCACTATTACTCATTTCCATATTTGATTGATTCAAGTTTGTAATAAGTGTGACCAAAACATTTATCTTAGTGTCTGACTTGGCACAATGAGACATTATTTCATTTTCTAAATAAATGATGTTATGGTACTTAAATACTAAACTAATGGTTTGGTAACTCTTGAATCACAAAATATAAATTGCAGTGAATGATCAATATAAAATATAAGACTCTTAACTGATTGTGGAAAGATAATTATTTTTCAAATAAAACTAAAAGTAGTTGACCTGTTTATACCCATAAAAGTGTTTTAGACTCAATTGAGCTAAGATACTGGATATACAAACAAAATGCATATCATGTTTTAGATAAATAAACATTTATAAATAAAGGTACATCAAAAAACTTTTAGAGTTGGTTCAACATGGCCATGTGAACTATTCTGAAGCTGGAGGTAACTTCATATACTTCATGAGATTTCTTTAAGAAATTTTAGAAACACTCAATGTAGTAAATGAGTGCACTTGATAAAGATTGAGGAATCTCTGAGATGACTTGTTAGAAAACATCTTATCCAAGTAATTATTGATCATATATATTGAGTAAAGGTTATCCATAACTCACATTTTCTTATATACATCATTTTTATGGTGGTAGTAAAAGGAATATCAATGATGAGTCTTATATATATTGCAAATCTTCCATCATTCCTTCTGATAAATGTTTTGCAAATAGAAGTGAAACAACTAATCATATGCCAACCATATTGTCTAATTTATATCATATCAATTGTAATATGATAATAATATATTAGGACACTACCACAAGTGTTTGTTGAGAACCGTTACTTAAAAGATGGCCTTAGCTACAAATGAACATTAAAACACTAAGGTGCATCTACATTAATGATCATATAGCCACTAAGGATATTAACGTCTAGTCGAGATCGGCTATATTTCCCTAAAGGAAGCATGTATCTTTGAAGATAGTGGGAGTATAATTAACTTATATTGGTTAAGGCTCTTGATGTATATGGGTTGGTATAGGAATACTGGACTCCACTATGCTTAGTGGGAGGAGTAGTTCCAGAGACGCATACTGCATAGGAACTTATAACCAAAGAGGTGGTTTATGTTCACTATGGTGGGTGATACATATATTTTATTCTTACAGAATAAATATTCTTGTAATGTATTAGTAAATGGAAATATGATAATTTTGACAAGTATGTATAAATTCAAGTAATGGACTCCATGTATCAAAATTTGGGGATTCCATATTTTGAATGTTTCTAAGACTTGATAATATTGGTGAGTATTCAATAGAAACTTAACATGGATGATACAAGATGGTACCAACAAAAATGATTGATGATTGAAAGGTCTACTCTTTAACAAGACCTTTACTCTAATCATTGTGACTAAAATCCTTTTGAATTTTACTTTTTCAAAGCATATTTTTATGATCATCATATTGGGCTATTGATTGTCAAGGCCACCTCATTTAGAGGAATCCCCATGGTAAATGCCTATATGACATGACCAAAGGAGACCCTATGGTATATGTCTATAAGGTATAACTAAAAGGTTTGATGACATCAATAAATTCCAATAATATATACATATTACATAAATTCATTTATGAACAAATCATGCATAGTGATCATAGAATATTCAGTTGGAAATGAATGAGTGACATGTGTCTCTAGTTGGTTAGTGGTAGCGCTATAATTTTTCAAGATAAACATGTTGATAACATATGAAAGCAATTTTTGTGTCTTACCAGTTTGTTAAGACTAAGGAATGAGATTTCTCCAAGTTTGACTTAAAGTAGAAAATGTGTTCTGGGGAAAAAGATCTACAAAATGGATCTATGAGTTTGTTGAATGTATTCATAGTGCATATATTAACATGGTATTTAAAAATACAAGTTGAAACAATTTAAGACTGAATTATTATTGCCATATAATCCTTCTATTAGAACATGCATGGGCATAGGAAGAGATTATGGAGATTAAAAGAATTTCACAAGCTTAAGTGCGAGGAATTCATCTCATGTGCCATGATATGTACTGACGTTTGATATTATTGATTCATAAATCATAATAGGTGGATATCAAACAGATCCAACATAATTGCATAGAATTGCAGTGAGAAATATCTGACAGTACTTGGAAAAGTAAAATTGGATGAGTTCATGGTGTTTGTGGAAGTGATAATACTAGTAATCAAGGGAATTGAACATTGTTTACACTTTGTTAAATTTGATCTAGTATCACATAAAAGGAAAAGGTAATATGGAAGAAAATTTTATTACAACTAGTGGTTGCCATATCTATAATATCTGAGTACGTTACTACTTCTGATGCAACTTAAGAATCGATTTAGCAATGTTGACAAAACCATTGTATGCATGTTTTTTGGGATATAAAATGGCCCGTTTATATAAATTAATTGATTACTAACTGACTGAAAATTAAATTTTTATTATATCAAACACTTTTAAGGAAAAAGTGAGAAACCAAGCATTCAACCACAAAAGGATAAAATTGAGTCATTAAAGAGCAATTTGAGTTTACCAGAATCAATTTCCCTAAACAATTTTCAGGAGATAGAGGTTACGTGAGTGCTTGGTACATCCATTATCAGATCTTCAAACTCAAGGACCAAATCCGGAGCTCGAAAATGAAGAACTGGACTGAAGTGGGTGAAACTGGCAGGAAAAATAACATTACACGTCATGTAATGTTATCCAATACATGAATCTCAAAGAATACAAGACGTGAAACATTCCATGAGAAGATTCACAGCCCCACATATTACATGTCGTGAAAACACTATTCATGGTGTGAAATCAATCAGAATTCAGATGTCCATTCCCGCGCTTTACATGTCGTGTAACACTTACATGATGTGAAAATGTATGACAAACTCAAAAATAGGCAGGTGCGATGTAATAAATGCAGGACACTATTAAACGCCCCGAGACAACCCATTATGATGGGAGACCCATTAATTGATCCATTTATGATGGTCTGAGCATCTGAAAAGCCTATAAATAAGAGGCTAAGGGTGGATTGAAGAGGATCGATTGGCGAGGGAATCTATGGACAACGGGTTGTTGTAGATTTATTTCCCTACTTTATTTTTCTTTTCTTTATTTCTTGTGATGTATCCCCTTTCCCGAATCAACTGACTTCCCCAACCACGGAGGGGTAGTTTCTGTGAGTGGTTAGGAAAGGGGGGGCTAGACCTATTTTCTTTGCTTGATTTTTTGTGATTCAATTAAATAAAACTCTTTCTTCTTTCTACATCTAGTTTCAATTCTTAATTTCATATTTAAATTCTGAATGCGGTTGTGTTAGTTTTTTATTATGTTAATTTTAATTGCCTTGGTCAATGATTCATTTCTCCCTCCACCCAATTTTTTCCTGTATACGGTGGAACAGACTAGGTTTGGGTGGTGACTATTCAGCGGTCGTTAGTACATGTGTAAAATTGTAATTTGAGAATTTTGATTTATTAGGGAACAACAATTCATACTCATGGATTGCCCCAATTAGTCAAGAGAACCCACTACAATGTCACACACGTAGGAAGGAGGGTAGACCAACCTAAGGTTTCAAATAGAAATACTCTCATCATAACTATCTGGCCAAGGGAGAGAGTGGACTCAGTAGATGAATCTCTCTCTTACCAGCTGACAGAACAAAAAGGAGTAAATTTTGGAAAACATGATAACACGACATTAGATCTAGCTAAACCCGCTCCAGTCACCGTCTTTGCCAATTGTTTTAAAATCAATTAAATCAAACTACTTCCTGCTCTCACTTTCTCAAAATTAATTAAAACCAATTTTAAAAAAAAAACAACAAAAAGTGACAACCTTGTTTTATGAGCTCTCCTCCTTCAGAGATAACCTAAGGGCTAACCACTAGACTATACTTAGGAAATAATAAAAATTGTTTTGCCACACCCGATGACAGGTTTGCGTCAAACGTCCTCTTCCAATTTTGGGTTATACCAAAAGAAAGAGATTTGTCATTTTATGATAAGTTTTGAATATGGATTGAGTTAGGATGTCAGGATTCTGACATGGGAACAAGAGGTGGGTACTCAATTATATCATAACATGATGGATTTTCTCAAGATAGTAATGTTACAGTAAACAGATTTGCTTCACAAACGCGTAGCTTTACCAACCCTAGCCACAAAAACGTGGTAAGCCTAGCAGCTATAACCATACTCAGCAGAAACATATTTTTTATGGGAGGATGAATTAGTCGTTAGCAGCTGACTCTAGTGCAAGTGGAAGTTTGTTGAAGTTGGTGTCCTAAAACCAACTACTTTGTACTTTGGATTACATGTATATTCAAAGTAAATATTAATATAAATATCATATCACATATTGTTTATTCTTTTGCATAACATTGATATGATAATATCCTAGAGTATCTGTCGCATTAATAAGGTCATAACAGTTATCCGTTGTGATGAGAACCTTGAAATGCTATGATGATATTCTTAAATATAGTATGTGGTTGGATAATGTACTATGATATAGCATGTAGTATATCGATTGTCATGTATGAGTACTCGTAAGCGGATGAGACTTCCTTTCATGAAGTTCACACTTGATAATTTCCAAGACGAAAGATTATGTGAACAAACCTGACAGTATGAATTCTGCATGTTTTGGTGTCATCAAATATTTCTATCTACAAGCGTGTGTAATGGTCTTTAAACTTTAAGATTATCATTAATGCATGTCTTGACTCGTGCACTTAGATTTACTAACAAAATCATCACGTCATATGTTGATAAGAAGTTGGGTATGTTGGGTGTGTCATGAATGACATGTTATTAGTGGATAAGTCAGGGAAAGATTTGTTTCTTCCATCTTTATGTAAGTTGATATCTTGGCCCTTAGATTGAAATATAATTGTCGCATAAATTTTATGGTCATGGTGTAATAGTGTTTATTTCAGATAGTCAAATAAATATGTGTTTAGGCATATAGGTAGATGACGTAGATGTGCAACCTACTTGATGAGATATTGATACAAATGGATTATATTACATATTGAGAGTTCGCATGTGGTTGTCAACGTTATGACATTAAATTCTTTCTCTCGAGTGCATTGACCCGTTGTTGGACAATAATTTTGGATTTTAGATAAGTTTGTCTAATACCAACAAGAAAGAACACTAGAGGGTCACACATTAAATGTTTTTGCTGATCTCGATTGAATTCTATTTGAATTTAATTAATATAATAAATATCATCTTCAAGACCGATAAATAATTCTATTTAAGTTTTATTGATCGCATAAATTAAATAAATATTTATTCACGAGATTGTGAATAAAATATATTTATTTATTTTATTGAATATTTAATGAATATTTATCCAGTGGTGTATGAATAAAATATTTATTTAAGTTAATAAAATATTTATTCAGCCATTCAATAAATGCCAAAGAGTTCGAGTGGACCAATATCGTCTCTGGCAATGAATATTAATTTACAAACTGGTAAAATAATATTTATCAACGTGCAAGTTAGTGTGTGTCGTAAAATAATAATATTATTATTATATGACATACAGTTTATTAAATATTATAATATTATTTAAGGACCGATGCACAATTAAATAATACTTTTAACCTAAATTCTATCTCTATAAATATATAGTTATATCTATTGTTTAAAGTTAATTGAAAATTGAGAATTGATAATCATTACACACAACAGATCTCTCTCGAATTTTATTCATCTCTTCATTTCAAAAATGAGAGGAACTCTTTCAAACTCGGAAGAACTTGAACGATCAAGACGAACAACGCAAAATGACTGTTTCACCACACAAGCACCGTGTTCCCGGTTCTGCTGAAGGGTACGTCGCCGTCACTGGCGCTGCCCGACACCGTTAGGGCGGCGTTGGCGAGGCAGCAGAGGCGTGGGAGGGTGCCGCTGGCGCTGAAGGTGAAGGCCCCTGTCAGCCTGCGGATGGGCTCCTTGAAGACTTGGAAGTTCACCGTCAGGGTGCACTGCGATTTTACAGTTAGTAGCCTGACGGCGAAGGCGAGGATCGTTTCCAGAGATTGCAGCGTCAGGGTCAAGCCCTGGTAGTGGCGGTGGTGCGTGACGGTGGCGCGTGGCCGAGCGTCTGGGATTTCGGGGATGGTGCCGTCCGAAAATTCTTTATTTTCCGGGGGCTATTTTCGTCCACCTATTTTTTAAAATATATATTTTTGTATACCTGTACTTGATGTGGTTTGTTTCCAATAAATAAATGACTATTCAACGGTTCTAAACCATGATCATCCCCACCCTTTTAATCAAAAATTTAAATTTTGTGATTTTGATCGATCAGAATCGCACCTCGGAGTGTAAATGATACAGTGTTACCTCAAGATATTCGGTCCGACTTAAAAATATTTAAATTCTTTTAGATTGATTTTTTTTTCTTAGAGATTTGAGGATTATTGAAATAATGTAATTGAGTAGATAGTATATCCATCACGTTATTCATCTATCCAATAAATACCTCATATGTTACTTATCTAAGTAGTTGATCTCATCATATGTGAAATAACAAAGGATCACCTACATTTTCTTAGTCTAATTCAATCGAGAGGATGAATATCATCTTGATTGCACTCCAACCGACGACATGATCAACAACATACCCACCACCCCTAGTATTAGCTAAGTTCATATATTGACTTACATGGGTAGGGTATTAAAGTATAAAGAATCTCATGCTAGGTATCTCACCAACCATCATCAACATACCCAACCACCCCTCATATTAGCCTAGTTCATATATTGACTTACGTAAGTAGGGTATCAAAGTATGACGATTCTCATGCTAGGTATCTCACCAACCTCAGTTAAGGACTGATAATAATCATACACCCTTAAGTATATCCATGATCATATGACATTCCATGAGATATACTTTAGTGGATCACAAGTCTCTACTTATTACCTCAAAAATATACTCTTCAATATCTCATATACAACCTGTTGTAATGGATATGAGAATCTATTCAAGCTAACCTCACCACGACCCATTATACTTCATGATGATCATCAGTTACGGACAACTCAAAGTTTATACTTTTGAGGGGATATTTATCATTCAACTGTTCATGTAAAATAAATTACACCACACGTGAATGAATGATAAATAAATATTGCCCTTATTATAATAACATGATACATTTACAACCATTATAACCGATCTTTTAAGACATTCTACAGGACCCTCATGTGGTTGATGCAATAATGAATTCATTTTCTGAACATTACATCCAAATGTAATCTCCACCACATCCCTATGTGACCATATGATAAAATACTCATACTAACCTCTTAGCGAGTAACATTTATGAAGAAAACAAGTTTGAATAACGATGAGACTTAGAAATCATATTCCTTAAGTTTAACTCTTTGAACTTATATTCAAACCCCTTAACTTCATAACATCAAATGCGATAATGTTTTCCTATCACTACTACAAATAGCTTTTAACAGCGTTTTTTTAGCGTTGTTAATCTAATCGAAATTAAAGGGAGTCTCTTTTATCAGCGCTCAAAAAACGCGCTGATAAAATTAAAAAAATGTAAAAAAAAATCAAAAAAAATCCAAAAATTGGAGAGCCCTTTTAACAGGGCCCACCACTCCCTTTTTAACAAGGCTCAGAAATCCCCCACTCGCGCCACCCAGCCTTTAACAACGCCCTCCCCAACCCTTTAACAGTGCTAGACCCCCTGCACATGCGCGTGTGCTCCTACCTCTCCTTGGATTCGAACTCGAGACCTCTTCTCTGTGTGCTGAACACTTTACCACTCATCCATGTTACTTTGTTCTCCATTTAATAATATATTTATTTATTTATATATATATATTTAGTTATATTTATTCATATATTAAAATATATTTATATTAATGTGTGTATATATATATTTAGTTATATATATATATATATATTTGTATATTAATATCTATTTATATATATTTATTCGTATATTAATATCTATTTATATATATATTTATTCACATATATGTATAGTTATATTTTTTATCCGTATATTTATTTGTATATTAATATATATTTAATTATATATTTATTCATATATTAATATATATTTGTAAGATTAGTTTTAAATACATTTATAAAATATGTTTTTTTGTGTGTAAATAAATAAATAAATACATATATACAACATACATACACATGTGTATATATATATATTATATATGCGTATCTGTAAGTATAATTATACATATTTATACATATTTATATATATTTACATTATTATATATTAATATGTCTATTAATATGTTAGAATATATAGATAATATATATATATATATATATGTTTGCTAAAACACACACACTAATATATATATATATATATATATATATAGACACACACACACACACTATATAGGTATATAAATATTCATATTTTGTATTTTAAATAAAATGCATATTAGTTTTTATTTAGATAAGGCTTATATATTAATAAATACATTTTATATGTAAATATGTTTAATTAATTATTTATAAAATTAAAATTTTAAGTGTGAATATATAAAAAATATGTATATATTGTTATATATTTGATTATAAATAACAGTACATTGTGAAAAATGATAAAATTTCAAAACCATTATATCAATATGAATGTAAGACATGTGAATAAATTTAGTCCCCACCAAAAAATGGCAAAAAGACCCCCATAAATGAGCTTGAAAATCCATCAAATGTTAAAAAATCGGGGTACGCCGACTAAAAACTTAGTTTTGGAGGCCTTTTGGGTCTTTTTTGACATCGAATAAACCTTGTTCATGATTCCCTCAAGTTACAATGGCGTAGAGCTCATCGCAAGCTTCGATTTGATATGTAGTAGAGCTCAAACAGACACCCGGATCAAAAGTTATGGCCGTTTGAAGTTTGAGTTGTTTTTTCAACTTAATTTAGATCTTTTATTTATCTATTTATTTATTTTATATTCAAATTGTTATTAAATGACTATTATTCGATAAAAATAACAAAATTATTAATTAAAAATATTTTTTAAATTATTTCATAAGCTTTTTTACTAAATATCTTATATATTAAGTTTAAATTTCTATTTGTCCTTATCTAAAACACATTTAAAAAATATATATTATATTTATATCAATATCAATATATTTATATATTAGTATATTAATATATAACTTTTAAGGATTTTTTTTGAAATATACACTTTATCAGTGCTAGTAAAAAAAGCGATGATGGGGGGGGGGGTCTATCAGCGCTTTTTAAAAAGCGCTGATAAAACCCTTCTTTAACAACGCTAAAGAAAACGTTGATAAAGGGGTACTTTTAACAACATTTTTTAGCATTGTTAAAGAGGTGGTGCTGCAAAAACTCGAATCTGTGGTAGTGTATTGTCTACTTAGAACTCCTAAGTACATTATCATCATCCTTGAAACCCTTTTCATATTTTTTCCCTTGAAATCTTCTTTAAATAATGTAACTCTTTACATTATCACTTTACTAGCACATCCTAAGCTCTTTTAGGATAAAGTGATACCAACTTAGTTATGGTAACTAATGTAACTATTTACATTTTCTTTTACCTCCATACCCTAAACTCTATTAGGATAAATTGATAACACTTTTTTATGGAAACTAATGTAACTGTTTACATTTTTCTTTACCGTTATACCCTAAAATATTTTAGGATATAAAGTGTAATACTCGTGAGTATTAATTGGTATAATCCTTTATGGAATAGTGATGTTCACTTGTTATGGTAACTAAATGCAACTCTTTACATTTTTATTTACCATTATATCCTAAACTCTTCACTACGGGAAATCTAACCTTTCCTAACGCTTTACAAACCGTTGGTATAGGTCCCCTTTCCCAACAGTTTGGCCAAACCTTTGGGAAAAGTCCACTTTGAGGCCACTTTTCCCAACGGTTTGGCCAAACCGTTGGGAAAGGGTATGGCTTTCCCAACGGTTTGGCCAAACTGTTGGGAAAAGTCCACTTTCAGGCCATTTTTTCCAACGGTTTGGCCAAACCGTTGGGAAAAGTCCACTTTGAGGCCACTTTTCCCAACGGTTTGGCCAAACCGTTGGGAAAGGGTGGGTACCTATCCCCAACGGTTTTGAGAACCGTTGGGATAGGTGCCCTTATTTTTTATGAGTGCATTTATCGAATATCGCCAAATAAATCAATATATAAATTACATATAAATAAATAAATAAATATATATTTATACAAATATATTCACAAAGTATACTCTAGGATAGGTAAATTCATTGATATATAACGTGGACGTTGTGGGTTCAAACCTCCGCTGGAACTCTTTTTTTATATATTTACCTATCCCAACAGTTTCTTCAAACCGTTGGGAAAGACCTATCCTAACGGTTTGGAAAACCGTTGGGATAGGTCTTTCCCCACGCCAAATCACCCAACAGCTCCCCAAAACATTGGTATAGGCTATACCAACGGTTTGAGGACCTATACCAACGGTTCCAAACCGTTGGTATAGGTAATTTTTCCATTAGTGCTTCTAGGATATCAAGTGAATTTCACTTTCTCATAGTAACTAATTAACTATTTACATTTTCCATTACTATCATATCCTAAAACTTATTTTAAGATATCAAGTGTAATTCACATTCTTATGATAACTAAATATAACTATTTATATTTATTTATCTTAATACATCCTAAACATTTTAGGACATTCAAAGAAGAGTCACTAAAATCTTATAATGGTATAATCCTTTAGTTAATAGTAATATTTACTGTCTCACAATAACTAAATGTAAATATTTACAATTTTCTTTACTATCACACGCCCAAATTTTTTAAGATATTAAGTGAAAAATCACTCAAACTAAGATTGGAACAATCTTTTATTTGTTAACTTTAAACTTCTTTAAGTCCATACATACTCCCACTAGCCTCCTAAACATCATATTCTCTTCGGAATATCTTTCTAAGATTCAACACAAACCACTTTATGTTTTTTAGGAAATAACATTTATTTCCTTTTAGTAGGAATATTTAAACAGATACACTATTATTCCCATGTCATATATGGTATTCTATATGTATGAAACATTCTTACTTGAAAAGAAGACTTTTTTAAAATATACCACTAATGGGTGGTAGGAACACCGTCCCACATATTTAACAAAAACATGGATAAACACTTTATCCAAATCTTCTCCTCAAAACATTTTATAGAATCCAATGAATCATAAACCATGTGTATACATTTAATAATCTCATAACAACTCTTTGTTATCTAACATCCTCTTATTGTATAAGATAAGTGAGATGAAGATGCACTTTCTTTATATAGATTCATTTGAGCTTGATAAAATCCTTTACATTCAAATTCTTGATGTAGTAACTATTTGAAGGTTCCGGGCGCAACGAAAGCTTGTGGGTGGATGTTCCAACTTTGATTTTTGTCATTAGCAATGATAAATCCAGGATCAATATGACGATAAATGCCAGTCACCACGGATCAAATCATAGAAATAGACAAAGAAGAAGGATGGTCCTGGAACCAAAAATGAGGACCGTCACAGGTTGATTATAATTAATTTAATTAATTGACAAGAAGTACCTTTTTGGGTGTTATTTCTTCGTTGATATTATTGATCACATTCCGATGTGATTCGTCATTGCGTCGCAGAAACCAAGTGTAGACTTCCTCTAGCAGTGATCCACACATGCACCACGTATCTCTGGATGTCGCCAAAGGATTCTTCGGGTGCTAGCGTGGAGAAACCTTTGCTTGCGTTGTTCGCCTTAGATCATCTTGATCCGATGGAGGTGGATCTCTCTTGGTCTTGAGAGTGTTCTTAGAGGACAGAGTTCTTTCGATCTTGAGAGAATTCTCTAGAATTGTTGTGCACAACGATTCTCTTGGGAAAGGAGTTGGGGTTGTGAGGACATTTATAATCGGGTTTGAGATTGTAAAGTTATGACAATAAATAAATGCGTTACACGTTTTATTTATTTCATTAACTCATTTTTGAAAATCCCATATCAAGTCATTAATTCCTTGACATGCGCCCACACTGATTATAATAAATATCATTTAATAAAATGATATTATTTCCTCAAAATCCCGACTGGAAAAACTACACGGCGTGTACTTGTTTTTCATTGAAAACTACACAGCGTGTACATTCAATGTACACAACGTGTATATCTTGTTTTCATTTATTCATTTCATTTCCAAAATGAAAACTACACGACATGTACATTCAATAATACACGACGTGTACTTGTTTTCAAAATAAAAACTATTTGGCATGTAATAATTAATACACGGAGTGTACTTATTTTCATTTTATTCTTACTCCAACATTAAAACGATTTAGGATTCATTTAATAATTATTAAACCACGTATGAGAATAATCTTTATTCTACTTGAGATACTTGAATACACTTAGTGTGTTACCCTCTAGGCCTCTTTCTCGTTGGCATTAGGCAGGCTTGCCTAAAGTCCAATATTACTGTCTAGCAACGGGTCAAGGCACCCAAGAAAAAGAAGTTGACGCCGCATTGACGTGTCACCTCATACGAACACTTACTGTGTAATTTAATCCCTTTATCTCGATATCTCATCAAGCAGGTTTCATGACAGTGCTATAAACCTATATGCTTGATCTCTCATTCTTTGACTTCCAGAAATAAACTCGTCATGTCACCATGGCCATGGAATTTGTTCGACAGTTCTATTTCAATCAAAGGGCCCAAGATATCAACTTCCATAAATATGGAAGGTAAAAATCCTTCCTTGACTTATCCATTAACAACATGTCATTCGCGACACACCCAACGTACCCTACTTCCCACCAACTGTCTTCGTGACAACTTTTGTCAGCAAATCTAAGTGCGTGAGTCATGACATGAGTTAATGACAACCTTCCAGTCTAAAGACAATTACACACGCTCGTAGATAGTAATGTTCAATGATACCAAGACATGAAGAATTACTACTGGCGGGTCTGTTCTCATAATCTCCCATCTTGGAGATTACCAAGTGCAAACTCCGTGAGAGAGAGTCTCATATTCTTACAAGTACTCGCACATGACGATTTGTATAATATGTGTCCTATCATAGTATGTCATCCAACCGTAGAACTTTATTTAAGAATATTGTTATAGAATTTCAAGGTTCTCATCATAGCGGGGATCTTCCATGACCTTATCAATGCAACAAATATTCCAGGACATTATTATATTATAGTTATGCAGAATAATGAACAATATATAATAAGTTTACATTCATGTAATCAAAGTATAAAATAGTTGGTTCTTAGGACACCAACCCTTACAAACTCCCACTTAGACTAGAGCCAACTGCCTATGATTTTTAGTCCACTAGACCTCACATGATGATCATGTTTCTACCGAGTCAAGGATTTAGTCAAGGGGTCTGTCACATTGTCTTCCATGGAAATACTGCTCATTGAAACTTCACCTCTCTAAGAAAAATCCCTCAAGAGATGATACTTCTGAAGTCCGTGCTTTGTCTGCTGATGTGACCTTGGATCTTTTGCAAGTTCCACCACTGTAGTATTATCACAATAAAGTGTGATAGGATCTTTACTGCTAGGTACTACATCTAGCTCTTGGACGAAGCTTCGCATCCAAACTGCTTCTTTAGCTGCCTCAGAAGCTGCGATATACTCAGACTCTACTGTAGAATCTGCGACCACACCTTGCTTTAAGCTCTTCTAGCTCACTGCACCTCCATTCAAAGTGAAGATGTATCCAGTCTGCGACTTCATGTCATCTTGATCAGTCTCGAAACTAGCATCTACATGTCCTCTGATGACTAGTTCCTCATCTCCTCTATAAACTAGGAACATATACTTAGTAAACCTCAGATACTTAAGGATAGTCTTGACTACCATCCAGTGGCGGTCTCCTAGACCAGCTTGATATCTACCTACCACACTCAATGTGAAAGAAACATCTATCCTTGTACATATCATAACATACATGACTGACCCAATCGCGGATGCGTAAGGGATCCTTGGAATTTTCTTTCTTTCCTCATGTTTCTGAGGACACATTTTCTTGGAAAGATGAATGCCATGTGACACTAGCAACAATCCCCTCTTGGACTGTTCCATACTGAATCTCTTCAGTATCTTGTCAATGTATGTACTTTGACTCAGGCCCAACATTCCCTTGGATCTATCACAATGGATCTTGATCCTAAGAATATATGCTGCCTCACCCAAGTCTTTCATAGAGAATCATTTATCCAACCATGCCTTAACTGACTATAAGACTGGTACTTCGTTTCCAATTAGTAATATGTCATCAACATAAACTATTGAAAAAACGACTGCACTTCTACTAAACCTTTTGTAGACACAAGGCTCACATTTTTTCTTAACAAATCCAAATTCTGTTACGGCTTCATCAAAACGAATGTTCCATGACCTTGATGCTTTCTTTAATACATAAATGGTTTTCTGCAACTTGCATACCTTGTTGGAATCCTTTGGAGTCACAAACCCTTCAGGTTGTGTCATGTAGACATTTTCCTGGAGGTTCCCATTAAGGAATGATGTTTTGACATCCATTTTACAAATTTCATAGTCATGGTAAGCGACAATGGCCAATAGAATTCTGATGGATTTTAGCATCGCAACCGGTGAAAAAGTTTCATCATAGTCAATTCCTTGACGCTGTCTAAAACCTTTTGCAACCAGTCATGCCTTATAGGTGATGACTTGCCCCTACATGTCCAGTTTCTTCTTGAATACCCACTTATTACCAATAGGCTTTACATCAACTGGAGGATCTACCAAAATCCAGACTTGGTTTTGGTACATGGAATCCATTTCATAATTCATGGCTTCTTGCCACTTAGCAATGTCTATGCCTTCAACTGCTTCCTTGTAGGTAATATGATCATCATTGTCAACCAATAATGATTCACCATCCTCGGTGACAAGAAAACCATATCTGTAACATCCTAGGTAAATAAATAATATTACATTCTAAGGTTTATCAATATTTGTGAATAAAATGTTAATATTACTTTAAAGGGAATGCTATGCTCGATGGCGTACCCAATACGCAACAACGAGTTTCTTTGAAATATTATGTTGCACACTAATAATATAATAATATTATAATAGTTAACGCCTAGCCGTTGTAATGGAGAGAATGAACAGAAATAACTACAAAATGATTACATATGTTTGTTAAATATTTTTACATTTATCCAATAAATGTTAGAGGCTTAAAATCCAAATGAATCCAATTTTAAGAATAAATACTCTAATATTTTTAAAAGATTGTTTTACCGCCTTTTGATGGCGAACCTTTTTTAAATCTAACTTTTGACAATTTTATAAGCTCTATTTGTAAAAATAAACTTATTCTTTATGATTGGAAAATTGAAATTTACTTTGGTTAAATTTTTGGTATGTTTCTGACATTGTTCATTTTTTTAATGAATAGTGAAAAAATACTACATTTTACATCAAAACTGATTTTTCATCTAATTTAAATATATGGTTAGATTATATTTTTAATTGGTTTTAAAGTGTAATTAGAATATATTTTTACCATTTAATTCAATGGTGGTCATTATAATTAATTTCACTTTGAAAATGGACATAAACAAGTTCCAAACTTTTCATAGATATTGCTTCAAAAAAACCCGCTATTTGTTTTGACAACGGGAAATATTTTTAAATTAATTATTGCAATTTCTGTGTTTGGAATTTGGTAAAATGGATTCCATATTTTTAATCATAAGGTCCAAATTATGTAATTAATACTCTTTTGTTTTTGGACATTATGAATAGTAACTATAGTAATTATCTTTAATTATCGTGATTAATTAGTAATCAGGTAGTTAAGGATAATAAAATAATATCATAATAATAAAAAATGTCCCCAACATGTGTCCTAATGCTACTGGTTTTGTCATGGCCGACCATGGTATGCCTTGTGCCAAACTTTGGGACCCCATGGAATCATTTTTGTGTGATAGTGACACTTTATCATTTTATTTTTTTTAAAAGGAAAATATAACAAAAGTATGTATCACCCAAGTAAAACAATTTTAGTTTTGTCTGTGTAAATGATCTCTTAGAATATAAATATTCATTGGAAAGATACAAATATTTCCTACATCATATTATTTTTTTATAATTTTTAGACATTAAATAAATTAATTTATTTATGACACCGTGATGATGCAGTGATTACCTCATAAATGAACGATTTAAATAAAATGAGAAGATAGGGTAAAATCTAAGTCTTAAACTTGTCACAAACCTATTAGATGGGTGGATTTCGAAACCTTATCACCTTATTCTTGAAATATATTCTTTTGGGACCTTTAAAATCCGAAAATCATTTTATAATAAAGTAATATTTTATAACTTTCCAAGAGTGCCCCTCCTCTTCTCTTATAAAAGGCCCCCACCTCTACCACCTTACCCACACCTCTGAAGCCTTTGGCTCGGCCAAACCCTGCCCATTTCATCTCTCAACATCCATATCTTCATCATTGAAGCCTCACCTTTGGCAGAATGCTCTTCAAGAAACCCTTTTGGTTCAAACCAAGAGGAGTTACCCGATTTAAAGGTAATGTCTTCACTTGTGTTATTTTGTTTTATTTTGCTTCTCCAAACCCCTAAACTCTTTTTATTCCTTTATTTTGTAACAACACCAGTATCTTAAATATACCAGGATGTTATGTGAAGTATTATATCTACACTTACACACACCTCCGTCTAATGGTTAAAGAACATACTGTTTCTGTGGATGGTGAATTACTGCCTCACGAAATGATGATTGTTCAATCTTCTATTAACACCTTTCATGGTGTCCATTATGATGTCACTGAATTTTATATATGATATATATGGTATTTATGTTTTCCATATGCTTATGTATTTTATATTTAAAACATACCTTTATGCTTTGCATGTTGTGCAAATGCGATAATTTCATACGAGGAAGTGTGGACTACCGCCCCCTCAAGTGATGTGACTCGTTCATGCAATAAATGGAATGTATAAAGAATGAAATTAATGAAATTATGTGACCTATAAAACATATATATTATACTGAAATTATAATATATATATCTCTCAATTATTTTTAATTCCATTAATATGTCAAAGAAATGAAAGTAGCATTCATGCGTACGTACGACCTACCGTCTCCATGAACGGTGCATTTCATTTCTTTTTATCTCCAAATGTTATGGAATAGTATAAAATGAATATGTAATGGATATATATGATATTTAAATCATTAATACTATTCTAGAGATTATTTACTTATAACTACATGGGCAAACATTTTCAAACAAGTTCATTTTTGACTCATGTACCAAACATCGACAAAAACATCTGATATGAACTCACATTATTAACCAATTATTATAACATTATAATATGTGATATGAACTGAATAATAATCTTTAAAGGAGGAAATTAAGCAATTATAAATTTACCAAAGTTTATTATTCAGGAATATAAAGAAACGAACAAGACAAGTCGGACTTGAGGTAAGGGATCCGACCTCTTTCTTTCTTTTCAAGTACCCTCTTTTATGTCATTTCATTTATGATCCATGTTATTATGTTGGAGGATGTTCTTTTATATTCACCATAATTTAATTTGTATTTTAATATGATGATATACCCCCTCTTACTCTCATTAATTCATTTTTATGAATTTTTATGTGGCGCCGTTAGGCTGCTGAATTTTCGTAAGGGATCCAACCTCTCTCTTTCTTTTTAAGTACTATTTTTATATCATTTCTTTTAAGATCATATTTATTATGTTTGGGTATGTTATTTTATATTCCTCATTATGTAATTTCTATGTTAATTTTATGAGATACCCTATTTGATCTCATAAATCCATTTTTGGATGCTTTACGTGGCGCCGTTAGGCTGCCGAGTTTTCGTAAGGGATTTTTCATCTCACTTTTATTCCTGTGAGATTTATGCTACATTTGCCACCATTTCCTTTGAGTGGTGTATGTACTGCCCATAATTCTATTTTTTGTGTAATATAATTTCGTTTATGAGTATTTACATCAATTTTGTATAGTCCTTCTTTAATGGGGTGTACGCTTCGAAAGTTGCCCAAATCGATAAGGGAACCTTTCACACTCCTCTTTTTAAAAGACTTATTTTGTTATGACTTTTAATTTACATCTTTTTATGTTGGGATATGTTCTTATATATCCTTATTGATTTAAATTTTATGTCCAAGTGATGATATACCATTTTATCTCTCATCAACTAATTTTATGAATTTTAAGGTGACGCCGTTAGGCTGTCGAATTTTACCAAAGGAACTTCTTAACCCAATTTCGATTTCTTTGGGTTCAACTTGTAATTATTGAATATGTCATCCTATGAATATGTGTGAATGACCTTTGGTTGTTTTACACTTAATATACACTTATATTGGGTGTGTTTATATTTTTCACACATAATTATGAGAATGATTTGTCCTCAATTTAAGGATACCTTCTTTATAAGGGATTTCATCTCATTTTACATTTCTATTGATACTTCATTGTTGTTATGCACAAATTCACCCTTATATGGTGTATATACTTTCCTTTGGAATATTATATCATGAATCCCTTTATTCTCATGATATTATAAAGTTCTGATTAAATTTTATTCCTCAATTATTGTATTCAAGTGTCTCTCATTTTGTTAAAAACCCTTTAACTAAAATATCGTTTTAAATGTTTTAATGATTTATTATTATAAATATTTCTCATTAATATCCATGTTTTCAAAATGGTTTTAAGGATTTATTTATATGGATATTAATGGTTTAAAATGTTAAAATCTTCAAAGTGGTATGGGACACTTTGATTTAAAAATCTCTTTATTAAATGTTTTAAATGGTTTTGAAAATGGTTTTTAGAATGGATTCATTATTTAAATATCTTAAAATGTTATATTATTATTGCAATGTGGTAATGTTATCTTTACTTTATGCTTAAGTTATGTGCTATGATTATGTTATGGTTCTTGAGCATTTTTTATGAAGACGGGTGGTTCCGTGATAAACTAAGGGCAGGTGAGCCCGATATAACTCTCCAATGCATTGGGTAACGCGAAGGAGTTAAACGCTAAAGTTTCTCTGAAGAGATTTAGGGAATATACTGTGATGGGTATTCCAAATGTAACCACGAGGGTTACTCCCTACGTAAGAATGTTATGAATGCCTCAAGTTACCTTTATGTCTTATGATTTCTATGAGTTATTCATAAATCTTATGATTTCATGAGGTATGTTAAATTTCTTATGTTTTATGATTAAAGTATGATTTCATTGATTCTTATGTATACATGGACTGATGTTTTCTTTCCGTACTATTATAACCCTTACTGAGCTTTTTATACTCATCCCAAGTTTTTGAAATGTTTTCACAGGACATAAAGTTGAATAGGGTCAAGGATGGGATCAAGGAAATGTCAGTCTGTCTAAAACAAGGAACTAGACATGACTATTTTGTTCAAGAGTTTTTATTTTTGTGAATAAACAATGGAAGCTGAGTAGATGCGTCTACTTTGTAATCTTTGAGATGTAATAGTTATGTCCTAATTCTCTAAAACTCTAAACCTGAAAAGATCCTCAATGTGAATTATTCATTTAATTCAATAATATGTAATGTTTAAGGCTGGGTCCTTATAGTTGGTATCAGAGGTCGGTTTAGATAACTTTAGAGGTTAGAGTATTCTTTAAGCATAAGTGACATTACCATAATGGCTAGGATTTCAGAAAGAGTCATAGTTTTTAGATAAAGTGAATGAGTAAGTATATCTTAGTGTTTATCTTCCTCATTAGTACATAATTATTTTGTTGATATACTCACCCTGACATTTTTGGTTTTAGTAAATGGATGGATCTAGCAGACACCAAATTTACAATGGGTTTGAAGAAAACTAAGGTGGTTCTCTAATTAAGAGACTGGATGAAACAGGGGATTCAATGAGAAATCTCGTGGTTATTCTAAACCAACTACCAGGAGTCATGATCAACCACTTGAACCTTGGTGAGTTCTCTAATGCATCATGTATGAGAGAACCAACTCGACGTGGAAGTTCAGGTAATAATTATAAAGGTAACCATTAGGGTTTATATAATCCTTACTTTTGAGGTATTATGGGTTACTATATGTTATGATGGAATATGAACGACATGAGATAAACTTGAGGTTAAATTATGTTATGGTTATTTTTGATGATTTTATCTCATTTTGGGGAATGTTTTAAGAATTATATAGTTTTGGAAAAAGGACAACACGCAGACCGTGTGACAACCTGTCGCGTCGGACAAAGCTGTGGGAATCGAACCCACAACCAAAGTGCGACTGGTATTTATCACCTACCACTGGACTACGTGAAGTCCCTGGTTAGTTTGACTAATTATTTTTAGTTAGATGATTTTATGAATCAAGAGTAAGTTTATTTTGAGTTATCTATGAAAATGATTAACCTATCATGGAGGATATGTGATTAGGATAATTACTTTTCAATATGAGACTTTAAGAGAAACTAATGTTATTTGGAGATAAATGTTAATTTTTTTCTTGGAAGAATATGTGATTAAATCCTTAAAATATTTGCGTTTCAATCTTAGTTTGGTTTACTTTGAATAATTTTATGGACAAATTGTTTATCGAATGGTCTTCGTTGAACTTTGGGTTTTGTTGGATGAATTTTGGAGATTAAGAATAGATTTTATTTTTATAAAGGATTATCCTTTTGTGGATTATCTAATCTTGTTCTAAAAATTTTGGTTTTGGTCTAAAGAAATGTGAAATATATAGTTCTCTTTTCTGGATTAGGTGATTCTCTAGAAGTTGATTATAGCTCTCTTAATGTGAACAAGTCATCCTAAATACTCGTCTTTTGGAGAAAATATGAGTTCGTGTAAGAAATCTAGTAAAAGTTGAAAGTCAACATGACAATTAAGTATGTTTCCTTATTATTTAGTTAAGCTCATAAATAAATTCCTCAATTAAAAGTAACTTAAAAACAAAAATGTTGTCTGTTAACTTTTCCTACTGGGGAATCAAATACCGTTTAACCCTTCACCAGTTTTTGATTTTCTGGAGGTTAACTTTCTCCTAAAATTGTTTTCTATCACTCTCCATCAGAACACGAACCTTTATTTTTTTCCTCCATAACCATATTTTCCTACTTGGAATCCTAGTATGGGTTAACTCGGGTGACCTTTGTACTTCTCTCCCTTCCTTTTAAAGTGATAGTTTTACTGACTCTTGTTCCGATGTGAGACTTTCAATGAAGTTTCCAAGCCCAATTTTGAAATTGTGAGGACGCAATTCCCAAAAGGGGGGAAGGATGTAACATCCCAGGTAAATAAATAATATTACATTCTAAGGTTTATCAATATTTGTGAATAAAATGTTAATATTACTTTAAAGGGAATGCTATGTTCGATGGCGTACCCAATACGCAACAACGAGTTTCTTTGAAATCTTATGTTGCACACTAATAATATAATAATATTATAATAGTTAACGCCTAGCTGTTGTAATGGAGGGAATGAACAAAAATAACTACAAAATTATTTCATATGTTTGTTAAATATTTTTAAATTTATCCAATAAATGTTAGTGGCTTAAAATCCAAATGAATCCAATTTTAAGAATAAATACTCTAATATTTTTAAAAGATTGTTTTACCGCCTTTTGACGGCGAACCTTTTTTAAATCTAACTTTTGAAAATTTTATAAGCTATATTTGTCAAAATAAACTTATTCTTTATTATTTTAAAATTGAAATTTACTTTGGTTAAATTTTTGGTATGTTTCTGACATTGTTCATTTTTTTTAATGAATAGTGAAAAAATACTGCATTTTACATCAAAACTGCTTTTTCATCTAATTTAAATATATGGTTAGATTATATTTTTAATTGGTTTTAAAGTGTAATTATAATATATTTTTACCATTTAATTCAATGGTGGTCATTATAATTAATTTCACTTTGAAAATGGACATAAACAAGTGCCAAACTTTTCATAGATATTGCTTAAAAAAAAACCCGCTATTTGTTTTGACAACGGGAAATATTTTTAAATTAATTATTGAAATTTTTGTGTTTGGAATTTGGTAAAATGGATTCCATATTTTTAATTATAAGGTCCAAATTATGTAATTAAGACTCTTTTATTTTTGGACATTATGAAAAGTAACGATGGTAATTATCTTTAATTATCAGGATTAATTAGTAATCGGGTAGTTTAAGATAATAAAATAATATCATAATAATAAAAAATGACACCAAAATGTGTCCTAATGCTACTGGTTGTGTCATGGCCGACCATGGTATGCCTTGTGCCAAACTTTGGGACCCCATGGAATCACTTTTGTGTGATAGTGACACTTTATCATTTTATTTTTTTTAAAAGGAAAATATAACAAAAGTATGTATCACCCAAGTAAAAAAATTTTAGTTTTGTCTGTGTAAATGATATATTAGACTATAAATATTAATTGGAAAGATAAAAAGATTTCATACATCATAGTATTTTTTTATAATTTTTAGACATTAAATAAATTAATTTATTTATGACACCTTGATGATACAGTGATTACCTCATAAATGAACGATTTAAATAAAATGAGAAGATAGGGTAAAATATAAGTATTACACTTGTCACAAACCTATTTTATGGGTGGATTTAGAAACCTTATCACCTTATCCTAGAAATATATCCTTTTGGGACTTTTAAAATCCAATAATCATTTTATAATAAAGTAATATTTTATAACTTTCCAAGAGTGCTCCTCCTCTTCTCTTATAAAAGGCCCCCACCTCTACCACCTTACCCACACCTCTCAAGCCTTTGGCTCACCCAAACCCTGCCCATTTAATCTCTCCACATCCATCTATTCATCATTGAATCCTCACCTTTTTCATAATTCTCTTCAATAAACCCTTTTGGTTTAAACCAAGAGGAGTTACCCGATTTAAAGGTAATGTCTTCACTTGTGTTATTTTGTTTTATTTTGCTTCTCCAAACCCCTAAACTCTTTTTATTCATTTATTTTGTAACAAAACCAGTATCTTCAATATACTAGGATGTTTTTATGTGAAGTATTCGAGCTACACTTACACACACATCCGTCTAATGGTTAAAGAACATACTGTTTCTGTGGATGACGAATTACTGCCTCACGAAATGATGATTGTTCAATCTTCTCTTAACACCTCTCATGGTGTCCATTATGATGTCACTGTATTTTATATATTATATATATGGTATTTTTGTTTTCCATATGCTTCTTTATTTTATATTTAAAACATACCTTTATGCTTTTCATGTTGTGCAAATGCGATAATTTCATACGAGGAAGTGTGGACTACCGCCCCTCAAGTGATGTGACTCGTTCATGCAATACATGGAATGTATAAAGAATGAAATTAATGAACTTATGTGACCTATAAAACATATATATTATACTTTAATTATAATATATATATCTCTCAATTATTTTTAATTCCATTAAAATGTCAACGAAATGAAAGTAGCGTTCATGCGTACGTACGACCTACCGTCTCCATGAACGGTGCATTTCATTTATTTTTATCTCCAAATGTTATGGAATAGTATAAAATGAATATGTAATATATATATATGATATTTAAATCATTAATAATATTCTGGATATGATTTAATTATAACTACATAGACAATCATTTTCAAATAAGTTCATTTTTGACTCATGTACCAAACATCGACAAAAACGTCTGATATGAACTCACATTATTAACCAATTATTATAACATTATAATATGTGATATGAACTGAATAATAATATTTAAAGGAGGAACTTAATCAATTATAAATTGACCAAAGTTTATTATTCAGGAATATAAAGAAACGAACAAGGCAAGTCGGACTTAAGGTAAGGGATCCGACCTCTCCCTTTCTTTTCAAGTACCCTCTTTTATGTCATTTCATTTATGATCAATGTTCTTATGTTGGAGGATGTTATTTTATATTCACCATAATTTAATTTGTATTTTCATATGATTATATACCCCCTCTTACTCTCATCAATTCATTTTTTTGAATTTTTAAGTGGCGCCGTTAGGCTGCCGAATTTTCGTAAGGGATCCAACCTCTGTTTTTTTTAAAGTACTCTCTTTTATATCATTTATTTTAAGCTCATATTTATTATGTTTGGGGATGTTCTTTTATATTACTCATTATTTAATTTCTATGTTCATTTTATGAGATACCCTATTTGATCTCATAAATCCATTTTTGGATGCTTTACGTGGCGCCGTTAGGCTGCAGAGTTTTCGTAAGGGATTTTTCATCTCACTTTTATTCCCATGAGATTTATGCTACATTCGTCACCATTTCCTTTGAGTGGTGTATGTACTGCCCATTATTCTATTATTTGTGTAATATAATTTCATTTATGAGTATTTACATCAATGTTGTATAGTCTTTCTTTCATGGGGTGTAAGTTTCGAAAGTTGCCCAAATCGGTAAGGGAACCTTTCACACTCCTCTTTTTAAAAGACTTATTTTGTTATGTCTTTTAATTTACATATTTTTATGTTGGGATATATTCTTATATATCCTTATTGATGTAAATTTTATGTACAAGTGATGATATACCATTTTATCTCTCATCAACTAAATTTATGAATTTTAAGGTGACGCCGTTAGGCTGTCGAATTTTACCAAAGGAACTTCTTAACCCAATTTCGATTTCTTTGGGTTCAACTTGTAATTATTGAATATGTCATCATATGAATATGTGTGAATGACCTCTGGTTTTTTTACAATTAATATCCACTTATATTGGGTGTATTTATATTTTTCACACATAATTATGAGATTGATTTGTCCTCAATTTAAGGATACCTTCTTTATAAGGGATTTCATCTCATTTTACATTTCTATTGAGACTTCATTGTTATTATGCACCAATTCACCCTTATATGGTGTATATACTGTCATTTGGAATATTATATCATGAATCACTTTATTCTCATGATATTATAAAGTTCTGATTAAATGCTATTCCTCAATTATTGTATTCAAGTGTTTCTCATTTTGTTAAAAACCCTTTAACTAAAATATCGTTTTAAATGTTTTAATGATTTATTATTATAAATATTTCTCATTAATATCCATGTTTTCAAAATGGTTTTAAGGAGTTATTTATATGGATATTGATGGTTTAAAATGTTAAAATATTCAAAGTGGTGTGGGACACTTTGATTAAAAAATCTCTTTATTAAATGTTTTAAATGGTTTTGAAAATGGTTTTTAGAATGGATTCATTATTTCAATATCTTAAAATGTTATATTGTTATTGCAATGTGGGAATGTTATCTTTCCTTTATGCTTAAGTTATGTGCTATGATTATGTTATGGTTCTTGGACATTGTTTATGAATACGAGTGGTTCCGTGATAAACTAAGGGCGAGTGAACCCGATATAGCTCTCCAATGCATTGGGTAACGCGAAGGAGTTAAACTCTAAGGTTTCTCCGAAGAGATTTAGGGAATATACTGTGATGGGTATTCCAAACGTAACCATGAGGGTTACTCCCTACGTAAGAATGTTATGAATGCCTCAAGTTACCTTTATGTCTTATAATTTCTATGAGTTATTCATAAATCTTATGATTTCACGAGGTATGTTAAATTGCTTATGTTTTATGAGTAAAGTATGATTTCATTGATTCTTATGTATACATGGACTGATGTTTTCTTTCCGTACTGTTATAACCCTTATTGAGCTTTTTATGCTCATCCCAAGTTTTTGAAATGTTTTCACAGGACATAAAGTTGAATAGGGTCAAGGATGGGATCAAGGAAATGTCAGGCTGTCTAAAACAAGGAACTAGACATGACTCTTTTGTTCAAGAGTTTTTATTTTTGTGAATAAAAAATGGAAGCTGAGTAGATGCGTCTACTTTGTAATCTTTGAGATGTAATAGTTATGTCCTAATTCTCTAAAACTCTAAACCCGAAAAGATCCTCAATGTGAATTATTCATTTAATTCAATAATAAGTAATGTTTAAGGCCGGGTCCTTATAATATCGTTCTGGTTCTCTCACCTCTCTCGTACTCTTATGCAGTTCTTGTGTCTCTGGAACTGATTGTTCTTCCACGAGGCTTTGTGGAATCTATTCTTGTACCAACTCTTGTATATTTTGAGACTTGACTTCATTTAAGCCTATCTCACTCCCACTATCTTTTTTGGAGATGTGCTCCCTCTCAAGGAATATGGCGTGTCTTGCCACTGCAACCTTTTTATCTGAGGGGTTGTATAGGTAATATATCCTTATTTCCTTGGGATATCCTATAAATATACACTTTGTGCCTTGGGGTGAAAGTTTGTTACCTGAAGAGGCCTTAACAAATGCTTCGATACCCCACACATGTAAATTTGATAACATGGCTTTGCATCCACTCCATAACTCATATGGAATACCATTTATCAATTTAGTTGGTACTTGGTTTAGTATATGTGCTGCTGTTTGTAATGCATATCCCCAAAAGGATAATGGAATACTCGCATGAATCATCATTGATCTCACCATGTCCAACACGGTGCGGTTCCTCCTTTCACTTACACCATTCCACTGAGGTGTGTAAGGAGGAGTGAGTTGATATAGAATCCCAAACTCCCGTAAGAAATCAATGAAGTCCTAATTAAGATATTCTCCTCCTCTGTCTGAGTGGAGTTTCTTAATCTTCTTACCAAGCTGGTTCTCAACTTCATTCCTATATTCTTTGAACTGATCAAAAGAATCTGAATTACACCTCATTAAGTAAATATATCCATATCTACTAAAATCATCAGTAAACGTTATGAAGTACAAGAACCCACCCCTTGCTTCAACTGGAAATGGTCCACACACATATGTGTGAACTAATTATAGAAGTTATTTATCCCTTTCACCTTTCCCACTAAATGGGGCTTTGGTCATTTTGACTTGTAGACATGCATGGCATATATCAAGTGGTTTTAGTTCGAAAGAATCTAAATACCCATCTTGATGTAATTTTGTCAAACGTTTCTCATTGACATGACCTAGCCGATGATGCCAAAGTTGGGTGTGGTATGAGTCATGTGAATTAAATTTTTCATCGATTTCCATTACTTGGTTTGTGTAGTCTAACACATAAAGGTCGTTATATAAATGTTCCCTACCAAAACAAATGCTATCTTTATAAAAGTAGCAACATTCATTTCCAAATTTGAAGATGAATCCATCAGTATCTAATCTGGATACTTAAATAATGTTTTTGGTTACAGAAGGTACATAATAATATCCTTTTAATACTAAGACCATCCCAATAGGCAATGTGAGGTGGTAGTATCCGACAGCTACAACAATGAGTCTGGCTCCGTTGGCTGCTCACAAATCAACCTCACCTCGGTCAATCTTTCTGAATCTACTTGGTTTCTGTATTTGGATACAAATGTGAGGACCACAAGCAGTATCTAATACCCAATTAGTAGAAACAGATAGATTGCATTCGATAACAAACACACCTGAAGCTTCCCCTTGCTTCCTTGGCTGGGTGCAGTTTTTCTTCCAGTGACCCTTCTTGCCACATGCGAAACAAACAACCTCTTGTTCTCTTGCCTCCCCTTTGATCTTCCTTTTCTTGGAAGGCCTTGAATAAGCTTTGGGATTAAATACCTTCACCTTCCCTTTCCTTTTATTCACCATAAGAACAGAAGTATTTTCACGCTTCATATCATTGTCCACTTGGCGAATGAAGATAAGAAGATCAGATAGAGACTTCTCAATGTTGTTCATGTTGAAATTTAAAACAAAGTTAGAGAAGCTCCGGGGGAGTGATGAAAGAATGAGATTGGTACCCAGTTCTTCAAGGAGTTTAAACCCTAAAACCTCCAAGCACTCAATGCAGCCAATGAGATTGACTATATGAGGCCCAGCTGGGGCACCCTCTCTAAGCTTGCTCTAGAATAGAGCCTTGGAGATCTCAAACCTTTCCTCTCTTTCTCTCTCCTAATATAGACCAAAAAGGTGCTCGAGCATGCTATAGGAATCCATGTCTTCATGAGACTTCATGATCTCACTAGAAATTGATGATAGCATCAAACATTGAATGTCGAGTGCATCGTTCAAATGTTGATCATAGACCAGGAAATCTTCATCACTCGCCCCTTGGGTGGGTGAATCAGGAAGTGAGGACTCTAGCACGTAAAACTTTCATTCATGGAACAGGATAACCTGAAGGTGCCTAAACCATTCCTGAAAGTTACTGCTGATGAGGATATTGTCTTTATCCAGAATTGATCACAGAAAAAATTTGGTTGACGAGTTTGTCATATTGATTCTACAAATTAAAAGAGCAGATTTATCAGTACCTTTTGATTACATTTTGTGAAAAATAATAAATGAATTTATTAATTCTCCCACTATTTTATCAAGTCACAATGGCCCTCACCATTGAACTTGGAATGTCCAATTTTCATGACATTCTAGTGGCAAGGATCCATATTCCCCTTCACATAACCCCAACAAGGGCTGGTCAAGCTATTTGAAGGTATTTAGGTAGGCAGGTCTTTTCCAACTATGAGCTTACAGTTCCTTGATCTGTTGAGTGGACTCCCCAGTCCTGAAATCCTGACTTGGATTTCCTCAACACTTGCCTCCATTTTACAACAAGTCTAGCAAGGGCTACTCCTCTTGATGTAAAATGTTTAAGTCATCCCGAAACTATCATAAGAGCTTCCTTTATAAAAGTAAGTGTCCCAACAAGGGTTGGTCAAACACATAGTTTTATTGAGTCTTTCCCTTAATCAAGTTTTCAGAAGGCTTGGTATGACTTAATATGGTATTTGTGGGATTTTATTATTTATGGGTAGTTTTTCATCATCACATGCTTGTTAATATTAAGTGATGTTTGCTTAAGTGATTAACCATGTTCTGATAATGTTTACGAATAGTCTGATTTTTATTTTATTCCATCTTTTCATGCTTGTTCATTTCATTAATTATGTGATCACGAAAACACATACATAATAAATAAACCATGAAATCAGAAAGAAATAAAATAAGATGGCATGATCATGAGCTTCTATTGGTTAGCTTATCTAGCGGTTTTGATAAGCTAACCCTGACTTAGGGAAAAACACCTTGAACCAATGGTTCGTGTTTTGCAGCTCCCACCTATCCACCTTTGTATCTTCTTGGATTGGTTTCACCTCAGCTTTGGATTTTTGAACCGTCTCCACTGGTTTGGGATATCCTCCATTACATGGGGTTTACATTAAAGAAACCATGGGCACGAATGCCCTACATTTTATTGGACGAAGGCTCACAGGCCAAAGAATTTAAATTAAACAAATTTAAATGAAACCATACACACATACAAAGGGTATTTGGTCTAGCTCATGATAATCCATCGAATGAAACGATATTTACGCAAATTTAGAAATCAAATTTTTTTAATTGTTCTATTATTCAAGATAAGCTGCGTTTGAATTCAATTAATTACGATCTTATAATTAATCAATTCTTTATCTTAAATTCCTGTCTGAATTTCCTTGAGATTATTCTCATCCATATTCCTTGTATAGGTATTTGTACTTTTGGAGGAAACCTGGTGAAATTCCATTTCTGGAAAGTACATGGCGTGTAGGCTATATTACATGGTGTGTATTTTTCACCCTTTATCCAAAGTACATGTCGGGGGATTTGGCGTGTTTTTCTGTACTTTGGAAATTTCAGAGTACACGACATGTAGATTAATCTAAAATGGAATGTACTTACTTGTTACACGGTTACCATCCTGATAATCCAGTGTACGCGGAAAACAGCTTCTCCTTGTATACGGTTTCACTTGGGCCGGATCGGACTACACGATGTGTTGATTCAACATACACGCTGTGTATTCTGGTTCCCACGTGTCATTCATTTCTGGTCAATACGGTGTAATAAATACTTAGGTATACTCAATTCACATGACATGGTTTGGCGGACCAGTACCGGTTCGTTGAACCTAAGTACATGGCATGTAGTTTTCAATACACGCCGTGTATTCTTGTATTGTACAGACAGAAAGAGCGGCTCCTTCGGATGAGTTCCTCGTTTTTATTTTAATTAAAATCAAAATTAAAAATTCGTTTCTATGATTTGAATTGAGAAATGAAGGAGGAAGAATAGATCTCGTTCATTTAGTTTTATAGAACGATTTATATTGAATTGAATCAAATATAAATGCGTAAATTATCAACAAAAATTAAATAACTATAATCAACGTTGTAACCTCACTCTGATACCATTTGAAGGTTCCAGGCGTAGCGGAATATCATGGGTGGATATACCCACTTGGATTTTTTTCATTATCAATGATCAATCTAGGATCAATACGATGATAAATGCCAGTCTCCACGGATCGAATCACAGAAATAGACAAAGAAGAAGGATGGTCCCGAAACTACAAATGAGGACCATCATAGGTTGATTATAATTAATTTAATTAATTGAAAAGAAGTACCTTTTTGGGTGTTCTTTCTTCATTGATATTCTTGATCACATTCCGATGTGATTCATCATTGCATCGCAGAAGCCAAGTGTAGACTTCCTCTAGCGGTGATCCACACGTGCACCACGTATCTCTGGATGTCACAAAAGGATTCTACGGGTGCTAGCATGGAGAAATTTTTTCTTGCGTTGTCTGCCTTAGATCATATTGATCCGATGGAGGTGGATCTATCTTGGTCTTGAGAGTGTTCTTGGAGGATTTAGTTCTTTCGGTCTTGAGAGAATTCTCCAGAATTGTTGTGCACAACAATTATCTTGGGAAAGGAATTGGGGTTGTGAGGATATTTATGATCGGTTTTGAGGTTGTAAAGTTATAACAAAAAATAAACACATTATGAGTTTTATTTATTTCATTAAATCCTTTTTTAATACCCCATGTCGAGTCATTAATTTCTTGACATGTTCCCACACTGATTATAATAAATATCATTTAATAAAATGATATTATTTCCTCAAAATCCCGACTGGAAAAACTACACGGCGTGTAATCATAAATACACGGCGTGCACTTGTTTTTCATTGAAAACTACACGGTGTGTACATTCAATGTACATGGAGTGTATATCTTATTTTCATTTATTCATTTACTTTCCAAAATGAAAACTACACGGTGTGTACATTCAATAATACACGATGTGTACTTGTTTTCAAAATAAAAACCACACGGCGTGTAATCATTAATACACGACTTGTACTTGTTTTCATTTTATTATTCCTACAACATTAAAACGATTTAGGCTTCCTTGAATAATTATTAAACCACTTATGGGAATAATATTTATTCTACTTGAGATACTTGAATACACTTAGTGTGTGACCCTCTAGGCCTCTTTCTCGTTGGCATTAGGCGGGCTTGCCTAAAGTCCAAGATTACTTTCTAGCAACAGGTCAAGGCACCCAAGAGAAAGAAGTTGATGCCACATTGATGTGTCACCTCATACGAACTCTTACTGTGTAATTTAATCCCTTTGTCTCAGTATCTCATCAAGAAGGTTTCATGGTAGTGTCATAAACCTATATGCTTGATCTGTCATTCTTTGACTTCTAGAAATAAACTCGTCGTGTCACCATGGCCATGGAATTTATTCGACAGTTCTATTTCAATCAAAGGGCCTGAGATATCAAATTCCATAAATATGGAAGGGAAAAATCCTTCATTGACTTATCCATTAATAACATGTCATTCGTGACGCACCCAACATACCATACTTCCCACCAACTGTCTTCGTGATGGTTTTCATCAGCAAATCTAAGTGCGTGAGTCATGACCTGAGTTAATGATAATCTTCCAGTCTAAGGACCATTACACACACTCATAGATAGTAATGTCCAATGACACCAAAACATGCAGAATTACTACTGGAGGGTCTGTTATCATAATCTACCATCTTGGAGATTACCAAGTGCAAACTCCATGAGAGAGAATCTTGTATTCTTACGAGTACTCACACATGAAGGTTTGTATACTATGTGTCCTATCATAGTATGTCATCCAACCGTAGAACTTTATTTAAGAATATTATTATATAATTTCAAGGTTCTCATCATAGCAGGGATCTTCCATGACCTTATCAATGCAACAAATATTCCAGGACATTATTATATTATAGTCATACAGAACAATGATCAATATATAATAAGTGTACATTCATGTAATCAAAGTACAAAACAGTTGGTTCTCAGGAAACCAACCCTTACACTATTGAATTTATCTCATGAATATAAGCTATAAGCTTAATTAATTATTCCTTTGATTTTGAACTCATGTATATTTACAACACTTTGTAAAATATACATTTGGTATCACATACCCTTCAAAAATCAAAGAATTAATTTCTATAACATCCTTACCTGATATAGATATTCCATGGAGTTTCACAAACTCCATAAGGTATATCTTTGATAATCCAATAATATTGAATTATTTTTATTCCTTTCCTGACGGCCCTAGGATTTGAAGGTTTCGAGTGCAGTGGAAGCATGGTTGGGATGACACCTAACTTTTTGTTGATGATGTTGATTGTTTAGAATGACCCTTCCATATTATCTCATTGTACTTGCGAGGATCAAAACTAGAATCCCTCTAGCGGTGATCCACACATGATCTGATGAACTTCGATTGACACCACTCATTCTTTGGGTGCTAGCACAGTTGAGCGAGTGTCTTGTGTCGGTCATTCTTGATTTCTCATTCTTCAGCCTTGAAGAACGTCTCTAGTTCTTGAGAGGGGCATGGAGAGGATTCAAGATAGAAATTGTTTAGCTCAACAATTCTCAATTCACCAAGTGTGCAGTGTGTTCTCTATGACACAATATACATAATTGTATATTTATATGCATGGAACTTCAGTTACAATATTTAATTGCATAAAAATAATTAAATACATTTATGAACTTAGAGAAAACCCATGCTCATAATATTACCGTGTCATTATTTATGGTGTGCCAACTTGCACAAAACAGAATTATGAATTAAATTCTACGTCACAAAATAATAGCAGCGTCATTATTATTTTAACTTGTGCCAACTAATAATTATTGACCATATTGAAAATAATTATTTTACTACCAGATCAGCCTTGGTCCGCTCAAACTCCACTTCTATTTATTGAACACCCGAATAAATAAATAAATAATTTATTCTCTTAAATAAATATTTTATTTACAAACTAGTAAATAAATATTTATTAAATGTTCAATAAATTAAATAAATATATTTTATTTAATTTATGATATCATCTTAAATTGAATAAAATTATTCCACAGTCTTGAGAATAATATTTATTTCATTAATTAAATTCAAATAGAATTTAACTGATAACACCAAAAACACTTATTGTGTGACCCTCTAGGATTCTTTCTCATTGGAATTAGGTGGGCTTGCCTAAAGTCCAAGAGTACTATCTAGCAACGGGTCAAGGTACCCAAGAGAAATAATGTAAAGTCACAACAATGACATCCACATACGAATGCTCACTGTGTAATATAATCCCTTTGTCTCAATATCTCATCAAGCAGGTTTCATGATAGTGTCATCAACCTTTATGCTTGATACGTTGTTCTTTGACTACCTAAAATAAACTTTTCATTACACCATGGCCATGGAATTTCATGTGACAGTTCTATTTCAATCAAAGGGACGAGATATCAACTTCCATAAATAGAAGAGGAAAATCCTTCCTCAACTTATCCATTAATATCATGTCACTCGTGACACACCCAACGTACCCTACTTCCCACCAACTGTCTGTGTGACAATTTTCAACAGTAAATCAAAGTGCACGAGTCACAACATGTATTAATGATAATCTTAAAGTCTAAGGATCATTACACACGCTCGCAAATAGAAATATCCGATGACCCCAAAAAATGCGGAATTCTTACTAGCGGGTCTGTTCTCATAATCTCCTCTCTTGGAGATTACCAAGTGATAACTTCATGAGAGGAAGTCTCATACGCTTATGAGTAATCACACCTAATGGTATGTATACTATGTGTCCCTTCATATTATGTCATCCAATCGTAGAACTATATTTAAGAATATTTTTATAGCATTTCAAGGTTCTCAACATAGCGGGGAATTGCCATGACCTTATCAATGCAACAAATACTCTAGGACATTATTACATCATAGTCATGAAGAAAAACGAACAATATTTAATAAGATGTTTAATATTTAAATACATTAATTATCCATGTAATCAAAGTACAACCGATTGTTTTTAGGACTCCAACTCTTACAGGCTTCAATGACCCCGATTCACTTCTTAAAGAAACATTGTTGAACTTTTCAACTCACTTTTCTTCTTCTGATTTTAACTTTTACCCACCTGTACTATATATATATAGTACCATAATCTAGACATCACATGCCCAAGTCATCCATTCTCAACATTTTGAGAATACTGAGTAATTTTTTTCATTAAATTCAATCATATTATGAGAACATTTATATAAATTATAATAAGATAAATTCCCTAACAAGAACAATCAATTTTAGTCTTCTATTTAAATCATGTTATAGAATTAAACTAATCATAAGTCATGTGTAAAAATACCCATCTCATTTTATTTATACAAACATTGTTTATCCAAGATTGAAGCATCTGAGTTATCAATGTAGCAACTTCTTTTCTCTATTACTTGAAAGAAAACTTCAAGATTTAATTATTTCTAAAATTTTGACATTTTTTATATTTAAAAAAATTTATAAAACATACAACTGATATAATATATCTATTAGAACAATATAATTGATTTCTATAACCAATAAAGTTTTGAGGAAACTTTTAGTCTTACCAGGTCATAAATATATTCAATCATATTGAATATTATTTGATGTACCCAATCATATGTGTATATGAGACTAAAATTATCGATGTACCCAATCATATTGAGTAAATGTGTGGAGACTAAGATTAATTTGTACATTTAACTTCTAATGACTTTAAAACCTTAAATGAATCACTATATTCTTCCATAATAACCTAGATTCACTTAGTGAACAAATTCATCACTCAGTTATTAAGTAATGAACTATTCTAACACATAAAATATTTCTCTTTCTCAGGAAATTTTCTTAAGCTACAAGTCTTAGGATTTTATTACTTTAAGATCCTCATTTTAAGGATTAATATAAATTTTATTTTGATAATAATGATGCATTTATCTACAATAAAACTTTTAACCAAATGAATATCATGTATTATATCTTTTCATTAAGTAATTTTAATTAAAGTGATGCCACTAAAAATTGATGACTCCGTACATCATATCCATTTAGTGAGCCAAGATCCATATTTCATTAAGAAATGAGTCATCTTGGGTGTTCATCTCATCATTTAATCATTCAGGTAGGGAATCATCCTAATCAAAATAGTTGTAACTCTTGGATAGTTGAGTAAATAACCATTTATCCAAATTCATCATACGGATTCACCCAACTCTATTCATTTGGTATCCTTCCCAAGGGTTTCCTAACTAAGTGTAACCCAAAGAAAACATAAAAAATAAAATAAAATAATAAAGGACAACCTAGGGGCACACTATGAAGGAAGAACATACCCAAGGATGATCTAGTGTCACTCATTACTTGCTTACCTTACACAAGATAATTCAGGGGAACCCTACGAAGGAAGAACCAACCTGATTGAATGAACAAGGTCTTGAAAAGTGTTTCTTTGGAAGGAATCTCACACTTAGTATTTGTGGGGTTTTCATTTTTAAAGTCTCACCAATTTAATATACATTGTATGCATATTAAATTCATAATTATTACATCCTATTTAATAACTATCTTATCATGTTTTATTCCCTTTCTACGTATGCATGATTCTAATGATTTAGTTTCAAAATCCCTATTCTAACCACCAAATTAATATATTCACACCACATTAATGTTGAAATCTTTACACAATCCCCAAATATGTGTTAATCAACCAAAAAAATAGAATTTAAGTATATTTATACATATCCAAATACATCATATGCATTAGGTACATGAACGCTTCATGTAAAGGCCTAAAGTTATATGAGATTGACAAACTCCACATGAGTAAGACCGAAGTGACTAATAGCCAACCTCATTTACTTTCCTAACCAAGGAAATAATCTAGGAAAGTAGGTGGTTTGAATCCAAGTCCCTCTACCCAGGGATACTTTACTCAAGAGAGAATTCAATTCATAATATCTCTAACACCTAATATGCACTAAATATGCCCAACAACTATTCTCAAGCTCATAACTAAAATAAAAACCAAGGTTGATGTAGATGAAAACTACATTTTATGATATCAAACCTAACATGATATACAGGGTTTTATCCTAGAATCAATTTATCATATAAACTTTGGAAAATAGTCATTCATGATATAAATAGTTTATAAATATGAATAAAACAAGGAATAACCTTTAAATAAATGAACAATTCAAATATTTAAAAATAAAATAAACATTTATGGACAATTTCATAAATAAAAATTAATTAAAAATCCTTTTATAATTTCATCTTTAACATTATGTACATTTCATAATTTTGAAAATAAACTCTTTATATTCTTTCCAATATTAACTCTTTCATATTTATCATTACATGACATTTCCTTTTTTTTAAATATATGATAATATATGAATTATAAACTATTTATAATTCAATTTCTATCATGTAAACCTTTTACATAATCTATATATCATATAATTAATTATTATTTAAATCTTGATCATTATAACTATAAAAAAACTCTGATGTGGCTTAAATAATATCCAAATAAATCCCCTTTAATTTGAACAGTTTCAAATTAATTAATTATGAACTAAACATGAATATCAAGGAAATGTAATAAATAAATAAAAATTTTATTTATTTTCCAAAAAAATAAACATTTATGAACTATCCATAAATAAATGCTAATAATAAACATTTTATAAATTAGAAAATTTTATATTTATCTCAATATGAACCCCTTCACATTTTACATTAAATGGAATTTATATTATATTTCATGAATTATAAAATTTTGTAATTCAATATCTATTATATATATTTTTTATATAATCTAAATATCATACATGTTGTAATTTATAAACACTTTATAAATCACCTTTTATGATTTCTAAATAAACCATCTATTTCTATATCATAAAGAATTCCATTTATTTTTTCACAAGGTATTTTAAAAAATTTATCAATTAACCATAATAATTTTATAGTTAATTAATTTATAATTTTTTTATAAATACTTCAAAATATCCTTTTCATTATTTATAAATAATTTATAAATAATATAATTCAATTCATAAATGAGTTCCCTTGATTAAAATAAATAATTGATTTATTTTCATAAAAATTAGTAATAAATATGAACTTTTTATATTTGAAAAAGGTTAATAAAAGAAATTTTATTAAGCCTTATGAATGTTATTACCATTTTATAAATACGAATAACATAAATAATCAAATAAACCTTTTTATTTAATCACTGAATATTAATCGTTCATATTTATCTCTAGGATTGAAAAAATATTATTTTGCAATTAAAATGTATTTTTTATAAACACGTTGATTTGTCAAAGAAGCCTATATTCTGATACCACTGATGGGAAACATATAATTGATATATTACCATATGTAGTAGAATACAATCCAAACACAGAAAAACCTATCTTCAAGAATCAATATATAAATAAATCTTTAAAATAGAATACCTAGAAAATGTCAACAACAACAGTTTTATTCTTCGTTGGAAATTGAGAATGCTTAACAAAAATCATGAAGCAATGAACAAAATCAACCTACCTATAAGGGGGGAACACTATCCAATGGATACGTGATCGTATCACAGGGATACCCAAGTGATGAAGGGGAGCGAGTGCCTTCATCATAGATGATTAATAGCAGTATGGGTGGAAGGGAGAATTGAGAGTCTTACTTACCATCAACTGTTATCAATAGGAGGAATCACATCACTTTATATAGCCATCCATGATGCGTTTCACTAAATGAAACATGTTGTCCATATTTATGTATGCATATAAATTTATTACTATTGACATTAATTCATTGAATCAAATTTAATGAATATTAAATCCATTCAATCCATTCATAATGGATTGAAAATAAAACCGCTTGAGAGAAATAAATAAATATATATCATATACATATATTTATTATCACATGTATTTAATATATGCATAACAATAATTACATTGAATGAAAATTATTAAATATAAAATTATATAATAATATAATATATTATATATATATTTTTTGCAGCATCCCATCCTGGATACCACTTAGCGGTGCCCCGAGACAGTGGCCACAAGCCTCAAGCACGCCTCCCCAAATGTCAAAGGCTTCCAACTAATAGCGAGGGCCTAGGGTGTGTCTGTGGGGAGACTATACCCTCATTGATCAGAGTGTAGCGCAACAACACACACACACACACACACATATAAGAAATAAGGAATACGAGAAGCATACACTATGACGACTGTACCAGTAACCTGCTATAGCGGAAGTAATGATAACAGAAAGATATCAGTGGAATAACAATAATTAATTATTCAAGATAAATAAATAATAAGTAGAAGATAAAATATAAATATATATAGAAATGATGATCATGATGTTAGGTGACTATACAAAATTAGTGCATAGGAGACAGGGGATACAACCGTATACCACATGCTATAAAAAATATCAAAAAAACCAAAAAGATGATACTACAAGCATCACGAGCATAGGCTCGATCTTCTTCCCCCATAATCTATCCTAGAACTATAAATCAAGCATCATAAGTTGGTTGTTTCCCTTCATCCATTCCTACAGTCATGAAGTATGCTTGGGTTCCAATGGCGGTCTAAGCAAGGTGTGAGATATACTCAGCAGGCCACCACCAACGATGTCTAAATCAAACCAATTTGTGAAATATAAAATGATTAGTGAGACAAGAATAATTATTAAATGAAAGCTAATAAGTAAATAAGATTCACCAAACTAGGTTCCAATTGGGACACCTGTCCAAATATACCTGCTTCGACCTATGTCGAATGTCTCTAAACTGAGGTAACATGCACAAGTGTGAAATATGGTAGGAGATGCTATAAAAAGGAGTGATTAATAATGGACCATCCTCAATCATGTGATTTTTCTTTGAGGTAGTGTCCTAGGAGGAACCTTGAGCCCATCCAAGGTGATCCTAAGAGAATCCCAAGTATCGATATTAGGGCTCTGCATATATCCAATTCCATGGGAGTCTATCCAAGGCGACACAAGAATGAGATCCCAAGTGTCACTCTAGTCATAGTGTGAAGACTACAAGAACCAAACTTCAAGTCCATCCAAGGCAACCCAAAAAATCTATCCAACCTGTTTAAGATAAGTTTCACAAGTGTGTGGGACTCCTTGAATGGTTTTCTAGAATCCATACAGAGTCTTGCTCTCCACCATCTCAAGCTACATGGTTAGAGAAACCATGAAATATGGGATGCACGATTTCTCCTAAACACCCTTGTTACCTTTAATACACCTTTTGGAAGCAATAAAAGGGACAAACCAAAGATTTAAAACTAAAAACAATGGTCTGTACCTTTTAAGAAAATTTGGGAAATTACAACCTCTTCTCCTTAAGATAACTCATTCCTGAGTTTCCCTTCTGACGGTGGTAAAAAACTATCAGAGAAGTGTTTCAACCACTGTGCACATACATCAGCCTTCGACTCCTAGGTCTCATCCTATTAACATCCATGCTTCCAAATCACCCAAACCAGTGTAACAAACCTACCTTGGAGGTCCTTCATACTCCGATTAAAAATTCATATCAGATGCTTCTCAAAGGACACATCCACCTCTAGCTTAATATCCTCAGGGTCAAATGAATGAGACTGGTTAGGATGATACCAACAAAGATGAGATACATAGAAGATATCATGCATGAAAGTACCTTTGTGGTAACAACAGATGATAGGAAACTAAATAGATTCTCCACTATCTCGAAAGGCCAGACATATCAAGGCGATAACTTTACCTGTCTCTGAATTCATCTATGACCCAATATAGGTGATACCCACAGAAACACCCATTGTCCAAACTCAAACTCCAGAGGTCTACGATGACGATTGGTATAAGACTTCTTCCTGGACTGAGCTATAGCCATATTCTTTTGAATCAAATGTACTTACTCTAAAGTCTCCTGAATGAGATGAGGACATAGTAGCACCACCTCATCTACCTCTAACTAGTGTAGAGGTGAATGACATGACCTACCATAAAGGGCCTCAGATGGAGCTATCTGAATTGTGGCTTGAAAGTTGTTGTTGTAGGACAAATCAACAAGATGGATATGCTTTTCCCATGAACCTCCAAGGTCTATTATACATTCCTGAAGCATATATTCCAACACTTGTATTTTTCTCTTGGACTTCCCATCAGTCTGAGGGTGATATTATATACTCAAGATCACCTGTGAACCCAATGACTTCTATAGACCCCAATAGAACCATGATATAAAGTGGGATTCTTAGTTTGACATTATAGAACATGGTATACCATGAAGGTGCACAATCTCTTATATATAAAGCCTCCCAAACTCATCAACTTAGAAGTTCTCCCAGATTGGTAGGAAGCTTGTGACCTTGGTCAACCTATCAATGATCAACCATACTACATCACTTCCTTAAGGGGATATTATAAATACCATAATGAGATCCATAATGATGTCATTCCATTTCCATTTAAAAATGGACAGGGCTGCAAAAGTCTAGCAGATCACTGGTTCTTAGCCTTCACTTGCTGACGGGTAGAGAACCGAGTGACGAAACCTGCAATCTACCTCTTTATCATTGGACACTAGTACTAATGATGAATATATTGGTACATCTTGGTCAGACCAGGATTAATTTCTTAGATAGAGGCATGAGATTCCTACATAAACTCTTCTCGTATGTCAAAAGGAACCTAAACATGCCCATAGTAGAGTGGTATTTAATTCTCATAAAAAATAAAACTAGAAGGTGGGTTATCATATGTGAAACTCTCCCTAAAGACGAGGCCCTCAAAATCTAATAGTTGCCTCATCTGGACCTACTCTAGAAGGTAGCATGTCATCTCCAGAGCTGTTAAAACAGGATGCCCATGCCATTACTAAACCTCTAAGAGAATATTATAGAATAAATCCATCAACTGCCACTCACTACTAGCCTCCTAGATGGATTATGTCTGAGTCTTCCAGATCAGGGCATTAACTACTACATCACCCTTCCTAGGTGTGTAATAAAGATCAAAATCAAACAACTATAGGTATTATTCCCACCTTCACCACCTTAGATTCAAGTCCCACTGTGTGGAGATGTATTTTAGACTCTTGTGATCTCTGTAGACAATGAAATACTCACCCAATAAATAATTCCTCCAACAACATAAGGCATGAACCATGGTTTCTAGCTCGAGGTTGTGCGTGGGGTAATTCCACTCATGTGGTATCAGCTAGAGGGACCCATATGCCACTACCTGATCACCCTATATTAGAACTACTCCTAGACCAATCCCTAAAGCATCACAATAAATAGTATATCTTCTTCTGGTATTAGGTATAATCAGTATTGGTGTTAAAGTAAGTCTTCCCTTAAAAACAAAAAAGTTGTCTCACAAGCTTTAGACCAGACTAACTTCACACATTTCTTTTTCAATCCCATAAGAGGCACAACTAGGAGGTTGAAATCCTAAATGAATCACCTATAATATCCAGTCATCCCCAAGAAACCAAGTATGTCAAATAAATTCTTGGTCTATTCCAAGGAAACCACAATGCTCACCTTCTTTAGGTCAATAGATATGCCTGCCTCTAAAATTATATAACCCAAGAAGTGAACCTTACAAATCCAAAAGTTTCATTTACCGAGCTTCACATATAACTGGTGCTCTCTCAGTATATTTAGAATGATCTCAAGATGGTTGACATGATCGTTCCTAGTGTGAGAATAGGATAAGATTCCATCTATAAAGACTACCAAAAATAAATCTAAGAATGGGTGGAAAACCCGATTCATTAAATCCATAAAGACTGTCAGCGTGTTCTTCAGGCTGGACGACATTACCAGATACTCATACAAGCCTCACATTCTCTAGAATGATGTATGTGGTATGTTTTATTTCCTCACATGAACCCAATGGTAGTTCGACCTCAAGTTGATCTTAGAGAAAATAGTTGTTCCTCAGTGTCGTTCAAAGAGGTCATCGATACGAGGTAGTGGATACCGGTTCTTCACCATAAGCTAGTTTATTCAGTGAAAATCTATACAAAATATAAGGGTACCATCTTCCTTCTTGGTGAAAAGGATATGTGAACCCAATAAAGATGTGATGGGTTAGATAAAACCCTCATCCTTTAGGTATTCAAGATACTTTTTGAGTTCCTGGAGCTTTGTAGTTCCATCTTATAAGAGGGAATGGACAATAGTGCCGTACCTGGCACTAGATCAATGGTGAACTTGACCTCCCTATGAGGTGTTAAGACAAATAAATTGTTAGGGTAGAAATCCCTAAAATGATCCATAACATGAGAGAATTCCATGACCTACATTCCCTGATCACTCATAAAGAGACTCTCCATCTGGGATGTCACCTTGCTTAGCCCTTGATGTTCAGGTCCAGATCGGCTATCTTGGGAATTCCATTCACCCTTATGAAGATATGTGCTATCTTTAGGTGATGTCAAAACACACTCTGATGATAGCAGTCAACATGGGCACGATAAGGTAAAAACCATTCCATACTGAGAATTATGTTGAAGCCAGTCATCTAGAGGATGAATAAATTACATAGGAAATGGTACCCACCTATCTCAAGGGGGAACTCCCTGAATTGGTATATACCCTCTACTTAAACTACTAACAGTGTGTTTAGAGTCATCACACCACTGGAATACTCTATGGATAGGCATAGAATTCCCATAGTTTCACTAGATAGAAAAGAGTGCAATGTACCTATATCAAAAAGGAAAAAAACTAAGGTAGAGGATACTAGAATAGTACCTCATATAGTATAAGGCCCTATAATTTTCTCCTTAGGCGTAGGCTGTGCTGTATATATATAGACCATACCATGACCCTGAGATGCTGCCTGACTATCCTGAGCAAGTCTACTCTATTGATGCTGAAGCTCTGAGGCCGGACTACCTCAACCACGACTACATGCTCAGCCCAATCAACTTATAAAAGAGAAACTCCCAGCTTTACATGGAGTTGCTGACCCTATAACTGAAAGAGGCATCAACACTGAAACCTGCTCACTTGTAACTAGAGGAAATGATCAGCAGAAACACTAGAGGTGACCCATCCTGCCGCAAGCCCGACACTCTATCGGGTTCCTCGTACATTGGGTATTTTTATGCCTTAGTATTCCAAACTATTGGCACACCAAATAGTATTGGTGCATTCCACCTGGATGGTACTTCCTCTACGTTCACTCTCGAAACGATGTTTCCTACCACTGGATATACCACTTCCTTGTCTGGAAGATGAACTGCCCTGGATCATATTTCCAGATTCCCTAAAGTTTTGCTCAGTGTTGTGGAAATTGTTCACTATTTTTTAAATGGTGGTCAGATGAAATATGTTCACCTATGATCAAATGATATATGAAATACCATCCTAAAATCGCCTCATGTTCATCAACTCATCACTAGACAAGGTTAGTGAAAAATCTTGTAGATCAGTGAAACGGGCTAAATATTCCATCATAGAAATTTCACCTATCTTAAGGTGTATCAACTCCCAAGAAAAGTCTATTATCAAGGTATGTATAAAGAAGTATTCAAAAAAGGTTATTTGGAAGTCTTACTAAACCATACCCTGATTCCAACCAGCCTGAGTAAGGACATCCCAACAGTTTTTGGAAGAATCATGTAGCATGTAGGTGGAGAGCTTGACCCTCCACAATGGAGGAATCTCAATATGCTCAAATATAGATAGAATTGACTCTAACCATTACTCATCAGCCTGAGGACCACCATCCCCCAAGACGGTAGGATGCTGCTGCCATTGGAACTCCCGAATTAGATCTTCCATATTAGGGGCAGGTCGGGGATCACCCTATAATATCTACATGAAATGAAAAAAGATTTCATGTAACTGAGCATCAGTGCCTAGTGGAAGATCTATAGGAGGTGTCGCAGTTGGCACTAAAAGTGGCATTACGGGTGGCTCAGGTATGACCATATCTGGGGTGTGATTATCACCACTTTCTTGGATCACAACATGAGTATTCCATGGTGGAATAACTCTAAAATTTTCCAATCACACTCATCAGATAATATTTATAATAGATAGGTAAAGTGATAAAGGAACATGCACAAGGCATTCCTATAACAAGACACAAACCTCAGCCTCCTCCTAGAGCCAAGTCTAGGTGATAAGGAAAGGTCACAAAATGATCGCATGATACTCAGGCTACTACCCACTACATGGATAGGTTTGGGTCAAGGTCTCCTACAATACAATAGAGGTTCTGATATTTGGAGTATCAAATGCAAGGTATAGAGGAAAAAAACCTTTACTTTTCATTTAGAATATTCATATAAATTAAAAATTTTTATTTTAAAACTTTAATTGATTTTAATTTACTCCTATTTATTTTATTATTTATATCTCAAACTAGTTAATTGTGTCACCAATTACAAATTCATAAGGCCCATACACTTATAAACTAAAATTGGCCCATCAAATAACTACGTCTTGGCCTGTACATCTAGTATTAGGACATAACAAGTCATATATGGTGATTTGATCAATTGAATTCCATTCCCAATTTATAGAGGTACTCACCTCTTAAATATCTATTGGAATTCATCAATCAAACCAACTATATGACACAATTGGTTAATTAAGGTGTCAACATCAACCTATGCAGGAAAACACCATCTAGATTGATGTTGGAACATTAATTGAACCAATTATTTCATCCTTCAAAGACAAAAACACACTAAAATATATAAAAAATAAGGAATTCACAATAGGAATAAGCAATACAGGAAATGCACGTAGAAAATTAGGTATGGCATGGAATAATGCATGAAATTTAAATCCTATGGTTCCAAGTATGATGCATGATTTTTAATATTCCCTCATATCATCGAGATATGGTAAGATAAATTTTATCATAATAATATCAATATTATAAATGACACAAATCATGTTTTCACCCTATAGTGAAATATAGAAAACTATAAAAGTGCAACCAATAACAGCATTTACCCATCCTAGGTAATTTGGGGTTTCCCCCTGTATGTAGGTTAGATACTCCTAGGCACATTATCATTACCAAAATCAAATACTCATAGTCTCTTGTCTATTACATAAACCATAAGATAAAAGGAAAATTACGCCACTTAGCGGTGCCCCAAGATAGTGGCCACAAGATCTCAAGCGTGCCTCTCCAAACTTTAGAGTATACCGACTAGCAATGAGTTCCTAGGGTATGTATGTGGGGAGAATATTCCCTCATTGATCAAATTGTGGAACAATAAACACACACACACCCATGTATATAAGAAATAAGAAACAACATAATTAGACACTATGGCGACCATACCAGTAACCCACTATAGTGGAAGTAGTGGTAACAGAAAAATAGTAGTAGGATAACAATAATTAATTATCCAAGATAAATAAATAATAAGTGGAAGATAAATAAGAAATAGATATAAAAATTATGATCATGATTTCATGTGACTATACAAAATTAGTATAGAGGGGACAATGGATAAAAGTATATACCACATTCTATAAAAAATACTAGAAAGACTAAAAATATTCTACTACTAGGATCACAAGCATAAGATCAGTCCTTTTCCCCCATACTCCATCGTAGAACTATAAATCAAGAATCAGAATCTGACTGCTTCCCTTTATCCATTCTTGTAGTCATAAAGTCTTCTTGTGTGTCAAAAGCATCCCAAGAAGGGTGTGAGATATACTCAGTAGGCCACCACCAATGGTGTATAGATCAAACCAGTTTGTGCAATATAAAATTATGAGTGTTCCAAGAGTAATTGTTAAATTAAAATCAATAAGTAAATAAGATTCACTATACTAGGTTCCACTTGGGACACCCATCCAAATCTACCCACTTTACCCTAATACTTTTGTCTCTGAACCGAGGTAACATGTACAAGTTTGAAATATGGTAAGATCTTTTATAAAAAGGGGTGTTCAATAATGGAATGTCCCCAAGCATGTTCTTTGGATTAGTGGGCATGTCCCGGGTGTTTCAACTCCACATTATTACACTTTTAATTTAATTAACATATTTTTAATTATTAAGAGGCACCCTGATCCTGTCCAAGGGAATCCCAAGGGAATCCCAAGTATTTCTCTAGGGGATCTGCATATGTCCAATTCCATGGGAGTCAGTCCAAGGTGACCCAAAAATGAGATCCCAAGTGTCACTTAGGGCATGGTGTAAAGACTACAAGAACTAACCTCTGAATCCATCCCTAGTATCTCACATAGGGGTATGAGTCTCTCTTGTATCATGGTACAACCATCATGGCATTGAGCCCATCTATGGGGTCTCTCCAAGGGAAACAATGTCACTCATCTGGAGGTAAAATGGTAAACGCATGACGAGCCTCTCCCAGGAATAACTAGTGTCTCCCTTAATGTATTTAAAAATGCATTAAATAAAACTAACTATAAGGAATGATAATCCTGTCCAAGGGGTCCTTAGGTAGGGACCCCCCGTATCACCCTTGACATAAGATGAGGGTATGATTCGGTTAGTAAAACCATACCATTTAACAAGGAAAAAATTTATAACATGATTATCAAGTTTTACAAGGCATTTAATCAAGAAAACCATTTATGGAACAAGGTTTAGGGGCCTAACTCAAGACCTACCACCCTAAACAATTCAATTTATTAGTTCAAGCATTTATTATAGGGGTAGCACACCTCAAGTGGTGTTTAAAAACTTAGAAAAGTGTTAGGTAAGATACCGTGGACTAAGAACACCCAAAGGGGTTGCTTAGATCAAGAAGATCTACCTAGTAGGTTATTCTCCACTAGCTAGGGTCATAACCGACATGAATAAGAATTTAATTTAATTTATTAAACAATTTGGAGGTGTCATCGGAAAGGTTTGTCCCATGGAACAATGGTGCAAGTTATATAATGAAAAAAATGATGGGAAAGAAACTAGAAAACCTACCTTAGGTTTTTGGTGTTTGTCTCATTCAGTATCGACCTTTGAATTAAGCTAGAATGAGAGTTATTGGAAGAATCATCAAATTCCATGAAAATGGGGAAAATGATCTCATTCCTAAATAGAAAAATAAAGGATAATAGAAACTTGAAATAGAAGGAATAAGATCATAGATCTTACCTCAAGATTCCCAATTCATCTGATGATTAAGGACTTAGAGTTCATATAAGGGGGATAACAAAAACCCTATGGAGAGGATGAGGAGAGTCTTTCGATGGTTACTGCTGGAGAAGAATGAATGAGGAGAAAAAGAATTAGGGTATTAAAAATTTTAGGGGAAAATTTTCCATTTAATCTTTAATTAATTGGATGCATAGTTAGGGATCATGATTGGCCAAACCGTGTGCCAACCGTGCACCCATTTCTACTCAAAGGGGCACCTCACACGGGCTAGGTGCACGGTTAGGATAACCGCATGCAGCCCATGCAAAAAAGATCCAAAACTTTTCTGATACAAGTTTCATGGGAGTTTGGTCCTACTTTCATGGTTTCATATAAATTGTGTGGAGCTCTTCTCTCCACCATCTCAAGCCTCATAGTTAGAGAAATCGTGCGAGCTGGCCTGTATGGTTTCTCTTAACCGTGCGACCCAATCTGTTCTTCTAAAAACTAGGTCTCCCAGCTCTAAATAGGACCCTGACACCCTAGTGACCTCTAATACTCTTTTATAAAACATTAATAGGGTCAAACCAAGGAGTTAAAACAAAAAATGGTATGTACCATTTGAGAAAAGTCGAGACATTACATTTTTAGTGCATATTCAACATTACATCCCTCAGACTCCCTATATTAGTGAATATTTTATTTATGTATCTCTATATTCATTCATCACATTATTTAATCATGAATCCATGATTTTGATTATAATATTTTTCTTAATTTTTATCAGGTTTAAAATATTTAATATTGAATTCATTTTTCAGTTCTTTAAAACTAAATTTATCTTTTCTGTTTTTTGGTTCAGTTTACTCTTTGGTATTTAGATGTTTTTTCTGTTTGTGGATTTGATTTGTTTATGAATGTGTTTGTTTGGGTATCAAAAAAACACTGTATTTTTTCTATTTTTATGCTCTTGAATTTAAGAATACTTAATTTCTTATTGAATTTAGTTTTTTATTTTATATTCCATTTTTATTATTTTTAATTTTTTTTGTTTTTCAAATGATTTTTTTATTTGTCAATTAAAATTTAGTGTTTCAAACATGTTCTAATTTTTTTTCAAATGATATTTATATGCATTTTTTATGAAATTAATTTTATTTATAGCTGTTCTATTTGATAAGAAAAACTATGGAGGAGATTGGTGTTGTAATCTTCATGGTGTGAAAAAACATAATAAAGTGACTTTATTTTTTATTATTATATAGATTTTTTATTTTTTTAAAATCATTAATCTTTTGAATTTTATTTTTATTTTTTAATATCTGTATAAATAAATAAAAAAATTGATATTCCATTAAACTTTTTGGATGTCACATAAGATGATGTGCTAACCATCATCAATTGTGCAGGTTTCAGGTGTAGTGAAAGCATCCTTTCAAGGTATGACCAACTCAGATTTTAGTCTTAAATCACATTTAATCATTTCTTTACATGCTAAAAACATCATGTACAATGGAAATAGTATATTAATTAACTAGATTAAAATGATGAAACCATAATAAGAGGATATTCACATGTAATTTATAATTAATTTATGAGCAACTATAAAATTAATTATAACTTGTAATTATGATTTCATTGATGATATGGTTAACTATATATCCTTGTACCATCATTTTTCTATGGTATCCAAGTGTAGAATCCCTCCAGTTATGATCCACATGTGCATGAAAATATCTAAATGTCACTATAGAATCACCAGGTGCAAGCACGGCCAATCCCGACTGCTTGAATTGTTCGTGGCTGATCACAACAATATTATTCTCAAATAAGGAAGAACTCTTATTGCACTCTCAAAGGCTTGAGAGAAGAGGAATAGAGAATTCACTCTAGGTCATGATAAAGTATCTCTCAATCCTTTATGCACACTAAAAATTATTTAGAAAATATATATAATTAGATATTTATTAAGGTTGATTTAAGGTTAGAAAATTGATCACAAACCCCTAACCATTTTTAATATTCTTATTTTACACCATGTTCATTAATAATAATAATATTATTATTAATCACTTTACATGCATAACACATTAATAATATAAATAAATATAATTTATATCTAATTGGACCATTATGCTGAGTCCACTTTCCCTCGTCAACCTTTACCGATCCTCGAATAATGAATATTTAATTAAATAATTTTCACTACATTATTCTATGATAAATATAATAAATATTATATTTTACAAACTTCCAAACTAATATTTATTTTTATTATTTAACCCACTTATTCTTTCAAATAACCTATGATTAAATTATGGCGATCAACCAAACCATATAAATCTTATTTATTACAACTTGTTAAATTCATTACTTGAATTTAACTGAGATTGTGGATACACTTAGTGTGTGACTCTCTTGGTCTCTTTATCAGTGGAATTAAGAATAAATTCCCAAAGTCCAAGGTTAGAGTATAACAACACACCAAGACACCCATAAATATGTAATTTAATGTTGCAATGATATCCAGCCTCCTATGAACACTTACTGTATAATATAATCCCTTTACTGTGATATCTCTAATCATGCAGGTTGCATGTTGGTTTTATAAACCTATATGATCAATGTACTTTTTTTTAAATTTTCTAAAAATTAACTCACCCATAGAGCACCGTGGACACATATTTATGCATGTAGTTCCATTCCCATCAATGGGCTTGATATATCAACTTCCATCAAGGGAAAGAAGGGATAAATCCTTTCTCACATTATCCATTAATGTTATATCACTCATGATGCACCCAACATATCCTACCTCACTGTGAGTATATGTTCTCACAATTTTCATCAATAAATCAAAGTACGCGAGTCATGATATCCATTAATTATAATATTAAAGTCTACGGATCAATACACACCTTTGTATAAAGTAACATCCAATGACATATGGAAATGTGGATTTCTTATTGACATGTTAGTCTTATAACCTCCCATATTGGAGATTACTAAGGGATAACACCATGATAAGATATCTTAATGTATTATAAGCCTTATAACCCTAACAACTTGTATTTTCTATGTCCCATCAGACCATATCATCTGGCCATAAGACATATATTCAAGAATACTGTCATGGCACCTCTAAGTTATCATCATTCTAGAGAAATGCTATAACCTTTCAATGCATCATATACTATTAAGACATTATTACATACAAATTTCACATGGAGGAAAAATAATAACGTGATAATAAAACTTAATTAATAATGAAAACTTGTAATCAAGTACTAAACAAGTTGGATCTAGGAAACCAACTCCAACAGACTCCCACTTGAACTTGATCCAGCTGACAACCTATTTCAGTCCACTAGCTATCATATGATACTCATGCCTCTGCTAAGATAAATACTTGTTCAAGGGGTCTAACATGTTTTCATCCATGGATACTATGATAACCTCAACTTCACCTCATTGAGACAAATCCCTCAAGATATGACACTTATGAAGTATGTGCTTTGTCCTTTGATGTGACCTTGGATCTTTGGAGAGAGATATCACTACAGTGTTATCACAGTAAACTATGATAAGGTATTTACTAATAGGTACCAAATCAAGATCTTGGATTTTTTTTGAATCCATACTGCTTATTTGGCTGCATCAAAAGATGAAATATACTCGGACTCCACTGTAGAATCAACAAAAATTGGTTACTTTGAACTTTTCCAGCTCACAGCTCCTATTTTGAGACAAAAGATATATCTAGAATGAAACTTCAGATCATTCTGATATATTTGAAAGATAACATATGTATGGCCATTGACGAGCATCTCTTCATCTCCTATATACACCAGGAACATATCCTTATTTCACCTTAGTTACTTAAGGATATACTTGACCGTAGTCCAACATTATTCACATGTATATGCATGATATCCTCCTACCATGATCAAAGAATATGCAACATCAAGCCTCGTACATAACATGTAATACATGGCAGATCCTATCACAGAAGCATATGGGATCTTACTCATTCTATCTTTTTCCTATTATGTCTAATGACACATTTTCTTATAAAGATGTATGTAAGATCCCATCTTTTTAAAAGCATGTCCCTCTTTTAGTTTTTCATTTGAGCCTTGATGGCAGAGTCTTATTCTGATACAGAGATCCTTTATTGGGGAAATGACCTAAATTTTGGGGATATATGTTTTTTTAATTAATTGATTCCATATTAAAATGTGTTAAATGGGTTTACAAGGGTTTTCCATTCTTTGGAAGGATTTAGAGGTAGTTCACATCCTTGTATAGAAAAAGGGATGAAAGTTGTCTGTAGGGGATTAACACGCCATGTAAATGTATTACACGACGTATAAATTCTGTCAGATACATGTTGTGAAACCATACAGGGCATGAAATGGTTACGTGTCATGTAAATCATACATTCCATGTAAAAGTTGAGCAGGTTTAAATAATAATCCGAGGTGATGGGTTTTTTCAGAGTATCCCTCTAAAGAGAAATACACGATTTGTAAGTGGATTAAAAATTGGGTATTTATCGTGATCAGTGGTTTTAAGGCTACCGTGTGGCTGATTTTTCATTTCATCCCACTGTAGTTTTCCTCCTATCAACCCTAGGTAATCTCCCAAGAAATTCTATAGCACCAACTTCCATTTTAGACGTGTTTTTTCTGTGATCAATCCCTGGTAAGTCATTTTGTTTAGGTTTTCCCTTCTATACCTTTGATCTTCAACTCTTGCGGTGTAATATTTTGACTTTGGTTGTTGTTGGTTTTTATCTTAATAGGTAATGATCTAGGATCCTTGTTATAAGCATCTGCACCTTTTTTCTTATTGGGTAATCCTGCTAGAATCATTGTTTGATCATCAGTTAAAGTTAGGGGGTCTAAACCTTAACCCTATGGTCTATTTGATTGAAGAGTATGTGAAATATTTCAATTTCACCAACATAGAATGTTCCTAAATTAATTAATTAATGAATTTTATTATTCATTGGAATCTATTTGGATTCAATTGGTTATTGACTTGGCTTATGGATAATGTTCAGGTGAGAGAACACCAGTTTATAAATGAGTTGATTAATGGATTGAAGTGTGTTTAGCATGACATGGGATTTGGGTGATTTCTTGATATATATTCACCTTGGCTTGGATTGTTTATTGAAATAAATTCATGTTATTGGTTCAAAACTAAATGATAAATAGAATGTTTAATTGAAAGATAAATGGTAATTTTCATAATTAACCATTGAGCCTTATGATGTGATATCGTGATATACTTTCTTCTATGCCTAATGATACATGCTGAAATGATTATATAATGAGCTTGGCCTTGATACATGTTTAAATGATTATGTACCTCTCAGGGTAGTGGGTATCCATCTTAGGATTGTGTTCTGTCACAATTTTATAAGTGTGAAAAGATGGGCAAAAAATGGACATAGTGTCCATACCGCGCTTTGGAGTGTCGTTCTTGCAGAAGGATGTGACACTTTAAGAGGGTTTTCAGGGAAATTCAGCATTAGATAAGTGTTAGGGGATCATGATAGGTAAAAAATTCTAGGAAGGACTCAACCACTCCTTATCCGATCGGTAGCTATATTTCCATAATAAATTCTAGTCAAGGAAGGGGATGTGGTACCCCAGTGAAGGAGAGGTAGAACCAAGCAGAGGGAATAACTCAGGAGAGTCAGGATAAGGCCCAAAGTAGAGGGGTTGGTCAGCTGCATGATATGTAGACTAATCCAACTATTGTGGATGTAGGACCATCTACTGTCATAGGTATGATTCTTGTATTATCTACCCTTGGTTGTGTTTTGTTTGATATAGGAGAATCACATTAATTTTATATGATCTTTTTGTAAATGGTTTGGGCTTGGCTTTGGAAATCTTAGATGGTTTTCTGACCATTGATACACCATTGGGAGTGCAGTCAGGAAATGTCAAACATTTTAAGGCATGTTCTCTAGATATTGGTGGTTACTGTTTCTTTTGGTAACCATTTGTGCTAGAAATGATAGATTTCAAATTGATTCTTGGCATGGATTGGTTAGTTATACATTAGGAACATATCAACTATTATCATAGGATATTTTACTTCCTATCTATAGAAGGAGGAATCTATTCTTAGTAAGGTGAGTGGGATCTTTAGGCTGGTCGTACAAGACCAATTTAGTGAAGACTGGATTGTATCATGGCTCATATATCCAGCCTTTCTCTATATAATGGTGGAATGAAACATGATTATTTTCCTCCAATGGTATAATGTTTTTAGGATGTTTTTCCTAATGAGTTATATGTCTTACCACTATAGTGAGAGATCAAGTTCATGATTGAGTCAGTTCCAGGAGCAGATCTAGTTTCTATTACTCCTTATAGAATGGCACTGGAAGAGATTCGGGAGTTGAAAGCTTAGTTATAAGATCTAGAAGCTAATGGTTTAATACATCCTAGTACGTCTCCATGGGTTTATCCATTTCTCTTCACCAAGAAGGATGGTGGGTCTTTGCACTTATGTGTGGATTATCGAAGATTGAACCAGAGGATGGTCAAGAACCGGTATCCCCTCCCATGCATCTATGATCTCTTTGATCAATTGAGAGGTTCTAAGATCTTCTATAAGATCAACTTGAGATCAGTATACCATCAATTGAGGGTGAAACCATCATACATACCTCAGTATGCTTTTAGGATTAGGTATGGATTGTATAAGTTCATAGTGATGCCATTTGGGTTGACTAACACACCAAAAGCATTCATGGAATTGATGAATTAGATCTTTCATCATTTTCTAGACAAGTTTTCATGGTTTTTTTGATGAAATTTGAGATCAAGATACCATCAGTTGAGGGAGAGACCATCATACATACCTCAGGATGCTTTTAGGAGTAGGTATAGGTTGCATGAGTTCATAGTGACACTGTTTGGTTTGACTAACACACCAAAATTATTCATGGACCTGATGAATTAGATCTTTCATCATTTTTTGGACAAGTTTTTTGTGCTTTTTTATGAAATATTATTATACTCCCAGTCAGTAGAAGATCATGAACAACATCTTGACATCATATTGAGTACATTGAGAGAGCATAAAATTTATTCCAAGCTAACGAAATGTAGTTTCTAGATTGATAAAGTTCAATTATTGGGTTATTTCATCTGAGAGGAAGGAGTGTTAGTGGACCCTGAGAAAGTTACAGTTGTGGTATCTTGGGAGCAACCCAATAATTTCTTCAAAATTTAAATATTTTTAGGCTTAGTATGTTATTATTAATGCTTTATCCAAGACTTCTCCCATCTAACAACACCTATTTTTGGTCTGACCAAGAAAGGGGTGAAGTTTGTTTGGTTAGATGAGAGATATTTTCTAGAAATGAAAGGTAGGATAAAATCAAAACCTATCCTCACTTTACTTTTGCTAGGTAAAGCATATACCATGTACTATGAATTATTAGGAGTTGGACTCAGATTAGTTATGATGTAAGAGGATTGAGTCATTTCTTGTGGATCTAGAAATATGAGACCACATAATAGGAATTACCCTACTCATGATTTAGAGTTAGAATCAATGGTACATTCCCTAATATGATAGAGGAATTATCTCTTGGGTGAGTGGTTTGTGGTATACTCTAACCACAAGAGCCTCAGGTACATCTTTTCTCAGTGGGATCTGAACCTTCGATATAGGAGATCGATCAAGTATATATAATATTTTGTCTTTGAGTTAGCTTATACACTGGTTAGAGGTAATGTTGTTGGTGATGCTTTGATATATAAGAAGAAAACAAAGGGAGTACAAGAGTCTTGCGATGAGTGTCAAATGATGGAACTCTTTATAGACATGCATCTATATGTTCAGGAGTCTCAGGGATGAGAAGATCTAACTTCAACATATGTTATACCCGTTCTTTTGGACCGAATCAAGATAGAGAAATTATCTTATCCAGAGGGCTTAGTTCTGATATATAACTTATATGGTGGGGAGAGACCATCAAGATGGTATCTTGTAAGTGAAAATTATCTTCTTTTCTATGGCTAAGTATGGGTTTCTATGGGCTTGTGAGAAGATCTATGAGAGAGTTTAATGCTTTTAGATGGGTGGTATATCCTAATTTGACAAAGATGTATTGTGATCTCTATATACAATATTGGTGGTTAGAAATTAAGAAGAAGATAATAGGCTTTGTGAAGAGATGTTTCACTTCGTAGTAGCTGAAAGTTTAGAATTAGAGGTTAGATGAGAATTTTTAGCCTTTTTTTCATTCTTGAGTGGAAATGGAATGATCTCACTATGTATTTTATGACAGGATTACCTAGGTAAACCCATAAGAATGATACTGTATAGGTGATTGTGGATTTACTGATGAAGGTATCCCATTTCTTACCTATCAGGGAGGCATTCACAGTTTATGATATGGGTATTCTTTACATGCGTGAGGTAGTTTAGATGCACAATGTTCCAATCAGTATCATTTTAGATAGAGATCCTCATTTCACATCGTGATTCTGGTAGGGTCTTTAGAAGGATTTGGAATCGCATGTTCTTTTGAGTACGACCTATCATCCTCAGACTGACGGTTAATATGAGATGACTATTGTAACACCCCAAGCTTCCATGATACGTTTCCCTTTGAATAATGCAATGACATGCATTGTACGCAACTTCGAGATTCTAACACACCACAACCAATCAAACTAGCTGTTATGAATAGTAATACCTACTTTTTAAAATTTTATAAATTTTATCTCTCAAAATGGACTTCATTTTTGGATTTGGAGTATCTAATTTAGCCTAAGGTGAAATTTTGGTACTTTTCGAATAACTTTAATATTTTGATGAATAGTGAAAATTACTAAATTTTAATAAAAAACAAAATTTTTAATCAAAATAATTAATAGTGATAAATTATGAATTTGAGTGGTTTTAAAGTATAATTAGAATATATTTTTACCTTTTTATCCAATGGTGTTCATTAGAATTAATTTCACTTTGAAATTGGAAATAAACAATTGTCAATCTTTTGGTATATATTGTTTCTTAAAAACACGCTATTTGTTGTGATAGCGGGAATCAATTATAAAATTAATTAATGCAACTTATATGTTTGGAATTTTGTAAAATAGACATCATTTTTGAATTCAGAATATCAATTATAGATTAGGGTGAAATTTTGGCATTGTTCTGAAAAACATCAATTTTTGATGAATAGTGAAACCACTAAGTGGTAGTTAAAAAACTAAATTTTTCATAAAACATATTTTTACTGCTTCTGTGAGTGTAATTTCAAAAATTCGAGAGACACGGTTAAAATCAAGGAGTAAAATGTGGTTCAATGAGATGAAAATAATTTTTGGTGAATAGTAACTTTTTACTTTTATTTACCACGGTTAAAAGTAAATAGGGTAATTAAGGGTAAAAATGATATTAATATTACCCTAACACATGTCCTAATTCTATTGGACAAGTGTATCTCGACCAAAAACAACCTTAGGAATAAAATATTATCATTTAGGTCCAATTGGATTAGATTAGGACATTTATTATTATTTAATTCAAAGAAGAGTTAAAAGAGTTAAAATCAAAGTTTATTTACTAAAACATTTTTAATATAGGGTTACACATAAGATAAATTCGATTATAAATATTAATTAGAAATCTAAAAATATTTCCTACATAATTATATTTTATTTATAATTTTTAGGCATTAAATAATTTAATTTATTTATGACACAATGATGATGCAATAATTACCATAATAGTGAAAAATTAAAATAATTGATATTATAAATACCCAAATAAATATAATTTGAGACTTTTATTTAATTAAACTAATTTTATAGGTTAATATGAAATATTAGGATTGATTTAATTGACTTTTTTCTAAGTAATAATTCTGATATGAGTTTCACAAAAATCAATTATTGAACAGTGTCAAAATTGACATAATAGAGTTTTTAAAACAAATATTATATTATTAATTGATATTAAATTCCTAAAAATCTAAGGTTCGGCCAAGAGACTTATATCATGATAGATTTATCATTAATGGACCACTTGGGTGTCTCTTGGATGTATATAGTAAGTTTATTAACCATATAATATAAAAATACAAAGAGACATTGTAAAAGTGAAACTAATTAACTAAGAGTTAATACTTAAAGATAAGGTTAATATAATGACCTAAACCTGTCTAAATTATATTGGTTGAGTTGTTTTCGACCTACCCCCACCTTAAAATTTAAATAATCCACTTTGGAGCTATTAGAAACCGAATATGAATTTATTATAAAATAATATTTCTAGCTTTTCCAAAGGTGCCCCTCACCCCTCTTATAAAAGGGCACTCTTCCTTATCATTAATTCACACATTAAAAGCCTTTTGGCTCGGCCAAACTCTGACCAAATACTCTCTCAACTTCCCTCACTTCATCCTATAGGCCTTCCTTTAGTCATAAAGGCAACTTAAGGAGCCCTTTTGATCAAATCAAAAGGAAGAACCCGAAGAAGAGGTAATGTTTTCACCACCTTTTTTCAAGTTCCTTTCTTCTTCCACTTCTTCTTTATTTGTTATTAACATTATAAAATAATAAATCTAGTATCATATATATACTGTTATGTTATTATAAATATGGTACAATAATATTCAGTATTCTATCCATCTTTTGAATAACATGTCACCATACGTGCGTACGTACAGCTTACCGTCTCCACGTCGTGGTGTAATTGTTATTCAATAAATTATTATTTTGATGGGTATAATAATGATGTGTAATTCATGTAAATAATAAATATAACATGATAATGATTCTGTATATATGATACACCATCCAATTATATATTATTTTAATATCTAAAGAATGATATTGTCGCTCGTGTGTACGTACGGACTACCGTCTCCACGAACGCGATGAGATTCATTGTCCATCATATCCATTCAAGTATAATTCTCATTTGATTATTAAAAATAATGTTTAAGGACTTGATATAATTCTGGATATGAATAATATACAACCTATCCATAACAAACACGGCTTACGTAACAAAGAATATAATGGAAAATGAGTAAGTTAACACCCGAAATGACGATAATACTAAGATATTATTAACAAATCAATGTTAAAAGATCATATATGATATCATATTAATGTAAATGATTCTTGTATAATTCAATAAAAATTATTTCACCATTATACAGGAGGTTAACCTACCGTCTACCAAGGAAAAAGTACAAAGTAAGGGGTTTCTTATCTCACTTTTAATTCCGTGAGAATTCCATTGTTCACCACTTATTTATTGTATGTGGTGTGTGTAATGACCATGATTGTATTCATTGTGTAATATAATTTAATTTATGGATGTTTACATCATCATTGTATGATCCATATTTCATGGGTGTATGTTTCTTAAGTTACCAAATTGATAAGGGAATTTGAAATTTCAATTTCCACTCATTCGGCTTTACGCATACTTCATTGATTATTTTACTCTAAGATTATGTGTGGAATCACTATTCATTTGATTATGTCATAATTTCCACTCCCCTTTTTGTGGATATACTTTTTATTCACATAATCACTCCATTGATAAATTCTCAAGTCTTCGGTATAAACTTGATAAGAGTAATTTTTACTCAATCTCGATTTGTTGAGATAAACATCCAATTCATTGGTGTTGTTTTTACTAGAATATGTGTGAATGTCATTTGATTGTTTTACACCGAATATCCAATCATATTTAGTGTATTTATATTTTTCACACATAATTATGTCGTTGATTTATCCTTAACCTAAGGATATGAGCTTTATGAGAGATTTCATCTCAATTTAAATTCCATTGAGACTTATTTGTTGTTATACACCAAATCACTTTTATGTGGTCTATATAATGTACTTTGACATAGTATATCATGAATCCCTTTATTCTCATGATATTACAAATTTTTGATTACCTCAGTTATTTGTATTCAAGTTTCTCTCTTTTGGTTAGAATCTCTAACTAAAATACCATTTTTAAATGTTTTAAAGACTTATTCATCTAAATCTTGCTCATTAATGTCCATGTTTTAAAAATGGTTTTAAGGATTTATTTATATGGACATTAAAGTTTTAAAATTAAAACTCCTTTTAAAAGTTTCAAAGTGGTATGGGACACTTTGATTCAAAAATCTATTTTTAAATGGATTCTTGACAAATAGTGTGACTTTTAAATGATTTCAAGAAAAAGGGGGATATTTCTCTCAAATATTTTTGATGATTATTTTCATCTATGTCAATATCCTTCATTATTCTCGATTGAGGTTAATGTGATACAATACAATCTTCCATATTGTATCGAATGAGTTATGTTTGACTGTGGATGTGCTATTTTTATACCATTCATGGTTTGTGGTTAAAGTATTGACATTTCGTATGCTAGTTTTAATACGAATGTTTATGTTATGTTTCAAAATTTTCATATGAGGAATGCATTGGACTTAATAAGTGATGGGTGGAGCCTGCTATAGCTCCTCGATGTATCGGTAGGTCTCATGAGACAAACTAGTGTCCTGACACAAGGCCTTGACAAAATCTTATTTGTAGTCTTGGCACGAGGCCTTGGCTATGTGGTTATGATAGTCTGGAATTATGCATTACATCATTATGAAAGTGGTTATTGATATTGCATGTGATTGTTAGACTAGTATAATATCCATGTGAATAAGTAAATGACATTATTTCATTTTATCTTTTCCATATTATGCTGATGTTCAAGTTTAAAAGGCTTTTGTTTTAGTTATAAATTGCTTTATGTGTTTATGCTATCTATGAAAGATTTTTCTATATTGTTATCCTTAGTGAGCATCTGAGCTCACCCCTTTCAATGTTTTATTTTTCCCAGGATGTGAAGAAGTAATTTATGAATGACCTGCAGGGATAGTATGAGGGGATATGAAGAGAAGATGTTGTTGTAGTTTTTTTACCTTATGATGTAATGTAAGACTTATGTATATATCTAGTGTTTCCAAGACTACTAAACTAATCGGTCTTTCGAGACTTGATCCTTTGTGATCATGACAATGTTATGTAATAATGCACTGACTCTGAGTATCTAGGGTCGGGGCGTTACAGTTGGTATCAGAGGAAGTTTAGTACAAACCTTGGAAGCTAGATTTAGATAAACTCTGATTAAAGCATGTAGACTTAAGATGAACTTTGAGGATTAGCATAGAAGAACTTCCTAGAATTTTGGTATTGTAGAGATTTTGTGAGTTTTCCGAGCAATACATCCCTGTCTGGATATGAGTAGGTAGAGGTGGCTCTGGAATAGATGTACCTAGGGGTAAAACCCGAAAACACCGCTTTGAGCTAAACTCGAACGAGAACTGGTGCACGACAACGGGCCTTGCTGCACTCTTGGTTACGACACTCCTGGGGGATATGCTTAGGATAATTTACATTTTCATTACAAACCAATTTGAGGTATTATATATATAAGATGAGAGTAAATTACCTCGGTTAATCCTAATGTGTTTAAAATTGAGAATATGGTGACATGTTAATCTCTAAATGATTTTATGATTACTGTTACTCACACAATTCTTTCTGGTTTTAGTCAATGGCTGGATTCCAAGGAAGTTATAGTGACTTTGAGAATGATGTATAAGGTGGGAACGGTGGTGGAAATGAGCAAAAAAATGGAATGTTGATAGGAATAAAAGATATCATCTTTATGCCAAATAAATTTTCCAAAAATATGATCAACAATATATATATTAACCAATTACCAGACTCAACAAAGAAGAGAAAGGTGATGAATGATAAGAGCTCCAGAAGTGGAGACCATGGAGAAAAGAATCCTCAATTTCCATCATGCAGGAAATGTGGAAGGAGACACCCAGGAAAGTGTCTCAATGGGACAAAGAAATGCTTTACCTGCGGGAAGGAAGGACATAAAGTGAAGAATTGTCGAAGAAAAATGAAGAGTACTATGGAAGAAGATAAAAATGGTCCCAAGAATCCATTTGCAGTCATTTTCCGTAAATGTAGGGGACTTGACCATTACCTGAGTGAATGCCCTATTCTATAGGATATTTTCGTGGTCAAAGAAGAAGCTATGTGGAAATAAATGGTTGGAGAAATATTTAAAAAGTGTTAGTGCTTCTTGTTGATGGGTTTACTTTGGAATAATTTTCTCTTGTATTTGTAACCCTGCAGTTTTCCATGTGAGAATGATATTTGAGGAATAATTATCTTTTCTCTTTTGTATATAGTTATGAATAACCATTTGGTTTTATATTATCATTGGGTTTGAGGCAATTATAAGTTATTATAATTTGGGATGAAAATGAAAGGTATGACATAACATTTGGGGTTAAATTATGTTATGGTTATTTTGAGGAATTTATCTCATTTTGATAATGTTATAAAATATAGTTTTTGAAAAGGGACAACACGCAGACCGTGTGACAACCCGTCGCGTCAGACAAAGCTGTGGGAATCGAACCCACAACCAAAGTGCAATTGAGATTTATCGCCTACCACTGGACTACGTAAAGTCCCTGGTTAGTGTGACTATTATTTTTAGTTAAATGATTTTATTGATCAATAATAATTTGATTTGGGATCTTATGTCTTATCAAATGAATACCCTTAGTATAGTAAAATGATTTGGTAATTAAGTGATAAATGTTATTTTGGAAGTTGTTCGCTTTGTTGTATGGAAAATAGAATAGTATGGTATTTCATTTGAGGAGTAATGGTGGATTTTTATCTATGTTTTTATTGTGGATTTATAGTGATTTGGGTTGTTTATGGAAATTATTAGGTTAATTACTTTTAAGTATGTGACTTTAAGAGTAATTAATGTCATTTGGAGATACAATTTAACATGGAAGACTACATTCTTATAAGTTTTGAGTTTCAATATTAGTTTGGATTATATTGAAGGATTTTAAGGACAATTTATTATTGAATGGTATTTATTTAACTTTGGGGTATTGATGGTTTAATTTTAGAAATTAAGATTAGTGTTTTTTTCTCTCTAATGGAATATCCATTTTGGGGATCATCAGATATTATACTAACCATTTTGGTTTTTATTAATCTCTAAAGACAAGGTAAATATATAGTTTATCCTACGCGGATCATGTATTTATATAGAAGTTTATTCTATCTCTTCCATTGTGACCAAGTATTCTTGAATACTCATTGTTCAAAAAAAATGAGTTAGTGGTAAAAATTTATTAAAGAATGAAACTCTACTTAAAAAGTAAGTATATCTCTTTATGTTCTTAGTCAATATCATAAATTAATTCCTCATCCTTATGTAATGTAACTTAAAACAAAAAAATGTTATCCGTTTACTTTTCCTACTGGGATACTAAGGACCGTTTGTCCCAACACAAGTTTGTGATTTTCTTATGGTTAAATTTCTCCTGATCATGTTTTCTATCCCTCTCCATCAGAACTGAACACTTAGTTTATCGTCCATATCCATGTTTTCCTACATGGAATCCTAGTATGGGTTATCTTGGGTGACCTTTATACCTCTCTTCCTTTCTTTTAAAGTGATAGTTTTATTGAATCTTTTTCCGATGTGGGACATTCCATTATATTCTCAAGCCCAATTTTAAAAAATTGTGAGGACGCAATTTATTGAAGGAGGGGAGAATGTAACACCCCAAGCTTCCACGGTACGTTTCCCTTTGAATAATGCAATGATGTGCATTGTACACAACTTTGAGATTCTAACACACCACAACCAATCAAACTAGCCGTTATGAATAGTAATACCTACTTTTTAAAATTTTAGAAATTTTATCTCTCAAAATGGACTTCATTTTTGGATTTGGAGTATCGAATTTAGCCTAAGGTGAAATTTTGGTACTATTTGGATAACTTTAATATTTTGATGAATAGTGAAAATTACTAAATTTTAATTAAAAACAACTTTTTTAATCAAAATAATTAATAGTGATAAATTATGAATTTGAGTGGTTTTAAAGTATAATTATAATATATTTTTACTTTTTTATCAAATGGTGTTCATTAGAATTAATTTCACTTTGAAATTGGACATAAACAATTGTCAATCTTTTGATATATATTGTTTCTTAAAAACAGCTATTTGTTGTGACAGTGGGAATCAATTATAAAATTAATTAATTCAACTTATATGTTTGCAATTTTGTAAAATAGACATCATTTTTGAATTCGGAATATCAATTATATCTTAGGGTGAAATTTTGGCATTGTTCTGAAAAACTTCAATTTTTGATGAATAGTGAAACCACTAAGTGGTAGTTAAAAAACTAAATTTTTCATAAAACTTAATTTTACTGCTTCTGTGAGTGGAATTTCGAAAATATGAGAGACACGGTTAATATCAAGGAGTAAAATGTGGTTCAATGAGATGAAAATAATTTTTGGTGAATAGTAACTTTTTACTTTTATTTACCACGGTTAAAAGTAAATAGGGTAATTAAGGGTAAAAATGATATTAATATTACCCTAACACATGTCCTAATTCTGTTGGACATGTGTATATCGACCAAAAAAAACTTTAGAAATAAAATATTATCATTTAGGTCCACTTGGATTAGATTAGGACATTTATTATTATTTAATTCAAAGAAGAGTTAAAAGAGTTAAAATCAAAGTTTATTTAATAAAACATTTTTAATATAGGGTTACACATGAGATAAATTAGATTATAAATATTCATTAGAAATCTAAAAATATTTCCTACATAATTATATTTTATTTATAATTTTTAGGCATTAAATAATTTAATTTATTTATGACACAATGATGATGCAGTAATTACCATAATAGTGAAAAATTAAAATAATTGATATTATAAATACCAAAATAAATATAATTGGAGACTTTTATTGAATTAAAATAATTTTATAGGTTAATATGACATATTAGGATTGATTTAATTGACTTTTTTCGAATTAATCATTCTGATATGAGTTTCACAAAAATCAATTATTGAATAGTGTCAAAATTGACATAATAGAGTTTTTAAAACAAATATTATATTATTAATTGATATTAAATTCCTAAAAATCTAAGGTTAGGCCAAGAGACTTATATCATGATAGGTGTATCATTAATGGACCACTTGGGGGTCTATTGGATATATATAGTAATTTTATTAACCATATAATATAAAAATACAAAGAGACATTGTAAAAGTGAAACTAATTAACTAAGAGTTAATACTTAAAGATAAGGTTAATATAATGACCCAAACCTATCTAAATTCTATTGGTTGAGTGGTTTTCTACCCATCCCCACCTTAAAATTTAAATAATCCACTTTGGAGCCATTATGAACCGAATATGAATTTATTATAAAATAATATTTCTAGCTTTTCCAAAGGTGCCCCTCACCCCTCTTATAAAAGGGCACTCCTCCTTCTCATTACTTCACACCTTAAAAGCCTTTTGGCTTGGAAAAACTATGCCTAAATACTCTCTCAACTTCCCTCACTTCATCATAGAGGCCTTACTTTAGTCAGAAATCCAACTTAAGGAGCCCTTTTGATCAAATCAAAAGGAAGAACCCGAAGAAGAGGTAATGTTTTCACCACCCTTTTTCAAGTTCCTTTCTTCTTCCACTTCTTCTTTATTTGTTATTACCATTATAAAATAATAACTCCAGTATCATATATATAATGTGATGTTATTATAAATATGGTACAATCATATTCAGTATTATATCCATCCTTTTAATAACATGTCACCATACGTGTGTACGTACGGCTTACCGTCTCCACGTCGTGGTGTAATTGTTATTCAATAAATTATTATTTTGATGGGTATAATAATGATTTTTAATTCATGTAAATAATAAATATAACATTATAATGATTCTTTATATATGATATACCATCCAATTATATATTATTTTAATATCAAAAGAATGATATTGTCGCTCGTGTGTACGTACGGACTACTGTCTCCACGAACATGATGAGATTCATTCTCCATCGTATCCATTCAAGTATAATTCTCATTTGATGATTAAAAATAATGTTTAAGGACTTTATATAATTATGTATATTAATAATATGCAACCTATCCATAACAAACACGGCTTACGTAACAAAGAATATAATGGAAAATGAGTAAGTTAACACCCGAAATGACGATAATACTAAGATATTATTAACAAATCAATGTTAAAAGATCATATATGATATCATATTAATGTAAATGATTCTTTTATAATTCAATAACAATTATTTCACCATTATACAGGAGGTTAACCTACCGTCTACCAAGGAAAAAGTACAAAGTAAGGGGTTTCTTATCTCACTTTTAATTCCGTGAGAATTCCATTGTTCACCACTTATTTATTGCATGTGGTGTGTGTAATGCCCATGATTGTATTAATTGTGTAATATACTTTAATTTATGGATGTTTACATCATAATTTTATGATCCATCTTTCATGGGTGTATGTTTCTTAAGTTACCAAATTGATAAGGGAATTTGAAATTTCAATTTCCACTCATTCGGCTTTACGCATACTTCATTGATTATTTTACTCCAAGATTACATGTGGAATCACTATTCATTTGATTATGTCATAATTTCCACTCCCCTTTTCGTGGATATACTTTTTATTCACATAATCACTCCATTGATAAATTCTCAAGTCTTCTGTATGAACTTGATAAGAGTAATTTTTACTCAATCTCGATTTGTTGAGATAAACATCCAATTCATTGGTGTTGTTTTTACTAGAATATGTGTGAATGTCATTTGATTGTTTTACACTGAATATCCAATCATATTTAGTGTATTTATATTTGTCACACGTAATTATTTCATTGATTTATCCTTAACCTAAGGATACGAGCTTTATGAGAGATTTCATCTCAATTTAAATTCCATTGAGACTTCTTTGTTTTTATACACCAAATCACTTTTATGTGGTGTATATAATGTACTTTGACATAGTATATCATGAATCCCTTTATTCTCATTATATTACAAATTTTTGATTACCTCAGTTATTTGTATTCAAGTTTCTCTCTTTTGGTTAGAATCTCTAACTAAAATACCATTTTTAAATGTTTTAAAGACTTATTCATCTAAATCTTGCTCATTAATGTCCATGTTTTAAAAATGGTTTTAAGGATTTATTTATATGGACATTAAAGTTTTAAAATTAAAACTCCTTTTAAAAGTTTCAAAGTGGTATGGGACACTTTGATTCAAAAATCTATTTTTAAATGGCTTCTTGACAAATAGTGTGACTTTTAAATGATTTCAAGAAAAAGGGGGATATTTCTCTCAAATAGTTTTGATAATTATTTTCATCTATGTCAATATCCTTCATTATTCTCAATTGAGGTTAATGTGATACAATACAATCTTTCATATTGTATCGAATGAGTTATGTTTGACTGTGGATGTGCTATTTTTATCCCATTCATGGTTTGTGGTTAAAGTATTGACATTTCTTATGCTAGTTTTAATACGAATGTTTATGTTATGTTTAAAAATTTTCATATAAGGAATGTATTGGACTTAATAAGTGACGGGTGGAGCCTGCTATAGCTCCTCGATGCATCGGTAGGTCTCATGAGACAAACTAGTGTCTTACACAAGGCCTTGACAAAATCTTATTTGTAGTCTTGGCACGAGGCCTTGGCTATGTGGTTATGATAGTCTAGAATTATGTATTCCATCATTATGAAAGTGGTTATTGATATTGCATGTGATTTTTAGACTAGTAGAATATCCATGTGAATAAGTAAAAGGAATTATTTCATTTTATCTTTGCCATATTATGCTGATGTTCAAGTTTAAAAGGATTTTGTTTTAGTTATAAATTGCTTTATGTGTTTATGCTATCTATGAAAGCTTATGCTATATTGTTATCCTTACTGAGCATCTCAGCTCACCCCTTTCAATGTTTTATTTTTCCCAGGATGTGAAGAAGTAATTTATGAATGACCTGCAGGGATAGTATGAGGGGATATGAAGACAAGATGTTGTTGTAGTTTTTTTTACCTTATGATGTAATGTAAGACTTATGAATATATCTAGTGTTTCCAAGACTACTAAACTAATCGGTCTTTCGAGACTTGATCCTTTGTGATCATGCCAATGTTATGTAATAATTCACTGACTATGGGTATCTAGGGTCGGGGCGTTACAACTATTCAGGTTTTGGAGGATATGTTAAGAGCCTGTTTTTTTATTTCAGTGGTTCTTGGGAGTATTATGTTAAACTCAAGGAGTTTTCATATAATAAAAGCATCCAAAAATCAATCCAGATGGAACCTTTTGAGGATTTTTATGACAAGTTTTGTCATTCTCCTCTTTTTTGGTTGGAGGAAGGTGAGTCAACACTTTTTGGGCCTAGTCTCATGAAGGATATGTATGAGAAGGTTCAGTTGATCAGGTAACAATTGGTAACCATACTAAGTAGGTAGAAATTGTATGTTGACCATCGAAGATGACCTATGGAATTTGAGGTTTATTGTCGTGTTTTCCTTCGGGTGTCACCTAGGTTGGGGTAATGCCGTATCAGGAAATAGGGAAAGCTAGCACCTAGATTTATTGTGAAATTTTAGATATTTTATAGGGTTGGTCTAGTGGAATACTGATTATCCCTTCCATAGCACTATAGTTCCATGAACATGTAATGTTGTGATGAAAAATGAAATACATCATTCATAGAGGTGGTAATCCGACCATAACACATGCAACATTTTAATTTTATAATGAATGAGAGGGAGGTAGATGGTTTTTATTAATAGAATAACATATTATCATACTAATGATATTGATTTCATTATATTAGGATGAGTATAATATATTTGGAGTATATGGAAGAAGAAATAAACTTGAAATGACTCGGTTAAAACAATTACATATTCCTTTTATATTCCCCTTTAAACCACTCCTTAAAACTTATTAGATTTGTCTTTTAGTGAGAGTAAAACCAATAGGATGAGAGAAAGAGGTATAATAATGAGGTTTGGTAGATTTTGGTTGATCTAAGATTCTTTATATGTGAGGAGAAGTATAGTGGTGAAGGGGTCCTTTTATAGGCATGAGGGGTGACATTTTTTGTAAATATTAATTTATTAATATAAAAAGAGATGAATTATTCAAGGAAATTAGATTCAAAGTTGATAATTATAAGGAATAATTATAAGTTCATAGAGTTATAAAACCATTTCATTTATGTTTTCCTGATACTTAGAGGTGTCAATAGGTTTTCTTAACCCCTTTACCTTATTAATTTAAAGTTTTAATTATTTAAAATTGAGTTTTTTAATATTTTATTACTCTTATGTATAACCCCCCCTATGTAAAGGTAAAATTGTTTAACATTATACAAGGGATATTTTTGAACTCTACCTAAAGGTAATGCCTTATTTTTCCCAGTTATAGAAGGGTAACCCACTATTTCTAATAGCTATGGAAAGATAAATTCTTAGTTGTGGAAAGGTAGATGAAATATTCTTTTATGTGTGTAAAGGTAGAAAAAAATCTCCTTATGATATAGAAGGGCAAATATTATCTACAGAAGGGTAATACATGATTTTTTTCATCATATAAAGTTAAGCCTATGATTTTAAATCTCATGTAAGGGCTATCTAATATTTAATTCACTACAAAAAGGTAAAGAAATTTACCTTACCACTAGGACCCCTTTTGTGTAAGGTTATCATTTTTTGCCTTGAACTCTATATTTTTCTATTGATTCTACCTATAATTACTTTTTAACAAAAATAAATGAAATAATGAATGGAAATAATGAGTTTTAAATATTTTATGATTATAATGAATGTAATCTTTGACCCTTTAAATCTTGATTAATTTTAGGAGTCTTGAATTGATTCATGTGATGGAAATTAAATAGTTTCTAAAATAAATGTGGATTTAAAATATAAAAAGATATATGTAACTTTTATATGATTTTTTTGTATCTAGGAGAGATCATATTTGTTCATTATAAAGTTAGATAGTTTCCTTCCCTTTGGTTTCTTGATCTATCTCTCCAGTTTTTATGTTTCAAAGCTTCTCTCTTAGAGTCTACAAACCCTAATACTATGGTTTGAGTTTCTCCTTATGAGTTTCAACTCACATTCCCACTCCAGTTCTTAGTACATAATCACATGGAGCTATTTTCCTTTAAGGTAGGATATTTGTTTCCTCTCTTTTATTCATGAAATATCTATATTAATCATGATATCATTCTTTTGTTTAACCAAATATGATTAACTAAAACCAGATAACAATATAAAACAATAATCAGATAAAAGAATGGTTATATAATAAATATATAAAAATTATATAGGAAGAAAAAGAAGATGAAAATGCATGGAGTGAATATTAATATATTAATATTTCAAGAATTTAAATAAGAAATATATCACATGTCATTGTTTAATTTAGTTTTGCTGGAAATATTTTCAAGTGGTAGATATTAATCCTCCTTTGAGAATAAGTGCATGATGAAAATAAGTTCTATCCCTTTTTATGATTTATAAGAAGAATGATTTTATTATTAATTAATTAAAGAAAAGGAAGTTAAATCACATGTTGTAAAAAAACATCCACCATGTATTTATTATTTCATGAGTTAAAATAAAATTCAAATATCATGCCACTTAAGATATATTGTTACCATTCTAGAAATTATCCAGGAGAGAGAAAATAATAATAACTTTTTTGCTATATATATTTTTAAATGTTTTATGATAAGAATTATTTGTATAATTTTTTAAATTGAAGTATTGAAATGATAATTATCACACGATGAAGATAATTGATATTTCATGTTTGGAATTAAATAAATGCATGAGTTGTGATTGCCCATGCTTTGTGATTTTATTAATTCTGCCTTTTATTTTTTAATAGATGACATGATATATGTATGGAAATATTTTATTGTTAGATATTTATCATGATTATTGGATTTAAAAGGATAGACAACATAAATCCAAATGATGATATAATTAAATGGAAGTGTCATGAAAAGATTATACACTACTCTTTTGGAGTTTATTAAACATGTGAATATTTATTTTAAACAAGTTTATAATTATTTTTAGCTATTAGTAGCTTTTAACTACAGGTTTATAGGTTTTTGAAAACCTATGAATACTAAATTAGTCAATTCAAGATGGAAGTAAAATGGTTTCTTTATATAGAATAAATTGTTTGGGGATGAACGAACCTATTATTATAGTGGGAGTCATAACTAACTCAATGCCATATCCTTAGTGACTTTTCCTGTATTTGTGAAATATATAGTTATAATGTATGTGTGCTCTAGGGATTTAGATAATTGATGTGATTATTGATAACTTTGATATTTTTGGGAACCTTTGATGAGAAATGGGTTGGAATCCCATGCTGTAGTGATGGTCGATTCCAGGGATGGTGTGATGGATTATACTATATGCAGTGGTGTGGGATTACACCAAGCAGTTGGGATGAGTTCAGAGTGGGACTCTCTTATTGATATATATTTAATCTTTCTTGATGATTTCTTGATGATTTCTTGATGAAAAAATGGTGAGATGATATTTATTTGATTAGTTTACAACTAATTGGTGAAGTTTAATTCCATGCACTATAAGTGAATCTTTGAAGTGGTATCTTAGGATGATTCCTAGAGTAATTGTATGATTAATAAATTATATTTTAACTAATAAATAATTGAGGTGGTTAATGGTGTTCATAGATGATGATGAAATACCTGAGAATATAACTAAATAATTAATAATTCCATAAACACTTGGGTTATAAGATTAATTTCTTAATCTCAAGAATGAATAAGGAATAATATATTAATTAATGAATAATTAATTAATTAATAATGAACTTGATTCTTGTATTATTATTTATTATCTATGGCTTTTAGGGATTCAGTGTGACGATAGTGGTAGATGAGTCTAAGACTAGGCTGTTTCCCTTAGTGTGGATGCACGTGATATTATTTATATTTTCTGATTCCATACACTCCACCACCCACAATGGTATGCCAACTGACACCTAAATGTTTAGGGTGTGTGTGGGGGTGGGGGGGGGGGGTGTTTTCTATAATATCCAGGATGGTGAGTGAACATATGAATGACTTATTCCTCTCCTATATTCTCCCTTTAGGCATAGATAAGTTGGCGTATCCCAAGATAAGATAGATTACAGTATATGGTGAATTCCTACCTTAGTTGTGATGGATCACAGTTTACTATGAATTTTTATACAGGTCATAATGGATTGAGTTATAATACAGAATTTTATCTATGTGTGGTGGATATATCCTCCCATAGGTGTACTTGTATGGGCTATGATGACTTGAGGTATAATGCATCCACACAGGCTGCAGTAGATTCTGAGAATACACTTGGTTACTATTTTTTTATGATAAGGATGAGATATACTAGGTTTCAGAGGATTGAATAATGGATATGAAACTATTTCATGAGGTGAAAAAATGACCTATAAGAGGGATGAGCACAGGGTGTAGCTGTTGGGGCATGAGAGTAAAAAAACAGTGTGGAAATAGAAATGGGCTTAATTTATATATATATTTATGCTTTTATATAGAATGGTTTCACTTACTTAGTGAGTGATCCATGGTGAGGATGCAAAACTGGTAGTATTACCTATTTAGGTAACAATTTAGTTTCATTTTTTGATTTAATGAGATTTATTATGCTTATTTTAAATTTTTCATGATATGTTTTAGGGATGATCCTACTGAGTATACATATTATACTCACCCTATGTATATATGATCTGTTTTTTAGGTCATAGGGAAAAGGTTGTTGATCGGGATGGATGTCACTAGCTCAGATTAGTTATTGATAAACTATCGAGAGATTTCAGAGTTTGTGGTCACTACCTAGACTTATTTTAGTACTTTTAGTCTTATGTGTGTTTTTCTTTTTCAGTTGCATTAGTTTATGTTTGACATTACGTGTATTGGATTTATTCTTTTATTTATGCATAGTATTGGTTGGTGGTTATTATAATTTATCTATTACTCCTTAAACTTATATTGAGGGTAATTCCTTCCATCCATGTGATTGATATACCCTTGGTGATATTCACCAACCCGTGACCTATTGGAGGTGGGCTTTGGGGGTCATTATCTCCATTTATTTATTTCCAAGATTATTTTAATATAGTAATGCTTAACATAGAAAAATAATTTTTAGAAAAATATAATTTTTAAGAGTGAATTTATTATTATTCCTTCCCAATTAAAAATACTTAAATAAGTTTTAATTTTTTTATATATATTATCAATAAATTTCATTAAAGTAATTTTTTAAAATTAATTAATTTAGTTTATTAAGATAAAAACACATAATATATAGAAAAGTATAATTATTCAAAAAATAGTGTTTTTTGACACTAAATGATTTTAATTAGATCCCGTTAATTATTTATATTTTAAATATTATATTGATTCAATTAATTGGAATTAAAACACATCAAATTATTCTTTAAAACAAAAAAATATATAAATTAATGCATTTTTATTATCTTTTTATTTAATCGAGGTTTTAATTTTCTTGTAATTTTCTTAGTGATATTTCTCATTTTATTCTCATAATGTATTAATGTTTATCTTGAATTATAAAATATATCTTGGTTTATTTTAGTTTAGATTTATTTATGATACATGATAATCAACATAGTATTTATTTAAAGGATAACACTTACTGAAATCTCAGGGTGTTACATCCCACCCCCTTAAATAAATTATATCCTTGAATTTTTAATTTCTCTCATAGATGAAAATAATAAGGGTTTTATTAATATAGTAATGAATCGTGATATAAAAATATATAAAAATATTTCATAATGGTTCATAAAGAGACTATGAATAATCCAAACCACATCCTTCTGGAGTGTCAAAATAGGTGTACAATTAGTCCCTTTGTTGTGAACCAAGTAAAGATCAAGTTAATACCCAACCAAATTTTTTTATGGTTGTTAACCCTTCGTGCATTAGATATAGATCCCACATCCACTTGTTTGTATCTATATAAGGATTTCATTTCTAGTAAATCACACACTCTTTACTTTCCCAAAATTTTTAGTATGCTTTCCTATATTTATATTTATCCCTAGGGTTTCCACTAGTGTATTCTAGTCTTAATTCCCAATAATAATTAAATCAAGATCTTTATTACTATATCCTAAACCCAAAATCATGGGAAACCTATGCTCTCAGAATTAAAATTAATATTTATCCCCAAAAAAATTTAATCACATACTAATCAATATATACCTTAATCATTTATAATCCCAAAAAGATATTAATATTTTAAAAAAATAACATGTATTTACTTGAAATAAAATTAAACACAAAACCTAAGGTTTACCTATACCTAGATCATGCATTCTTACTAAAAACTCAAAAAAATCTCTAAAATATCATTAATTGCCTCAAAATCCAATCATATAAGACCTCATAAGGGGTATCTATGCCTTAAAACTTATGATAAACCTTAAAATCATTAAACCATGATTATATCCATAACTCTTAAAAATATACTCATCTAATTACATCCTAACATCTAAAGTTATCTAAATCCTGCTTTGATACTAACCATGAAACCCTAGACCCTCACTCTCAAATATGATTCTAAAAATAGATTCTTTACATACTAACTTTTAAAAAACTAAACTAACCCAAAATTAACCTGCTATAATTACAACACAATCAAAAAATATTGAGTCACTTACACACCCAATACCCTTTTATTTTTATATTTTTTGAGAGTTAAGAAAAACCATTAACTATTAAAACCCATATCTTTCCCATATAATGGATATTTTTTCCACTAAAACAAGGATTTATTATTTTACAATAAGTCTTCAACATTTCCCACAAAATTATCCACATATGATATACATAAAAATATATCATACTTAATAATATTCTTCATAACCAGGGGAAAATGAAACAGAATAAGGGTGAGCTCAAATGTTCTGTAAGGGGTATCATACAAAAGTAGTTATCCTGGAATAAACAAGGCATGGATAATATGACATGAATAAATAATAAAAAAAATTGCATATAATTGATGACATGATCATGTAATATATCAATGGATAACATAATAACACAAATAATCACATGGATAATAAGAAATTATTTCATTGTGATGGAATTTATAATTTCATACATCATAAAGATGCCTTCAGGGACTCATACGAAGACATCACACATAAACATGCAAGGTTTACACTAAATACCCTAGCTAGTTTGTTTCATGAGACCTATTAATGCATCGAGGGGATATATAATTTAGATCCCCACCTATCACTAATTATGTCTAATAAATTCATCATATTAAGGAATGAATAAATAATAAAATACATAACTAACATGACTTAGTAATCAATAAACATCTGTATTGAAATAACAAGTATATGAATTGTTAATATCTTTCCTAGTCAATAAATAGAATATATTTCTTGGTAAGAATACTTAAAAATAACACTGTTTAGATTAATGGGTTTTCAATTAATTCAATGCTAGAAAATAAAATATATAAATAATGGAAGTGATATATAATATATCTATGAAATTAAATAATATGTATATGAATGATAAAAATAAAGTCAATAGAGAGATGAAGCATGATATATAACATAATCCTTCCAAAAAAGGTGAGGTATGAACTATAAATTTATAAGATAATTTAGAAGTAAATAAATGAAACATAACTATAATGAAGATATATCTTTTAGAGTTTTATATGAAAATAAAAGAAAAACTATAAAATGAATTTCCATAAATCTTTTGTAATATGGTTGTAAAAACAATCTTCTAATTTAAAATTTCTTTTCTAGGGGTGAAAATAGGACATTAAAAAAATTAATTTTAAAATTATTATAAATATTGAAAATTTTAAAATAAATAAAGTTAAAAATATTAAATATGGAGTGGAAGATAAAAATATACCAAGTGAAATGAAATGACTTTATTTGTTCTTATAAAACATTAACCATTATTTTTAAAATAAAAAATTCATAGAATAATGGGAATGATATTTTCTTTGAAAAATCATGGAAATTTTTATAGGAATATTTATTATGATTTTTTTTAGAAAAGTGGGAAATGGGGCTCATGCAGTAAATGTTCAAAATGAAATTCCTTTCACACTTTTTTAAAGAAATTAAAAAAATGACCCATGTAGAAGAAATTAAAAATATTCCTTTTATTTTTTTTAAATAATTTCAAATATAGTATAAAATGAATCTAATAAATCTTTAAAGTATAGATAATATAATTCTTCAAACAATATAAATAATATGTACATGGAAGATAAATATTTTTGATTATAAAAAATAAATAAGGTCAAGTCCACATATAAGAAACTGTTTGGTTGAATTATGAACCAAAGGGAGGTGAAATGTAAAGAAGATTTGTAAACCCCATAAAAGGAGGGAATAGAATAAAATAAAAGCATATAGTGGAAGATAATAAACTTATAAAGATGAAGTTCAAGAAAAAAGGTTATAACTTAATGAAAGTAAATTAAGTTAACAATAATGCTTAAGACCTAGGTAATGCTTAACAGGACAAAGAATATAGAGAGATTAAATGAAAGTGAAAATCCAAAGAGTAAAAAATGTATTAAGATACAAGATTTCAATAAGTCATTATTTATACCATATAAGAGTAAATTTGTGCATAATAAGAAACATTCCACAAAGAATTTAAATTGAGACAAAGAACCCATACCATAAGTATCAACTCACATAGTGTGTGCATATAATATTTTGATTAACCAAATTAAGATTATTAAATGCTTAATTCAGAATCTTTTTCATGTATATTTCATTTTTAATGTTTGTTTATTATCATATAGCATTCATTTATTAATTTTATTCCTAATTTATCTTTAAATAATATTAATAATGTTATAAATTATTTTTTATTCATTAAATAAACTTTTATAACCATCCATGCAATGTAGTGATGAAAAATGAAATACATTGTTCATGGAGGTAGTAATCCGATAATAAGACGGGCAACATTTTCATTTTATAATGGATTAGATCGAGGGAGATAATGGTTATTACATCAACATAATAACATTTAAGTATAATAATGATACGGATTTCATTATATTATTTTCAATATAACATATTTGGATAAGGTGGAATAAGAATTAAACTTGAATGAACCTGGTTAAAATAATTACCTCTTTTTTTGATATCCTCCTTTAGACCACTCCTTAAGGCTTTATAGATCGGTCTATTGGTGATAAGAGAAACTATAGGAAATATAAAAGATTTTTTGGAGTATTTTTGATATATTTTAATCTATATATGAAGTTTTATGTGTGATGAGAATTAGGGTGGTGAATTGGTACTTTTATATATGGGATGGGTGGTATTTTTGTTGATATTAATTTATTAATATAAAAAGACATGCATTATTCAAGTCAAGTAGATCCAAAATTTTTAATTATAGGGTAAAATATAATTTATATTCTATAAATCCCTTATTCAACTATTTATAGATTATTTTTAGGATATTTTTAGAATTTACCACATGATTTAACACTCTTACCTCATTTCAACCTTTACCGTGGTGAGGAATTTTTACCTTGCTAACTTATTTTTAATAAAAAAAATTAAATTGAACTTATTATCTAATTTGGACATGATTTTTCAAAATATTAAATCTATTTTAGTTGATTCAAATTCTAAAAATAATAAAAAATAATTTTAATATAGTAACACATATCGTGGAAAAACGTTTTTTTGAGAAATGCATTTTTTAAGCATAAAGTGAAGTTATTCTTATTAAATTACATATAAAAATAATTAAATGAGTTTTAATTTTATTATATATATATTATCAATAAATTTCATTAAATTAATTATAAATTTATTAATTTAGTTTATTAAGGTAAAATAAATAATATATTGGAAAGTAAAATTATTCAAAAAATAACCCCTTTTAACACTAATTGATTTCAATCACATCAAATTAATTATTTTTATTTTATCCATTAAACTTATTAAATTCATTATTATTATAATAAATCAAACTATTCTTTAAAATAATAGTAATAATTTGTAAATTAAATCATTTTGACTATCTTTTTATTGACTTGAGGTTTTACTTTTCTTGTAATTTTCTTAGTGATATTTCACATTTTATTCTCATAATGTATTAATGTTTATATTAAATTATAAAATATATCATGATTAATTTTAGTTTTGTGTTATGTATGTTACAAGGCACTCAACATAGTATTTATTCAAAGGATAACACTTAATAAAATATGATGGTGTTGTGTTTGATAACTCTTCCTTTTGTTTGGGTGATTTGGTGTGGAGCAGTGTGTTTACCTCTATGACTTATTGATTTTGATTTTATTATTTAATATAATTATTTTTAATATTGTATAAAAAATTGATATAATTAGTATAACTTACTAGATAAATGTCAATGAAATTAATAACCAGTAGAACTAAAATCAAATCACAGTATTAATCAAAACAAAAAATGATAAAAAGTCAATAGAGATAATAATGTTGAAAAAATAATGATAAAAATGGAACATTGTTCTAAAAATTATAACAAAAATTTAAGTCAAGAAATAATATCATGGCATAAATTCTATTCAAGGTTAATTTTTCAAAACAAAAATAACAAAAACTTATAGATATATACAATTGATCAACCATAACAACTAATTTTCAAAATTATATAATCAAAATTTACTTACATCACATTATAGTACACTAAAAATATTAAATAATATACCAATAGTGTATTAAATACATTAAATTTACTTATGGATGATAATCTATCAAACATAAAATTTCATGAGACATTGGGCCCTCATCCTCTAAAATACAACAATTAGGGCATTTCCTATTATTGATCACCACTTATTTTATATTTTCCCACATACCCCCTACTCTTTTGGATTTCTCCTTTAATATCAAAATACCCATTTAGGATTATAGATCAAAAGAAGTTATTGGACCCACAAGAGATGATATAATTATAGATTATTATTGGTATCTACCAGAATTATTTATTTGGGTTTATCCAAAACCCATTCTCTATACATGCTTGGGATGCTCCTTTCCTTAAATTTGATCAATTGAATCATTTTAAGAGATAGATACTAATTATAATAGAAATTAAGAACAATAAAAAAAATGATAATAGACAAAACAAAAATATTTTTATTTTTGGGGAAACTTCCCCCTATGTAAAGGTGGAGGAGCTATAGAATATCATTATTAGAGTTTTACAATAACACAAACCATAATATTTCTCATGGATTAATAAAAATATTTTCTCATTATAAGGAACTTATATAGAAAATGATTTTATCACACATGTAGGAATTTTTACACTGAAAGGATTTTATCATATAAAACATTTTATCTCCTAAAGGAATTTATCACCCAATGATTTTATTACCTGAAGTATTTTAACACTAAGCAGAATTTATCACCTAAATAAATTACACACACTTAGATAATTTTTTTACCCAAATGAATTTATCTCAATCAAAGGATTTTATGACACTTGAAAGAATTTTCCCCTAAAAGTATGTAAGAATAGATTATACATCTATATGGGTGACACCAAATTCCTCCATCTCTCTGGGAAGGAATGATCTTCACCATTGTAAATTTTTAACAAAACCTAGGAAGCCTCATTTATAGGAATTTCATAATCTCTCTAATAAATATGTAAAATATATCTTCCTTCTTAATTAATGTTGAGAAAATATTCCTCTCTCTCCATTAGATATTAAGAATATTTTTGAAATATATTTTAAGTCACAATTTAAAAAATACCCACCTTGTCTTAAGACATGAATGATTTACCCTCAATTTTACCTTTATTGGATCCATGATCATTGGCTTCCACCATAATTAGATTCGTTTTCATTAGCTCAAACATCATCAACTACACTAATATAGAACCCTGTATATAATTATAAATTATAAAATAACCAATCAAACCCATAATGTGTTTCAAAATATCTTATCTTTAATGAATAAATTGATTAGACTTTACAGTTCCATATCGATTATATTAGGTTGAAACCATGTTGAGTTTTTCTCATTGTATACTTTTCTTATACCACTCCATTATTCATAACACAATTTACATTATTCAAACCTTGAGTCAACATTAACAACAGTTATTATAGATATTAATATTTATAAAATAAAATAAAATATATCAGTTATAGAGATTTATTTTTTTGAAAAAAATGAACCCTAAGTACATAGAGAGGAACTACATTTTAATATTCCTAGTTCTTTTGGATAATGACTTAGTCAGTACTTAGAATTTATCTACCACTTAAATTTTATTATATTCATTTATATCCTTATTCATTAAATTATTCATTTTTTAATTTGAAAAAATCAATATTTTAAGTTTGGAAAATGTTAGGTGATATGGACATTAGAGGTTACTAAAAGGATGTTTTTGAATTTTATTTAAAAATGACCTATATGATGCTCATTATTTTTCACTAGTTTTAATTTTATTAGATAAATTAATGATCATATTTATTAAATGAGGTATTTTAGTAGTTTTTTTAAATATTAGGAGAAGTTTTAAAGGAATATACTAATTTTTAATGAAAATGGTAAAACTACAATTTCCTCTTTAATAGAGAGTCATATTGTGAAAAAAATTATTAATTGAGCCTAAAATAGGGATCTTTCTTTAAGTGATATTTTATAAATTTTCTATCATCACTATAATTTTTGAGAATTGGTGGTGATTTTAATTAAATTAAAATATATTTAATTAAAAAGTCATTTAATAAAATTCTCTCTATATATATTAATATCTTTGATATAATTGACATGAAAAATATACCTAAATAATTCTATCTATATGGAGGTAACCATTAAATATGGAAGGATTCACTGGAGATCACGAAATCATTGAAGAATGGGTATGGTTCTATGATTTGACATCCTTTATATGATAATTAAGGGCCTTAGTATACAATCTTATATCTTATACTCTATATTTTTAATTAACAAATTAAATTCTAATATTATTAAGATTAAACAATGAATGAAATGATAACATTATAATGACATCAATCCAATCTATGGATTGAGGTTATTCTTAATGAGAAGTTAGATACTCCTGAAGTTCTCTATAATATTTCAAGGAGTTAAACTAAAATTTACATCAAATGAGATATATTTCAAGAATCCTTATTTCAATATGATTATATTGATATAAGGTTTAAGAAAATTTTAATTATGGGGTTATATATATTATAGAGATATATTTTTACATTATTTTTGATAAAATTGATAATTAATTCAAATCATAATGATTGATATAAATGAATTATATTGAAATAATTTCATATATGAATAATTATCATGGACAACACATTATTTATAATTTTATGATATGATATAACAATTTAAAGAGGAACTCGTGAGCTTATGTTAACTAATTCTCATGATGACCTTTAATGAAATACTTACATAAGTGGGGTGAAATTGTTATGGTGTTGACTTTAACTTTTCACAATGGTGAAAATGAATATTTATGATAAAATTATTTCTTATTAATGGAAAATAATGAAATTATTTACTAAATTATTAATGACTTCATAGGTGTATGTTTTAATGACTTAGATAATCTCAAACTATTATGGATCACTTCCTTATGGAACACATTTTCTATGATGATTTAGATTAATTATAGAGGGTATGGATTAATTATGATGATTATAGTAATAATTAAATAATACATGGTGAATAATTTACAAGGTTAAAATATAATTTTAGAGAAGGATATATAGACTTATTCTAAATTTTGTATATATTTTATTAAGATAACATGGGTAAGTGGATAACTTATGACAATACATTAATAAATTGTGATTATATGAAATAATATACACATTTTATAGATTATTTTTATGATGTGAATATATGAATAATTATATATAATCTCTTATGATGACACAATTTATTATGATTTCTTATAATTAATGAAAATATCTTTTAAGAAAAATACAATATGAATTATATGGATAGTTACTGATAATGATACTGAAATTTTCTATGAAAACTTGATATTATCTTGGTAATTTCATAAATTAACTATGATAATGTGGATATTGATATAATCATTTAAATGATTTTGTTTTTCTATAATAAATCTATAAATAAAATTGACCCATCACTGGGCTTTGATATTTTAAAGGATATGGAAATCTTGGAGGATGTTGCAACAACACATGGTTTTTTATTTAATGTTTCTACATGACCAATAAATTGATTATTAACAAGTACTATGATTTATATAATCACTTAATTTTCTTATATATGTGATAAAATTAAATTATTAACATAGTTTAATGGAGATAATACACTAGAGTACTCACTCTCACCCACAGGCTTGGGTTTGAGACAAATGATGACACACTCATGTATCTATCATCATCCTAACATATAGAATTGAGTTATAGGTAGTTGATGATACCCTGGTATCCATTTTTATTCTCACTCATTATTCTAGGTTTAAGTCATAAAGTATTTCACTTGAGTTTTTATACTATTTCTCTCCTATAACTTTCAGATCTAGGTAGATGATAATGCATTAAGTATTTGTTTTTTCCTCATCTAAATCTTTGGGTTTGATAAATAATAGCGTTAGAGATGTTTCTATGAAACAAGATTATAGTGTATTCCTGATGATTCATTATATATGGGATCTATGATGTGAAATAAGATATTTTATCATTATTTTATATTATTTTATTTATTTTATACAACTACCATATGCTTGTGGGGTGGATGATTTCCAAAATATTTTGAGAGATATGTATGATGATTCTCTATATGGATAGAGTGTTGTGACTGTTACACATCTTTGGGTAACTATGGGAACGATTGAGGAATGGGTTGAAGTCCTAGATTCCTGAAAAACTCTAGCATGATGTAGTTTGTGAGGGCCATTCTTATTGTGATATTATAAAGTGTGAGTTATATATATATATAAATGTATTATTATTTGGTCATTATGAATATAGTGAGTTAGGGGTAAGCATGATATGAAATTAATCAATGATATTAATGTGATAATTGATGATATATGTTGAGGTATTGGGGTTTTTTCTACAAATTATTAATTGATATTGCAGATAGATACTAGTGGTTTATAAGAGTTGGCTCACTAGATGGGATTTCTATACTAATAATTATTAATCACCCCCTGTATATGCACTTGGGTGTTTCCACTATTGTATTCATACAAATCATCAAGTTCATTTGGGATATTTCCTTATATGATTGATGGTGGATAGAGAGATATAATATTTTACGATTTAGATATCTTGATAGGGGAACTACATTGGTTTTGTCCATATTTAGTTTTATATTTCATTGTATTTTTTTGGGGTGTGCTATTTATATATAGAGATTTATTTTTTTACCTTATAATATGTTATGGATATTTTAATCACATATGCATGTTTTACATTACATTATTGAATATTCATTTATACTATGGTTGAGGATATTATATGTTAATATAAGATATGTTATATTTATAGGTAATGACTAACATAATTTCACATGGATACCTCACCGTTAGTCACTAGGAAATCAACTATGAGAGGAGAGATTGGGGAACCCACTTATTGATAGGTCAGGATATGGAATACAAAATTTCACTATTTTAGTTTTATAATAACACAAAACCCCTGCTATCATAAATAACTTTAAGGAATTTTATACCAAAGGATTTAATACAAAAAAATTATTTTCTTACACTTAGAGGATTTCTTATAATGAAAATATTTTCTCACCCAAAATATTTTATCATCTAGAGGAATTTATCACCAAAAATATTTTTTCACCTAAATGATTTTATCTCCCAAAAAAAATTATCATCTAATGGAATTTCTCACATCCAATGTATTTTTTCACCAAGAATATTTTTTTTCATCCAAAGGATTTTTAACACTCACATTATTTTTTATTTTAGAGGATGTAACAATATATTCTCTACATGTCATGTCATCTTCTCTTTATACAAGCTACTATGTAGTTGACAACCCCTTCCTTCATTTCTCCTGAATGGATAAATATTCACCTATATATATTGAGGAAACTATAAAATACCTATTTATATTCATTAAAGTTAAGAAAATATGATTTTTATCTTTATTAAATATTAATAAGATTTGTTTTAACATATTTTTAAAATAAAATCAAAACATTGAAAACTATGGGTTTAAATCCCATGCTTCCTGAATTTTACCCTACAAGATATAAAAATATAAAGAATATTGTGATTAATTATTAGAAAATATACCACTATATCCATTTTAGGGAAACAATATACCATGTGGTATAATTTTTTATATGCAATAATTGGTACAGCCCCCATATTTGGGTTGGTGATGAAATTTAATTTTTTTTTGGTTTTATTGTAACTTAGGAGGTTATTTATTTGAAAGTGGGTTAAAATATGTTTAATTTAGATTTTTTTTGAGATTTATAAGTGTTTGGGATTTTGTAACTTAATAGGAGGTCATTGGGATCTTAGTGGGGGATCAATGAGGGTTTATTGAAGCAGATAGAGCCACTATCTGGCTCTGAACCCCTCCATATACTCTAGTAGTAAGTCAAAAGACTTTGACAGAAGACACAAACCCAAATTTTAAGTGTGTTTGTGGGGGTGGGGCGGGGTGGGGTGAAAGGTTATTTTTAGGTTATATTTTTTCAAATTATGGGTATTCTTCCCCTTCCAAATTAGCCATCCAAACTTGAGGATATTCTCTCTTTCCATTTCCCCTCCTCCCTCTTTCATCCTATCATATTTTTATTTTATTCTACTTTGTTGACCAATGACCTATCAGTGGTAGTAGAATTTAGGAATTATTAATAAGGAAACACCTTATTTTTTTCTTATCATTTCATTATTTGAGTTACAATTTAGTTCTAAATTCATATTTTTGTTTTTTGGGCGAGTTAATCTAGATATCTTTAAATGAAACTACTTGGAAAGAATTTTTTTCTATAATGACGTAATATAGGTCAAGTTAGCCGATCCCTAACATCCTTTGAGTTAAGGATTATATTTTTGAATTTATTAATGTATCATATTATAGTTAACCAAATATAATAAATTTAAAGATTAGAATGGAATGTATGAAAATTTACAAAATATTAGGAACCATATATTTTGGAATCAATTTATATTCTAGTAAAAGAATATTTATTTTAGAATGAACATATTATTGGGATGTGAAGTTTGGTTTACTAGAAGTCCATTCACCAAAATTTCATCTATCAAAATTATATTAATTAGATGATGGCTTAATGCAGTGAGAAGAAAGTGGAAAGATGATATTATCCAAGTAGTAGTAGTACCATAATAAGTTTGTATTTTTTGATGGAATAAAGAAGGGTCCATAATGTTGGAAAATCAAGAAGTCTCTAGAATAAATTATCTACGATGGTTCATCAAAGAAAGTGGTTGAAGTAATTTTTTTTACCATAAATCACCAGTCCCATACCAAATGGATCCATATTATAAATTTTGGAAGGAAGTGAAATCTTAATGATTGGATGATATTCCTATAAAAGTAATTAGGCACTAATATATATTGTAGTTTAGTGATATAAACAACATACCCTGATAAGTTATAGTGAAATAATAAAATGTACAATGAATCATAGAATTAACAAGATTTAATCCTCTATAATGACTTCTTACTAACAAATTTATGAGTTGATTGTAATTATTATACTTCTTGTAAAAATAAATAAAGGTATAGTGTTTCTCTAGTGTATGTAGTAAAACATGTCCGAAGCATATTAATCCTTTGGGTATTTTCATTATTTATTCTTTTTAATTTAATGTTTTTGATCTTTGTGTGAGTTGTTTGTGAGGAATACAATGTGTGCTGGGTAGGGTTCATTGACTAAAACATTGAAAATAGGTAGGTATATCCCCAAGAACCTTTTAGATGCTAGGATTAAAAATAACTTCAAAAACCCTGGATTCACCATACTTTATAGTTTATAATAATTATACTCCTAGCATTGAAGTCTCATCAATCTCAATGATAAAAAGAATAAGATTCCTCTTTGAAATCTCATCAATTATTAAGATCTAAAGAACAAGAATTATAAAAAAAACTTAAAGCTTTATAATGAAAACATCACAATAGTAGCTCTAAGTGAAACACGCTAGAAATAAAATATAATCTGATGTACTCAATTAAATGATATAGTACAAAAATTCCACAACATTGAAGGTTTTTAAGTTATTTACATTCCTCAAATCCTTGGTCGAATTTATAGACTATGGTGTAGAAAACTTCAAGGACAATATTAAGAGATATTTTGGTTCAATTGAAAAAACATTAGAAGCTTCATCACCTTTTGATGAATGGAGATTTAATTTATAATGAAGTAGTTCAGCGTAGATTCCCAATGTTATATAATTTATGTGTATCAAATAAGTTCACTAGAACTTAAACATTCATATAATCAGAAGTTATGTTATACACAACATAACTCAAACAAAAAACTTCAAGTTAATTAAAATTCATCATGATTGTATTGTATTTTTCAATATAAAGGATATGAATATAGTATTTTGAATCAAAAAAAAAAAAACAATTTCCATGTTAATGGGACTAAGGAACTCCATGTTTGGTGAGTTTATTGGCTAGTTTTTGATGATTTTCATTGATGACATCCTTATGTATTCTGAGTCTATGGAGGATAATGAGGAGTATCTGTGATCTATCTTGAAGTTCATAATACACCATTAGCTATTTGAGAAGTATTAAAAGTGTATGTTCTAGGCCTATTAAGTGTATTTATTATGATATGTTATGTTTTAGTGAAGAGTATTTATGGATCCCTTGAAGACTGAGGCAGTTATTTCTTAGGCATCCCCTAAGAATGTTTCAGATCATCAGAATTTCCTTTGTCTTACTGGCTATTATAGGAGGACTATGTCTGATTTCTCTTAGATTTTGACTCTTTTGATAGCCTTGACCAAGAAGGATCAAGATTTTGTATGTACTGACCAGTGTCAGGATAATTTTGAGTATTTATAGGATAATATATTTAGTTATATTGTTCTTTATTTTTTATAGGATGAAGTTATGTTTGAGGACTTTTATGTTACTTCATGTATTGGATTGGGTTATGTCCTAATATAGTAGAGAGAATTCATCTCCTATGGGTCTCACCAGTTATAACATCATGAACTTAACTATGCTAAGCATGATATAGAACTTTATTTAGTTTTGTTTTACTTGAATTTTTTGAGACACTATCTCATCAGTGAGGATATTGTGGTCTTAAAGGATCACAAGAGTTTTAGATATATATTCTACCAACACGATTTAAAATTTATACAATGATGGTGGAATTTTTTTTTAGGTTTATGACTTCATTATTTCTTATACACCAAGGAAAGGTAATGTTGCTGCCAACATATTGAGAATGAATCCATGCAATGATTCTATTCATGAGTTTAGAGATTATTATAAAGTAATGAAGGAGCTTGTAGCATTGCACCTTGATATGGGAGTAGTAAATAGTATATGGTGTCTCTATAAGATGACTGCGAAATATTCCTCGGTGTTGTAGGTGGAGGAATCAGATTTGGGAGATTATGAGGTGGAAATTTTGTAGGATCGTGTTGTTTGTGGCAGTACTCCCGAGGGATGGTTTGAGAATGATCAACATTAGGTGTTATCCCAAGAGAGTCTCTTTATTACCTTTGTGATTCATGAAGTGGTTCTTCATGAGTTCCCTAGATCACCTTTGGTAGTACATCTTGATGTTTCTAAGATGTACCATGTCTCATGGAGTGTATTTTAGTGGTTTGGAATAAAGAGGTTAGATGTAGAGTTCATATCTCAATGTTTGGTTTTCTAGAATGTGAAGTCTACACATCTTATTCCTAGTGGGTTTCTTCAGCCACTTTATGTCTCTTAGTGGAAGTGGGGAGATATCTAGATGGAAATTTTCACCGATTTTCCTCAATCTGAGGGTGGATATTATGTTTTCTAGGTGATTGTGGACAATTTTATGAAGTAATTTCACTTTATGGAGATTAAGGAGTTGAGTGCAGTGGATTTCTTATCTAGGATGTATTTAGATAAAGTTTTAAGGATCCATGGGGTTTTGAATATGATCATCTCTGATCATGATACATGTTTCACCTATTGAGTATGGAGAGGTCTCCAATTTTATTTTGACTCCCAACTTTTCCTTAACAAAAATTTTCATGCACATATGAATGGTCAGACAGATAATACTATCCTAAATTTATAAGATATATCATGTGCATGAATTATAGATTTTGGAGAATAATGTGTGAGGAAACAAACCTTAGTTGGGTTTTCCTATAATAATATCTGTCACTCCACAAAAGTTATGACTTGATTCAAAGTTATGTATGACCAACCTTGTATATATCCATTTTTTTGAACTGAAGTTGGGGATTCAATAATTCTCAGATTAGAATTTGTGAATATAATTATAGATAAGGTGTAGGTGATTTTTGAGTGTATAAAGGAAAACCAAGATCATAAAAAAGCTAACACTGATCATAGGATTAGGCCTCTGAAGTTTGATATTAGAGATCATGTATTCATTAAGGCATATCCTCATCATGGGAAACAAATGTTTGGTTATTATATTAAGATTTATCTCTGACTTTTTGTGACTATAATAGTATTGGAGTGCATTATTGAAGTTTCATATTGATTAAATATTCCTCCATAAATGGATCAAATTCATAAAATTTTCCATGTACCACAATTTCATCAGTATCTCCATGATGATTCCCATGTCACTGACTAGGGTGTGTTAGAATTTGATGATGATGTGACATTCAAAGAATGAATCATAAAGATTCAAGAATATTTGGATAATGTGTTGTGTGGGTGTTATATACCTTTAGATTGTGTCCTATGGTGACATAGTTTCGTAGAAGAGAGTACTTGAGAATGTAAGTCACATATGCACACTAAATACCCCAAGTTATTTAATGATTGATTTTATTGATACAATATATATAAACTTGGTTAATTTATGAGAGGAATAATGATGTTATATTATTATGTGATCCTTATGATGAATTTGAAATGATATTATTATAGTGATATCCCTGAGAGGTATCTCGATGAGTTGTTTTTCTATCCTCTTTCTATTTTACTTCTTAGGTTTAGTTTTAATTCTTGAGGACGAGAATCATTTGATAGGTATCTAATGGAAGGGACTAGTTTTTCACAAAAACTTCCTTTTTTATTTCTTAGGTATTGTGGGAATTTGGGGAGTTATTTGTGGTAGTATTTAATATAAATAAGGAATTTTTCTTCCATAGTTGATATTTTTTCTAGAATAGTTGTGTTACATCGTGATGGTATGTGTCATTCTATGAGTTTTCATTTAGAATATGTGTTGTGATGCATAAAGGTGTAATGGCTTGGGGGAATGTGATGAGAGAATTAGGTTCCACACTAAATTTGGTTATAATTTATGTATCCTTATGAAATTAGTTTTCCATGGTGTGTAGATTTCTTATATTTGGATTTCCAGATTTTGGAAAAGTATTTTATCTTACATATGAAATTAATCACATGCCTTTTATTTTCCATTTTTTATAGTCACAATGTGAAGAGTGTTTCCCTACTGTGATGTCCTAGAGGTTGATTTCATTAGTTATAACATATTGGGAATTGTTTTTTAATATAGATTTATCCACATTGAATTGTTTCTCTAGGGTTGATTGGGAAGATAAAGAAGGGAGGGATATGTATTTGGATTCTTGGGGATTTGAATGTTGTGGTGTGGCACCATTAGTCATGTTGTGATATTATTTTTTTAATTGAATAAATGGATATTGAACATAAGAAATAGGGGATCCAGGTGGTAGAATCTTTTTGTGATATTTAGATCTAGTCCCATTATAGTGTGACAGATCTCTATCATGCTGTGATGATGTGTATTCCAGGACTGTCTATAAATTTGAGGCGATATATAAATTCTCAATACCTCATAAATTTTCTCTTAAACCTTGGGTATTTATGGGATTAAATTATCTGAGTCTAGGCCTCCATGATTTATTCTTAGTCATTTTCTTGTGCAATGATGATCCTCAAACCAAGGTATCTCTCTTTCCCATATTTTTCATCTTATTCTTCCCACATCCCTTCTTTCTATGCTATGAAAGTTCTTCACACTTATTTTTTTTGAGTTTATTCTTCCTTATAAGGCTCATTTTTATGATATTTGAAAGTATGTGACATAAATAGGGTTTTACATAGACCAATCTCAATTTAAACTTCAACAAGTATGGCTTGAGAGAAATCAATTTTGAGAGAAGTTCAAGCTCATGGAAATCACTACGAGATCTATGCTAGATGAATCACCATCTATGACTACCACCAATAGAAATATTTCCACTATACCTTATAAAAATTTTAAGATAGATTTAATAAGTATATTTTAGGATTATATAGATAAGTTATTATTAATGTAATAAATTTATTAAGTATTTTGATTCATTTTATACTTAAAAAATACATTTTTTAATTTTTATTTCTGTATTATGTGTTTTTATATTCAAATATTTTTACCTTATTTTATAATTTAAATTTGATAAAATTAAATTAATTTTTTTTATTTATCATGTCAAAATTATCTTAGGACGAAGCTTTGGATTTTTTTCTAAAAAAGTTATTTTTTTAAGTGAATAGTGAAAATATAGTTTTTTCAAATACCGTAACCTTTATGACATTATTATGATATAAGCATGACTTAAAAATATATGAAAATATTTTCACAACAAAAAATGAATTTAAAGAGTAAAATAATTCATTTAAAATTAATATTTTGAATTTAGGAATCTATACTTTACTTTTTGGATCATTAGTTATATTTTATTCTAATAAAAAACAATTTTAGTCCTTTTACTTTAATTAATTATTTAAAATGATTCATTTAGTTTTGAATTTATTTTAAAGTAAAAAAACTCTTATTTTTTAATCATAAACTAGTAAATATCATGGGGATTAATATTATATGTGATTTTGGTGTAAATTCATTTTTTATGCTTAAAAAGGCATTTTTCTAATAATTTTTGTTGTTGTGTTAAGCGTAATTTTATTAAAATTAATCTTTTACCACATATATAAATTGGATATTATAGAGTAATTTTAAAATTTGGAATCAAAATGTTTAAATTAGGTAGTAAGGCCCATTTATTTTAGTCATAAAAATAGGTTACCATGGTAATAGTTAGTCACCATGGTATAGGTTTAAACGGTTAATAAGGGATTAAATTAATACATAAGGCCAAAAATACCCCAAAAAATTATATATAATTGACTATATTAGTGGATTCTAAACTTACCCTATCTTATCTTTCAAGTTTTGATAATTTGTGTCCACTTTCCATTAGAATGAGTTCCCTTTTATTTTAATGAAAAATGTATTAACAAAAAAACCACTCCACTCACTTATTAAACCATCCATCCTCCACCCCTTCAAAGCTACCCCAAAAATTTAAAATACCCCTATAATATACCACATTTACTTACCTAACAATATTCTCCCTCTTTCTTTAGATTTTGATCCCAAGAATAAGTCATAAAACTCTTATTTATAAGAGGCCCTTCAAGAGGAGATTTAAGCTCTCAAAATTAGCAATATTTTATTCTTGATTTTATTCTATATATTATTCATCTAAATTTTATTGAATTTAAATTTTCACTTTTAATTTTTTTAAAAAAAATTAATATTCTATAAAATTTATACTATCACTATAGAATAATATTTTCTTAAGAATTCAATTGTTATAACATGTTCTTATTTTGGTCAGTTTTACCACTAAAAAGAATATTATTATAATGTTTATCTCATGAATGACTAAGAAAAAATAAATAGTAGTAATAATTTTTAGTAATGATGAATATAATTTGATTTCTTAATCTTGGAGTAGTAATATTCAAAAGTATATTTACCAATAAATTCAATTCTTTTGTTAATTCAACAATCACTGAACAAGGTAAGTTTTAGGCGTTCCATGTGAACTGTCATCACAAGTTCAATGAAATGGATATGGGACTCTAGAACAATATAAAAGAAATATCATTAACTTATCATGACAATTATTGTGGTGATGAATCCATGAACAAGACTCAAGGTCCAAAACTTCCAAACTAGAGCTTGTAAGGGAAACAAAATGGTTGACATTTGAATGTTAATTTTAGTAATACAAAATAATATATGGGTAATAAGGAATTATAAATATATGGTATAAATTAAAATAGCTATTAATAATGTTATTATTAATATTAATAATTGAACTAAATTTATTATACAAGCATGTTAGAGTGTGCTAGACTAAGAGAAATTCCAAGATAAGGGTTTTTCATCTCAATTTCACTTTAGTGAGACATGATTCATATTATGCACATATTTTCATTTATATGGTGTATATAATTCCTCTTTTACATATTATATAATTAATATATTTATAATAATGGTATTTTAAGTTCCTTACAATGTTCATTCTTTCAAGGGGGTTTTGATTTTAAAATTTATAAGGGGTTTTATTTAAAATCTTGTATTTAAATTTTTTGATGTATTTTACCAACTGCTTCTATTCCATATCCATATCCTTTATAATATTTCAATAATGTTATTATATATATTTAAATTAATTTTTAAGGTCATTTTAAACTATCTTTTACTTTCTTTACAATGGTTTAAAAAGAAATCTATTTAATATTTTTTTGTATGAGTTATTTTTGAATTTTTTGATAAAGTTGTGAAAAGAATGCTTTTTAACATTTGAAACTTGTTCAAACTTTACTTAAACAATTTAAATTATTTATTATCAAGATTAATTTCCAAGTTTCCATGTAATTTCATATAAAATAATATCCCCATTATTCTATGAATTTTTTATTTTTTAAAAAATATAAAAAGAAAAGGATATTTCTTCTTCTTTTTCAAAGAATATTTATAATGATTTTATAAAATATTTTTTATATATTTCAATAAAATTTAATTATTTTTATCATTCATTTGGTATTTTATTTAATTATAAAATCCATATTATTTCTTTGGATGACTTATAATGATGTTTTAATGATATTTTCATGAAACTAGTTACCTTTCAACATGTTATTTAATCTATGAAGAAATAATGAATGATATTATGTTCTTATGTCATATATAAGTATTTTTTATTATTTGGTGATGGTTGGGTTCCCATATATCCCTCCAACTCATTGTTTAATATTTTATATCTCATGAGATAGTGATAATTCATGAAAATGATTTGATTTGTTCACAACTTAATGTGTAGGAATAATTGGGTTTTCTTATATCATAATGCATGGACATGATTGGAGTTGTGAAAAACTTAATTCATGGGAATTATTAGGTTTTCTTACAATGTTTTGATTACCTATACTATTTCCTATGCCACATTTCCATGTTATTCCATGTTCTAATGCTATATTTCCATAGTTCATGATTATTTTCACATGTTTCCATGTCATGGTATATGTTATATTTTCCCATGATGATCATTTTATGATCCCATGATCTCATGAATTAATCTACTATATTCTATCATTTATTATGATTATCTCTTATTATTCTATTATTTTTTAATAATATATTTATCCCATGATTTATTTTCTCTCACATTATTATGATCCAACCCTTTATGAATCATTGATAAGTTTTCCATTATTGAGCAATTGATCTCACTTATTATATTGTTTTCCACTTCTCTAGGAAATTATATACAAGACTATATATAGAAGGAAGTTTTATGTAGAGATTTTTGTGGTAAATATTTAAGTAAATATGTGTAATAAGATGTTTCTATATCCAATATCAAAAGAAACTAAACCTTTATATTATGAGATTGTGAGATTATTTTTGAGATGTTATGTTTAATTTATGAGAATAATGTAAAAATATACATGCTTATATTGGGTAATCTCAGCTGGTGTTAGATAAGGGTTTAGTTATTTTTGGGTATTTGGTAAATAAGTATAAGATAATCAAGATTAAAACAGCATGGTTTGAACCAAAAGTGATATGGGTTGAACCAAAAGTTAAATGAATATATCATAGTCAATTAGTAATATGAAATAGAGTAATTCATTCATAAGATATAATATTAAAATTTATATAGTTTTTCACTCTGATTATTTTAATATATCATTGTTTATTACCCATTTTAACCTCTTTTGGTTTTAGTAAATGGATGAAACTAGTATTAACTAAGTTAACAATGTGTGTGAAGGGTAATGCAGTGATTGTCCCCCTAAGAAACCTAATTGGATGAGAGTTGGAATACAAAACCTCATGGAAATTCTCACCCAACTACCCCAAGAATTGAATAATAACATGAATTAATTTGATCTCTAAAACACAACAAGGAAGGAGAAAATTTCTATTGAGTCCTTCATGTGGAAACATACAACTTCCTTTAGTGGTTCTTCTAACCCACTAATTACTGAGAAATAGATTAACTCAATAGAGAATATATTTTCCATTCTCTAGTTCTCAGAACATGAAAAGGTCATTTTAGCTGTTTATCATTTGGAAGGTGAGCATGAACAATGGTAGATCTTTTTTAAGAATATGATGCAAAAGGAACAAGTTAACTCTATGTAATGGGAGGTGTTCTAGAAAATATTCTTCACTAAATATTTTTCTTGAACTCTTTGCATAAAAATGGAGTGGGATTTCATAGTTCTGAAACAAAAATAGGATGAATCCACCAGAACCTATGATTAAAAATTCATGAGACTCACAAGGTACACATCCCATTTTATTATAGACTCTAAAATCAAGATCAAAAAGTTCTTTAGTAGTCTAAAACCAAGTCTTCAAATAGAATTATCTTTAAGAGAATTTGGTAGATATAAATAAATTATTCGATGGTTTCTTAAATTAGAAATAAAAACTAGAGATTTTCAGCATTCCCATGGATTTGAAGACAAGAAACATAAAATATAGTTTCAAGGAAATTGGAATGTTAAATCACATGTAGTAAATAAATTTCAACCATCCACATGACAAAAATGTGGGAGGAAGCACCCAAAAAGTTACCTCAAAGGATCCAAAAAATTATTTACATGCAGTAAGTAAGGTCACCAAGCACACAACTACCCAAAAAATAGAAATAGACCAATTAACACAGTAGATGAGAAGAAGGCCCCAACTAATGAACCACCCACAATTAAATTCTTTAAATATAATGATTTTTGTAATTATACAAATCAATTCCCCACTCTAAGGGATAATAAGGATATTAAGAAGTAGTAACCTCTTAGAACAAGGGAATAAATAAGACTATGCTATTAATATTCTTGAAGTAGAACATGACAATTAAGTGGTCAAAGGTATAAAAACTCTCCAATACAAACCTAAAAATATATTATTTTATTATGGTTCTACTTATTATTTTATATCATGAACGTTTTCTAAGAATATTGATTCATAACTACAAAAATTGGATACTGGATTATCAATGAAAACACTTAGTGGTGTGTTGATTATATTCATTGTATACACCTCTTCTATGATCAAGGTTTATGGGAAGATAATTCCTAGAAATATACTTATTATTTCCATGGTGGAATTCAATCTGATATTTGGAATGAATTTCCTCTTTTTATATAGATCTCATATCAATTTTCAAGATGAGTACATATCATTTAATACCCCGATCATCCCATCATCAAATATTGATGCAAGGATTATTATGAAATCCCTTTAAAAGTAAATTCTATAATATGGGCCATGATACCCAATAATTTGGGTATCTTATCTCAAATGATTAGAAAATAAATCAATATTAAAGACACTCCAATTGTACAAGAGTATATTTAATTATACCCAAATTATTATTTTTGGTATTCCCCTAGAATGTGAGTTTGAGTTTTCTGTTGAAATCATACCAGGTTCTATGCCTATATAGAAGAGTCCTTATCTAATAACACCTATATAATTTGAATAACTGAGGAAGAAACTTTAGGAAAATATTAATAAAGTTTTTATATGCCCTAGTGCTTCTCCATGGGGTGATCTGATCCTATTTGTCAATAAAAATGATGGATCAATGAATCTTTGTATTGATTATTATGAACTTATGAAAATTACAATCAAGAACAAGTATCCTATTACAAATATTGATGAAATATTTGATCAACTTAGAGGGGATCATTGATTCTCAAAGATAAAAGGGAGGATATACCCAAGATAGACTACCATATGAGGTATGGACACTATGAATTCATAGTTATGCCTTTTGGACTTACAAATACTCTTGAAATATTAAAGGATTTGATGAATAGAGTCTTAATATGAAAACTTGATCAATTTTTGGTAGTATTTATATAAAGTATCCTTATATATTACAAGAGAAAGGAAGAACATAAAGATCATTTCAGGATCATGTTATATAAACTGACACATTTTTTTGAGTTTCCTATTAACCAACAATGGTTTTTTATTAGAGATAGTCCAATAAAACTACTGAAGATTCATGTTTGGCATTAGTGATGAAACTTACAATAAAAATAATGTAGTAGTTTTTATAGATAATTTTATAAAATATAGTGGTGGTTACAACCACCATTAATAAATTATATGTGGTTTATTTTATTATTGTTTTTTCTAAACTATAAGTGGTTATAACCACCACTAATAAATTCACAAAAGTTTAGTAGCATATAATGTTGGTTTGTTAGTGATTAGTAATAGTTAAAACCACCAATAATTATATTTTAGTGATTAAAACCTCCAAAAATTAAAAAAAACCAACAAATAACAATTAACTTCTAAATATTATACCACCTATAATATAAAATAAAAATATATCTACAGGGTATACAATTTAATAATTCCAGTACTCAAAAAAATAAATCATAAAAAAAACAACATTTATATATAATACATTAAACTATTTTTTAAATATAAAATATATTTTTCTAATATAGATACTGAAAAAGAATTATATATAAGTTTTCATTACAAATATAATGCATAAAAATGGGGATCCATCATCAATGATACTCCCTTTTATCAGACTAGATTCCCATAGATGATCCACGATCTTGATTTTGTTGTCAGCAACCAGCCTCAGGTGCATCTGATATCTACATTAAATGGTATTTAAAATATAAATTATTTTTTATTATATAGTGAATAAAAAATATATTTAAAACAATTATCATAATAATTTAAATATATTATAATAAATTTAACTAATCCAGTACCACTGTGATTTTTCATATCAAGGATGTAATATCTGTAAGAATTTTCCTAGTCATGCCCTTAATTCACTCCTCATTTCTGCAAACTACCCATCTTGAGATATACATTATATCTCATGATTCTATATTCTATTCTCAAGGATAAAATTTTTCTTTTATGGTTATAATTGATCAAGAACAATTACATTACTCAAATCTTAAAGTTCTTATGGATTATTGAACCACTGAGAAGGGGGGTGGGAGGGTGGGTGGGTTGAATCAGGGGAAAATTATTACAAATATAAATCTTTATGAAATTTAACCTCTATAACTTGTTAGGGTTATTTCCTTATCAAATTTATAACAAAATCACAAGTATGTAATGAAAATAAAATAAATAAGGCATCAAATATTTATAAGGTCCATCCTCAGTGCTAGAACCTACATCCTTTCCATGGACACTCCCACAGGACCATAGGAATTCATTATTCGAAAGAAGTGATTAAAAATTTGATCCAACTTCTCTTAGATTCATTCCATCTCCCAATAGGTATTATTATACCGACTCTCATGAGTTTATAAGTTTTTCTTTAAAGACTGATCCATAATAAAATGTATGAAAATTTATAACTTCAAATCCCCAAACATGTTTATCTAGAAAGTCCTTATGATTTATTTATCTAGAAAGATCATCTGGTGTTCCCTTTTATACATCTAGTGAAGGTCCATCTGTTATGCCTCACTAAAATCTATGCTTGATTTATATAACTTCAAATATTTAAAATTAAAAAAACCATTGTGCCTTACTATTTTTATGTCTAATTATTTTGATATAAAAACCATTTTTATAAATCTATGAACACTATCTTTGTATGATTAATCTAAACTTAAACTCTGTTTGATACTTCTTATAAAAATTCAATATCTATAAATCTTATTCAATACAATATAGAACATAGATTGGAAACTCACTTCTGACATAAATACTTCAGCACCTTTACTTTTTTTAGTGAAAAATATTAAGTATGTTGTACCTTTTACCCATTTATATTGGTGCTCCAATAGTGGAAAAAGTGGGAAACCAAATTAATTTTCCCACTCACTAAATTTCCAAAAATGAATCTCCTACTTGTTAAAATTTTACTGGATGATTCTAAACTTTTCTAGAGTCTTGATTAATCATCATGAATTCTATATTGATTGAAACTTTTCTCAAAATTTCTTAATTAAAAATCAATAGAAACAAAAAAAAACTTGAAATACAAAGGATCAGCTCAGCATCATCAAGTTTTCTTCATTTGATATGTTTTTATAATGGTATCACTATTAATTGTACATCTAATGTAAGGTTTATTTGGTGACCCATCATTAATTTTTTCTTCGACTGGTGACCTTCATACGGAATGGTTCATCTGATGAATTAGGGTTTTATTTGAATGATCAATACTCCCTCAACTTAGAATTTTTACATCATATTATTAGAAAAGTTCATCTAATGAATGCTTTTATAGTGGAGGTTCATCAAATTGAATTATTCATTAAATTTAATCTGATAGAATTATTTTAGTTTTTTATTATTAAAAAATTCATACTGTATATATTTTTTCATAAAAACTTCACTACTTAAAAAAAATCATACAAAAAGTTTGTTTGATGATTGCAGCTGCCTTTGAAGTTGGTTGACTACATTGTTAAAACTTCTAAAGTCTTCAGTTACATACAAAATATTTAACTAAAAACTTTAGTTGCAACCTATGAACTCTCATCCTTTGTTTTTTATCTCAATTTTGATTAAATTCAGCATTTTATGAAACTACACAACCTAAGAAATGAAAACCCTTACAAAAAATTATTTGTCTGATGATATTAATTTTGTACGTCTAATGATAATGCTTGAACTACATATAAAAAGTTTAACCAATGACTCATCCTTGAAAAATTATGCACTTTGTTCATATCATGATCAGTGTAAAAAATTAATTATAGAAAGTTTTTTAGATGTTTTCTGTATGATAAAGATTTTCCATAACTCAACTTCACTTATCTTCCCTTTTATAAACTTTAAAAAAATTTCATTTCCAGCTTTCTTACAACTCCTTTGTACAATAATTCTGTATGTCTGGTAATGTTTGTTTGGAAATGTTTGTCTAGAAATTAGTCATTATTCTTTTCCCTTATGTAAAATTTAGCTTTTATCATGATATTCTTCATGATGTTGAAAACTTAGAATGAACAACATAATATTATATAACTTTTAAGGAATTTTTCTTAATAAAGTTAATGAAGCCTACTAACTTCTTCACTACCTCCAGATTTTTTGTAACAAAAATTTCTCACCTAATTTATCAAAAAAGTTTATTTATAAACTTCTAGTAAATATCTCACATATTAATAAAAATATTCGTAACAAAAATAACTTCTCAATAAATAAAAATATTTGTTATAAAAACATCATAAAGGATTTTTAATCTCCCCCTTTGTATTTGTTGTAAACTTTAATGAACAACTTTTACAACTCATAATTTTTCATCGCTCAAATTTTTTCACTACTCAGAATTTTAAAATTTTATAAAATAAAATCCTTTATTAATGAGAAGGCCTTGACACCACACTAATAGATAAAGTTATTTTTTTGAAGGAATTCCATCCCTCAATGGCAAGAATTTTCTCTTTCTATATTAAGATAAAATCTTCGTCACATTTATCTTCTCCAATTTTGTTAAAAAAAATTTACTCTCAATTTTACAATATCCCTTTTTTATCTCCCCCATTATATGATAACTATATATTCATATTAATTATAGAAAGATTTGTAAAAACTTCTTACAAAATTTTTACTTTCTTTCCTCCTTTTTCAACATAATTCAAATCATAGTGGGGGAAATTCTTGAAAAATTTAGGAAGTTTTTGGTGGATGATGAACATGAAGTTGTAGCCTCAATTTCAAAAATATCTCTTTTGAAATATCTTTGGTAAAAACATCATAAAATTTATAATTTTTTTAAATATATTATATCATAAAATATCTACCAAAAACTTTCTCTTTTATGAAATGATACTTTATATCAATTTGTTTTGATCTAAAATTATATACATGATTTTTGTGAATATCAATTACACTTTTATTATAATAAATAATATTTAATAGTGTAGAAAAATTCACCCTATAATCTTACAAATTAACTTTTAGCCAAATCATTTGAGTACAAGTAAGGGTGGTGGAAACACATTCTACTTCTACTTTGCTCACAGTCACTGAACTCTGTTTCTTACTATACAAACTTAGGAAAATTCAACTAAGAAAAATGTTCCTCCTGAAGTTGATTTTCTATCATTTTGATCTCTAGACCAATAATCATTAGTTTATCCAAGAAATTTCATATCACAACTTCTTTTATACAACATCACATAAGAATTAATTCCTTTAATATAACTCAAAACTCTTTTTTCTTCCAACATATGAGATTCCTTCGGATCACTCTGATGTTAGGAATAAAAAGTGACATTATAAACAATGTAAATTCTTGAAGTTATAAGATAGATACAACTTACTAAAAATTTATGTATGTATTTATGATTCAAACTTCTCCTCACTCTATCTTTATTCATATTCATGCCAATAGAAATAGTATTAGAAACTTATTTGGAATATTCCATGCCAAAATTTGTAGTAATTCCCCATCATACTTTTCTTAAGATAGGAAAATTCATATTTCTTTTTTTTGAACTAGTAAACACAAGAATAAAGTTAATTCTATAAGTATTTACATTTCAAAATTATTCTTCATTTCCTCAGAGAACTCTTTAGAACCATTTTATCTATCCCCTACAAAAATTATGTTGTCAGTATAAATAATAAAATTTAGGGTACCTAATTTCATATCCTTCACATATATGTTTCCGTAAACTTTACCTTTATAAAAATTAAACATTTTTCAAGAAACTATCAAGTTTAGAGTACTAGGAATTTGGATCTTGTTTCAACCACACAGGTCTTTATTCAACTTAAACACCCTGGTTTCATATTTTTCAAGTAGGAAACCACAAGGTTTATCAATATAAAATCATTCCTTATTCTCTATAGTTAAGAAGAATGAATTTAAATCAATCTGATAAAATTTATAATAATGATGTCTAGCAACTTCAAAGAACATTATGATAGTTTCCAATATTGAAAAGGGGAAAAATTTTATTCAAAATCCATAACTTCCACCTATGAATAGCCTTTGAAAATAAGTTTTTCTTTTTTTATTGAAACTTCCCCATGTTCATTCATATTATTTATAAACACCCATTTTGTTCAAGTAATATTATTTCCTAATAAATGTGGAATAAGTTCCTAAGTGTCATTTTTCTCTATCCGGTCCAATTATCCATTCATAACATCAACCCATTATTTGTGTTTATCTACCTCTAAAATAGATTCTGGTTCAACCTATGAGATTATAGATGTATAATTTTATATCCTCAAATTTCTTCTAGTTTGAACCAGATTTTTTTGACTTAAAATGTTATTTTTAGATTAAATATGTTTTTATAGGTTATAAATTTTTTATGTTTTTTTCCTGCTTCACTTTCTCCACCCCATGAATCTCTTGAATCTTCAGTCACCTTCCTTGGGTCACTCTTATCTTCAGTTTTTTTATTCTCATTGGAATTATTCAATCTATCTTCCACAATATTTTCAAAAAACATTGTTAAGGAAGTTTAATTTCAATAACTTTCACATCATAGGAATACATAAACTTTTGTAAAAGTTTATTCCAACATTTATAACTTCTTCTGTTAGTTGAACATCCCATGAAAATTCCTTTCTCATCATTTTCATTAAATTTTACAAGATCCAGATTTTTGATCTTTTATAAGCAAGGACTTCTAAAAACCATAAAATATTTCACTAAAGGCTTTTTGTTATACCAAATTTTTAGGAATCCATGTTTAATTTAGGCCTTAAAAAACATCCATTTTTTACATGTATAACTGTATTAATATCTTATATAAAAAAAATATAAATTTTATAATTTTTCAGAAAATTTCTTCCCATTTATACTAAAATTATATTTTTTATTTCTAAAACTCCATTTTGTTGAGGGGTATAAGGAGAAATATACTAATTTTTAATTCCATGTTTCTTCAGATATGATTCAAAATCATTACATATGTAGTTATTTTCATTATTGATTCTCATTTTTAGTATATTAACACCCAAATCTCTTTCAACTTCTCTTCTAAGAAATCTACACATTTCCACAGACCCTGATTTATGCTTTATAAATATAATGTTGGTCATATAAGTGAAATCATCAATAAAAGTGAAAAATTACAAATACCATTTTGTTTATTTATGTATCATCATACCACAAAAATCATAGTGAATAATATCAAGATTTCTGGTAGATTGAATTTCACCTTTCTTATGACTTTTACTAATTATCTTCCCTTTCGAAAAAGTTGTACAAACATTATATTATTTCCCTTTAAAGGTTAGAAAGTTTATTAAAAAAACTAATTTAGATTTATTTTCATAATTTTCTAACCAATATTCTTAAGTATATGATGCTATAAATTTTTCTCATCTTGAGAACTCAAATAACACAAGTTAGCAAGCTCTCTAATTTGAAAGAGATTTAAGCTTTTTCTTTCTCTCCTGATAACAACATTTCCATCTTCCACTGCTCTGATTATTCATGAATCTTTCCTCAATATCACTTCCCTTAAATCATCACAAATTTAGCTCATACTAAGTAATTTGTTCTTGAGCCCATAAACATATAAAACTTCCTTAGATTTTAGTTTCTCAGCTTCAATCTCTGCTGTTCTGATTCCAATTATTTTTAAGGAGTTATCATTTCTGAATGTAACTTCTCTTCCATCAAGATTTTCAACATATTTCAATATTTTTATATCATCTTTCATCTATGATAAATAACCACTTTCAAGAATCCTTGGGTTGTTCATTTTTATTTCTTTTAGAGTTGCATCAATAAAAAAAATCTATTTCTTCAACTTTATTCTTTCTAGATTATTTTTGTTTTCTAACATAAGAAACTTTTCCTAGAAGAGTTGTCATACATTTTTCAGAAAAGTTTCCTAGTTCATCACATCTTCTACAAACCTTCTCTAGGAATCTAAATTTATTTTTCATTAGAAATTTTCTAACATCTTGAGATTTTGGTTTTCTAATTTAATACAGCTTAGAGAAGTTACTTACTTTTAGTCGATTTTTCTCCCTCTCATTTCATACCTTCTTCTAGGAAGATACATTTTGTTCCAACAATTATAAGATTTTTAGCCAAATATATGACATTACTAACAATATCTATTGAATCTCGACCTTCTTTTGAAATATTATCTTTATCTATAATCAGTTTTCCGAGGTTCGTAACATCTTTCTATTTTGTTTCCTCCTGGAATGGGGTGAATTTATTATGGCGGTTGTTATCAAATTTTGTAGATGTGATAGATTATTCAAATCCATTATCAATTGAAGTTTTCCCAAAATTTTTTATAACACCTACATTGTCAGAAAAATTAGATGAAATTTTACATTTAGTGGGTGGGGATTTCATCTGATCGTTGGAGTGATATTTCTCAGCATCTTGAGATAATTTAGCTTTCATTTCTGACTCCTTATTAAAATATTAATTCGTTTTTATTAAGGCACTTTCAACCTATATAAGTTTTTATTGAATTTTAGAAACCTCATATTCCTTAATAGTAAGTTTCTTATTGAGATATTCTAATATATTTCCCTATTAAAAAATTTTCAGTTTGAGGTTTATAATCTCCTGAATATACTCATCTTACTATTTAAGAACATATTTCCTTCATCATTATTTAAACTTTATTTCTTAATCAATCTAATTTATTTCTTGGATTTTATGTTCTTGTCAAGACATGTTTCAAGTTTAGATGTGAGTTAATATTCTGTATAAGATCCTTCACCTCCTCCTCCTTCACTATTTTAGGAATCTCCATTCTTCTTAAAATTTTCATAAAAGGTTCTGATTTTTTTTGAAATTTCAACTTATTAATAATTGTTTTCAGTAGATCCAGATTCTAATTTCTTACTCAACAAGATTCTTCTATTTTTAATGAATTTTTTTCCACTAGTGAACTTCTTATCTTCCTTAAAAGTGTTATTAAACTTCTTCCACAAAGTTTTTTTCTTTATAATGATCTTCATATTCACCAAATTTATTCTTAGGAAAATTCATAGAAAAATGAACAATTCCTCCACACTTGTAACATTTGAGTGAAAATTTTACTCTATACTTTCCTATAACTATCTGATAATTTTCATAGATAAGAGAAATGATTTTTTAATTCATTTCATCATCTTCCTTATCTTCTGAATCACTGAGGTTAGAATTATCAGTATCTTATATTTTCAGCTTTCTCATAGATTCAAAATCTATTTCATCCTTGATCTTCTTTTTAAATATTGAAGATTTAATCATCTTATAAGAACCAATAACATTTTCAATTCATTAAGGTATAAATGATCTTTATCTTCTAAAGATGTGATTTTAGAGTCAAACATGCTAGGGAAGATTCTCATGAGTTTCTTGACAATAGTAGAATTTTCCAAGATATCTCTAAAACCTCTAATGTTGCACACAACTTCATTGACTCTAGTGAAGTAATCATTAATAGATTCTTCATCTCTTATTAAGATATCTTCAATCTTTCTTTGACATATTTATAAGTTTTCCTACTTAACTTTGATGTTTCCTTCAATGATACTTTAGAGATTGTCCTAAATTTATTTAGTAGTTTTGAGACCAATAACTTTTATGTAAACATTTTATGATAGATATAGAAGAATAAAATTTATATAATTTCCACCAACTTAAATGTTTCTATTGTCATAAAAATTTCTTGGATATTTTTTATCTATGGATGGAAACCAAATTATTGCTAAATCAAAAAACTCTAATACAATTGATAGAAGATAAGGTATCATTCTATTTTTCCAACCATGATAATTTTTTCCATCAAATATAGGAACGAATTTTCTATTGAATAAATTGAAATCTTCTATGATAAGGATTAAACAGGGGAACCTCACTCTAATACTAATTGAAGTTCCTAAGAATCATTGAAATAATGATAGGGGGGTTGAATCAGTAATGAAAATTTACAAATTTCAATATTAATGAAACTTAACCCTTACAACTTTTTATATTTATTTCCTTATAAAATTTATAACAAAATCACAAGAATGTAATGAAAATAAAGTAAACAAGGGACACCAGATTTATATGGTTTGACCATAGTGTGAGAACCAACAAACTTGAAATGGATACTCCCATGGGTCTATATAAATTCACTATTATAAATAATTAAATATAACTTTGAGCCAAATCCTATTAGAATCCTTCTATATCTAAATAGGTATTATTATACTGAATCCCATTATTTTACAAGTTTTTTATTATAAAACTAAGCTACAAAAAAATTTATGAAACTTTATAACTTTATCTCCCCACAAATGTTTGTCTAGAAAGTTTTTCTGATTTCTTTATCTGGAAAGATCATACGGCGCACCCTTTTCTACATCTCATGAAAGTCCATCCATTTCACCTCACTGAAATATGATTTTAATATATATAACCAAAACTCTTTCCGATTTAAAAAACCATTTCACCATACTATTAGTTTTTGAGGTGATTTTGATACAAAAATTCTATCCATAAATATTTGAAAACTACATCTATTTGATTACTCTTAACTAAAACTCTCTCTGATACTTCTGATTGAAACTATTTGTCTATAAATCTTATTGCACACATGATAAAACTTCTATTGGAACCTCACTTCTGAAACAAACCCTTCATCACTTCATCTTTTTTTCAATGAGTAGTATTAAGTATGTTGTACTTTTTACCCCTTTATAAAGGTTCTCCAATAGTGGAAAATATGGGAAACTAAATTCATTTCACCTCTCACTAAATTTACAAAAATGAATTTCTCACTTATTTTAATTTTATTGGATGCTTCTAAATTCTTATAGAGTCTTACCGAATCTTCATAAATTCTCCATATATTGGAACCTTTGTCAAAATTTATTAATCTAAAACCAATTGAATCAAAAAACCAATTTAAATATAAATGATGATCTCAGTATCATCAATTTTTCTTCATCTAATAGGTTTTTTCGATGGTATCAATATGAATTATATGTTAGATGGAATGTTCGTCTGGTGACCCATACACAATTTTTCTTCAATTGGTGAACTTTATAAAAAATAGTTCTTCCAATGAATTGATATTTTCTTTGTATAATGGATTTACCCTCATCTCAGACTTAGTACATCATATTGTTAGAAAATTTCATCCAATGAATGTTTTTCTGATAGAGGTTCATCCAATGGACTACTTAATAAAAGTTCATTTGAGGGAATTATTTCAGTAACTGCTTCTTCACAACTTCATACTTCATGCAACTTAAAGTAAAAAATACACTACTTAAAAAAAACTTTATATAACTTTTTTTTCGATGAATCTAAATAAATTTAAAGATGGTTGATTACATTATCGAAACTTATAAAGACTTAATTTTCATGCAACCTCTTCAACTCAATACTTTGGTTTCAACCTTTGAACTCTCTTTTATTTTTTCATCACCATTTTGAATTATTTAATTATTTTATGAAATTTCACAACCTCAACAATGAAAACCATTCCAATAAATTATTTTTATGATGATATGAATTTTTTATATCCAATGATAATGTACGAAATACTTAAAAAAAGTTCAATCAATGAATAAGCCTTGAAAACTTCTTCACTTTGTTCGATTGATGATCAATGTAAAAAATTCCTTACATAAATTTTTTCTAAAGTTTTCTGCCCAATAAAGTTCATCCAGAACTCAACTTTATTTATATTCCCTTCTACAAACTTCAGAAAATTTTCACCACAAATTTTCTTACAATTTCTTTGTCCGGTGATTTTGTACGTCTGGTAAAGATATTCCAAAAATGTTTATCTTGAAATCAGTTGTGATTCTTTTCCATAATGAAAAATTTATATTTTATAATGAGATTCTTCATGATGTTGGAAACTTTGAATGATTAGTATAACTTCATCTGACTTATAAAGAATTTTTCTTAAAAAATTTAATGAAAATTCCCAACTTCCTCATTTCCTTTAGAATCTTTATAACACAAATTTATAACCAACTTTCTCAAATGTTTCTTTATAGATTTCTAGAAACTTTCTCACTTATTAACAAAAAAATTCTTAACAAAAGTTATTTTTCAAAAAATACAAAAAATTATTAGTAAAATATCATAGATAATCTTTAAACCTACACGAGGCAACATCATAGTGAATGAAGATGAAATTCTACCAAATAATCACAAGGAGAACTATCTAGAACCCAACCCTCACACACAACGAGCATACTCCTTATCTAAAACTTAGGCAATAAAATTTCTATTGGAGACTGATAATGACTATGATGGATTTACATCCCATTCCTATTTAATGTTTTACTAAAAATGGAACAAATTTTAACTAAATATATTTCTTCCAAAAAGTGAATTGTAATTTATATTTTTTACCCTAATGTTAGCAGTAGGTTTATTTATGTAATTTACATTGGGTTTCTTGTGCACATCGAATAATAAATTAATTCAATTGACCTCATGAACAACTTATTTATCCTATATCTTTAAATAAAAAAAATTAAAACTATAAAAATTTAAGTACTAAAAATAAAACAAAATTATATTTATTAAATAGTTTGAATATTTTCTTATTCGATCTTATTTTCAAAAAACTTTTAGAAAAAACTTTGTGTGGGATGACTTATTTCACCCTGTTTAATAATTTTTTTTTCTAAATATTACTAAAAAATGTTAATATTAATTAAAAATTCATTTTTTTAATTAATTAATATCAATGTAGTAAGAAAATATAAAATACATTATATGAATCAGAATGATGCATATCTAAAAAGTTCGTCCCACTAATCATGAGGTATCCCTTCAAGTACCTTTTCATACATTTGATAGAGACTCAATGAGGTGTGATTAAACACACACAAAAACCTATACTTAAATTCCTTATAAATTTTCTCCAAAATTTTCAATGTCTAATGATGAAAAACCGCATCATGATCATAAAAATGGAAAAACGTATACATATTAGATATGAGAAAATAATTAGACATAAATTTGATATGAATATCAAATAAAAAAACTATAAATATATATTTTAACTTTCAGTTGTTTATCAAATATACAATTCTTCCAATTAATGAGAATATTAATCTAATAATGATACATGATGGGAATGGACATTGTATCACATTCTAACTGGACTAATATTGACCCATATAATCCTCATACTTTGTATGTAGGAACCTAAAATATTACAAATAAAAAAACTGCTTTAAAATTACTCTGCCTATAAACATTCAATGTATTTATATTTTTTCTATCTTGTTATTATTTGAATATTTTCAATAAATATATTTAAAAATTAGTATGAATATGTAATAAATTAATTTTTCACATTAATATCTATATACCAACAATGACCACCCTTTAGTTCCCCCATGATGGTCACTCTGGAACTGTATACTTAGTTTATGAATTCTCCTTAGGTACTATATCTAATCCCTTTGAAATCCCTAGAGTAGAAGGTGATGCACTATAAGTAGGTAGTTCACCTGATGAATATAGGATCATATAAGATGGAATAAAATAATGGAAAAGGGAACATACAAAAATAAAAGATTATACCTGACAACGGTGGGAGCATATTAGATGGATCATTCGATGTTATAGAAGATTTGTATGGTTAGATTGTATTTTAAATCATTTTTTTCTTGGAATTTATATATACAATAAGAATATAAAATAAGTTATAACATGATATAATTTATAAAATAATAAAATTATTTTAATTTTTTTATAGATTAATTGAATTCATCTATTAAAAAAACTAATAAAAGATAATTTAAAGGAGAGTTGAACAAACAATCAATTAATTCATCATTAACCATATTACTATCATACTACAACATTAACATGATTTAATCATCTTTAACCACCCTTGAAAGAACAAATATTTCAATATCAACATGGATAGATAGATAAATCTCTTATTGTTTACGGGGTTCAATGTCACAAAAAAATTATTCAACTTCATCACCCATATCATACAAGTCTCTAAATTTGACATAGACTACAACAATCTACCCTTCATAAACTATATTATCCACATAATACATCATTTTAGCTTATGAATCCAAAATATATGTATCATGGTATTTATGATCACCAGTATAAATCAACCAAGAGAAGTTAACACACGAAAATTTTAACAAATATTTCCTTATGCCCTGATAAATATCAACCCCTTTTAATTTGAATAAAACAAATGAAAATTTAGCATGATAATTTAATTATATAATGTTAATAATTTTTTCATAGTATCCCATGTCTTTTAATTTTATTAACATTCCACTATTTTGTGTTTTTAAACCTTCTTTGTACAAAACTGTATGAAAATTAAATCTATTAATATTGTATGCATTGAATCTCCTAGACTACTTCAAATGTCCTCGAGTCAAATATTTCAAAACATTTAACACTCCATCTCAATTATCGATATTCATTATACACATGTATAAATATAAAATACAATTAGATACATAAGAGAATTATATCAATATATTAGGAATATGAAATTGATTACGACCTTACATGATGTGAAAACAAATCAATAATATATTTTTTAATGATTTTTATTATCTCTTTCTCATTTAATGTTTAATTCCAAAGTCGTATATGTGTTTGAATCCTAAATTATATAATGAAATCATCTATAATATCACTATTGAGTATCACATATCTATGTTCTTGTATGAACTCTATTTGTATCAATGAAATTGATGATATTTTCCCAACTTCATGTACTAATGTTGGAAAGTTTACTGCTATACTATAGGACTGCAATTTATTTTCATTATCATCAATATATCTAAATTAATTTAATCATGTATTGATAGTATCTAAATACCTCAAAAAATGGTGAGACACTATTATACCATATGAACTTCAATAATAGAGCCTTATGGATGATCTTTGTTTCTCACAAAACTGTTCAAATAACCTAGATACCCAATGAAAAAAGTAACATAGAATATTAAACCACATATGTAACGAGTTTTAAAATTTTAATGCATTCGTCATACAAAATTATAATAGAAATACCTCTCTATGGGATATATCTATTGATAATGTAAGGTTCCTATAATATTGAATTCCTCAGTAAAATTCATAGTTAAATGAATCATCATAGTGAAAAATGATGGGGGAAATATCATATCCAAATGAATAAGTTTCATTATAATTATTCCCTGAAGTTTTTAAAGATCAATAAGGTTTAATTTTTTCTAAAAAATCTGTCTAAAGAATTTACAAAACTCTATTATAACTAATGTTATTTTATTCAGCAATAGTTTAATCAATGCCAAAGGTAGTAATTAATCCATATAAATATCTGTGTTATGTATTTTAAGTATATGTAACTTATAATTTTTAAAATCAAAACATCTTGAAATACCACTCAAATATCCATAACGTACTTTCAAATTTTTCAATATTTAAAGAAAAACACATTTTTCTTGATTTTTGAATGAAAATACTGCTATAGGATACTTACATTATCATTTTCTCACATGTCACATTTTATATAAATTTATTCCAAGTCTTATAAGAATTAATATTGTCTTTTTTATTTTCCCCACACATTCAATATTTTAAAAACCAATTTTTCATATACATCATTTTAAATATGCATAACTTTAAGATTATGACATAACAATTGAAATTCCTAATAAGTTAGCTTGAAAACAATTATCTGTTTCTTAATTGTTAGGTTCTAGCTATATCTTATGAGCTTTTGAATCATTTCCTAGAAACCTTCAATTTATACTCTTTCCAAAATTGTGTATTAATAGTTGATAATTATGTCATAATTTCTAAGTTTGAAAAAAATATTGGTGGTGGAATCAGTTCATTTTTCCATCAAATAGATGATTGTTAAACATATATCTATTAGATGTATCAAATAATCAATGATGATACATGAAAAACAACTTTCTACTATATTTCCATCTTTGTAGCTCAAAATTAAAGCAAAAAACTAGACATTTATGACTAGTTTGAGTGTTCCAACTAGAAAAATTTCTTAATCCATGAAAATCACTAATAATTAACATTAGACCAATATGAATTTTGAAAATTTTTGCTATTGATGCATCATATGTATCTAAACCATTATCCCATAACTATTGTAGTTCTTCTATAATAGATTGAAGGTATACATCAATGCCATTTATATGAATTTTCTTTCCTATAATGATCATCAAAATAATGAAATAATTTTGTTTTATACACATCCATTGTGGTAGATTATAAGGGATTAAAATAACTAGGTATACTCCATAAATTTTAATTAGAGTCATGAATGGATTAAAGGTATTAGTATCTAGTCCCAAATACATGTTTTTAGGATTTTAGGAGAGATTTGGATATAAATAATCAAATTATTTCTATGATTTAGAATCTCTTGTATGTCATATAAACCCATCATTATTTTTTTCCATAATATGACACTTCATTTGATATATTGTTTTAGAAAATATGAACAATCATTGAAATCTTGATTTTAATAGAGAGTAACATAAAACCTTCCGATTAGTTTTATTTATATTCTTCTTCATAGTATGTTCATTTATAATTTCACCATGATTCAACGATTTACATATAGAATTATAATATCTTTTACACTCTTCTCTATCTGAATCTTTTACCTGATATAACATGAATTCATTGGGACATGTATGCATCTTTGTATAATTGAGACCAAGTTTGTTAAAAAATTTCTCCATATCATAAAATTATTAAGGGATATTTGATTGAACAAATGAATCATGCATAAACTCTAATATCATTTATTTCACTTTGTTTATAATTCCACATAAGCACTTGATGTAGTACCAGTAGAAAAGAAAATTTAGTATATTTGATACATCCTTTATACAACTATTTATTTTTGTCTCCTACTAATTACTAAAACTCATCTAATTTCTCAATTACCTTATCTATTATATTAATCTCTATAAAATCAGAGATTGACTCCCCTAATATTTTAAAATCTTTATTATTATATTCATTATAGAAAATATCATTAATCAGGTTTTGGATTTAATTATCCACTATCAGGGTAATAAGCTGTTAATTCTGATGATGGCCACACGTCAAACTTTAAAATGTATAATTTCACATGAAAAATCCATCTCACATATCCATTAGTAAATTTTTTCAATATCAAGTGCTCATAAACTTCATACATTTTCAACCATCATCTAAAATTATAATTAGGACATGGATATTTTTTTGTTCCATCCATGGATCAATTTACAATTACAAAATCTAAAAATTCCTCTATCCCCTTAACATATTCAAATGTATTTTATGATAAATTAATAAAAATTTTATCTATTTGTATGCTATTGATAAATATATTTATAAAAATATAATGCTTATTAATTAAATAAAATTTTGATAAAAATAAAACATAATATTTATGGAATTACATAAAACTAATAACAAAAAAAATATTAACATTTTTAAATTTTAATTGAGAAAAAAACAATCAAATATAATATAATTATAATCAATTGATATTATGATTTCATATTCTATGATATAAATATATCATAACATATTGAAAAAATAACACATCACATAAACATAAACCATACATATTTTATTGAAATAATATCTTATTGTTTAAGTGAATCATAAATGTATATCTATTTTGGTTTTAGCATTTTTTTATTTGTACTTTAATTTTATGTTTTGAAACCATTTCTTTTAAAATATTGGTTATATCCATGAATATTTAAATGAAAATACTATGAGATTAAATTAATACTAAATCATCAAAAAATTAATAAGAGTTATTCAATAATCACATAATTAACAAAAAATAACCTAATGATTTTGTTATATATATATATATCCTATATATATATATATATTTTATGAATAATTATATATATGTTCTATAAACAAAAAAATACATGTGTTCTCTCTCTCTATATATATCTTTTCTATATATATATTTTTGGAATATGTATATATATATATATATATGTTTTTGACACACACACACACACATAATGATTACATACATGTATATGTCCTATATATATAAATAGGACATATATAAATGTAAATGTTATCAATATAAACAAAACATATTTGTGATAAATTAATCTTCCTATTACTTGTAAAATATTTCATTTTTATAGTTTCATTTTAATGATATTCAGTAATGAATACAATTGTATAGATATGATTAATCTAATTGTGAACATATAATTAGTCTTTTATGTGGATGAAATTTCAAAATGGGTACTCATTATAAGGGGAGGACATTTCTGGACGGTCATGGAGGGTAGGATGTCATCATAGGTTTATGGAGAAGTGGGAATTGTAGAGGGAAAAAAGATTTTGGAGGGTCATTTATAGGGGAAGACAATATTTAAGGGTTATAGGGAGGGGAGGATACCATCAGAGGGTCATTGAAAGAGGAGGATGGAATATAGGAGAGGATATTCCATATTCTCACCACGAGTAAGGTCGACAGGGGAGGATGTGTTGGAGGGTCACCATGAGAAATGTCAGGAGGGGAGGAAGATATTAGAGATTAAATATAGAGAATTGGTAGAAGTGGGTCTGCACAAATGATATTTGAAAATTTTTAGTTTCTATTTTTTAAAACCATATTTGAATCATTAATTTGTGATTTTTTTAAAAAAAATCATCAATAATAATTAATTAGAAGAAATTTAATTTACACTAGAATTAATAAATTGATGGAAATTATATTTTCTCTAATTAGAGGTGGTTATATAAAACCACTTCTAATAAACCACTGCCAATATCTGATTTTTATAGTGGATAAAGTCCTTGAGAAAGGAAAAATTATTTTCCAAATTTAGAAAGTGTAAATATTGGTTTTAGAAAGTATCATTCTTGGGTCATGTAATCATAAGTAAGGTATATTTTTAGATCCTTCAAAGATATAGGTTACTAAAAAATGGCCAAAACTGACTACTATAACCAAGATCTGTAGTTTTCTTGGGTTGGATGGATATTTTCAATGCTTTGTGATAAATTTATCATAGTTATCAAATCCACTAACCAGGTTAATTAAGAATGAAGTATAATTATTTTAAATAGAATAATTTAAATAAATATTTAAGGATCTCAAGATGAGGTTGTTCATTTGACCAATATTTACATTAACCTACAACGGGGAAGTGTTTTTAATCTACAGTGATCGTTAAAAGAATGTATTGGGATGTGTCCTCATGAAAAATGATAAGGTAATAACTTGTTCCTCATTTCAATTATAGACCCATGAGAAAAATAACCCGGCACATGATTTTAATATGGTGACAGTTATCTTTGAATTAAAGATTTTGTGCCACTATCTCTTTGGTAAAAAATTTGATATATATATTGATCATAAGAGATTAAAGTATGTATTTACAAAGAAGGATCTGAACATGTTATAAATATGATGTTCGTAATTGATCAAAGATTATTAATTCTCAACATATTACTATCTACATAAGGAAAACATAGTGGATGATGATCTAAACAGAAAGAATCATGGCACCATATCCTTGATAAGGATTAAAAGGGACACAATCTTTATAGATATTCAAAGTATGGCTATAGAAATAAAAAAACATGGGATGAAATCTGACCATTCCCAAATAATTTCTCAATTATCTATTTAAGTAAAGATTAAGGAAGCCTAAAATGGTGATATGATGATAAAAAATAAGGTAGAAAATATTACAGTGTTATACTTTGATAAATATGGAATTATAATGTTTGGAAATGAGAGATATGTATCTTATCATGAAGAAGGAACTTTTTGAAGATTCACAAAACTCATCATTCACTATTCAATTAAGAATCATAAATATGTATAAATATCTTAATTAACACTTCCCATGTGACAATATGAATAGGGAGAGTGAAGAGAATGTATCTCGATGCTTAGTATGTCAATAAGTAAAGGATTGACGTAATAAATATAAGGGGATGATGTACCCATTATTTATACTAGTATGAAAGTGTGAGAATATAACCATGGATTTTAGCATCATCATCCCTAAGACTATTAAAGGGAATAATGCCTTTTGGGTAGTGTTGTATTGACTCAAGATGGTACACTTTATTGCTATTCAGGAGGATTTATCACTTGATAAACTTTCAATGCTATATATAAAAAAGTGGTAAGGCTATATGAAGTATCAATTTCAATTGTATTTGATTGGAAAATATGGTTCACATAAAAGTTCTAGAGGAGTCTATAACAATCACTGGAGATAGAGATAAACTTTAGAATGATATATCTCCCTAAAAATGATTATTAATTTGAAAGGACCACTCACACATTGAAAGATATAATAAGATCCTTCTCAATGGACTTCAAAGGAAGTTGGGATCAATATCTTTCTATGGTCAAGTTTTTATATAATAAAATTTTCCACTCTAGCATCCAAATGTCACCATATGAGGATTTATAATGGAATAGATGCAGAAATCCGATATGTTGGGATGATATTGGGGAGAGGAAGTTTGTAGGACCTGATATTTTATAAGATATTAAAAATAAGATTCAAACCATTCAATGAAATTTTAAATTATCACAAATTAGATATAATATTTATACTGATAATCATTGATGAGATCTAAATATTTAAGTTGGTGACATAGTGTTCCTATGAATATCTACTTGGAAGTGGGTAATGAGATTTTGGAAGAAGTGGAATCTAATCCATAGGTACATTGGTACTTTATATTTTTATAATCTTTTTGGGGCTATAGATTGTTGTTTAATACCCCCTCCATGCAATAAACCATCCCAGGGTTCCATCAAACCAACTCAACGAATGACCTTATCCACCATAGGTCTAAAGGGAATTCCCAATCCCCAAAATCTAGAAACTATCTCTTAGAAATCATAGGAAGTACTTTGGGAATGATTTCACCCTCATAAAAATAAGAAATGAAATCAAAAGAAATAAACCAACTAAAATGGAGATAATCAGTATAAGAATCTGATACAAAATATACAACTAAGTCAAAAATTAATATACAACAGCAAAAAATTTAAAAAATCAAATGCATAAAATACACAAGACCAAAGTAGATGATACAAATCCAAAAACCAAAAATTAATCTCCAAACCACTACAATGAGTCTCTACATAAACCATGGTCACTATCCAACTCAACATATCTCATAGAAGATCAAATAAATTCAAAGGGTGAAAACCTATCTTAGTTATAACCTAGAACCTGTAAAATATAGGCATGAGCTATAAAACCCCATAGGTCACTACCCACCAAAACTATAAAACCACTTCCATATTATATTATATAAATGGTAGTTTTATATACATAAAAATACATTTTTTGTAAATATTACCATGAACTATAATCAATACTTCAAATCTATATTGAAAATTTCCACTTATTTTCATTAAATGAAAACAATCACTTAGAAAAAACTTTTCCCTAGATGAATCCTCTTCTACTAAACCACCTTTTAAAGTCTCTCTTTAATTTTTTTTATAAACACATATTTTAAAAACACTTTTTAACCCTGAAAGAAGGTTTATGATTTCAATAGTTTTCCAAAACATCAATGAAAACCAAATTTACAAGTAAACCAAACATGTTGTCGTAAAATTATTGTTAGGTCTACTAGGTTAGATACCCTGAGAGGGGGGGGGGGGTGAATTAGGGTATGACAGATTAAAACAACTTCCCCTATTGATCTTGTCTCACTGTTAAGAAAGACTCTCTTCTCTCTCTTTCCTATAGCAAAGTATAAACAAAAACTAAAGCATGCATATGGAACAACGATTTTTACTTGGTTCACCCTTAGTGGGCTAAGTCCAAGGAGAATACAATGTCGATGTGCCGATGTACAAAATCCACTAAAAGAACACTACTGTTTACAAAGTTCAGGATAAATCACTTTTATTCCTAGGCTCACTACCTTTACAATGTTTAGGGACAACTCAATGCTTTCCCCAAGGGCCACTCCCTGTTTCTCTCTATCTGGATCACTGCTGGTGGAGAGGATCACCTTCTTCCTCTTCCTTTTATCACTGATCTAGAAAGGATCCACTCACAGTTTATATACCTGTAGGTCTCTTCATTATCACAAATGAATACATCCTCTGTTGTATGTAGCTGCTCTGTTGAAGTCCAACTTTCACCCGTAGATGAATATCACTTTGCATCGAAGGTATTAGGCAATCTTCTAGATTTCGCGCAGCCCTAAAGAGACTGGAGTGATTCAACCATACCTAGAGATCTTCTCCAAGATGGTGAGAAAGTTCACCTCAACCACTTTCATGACACTTGCTTCTTAAATTCCAAAATTGTGCGACTCACACCCTTTTACGCCCAAACCAATTTTGACGCGCAACTATCAACTGTCGCGCTTCTTCAAATACTGGCACGCAAGTGTCACCAAAACACCTGTGCGACACCCCCTTCTTCAACTCTAAACTTGGGTGACTCACACCCTTTCTCTCCCAAACCACTTTGGGCGCGCAACTATCAACTGGCGCGCAACTTCTGAATATCTTTATACTTGCGCGACCACACCACCACTTGCGCGACCATAACACCTGCGCTACAGGTGATCTGAATTTCTCTAAGTGTTGAAATAACTTTATAATGAGGATGGGTCAACCTCTATTTATAGGCATTTGGACACCCTGAGCTCCGACGCGCAAGTCTCCTCTCGGCGCATAAGTCCAGCCGCCCTAGTCTATGCCACACTAGTCACTTGTGCGACCAAACCCAAAACTTGGGATCCCCTTTTTCCTTTGCCATATTTTTATATTATGATCTTGAAAAACATATGGTGCGCAAGTTTCCAATACTCCAAGGCACCAGCGCACAAGTCCCTTTTCCAAAACACTTTTCTCTATTTGTCGATTTTGAGGTCAAAAAATTTGGCAAACACTGGAAAACGGCGCCACCTTGTCTTTGCTCTTTTTGAACCGCCTCTAGATTGACCTTTCCTTTGTCGAAGTTGTAGAGACCCCAAACTTTATGTACATGGACATTACATTACTTTTTCGGAATACTTAATACATAACAAAAATAGACACCTAAGGTTCGTAATAGTTTAGTGTCTTTGGAAACTCGGAACATAATCTTCTAATCATGGTGAAAGATCTTCAACATATCCCATAAAGATCTTCCCCTTTTGTTTTCTTACCTAAAACATTTATTTATATCATAAGGAAAAGAAAACATAAAAAGGGTGAGCTCAAATTCTCAGTAATGGTAAACATAGGGAACATAAAACAATAAATAAACATTTGATTGCAAAAACTTGAACATAAAATCTAAACATCAAAATCTTGAGCAATGACATAAATCTTGGCAGTACATAAGTCATAGATCATAAAGGAACATTAATTATTATAAAATTGCATGGGAATAAAACATGTAATTGTGTAAAACCATTAAGCACATGATATTATTTCCATAGTAGCCAAGGCATTTCTGCCAAGACGATCATAATGGACAAAGTCCATTACTGAACCAGGTTTACTTGCCGTTTCAGCCCTGTATTACTGAACTGGATTTACTTGTAGTTGTAGTCATGTCTATCTCATGAGATATAAACCTTTACCCAATTAATTGGAGGGATATATAGGTCCCATCCATCTCATATTGAAATCATTCTTACGTGTTCCACAACACAGTCATAAATCATGCATCATAACCCAAAGAATAAAATGGGTTTCATAAACATCATCCCATCTTAACATAATCCATATAAAACAAAAGGACATCATTTCATCATAAGAAGAATCAAACCATGTAAATAATAGAGACATTATACTTGAAACATACACATATGAAATAATGTCATCTTAGATGGAAAATGGTTTTGATAAAACACTTGAAATGAATTTTTGAGGAAAACATCCTTTCTTTTTCAAAATCATTTTCTTTTCACAAAACACCATGAAATTTTAAAAGAAAAGGATTTTGTTGAAAATAGTCATGAAATATTGTAGAGGAATCTTCATGAAAATTAGGCGTTATGAAACCGTAAAAATCCGTTCATACTGTATAAGTTAAAAAAACATTCTCCTCATACTTTTTCCAGAAAAGACAAAAGGTACCACGTATGGTAACCAAAAGAAAAATTCCTTCCATAATACAAAGTAAAAATCAAAGCGGGTAAAAATGACTTTAAACATACATGGAATAATATTAAACACATTATGAAAAACATTTTATCGACATGGATGAAAAATATAACCCCAGTAAATACTTACGTATAAGCAATCTCAGATAAAAATGAGATTGAAAAATTATCCCTTACCTTAGGTCCGATATGCTTCGTACGTATCCGAACCTCCTGTATAATGATTTAAATAATTTCATTGACTTATTACAGAATCATATTAATTGTTATGATATCATATACGGTTCAATCATGACTTTATATTACCCGTTCTTTTGTAAATTCCATGTTAAAGCAGCGTTTTGGGTAAAATCGTTTCATTTATCGTATATGTTTCGACTTATTGTTATTGAAATTATTACTTATATCCTGATTTAATTAATTAAAAAATTTAAAACATGATTTATATATAATATATATTCCGCATATAAATATATATGATAGATTGATAAATGGAATGAAATACACCGTTCATGGAGACGATAGGTCGTACATACGCATGAACGCTATTATCGTTTCCTTATTGAATTTAATGGAATTAAGTAAATGAAACATATATGTACATAAATAAAGTATCATTATTATGTAATATCTTTCATGATTATTTATTATATATACTTTATAATCATACTTGAAAGGTTAATCATGTAAAATGAATCTCATCGCGTTCATGGAGACGGTAGTCCGTACGTACGCACGAGCGATGATATCATTCTTTTGATATTAAAATAGTACATAATTGGATGGTATATAATATATAAAGAATCATAATAATGTTATATTTATTATTTATATCATTTATACTCATTATTATACCCATCCAAATGATGAAATGTTTGAATAACAAACTACACCACGACGTGAAGACGGTAAGCCGTACTTACGCACGTGTGGTGAATTTTTCATTCATAGGATGGTTAGAATAACTAATATGGTTGTACCATTTTTATAAAAAAATAAAAGTATATAGAAGAGACTGGATTTATTATTCTATAATTGAAACAAAAATTAAGGAGGAAGTGGAAGAAGAAAGAAACTTGAAATAGGTGGTGGGATATTTACCTCTTCTTCGGGGTTTTCCTTTTGATTTGATCAAAAGGGCTCCTTAGGTTGGCTTTATGACTAAAGGAAGACCTCTATAATTAAGGGAGGATATCTGAGAGGGTATTTGGGTAGGGTTTTTTTGAGCCAAATGTATTTGGAGGGTTGAATGTGAGAGAAGAGGGAGTGCCCTTTTATAAGAGGGGTGAGGGGCACCTTAGGAAAAACTTAAAATATTATTTTATAATAAATTCATATTCGGTTTATAATGGCTCCAAAGTGACTTATTTAGAGGCTAGGGTGGGGATGGGTCGAAATCCTCTCAACCAATAGGTTTTATACAAGTTTAGGTTACCATTTTAACCTTATCATTGAGATTTAACTCTAAGTTAAACAATTTAACTTTTACCGTGTCTTCTTGTATTCTTAAACTATATGGTTAATAAACTTACTATAAACTACCAATCGAACCCCAATTGGTTCATTAATGTCATATATATTATTATATAAGTCTTTTGGCCGAACCTTAGATTTTTAGGACCATTATATCAATTAATAATATAATATTTGTTTTAAAAACTGTTTTATGTCAATTTTGACACTATTTTGTATTTTGTTTTATCTAAATTCATAACAGCATTATTACTTAGAAAAAAATTTATCTAACCAACCCTAATATGTTATATTAACCTAAAAAATTAGTTTAATTCATAAAAATTCTCATATTACATTTATTTGGGTATTTATAATATCAATTATGTTAATATTTCATTAATAAGGTAATTACTGCATCATCATTGTGACATAAATTAAATTATTTAATGTCTAAAAAATATAAATAAAATACCATTATGTAGGAAATCTTTTTATATTACTATTGAACATTTATAGTCGAATTTATATTATGTATAACCCTATATTAGAAATGTTTTAGTTTTTAAACTTTGATTTTAACTATTTTAACTCTTCTTTAAATAAAATAATAATAAGTGTCCTAATCTAATCCAAGTGGACCAAATAGGTTCATATTTTATTCCTAAGGTTATTTTTGGTCGAATGATACTTATCTAATAGAATTAGGACATGTGCTAGGGTAATAATATTATCATTTTTACCCTTAATTACCCTATTTACTTTTAACCGTGGTAAAAAAAAGTAAAAAGTTACTATTCACCAAAAATTATTTTTATCTTATTGAACCAAATTTTTCTCCTTGATATTAATCGTGTCTCTCGGATTTTTGAAATTCAACTCACAGAAGCGGTAAAATTAAGTTTTATGTAAATTTGCAAATGCTCCTAGGAGGTGGGTAAAAGACGATAAAAAGTTCAGTAAAAATTTTATATATCTAAAATTATTATAAAACAACTCCAATGAATTACATTGAACTTATATAGGTATTATGTATCTATTTTGACCGAAAATAAATTTAAATAAAATAAATGATTATTTAAATAAAAATTCGGTTTTAACCAATAACTCAGTGTTTTCACTATTCATCAAAAACTGAAAGTTTTTAGAAAAATACCAAAAATTCACCCTAGGCTAATTTCGATATTCCAAATCCAAAAATGAAGTCCATTTTGAAAGATAAAATTTATAAAATTTCAAAAAGTGGGTATTACTATTCATAACAGCTAGTTTATATAATATTTTAATAACATATCGTTGTTTAGTGAAACCCGGTATTGCGTACTACACACACTATCGAGGAAGGTCGCGATTTCATGTAATGCAAGCCAAATCAGGGCTAAGTGTAGTGAAAGCTCCCTTTTGTGTTGCGTATAACATAATCAAAACTTATTTCATTTATACATTAAACAAGATCTATACTTAATGTTGCGTAGAATAATTTCCACAAAACGAACTTGAAATTGTGTGTAACACGAGCCAAGAATAGTGTTGTGTATACTGCAAGCTAATACGGTGTTGCGTATAGTACAAGCTAATCTTGGTGTAGTGTACAGTAGAAGACATCAAAGAAATTAAAAAGAATATATCTCCTTAAATCTTGGGTTGTTACATACGTTCTTGAATCAATCATGGATCGTTAATAACATCCCTTGAACTTGAAATGCCACCATGAAATCCCCTTTTTCAACAAATTTTTATGTCATGATTTTCTTTGTCAACAAATACAGCACGAATGCCCACTTTTTCAACAAACACAATCACCTCAAAAATGCTTCAATGATACCTTGAGGGATTTTTGCCCAACAATCTCCCCCTTTGTGGGTTTGTTGAAAACTCTTCCATAAAAAGATACATCATTAATTCTTCAGCCACCATTCGCCTATTGCGATTCCGATAGTGATCAAGGATTTACTCAACACATACTCTAAGCCCACACGAGCAATGCTCGATATGAGAAACAAGAGTAAATGAATAGTTTATCAATAAATCACTTCAACTCTGACACCAACTGTTGATACCAAACTGATACCAATTGTTGGAAATATTCTTACCGCATTCCAACACCACTCTTTTGCTTTTATCATGATCCTCATCTATCGTGATATCTATTCTTTGATCGATCACTTCTAGCATCGTCAGATTTGATACTCCCCCCTATCTTGCTGCTCCATCTGTCAGCTTCTCCCCATATCATTCATGATTTGTCAAATAGACACACTGTCACACTGTCTCCACCTTGAACAATCACCGGTTTCTACCCCTTTTTCAATGAACCCAAAGGGAAATCCTTTGCAGTCTGTAACAGGGTGAAAACACATATTAGTACATTAGGGTAAAACACATCATACCTCAGGGAGGTGGGGGGGTTTCACATTCACACTCTTTCAAGTGTGGGGAGTCGACTGAACTCCTAGAGCCAGTCGATGCCTTTCAAACACTTCCTTGGGTAAGGCCTTTTCCAGAATACTTGCAACCTATAGTTCTATAGGCACATACTCCAACTTCACAATTCCTTGCTCAACCTTCTCCTTGATAAAATGATACTTTACCTTAATGTACTTTGTCTTTGAGTGATGGACGATATTTTTTCTAAGATTTATATCACTTGAGTTATCACACTGGATTCCAATCGGAGACTTCACTTCAACTCCTATATCTTCAAGATACTACTTCATCCACAATAACTGTGTGCATGCTTGAGTGGCCGCAATATACTCAGCCTCTACGGTGCTCAGAGAAATGCAATATTGCTTCTTGCTTAGCCAAGAAATACACAATCCACCAAGATATAAAGAACCACCTGACGTTGATTTCCTATCATTCGCTGAACTGGCCTAGTCTGCATCAGTATATCCCAATAACTCTGTCTGAGATTTGTCATTATATGTCAAGCTGAAGTCCACCGTGCCCTTGATATACCGAAGTATTCTTTTCAATACAAGCATGTGTCTTTCCTTGGGATTACTCTGATATCTCACTTCTTGTCATGTGGAAAATACAATGTCAGGCATTGTTGTGGTCAAGTACAACAAACTTCTAATAATTTTCCTGTATTCTGTGATATTAACTGCCTTTCCATCCTCATCTTTGGACAGTTTTGTCCGGGTAGAAACTAGAGTCTTCATCTCCTTGGAATTTTCCATTCCAAAACTTCTCAAATCCTCCTTGGTATATTTGTATTGAGAAATTAATGTTCCATTCTTTCCTTGTGTCACTTGTAGACCAAGGAAAAACGTTAGCTCTCCAATCATTGACATTTCAAACTCACTTTTCATGAATTCGAAAAACTATCTGCACTGATCTTCATCTGATCTGCCAAATATTATGTCATAGACATAAACCAACACCATCATCATTTGATTACTATTGTTGCTGAAATAGAGATTGTAATCAACTCCCCCACACTGGAAACCAAGCTTCTTCAAGTACTGATCAAGCCTTGAGAACCATGCTCTTGGTGCTTGTTTCAGCCTATACAACACCTTCTTCAGTATATAAACTTTGTTCTCATCCTCAGGAATGAGAAAACCATATGGCTACTCAATATACAATTCCTCCTCCAGAACCCCATTCAAGAATGCAGATTTGACATCCTTCTGGTACACTGTGAACTTCCGTTTCACCACAATGGCTAGGAATAATTTGATTGTCTCCAGCCTTGCAACTAGAGAAAATGTCTCATCAATATCTATTCCCTCTATCTGGGGGTATCCTTTTCACACTAGCCATGCTTTGCTTTGAACCACTGTTCCATCTTCATTCATCTTGTTGCGATAGACTCATTTAGTCCCAATGAAATTCTTATCTGCTGGTCTCAAAACAATCTCCCACGTCTGGTTCTTCTCAATCTTATCAAGCTCTTTATTCATATCCTGAACTCAGTTTTCATCTTCAGTTGCATCAACAAAGCATTTCAGCTCTACCTGAGATAAGAAAGATGTCTGCTACAGTGACTTCATTCTTCTTGTTTGAACTGGATCTATCTGATTACCAATGATATTTTTCCTATCAATTTAAGATCGACTCTTTCACTTCCTTGTAGAAACATACTTGAAAATTTCTTGTTCATCATCAGTGTCTTCTTCTGGGTCAGCATCTACCACTTTTGCTCCTCCTGTGTTATTTTCCTCTTCATCACTTTCATCAAGAAACCGTTCACTGTGCTGTTGAATATTCTCTTCATTTTCCACAATAGTGATGTCATTTATCTCAACTACTTTTCCTAGCCTCTTTTTAGAGCATTTGTATGCTTTGATTTTTCCTGAGTATCCCAGAAATATTCCCTTATCTCCACATGATTCAAACTTCGTACCACATTTCATACAAAATGAAGCACTTACTTCCAAATATTTGAAAGTATTTCACTGTTGGCTTATTTCCGTACCATATTTCATATAGAGTCTTTCCTTCCTTCGGACGCAACATAGACCTTTTAGAAATGTATACTGATGTCAATACTGCTTCTTTCCAAAACTTCTCTGGTAGGTCTTTTTCTATAAGCATTGTTTTGGTTATGTTGTTGATGATCCGATTTATCCTTTCAACCACTCCATTCTGTTGGGGAGTTCTTACTGAAGAAACTTGATGCCTTATCCCATGTTTCTCAAGATACTATTCCACATGATTGTTTGTGAATTCCGTACCATTTTCTGTACGAAACTTCAGAATTTTCTGTCCAAGCATCCTTTCATATTCCCTTCGGTACTATTTTAGGCAGCTGAACACATCGGACTTATGGGAAATAAAAAATACCCATGCCATTCTGCTATAGTAATCAATGAAAAGTACATAGTACCTATTTCTGTCAATTTCTCTTGGTGTGATAGGACCAAAAATATCAGCATGCACCAATTCAAGCACTCTTGTTGAATTCTTTTCCTTTTCTTTATACGTTTTTCTGATAATCTTCCCTTGTTGATAGGTGTCACAAGTATGTGTACGATCACGTGATAGCTTAGGGAGGTCTCTTGCTTCTTCAAACTTTACCAGATCTTCTAGAGATGGTTGACATAGATGACCAAGTCGTTTATGCCACAATTTTTTTTCTTCATCTCTGGATAAAAAACACATATCATCTTCTCCACTTGCAAGGTAGAGATTTAACTTTTGTTATTTTTCCCTATAGAACAACTACCCCATATCTTCCTTTGATGGTACACATATTCTTATTAAACCTTATAGAATTTCCTCAGTCACATAGTTGACTTACGCTGAGCAGATTGTGACTGAGGCCTTCTACTACCAATACATCAACACTTCTTATTTATTTTCCCCCAAACCTGGCCTTTCCTGAGCCAATAATCTTCAGGCCTTAATCGTTTCCAAACTTGAAAACTACTTATTTTGTTATATTCTATGCCTGTAACAAGATTCTTATTACCTATTATATGAGATGTGCAACCGCTATCAAGGATCCAAACACCAGTACGGTCTGATGCTTTAAGGGAAATTTCAGCAACCACTGCCTTCTCTGCTCTCTTCTTCCTAGTCCATATTTTTGTACTCACACTCAGAAAATATTGAGACTTCTGATCTTTCTCAAAATATGATGGACTAGCGTCATCTTTCAAAGCTGAAAATAAATTTTTCATTTTCAAATCAACTGTTGGTTCATTAATATGCTACTTGTGAACATTTTGGTTCTGCTTGGGCACATTCTTCTGTATGGTCAATGTTCAGTATCTGGCCATGTGCCCAAATCCTCTGCAAAAAAAAAACAGTTTCCTTCAAAACATCTTCTAGAGAACTGTTCTCTATTTGGATTCCACCTCTTTTCTTGTGCCCTTCGATATCTCTTGGATATGTAACACACATACTGTGAATGTCCCATATTTCCACAACAGTAACACCTGATATAAGGTGCATTTCTTTGTGTCGATTTTACACTGCTAGTTTCCCCTTGTGATCTTTGAATATTCTGATTCTGTTTTCTTCCCAAATCAACCTTCAAACTCAGAATGGGTGCTTGCGGTCTGACATCAATATTTATAGCCTTTTGTTTTCGATCAAGCCCCAATTTAGCCTTAGCATCTGAGCTCGATTGCTTCTTCTTTCCTACTAAACTACTAGCCTCCTCTTTCTTCTTTTCTGTCTTCTGAATGACCTTATTTCCTGATATCACATTGGGGGTCAAGAGTTTTTCTTGATCCTTCATTTTTCATCGTAGACTAACCAATTATTATTCAAGTTCTTTGATACACTTGACTTGATATTTCAATTTTCTATTCAAGCCATAGATCTCCCTTTTCTATTCTTCAATCTTGAGCTTATGCTCATCAACCTTTTCTGAGATCTCTGGACTGGAAGACTTAAGGTTTTCGATTTCTTTCACTAGCTCAGACTTCTCTTCTTCCTTCTGTTGCATGTAGAGTTTGGAATCATGTACCACCTTGTTGGATTTCTTTGTTTTTGCTCTCCAAACATCTATCTCTTCAAGAGATGCTTCTAATTCAGCTTCTATGTCAACTCTCCCTTCAATTTCTTCTTCTTATTCATAAGTGTCGGTTTCTTACTTTTCTTGAGCACTACTGACAACAGCCACCATTGCATTTTCTCCACGATCTTTACAATTTTCAATCTCCTCAACCTCTTCAACCTCTTCAACCTCAGACTCATCTGAACTGTCTATTTCTTGTGAAAGAAGATTTTTCTTCTTGAAGAAATTTCTCTTGAACTGCTTCTTCCCTTTCACATAGGCTGAAGATTTCTTCTTGGTAATTTCAACTTCATCTTCATCATTTTCTTCTTGAAACTTTTTGGGGCACCTTGAGGCAAGATGACCAAATTTTCCACATCTAAAGCAAGCAAGTGGAAGTTTACCATTGAACTTTCCTTTTCCTCTTTGAAGATTTGAGGAAAGGAATGACATTACCTCATATGTCTCTTCTTATTTCTGAGAATCTTTAATGATGACCTTCTTCATAGCCTTAAATTCAACCTCTTTGGATTTCCCCTTTTCCAAAACCTTGTTATCATCGTTCCTCATTTTATATGCAACCAAGGTACTATGAAAATTGTCTAGTGTCATCTCTTTTGGATCTTTATCTTCTAGAACTAAAACTTTCGGATTGAAATGAGGTTGAAGTTTCCTCAAGATGCACTTTATGATCTTTATGTCTTCAATGACTTCTCCAAGACCTCCCATATCTTCCACAACAATATTTACCCTGTCAAAGAATGCATCAATAGACTCATTCAGGTTCATTTTTAGATCTTCATACTTATTACATAGTACTTGTAGCTTTGCCTCTCTGACCTTTGTATCTCCTTCATATATATTCAAAAGATTTTCCCACATGTCATGTGATGTTTTACATGACATCACATTCGTATAGATAGCATTGGATAGGTCTCCCCATAAATCATTTATGCCCTTGGCATCAGAATCCAATTCTCTTCACCCGGCTTCCGATAATGCCCCACTGTTGATGTCAGCTGTTATACCATGAATTGCTGCTGTGAATACATCCATTCCCAAAGATTGGAAGTAGTGTTGCATCCAATTCTTACATAGCTGAAAATTGTTCCTGTCAAAGATTAGAATCATTTTATGATTGGTGACCTCCATTTGAGAGAGAACCACCGATAAAAACCTTTCCCTTTGATACCAATTGTTAGGTCCACTAGGTTAGATACCCTGGGGGGGGGGTGAATCAGGGTATGAAAGATTAAAACAACTACCCCTATTGATCTTGTCTCTCTATTAAGAAAGAATCTCCTCTCTATATTTCCTATAGCAAAGTATAAACAAAAACTAAAGCATGCACATGACACATCGATTTTTACTTGGTTCACCCTCACTGGGCTACGTCCAAGGAGCATACACCGACGATGTGACGATGTGACAAATCCATTAAAAGCACACTACTGTTTACAAAGTTTGGGATAGATCACTTATATTCCCAGGCTCACTGCCTTTACAATGTTTAGGGTCAGCTCACTGCTTTCCCCAAGGGTCACTCCCTGTTTCTATCTCTCTGGCTCACTGCTGGTGGAGAGGATCACCTTCTTCCTCTTCCTTTGATCACTGCTCTGGAAAGGATCCACTCACAGTTTATAGACCTATAGTTCTCTTCATTATCACTAATGAATACATCATATATTGTATGTAGATGCTATATTGAAGTCCAACTTTCACCGGTAGATGAATCTCACTTTTCAATGAAGGTATTAGGAAATCTTCCAATTTCACGTAGAACTAAAAATACCGGCGTGCTTTAACCATACCTGGCGCACTTCTCCAAGCCGGTGTGCATGTTCACCTCAACCACTTGCGCGACACTCTCTTCTTCAACTCCAAACTTGCGTGACTCACACCCTTTTACGCCCAAACCAATTTTGGCACGCAACTATCAACTGTCGCGCTTCTTCAAAGTCTGGAACAAAAGTGTCACCAAACCACCTACACGACACCCCCTTCTTCAACTTTAAACTTGGGATACTCACACCATTTCTCACCCAAACCACTTTGGGAACATAACTATCAACTGGCACGCAACTTCCGAATATCTTTATACTTGCGCGACCACACCACCAATTGCGCGACCACAAAACCTGAGCGATGGGAGCTCTGAATTTCTCTAAGTATTGAACTCACTTCAGAATGAGGAGATTTCGACCTCTATTTATGGGAATTTGGACACCCCGAGCGCCGACGCGCAAGTCCAGCCGCCCTAGTCTCTGCCGCGCTAGTCACTTGCGTGACCAAACCCAAAACTTGGGAGCCCCTTTTTTTCTTTGCCAAATTTTGAAGTTATGATCTTTAAAACCAAATGGGGCGCAAGTTTACAAGCCTCAAAGATACCGGTGTGCATGTCCCTTTTCCAAAAACACTTTTCTGCATTTGTCGATTTTGAGGTCCAAAAATTTGACAAACACTGGAAAACGGTGCCACCTTGTATCTGCTCTTTTTGAACCGCCTCCTGATTGACCATTCCTTTGTAGACATTCTTGAATCAATCATGGATCATTAATAACATCCCTTGAACTTGAAATTCCACAATGAAATCCCCTTTGTCAACAAATTTGTATGTCATGGTTTTCTTTGTCAACAAACACAACGCGGAGGCCCACTTTGTCAACAAACACAATCACCTCAAAAATGCTTCAATGATACCTTGAGAGATTTTTGCCCAACAATTATGATCATTAACCCACTCACACTATATTTCTAAAAAAACAATTCCATCAATTTTTGTTTACTAAAACATTTACAAAGACCTTTTTGGATTTTTTTTCACATTAAATGTATTATAACTTTCAAAAACCCATTTGTAGAAATTTTGAAAAACATAAAAAAAATCACAACCAAAATGAAAAACAATCTCAAACAGGCACCATTTAATAAATGATAAAGAAACAAGAACAAACACATAAATGGTTCCATGCAATCACACTATGAACAAGGGATATAAATAATTCATAATAAGGAATACCATAAAATGATCCTAGATAAGATCCTAACATCATGGGAATCTTTCTTAGACCCAGGTAATAAGGACCCAAACTGGTGACAAGGAAACCAGGACAATAAAAATGAAACTATACCATCCCTAGTCATCCTATAAAACTATCTAAATATATACCGATTAGGTTCATAATGATTCCATGAAACATAATATATTTTCACTAGATCACTTCATCTAGAAGAACACAATCAATTCCACTATCTCCCTCGATCTAGAAATCCACACTCCCTAGTCGATGCATTGTCTATTTTAGTGTTTTTACTTAACTGGATCTCTACCTAGTCCTCTAGTAATCCCATGACATCAAAAAAGGAGGTACGAAATCTAGAAGATTCTTATAATAATAATAAATCATATTCAATACATTTGTAAATAAATAATCACATCATCTCCAATTACCTCACATGAAATAACCCTATAGATCTATCACCAATTCTCCACATATAAGAATAACCACCCATAAAAGGGAACAATCACAAGGGGGTCACAAGAGAGTTTCACAATATTTCATGAAAACCCATTTTTCATAAATTTATAAATGAGAATTCTTAAAATAATCTAGAGGTTCTAAGCCAACTCACATCCTTTTTAAAACATATTTCAAACAAACCTTGAAATTAAATTTAAAAGATACTTCTTGAAGTACATTTATGAACTTACACTTATTTTGAAACTACTTTGGAAATAAAAAAATCCAATAACAGGATTTAAAACACAATTAACTTGGGCTAAAACACCTATTTTAAAGTAAAACAACCTATTTAAAATACTTGAAATGATTTAATAAAAAACCATTTGGTGTGAACACCCTTAAATATCTAACTAGTGTCCACTATCCCTTTAAAAAATTAAAATACATTTGGATTTTACCTTTTTCATTTTTACCAACACTTGGAATGGAATCTTATTCAATGAAAAGGGTTAGAACCACCTGGAATCAACTTTTGTCCCTCATGGGACATGTATATAGTCATAACAAAGAAGATAAATCATTTTGAAACACTCAATCACCCAATGAAATGTAATATAAAGTTAAAGAAAAGAAACGTCTTTATTAGCTTAATGAAACACATGCTATAAGTTGTTACCTTCAATGGAGAACACCGAACCATGTCACAAGAGGTCCTTCTATTGACCTAACAATAAAAATTCCAAATATTAAAGCCACCCTAACCATAATTTCAATATCCATGGATTATAAGGTTCATGGGAGAAACGAAAACAATGGATAAATAGGTAGGACGAAGAGAATACGTGAAATAGAGGGAGAATACATCACTAATCTACTTTAATCTAAGTAGAACAACCACCAAAATGGAATGGAATAAGGTATGGATATCCCTTGGAAGTTTCTTGGTCTATTTGAATAAGAGGGAGGATAAAGGGAGGGTTAGAGGGTTAAAATCAAGTAGGGGTGGAAAGTTAATTTAACTTTTTAATGAATATGGGTAGGATGCATGGTTTGGTTTCAAAATTTTCCAAACTGTGTGCCAACTGTGTGGGATACACCACCTGGGGAAACCCACTACACATGAATATCCTTGGGAACTTATCATGGTTAAAAAAAATATGCACTAACCACACCAAATGGAATTAGAAAATTGATAACTCAAAATACACACTTGTCACGTGGTTTACCGAACCGTGTATAAGTCATGCACCCTTACAAAAACAAACCAAGTTCTTAAATAGTTTCTCTTATGTTCTATATTGTTTGGATTCAAATATTCACAACAATTGTAGACTAATAATGTGAACAAAAATATAAACTAAATATCTAGTTTTGTAAGAGTAACCACATGATTTCTCCGAAACTATTTGTGAAAATTTTTCATAGAAGTAAAATCTCCAAAAACTTAAAAATTTAACCCAAAAAAATTTAAAACTCAAACTTATCCAAGAAAAATATAAAATAATAAAAAATAAACTCTAAATTGACATTTACAATGTTACAATTCTCCCCACTATGCTAGTTTCTCCCCCAGAAAGTCTCAAGTCAAAGTAGAGAAAAAAAGTGATTTCTAAAATGAACTCTCAAAATAAAATACAAGTCCTAAAACAACTACACAAATACTCTAACAAAATCAAGAAACCAAAATTATAAACTAATATACAACTGATCAAAGAGAATCTCTATGGATATAGAGACTTAAATGTTATCCCTTTCATTTAGAACTAATATAACATGGTGTAAAAACCAACAAAATATTTTCCATAAATCAAGATTACATCATCAAGTAACCACATTCCCAAAATATCTAAATTAAATTACTAAAATTCTCTATCCATAATGAGCCACAAACCACTAGCTCAAATCCACAGGAGAGCATAAAACTAAGAAACATCTTGAAGGGAAAAAAAATCAGGTCACTAAATCTAAGACACCTAAAAAACCAAGGATAACAACAACACGAGAAATGCCTCATCAAGAAATGAAAAATATCTAACCCTAGGTTCCTGAGATACATATGATTGTACTTAGATCTATATACATGGAATACTGTCCCATGGTAATTCCAATATAAAAATCATCTCAACAACACCCACAATCTAATAAAAAAACCACACTCCCAGTCACTCATGCACACACCCTAGGTTTCCCTATATCCAAACCAATAACTAAAATCCCAAACCATGGTCTATATCATGAATAATCAACACAACATCACTGATCATTGAGGAATGAGAATCACCAAACTAACCACCTCTTATAAAGAGTAACCAAAGAGGAACCTTAAGAAAATATTGGGGAAAGGTTTCCTCAAGACACAAATACTTCAAACTAAATGAGAATAAATCACAAAAATGGTTTTCATAGAAAATAATTATAACTAATCATCTAAATAATACATTAAATTATGATCACATCATTAAATCTCAATCATCTCTAACAACACTTACCCTCACCAGTCCAAATATCCATCCAAGGGTCATGAGTGTAAACCACTTGACCCAAATGATTCCTAATAAAACTCACTAAATGAAAATGAACTTAAATAACTATAAGAAACATAACTATGATCAAATTAAAACACATTACACTCCATTTAGATCTTGGGTAGTGTTAAAACCATAAGGAGGGGAAACCCCCAAATAAAATTACTCTACCTTCACTCTAGACCTTTTTAGAAGGCTTACACCGAACCAATGTAATATACGAAGTTAACTCAATCATGCCACCTAAAATCATGTCAAACAACATGATAAGAAAAATGATCCCAAGAATTTATCTTTATAAGCACATACTTTTATTATCTAGGAGTTCCAAAACTTGTTTTGAAAATTGATATACCATAAAAAATCAAGCATAATTTTATTAAAAATATAAACAAAAACCATTTTACAATTTCAACCGAAAACCCTAACTCAAATTGGTTAATTAAAAACATTTCCAAAACCGATTATAAAAAAAATAGAAATAATTTTTTTTAAAAATATAACCTTCCCTATTTCATGATAAAAAACAACACTTATATTTGAAGTAATTTTCAAATAATTTACCCTTTTTAATGATGTGTTAGGGATAAAAACCCAAATAATACACAAAATCTATCTTAAAAAATAACTGGATCCTCTTAAAGTGAGATACCTCCCCATTTTAAAATCAAAACATCTAATCCTATTATATATTTCAAAACACCTTCAGTTGGTTTAAAACCAAAAACATTTCCATATTTCATATTAAAATCAACCACTTAAAAAAACAAATTCATGAAACTAAATCCCATTTTATAAACAATACCTAAGGCCTTGATTCAAACCAAAACATTTTTCTCATGAAATCAAAGTTTCACACACACAAACCAATTCAACATCACATGTGAAATCACATAAACAAAGGCATCACATAAGACTCGATCAAAATATAATTCAATAACACCATTATATCAAAAGACCCACATTGAATATTTTCCTATTGACCAAACCACATTTGGAAATCCAAGAAACAAGGGGTCTAAATAATTAAACTAACTAGGATGAGGAACTATTTTTTACTTGGATACATGGTTTAAAACCATGTTACAATCATGAAATGGTCCCTAAAATATGTTTGGTATCAAGCAATTGGTTGTATTATAGTTTTTCAAGCCTTATAATCCAACCTCACACCTTGATTCCCTTTTCCATTTTTATCCCAATCAATTAAATATAAAACCCAAAGCAAATCAAGATATTCCAATAGGGATCAAAGAACCAAAACCATAGGAATAAATTCATTATACACTAAATCCATCAAATGGAAAACCATAATCAAAGATAAAATCCTAACTACCCATGAAAACTAAAGGCTTAGGAAAAGAAATAGCTTATAAAACTCTCCCCGTACCTACACCCCAAGTCTTAACACACTTATATACAAACTAAAAAACTCCTCAAATAACAAAAGATTGCTTAAAAAACATAGGCCCCACTAAGAACCAAGTATTTGATACCATTTTTAAGGAACATGATTGGTGTTCCATCAAATGAACCTAATGCCTGATTTGGTCCACCACTAGCCTGAAGGGAATTCCCAATACCCATGGGATGATTACTATTGTTTAGGAATCACATGAATCACTCTGGGAATTATTTTACCCTCATAAAAATAAATAGTAGAATAAAAAGAAATTAAGAAAATGAATAGGAGATAAGAAACATGATCATATGATAAAAAATATAAATATGAGTCAAACATGAATATATATTGGAAAAAAATATAACAAATCTGAAGCATAAAATACGCAAGGATAAAGTGTATGATTCAAAGAACAAAACCAATACTAAAGCTCCAAACTACTCAAATGAGCCTCCTCAAGACCCACATTCACCATCCAATCCAACAACTCCCTTAGAATATCTAATGGATCCAAATAATGAAACCCCATCCTGACTATAAACAAAAACCTATAAAATATAGGCATGAGCTATACAACTCAGTTGGTCACCACCCGACTAAACTATGCAGCTTGTTTCCTAATATATCTTTGAAATACTAATTTTACATACAAAATAAAAAATATAAATTTTTAATAAATATTCACATGAATAATAAAAATTAAATTAAAGTTGTGTTAAAAAACCTTTTTACTTATTTTCATTAGATGAGATCAATCACTTAGAAAAAATTTTCCCTGACTGAATAATTTTCCATTAAGACTCCATTTTAAAGTCTCACTTTTAAACCATTTTACAAAAACATCTTTTCAAATACACTCTTGAACTCAAAAATAAGATTTATAATTTCAACAGTTTTCCAAAACATCCATGAAAACCAAATTTATAATAAACCCCAAACAAAAAACATGATTTAAAAACCCCCACATAATGAATTTATAGAAACAAAACAATTACCTCATTTTTTTCACTAAAATATTTCCAAAAAGCTTTTGGAACACACCATTTCATATTCAATGAATTATACCTTTTAAAAAAACTTTGTAAAAAGTTTGAAAAAAAGAATAAAAGTCACAAAAAAAATATAAAATAATCTCAAGAATGAACCTTTTAATCAATGATAAGGAAGAAGAAACAACCGTACAATTGGTTCCATGAAATCACACAATAAACATGGCATACAAGCAAGGTATAAGAAGTAATACCATAAAAGAATCATAAATAGGATTATAGTATCATGGAAATATTCCTTGGACTCTGGTAATAAGGACCCGAATCGATAATGAGGAACCTTAGACGAAACTAATGAACCTACCACATCCCTAGTAATATCATCAAAATCTCTAAAGATAAATCTCTTGGGTGTACAATTAAACCATGAGACATAATATATTTTCACTATCTCACTTAGTCTAGCATGCCACAACAATTACACTGGATCCCTCAGTCTCGTGATACAAATTACCTAGTCAAAACACTACCTATACTAGGGTTTTTACTTATTTAGATCTCAAACTAGTTCTCTAGGAATCCCATGACATCAAATAGGAGTTGATAAATAAATAAGATTCATCCAACAAGAATTAATCAAATTAAATAAATTTATAAATAAATTATTACCACACCTTTAACACCCTCACATGAAACATCCCCATATATCTATCACCCAGTCACCACATACAATAAGAACCACCCATAAAAAGTTAATAATCACAAGGGGGAACAAAGTGGATCACACACTCTTTCATGAAAACTCATTTTTCATAAAGAGTCAAACATGCCTCCTTAAAATAAACTTATGGTTCCAAGAGAACTCAAAACCTTTTAAAAACCTATTTCAATCATGCCTTGAAACTAAATTATAAAGACACTTATTAAATTCAATTTGGGAATTCATATTTCCCTTAAAACCACTTAGAAAATAACTAAATCCATCAATATGATTTAAGACATAATTCACTTGGGCCAACTTTCCCTTTTTCAAGTAAATAAACCCATTTCAAAGTTTTGAAATGATTTAATTAAAAACCATTCTTTGTGAACACCCTTAAATCTAAAACCTATATCCTCCACCCATTCAAAAAATTAAAACACCTTTAGATAACCACTTAGTTATTTTTACAGACACTTGGAATGGAATACCATTCCATTACAAGGGCTAAAACCACTTAAAATAAACTTTTATCCATCATGGGACATGTATATAATCATAATATGAAAGATATATCATTTTGAAACACTAAATCACCCATTAAAATATAATATAAAGTGATGAAAAAGAAAAACCAACCTTGGTTCAGTAGAACACAAGCCGAAATTTTTCACCTTCAACGGTGAACACAAAAACAAGACACAAGAATCCTTTCCCAATGTCTAAAAATTAAAACCCCCCGATATTAAAACCACACTAACCCTGATTTATATTCCCATAGCTTCTATGATTCGTGGGAGGAATAAATACAAGGGATAAAGAGGTAGGGAGACAAGAATATAATAAATTGAGGGAGAATACATCACTAATACCTTGAATCCAAGGAGATCCACCACTATAATGTAAGGTAATAAGGTAGAGAGATCCCTTGGAAGGTTCCTAGTCTGTTTGAATGAGTGAGAGGAGAGAGGGAGGGTTGTATAGTTAAAATCTAGCAAAAGTATGAAAGGTAATATAACTTTTTAATGAATCTGGGAAGCAGTATAGAAACTGTGTGGGATTTAGTGCTTAGGACAACCCACTACACACAATTACCCTTAAAAACTTTATACAATTAGAAAAACTATATTCCAACCATTCCAAAAAGCACGGTCAAATTGTAAACCCAAAATGAGTGCTTTTCACATGGTTTACCTATCCATGAACTAGATTTGCACCCTTACACAAATACACCAAAGGCCTCACATGGTTTCTCATAGGATTCACATTGTTTAGAATCAAATGTGAACAACCTATGTAGAACAACCATGCATAGAACAAAGTTAACTAAAAAGAAAGATATAAAATAATAATCACATGGTTTCTCTAAAATTATGTGTGAAAACCATGCATAGAAGGAAAATATCTAGAAATATAAAAATTTAACCAATAATTATTCAAAAAATAAACTTATATAAGGAAAATATAAAATAATACAAAATAAACTCCACAGTGACATGGAGAGTGTCACACTCCACATATCTCACAAGTACATGATGCGTTACATTTATCACTTTTGAGTAAGTATAGACTATATCCATCATATATACTAAAATTAGAAGCTATATAATTGTAAAATGGTCTCTATTATGTGGAAAAAATAGTGTAGATCCATGATCAAAGAGATAAAGTTATATGGAATAAGAATACCCACCTAGTAAAAGTCTTATGGTGAAATCATAAGTATGAGGAAACTATATAGGAACCTGAGGATGTAATGAGCCAAAATCTCCCATATTTTTTATCCAAGTAATTTTATTTTGAGGAAGAAATTATTTTTAAGGGGGATATAATGTTACAACTCATGATTTTATTATATATTTATCCTTAAATAAACATTTTCAAACAACTTATTTCACATATAACACCAAACTAAAACAAAACATCAATACATTTTATAAGTATTAAACATGAGCATTATGATAAAACTATTGAGTTAGTGGGTATAAATAGAAGAAACCACATTATAAAATATATAAAAAAGGTATCAAACAATAGTAGTTTTCTATATGAGGATCATTATTTTGATATTTTAAAGGAGGTGGTGTCACTGGAGTTTTCCCTATACCAATCCCATGTTGAAATTCATTATGTATGACTTGAGTGAAATCATTCATTGGAGAAGTTCAAGATCGTAAAAATCACTAAGAGATCCATGCTAGCTGAACCACCACTCGTGCCTACCACCAATACACTTAGATCTTATAAATAGGTCATGATGGGTTTTTAATTAGAATTTAGGATGATGAAAATAAGTAATTATTAATGTAATAAATTAATTAATCATTTTGATTCATTATATGATTAAAAAAATACATTTTATAAATTTTTCCGTATCATGAATGCTTATATTAAAATGAATTTTATTTAATTTTATAATTTTAATTTGATAAAATTAAATTTACTTTTATATTCATAATTTCAAAATTATATTGGGATAAATTTCTGGTATTTTTCTGAAAAATTTGATTTTTAATTGAGGAGTGAAAATATAGTTTTTACAAATACCACAACATTCATGACATAATTATGATATAAGACTAAATTTTAAGTTTATAAAATATATTTCTCAACCCAAAATTAATTTAAGGAGTAAAATAATTCTTATAAAACTAAATTTTTTGTTTTAGAAATCTATGTTTAACATTTTAGAACCTAAGTTATATTTTATCCTAATAAAAAAATTATTTTGCTTCTTTTCCATTAATTAACTATTCACAATGATCCCTTCTATTTTGGATTACTTTTAAAGTAAAATTTTTTTTATTTTTTAATCATAAACCAATAAATATAATGTAAATCAATATTATACATGACTTTGGTGTAAATTCATGTCTATTCCTAAAAAGATAATTTTTCTAAAAACAATTTTTTTTCATCTCGATGTATAATTTTTTATTTTTTTAAAATTTGGAATTATAATGGTCAAGTTAGGTAATAAGGACCATTTTATTTTAGTCATTAAAAATATTTTACCATGGTAAACGTTAGTCACTACTGTAAAGGTTTACACAGTTAACAAGGTGCTAACTTAAGAGATAAAACCAAAAATATCACAAAAACTTATCTATAATTGATTGGATGATTGTATTATATACATTCACCATATTATCTTTAACTTTTTTCTATGTTGTATCAACTTTAATTGAGAATGAATTCCCTTTTTATTTAAATAAAAAATGTATTTACAAAAAACTCCACTCCCCTCACTTATAAAAGGATCCCTCATTCAACCTTAAAAAATAACCCATAAACGAGAAATCTCCCATACAATATACCATATTTTCTTCCCTAATTTTCTTATACCATGTTATTGATATTTTTTTGTCAAGAATAACTCCCAAACCTCTCATTTCTAACAGGTCCATCAAGAGGAGATTCAAGCTCTCAATGTAATAGATATATTCTTCTTGATATTTATCATATATTTTCTTAATATTTTTTTATTGAATTTGATTTATCACATTAAAAAATGTTTTTAGAACCATTAATAATATTTAAAAGTGACATCATCACTATATAGTAACATGTTATTACTCATTCAACCTTTATAACATGTTCTTGTTTTGGTCGATTTTTCCATAAATATGAACATTGCTATAATGGTTATCTCATGAATGAATAATAAAACTTAAATGATGATAATAAGTTGTAATAATGATGAATTTAATATGTTTTAATAATTATAGAGTGTTAATATTTAAAATTATATTTACTGATAAATTAAATTATTTTTTTAATTCAACAATAACTGAATATGAGAATTTTTAAGTGTCCCATACCAACTATTAACATATCTCTTTGAAATAGACATGTGACTCCAAAATGATATCAAAAAAATTTATACATGTTATTTTTGACTTTATTTATAAAGGTTTAAAAGAAATATTTTTTTAACATTTACCTCTTGATCAAATTTTCCCTACATTATGTATTTTTTATTCTATCAAGATTTCTTTTCCAAGTTTCTATGGGTTTTCAAATAAAATTCAATTCCCATTGTTATGTGATTTTTTTAAAAAGTTACCAAAATAAAAGAATATATCTTATTATTTTTCAAATAATATTTATAATTATTTTATAGACATATTTTTAATCTATATAAACATCCTTAAATGATTTATATACGGTACTGGGGATATTGTCTAATTGTACGATCCACATTCTTTCTCTTGATGGATTATGATGATGTTTTGAGTAAAATTTCATGAAACACATTTCCTTTATATTTTTTAATTAATATATGAAGTAATGATGAATTATATTACGTTCTTATGAAATACATAAGTATGGTTTATCATTATGTGATTGGTGGGGTCCTATATATCCCTCCAATGCGCTGGTCAAAGTTTTATATCTCATGGGATAATGATAATTCATATAAATGATTGGGTTTGTTTACAAATTAATTAATGGTCATAATTTGGGTTGGTAATAACATAATTCATGGACATGATCAAATTTTTTTCACAACTTAATATGTAAACCTGATTAGGTTTTCTCATAATGTTATGCTTACGTATACTTTTTCTTATGCCATATTTCCATGTTATACCATGTTCTAATGTTATGTTTCCATGGTTCATGATTATTTTCACATGTTTCAAATCCATGGTATATGTTATATGATACTATTATGGTCATTTTATAATCCTATGATATCACGACTTAATCTATGATGGTTTATTATTGCTTACAATTATCTATTATAATTATTTGATATTTTTAATCAAATATTTCTCTAATGATTCATGTTCTATCACATTCTTATGATCTAAACCTTTATGATTAATTGATAATTTTTCCCTTATTGATAATTTTATCCCACTCTTTATTTTGTTTTCAACATCCCAAATAATATATATACAAGACTATATATAGAAGGAAGTTTTATATAGAGATATTTTTAGGAGATGTTACAGAAAATATGTGTAATAAAATGTTTATGCATCTAATCTACCATGAAACTAAAACTTTGGGTTCTGAGATTTTGAAATTATTTTTGATATTTTATGTTTAATTTATGAAAAAAATGTAAAATATATACATTTTTATCTTGGTTTGACTCATTTAAAGGAGAGTCATTTGCTTTTTTTCCCTGGTTATGGAAGTGGATTTATGTAGTTGATAATGAGATAGTATGGAGGATATAGAGAGGTGTTGGTCATGAGGCTCAGATGGTTTCCTCAAATTGGGAGCCTTGATTGTTGAATATTTCCTTATTTCTTATATACTATGATTATTTATTACTTTATTCAGTTTGATTATTTAATTATGGATGTATCTCATCCTAGAGATAAGTTTGGTTGAGTCCTAGAATTCCTACAATTATGGAATGATAATGAATTATAAATGATCTAATAGGAATAATTATTTATTATGGTATGATATATTAAATGTAAACTATGAATTAGTTTTGTTAAATGATTAAATGACTATGATCATGAAATATGTAATTATAATGTTGATTATAAAATCACCTTGTATTTTTATGGTAATGTAATCATTTAACCAGAATTGATGATGGATTATTAATAAATGATTATTAATTGATTAGTCATAAGTAATTAATAATGGTATTGATCTCAATTATTTTATTCTTAGATGAGTATTATCTTTTTAGTCCTTTATAATTATAGTTGGGTTTTCACATGGGACATTAGTTTTTGTATGATTTTAGGGTGGATAATTTCTTTTATACTGATTGTATTTTATAACATCCTTATGTTATGTTCTTTATTACACCCCACCACCTGATCCAGTAGGTGAATCTGATGCCCTGTATTTGGCATTGGGATTTTAGGTGTTCTTACCAATATATAGGTTGTTGATAATTTGGATGACTGACCACACCCTTACCCCACCACATCATCTAGTTATAGGTTTGGTATGTGGGCATGTTCATACTATGATGGATTATGGTTATAGGATGTGTACCCATATAGGCTGTAAAAAATAACAATTATGATATACATGTATATGAAGGTTTTGGTGAATTAAGGGTATAACACATACTTTTATCATGGTTTTAATTGCTCATGGTTATGCATGTGTATTTATGAATGACCTATAGTGCCTTAAGGTATAGTGTATAATTACACAAGATCTAATGGATCTTAATCTCACTCTATGATTATGAGGATGTGATTATGATGTGGTTTTGGTATGTTTGAATGGATATGTAGTATGGGTGTGATGGTTATGTGGTTATGATATATTATCACAAATATTCATTATAACTTATGGAGGGGATATGAGTGCCGATATGTAAGATGTTTGGGTTTTGGGTGACTGAATTAGTCAAGAAAGTGGATATGGGGTACCTTTATTCTATATTTGTGTTTCTAATATTTTGTTACCCATTTGTGTGAGCTACTTGGTGATTCAGTGTGGGTAAGTTTGGGAATATAATTCACCTAATTTAGGAAACAAGCTGATTTCCTCTATTTATTCATCGATGCTTTAGTATGCTTCTTCCCCATTTTTATGAGTGGGTTTTGGGAGTATCCTACTTAGTATACCTGTATAATCACTATTACACACACACACACACACACATATATACATATATACATATTATTTTTCATGTCTGTAGCTGTGAGGGTGATCAAGCTAGAAATCACTAGCTCATAGAGGTTTCTCAGGATCTTCTGGTGTTCGTGGTCATTACCATAGGAAATTTTCATAGTATATTTTCTATTTTTGGGTTTTTAATTTTTTGAAATTAATTTATTGGGATATTGTTTTTTTATATACTATAATGGTGTTGATTGGTGGATTATTATACCTTACTATGATTTTTGAGGGTAATTCCTATCATATGTTTGTAATTTATACCCTCGATGATAGTCACCAACCCATGGCCAATTGGTTGTGGGTTTTGGGGGGTCAATCTTGTCTTCACTGATGAACTAGGAGGAGGAATAGTGGGGGTGTGTCATGGAAATCGTGGTTAATAAGATACTTAGCTTATGAATATTCATTATTTGATATCTTTTTTTACATATTCTTTGAGGGTGAGCTAAAAAATGGATTTTGGGTGTGTTTATGATCTTGTTTACTTTTTAGTTTAACCAATATGGGATTTTTACCTATGTATTACAAGAAATACGGTCCCTTAATTGAATCAAACTAAGTAAATTTATATATATTATTAGTTGCATAACATTTGATGTGTTCAACTATTTGGATGAATGACATGGGATGTATTCTTTCAATCTCATTAGAATATTTCAAGTAATATTAGAAATATGAGATGACCACTAGATTGAAATGTTCCATTTCTAGTGGTCACTTTATGTCCTAGATAAATGGATTATAAAATAATATATATAATGTATAGAGATGTATCATATATAGATAATAATCATATATAGATATGAGTGTATTTGATCATGATCATCTGAATCCCCTTTATAACTTAAATAGTAATGATGTTTTTCTTGGGGCCACTCATTGATTACAATTGTGGAATGGGGAATTAATAATTGTTTTCAACTCTATAAAATCTTGTAAGGTCATAAAATATGCAATGGAATAAGGATTAATTTTAGAAAAAGGTGTCTATCCAATTTTTTTGGTAGTGTATATGATAATCACATATAAAGAAGTTTGGATGTATTTACAAAGATTTGTAAAGTTTTTTTTATAAATTTTATAGGTTTTAGTGTAATTAGTATATTTTTGTAAATGTGTAATAATGAATAAAACATGATCTAATAAAAACCACCATATCATGGTTTGTGTTAATACATGGTTCTTAATAATATGATTTGGTACTTATTTTTAATGACATTGGATATCATTTGGATGACTCTCCTATATTGGTTATCATGTTGTTTTGGATTTTGATACAACATATAATGATATATAGATGAAAAATGATTGTTAAGGATTTTCACAACCATATAACTAAATAAGGGACTATTATAAATAGTCACAACAATATATAAAAATTCTTGGCCATTTTATAATATATGAAACATTATATCTCTAATATAATCATTCATTCAATGAATTATTTCTATAAATAGACTTTATAGGCCTCATTTAATGAAACTTTAGTTCATTATCAAAAAAATTCAATGATTTTTTAAACTTTAACCTTCATTTACTTTTAAGATTGAAGTGTCATAAAAAATTTGAAGTATAATGGGTTATTCCAAAGCATTTAGTGATTCTAGTGTATGGTGGATACCTTTGGAAGAAAGAACCTATTAGTTGATATTGATGGATCTTGATCAAACTCACTATTTTAGAGGATTCATTATGGACCATGTGGTATGATTTATTTTATATTTTTCATTTCATTTTATTGATTCTTTTATTAGTAAATATTATGCATGGGTTTTTTTGTTTTCATTTTCTATTTTTGGACATATATATATCTTACAAAACCCTTCATTGACTACTGGTCACACCATAAATTCACTCAAGTAGGTTTTTTTCATTCATATGATTTTAATACATTATAGGAAATCGTTTCATGTACCTTATATATGGGGTACAAATGGATACATATTTAATATTATAATAAATATCTTTATATTGTATGAAAAAAATTTGTATAAGATATATACATTAACATAACATAAATATGTTAATTTGGTTGAAGACTTTATATATATAACTTAAAGTGTTAGATGAAATAATGTATATAGTGAGTACTTGAGATGAAAATATAAAATGGTTTTATCTATAAAAATCATTAAAATATAAAGGTTCTATATCCCTTATCAAGTAAACACTCCTCCAATGGACCTAAGGCCTTCATTTTTTATTGATTTTGATAATCGACCTTTCAAGGGGTGAGGTGTAACCCTTACAAGGCCCGTAGACGTAAGTATGACATAGACCATAGGTGGGTTAACCATTCTAAAGTTTAGTAATAATAGATTATATTATGTAATATTACCAAAATATAGGCGATCTTAAATATTAAGTGCATATATTATATGTGAAATTTGGGATACACATGGAAGGGTGACCTTATCCATTGGTTCTCAGAAGAATAGAGATGAAATAATCCATTAGATTAATTCTTTAAAGTTGTTTTCAAACTCAATTATCCAAGAGTTATATATGATGTAATTGGTAAGAATTTATTCTTAAATATCCAAGTGATGATAGAAATGAAAATAAAAATAAAAACTTAGTGAGAAATGGAGCTTGTTCCACTAATAGATATAATATAAGGGGTCATCATTTTAATTGGAGTTTATTTAATAAATTACTTATTGGATACTTCTAGAAAATAGGATACACACTTGATAAATATATTATATTGTATATTAGAATATAATTAAATACAAAATTTATTTTGAGATCCATTATATGTTGGTTTTATAACCTTATAGATTGGTATTATAACATGATAAGTGTTATATTTTAAAAAGAGATTCACTTTGAGCATAATGAAATGAATTATATAGAAATAAAATTTTAAAAATTCCAACTCTTGTGTATAGATACTGGTTGTGCATCACACATTTGTGTTAATATACAAATACTAAAAAATATAATATAATTGGATAATAGAGAAGTAGATCTATTCATTAGAAATGGATAATTTTTTTTCATTTGAGGTAGTCATATATGATATACATCTACCCAATGGATTGATTTCTTACATAGAAAACCATCATAATGTTTTAACTATAAATAGAATTTTTTTTTATTTTTTTATTTGGGAAATAAATTATTTCCTTTTATAACTAATACCAAAATTTATTATATATACATGATTGAAATATTTTTATTATATCTGAAATATGATTAGTGGTTTATAAATTTTAGACATGTATATTTCAATATATGAAATTAAAAATAGGAAGGTAAAATGAAATGATTCAAACATGCCTTAATTTTTTACATTATTTACTTGGATAAATAAATGAAAAATTCAACCAAATCTTCATAAGGATGGATTATTTGAATTATTTTATTAAAAATCCTTTGATATATTCAAATCTTATTCAGAAAAAAATAAAAAATCACATTTTAGTGGAAAAAGTGAATGAGATAGTGGGAATTTGTATATAATACATCATAATGTATGTGGGATCATTATTAAATATTTTAGTAAGTAAGAATATTTGTTTATTATGAATAAAAAATATGAAACTTTTTAAATGTTAAAGGTGATAAAAAATGAAGTATAGAGTAACATTTTCATGAATAGTGAGACAATTTAATTATATTATGGCGGTGAATACTTAATCGAGAAATTTATAAATAATTTCAGATATTATGGAAATATTTTACAACGCAGTCCTCTTGGTATAACCAAGTATAATATTATATCTAAAAAAGGAATTATACCTTGTTATCCATGGTTCAATTAATAATTTTGTTTCTTTTTTTAAAGGGAATTCCCTTATGTGGCCTTTTCGAACCCTCCACACATGGAAACCCCCCTCCCCCACAAAGAGGTCACTCCCCTGAGGTAGCGCCCCAACCGAGGAAGGGTTTGTTTCTAGACGAGATAGCAGAGCATCCCAGAGGGTGACAGCCTGATAGCGATGGTCTATCAAGTGATCCGTCAGCGATTGGGCTGCACCTCATTTTGCCTGCCCAGAAGAGACTGGGCGATCCGATAAGGCGGGTAGATCCCGGGGGAGAGGCTCGCCCATTATATTTCATCTAAGGTAGTTGTAAATAAATTATTTGAGTTGTGGAATTATAAATGTCCCAATTTGTCTTTATTTAAAGTTTAGGGCTACAAAACTTATAGAAAGAACAAATGTTTCAGATAAACATGGCCTAATTATAAAAAATTCCATTTTTTGGATCTCCTAAGGTAAATAATGGATATTATTTCTATAATTATATTAAAAAAAGTGTTTGTGGATCTTACTTGAATATTTATCAAGAAATAATATATTTTTCAGGCATTCAATTAGATAATAATTAAGAATATTCAAGTTAAAAACCAAAAAATAATAATAGTTTGTGAGATAGAAAGTGAGTTAGATCTATAAAAGGTTATAATAGAATAAAATTATGTATCATAAGAACCTAATTTTTTGGGTAGTATTATTTATGATCAAGATAGATATAGATGTATTATGGGAAAAATTAATGCGTTTGGGCTCATACAAGATAAACCTACCATTTGTAATGAAATTATCTAGGTTTATGATGTAAATAAATGTTTAAATACCATGAAATATAAAATGGAATCCATGTACATGAATAAAATTTTTAACTTGATTGAACCACCGAAAATGGAAATACCTATGAGGTGTAAGTGGGTTTTCTAAAAGAAAAATGACAAGGATGTTAGATCGTCTTCTTATAAATATTTCTTGATGATGAAAAGTTATAAAAAAATTCATGGTATTAACTATGAATAAAAATTTTTATAATTATCCATGATAAATTCCATTTGTTTTTTTATTTACTTAATATCTTATTATGAATATTAAATCTACCTAGTGGATGTCAAAATTTATTTCCTTAATGGAAATATCCTTGAAGATATTTATATTATGAAAACCAAATATTTTGTTAATAAAAATGGAATTTATAAGTTATCCAAGTTTAAATTAACCATTTATAGATTAAAGAAAAAATCTTTGAGTTGTACTATTTATTTTGATGATTAAGTAACAAAATTTGGTTTGATAAAAAATATTGATGAGTCTTGTAAATATTACTGGGATAGTGAAAAAAAAATCATATTTACGATGTCATATATGGATGACATATTAGTCATCTTAAATTATATCCTTGATTTAAAATCTATAAATTCTTGTTTGGAAAATTTTTTCTTTATGAAACTAATGGGTGGATGAGCTTATATGTTGGGTTTGAAGATATATAATGATAGATCTAAGAGGTTTTTTTTTCTGAGTGAGAAAATATATATTAGTAAAGGGAGAAATAGGTTTATCTTGGAAAACTCAAAGAAGGGGATTATACATGTGTTACATGGTGTGAGTCTTATAAAGGCTCAATATCATTATATTAAGAAATAATAGAAAAAAAATGAAAGATATTACTTCGAATTTAGCTATAAGATGAATCATGTATATCAAACTATATACTTGATATGATGTCTATTATACTTTTAGAATAACTATATGATAAAAATAAAACCACATTTAATATCATTATATTATTATGAATAATATCCTAAATTAAATACTTGTAACCAAGGATTTATTCTTAGTCGTTGAAGGTATATAAGAGATCATTGTAAAAGGTTACATTGATTTTAGATTCCAAACTAAGAATAATGATTCAAGATCTCAATCATGATTTGTTTCCTTCCTCAATTTTGGATACATTAGTTAAAAGAGTGATATTTATCTTATGATTTCTGATTCTATAATAGAGGATTATTACATCACTATATCATATATTTTGATGGAATCTATTTGGATTAATTTTTTTTAACTAAATTAGTGGAAATTTATAGCATATCATGACTGAAAAATTTGTATTGTGAAAACAATATAGATATTACATAGGATAGGTAAACATAATCTCACTAAAAGTAAAAAACATTCTTTGAAAATACTATTTTTTATGAGAAATTATTTAGAGGAGTGGTGTAAATATTTTTTGAGTGGATAAAGAGGATAATATAGTAGATCTGTTGACAAAACCCTTTCCATAAAAAAAAATGTAATGGACTTGAAAATTCCTATGGTATTTTTTTAAGAACGATATAATGTATTTGGTCTTTTAATCCCAATTATAGTCCATGTGATATAAACTTTAGGATTATAAAATGTATTATAATGTTACTATTAATGGAAATTTCCACTTTATCAACCATTTGTAAGTTTGAAATTATCATATGAGAGTGAAATGATAATTAAAAAATTGGAGGAAATATATGAGTTCTACCTTGTTAATGTTTTCCTATAAAGTCATGGGTTATGGAAAATTATTAAGATTAATATGACATAGGTCTTTTATAGTGATTAAATGTTCACTCATGCGACATAAGTGTTATTTTTTTCTAGATTAACCTATTAGAGTGTATCACATAGACTATTATACATAATTTCCATGATATATCTAGGTATGTATACTAATTAATTTATTTTACCTGTGTTTCTAGGGCTATTCTGTATTTTATTTTCTCAGGATTTTGGAATTAATTGTTTATTTTTGTTTATTTTTTGTATGAATAAATACATGTTCCCTTTTGGAGATGGTTGGGGAAAAGGTAATCCCAAATTGTGTTCTTTTATAACCCTCCACATTAGAGAACCCCCTACCCATGAAGGGATAACTCTAAAGAGGCCCCATCCGGGAAGGAGGCGATGCCAACCGAGATAATAGAGCATCCCAAAGGTAAAAAGGTGGAAAATAGAGTGATTTTTGACAAAATATAGTATAGTGATGGGATATGGTGTCATTTTGGGTATGAACATTCCAAAGGTAGAATATTTTCAACAAATTATTAAGTAGTGAATAAACCCCATTCCGATTTTTCCCTTATAGAGATAAAAAAGTGGAAAATAGAGTGATTTTTCCAAAATATAGAAAAGTGAAGGGCCATGGTGTCATTTTGGGTACGACCATTCCAAAGAGAGAATATTTTAAAAAAATTATTAAGTATATAATAAACCCCATTCCATTTTTTCATAGGTAAATAGAAAATAATAAAATTGAAAATTTGACCAAGAATTAAATGGGAAAAATGAATTTAGTTATCATTATAGAAATTGCATGGTGTTAGGACACTTTAGAAAAATGTCATACTAATTCAGCATGGTGGTCTACTAGAATCTTCTAATATTTCCAATTCAATATAAATTAAGTTTTTTTAATAAAAAATAGAATCATATGAAAATTTGAACAAAAGGGAGAATATAGAGAAAACACCTAACAAAAGGGGACCGATAAGAGGTGTTTTAAAGTTCAAGTAGACTAGATAAAAAAATTACATATTCCTTTTATATCTTTATTTTACTGACCATAATTATGTTTGACTAATCAATTAAATGTAAAGTATATAGACAAAATTATTTGATATTAATTTTCTTATAAATTAAGATCAACTAGGTTTTTATTATTAATTTTTTTTTTAAATTTAGATGAATTTTCAACTATTTTTTTGTTTCTATAAAAGGAATATTTGAATGGGTTATTAATTTTATTCTAGTTGTAAAATTATTTAAAAGTGAGTTTAATTGGATGAATAAAATGTTTAACAGAAATTGGGAGATACTATGAAAATAAAACTTATTTTAAATTCAATTTTCAAGTTCTATATTTGATAATTCTAATCAATGTTTCTCCATAAATACTCCAAAAAGAATGATTGGGTGGTTAGGAATCTTCTATAAAATGAGTTTTTGAATCTATTATTTATTTACATATATATTTTAAATTTATTAATAAAACAAAATGGACTTGAAATTGTAAGAAAAAGGCTGTCCCAAGTGGAGTTTGACAACTCATTATCTCTCTAATCCTGATTTATTCAATAAATTCCCATGTTTTTCTTTCAATTATTCAATAAAAAACTTTTCAATATCTTTAAATTATAAATGAATGCTTATAAATATTTATGTGGTGTGTCCAAATACTAGTGGTTTAAAACCAAACTCATTACAATACTTCATTATATAATATTTTGGATAAATATAAATTTTATAAATCCGGTGCACTTTACAATAAAGTACGTTTTTGGTTGCATTTATGAGGAAAGGTTACTAGTGGAATAATACTATTTAATATCCACTATTTTATGATTTGAAATAATTTTTTTAGTCAGAGTAAATATGGATGATTTCATAAGTTTTTTTTACCTTAGTTATATAAAATTTTGTCAAAATATTTATTTTTACTAATATTTAAGGCTTTTGACATCATTTATTTTGATAACTAATGTGTAAAGTCACCTATAATTTTGGTTATATAAATAATATATGTTATAGTTACCTTTACACCTGGGTTATTAAAATAACTAAGGAGGAATATTGTATATATTTTTTCATTTCAATACACACAACTCCCTTAAAAAGGACATATAATAACTTAAAAATTGTTAAAATAACGAAAATAATAAAAAAAGATTCAAATATTTGGCTTATTTTACTTTCTTGTGGTGGCTTTTTCTAAATATAAATATCCTTTATGAATATTAATTTTCTTGTTAAGGAAGAACTCATGGGAAAAATTAATTTTTTCTTAGTTAATCTCATGTAGAAGATTTATCTTTTTTACTTGACATAAAGAAGTATTTTTCATAAAAAATCATCAAAAAATATATCTATGAAGGAAAAAATCAAAAAAAAAAAACTAAATAATTATAGAATAATTATAAATACTCTATAAAATTGGTGGAATAAAGTACAGGTGGAATGAAAAATAATTATAATGATGAAGGGGGAGTATATTGGGAATATAGAAAGAGCGGAATGAAAATATATGGATAGTAATATAAAAATAATGATTGCTTATTGGGAGGAAAATAAAAATCAAAAGGGTACACTATGAAAAAAGTGAAACATCATTAGTGAATTATGTGAAATTTTAACTTTGATGTTGCTAATTTTAATAACTGACATGAAAACCTAAGGTTTTAATGTTAGTTAATATATAACTGATCTTAAAACTATAGTGAAAATTATATTTATTATACTAGTTGTTTTACCACACAGTTGAATATCAGATTTATTCACATCTATAATTTTTTTTTTATTTTCTATAACACTGATATTTTTAATTATGGTTTTATGAATAGGTTAGTTAAATATAAAAGTTTTATTTACCTAAAAAGTATAGATGATAAATTTTCTCTATTCAATCTAGAAATTAAAGGGCATTTAAAAATATAAGGCTGAGAAGAATTATTGAATGAAAAATAAATTAGAAATGAAACTCCCATAAAAAGGAAATCAAAAATAGGGACTAAGGAATACAATGATGAGGTATTCCATAAACCATTGGGAAAATTTCTAGTATAGTGAGAGAACCGATTATAGTAATTTATTTTGAGTTAAATCCTTTTATAATTTATATGTTCCAAAATTTTTGTCAATTTTGAAGGATTTCTACCAAATAAAAAAACACATACATTTATAGATTTATAGAAATATATGATATATTTAATTTTAAAGGAGTCACAAATTATGAAATTTTATTATTCATATTTCCATTCTAATTGAGAGAAGAGGAAAATTATTCATTGAATCATCGATCTACTAGGTTAATTACTCAATGTGTAATATTTTTATATTTTTTTGCTAAATATTTTCCTGCTTTTAGGATGATTAATATTATAAATGGAATAGAAAATTTTCAACTACATAAAAAATAGTCACTTCATTAAAATTGGGTGAATTTCTAATTTATTTTTATATGAGTTCCACACCATGATCCATGATTATATATCCAAGTAAAGATATTATTTTTAGGTTTGAATCCAAATACTTGTATAGTGATGAATTTTTTATAAGGAGGAGGAGTTTATACTAAATAAATATGAGATTTATTTGATTTTAATGAAGAAATTAAATTGATAAAGGACCAACTGTATATAGATAGAGGATACAGAATGAGTGAAATGCATAATATAGACCATACTTTTATGTATGGCGTCAAGATCAAGGTAATAAAAAATATAATAAATTCTCTAAAAACTAAAATGTATGATAAAATTTATGTATTTTAAAATTTTACTTTATAGGGGGTGGATAAATTCATACTTCTAAATATTTCTTAAGGAGTTAATTTTAATTAACAAAATTTAGAGGAGAAAATTATGTGGGATGTACAATAAAATAACATAACATGATTAACATGAAATAGAATTAGTATTAAAACAGGGGATACAATCTTAGGAAGTAAAAAATGGATCAAATATTTGATTAAAGAAATGAAAAACATGAATAATCACAAAATAATGGATTTTCTATTATTATTACAGGAAAACATGCTTTAATTTAGAACAGTGAAGTTCAAATTCAATAAATTTATTAATAATTTCTCAAGAAACTTAAAGGAGTCTTCCCAAGTGATATGGAAAATGGTAATACAATTATTATTAGATATGGGAAGGAACTTATTGAAAAGAAATCTAAGGATAAATATAATGATAAATATGGAATGTTTGATAAACTTATTGAAGGGAGATTTCAATATGAATATTTTGGAACAAAAAATTTAAAGTTATATCTCAAGAATATAAAGCCTCTGATGATAAGAAAAACAAAGTGAAATAGTATGTTCCACCACTTATATTTCAATAAAAAATAATTAAAATGAATTAGAAATATTAATTATCTATTTTGTTTTGATTTTTTTTAAACAATTGATGGTATACATTTCTTTTTTTGAATAATTAACAACTACACCTATGTTTGTAAAATTATTAAAGGAAATTGTATCAAATAAAAGGAATCTTGATGATGAAAACAAAATTTATTTGAATGAAGAGTATTCAATGGAAGTGTAATGAATTTTACCTCAAAATTTAAGAGATATAGGTAACTTTAAAATTCCAGATATGATTTGAGAGAATGAATTTGTAAAGGAACAATGTGATTTGATAGAAATTATTAATTTTATTAGATAAATTTTTCTTATCAAATTGGGATTTCAAAATCTAAAATCTATAAGTATGGAATTATAGTTATAAAATTACTCAATTAATCCTCAAGAGTGAACTTGTATTATTTTTACATTATATTTAATAAGTTTTATCATGAATCAAACTTCCTTATTTTAGATATGGAATAAGATGTGAAGATTTCATTAATCTCAGGAACACCATTCTTAGTTATTGGAAGAGAGTTAGTTGATGTTAATGAATGCAAATATTTTATCCTTATTGGTGATCAAAATATAAATTTTTATGTCTCAATATATATGAGAAAATCCTTAAAAATTTATGAATATAGATATATGAGAAAAATTAAAAAAAATTATTGAAAATAAACAAGAAAATATTTGATAAAATTATATCATAGAAATCAATACAATTTCTGATGATGACGATGATGATTTTATAGTATAATAAAAGTAAAATCCATATTATAATCTCTTGATAATTATTTGATAGGTATTCAATAACCATATATTAAAAATACACTTAAAATAGAGATTAATACATTTCAAATAACTCATTGATATAATATTTTGGGAAAATAATAAATCAATCTTGTGATCTTTATTTTAATTCTTTATAAGTTTGATGAGAGAAAATTATTGATAATTTTAAAAAGAAGATAAAAAACTTTTTTTGGAATATAATTAATATTAAAGGAATAATACATAAAATTTACATTTATTACATTCTTATGGAAGGTCAAATCAAATCTATAATACAGCCTCAAAGACATGTGTCCCTAAAAAAGAAAGAGTTTAAATATAAATATGTAGTAAAATTTATTGATACAAGTATTATCTACAAAATATTATATAGTTCAAGGGAAATACCACTATGAGTGTTTCTCAAGAAATGGGGAATGAATGTGATTTGAAATGAAAATAATAAATTAGTATCAAAAGGAATAAAAAATGGTTACAAAGTTTGTATTGATTAATTAAAATTAACTACCATAATAAGAAAATATCATTTACCTTTTGCATTAACTAATCAAATGATTGAAATATTAACTAGACTTGAGTATTGATATTTTATAGATTTATATACTATGCACAATAAAAATTTAATGGTACCAGAAGATAAAAAATGAGTACTCTTACATGTCCTTATTGAGTATTTTTATATAGGATAATTCCATTTAGATTGTGCGATGCACTAAAAATATTTTAGATATGTATGGAAGTCTTATTTCATTATATGTTTGAAGAGTCTTTGGAGATTTTTATTAATGATTTTTAAATTCACCGGGAATCATATAATCAATGATTGATTTATATTGATAAATTTCTTGAAATACATGAAGAGAATAACCCTGTTCTCAAATAGGATAAATTCCATTTTATGGTACAAAGTGATATTTTACTAGGGAATCAAGTTTAAAAATAGAGAATACAAGTGGATAACACTAAGATAAGTATGATTAAATAACTTTTAATCACCTTATAAATAATATTAATTCAATTTTTTCTTTTATGTTAAGAATTTCATAAAATTTTATTTATAATTTTTCTATTATTGTAAATCCAATGAAAAATTTGGTGATCAAGATGGTTTTTTTTTATTTTGATAAAAAAAAGTTTAAAAACTTTTGAAACATTGAATTAGTTATTGATTAAAGATAAAATAATGTTGTCACTAGTTCAAGTGTAAATTTTTGAACTTATGTGTGATGTTAGTGATCGAGAAATTGGATAAAATCATAGCTATAGGACATATAAGATATTGTGAACTATTTATTATCCAATCAAAATAATAAATAAAACTAAAATCAACTACATAGTTATCAAAAAAGGAGTTTCTTATATTCATGTTTGGGTTTCATAATTTTCTACTATATCTAATCCTTTTAAAGGTGGTAGTTTATACATATCATTCAAAATTGGAATATATACTAAATAAATGATACAAATCCATGGTTAATGAGATTTTTACTTTTGATTTTAGAATTGGATTTGAAAATAAAGGATAAAAAGAGAATATAAATTTTGGTTACTAGTTATATCTATATAATAAAGCTTTTATATATTGGAGGATATGAAGATAAGATAAAAAATAATAGTTTCCTATTGAGTACTTAGTTAGTTTTGAAACTAATAAAATTCCACGGGTTACTGATTTTGAAAATTAACTTGAAATAGGAATGATATTTACTTATTTTAAATATAACTAATGGAATAGATTTATTATTGAAACATGAAATTATTATTATAATGATATATTTCATAAAAAAACTATATTGAATGAATGATAAAGAGATTTATTCTAGAAACATAAATATGTGTGGTTTTAGAGTTTTTCATGCATCATTTTTCATAGAAACTATGGACTATAAATGATAATAAATTTTTTTACTAAGTGGTTTTTACTTCATAACATGGATAATTATTTAAATAAATTTATTTTAGGTTTTTATAATTGTTATTTCATAGGTAACATCAATTAGAAGTTTTTGATGACTCAATAACCCATATTATAAGTGAAATTAATTGATGGATTGGTAATGGATGTAAAGACCCCTAAACTTTGAGGTTTAATTTAGAGTTTTTATGCTTTAATTTAATTTATAATTCTTGATAATAGAGATTATTAGATGGTGACTTGGGTTAGTGGAATTTTAGAGAGGGTTTACCAAGGACCTACTATATAATCAAAGCAACTGAGGTCACTAAATAACTAGTGACCTACCCACGGGACTTGTAGTCCTTAGAGCCCTACCATCCTACTAGAGGGGATGTATCAGGTAGAAAATAGAGGACAAAGTACCCTGTGTTCTACCTTATCGAATGAATTAAAAGGGATATTTTGATTTTCACCTTATAAAACATTTTTAACCCCCATTTCTCTTCTCCCCAACCCATCCATGATACACATTCCTTCAAGGTGTTCCTATTTTCTTCCAATTTCCCTCTAAATTTCATTTCTTTCCTATCTGAAGCACCATAAGTTTTGAAACCAAATTTTGGTAAATATAAATCTATGGAATCCCTAATCATAGATTTCACTCACTATTTTTTCTCCAAATCTTTAATTACACAATCTATTTTTTTTCATTTGGTTCTAAAGTAAACATTGATTGAGATTGAATCTAGTGATGTCTCTTGGTGAGTTGACACCTAGTGGATTGAGGTAGGAATTCCTTGCTATGTTTTAGTGATTATGTGGGATTTCATGGATTGTTATGTATGTGGGTGTGTAAATATACATGTATTTTATCTAATTAAAGTATTCAAGTGTTCAATTAGGTTCTAAATTTTATAATTGTTCTTATATAAGGGAGTTTTTGGTGCTCTACCTTGAGCATGACTTAGCTATAATATTTATTGTTTAATTAATTAAGGACATCCTCCTTGTTTATTTAGGCGTAAAGTGAGTTATATAAACTTTTTATTAGTATAAAAGGGTACATGGTTTGGTTTTGGGTATATGTTATAATATATTTCAATTGAGAAGATATCGAGGAACAAGAATAACTAATGTGGGATGGTTGAGATTTGATGGATTGAGGGTGTATCTAATGGTTTAATTCATGGTAGATGTGGGATTAATATGATGAGTTCTATAATGAATGAACATACTGTGGTTATACTTGTGTTATGGTTTTTATAATCCATATTATGTAGTATACTAGATTAATATAGAGCTTAGACATGGGAACTTACTTTGTATGGGGGTATTGGTTCGACTTACACTAGAGGTTGTCCATATTACACCATCCTCAAAAAGTATTTTCAATGTGTTGTTAATCGATGGGAAATTAAATTTTATGGGGTAGTTTGGATCATATTGGAGGTTATCTATCTTATAATCTCCATAGTTATTCTTCCCATCTATGAGACTTATCCATGTCACCTTATCCTATATTATGGGATAGTTTGGATCATACGGGGGGGGGGTGTCTATTTTATGGAAGACTTAGTTTTTCTTCATTTGTTGTTAGTGATACTTTCATTATTTTAAGACCTACCTTCCCTATAGTGTCAATCTTAACAAGTATGGTCAGGTTTTTTGGTGTCCGGATTAGCTCACACCAACCTGACTTAGCTATATTATTGGTTGTTGTTTATTTAATTCGTTCCAATGCATGCAATAAAATATATTTACACACTTATTATAAGGGTCTATTGGTGGTGTAATAATGATTTTTATACTCACATCCTATATGGGAACCTTGGTCCATTTAAAAACATTATTGTCTAGGATCCAAATAAGGGAAACAAACCCATTTCAGGTGGTTGAGAAGTTGGATTTTGGCATGGATATAGATTTAGTACGAGGACATACTTAGGTACCCTTATATTTTACAACATAAATTATTATTTAGTTATTTTTTTATATTATTTATATTGAACTATCTCTTATGGGGATCATATTTTTTACTACTTAAGAATGAAAAATATGAGTTCATTTTATTATTTGACTGATGTTATGTAGATGGGCAGCCGATATATATGATTTTATAATATCTTTTATTTGGTCATAACTACTTTAATTTTTTATGTTTGGATAACTTGATACTGAGGACATAGTCTGCCCAATGCATAGTTCAGGATTCCCACACTTGTTGAAATCCTATAGAATATGGAGAGGAATGCATGAATACAGATTCCACTCTGGCTCCATCTTGGTGAATTGAGATGAATTATTAAAAAATGGAAATAATTCCCTTATTCTTGATTTATTATTTGGGATTAGTATATTAGATATATGATGGTCCAAAATCAAGTTGTAAGCTATGATTGTGTCTAGACAATTACTTTATAGTGGAAACTCAAGTTTCTAGGGTAATGGGATTGATATTATTGGTTTTGAGGTTATAGTCCATCTTTTATTATTCAGATGATATATTGAATTTATGGTTTATGGATTATTCCTCTTTCCTAGGGTAGAAAGAGAGTTTGAGTTCATGAATCACATCATTACACAGGTTTACATGTTATGAAATTTCTTGTGCATGCCTATAAAAGGTTTAAAAACATAATTTTTAGCTAATTAAATACCAATGTTAATTTTTTCTAGTGTTTTCCCAAATAAATTATTGGTGTCATCTAATGAAATAAAAGTTAAAGATTTTATCTATTTACCGCTTTGTTATAAATTCCATACTTGTATAAGAATAAGCAACGAGGATTTGGATTTTCATAAATAGTTGGTTATAATGGGCTAGTGTCTATTAGATTATACCCTATAGGGCATGTATTTTAGGATGAGTTGAATTTATTGGGTTGTTTTTAGGAGATTGGGTAAAGGTTTCTATAATCATATTTTTGATCATGATTAAATTAAATTAATATTTAAAAAACTTGGCAAAGTTTGAAGTCAATGTTTTGGGATTTTATATATTCTGGTTTGATGATGTCTCATGGAGCCAACTAATGATATGTTTGAGGATATTTAAGAGGTACATAATGCTCCTATTACACCAATATATTATTAGTAGTGATGGATTGAATATTCCCCTATGAATGCTATAACAATTTAAGTTTCAAAACCTCTTCAGATTGGGGTTTTTCAAATAATTATTATTAGATTTAGACTTTTATTTCAAGGATAGGATACCATATTAAAATTTTACTGGGTCTTTCAAATGTAGAATTATTTTTATTTCTATGTCACTAATGGTCTTTATGATGATGAGAAGTGGATGAATATGGATGAGGGAATATTTGATCTTTTTTGAGACACCTGATGATTGAAAAGTAAATATGGATACCATCATGCTTAAGGTTCTATCGAGGAGGTGGTGGGGTGATATGGTTTAAGTAAGTATGATGAATTATCATGTGAGGCCTTCAAGGAAATATTCTTTTATTATTTATTCCAAAATTAGCTTTAGTTGTGTTAGTTACATGAGTTTATAGAGATTTATCTAGGATCATTTTTAATGAATAATTATACTACATGATTATATGAGATGTGGTGGTTTAACATTTTGTTAGCTAGGAGAAAGTCCCAAATGGACCCTGGGTTTGAGATTATCCTTTGTCTCGATTTGAGGCATAAGATGAGGATATTAAATATGACATCATATTCAGAGGTAGTTTTCAAGTCTCTCACTACTGAGAAGATCCTAGAGGAAAGTACTATTGTAAGATCAGTTATTTTTCATATATTCCCTTATATTTTAGTTGGTAATACCTCCTTTAATGGTAAAAATAGGAGGGAAGATGAGGTGCCCCAGAATAGAAAGAAATATTTTGGATAAGGTAGAGGTGCTTCGCTTCCTCCTTTCATAGGATATTTCATTGTGTGTTATTAGTGTGTGTGTGTGTGTGGGGGGGGGGGGTGTTTCTATTTTAATATTAGGTGTCTTAACCCACTAAGGGTGTTCCATGATTTTGGTAGGATAAGAAACTAGAACTGTCTTTATATTAGGATGCATTAGCAGGGATTAGGTAGAGACTCAAGGAAAACTCAAAATTCCTGATCATATTTAGGGGGACTCAATATATAGATATTCGAGCTTTTTCTAGGATGTTAGGGTGTGGAACTGGTTAATGATATTAGGGAAAAAATAAATATATTCCTTAGGGGTTAATTCCTAAGGATGTTCAAGGATTTTGGTGTTAGGGCCATCGATCCAATGCTGGTATATTTTTTTCACTGGACCACGGTTTCTAGCACACATCTTCATCAATGAGGCACTCCTTCTCTAGGCCTCTTGCTCCCTACTTATTTTTCTCTCTCCATGGGTTTCCCCAAGCTTCACTTATTTTATTTGGGTTTATATCACCTAATTTTGTGACTTTGATCACAAACTATCACTACCTTTCTGACTGGATCTATCGTGTTAGACCTCACTTTTAGCCCTTCTTGACATTCTTCACAGTCGTTTAATATAGGTTGATGGTTGTAATTAGTTTCATATTTATTAGTTTAGTGGTGGTTCATGTTTGGGTTCTTCAATTATCTCAACAGTCAAGAATCACTGTCAAATCCTTTTTTGGATCAACCTCTACTATTTCTGCTGTATCTATTTTACTTGAATCCATTTTGGACTAATGTGTTGGCTTTTATGGCAGTTTTATGATGTGTTGGTTGAGTTTTTATTAGTGTTCCAATGATCAAATCCTACATTAGTTTTCAACTTCCTTAATGTTTCAGTTTTCGTTACTGGATATGATTTAGGTCTTTCTTATTTTTTGGTGATTTTTCAATCATGGTGGTGTGGTTCAGACTCAAATGGTGTTTAGCATCAAGTGTCTTGGGTCTGTTGATGGTTGATCTTATGGAATTTTGGTTTTTCTTATCTCTATTTGTTTCATGATGGTTTGGCTCAATAGTGTTTAATGTTGATAATTCACCTTTTTGATGATGTCATTTTACTTTTTCTGGCACTATTCAATATATTTAATATTGCTTTCAGTGTGTAACAGATATTAGTGTTAATGAAGATAGTGGAATGGAATGTCATTTATATATTTTTCTACTTTTTGTGTTTTTATTCATCACATTTTTGGAAATATTGGATCGATTATTATTCTATATAATTCTCCCATGAAGGTTGTGATGGTTTGAGCCTTAATACTCACTATTCATTAGATCTATGGTGGTAAATAATGGTTAGATTTTATCTTATTGGGGTGAATGTTTTCTGATTATATTTTGGAGTGTTTGTTTGAGGAATATTGAAAAGGGTTTATTGGGTTGAAGGTTTACAGTGATCAATGATTCTTCCCATGAGTTGAACACCTATGATTATGTTGTGTATGGTTGAGTTAATAGCTGGTGTCTACTACGGGATGTGACAAAAACTTGCATCAAGTCATCCTTTTATTCTAGTTTATCACTAAATATTTATTTTTCATAGTTTAAATTTTGAATTAAAAATTGTGCTATATTATACGGTTGTTTTATTTAAAGGAAATCTATATGATTGTGATGTTACCTAAATTTATCTTTTAAAAATATAAAAAAATATATTTATCGGAGATATTAGGGAAGAGGGTAATTCTATTGTGATAGGTACAGTTCTAGTTACTACTATGCTTTCAAATACCCTATTTAACACAGGTGAATTCCAATATTTTATTTTTATGTGTTTGGTATTGGTTTTAGAGCTTCATTTGGAGTATTATTTGAATATTTTATCCCAATATAAATTTCTTGGGAAAGGGATAGATTGTATTTGGAGGTTCTTTATGTGTACCCTAATAGTTGGAGGTTATGGAAACTTTTATGATTTCCATATACTGGATCTGGGAAGCTTCATTATTATCTTCAAGATAGACCATATAACATGATTTTTATATCTTATTAATTTCTACCCAATATTTGTGTCATTCAAATCTCTTATGGGATAGTAGCATGCCTTTATAGGTGAATGAGATTTTAGGTTGGTAGATCTGGGCCTAATCTAAGTTAGTTATGGGTATTTATAATGTATATGGATGAGATGGTTTTTTAGTTATGTAGGATGTAGTTCCATCTACATTTACTATAGTTGTAGACCATTTAAAATTGGTCTATAGCAGTGGACCATTTCTAAGTGGTATTACTTGATGATTTATCTAGGTTTTCCCATGAGAGGGATATTTAGTTTATAATTAATATCATGCTAGGTGATGATACCATATCAATTCCATCTTATCTTATAGAACCAAATGAGTAGAGAAATCGGAAGGTTTAGATCGAGGATTTGGAGGTGTGGGGATTTTTCATATAAGTACCTCACTATGGGATGATCTTGTTTTGTTCCCCAAGAATGTTTATGGTGGCTTGAGTTTGTGTTTTAACTACATGATATTAAATTAAGTTACATAAAAATAAGCATCCACTACCATAAATAGATGATGTTTTTGATTAGTTGAAGGGATCTTGATGGTTCTAAAGAATTGATATATGATATTCATATCATAAAATATGGGTTAAGACATATGATATAATAAATATAATGTTTATGAGTTGGTACGGGTTGTATAAGTTACTTGTGATTCCATTTAGTTTAAAAAATGCATCAATTATATTCATGGATCTCATGAACCATATATTTTATCTATACCTAGAGTCCTTCATCATAGTATTTGTTGTTGAAATTCATGTTTCTTCTTTAAAAAAATAGTTTAATGTAGTTAACCTTGATATACTATTGAGAAAACTTTAATAACATCAAATTTATTCCAAGTTAAGAAGAGGCTATGGAATATTTGGCTAGTCCCAAAACTGTATTTGAGGTTAAGAGTTTTCTTAGCTTGGATGGGTTTTATAGATGACTATTTCTAGATTTATCTCACTTGTAAGTTCCCATTATGGTAATGACTAAGAAGGATATAAAATTTGAGTGGACCAATAAATTATATTACACATCTCATGATTTTAAATTGAGTCTTAAATACACTCCAATTCTAGTTCTTCTTGACCCAGGAAAGGGTTATACCATGTATTGTAACACTTCAATAGTTGTCTTCAAGGCACTGTTGATGTAATAGGATTGGTTGGTCACTTATGGGTATTATTATTTGCACCCCATGAGTATAATTACCCTAAACATGATCTAGATATAAATATTATAGTTTATGCTCTAAAGTGTTAGTGATACTATCTCTAAAAAGATATTTTTTATAGTTTATGAAGACCATAAGAGCTTGTAATAAATATTCACCTAGTGGGATTTGAATCTTTAGTAGATGTGTTGGGTGTATTATCTATATAAATTTGATTTTTATATTACTTATTCCCCATGTAAGGGGAAATTCATGGAAGATTCTATTAGCAAAAAGATAGAGTATTTTTTTGATATTCTAGTGAGGAATGGAGATCGATGAGCTTATTCATTGAATAGTGGATGAATATAATATAAGGGAAAGAGGATATAAATTTTTCTACTATATACATTACTTACAGACTAGTGGACCTGGTGAAATATATCCAATATTATAATTCAGATTATAATTTGATGAGGAATAGACTTTTCACCATAGAATCCTTTTCAGGATAGACCCACGATAATGATGGGGTACTTTATATCCATGTAATGGTGGTGGTTCCTACTTCTATGATAAAGTTGAAGATTAGTGAATCTTGAAACTCTTAATGAGATGTTTACCTTGGGATTATAGATATGTAAAATGATATCAAGAACCATTTTGGTAGCCTAGTATGAGGAGGAACACTATAGGTTATGTGGCTTGTTGTCTCAACTGCTGGTGGGTGAAGGTCAGACATCAATGACTAAGAATATTACTTCAACTACTTCCATTACCCAATTTTAAGTAGGATGATATGACCATGGAATTTTTCACTAGGGTTATGATATAAAAAAGAGTTTATGCTGCTGTATGTGTTTTTGTAGACCCATTATCTAAGGTTACACACTTTCAACTTATTTGTGAGACCTATTAAATGGATGATCTTTGAAAGATGTTTTATGGGATTTTTTTCACATTCACAATATAACTACAAGTATCATATTAGACTATGATACTTGCTATAAATCTTGATTTTGGAAGGGGTTATAGAAATATATGTGGACTCAACTGAAGTTGAGTATAATATATTAATCATATAGAGATGGTCTGTATAAGAGGAATATATGTATACTTGAGTATATTCACAGGTATTTTATTCTAGAATCATATAGATCATGGGGTTCCCATTTGTAATCTGAGGAGTTTTAATACAATAATATATATCATAATTTTATATAAAATTATCCTTATTATTTCTTATATGGTCAATTATATCGCTTAACCCCATGTTTTTTGGATGTAGGTGAGTCATAGATATTCTGAAAAATATTGGTACATGAGACCACTAAGAGGGTACAATTGATTATAAAGTGGCCATTCACTACTCCGAAAATCTAAAACTTGTATGTAAAGGTTCTGAGTGCAATGAAATCTGATCAATCCCATTTCCAATAATGGGTTTTCATTGAATCCTACAAATAAATCATAATAACATAGTAAATAATGACACATCTCTTGATAATATTCAAACAACCATAAAAAAAATCTTGAAACTCTATGTAGGTTATTTCATGTTAAATTTATAATTAATTTAATAGTAATAAAGATTCTTCATTCTTGAGTTATTTATTATATGTAGGTATTGATCTATAGATTTTTTTTTCAGATTAAATTGTTATCTTTTTTAGAGGATCCAAAGTATAATCCATATAGTAGTGATCCACAAGATCTCTTCTATTTTTAAGTATCGCTGATGGTACTCTGGGTGCTATAATGGTGGTACTAATCATATTGCACTATTTTTCAATGATTTTAACACATTCCTTTTGGATTTAAGGATTGATTCTTGTTTTCTTATTCTTTAGAAGGAGGAAGGTGGAAGAAGTTATATTGATCTTGAGAGAAAACTCTAGAGAAGTTCTTTGTGGATGGAATTCTATCGAGATGAAATAATTTTTCACAACCAAATGATTTATAGAACCTACAAAAAATGATATAATTAGGTATATATATAGACATGGTTAGAGGATTGGTAATCGAAAAATGTCCCCTAGCTATTATCTCAATCCTTATAAAACCCCACATCCAATAATAATAATAATAATAGTAATAGTAATACTATTTCTTTGATGTGTGCACTTATCATGAATAATATAAATATCAATAAATAAATTGATATCTATTAAATTATGTTAATTATATAATTTTCATTACCACGAACTTTATTTGACTCGTCCAAACATTTTGGAATTTACTAAACCTTGAATAATAAATATTATTCATTTGATAAATAAATAAGTATTATATTCAAAGTATTGAAAAAATATTTATTTTAATATCAGTCTCACATATAAATATTGTGGCTAAATATTTTTGATCAAAAAATCTTGAATAAACATTACTTATCGGTCTTAAAAATAATATTTATTCCAATAATGAAATTCAAATATAATTTAACTAAGATCAAAGGAAACACTAAGTGCATGACCCACTAGGACTTTTCCTCAATGGTATTAGGTGGGTTTGTCTAAAGCCCAATATTAGTGGTATTTAACACATAAAATCACCCCATAGAAAGAATTTAATGTCATAATGATGATAACCACATATGAATTACCACTATGAAATATAATCCTTTTGTATTAATATCTCATCAAGTAGGTTGGAAATTTTTTTCATCAACATATATGCTCAACATGCCTTTCTTTGACTATCAAAAATTAACTCATCAATACACCATGGACATGGAATTTAGTTTGATAGTTCCATTTCAATCAAAGGTATGAGATATCAATCTCCATTTATATGGAAGTGACAAATCATTTCTTGACTTATTCATTAATAAATTATCAATCACGATGCACCCAACGTATCTACTTAGAGCGAACATAGGTCTCCATGAGTTTGGGAAATACATAAAACCATGTTATACATTATATTTATTAATAATATTATAGAATTATAATGATCGTTACACATATTCGCAGATAGAAATTTCTAGTAACACATGACATGTGCAATTACGACTGGTGAGTCTGTCCTTATAATCTCTCATCTTGGTTATTACCTTATGAAAACTTTATGAGATGAAGTATCATCCTCTTATAAGTATCCAAAAACTTACATTCAGAATAATATGTGTGCCATTATATGAAATAATATGACCATATTACATATAGTTTATGAATATCACTATTTCACTTCAAGGTTCTCTTCAAATCATGGAACAACTATAACCTTTTCATGGAAACAAATACTCTAGGACATTATCACATTAATGTTACATTGAAGAAAAATAAATATTATATAAGGTATTTATAAATATTCAACTCTATGATTATAAAATACATATAATTTACAAAATATTTTGGTCTAGGGAACAAACTCTAATAGACTCCCACTTAGACTATATCTAACTACTGACAACTGTTAGTTTTATAGCTCTCAAATTATGTTCATGCATCTACTGATATAATAATTTATTCAATGTTTTTACCATATTTTCTTTTATGGGAACTTTTATTACTTTGAAATCATTCCTCTGAGAAAAATTCTTCAAGATGAGATACTTTAAAAGTATGCGATTCATCTCCTGATGTGACCTTTTCTCCTTTAAAAGAGTCACCACTATAGTATTATCACAGTATGATGTGATATGATATTTATTTCTAGGAACCACATAAATAAATTGTATGAAATTCCATATCCAAACTACTTCTTCATCTATATTATAAGCCACAATGTACTCAGAATCTTTTTTAGAATCGGTAAACATTTCTTTCTTTAAGCTCTTACTGCTCACAACACCTCCATTGAGAGTGAAGATGTAACCCTATTGCAATTTCAGATCATCATGATCTATTTAGGAACTAGAATATATATATCCCTTTATTAATATATCCTCATATCCTCTATAAATGAGGGACATATCCTTAGTACACCTGAGGTAATTTAAGATAGTCTCAATTTTCATCTAATGGCAGTCTCCTGGATCAACTTGATATATATATATCATGATAAATGTGTAGGTGATATCTACCATGGTACATAGTATATCTTTAATGAATAACCCTATATTTTTTTTTACATTGGATCATTTCCATATTTTATCTCTCCTCATGTGTTTAAGGACACATTTTTTTGGAAAGATGTATTCCATGTGACATTGGTAACAATCCCCTCTTGTATTTCTCCATACCCAATCTCTTTAGTATCTTATCAATATATATACCCTGAATTAGTCCAAGGATCCTATTGAATATATCATTATGGATCTTGATACCAATAATATACACCACTTCACCAAATTCCTTCATAGAGAATCATGCGTTCAACCAAGTATTAATAGAATATACGACAAGTATCTCATTTCTAATTAGTAATATTTCATCAATATATACTATCAAGAAAATAATTTAAATCCTACAAAACTAGTTGTAGAAACAATAATCACATTTATTCTTTATGAAACCAAATTCCAATATGGATTTATTAAGGTTAATGTTTCATTACCTAGATGCTTTATTTTATCCATAAATATATATTTATAATTTTCATACTTTATTAGAATCATTTGGAGTCCCGAACCCTTCAAGTTGTGCTATATATATATATATATCTTCCTAAAGGTTTCCATAAAGGTAATTTATTTTGAAATTCATCTTCTAAATATCATATTCATGAGAAGATGTTATAGAAAGTAAAATTCTGATGAATTTTAGCATAGTGACACGTGAAAAGGTTTTGTCTTAGTTTATTGCTTGATACTGTTTAAACCCTTTTGCAACTTTTCATGACTTATAGGTACAAAATTTTTCATCCATGTATAATTTATTATTGAATACACCTTTACAAACAACATAATTTACAACCACTAGAGGATCTACCAAAATATATACATGGTTTTGGTACGCAGAGTCCATTTTAGAATTTATGGTATCTTTATATTTGGAAGTTTCTATTTAAATTATTTCTTCATTGTCAGTTATAAGAACGTTATTATTATCTAATAATTAATCATTATCTTTGGTAACTAGAAAACTATATCTTTCAGTTTATCTAAACTCTCTTGAACTCATACAGAGTACTTATGTCTCTGGATTATCCTCTTCCATAAGGATTTATGGAATCTTTTCATGTTCTAGATCTTGTGTTTCTTAAGGCACAACTTCATAGAAGTCTATTTCACTCCCACTATATCTTTTATGGATGTTACCCCTTTCAAGAAACATAGCATGTATTTCAAATATTACATTTTTATCTGAGGTTTCGTTTAGGTAACATCCTCATGTTTCTTAGGTTATCCTATAAAGATACACTTTTCACATCAGGTGTAAGTTTATTAACTGAATAGGCCTTAAAAAATGATCCATACCCCCATGTGTGTATGCTTGAAAACTGATATTTCCAACCACACCAAAGTTTTTATATAAAACCATTCATCACTTTTTTTATTTCTTGGTTTAGTGTGTACAACACTATCAATAATGTGTATCCCCAAACATATCATCAAAGACTTGCATGACTCAACAATGATCTCAAAATGTATATAAATATTTGGTTCCTCCATTCACTTATGCCTTTACATTGTGGTGTGTAATTAAGAGTGAGTTGGTATATAATCCCAAACTACCATCGATAATCAATGGACACTTAGTTTAGATATTCTCTACCATAGTTTGAGTGAAGTTTCTTTATATTCTTACTAAGCTATTTATTAACTTCATTCATATATTCCTTGATTTTATCAAAGAAATATGACTTATACCTCATTATAAAGACAAATCCATACCTAGTAAAGTCATCAATATAATGTATGATGAATGAGTATCAACCTCTTGATTATATTGGAAATGGTCTGCACACATCTTTATAAACTAACTTTAGAATATCTATATCCCTTTCACCCTTTCGAGTAAATAAAGATTTGGTTATTTTTCTTTGAAAAGAAGCATGACATATACATAGTGGTTTTTCCTCTTTGGAAACGACATAATGGTTAAGACAAGGAGCATAACCATGTTGTTATTTGGGAGGTGGAGGATTCGATTCATGGGAGTTCTCTCTTGTGAAAATTTCTCCTCCCCTCTAGATCCAATCTTCCTATCAGGTCACCCAATTATTAACTAGGTGGGTGAAATGAGTCACAAATCACATGTGATGATATATTGCTGTGTTGAACCACCACTGATCAGGTTTTCACCCTTCAAGATGATCTTCCATCTTGAATGGAAATGGATCCTTCCCATATGGGGCTCTCTCTAGAATGTCCTCTTCATGGGGATGAGGGTTCCCTTGTGTGGAAGGTTTGAAAATTCTACACATGGGGATTACCTTTTAGAAGGAAAAAATATAAATAGTTATTTTAGTTCAAAAGAATCTAAATATCCATATTTTTAATAAATTTTCAAGTGATTTTTATTTATCTGACTTAGTCAACTATTCCATAGTTTTGTGTGATCCGATTCATACCAAAATGATCCATTATTGATTTCCATTACATGGTTTATGTAATCCAATACATAGAGACCATTGTTTTTACATTACCATAACATATTCTTTCCTTGTAAAAGTGGAAACATTTATTCCCAAATTTGAAAATAAATCGATCCATATAAATACTGGATATAGATATAAATTTTTTGGTAACTCATGGAACATTATAAAAGTTCCTAAAAACCAAGATCATTCTAGTCATAAATGTGAGTTGGTAGTATATAATAGCTACTATAGTGATTATAACCACATTAAAATCTCTTAGATATAGCTCACCTTGTTCAACTCTTCTGAATCTACTTTGTTCTATAATTGGATACAAATTTTAACACCACAAGATATATCTAATTCCAAATTTTTAGAAATAGATATATTTCACTCAATAATGAACACACCTGATGCTTACCCTTGCTTATTTTCCATGATGAAGTTATACTTACAGTGTCCCTTCTTTCTATATGAAAAATAGGCAGTTCCATACTCCCTTTATTACCCTTTAATCATAATTTTCATTGTTGGTAATTTTGAAGAAACCATAAAATTAAATTCAATCTTAGATATTTTATATTCACCCTTCCTCTTGTATACCATAAGTACATAGGGATTTTCAAGATTCATCTCCTTATCAACCCAGCGAAGTAGAGTAAGGAGATATGGGAGAGTCTACTCAATGTTGTTAATTTTAAAATTTACAAAAAATATAGAGAAGATATGAGGGTGTGAGGTAGGAGTAAGATCCATACATAATTAATTGGGTAGTTTAGACCCTATAACATCTAGAAACTCAATATACCTAAATATTTTAACTATGTGAATACCAGCTGGTTCACCCTCTCCATGTTTTATCATTAAGAGTTCCTTGAAGATATCAAATCATTTATGATTAGATCTCTCCTGTTAGAAATCACGGAGATCATTGATATTTCTATAAGAATACATGCCCTCATGAGACTTCATGAGTTCATCAAAACATGATTGAAATCATTAAACACTAGACATATAGCACACCATCTAAGTGTTTTTCTTTGGAAAATAACTCTTCCTCAATCACATCCTTAGCAAGTAGATCAAAAAATGGGTACTCTAGAACATAGATCTTCTATTTAAGGATTAATACAAAGCATAATAACCTATACCATTACTAGAAGTTACTTCCATTTAGGGTATTTTTCTTCTATAGTATAGATTGTAAGGATAACATGTTCATAATATTTTCTATTTTAATTTTATACAAAAAAATAAAAGTAGATATAACTATGTTATCTTGAATTTTAAAATATATGAGATGAAATATATTTAATTATATTATTATTCTCCCACTAATTTTAAAGTCCCAATAGCCCTAACCATTAGACCTAGAATGTATCGACATGTGTATATTCTTAGAGTAAGGATCCATATCCCCTTCTCATAACCCAAGTGAGGTCCTGGTTAATTACTTGAAGGTATTTAGTTAGGTGGTATTTCCACTAGATATTTTATAATGACCCAAACTTTTAAAAATGATATTACATTTTGAATGAATGGATTACTTATTCAGTAATGTAGATATAGAAAACACATTAACTAATTTGATTATTTTAGACCATTATAAAATATATCCTTTCAGATTTAAATGACCATTAAGCAACACAACTGTTGAAAATATATCCATTGTATAATGACCATTAAGATTTTTAAATGTTAAGGGTTATGATAAAGGCTAATTGACATAGAAGTAATAAGAAATGGCCAAGACCAGTAGGATCATACCCTACGAATCCCATTTATTGGAGCTTTCAAGGAAGATGGAATAACTGGGATTTTCACTTGACTAAGACCAAGTACTACCCCAAAATCAGTAATTAGCGGCGATTTTTTAAAAACCGCCCCCACATTTTTTCACCTACAACACTTCTTCTCCTCCCCGAACCCGACACCCCTCCCCCTTCTTCTCTCAACCCCGTCAAACCCTATCCCCCACCCTCTAGCCCCCTTCTCCCCTCACCACCGACCTTCTCTGTCTCCATCAACCCCTTCACTCCCTACTCTGTCACTATTAGACCCCTTCTACATCGCTATCGGACCCCTTCACATCCTAGCTGAGCCCAAGCCTAAGCCACTAACCCCTATCTCCCCTGAACCATCACTTCTACTTCTACCTAGTCAAGGAAAGGGTGTGATATTCCTAAAACCTTGCTTTTTATATTTTTTTAAAAAAATTACATTGTTTGTAAGCTGTTTTACTTACCATGGTTTATACTTATCATGTTGAAAGACTAGACTAAAAATCTGTTGAATTTTTCTTTGTTTGGTTATTTTAATTTCACATTAAATATGTTATTAATGTAGATAAAAATGGAAATGGTGTATTCTCTATGTCATGATGACAACCTCCATGATTTATAATAATTTTCAGGTTATAAAATGTGTTATAATATTTCTTGTTGCTTTCCTGGTATACTCTAAATTGTAATAGAAGTTATAATTATTAAATATGATATTAGTAGTGTATGAAGCATGATAAAAAGGGATATTATATTATTATATATAAAATTTTTCTTAGGTGAACCCATTATCTATGGGTAGGTTGATGGTATGTGATTGAATCACTATGCCTTAACACTAGTATACCCATTCCCTTATTCCTGAGTGGATGGGATGCAAGATTTACCTAAAACTAATATATATGATTCATTTTCCCTTGAATGGGATGATTGTTTCACCTAAATTCATTTATATCATTTATATTAGATGCTGAGTTAGTCCTAAAGTAGGTATATCAAGTATGGATCCTCTCGATATAGTGGGTTTGTCATTATTATTAAAATCAATGTTAAATGAATTTCTTAAAGTATACTATTTGTTATATTTATTATTCATCTATATTTGTATTATTGTTTCATACAATTTGGATTATGAAAGGCTATTGGGGATAGGGATGTGATCACCATGTGAGTATATTATGCGTACACCTTATATGTGTCTCTCTTAGGATGTGTGTAGAACTTGTTGTACGTGATCCATGTAAGAGTAATGAATCAAATAAAAATATTTAGTTTCATTTAGAGTCTTGAAAATTAGTTGGATCATTTGTTTCATTTAATTGATGAGCGGATAATACATGTAGGGGTTTACCACAAGTTTTCATTCAAGATTTCCCACTCATTAAACCTCCATTTTTGGTACTTAGTATGTGTTTGGTATTCATAACTTGTGTATAAGTGGCCTTTTACTACTTTAATGAACTTTATAGAATTTATTGATATTTTAGATTGTGATCATGTGGAATTTCATGTTCATATAATTATTTTCATTTATTATCATCTAGGTGTCCCCAATAGACATTTACCCTTTCTAATGACTAGGTTATGTGCTTGAGTAATTCCTAATTTTGATAAGGTCATGAAGATTTTTTTTATAAACCTATAATATTTTAGTTAACACTAAAAAGAAATAAATACATCTCTTATATCTTTATTTTTCAATCCCTTATATTTATACCATCCTTTAGCAATTAGAAGTTACACCTAATGTGTTATGGAGGTGTAGTCAGAGTATTATTCAGTTATTTAGTTCACGATTATTATATTCGTGGTGGTTGTTAAATAATTATAAGTAATTTAGTTAACAAGATCACTTGATAGTTTAGGTAGAAATTCCATAAAATAAGAATCCACTCTAGTGAAGGCTAGTTTCTTTGTTGTTACACTTATATTAAGAACATTTACACTACTTTATATGAATGTATCCTTAATTCTAGCCTATAACCTTTTCATTTTATCTCAAAATATCTATCAACTTTTGTTCTTTATTAAGTGTAAATTTTATTAAAATTACCATTGGTGTCTTGTTTCTATCTATTATAAATACATATGTTAAATTAGTAGGCAAGGGTTTTAATTCTAGATCTAGAGTCTAGACTAAAGATAAAAATAGATTTGGGTTACTTAACTCAATGGTTTACACTTTATATGAAAGAGATGAAGTATCAAACACTTTTTCATTTAATAAATAGTAAAATCCATAAAATAAATCAAAAGTTATTTCATCATCAGATGGTTGGATAGAATATTTATCTTTTTCCAAATTTTTTTTGATCAAATTTTCAGATCTTGATTTATTTTTCAAATTAAAAATTTATTATATCAAACAAATTTCTTCACATAGATTATACTCATTAGAATGTGACAATGTAAAAAATTTACTTCTATTTTTATGGGTACATGATGGAATAAAAAATATTAAAGTGGATAACATTTTAACCAAACTCCATTATTATAATACCTTCATGGAAATTTATGATTGCATTTTATATTTATAGGAACGGTTTATCCAATATGATAGGTGACTAAGCAGAGGTGCTATCCTACTCTATGATTAAAACATAAAAATAAGTAGGGAAGATCAAATTATTCACTCCAAATAAAATATCTTCAAATACTCTCACTTGGAATATAGTGGATATGTTAGGTAATTTTAAAACCACTCTAGTTGGTTTGAGATTCACCATCTATAAATAAGGAAAAATAAAATGTGACATACATAAATAGAATCTTTTAGATCAGTACTAGCAATGATAGTGAAGCATTATGTGACACCCCCTCTAGTTAGAGATGTGTTAGAACTTGAAATCCACTACTATAGTGATAGATAATTACTAGGTTCAACTTGAATTAATGTCCCTAGGGTTTTTCCACCATGATGGATATTTTAAATTAATGAATGTTTGGTTTTTCTTTTTCTTCTATTTTACATAATACTAGACCTGATTGATTTCCTTTTTTTACTTTGACTTTTTTAGTACTTATATGACTCTTCTTATAACTACTTAGGCTGTGTTTTTTTTCACTTCCATTTATATCATTTTATACTTAGTAATACTTATGTGTTTTAATTGTTTTTAATAAAGTTTAGGAACATTGTGATATAGATAAAAGTTGGATCACATTACCAGGGAACATGCCTTAGTATGCTAAGGGTTTGGAAGAGTATTTAGATTTTGAAATTTCCAATCGATCTATTAATAAGATAATAAGATATAAATTACCTAATTGTAAATTTATAATATGGTTTAAGAGAGATTGAGTTTATGAACACTTGATATTAAATAAATTCCCTTATCAATATTTGTGTTGGATTTGGAATGGAGAATATAACTTTATAGGAAGCTTGAGCACTTAATTCAATTGATAGAATAAGCTCCCAAATTTATCGACAATGGAAAATGAAATAAAAAACCTTATAAATGATGAATTCGGAATTGAAAGACACCAACATCAACATCAAAACATATCAGAACAACCAAATGAGGGTGATACAAATAAAAACTTAACAAGTGATGTTTTTGAGAATATAGTAGAACCAGATCAAGATTGTAACATATAATTGGATCCTCATATTGATTCAGTGGAGACTAATGTAAGAGAAAAATTCACTGAGAAGACAAATTCATTTCATGGTTTATTTAATGATGTAAATCAAGATTTTTATAGTGGATGTTTGAAATATTCAAAACATTCTTTTCTGCTAAAGTTTTACCATATAAAATGCCTATATGGAATTACAAATAAGGCGATGTCCATGATATTGGAATTGTTACATGATTCATTTCCTAAAGAAAATATCCCTGTGTATTTTTATGATATGAAAAAAGTTGTTAACAATCTTAGTCTAAATTATACAAAAAATACATGTGTGTCCCAATGATTGTATGCTTTATTGGGGAGAGGATTCAAGAAGATAGGATTGAAAAAAATGTTCTTATTCTAGATGGTAGTCTATGGGTGACGTTAGAAGTCTGAATCAACATTATAATATGAATAAGAAGAAAATAAGCACACCTACAATGTTTTTTCATTACTTTACATTAAATCCTTTATTACAAATATTATTCATGTCACCGAAAGCCACCGAACACATGAAGTGGCATTCTGTAGATAATAACATTGATGAGTTAATGCAACATCGAAGATATTAAAAATCATGGAAGAAATTTGACTCATTACATCCATATTTCTTATCTAATCCTAGGAATGTTTGATTGGGATTAGCTGTCGATGGATTCAACCCATTTGGGACTTTGATCACCAGTAATAGCATTTATCAAGTTGTTTAGATCCCTTACAATCTGCCTCTATGGATGTGTATAAAACAAACATATTTTATCATTTAGATGATTATTAATGAAAAAATTCCTAAAAATGATATTGATGTATACTTTCAGGCTTTAATTGAAGAATTATAGGATTTATGGAGCAACAATGTTGATACAAATGATGGATCTTCTAGAACACTGTTCAAAATGAAAGCTTCTCTAATTTGGACCATTAGTGACTTTCATGGACTTGGGAATTTATCTAGTTGTAACAATTACATGGTTTTGGATTTTCCTATTTTTAGCTTTGATTTTGATATTTTACAACTACCTTATAGTAGAAAATGGAACTTCTTGTGTCATCAAATATTTCTTGATGCATCTAAAAGATTTGGATTGAAAAATTCAAAATTCAATGGTTCTCTTTGATCGTAGACCACATCCTGAGTTGTTAAAAGGTTATGAAATATTGTCATAACATAGAAATGTTGAAATATAATTTGGAAAGGTGCATCATTTTAATGATAGTGGGAAACAAGTTCAAAGTGCATCATAAAGTGAAATCGAAAAAAAATAATGGAAAAAAAGTATATTCTTCAAACTTCTATATTGGGAATTTAATTTTTTGCGGCATAATCTTGATTTTATGCATATTGAGAAGAATGTTTGGGACAATTTGATCTTCACATTTCTTATTGAACATGGAAAATTGAAGGATCATCTCAATGCTCAGAAATACTTATAAGAAATGAACATAAAGTGTGATCTCTGGCCAAATGAGAATGGAAAGTATGGTCTGGAAATTTTTTCATTGAAAAAGAGGGATAAATATACATTCCTTAAAGTTTTAAAACATGTAAATGTATCTGATGGGTATTTAAATAACATATCAAGGTGTGTTGACTTAAATAATTTTAGGTTATATCAATTGAAAAGTCACGATTCACATATTTTGTTATAGTAGTTACTACCATTGGAATTGCATACATTATTACCTAAAAAGGTTACTACTGTTGTACTCTAATTTTTCACATTCTTCAGACAACTATGTGAGAAAAATATATAACCATTTGATCTTGACAACCTTTAGGAGAGATTTGTATTGAACCTTTGTGTAATGGATATGATCTTTCCTCCATCATTTTTTACTGTCATGATGCATTTAACTCGGCATTTGGTTAAGGAAGATAAATTAGGAGGCCCCATACATTATCAATGGATTTATCCAATTTATAGGTAATTTATTTATATGTTTTTAATTTAAGAAAAAAATTCTTGGAACTTCATTAAATAAATAATTATGTTTTTTATTTTATTTCACAGATATATTGGGAATTTAAAATCATACATGAAAAATAAATATCAACCTAAAGGCTCTATTTCTAAAGTCTATTTAGAAGAGGAGTGTCTTACCTTTTTTTTCTAGATACTTGGATGATATTGATATAAGATTCAATTGATTTGGAAATATTTATGACAGATAAAATCAATATCAACTACATGGTAAATCAAAAATCTTTCCTACTATTGGCCGATCAGTTGGGAGGAGATCAAATGTTACACAAAAAATAATGGAATTATTACAGGCACATAGATATGTGTTATTGAATAGTGAAATTTTAGATCCATTTATTGAAGAGTTTAGGATAAAAGTAAAGAGAATAATGAGAGGCCTAACATGAAATGAGAAAGATATAACAAAAGATGTTAATAAAGATCTTATAAAATGGTTTTCACAATGTGTAAGTTCATAAATATTACAATCAATATGGATATTAGTTTAACACATATATTTTTTAAATCTAAAAATATATTACTTTTTTTAGATCACGAATACTGATACTTGAGTTAAGTTGTCAGAAGATTTGAAGTTTCTTGTTCGAGGTCCTCTAAAATAGGCTAGAAAGTTCGATGCTTACAATGTGAATGGATTTAAATTTAGTACAGTTGATCGGGAAGAGGGTTTGAAAATACAGAATAGTGGTATATTTACATCTTCCTAAGTGGGATACTATGGAAAGTTGATTGATATTATTGAATTAAACTACCATGATCATTTTTTAGTTTTATTCAAATACAATTGGTTCGATATTATCAGGGATGTTAAAATATATTCCTTGTAATTTACTTCTATGAACTTCTCTCACTTGGTGGATGTTGGTGACCATGAATTACATGATTCATATATCTTATCATCATAAGAAAAAATGGCATATTATGTGGAATATTTCATGGATGAAGGGTGGAGTGTAGTTTCTCATGTAAAAAAGTGACTTATATAATATAGGTGATGAAGTGGAATATTTGACCTCTGACATTGAATCCTGTCAACAATAAGAAACAAACTTATTTTTCCATCATGATATTGAAAATATTAGTCTTGCAAGGTTGGATAAAGTATTTGAAGAAATGATGGATCCGAAAAACAACATGATTGAAGGAGAAAATGATTGTATGTGTAGTCATGCATTCATTTCTCAACCACTTGTGTCATTTCTGAAGTCATTCATTATCATAATTATGTATATTTCTTTTAAATAATGTTCATATGTTATAATTTTCAATTTTTTTGCATGAAGTTTTTGAAATATATGTTCTAAAGTTAATTTTATTTGATTAAATGAAAGGAATACTAAGGAGGAAGCATTAAACTGATACCAGTCGACTCTCAGTCAACGTTCCCTTTACCATAATGATAATTGATGTTTCATCTGTCTCCCACCCTTTAGAATCAAAGACACCATCCGCTTTTCCCCTACATCGTCTCTCACACCCTTCATCAGTGTCCCATCAATAGCTCAGCCGACACCTTCCCATTCAATAGCCTCAGCAATGAGAGAGTTGGTCACCACTCCTGGTTATTTGTAGAGATATTGGAGGGTGACTTTTATAGGTGAAAATTTTAATATGAACAAAGTTATTTCACTTTTTTATACTACTAACTATTTTTTATAAAATATGGAAACAATTCTATTAAGGAGAAAAATATGAAAAGTTCAGATGTTTGGAATCTAAACGGACTAAAGATAGTTTTCCTATTTAACTACAATGAGGTATATATGCATGATGGCGTATGATTATTTGGCCAGATTCTAGGCCATCGAGCGGTAGAGCCGATTACCCTTCTGATTACGTATTATGATTGGTGGAATATGCCTTCATCTTGAAAAAATGAAGTTTTTGATTCATAGATAAAGATAATTTTAATACATTATGGTGTAACTGAATGTCGTTATATTATTAAAATCTAATATTTTCAAAATGAATCTATTTGTGTAGTTTTTTTCCACTTTCCCATTGCTGATCTTATAATATGAAAGTGGACATTGGAAAATTTGGGCAATAAATGGAAATATTTTAAACAGAGATTATGGAATGAATTCAATGATACTTTATTGAGCACCCCACAACTATATGGTAATGTACCTAATGGGGTAAATTGAGAAAAATGGATAGTTTTTATTGATATCCATTATGATAAAAATCACATGGTATTTAAATATATCTTATTATATTAATCTCATTTTACATTTATAAACTCATATGACAAGAAGATGAAATTACATACATTACTATTAAATTACATTTTATTTATTTTAGAATGTTTCATGGAAGAATGCATCGAGTCAGGCTAAGCAAATCATCCATCACACTGAGGGGTCAAAGAGTTTTTCTAGAAGCTGGTTAGCTCTAGTAATCTTTTCATTAGTTTAAATATTTATAAGACAATATTATCTATTACACATATTAAATTTTTGATTTATCTTCATTTAATGCAGTCACATAATTTAGGCCACCATGCCTCCTAAACAAAATTGTGGTAAGATGTTCATAAAAAATATGATGAGAGTTATGTTAATGATCCTTTTAAAGAAGTTGGGCTATAAATTAATTTTTAATTATAAAAACTTATTATTAGTTTTCACTATGTTAATATATATTATTTCAAATATCACTGATATTTTATTTATAGGTAAAAATCAAAGAACTGTGGGATGCCAATCTCGCACAGTCCAACTCAGTCTCCCCGGATGACCCAGTTGGTAAAGTCCTTGGGAAGGAGCATCCTAGTCAAGTGCATAGGATGGGTTTGGGACCATTACCATCTGAGGTTTTTGGAAGGCCATTAAGGATTGCAGCTAAATCTACTCATGGTTGTAGTCACTCTCTACCCTAATATGATCATAGAGAGTTTGTTTCTATTAAAATCACAATTTAGGAGTAGGGGGATCATTTATCCATTTTTTAGAAATCATTGGTTGATTTTTATCAGAAGATGACCAAATCTTTCCTCAGTGATGTTGAACTGATGACTGGGGGTGATCAAGTAAATCACACAACTTCAAAATCATTTAGTACAAAAACTTTTCTTGGTTTTAAGTTTAAATATAAATATTAAACATTGTTTAATTTTCAATAAAATTGTCTTATAAGTGATGGTAGCAGGAAGTAGAGATAGATATGGAGAGGGTGAAGAGAAAAGTTCATCATCGGGCAGTGATTAATAGCCTTTTTTATGTCTTGGACTAATATGGAAAGAGAGAGTTTGATTATTTATCAATTGTGGCACAGAGTATTCACATGAAATTTTCATGATTTCCCATGTTTGAAGATGATAAAACCATTTATGGTTCATGCAAATTAATATAATTGTTTATATATGATTACTTTCCTACATTCATGTTTCAGGGGACTGTGTAGATGAATATGGTCTAGGAAAAATATATAGAAATATATAGGATTGTTTTGGGACTCTTAAGATCATAATAAGTTCTCTTTTGCACTATAAGTAATTATAATTGGTGAGACATGTGATTGGATTAATGCCATATTTTTTATTTCATGTGTGTGATTTTATGTTCTTATAATAGGCAATACACCTGGTCCATGCATTTTTTTTTCAGGGTAGTTCTGGGGCTGTAGAATCTGTAGTTGACTTTTTTTTAAATCAATATATAATGGTGGTTTAAACATCCACTAAATATGGCATATTTTTTTAGTGGCAGTTTAAACTTCCACTATATTATGATGGTTCTTTATTAGCAGTGGTTAAAACTGCTGAAAAATATGACACACTATTATTTAGCGGGGGTTGTCTTCGTTTTAGAGGTTGTTTTGCGGTAAAAAAACTTTAGTATTTAGTAGAAGTTTTAACTACCACTAAATCCTCATCATTTTTTTCCGGAAAATTGCTGCGAAATATTCTTTCTATGACACTTACCAGAAACCACTGCCAAATGGAAGGAACCACCACTTATTGAATGCTGACACCAAATTTAGTGGTGGTTTTTTGAAACCATAACAGAACCATTTGGTGGTCGTTTAAACCACCACCAAATCAAAAAATATCCACCACTACTCAATGATTTTCTTTTATTGAAGATGAAATTGAATAACTAAAACATGAACAAAACCATTTACTAGAGAAGTTCAATTTTATCAAGATCACGACCTAAACCATATTCACCGAACCACCATAAGAAAATACCACCATCACACACCTTACCATTAGGGCATACACGGGTGTAATAAGGGGTTATGTATCTAGACCATAGTAGTATGATTTTTTGTATTATTTTCTTTATAATAAAATATTGATTATATTTATCCCTTTTTCATTATTACTTTATATATTCAATTATATATAATTTAATGAAAATTATATTTTAATATAAAGAAACCAAAATTCTATTTTTGAAAAATATATGGTTTTAAATAAAATACTCTTTTTGATAAATTAAAGAGTTTTGAAATAATTTTTATTTCCATTAGATAATATTTATTTATATACAAATGATAATATAATTTAGTGAAGTACAATGTAGTCTTTATAAGGGTTAGAAAATTATTATTTTTTTAAAAACCAATATTTTTCAATAAATGAGGATTTTGTTTTAATAAGAAGACTATAATATTTAAAAATTATTTTTGTTAAAAAAAATATAATTTTTCAAATTATAATGTTTAAATTAGGAAATGGTTAATTTTTCATAAGTTTTTGAGTCATCTAATTTTTTGGGTAAAAAAATAAATATGGTATAGATATATGTTCTGTATTATGACATCATAATAGCCCAAAAGTGATGTAATAATTCCTATAAAGGTAATAAAAAACAAAATATATATTTTCAATTTAAAATAATATATTTTTTTATGTTATTTTATTTATTTTATAAACCTTTAATGAATACTTCAAAACCTATATTATATTATATGATTTTAAAATAAATTCTCCATGAACATGACTCACTTACACATCACCAATGGTATTATTTTAATATTTTTTGTTGTTTTCCTTACAAAATATTTAAAACCAATTCTCCTTGGTAGAAACCATGGGTAAAAACCATGGGATGATTTCTAGTTCTGATTATTTTATCTTATAGAGTCCAAAACCTAAGTTTAGAAATTAATAAAGAATTCTCCACTATTTTTCTATAAATACCCACACAACCTCCCACTCATCATAACTTGAATCCAATTAATCAAAAATTTTATCCCCCTTTCCCTCTCTAAATCCCTATAAATGTGTCACCAAGATCTTAATAATCACATCCTAAGCTTTTAGAATCACTCTTTTGAGGAAATTAATTCTCTCATCCTCTTCTTTATTCATGTAGTTTCTTTGTTTTATGCCTTTTGATTTACAATTTTTCATGTTTAAATATGATTTTACACACCCCATTATTACTGTTATGATTTCCAAGTAATGATAGACCACCATTAACTTTCATTAAACCCTTATATGAACCTTTATGTACACCCATTATGCTTAAAAAATTATCCAGAGATTTTCTATGCCAAACATTTGTGTTGTGAATACCCATCCCCATTTCCACTCATGGCTATTCACCTGATCTACCTATCCTTAATTTATTTTTTAATTCCATATATGTATTCCATAGTCCTTAATCATGGTATTAAAATTGATGAATGTCATTCTTATAATATATGATCTATGTGTCACATAAATTCATGCACTTGATATGAATGTGATGGGAAAGCCTGAAATTATATATCTCTATAATGAATTAGGTAATGTTTTTATCTCATGATATACCATGTATGGTTCAAAAGGGGTTATCCTAATGAAACTATGTTATACTGTCTCAACGATTTTCTTTAACTTATACTTATGATGTCATATTTTATGTTCCTGCCACATTCCTATGTTGCTCTGAAGTTATCATCATATATCATGCTTTTATGTCTATGTTTATGATTATCACCCTTTTATGTTACCTTGATATACCTGTTATGTCACATGTGTTACTTTAATCATGTTATTCTTTGATTATTCCCTTACTAGGATTTATTCCTCACCCATTTCTTATGTACATCCCTAGGTTATCCCGTGAAGTATTAGAAGATCAATGGATTTATAAGGGTATGTTATGGAGTTTTAATTAATGTATTTGTATCTATATTTCAAGTTAATGTTCTATGTTTATAATTTCCCAAATGCACTAGGTCTCTCGATCTTCTGAGATTTTACTAGGTATATATTTATGTAATAAATCATGAAATAAGGTACATAAAAGATATCATTTGCTAATGTTTCCATCAGAGGAAGTTCTAGTTATTTTTGGGGAATAAGATAAGAAAACCCTAGTGAAAGCTTTAGGGATAGGTCTTAACTTAGTAAAACATACCAAACTTTGGTAAAGTATAGAGTGATTGGTTTTCAGGAAATAAAATCCCTATCAGGATACTACAAGTGGATGTGGATCTAATACCATTATACATATAGGTAATAACACAAAAAGGGTGTATTGGGTATTAAATCGATTGTCACCTAGTTCAAGATAAAGAGGCCATTATTCACACCTAGTTTGACAATCTTGGGGGATATGCTTTAGAAAATTAAATAGATCTTTAAAAACCATTATAAAGGAAAAAATAACCAATAACATTTTTTGTTACAAAATAGACCATATATAACTTTTATTGTAACCTAGAAATTAATAGGTTAAAGAATTTATGTAATTTATGATTTATACCTTCAATGTTCATAGTTTCCATTTTATGTTTATAACAGTTTCAAAATTCTCATCCATAATTTTTCCCTCTATTCTATTCAATGGATGGAAATAAGAGGAACTAATTCAAAAACAATATGATGGGAAATGTGATGACTTCCCAAATGAGATACCCAACCAAATGAAATAAGTATTTGAGAACTTCATGAAAATATTTAATCAATTAAATCATGTTTTAAATATAATCTTTAATTAGGGAAAAAAATAAAACTCTTTCTAGAAAAGATATAGTTTTAATTGATACCTTTATTCGAAAATGGATTCTGAATTTCAATGGATATTCAGATCATTTTTTCATATAAAAATCAATCAAATCCATTGAAAAGACCTTTATTATCCTTCAATGCTCTAAAAAAGAGAAGGTCATGCTACCTATTTATTTTATGGAGGGAGAAGCAGATTAATGATGGATGTTGATAAAAAATACAAATCCTGATAAGGAGATTGAAATGATGGAGTGGAAATAATCCTGGAAAATGTTTTTCGATTAATATTTTTCTTTTTCTCTATGACTTAAAATGAAGATGGATTTACTTTCCTTAAAAAAAGGACAATAAATCCATCTTGGCGTATAAGGTGAACTTCACATGACTTTCAGAATACACCTATGATATTTTAATTGACCCCATAAGTATAACCTATTGCTTATTTAGTGTGATAAATCCCAATCTACAAACATATTTAGCAATTTGAGACTTTGACAGTTATTTGGAATTTTTTTAATGTTCCCTAAAAGAGGAAATGGAGATCAGAAAATCACAAGGGCCTCACATATATGGAGACAAAAATCAAGAATAGAGTTTAATTCTAGGGGAGTAATGAAGAAATATTACGGTGGTAATAAATTCTGACACCCCACTTATGAAAAGTGAAATAAGAAACATCCCAAAAATTTCTTGACGTGCACAAGTAATGCTTTAACATTAGGAAGGGAACCCAACTATAGAATACCGATAGGATAAACCGAACAATTTGATAGAATAAAGGAATTATAAATTCAACCCTCAGATTGATGTCTAATGTTTTAATTACAAGGAATAAGGAAACTATGTAAATAAATGTACTAATCCAAGGGTTTTCAATGATAACTCATGATAGAAACCTCCAAGGCCTAGAGAGAAATGGTGATATCATGCCATCAAAACTGTTGAGGTGGATCTTGATAATGTTGTGATGAAAAGTAATCTAGTTATTAATTCAAGGATAATTAATATACTATTTGTCTATGGTTCTACACATTCATTCATATCACATAATTTTAGTATAACTATTCAAGCACCATTTCAAAACATGGAAGTTGACATATTAGTGAAAACAATTGGTGAAATTATTACATAGAAACTATATAAATTCTCTATTTTCTATATTTTAGGAAATAAATTCCTAGAAAACCTTGTGATACCCCCTTTATCAAAATTTTATGCAATTCTAGGTACAAATTTTCTTTTCTTATATAAAGAAAACATAAATTCTTGAGAGAAGAAAATAACCCTCTGTATCATAAATCACCCTCAGATTCTATACAAGTGCAAGGAGGAGGATGAATATCATTTGGAATAATCATTTAAATCATGGATATTAATACCTTATAAGAAAATATATCTCACTTAAATGATTGATACTATGGAAAATATCTTCCTTGATGACATTCTCATTGTGAGGGAATACACTAATGTGTTTCCCAAAAAATTTCCTTTCCTTCCTCCTAGTTGAGAGGTTGATTTCTCAACCTAGCTTATACCCATATCTTTAAAAATATTCAAGAATCAATATATAATTTTACTATTTAACTTGAAGATTTTAAGAATAAACTACAAGAGAATTTAGATAAAGGGTTTATATGCCCATGTGCTTCACTGTGGGGTGAAACAATCCTTTTCATTAAGAAGAATGAGACAATTCAACTCTACATTGATTATTGTGAACTCAACAAGATCTCAATAAAGAAAATATATCCACTTCCACATATTGATTAATTATTCCTTTAGATATGAGGATCCAAATACTTCTCTAAGGTGGATCTTTGGTCGGGATATTATCAAGTTAAGTTAAAGAAGGAGGATATACCCAAGACTACTTTTCATATAAGGTATGGGAAATAATAGTTCAAAGTGATGCCATTTAGAATCACTAATGACCCATATATCTTAATGGACTTAATTAATAAAGTATTTATGGATTAATTAAAAAATTTGTGTTAGTATTTATAGATTATATTCTTATTTACTCCAAAATAAAAGAGTAACATGAGGAGAGTTTGAATGTTGTACTAAAGACCTTGTGAAAGGAAAAGTTATACAAAAATTATAGTATATGCGAGTTTTGGATGGAGCAAGTAACATTCCTAGGTAATTTTATCACTAGAAAAATAATATCTATTGATCCTTCAAAAATAGATGCAATTTAAGGATGACTTAGACCAAAATTTGTGGTAGAGATCTATAGTTTCCTTGGATTATCTAGGTACTATCGTTTATTTTTGTGAAAATTATCATGATTTTCAAACCCACTGACCTAGATAACTCAAAATGGAATGAATTTTGTATGGAATTATTAATGTGAGGGGATATTAAAGAGTTAAATAAGAGGTTAATCACTACACCTATACTCATATTACCCACTAGTGGGGAATGATTTTTGATATTTAGTGATGTGTAGAAAAAGGTATTAGGTTGTGTACTCATAAAAGATGAAAAAGTAATTTCTTATAACTCCCACCAATTAAATATACATGTGAAGAACTACCAAACTAAGGATCTAAAATTGGTTGTATTAATCTTCACATTGAATATTTATAAGTATTATCTCTAATAGGAGAAGTGTGACATATATATAGATTATGAAATCCTCAAGTTTATATTCACACAAAAGAAGATAAATATGAACCAATGAAGGTGGTTAAATATGATCGAGGACTATGATTTCTCAATACATTACCATCCTGGGAAGGTGAAAAAAGTGGAAAATGATCTGAGTAGAAAGGACCCCACAACCCTATCCACGAGGAGTGTTGAAAGTGATCCAATCTTATTGGTCATGAAAAGGATGTACATGGGAATAATAAAAGGATATTAATCCTACATTGCTCAAACATATTCTCAACCATTAATTCTTGAGAGGATTAATGAGGCTCAAAAAGATTATGAGGAGATACAAATAAAGTCAATGAATATTCTAGAGTTCAACTTTTCTAAAGATGGAGTTATAAGGTTTGGAATATGAATATGTGTACCATCAAATCCAGAGTTGAATAGGGTGCTTATAAATGATGCACATAGCTCATACTTATATATTCATCCATGAATATCTAAGAGGTATAGAGATCTAAATAAAAACTTATGGTGGGATAACATGAAGTGGGTGGTTGCATAATTTGTATCTTGATACTTGGTATGGAAACAAGTATAGAATAAAAAACATAAGTATAAGGGTATGATGCAACCATTTCTCATATTGGTATGGAAATGGGAAAACATAACCATTGATTTTGTCATACAACTCCCTAGGGTATCTAAAGAAAATTAATCCCTCTGGGTGATAGTCAATCACATTATAAAATAATCTCATTTAATTGATATGAAGGAGGATTTATCTTTAAAACTAACCCAATAAGATATATATAAGGGAAGTGGTAAGACTTCATGGAGTACCACTCTCAATTATATCTAATCTATATATGAGGTTTACCTCAATGTTTTAGAGAATACTTTGGTTTGTATTGGATATATATATGAGTTTCAGTACTACTTATCTCCCTTAGACGAATAGTCATTCTAAAATAATTATTCAAAATATAGAGGATATGATGAGATCATGTTAAATGTATTTAAAAGGATGTTAGGATCAACTACTTTCCCCAATGTAGTTCTTATATAACAATGATTTCCATTATAGCATTTAAAATGAACCTTATGAGGCTTTTTGTGGGATGAGGTGTCATACTCCAACATACTGGGATTAAGTTGGAGAGAATAAGGTATTGGACCTGATATTATACAAGAGATGATAGAGAATGTTTAAAACATTCAAAATCATATAAAATACACACAAATTCAACATGAAATATATGCAGAAAATTGTCTAAGAGACGTAGAGTTTGAAGTAAAAGATAAAGTGTTCCTTCATAAATCACCATAAAAATAATTAAGTCACGAGGTTTGGGATAAGTGAAATATTAGTCCTAGATAAATCTACCTCTTTTATATCCTTGACTACGTATGATTTGTGGCATATTGACAAGAACTCTCACCTAACCAATCTCAAGTACATGATGTTATCCATGTATCCCTCTTAAAAAAGTACATACTTGACCCCTCACATGTAGTTAATACATTAGAGATACCTAGACCCCTCACATGTAGTTAATCCATTGGTGATACCTTTAGATAATGATTTTTCTTATGAGGAGAGTCCAGTGAAGATATCAAATTGTAGGGATAAATTTCTACGAAAAAAGACAACTCACCTGGTCAAAGTGATATAGTGGAAATAAAATTTTGAGGTGGTGACATGGGAACTAGAAGAGATGATGAAATAGATTTACCCTTATCTATTTTAGTGTATGAAATAATATTTTTTAGGGAGAAATTTATAATGGGGAAAGAATATAATGAACCAAAATTTTATAAATAAAATTCAATTTTGAATGAATGAATGCCTTATTGATTAATGTATTTATAAAAACACATGTACTATAGTTATTTTTAGGCCATTATAAAATATAAACTATAATATTTAAATGTTCATTAAGCACTATAACCATTGATAATAGAGTCAATGTATAGTGACCATTAATATTAGTATACATTAAGGGTTATGATAAAGTCTAATTGACATCGAGAGAAGAAGCGATAGCCTCAACCTATAGGGGCATACACTATGAAGCCCATTGATCAGAGGTTATGAGAGATAACAAATAAATTGTCTTGGACCTTTACCTAGACCAAGCTGAAATTCAACAACTGAAACATGAATGAAACCATTTATGAGAGAAGTTCAATATTATCAAGATCATAACCCAAACCATATTCGCTGATCCACCCTAATAAAGTACCACCATCACACACCTTACTGTTAGGGCATACATTTGTGTAATTAATAATTTTTTATCTAGACCATAGTAGTATGATTTTTTGTTTTATTTTTAAGAAAATTATGATTATATTTATCCCTTTTCATTATTACTTTATATATACAATTATATATGAGTTGATGAAAATTATATTTTGATACAAAGAAATGTAAACTGTATTTTTGGAAAATATTTGGTTTTAATTATAACAATATTTTTGATAAATTCAAGAATTTTTAATGAAAATTTATTTTCATTAAATAATATTTATTTATATACAATAATAATATAATTTAATGAATTCAAATTTGATCTTTATAGTGTTAAAAAATTTGTTTTTGTTATAAGGCCCTGTATTTTACAATAAATGAGAATTATAATTTAAAGGAGGAAATTATTATATTTAGAAAATTATTTTCAAAAATTAAATAATATTTTTGAAAAAATCCTATCAAAATTATCTAATATTGAATTTTTCATAATTTTCTGAGATAGTCAATTTTTTTGGTAAAAAATTAAATACGGTATAAATATATGGTCTATGTTATGACATCATAATATCCTAAAAGTTATATATTAAAGGATATAAAATGAATAAATTACCAAATATAGATTTAACCTTTAAAATAATGTGTTTTTTATATTATTTTATAAATTTTATAAACCTTTAATGAATCCTATATAACCTATATTATATTTTAAGATTTTAAAATCAATTCTTTATGAACTTGACTCACTTACACATCACTAATGGTATTATTTTAATATGTTATTTTCCTTGGAAAATATTTAAAACCAATACTCTTTGGTAAAAACCAGTGGATAAAACCATGGGAAGTTTTGTGGTTTTAATTATTTTATTATATAGAGTCCAAAACCTAAGTATAGAAATTAATAAAGAATTACCATCTCTTTTGCTAGAAATACCCACCCAACATACCAATCCTATTCACTAAAAAAACATTTATCATGAATTTATTCTACCTCTATAAATTTATCCCATTTCATTCGTAAGCTCTTAAGAAGCTCCTCCCAATCTTTTAGAAGCACCCTCTCAAGGTAATGGATTCTCTCCTCTTTCTCCCCTTTATTCAATTACTTTCTTTATATAGTGCCTTTTCATTTCCAATTTTTCATATTGTAATATGTTTTTACAGATAACTTTATTTTACTTATGATTTCCATGTAATTATATACCACCTTTCACTCTCATGACACTCTTATATGAACCTTTATGCACACCCGTTATGCTGCTAAAATTATCTTGAGATTTTCCATGCCAAACATTTGTGTTGTGAATAATCAACCCCATTTCCACTTTAGGATATTCAAATAGATGTACCTATCCTTGATTTATTGGGTACATCCATGAATGTAACCCATAATAATTAATCATGGGCTTGAAAGTGATGAAATTTGTTCTTATGTTGTATAATCTATGTGGCACACAAATGCATGTACATGATATGAATGTGATGGGTGGGTCCATAATTATATTTGCATACAATGAATTAGTTAATGTTTTTATATCATGAGATACCATGTATGGTTAACTAGAGGTTATCCTATGAACACTATGTTATGATTTCTAAGTGGTTATCCTTGGCTTATTCTAATGTTGTCATGTTTTATGTTGTCTCCACATTCCTATGTTTCCTTGATGTTATCATTTTATATCATTATTTTATGTTCATGTTTTTTATTATTAACTTTTTATGTCACATTGATATTCCTCTTAACTCACATGTATTACTTTCACCATTATATCATTTGACTATTCCCTTTATAGGATTTATAGATCATACCTTTCTTATGTATGTCATTAGTTTATCTTGTACTGTATTAGAAGATCAATGGATTTTTAAGGGCATGTTATAAAGTTTAAAATAACATCTTTGTATCCCTGTTTTAGGTCAATGTGTTATGAATTTAATTTCTCAACGAAACTAGGCCTCTCAATCTTCTAGGATTATACTATGTGTATATTTGTGTAATAAATCATGAAATGTTGTATATAAAATATATGTGTTGTTATATATTTCAAAAATCCTCGATTATTTGATTGGACTCCCCAATATTAAAATTCATATTTGGATTTCATCAAAAATTGTATCCAAATAATATCACCACTAGATAGGGATAATTACCTTGATCCTGCTTGGTTAAGTTGACAAAAATACTTCATAAGAACTCTTTGATAAAAGTAAGTGTCCTAACGATGGTCTGAACAACACTTAGTTCTGTATTTCCATTCTTTATCAATTAATGAAAGGAATTTATACTTAATATTTACCTTAGGTATGTTTATTTATTATACATAAATTTTTACATTTCACCTTTTAGACACCTTGTTAATATTATGTGTATTATATATAATTAATTAACCATTTTATAATAAAATAACCTATAAATAATCAATTTATTTTAATTCCAACTTTCATGCTTTATTAATTCATTTATTCATGTGATCACAGTAAAGCATCCAGAAAAATTATCCATGCATCATACAAAAATACAATGAATAAAATGGATTGATCATGAGTTCTATAATGGTTGATTTATTTAGTGGGAAATAAATAAATCTAGTACCCTAGGGATGTAAAGGTTCTGATCTAGTCTTGTCTTGAGTTGCAGCATTCTACCAATGACCTTTGTATCTTTTGGTTTTATTTACCCTTATCTTAGGTTTTAAATAACCTCATTTCCATGGTGATCTATACTTTATATATGCCTACTCACACATAATCTCGGGGAATGATTATAATGGTTAATGGGTTTACATAAAAGAAACCATGGACACATAGGTCCTACATAATAGAGGTGGAATGGAAAACACATAGGTGATCGTTTTAATTTAATAATAATAAAACTATTTCAATTAAATTAAAATAAACCCAACACTTACATTGGTTTGTCAAAGATTATGATTAGTCATATACATGCATTAAATACACATTTAATAAAAAATAATTCATTTAAATCTTTCTTAATTAAGATAAATTAGCTAAATAAAATAAATTAATTATCTTATTAATTAATCAACTCATTTATTTTAATATCCATCCTAACACTCCTTGAGATACTATCCATTTTAATTTTAAAAAATTAATTTTATTTACAATTTACTATGTGATGACATGTATATGGAGGAAACATGGATTGTACATGTCTGAAATACTAGACATGGTCCTTTTCATATATTGTGAACTCACAAAACATGTAGAACACACTATATTTCATGTAATTATAGGGCATGTACTATCAATAAATTACACATAGACTTGTATTTAATTATAATTTGGGTAATACTATTAATGAATCTAGAGTAAATGATGTGTAAGGATCATACACAATGTTTATTTTTGATATTTACATGAAAATTAATTAAGCATTTAATATTCCATTAAAACCTTTAACATGAAGTCTACTGTCAATAAATGACTCACAATTTTTTTTATTAGGTTTAATGGTGAGATAAATTATTTTTTATTTTCTATATAAACCTTCAAGAGATACGGGGTGTGTATAATCTAGCCACACACTGTGTATTTTTATCACCGTATATACGTGGTACATGCCTAGGGACTCAACGTGTATTTCACCATGAACATTTTTTAGGTACACATCATGAAAAACAACTAAACATAGTATAACCATTGTGCTTCATGACTATTAATACCAAAATGTATTGTAATAAATTTATGACATGTATTTTACTTTATGGTTTCCATTTCAAAAATGCATTGACTACATGGAGTGTACAAAAATTACATGAATTGTAATATGAAAAGTTATGATCCAATCTAGCTTGGTCAATATGCACCGTGTAAGGATTCCACATGCCATTTTATTCATATGACATGTCAAAATTAATTCAAGGCTCATCCTGGTGAAAATAAATTGGATGCAAAATGTGAACCTATTGGATAGAAGTCAGTAATCAAGTTTTATCTTTCTAGAATCATCAAAACCACAAGATGGATTATTTAGATTCTCTTAATCTATTTTTAATGTATTCTTGGATATATGAAGTTTAAAAAAGAAGAAATATTGATTTTAATATTAAAGAAAAAAATATGGAAATGAAAATTTACATTAAATACAAAAATCGATCAATGATTAATAAAAAATTATAAATTTAAAACCAACCACTCTGATACTACTTGAAGGTTCTAGGTGAAGAAGAAACCATTCAAGTCTATTTCCAATGATGGTTTTCATTTAATTTGATGAATAAATCATAAGACCATGATTAATAACTACATGTATCATGATAATATTCACTGAACCATAATGAAAGAATCTAAAAACCATATTGGATCATTCAAATTAAATCTATAATTAATTTAATAATAAAAAATACCTCCGATTTGAGTTCTTTCTTTGATGCAGGTGTTGATTGATCAAATGTATATTCAGATTGATCCATCACTATGTTGAGAGGATCAAAAGTAAAATTATTCTAGTGGTGATCCAAAGATTCTCCTTATAAAGAAACTTGATTTTCCTATATTAAAATTACATAACTTTTGCAGAATACTTAATTAATTATAAAAATAGACACCCAAAGACCGTATTAGTCTAGTTCCTTTTGAAACATGGAAACATAAAAACTATTACATAAGTGAGCTACATTATCTCCCATTAGGTTCTTCTTATCTAACACCCTTCTTAGACACATAAAACATAATACATATATTCATAACCTAGGGAAGGAAACATAAAAAGGGGTGAGCTCAAATGCTCATTAAGGGTAAACATGGGATACATGTAAGAATAAACATGTGCACATGGGTATGGGATTGTGATCATAACTTTATAAGATCACACCCTCCATAAAATAAGATCATAAACATGAATCATGGCATAAATCTTGTAAGTTTATAAGAAATAAATCATAAGGAAATAAATAACATAAACCATGAAAGAATAGCATAGGGATAATACATGGAATTTTGGCAAACACATAAGCATATAATATGATTCTCATAATATCCATGGCATCGATACAAAGGCCATCTTAGTAGTATGTGAGCACTCCACATACCATCTTGGTAGTCATAGTTTTATCCCATGACCATATTAGTACTATGACTTCACTCCTCATACCATCTTTATAGTTATGGTTAACTCCCATTGTCATCTTAGTAGTCAAGGTTCACTCTTAAGAACATCTTAATCTATCTCAGGAGATATAAATCTCTACCCAATACATTTTAAGGAGATATAGGTTCCACCCATATCATAATTAAATCATACATGCAAGTTCCACAAGAACATAAAAAATCCTATCATAACCCATGAAATGAAATTGGCATCATAAAAATGTAATCATATCATAACCTTTGAAAAAATATATAGGTTTAATAATCATTTCATCAAAATCATAACCCGTGAAGAGAAGCGGGTTTCAAAATCATATAACCCTTGAAAGAGAAAATGGTTTCATAAACATCATGCCATAATAACATAAACCATTCAGAGAAAGAATATGAATGAAAACATTGAATCATTTCCCCATAAAGGCATGAGTAACACCAACATATTTAATCTTATATGGGAAATAATTTTGAAAGGTCTTTTAAAAACATTTCTTGAGTAAAATAACCTTTTTGAATTGAAAAATGATTTTTAGGGCATAAAAAATTTTTAAATACCTTTTTCTTTGAAAATAATTTGAAAAATAATAAAGGATTCTTTGAAACCATAAAACATTTTTAAAATAATTTTTCCAAGAAAATAATATTCCACGAGTCTATGAAATAAAATATATTTCCGACCGAAGAGAGAAATACAAACATATTTTTCTTAATTATATTAAGTAATAAAGAGTTGAAAAATAGTACTAGAAAATGAATATATATTGAATAAAAAAATATATGAAAACTAATGAGTTATCTTGATAGATATATCGTAATATTTAATCAATATAATCATAATCATAAACAATGTCAATAAATGATGAGGTTATTTCAGTAAAATCTTACCACATGGTAACTTGGGATCATACTATCTATGTAAGAAAATGGAAGTAAATTAAGATTAAAATATTATGAAAATAAGGATATTAATGATATAACATTTCTAATGGAAGTATATACTCCTTGAAAAATAATTTAGGTGTATAGAAAAACATGTGTCTCAAAGTAGGAAAATTGAGAAAAAACTCTTTTATCGATTTGGTAACTTTTGAAAAATAATACCCATGAAAAAAAGATAATTTATTATATATGTAAATACCCATAAATTTAATAATAATAATCATAAAATACATTCATGTTACATATAAACACCACACAAAATTAAAGTGTGGTGAGCATGGCATGTTTATCATGGAAATAAAAAGTGAGATGAAATTCCCTTACCTTGTGTCTTAACTTCCATAGTACACATACCAAACTAATGTATAATAAGTATAAGTTTAATATAAATTAATAATATAACCATATTAATATATATAATACTATATATATGATTTTAATATGACCTTATATTACCCATTTATGTTAAAGTAACGTTTTGGGTAATAACTGCTTTGTTTATCGTACGTGTTTTGACTGGTCATTATTGATCCTCATACTTAAATCACAATTTACTTATTTTAAGGATGCAAAACATGACTTATATATCATATATATTCATTATATAAAAATTTATTATAATACATAAAATATATATATATAAATGGAATACACCATTCTTGGAGATAGTAAGTCATATGTATGCATGAACACTGTTTCTATTTTCATTGCGTATTGAAAGAAAGAAAGTAAATGACACACATATATATGTATATAATATCATTAAATTTTAATTATTATTTCATATATATCATATAATCTTACTAAACCCATGATTAATACATTCCATTTAAAGTGTGAATGTATCACATCTCTTTGAGGAGGCGTTTGTCCACACTTCAACAAACAAAGTTATCGTATTTACAAAAAATGGAAAGCATGAAGGTAAAATTTATATAATAAATAAAAAATTATAAATAAATAATATATATCATATATATCATATAAAAATATATTTTATATCATAATATCCAACCATAATATGTGGTAAATTTTTAAAAAAACAACGTTTCGTTAGGCGGTAGTTTGTCGTACACAAGAACGGTAGGTTCATTACCCATTAGATGGAATTTTGTGTAAGTGCAGGAGAAATAATTAAAAAAAATAAATTCTTTGTATATTAAATATATTTAGGCTATTATGAGTGCATGAAATAACAATATTTTATGTGGTGGAGAAATAAAATCGAGTAATGGAGCTTGAGGAAGGATGTTACCTCTTTTTTGAGTAACTCCTTTTGGTTTACACCAAAGGGATTACTTGGATGGATTTATGACCAAGGGGAGGATTAAAAGAGTAAGGTATGTATTTTGGGTAGTATATTGGGAATATATTTTACAAATATAAGTGGTTTTAGAGGTGTGAATAAGGGGGATAGGTGGTGGCCTTTTATAGGGAATGGAGGGGACACACCTGGCATTTTTTAAAACAAGATAGGTATTCCCACGTTTTTACCTAAAAAAAGTCATAAAAATTAACAAAAATAAATAATTGAAGGATTGGGTCAAAAATATGGACATAAAATGGGATTTTTAAAAATTTATAGGTCTTTTTGTCTCTTAAATTTAAGATTTATTCCCTTGTTAAGCTTAATTTTACCTTAATCGTGATATTTAATCTTAATCACTTTCACTAATCTTTTTAGTAAAAAATTAAGTTTATTTTATTAAACAATAAATATAATACTTATTACAACCATTTATTTCCATTTTTTAAATTTAAATTCACGTAAGTGGTAAAATTAATTTTAATGCCATTCTCGCAGACAAGGTGAGAAAGTGAGTTTTTAAAGTGAGAATGTTGAAAATTTCATTAAGATTTTATATCTAAATTCAATATAAAAATATTTCAATGACCTATATTAGGTTAATATATAAATAATTTATCTAATTTTACTTTAAAAAAATCTAAAATATAATTTAAATATATAAATAATTTAGTTGAAAAACAGTTTTAAATTAAAATTCAATATTTTTCACTATTCATCCAAAAAATGAAAATTCCTAGAAAAATCACAAAAATTCACCCTAAGATAATTTTGAAATTCTAAATAAAAAATGATATTTATTTTATCAAATTAAATTTATAATATTGTTTAAAATTAATTTTATTATTGTTCAAAGAATGACATAAAACTGATTTCTTTTGAGAAAATATTATTTTTAAACATTTAAAGACTTTTGAAAAAAATCATATTTTTCATTATGAAAAATATAAATAATATTTGAAAAGTATTTATTACTATTTATATTACTAAATTTAAATATTTAGGTTATAATTATCTCATTTAAATAATTATAACAATAAAATGATGTTTCTTAGAAACCCAGTGTTGCGTATAACACACGCCAATGCAGTGTTGCATGTAGTGCATGACAAGTAGGTGCTGTGTGAAAGGATGTTTCTATTAGTGAAATATAAGAAATAAATTAAAATTATCTCATTTGAGAGAAAAAAAGGTCTATAAAAACCCAGGGTGTTATATTCTACCCCATTAAAATGGATTTCTCCCTCGAAATTCATCATTCGGGTAAAAAGAAATGAGGATTGTTCAGCTTCATCATATACTCAAGTTATCATGTAGCTTCATCTAATTGGTGATTTGTACACAAAACATTAACCTAGTGAGTGGTCCTATTTCTTATAACTTTCTCACTACTATCCATAATTTCAACTAGTTGTTCCTTGTAAGAAAGATCCTGCTCCAACGGTATGACCTCTAATTCAGTACATGTGAAGGGTCATGTATATACTTTCTCAAAAGTGATACATGGAACACATCTTGAACTTGATATAGATTTGGTGGAAGTTCTTTTTGATAGGATACCATCTCAATGTGATCAAGGATTTTAAAGGGACTGATATACCTAGGTCTTAGTTTCCCTTTCTTTCCAAACCTCATAACCTTCTTCAAGGGTGAGATTCATAGAAAAATATTCTCTCCAACCTCAAATTTTATAACACATCATCGGTTATCAACATAACTTTTCTTCCAAATTTGAGCGTCCTTGATATGATTCTAAATGGTCCTAACCTTGTTGACCATTTCTTTAGCGATATCTATCCCAATAGCTTTATTTCTCTAACTTCATCCTAACACGTTGGAACTCTACATTTCTTCCCGTAAAGGGCTTCATAAGGTTCCATATTAATTCTTGAGTGAAATCTATTATTGTAAGAAAACTTAACTATAATAAGGTATTGATCCCAACCACCTTTGAAATCTAGAGAACAAGTTCTCAACATATCCTACAGGGTTTGAATTGTTCTTTTAGACCGACCATCCATTTGAGGATGATAAGCTATTCTAAAACTCAATTATGTATCAAGTACTTACTAAATAATTCACCAGAACTTAGAGGTAAACCTCAGATCTGGATCCGATACAATGGAATGTGATACTACATAAAACCTTACCCCTTTCTTAATACATATCCTGAAAATCTGATCCAGAGATAAGTCTTCTATGATAGCGATGAAGTGTGCTGACTTTGTAAGGAGATCGACTACCACCCATATAACATTAAACTCTTTAGATGTTTTAGGGTGTCCAATGAGAAAATCCATAGTGATTTTATCCCATTTCCATTTTTTTATGGATAATGGATGAAACATACCATTATATTTTTGTCTTTCCACCTTAACTTGCTGGAATACCAAGCATCGAGATACAAACTCTTTGATATATCTCTTCATTCCATCCCCCAGAAGCATTGTTTCAAATACCTATACATCTTCATACTTCTAGGTTGAATAGAGAATGAAGAACTATGAGCTTCCTATAATAGATCCTTATACAAAAATTGTATGGAAGGAACACATAAATGGTTCCTGAACCTTATCATTCCATCCAGATCAAGGTTAAACTCAAGAACATTTCTAACTTTATTTTTTAGCTCTAAATATTCCTTCTGCATGTCCTTAATCTTCACTTAGATAGAGGTTTTAACATTCATTTGAGAAAGAAAATATTTCCCCTTCCTTCAGTACATTTAGCTCCGTCCTTTTAAAATATAGAAATATTGGATCTTTTGTGATCCTCATTATGGATAATCTAGCATGATCCTTTCAACTCAAAGCATCAGCCTCCTTTTTCTCTTTTCTAGGGTGGTAATGTATAGAATGGTCATAATACTTTATCAACTATAACCATATTCTTTGTAACATGTTAAACTCCTTTTGAGTGAATATATATTTCATATTTTTATGATCGGTATATATATATCACACTTTTATCCATAAAGATAATGCCTCCATATCTTTAGGGCAAAAATTACCACAATTAACTCCAAATCTTGAGTTGGGTAATTTTTCTCATGAATCATCTACCGCCATGAGGCATAAGCGATATCCATGTTATTATGCATAATAAAATATCCCAAAACCTTCTTGGATTCAACACTATATATTACAAACCCTTCTCCACTACAAGGTAATGTAAGTAATAGTGGACTTACTAACCTTATCTTCATTTCATTGATTTTTTCCTCACATTCATCTTTCCAGATGAACTTGACACCCTTCTGAGTTAACCAGGTCAGAGGATTATATAGTCATGAGAAATTCTCTACAAACTGTCAATAATATCCATATAAATCAATAAATCTATAGATATTAGCCACCATTGTTGGCCTAGGTCAACATTTAATAGCCTTCATCTTTAATAAATCTACTTTAATACCCTCTCTTGAGATTATATGACCCAAAAATGAAACATTATGTATACAAAATTCACACTTTTAAATTTTTTCATTTATTTTATCCTTATTTAGGGTATTTATTACAATTATCATGCTATTTTCATGCTCCTCATTTCCCTTTTAATAGATAAAAATATCATCTATAATGACTACCACAAACTGATCGAGGTAATCTCTAAAGACTCTATTCAATAAATTCATGAAGATAGCAGGGGAATTAGTTAGAAAAAAATCCATTACTATATATTCATAGTGTCCATACCTTTTACATGATTCCATCTTGGGTATATCATCTTTATTGACCCTAGATTGATGACATCTAGAATGAAGGTAAGTCTTGGAAAAGTATAGAGCTCTGTGAATTTGATCAAATAAGTCATCAATATAGGGAAGAGGATACTTGTTCTTGATTGTGATCTTGTTCAAATCCAGATAATCAATGAAGAGTCTCATTGACCCATATTTGTTTTTCAAAAATTAATAGTTTCATTCCAAGGTGACACACTTGGCCAAATGAATCCATTATCAAGGTTTTCTTGGAGTTTCTTCTTCAATTCCTGCAACTCAATTGGGTTCATTCTATAAAGAGTATTTGAAATTGGTGTAGAACTGGGTATGAGTTCTACTGAGGTATTAATTTCGTGCTTCAGTGGAAGGACATTAAACTCTTCTAGAAAGAAATATGCAAATTCTCGAATAATAGGCATATCATCGATGTTGATTTTCTCCCCATGAATTTGAGATAAACAACCCTTCAAAATGGGAATTAATACCCATACAATGGTTGTAATATCCATAGGATGTTCATAATTTTCATCAAATTTATGGGTGATTATAGGAGGTTTTGAAATATCAAACATAACTTCCCTTCCTCAATAATTTATGCGAGATTTATAAATAGAAAGAAAATCCATGCCTAAGATGACATCAAATTAAACCAAAGGAAGAATGATAAGTTTTTTGGGAAGCACATTCCCACAAACATCAACTAGAGGGGAATCATAGAATTGGGATGCAATAATCGTTCTATTTGGGGTTTTCATTGATAATTCCACATATAATAGTTTTGGTGGAATCTTAACACCCTTGGAAAATTCTTTAGATATGAAAGAGTGGGTAGAATCTAGAATAAAATAAGACATTAGTAGTTCTAGAGTGGATGGTAAGAGTACCTTTCACCATATCATTATTGCAACCCTCATCATAAATAGTGATTTCATGAGATTTCCCTTTGTAACTAGGCTTAAGATGCTGTTGAAATCGATTATCATAACCTGCCCTTAGGTTTGGGAATTTGTTAGTATAATTACCATTATCATTACACTTGTAGCACTAAAGAGTGTGAGGTTTATTTTGTTCCATTTTTCTCCATTTGCACCATTATATTACTTATTCCCATCACTTTGGCTATAAAATTCATGATGACCTTCCCTTCCATACTTAAAACATTTATTATAACCCTTAAATAATTTTCCTCTATGCTTATTCCCATACTTAGAGTATAAAGGAAAGCTCACATTCTTCTCTTTATGGTTTATATATATATATTTTAAATTTTGTATTCCTTTTATTTTCAAAACTATGGGATTGATAGGTGACTCCAACCTCTATTTCAGCCTTGATTTCACAGTACACAATATATTCATAGGTACTAAAGTTTCTTATAGAAAAAACTCTTTTGAGACTTTGATTTAAGCCACTAAAGAACCTATCAACTTTACTTTAGGGTTGGATAATAATTCCTGAAGCATACCTCACAAGCCTTATGAAATTAGCCTCATAAGTACCAGCAGATTCATCATCCATCTGATTTAACTCAAGGAATTCATTCTCTATATTTGTAAAAAAAAATCGAGGAAAGTAATTATTGAAAAATAAGTTCTTAAACAAATCATAATCCATGGATTCAATCTCATCTTACTGCATCATATTCTTGATTAGCATCCACCACTAGTCTACTTTTCCTTCTAACTGATAAACAACCAGAATGAATTTATCATGCTCTGAACACTAGATAATGGAGAATATATTTTTATTAGTACTGATCCATTGTTCAAAAACAAGTTGATTATATGAACCACTGAAAGAAGGTGGAAATTTCCTCATGAAGGACTCAACAAAATTTTTTCCCTCTTTTTATCATTTGGAATTTCACCATGATTCATAGCTTGAGAAAGCTGTATAAACATAGAAACAAGATTTTTCATTTCATATCTCATTGAATTCAGTTATCAGGAGTAAAATTATTACATTTTCCCAAACAATCTCCATTAACACCATTCCTTTAGGTTCTAACCATCGAATAAAACCAAAATCATAGATTAAAAAATAGTTATCATAATGAGGAACCACATAATCATGAAAATTCACTTATAAGATGTCTAAATTATGAAACCTCCTAAATATGTGACACCTTAGGTTTATCCTAGGTTATTCATTGCTAAATTCTATTTAAATCCTTCATGATAGTTTATGAAGAGTTTGTTAATTAAAAAATCATATCCCTTGAGAGTGTCAAACCAGGTGTGAAACAAGGCCCATTGACATGTACCAGGTTATGCAGAGTTAGGCCCAACACACCTTATCATAGTTGGTTCTACTAGGCACATATGTTCTAGAGCCACATCCACTTATAGTATCCCGATGTGGATTTATTTCTAGGAAAACACTCTCTCAATTTTTAACTAAGATTCCAGGACATTTTCCTATAATTTTCCTTATCCTTATACTTATCCTTAGGAATTACCTTAGGGTTCTCACTAAGGTTTTCTCATCCTTGATTCCAAATGTTAACTAAACTATTTCTCTGATACCAACTATAGAGACCCTTTATTTTCATACATTAAAATTACATAAATTTTTTGGAATACTTAAAAATTATACAAATATAATCCCAAAGACCGTATTAGTCTATTACCTTTGGAAACATGGAAACATAAACATCAGTACATAAGTGAGATACATTATCTCCCTTTAGTTTTTTCATGACTATCAATTTTATCAGACACATAAAAAATAATACATATCTTCATAACCTAGGGAAGGAAACATAACAAGGGGTGTGTTTATATTCTCAGTAAGGGTATAAAATGGAGACATGTAATATATGAGAACATAACCATAACATTAGAAGATCATACCATGCATATCATAAGATCATAAACCTGAATCATGGCATAAAACTTAGTAGTTCATAATACATGAATCAAAAAGAAATAAATGAAATATGACATGAAAGCATAACATATAAATAAGACATGGAATTATGGAATACACATAAGAATATAATATGATTTCCATAGTAGTCAAGGCATCACTTCCAAAGATATATTAGTAGTATGGGTTCACTCCCCATACCATCTTGGTAGTCATGGTTCACTCCCATGTCCATATTAATAGTATGAGTTCACTCCCCATACCATCTTGGAATTCATGGTTCACTCCCATAGCCATATTAGTATCCAAGGTTCCCTCCCAAGACCATCTTAGTCTATCTCATGAGATATAAATCTTTACCTAATACATTGGAGGGATATATAGGTCACATCCATATCATAATGAAATTATACATACATGTTCCAATTAGATAATAGAAAATAATATCATAACCCATGAAATGAAATGGATATCATAAAAATTTAATCATTTCATAACTTGTATAAAAATATATAGGTTTCATAATCATTTCATCAAAATCAAAACCCATTAAAAGAAGTGGGTTTCAAAATCATATAATTGGTGAAAGAGAAAAGAGTTTCATAAAGATAATACCATCAAAACATAAACCATTAAGAGAAATAATATGAATGGAAACATTAAATAATTTCACCATAATGGCATGAGTAACACCTAAAGATGCCATCTTATATGGAAAATAATTTTGAAATATATTTTAAAAACATTTCATGAGGAAAATATCCTTTCTTCATTGAAAAAAACTTTAAAACATAAAACATTTTTGAAGACCTTTTTCCTTGAAAATAGGTTTGAAAACTTATAAAGGAATCTTTAAAAATGATAAAACATTTTTAAAATCCTTTTTCAATGAAAATAATCTTCAATGATCATTTGAAAATATTTTTGAAAACATGGTTTTTTAAATAAAATAGATTTCTGACCAAAGAGAGAAATATGTTCAGATTTTTTTAAAAAACATTTTCTTAATTATAGTAAGTACCACAGTGTGTAAAAGTAGTACTATTACATGGAGATATATTGAGTAAATATAGGAGAATAAAAATTGTGAGTTTTATTAAGATATGATCATAATATTTCTTTAATGGAAACATAATCATAAACAATCCTGATAAACAACAAGATTGTTTCAATAAAATATTACCACATGGTAACTTGGGATCATACTATCCATGTAAAAAATGGAATTAAATAAATCCTAAAATATAATTAACAGATGAATATTCATGATATAATATGTCAAATGGATATATATACACCTCAAAAAAGAATGTAGGTGCATAAAAAACACATGTCTCAAAGAATGAAAACATAGACAAAACTATTTTATCAATTTGGTAACTTTTGAAAAATAATACACATGGAAGAAATATCCTAGTATATATATGTAAATAAACATATATTTAAGAATAATAATCATATAATACATTCATATTTAGTATATACACCACAAAAAATAAAAGAGTGGTGAACATGGTATGTTTATCACAGAAATAAAAAGTGAGATGAAATTCCTTTACCCTATGTCTTAATTTCCATTATACACATACAATCATCTCGTATAATAAGTATAAGTTTATTATAAATCTATCACAAAACCATATTCATATATTTAATAATAATATATATATATATATATATATATATATATATATTATTTTCTTATGACCTTCTATTACCCGTTTATGATAAAGTAACGTTTCGGGTAATAACTGCTTTATTTATCGTATGTGTTTTGAATTTTCATTCATGATCCTATTAATTTAATCAAGATTTTCTTATTCATATAATTTAAAACATGAATTATACTTATCATATAAATTTAGTATATAAAAATTTATAATAATCCATAAAGATAAATATATTAAATGGAATACACCGTTCATGGAGACGGTAGGCTGTACGTACACCTATACGTTGTTTCCATTTTCATGGAATATTTGAAGAAAGAAATTAAATAAAATATATGTATATATGTATATAATATCATTAAATTCATATTATTATGTCATATATGTCATATAATTCTACAAAAATCATTCTTAATACATTCCATGTAAATTGTGAACGAATCACATCGTTTTGAGGATGCGATAGTCCACACTTCCATAAATGAAGTTATCATATTTTAAAAATTGAAATAATGAAGGTAAGATTTATATAATAAATAAATAAGTATAAATACATCATACATGGTAGGTACATGGGTGTGGGTACAAAGGGAAGAAACTTGCAGACATAGTGGTTCACAACCAGGACCTCCTCAACTCACCGCTACAGGTACCGCTGGGGCATAACCACTGAACTGTACCCCATGGAGAATAAGTATAAATACATCATATATATAATATATATCATTTAAAAATATAGTTTCAATCATAATTACAAACCATAATATGTGGTAATGGTAAAATGAACAACAACATTTCATGAGGCAGTTGTTTTCTGTACACAAGAACTGTATGTTCGTTATCCATTAGATGGAAGTGTGTGTAAGTTTGGGTAGAATAATTAACAAAAAAACACATAAATATATTAAGTATACTTATGATATTATTTTTTCATTAAATAATAAGTTTTATGTTGGTTTATAAAGAAAATAAAATAAAGGAGCTTGAGGAATGAGGTTACCTCTTCTTTGGGTAACTCCTTTTGGTTTTCACCAAAGGGATTAGTTGGATAGATTTATGCTCAATGGGAGGATTAAAGGATTAAGTTAGCGATTTTGGGAATTTTATTTGGTAAATATTGGCCTAAAATAAGTGGTTCTAGAGGTTTTAATACGGTTGAGAGTTGGTGTACTTTTATAGGGAAGGGAGGGGACACACTTGACATTTTTGAAAACTAGTTATGTGTTCCTACTTTTACCTAAGAAAAGTCCTAAAAAATCAACAAAACTCAATAATTTAAGGTTTATGGAAAACATATTTCCATAAAATTTGTTTTGTACAAGTTTCTACGTCATTTTTTCAATTTTTTTTTATGGTTTATTCCCTTGTTAAGTTTAATTTTACCTTAATCCCTGTAATTAATCTTAATCACTTCCACTAATATTTTTTGGTAGAAACTTAATTTGATCTTTTTAGAATATATATATCATATTTATTAAAAAAATTACTTAAATTTTTATTAATTTAATTAATAGAAGCATAAAAATTAATTTTAAGGCTAATCTCACAGTTGTGGCGAGAAAGCGTGGTTTTAAAGTGAGAATGTTCAAAAAGTTTATTAATATTTTATATCTAAATTCAATAAAAAAATATTAAAGTGAAATAAATTGGGTTAATAAATGTATAATTTATTTAATTTTACTTTAAAAGAAACTTAAAATATAATTTAACTCTATAAATAAATTAGAAAAAAAGATGTTTTGAATTAAAATTAAGTATTTTTCACTATTCATCAAAAAATGATGTTTCTCAGAAAAATCCCAAAAATTCACCCTAAGATAATTTAGATATTTTGAATTAAAAAATAATATTTATTTTATCAAATTAAATTTATAAAATAGTATAAAATTAATTTTATTATTGTTCATAGAAGGACATTAAAAACATTTCTTTTGAGAAAATAATATTTTTAAACATTTAAAGACTTTACCGAAAATTATATTTTTCATTATCAACATTATAAATAATATTTGAAAATTAGTTATTACTATTCATATTACTAAATTTAGTATCTATGTTATAATTATATTGTTTAAATAATTATAACAATAAAATGATGCTACTTAGAGATACAGTGTTCTGTGTAACACATGCCAAGTTGTTGTTGCATGTTTCGCATGCCAAGTTGATGACTTAGTGAAATGAAATAAATAAATGAAAATTAATTAATTCAATATAATAAAAGGTCCACAAAAACTTGGGGTTCTACACTCCTTGATCTCAAAGAATCAGCTATGGTACTTTGGGTGCTAGCTCGATGGTACCGATCAACTTGTGTCACTTGTATTTGTTCGCAACACAATTATTAATAATTGAATGATTGAGTTCAATTTTATAATTATTTAGGAGTTAGGTGGAATAAGTTATCTTGATATTGAGATAAAAATCTAGAGAAGTTCTTTGAAGATGTAATTCTCTAGAGTGGAAGTTGTTTTTCGCAACCAAAAGATTTACAACACCTCCAGTAAAATGTTATAATCAGGAATATATATTTCTAGTGTTATTGGATTAGTAATTTTATAACACCTCATTTAAAAAAAATAACATTATATTTGTTAGCGTATACAACACGCAACACCAAGCATAAATAAAATATGAAATATTATATAAATATGACCGTTATAACCTAGATGTTGAATTGGTGGGTATGAATATGAATAACTATATTATGAAATATATATAAAGTTACTAATAAATAAAAATGTCTTTGTTAACACTTTGTATAAAATCATTAATTTTTTAGTAGATTCATATTATGCTTCCAAAATATGTTTTCTTTAAACACGATTTTTATTTCTTTGGTGAGAAAATATTATATTTAATTTATGAAAATTTTAGAAAAATTATTTGATAGAATTAAAATAATTTTTAAAATAAACATGAAAAAATTATCATATATTGATGTTTTATAAATTTTCTAAAAATATTGTTTTTTTGATGAATAGTAACAAAATACTGAATTTTATTGAAAGAAATTTTTTTATTTCAAGCATTTAAAAAGTTCCATTTTTTTAAAAAATGTTAAAATTAGTTATTATATATTATGAATAATCCAATTAAGTTCATTTCAATAAATTTTAAGGTTGAATTGGGTATAAAATTGTTTTTATACTTAAAAGAATTTTTTATTAAAAAAATTGTATTTTATTGCATTATACGTTTTTATATTAAATTGATTTTTGGAACTTTTATAAATTTAATCATGAAAACTAGATTCCATATTTATAATCATAAGGTTAATTTTTTTTAAATGTTGCCCTTTTATTTTTTTTCAATATGAGTAGTAACCATACTAAATTTTTGCCATCTCGATAAGGGTAAAACAAGTAAAATTAGGTTAAAAATGTAGGATAAGGAATTTATATAAAACTTGAATTTATCCTATTTTATGTGTAACAGACCGAGATTTTATGAAAAATATTCTTTTTAATTTCATTAATGTCTTGTGTTGTATGCTACACCAAAAGGAGCTTGCACAACACGCATCCTTGACTTGCATTGCATTACACGCAATCGGGACCTTCCTCGATAGCGTGTGTAGTACACAATACCGAGTTTCACTAAACAATGATTTGCTATTAAAACATTATTAAAACTAGCCGTTATGAATAGTAATAACCACTTTTTAAAATTTTATAAATTTTATTTTTCAAAATGAACTTCATTTTTGGATTCGAAATATCGAAATTAGCCTAGGGTGAAATTTTGGTATTTTTCTGAAAACTTTCAATTTTTGATGAATAGTGAAACCACTAAGTGGTAGTTAAAAAAACTGAATTTTTCATAAAACTTAATTTTACCGCTTCTGTGAGTGGAATTTCAAAAATCCGAGAGACACGGTTGATGGCAGTAAGTAAAATGTGGTTCAATGAGATGAAAATAATTTTTTTGGTGAATAGTAACTTTTTACTTTTTTTTACCACGGTTAAAAGTAAATAGGGTAATTAAGGGTAAAAATGATATTATTATTACCCTAACACATGTCCTAATTCTATTGGACAAGTTTAATTCGACCAAAAACAACCTTATGAATAAAATATGACCATTTAGGCCCACTTGGATTAGATTAGGACATTTATTATTAATTTATTTAAAGAAGGGTTAAAATAGTTAAAATCAAAGTTTAATAAGTAAAGCATTTTTAATATTGGGTTATACATAAGATAAATTCTACTATAAATAGTAATTAGAAATATAAAAAGATTTCCTACATAATGGTATTTTATTTGTAATTTTTAGACATTAAATAATTTAATTTATTTATGACACAAAGATGATGCAGTAATTATCTTATTAATGAAATATTGACATAATTGATGTTATAAATACCCAAATAAATGTAATTTCAGACTTTTTATGAAATAAAATAATTTTCTAGGTTAATATGACATATTATTATTGATTTAATTTACTTTTTTAGAACTAATCATTCTGTTATGATTTTCACAAAAATCAATTACAAAATAGTGTCAAAATTGACATAAAATAGTTTTTAAAACAAATATTATATTATTAATTGTTATTTTATTCCTAAAAATATAAGTTTCATCCAAATGACTTAGATAAGGTTATATATATTAATAATAAACAACTTGGGGTTCGTTTGGCTTCTTATAGTAAGTTTATTAACCTTATAGTATAAGAACACAAGAAGACACAGTAAAAGTAAAATTATTTTACTTAATGTTAAATCTAAATGATAAGGTTAAAATAGGAACCTAAACTTGTCTAAATTCTATTGGATGAGATTATTTCGACCCATCCCAACCTTATCTTAGAAATGAATCAATTTGGAGCTATTTAAAACTGAATTTGACTTTATAATAAAATAATAGTTTTAGTTATTCCAAAGGTGCCCCTCTCCTCCCTTATAAAAGGGCACCTCCTCCCTCTCTTCCTCACACCACTTTGAGCCTTCAAGATCTGCCAAACCCTTCAAAATTACCTTCTACAATTCCCTAGAAACATCCTAGAGGTTCTGTTCTTCCTCAAAGACCAATTTTAGTGCCCTAAAAGGAGATCTCAAAAAGGCGCTTCAAAGAAGAGGTAATGTCCGTTACCGATTATTTCATCGTTATTTCTTCTTCCACTTCTTCTTCTTAGGTTGTTTCATTATGAAGTAATAACATCAGTATCACTTATATTCTGATATGTTATTATAATAAGAAACAACCTTATTTCACCATCTATCCATCCTACGGAAAACAAAATCACTGCGCGTGCGTACGTACGGAATACCGTCTCCACGCCGTAGTGTAATCTATTTTCCACCACCACCTTACTTGGATGGGTATAATGGTGTACATAATAACTATATATGATTATTGTAAAGTGATATTGATTCTGAAATTGTATACATACACACCAATAAAATTCCACGATCATGAGAACGATATCATCGCTCGTGCGTACGTACGGACTACCGTCTCCACGACACGATGAGATTCATTCTCCACGTTAACCATTCATGAATGATTATAAAGTATATATAATAATTAATAATGAAATATATGACATAATAATGATTCTGGATTTATGTGTATATATATGTATGTCATCTACTTAATTCCATTCAACTCAATAAAGAAAAGAAAACATCGTTCATGCGTACGTACGGTCTACCGTCTCCATGAACGGTGTATTTCTTTCCATTTAATGATCTATTATATATATATATATATTCTGAATATATATTATATATAAATCATGTTTTATATTCTGGAATTAAGTAATCATGATCTAAGTAATCATATGAATAATTACAAGTCAAAACACGGACGACAAATGAAACGATTTTACCCAAAACGCTCTTTACCATGGAATTTACAAAAGAACGGGTAATATAAAGACATAATTGAACCATATATGATATCATAACAATGAGTATTATTCTGGAATAATTCAATGACATTATTTAAATCAATATACAAGAGGTTCGGACACATACGAAGCAAATCAGACCTAAGGTAAGGGAAATATCACAATCTCATTTTTATCGGAGATTGTTTATACTTTGGTAATTACTGGGGTGTATTTTATCATCCACAACCATGTTTCCTCAATATGTAATATTATTTCCATTCACCTACAATTGTTTAAATCCTATTTTATCCTTCGGTGAGTTTTTAGTAAAAGATATGAAAGGAATCTTTTGTCGTTTTTCGTATGAGGTATTTTTTTGAATTTTCCGACAAAAGTACGAGAAGAATATTTTTTAACTTATACGGCATGAATGGATTTTTAAAACATTATTTCCAAGAAGCTTCATTTAAAAGTTTTCAAGTTTATTTTTAATCAACTTCTTTTAAAATTGTTTGACATGTTAAGAAAGGAAAAGTGTTTTTGATGTAGAAAGGATATTTTCCTCAAGAATGGAGTTCAAGTGTTTTATCAAAATTATATTTCATCTAAGATAATAAAAGGGTTTTGTTTTTATCCCTATTATTAAATTGATTTGATTATGTTGTGACAGAATTATTTTTATGAATTCCTTTATCTTATATGAATTGTTTTATGATGTCACGATGTTTAAGAATCCCATTTTTATTACATGGGTTATTCTATGATGTATGGTTTATGATTTTGTGGCACACATAAGAATGGTATCATTATGAGATGGGTGGGAACTATGTCTCCCTCCAATGCATTGGGTAAAGATTTTATATCTCATGAGATAGACATGGCTGGAACGGTAGGATATACCGGTTCAGTGAAAATGGACTGAAACGAGGAGTGAACTCGGTTCAGAAAGGGACTTTGTCCACTAAGATAGTCTTGGCAGTGAGTCTTGAATAACAAGATACGATTCTCTATGATTATGTGTGTATGCCACAAAGTTTCATGTTTTATGTTATGATTATTGGGATTCCATTTCACTACTATGTTTTATCCCATTTTATGAAATTATGATCACTTTTGCAGGTTAAGATTTCCAAAAGATATGTTCTTATGAATATGACGTGATTGATATTTCTTTTGTTTACCCTTACTGAGCATTTGAGCTCACCCTTTTATGTTTTCTTTTCCCCAGGACGTAAAGAAAGGATTTAGGTTAAAAAAAGAAGATCTTTATGGAAGATGTTGAAGATCTTTCACCACGATTAGAAGATTTTATTCCGAGTTTCCAAAGACACTAAACTATTATAGTCCTTGTGTGTGTGTTTTTGTTATGTACTAAGAATTCTACAAAAGTAATGTAATGTCTATGTACGTCAAGCTTCGGGTCTCTACAGTTGGTATCAGAGGAAAGGTTTAGTCAACCTTTGGAAACTAGGATGCGAAAACATTAGTGAGATCCCTAGAGATATTTCTAAGGTATGTCTAGGGATGTCCCTAAGGATAAGTATAAGTATAGGATATAGTCCTAGAACTACGGTAACGATCAAAGAATTTAACCTAAGATGTTAGATATTGAGGATACTCCCCCTTTATTATGTTGTTTTCCCTAGCATGATTTTTGCCTCTCACACTATTCTTTATGGGTTTTAGACGATGGATGGAACCTGAAGGAACCGTGTTGATCAATGCAATGGAAAATGCAATGATTTTCCTCCTGAACAAACAAATGTTATGGGAGATGGAGTGAAAAATCTTATTGCTATACTTACACAAGCTATGAATCATTCTCGACTTCCAAATGAGCAGAGAAGGGAACAATATTCTATTGAGTCCTTCATGAGGCAACATCCACCTTCTTTCAGTGGGTTTTCTGATCCACTTGTTTCTGAACAATGGATCAGTACTACTGAAAAGATATTTTAAGTTCTTAAATGTTCTGAACATGATAAAGTCATCTTAGCAGTATATCGTTTGGAAGGTGAAGCTGATAAATGGTGGAATCTTATCAAGAATACGAGGCAAAGAGATGAAATTGAGTCCATGGAATGGGATGAGTTCAAGAACTTATTTTTCAATAAGTACTTCCCTCGTATTCTTCGAACAAATATGGAGAAGGAGTTTCTTGAACTAAAGCAAAAGGATGATGAATCTGTTGGTATATACGAAGAAAATTTTAAAAGGCTTGCAAGGTAGGCATCTGGATTTATCATCCAAACTGAAACTAAAGTTGATCGATTCTTCAGTGGCTTAAAACCAAATCTTCGAAGGGCATTAGCTATAAGAGACTTCAGTAGCTATGAAGAAATTGTGCGTTGTGCTATCAAGGTAGAAATAGAAGTTGGTGTTACTTTTCCATCTCATAGTTTTGACAAGAAACGAAAGATGGAGTTCAAGGATAAATCTCAGAATAATGGTGAAAAGAAGATGAATGTTTCCTTATGCTCAAAGTGTGGAAAGAAGCATGGTGGAGATTGTCTTAAAGGGACTAGAAAATGTTTTAAGTGTGGAAAATAAGGTCATCGAGCAGCTGAGTGTCGAAGTAATGGAAAAAGGGTTTCTAATGATGTGAATAAAGAAAAGACTGCAGAGAATGCACCAACAACACTTCAATGATTCAAGTGAAAGGAAATGTGGCATTATGCAAATAAATGCCCTAATCCAAGGGTTAGTGATGATCGACGTGAGCAACCACTTAAGGCAAAGGACAAAGGGAAGTCACATGCGATCACCAGTGGCGATGTTGAATATGACAACGATGTGGTGTAATGATTAAGTGTTTATGTAATGGGATTCCAGAATAATGTTGTATATAGTATTGTGGAATATTGGAATATTTATGTTTTGGTCTATTGTGGTTTTCAGTAATTTTATGGCATCGGTAACCATGAAAAGTGATTGAAATATTTTTGGAAAGCAGATGATATGCACATAATGAAGGGATAAAGAGAATCTAATATGTTTGATAGTATTCATGAGCTCATGATTGATATAAGGACTAAGTGATATCATGGTTTGAAGATATAGAATTTTGAGGATTTTGGTATGTGGAAAGTGTTAACTTTTAACTGCATTCATGTTTTCACTAAGGTTCAGTGGATATTCATTATTCAAGAGAATACATGATTAAGGTATTCACATATTTGTAATTTGACCAACAAGATATATCTTATGATATATGGGGGATAAATGATGGCATTCACGTGATCATTTTCTTTATACTATGAGCTTGGACCGAAGTATTTTAGATAAGCCTAAAGATTGGAATGGATTATGTTGGAAATAAGTTCGTATTGTTTAAGGATAAAACTTTTTTTGATATTGATGATGGGATGTTATAGTAATATAGCTTTAGAAAAAGGACAACTTGCAGGACGGGCGACAGCCCATCGCGTCGGACAAGGCTGTGGGAATCGAACCCACAACCGAAGTGCGACTGGCCTTTATCGCCTACCACTGGCCTACAGGAAGTCCCTGTTTAGTAGAAACTAGTTTTATTATATTAATCAGTATGATATATGAAGTATAAGTCCATTTTAGGAACCATATATGATTAATCTCACTATAGACTGACTTATGTATTTTTGATAACTTTTCTAACCTTTTGTTTGAGACCGATAGAATGACCCATAATTTTATCATATGATCTGCTAACACATCACGAATGAAAAATTCAACTTCATTTCTTTAATAGATGAAGTGGAAATTTTCCAAAGAATGACAAACGGTGAGACTATACCAAAATCACGAAAGTATTTCTTCTAATTCCAATTTCATCAACTTTAGGGAAATGATCTTGAAAACCAAAAATGTTGTCCTAGTGCTCTTATATCTGATGAATCATATGGTACCTTAGATCATCACAAATTTATGGCTTTGTGATTGCTGGCTTTTCCATAGCCATGTTCTCTACTACTCTCCATCAGAACATGATGGTTAGATTTCTCTTCCATATCCATATTTTCACCTATGTGGAAACCCAGTGATTAGTTTATTTGGGTAACCGTTACGTTTCATACTTTTGTTTTTAAAGATTGGTTTTGGTATTCCTTTTTATGATGTGGGTTTCTATTAAAGAAACTTTCGAATAGTAAACCATTTATAACCCCGATGAATTTCGAGGGCGAAATTCATTTTAAGGGGGGTAGAATGTAATAGCCCGAGATTTTATGAAAAATATTCTTTTTAATTTCATTAATGTCTTGTGTTGTATGCTACACCAAAAGGATCTTGCACAACACGCATCCTTTACTTTCCTTTCATTACACGCAATCACGACCTTCCTCGATAGCGTGTGTAGTACGCAATACCGAGTTTCACTAAACAATGATTTGCTATTAAAATATTATTAAAACTAACCGTTATGAATAGTAATAACCACTTTTTGAAATTTTATAAATTTTATTTTTCAAAATGGACTTCATTTTTGGATTCGGAATATCGAAATTATCCTAGGGTGAAATTTTGTTATTTTTCTGAAAACTTTCAATTTTTGATGAATAGTGAAACCACTAAGTGGTAGTTAAAAACACTAAATTTTTCATAAAACTTAATTTTACCGCTTCTGTGAGTGGAATTTCGAAAATATGAGAGACATGGTTGATATCATTAAGTAAAATGTGGTTCAATGAGATGAAAATAATTTTTTGGTGAATAGTAACTTTTTACTTTCTTTTACCACGGTTAAAAGTAAATAGGGCAATTAATGGTAAAAATGATATTATTATTACCCTAACACATGTCCTAACTCTATTGGACAAGTGTAATTCGACCAAAAACAACCTTAGGAATAAAATATGACCATTTAGGCCCACTTGGATTAGATTAGGACATTTATTATTAATTTATTTAAAGAAGGGTTAAAATAGTTAAAATCAAAGTTTAATAAGTAAAGAATTTTTAATATAGGGTTATACATACGATAAATTCAACTATAAATAGTAATTAGAAAGATAAGTAGATTTCATACATAATGATATTTTATTTGTAATTTTTAGGCATTAAATAATTTAATTTATTTATGACACAAATATGATGCAGTAATTATCTTATTGATGAAATATTGACATAATTGATGTTATAAATACCCAAAAAAATCGAAATATCAGACTTTTTATGAATCAACTAATTTTCTAGGTTAATATGAAATATTATTATTGATTTAATTAACTTTTTTTGAACTAATCATTCTGTAATGATTTTTCACAAAAATCAATTACAAAATAGTGTCAAAATTGACATAAAATAGTTTTTAAAACAAATATTATATTATTAATTGTTATTTTATCCCTAAATATCTAAGGTTCAGCCAAATGAAATAGATAAGGTTATATATATTAATAATAAACAACTTGGGGTTCTTTTGGCTTCTTATAGTAAGTTTATTAACCTTATAGTATAAGAACACAAGAAGACACGGTAAAAGTAAAATTATTTTACTTAATGTTAAATCTAAATGATAAGGTTAAAATAGGAACCTAAACTTGTCTAAATTCTATTGTATGAGAGGATTGCGACCCATATCCACCTTATCTTCGAAATCAATCAATTTGGAGCTATTTAAAACTGAATTTGACTTTATAATAAAATAATAGTTTTAGTTATTCCAAAGGTGCCCCTCTCCTCCCTTATAAAAGGGCACCTCCTCCCTCTCTTCCTCACACCACTTTGAGCATTCACGCTCATCAAACCCCTGCAAAATTCCCTTATCCACTTCCCTAGAAACATCCTAGAGGTTCTGGTCTTCCTCAAATACCAATTTTAGTGCCCTAAAAGGAGATCTCAAAGAGGCGCTTCAAAGAAGAGGTAATGTCCGTTACCGATTCTTTCATTTTTATTTCTTCTTCCACTTATTCTTCTTAGGTTGTTTCATTATGAATTAATATAATCAGTATCACTTATATACTGATATGTTATTATAATATGAAACAACCTTATTTCACCATCTATCCATCCTACGGAAAACAAAATCACCGCGCGTGCGTACGTACGGAATACCGTCTCCACGCCGTAGTGTAATCTATTTTCCACCACCACCTTACTTGGATGGGTATAATGGTGTACATAATAACTATATATGATTATTTTAAAGTGATATTGATTCTGAAATTGTATACATACAAACCAATACAATTCCACGATCATGAGAACGATATCATCGCTCATGCGTACGTACGGACTACCGTCTCCACGACGCGATGAGATTCATTCTCCACGTTAACCATTCATGAATGATTATAAAGTATATATAATAATTAATAATGAAATATATGACATAATAATGATTCAGAATTTATGTGTATATATATGTATGTCATCTACTTAATTCCATTCAACTCAATAAGGAAAAGAAAACAGCGTTCATGCGTACGTACGGTCTACCGTCTCCATGAACGGTGTATTTATTTCCATTTATTGATCTATTATATATATATATTCTGAATTTATATTATATATAAATCATGTTTTATATTCTGGAATTAAGTAATCATGATCTAAGTAATCATATGAATAATTACAAGTCAAAACACGGACGACAAATGAAACGATTTTACCCAAAATGCTCTTTAACATGGAATTTACAAAAGAACGGGTAATATAAAGCCATAAGTGAACCATATATGATATCATAAAAATGAGTATGATTCTGGAATAAGTCAATGACATTATTTAAATCATTATACAGGAGGTTCGGACACATACAAAGCAAATCAGACGTAAGGTAAGGGAAATATCACAATCTCATTTTTATCCGAGATTGTTTATACTTTGGCATTTACTGGGGTGTATTTTATCATCAAAATACATGTTTACTAAATATGTAATATTATTTACATTCACCTACAATTGTTTAAATCCTATTTTATCCTTCGGTGAGTTTTTAGTAAAAGATATGAAATGAATCTTTTGTCGTTTTTCGTACGAGGTATTTTTTTGACTTTTCCGACAAAAGTATGAGAATAATGTTTTTTTTAACTTATACAGCATGAATGGATTTTTAAAACATTATTTCCAAGAATATTCCTTTACAAGTTTTCAAGTTTATTTTTAATCAACTTCTTTTAAAATTGTATGACATGTTAAGAAAGGAAAAGTGTTTTTGATGTAGAAAGGATATTTTCCTCAAGAATGGAGTTCAAGTGTTTTATCAAAATTATATTCCATCTAAGATAATAAAAGGGTTCTATTTTTATACCTATTATTACATTTATTTGATTATGTTGTGATGGAATTATTTTTATGAATTCCTTTATCTTATATGAATTGTTTTATGATGTCACGATGTTTAAGAATCCCATTTTTATTACATGGGTTATTCTATGATGTATGGTTTATGATTTTGTGTGACACATAAGAATGGTATCATTATGAGATGGTTGGGACCTATATCTCCCTCCAATGCATTGGGTAAAGATTTTATATCTCATGAGATAGACATGGATGGAACAGTAGGATATATCGGTTCAGTGAAACATGACTGAAACGAGGAGTGAACTCGGTTCAGAAAGGGAATTTGTCCACTAAGATAGTCTTGGCAATGAGTCTTGAATAACAGGATATGATTCTCTATGATTATGTGTGTATGCCACAAAGTTTCATGTTTTATGTTATGATTATTGGGATTCCATTTCACTACTATGATTTATCCCATGTTATGAAATTATGATCTCTTTTGCAGGTTAAGATTTCCAAAAGATATGTTCTTATGAATATGACGTGATTGATATTTCTTTTGTTTACCCTTACTGAGCATTTGAGCTCACCCTTTTATGTTTTCTTTTCCCCAGGACGTAAAGAAAGGATTTAGGTTAAAAAAAAGAAGATCTTTATAGAAGATGTTGAAAATCTTTCACCACGATTAGAAGATTATATTCCGAGTTTCCAAAGACACTAAACTATTACGGTCCTTGTGTGTGTGTTTCTGTTATGTACTGAGTATTCTACAAAAGTAATGTAATGTCTATGTAAGTCAAGCTTCGGGTCTCTACAGTTGGTATCAGAGGAAAGGTTTAGTCAACCTTTGGAAACTAGGATGCGAAAACGTTAGTGAGATCCCTAGAGATATTTCTAATGTATGTGTGGGGATGTCCCTAAGGATAAGTATACATATAGGATATAGTCCTAGAACTACGGTAATGATCATAGAATTTAACCTAAGATGTTAGATATTGAGGATACTCCCCCTTTATTATGTTGTTTTCCCTAGCATGATTTTTGCCTCTCACACTATTCTTTTTGGGTTTTAGACGATGGCTGGAACCTGAAGGAACCGTGTTGATCAATGCAATGGACAATGTAATGATTGTACTCCTGAAAAAACAAATGTTATGGGAGATGGAGTGCAAAATATTATTGCTATACTTACACAAGCTATGAATCATTCTGGACTTCCAAATGATCAGAGAAGAGAACAATATTCTATTGAGTCCTTCATGAGGCAATGCCCACCTTCTTTCAGTGGGTCTTCTGATCCACTTGTTGCTGAACAATGGATCAGTACTACTGAAAAGATATTTTCAGTTCTTCAATGTTCTGAACATGATAAAGTCATCTTAGCAGTATATCTTTTGGAAGGTGAAGCTGATCAATGGTGGAATCTTATCAAGAATACGAGGCAAAGAGATGACATTGAGTCCATGGAATGGGACGAGTTCAAGAACTTATTTTTCAATAAGTACTTCCCTCGTATTCTTCGAACAAAGATGGAGAAGGAGTTTATTGAACTAAAGCAAAAGGATGATGAATATGTTGGTATATACGAAGCAAATTTTACAAGGCTTGCAAGGTATGCATCTGGATTTATCATCCAAACTGAAAGTAAAGTTGATCGATTGTTCAGTGGATTAAAACCAAATCTTCGAAGGGCATTAGCTATAAGAGACTTCAGTAGCTATGAAGAAATTGTGCGTTGTGCTATCAAGGTAGAAATAGAAATTGGTGTTACTTATCCATCTCATAGTTTTGACAAGAAACGAAAGATGGAGTTCAAGGATAAATCTCAGAATAATGGTGAAAAGAAGATGAATGTTTCCTTATGCTCAAAGTGTGGAAAGAAGCATGGTGGAGATTGTCTTAAAGGGACTAGAAAATGTTTTAAGTGTGGAAAAGAAGGTCATCGAGCAGCTGAGTGTCGAAGTAATGGAAAAAGGGTTTCTAATGATGTGAATAAAGAAAAGACTGCACAGAACGCACCAATAACACTTCAATGCTTCAAGTGCAAGGAAATGGGGCATTATGCTAATAAATGCCCTAATCCAAGGGTTAGTGATGATCGACGTGAGCAACCACTTAAGGCAAAGGACAAATGGAAGTCACATGCGATCACCAGTGGCGATGTTGAATATGAAAACGATGTGGTGGAATGATTAAGTGTTTATGTAATGGGATTCCAGAATAATGTTGTATATAGTATCATGGAATATTGGAATATTTATGTTTTGGTCTATTGTGGTTTTCAGTAATTTTATGGCATCGGTAACCATGAAAAGTGATTGAAATATTTTTGGAAAGCAGATGATATGCACATAATGAAGGGATAAAGAGAATCTAATATGTTTGATAGTATTCATGAGCTCATGATTGATATAAGGACTAAGTGATATCATGGTTTGAAGATATAGAATTTTTTGGATTTTGGTATGTGGAAAGTGTTAACTTTTAAATGAATTCATGTTTTCACTAAGGTTCAATGGATATTCATTCTTCAAGGGAATACATGATTAAGGTATTCACATATTTGAAATTCGACCAACAAGATATATCTTATGATATATGGGGGATAAATGATGGCATTCACGTGATCATTTTCTTTATACTATGATCTTGGACCGAAGTATTTTAGATAAGCCTAAAGATTGGAATGGATTATGTTGGACATAAGTTAGTATTGTTTAAGGATAAAACTTTTTTTAATATTGATGATGGGATGTTATAGTAATATAGCTTTAGAAAAAGGACAACTTGCAGGACGGGTGGCAACCCATCGCGTCGGACAAGGCTGTGGGAATCGAACCCACAATCGAAGTGCGACTGGCCTTTATCCCCTACCACTGGCCTACAGGAAGTCCCAGTTTAGTAGAAACTAGTTTTATTATATTAAGCAGTATGATATATGAAGTATAAGTCCATTTTAGGGACCATATATGATTAATCTCACTATAGACGGACTTATGTATTTTTTGATAACTTTTTAAACCTTTTGTTTGAGACAGATGGAATGACCCATCATTATATCACATGATCTGCTAACACATCACGAATGACAAATTAAACTTCATTTCTTTAAGAGATGAAGTGGAAATTGTCCAAATAACGACAAACGGTGAGACTATACCAAAATCACGAAAGTATTTCTTCTAATTCCAATTTCATCAACTTTAGGGAAATGATCTTGAAAACCAAAAATGTTGTCCTAGTGCTCTTATATCTGATGAATCAGATGGTACCTTAGATCATCACAAATTTATGGCTTTGTGATTTCTGGCTTTTCTATAGCCATGTTCTCTACCACTCTCCATCAGAACATGATGGTTAGATTTCTCTTCCATATCCATATTTTCACCTATGTGGAAACCCAATGATTAGTTTATTTGGGTAACCGTTACATTTCATACTTTTGTTTTTAAAGATTGGTTTTGGTATTCCTTTTTATGATGTGGGTTTCTATTAAAGAAACTTTCGAATAGTAAACCATTTATAACCCCGATGAATTTCGAGGGCGAAATTCATTTTAAGGGGGGTAGAATGTAACAGCCCGAGATTTTATGAAAAATATTCTTTTTAATTTCATTAATGTCTTGTGTTGTAAGCTACACCAAAAGGAGCTTGCACAACACACATCCTTGACTTGCCTTGCATTACACGCATTCGCGACCTTTTTCGATAGCGTGTGTAGTACGCAATACCGAGTTTCACTAAACAATGATTTGCTATTAAAATATTATTAAAAATAGCCGTTATGAATATTAATAACCACTTTTTGAAATTTTATAAATTTTATTTTTAAAAATGGACTTCATTTTTGGATTCGGAATATCGAAGTTAGCCTAGGGTGAAATTTTGGTATTTTTCTGAAAACTTTCAATTTTTGATGAATAGTGAAACCACTAAGTGGTAGTTAAAAAAACTGAATTTTTCATAAAACTTAATTTTACCGCTTCTGTGAGTGGAATTTCGAAAATCCGAGAGACACGCTTGATGTCAGTAAGTAAAATGTGGTTTGATGAGATGAAAATAATTTTTTGGTGAATAGTAACTTTTTACTTTTTTTTACCACGGTTAAAAGTAAATAGGGTAATTAAGGGTAAAAATGATATTATTATTACCCTAACACATGTACTAATTCTATTGGACAAGTGTAATTCGACCAAAAACAACCTTAGGAATAAAATATGACCATTTAGGCCCACTTGGATTAGATTAGGACATTTATTATTAATTTATTTAAAGAAGGGTTAAAATAGTTAAAATCAAAGTTTAATAAGTAAAGAATTTTTTATATAGGGTTATACATAAGATAAATTCGACTATAAATAGTCATTAGAAATATAAAAAGATTTCCTACATAATGGTATTTTATTTGTAATTTTTAGACATTAAATAATTTAATTTATTTATGACACAATGATGATGCAGTAATTATCTTATTAATGAAATATTGACATAATTGATGTTATAAATACCCAAATAAATGTAATTTCAGACTTTTTATGAAATAAAATAATTTTCTAGGTTAATATGACATATTATTATTGATTTAATTTACTTTTTTCGAACTAATCATTCTGTTATGATTTTCACAAAAATCAATTACAAAATAGTGTCAAAATTGAGATAAAATAGTTTTTAAAACAAATATTATATTATTAATTGTTATTTTATTCCTAAAAATCTAATGTTCAGCCAAATTACTTATATAAGGTTATATATATTAATAATAAAAAACTTGGGGTTCGTTTGGCTTCTTATAGTATGTTTATTAACCTTATAGTATAAGAACACAAGAAGACACGGTAAAAGTAAAATTATTTTACTTAATGTTAAATCTAAATGATAAGGTTAAAATAGGAACCTAAACTTGTCTAAATTCTATTTGATGAGATTATTTAGACCCATACCCACCTTATATTCGAAATGAATGAATTTGGAGCTATTTGAAACCGAATTTTACTTTATAATAAAATAATAGTTTTTGTTATTCCAAAGGTGCCCCTCTCCTACCTTATAAAAGGGCACCTCCTCCCTCTCTTCCTCACATTACTTTTAGCCTTCAATATTGGCCAAACCCTGCCAAATTCCCTTATCCACTTCTCTAGAAACATCCTAGAGGTTCTGGTCTTCCTCAAAGACCAATTTTAGTGCCCTAAAAGGAGATCTCAAAGAGGCGCTTCAAAGAAGAGGTAATGTCTGTTACCGATTCTTTTATCTTTATTTCTTCTTCCACTTCTTCTTCTTAGGTTGTTTCATTATGAAGTAATAACATCAGTATCACTTATATACTGATATGTTATTATAATAAGAAACGACCTTATTTCACCATGTATCCATCCTACAGAAAATGAAATCACCGCGCGTGCGTACGTACGGAATACCGTCTCCACGCCGTAGTGTAATCTATTTTCCACCACCACCTTACTTGGATGGGTATAATGGTGTACATAATAACTATATATGATTATTTTAAAGTGATATTGATTCTGAAATTGTATACATACACTCCAATACAATTCCACGATCATGAGAACGATATCATCGCTCGTGCGTACGTACGGACTACCGTCTCCACGACGCGATGAGATTCATTCTCCACGTTAACCATTCATGAATGATTATAAAGTATATATAATAATTAATAATGAAATATATGACATAATAATGATTCTGGATTTATGTGTATATATATGTATGTCATCTACTTAATTCCATTCAACTCAATAAGGAAAAGAAAACTGCGTTCATGCGTACATACGGTCTACCATCTCCATGAACGGTGTATTTCTTTTCATTTACTGATCTATTATATATATATATATATTCTGAATATATATTATATATAAATCATGTTTGATATTCTGTAATTAAGTAATCATGATCTAAGTAATCATATGAATAATTACAAGTCAAAACACGGACGACAAAGGAAACGATTTTACCCAAAACGCTCTTTAACATGGAATTTACAAAAGAACGGGTAATATAAAGCCATAAGTGAACCATATATGTTATCATAACAATGAGTATGATTCTGGAATAAGTCAATGATATTATTTAAATCATTATACAGGAGGTTCGGACACATACGAAGCAAATCAGACCTAAGGTAAGGGAAATATCACAATCTCATTTTTATCCGAGATTGTTTATACTTTGGCATTTACTGGGGTGTATTTTATCATCCACATCCATGTTTCATCAATATGTAATATTATTTCCATTAACCTACAATTTTTAAATCCTATTTTATCCTTTGGTGAGTTTTTAGTAAAAGTTATGAAAGGAATCTTTTGTCGTTTTTCGTACGAGGTATTTTTTTGACTTTTCCGACAAAAGTACGAGAAGAATGTTTTTTAACTTATACGGCATGAATGGATTTTTAAAACATTATTTCCAAGAATCCTACTTTAAAAGTTTTCAATTTTATTTTTAATAAACTTCTTTTAAAATTGTATGACATGTTAAGAAAGGAAAAGTGTTTTTGATGTAGAAAGGATATTTTCCTCAAGAATGGAGTTCAAGTGTTTTATCAAAATTATATTCCATCTAAGATAATAAAAGGGTTCTGTTTTTATCCCTATTATTAAATTGATTTTATTATGTTGTGATGGAATTATTTTTATGAATTCTCTTATCTTATATGAATTGTTTTATGATGTCACGTTGTTTAAGAATCCCATTTTTATTACATGGGTTATTCTATGATGTATGGTTTATGATTTTGTGGCACACATAAGAATGGTATCATTATGAGATTGGTGGGACCTATATATCCCTCCAATGCATTGGGTAAAGATTTTATATCTCATGAGATAGACATGGTTGGAAGGGTAGGATATACCGGTTCAGTGAAACAGGACTGCAACGAGGAGTGAACTCGGTTCAGAAAGGGACTTTGTCCACTAAGATAGTCTTGACAATGCGTCTTGACTAACAAGATATGATTCTCTATTATTATGTGTGTATGCCACAAAGTTTCATGTTTTATGTTATGATTATTGAGATTCTATTTCACTACTATGATTTATCCCATGTTATGAAATTATGATCTCTTTTGCAGGTTAAGATTTCCAAAAGATATGTTCTTATGAATATGACGTGATTGATATTTCTTTTGTTTACTCTTATTGAGCATTTGAGCTCACCCTTTTATGTTTTCTTTTCCCCAGGACGTAAAGAAAGGATTTAGGTTAAAAAAAAGAATATATTTATGGAAGATGTTGAAGATCTTTCACCACGATTAGAAGATTATATTCCGTGTTTCCAAAGACACTAAACTATTATGGTCCTTGTGTGTGTGTTTTTGTTATGTACTAAGTATTCTGCAAAAGTAATGTAATGTCTATGTACGTCAAGATTCGGGTCTCTACATTATGGGTGGGTATTTTACATTTACATCCATTTATATTATATATGTCCTCTTGTTTCTATATTTCTTTTACTATGAATTTTATATTAATTTAAGTAAAAGATAATGTCAAAAATGTCACACTCTTTAGTTTAATATCTTTAATATTTTATCTTAATGGTAAAAAGAGGTTATGTTCAGTAAAAAAAGTTTATTTTAAAGATAAAATAATATTATTTATCACATTAATTTATTTTTAATTTTTTTTTGTTTTAATAATTATTTTAAATACTTATGTAACACTGAAACATTATTTATTCAATTGATAGAAAAATAAAATAAAAAATTTAAAAAATATTAAATTAAATAAAATTTTGATGAATTATTGTTATACATGATTTTTTTCGATAAATATAACATATTATAGATATCTTAAATGTTTTCATTTGAATTATATTTTCATCATGTCATGTTCAAAGTCAAATTATGTGAATAGTGTTAAAAATGACATTAATAATGTTTTATGAAAAATAATGTTTTATTAAATTATGAAAAAGTCATAAAAAACTTTAAAGAGGAAAATTAGGAATATAAATTCTCTAAATTATCATCCCTTGGTTATTTATGAGCCAAAGTATTCCCTATATGTAAAATTATAACCCTTTTAGAGTGAAAAAGATGTTATTGTTGTTAAGGTTAAAATAGGTTAACTAAAGGGTTAAACCAAAAGATAAGGAATTTACATGACATAAACCAATCCAATTTTTTATTTATTGTACTTAAACCAAATACCACCTTATATTCTAAAATCTATCTATTTTAAGCATTTTTCTTGATAATTACTTTATTATATTTTAATCTTTTAAGACATCCTAGGAGTACCCCTCTCCTCACTTATAAAAGGGCACACCTTCTTTAGATTTTTTACCCAACTTTGAGCCATCTATATTGAAAAAAACCTAAAATATTATATTATAAAATTATCTAGACACAAATTTTCGGTTCTTGTTTTCTTAGAACACCATTACCGGGGTCCATAAGAAGGGATCTAAAGGAGGCTTACTCATAAAGAGTTAATCATCTTACCCGAACTATTTTAATTTGTTTCTTCTTATACTTAATCTAAATCTATAATATTTTTAATAAAATAATAAATAGAGTATCCTAAATATATTTAATTTTTTTTTATGATTATTAATCCACCTTTATTGAATCTATTTTCCATCAAAATAAAACTGAAGGTATCACTCTTACGTACGTACGACTTACCGTCTCCATGTAAATATACGATTCATTTTCCATATCCATATTTAATGGATGTTTATTATGATGGGATTAATGTTTATATATGAAATTTATGAAATAATTATACTTTTTTAATTATGATACCATATCTAGGTACTTACTTCCAATCTTTTGGAAAATGATAACATCTCTCATGCGTGCGTGTGGACTACCACCTTCATGAAATGATGTGATTTTATTTTGATTTTTGATTTATATGGATAGAAATAAGGATATATATATATATATATTATATGATATTATAATTATTTTTTAAAGTTTAATTATTACTTACTGTTCATTCATTCCATCCATTGAAAAGTGAAAACAACATTTATGCGTATGTACGACCTACCATCTCCATGAACAATGTAATTCTTTTTTACATGTACTGTAACACCCCAAGCTTACACGGTACGCTTCTCTTTCAATAATGCAATAGCTTACATTGTACGCAAGTTCGAGGTTCTAACACACCGCGACCAATCAAAGTAGCCATTATGAATATTAATACCCACATTTTGAAATTATATAAATTTTATATTTCATAATGGACTTCATTTTTGGATTCGGAATATCCAAATTAGACTCCTTTGAATTTTTGGTATTTTTCCGAGAACTTCCAATTTTTGATGAATAGTGAAAAATACTTAAATAAAACTTTTTAAATCAAAATAATTTATAGTGATAAATTATACTATCTAGTGGTTATAAATTATAATTTGAATATATTTTTACCATTTTATCCAATGGTGGTCATTATAATTAATTTCACTTTGAAATGGGACATAAACAATTGTCAATCTTTTGATTGATATTCTTTCTTAAAAACACACTATTTGTTGTGATAGTGAGAATTAATTATAAAATTAATTAATGAAATTTATATGTTTTGAATTTTTTAAAATAGACATCATTTTTGAATTCAAAATATCAAATATAGCTTAGGGTGAAGTTTTGGTATTGTTCTGAGAAACTTCAATTTTTGATGAATAGTGAAACCACTAAGTGGTAGTTAAAAAACTAATTTTTCATTTAAATGAAACTTTACCACTTCTGTGAATTTAATTTAAAAAAATCCTACATACATGTTTATCCTTAGTAAGTAAAATGTGGTTCAATGAGATGAAAATAATTTTTGGTGAATAGTAACTTTTAAGTTTTATTAATTGCGATTAAAGGTAATTAGTGCAATTTAAGATAAGTATAATGTTATAATAATATGAAATTACCTTTACACTTATCCTACCCTTATTGGATGAGTCATGGACGACCAAGAAAATCCATGGGTAAACTTGGGGACCCCATGGAGCCACTTGGGTAAGAAAATGACATTAATAACTTTTTATTTAATGTGAAAATAAAATTGTCACAAACATGTTTGGTTTTACTAAAACAGTTATTACATGGTGTTATATAAGTTAACTTTTAGACTATAAATATTAATTGGAAATATAAAAATATTTCCTACATCATGATATTTTTTTATAATTTTTATACATTAAATAAATTAAATTTTTTATGACACCATGATGATGCAGTGATTACCTCATTAATTAACGATTTAAATTAAATGAAAAGATAATGTAAAATCTAAGACTTAAACTTGTCAAAAACCTATTGGATGGGTGGATTTAGAACCCTTATCACCTTATCCTCGAAATATATCATTTTGGGACCTTTAAAATCCGAAAATAATTTCATAATAATGTAACATTTCATGACCTTCCAAGAGTGCCCCTCCTCTCCTCTTATACAAGGCCCCCACCTCTACCACCTTATTCACACCATCAATCCATTTGGCTCAGAAAAACTCTGCCCAAATACTCTCTCAACTTCCCTCTATTATTCCTAGATTCCTCACTTTGGGAAGAAGTCTTCCCAAGGAAGCCTTTGGCTCAAATCAAAAAGAGTTACCCGATTTTTAGGTAATGTCTTCTCTTATGTTCTTTTGTTTTATTTTGCTTCTCCAACCCCTTAAACTCTTTTTATTACTATCTTTTTTAAACCACAAGTATCGTCAATATACTAGGATGTTGTTATGAGATGTATTTGATTTACAATTACACACACCTCCATCTAATGGTTAAAGAACATACTGTTTCTGTGGTTGGTGAATTACTGCCTCACGAAACGATGATTGTTCAATATTATGTTAACACCTTTCATGGTGGCCATTAAGATGTCACTATATTTATATATGATATATATTATGTTTATGTTTTCCTTATGATTCTTTATTTTTCATTTATGTCATACCTTTATGATTTCCATTATGGGTAAACGCGATAATTTCATTTTAGAAAGTGCAGACTACCGCCCCCTCAAAGTGATTTGATTCGTTAATGCTCTATGTGGGATGTATAAAGGATGGAGTAAATGATATTATATATGATATTATACTGTAATTATAATATAACTTTATATAATTATGATTTCATTCCATTAAATACGAAATATAAATGAAAGTAGCGTTCATGCGTACGTACGACTTACCGTCTCCATGAACGGTGCATTTCATTTCTTACCTCTAAATGTTATGTAATATTTTAAATGCATATATATACTGGATATATATGATATATATGATATCTAAATCATGAATATAATTCTGGATATAATGGATATTTTACCACATGAACAACTTGTAATTATAAGAAGTTCATTTTTGACTCAAGTACCAAAGATTGACAAAACAACCGTTATTAATTTAAATAATTACATAATGTTCATAACATGGTAATAAGTGATATAAAAGGAATAATGACCTTAAAAAAGGTTCTTAAGCAATTAGAAATTAACTCTAGTTTATTATTCAGGAGGTTAAATAACGGTCGAGTCAAGTCAGACACGAGGTAAGGGACTTCGTCTCAATCTCCTTTCATTGAGGCATATTTTGTTTTATACACAACTTTCTTTTATACGGTGTATAAACCCCTTTGACTTTTATTTTTATTCAAAATGAATATTTTTTATACGAAGCGTTTTACTAAATGACAAAAGGGAATGTTTTTTGTCTTACGTATGCGGCGACAACGACTTCTCCTCCGCTGTGACCATTATTTGAGTTTCGGCTTCCTCTACAAGCCATAACTTTTTTTAATGAAAAATAAATACCAAGTTTTAATTTTCTTTTATTTTGGTATTGAAAATGGTTTTGATAATGTTTTTATTATATCAATGTGTTATATTGATATCTTTTGATTGAAATGTGGAAATGTTATGTTTCCTTTATGCATGTTTTATGTGATACGATTATGTTATGGTTTATGATATTTTTAAACCTATTCATATGAGGAATGAATTGGACTTAATAAGTGATGGGTGGAGCCCACTATAGCTCCTCGATGCATCGATAGGTCTCATGAGACAAACTAGTGTCTTGGAACGAGGCCTTGAAAAAATATTATTTGTAGTATTGGCACGAGGCCTTGGATGTGTGGTTATGATAGTCTGGCATTATGCATTCCATCACTATGAAAGTGGTTATTGATATTGCATTTGATTATTCGACTAGTAGAATATCCATGTCAATAAGTAAATGGAATTATTTCATTTTACTTTTTCCATATTATGCTGAAGTTCAAGTTTAAAAGGCTTTTGTTTTAGTTATACATTGCCTTAAATGTTTATGTTTATTTACAAAAGTTTCCGCTATATTGTTATCTTTACTGAGCATCTAAGCTAACCCCTTTCTATGTTTTATTTTCCTAGGATGTCAAGAAATATTTTATGACTGACCTGCAGGGATAGTCTAAAGGGGATATGAGTGTGGACTATGGAGACTATGTTTTTTTAGTTTTTCACTTTATGATGTAATGTAACATTTATGAATGTATCTAGTGTTTCCAAGGCTACTAAACTAATATGTCTTTCGAGACTTGATCTTTTGTGATCATGCCAATGTTATGTAATAATGCACCGACTCTGGGTAATTGGGGTCGGGGCGTTACATGTATAACTATTTATAGAAGAATTTAAAAATATATATAATGAATATATATAATATTTATATCATGATTAACATTTTTAATGTTTTTGAACTGCGATCAAAGTATAAGGACCAGACTTCCAAACTGAAACATGCATGGAAAATGATGCGGTTATCACCCGAAATAGTGATTTTAATTACAATTTGTTAATAAAGAGGTGATACAATGTTATAAGTAAATATTATATTGTTTGATATATATTAGTTTTTATATAATAAATTTATAATAAATATATATTTAGTATACAAGAGGTTCAAATTTGTGCAAAGAAATACAAGACTTGAGATAAGGTATTTTACTTCTCAATACCATTTTATTCAGGATTGTTTATTCTTGAATTTAAATTGAGGAAATTATATGATATTTATCAGATAAATACATTTAATATTTATTATCATATAGTAATTTATATGTAATAAATTTTTTCATTTCAATTTATACTCTTTATGTATTCAAGACACTGAAAGAATATTCTTGTGGAAATTTGACTTAATTTATCTATTTCATCAAAAATCATTTTTTCTTCAACATCTATATTTTATAAAAATTATTCAAGGAATGTTTTTTTACTATTATAAAATTATTTTTAAATTCATTTTCTCAAAATTTTTATATATATTTTTTTAAAAACATTCTTTTCATTTTCTGAATGAGTTACTTTTTATTTTTTACTAAAAACATAACATGAATCTTTATTTTAACACATTACATTAATAAAATTTACCACCATAATGACCAATAAATTATTTGAATATTACATTAAAATTTTCCATGTTTTTTTAATTAAAACATTTTACATAATATTTTGGATATTTTTTGATTTTAAAGAAATGATTTCAAAATTAAAAGATTACTTTCCTCAAGAAATATTCTAGTGATATTTTAAATATATTTTCATATTTGATAACATCATTTGATGATTATTATGATTTTATAAGGATATTATCCAATTAAAACATGTTTGTTATCTATCTAGGTGGTTTATGGTTATGATGATGAAATATCAATGAAACCTATTTTATATTCCCCGGGCGAAGTTATGATGAATTCTTTTATGATCTTGTGGCATAAATATGAATGGATTAATGTTTATGTGTTTGGTGGGACCAAAATTATATATCCCTTCAATGTATTGTGTAAATATTAATGACTCATGATATAAATATTTTATACCATAACCTAATTTCATGTTCACAATTTTATGTGTGGACCTAGTTTTCATTTCCATAAGATAATGGATGGACCAGATTTTCATATCAATAAGGTTATGCATGGGAATTGTTTTCATGTCCATGGGATTATGTGTGGACTTGGTTTCATATCCCTTAGTTTGTGTGAGGGACTTATTTCATGTCCTTAACTTAACGAGTGAACCTTTTCCTATTTATATATGTTTATAATGTTATAAGCTCATGATATTAGCAGATTCTTATATCTAGGGTGTGATAACATGGCTCATGTTATTTGATTCATTTATGATTCATGTCTTATGAACTAACATGTTTTATTCCATGACTTAGGATTATGATCCATGATATATTGGATATAATTTTTAAATGTTATTGTTATATTCTCATAACATTATGCTCATGTCATGCTTAAGTTATCATTAATATTTCCCTTTTTTAACCTTACTAATAATCTAATCTCAACCATTCTTATATTTAATTTCCCTTGATTTTGAAGAAAGGTTATAATTAGGGTATATCAAAGAATAATCCTATGTGGGAGGATACTTTATGTATATGTTCAAGATATTTCCAAAAATAAGAATATTGTGTATCCATTGTCTAAATAATCTAAACCTTTATGGCCCTCAGGTGTATATTAGTAAAATATATTGGACATTAATATATTGAAATGTAATATCTATGTTTAAAAATATTGGATCACTATAGATGGTATCATTGTCCATTTTAGATAATCATTGGAGACTATGATTAGATAAATTTAGTTAAAACCCTATGGATAAGTCTATGTATGAGATAACAACCTAATGTTTTGGTAAGGTAGAGATTATATGGTTTTTCTAGAAATACATTCCTTTCTAGTTATAAAAAGTGGATGTGGTTTTGACATAGATTCATCTTGGGGTAATAACTCTAAAGGGAGTTGGTTGAGTATATACGAACCCTCATTCTGGTGCATGTTGAGTTTTCCCTTACGGTGCATCGTGTTTGACACTCCTATGGGACATTCTTGGGTTAACTCACATTTTACTTATGAACCATTTTTAAAGATTTGAATAGATGGAAAACCAGTGATGTAATTGTTTAAAACGATGGTGTCACATATTGAAAAGAACGTGTCGTAATTAATAAAACATGTGAATGATTTTTCATAATCATATGATTTATCATTATGAATATTGTTGATCACACTATATTTTTTAGTTTTAGTCAATGGATAGAACCAAAATAAATCATGTGAATAATGAATTTGATGGAAAATGTAATGAATGTCCTCATGAGAAACCAAATGTGTTAGGATCTGAGATGAAATATTTTGATATTATGCTCACTCAAAACCATCAAGATATGAGTGGTAACACAGATCATGTCGAGCCTCCAAATGTACCAAGGTGGGAGAAACATTCCACTGAATATTTTATGCAACAATGTCCACTCTCATTCTATGGGTCTTTAAATAAACCAAATTTTTAGAAATATATCAATGTTATGGAAAAGTTATTTTTTTATATTTAGTGCTTGGATCATGAAAAAATTTCCCACCCATTTATCATTTGTAAGGAAAAGTAGATAAATGGTGGAATATTGTTAAAAAATAAGGCAAGAGGAATAAATTAAATACTTGGAATGGGATTATTTTTAGGGGATATTTTTCAGTATGTACTCCCCTCATATTATATTTATAAAAATAGAGAAGTAATTCCTTGAGATTAAGTAGAAGGATGATGAATCCATTGGTATCTATGAGGAAAATTTTACAAGACTATTAAGGTATGATTTTTGTTTAGTCATTATCCCTAAAAGAAAAATTGATTGATTCTTTAGTGGTTTGAAACCAAGTCTTTGAATGGATTTATGTATAAGGGAATTTTTAATCTATAAATAAATCATTTTATGTGCACTCAAAGTGGAAATAGAAGTTAGAAAAATTCACTATTTTAATGATAAAAATGTATGATGGATTTTAATAGAAGATCCAATGGTATGTCAGATAGAGGGAAGAAACAAATTCAACCTCTAGTATGAAAAAATGTGGGAAAGAGAACTTAGGTGAAATATTGAAAGGAACAAAAATTTGTTTCAAGTGTGGTAAGATTGTACATCGAGAAAAATAATATCAAACTGATGTGAAGTATCCAGTCAATGAAATAATTGGAAGGAGATATCTCAATAAAATACACCACTCACACTTCAGTAATACAGATGAAAAGAGTTTTGGAATTATGAAAATCAATGACCTAATACAAGGTTTAATGATGATAACAATTCACAACAACCTTTGAATTCAAAGTATATAGGGAAATCTTATGAAATCACAATATCTTAAGTGAATCATGATAATTAGGGAACACTTATTCTTCACTCTATATTTGGGGATTCCAAGATGAAGTTTGTTTGAATTTTCCCTATGAAAATATTGCAGTTCGTCTATTATTATTTTTTTGTGTTCCTGAGCATTGATTATCTCTCCTAATATAGATTCTATATAAATTTATTGAATACAAAAAATCATATTTGATATTCTGAATTAACCTATAATCATATTTCGATGAAAGGATGAACCCGAACTTCTAATAGAAATATTTTGGGCTAATATAGGAGATTATTTAAGAAATAAAGGGAGATTTATCTTGTATAAGCATATATTATTTTATTGTGACTTTATTTTGGGAAATTAATAGTATATTTTAGATAATGTTTGATTGCATTATTCACATATTTGGTATATGAAATTATGAGCTACTTTATATTTACTGTGGATAAATGTATGATAAATATTTCAGCTCTTCTTCTTGTGACTGCTATTATTGTTGCCATGAACCTCTTCTGGGGTATACTCTGTGTGAATTGGGCTACTCCTTGGTCTTAATGGCCCGAAGGCCTTGTGGCCTGAAGGCCTTTGATGGACCAAAGGCCCTTGAGACCTGTAAGCCCAAAATGGTGGCCCGAAGGCCCAAATCGGGTGAATAGTTCCGGCTGCTACAATACCAAACAGTAAATGCTACAGTATCTACTATAGTAGCTGCTAAAGTATTTGCTACAGTACTTCTATTGTACCCCAGAAATTCACCTCCACCCATTTTTGAACCCGGGTCTCTTGGATGCTAAGCAGGATCCCTTAAGACCATGGAGTAGCCCAATTCACACAAAATCTGGGGAGGGGCAGTTCTAGTGGGTTGGACCTATGGGTCATGTATTGTGCATGGTATTCATTTGGGCCTTCAGGTCATGTATTTCAAGTCATGTCGGGCCTTGTGAATTGAGCCTACGGGTCATGTATAGGTTCCTCTTCAACCCTTAAAAGGGGGATTATCCCTAATAAAATAAAAAGAAGGCCTTCGGGCCATTCGAGTTATGATAAATATTTCAATTTTTTGGTTTTCAAATTTAGTCATACATATTTTGGATGATTCTTAAGGATAAATATTTATTGAATGGATTAATTTGAACTTTGGGTGTTACTATTGAGGTTTTATAGATTAATTTATTATTTCATCATATGAAGATTTATCCATATTGGATAACTTGTGATGAATATTTTGGTTTTGATGATAACTAGAGATAAAAGAAACGAATTATCATTATTTTGTGGATATTATGATCCATTACAAGTTAATTTTAGTGATTTATAAATGAAAAAAATTCATCTTTAATATATATTTCTTGGAGTAAGAGTTTAAGTTTAAATTAATCAAAAGATGAAATTGTACTTATAAATTGAAATAAATTAAGTAATTATATTTTTTTTCATGTTATCTATATTTATAGTAAAATAAACCTTTATCTTTAGGAATTGGATCTTTATTTTTTTTATAGTTTTAGCATTATTTCTGATGAATTTATGGTCTTTTCACCCATCAAATATTTATGTTTTTGTGGTCGTTAACTTTGACTTAACCATGTCCTTTATCAAACTATATTAGTCTCTGATAATTAGTTTTCCCCTCTATTCCCATATTTTCACTTTCTAATAATGTTATCCTATTAGGAAATCTAGTTTTGTGTTATTCTAGATAACCTTTTTATTTCCATTTCCCTCTTTTTATAAGGAATTTTTTATTTAACCTTTTTATTATGTGGGTTTTCTATAAAGGAATTTTAAAAATTTAAACCCTTTATTATCAATAACAAGTTAAAACTGTGAGGATTGGATTTATTAGGGGGAGAATGTAACATCACAAAATTTTAAAATAAAATTATGTATGATAGTGGATAAGACACACAACACTAAGCTTAAAAAAACAAAAAATATTATTTAAATATGATTGTTATAACCTTGAATTTGAATTGGTTGGTATGAATATTAATAAATACATTATGAAATATATATATTTACTACTCAATAAAACTATGTTGATTAATTCTTAATAAACAGGCATTCAATTTTCCTAATAAAACCATATTAATATTCCAAAATAAGTTTCCATCAAACATGATTTTTATTTCTTTTTATGTTAAAATATTATATTTAGTTTTTGAAACTTTTATAAAATTTGATTGATGAAATGAAATTAATTTTAAAAATAAATATTTAAAAATTATCTTAGAGTGAATTTTTATGAGTTTTCTGAAAGGATTTATTTTTTGATGAATAATAAAAAAATAAAGAATTTTATTGAAAACTATATTTTTGTCTCAAAAATTTTAAAAGTTCCATTTTTTAAAAATGGTTTCAAATTAAAATTATTTATATTATATTCTTAACAGTACAATTAATTTATTTCTAATCAATTGTATGGTTTAATTTGGCATAAATTTTTTAATACATCGAATTATTTTTTTTGAAAAACTGTTTTTTGTTGCGTTATAAATTTTTATATTTATTTAATTTCTAAAAATACTAGAAATTTAATATTTAAAAATATATTCCATATTTAGAATCTAGAGGTCCCAATTTTTAAATAGGTCCCTTTTATTTTTTGTTAATATGAGTAGTAACCATATTACATTTTTGTCACCTCGGTAAGGGTATAATGGGTAAAATAAGGATAAAAGTTTGGGACATGACTTTAAAATCTATATAACACTTGAATTAACCCTATTAGATGGGTGGAGTTCTACCATTTCCATACATGTCTTGAATATATGGCCACATGGTGCCATAATTCTTTGATTATGGATTTTATTTTAAGTTAAGTAAAAGATAAAGTAAAACATGTCACACTCTTGACTTTAATATCTTTAATATTTTATCATAAGGGTAACAAGATGTTATGTTTAATCATAAATTTTTACTTGAAATTTAAATTAGTTTTATTTATAATAATAATTTTTTTAATTCTTAGTGATTGAATAATTACCCTAGATGCTCACACAAGCCAAGACAATATTTATTCAACTAATAGCAAAATAAAATAATTGATTTTAAATTTTTAAAAAGAAATAAAATTTGGATGAATTATTGTGTTATGTGAATTTATTAGATAAATATAACATATTAAATATGTTTGAAAGGTTTTTATTTGAATTACATTTCTTTCATTTTGTTTTCAAATTCAAGTAATGTGAATAGTGTAAAAATGACATTAATAATATTTTATGGAAAATAATATTTTATTAAATTATTTAAAAATAATAAAAATATTGAAATAGGAGAATTAGGATGATTAATGGTCTAAATTATAATCACTTGGTCATTTATTATCCAATTTTTACCTCATGAGTATAATTATAACACCTTAAGAGTGAAATAGATGTTATCATGGTTAAGGTTAAAATAGGTTAACTAAGGGGTTAAACCAAAAAATAAGGTTTAATACACCACTTAAACCTTTGAAAATTTTATTTTTTATGGAATTTAAACCAAATAATTCATTATCTTAGAATATATATTCATTTAGAATCATTTTTTCTTGAGAATCACTTTATTATATTTTAATCTTATATGAAATTCCAGGAGTACCCCTCTATTCTCTTATAAAAGGGAACCCCTCATTTATATTATTTACAAAAATTTAATCCATACATCTCATAAAAATACTACCAAATTATTTTGTAAAATTCATTAGACATAAGTTATATTTGTTGTTATTCTTAAAATATGATTCCAAGGTTGCATAAAAAGGGATCTAAAGGAGGCCTATCTAAGAAGTGGTAATCGTTATACCCAAACTCTTTCAATTTGTTTCTTCTTATACCTACTATAAATACACAATATTATTCATAAAATAATAAATTTAGTATCCTTATTCCACCATTATTAACCCTATTTTCTATCAAATGGTAAGTTATAGTATCACTCGTGTGTACGTATGATTTATCGCCTCTATGTAGAGATACAATTCATTTTCCATCGCCATATTTCATGGATGGTTATTATGATGGGTTTAGTTTTTATATATTATATTTAATACATAATTATACTTAATTAATTATAATATCATATCTTCATACTTAATTCTAATCAATTGGAAAACTATAACGTCATTCGTGCGTACGTGTGGACTACCACCTCCACGAAGTGATGTGATTTTTTTCATTTCTAATTTACATATATGGTAATAAGGATTAATTTAATGATTATATATGATATATATGTTATAATAATTATTATTAAAGGTGAATTATATTTACCTTTCTATTTATCCATTTGTTGAAAGGTGAAAACAATTTTCACGCGTATGTACGACCTACCGTCTCCATGAATGATGCGATTCATTTTTCTATATATACCTTTTATGAATTACTATAAATATATATAGTGAATATATATGATATTTATATCATGAATAAAATTATTTAGATGTTGGAACCATGATTAAATTATAATTACTGGGACCATCAAACCGAAACATGCACGAAAAATGAAGTGTTTATCACCTGAAATAATGATTTTGATAAAAAATTATTAATAAACAGGTGACAATATGTTATAATTAAATCATATATAACATGATATTTATGAATATTGTTCTATAATACATTTATAATAAATCTATATTTATTATATAGGAGGTTTTCATGTGTATAGATAAAGATAATACTTGAGTTAAGGGATTTTACGTTTGAATCCCATTTATTTGGGTTTTTTATGCCTAAATTTATATTGAGGAAATTATATGATATCTATTAGTTAAATAGATTTAATTTTTTTATCCTCTATTTAATTCTGTATAATACATGTTTTAATTTTATTTTCCTCTCTTTAAATATTCAATAGGTCCAAAGAATATTCTTATGGTGATCTTACTTTATTTCTCTCTTCGATCGAAAATCCTTTTTTTTCCTTGTCCATGTTTTCTAAAAATGATTTAAAGAATTTTTTTTTCTATTCTACAATGATTTTTTAAAGTCATTTTTACCCATGTTTTACTTTTTATAAAATGTTTTAAAATAAATATTCTTGTCATTTTCCAAATGAGTTACTTTTGACTTTTTATCTAAAATTTGAAATGAATTTTTATTTTTACAATAAAACATAAATAGAATTTTCCACCATTATGATAGCTCAATTATTTTAATATTATATTAAAATTTCCAGGTTTATTTTTAAAGAAAATGTTTTCCATAATATTTTGGAAATTTTTATATTTTAAATAAGTGATTTCAAAAAGAAAAGGTTATTTTCCTAAAGAAATATTCCAGTGGCCTTTTAATTAAATTTTCATCAATGATAACATCCACTTACGTTTCTTATGATTTACTGTGGATATAATCCAATGATACCATATTTATTATTTCTCTAGATGGTTTTATGGTTATGATGATGAAATATCAATGAAATCCATTTTATTTTCCATAGTTTAAGTTACGATGAATGGTTTTATGATCTTATAGTCTACATATGAATGGGTTTATAATTAATTTAAGGGTGGGAATTGAATTATATATCCCCCCAATGCACTGGGTAAATAAGTATTACTCATTAGATAAATATGTTATGCGTGAACCTGATTTAATGTTCACAATTTTATACATGAACCTTCTTTTCATGTCCATAAGATTATGAATGAAACTAGTTTTAATGTCTATAAGATTATGTGTGGACCAAGTTTTCATGTCCATGATATTATGTGTAGACCTGGTTTTATGTTGATAAGTTTATATGAGGGACTGATTTCATGTCCTCTACTTTATGAGTGAAACTATTTATATTTACAAAATGTTCTAAATGTTATAGGCTCATGTTTTTACCACATTCATTTGTCTATGTTATGCTCACCTAGATCATTTTATTTTATTCATTTATGATTTATATCTCATGAGCTACTAAATTTTCTTCTTTAACATAGGATTATGATATATTATATGTAGGGTATGGTTTTCAAATATAAATCTCATGTTCGCACACCCTTATGATCAAGTCATGATTAAGTGTTTTTTGATATCTCCCTTGTTTACCCTTACTGAGCATATGAGCTGACTCTTTCTTATGTTTCCTTTCCCCAAGTTATGAAGAAAGTTTTTAAGTAGGATATTTCATATAATAATATTATGTGGTAGGATCTTTGTGGGAGATATTAAATATATTTCAAGAAATATAAAGACTATGTATCTAGTCTTCAATGACACTAAACATTCACAGTCCTTGGTCATGAATTTGTAAAATTTATTATATTTTAATCTATTAATAAGTAATATCTATGTATAAAAATATTGGGTTTCTATTAATTTTACATAGTCCCCCAGATAATATATTTATCCACAGAGAACCCCATGTATAATAATAATAATAATAATAGTAATAATAATATTATTATTGTTATTATTTTGAAGCATGTATTTCTCATGGATAATATAAATATCCATATATAAATTAATATTTATCAAATGATATTTTATATATCATCGCCATTATTGAGTGCCTTACTCTACCCACCAACCCTTTCAAGCATTTACCAAACCTCAAAAAATTAATATTATTTATTCGATAAATATCTAATTTTTATATTCATTATCTTAAGAAAATATTTATTTTAAAATTTAAATCACACATAAATATGGTGAATAAATATTTTTGATCAATAAATCTTGAATACATATTATTTATCAGTCCTAATAATAATATTTATTCAAATAATTTTATTCAAATAGAATTTAATTGAGTTCAAAGAAAATAGTAAGTGCACAACCCTCTAGTTATCTTCCTCAATGAATTATGAGGGTTTTTCTAAAGTATAATATCAAAATATAGTAATAAGTAAAGGAACATAAGAGGAAGAAGTTAATGTCATAAGATTGACAACCACATATATATACTCATTGTGTAACATAATCCCTTTGTCTCGATATCTCATCAAGAAGGTCTTACACCCATGTTATCTATTTAAATGCTCTATATGTCTTTATTTGACTATCTAAAATGAACCCATAAATACACCATGGCCACATAATTTAGTCTTATTATTCCATTTCAATCAAAGGGTAAAGATATCTACATCCATTTATATAGAAGAGACAAATTCTTCATTGAATTATTCATTAACGACATATCAATCATGACATACCCAATGTTTTTTTCATCATTAGTTTGAAAAATACATCAAAGTGAACAAGTCCTGATATGAATTAATAATAATATTAAAGCTTATGGTTAATTACAAACGTTTATAGACATTAATTTTCAATGAAACATGACATATGAAATTTCTACTTGTGGGTCTATCCTCATAATCCCCTCTCCTAGAGACTACCAAGTGTGGACTTCATGAGATGAAGTCTCATCCTCTTACATATATCCAAATAATTATTGTATATGTCATTTATGTCCCATAATATTATTTCATAAGACCATATGAAAAATAGTTTTGGAATATCTTCATTTCACTTTAAGGTTCTCATTATAGTGGGTAACACCTATAACCTTTTTAGTGAGACATATACTATGGGAAATTATTATATTAATATTAAGCAGGAAAACAATAAATATATGATAAATTATTTATTAATATTTAAGTTTATGAATATAAATTCAATTTAAAGTACAAAGTAGTTTCTTCTAGGGAACCAATTCCAACAGTATAAAAACAAAAGGTTATAATCATTTGAATTTTCCATGGGTGATCAGGAATTCCTACGAGGTTCACCTTATTTGGGTCATTATTGATTAGGGAAGTAAGGAAAGATCATGGTGTGGTTTTTTAGTTTGTTCAAAATTCTAGAGAGCTTTGATACCATAACTTACCTATTAGATATTACACTAAGTCATCAGACTACTTATAACATATTTCACATGTATCGGCTCAAAAAGTATGATCCAAATCTTGTACATGGGATTGATAGTGAGGATTTAGTGTTAGAGGTAGTTGTATATTTTTAGGAGAGACCAGTTTACATCATAAACTAGAGTGAAAATGTGATGTGAGGTTTTATTGTTTCTTTAGTGTGCATACAATGGTAGCATGGGTATATTAAGAAGGAACCCCGAGAGTGAGAGTCATATAAACAATCCTAGTGGCAAAAGTTTTTGGGTGAGGAGTAGTAAGGATGAGATTCCCTTAGGGGAGGAGTTTTTAATGATCCCTATATTTTTAATTACAATTCAGAGATCATTTTTAATTTTATTTAATTTATAATATGATATAATGAACATTCTCAAATGGTTTTAGGGTTTTTTCTCATTTTAGAGAGGTATAACTATGGAACTACTATTTAATTAAAGTAGTAGAGGTCACCGGGTACTCAATACCATGTAAAAGGTCTATGTATCCCATAGATCCCTACCATAGAGATTATGGGGGTGTACCAGGTGGCTGGTGGAGTATCAAGTACCTTTTAGAGGTAGACTGGGCACCCATTGGTCTTCCTTCTTGAATTCCTCATAGGTAATTTTCTAATTTTGACTTTCTAAACCATTTTTACCCATATTTCTCTTCTACCTTGACCTAATAACAAGATTCAAACCTCCCAAGGGTCCCTACTTACCACTAACTTCCATTTAAGATTTATTTATTTCCAATTTAAAGCACCATAATATGAGATCACCCTATATCTATAAGTCTAACACCATTAAAGCATTGATCTTTGATTTATCTCATCGTTTCTTATTCTAATATTTCAAATACCTAATTTAAAGTGTGTTCTTCAAGTTCTAATGTATTAGTTAATTTAAAATTAATTAAGAGATAAATCATGGTGAGTTAAATCCTATTGTATTGAGTTAAAATGTTCTTACCATGTTTTGATATTTTTATGGGACTACACAAAGTTTTCTACGTGTGGGTGGGTGAGTATGCATGTATTTCATCTAATTAAAGTATTAAAGTGTCTAGGAATGTTCAAAATGGTATAGTTTGACTTGTTTAAGGGAGTTATTATCAATGATGAACCTAAGGGAAGTTTGAAAAACTCCATGGATTTGAGGAATTTTTGTAGAGTTTTTTACTATTGTATTTGTTTTCAACCATGCGTTGGAATTTATTTTTAGGCGATTATCAGTGATATTGAAGGGAATGATATTTTTTTAAGTGATTATAATGTTATTTAAACATGTATGGAACTTATTAGGTGAAGCGAAAAATTGAAAAGTATAGTTCCATAGAAGAGTCATCCATATAAGTGTATTATAACAATGTATGTATATCAGTGTAATGGGATCCACTTCACATAAGTGGAATTATATATGGACTAATCTTGATGTAAGAGGATCAACATTAGATAATTGGATTGGTATATAGATGGAGCTCAATGTTATAGGATCTATGTAAGATTTTATGGCATATGGGTATTTATGTTTGGGTTTTGAGAATGATGTAAGAGTAACTAGCCTTACTAGGATCCATGTAAGAGTATGATAAACATAAGAGTGGGAGATCTATATAATAGTACCTCCATGTAAGTATAATATCATCCTTAAATCATTTTTGAAATTTATATAATATTCAATATTTTTTAGAATCAAAATCTATTTATGACAAATCTAGTCTTTAGTTATTAAAACGTTACAATTAAATTATGATTAAAGCTATGTAAATAATACATGATCCACTTATTAGGAAGAATAAGATCAACAAGGAGAATAACTAAGAGATAAATAAAATAAATTTTATCTGTTTTCAAGAATAATAAAAATATAAATGATATTATTATTAGATATTATTTAGTTTTAAAATCACATTTTAATCAATACATGATGAAATATGAGTTTTTTGATGTAAAAAATTTCAAAAGAGTTGCTGCATAGTGAAGAACTTATATCATAATATGAGAATGATAGAGAAAATTAAATCTTAGGATGATCTTGTTGAAATAAAGAAGAGATCACTGAGGGGGAATTTCTAGAATATGTTCAGCCCAATGTTACATTTTTTCCAATAACATTTCATTATGTGTTTGGTTAGTTGATGATGAGAAGTGGTGATGCCTGGAGAATTGTTATGGATTCATAGCATTGGCTATCACACTGGATAAATTCTCTATGTTTCTAAATTAGATGATTGTTGAAGTGATATTAAATTATTTACACATGTGCTAAGGAGTTTGAAATATTTTTACAACTAGTGCAAGATATGAAAAAAGTAACTGATGCATGAGGATGAAAAGCAGATCCCATGAAAGAATATAATTTTATATATTATTTTTCATAAATATTAGTTGAGAAGAGAAGAAGATGTGGTTGGATCTTATTTTAGGATTTATTTATAATTACATTTGTACTTATATTTATTTTATTTATTTTAATGGAAACCTTTATTAAAAACTGTCCAACCTAAGGGACACCCCTATCCAGCTTGACCCCAACTATATATGGGACCCTAGATGGATGACCATGACTAATGGTACCATCCCAAGATAACCTAAAAGAGGCATGGGTGGGTGCAGAAGTGTACCTGTATAGGCACCCATGTATAAGGTGTAGAAGTGGAGGTGACATCGTGTGGGGTGTCATGATGACATGGAGAACATTATGGGGAGGTACTGGGAGGGAGAGAAAATTTATGGTCAACTGATGGAACACTTTATCTCATAAATAAAAGTGGGGAACTGTGCAGATTCTATGTGGGATTCATTTCATCCACATACTATTCCTCTATCATAAAATGGTGGACATAACCGATGTTTCCTGATAATTTGATCACGACCGTTTGATCAAGAATGGACATTATCTCCTACCTTCAGCCATTTGAAGTGATCCATTATGCTAGAGAATCAACTCGACTACTAATGATCATGATTCAACCATCTGTGAGGATACCACCAACAACATGAGGATTGTTATATAAAACCGAATCATCATGGACGAAACTATAGTTTTTCATGCATGCAATGAATATGAGGATGATCTATGACTGAGTTGAAAACATTTGTTGTAGGAGGTCATTCAACCATGTGATATCTTGAGCTTATGCAAATGAGAAGCATGCGATTATCACATTCATGAGAGGATCTCATCATGAAGAACATCATGAACCCATGAAAGATGACCACCAACTTTTTCAGCGTATGTTTGAATTAATACTGAAAAATTTGGGATATTTTATGAAGCTAAGATACAAATTAAAACTAGAAGAATTGAATAAGTCCAAGACACGACCTATTTTTTTTGATATAATGTTTTTGAGAACTACTTATAAAAACTAAGGCATACTCATGGATATGAGTTGATGATACTTTGAGAAGCCTCTCATTTTTTTGAAAATAAATATAGAATCATGAAACAACTCCTACTTTATAAAGAAAATTTCCTCTTCTTAATTTAATTTTGTGAAGGATAAGAGAGGATAACACAAGCCCTCAACTAGTGAAACACACTCTCAAATGTGATTCTTAAATAACCTATTCTGTGGATCGTTAATGGATACCACATTTACACGTATCCCTAGATTTATTGATGGTATAAGGTCTGTAAAGACTTCTTGGTTTACATGATTCAGTTGATACATCATCAAGGTAGTGTCTCTTACACTGTGCTTCACGAACAAGAAGTGAATCCATGCCAATCTTGCATGAAGGAGTTTGAGAAATCCAGTGTGCTTTATATAAGTACACACAATGTGTTTGAGGGAATAAGAAGTTTTTGAGGTATTTGAATTAATAAACTAATAAGAATTTTGTGCATGTATGCACATAATTTTTATGCACATGCATTGATAAACAATGTGAACTTTGTATTTTATGATTACATGCATGCAAACCAACATTGAGATACCCAAAAAAAATATGTTCATATTAAATAAAATCCTGGCATGATGTGGATATTAATTGATCTTGGTAAAGTATTATTCTTGAATAAAATATAAAATATAGTATGTGCACATTTTTTACACATAAAATTGAGTTTGAGACTTCATCTAGAAGGAATAAAATTCTGAGCATAGTTGAACTAAGTCAAATGATAGAGAACATGTGATCAGTATTGATTGAGCAAGATGAGAATATTGAAATGGTACTTGAACATGTAAATGATCAATATATATCCTACAAGATCATGGAGGAATATCATATAATCATCCTAAAGTGTATTGAGACTTTGAACAGTGGTTAAGCCTTCCGATTGGTGTTGGGAGGAGTTGAAGTATTCTAGTTGGATCCAGGAGCAGAAGGAGTCTCTCAATTAGAGATAGAGCAATAAGTCTTTTTATTGGATCCAAAAGAAAACAAATTCTCTTATTTAGATATGTATCCATTATAATCACTTGTGGATATTGTGAAATTATAATGCACAATCCATGTTGAGGGGAAACTGACATGGAAAAGAGAAGGTCTTTATGCCGAACCTTGTAAATACTGTGTGCTGCAATTTTTATTACTACCACTAAACACAAAGTGAGATTTAGAGATAATATTGAGTGGATCATGAACCTAAAAAACTTTGATAGGTTTAATTTGAAAGAAAATGTATTCATAAAAAAGAAACCACTGATTCATCCCTCCACTATTAGTTGTCAATCTGGCCTGGGGCTCTATAGAATAAACAAATACACTTATTTAACCATTCTTTCTAATGATATATTGAGATAATTTATATTAAATTATATTAACTTATCTACTGATAAGAAGAAAATGGAATTTTTGGAACACTATATGAGAACGTGGGAGAGTATCTACCTTTTAATTTTTGAATATATTTTCTTGTGGATCATGGTTTGAAAAAATGGATCTATTTCCATGATGGTTTCTATTGGTACGATTGATACATATTGTAAAATAAAAATTAATTTATATGGAAAAGGAAATTAAAATTAATTTATCCTCCTTTGTAGAAAATGTTATTTTCAAAGAAAGGGAATACTGGTGCTCAAAAAAAGAAAACAAAGAACATCGAGGAAGAAGAGGGTTTTATAAAGAACGAATAAGATTAATAAGTGAAGTGTGATTGATTGAATCCATGGTGTATGTGATTTGAAAAACAACTTGATCATGATTATAGGGATGAGAAGAATAAGTAAACTTTTTGAGGTTTACATGTAGTGATGAATTGAAGATCGATAACTTTAGTGATTTTTATAGGTATTTTATAAGGTCACTATTCTTAAAGAGTGAGTTGTACTCTATTGACATTATCAAGATTTCTCAATGAGAAGTATTTATATTTTTTGCTAAATTGAGCTGAATCTAAAGGAATATATTTCACAATTGTTAGTGTTTATGGTTCATTATAACTAGTGTGATTCAGTATATAAATATTTTAATCACCAAGAGCTTTGAACCCTAGGTAAAGGATGATACCTTCCCACACACTATAAGTTGGAGTTATATTTATAGTGAAAAATATATATACAAGGATAAAAACTAGCAACAATAAGTAGTAGGATATCACACTAAGGTTGGAACATATAAAAATTGGTGTGTTATTTATTCTTATTTGTTTTCTTTACTCATCATGCAAGGTTAATTTTAATTATTTTCTAGCAAGAATCAGATTTTAACCTATTAAAAATGTTAATTTATAAATAAAAAATATGTTTTAAATGGTGGGATAAATTGATTCACCCCCCTCTTAGTGTATCCATTTGATCCACTAGTACTAAAAAGTGGTATTATAGTTGAAAGTTCCCACATTTATATTCTATATTTGTTTATAAATATGGATAACATAAATTTTGAGAATTATATCAGAGTGCCTTCATTTTATGGAAAGAATTTATATGGGTGAAAAAATAGAATACTTATATTCTTATTTTATTTAGATGTTAAAGTTCTTGATGAATTTATAGTGGGATTTCCACCAATTCAAAGAGGCATATGGATGATTTTTTTGATAAAATAATTCTTAAACATTATGGTAAGGTTAGTAATTCTATTCTTTTATCCATTTTTAAAAAATTGTTTATAAAAGTGATGGGACAACAAACTACTAAAGAAGTCCAGGATAAACATAAAATTTGTTATTAAGGAAATGAGAAAGTCAAAGAATCACATATATAGATTTTGAGAATCAGTTTTTAATATATAAATTTGGACAAGGAAGAATCCATTAATGACTACTTCACTATAGTCAATGAGATTCTGAATAACATAATAAGTTTTGATTAGAAATTTGATTGTTCTATTATTTTTAAGGAACTCATAAGAAGATTCTATAGTCGATTTGATCCAAAAATTTATATTCTAGATTACATGAAGGATATTTTACTTGATGATATAAAAAATATCATCATTTCTTTTTAAATGATAAAAGAACTAGTATTTAAAAAAAGGTGAAACAAGAGACTGATTTTAAATCCATAAGAAAGATGGAGCTGATAGAAGAAGAACCAGAACAATATAATTGATTTAATGATGATGACGATATAGATTATTATTACAATTGGATCATGTCCCTTATCTCAAAATTTTTTAGAAATGGTAAAGGAAAGTATAAGGGTTTTATATCCTTGAAATGATTCAAATGTAAAGGAATTGGATTTTTTTACTCCACTATCCAAATTTTTTTTATGAGTTTGAGGTTGAAATACGTGATGATAAATCTAAAAATAAGAATTGTGGTAATATTTTATAGTCTATTAATAAATTTTATGATAGAAAGAAGAATTTCACTAGAATAATAATAAGTTTGATGAGTAAGGAGGAAGAAGAAGATATTTCATATTGTATTTAATATGAGGATGAAGTTTTTTAAATATTTACCAACTTCACAGAACATATGGAGAATTAATAAATATCCTCAATAATTTATGTGGAAGGTAAAAAAGTAACATACATGGTGTATGTGATCAGATCTGAATTAGAAGCGTGCCTTGAGAAGAATGAAAATATCAAGTGAGAGATTAAAGTTTAATGAAAGTTTATCTAAAGAAGGTTGAGTCAAATAAAGATTTTATCAAGAATAGTAATGAAATTATTGAATAATTAAAGAAATACAAGCTCAAAGTGGGTAATAAAGAAAATATTTTGAGTGATATTGAAGTAAAATTGGTTTTCAAAGAAGAAGAATTGAGTGATATGTAATAAAACTATTTTTAACATTAAATGAGTTGAAAAAGAGAGAGAATATATTTAAAAACATGTTTAATTTAGATATGAATCATCTATATTAACTGATAATTCTTTTAAAATATGTCAAGTTAGAAGTATACTTTTAAATTCCCAAACTATTAATTCTTTTTTGCCTAATAGTTCATTTGTTAATCTAAAATATATAAACAATTTAATTTTTAAATATGATGAAAAAAATAATATATATCTAAGAAATATAGAAGACTATAAGAGTAATAAACCTTCTATAGAAATAAATAGTATCAGGTAATGTTTATATAAGAAACCAAAATCTGGAATATAGTTTTCTAGGGAAAACTTCACTTATAATAGAAGATTCATATTCAATGGATAATGTTAGTGATATGGTATTTTTTATCACAAGTATTAAAATTTATTATATAATATGCCTTACTTTAAATAAGGTATAAATTAAGGGGGAGAATCCCTAAAATGAAAAATAATGAGTGTCTAATGAATAATATTGTGAAGAAAAATACCTCAAGTTTTACTTCTCAAAATATACTTGAAATCATAGTTTATATTTTAGGTAGGTGTGAGAAGCCAAGAAATTATGTTTAGAAGTGTACGACTAATCTCGTTAGGTAGTTATCCTATAATTTTTTTAAAGGTATTCAAAATAAAAGGAATAATAAAAGTTATTTATTATGGAAGTGGCATTAAAAGATAGTAAGAGATTAAATCCATGGATTGTTGATAGTGCTTGTTCCTTATAAATGAATAGAGACACAAAAATCATGATAAAAATGGAATAACATAAATGAGTATTATTTACATTTATTAATTATATATACTTTAAAATAAAAGGAGTTATAAATATTGTAATTGAGTATAAAGGACTCAATTTCAAAATATTTTATTTGTGGAAGGGGTGAAACATAATTTACTTCGTGTTATCCAATTATGATAAAGGAAATGAAGTGATGTTTTTAAGAACCTATGAACCATCAATAATTCCAAATATTTAATAATAAATAGGTGATAGAACATAGGGAAACCTATTTCAAATTCGTGATCTAACTAATTCATGCAACATGAGTATCAAGGATGAGGATGATCTATAGCATAGAATATCTTTGTCCAAGGAAGTATGAGGAATATTTTTAAACCTGAAGTGGTGATATACCTCCCAAATCTTTAAAGGGAAGTAGATGTTATTTTTGAAACATGAAAAAAGGGGAATATGGTTTAAGGGACACACAAAAAGGTGGATATTCAGCCCACTAGGACATTAAAACTCATATATTTAGCAGTGTATTGTATTATGAGAAAAATGTCAACCATATGTGATATTTATTTCATTATATTCATTGATGACTACACCTAGATAACCAACATTGTGTTTATGAAGTATAAATCAGAGGCTATTCAGATGTTTAAAATCTTCAGAATAAAAGTTGAGAAGGATCTTGGTTTCTATATAAAGAAGGAAAGGTATAATAATGGTAAATAGTACATATACAACTATTTTGAGAGATATCTATAAAATAATGGGATAAAATATTAATATATCAAATCCTACATTCCTTAACAAAATGGTTAGGCTGAATAGAAAAAAATTATAAATTGTGGAGATGGGAAGAACCATGCATTGAAAAAAAAATATTCATAGTTATTTTGGAGGGAAGCATTTTTCACTACTAAAAACATTTAAAAATTGTAATTTTGAGACCTTAAACTCACAAGACACTATATGAGATGTGATATAATATAAATCCAAATATAAAATACTTTAAATAATTTTGAATCCCTTATTACAAGAAGAGAAAGAATAGAAATCTGGGAAAGTTTGAAGAAAAAAACATAGGACATTCATGGGAAATATTTTTAATGGTAGTTGATACAAACTCTGGATAAAAAATTAACAAAAGATGGTAGAATTTTTAAATGTTAAAATTAATTTAAAATCAATAAAAATAGAGGCATTTATTAATGGTAAAGATGAAATTTATGTACCTATAAACATGAAGATTTAGGAAAAATAGGTTATTGATAAATTTTTATATGAGTAGTTTTTAGTTTATTTTGATTCAAATTAGACTAGTGATGAAAAAGGTATTGATAATATAAGATAGATTCATCAAATATTAAAGAAACATTTTGATTCAGAAAATATTGTTAGCCAAAAAGATGGACCTCCCCAAGACATAAAGGAGGTTAAGGTTTGAGAACCGAAATGCACTTATTTATAAATAATAACCTCAAAATATATTTTATGTAGTTTAATATGAAGAATAGATTGCTTCTATGAATGAGGAAATTGATCAGATTGAGAAGAACTCCACTTGGGAGCTGGTTCCAATACTTGAAGACAAAAACATTATTGGTACTAAGTGGGTTTTCATAAATAAATTGTAAAATAATAGAGAAGTGAAAAATAATAAGGATTGTTTTGTTTTGAAGGGGTATTCTTAGATTTTATGTGTTTACTTTGATGAAACCTTTACACTAGTATAAAGGATTAATATAATTAAGATGTTTTTAGCTTTGGTAACATGCAAGATTATAAAATAAACCAAGTGGATATGAAATTTTCATTCTTAAATAGTGATCATTAAGAATATGAAATCATTTAACAACATGTGTAGTTTTAGTCTTAATGAGTATGTTAGGACAATATATAAGATTAATAAATAATTATATGGATTAAATCAGTACCCTAAATACTATTATGCCATTATGGATGGATTACTTAAAATCTTGTATTTTTTAAAAGGAAAAGTTGATTGTAATCTCTATGTGAATTAGCTATCCATAGGTATTCTTGTTGTTATAGTATATGTCGATAACATTATTTTTTCAGGTGATAAAGGGAATTTTTAGAAATAATTTGCTGTGAAAAAAAAGAGTCACTTTGAGATGTCATTTCTAGGTGAAATTTCATATTACCCATGGTTAAAAATTATATAAGGAGTTGATCATATTTTATTATATCAAGAAAAATACTCTAGGTAATTATTTAAGAGGTTTGGTATGGAGAAATTCAAAGGAATTTCCACTCATATAGTTATTTTCACTAAACTGACCAAAGATAATGTTGGAAATTATGTGAATCAAATGGAATTTAGAGGACTCATTGGGAACCTTCTATACTTGACACCTTATAAGGCTTTCAAAGTATTTTCTATGACCCAGTGTGCTATATTTCAAAGTGATTCAAAGTAATCTCGTATTTTAAAATCCAAAATTATCCTAATATATATCAAGAAGAGACTTAATTTTAGTTTTCTATATGTTAATAGTGCATACTTGACTTTATAGGGCTTTGTTGTTGCTAAATAGGCAAGATATTTCATTGAAAGAAAGTCCAATTCTAGTATACAATTCTTTCTTAGTGAATGTTTTGTGGCATAGAATAACCAAAATCAATTTTTAGTATAATTGAGCATGATTGAATCCATGTATATGATATACAAATATGTATGTGCACAAATAATATGAAGGTAGGTATAAATATCTATCTTGAGAGTTTTGTTTGAGAAGTTAATTTGAATTTCCTATAAAAATCAAAGTTCTATAGATCTTTCCATAATAGAGTTTAACACTCTATATCAAATCACATTGATCTTAGATATCATTTTATAAAATATGAGGTGGGATGTAAAAATTTAGTTTTTTGGAACCAAGTAACAAGTTGTAGACATTTTTTACAAATATTTTCCAAAAAATTGGTTCTTTATCTCAAGAATGAACCTTCAATTTCACCCTTCAACTATTAGTTAAAAATGTGTGGAAGAAACCCCTAGAAGGATTTGGATTGTGTTGTAAAAGGGGGATAGAAAATCGACACAAATCTTTACATAATTATTTAGAAAAAGGGGGATAATGTTTTCAAATAGGGGGTGTACGCTTTTTTTATCAAAATACATGGTTACTAAAAAATGGGAGGTGAGTTTATGATTATTTGAATAATATTAAAAGGAAAAATAGTTTTAATCACTTTTCCATAATTATCTTGTCACCGAGGTATGAAGTTCTCTAAAAAAACTACATTTTTCTATGGTGTGATGTCCAGATGCATATCATTTGAGATAGGTTATGATTTAATGATTTTTGAGTTTTTTTAAAAAAGTGATGAGTTTGAGGAGATTGAATATGAGTTGAAAATGGGTTTAAAAAAATACAAAGGGGGAGCTCATCATCCTTCATCCCTTTTCTCATGAGGATCATCCTCATATATTTACTCATTTTATGGATCCTTCCTGTCTTCTTATCTTCTCATCGATTAAGTTGTTCCCTAAGGTCTGAAATATCTATAATAGACTGAACTCACTTATAATCACTCTACAAGAGTTTTTAGAAGTACATTTTCTTGTTTTTTACACTCTTATTTCTCTCTTTGGTCTCTAAAATCTCTCTATATATCATTTTAACAGGTTCTTTAATGAAGCTTGGGGTATAGAGAAGCAGGAAGTTGTGGGATTATTAGCTCCTTGAAATATACTTATACAATTATAGAATGAATATATTATTATTTAATTATGATTGGGAGAAATTAATTTATTTAAATTTATTATATTTCACTTTTTCAGATTATCTTTTGACTTTCATATGAAATGCAGCTCACTGAATTTGATGATCTGGGTTAATCTTATCAGTATGCCTCTATATTTTCAAAAAATTTCAATAAGTAAGGTGATTGGTAACCTTGTTCTTATTTATCTCTATCCATACTAGATAATTCAATCCTTTGGTCACCCCATCACCCTGTGCATATGTTTTGTGGTATGTGTTTCAAATCCCCCTATAAATTTTATCTGGATTGAAATTGAGGAGTAGTACAGGAAATATTAGGATGTTTTCTTAGAAACTTGTTATTAAGTTTTTAATATTTTTAATTTATAAGTAAATGAATAATAATGGTTTCACTAAATAATATATCTTTAGGTTGGTACTATTGATGATCACTAAGTCCCATGACAAGAAAGAGATTCAAGTGTTAAGAATTTTCTTTCTCATTTGGGGAATTCATAGGATGAGTCTCACATTCATTGAGAGATTGGTTCATCTGAATATATCCCTAGATATGGTCCAAAAATTACTAATAAAATCATGATTATGAATGATAAAAATTAGGGTAAACTAAAAGAGAAAATTTTAAAGGGTGTGAGTAGCCCTCTAATTCCTAGGGATATCAGATATCAAGAATTTTCCAAGAAGGATCCAAAATCCATCAAAGAAGAGAATACAAATTGGATCATTCATGTAAAAATTTAGGTAATATAAGAGAATAGGTTGGTTTCTAGAGATAAAAATGAGTGGATGTGCATATCTCTTTATCCTTAAGGTGGGTTTGGTAGTGGAAGCCCCCAGTCTATGGCTTTGCGTGATATTGCATACAAGGTTGTCGTTGCAGACTCACACGAGAAGACTAGTAGTCAGTGCTCTAGGAAAGTCATGCCATAATGGTTGGGATTTAATCTATAGATTAAAAATAGAATAGTTTTACTCAATTGGGGAAAACCATGCGGGGATAAAAGGTGAATGGGGATCTAGTTATCCCATAGAAGAAAGTTTATAAACAAATAGAGTCCACACATTCTCCTAATTATGGTGAGATATATAATTCTGAAGTATCCCAGACCATAGAGAAAAAGAAATTAAATAAATGAGGTATTATATTGGAAGAATTCTTTGTCATAAAAGGTAGGAAAGAGAGATAATTTAAAGATTAGTTCAAAGACTTATGACAACAAGATCAGTAGATAAGCTAGAAAAAAATAAAGAAGTTTCTTAGAATCTTACTGAGGGATTATACAAGGATAAGGGACACACTTGGGTGGATCTAGATTTTGATTTAGTTTAGGATCTTACTTAAAAATAAGTGGATGAGAGACCTATGGAGGTAAGTGTGGCTATCAGTGTCCAATAACATCCTATGAATGGGAGGGGGGACAAAGAGTAAGGAGGATGGAGATCCCACACTAACCATGATATATATTTTATAATCTGAATAAGAGTATGTGGAAGATCTATATAATGTTAAATATTTAGAAGAATGCTAAAAAAGGATGTTTTCAAGTTATTTAAAAATTGATCACTATGAAGAAAAAGGTCCATGGATTGACATTAAATATCACATATCGATTCACAACTTCAACAAAGGGAATATAGATATGGAGGAGTACATCAATATATGAGACAATATGGATTCATCCTTTGAGGACCATATAAAAATAGATCTATAATAAAAATTCAACTATATTAATTAGAGTCTTCTAAGGATGTATAATTATAATTTGTTAAATTTCATCTCAAATGACTCAAAATCCATATTTAATGTCCATCAGCTAGTGATGTTTGACATTACAAGTTTCCGCTAAACCATTAAAAGTGATTTCTGTGGAATAAAAATTTAATTTATAATGAAGTGGTTTTGGAGTGGTTCTAAATGATTCGGAAGTTCCTGATGTGTTTAGAGGTGATTCTAATGATATTTTACCAAGTTTTTAAATTTATAGGTGAAACTAATAAATTTAAATCTCTAGTTCCATGTAATATTCATCAATGTAAGGTTCCTATAACCATGAATGCAAAACAATATAATGGGATCCACATCATGTAAGTGGATTGACATAAGGATGGATCCTCACATAAGGGGATTCATGTCACATAAGTGTATCAAAGTATGTATAGAACTCGATGTAATGGGATCTATATAAGAGTGGTATATGATTGAGGATCGATATATGGGTCATAATAATGATATAAGAGTCACTACAATTCTTAGGATCTATGTAAGAGTACTATCAATTTAAGAGTATGAGCTTGACCTAATAGGACCTCCACATAAGGACAATCTTATCCTTACATCCTAGCTGGAATTTATAGAATATTCATTACTCTAAATAAAAAAAATTAATATGATAACAAAGAAAATATTAAATTATTAAAACATCATAATTAAATTGTTATTCAAGTTGTGTAAAGAATCCACGATCCACTAATCATGAAGAACAAGATCACGAGGATAAAAATAGTTATAGAACTTAAATGAATTTGATATGTCTACAAAAATGATGTATATATAAATAAGAATATTCTTATATTTTCTTTAGCTCCTAAATCAAATTATAATCAATCTATGATGCAAAATTAATTTTTCAAGTGTTTGATTTATCAAAAGTGTTACTTCATAGTGAAAAAATTATCCCATGCCATGTGGGAGTTGGACAAAATGAAAGCTAAGGCCTGATACAGGTGAAGAAGATAAGAGATCACTGATTAACTGGTGTGAATAAGGAATTTACATTCATTTAAGAATACTTAAATTGGTTGTTTGGATAAATTGTCATGATTTTGTAGCCTAAACATGTCTTTAGATAGAATTATATTATTAAAGGTAGGGCTAAGAAGTTTCAGCACCAACTGGGTGATCCAGATATAAATTTGAGGCATTTGGAACCTTTTTCAATGGTGCATTCTATTATTGAGTCACCCAAGCTAAGTAACCCAACCCTGAAGACCATGCAGAGCTTGGAGAACTAAGATAAAACCTCCCGCATGGCCTCCGCATGGTTTTTCAAACCATGTGGACCCTCCAAGAAACCATGTGGGGTGTGAAGGTTTAGAGGAAGAGGCTTACCATACAACATCCACATGGTTTAAAATCCATGAAGACTAGCCCAAGTACCTGTTCTCCCTTGCATCAGTGGATAGAACCATGAGCATGATTGGTACACAATTTAACTAACCATGTGGAAGTCAACAAGCCACCACCTACCTTCTATCTACCCCTCGTACCCATCATTTAAACTGGTATTTGGACCCCTAACCACACTAGGATAGTGTGGGAAAGAAAATTAATTCCCCTTAGACTCTTTTTATAGAGGATCATCATCCAGGGGAGGGAAATCTGGGAGTTAGAGAGCTCAAAACCCATTTTAGGCAATTTTTTGGGGGATTTCTCTTGTGGTTGTTTGGAATTTTTCTTTTACATATCAGTTGTAATGAACATTTTAGGTATTAAGAGATTTCTTTTCCTCATTTATTCAATGTGTATCTAATTCTATTTGTGTGTTGGGGATGTGGACAATGTAGGTTTGCTGATAATTATTTTTCTTATTATGTTTTCGTTGTTTCATCTTCCTCTCATAAATTCCCCTACAATATCTTTATATATCTTGTTGGAAACTCCATATTAGACTAAGAACAGAGTTTCTAGGGATCTCTAGGAAATTTATGACAAGTAAACCTATGATCATTGGGTGTACTTGTCATCTACAAAGGGACTATTATCATAAAGTTAATAAAAATCAATTTTTAGACTAAGAAATTGATCTCTATTACCTTAATCAGAACTCACAGGACTAAGGGGGTTCTATTACACTTGAAACCTATAGATGTGATTTACTGTTAAAAACAAAAAATAATTGTAAAATATATTCTTGATTATCTTCTCAAACACCCACATCCACAACACATTCCTTTTATTAATTGTTAAAAACCAATTTTTTAGTTTTTCCTATTTTAAAGTAAACCTATAAAGAATTTGAAGGGTTAATCCAACTATCAAAATCAACCTTCACAAACCTTAAGTATAAAATATAAAATTTAAAAACATCCACTTAATAAATTATTATTCTATAAATATATAACATTAATTCTCCCTATAGATCAACCCCATACTTATGCTATACTAGTAGTAAGAGTTTGTAATTCAATTTGGTCCACTAAAACTAACACTTCAGCTAAAATGAAACCAATCACAGATGGGTATTTATAGAATATATAAATATATTTATTTTCATGTTATTAATTATATAAAATTGAGTTGTTATTTTTCTGAGTATTTTGTTTTTAGTTTTGAAGACGAGAAGGGAATTTTTGGAACACTCCATGAGAAACTAGGACATTGTACCACTTTTCATTTTTGATAAGATTTTCATGAGGATCATGGTTGAAAACATGGTTCCATTTTTATGATGATTTATTTTTTTATGCTTGAGACATATTTTAAAATATCAATTCAGGTATATGTAAATTGAAATTAAAATTAATGTGTCCACCTGTACAAGAAAAGTTTTTTTCAAAGAGTGAGAATATTTCAACTGAGAAAAAAATAGAAAACACTGAGGAAGAATAGGATGTGATAAGGAAATAATAAGTTTAATAAGACAAGTATGAATTCCTTAATTCAAGTTATATATAATATAAATAATTTCTTTCCTAATATTACAATGCTATAAATAAGTAGAAGAGTTACTGGGGTTTGAATGTAGTGAGAAAGAGTAGACCGAGATCTTCAATGATTATTCACTAAGTAATTTTTGGGTATATTTTCTTGAAGAGTGATATATATTCTTTGGATATTATCGAGCTAACTCAGATAGATGAATTTATCATTTTTTTCTATTGAAACCTAAATATGAAGGAAGATATTTCTCAACCGGTGGTGTTTTTGGTTCAGTATAATTGGTGGGACTTAATATAAAAATCTTGTGAAAAGAAGGTTCTATAAACTATATTTCAAGGATGATACCTTCTTAACCATCATATGTTTTTATTATATTTATATTGAAAAATAAATTAATGATATTAATAAAAATTTGTATTAAGTAGGAGGCTTTCACATTGAGGTCGAACCTTGTAAAAAATTTCAGGTGACTTATTCTTATTTAATTTTTGTAATCTTTATACAAGGAAGAACTTAATTATTTTAGGGAGTGAATCATATCCTAATTGGTCAAAGGGGATAATTTATAAATAAAAAATAAGTTATAAAATATAGTATACACTGATCCCCCCTCAGTGTATCCATTAAATCCACCAAAACTAACAAGCATGACTTAGTTGTAGTATTTATGGTGTAATTTCTTATGGATTACCTTAGTTATTTAAGCATAAAGTGAGTTACCAAATCTCTTTATTAGTATAATAGGATATTTAGTTTGGTAATGGGTTTGTATTATAACCTAATTCAATTAACTATAGGCTGAGGCTTGAGAATGGATAGTGTGGTATGGTTGAGATGAGATGGGTTGAGGGTATAAAAAATAGGCTAAATCCCGGTAGATGTGTGATTGTGATGATGAGTTTTTTGCATGAATGAGTAGACTAGTGTAGAATTGTGTGATGGTTTTTGGTAATCCATATTGGGTAGTACACTAGGTTGATGCAGATCATGGGCATGAACCTAACCCTGGATAAAGTCATTGGTTTGGAATACACGAGAGGTTGGATATATTACACCATCCTTAGGATCCATTTTTTGTAGTGTTTTTTCCATTGGGTATTAAATTTTATGGGATGTTTTGATTCATGTGGGAATATGTACATGTTATTCTCACATCAATTTCACTTCCAATCTATGGGAGTATTCTGCAGGACCTTACCGTGCATTATAGGATGGTTCATGTAATGTATTGACACATATCACACTACAATAGTTGTATCAAAGAATAACTGGACCTTATCATGCCTCCACATACTCCAAAGGCTACAAATTAGTAGTTATAATATAATAGGTGATAGTGGGGAGACTATACCCTCTAATTCTAAATAACATAATGACACAACAAACAGTGAGAGGAATTTAACATAATATGTAATGAAAAGATGAAATACACATATGATACATAATGTGAATGTACACATTTCCATGTAAGTTATACAAGTATAGATAGGATCACCAATAGACTAATCACATATGTACATGAATAAAAGAACCCAAGATAAATAGATTTAACTGTCTTAGAGGAACCACCCAAACCATTAAAAAAACTATAGTATCCAACCCATGCACCAACTTCTCTCCTATCTCCACTATGATCCAGAAAACAAATCCCCACCCTTACCTAAACCATAATACATAAATTATTCATCCATCTCATATGGCCCTTGTACTATGTGAAAATAAACCCATTAATCCACCAACAACAATTCTCCTAGCTAGTATCCAAACATATACTAGTGTGTGTGATGAGAAATAAAAATGAACCAACACCCAACACTTAATTTTCTATACTCATGATCAAACAACCATTAATGAGCCTTTAATGTTTTAAAAAATATACAGAGTAGAGTGATATATCCCCATTTTATCATACCAGAAGTTCCCTTGTACTTTCCACTAATTTAATCTCACTTAGAGTCACATGCTAACCCATAACCAATAATTATCCTAAGGAAAACTTATTTCCCAAAAAATATCCCACGTATAAGGTGAGAATCCCATTCACATCCAGTGGTCCCACACACCACTAACCATTGAAAACTATGGAATATCAAACATCTATAATGATGGTTAACACCATCACCCTTATACTTCTAAAACTACATAGGATACTACCAACAACATGTGGACAAAACCCCCTCATGAAAATTTTCCTACGTGCACATGACCCCAATAGCCTTAGTCCAATGGTGAGTAGGAATCACCAAAAAAACTAAGGCTAAAACTCAGAGTACATCCATAAACACCACGAAAATGGTTAACCCTATCTGTATCGTAAGAAACATCATCCAAAATATACAGCATCATTTCCTTTAAACCCTTGAATAACTAAACTAAACCACACTCAGCCGAACCTATCAATTTATGCATTTGAATTACACTAGTAATATCTTATTAATAAAAAATACTATTAGTGGTTTCATTCCTGGTCACATATACCAAACCCTACCCTCAATAGTTTATCGCAAGAACATGTCACATGTATAATAAAAGAAAATTATAGACACAAAACACTAGGAGTTAGTAGGACTCTACTCATCGAAGAAATTCAGAAGATCCTTCTTTATTCAAAAGAAATACAATAATATGAAAAAATACCTATTTTTAGTAACATATGGAAGAAAATAGAGAAATTAAAATAGAAACAAATCATAAACACTCTAGGGTAGCTAACCTTACCTGTGACTACTCCCTACTTTAGACTCTTTGAAGATTCAAAAAGAATTGTGGAAGAAATCACATTGAGATGAATATGAAAATAAGATAACATTATTGGGTGTAACCACTATATTTTGGTCAAAAAATACCAAATTCCCATTATATAATTTAATTCCCCATTTAATAATTTATTTGAATTATTTTAGGGAAATCTAAAAAAATTCATCATTTTAAATTTTTAACAAAGTGCCTGACCCTTATGTAGGGACACTTTACCCTTATGTACCAACAAGCCTAAATAATTAACCAATTTTTAAATAATATAATGAACCTTATATATATGATAAAATGAATCTTACATATTAGAGTACATGAACCTTACAAATCACAAAGTATCCCAACACTTTTCTATTTTCCTTAAACAAAAGGACCCACACTTGTCACAAGTTTCCCAAAAATGGCCCGTTCATATTAGGGAAGTTAATATTATGTATTTAAAAGTTACTCTTATATATTATAGTGGTTTACCACACTTATCTATTACTAAAAATGTGGTTTTTACTCTTATGTATATTTACCGATATGTAAGAATAACCTTCACACATTGTGGTTTCCTAGACTTAGTCATTTTCTCCCTACCCTTCAAAAGTAAACTCTTACATATGATACATAGACAAGTTTTTGAAACTTTAAGAACTTTACAACATATGAATATTACACATCATAGAATGAATCATACATACATGTCCAAAATTTTATAAATTCACTACAACTTTAAATATTTTCTATAATTAACCAAAAACACTTACAATACTCAAAATTACAGATAATATTGAAGAAAACTCATATGTCACTTTATATTTAAAATATCAAAATATTTATACCAATTATCTTGACATTCAAACCATTATTCCCCTAGGTTGTGGAATGAACTTTGACTCACACCTAAAAAACTACTAATCATGTAATTATCCCTCAGTGTCACAACATTTCATTTTTCCTACTATTTAATTCCATCATTGATCTCAGGACAATCCCCAATATCAATACAACCCCTAAAGACTCAATCCCCAACCTACACATACATCCACAACACCTCAACATAGTCAAAATTAATAGGTTCTATCCAAGATTCAACATGAATTGCAATTATTGAATACTGTATACCTTATCACCTATATACCATATCATATCTTATCTATGGTCTATATTGGGACACAAACTAGATAATTCATAACAAAACTCAATAATCCCACATAGTTTACCCCCAAAATATCTATATGGTTCCAAACACATCTCTCTCTTCCTCAGTTACTCCAAATAACAAATTCAGAAAGACTAATTCCATCCATGGGAACTCTCCACAATAAGAATCACCTATCCAGATCAATCTAACCAAACTAACCAATATGAGGATGGTGTCATACCTAGCCATCATCCCAAACTCTTTATGCACAGACTATCCACACATTTCCACTATTCATCAATTATCACAATAATTTATCATAACAAAGCTTATTATCATCCAGAATTATACCTGATTCCCAATTCCATTCACCATCACACCAAATTCCAACTACAATACTTGATGGAAACACATCATACATTTACCGTGATTCATATATGATGCTCATATCTCAAAAGGTGTCTATTTATTATAATTATCACATATGAACATCATACATTGATATAATTCATAAAAAATAGAAATTGACTCACTCAAGGTGTACATATATTTGTTGATTATTTCCTCTCCTACTCTGAGTATGTTGACTTAATCATATGTAGCTGGCTAGAAGCCCGATTACCCAATCTCTATCCTACCCATATATTTGTACTCACTGTAGGATACTTTCCCTAGTACTGAGTATTCTATCCACTTCCTTGACTTACAAATGATACTACATCCTAACTATAGACTCTTAGTACTACTCACAGTTCTACCTTAGATGCATAGGTTTGACTTGATCCATATCCCCCATTTGGTTGCCCGATCATCTGATAGTACCTCTTAAGATATCCCATTTGTATGTATACCTAAAATTCATTCATTGGTCAATCACATTGGGATAAAAAATTCCCTGAAAAACTATACTGATAAAATCTCATTGATAACTCACTCTCCAAATGTATCATTAATCACTTACTCTATCCAACCTGATGTATTTCCTTATTCCCTCACTTCTGACTACCCAAATCTCCACTATTTGTCTCTCCTTTCACTTTTGTTTAACTCACTATGCTCTTATCCATTAGGTTCAATTCCACTATTTGTTCCTAGTTTACTAACTCCAAGAAGAGTTCAACCTAAATATTTTTAACTATACCATAATAGAATTCTGTAACTTATCCTTTAATTTACCCACCTTGGTGACCTCATCCACTACAAACATCGATATAAATCATAAAAATATGTAAACCTCCTAGAATAATATATAATTGAGGTCTCTCTATAAAATAGTTGTAAGAAATCATAGGCTCTATCCACCCTCAACGTCTTAGGAAATAAGTTCTTGATGAAAATCACTTTAGATTCCTTTAACTTCATCCCCTCAGGTCTACCTTCCTACACTTGTATGTTCCACCACTATATTTTTGGTCATATAAGAATGTATATAGAAAGATTTACTCTCTTACCTAGAGATTTCTGGATATAATAATCTATACTAATCAATTCATTATTACACTTCTTGGTGTCTAAAGTCTCTCCAAAATAAAGGAGAATGATGTGACTAAAATTATAGTGTCATATATGCCATGTATGGATAAACTCCCTAATCTACTCAATTAATACTATATATAACTCACACCAAGATTTCCTTGAGCTACTCATCCATCCGTTTACATACCTCTCCTAGCCGCTTTTTTTGTTCATCCTACCCCAAAACCTTTTCTTGTGGTTCATGCTCTAATTTTCCCTTAGGGGACTCATCTGGTGCACAGTCTGGTGGAACCATATATCCACCCTCAGATTCTCCAACAGTGGCCATTTAGGTGGATTCACCCCATAAAAAAATATCACACTCAATATAGATATAACAACATAAATATCCTAAATAGGGAAAGATGTAACAAAAAGTGTTACCCAGTTTCCTTTACACTCCCCAACCATACCCATGTCCAATACCATCCATTCTAATGACCCACCCACCCATTTTAGAGTCAGGTACCACACACAACATACACATATAGGAAACACACACATTTAATTTTATACCTACACATATAAAATTATTCATACATACAACCTTTTCCCTCTCAGGCATAAGAGTCTAAAACAAAAATCAATAACATCAAATACCAATTTATCCCAATTAAATAACTCAACTATAACTGTAAAAATTAAAAAACAATCCTAGTTTCCTTGTAAACTTGTACATAAATCAATTCTTGTGATTTTTGGAAGTGGAACATAACACCTATACTAAGTTTTGACACATTCATAAGTATCCAATCTACCACAACCCAAATAAAAAAAAGAAAATTTTAAATATCACTTTTTAACCACCATGCTTTAATAGAACTTTATAACATCCTAAATTGGATAAATCTAAAGTAATCAGATTGGAGATACATAGGAATTTTGTAAAGACTACTCATATGCTAAAATACCCCATATAGTAGTGAGGGTATAAGAGGTGATATCTGGGAGACTATACCCTCTTGAGATAAATAACAACAATAACACAACAATAGAAAAATAAATTTTAAATTACATGAAATAACAAGCCAAAATATATATATGATACATAAGGTGAAAATATACAATTCCATGTTAGTTATAAAAATTTAGATAACATCACCCCTATGACGATCACATATGTACATGCACAAAATCAACTAAGATGAATAGCTTTAACAGGCTCCATGGAGCCACCCAACCCTTTAGAAAACCAGAAAATCCATTCTATGCATCATCTTCCCCCATCTCCACTAGGATATAAATGATGGAGCCTTACCCTTACCTATAATATAAGACATAAATTTTACACATGACCTATAGGGTCCATCAATAGTTTGAGTATGCACTCAGTTGCACACCACTAGTGATTTCCCGATCTAGTATCAATACATATATCAGTGTTTTTTATGAGAAATAAAAATAAACAAATGCACACAATCTAACATATTCCAATCATACTCAAGTATCCCTGAGTAAGACTTTACCTACCTAATCCAATGCTAGAGTAGAACTATACATCCATAGTCTCTCATACTGGAAGTTACCTCAACCTTCCCACCAATTTCATATCACTTGGAATAACATGTTATCCCATAGACAATAACTATAACATGTCTACCTCATTTTCCCAATACATCCCAAAAATATGATGATAATCCTTTTCCCATATGGTGGTCTCACCCACCATCAATTGTGTCCATCTATGACATATACTTACTCCCTATAAATGGTTAATACAATCATCCCCATGCCACTCAAACTAAAGAGTATAATATAAATAATGAGTGGTCAAAACCCCCTCATGGGCCTTTTAATATGTCTACATGACCCCAATGACTTCTTCCCAATGGTGAGAGACAATCACTAAAAACCAATGTCCAAACTCTTGGAACCTCCATTTCTATAACGATAATGGTCAACAGGATCTGAATCCTAAGAAAATTTATCCACAACATGAAATATCATTCCCATAAAACCATATATATACTCAAACAAACCATACTAGAAAAAACCTATCCATGAACAAATGATACTACCCAAAGACATATTTTATGAATAACAGAATCTATAAGGGTTTTGTTCTAGGTCTCCCATACACAACCCTACCTTTTCCCATTTATCACATAAAAGATGTTACATGTATAAAAAAAGGTAAATTTAGTCCTTACTTACATGGAGATAGTATGAATCTACTCATAAAAGAAACTTATCCAATCTAGATTTAGTTGGATGAAATCTTATAATTTAACAAAGTCCATATTCATAGATACAACTGCTAGAATATTGAAATACGGTGAGAGAAACTAAGAAAAAAACATTTTGGAAACTATGATTTCCTATATATACTACCTTCTTTATACCATTTGAATATCTAGTGGGAACATATGTAAAACTCACTTGGAGACGAAGAGGGGATCACAAGAACATTCTAGGGAATAAACTCTATATTCTAGTTGAAAAATACCTAACTTCCCTTTTAATTGAATTCTTTGTTAATTAATTCATTTTAATTATTGTAGGAAAGTCATAAAAAAATTATCTTTTAAATTTTTTGTCCAAGACCCTTACATTTGGACCCTTTACCCTTATGAATCAATAGGTTCAAATACTTATCCAAATTTTGAACAAGGGAAGGACCCTTAAAAATGGGAAAATAACTCTTAGATACCAGAGGTAATATACCATACATATCACATAATCTCCAAATAATATACCTTTTTCCTCAAACAAAAGGATCCTTATATATCAAAGGGTTCCCAAAAATGAGCCTTAAATATCATCTAAATTACTTATATATAATAAAAATTTAGACTTATATATTACTATGTCTTCCCACACTTACCCATTTCCACAAAAGAGGTGTTGAATCTTATATATAGGGTACCCATATGTTAGAGTAACATTTACACATGGTATTTTCTAGAACTTAGATATTCTCCCAACCCTTCATAGGGTGACTCTTATGTATGATACTTAGAAAATTTTTCTAAAGACCCTCACCTTTATGCATAATGATTCTTACGCATCACAAAAAAGAATCATATATACAAGTGTTTTCAAAATGATATAAATTCACTACTACTTTAATAAATATATAAAATCAACTAAAAGAACATAAAAACACAAAATTACAAAAAATCATTCCAAAAACTCAAATCCCACATTTTATTTAATATATAATAATATTTAAATAAATTTTCCTAACTTTTATGTCATGATTCCCCTTGCCCATGACATGGACTTTGATCCACAACTAAAAAACCCCTTGCCACATCATGATTCCCTTATCTCATGGTGTTTCATTCAACCATATACTAAATTCCAGAACAATCCATAAGACTCAATCCCCATCCTATAACTACACTATCTAAACATTGACATGGTCTAAATTGAATTAGATGATCCAAGATTTGACCTGAATTTCCATTTTTAAATTCCTGGGTCCTTACTGTTCAAATAAAGGGGGTGGTTATATATGTTAATACCTCCTTAATTTTTGTTCCTATGTTTTTAGTGGTAGTTCCATTGGTACAAGACAATGATTCCTTTCAGTGTTGAATAGGGAAGGTATAGTCAGGATTTGTGGTGGCCTCAATGGAATATGATGACCCGACTTAAGAACATGGATGATTCTTTTATTATTTATTTCTTTTTAGTAAATTACATCATATATATTTCTATAATTATACTAAGGGACTATTAGTGGTGTCCTATTGGGTTTTTATACTTACACTGTTCATAGTTTTAATGTCTTAGGTTTTGGAGTAGGTTGAAAATCCTCAGCCTATTTGATTTTTTGAGTTTGAAGAATGGGTGAAATTTGTTTTAGATATTTGGAACCCAATTCCAAGAGTTTTTTTACCCAAGTAATTATTTTTAGATTATTTTTAAGGATCAACAAGTGACTCGTGGTTTCAGGTGTGTCGAGACTTAGAAAATTAGTTTTGAAAAAGCACAGACTGAGGTGAATGGTTTGGAAAAACCGTGCAGCCTCCTAGGAGAAACTGTGTGACCAACCTAAATCACTAGACATGGTTTTTAAAACTGTGGGGGTGGGGTCCATAGTTTTTCGAAAACTATAAGGTTTTTAATGGAGGTGATTCACATGTTTTACGCATAGTTCATAAAATCGTGTGACTAGACCATGCATGTGTGCTGCTTAAATAGTGAACACAACACGATTGGTACACAGTTAGCTAAACTATGTGGCCAAATCATGCAACTTATTTATTTCAGCGAAATTAAAAAAAAATTCCTTCATTATTTCATTTCTTCTCCTCTTTTCTTCTTCACCCACACACATAGTAGAGGGAAGCAATTCCCTTTCCCTCTTTGGAGAATTTGAGGGAATTTACTTCTTCAAAATATGATACTTGATCTGTTGGTGACTATAGATTCATATCGTTAAGTCCTTCGTTCATCTAGATTCTTTCAAGTTTAAATATCCATAAATAATGATAAATTCATTTGATCTAGTTTTCCCTATTTTTAGGGTCTTTTTCTGAAACCTCTTTTTATTCCGATTTGGCTAGAGTTAAATGACGATAACTAATGAGTGATCACCTATAAGTAAAAGGTAATTGGTTCATAGATTTCTCTGTAATTTTATTGGTTTTTGAAGGTGAATTCTATATACACCATGTGTGTGGTCTGAGAGAGACCCCTAATTATTTAAATGATTGATTTTAAATTGTTTAATTGATGATATGATATTCCTATGGGAAATTTATTGCTTCACGACCAATGGTTATGCTAGGTAAGGGGATTAGACTAACCTGGGAAGTTTAGGATGGGTTTGTAAATTAAATTAATTCAATAGTTTAGAGGATTGTTTGAGTTCCATGGGAACTTGATGGGTGAGGTTTCAGGATTGTGGTGATGATGATCACCTATACTAAGGTGACATGGTTTGTCAGGTTGGGCTTGGATGAGATACATGGATGATAATTATCACTATCTTGATGTGACATGGTTGTTAGGATGAGGCGATGAGGTCATCAGGTTGAGATATTGGCTCTTGGGACTAGGGATAGTGTTGAACATTTAGTTTTAGGTACATGGACTTAGGGGAACAAAGTTCAAGATGATGTGGCTTAGATTTTTCAGTGATTTCCACTCAGTTTTTTTGGACGACATGTTGTTGGAGTTGTTTGAACATAGATAGGACTTAGTTAAGGTGGTGTTGACCAATCATTGTGGGTGGAGGCCCTAGTAGACTATACGGCTTAGGGGATGGTGTTGAACATCAGATATGTTGGGGGTGATCACCATTGAAAGCCACGTGGATGAATATGGACCATATATTGATGGCATTGAGACCATAATTTGGGGGATGAGTCTCACTGTTACGTTTGAGGATATTGGGCTAAGACTTTGGGAGGATGGATATCACAATGCCTTGGGAAATAAAATGTAGATTCGATAACGATTGATATTATTGGATGACAATTACACTATGCCTTAGGACATTGAGATTCTAAACCAATGGGGACTCTTTGAGTGGAGGTCCATGGGACCTGGATCATATTTATTGGGAGTTCCATATGGAATCCAACTATTTGATTGTCGGAATGTGGTGTTGGTGAAATGGTTACTGGTGGAACCCGAAGGTTAAATAGACTTTCTATTATTCAAGGGATGCCTTGGGTGATATTCCATGGATCTTCATCACTAGAATTATATATATGAATACATGTGATGTATTTCATATATATAATTGGGGGCATGTGTTTTGACTTATACTGGTGATGGAAAAAGCAGGAAGAATGTGTACTTGTGACTATTAAGCATAAGTGGAGCGAGTATATTATTACATGTGTATGATATGAATTTTTATTTGTAATCAATATACACCTACATAATTATGGATGTAACATAGGAACACATTGGTGGTTGTATGCTAAAAATAATGTCACACCCTGCATGTGCCCCTTAGGACACATATAGACTTTATGTCTCTAAGATCAGTTAAGGGTTTGGGCTCAAAAGCATGACCTTAGTGATTGAGTTGGAATTTTTCATGGGATAGATGACAGTAAACCATGGTGGTTCATCTGCATCAGATGGAGTTAGATAATTTACTTATGATGTTCTTATATATGCATTTACCTCTGTGGTTTTCCATGGGAAACCTAGATTATTTGTTTAATTATAACTTTTGACTTTTCATGTGTGTCTATAATTGATATTATTCCTTTGATCTTGTTTATTAGTACTGATTTATTTTTATACTTCTACTTGTTTATTTTTCTTCAACTGAGTATGGTCCTTTTTCACTATGTTATATATATATAGACTGTTATTATTATAACCTATTGGGGGTATATTATCCCCACTATTACCTCAATAAAATCTCACTACTAGTTAGAAACCTTTGGCATATGGGGAGGCATGCCTAAGTCTCAACATCCAACTGGAACAGAGCACCATTTAAAGTGGATTCTAGTTTGGGGAACTATAAATGGTATCAAAGAAAGTTATTTGTTGGTGTTTCCTTGCAGCATAATAAGGCCTGGCTATTAAATGGTAACCACATTTGTATGGTTATAAATGGTATCAATGCGTTCCATTCATTTTTGGTCTTAATATTTGGGCTATGGTAGACCATAGAATAGGATGTTGTCAGACCCGGTACAAAGATCATGTTGGGGTGCCTATAGCCCAATGCATAATTGACAGACCATGTTTTTATGGGTGGTAAATTTATTTTATGCTATTTTTGTTTTATAATTAATTTGATTTTCATGACATGTGGCACACTTGAGTGTGATAGTGATCTATTATATGGTTTGACCCTTTTCCAGGTATGGAAAGGGAGGTTTTATTATACATCATGATAGGCATTTAGACCCATATGATATATGTTTTCTTATGATTTTCATTGGGAACTTGGAATTTACTAATAGGATTTTGTCTGTTTAAAGTTTCAGAAAAGAAGGTAAACAACATTTGCCTACTTAGCCTATTTTGGTGGAATTCAACTCAGCCAACCCAGGGATGTAGTTCCAATGATATCTATATGTGATTCTATATGCATGTGATCTATATGGAAGACCTATATTTGGGTAGGTAAGGATGATGATAGGAGGTGATTTTTTTAAAGTTTCAACAAAGAAGATAAATTGTGTTTTCCTATATAACCTCTTTATTGGAATTATACTCAGCTATATCTGATTGATATAAGTTATATATGATACCTAACCCTGATACAGAAAGGAAATGGGACATGAGTCTAGATTACATGTGATGCTTGACTTCATTATGGGTAGGAAGGGGTCTATGAGGAGAGATTATTCTTGATACTTGACCCTGATATGGGTAGGTAAGTGGCCTTGGGGCTGGATTCCATGTGACAGGGTGGAGTAGGGGAGTGTAAGGGTGGTGAGATGCACTACCTATTACAAATTTCACTATATATGATATCTTTACACACACACACACACACACACACTATTATGGATATTTTACCATCATGTTTGGTATTCATCATGATTCCACCTAGACAGATTCTAGTGGAGCATCAGGAGGCAGGTAATATAGTGTTGCGTGAGTGTGCACGGGGTGAGGTCCCTGATGGTTGGGATGATAACTAGCCACAGGTACTGGATCTGGTACAAATGGGATAGCTGTTAGAGATGGTATACATTGATTCCTAACTTGATGAGTATATCTAGGAGAGTCTGTTATGGGTCATAAAGGGTATTGAGAGGGGAGCTTAGGGGGATGATATATCTATGGCATAGTTGACTCATGAGTTCTAGTCTCAGAACACAAATTTATTTCATGGTGATGGTGGACCACACACAGTGTAGAATTGGATAGAATCATTCTATACTACTTTCTACTATCTTGAGACAACCCCAGGCCAGAGGGTGAATCTGGAAACTTATATTCTCAAATAACCAGAGAAGCACTGGTGGGATGTATTGGTACATGTAGGAAAAAATGAGGGGCTAGATTTGAAGGACTTTAGGGTGAAGTTATTTAAGAAAATCTTCCCAGATATGTTGAGGGCATACTAAGCTCGTGAGTTCATGAATCTCCAGTAGGGGATACATCTATCAAGGATCACACAAATAATTTCACAGACCTATCCTGATTTTCACCTGCTATGGTGGGTGATGACATCACTCAAGCATGGAGTTTTGAGTATGGTTTATAGAATTCCATCAGAGTGCAGGTAAATATATTTAGGTTGATGTACTTTTTAGAGGTGTTCATCTAGGTGTTTATAGCTGAAGGAATCTTGATGAACTGGTCATATTTGAGTTGGGTGATGGCGTCATGTGATTTTAGTGGGGATGCTTCAGGTAACAGGAAGCAAGGCCATGCAGATTCATAATAAGGTAATCAAATCATAGATTCAAGTAGAACAATGAGGAGTGGGTCCTCAATAGTGTGTTTTTAGTATAGGAAACCTAGTAATATTTATACCTAGTGTGATAGGTTTCTGAAGGAGTGTTAGGCATGCCACTATATAGGCCATCTAGAGAGGTTCTATAGGAAGCCTTCTCAAAAATATGAGATCTAGGGACCAAATTAGACTCAAGGATCTTGAGTTAACTGGGAGTGGTACCAGGAGCTGGTAGTTGGGATTCAAATTCATGTATTAACCATGTTAGAGATAGTGGGACCCATAATTGGGGTTAGTCGCTGGCAGTTAGTGCAGCTTTGTAGGGAAGCTAGGCCTTAGGTAGTCGCTCCTTAGGCCAGGTGCATACTGTTGAGTTTCTAGGTGCAGAGTAGGCTAGGGATTCAAAAATAGTTATAGATATTTCATGGGTGTGATAGGGTTTCTTTTATTTTTTTTATTTGTCTACTTTTGGTGCATGAGGTGTACATGTTTTTGTTTTTGGACTAACCGGGAACTGGTTGGTAGTTTGGAATTAGTTTTGATGCGTAATATATATATGAGGCGCGTCGGAATATGGGAATAGATGCAATAAATAATTTATTTAAGATGAATAGGCATTGATATTTTTATGGTATTGCATATGACTATATGATGGGGGATTAGTTTTCAGTATCTGTTGAGGTGCATGATTAAGGGGCATCTGATGAGACGCGAGTTATTATGGGTGTCTTGTATGATATTGGTACTTTTGGGCATATGATGAGATTACCGATTTGATGGGTGTAAAATATTATATAGGTAAAAATTGAGCATCTGATGAGGTTCTGGAATGAAGATTAATCATGGGAGGGATTCAGAGTCTAGGGATGGTTGGAGAAACCATTGGGTTGTTTGATTTTGGGTTGGGAAGTGGTCATGTGGGTAACTTCTAAGGCGGGGAGTGCCTTAAGGGGTGTTGACCAGTGAAAGACCAGGGTAGAATGTGTTGATATAGATTATATGGGTATGTTTGGTACAATATCCATGTAATTATTTATATATCGGGGAAGATCTATGTAAAATTGGGGAGATTATAACATCCCAGGTTTTTGAGCGGGTCGAAAATCATCAACCTTTTTTAATTTTTGAGTTTGGTGAGAGGTAAAACTTTATTTTTGATATCCAAAATGTAATTATTAGAGTTATTTATCCAAGGTCTTATTTTTAGATGGGTTTTAAGTAACAAAAAGTGCCTTAGGATTTTGAGTGAGTTTTAGGTGCGTCAGAGCACCAAAAAATAGTTTTTGGGAAAGCATGGACTAAGGTGCATAGTTTGGAAAAACCATATGACCTCCCAGCAGAAACCATGTGACCCACCTACATCACTGAACATGGTTTGTAAAACTATGTGGGTGGGGGTGTATAGCCATGAGAAACCTTTGTAGTTTTCAAAATATTTTATTTTCATGGGTTGTATATGGTTTGGAAAACTATGAGTCTAACTCATGCGTGTGTGGTGCCTGGACATTGAGAACCACACGGTTGGCACATGGTGAACCAAACCATGCCGCCAAACTATTAGGCTCATTTATTTGCGTGAAATTAACAATTTTTCCTTACTTTTTTATTTGATTTGTTCCATTCCTTTATTTTTCACCCGCATGCATAGTAGAGGGTAGCCCTTCCCTTGCCCTCTTTGGATAATTTGAGATAACTTCCTTATCCAAACTCCAATTCTTGATCTGTTGGTGAATATAATTTCCTCTTGGTAAGAAATTTATTCTTATAGATTCCATTTTTAGTTTATCTCACCATATTGAATGATAAATTATTGCACACTCTTTTCCCCTATTTTTAGGTTGTTTATTTAAAGCCCCATTCTCTTCTGATTCGACTCGAGTTAGAGGTAGATATCAGGTGAGTGGTTTCCTACAAGTACAAGGTAGGTGGTGCATTTATTTATCCATAATTTTATAGGTTTTTTGAAGGAGTGTTCTATATATGTTGTGTGGGTGGTCCGAGAGAGACCTCTAATTATTTAAATTATTTATTAATATTATTTAATTGATGATATGAGATGTATATGGGTATGATTTTTCTTCAATACCATTAGTCAATCTAGGTTAGTGGTTTGGACCAACTTGGGAAGTGTAGGCTAGGTGTGTAAATGGTTTATGTGATTGTATGAGATCCATGTGAATGTGATAGTCTAATATTGAGGATTAAGATTACGATTATCACCTAGACCAAGGAGAAATCGTTTTTCAGGTTGAGATTGGATTGAGACACATGGGTGATGATGATCACCCGGTTGAGGTCACATGGTTGATGGGATGAGGCAATGAGGTTTTCATGTGATGGGAATAGTTGTAGGGACTTGGGATGGTTTTGAAAATTGGGTTTTAGAGACATGGTCATAGGGGAATGAGGTTCTGTATGATGTAGATTAGGTTGTTCGGTGATTTTCACTCACCATTTTTTAGACAACACACTATTGGAATCATGTTCACACAGATATGACTTAGTTGAGGTGGTTTTGACCACTCGTTATAGTTGGAGGCCCCTGTAGACAATGCGACTTAGGGGGTGGTTTCAACCATTGAATATGTTGGGGGATCACACTGTATAAAGCCATGTGGATGGTGTTGGACCATCAATTTATGGTGTTTAACCATTTTTTGAGAGACTAGGCTTTCCATTATGCTTGAGACCATTGGTCCATGAATTTGGGAAGTTGGATATCTCCATTCCACGGGATGTTGGCTATTACACCGACGATGATTGATATTATTGGAGGACATATTTCACTTTTCCAAGGGATGATTAGATTTTAAGCTGACATGGAATCTTTGAGAGTAAGTATGTGGGGCATAGATCATATTGATTGGATGTGCTGGATGGACATCGACTATTTGATTTTTTGGCTTGTGGTGCTAGTGACATGATTACGGGTGGAACCAAAGGGTTCACCAGACTTGCTATTCTTCAGGGCATACCTTGGGAACTAAGACATGGATCCTCTCAACTTTAATTATATATATGAATACATGTTTTATAATTCATATATATAATTGGGGGAACATGTTCAGAATTATACCATTTATGGATAAAGTAGGTAGAATACTCACTTGTGGATGTTAAGAATAAGTGGAGTGGGTATATTATTATGCATGTGTGTTATTCCTTTTTTATTTATACTCAATATAAACATGCATAATTATTGATGTAAGACAAGAATATGTTGGTGGTGGCCTAATGAGATTTTTCTCATGCCCAAAATAAGCTCTAGGGACGTGTGGAGACTTTATGTCATTGAGATTAGGTAAGGGTTTGGGCTCAAGGTCTAGACCTTAATGATCAAGTTTTAATTTTTCATGGAATAGATGGAAGTGGACCATAGTGGTTCCTCTACATTAGCTAGAGTTTCCTTATTTTCTTTTCATACTCCTATATATGTATTTAACTCTAGGACATCCTTCGGAGACTTGGATTATTTATTTTGTTTGACCTTTAATGAAATTTCATGTGTGTATAGAAATGGTATTATGCCTTTGGGATTATTTATTACAACTTCTTGATTATTATGTTTCCACTGGTACATTTTTATACCATTGAGTATGGTCCTTCTCTACTGTGTTATATACATATGGAATGTTATTATTATCACTACCTGAAAGTATAGTCTCCCCACTATTTCCACAAAAAACCCTAACTTCTAGTCTAAATCCTTTGGCTTGCGGGGAGGCGTGCCTAAGGACTAGTGTCCAACCAGCCTATAGAACCATTTAAAGTGGATTTTGGGTTAGGGTGCTATAATATTCTCATCGGTTTCTAGGAGGAGTTTATAATAATGATCATGGTGGTACCAAGAAAAAGTTTGAGACCCTTATTTTATAGGGACTCAACTATTCTTTTGTTATTTTATTTTTTATATATCAAGTGTATTTCTATACAACATTTGGGTATCATATTTAGAATACTGATGTATAACATACATAATTTCATTTTTATCATATATGATTTTTAATAATAGGCCTCTATAGAGAGAAACTCTAGGGCCCATAAAATATTATAAATAATAGAAATATGGAGGAAATACTGAAGGAAAATTTTAGGATAAAATTGATAAAATAGGGTAATATGAACACTTATCTTTTCAAAAATGACTATAAGTTTAGAAAATTATAAAAATCCCATAACTTAATTGAATAATGGTTGTGAAATATTCAATGGGAAGAAGGAAATATAAGAGTATAGAGTTCATTATTACCAGGATATTTTTAGTAGTGGTTCCCATGTTAACCTTATTGATTTTAAGAATGTCACCCCATAGTGTTTGATCACTTTGATAATATTATTCTCACTATAATATTGGATTTTTTAGAGGTTAAGGCTACCACTTTTTCTCAAAATATGGGGAGTACACCTGTATCGGATGGCCTCACCAACATTTTCTTTTAGGAGTTTTACATATGATGTTAATCATGTTGTTAGCCAACAGTTGTGATTTCATACTATCCTTTATTTGGTTATTTTTGTTTCCACTTTTTTCTATGCTTCCATGACTCTATATTGAGGTCATAGTCTCCCCAATGTATTGTTATTTCCCTCATCACTCTTTTGATATAGAATTACATATGAGGAAGCACACATGAGGCCATAAATCACTCTGGATTATTCTTGGTGAATCTGTCTAGGGTATTATAATGAACATTATGAGAAAATTACTAAAATATTTAAGAAATATTTAAATCTTATTATGTGTTGACTATATTCCCAAATTATTGGAAACCATTACATTTTTTTATAATTAAATAATTATAGTTACTTGATTCTTGAAGAAAAAAATATTTTCATCTGTTTTATAGAAATTATGTTAATCAATACAAATAATGTTTTCTATTTTAATAATAGATTTTTTAAATATCTATGGAGGAATCATGGGCGTCAAAATTATTCTAAAACAAATTTCCACCCCAAAAAAAGTTGTGAAATAAAGGGTTTTAGTGATAAAATAAATAAAATACTATAAATTATATTAAATTTAATAAGGCGTAATTGTGCAATGAAACATGATATGACATTATATTCCTATCACAAACCATATATTTTTTTTGGAATGTTATTTTATAGATTGGTTTATGGGAATAATTTTCATTTATCAATTGAATTTTAACATCGAACTTATTAGGTAATGAAATCTATAAATTTGAATTATAAGGTTATAAGTGAAGAAAATTGTTAGAATTAAATGAGTTATAATACTTTTTCTAGAATAATTTGAAAATAAAAACTATATAAATAAAGGGAAAATTATTGTAAATTTTGTTATATAAAAGATAAAAAAAAATATTCAAGAGATATAATATTTTTGTTTTTAATTCAAAAGTAAAATTAATATCTTAAAAACTATGATAATTATAGTATTTCACCTTAATGTGATATAGATATCAATTTTAGGTTAATGAGAATATTCTTAAACAATTTACATTGCTAAAATAATTTTATTACATTGATAACATTTTATTGGATGAATAATGATGGGATGAATGTGAAAATAGTGACATAAAAAAAGATATTCCTTAGAGGAAACCCAAAACATTAGGTTTATTAAATTTTTATTAGAAATTATAGGAAATAAAATTTACTCACAAATGTGACTAACATGGAAGTCCTATCACATTGGAATAATGATGTTTTAATTTTTTAGACATCTAAAATCCACCCATTTAGTATTTTGATGAAAAAAGAAACTAGTATAGACATTGTGCCACCTCATTACGGTACCACACTAAAGTCTTGGAAAAATAAGTTTGAAATATTATGTTTTATCCCCTACATGATTTATACTTGAAATCACATGATTAATTGGAATTTGTTTTTGAAAAAGTTACAAAGATCCTAGAGTAGTATCACTACCTAGCCAAATCAGTACAATTCCATGCCAAATCAGTATGGTTCTATGAAAAATCAGCATGCTGTTATGTTAATTCATAGAGAAATTAAAAATTAGACGAGTAATTATAATAGGATATTAGTATGTTGAAGAGAAATATGCACAGTATCCTACTTATGTTTCATAGTGCCGTGACTATAGAGATATAATAATTATAAGGCTCTATCTTGGCTATCACTCTATGATGCAAAATTCTATCAATAGGAAAATAAAAACTCTAATATGGTTAGAGATACGTTTTTATTTACTTTATAAATTTTAATTGATTAATAATTAATTAATTAATTATTTTTAATTTAATTATAGTTTTTATTTTCAATTTTAATTTCATATGCATAATGGATTAAAAGTGAATTAATTAATTTTACGAAATAATTCCCAGAAATTATTAAAAAACAAATTTAAAATTTTATTTATAATTATTAGTAACTATTTCCTCTAGTTTAATTAGATATAAATCTTAAGCCAACATAAATTATCAATCTTAATTATTTATTTTTTGTTAAATATGTTTTCTATATAATTAAAACTCCTTGATTTTAATCTTTGCATTCTTTCAAATATAGATTCTATTTATTTTTTTCTTCTTCTCTAAATACAAGGTTAAATTGTAAATTAAAATTATAATATAAAGTCAAAAAAACATCAATAATAAATCTTTGTTATAAGAATTGGGACTAAGGAATAAAATACATTGTTTTGAATAAAAAAATTATCATTCCAAAAATTCAAAAAAACATAAAATTTAACAGTCTTATATTATAGAATAAGAGGCACATAATTTGATGGGATCAATTGTATGGAAAAAACATATTCAAAATTTCAAAATAGTATATCAAATTCTAAATGTATAAATTTTAATTTCTCTCAAAACAATCTTGGATTTTTCAAAATTTGAAGAAGAATAAGTGGTTAATTTATATATAAAAATTTATTATTTCATTTATTCAGAATCAATCATAATAAAATTATAATATTTTATAGAAGACTTGAACATTCCCATAATAAGTAAGAAGTTTATATCCTATAGAAGAAAATTAAAAACTTCATGGAGAGAATTTACTAGTAGAAATATTTGTAATGTAAGGAAAAATCAACACATATTTGAAAGTGAATCATAGATGTATACATTAACTTATGAATAATTTTGTTTTTACAAATAGTGAGAGAACTAGTGTTGTTGGAAGAATAGAACTAATATTTTTTTATTTCATCAAAACTTTTACCCTAATAAATTCAACATTATTGATTATTTGATATCTATTTTTTTAAAGAAGTAGAAAAATGTATGATTTTTATAGACCATTATCTGACTAAAATTTCATCATACATAAATCTTCATAAGAAAACAGGAACATTAAAATTCATTAGAAAATTAAAATTAATTATGTATGAGAAGATAAAAACATGGGAGTTGAAAGAACACTTGATACACCCAATGAGGAAGTAAATAATTAAAAACAACTAAGAGAAAATTTATCAAGTCATTTAATATATTCAATATAACTAAAGATAAATGCGAAAAAATGTTACTATGAAAAGTATATAATAAATAAAAATTTAGATCCATAAAATAAAACATATGTTTAATTTAAAAAACATGTGAGAAGATATGAAAACATCACCACCTACCACACATGATCAATTATTCAATTGCCTTGGAATATGTTGAATTAGGGAGTAGAGTTTATATTTTCTATTAAAAACATTTACATTAAACTTTTAACATTAAATATCTTGTTTATTTAAAGTGTGGTATAGGGGTTTATTATTTATATTTTAAAATTTTGGAATAATATAAGAATTTACCCTCTTTAGTATCAGATAATAATTGGAATCATGCTTATGCTTTTAGGAGAAATTTGAGTTTCTGAAATGGTATTATTTTTTTAATTTTATTTTGGTTATTTCAGAATTATTTCACAATGATATATGTACTTGATATTTCTATTATATTTTATAGTTTCATGACATCATAATCATTATTGGGATTAGTTATAGGTTTATTTGATTATGTTTAGTTATTGTTTCCATTGTGTTTGGATATTATACAAATTTTATTTTATTTTTAATTGAGAATTATTATTCGAAGTTAAATCACTCTATAAGTGATAAGTTTGTACCATATGTGATATTAATTAGCCTTTAGAATCCAAATAGTTTACCAGAGGCCTTATGAAATTTTACCATGGTGGAACTATCAGGTCGAGGTGGTATGATACACTATATACTTTGAGAACATTAATTTTTTTTATATTAATTATGTGTGATATTTATAGTTTTTTTATTATTCATACATGATAAGTTAAATATTGGTAAATAATATGATATACACATATAAATAAAATAGTGATTTATTTATTTTTTATGAATTTTCAAATACTCTAGATACATTATTTAAATGGTTATGATTTAATTTAATTTTTAGGATTAATACATGGAATTGATAATTGAGAAGTAACCTAAAATTTAGTCGATTTGAAATAATTAGCCTCAACCTAGAAGTTGAGTGATAGAAATATGATATAAATACCACATATAAATAATTAAACTTGATTGTTATTCCCTGATATCCATTGAGAGAAATAAATTCATTATCAAGTTTTTATCTTTATAAAGACCAATGGGCTAACATAATTTTTTTATTTATTAATTTTTATAATAGTCCAATGACCTAAGTGATTTTTATTTTTTTATAAAAAGAATAATTTTTTCACCCGAACCTTTGGGTCCTTGGGAAGGTGACTATATTATAATCCATCTTGGCTTAGGGCTGAGAAGAGGTTATAATATTAGCAACATGGTCAGATAAGGGACAGAAATGTATGAAAATTTCTCTTAGACTATAATAAATAGATGGGTTCCAAATATCCCTTATATTACCATTTCTATTACAAGTAAGAGGAGTTTGCACTGTACTCTATATAGTCTTCTAGTGGTCTTGATAGAATATATACCCCTCTTGGATATGATAAAGAGGATGTAACTCTATACTCTAAATGATTATTCACAATATATGACTATAACCCATTCCATCTTGGATTTTGAGTGATAAGAAATTATAATATATGTTTTTACTTAGTTATCAGCCATGGTAGTGCTATTTATCCCTCAAGGTCTAAGGATAAGAGGAAATTACCAACTAAATATCATTTTTATTTCTCCAATTATCCTAAGGGAATGTCTAATCTTGTATACTTAAGAATCCATGTTGTCTTAGTATGTAAAAAACAAAATATATTCATGTGCTATTATTTTCCATGGTTATTATCATTACAATATGTTTTATATGATTATTACTTGAAAACACATCATCTGAGGTGCATTAGGGTAATTATTTTCTATCATTCATATATATCCACATGCATACATGATTACTTCTTGATGAATATGAAGTGCCCAATAGAACTTTAAAAAACACTAGTAGGGGGGTTTGAATCAGTAAACCCAATATTTATGAAGTTTAACTTTCTCTCTCAGTTATCCCATCATGATAATCTAACTCCCATATCTGTTAAGTGATATGGTTTTTTTGACACACACCCAACCCTCACCTCCATATTCAATATAGAAATAGACAAGAACAATGACTATAATAACCCTGGTGATATTATAATAAATCATTTTCATGTTTTATTAATATAAATTAATTAGATTTTATATAGTTATATTCATTATAATAATATTAATTAATTTTCTATCCACAAAGGAAAATAGTCTTATTCTTAATTTTTTACATATATGGTTTTATTTAATGAATTTATTTCCAAATTTTATAATTTTAATTGGAAAAAATGAACATCATATTTGAAATAAGAATATCAAAATTATCTTTGGGTGAAATTTTGAGATTTTTTCTGAAACGATTTATTTTTCATTGAATGGAGTAAAATAATGGTTTTTATAAAATTTTAATTTCTTTTAAAAAAGGTCCATTATTATTTTTATTTGTTATTAAAGTAAATTAAAACTTATTTAACTATATATAATCTAATTTGGATCCTTATTATACCTCATTTTGGTATAAGTTCATTTTTAGACTTAAAAACACATTTTTATAAAAAAACTATTTTGCATTGTATTTAGCATTTTAATATTAAATTAATTTCTACAACTAATAGAAATTTAATATTTAAAAATGGATTCCGTATTTGGAATATGGTGGTCTAAATTTTTAAAAAATTACCCTTTTATTTTGGGTCATTATGAATAGTAACCATAGTAAATAATTATCCCCACGGTACGAGAAAATTAGTTAATTAAGGTTAAAAATAATATGATATAGTCTAAAAAATGTCCCTAACACATGACTTCATAATATTTTATAAGTTGATTTAAAAAATTTACAAACAATTTATTGGAATATTATAACTTGGTTCCATATTTCTCTTATTTTTAACTTTATAATATTTAAGTGAAAGATAAAGTCAAAAATGCCACTTTCTTGCTTTTAATAACTATAATATTTTCTGACAGTGATATGAACAACTTTTATTCTATTATAAATTTTTATTTTAAATATAAATAAATTTTTATCAAGGTAATTTATTTATAATTTTTAGTGATGAAATAATTACCTTAAATAGTTACAAAATGATAACACTTTTGTTTATTAAATTAATAGAAACAAAATAAATGATTCTAAAAATAATAAAAATAATATAATTTGAATGAATTATTATGTTATATTAATTTTTATGATAAATATAAAAATTTTGTGATCTGTGGAAGGATTATATTCTCATATATTTTCTATCATGTTGTTTTCAAAATCAAATTAATTGAATAGTTTCAAAAAGGAATTAATGATATTTTAAAATAAATAATATATTATTAAATGATTTCAAATTTATAAAAATACTATATTAAGCTAATTTATGGATATATGTTTAAAAATATCAACTAATGTCTATTTATGTGACAGTTTTCTTTATAGTAACTATCTTGACCCATAAAGAGTATAACACTTTGTTATCATGGTAATCACTAAAAATTGTTAACAAGGGTTAAAAAATTTATAAGGTTAGAAACATATTATAAACTTGTAAAATTTTTATTGAATTATAAGATTTATCCCCCTACTAATCATATCATCTAGGAAGGCTTTAGGTATAAACCTAAAGAGGTTATCTAAAGAAGAGGTTTGGATTTAAACCAATCTCTTTCATTTTATTTCTTCTTCTACCTTTTTTATATCTTCTCAAAACACAATGTGAGAAAAAAATAAGTATATTACATATAATTGGATTATATTATATTAAATTAATAACCTATATCAATATCCTCTTCCATCAAATGGTAAACAAAAGCATCATTTATTGGTACATTGTACTACCCCCTCATGAATCGATGTAATTCGTTTTCCATCACCACCTATCATGAATGGTTATAAAGATAAATTTAATGTGTGTGAATATATATATATGATATTAATGAAATAATTATAATTTTTTAAAATTAATATATCATCAATTTTATTTTATTTCCATTCATTTAAAAATGATAACAATGTTCATGCATATTTTTGGGCTACCACCTCCATGAAGTGATGTGATTTTTTTGATCATGACATAACATGGATAATATATATAAATAACATGGTATTTATGAAATAATTATAAATATTTAAGGATAAAATAATACTTACCTTCTTTCCATCATGATCATTGAAAAATGAAAACATTACTCATTCGTACGTATGACCTACCGTCTTCATGGTTGTGATGTAGTTAATTTTTCATAACCATCATTAATAATTGGGTTTAAAAGTATAATTTATGTATAATAATGATAAGTATTTCATGATTATCATTATACATAAGATTTAATAATGACCACATTAACCATATTCAACCTATCTAAGTCATTTTGGACATATGATCCAAATGTCTTCAAAACATCCGACATGAACTTAAAAGATTTAGTAATTGAATATTAAATGGTAATAAATAAAATAAAAAGAATAATAAACTTGAAATTTTTTATTAGGAGATTAAGTAATTAATATGATTTTAGTATTTAGGAAGATAAAGAACATACGTGTTGAGTCATACTCAAGGTAAGAGACCCTTTAACTTAAAATCTTATTTTAAATGTTTTAAATTTTAATTATATATATATATTTTTCTTCCTTTTATATATTCTTAAAATTATTTTATATATATACAAATATGAAAATAAAATAATTACAAATGATATTTTTTGTCCCTTTTTACTTTATTTTAATGGTTTTTAAATGGAATATTTTTATGTAATTTATTAATAATGTTTTTACTTTCTTTACAAAAGGAAAAAAATGTTTTATTTTAACATATATAGAATCAAATAATTTTTATTTTATGTTTTGATTCCTTTATAACACTTCATGTTTTATTCAAATAAAAACCCTCTTTCCATTTGGTCTGGTAGTTTGGGTTTTGAAAATGGTTTTTTTTTTAAAAGTGTATTTTTATAATCGAAAGTGTTTTGGATATGGGTTAAAAAGAGTTTATAAAGTGTATTATAATTAAAATTTAAAGAATAAAAATGTTTTGTTTCTGATATGGTAATTTATCATTATAAATAAAGAGTAGGTGAACCTAATACAACTTATACGAATGGGTGATCCTAATACAACTTATATGAATGGGTGATCCTGATATAACTTATACAATAGGTGAGACACATTATAAAACTATAATTAATTGGTCAATGTTATTTATCTTTATAGTAAACAATGAGGTAGTAAAAAATGGTGGTTTCACATATGGATTAAATTTGGCTTCACTTATTTCTAACACAGGTTACAAATATAATGTTCTAAGTCACCTAAAACTGGTTTCTATTTACTTTAGAAGGGTTTTAAATGTTTTATTTGAGAAAAAAGGTGTGTGTTTTACTATTGGATAAAATTTATTTCATACAATAAAAGAAAATATGATAATGGTAAATGGTTTTTTTTCATGTTTTTCATTAGATTAACAAATATTCTTATTTTATGTCTCTGACTAATATTTTTATGCTCATATTATATTTTAAAATATTTTTTCATTGGGTTTTAGGTATGAGTAGGGACAAGGATGAAGTCAAGAAAAAAATTGTGAATATATTTTAGGTAAAGAAAATTTGTTTCTTTTTTAGAATCTTTATATTGTGGAAAAAATGGATACTGATTAGAAGTGTCCACTTTTTAATATATGAGCTTGTTATATAAGTGTTATGAACAAATTATCTAAAAATATATACAATAAAGATCCTTGATATGTAATAAAGAAAATTATTGACTAAAAAAAAGATTATGTAATGGTTTAAGGCTGAGTTTTAATAGTTGGTTTCAAAGGAAAGTTTCAGATAACTTTAGATGTAAGGATAATAAAATAACCTTGAAAAATAAAACTTTACATATTTGTTGAAATGATATAGAATCTTAAGATTACCATGTCTATTTATCTAATATATGTTTATTCAGAATGGTTTTCCTCATAAAAAACCTGGAAGTTTAATAAGTAAGGTATTAAGAGGAAAATATACTTTCAAATCAGCATCTTAGAATGGTTAGAATTGGAACTATGAAATTTATTATAGTGATGGATCATTTAACACATGATATAAATAATAGTGGCGACCATTTTAGAGAGAAACTATAATTACCAAAGAGAAACATGTTGACAGCTAGGAATTTATTGAAACAACACCCTACAACTTTTAGTGGAACTTCAAATAGAGTGGTAGCTGAAGGATGGATCAATGATATAGAAAATGTATTTGATTTCATGAGATATTCAGAATGTTAAAAGTTAATTTTTCCATTTATCTATTTGAAGTTGAAGATAATTGGTGGTAGTTTTTGGTTAAGAATTTGAGAGGGAGAGAGAGGAGTCTGATTCTATGGAATGAGACAAATTAAAGAATATTTCCCTAGATAAATATTTTCCTAAATTTTTTTGACAAATAATAGAGAAAAAATTTCTATAATTTATGGAGAAAGATGAATATTTAGTATCCACATATGAAATAAATTCTACAAGATTGGTCAGGTATGTACTGAATTTTATTTGGGACCTTGATAGTAAAATTAATAGATTTTACATAAGATTAAAACCAAGTTTACAATGAGAATTTTCCACAAGAGAATCGAAAATTTATTAGAAAGTTTTTTTTGTGATAAGAAAGTGGACATAGAGTTTTTTGATAAGTTTCTTCATTGAGATTAAAAAAATAAGAAATTTTTAATTTGGAATTAAATAGAGAGTAATACAACATAGAATTATAGAGGTTAGCACCAACATGTTCCAAGTACATTATAATAAATTTCATGGAATGTTCGATAGGATCTAGAAGGTGTTACATGTATGGTAATTCTGGTCATAGGGCATATGATTACAAATAATGGAATCCCAAACAATCCAAAATGGGGTAACAGATAGCCATCCAATGGTAGGATGTTATAATTTAAATGAGTTGGGACATTATTATAACTTGCATCTGAATTTAGTGACTTAGGGTGTGAAAATCAATACTAAAAGTATAAGGTCCTGGAAAAATAATTTTATACTACTACAGTTGATGTTCGGATATCTAATTATGTGGTGAAAAGTATGTTACTTATTTATTAAAATTTTCCAATGTCCCTTTTGACTCTAGATCTTCGTATTCCTTTATTTATGACAGATTTTTAAGTAAAATGGGAATTTAACCTCATGAAATGAAGACATAAATTTTGGCAAAAACTCTGAGGGGAATTATTAAAGTAACCAATATTTATAATAATATTCCTATAAATCTTATTGATATATTCATAGATATTAAATCATTAGAGATAAATATTCATTAAATTTCACAAACACAAACCCAAGGAACACAAAAGTTTAGTGTATTTGGATACTAAATACACAATCTTCTTATTTTATGAGTGATCATTAACATCACCCATAAAGATCTTATGATTTAGTAATCTTCATAGACATACCCTACTAAAATCTTTTCGTCATAACATGGGGAAAGGAAATTAGTAAAGGGAGATCATAGATTCTCAGTATGGGTAAACATATGAGATATCAATTGATGATAAAATAAATGTATAAAATATGTATAAGGGTATGTGATAATGAGTATAACTTAAATTTTTTATTCACAATCAGTTAAAGATAATAAATACAATTGATAGAATAAAGCTTTATCATTTCAAAATTCATGAATCATAAGAGTGAGAAAACAACATAAATCAATCATGAACCATAAGTTATTGTTATAAAATTATGGAACTATCATAAGTATAGAAACTTTTTCATATGTCAAGGTTAAAAATAGAGACAATAAAATCATAATGGATTTGGCATTATTAAATTTTTCTGATAGTTGCTCAAGAAAATTGACTTGTTTCCCATAATGGATCAAGCACATCGACTTGTTTCCCATAGCAGATCCGGCACATCAACCTGTTTCCCATAATTATCCCATGAGATCTAATACATTACCCATTGAATTGGAGGACTATATAATTCCATGACCAACTGTCTCATAATGAAAACCATTCATATCTGTGCCACAAGATCATATTAACATTCGTCATATCACCACATTAGAACTTAGGAAAATAAAATAAGTTTTATAATAATTTCATCAATTAAACATATAATGACCCATGAAAATAAATGGGTTTGATAAAAATATCATCATTATAATCGTAAACCATCTAGTGAAAAAATAAAGATGGTATCATTGTACCATATCCTCAATAAAATATTATTAACATCAATGGAATTTATCATAAATGAAAAAATATTTAAAAGAATCACTGGAATATTTTCTAAGGAAAATTACCTTTTTATTTTGAAATCAGTTATTTAAAATATAAATATTTATTAAATATTAATTAAAACATTATGTTTGAAAATAATTTTGGAAATGTGTAAAGTATTCTTCAATGAATTGAGATTTTATGAAGGTAGGAAATAAAAATAAGATTCCTTATAATTATTTTTTAAAAACTAAAAAATGGTTAAAAATGACTTTAAAAAATCATTTTATAATAGTAAAAACATTCTAGAAGAAATTTTTAGAGAAAAAAGTCATGTAAGAGAAAGGATATTCGACCAAATATAGAAATAAAGCCAATTTTTTTGACTTTTTTTATATATCTTAATAACTTAATGAGAGGAATATTGAAGGGAAAAATTTATTCTACAAAAGTAACCTAAGGAGAATAAAAATTAAATAGATTTATAAAATATGGATCATTTATTTTTTCCAATGTAAATTCAACCATAAACAGTCCCTATTAAAATAGGATTGAAATATAAATCCCTTACCTAAATTCTCATGTTTATTTATACACATTCAAACCATCATGACCCCCAACCACCAATGATACTAAAATGAGAGGATAGAGATAATGACCCCCTAGAGTCCCACCTCTAATAGTCACTAGGTTGGTGACTGGCACCAAGGGTATAAAAATATCACAAAATGGGTGGAATTACTATTTATAACAATATTGGATTAGGAGATAAGAAGAATCATCCAAAAACAACTATATGAAATAATATAAAAAAACTAAAACCATCCCATAATGCTTGTATAAAAAAACTGATACATATAAAATTATCTAAAGTAAATACCCAAAAGAAAAGGTAAATCTGAAAAAAAAACTACTATCCAAATTCTAACTAGTAAAGTTCACCACGATCCTCATAATCCTCCTAGAACCTAAAAACAGTTTAATATATATAGGGTGAGTATACGGGTATACTTAGTAGTAAAAACAATGTTTTCCGTGCACATGTGAAATAAGAATACCAATGAACCCATGAGAAAACAATAGAACCAAAAGCACTTAAAAATGTAAACTATCCACAAAAACCTCACATAATCACACTCACCAAATGACACAAGCTAAGTATAATAACAAAATAATAATCATATCGATGATAGGGTACCCTGCACCACTTCCCCCATATTTTCCTCCCTCACACCCCAACATTTTACATCTAGGTTCTCTCATCTCTTTCTATTAACATGTACCACCTCCCCATAGCATGGTCGCATCACATAACACCTAAAAACACCTAGGTCACCACCCTAAAGCATGATCACATCACATCTCACCCACAGTCACTAGAGATGTCACATCATAACCACAACCATAGTTTTAAGGTATCATAAACATGGAGGAATTAAAACTTATTCCCTCCTACTATCATGTATGAACCCCATCATAATCCTCCCCACAACATATACATATCACATCTCTCCTGAAAACACTTAGGCTATCACCCCACAACATGGTCATCACATCTCACCAGAAAAAACCCAATCCATCACCTAATTCACTAATAGACCTTCGACCATCACAACCCGTGAATATCTAATCTCTTATAAGAGAGAGAAGATAATAGAAGGTAGAAAATAATATATCATAATCACCAGGATGTTTGGGAAAACATCCCTATGTGAATATATGGGTGTTGGAATATAGTGATCGATTTGGGTGAGTTGCGTATAGAATTCACAAGGAATATATAATTATACACATATGTACACACACAAGGAAAACCTATGGGTTCAGAAAATAACACTAAACAAATCATAACATCCCCAATTTTTTGTCCACCTCTAAATACATAGCACCACACAAACCAAAATCCATATCACACTACAAACTAATTCTATTATCCAACCCATTTGTTTCATTATTAATAATTATCCACATTTAACTACACATCCCATCATTTATTTGTCATTAGTCATTTCCATCCCATTAACCAAACCAAAAACTTTCCATTTAAATCATTATTAAATAATTATTTCATTAATACATGAGCCTTATGCACCAAGAAACCAAACATCACAAGCAGCTCAACATTCCCATTGAACCAGCGTCTCACAAACCCAAAAGAATGGCCACACAACCACCAACTCGCCACCCCAAGGCCAGAAAAAATAAGAACCACCTTGCTACAGAAAAAATCATGGCCAAAATGAACATCCCAACCCTCCTAATTAGATTGATAATATCATGAATTATTACATGGCCTTAGAAGATATCTTTAGGACACCATAGTCTGGAAATAAATTCCAAGATCTTCATAAACAATTGGGGGAAAATTTTCCCTTTGAAACTAAAATAACCACAACCAAGAATACCATTAATAAACAACCACTAAATTATGAATGATAACAATGTATACAACTCAAGTAATTAAACAAACAATATACTATACTAGAGTAAAATGTGAAAACCAAAACCAATATTGGAGTATAAAGCATAATACAAAACCAAAAAATATTGATGACTCTAAATAAATAACTCTAAAACTCCGAAAATACTCCAAGATCCAAATCCAGCATCCAATCCCAAAGTATCATGAAGCATCACTAAATAAATGATACACAATTACTTTACCTGTGTCCCAATATACAACATATAAAAACTCACCAAAGTTCCCAAGCAGGGGGTGAGTAATGAAAATCAATAGATTTTCCCCAAATGACTTCCCAAATCACACAACTTGGATAGAACATGGTTGAAAATTTATATAAAACAATTTATATTAAATAATTTATATAAAAAAATTTATTAAAAACAATTTAAAACAATTTATATCATAATGTAAAACAATTTCTATACCAAAAAAGTTTTCCCAATCCAAAAAAAAATCAATGGAAAGCAACTAAACAATACTTTAACCATTTTAAAACATCAATTTTGGAATCATAAAATCCATTTCACATATCCACACATCCAACCATTCATGAAAACATGTACCTACCTATAATCATGAATGGGGAGTTATCATTTCACTAATTCAACATGTAGTGAACCATTTTGATGGGAGAAAGTCCATACCCTTACCCATCCACCTTTTATGGGGGAAACATCATTCCCTTATCCATCCCAATGAACATGAACACATGCCAACCATTTTTTCCAAAAACCAATCCAAACCAATTTTGATAAACCATTTAAATAATATAAACTTTTTTTGAAAACATTTTCAATTTTTTTCCCATGAATAAAACCAAACAAACATTTTAAAGCTTCTATTTTAAAACCATTAAACAAAGCAATTTGCATAACAATTTTCTTCAATTACAAAAACCATCATTAAAGAATATTTACACCAATATTTTATCAATAATTTAAAAATAAATTTCAAGTAATTAAAATAATTCGAAACCAAACCTTCATGTTCTAATAATAAGAGTTAGGAATGAAGCCACCTACCTTAAAACTGTGGAAAAAATGAATAATGACACATATTCTTTAACAAAACTGGGTGGAATATCCAAAAACACATTTTAGATCTTATTAACTAACATAAATAGAATCAAATATCATCATGATTGGTATTAAATAATATATATATCTCCCTAAAGGATTAGATATATGAATCCAAGAGAGGAAGGAATAAGTGATCTAATAAAAACTACCAATACTAAAGACTTACCAAGAAATCTGGCCTTCAACAAACCAATATTTAACAAGATATTTCTCTTGGATCAAAGGGAAGGGTCTCCACAACATTTTGGAGGAGATAAAATTGAGTTAGGGTCATATTAGAGGAAAATCTAGAGGTTTAGAGGAAAATATAAATTTCATCCCCATTTTTCAGATGTTGTTTTTAATAGTGCATGTTTTAGGTATGTGTATTGGAAAAATGTATGAAAATTATACACTATACACTACCCAAAAACAACCCTCACATGGTTGGATCACACAGTTAGAAAATTTTTGCAACAACCATGAAAAAACCCTCTATTACACTTTACATGGTTACTATTAGGTGGCCAAAAATTTTGTCCAAACCTTGTTCCTAACCATGTGCCTCTCTAGATTCCACGGTTTCACTTTTCATGGTTTTTTGTAGGTGTTTCGCGTTCCTAATAACTGTGCTCAAACCATGTATCTTCAAAAAAATCCCTAGAAACATTATAAAAGTCATCCAAACTCTCCCAAAATTCACCCAAATAGTTTACATACTCAAAATACATGAAGAATGGAGTGCTTACTTGAAACTGGCATTGTGTTCCTAAACCATTCACTAGTTAGTTCCCAATAACACCCCTCACATGGTTAGCTTGCATGGTTTGACAAATCATGCACTGTTAGGGAAAATTCCCTCAAGGTAACATTGACTCATTTTTGGGTTGATTGTGTTTCTTGTAAAAGAAGGTTTTCATCCTCATTTGTAATTTTATAGAGATATTGTTGAAAATATATATTGAAAAATAATCATGAAAAATTAATGGAAGATTTGGAGGTAGTTCAAAAAGAATGTATATATGGTGGTGTCGTTTTCCAGTGTTTGAAAAAAATTTGGGTCCAAATATTGGAGAAAGGAGAAAATTGTTTTTGAAAAATGGAGTTGCGCACCAGTGTTAAGGAGCCATAAAAAGTTTTTCTCCATACATTTTTAAAATTCAGAACATCAAAATACAGTAAAGGAAAAAAGGGCATGCAAGCTATGGAGAAATGTGCAAGGTGAGTTGCGCGATAGAGGCTTGGATGAATAGACTACTGTGTATAGGGGAAATTTGTGTGCATCACATGATGAGTCACCAAAATGCCTATAAATAGGAAGCTAGCCCCTCATTATAAAAAACCTCAACCCATAGAGAAAATCTAATCTCTGGTTGAACAAGTGGTGAGGGCATACAAGTAGTGAGTTATTTAAAAGTTGTGAACCCGATAGTTTTTGCACGCCAATAATTATTTGGGCATAAAAGTGTGTGTGTAACATAATTTGTGAGTATAATAAGGTTGTTTCAAAAAATTTTGGAGTATCACATAAGCTTGTTTCTGTAAAAAATGTAACACTTTCTCGTTGTGCTTAAAGTAGAATGCAAGTCACCCTGAGGTTGCGTGAAAGTTGGAAGTTTCCAAATATATATGTGGTAAAGCGGTATTAATCAGTGGATGGAAGTGGAAATTCAATAGAGTATCTATCTATATTTTTGGATGTTGCATTCAGGAAAATTAAGGGACCTACAAGTTCATAAACTGTGTGTGGATCCCTTCCAAGAGCAGTGAACGAAGGAAGAGGAATACAATGTTTATTTCCACCAAAAGTGATCCAGAGAAGGAGACATAGGGAATAACCCTTGGGAATATAGTTATAAGACCCTAAATGTTGTAAAGGTATTGATCCTAGGAATATAAGTGATCTATTATGAACCTTGTAAAAATGGGTGTGTTTTTAGTGGATTTGGAACATCGACACATTATCGTTGTATGCTCATTGGATGTAGCCCAATGTAGGTGGACCAAGTAAAATCATTGTTTCCTATGCATGATTTAATTTTTGTTCATATATTACTACCATAGAAAGAGAGAAGTGTGTTTTGTTTAATGATGTAATAATATCAAAAGAGCTACTAGTTTTAATCTATCGTACCCTGATTCACCCCTCTCTCATGGTATTTAACATCATTGACCTAACATGCACCAACCATGGAAAACCCCTTTTTTACAATTTTCATGGTTAATCCTGGGTAGATACAACGTTTGGAAAAATTGTGTTCCTAACAATGCGCCTCTCTAGATTCCACTATTTCAATTTTAAAAGTTTTTTGGAGGTTTTTCGTAGTTTCTACTAACCGTTCTCAAACCATACACCTCTATAAAAGTCGCAAAAACATTCCAAAAGTTATCAAAACTCCCTAAAACTTCACCCAAACACTTTACATACTTAAAATACATAAATAAAGAGGTAATTAATTGAAACAATGGGTTCTACAATAAAACCACCACCTCACCATCCCAAAATCACAACCAAACAACCACCACCTCACTTCCCCCAAATCACGACAAAAAAAACCACCACCTCCTTGCCCAAGAAGCACCACCAAATGATCACCACCTCGCCACCCCAGAATCTTGACTTCATATCACCCATCAGCCCCACATCACATCACAAACACACATCACCTATATATAGCATGACCACACATCATAACACGTCAAATATCTTTTTTTTTATTTAGTAAAGGGTATTATATCAAATTCTACTTTATTTTAGGAGTTTTATCACACAAGCCATAAATCTTGGGGAAACAATTTCATTAGAAAAAAAATAAGTGGTTAACTAATTTCCATTTTATGTGATAACTACAAAATCACAGCAGAAACAATAGTCATAAAACATATCATCCAATACAAAAAAAATCCCCCAAATGCCACAATTTCTAACCTAGAATAAATCCCATACAATCCAGTATATAAAAATAATATCAAAGATGTAAAACCATTCAAATCATCCACACCCCACATTAAATTTAAAATATGCAATTCTTTACATTTTATTAAGACAAAAAAATCATCCCCCGTAGATAAAAAAAAAGAAAAACACTCCCACATAATACACAATAAAGTGCAATAATGGATTCCCCACCTCAAAGAATCTTTTCCAACTTGTTGCACACTTAAGGGCAAAGAAGAAATTCCTACAAACCAAAATCACACTAAGAGATCAAAAATTAGTCTACACCACATCAAATGATCATATAAATTCATCCAAACTCATACCCTAAACAAAAAAAACATTACCATAGTGAATCCCAAAGAAAATAAAAATAGTAATCTATGGGGAAAAGAGAAATCGCTCATCGTAGATCGTCAACCAAAAAACACCAGAAACAACGGATCGAAGAAGGGGGAAAAGGGATAGAAGATCCTACTAAGGTGAATAGGTCTTGTCCAGAATGATAGAGAGAAGTGGTATTTATGGATGAATGAAAATAGTCCAAATAAGAGGTTTTATAACTAGTATCCCATTGGTTTCACACTGTGTAAAATTTAAACGGTGTGTAAACCATAGGTTTTTTTTCTGAAAATTGCTGATTTCACTAAAACAATCATTTCCTCAACATATATTTAATTCATCTTGTGTATTCTAGTTAAAATATATGAATCCATTATATTTTTCCTCCTATGAAAATTTAGAATTTATTAACTCACCAACTATACATGTCGTGAAACACTAGTTTATGTGGTGTAAACATTACAAACCATGAATTCCATGAAATATCTCTGTTACACCTCCATCCAATACTGAAAACTCCTGTAAACTCCCATAAAAATCTCCTAAAAAATAGAAAAGTAATAGATAAGGATATAACATACCATTACATAAGATACATCTCAGATGACTCTCACCCTCAAGAATCCAAAATCAATCATTGAAGGAAAGCGGTTTGATCACCACCCTCGAGATACCTCTCAAGGATCTTATGAAACCTCAAATTCTACCACCATCCAAAAACACCAAACCAAACAGCCATAAAAAATCTATCACAACCTTATCACCACATATTCACATCACCACAAACATCTTATCTCTATACAATACAAACCAAAATCTATTAAAAACAACAAACTACCTTTCCCTGAACATATGAATCATTGAATTTTATCCTCCATGTCAAGATACTATCCACTCTGGGTGGAACTAACTCTCTTGCATGGGTTTAATCACATTGTATTATAATATGTCTCTATTAGTTATAAGGTCCTCTCCATTCTATATGTCATAACTTTATTTGAAATCATACATAAAAAACCAAGGAAAACATCTCATCTAATAAAACATAAGGATCCAAATATCACATCACCCAGGAAAAACTAAAAAAATAAAAAAATCTAATTTTTTTAGTATTGGGAACACATATGCGTCTCAAGATCCCATGTATTGTCCTTTAGGAGACCATGACTCCATAATACATGAAACAAAGGCATGGCTTGTCGCCACAAAACCTTCTACAAACAATAGCAGATCGCTACTGGATTCTCCATCAATATCGTGTCAACCTTGATATACAATTCTCCCCATTTAATGACATGGGAGTCATCATGATGATACCAAAGAATAAAATAGATATGGAAAAAATCATGGTTTCTCTCCATCTATGGTGGAAACAACACCTGAAACTCTATCTCATCAAATCTCCCCAACATCTCAAAGACCCCAACATACCTGGGAGAAAGCTTACTTCCCCCAATAAACCACCATTTCCCATGTCAAGGGGAAACCATTAAGAACATTTGGTCCCCAACCTCGTACTCCAAGGGCCTCCTCCTATGATAGACATAATACTTTTTTTGGTCTTATTCTTATTTCATCCTATCATGAACAAGATAAACCTTCATTGTTGTGCTCTACACCACATTAGAAACCATAATTTATACCTCACCGACCATCATCCAACACAACAGAGAATGACATGGTAACTCATACAAAATCCACAAACAGGGCCATGTCGATGGATGATTGATAAATTTTATTATAATAAAACTCAACCAAGGGAAAGTGTCATACCCAAGATCCACCAAAGTACAAGATCAATTCCCAAAAAATATCCTCTAGCATCCAGATGGTCCGGTCCATCATACCTTCTTCTGAGGGTGGAAAGTAATGTTGAGGCATAAATGAGGGCCAAAAGAATACTACAACCCCCTCAAGAATCATATGGTAAAACATGTGTCCCTATATAAGAAAATGGATATCATAACTCCATGAAATCCTACCACCTTATCCACATACCTATTATCCAAAACATTGGCTATGCATAGCTCCTTGATTGATAAGAAGTGGTCTGATTTTATCAACTGATCGACGATCACCTAGATAACAACACAACCTACATAATCTCAGGGAAACCCTATCATGAAATCCATAAATATGTCATCCCATTTACTTTTGGGAATATCTAAGGTATATAAAAAACTTCCAAGAATAGGATGCTCGACCTTTACTAGCTGGAAGACCAAACACTTCACTAGAAACTCAGACACTGCGTGTTGCATGCTGAGACACCAAAACTATATCCTAAAACCAGGACACATCATGGATACTCTTGGGTGTACCACTAAAATTGAGACATGAAACTCAAAAAGGACTCCCTTTCACATTACTACCAAAAAAACAACCTTCCATGAATGAACATCTCATTCTGACCATCCTTCAACTACCCCTCCATAGCATCGCCATAGACAACATGATCATGAAACGCCTCTTCCTCTAAGTCTCCCCAATAAGACTCCTCCACCTACACCATAAAATATGACTAGATATTCATATGAAACAAAAACCTATACCATCATTGAACCTTGATTCTGAGTACAAGGCTTCAATCTCCTCCATTGAACTCCAAGAATCCCCAGACTCCTGAACAACATCCTTCCCTGACTTCCTAGTCAATGAATTTTCCACAAAATTACCTTTTTACAAGGTATAGGTGATATAAAATTCATAATCTTCAAGAAACTCCATCCAACGTTACTATCCCAAATTTATATCACTCTAAAAAAAGATATATCCCAAACTCTTGTGATATGTGAAGACCAAAAAGTGATCTCCAATGAGGTAATTCCAATGAAAATTCATTGAAAATAAAACTACTATTATCTCCCGATCATGAGTGGAATAGTTACACTCATGGGGACATAACTGACTAGACCCATAACAAATCACTTCCTATTTATGAATCAATATGTATCTTAACACCATATGAGAAGCATCACAAAACACCACAAACATCACACCCTCTTTAGGAAACTAAAGCACAAGAGAACCGACTAACTTCCCCTTCAGGTAACCCAACACCACCTATAACTGATCATTACACACAAAATCCAAGTACTTCATGGTCAATGATATAAAAGGGCCTATAACTTGAGAGAAATTGGGAATAAAACACCAATAATATCATGTAAGACCAATGAAAATTAAAACCTTTGCCACATTCTTGGGTACTACCCAAAAAATAACTACCTCAACTTTCAATAGGTCCATTATCACACCCTGATAAGACACTACGTGTACAAAGAAATAACCCAATCATATATAGAACTCACACTTGGGTAACTTCCCAAAAATATTGTAATGTCAAAGGACCTATAAGACCACACTAATATTATTTACATGCTCCTCATATGAATTTGAGTTCATCAATATATCTTCAAGGATTACAATGATGAACTGTTCCAGGAACTCATGGAACATGGAGTTCATAATCACCATAAAAATAGATGGTGCGTTCATAAAATCGAAAAAAATGAATACAAACTCAAAGTTCCCAAACATACACCTAAAGGAATTCTTCAAGATATCACCCTCCTTAACCATCAACTGGTGATATTCATATTGTTGATTAATCTTATAAAATCAACTCGCCTTTCTTAGCTGGTCAAAAATATTTTTTTCCCTCATAAGTGGGTAAAAAATCTCGACTATCACCTAATTAAACCATTGGTAGTCTGTACACAACGTTGGACTACCATACACCTTGTTAGAGAACAATAATGGATCACCCCATGGTGAAAAACTAGGCCAGACAAAACCCTTCTTCACCAAATCATCAATTTGAATTCTCAAATCCCACAACTCAGATGGTACCATCCGATAAGAAGTCATCAAAATCATAGAATCACCAGGTTTTAAGTCTATCCCAAACTCAACATCACTATGAGGGGTAACATCAAAACCTTATTTAGGATAACATAAAAAAATCCTCCACAACCCTAGTCACACCCATTGTCCCAAAATTTACTGATTCAACTAAAAACTTATCCATCAATGATAGAAGGGGTTCCACACACCGAATTCCCACCTAAAAACGCCAATCTCCAATAGAAAAGATGTTATATCCATCCATATCCAAGAACAAATCTATCCCATAGAAAAAATTGATAATATAATATACGAAATACAACCAATAAATTTCTAGGATGGCATCGTATCACTAAATCTGTAGCAAGAAAATATCCCCCCAGGACTGAGTTGGCCCCATCAATAGTCTACATTCCTGAAAAACATCAAACAAGTTGTTCTATCCCCCTGACAGGTGTATTCCACACTAGGGGAATGATAGGCCTGTTTATATATAGTATTAAATAATAGATTAGAGTGGGAGAGACAAAGTTGTTTGATGATATTGAATCAAACAAGGCACAATAAAGGGTACTAAATAGACCGATCGTACCTTTGATGATCACTGGACCCTCTGGAACTATTACCTATACTACTTGAAACTGAACCTACCCAACTCCTATACCTATCTAATGATGACCACCTCCATGACCATGCTTAGGTTGGTGTCCCAGAACAGAAGGAAAATATTATTGTTGGCCTCTACTTTCTCCATCTCCCCTTGGCAGAGCATAAGCCTTCTGCCCCTACTATTAAAATCGTCAAACTAGAAACTACTGATGAGGCTAGCATTGAAACTATACACCAATACCAAACTGATCTAGGGGAACCACTAGGAATGGATTCTGATGATATCCATGAATCCCATAACCAAAAAACATTTGACTGATATCTCCAGGAAAATGATGGGAACCACTGTCCCTGGAAGGTTGAAAGGGAAACTACAAAGGTCGACTCCTCACAAGTTGAAACCTTAAGGGTCTTGGTGCCTAAGACCTTACACTGACAACTACGCTCTGCAAGGAACCCTACTGATTCCACTCCAATGGAAATACTCCTCATGAGTGCATCTGTTTGATCAACTTCACCTTCTTATAAATTTCTATATATGTTTGAAATGTAAAAGGAGTTACTTTATACTAGATAGAATGATGGAGTGCCTCCTCAAGACAAATTTCACAAGGATCCTCACCTAGAAAAATATCTGGGGAAAAGCACAGATGGTCCTTGAACTTTATTCCCAACTCCGATAGTGATATACTCCCCTAATGAAGAGAAAGAATCTCATGCCTCTTCACTTCCCTAAAGTTCTATGAAAGGAAATCTCCCTGGAACTCCTTCTGAAAGTCGACCCATAAAACTTATGCCTCCTTATTCTCTCCCAGTTACAGTACCCACTACGGATGCGTAACTCCCCATATCTAACTAACTATCAAAAATACCCAATACTATTTTGGGGCCTAGATCAAACTGAAAGATATATCGAGCATCTATATCCAGCTCTCTATCGCCACATCTAAAACACTTCCCTTATACTTCCCCAAAATCTACCACTAAAAAGTGCTCAACACCCTCTACCAAGGCTCATCATCCTATTTTGAATTATCTCTATGGTGATAATATTGATTATCCTGCTGAACCTCAACTACTTGATCCATATGTGGAAGATGAACAAGAGCTATAACTAAAATTAAAACAATGATTTCCTAAGTCCAAAAATATGGAATTTTATTTAGATTAATTTTAATTCACTTTATTCATTTTATCCTTCCCAAAATAACCCAGTTAAAATAAGAACACAAGTCATCATGATTCATATACCTCTCTTAGGTCTTTACCCTGAAAAATTGTTCACCTCACATGGTCATTCAATAGGCTTATAGTCCATGCAATAGATAATGAGGGACCGTAAAATCCCATGTCCTAGATGGTCTCCCAAGAATATGTCATGTACCAAGGTCAACTAGCACTGATTCTCTAGCAACCCATGAAATCCTTACTGTGCCAAACTACAAACTCCATCCTATCCCTCAACCATCACCTCTAATACCTCTCTTCCATGACCCCTCTCTCTAATGATATCACAAAGAGGGAGAGAGATAATAACCCCCGAGTCCCCCCTCCTAAAGGCCCTAGGTTTGAGACTACCACTAAGGGTATAAAAATCTCATAAAATAGGAGGAATTACCCTCTATATTAATGTAGGATCATGAGATAAGATAAATAATTCAAACAAAACTCCATGATATAATATATAATAAACCAAAATGATCCCACAATGCATGTATAAATAAAATTGATACTAATTAAAGTCAATAAATTAAATACCCAAAAGCAAAGCTAATGCAGAAACACATCATCTATCCAAGTTTCGAGAAAGTAATGTACAACACAGTCCACATAATCCTCCTAGAAACCTAAATAAGAGTTTTATAATTGTAGGGTGAGAATATATGTATACTCAGTAGAAAAATCAAAGTCTCTCATGCACATGTGAAAGAAGCATAAAACACACCCATGAACAAACAACAAAACCTACATCACCTATATAGGTAAACTATCTATCCCAACCTCACCAAGGCATGCTTAACAAATAACAAAATCCAAGTATAATAACATAATAAGAAGAATATAAATGATAGGGTACCCTCACACCACTTTCCCACTAATATTCTTCCCTCACAACCCAGAATCATACGTCCCGATGCTCCTATATCTCCTGAATAACATACACCACCTCCCCACAGTGTGGTCACATAACATCACACCCAAAAATTCCTAGGCCACTGCCCCACAATATGGTCACATCTCATATCATCTGCAAACACCCAGGGCATCACATAAAATACATAACCATAGTTGTAGGGTATCATGAACATGGAAGAAATCAACCTCATTCCCTTATCCTAATACGAACAACCCCACCATAAGCCTCCCCATAACACATATATATCAAATCTCACCCAAAAACACCTAGGCCACCACCCCACAAAAAAGTCATCACATATCTCCTGGAAACACTTGGTCTATCACCTAGTGAACTAATAGACCTCCGACCATCACATCCTATTCACATATACTCACCTGAAAGAGAGAGAGGGGAAGATACGGTAGCCATCCATCAATTAGCATCACTAGGACTTTGAAAAAACGCCATCCATGTGAATACTCAGGTGTTATCACAAAGTGCTCGATGCGGGTGGGGTGAATATAGAAATCAAAAGGAATATACAAGTATATACATATAGCCACACAAAAACCCAACCTATGGGACACAAAAAACATTAACCAAATAAAAAATCACCAATTTTTCTGCCACCTCTAAAATAATAACACCACACAAACCATAAGCCACGTCACACCACTAACCAATTTCATTTTCCAACCCATTTGTTTCATTATTAGGTATCATCCACATTTAACCACATATCCCATCATTTATTTATTAATTAACCATCTCCTTCCCATTAAAAAAACCAAAACCCATCCATTTCAACCATTTTTAATTAATTATTCCATCAATACCCAGGAATCTAGCACAAATAAGCCACACAACACAAGTAGCTCGACATTCCCATCAAACCATTACCTCACCAACCCAAAAGAACTTCCATACAACCACTATATCTCTACCTTAAAAGCATGAACAAACAACCACCACCTCGCCACCCCAACATAATGGACAAACAACCACAACCTCACCAGCCCAAAAGAAAAACCCAACAACCACCACCTTGACACCCCAAAAGCAAGGCCAAAAAAAACCACCTCACTGCCCCAAAATCATTTCCAAAAAACCACCACCTCACCACCCCAAAATCATGGTTGAATGACCACCACCTCACCACCCCAAAAGAACAGCTACATATCTCCCATCATAAAAACATCACAAACACACATCACCTCCCCACAACATGACCACAAATCATAACACAACAAAGATAATTTTTATATATTTTAAAAAGTGTATTTTATCACATTCAACATTATTTATAGGGTTTTATCAGACAATCCATAAATCCAGGGCATACATTTAATTAGGAAAATATATGTGGTTATCCAATATCTATTTTAGGTGATATGAAAACAATCACAACAAACATACCATTCACAACACATGTCATCCAATACAAAAAAAATCCCCCAATGTCCAAAATTTCCAGAGGAACATCAAGCCCATACAATCCATCGTATCACAATAATATCAAAGACGTAAAAACATGAAAAACATTCCACATTTCCCCCATTCAATTTGAATTATAAAATTATATATATATAATTAATCCATTAAAAAAATATCCATAGATAAAAAATTAAACCCCTCCCACATGGTACACAATAAAGATAAATGACATATTACATTCCTTAAAGAATATTTTACAACTCGCTGTACACCGTAGGGAAAAGAAGAAACACCCACAGACCACAACCATACCACGAGACCACATATCAATCTATACTTCATCCAAGGATCATAAAAATTCATCCCAAATCACATTGAAAACTAAAAAACATCATCAAAGAGAATATACAAGAGAATAAAAAGAGAAAAACCTGGGGAAAAGAGAAATCACTCACCCTATATAATCAAACAATTACAATAGGAACCAACAAATAAAATCCTGATGAAGGGGGGTAGAAGATCCTCATAAGGCACTTAAGTCTCATCTATAATGAGATGGATAAGGGTTATGACTAAATTAATGAAAATAATCGGAACAAGAGGTCTTAAAACTGGGATCCTACTAGTTTCACATCGTGTAAAATTAACATGGTGTGTAATTAAATGGTTTTTAAAAAATTTAAGCATTCATAAAAAAATGATTGACCTCAAACTCAATTTAATACATTTCATGCAAATCACATACACAATAAGGATCCATATCATATTTTTCCCTTATACCAATTTAAAATCCATGAACTCACTAGTTGTACAAGCCAGATAACACCGTTTCACTGTTCGGTGGATGGAATGAGAGAAAGGTAAAAAAATTCATCATTAATGAAATATTATTATATAATATAAATCATATATATTCATATAATCCATACTCATTACCATTTATTTAAATTATATATGAAAAATAAATAGCAGTACTTCGTGGAGGTGGTAGTCCACACATACACACGAGTGATTTTATCTTTTTCCAATAATTTGGAAGGTAAGATGATAGATACGTTATTTTCATTAAAAAGATTAATTAAGTCAATAATATCATATTTAAATATTAAACCCATTATGATACCTATCTATAAAATATGGTGTTAGGAAATGAATTGGAGATGATAAGTCCTACATATGTACATGCGATAATTTCACATCCAATTTGTTGATAATAAGGTTAATAAAGGTGATATCAAAATCATATTAATATTTAAGTATATTTAAAATTATGAAGTTATTATTTAATTAAGAATATAAAATATTTATAGTAGGTAAATGAATAATTAAAAAGGAAGTGACGTATTAAGGCGATTACCTCTTCTTTGAAACAACTCCTTCAAATAACCTATTAAGGTTCCTAGGGTTGGTCTTTTGGGTAGAAAAAAAACTATAGAATATGGATAAGGAAGTTTATAAGGGATATTTTCTTCATTATTTTCAAGATATAAGGATCAAATTAGTGTTAAGAAGATAAATGAAGGGTTCCCTTTTATAATTGAGTAGATGTGAAATTTTGGGATTTCTTAAATGAATAAAATATAATAAATCCATTACCTAAAAAATGATTCCAAATGGTTATGGATTAGAATATAAGGTATGAATGGGTTGAAATTCCCTAAACCAATAAAATTTTGATAGGTTTAAGTGGAATTTTAAACCTTATCTTTTTTTACCCCTTAGTTAACCTATTTTAACATTAATCACAATATTATCTTTTTTGCTCTTAAAGGGTTGTAATTTCACTTATAAGTTGATAATAGGATCATAAATGGATAGTTTTTGAAATTTTATACCATTATTATCCAAATTTTACTCTTTAATAATTTTTTATTTTTTTAAATAATTTAATAAAATATTATTTTATATAATATCATGAATGTCAATTTTGATACTATTCATTTAATTTGAATAAAAAAAAATAAATATTCTAATTCAAATATAATCCTTTAAAAAATAATAATATGTCATATTCATATATTAAATTATTTAAACATAATAACTCACTAAAATTATATTGTTTTTAATATTTTTAAAACCATTTATTTTATTTTTCAATTAATTGAATAAATACTCTATTAAAAATACACAAGAATTTAAGGTAATTATTTAATCACCGTAAATTATAAATAAATTAAAATCATGAATTTAATTTAATTATTATCAATATAGACATTTATATTAATTCATAATTTACTTTTTTCCCTATTAAGATACATAATAGATATTTAAAAGTAAGAGAGTGACATTTTGAAGTTTTCTTTGTTTTAAATAATATATAGGTCATTTTCATGAACATGTGTCCATTAAATAAAAAAAACTTGATCCTAAGGTGATAAAGGTATAATTACTATCATAAAATAAGAATTATTATGAAAAATTATGGCCTTATCACTTTTTTTTAAATTATATTAACCCGATTTAGCCTTTACCGAGGTGATAAATTTTACTATTATCACTATTCATATTGACAAAAAATGAAGATGAACTATTTATTTTTTTTGAAATTACTAATTAAAAATATGGAATCCATTTTTCAAGATTCAATTTTTATCAGTGTTAAAAATTAATTTTAAAAATAAGCATTCAAATTACTGTGAAAACCTATTTTTAGAAAAATATATTTTTAAGCATAAAACATGGTTTATTATTATCCCATTATTAGAATAAATAATTAAATGAATGTTAAAATATTTGATTGAATATATAATATATAAATTTAATTAAAATAATTTATAAATAGTGATTAATTTATTTAATTAATATATATACACATTACGTACATAAAATTATTTTTCAAAAAAAACATCCACTTTATTTTCAAATGATTTTTATTTTTGTTTCTAATTATTGGATAATCAATGAATTTATTTTTTTCATATGAAAAATATAATTTTTTTTCATAATTTAGTTATTCCAATTAATACACATTAATACAATGGTTAGGAGATATCTATTTCATTAAATAATAATATTTTAATAGTATATCAGAGTTCATGCCAACAAGAATGTACCCAAGTGGTAAAGGCTCCTGCATGGCATCCAAAGGACCTAGGATCAAATACGAGCAGGGAAAAATTTTCAGGTATTGTAGTAGTACTATAGCAGGGTATTGTAGTAGTAGTGACACTGTAGTGGTGGAGGCACTGTAGGAGGTACTGTAGCGGTGGTAGTACTGTAGCAGGTACTGTATCAGCCTGGGTACTTTAGTAGTACTATTCGCCGATGGGCCTTTTGGACCAAAAAATGGGCCTTCAGGCCTTGTATTCATGCCACTTGGCCTTGGGCCTTCGGGCTATGCAATGTGTCTCCCTCTAGCGAGAAAAAAAAAAGAGGACTTTTCTTTAATAATACAAATAAGGCTTCGACCCCAACCTTTTTAAAAAATAGTATATCACAGTTCATTTAAACTCAGTGTTTCATGTAACACAAGCCATCAAAGAAATAAAATTTTTCTATAGAGAATCATTTCATAAAATCTTGGTGTGTTATATCATACACTCCTTAAAATGAAATTTTTCCTCAAAATTCATTACTATAATACAAAAAGATGAAGATATTTCTACCTCATCACATCCTCTGGTTCCCACATAGCTTCCTTAAATTTGTGGTTTCTCCACAAAAGTTTAACCAAGTGAGTGGTATTATTTCATATAACTTTCTCTTTATGATCGAAAATCACTACTTGTTGTTATTCATAAGATAAATATTTTTACAATGGTATGTACTCTGAGTTAATTACATGTTTAGGATTAGATATGTACTTACTTAATAGATATATACATGGAACACATCGTGAACTTGAGAGAGATTTGGTGGAAGCACAAAACGATAAGTTGCCATCCCAATACAGTCAAAAATTTTAAAGGGACCAATATTTATAGAGATGAAATTTATATTCTTTCCAACCCTCATAACCCTCTACTAAGGAGTTATTTCTAGGTGTACCTTATCACTAACATAAAACATCAGATTTCATTGACGATTTTTAGCATATCTATTTAGTCAAATTTTTCCGTCGTTATGTGTTGTTGAATGGATCTAAAAAACTCAGCCATTTATTATGTTAGCTCAGACCCAAATATATTTCTTTCTCAAATTTTATCCAAACACATTGGAGTTATACACTTCCTTCCATAGAGGGATTCATAAGGAGCTATCTTAATGCTCGAGTGGAAGTTGTTTTTGTAAGAAAATTCCACCAAAGGAAGGTGTTGATCCCAAATTCCATTTAGTTACATGGATAAAGTTCTCAACATTATTTATAGGGTTTTAATTATCCTCTTAGGTAGATCATCTATCTAAGGATGATAATAAGTACAGAAACTTATCTCGGTATCCAGTGCATGTTGAATACTTCTCCAGAACCTCGAGGTAAGCCTCTAATCCCGATTTGATATAATTTAATGTGGTACTCTATGGAACTGTAAAACTTCTATGATATATAACCTATAAATATTATCAAGAGAGAAATATTATTTGATGTTAATTAATTGTGCTAAAATTTTAAGGTGATCAACTATAACCTAAATAGCATTATTCCTTTTTTATGTTTTAGGGAGTTTGATGATAAAGTACACAATGATGTTTTACCATTTCCATTATGGTGTGGGTAATGGATATAAACTTACCTTATATTTTTTTATCTCATACTTAATTTTTTGAAATACCAATCACCAATATACATACTCTATAATATCTCTCTTCATGTTGTCCCACTAGAAATACACTTTTAGGTCTCTATATATCTTTGTACTTACAGTATTAATAGAGAATGATGGACTATGATATTCATCCAATAGATCCTTCTTAAATTATGTTATTTGTGGGGAAAATAAAAGGTTCCTAAATCTCACCATTCCATCAAAATCGAGGTTGAATTCTAGAACAATTCTCACCTTCTTCAGAAGATCCACATCTTATTTCTATGCCTCTTTAATCCTCTCATGTATAGATGGTTGAATGTTTATTTTAGGAAGATATGATTTTTACCCATTACTAAGTAATTAATGTTCCATATTCTAAAAATCCATAAGCACTAGATCTCTTTCAATACTTATTATGGAGAAAATGGCACGATCTTTCCAACTTAGAGCATCATCCACCATGGTCGCCATCCTAGGGTGGTAATTTATTGAGAATTAGTAATATTTAATTAGCTCTAAATATATTATATAGATCATATTTAGATATTTTTTTGTGAATATATAATTTAAACTTTTATGATATGTATATATATCCCACTTTTAACTATAAAAAAACTTCCTCCATATCCTCAATGAAAAACTTACCAATGACAACTCCAAATCATGGGTCAGGTAATTTTTCTCATGAACCCTCAATTTGAATGAGGCATAATCTATCACTATATTATATACATGAGAATGAATCCCAATCCCTTATTTGATTCATAAATATAGATTACAGTCCCTTTTCACTATGGGTTAGCGTGATCATAGGTTCAATAAAAAAACTTCTCTTCATCTCCTTGAAATTCTCTTCACATTCATCTATTCACAAGAACTTAAATCCAATCCATGTCTAGTTGGTGAGTGGATTAAATAGGTGTGAGAAATTTTACACAATGCGTCTATAATATTTTGAAAAACCAAGGAAACTACAGATCTAAGAAACCATGGTTGGTATGGTCCATTTCTCAATAACATTCATCTTTGAAGGATCCAATGATATACCCTCACTTGAGATTATATGACCCAAGAATGAAAATTTAATAATATAAAATCTAAACTTGGTAAATATTTCACAAAAGTTATCCTTCCTCAGGGTCTCCAGTATAATTCTCAAATGATCTTCATGATCTTCCTTGTTCTTTTAATATATAAGAATATTATCTATAAGAACTACCAAAAACCGATTGAGGAAATATTTAAAGACTCTATTCATTAAATCTAATAATATAGTGGGATAATTAGAAAGAAAAAATTAAATCACAAGAAATTAATAGTGTCCATACCTTGTATGGATTGTTGTGTTGGGTATATCTTATTTCTTTACCCTCAAGTGATGATATCCATAACAAAGCTCAATCTTAGAAAAGTATTTAGCTCCATAGAGTTGATCAAAAAATTCTTCATTAGGGGTATAAGATACTTATTCTTGATTGTGATCTTTTTTATGCTTATGATATTCAATATAGAGTTACATTGATCAATATTTATTCTTATCAAAGAGAATAGGTGAACCCCAAGGAGTTGATCAAAAAATTATTCAATAGGGGAATAAGATACTTTTTCTTGATTGTTGTATTTTTTAAGGTTATACTATTCAATATAGATTCACATCGATAAATATTTATTCTTATAAAAGATAATAGGTGCACCCTAAGGTGATGCACTTGGATGAATGAGTCCCTTTCCAAGATTCTCCTGGAGTTTTTTCTTCTCTTCGGGCAACTTATTCCGGTCCATTATATATAAAGTATTTGAAATAGGTATAGAACTAGGTATTATTTCTATTGTGAAATAAATTTTTTTCATTAGAGTAATATCATGAAATTATTCTATAAATAAATCAACAAACTCCCAAAAAATAGGCTTATATTTGATGTTGTGTTTCTCCCCAACAATCTAAGATAAATATCCTTCATGGATAAGAATTAAGACCCATAAGATATAATAATTTCTATTAGAAGTTTTATTAATCCTCATATAAATAAATTATCATGTGTTATACCTTCATATTTTATGATTTTTTTCCAAATAAATTTAATTTCTTCAAAATCATGTGTTACACGTAACACCAGGTTTTAATGAACCCAGATAGGATATTAAAATATTGTCATTTAATGTGATAGTTATCGCCAAGTCATTTGATTAGAGGGTATAAATATAAATAACTAAATTATGAAAAATTTCTGGTTTGCACATGTATAAGATAAATTCATTGGTTATCAATTGATTATAAATAATAATAAAAATCATTTAAAAGAAAAAAGAAATATTTTTCTAAAAAACAGCTTTCCTGAACATAATATTTTTTTCTATTAACAAATCATATTTATCAGTAAAGGTGAATTATTTTAAATAAATTTATTTATTATATTTAGTTAAATTTTTTAAAATTCATTTAATATTTTTCTAAGCATGAGATAAGAATAAACCGGGTTTTATGCTTAAAAATGTATTTTTCTAAAAATTAATTTTCATCATGTTTTGCATGCTTACTTTAAAATTAATTTCTGTCACTTATAGGTATTTAATTTGATAAAATGTATTCTATATTTTCAAACAATTGAATTAATTTTTGTAAATAAGAAAATTTTATTTTTGGTCAATATTAATAGCAACCGTGGTAATATTTATCACCTTGGTAAAGGGTAAATCAAGTTAATCTAGGTTAAAACTAAGTGATAAGAACATAATTTTTAATATTAATTATTATTAGATGAATATAATTATAGATTTATCACCTTAGGATTTAAATTTATTTATTTAGTGGAAACTTGTACATGAAAAGGACCTATATAATATTTTAAATAAAGAAAGTTACAAAATGTCACTCTTTAGTTTTAAAAATATCTTATTTGTCCACATAGGTACAAAAGAATTTTTTAATGAATATAACTGTATATTTTAATATTAATTAAATTATATTCATGATAAAAATTTTGTTTTAATTTTTATAAATTATATAATTACCTTAAATTCTTATTCAGTGTCGATGTAGTATTTATTCAATTATTAAAAAAGAATAAAATAAATGAATTTAAAAATATTAAACATAATATAATTTGAGTTATTTATAGTGTTACATGAATTTTTTAGGTGATTATAACATATTAATTTTGTTTCAATATATTATATTCTAATTCAAACTTTTTTATTTATGCCTTTTAAGAAAAATTATGTGAATTGAGTCAAAATTGACATTAATTATATTTTATCAAAATTATATTTTATTAATTTTTTGAAAGTTATAAAAATAATGAAATAAGAAAATTAGGATAACATATGGTATAAAATATAATCATTTTTCTATTTATGAATCAATAGTTATCTTATAATTTAAATTATAATCTTTTAAGAGTGAGAAAGTTATTACCATAGTTAATGTTAAAATAGGTTAAATAAGGGGTTAAACCAAAAGATAAGTTTTAAAACACCAGTTATCCAAAAAAAATTTATTGGTTGATGGTATATAAACACCATCCTATATTATCTTCCAATACATGTACTTTTGGAGGATTTTTTTATATAGAATTCTTTTATTATAATTAAATATGTTAATATATTCCAAACATGTCCCTCACCTCAATTAAAAAAGTGAACCTCATCCCCTCACTTATTCACATTTTTTGAGCCATATAGCTCAAACATACCATAGAAAAATAATTTATATACTTAATTTTCCACATTATAATATTTTCTAGTCTTCCCAAAAGACTAACCCTAGGATTCTTATTAGGAGATCTAAAGGAGTTCTTTCAAAGACAAGATAATCTCCTTAACCCCTCACTTCTTTTTAACTTCATATTTAATTCATTAAAATATATTTATTTATAATAAAATAGTAAATCAAGTGTCTTAAATATACTAAAATGTAATTATGATTTTGAAATCACCATTATCCTCCATCTTTCCCATCAAATAAGAAGTGAAATCATTGCTCATGAATACATACAACTTTCTGTCTCAATGTAGCGATACAATTAATTTTCCACCACCATATTTCATAAATGGTTATTATGAAGTGTTTAATGTTTATATATGATATTTATGACATAATTATACTTTCTTAATCATAATATCATATCGAACTTATTACCTTAAAATCTGTTGGAAAATGATAATGCCACTCGTGTGTATGTGTGGTCTACCACCTTCACAAAACGATGCGATTTTTTAATTAATATTTTATACAGCTAGTAATAAGGATATATTTATTGAATATATAAGATATATATGATATAATAATTATTATTTAAAGGTGAATTATTATTTACCTTTCTTTCATTCAATCCATTAAAAAGTCAAAATTGCGTTCATGTGTACGTACGACCTTCTATCTCAAGGAAAGGTGTAATTTATTTTTCTATCTATATATTTTATGAATTATTCTGAATATATATGTAATGGATATATATTATATTATAGTTATGTAAATTTTTATGAAATATAAGTATAATAAATTTAAATTTATTATATAGGAGGTACATTCCCTTCAAAGAAAGTGGAACTCAAGGTAAGGGATTTTCATCAAACTTTTATTTTTTTTGAGACACATGCCATATTCACCACCTGTTTCTTTTATGTGGTGAATATAATATCATTGATTATATTGTACAATTCATATCATAAAAATTATGGGATAAAAATATTCATATAATTTTATTTCCTTCACATGTCTTACAATTCAACGATTTCTAACGAGGTAAGGGGTTTTTATATAATCTCATTGTTTATCAGGATTGTTTATGATTAAGTTTCCAACGATGAAATGTTATTATATATTTCAAAAAAAACTCTTCAATTTTATTATAATATGGTTATTTCATGAAAATACAATTTATATTTTTATTTTCCTCACCTTGATTATTCAAGAAACTAAAAATATGTTTTTAGGGAAAATCAGAATTATTTCGTTATTCGATCTAAAAAAACTTTTCTTTCATATCCATGTTTTCGAAAAATGTTTTAAAGAATATTTTTACTATTATCATATGATTTTTTAGATTAATTTTTACCCATGTTTTAAATTTTATAAAATGGTTTTCAAGGAATATTCTTGTCAATTTCTAATTGAGGTACTTTTTGAAATTTTCTATAAAAATATGAAAGGAATGTTTTATTTTAAATTAAAAAACAAGACTGGAATTTCACAACATTTTAACCACTCAAGGTTTTGAATGATCCTTTATAAGTGTTAAAGTTTATTTTCAAAGAAATTATTCCTTAATAATTGGTAAATTTTTAAATTTTAAAAATATTTTTTCAAAGAGAATAGGTTATTTTCATTAGGAAATGTTCTAAATGGTATTTTAAAGACATTTTTTCATATAAGATGAAATACTTTGATGTTACTTAAATTTTAATAGAGATATGATTCAATAACAACATAATTATTATTTATCTAGACCATTTATGATTATTTGACCAGATTTTTGTGAAATCGGTTCCTTTTACACAAGTTATTATATGATGAAATAATGAAATGTTTCTCGAACACATTTATTTTCCACATGTTATGATATGATGAAATGTTTATAAAACCCATTTATTTTCATGGGTTATGATACAACTAATTATTTATGATCTTTTGGAACACATATGTATTATTTTCATTATGTGATGAGTGGACCTGGAATTATATATCCCTCAATTGAAAGGGTAATGATTCGTATATTATGAGATAAAAATGTATAGAATGTGGAGTGAATCTAGTTCAGTAAGGTATTTTTTCCACTATGATAGTCTTAGGATTGAACCTTGTCTGCTATAATGGTTCGGTGAGCGAACCCAATCCACTATGATAGTGTTAGGATTGAACCTTAACTACTATTATGGTTTGGGAAAGTGAACCTAATACACTATAATATTATTTTTAGTGAGCCATGAATACTAGGTAAATGATATTTAATCCTTATTTTTACAGCACAAACTCATGTCTTATGCCAATTTTATGCTCCTATGGATCATTTTCTCTGATTACTTTAGTATTCATGTCTTATAAACTACCAAGATTTATGCCATGATTAAATATTATGATCTATGATAAACAATATTTATTTTTTCAGTTTTTATGATCATGTTATCATAACCATATGCTCAGTTTATATTGATATGTCCCATTTTTACCCTTAAAGAGAATCTGAACTCACCCTTTCTTATGTTTCCTTTCTCTGGTTTATGAAGAAAGTTATAAAGTATGGTATGTATAATAGGGGTTCTAGTTATGATGAACTTAGTTGGAGATGATGTATATCTATTAATAACCTATTTTTTATTAATAAATGTTTCTAAAGGAACTAGACCAATATTATTCTGGTTTAGATCGCTATGTTATATGATTAGTATTCATCTAATAATATGATATATATATATATATATATGAAAATTTTGGGTTTCTATAGTTGGAATTAAAGAAAGGTTTAGATAACCTTTGGAAATTCAGATGAGAAAACTTTAGTGATAAACTCAAGGATAAGTGTATGTATAGGATAACATCCTAAAAGTTTTGGAAATGATCATGGATAACCTAGGTTAAACCTAATGTGTCATAGATTTAAAATTAGGTGTCTTAATTTATACACCCAATAAATTATTTTTCATGATTATGTTGTTTTCCCACTATGATTATTTTTTACCACACTATTATTTTTGGTTTTTTTAATAGATGGAACCTGATTGAATCATGTTATTACTAGATATAATGGAAAATGAAATTATTTTCCTCTTGAGAATCCAAATGTTTTGGGGATAGAATTATAAATCTCATTATTATGCTCATTAATTTTATCAAGTTGTGAATCATGCTGAAATTCCAAATGAGAAAAGGTGGTAACACTGTTCTATTGATTATTTTATGGGGAAAAGTCTGCCTTCTTTTAGTGGTTATGATAATCCACTAGTTACTGAGAAATGAATAAGCACCATTGATTTTTTTTCCTGTTCTCTAGTGTTCAAGAAATGAAAAATTCCTTTTGGTTGTCTATCATTTGGAGGGATAAGAAGAACACTGGTTGAATATTATAAAAAATATGAGTAAACATGAGGAAATTAACTCCAAAGAGTGGACTGAGTTTCATATAGTATTTCTCAATAATTATTTTCCTCACATTCTTCATGTAACGTCCCTATATAAGAGCCACTAAAATGGAGCCACGAGCTGATGGGTCATTTGAAATCAAGCACACCTCCTCGTATACAAGAGGCCACTGACTAGAAATGAGGGTCCAAAGTGATATGGTAGGGAGACTATACCCTCATATAAAATTAGTACAATGATAAAAATAAATAAATAAATAAAAATAATAGAAGCATAATATAATAGATATCACAATGAAAAAATACCATAAAATAAGCACAATGGAATATGAAACCTAAAAGTGGTAATAATAACCAAAACCCATAGGTTAAATCATATACAAATGATGTCATTTCATGTTGATATAAAAAACCAGGATTACAAGGGATACATATCACATGCATATACAACATGCTATACAAAAAGAAAAAAAGTCAAAAAGAAAACTCCACTAGAATAATGAGGATACAATCAGTCCTCTACTCCCATGCTCCAATGCTATAATAAAAAATATCAATCATACTAGAACGAGTTCTTACACTTTTCCCAACCTACATCTATATTGTCTATCCAGGTACCAATCGACGTCCCGAATAGGGTGTGAGAATAAACTTAGTATACCACCACCAAATGTGTCTAGAATATTTCAGACAGTGTTTACAACATGGCACTGTGAAGGTATAACAGAAAATAAAAGATTTTGAAAATAAATAATAGCCAGTTTAGGTTCCTATAGGACACCTAGAAGACTCTACCTGCTTTGGTATAGGCAGGGATGAGTTTGATCATAGTCTACCATGTATAATTAATAATATTTAACATGTCTACATGTATATACACTATATATGTATGAACATATATAGGTTTATACATGGATGAAATGTTCTATTTGGACTCGGGTAATAATTCAGGCATCTATGCATAGTGTAATGATCTATAGGCTTCAACAAGGGTACTAGACCTGAATCTTATATGAATGCGAGACATCATGCTCATTAGTTGAGATAGTGAGGTGACTCGTTATTCCCAACACGTGATGTATGGGGATTTGGAACTTCATGCCCATTATCCAAGTAAGTGTAAATAGTGTGAGACACCATTCCCATCACCCAATGTAAGGGATCATGAAACTGCATGCTCAAAAAATCCCTTAACTGTTTTCCATTGACCAATACAAATGCTATAACCGTAATAACCAAATAAGGATTTACCTCTTAAAAATTTATATTCATTTAACCCAACTAACCATGGGTTTTACAATATATATAATTTATATATATATAAATATAAAACACATGGCGTGGGATTTCCACCCACTTTAATTTAATTTAATTAAAACTTTTCATTTATAAGTCAAGGAAAATCTAGTTTAAAGTCTAGAAATACCACTTAGGAGGTGGTTGGTCAATTAAAAATTCATATTAAGTAGGGAAAATAATTCAACACACCCAATGTGGTGGAAATAAAAGAGGTATTAATACTCTAATAATTTAATAAGTCTCCAAGGGAATATTATAACAAGGTTCAATTAATCTAAAAAGGAAAATATGTGTGAGGAAAATCTTGGAGATGTACGATGTGACAAATGATAGTGAATGCTATAAAAATACCTAAAATTTTAGGGAAAATTACGAGACCTCCTATTGTAGGATATTAGATGACCACTCATCCAATATATTCCTTTTAATTGAAGAAGAATTTAAGAAAATATAAGTAAATAGAATTGACCTAAAAATAAGGAATATGATATCTCATGAAAATAGTTCAAATGACGATGAAATAAATGATGATATGAAGGAAGAGGGGTGGAGATATTTCCATTTAAAATACAATGTGATAGATAGTAGTTCAATCAGTGTCTAAATGAAGGAGAATTAGACGAACCTAGGTTGAAGTGAAGTGGTATCTCTCCTGTACATCTCCTGCTGTGTGAGGGAATAGAGGAGGTTTTTTTCTTCCAAAAATACCCCACCCCATTTTTTAAAAAATAGACCATCGAATGTTCATGGTGTCTAATATTTACATGTCATGTAAAGCTTGAGTTTATCCCCTCCAGGGAAAACCCATTCACGATGTACAAAGGGGGGTTTGGATGGCAAAAATACATGTCATGTATTTGAATATACATCTTGTATTCATTATACACTATGTAATGAATACACACATTGTATTTCCTCTTATTCCAGAATCTATTTCCCATGATAATCTCCCTTAAAGAAGTAAATAGACAGGCTTAAGGGCTCAATCACCTGGGTCTGAGCTAAAAAAACTCAATAAGGATTTTAAAAAAATTAAAAGAATCCATATATTTATGAAAAGTTGGGTCATTACAACCTCCCCTCCTTAAAAAAAATCTTCCCCAAGTTTCTTTTTTAAGGGTATAAATGGATAATATGAGAAAATTTCTACCCATTGAGCCCATACATCAGCTTCTCTCTACTAGGTCTCATCCAGTACATGGTTGTGCTACCATAGGTACCTTCACTAGAAGAACTGACCTGCCTCGGAGAGCCATCGTGATCTAATAAATTATGTGCACTGGTTACTCCTCAAAGGAATTATCCACATCTAACTCAACCTCTTTAGGATATAAAACACGCATCAGGTCAGAATAATACCAATGAAGTAGAGACAAGTGAAAGATATCATCCATAGACCAGTATCGCTGAGGAAGTGCTACCTGGTTATCCACCGGTTCGATTCTCTCCAAAAACCTCAAATGGTCCAACGAGTCAAGGTAAAATCTCACCCTTTATATATATATTGATGTCAAAACCTTGGAGAAACATACATGAAAACCTAATACCCAACCTTGAACTTGATATTACTTCTATGATAGTTGGAAAATGACTACTGCCTAGACTGAGCGGTCATCATGCGCTTACTTATTAGCTAAAAATACTATAAAGTATCTTGAATAGATGTGGCCCAATAAGTGTTTTCTCCCCTACATATAACAAACTTAGAGGTGATTAGAATCTCCTACCATATAGGGCCTCATAAGGAGTTATTTGGATAGTATCCTAAAAACTATAATTGTAATAAAACTCAACCAGGGATATGTGATTTTCCCAAGAACAGTCGAAGTCAAGGACACATGCAGGGGAATGAACTCTAATACCTAAATTATATTTTATTTATGACCATCAATCAAAGGGTGGTAGGCCATGCTCATATGAACATGTGTACCCAAGGCCTTTTACAACCCTTCTAGAACCATGAAGTGAAATTAGAGTCCCTTTTAGATAGGATAGAATGTGGATCTTTGTGAAGGAATATGTTCTCACTGACGCATATCCTTTTTTGTCCATCCACTAATAAGGTCTATCAAATAGGTAAGAAGTGAAAAACTATCATCAATTTGTTAATGAAAACCTGAAATAAATCTTTTCCTTGAGGTTACCTTGGAAAACATGCCATGAAATCCATGGTGACATCATCCCATTTCCACTTGGGTATGGATAATGGATGTAAAAGTACTTATGAGAACTGGTGATCTACCTTCACCTGCTAACAGGTAGAACATCAAGTGATAAATCCAGCTATCTACCAATTCATACTATGCCAACAGTATTGGTGACATATTTCTCAGTACATCTTGGTTACACCAAGATGTACTACACAAGATTCCTATATTAACTCAACTCAGATTTATGCTATAACACATACACACCAATGTTTGTGTAAGATCTCATCCTCATCCATGGTCTAAAGAGGCAATGAATCATTATATGAGATAATTTTCCTCATAACTAATCCCTAATGATATGAAATATTCTAATATTTACCCATTCCAGAAGGGTATAGGTCACTGCTAAAGATGACAGGACTCACGGACCATGATCCTCCTAAACCTCAACATACATATATGAAAATAATTCTATAAGATACCACTCATCATTTTCCTCATGAATTTCTTGATTATTAGTTTTACAACCTAGAACATTGGCTACTTCATTTCTTTTACTAGGATTATAGGCAATCTCAAAGTCAAAAAACTATAGGTATTCAACACATCTACACTACCTTTGTTTTAGATCACACTGTGTAAAGATATACTAGAGGTTTTTGTGATTATTTAATACCAAAAAATTCTCCCCAAGAAAATAATACCTCCAAAAACATAAATCATTAACAACATTAGCTAGATCAAGATCAAGTGTTAGGTAGTTTCTCTTGTGTGACCTCAACTGATGGGACCCATACCATAAAAATCACTCATCCTTCATCAAAACTCCTCCCAAACCATTTTCTGAGGCATCAAAATAAACAGCATAGCTTTTTCCCATCTCTATAAGAATATATATTGACATTGAATTCAACCATCCATTATGTTTTTTAATGGATTTTTAATAATATTCTGGCCATAAAAAATTCAAAACCCTTTTTAGTTATTCCTGTAAGAGGAGCTTTTATGCGTGAAAAATACAAGATGAATCATATTTAATACTCAACTAGCCTTAAGATACTCTGTATATAAAATAAATTATTGGGATACTAACATTAAATTATAGCTCACACCTTCTTTGGGTCTACTTATACTCTTTCAACTGACATAATATGACCTATGAAGTGGAATTTATCGATCCAAAAATAGAATTTGGTGAGATGTGCATAAATATGGTGGTCTCTCAGTATATTAAGCACTATATTAAGATTTTTGGAATGGTATTTTCGAGTGTGAGAATACACCAAGATGTCATCCAAAAAGACTACCATGAATAAATCTAGATACGAGTGGAACACTCGATTTATCATATCTATGAAAATAGTTGGCACATTTGTTTGGCTGAACGATATTACCAGGTACTAATAAATACCATACCTAATTTAAAAAACTATAAATTGTATGTATAGATATCTGACACTCACAGGATAATAACCCAAACTCAAATCAATATTTGAAAATACCCACACTCCTTAGAGATGATCAAATAAGTTGTCTATTTGAGGAAGTGTATTTTGATTCTAAACTATGAGATAGTTCAGCAATCCTTAATCCATGCAAATCCCAAGGTCACCATTCTAATTCTAAGAAAAAAGGACTAATTAGCCCCATGGAGAAGTTCCAGGGTGTATAAAACCCTTAGCCTCAAAGTCCTTTAACTAATTTTTGAGCTCGAAAATATCTCTTGGTGTCATCATATAAGGATTAATGGACACGGGTGGAACTCCTGACACTATCCCAATAGTAAATTCCACATCTCTCACTAAAGGTAGTCTTGAAAAATCATTAGGGAAGATGTTCGTCAAACGATCCACCATAGGATGGAAAGTAGTATGTCATATCCCCTGATTATCCATGAAGAGACTAGAGATCGAGGCTATCACTCTACCCAAACCCTGATTCTCAGGCCCATCTTGAGATGCATGGACACCCCATTCTCTCTTATAGACATGTCCACATCCTTATGGTGATGTAAAAATCACCCTCCAGTGATAACAATCAATATGATCTCAATAGAGAACTAAACAATCCATTATGAAAATTACATAAAACCCAATCATGTTAAGGATGACAAGATTCCACACGAACATATAGATTCCAATCTTAAGGGTATATTCCTTACATTAGTGAACACTCTCTAATCGGATACCCAATGGGGTATATAGTGTCATGACACCACATAAGTACTCTATCTCAGGGACAAGAATCTATATAATAGCTGCATACATAAAAGAGTGTGATGAACCTATGTCAAATAAACAAGGTTGTAACACCTCAAGATTCCATGGTATGCTTCTCCTTGAATAATGCAATATCTTGTGATGTACGCATATCTGAGTTCTAGCACACCACGACTAATCAAACTAGCCGTTTAAAAAAGCAGTTATGGATAGTAATACCCACATTTTGAAATTTTATAAATTTTATTTTTCAGAATGGACTTAATATTTGGATTTGTAATATCAAAATTATCTTAGGGTGATTTTTTTTCACTTTTCTGATAACTTTCGTATTTTTATGAATAATGAAAAATACTAAATTTTAATTAAAAACAACTTTTTTAATCGAAATAATTTATAGTGATAAATTATAAAGTTGAGTGGTTTTAAAGTATCATTAGACTATATTTTTATAATTTAATATAATATAGACCATTTTATGTAATTTCACATTTAAATTGTACATAAACACATGTCAATCTTTTGATAGTTTTTGCTTTTTAAAAACCCACTTTTTGGTTTTGAGAGTGGAAATTAATTTTAAATTAATATCTAAAACATCTGTATTTTGAATTTGAGAAAAATGGATTCCATATTTTGAATCAGTAGGTCCAAATTGTTTAAATAGGCAACTTTTATTTTTAGACATTATGAATAGTAACTTTAGTAATAATTTTATTTACCATGGTTAAAGGTTAAATTCAGTAAATAAGGGTAAAAAATAATATTATAAGAGTATTAAATTACCCTAAAAAGTGTGATAAACCTATTGGATGATACATGTCCAACAATGGGTATTATTGGGTCAATTTGGGGACCCCATGGAGCCACTTGTAAGTGAAAATGACAATTTATAAAAATTAATTTAAAGTTAAGGAAAATGTAACATGAACATATATCTTTTAGTAAAACAATTTTATATAAGGTTATATAATTGATATATTAGGCTATAAATAGTAATTAGAAATATAAAAAGATTTCCTACATCATGATATTTTATTTATAATTTTTAGATAGAAGATAAATATATTTATTTATGACACAATAATGATACATTATTTTCCTTATTAAGAAAAGAATCAAATAAAAGATATTATAAATATTAAAATAAATGTAAATTGAAACTTTTTATGACATAAATGAATTTTATATTTTAATATAACATGTTATTGATGATTTAATGAATTTTTTTCCAAGTAATCAGGTTTTTATGACTTTCACAAAAACCAAATACTAAATAGGGTCAAAATTGACATAAATGAGTTTTTAAAACAAATACTATTTTATTAAATAATATAATATTACAAAAAATATAATATTATTCCAAAGGAATTATATAATATTAGTTATGTAGTTAATTAACCTATTGAGTTTATCTTTTAATTTAATTTTATGTTTATTAATCATGTAATATAAAAATACAAGAAGACATGGTAAATGTTAAACTATTTAACTAAGAGTTAAATCTAAAATATAATGTTAATATGGTGACCTAACCTTGTATAAAATCTATTGGTTGAGAATATTTATACCTATCCTCACCTTAGGCTCAAAATAAATCCATTTTAGGCTATTAGAAGCTGAAAAATATTTTAGAATAAATTAATTTTTCAATCTTTTCCTAAAGTGCCCCTCACCTCTCTTATAAAAGGGCACTTCCCCTTCTATTAAATTCACACCTCCAAAGCCATTTTTCTTGGGAAAAACCAGATCAAATCTCCTCCCAAATACCCTAAATTAAACCTAGAGTACTTACATTGATCATAAAACCAACCTATGGATCCCTTTTGTTCAAATCAAAAGGAGGAACCTAAAGAATAGGTAATTATTTAGTCACCTCTTTCAAAGTTATTTTCTTCTTACACTCCCTCTTTCTTTGTTGTTTCCATACCAAAATAATAACTACAGTAACTTCTACATAATTTCATTTTATTATAAATATGGTACGACAATATTCATTATTCTATCCATCCTATAAATGAGAAATTCATCATACATGTGCACGTACGGCTTACCGTCTCCACGTCGTGGTGTAGTTTGTTATTCAACACTTCATTTTTTGGATGGGTATAATAATGAGTATAATTTATGTGAATAATAAATATAACATGTTAATTATTCTTTATATATAATATAACATCCAATTACATATTATTTCACCATAAATAGAATGATATCGTTCCTCGTATGTACGTACGACTTACAGTCTCCCCGATGCAATGAGATTTTGTTCCGCATTATTACAATTCAAGAGTAATTTTCAATTTTTGATTAAAAATAATATTTAAGAACTTAATATCATTCTGGATATTAATCAAATACATCCTATCCATAACAAACATAACTTACATAACAAAACATATAAAGGAAAATGAATTAGTTAACACCCGAAACAATGATACTACTAAAATATTATTAACAGAGCAATAATAGAGGATCATAAATGATATCATATTTATTTATATGGTTATTTTATAATTTAATAACAATTATTTAACCATTATAAAGGAGGTTAACATACCCTATACTAAGTAAAATTACAAGTTAATGGGTTTTCATCTCACTCTTAATTCCCTTGAGATTCATGCTATATTTGCCATTATTTCCTTTTGTGTGGTGTATGTACTGTCCATGATTGTATTATTTTTGTAACATAATTTAATTTATGGGTATTTAAATTTTCATAGTACGATCCTTCTTTCATGGGGTGTATGTTTCGTAAGTTACCAAATCGGTAAGGGAATTTCAAATTTCAGTTTCCACTCATTGGGTTTTTATGCATACTTCATCGACTATTTTACTCCAAAATTATGCATGGAATCACTATTTATTTATTTATGTTGTAATTTAAACTCCCCTTTGTGTGGATATACATTTTATACCTGTAATCAATCCACTGATAAATTTTCAAGTCATTGATATGAACTTGATAAGTGTAATCTTAAATCAATTTTCATTCATTAAGTTAAACATCCAAGTCATTGGTTTTGTTTCTACAAGAACATGTGTGAATGTACTTTGATTGATTTACACTTAATATACAATAATATTGTGTGCATTTATATTTTTCACACATAATTATGTAATTAGTCTATCCTTTATCTAAGATACCATCTTTATAAGGGATTTCATCTCAATTTACATTCCATTGAGACTTCAGTGTTGTTATGCACCAATTCACTTTTAAATAGTGTATATAATATCCTTTGGAATATTATATCATGAATCAATTTATTCTCATGATATTATAAAGTTTTTATTAAATGTAATTCCTCAATTATTTTTATTCAAGCGCCTCTCATTTGGTTGGGAACTCCTTAACAAAAATATTGTTTTAAAGATCTATTCTTCTAAATATTTCTCATTAATTTCCATGTTTTAAAAATGGTTTTATGGATTTATTTATATGGATATGAATGTTTTAAATTAAAACTACTTTAAAAATTTTCAAATTGGTATTGGACACTTTAATTCAAAAATCTCTTTTAAAATGAATTCTTCGATAAATAATGACACTTTTGAATGTTTTCAAGAAAAAAAGGAAATTTCTTTCAAATAGTTTTACTAATTATTTTCATCTATGTCAATATACTTCATTGAATTTTATTCCTGATTAAGTTTGATTTATAATAAAAAAATCTTCCATATTTCATTGAATGAGTTATGTTTGAATTTGGATGTGCTTTTTGTATACCATTCATGGTTTGTGGTTAAATTATTGACATTTCGTATAATAGTTTTAATACGTATGTTTTGATTAGGTTTCACCATTTTCATATGAGTAATTCATTGGAATTAGTATGTAAAGACCCAGAAATTCCATGTAATTTTTTTAATTATATGGGAATTTTACGAGTCCGTGAAAATTGAAAGCGTGTGATTCCGAGACCCAGTGTGCCCAGAATGAATTTCTGAACTTTTTTTAAGTATGTTTAGTAAATGTGCGAGCAAGTTTTTGTAAATTTTGAACCGGTTATTGGAATTGAAATCATAGGATATCGTTGAACTCGCAGTGCCAATATTCACTTAAGGAGAACATCACCTTGACCGCAGTAGGTCAAGGGTGGAAGATTATTTTTCACATTTTCGTGGAAGAAGCAAAAAATAAAATAATTAACATTTTATTTTTCTTTTGAAACCTCTATTTTGAAATTATGGAGGTGGGGACCACCCGAGCTAGAAAACCCCCAATTTAAATTCTTGGTGGTGGGGACCACATGAACCCCTCTTAATGGGGGAAAACCTCTCAGCTCTCCAATTAATAAATTGATCCAACTACAATTAACTAAATGTGTCAACTTTAATTAATTGTTAGACTTATTTTTAATAAGTTGGATCTTCATTTTTTTGGTTGGATTGGAGGATTTAGTTGGAAAAGGGGCTTGGGGAGAACTTTAGAGAAACTTATTCTCTTCAACGAAGAACTTGCTCCAACGAAGAATGAGGAACCAACCCCGAGCCCGGATTGGAAGTGCCATGCGAAAGCAACGAACAACGATGTTCTTAAACTACTTCGTCTTATTCCTCTTGACACCTCCAATGAATGAAAAGGTAGGTTTTATTGGTTTTGAATACCCCCTTACACGTTCTTGACGTTCTTCATGATTTGAGAACAAATAAGCTACTTGCTACCATTCTAACGTGGAGGGTTCAGGCCAAACGAACATGAACTGACCTCTCCACAATCCTTGTGGATTGTGGTGGTATTAAATCAATGTAGAATTCTCGAGGTGAGTATGGAAGTCTATAGAATAAAGAAAGGGACATCAGGGCATGCCCGATGACCCGAGGAACTTCATCGACGACCCGTGCCGGCGACCGACACCGGTGGGACTCAGGAGCTAAGGTTGACACTCCAGCTGGCTGTGAAGACGGTGGTGGCGCAATCGCGCTGCCGGAGAAGGGTTATGGCCCATCGGCCGTGGAGGAGTGAGGGTCGTAGCTGACACACGGCCGGCCGCGTGACGGAGATGGCGGCGCGCGTCCATGCTGCCCGGCGTGCAGGGGCTGTGGTGCAAGGCCGCGATGGTGGGGGAGGGGCGGCCAGCTCGTTGTTGGCTACCAGTGAAGGCACGGTGCACGACCACACCGCTTAGTGGAGGGTTGGTCGTTCGACTAGATGCAAGCCGAGTGGACCACCCAGCGGGCCACCATTGTGGGATGCACCGGCAGGTCAAGCCGACCAGGTCGGACCGGACCCAGACCAGCTTCGACCCTTTCGGCTCTTTCAGCCATATCTTGATATTTGGGCATCCATTTGATGAAACTTCTATGTATTTGGAAACCTTGGATTGAGATGACCCTTTTTGGTATATCCCACTTGAGTTTTGGATAAATTTGGGGTATAGCCGGGTTGGATCGTCACGAATCCGACCGGGTCCTCAGGACTAAAAGGCGAATAACTTACAGACTGTGAGTCTGATTGACGCACTGTCTATTGCGTTGAGAACCCTATTACGTGTAGTCCCTTTGGGATAATTATTCTTGGGACTTAATTACAGTTGGAGTATCAACCTGTGGCTTGAGGAGCGGATTCTCCCAGAATCAAGAGTGCTTATTGCGAGAACCATGTAACTGGCTATAACATGAGAAAGTGATTCTATGTGGGTCTATGATTTGGGATCCTATGTGGGTCTGTTCTTTGGGATCCTATGTGGGTCTATGATTTGGGATCCTACGTGGGTCTATGTTCGACAGTCCCACTTGGATCTGCTCTAGGAAATCCATATGGGACAACTCTAGGATCCTATGTGGGTCTACTGTATTAGGATCCTACGTGGGTCTGATGATTTAGGATCCTACGTGGTTCTGCCTCTTAACAGAGTAAGATGATTCAGTAGTTACATCTAATCATCTTTACTACCATACTTAAGTTATACCTGATGTGAGGTGAGTCTTTACCTTTGTGGTAATCTTTTGTGTGGCGTATCTTTGTGGTACTAATCTTTGTGGTGATACCTTTGTGGTAATCCATTGTGTGGCGTACCTTTGTGGTACTTACCTTCCTGGTGATATCTTTGTGTAATTATTCTATGTGGTGTTACCTTTGTGGTACTTACCTTTGTGGTGTTACCTTCATGGTATTTCTTCCTTTTTGGAATAGTTCAGGTTTGGGATTTTGAGTTGGACCTTGTGTTTCCTCATGAATGAGATGGGTATACTTGATAACTTAGGTATATGTATGTTCATATACCTAAGTAGGGTTTTCATTTGTTTCCATGCATTGTGGTTTATCCTTTGTGGATTTTGCGAGACCTTTGAGGGTCTCGGGGTCCCTACTGAGTATCGTTATACTCACCCCTACACGGGCTATGCCTGCACCTTGTTGTGTTTGGTGCAGACGACGAACAACCTTGACTAAGGACAAGGGTACCAGGACTGGAGGTAGCTCAGAGGTGGACCTTAGACGAGGTGTACCACAAAGATGGCTATTCAAGAGCTGTACCTACCCTTCAGGTAGGGTCCTGGGCAGATGTTCACTGGGGTTGTTTCAGTTTAATTTACTTTCCAGTTTTCTTGTACTTTCCAGTTTGGATTGTATTCTGGAACCTTTTTACCTACTTTACACACTATTTTTACTATACAGTATACTTGTGTTCATATCTTGATATGTTCTTGGTTTTGTGTGTTATAGGATATAAAGTCAATGCCTTCCCGGTTTTAGGGAATATGCCATTCAGTGTTAGTCGCGAACCCCTGGCCTATGGAAGGTGGGTTTGGGGTAGTCACGACATGGGCCCCAGGGGACGAGTCGTGACAAATTGGTATCAGAGGAGTCAGTTATACTGTAGAACATTGGACTCTAATCTTTTTAACAGCAATAGTGTTAAGTGTAGTGAATGTGGTTATCAGTTTAGGGAATCCAGTGTTGGTGTGGTGGCCTAACGTATCCATACACCAGGACCCTAACTTCTGATTTCTAACTTAGTGAACGAAACACTTATTATGTGTGTGTTTCGGAAAAGTTTTCTTTGTGATCTCTTTGAGTCATCTCACCAGATATAACTTATTGGACGTGGAACACCTATTTATTTTTAAGATGTATCCACGCAGCCAGCCAGCTAGGGTTCAGGGTATAGAATGCGATGATAGCTCACCGAGCGATGAGGCCTCGGTGCAAGGCCCTTTATTGGTAGGGGAACTAGAGGAGGCACCAACGGTACCATTACTTGTTGGGAAACCGATGCCACCATCCCCAGAATTGGAGAGTGCATGACGCTTGAGCGCGTTGCACGAGTTCTAGCTCTAGAGGCGACCCAGGTTCTGGGGTGAGACGGACCATCAGGCGGCTGAGGATTGTATGGTGGCTGTGGTGAGAGTCTTGCAACTGGAAGGGACACCAACTGATCTCATGGTGATCCTTATCGCCAGTCTTCTATAGGAAATAGTAGGAAGATGGTGGAACTTGATTCTCAAGGTTCACGATGAGGTGACACTTCTTTGAGAAGACATTGAGAGCTTGTTTTGGGCAGAGTTTTTCCCAGCGACCCTTCGCGGAGTTCGCATACAGGATCTTCTTCATCTGCAGCAAGGCAACATGACTGTGGCTCAGTACTCAGTGAGGTTCACCGACCTCTCATGATAATACCCTGAAATGGTGTGGGACCCATTCTGCATGGTTCGGACCTTCGAGCAGGGACTCAGGTGGGAGATTAGGGTTTCACTGATTTCTCTCAGCATCCCGACGCAGGTGGGGGTGTTAGAGAGATCCCTCTTAGTGGAGATATTTATTACTAAGCATACACCAATAGTGATACACACCATCGGGCATCACATTGTGGTGTCTTCTGTATATGGAAGTAGACAGATGTCATAGAAGTCCAAAAGGACAAGACCTACAGGTGGATAACCGAAATATTTGGGGTTAGTTGTGTAGGGCACCAGAGATAGAACCAGTCATGCAAGGAGCATGCAGTGTTACACATGCGGCGGGCAGGGTCACATGGCTCATGACCACCCGACCGTCCATACGGATGATTAGTAGACGGTTGAAGGACCGCCCAGGAAGAGATAGAGGTTTGACCGAGGAGGTCTGCAGGGAGTAGGTAGATGTGGTGGAGGAGATGGCCATACAGCTGGCGGTGGGTGACGATTCGAGGTGTTACCACCACCACCACCAGGTGGTCCACCCCGACCATAGGGAGTAGGTGTACAGGGGAAAGCTCAGCTCCATGCAGCTGAGGCCTACGACCACAACGCTTTGGAGATGATACGAAGTATGATCTGTGTCTTCTCAACCTCAGTTACAGTACTTATAGACACAAGTTCCAGTCATTATTTTATTTCCATTTCCCCCATTTGGAGCTCGGAGATTTTGACAGAGAAGTTGGGTCGGTCCTTATGACTAGAGACTCCTGTGGGAGCAGATTTGAAGATTACCCACTCATGTCAGCTGTGTGAGCTTACTCTAGGAGGCGAGAGCTTCGGTTGGGATCTCCTAGTAGTGGCGTCGAGGACTTACGACTTCATCATAGGTATGGACTGGTTATCTATATTCCATGCTCAGATTGACTACATTAGGTGAAAAGTGTGGTGTATCCATGAGGATGGGACTAGGTTTAACTTCATCGATGAGAAGGGAGCCTTTGCAGCACAGTGTGGACTTACCTGGAGGAGAGTGCAGTCGATCACTCATTAGTTGGCTTGCCTTACCCTTAGAGTGGTTGATGTGGAGAGTCTGAGTTATCTTGTAATGGTTCAACAGTACGTGGATGTCTTCCCTGATGATGTTCAGGGTCTACCTCCACGCAGAGAGGTGGAATTTTACAATGACTTGTACCCTGGGACGACACCGATATCTACTCCAGCGAATCAGATGGCTCCCTCGGAGCTTCATGAGCTACAGGTATAGCTAGAGGACTTGCAGGGGAAGGGATTAATCTGGCCTAGTTTTTCTCCTTAGGCAGCCCCGATTTTGTTCACCAAGAAGGGGGATGAGATCTTGAGACTCTGTGTTGACTATCGGTGCCTGACCCAGGTAACTGTGAAGAATAAGTACCCACCCCCGAGGATTGACGACCTCTTTGATCAGCTGAAGGGAGCATGATGGTTATCGAAGATAGACCTTTGATCAGGCTATCACCAACTTAGAGTACGAGATGAGGATGTGCAGAAGACAACTTTCAGATGTCGGTGTGGCCACAACGAGTTCTTGGTTATGCCATTCGGCATGACCAATGCTCCAACAGTGTTCATGGGACTCATGAAAATGATATTTCAGACATACCTTGATCGTTTTGTAGTAGTCTTAATCGACAACATTCTAGTCTACTCGGCTACTAAGGAGGAGCATGCCTATCATTTGCAGATAGTTCTGGACACACTCTGAGAGCACCAGATTTATTGTAAGCTATCGAAGTGCCAGTTCTGGATCTGAGAGGTTCACTTCCTAGGACATGTCATCTAGAAGGCTGGAGTTTCGGTGGATCCAGTAAAGATTGAGGCGGTATTTTCTTGGGGGGCACCCAGGAGTGTGATGGAGGTACGAAGTTTCCTGGGTTTGGCTAGATACTACCAGAGTTTTATGCCAAATTTCTCCAAAGTTACATCACCTTTATCAGCATTGACAAAGAAGGGGAAACCCTTCGTGTGGTCAGAGAGATTCCAGCACAGTTATCAGGAGCTGAGGCAGGGGCTGACTAGTGCCCCCATCTTGAGGCTTCCATAGGAAGGAGTTAGATACGTAGTCTACTACGATGCACCAGGGACCGATCTCAGACATGTCCTGATGTAGGATCGAGCAGTTATTACATATGGTTCTTGAAAGCTGATACAACATGAGAAGAACTACTCAACCCATGACCAGGAGTTAGCAGCGGTGGTCTTCACCTTGAAGAAGTGGCGAAATTACTTTATGGGTGAACATTTTACATTATACTCTGATCACAATAGTCTCAGGTATATCTTCTCTCAAAAGGACCTGAACCTGAGACAATGACGTTTTCTTGAGTTCCTCCAGGACTATGACTTTGTGATAGTCTATACTCCTAGAAAGGGGAATATTGTATCAGATGCACTCAGTAGGATATCTGGTATACAAATGCTAAGTGAGGTGACAGAGTAGCTGGACGCTTTGTAGATATACTTTGTGGATTGAGATGGAGCATCCTTTCTTCAGTCTCTTACATTCACTCCCCCAATTCTTCATCAAGTTGGGGAGGGGCAGCGTCGGGACACTGACTGCATGGCTCTACGTGTTCAAATATCCATAGGGCAGGCACCTGATTTATTTTCTGAAGGTGGGGAGCACGTCATCCTCTTCAGAGGACGTACCATGGTACCAGTGTTTATTTGGTAGGAAGTGTTGAAAGGTTTCCCCACATCCCCTCTAGAAGTACATACAGGAGTGGAGAAGATGTACCAGGACCTCAGACGACAGCACTAGTGGCCTGGAATGAAGAAATCAGTAGTAGAGTTTGTCTCTCGATGCCTCAATTATTAGTAAGTGAAGACAGAGCATCAGGTACCAGCAGGATTAGTTTAGCATTTAGATGTCCTAGAGTGGAAGTGGGATGGGTTATCCATGGACTTCATGATAGGACTTCCACATACATCTAGGGTACATGATTCTATCTGGATGATCATCGAATGACTCACCAAGTCGGCCCACTACTTACCGATCTGAGATTTGGGTTCCGTAGAAAGATTGGGATGCCTCTATGTGATAGAGATTGTGCGACTACATGGAGTAACATCGACGATTGTCTCCGATCGTGATGCATGTTTCACTTCCCATCTATGGAAGGGGTTGCAGGAGGATTTCAGGACTCAGCTTTGCTTAAGCACCGCCTTCCATCCTCAGACAGATGTCCAGACTGAGCGAACCATTTAGACCCTCGAGGACATGTTGTGTGCTTGCGTTCTCGACTTCGGTCATAGTTGTTGAGTCAATAAGGTTTTCCTTATGACTTTTCCATTCCTTCTTGTTTTGAAAATCACAAACACCTTATCTTTAAGGAAAATCGCTTTTATAAGGAAAAATGCTTTCTTAAGGAAAATCGCTTTTATAAGAAAAATTATCCTTATCATATTTTCATTAATATTTTTCTTAAGTATGAAATTCGGATTCACTTTCTCGGAATCATTAAAACTGATAAAAAGCATTCTGTTTTAGGGTTCGGATTCTGGACAAGAACTATAAGGAAGTTTCACTCCGAATTCCGGTTATGAATTCTGACTAAGTTCTATTCCAGATTCAGGATACGAATTCTGAAGAAGAATTCTCATTACGAATTCCAATGAAGAATTCTCATTACGAATTCTAATGAAGAAATCTCATTCCGAATTCTCATTACGAATTCTAATGAAGAAATCTCATTCCGAATTCTCATTATGAATTCTGATGACGAATTCCCATTACGATTTCTGATGACGAATTCCTATTCCGAATTCCTATTCCGAATTCTCATTCCGAATTCACCTATTAAACAGAATCTGATTATCATTGTTTTATACACTCTGAATTTGTTCACTCCGAACTTTCACTCCGAAATTTCTATTCCGAACTTTTATGTTAGAGTTTAAAACGATGTCGTGCATTCTGTTACACTTACTTTGTTATAAAACGATGTCGTCCATTTTGTTATAAACTAACCGTTGTCTAAGTGACACGTGTACAGGTCCCTCCGAACTTTAAGGGAAATATGACCGTTAGAGAAGGAGCCGACCTCACCTATAAATAGGAGCTCATTTGAAAAAGCTCACAACGGATGGATGAACATTTGGACTTTGTGCATACATGCTGTTGAAGTGATTTCTAGAGAGAGAGTCTCTTATTAACTCTCAAAGCTTCGTGCGACTCCGAATGTTGGTGATTACATTCGAGGGCTTCCGGGGATAGGAAGACAGAGGTGCCGACTACCTTAAAGATCGAGGGCTTTCTTGCTGAGAAAGACAGAGGTTGCCAACTACCTTGAAGTTGAGGGCTTGCGGGGATAGCAAGACAGAGACACCGATCTTCGTATCGAGGGCTTACCCTGGTGTGGGTAAGACAGACTTGCTTGAAAGTATAAATCAAGGGACCTTTATCCAAGGTTGTTGGATACCCTTCTCTTTGGGTTAAAAGACTATTATCTTGTTACTAGTAGTTTTACTACTCGTTTCTATTCCGCTGTAATTTGTATCTTAAGGAAAGTATAACATTCTTATACTTCCTTACTTACTCTGATTCATTCAGATTCTATACGCTTTAAGGTAGAATCTTATATTGTAACTTTTGTTAAGTTTCAAATTCCGGAACCATATTTCCGGAACCTACTTTTGGAATCTCTTTCCAAGTTTAGTTCGGTGTTAGAGGTGTTGTGAATTTACTTAGTTTAACTTTGTTAAACTTAGTTCTTTCCTTTTCTTAAGGAAACTCTAGTTATTCATAACTAACTTTAAAGGTTCCTAAGGAATTTTTAAAGTATACAATTCACCCCCCCTCTTGTATATTGAGCATCTCATATTCTATTTCGATCCTACAATTGGTATCAGAGGTTGGAAACCTCTTACTCTATACCATTCTTACATTTGGTATCAGAGCCAAGGTTACTGAAATACTTGTACTCACGTTCAAGTTTTTCTTGCTCACTTTTCAATTCCGAACTTTTTCATTCCGGATTATCCATTCCGAACTTTTCCTATTCCGAACTTTTTGATTCCGAATTTTTGTTATTAACAAGTTTGTTTCCAAGTTATTTTCAAGTATGGCAGGAATGAATGTTGGTTCGATAGACAATTTGAATCCTACAAGGCCACCAATCTTCGATGGTAATGATTATGAATACTGGAGAGATCGTATGAAGACATTCGTTATCAATACTGGAGTAGATAACTTTGTCATGCTTACTGGTGATTACAAAATTCCTGACAAGGAAGTCAGAACCTTTACTAACCAAGAGAAGCAAGAATATCAACTGAATTATAAGGTACGCAACACTTTATTATGTTCAATGACTAGAAATATATATAGCCAAATTTCTTCTTGTGAAGCAGCTAATTGTATATGGAAGAAGTTAGAGGTTACTCATTTTGGGACTTCTAAAGTGATTGAGACTAGGAGAGCTATGCTTAGAGCTGAATATAATGGCTTTAATTTTCCTTATGGAGAACCTATCTGTAAAGTACAACAAAGATTTATGACAATCGTCAACAGTCTACAGTCTATGGGAGAGAAAGGTTTAGATGATGAAGCTCTTGTGGACAAGATAATTGACATTATGCCCAATGAGTGGGAATCCAAGAGAACAGCTATAGATGAGAACAGGAAGGTTACTCAAATTACTCTTGATGAATTATTTGGAACTCTTCTACAACATGAGACTAGAATGAAGAGAGATGCTGACAACATCAAGAAGAAGAATGGAAATGGTACTGTTGCTTTTACTACAACTTCGAATCAGATGAAAGCTAAGACTCCTGAGAGAGTAACCAGATCCAAATCGAAGAAAGTCATTTTCCAATCCGAATCTAGTGAAAGTGAAGTTTCAGAAAATGAATTAGCCAATCTTGCTCGAAGGATGAACAAGATAGCTGGACAAAGAAACTTTCAATCCAAGTATAAGAAGAAGGATAGGAAAGATAAGAAAGATGGAGAAGTCACTTGTTATGAATGTAAGAGAGCTGGACATATTAGACCAGATTGCCCTATGCTCAGAAAGAAAGAAAGAAAGGAAAGGCATTCAGACAGGAACAGGAAGAAATATTACAAAGCTAAAGCTAAGAAAGTTTTGAAAGCTAATGACACCTGGAGTGCCAGTGGTGGTGACTCTTCAGATGAATCTTTTGAATATGAATCTTCAGGACAGAAGAATCTTGGTCTTATAGCCAGATTACCTATTGATAATCATTGTCTTATGGCTAAGGTACGAAATGCTGAATCTTTGACCAATGTTTCCTTAAATCCTAATGATAGTAAGTATTATAACTCTTCTGATGAAGAATCATCTTCTGATGAGGAAAATACTTTACCTACTTTTGAATAGGTCTCTAGATTTGCTGAACTTCTTGAGATTGAGAATTCAAAACTCAACAAGAAACTTGATAAGGAAAATTCTAGGAATTCTATTCTTACTAAAGAGATATCAGATCTTTCTAAAGATCTTGATAAGAAAAATGCTGATTTTGAAAATATTTCAAAAAATCTTGAGGAAGTAAGTTCTGAGAAGAATAAACTTTCTAAAGAGTTAGAAAAAGTAATTTCTAATAAAAATGTTTTCGAGCCTAACTCTAGTTCCAAAACTAATGATTTTGAAGATAAAAACTTGGTTGTAAAACTCAAGTCCGAAATTTTTTCCTTAAAGAAGTGCTTATCAAACTTTACCCATGGTAAGGAAAATTTTGATAAGATGTATTCTCAAATACGACCTTTAAGAAATAAATCCGGATTTGGTTATACCCATGCAAAACCTGTTTTCAGCAACAATTATTTTGTTCCTCAAAGTGCCCCATTTTGTACTAAGTGTCAATGTGGTGGTCACTGGGCAAGAAATTGTTCCTTAAACAAAACCCAATCCTTAGGTTTTCATAAAGCTTATTTTTCTAAGAAAATGTGGGTACCTAAAATTTTATTGTCTGGAAATCTCAGATCCAAACAAGTTTGGATTCCGAAAGTCTAACTTTGTTCTTAATTTCAGGAAAATAAAGAAAGTTCCAGCAACAATGTTTGGTACATGGATAGTGGATGTTCCCGGCACATGACTGGTAACAAAAGCTTCTTTGAAAATATTATCAAAACGAAAGGAGGAAATGTAACTTTCGGAGACAATGCTAAGGGAGAGATTGTTGGTATTGGTAATATTGTTCTTTTAGGTAAAACTTTGATTTCAAATGTTCTTTTTGTTAAAGGTCTTAAGCACAACCTCATTAGCATAAGTCAGTTATGTGATGAAGGTTACCTTGTGAATTTTAGGAATGATAAATGCTTAGTTCACAATTCCAAGGAAGAATTTATTCTCTCAGCCAACAGGCAAGAGAATGTTTACACCTTAAACTTAGAAGACCTAAGAAGCCAAGATTTACCTTGCCTAAGTGCAATGGAAGATCATTCTTGGTTATGGCATAGAAGACTAGGGCACTGTAATCTTAGAAACCTATGTAAACTCTCTAAGAAGAAACTAGTTAAGGATCTACCGGAGCTTAGATTTGATTCTTCTAAAGTTTGTGATCCTTGTCAATATGGCAAGCAACATAAATCTAGTTTTAAGTCAATCGGTGAAGTCTCAACAACCGATGCATTACAGTTGGTGCACATGGATCTTTTTGGTCCAACACAAACTGGAAGCATTGGAGGCAAATACTATGTGTTTGTTCTAGTTGATGATTACACTAGATTTACTTGGGTCTATTTTCTAGCAAGGAAATCTGAAGCTTTTTCTTATTTCAAAAGTTTTAGAGCTCAAGTTAAAAATGAGAAAAACCTTCCATTGAAAACTATTCATAGTGATCATGGAGGAGAATTTCAAAATTCTGATTTTGAAACTTTTTGTAGTAAGAAAGGTATTACTCACAACTTTTCAGCACCTAGAACTCCTCAACAGAATGGTGTAGTTGAAAGAAGAAATCGAATTCTTCAAGAAATAACTAGAACCATGTTGAGTGAATATTCTATTGCTAGACATTTCTGGGCTGAAGCTGTAAGTACTGCTTGTTATACTATAAATCGAGTTTTGATTAGACCTTTTCTTAATAAAACTCCTTATGAGTTATGGAATGGTAGAAAACCAAGGCTTTCCTACTTCAAGGTTTTTGGTTGCAAAGTATTCATTTTGAATACTAAAGATAACTTACATAAATTCGCACCAAAATCAGATGAAGGGATTTTCTTAGGATATTCCACAACCTCTAAGGCTTATAGAGTTTTTAATAAAAATACTTGTACTGTTGAGGAAACAGTACATGTGAAATTTGATGAGTCAGATCGTTTTGTTTTTAAAACCTCCCAACTTACATCTTCGGATGTGTTTTCAAAAACTGATTGTCAACCTTTGTTAGAAGAACCTTCTGATAAGGAAATTGTTCTAGAAGATACTTCTGAAACATTTACCCCAGAAGACTTTCTACCTTATGTTGATGAACAGGTTTTACAAAACCCAAATCAGATGTTTCTTAAGAATCATCCCAGTGATAGTATCATTGGTGATGTAAATCAACCTGTAAGGACTAGAAGTTCCTTAAGAAATGAAGTAGAACATCTAGCATTTCTTTCCCAACTAGAACCTAAAAGCACTGATGAAGCTTTAGGTGATGATGATTGGATCAAAGCAATGCAAGATGAGCTAAATGAATTCGAAAGGAATAAAGTCTGGACCTTGGTTGAAAGACCTAAGGAAACTTCTGTTATTGGAGTAAAATGGGTCTTCAGAAACAAATGTGATGAAAATGGAGTCATTGTTAGAAATGTAGCTAGACTTGAATCTATTCGTATTCTACTTGCCTTTGCAGCATTCTTTAATTTCAAACTATTTCAAATGGATGTGAAATGTGCTTTTCTTAACGGTTATGTTCAAGAGGAAGTTTTTGTTGAACAACCTCCTGGCTTTGAAGATACAAAACATCCTGATCATGTTTTTAGACTTACCAAAGCTTTGTATGGCCTTAAACAAGCCCCACGAGCATGGTATGATAGACTTACTGGATTTTTGCTTCAAAATAACTATGTTAAGGGAAATGCAGATCCAACCCTTTTTATAAAGAAAGATAAGGAAAATGTTTTGATTGTTCAAATTTATGTTGATGACATTATATTTGGTTCAACTCAGCAATCTTTGACTGATTCTTTTGCTAGTCTAATGAAATCTGAGTTTGAAATGAGTATGATGGGTGAGTTAACATTTTTCCTTGGTTTTCAAATTTCTCAAAAACCAGAAGGAACCTTCATATCCCAACATAAGTATATTAAAGATCTTCTTAAAAAGTATGGTTATGACAACACTAAGAGTATAAGTACTCCTATTGGTACCTCAAACTCTTTAGATCTTGATGAAGCTGGGAAACCAGTAGATCAAACATCTTTTAGAGGTATGATTGGAAGTCTACTTTACTTAACAGCTAGTCGACCAGACTTAATGTTTTCTGTATGCTTATGTGCAAGATATCAATCCAATCCTAAGGAATCTCACTTAAAGGCGGTAAAAAGAATTTTTCGCTACCTTAAGGGAACCATGGATCTAGGATTATTTTATACTTCTGGAAATGATTTTGTTCTAAAAAGCTTTTCTGATGCTGACTTTGGTGGTTGTAGAATGGATAGAAAAAGTACATCCGGAACTTGTCATTTCTTAGGAGATTCATTAGTTTCTTGGTCATGTAAGAAGCAACATTCTGTTGCACTCTCCACTGCTGAAGCTGAATATGTAGCAGCTGGAAGTTGTTGTGCACAAGTGTTGTGGATGCAACACACACTCACAGACTATGGCTTGAGTTTTACTAAAACTCAAATTTTGTGTGATAACACAAGTGCCATTGCCCTAAGTAAAAACCCTGCACATCACTCTCGTGCAAAACACATAGATATTAGGCATCACTTTCTTAGGGATCACACACTTAAAGGAGATATTATTCTTCAGTTTATCGGAACGCAAGATCAACTTGCTGATATTTTCACAAAATCTTTACCTTCTGATAGATTTGAATATATTAAACAGAAGTTAGGAATGATAACCGTAAGGTAATCTTCCTTAATTAATTTTCTGTTGGAAAAATCTCCTTACAGTAATAAACTCCTTTTCATAGGGGGAGTACATTTGTTTGTTTATTTAACAAAGTTTTTCAAAATTTGTTTTCAGATTTTTTCAGAACGAAACTTTCCGGAATGGAACTTCCGGAACTACAATTTTCCAGAATGGATATTTCCATACAAAATACTTCTGGAATAAAAGTATTCGTATTGAAAATTTCCGGAATGGAAAATTTTCGTACTGGTATTTTCATAATGGAAAAACTTTCGTATTGAATCTTCCATAACAAGTTTTTTTTTTGAAGTTTTTCGTATTGAGTTTTTCGTATTGAGTTTTTCGTATTGCGTTTTTCGTATTAGGTTTTTCGTATTGAGTTTTTCGTAGTCGTCTTTACATTACCCATTACGAATAACTTTCCTAAGCTAATCCGAAAGGTATGACTTCCTTACTGAAGTTTTCGTAATCATATTTTACTTGCTGGCATTTTCTTATAGTTTGTTTTCGGTTTTTTGAATTTCTTGAATTCTGTTTTAATAAAACCTCAAAAAGATCGGATTCAACCTCTCAACCGTCAGATCTGATCTCATATCATTCTAAACCGTTAGATCAACCGAGGAAGTTGAACCGTCATCCCAAAGCCTATATAAAGGGGACCCTATTTTCTCGTCCCACATCGATCTCAAGCTCTTGCGTGCTGAAGCTCTGTCTCTCTGATTTAAGCCTGTTCCGAACTTCAGTCTTCTCAGTTCCGAACTTCTCAGAGACTTCTAATCCGAATGTCTGCAGAGTTAGCTTCTCAAGAGATGTCTTCAACCAAGCCCATTTCTCAGTGGTTAGTCTACAGAGAACGGTTAGTGCATCCAAATTTCTTCAGCAACTATGATTCTATTATATCAAAGAATATCAAGCTCAATGGCTGGGAAGATGTTGCGATATCAAAAACCGGCAACCAAGATGAAGTTTACCCAGACTTGCTTGTTGAGTTTTATGAGTCGGTTGCTTTCTTTGTGGAAGACAATAGAGAAAAATTTTCCTTCAAATCGTATGGCAAGACTTACAAGCTATCTTACACCAAGGCTGCAAGCTTGGTAGGGTTGAATTATGAAGGGGAAGCTGAGTTTATCTCGCATGTTCTGCCAGACTCCTTGGGTAGTTTCAACAAGGAGAAAGCCTTAGAAATTCTCGGACTGGATGATGATAAGGCTTCGAAAATTGCAACCCTTTCTACAAACTTCCGGATTCTGGAGTTATGGGTGCAAGGGCTTATTGTACCGAGAAAAGGAGACAAGGACAGCTTGAAGAAGAGTGAGATATACATCTTAGATTTCTTGATAAATCTAAGGAAGTTCAACCTGATGAAGCATATCCTTCTTAATCTTGAGAATTTAAAGAAAGGGAATCTGAGAGCTCAGATAGTAATGTACCCGGCAATTTTGTCGAAGCTGATAGTTCGGTGCCTTGAGTCCTTCAAGGTTGCTTGCAGTTCTAAACCGAAAGTTTGCAAGATCATGTTGCTCAGTGATGCAACTCTTAAAAGGATGAATATAGCATTTGACAAGAAGTTTGGGAAATTTATCGATCTACCGCCTCAAGAAGAAGTGACTCCGAAAGTGGCTGATCCGGAATCGCCTAAGCCGGTAAAGAAGAGGAAGCTGAAAGAAGTGGTAGGTGAAGCTCAGGAACCTAAGTCTAAGGAAGTCCATTCCGCACCTCCTAAGCCTAAGAAGAAGAAGACATATACTGATGAGGTTGCAGCGAAGTGGAGAGCTGACAAGGAAAAGAGGAAGGAAGGAGATCCGCAGTTCGGATTGGATCCCGCAGAGGCTAAGGCTCTGAAAGAAAAGGCTGCTGATGAGCTCGAGAAGCAAGCTAAGGAAAAGAAGCTGAAGAAGAAGTTGTCAGAAGCTGAGGCTGTGCAAGCCTTGTTGAAGTTTAATGAAATGGTTTCAGCAACCATTCCCGTTCCGAGAACTTTTTCTTTGGACTCTCTACCTGAGACTCCAGGAAGAAATCTCGATGATCCGAAAGAGGCTGCTGCTAAGAATGCTGACGAAGTTGAACAAGTGGAACAAGCTGAAGAGGTTGCTGAAGGAAGTGGCGAGACAGGAGATGTGCTCAAACAAGTAGATGAATATAAGGGTACTCCTTCGGAACACCTGTCGCTCCGAACTTCTGAAGCCGAATCTTCAAAACTAGTTACTCCAGTAATAGAAGGAAAGGAAGGAGAGGAAGAAGTTTCTTATCATGGAAAAGAAGAACAATTATTACTTGATGCTGCTCAGAAAGAAAATATAGAAGTTGTTGATGAGGAAGATTTGGTTGTTCAAGTTTCTGACAGTGAGAAGAAATCTCCGGAACAGGTTTCTATTCTGGAAAAAGATAAGGGGAAACAAGTTATTGCTGATACCCCGAGTTCAGAAAAGAGTATGAGGAAGGAAGCTGGTAGTTCTTCAAAGAGGAAGTTGGAGCTTATTGAAGAAGAAAATTCTCCTAGCAAGATGTCAGATTCGGAATCATCTTCGTTGGGGCACGATTTTGTTGTTCAATCCTTGAAGAAGTTGGTAGGAACCATTCCGACCTTCTCCAGTATTGACTCTCGGTGCCAGATGCTCCAACATACGCTGAATCAGAAAACCGATTCCGTATCCATGGTTATGGATAAATGTGTTGAGATAGAAGCTCAGTTCAAAAATTTCTTCATTGGTTACGAAGCCCATAAAAGATCTTGCAAAAGGATGACTAGCTGGTCGAAGAAGAATGTGGAAGAGATGAGGCTGCTGGATGAGTTTCAGGAGAATGTCAAGGATGCATTTCAAACCGAGGACAAGAAGTTTCATGAGATGACTGCATCTTTCGATGAGAAATTGGCAGAGGAAAAGAACATTCGGAGTCAGGAAGTAAGAGATCTGAATGGAAAGCTCAACTCTGTTAATCAAAGTTGGAAATTTGAAAGGGATCATCGGATCAATTTTCTAGAAAGGATAAAGTCTCAGGAAGAGAAAATGGAAGCTCAGGAAGAAAAGTTGAAGGCTCAGGAAGAAATCATTCAAACTCAGTCAGCAAGAATAGTTGTCTTAGAAAAGCAAGCAGAAGAAGATCATAAGGATCTCAAGAAGATCAAGACTATTCTCAAGGGGCTGATGTCGAAAGAGAAAGATCCCAAATGACCAATCCGATCTTTTTGTTGTAATCTGTTTTTGTTGCTGACATTTCAAATTTAATGAGAATCGTGCTTGTTGTTCTGTTTTGTTGTTGTTACTAATTCTTTCAGGTACTTTGTTATTTTTTTTTTCCATTCCCTCGAAATTCTTTTTGAAAATCACAAAGGGGGAGAAGGAAAAGATCCTTAAGAAAAAGAGGAAATCTAATAAGTGCTTATCAAAGGGGGAGAAAGAAAAATACCCAAGGAGATAGAACTCTAATAAGAGTTTGTTTAAGGGGGAGTTTTTTTCTTAAAGAAATATCACTCCGGAAATATGAATACGATCCTTAGAGATTCAAAGCCTAAGGGGGAGTTAGTCGTATTCATCTATATTCTTAAACCAAGGGAGATAAGCTTTAATATGTTTCTTTCTTCTTAGAATAGCTTTTTCGTAAGGATGTTTGTGCTTTCCAAAAAGGGGGAGATTGTTGAGTCAATAAGGTTTTCCTTATGACTTTTCCATTCCTTCTTGTTTTGAAAATCACAAACACCTTATCTTTAAGGAAAATCGCTTTTATAAGGAAAAATGCTTTCTTAAGGAAAATCGCTTTTATAAGAAAAATTATCCTTATCATATTTTCATTAATATTTTTCTTAAGTATGAAATTCGGATTCACTTTCTCGGAATCATTAAAACTGATAAAAAGCATTCTGTTTTAGGGTTCGGATTCTGGACAAGAACTATAAGGAAGTTTCACTCCGAATTCCGGTTATGAATTCTGACTAAGTTCTATTCCAGATTCAGGATACGAATTCTGAAGAAGAATTCTCATTACGAATTCCAATGAAGAATTCTCATTACGAATTCTAATGAAGAAATCTCATTCCGAATTCTCATTACGAATTCTAATGAAGAAATCTCATTCCGAATTCTCATTACGAATTCTGATGACGAATTCCCATTACGATTTCTGATGACGAATTCCTATTCCGAATTCCTATTCCGAATTCTCATTCCGAATTCACCTATTAAACAGAATCTGATTATCATTGTTTTATACACTCTGAATTTGTTCACTCCGAACTTTCACTCCGAAATTTCTATTCCGAACTTTTATGTTAGAGTTTAAAACGATGTCGTGCATTCTGTTACACTTACTTTGTTATAAAACGATGTCGTCCATTTTGTTATAAACTAACCGTTGTCTAAGTGACACGTGTACAGGTCCCTCCGAACTTTAAGGGAAATATGACCGTTAGAGAAGGAGCCGACCTCACCTATAAATAGGAGCTCATTTGAAAAAGCTCACAACGGATGGATGAACATTTGGACTTTGTGCATACATGCTGTTGAAGTGATTTCTAGAGAGAGAGTCTCTTATTAACTCTCAAAGCTTCGTGCGACTCCGAATGTTGGTGATTACATTCGAGGGCTTCCGGGGATAGGAAGACAGAGGTGCCGACTACCTTAAAGATCGAGGGCTTTCTTGCTGAGAAAGACAGAGGTTGCCAACTACCTTGAAGTTGAGGGCTTGCGGGGATAGCAAGACAGAGACACCGATCTTCGTATCGAGGGCTTACCCTGGTGTGGGTAAGACAGACTTGCTTGAAAGTATAAATCAAGGGACCTTTATCCAAGGTTGTTGGATACCCTTCTCTTTGGGTTAAAAGACTATTATCTTGTTACTAGTAGTTTTACTACTCGTTTCTATTCCGCTGTAATTTGTATCTTAAGGAAAGTATAACATTCTTATACTTCCTTACTTACTCTGATTCATTCAGATTCTATACGCTTTAAGGTAGAATCTTATATTGTAACTTTTGTTAAGTTTCAAATTCCGGAACCATATTTCCGGAACCTACTTTTGGAATCTCTTTCCAAGTTTAGTTCGGTGTTAGAGGTGTTGTGAATTTACTTAGTTTAACTTTGTTAAACTTAGTTCTTTCCTTTTCTTAAGGAAACTCTAGTTATTCATAACTAACTTTAAAGGTTCCTAAGGAATTTTTAAAGTATACAATTCACCCCCCCTCTTGTATATTGAGCATCTCATATTCTATTTCGATCCTACAATTGGTATCAGAGGTTGGAAACCTCTTACTCTATACCATTCTTACAATAGTTGGGAGACTCACTTTCCATTGGTGGAGTTTTCATATAACAACATCTATCACTCCACCATTGGGATGACACCTTTCGAGGCTCTGTACGATCGACCTTGTCGATTTCCCTTGTGTTGGACTGACCCAGGGGAGTCATCACTTATGGGACCAGATATGGTACGAGCTACCACAGAGAAGGTGCAGATCATCCAAGAGCAGATGAAGACTGCACATAATAGGCAGAAGTCTTATGTCGACCTGAGACGGAGACCTCTAGAGTTCGAGGATGGTGACTGCGTCTTTCTACGGGTCTCACCTTGATGAGGTTTGCAGAGATTTGGCCGGGGTGGGAAGTTATCTCTGAGGTTCATCGGACCCATTCTAGTCCTCAGTAGAGTTAGCAAGGTGGCTTACTACCTAGAACTCCCCCCTCAGTTTCACCGAGTGCACGACGGTTTCCATTTATCCTAGGTGAGGAGATACATGCACGACCCATCTCACATCATCGACCACGGTGAGGTGGACATCGACGATGGGGAAACATTTACAGAGGTTCCAGTGGAGATTGAGGATTGGCAAGAGAGATTCCTTCATGGTTGATTGATACCTTTGGTGTGTGTACGTTGGAAGCACATGAACCTCTAGGAGAGAACATGGGAGTGAGAGGCTCAGATCCGTGCTCAGTACCCCTACTTGTTCCCTTAGTTTGAGTTGTGGATTATGGGGACGCAAAGCCCTGAGGTGGGGACAATGTAAAGACCCATAAAATCCATGTAATTTTTTTAATTATATGGTAATTTTATGAGTCCGAAAAAATTGCCAGCGTGTGATTCTGAGGCTTGATGTTCCCAGAATTAATTTATAAACTTTTTTAAGTACATTCAGTAAACGTACGATCGGGTTTTTGTAACTTTTTAACCAGTGCTCGGAATTGAAATCTGAGGACACTGTTGAACTCGTAGCGCCGATATTCACTTAAGGAGACCATCACCTTGACCATATTAGGTTGAGGGTGGAATATAGTTTTTCACATTTGCGTGGAAGAAGGAAAAAATAAAATAATTAACATTTTCTTTTTCTTTTAAAAACTATCTTTTGAAATTATGGAGGTGAGGACCACCCAAGCTAGAAAACCACCAATTTAAATTCTTGGTGGTGGGGACCACCCGAACCCCTCTTAATGAGGGATAACCTCTCGACCCTTCAATTAATAAATTGATCCAACTACAATTAATTAAATGTGTCAACTTTAAATAATTTTTAGACTTATTTTTAATAAGTTGGCTGTTCATTTTTTTTGGTTGAGTTGGAGGATTTTGTTGGAAAAGGGGCTTCTAGAGAACTTTCGAGAAACTTATTCTCTCCAACGAAGAACTTTCTCCAACGATGAATGAGGAACCGACCTCGATCCTTGATCGGAAGCACCTTGTGGAAGCAATAAACACTGACGTTCTTAAACAGCTTCATCTTCTTCCTCTCGACACCTCTCATGAATGAAAAGGTAGGGTTTATTGTTTTTGAATACCCCCTTACCTGGTATTGATGTTCTTCATGATTCGAGAACAAATAATCCACTTGCTACCATTCTAATGTGGAGGGTTTGGGTCAAACGAACATGGCCCGACCTCTCCGCGACCTTTGTGGATCGTGGTGGTTTTAAATCAATGGAGAAGTCCCGAGGCGAGTTTCGAAGTCTATGGAATGAAGAATGGGCCACTGAGGCATGCTCGGTGACCCGAGGAATGTCTCTAGAGACCCGTACTGATGACCGGCAGTGGTGGGACTCGGGAGCGGTGGTCGAAACTCTGGTTGGCTGAAAAGATGGCGGTGGTGAAAATGCGCTGCTGAAGAGGGGTCATGGCCCGTCGGCTATGGTGGATTAAGGGCAGCGGCCGGTGCACTTCCGGTCGCATGACGGTGATGGAAGAGCGCGTCCACGTTGCCTGACGTGCAGGTGCCACGGTGCAAGGCCGCGGTGGCAGTAGAGGGTATGTCGGCTCGCTGTTGGCTGCTGGTGATGGCACGACACGTAACTGTGCCGCGTGGAGGAGGGTTGGCCGTTTGATAGCCGCGAGCCGAGCAGACCGCCCATCGTGGGCATAGACGGACCCAGCAGGCCGGGTCGGACCCAGGGTCGGACCCAGGTCAGGCTGGGTCAGCCCAGCCCGGGTGGGGTTGGGTTGGTCCGACTGGGTCAGATCGGACCCAGACCAACTTCAACCCTTTTCGCTCTTTCAGCCATATCTTGAGCTTCGGGTGTCTGTTTGAAAAACCGTCTATGGATCTAGAAACCTTGGATCGAGATGGACCTTTTTGGTATACTGAACTTTAGTTTTGGATAAAGTTGTGTACAGCTGGGTTGGATCGAACACGAATCCAACTGGGCCCTTAGGACTAAAAGGCCAATAACATACAGACCGGGCATTCGATTGATGCACTGTTTATTGCGTTGAGACCACTATTACATGGAGGTCCTTTGGGATACTTCTTCATGGGACTTCGTGGTAGTTGGGGTATCGACCTGTGGCTTGAGGAGCGGATTCTCCTAGAATCAAGGGAGCATAGTGCGGGAAACCTATAACTGGCTATAACATGAGAAAGGGATCCTATGTGGGTATGTTCTTTGGGATCATAGGTGGGTCTGTGCTTTGGGATCCTACATGGGTCTATGTTCGAGAGTCCCACTTGGATCTGCTCTAGGAAATCCATGTGGGACTACTCTAGGATCCTATGTGGGTCTGCTGTATTAGGATCCTATGTGGGTCTAATGATTTAGGATCCTACGTGGGTCTACCTCTTAACAGATTAAGATGATTCAGTAGTTAAATCTAATAATATTTACTACCGTACCTAAGTTATACCTAGTGTGAGCTGAGTCTTTATGTTTGTGGTAATCATCTGTGTAGTGTATCTTTGTGGTACTAATCTTCGCGGTGATACCTTTGTGGTAATCCACTGTGTGGCATACCTTTTTGGTACTTACCTTCGTGGTGATACCTTTGTGGTATTCTTCTATGTGGAGTTACCTTTGTGGTACTTACCTTTGTGGTGTTACCTTTGTGATATTCCCTCCTTTATAGAATAGTTGAGCTTTGGGCTTTTGAGTTGGACCTTGTGTTTCCTCATGAATGAGATGGGTGTACTTGATAACTTAGCTATATGTATGGGTATAAACCTAAATAGGTTTGTTAGTTGTTTCAATTCATTGTGGTTTATCCTTTGTGGATTTTGTGAGACCTTTGAGGGTATTAGGGTCCTTACTGAGTATCGTTATACTCACCCCTACACGGGCTATGCCCGAACCTTCTTGTGTTTGTTGTAGATGACGGATAACGCTGACTAAGGATGAGGGTACTAGGACTGGAGGTATCTCGGAGGTGGAACTTAGAATAGGCATACCGCAGAGACAACCGTTCGAGAGATGTACCTATCCTTTAGGTAGGGTCCTTGGTAGATGTTCACTGGGGTTGTTTCAGTTTACTTGTACTTTTCAGTTTTCTTGTACTTTCCAGTTAGGCTTGTATTCTATCCCCTTTTTACCTACTTTACACATTCTTTTTACTATAAAATTTACTTGTGTTCGTATCTTGATATGTGCTTGTTTGTGTGTGTTATAGGATATAAAGGCAATGACTTCCTAGTTTTAGGGAATACGCATTTCGGTGCTAGTCTCCAACCCATGGCCTATGAAAGGCGGGATTTGGGTAGTCACGACACGGGCCTCGGGGGACGGGTCGTGACATAGTAAGTGACGAGCGGGGCCCGCTATATTAACTCGATACATTGGTAGGTCTCATGATACAAACTAATATCTTGGCACAAGAGCTTGAAAAAATTTATATTTAGGGTCTTGGCACGAGGCCTTGAATTTGTGGTTAATATGTCTAGCATTATGCATTCCATCATTATGAAATTAGCTATTGATATTACATGTGATTATTTGACTAGTAGAATATCCACATGAATAGTTAAATGGAATTATTTAAATTATCTTTTACATATTATGTTGAAGTTTAAATTTAAAAGTCTTGTGTTTTACTCTTATACTTTTTCTTAAATGTTTATTATTATTTATGATAGTTTCCGCTATATTGTTATCCTTATTGAGAATCTGAGATCACCCCTTTCTTATGTTTTATTTTTCCTAGGTTGCGAAGAAGTATATTATGATTGACCTGTGGGAATAGGATTAGGGATATGAGTGTGTTCAAAGGGGACACAATGTTGTTGTTTTTCCATTTCATAATGTAATGTAAAACTTAGGTTTGTATCTAGTACTTCCAATTATACTAAATTGATCGGTCTTTTGAGACTTGATCTCTTGGGACTATGCCAATGTTATGGAATAATGCACTGACTCTCAGTAACTTGGGTTGGGACATTACAAAGATAGTAAATTAGAGGATACTAGTATATTACCTCGAATAGTAGAAGCTCCAACACTCTGCTCCTCCAGCACAAGTTGTACTTCATGTAACTAGACCGTACCGGGGCCCTGAGTTACAACCTGACCACCCTATGCAGTTCCACTATACTGGTACTATGAATCTGGAGTATGGTTTCCCCTAACTCGACTACCATATTGGAATGAGAGGCTGATGGTACTCCAACTTACTTCCTAGTGAGGTGATATTATCTCCACTTAATAATGTAGAGTCTGTTTAGATCCTCTCTCACTAAGAATGGGTGGAAACTTTATACAGAGGAAATGAATATGCCCCATCCTACCATCTCCTCTACACTCTAATTTGTGTTGAATGCACTAGGGTTTTGTTTGTCCTAGTTTCATGCATTAGTGAAATATAATGAATCCATCAATATGACTTTCCTGACTGCCACATTCCCCATGATCAACCTCGAAGCGGTGTGTCAATCCACTAGAAGAACCACTTCTCGTTATGGGTGTTGAACCACCCTAGCTCACATTGTTTATATCCCTTAATTTCCATTCAATAATGAGGTACTCTTTGAATATATCACAAATATTATTCAACTGGAATACAATAACTTTTTATCAGATGGCTTATGCTATCCCATCATCAAATATCCTCATAGTCATAAGATCGTCACAATTTAGAGTCAGTGAGAATCGATGAATCTTAATAAAATGGGAAGTATACTCCATCATTGAAATAAATCCCTTCTGCAAGTTCATGTATTCTCTTTCTTGGTCATATCTCAATGTTCATGAAAATATGTAATCATAGAATACCATTTGAAAGTCCCTTTATGTCATATATCGATGTCGGTCTTCCTGGGTAATGAAATCCCGCAATCACTTGCAAAATTTTCATAGAATATATGTTTTGATCTTAACCCTCATCTCTAGAGGGGTATCCAAATGCTTGAATATCAAAATCATGGCCTTTACCCATGATTTTGGAGCCCGATGTCTTCTATCCACTGAAAAGGTGGGAGGATGATGCTGATGAAATTCCAACATCAATTCTTCCGTAGTCGGGGAAGGTCGAGAAATTTCTTTCATAGAATTCATAATGAGAAGTAAACCCTCTAAAAATTGGGCATTAGTTCCGAAGTCGAGAATAACATGTGGTTTTTCGGATGGCACTACCAGATGTAACACCAGTGGCTAAGGGCCCACCACCTCTAGAGCATGTTCATCACCACCCTCTTGGTGTATGACTGGAGTCTGTCATGGGTGGAATGATTGTACAATTCCAAATGAACACCTCATAAAAAAATTTAGTAGCAAAGGATCACAAATACAAAATAGGAAAGGTATATAGCCTTCCTATAGAAAAGGTTCACTCTTCCCAACTTGGACTAAAATCTAGGCCTATGTGATTAAGGGTGGACCTTGACAGGCGATAAGGATCATAAGAGACACTCCCAACTACCAACTAATATGGTGGGGTTTGGATTTGGGTATCATATTACACAATAGAGGTTCCATTATATGTATTTTCAATTAAAAGTTATAGAGACACTATTTAAATTGAAATTAACATCCCCATTTAGCGGTAACAATTTCATTTAAAAAAATTAAAATCCATTTATGTTCATACTCTTATATGTTTGTATATATATATTTCATGGTCCATTTATATGTTTCCCCATTACCAATTTATAAAATCCATACTCTTATAAATTGTAATTGGCACTTCAAGTAACCATAACCTGGAATTTACATCCCATATCAGGATGTAACAGGTCTAAAAAAGTGATTTCATTAAACAATTTACCATTCCAAATATGTAGATGTAATTTCTTCATAAATTACCCTTTGAATTCAAGTAATCAAATAACTAATGTTCAAGACCATATAACTAGTGGTTCTTGTCTCAAACATGGAATTATTGGTTAATTAAGATTTAATAATAATTTTATATGGGAAAATTGTTTATATTTATATAGGAACATTAATTAATCCAATTATGTTATCCTTGTTAGAAATTTTATCACATTTTCATATATAATAATCCCATAACTAAATATATTTAGTAGGAAATGCATGTAGAAAGTAAATATGTCTTGAAAAAATGCATTAATTATATTTCTTAATGTGCCTATGATGATGCATGAGATACTGCCTCCTTTACATACCTGACAAGGTTAAAATAAATCTATAATAATAAAATGGTAATAATAATAATTCCACCAAACATGTGTGTCACCCAAAGGTGAAATCAGTACAACTGTAAAAGGCATAATCCAAAAACAATAATAACCCATCCCAAATGATTTGGGTTTCCCATGTATATGGGTTAGTGCCTCCCAAAAAAGGCTCATTACCAAATTCCAACACATTTCTAATCTCATGTGTAACACACAAATAATATGACAAAAGGAAAAAAAATTAATACAACTTTGTAACATCCCAACCAGGGAGCCACAAATGCAGTGCCTCGATCTGGTGGATCACATGGCCTCAAGCACACCTCCCCATATGTCAGAGGAATCTGACTCGGAGTGAGGTTCTAAGGTGGTACGGTGGGGATATTTTACCCTCATATTAGAGTAGAATAGCAATAACAATAAATAAATAGAAATAAAATAATTATAATATAATAGATAGAACTGTAGAAACAGATAATATAAAATAAGCACATTAGAATAGGAAACATCCGAGAATTAATAATAAACATTATTCATAGGCGAAGTCATATTAAAATGATTTCATGTCATGATGATATTAAAAAAGGAGAGAACATGGGATACATTTCACAAACATATGAAACATTCTATAAAAAAAGAAAAAATGACCAAAATAAAACCCTACTGACATCACGAGGATACGATCGGTTCTCTTCTCCCATGCTCCCATGCTATAAGAAAAAACAAATGAAGCATCCAAGACTAAACACTTTCCCTTGTCCCTAAATGCATCCATAAGGTCTATCTGGGTACCAGTTAGTGGCCTGAATATGATGTCAGAATAAAACCAGTAGGCCACCACCAATGGTTCCTAGAATAATTGAGAAAGTGTGTATAGTATGATAATATGCATGCATAATAGATGATAAAATATGATAAACATAAATAATAGTCAGCACAGGTTCCTATATCACACATGATCAACTCTACTTACTTCAGTATACCCCAGGATAAGTATGATCACAATCTACCAAATATTAGAATCATATATAATATGTAAACTTGTATATAAACTATATATGAAATGAAATATATAGGAATATACATGGATACTAGGTTTTATATGGACCTGGGGCATAACTTAGGTGTCCATGCATAGTCTAACGATATATAGGCTCCCACAAGGGTACTACACTTGAATTTCATATGAATGCGAGACACCATGATCTTCACTTGAGATTGTGGGGTGAGTCTTCATGGATAACACCCATTATAAAGGAACGAGAAACATCATGATCATCATCCAATTAAGATTAAGCGGTGTGATATGCCATGTCCACCACCAAACATAAGGGAGCATGAAAATCCATACTGAAGAAATACCTTAACTGTTTTCCAATGACCAATAACCATGGTCTAACTATAATAATCACAAAACGAATTAAATATTAAAAACTTATATTCATTTAACCCAAATAAACCTGGGTGTTACAATTTATACAATTTATATATATAAATATACAATAAGTGGTATGGCCTTTCCACACACTTTCATTTAATTTAATTAAACATTTTCATTTATAAATCAAGGAAAATCTAGTTTAAAGTCAAGATAAACCACTTAGAAGGTCATTGTTAAATTAAACATTCATATTAAGGAATGAAAATAATTCAACATGATGAAAGGTATTGAAATCAATGAGGTAGGCATCCTCTAATTATTTAATATGAATCTATGGGTGTATTATAACATGGTTCAATTAATCTAAAAATGAAAACACATTAAAAGAAATAAGTAAATTTTTTTGCCATGAATCACAAAAAATAATTCTATAAAACAACTAAACATTTTGGAAAAATCACCATACATGCTACCATAGGTCCATGGATGACCATTCATCCAGTATCGACCTTTGAATCGAAGAAGAATGAAAGAAAATGGAATTATAGTAAAATTAATTAAAAATAGTTCATATGAGCTCCCAAAAAATTAACACAAAGTATAAAGATATAAATGATTATAGGGATAAATAGGTGTGTATAGTTTTCCACTATTAATCCATTGTGATAGATGGTGGTCAAATCAGAGTATGAATGAATACGAACAAGAGGAACCTAGGTTGAATCCAAGCGGGATCTCTCTAGTGCATCTCCTTCTGTACGAGAGAAGAGATGAGGAGATTCTATCAAAAATATCCCCTACCCTTTAAAAAACAAACCAAAGGAATTTACTTGATGTGTAATATTTACATGCCATGTAAGGATAAAGTTTTTTCCCCACTGGGAAAACCCATTCATGACATGGGGGGTCTAGCCTACCCAATACACATCTTCTATTCATTACAAGCCATGTAATGAGTGAAAGCAATGTATTTACTCTACATCCATAATCCATGGCCCTTGATACTCTCCCTTCCAAAAGAAAATTGTCCAGCCTAAGGTCTCAGTCACTAGGGTTTGAGTAAAAAAGAAAAATCAACGAGGGTTTGGCCAAAATTAAAATAATCCATACCTCTCTAAAAATATGTGTCATTACACTTCATATGAAAATGGATAATAAATTCCTTGAGGTAAATTATAATGATGGTGAATCAATTTTCTCCTATGAGGAAATTTTTTACAAAAATTGTGAGGTATCCTTATAGTATTATCATCCAATCTGAAAGTAAGGTTGATTGATTCTTCAGTGGATTAAAACCAAGCATTTTAAGGGTGTTAGCCATAAGTAGCATTATCAGCTATGAAGAAATAATTTGATGTGATATCAAGGTGTAAATTGATATTGGATTTACCCATCAATATCATGGTTTTAATAATAAAATAATTAATTAATTGAAAGGAAATCCTAAAAATCATGAAAAGAAGAAGATGATCTTTGCTTTATTTTATAAGTGTGGAAGGAAACATGGTGGAAATTTTATTTAGGGGACTGATAAATGTTTTATGTGTGGTAAGGAAGGTCATTTTTCAATCTAATACCAAAGGGATTTTAAGATACTAGTTAATTAATAGAACAATTGTAAGGCACCATAGAATGAACCACCCACACATGAGTGTTTAAAATGAAAGGATTATAGTCATTATATTATCCAGTGTTCAAACCTGAATGTTAATGATGATTATAAATGTCATATTCCTATTAATCCCATAGATAAGTGTAAGTGTTGTGTGATCACTATTGGTGATTTGGAATATGATAAAAAAGTGGGGAAAAGAACACTTACCATCCACTCTAGAATTGCTAATGATTTTTTTTATTTTGGATCTACCGTCTCATTTATATATAAACAATTTGATAAGGGTATCAAAATACCACATCAATGATTAGATGTTGAATTAGAAGTGAAAAACCCTATTGATATTATGATAATATCTCAAGTCTATGATTCTTCTCCAGTTGAAGTTTGTGGGAATTTTTTTTCTTAAAATCTTATTATTATCCCTCCGGTTGAATTTGATTCTATATTAGTGATGGATTGGATTTATATACATAAATACCACATCAATTTATGTGGAAGGGAAGTCACGTTTGATATTATGAATCAACCAATGATTTCCTATTAGAGAGATAATAAATATAAAATTCTAATGGAAATTAAATCTATTGTATGGGTCATGATTCCTATTAAAAATGACTATTTATCATAGATGGTTGGGAAGAAAATTGACATCGGTGAAATGCATATTGTATAAAAAAGGTTGTTGATGTCTTTACTGAAGAAATTTATGATCTTCCACTAAATCATGAAGTTGAGTTCTAAATATAAATCATTTACGCAATACCAAAAAAATGTAAATTAGCGGTGTTTATTTTTTCAATAGATACATTTATAAATGTTGATAACTCATTTACCAAAATTTCTAAAAAAACATTACTAAATGTGTTGTCTCAAAATTAGCGATGTTTGTAAACATCTGTAATTAGATACACATCATTTAGAGATTTTTTTTAAAAAACGTTAGTATGTGAGGTGTAGTTTACCAATGTTTCAAAAAAATATTGCAAATTAGCGACATCTCATTTACCGACGTTTTTAAAAAACAGTGGTATTCTTTTAAAATTCCCATTTTTTCTATTTTTTTACAATTTAAAAAATAGTCACATTTTCTTACAACATGACTAAATTTAAAATATTTAATTGTATTTTATCATATTTATAGATAAAAATACATTTCAGTATTTAAAAATTAATATTATAGAGATATATATATTAATATATATATGTTTATACTATATATTTCATATTTTATGTTTATATATATATATATGTTTATATTATATATTATATAAATATATTTTTATGTTTTAAATATGTTTTTACATGTTTATATTATATATATATGTTTATATTTTATTTAAATATATATATGTTTATATTATATATATCCATATATTCATATTATATATATATGTGTGTGTGTGTGTAAATATATTTTTGTATGTATACATATATATAATTATAATTATAAGTTTATATATATAGATATATATAATTATACAGGTTTTGAAACACAGGTATAAATGTCGCTAAAATAGACAGGTTTTCTTAAAAGAGTGGTAAACTTTAAAATATATACATGTTTATATATATATATTTATATATATATATATATGTGAGTGTTTATATATATATAAATATATATTTTTATATATATGTTTATATATATATGTCTGTGTTTATATATATATATCTAAATATATATTTACATTGATGTGGGGAAATGAGCTATATATATATAGCGATATTTCTTGAAAAATGTCTCTAATTTAGGCTCAAATTTAAGAAACATCGCAAATTTTGCAACATATTTTAGGAAACATTGTTAATTTAGCCACATTTGGGAGGAAATGTCACTAAATTTAAAATTTGTGATGTTTCTTTAAAATGTTTCTAAAAAATGTTTCTAAATTCCATTGTTTTTTAGTACTGGGTATACACCTATTTAAAATACTCCATATATTAATTTCCAAATTGAGTTGTGAGAATTGAATAAGAACATCTTGTAGAATCTTGACAAACTATTCATTCACCAAGTGCATCACCATGGGGTGAAAAAAAATTTAAGAAGAAAGATGGATCAATGCATCTTTTTATTGACAATTAGGAACTTAACAAGATCACAATCAAGAATAATAATCCTCTACTCTATATTGATGACTTGTTTGATCAACTACATGAAGCTCAGTAGTTTTCTAAGATTTAAATTTTTTCTTGAAATCATTAATTGAGGCTCAAGAAGGAGGATATACCGAACACAATATTCCATACAATCTATTCAAACTATGAATTTATAGTGATTCCATTTGGTCTTGCTAATACCCCCACTATCTATATGGATTTAACGAATAAAATTTTTAGAGATTATGTTGAACAATTTTTGGTAGTCTTTACTGATGATATTCTTATACATTCAACGAGTATGGAAGAACAAAAAGATCATTTAAGAATTTTGCTAAAAACCCTGATAAAGGATAATCTTTATAAAAAATTTACCAAGTATGAATTTTGGATTCAAAAAGTTTCATTCTTGGGTTATATAATCTCAAGTGATTTTATATCTATGGAACCATAAAAGATGGATATTGTTGAAAGTTATCCCAAACCAACTATTGTTCCTGAGATATATAGTTTTCTTGGTTTGGATGGATATTATTAGTGCTTTATGGATAATTTCTCTCAACTATATGATCCAATAACCAAGTTAACTCGAAAGGGAGCTATGTTCCTTTGGACACATGAACGTGAAGAAAATTTCAAGGAAATGAAGAGAAGGTCTATCAATGCACCTATGATTAATTTAACCTGTAGGGGATAAGGGTTTATAATATATAGTGATGCATCAAAGAATGTATTGTGATGCATTCTAAAGAAAAATTATATGGTAATAGCTTATTCCTCATGCCAATTGATGTTTCATAAAAAAATTTATCCAACTCATGATTTTTAGTTACCTATAGTAATTTTTTCATTAAATATATGAAGGAATTAATTTTATGGACAAAGGTGTGATATATATATTGATCATAAATATTTATAGTATATATTTACACAAAATAAGTTGAATATGCACCATAGAGGATGGATTGCAGTAATTAAATATTATAATTTCTCAATACATTACCCCCCCGGGATAGGGAAAAAGGTGGTTTATGCTTTGAGTATAAAGGATAATGAAATATTACCTTTGACGAGGATCATAAAATATCAAATATTTATGGATTTTTAAAGGATTGATGTTAAAATATAGAAATAAGGGGATAAATATTTTCCTTCTTAATTGAGTGTTCAACCATCTATCCAAGTGATGATCAAAGAAGCACATAAGGAAGATGTATAGCTACAGAATAAGGTGAAAAATACTCTTGTGTTTAACCTTTATTGTGATACAATGATAATGTTCATGAACTATGTTTGTGTTACATCCCTAAAAAAATTAAAGAAGAAACTGTTGGATGAGTTTCATAGTTCATAATTTTCTATTCATCATGGAATTACAATGATTTATAGTGATATGAAAGAGTATTTCTAATGGCACAACATGAAGAGATATTTTTTTGAATTTGTATCTTGGTTAGTAGAATATCAGTAAGTTAAGGCTGATATATAGAAGTCTAATAGGATGTTAAAACCATTACCAATACTAAAATAGAAATGGGAAAACATTACCGTGGACTTTTTCATCAGACTCCCCCAATCTCCTAAGGACCATAATTACATCTGTGTTATAGTTTACATCCTTAGAAACTATAAACACTTTATTTACATTAGATAAGAATTATTCCTTGATAATCTTTCCAAAATATACATTATAGAAGCAGTAAGGTTTCATGGAGTACCACATCCTATTGTATTTGATCGGGATCTGAGGCTTACCAAGAAGTTATGGAAAAGTCTTTAGTAGGCTCTATATATAGATTTGAGTTTCAGTATGATGCATTATACTTAAAAAATTTTCAATTTATAATAACCATTAAAACACTATAGGATATTTTTAGATATTTTTCTACATATTTAAAATGTGGATTTCATTACCACCTTCCTCTAGCCAAGTTTTATTAAAATAATAGCTTTCACTCAAGAATTCATATTAGTCCTTCTGAATCCCTTTATGGAAAAAATATAGAAATCCAACATGATAGGATGAGTTTCAAGAATGAAAGATATTGGTACCTGAACTTGATGATGGAATGGTAGAGAAAATTAGATCTATTAAACAACACATAAATGCCGAGTAATGTTGACAATCATTAGAGGAATATAGAATTTGAATTTGGTGAGAAGGTGTTTCTATGAATTTATCTATGGAGGAAGTTTAAGATATTTTGGAACAAAAAAAATATAAGTCCTGGGTATATTTCCACTTTCAAGATTCTTTATGGAGCATGGATGGTATCTTATCACTTGATGCTTCCACCAAACCTCTCTCAATTTACGGTGCATTATATGTGTCTCTCCCGAGGAAGTACAAAACTAATAAATCACAAGTAATGGTCTCAAAGGTCATACCACTAGAGAATAATATTTTTTATGAATAAAAATAGGTATAAATCTTGGATCCCATAGATAAATTTATATATAAAAGACAACTCACTTGGTAAAAGTTCTATGGAGGAATTAGAAATTTAAAGAAGTTACATGAGAACCTGAGGATGTGATAAAATAGTTATGTCCTCATTTTTTTATATCTGAGTGATAAATTTGAGGGAGAAATTCATTTTAAGGGGGGTTATAATGTAACACCTAAATATTTTATGATTTTTCCAATAAATTTCATATTTTCAATATCTTTTATTACACATGACACCGAGTTTTAGAAAACCATGAGATAATATTAAAATATTATTATTTAATGTGGCAGTTATTACCTAACTACTGGATTGGAGAGTATGAATCAGAATAAATAAATTTTTAAAATAATATGGTTTACACATGTATAACGTAAATTCATTGGTTACCAATTTATTATAAATAAAAATAAAAAACATTTAAAAGAAAAGAAATATTTTTATGAAAAACTCTTTTTATGCGCACAATGTTTTTTATCTAAGTAAATTAAATTAATCACTATTTATGAATTATTTAAATGAAATGTATATATTATATATTGAATCATTTTTCTAAAATTAATTTAATATTTTTCTAAAAATGGGATAAGAATAAACCAAGTTTTATTCTTAAAAATTTATTTTTCTAAAATGCTATTTTCATCACGTTTTGTAGGATTATATTAAAATTAATTTCTTCCACTTATAGGTATTGAATGTAGTAAAATTTATTTCATATTTAAAATTAGTAGGTTCAAATTAGGTAAATAGACCCCTTTTATTTTTTGTTAACATGAATTGTAACTGTGGTAAAAATTATCACCTCGGTAAAGGGTAAAATAGGTAAATCTTGGATTAAATGAGGTGAAAAGACTAGAATATTTCTTCTTAATTATTATTGGATGAAATTAATTTTACCATAATAACCTTATTCTTGAAATTTATTTGTTTAATGGGTACTTGTTCATGGAAATGACCTATATAATATTTAAATAAATGAAAGTTACAAAATGTCACTCTCTTAGTTTTAAATATCTTTAACGTGTCCACACTGGAAAAAATAAAGTTATTAATTAATATAAATTTATATTTGGATAGTAATGAAATAATTTTCATTATTTTTTTTTATTTTTTAGAAATTGAATAATTACATTAAACTCTTATGCAATACTGATGCAATATTTATTCAATTATAAGAGTAATAAAATAAATGATATTAAAAATAATTAAAATAATATAATTTGAGTGTGTTATAGCATTACATGAATTTTATAGAATAATATGAAATATTAGTGTGGTTTTAAATGATTATATTTGAATTAAAACTTTTTATTTATGTCTTTTAAGTCATAATATTGGAATATCTTTAAAATTGATATTAATGATATTTTATAAAAATAAAATTTTATTAAATTATTTAAAATTTATAAAAATGTTACAAGAGGAAAATTTGGAAAATATATGGTAAAATATTACACCATTTTTAAATATATTATATAATATTTTCATTATAATTAAAATTATAACACTTTAAGAGTGAAAAATTTGTTACCATGGTTAATGTTAAAATAGGTTAACTAAGGGGTTAAACCAAAATATAAGGTTTAAAACAGTAGATAAACCTATAATTTTTTTTGTTTATGGTATTTCAAGCCTATAATATAATATCATAGAATACATGGACTTTTGGAGGCATTTGGGATATATAATTAATTCATTATAATTTAAATTTTTCTGAAATTCCAAAAATCACCCTCACCTCAATTATAAAAGGGGACCTCCTACCCTCACTAATTCACACCATTTTGAGACATATATCATTATCATACCATGAAAAAATACTTTATAAAATTATTTATTCACATTTTAGAGGTTTTGGTCTCCCCCAAAGACTTACCTTAGGATCCTTAAGAGGTGATTTAAAGGAGTACATTTAAAGACAAGGTAACCACCTTAACCGATCAATTTCTTTTTTTTTACTTCTCATTTAACTCCTCTAAATATATGGTATTTATACTAAAATAATAAATTACAAGTCATAAATATACTGATATTTTTTTTATTATTAAATCACCATTATCCTCCCTTTTTCCCATCAAATGGGATATAAAAGTATCACTTATGCATACGTAAGACTTATCATCTCAACATAGTGATACAACTAAATTTCCACCACCATATATCATGGATGGTTATTATGATGATTTTAATATTTATATATGATATTTATGATATAATTATACTTCTAGAATCATAATATCATATCTAATTTCTTACATTCCAATCTATTGAAAAATGATAATGTCACTCATGCGTACATGTGGACTACCACCTCCAAGAAATGATGTGATTTTTTTTCATATCTATTTTAATTGAATGGTAATATGTATAGATTTATTGAATATATAGGATATATATGATATAATTATGATTTTTTGAATGTGATTTATCATTTACCATTCTTTCATTCCATCCATCAAAAAATGAAAACAATGTTAATGAGTACATACGACCTATAACCTCCATGAATGATGTAATTCATTTTTCCATATCTATATTTTATGAATGATTATATATATGTATATAATGGATATATAAAACATTATAACTATGTAAATTATTCTAAAATAGAAGTATAATAAATTTAAATTTCTTAGACAATAGGTTATAGTGCCTTCAAAGCAAGTGGAACTAAAGGTAAGATATTTTTATCTCACTTTTATTTCTGTGAGACACATTATATATTCAGCACGTGGTTATTTTGTGTGGTGTATATACTAACCATGAATTTCATTTATGATTATTCTAATTAAAATTATGGGATATACATATCTATATATTTTTCATTATTTCATGTGGATTACGATTCAAATGGTACAAAAGTGGTAAGGGTTTTATGTACAATCTCATTATTTATCATGATTGTTTATGATTAATTTTATGATGTTGAAATATTATGATATATATAAAAATAAACTCATCAATTTTATTCTAATGTGGTTATTTCTTGAAAATTTATATTTTTATTTCAGTTTTCCCATCTTAATAACTCAGGATACTAAAAATATTATTTTAAGGAAAAGAATCTTTATTTTACTTTTGAGTAGATTTTTCTTCCTCCATATAAATGTTTTCAAAAAATGGTTTAAATAATATTTTTAATATTCTAATATAATTTTTTAAAGTTATTTTTACCCATGTTTTAATTTTTATAATTTTTCTAAAATTAATCTTCTTTTCATTTTCAAAACATGGTACTTTTTTACATTTTCTACAAAAATGTGAGTGGAATGTTTTCTTTTAATTTAAACGATATGAAAAAAAACTCCCATCATGATGAACACTCAAGGTTTTGAAACATCCTAAACAATTTTTAAGATTCTTTTTAAAGAAAATATTTTACTTAATATTTGGTAAATTTTTAGTTTTTAAAAAAGTTATTTCAAATATAAAATAATATTTTCCTTATAAAATGTTCCAACTGATCTTTTAAAAAAAATTCATATAATATGTCTTCCTTTGATGTTACTAAAGTTTTAAAATGGATATGATCCAATTATAACATCCTTATTGTTTCTATGAATTGTTTATGATTATGACTAAAATATTTTTATGAAACCCATTACTTTTACATGGATTATTCTATGATGAAATGATGAAATATTTATGAAACACATTTATTTTCCATGAGTTATGCTATAATAAATGTTTATAAAAACAATTTTTTCATGGGTTGTGATATGATGGATGTTTTATGAACTTATAAAACACATATGTATGATTTTAATTATGTGATGGGCGAGATTAGAATTATATTTCCTTAAAATTAATTGGGTAAATATTGATATCTCTTAAGATAAATGGGACTGGAATGGGTAGATAACTTAGTTCTGTAAGGGACTTCATCCACTATAATAGTTATGAGATTAAAACTTTTCTACTACGATGGTTTGGGGAGTCAACCCAATCCACTATGATAGTCTTGTTAATGAACCTTGAAAATTACAATATTTTGGGGAGTGGATCCAATCCACTATGATAGTCTTTGAAGTTATACTTTAATACTAAGAAAATTATTTTATATGCTTATTAAAATGTCACAAACTCATTTCTTATTCTAATTTTATACACTTATGGTTCTCGTTCTTTGATTCCTTTATGATTCATGTCTTATGAACTGCCAATATTTATTCGATGACTCAATTTTATGATATTATATACAAAAGTTGTGTTTTTAAAATATTTCTCATGTTTCTATACCCTTATTCTCATGTTATATTGATATATCCCTTATTTACCTTTAATGAGCATGTACGATCACCCTTTCTTATGTTTCTTTTCCCAAAGTTATGAAAAAAGTCATTAAGTATGATATGTCTAATAATGGTGCTAGTTATGAAGAAATAAGAGGGAGACGATGTAAATATCTTATGAACCAATTGTTTATGTATCCAATCTTCCAAATTCACTTGACCTATATGATTCTGGCATGGATTATTATGTTATATAATGAATATTAATCTAAACATATGAAATATATATGTATGAAAAGTATGGGTAACTATAGCATGAGTTTATTTGGAATACAAAATTTGACTTCACTTCCTCAAAAATTAATATGGGTTCCATATAAAGAAATAAAATCCATGCCTAAAATCACCTAAAATTCGGTTAAAGAGAGAATCATAAGATTTTCAAAAAGCAATTTCCCACATACTTCTACTAGAGAAGACCTATAAACTTGAGATTTGATGATCATAAAATTAGGATTTTTTAATGATAACTCAATATCTAATAGTTGAGCTTGTAATTTGATACCCTTCATAGATTCCTTAGATTTAAAATAGTGGGTGGAGAAGGATTACAATAAGACATTATCTATTCTAGAGTGTATGATAAGTGTACCTTTCAACACATCATTTCTTTGTCCCACTTCATCAATCGTAATCACTTGATATTTCCCTTTGTTTTCTGGAATAAGAGGTTGTTAAATTTGATAAAAAAATATTCATATTCATGCACAAGTTGGTGTATTACCCAAATTCATTTCACATTAAGAATTGAAGCATCAGTGGTAAATTAGGTGCCATCTTATTTTCCTCCATTGCATTAACCAGAATATTTACTCCCTTTAAGAATTCATGGGCCTTATGACTCACATTTCTATATTTAAAGAACCTCCCTATTCCATTAAATAAATTCCCTTGATGTTTCTTCCCATATTTCTAGCATGCATATGGCTTGAATTTCTTTTCACCATGTGATTTATTCAAGATTTCATGAGACTCAATCTTAATTTTTTATCAAAATAATGGGAATGATGGGAATATATAATTTACATTTCTATATTGATTTCACATTGAAAATTTTATTCATATCTTCTAAATTATATTATAGATAATTCCTCTCAGTGACGTGGTTTTGATCCACCAAAGAATTAGTCAATTTTCCTTTCATGGATAATGATTAAACCAGAGGAATACTTTGCAAGTCTTGTAAAATTTTCCCCATAGGTATCAATGGATTTATCATTCTTTTACTTCATCTTAAGGAATTACTTCTCCATATTTTTACATAGAATACAAGGGAAGTAATTACTAAATAATATTCTCTTAAACTGATCACATTTCATGGAATTCCTTTCTTCTACTTGTCTCATATTCTTAATAAGTTTCCACCATTGTTTTGCTTCAACATAAAAATAATATATGATTATGAAAACCTTTTCATGATATGAGAACTGAAGAATAGATAATATATTCTCAATGGTGGTGGTCCATCACTCATCCACTAGTATATCATAAGACCCGCTAAATTAAGGTTTATTTTTCCTGATTAAAGACTCTATAGTATGTTGTTCCTTTGTTTTCTTATTTGTAATCTCATCATTGTTTATAGTCTAAGAAAGTTTTGTGAATATAGTAAAAATATTTTTCATTTCAGATCCCATAGCTTTTAGTTTCTTGGGTGGTAAATCATTTCATTTACCATCACATTCATTATTATCATGATGTCTCCTGGTTCTATCTATTGACTAAAACCAAGAATTAATGTGTAAACATAATGATATAACAATCAGAGTGAAATATCATATAATCATGAAATATAATTCATAGGATTTCTAAATCATGACACCTTCTTATCAATCTATGGGAACTTAGTTTTAACCAAGGTTATCCATGGTCATTACAAAAAAACATCAGAATATTATCCTAAACTTATAATTATCTTCAGGGTTTTCACCAATGATGTTTAATACTACTCTTCAAATATTGAATAAACTTTAATCTTGTACCAATTATAAATTCCTAGTGTTTTCATACATAGATACTACATTATTAGAGATGAGTATTTAATACATTTCACAAACACATGCCCAAGGACCATAAATGTTTAGTTTATTTGGACACTAGATACAAAATCTTCTTATTTTATGAAATATTTTCAATATCTATGAAAAATATCTTCCCATTTAGTACTCTTCATAGACATACCCTACTTAAAACCTTTCAACATAACTTGGGGAAAGGAAATTTAATAATGGGTGAGATCAAATGCTTAGTAAGGCTAAACATGAGAGATATCAATCAATGATCATATGGAAGAATAATATAAGAATAAGAGTACGAGATTATAAGAATAACTTACAAATTTTATACCTAGTCTTTTAAATATAATATACATGATTAATGGAATAAAGCTTTGTCATTTCAAAATTAATGAATCATAAGAGTGAGAAATCATCATATATCAATCAAGAACTATAATTTAATTTCAAAAAAGTGTGGCACCATAATATGTATAGAAACCATTTCATATATCAAGGTTAACCAATGAGTCCATAAAATCATAATAGAGAAGGTATAAACTCTTGTTTCCCATAGAAGATAATTAAAATTGATTTTTTTTCTTGATGCATCCAAAAGACTTCATTAAATAATATGGAAGAATAAAATTATAAATTTATAATGTTCCCAAACCACACTAACTACAAATGCTTAGTAAAGTGGTAGTATGAGGTAGACCCCACAATGATCTGGGAACACGGTGATGAAAAATCTCGACTAAAGGCCAGGTTTCTCTAATTTTAGTTTGATTTTATTAAAATAATAATGCAATTTAAATAAATTAACTCAAATAGAGAAACAAAAGAGAGGAAAATTTGTTTCCATGGGTGGTTTGGCTAAAATAAATCCTAACTATACTTGAAAAATAATAATAGTCATTGGATATGAAATTATTCATATTTAATCAACAAGATAGATGATCAAGCCCTATTAATCTACTCTAGTATCTCAGTTTATGGTGGTATGATGAATTAAAATAACCAGATTGCAATAAGATTAGTTTAAAATTGTAGAATAATAATCACATTCAATGGTCATGAATTAATTATCTTAATCAAATTGGGTTTCACCCTCTATTAAACACACTTCATCTAAGATTTAATAATAGTTACGATAAAATTGAATCACAACACAATACTAATTGAACTAAAATAATCTTGTAAGTAAATAATTAAATAGATAAATTTTGTACATAGCCTTTTCGACTAATTCTACTCTCCCTTACGGATTTATCCAGTCATAATTGGGTGATTGAAAGTAATAAATAATATTTATTCCTTAGGGAAGGGATAAAAAGATAAATAATATTAAATAATTAAAATAAAATCAATTGGAATTAAACTCATTATAAAAATAAAGTTTCATCAAAGAATAATAAAGGAAAGCATAAAGAAATACCGAACTACGGTGGGTCGGAACCCTAGGGGAAACTTCCCCGTGGTAGAACCTCTACACCTAAAATGGATTCATTTTATCCTAGATAGACCACATATATATTATCTATGAATTTATCCTTGGATTATCCTAGTTCAAAGTAAGTGTTAATTAGCATTTTTGGTCAAAGGAGATATACCCATGTCGTAAAAATCACCCTTTTTAGATTGTCCAAGTATTACACATCATGTAATTTTTATACAATGTGTAATGTGTAGGGACAAAATACCCATCTTCTTCATAGCTTGTAAATGATTCATCCCTTGTAAGATTTCATGTTGTGTAATTATTATACAATTTGTAATGTTTTTTTTCAACTCTTAAATCTTTGTTTCTCTAGTTCTTTAGTGATAAGCATTCAGAACCTAACATGATCCTCCAACATGATTGGAAACCGTCATTAAATAGATGTCTTGGTCTTTTTATCTTCAATAATAAATCTTGGATTTAGTCTTTAATTTCTATTTTCACAGCGTTCCACTTCATGGCTCAGCATGATGTGCCTTTATATTCCTCAATTTCCATGTTTTCCTTAGTATTACTCCATATTCCAGTCCTTCATAAGAATAAAAAATACATCAATATCTTCCTTGAAACTCAAATTTAATAAATTAATATTCAACTCAAAATAATATTATAACACATGATAAAAATGATATAAAAATAGACATATCATTTCCCATAATGGATCTCATATATCAAATTTCTTCCCATAGCGGATCTAATACATCAAATTATTTCCCATAATTATATCATGAGATTTAATACTTTACCTAATTAATTGAAGGTATATATAATTTGTGTCCCACCTATCACATAATGAAAACCATGCATATGTGTTCCAAAAAATCATATTAACATTTATCATATCATTATATCATAACCTGTGAAAATAACACAGGTTTCCTTATCATTTTATCAATTCAACATAGAATAACCCATTAAAATAAATCTGTTTCATAAACATCACATCATAATAATCATAAACCATCCAAATAAATAATAAGGATGGTTTCATTGGATAATATCCCCAGTAAAATATAATTAACATAAATGGATTTTATCATTAATAAAATTTTCTTTATAAGAATGAGTTGAAGATTTCATAAGGAAAATAACCTTTTCATTTTGAAATCACTAATTTAAAATATAAAAATTTCACAAAAATTAAAGAAAATATTATCTTTGAAAATATCCTTGAAAAATTATATAGTAAGCTTCATATCATGAGTAGTCATGGTGGTGAGAAATTATGTTTATGTCCTATAAGTTAAAAGAAAACTTCCTTCAAATTGTTTGTTAAAATCTAAAAAATTAAATCATTTATAAAAAAATAAGAATATTCCTCTTAGACCATTTTTAAAAAATTAAACAATGGGTAAAAATGAATTTAAATAGTGACGATATGATAATAAAAACATTCCTGAAGTTGTTTTTACAAAACATGGACATGATAGTGAAATGATTTTTGATCAAAGAGAGAAATAAATAAAATTTTCCTTAAAAAATTATTTCAATATCTTGTATACTTAAAGTGAGGAAAATTCAATTAAAACACGTATACTATAGAATTAACTGATATTTAGCATCTACAGAATAACACAGGTTCATTAGTGGGAAGAATGTTCAAGGCGCAGTAGGTATCGCCAAGGACATAGTGGAGGATATCAAAAAGAGAACTATTGTATCCCATATCATCATCAAAACCAACATTGAATAAGCCTACGATAACTTAGAATAGAGTTCCACTATTCAAGTGATCTGAAAATTTGTATTTAAATAATGGGTTTGTGATTTTTTGTTTAGATGTTACTCTTATCCATGGATATCTATTTCTTCCCTAGGGAAGGGTTTTTTATTTTTCAAGATAGTGTGGGGAGTTAGGAAAGGAGATCCAGTGTCACCTAATATTTTTATCCTATTTCAAGACAAACTTTCAAGGAACCTTTGATGTGTTTTAGAGGAGGAGATCATCCTCATCCTCCATTAAAAGAACAAAATGGGTAGGAGCATCATATCTCATTTGATATTCACCGATGATATTTTAGTTTTCATGAATGGAATGATTAGATCCATTAATCGATTCAACAATACCATGTAGACCTATTTAATTATTAGTGGGTAGTGAATTTAAAAAATAAATAGAAACATCTACATTTCAAATAAATGATCTTACCTGTAGAGTAGATCTATTCAAAATATGATGGGAATGATGAGGAAATCCCTCACAATGGAGTACATGGGATCCCCACTCTAGAATGGAAGAGTTAATAAGTATTTTTTTAAAGAATGATCAACAAATTCATAGGCCATATTCCTAACTTGAAAATAATATTTCAATCATTTAAGGGACGTATCACTCTGGTGAAATGTGTTCTCACCTCAATTCCAATGCACTTTCTATCCATAATTAAAGCTCCAAAATGGAATATTGAGTGGCTGGAAATACTTATGATAGGATTTATAAGGGATGAAAACTATAAGAAAATATTCCATTGGGCTTCCTAGAAGAGGATGGAAAAACCTCTTTAAGAAAGAGATATTAACTTGCGTAGTATTTCAGAAACTATAAAATATTTACATGAAAAGTTAAAATGGGAAATTATTGAGGGAAATTCTATTTGGGAACTATTCATCAATAACAGATATGGGGTGGATTGGATTGATTGGGATGATGGAAAGGTTCGGGTATTAAGTATGTAAACGAGCATTATTGGCCATTTGGAGAGCCTAAAAGGAACAATGTGTTGGGTGGGTGGCTGTGGTGGCATCAACTATTGGATAGAGAACTAGGCAGGTCAAGCCCTGTTCTTTATGAGGTGTCTAGTTCCCAACATGTCATTCAAATAATAGTGTTCGTTTCTTGGTTTCACTAGCACAAACATAGACCACCAGCAGAAACTCAACTTCAATAATATTGTCCTAGTTAATGATCTTGATATGTGTGTTCTTACGGAGTGAAGATCAGGGAAATTCAACATTATATATTTTTGGAGGATGGTGAACACTGGTAATGGGATCTATAAGTGGGTGAAAAGAGTATGGGGAAAAGATATACCATCAAAAATTAATTTTCCTGTATGGAGAGTTAGGAATAGAGCCCTTGTGACATATGATAACATGAAAAAAGGGTGTCTATCTGGTGTTATGATGCCGATGTTAAATTTAAATGAATATTAAAACTACCTAGAATATTTTCCTCATAGGATGTTATGAATCCTTATATAGAATCTAATCAGACAATATATAGGAATCAATGGATGCAGATACTAGATATTTGAATTCTTGGCTTCCTGGTTTGAGGATGTTGATCTTGAGATTCAATTGAAGGCACAAAGTATAATTTTTACAGTGGCCTGAGGGGTAATTTGGGATATTTAGAACACATCTAGGTAATGTAATGGATTATTCCTTCTATTTCTTCAGGAATAGATCAAATACTTGGTGGAAGATTTGGGGTCATTGATACTAGATGGAAATAATTCATTAGTGCTATGTATAATGATTCCAAGAATCATCATGACAACACATGGTAGTGGAAGGATAACCTAGGAGCATGGGTATACTGGAGACCCCCATCAACAAGACAAAAAATCAATGTTCATGGATTTTTTGTGGATGGTCATATGAGAGGAGGAGGTCTTGTGCGTGAAGGAAGAGTCTCAGTCTTTCTTGGTTTCAGCGCCTCCAACAGAATAGGCAACTCAATGGAGGCAGATGCAAGAGTGATGGATAACGACCTATAATTAGGAATAGAATTGAATATAATAATTACAAAGGTTGAATATGACTCAAAATGAATCATTTATATGATTCATTGAATATCTAGTCCACCCTTGGATTTGAAATACTTCACATGGAACTGTAGGGAAATGGCAGACCAGGATACAATCTTAAAGCACACATGGAGAGAGAGAGACTTTTCCATAGAAACATTGACTAAGATCATGAATCTTGGTATGGGAACATCCCTTTATCTATATCCTAGTTCCATTATGAGTTAATGTAACATATGTTTTAAGGGTGATTCATTGGTTCTACATCATTTTCTTTTCCTGTTATTTTCATGTCTTTTTTGGACTTTACATCCTTTTATTTTCCAATAAAAAGTTAATTCGATGCATACTTACCTCAAGTATCGTCCTTCTTTATACAAATTAGTACATCCTATGTAATAAATATATATTTATTATTTATGTATTAAAAAACCATATTCATATCTATCCAATATTTTATAATTTATTTATGACATCTTATCAACTGCTTATTAATAACAAGTTATTAAAATCATTGTTATGGGGGATATCTGCTTCATTTTTTAAGCATGTTTCTGTTGGAAAGTCTTAGTCATTATAAATTGATCATGTTTCCATAATTTATAAAATTTTAATCATCATATATATTAATTATATATATTTATATTCATCTATAAAATTTATTTATATAATAATTAATTACGCTATTTAGGGAGACGGTAGGCCGTATGTATATATGAATGTTGTTTACACTTTTCGAAGGATGGATGGAAAGAAAGTTAATAATAATTCATCATTATAGAATCATTATAATATCATATAATAAATATATATATTCCTATAATTAATCTTTACTACCTTCCATTTAAACCATATATAAAAAATTAATCACATCGCTCCATGGATGTGGTAGTCCACATGTATACACGAGCGGCATTATTGTTAACTAATAGTTTGGATGGTAAGAAGGTGTATATGATATTATCATTTTATATTAATAAATAATTAATTAATATATTATATAAAAATTAAACCCATCAAAATAATCATCCATAAAAGATGGTGGTGGAAAATTAATTGTATCACTATGTGGAGACGGTAAGCCATACATACGCAGGATCAATACTTTCACTTACCATTTGATATAAAATAGGGTGAATAAAGGTGGTTTCATAATCATAATAACATTTTATAATATTTAGGATAATTTATTTATTATTTAATGAAGAATATAATAGACTTATAGGAGGTAAAAGTGGTATTAAAAAGGAATTGATCAGTTAATGAGACTACCTCTTCTTTGAAACAACTCATTTAGATCACCTTTTATAGATCCTAGTTTTGGACTTTTGGGATTAAAAACACATATATAATGGTGTGAATAAGATAAAGGAGGTAATGGTAAATATAGTAGGTTCAAAGTGGTGTGAAGAAGAGAAACTATAGGTTCCCTTTCATAATTTAGGGGAGGGACACTCTTAGTATTTCATAAAATATTGAAATATAATAAATTCATTCTCTAGAAAAATGCTACCAAATGGATAGGGATTCAAAGATACAGTATTATGGCGTCTAAATCCCATTAAATTATTAAAATTTTATAGGTATAAGTGGTTTTTAAACCTTATATTTTGGTTTAACCCCTTAGTTAACCTATTTCAATAATAACCACAGTAATGTGTTTTTCAATTTAAAGGGTTATAATTTTATTTATAATTTTATAATTGGTTCATAAATGGAAAGGAGATGAAATTATCAACCATTTATTATTCACATTTTCTTATTTCAATATTTTTATGATTTCTAAATAATTTAATAAAATATTATTTTGATAAAATAGCATTAATGGCAATTTTTAGACTATTCATACAATTTGATTAAAATATATAAATAAAAAGATGGGATTCAAATATAATCCTTTAAAACAAAAATTGTATGTTATATTAATCAACACATTTTTTTAACACAATAACTCACTCAAATAATATTTCTTTTAATATTTTTAAATATTTTATTTCATTTTTCTATAAATTTAATAAATACTATATTATCATTGTACAAACATTAGACTGAAAATTAAATTTCTAGTAAATAAACACTTTTATAGAAAAGTGTGATACCACCATGTTCCAACCAAAAAACATTAAACACTATAGGAGATGAAAAAATTATATAAAGCAAACTATAACATATTAGAAACAATTTTATTATATAATTTCCAAGAAAGATTAGTTCCCTTTTTATCCGATTCATCTTTGATCATGTCTTAGAAATGATAAGCCATTTTGTCCCATGCATGAAGGAACCCTTCCACTATTATATTCCTTTTGTTGAATCCTCATATGAGAATTATATATTGCTTATCAATACAATCACCCTGCTCCTTGTTTATGACCACTTGAATTGGTCTCCCATCAATATTGTATGCATCCTTCTGAGAAGCATGAATAATCCACGCCTCCTCAGACATTAATTCCTCAGAGTGTAGGAGAAGTTCCCACTTTTCCACTACCTCTGCCTCAACTTCCCCCTGTGAGCCATCCTTGGCCTCTAAAGGTCATCAACATTATCTTTATCCATGAATGGTTGTCCCTAAGGAACAATCAGGACATCCTCACTAAGAACATAGCCCTACTATTTTCAAAACCGAGAATCCACCAAGACACATGTTAGCTCTAGATATTTCTCCTTAGAGTGATCACATTCAACACTTTCAAATCTACTCAACCGATTCAAACAAACCTCCTTCACCTACTCATTCTTAGAGGGCTCACTCTCAAAATTCTTAGACCTAGATTTTTTGGATTAAATTATTTCCATTGGTTTAAGTTGGTATGATTAATCCTTTCATCCCTTGGAATTCCTCCTCTTTCTCACTATGCAACTACCCAAATCAATGTTTTTTTATACCCCTTCTTCCTCATTGGGCTATAAAGACCTATACCTAGGATGTCTCATATACTATTATCCGATTATTGGTCATATATCTCCCCATAACTCTTACCCTAAGAAGTGAAAAGGGTCTCTTTGATTCTATCATAAGAAAACAGTTCCAAGAGCTTCAAAATGGTTCCTAACATTAATAGATGGCAAGATCATTCTTGGATTTTCTCTTCCCACTGCATTCAAAAAATCCATAGACACCTCTGGTGAGTTCAGTATATGATTACTATCTCCCTTGTTGTCCAATGCCTCAATATAGGAACCCTTACCTAGTTAGAAAACATCTATATAGGAATAAACCTTTGCACTATTGATATCTAGTTGCATAAGTTCCATTGAAGAAATTTCCCCTGACCTTGAAGGAGTTGGATTACGATCCACCAAATCCCTTATTATCCTGTCAAAGACATCCACTACCTTTGGATTTGAAGTTTTCAACCATACATCCTTTTGAATGGAATATTCCTTTATAGCTAGAGAACCCATGGATTTCAGTACAAGTGACTGCCTTACTAACAAATCAAGCACCATTTTCCGAAACCCATGACCCTGTCGACTTGAGAGGGAAGAGTGGCCCAGCTGTTTACAAGGCTATAAAAAATCATCCTATGATTCGAAGACCACCTATTATTTACATTGAAATTTTTACCAAACAGGTATCCAAATCCACTCCACCAGTGGTCTTGAAACGTAAACTTTAACACAAATTCGTGGTGAAATTGGGTGAAAATTTGACTTAGTCCTACTATCGGAGAAAAAAACCCCAACCATATTCCCAATCATCTACAAAATTTAAGGGTTTTGAAAGGGGAGTGAAAGTTCTGGAAGCCTTAACCACAACACAATCATAAGAGAGTCTCGATTCGTATGTAAATCATACGACCGAGGAAATAAGTAGAAGGTGAATCCATTGGATATTCTTGGAGCTCTGGACCAAGAAAGAATCAAATCTTCTTCCAAAGAAAATTGGATAATCATATGCCATTTGTCAAGAATTCCCCCACCGCACATTCTTAGAGACCCCAAGAACCAAAGACGTACCTATAAATGAAATCAAATAAGGGTTTTTACTTTCTAAATAAATCCACCAAAGTGAGATTAAGAAGACCTGAAGCATCCATAATCTCTAATGCTGAGAGTGAAAGGTGAGGTGAACCATCATAAAGATCTAGAACCTTTGGGTAAATCGGTATAGTTGGAAAGGATGGAAGAAATTCTCAGATGGAGAATAGATGAAATGGATGCAGATGAGTAGGAGAATAGGGTGGATAGAGATCTTCCCCCACTCCAATGGAGGGGGGGGTGTCGGTGCCACAGCCATCCCTGCCTAGGGCATCCCAAGGAAAAGCATCATGATAATTTGTCCCTATGTAGACACATAATAGATATTTAAATGTAAGAGAGTGAAATTTTTAATTTTATTTTTTTAAATATTATATAGGTCATTCTCATGGAAACTTTTCCATTAAACAAATAAATTTTGTGCCTAATGTGGTAAAGGTAAAATTAAATTAATCCATTAATAATTAGGATGAAGAATTAAGGCCTTATCACTTAGTTTTAACTTATATTAAGGTGATTAATTTTATCACAGTTACAATTCATACTGACAAAAAAATAAAAGGATCCTATTTACCTAATTTAAACTCCTAATTCCAAATTTGGAATAAAATTTTCAAATTTCAATTTCAATAAGTTGAAGAATGTATTTTCAAAAATCAGCATGAAAAATGTAGAGAAAACTATTTTTTAGAAAAATTAATTTTATGCATAAAACTTAGTTTATTTTTATCCCATGATTAGAAAAAAAAATTAAATGAATTTTAATTTTTTTTATTGAATTTATAATATATACTTTTCATTAAAATCCTTCACAAACAGTGATTAAATTAATTTATTAAGAAAAAAACATTATGCGCATAAAAATAATTTTTTTTTAGAAAAACATATCCTTTATTTTCAAATGATTTTTATTTTAATTTATAGTTAATTGATAACCAGTGAATTTGTTTTTTTCATATGTAAGGAATAATATTTTTTTATACTTTAGCTAGTATTATTCATACCCACAAATCCAATGGCTAGATGATAATAATTATATTAAATAATAATATTTTAATAGAATATCATAATTTATTTAAACTCATTGTTGTGTGTAACTTAAGATATCAAAGAAATAAAATATATTTATAGAGAATTATTTTATAAAATATCTGGGTGATACATTCATACCTTTCATAACCTACCAAGATTCTAAGAAATTTATTAGATATGGTAGTGAAAGTTAGTTAGATCATGTTGTTGAAAAGAAATAAATTGTTCATATTAGTGATGTACCGATAGTGAATGAATTTGTGGATGTATTTTCTAATGATTTTCTTAGTGTTATTACTGATCATGAATTTGAGTTTATTATTGAATTAATTCCTAATTCTATGACTATTTCAAAATCCCCTTATCAAATGTATCAAGTAGAACTTTTTGAATTGAAAACGATGTAGCAAGAGTTACTAGATAAAGGTTTCATTCATCCTAGAACTTCATCATGAGGTCCTACAATTTTATCTGTTAAAAATAAAGATGGTTTAATGATACTTTGAATTTATTATAGAGTCTTTAATAACATCACTATTAAGAATAAGGATGTAAGATCCCACCTTTTTCTAGGAACTCCCCTCTTTGAGTTTTTCATTGAATCTCTTTTGTTTGGAATTTCCTCTGTCTTTAAACCATGTTGGTTGAGTCTTATTTGGATAAGAATGGATTTTTTTGGTGAAAATATCCTAAATTTTGGATATGTATGATTTTTAAATTAATTTATTCTGGATATAAACATATTAAATGTGCTTTTGAGGGTTTTCTATGAGTTTGGAAGGCTTTAGAGGTGATTTGGGTGTTTTTTGAGAAAGATGGGATTGAAGCTATATGAAGGGTATTTACAAGCCGTGTAAATGTAATACACAACATGTAACTACTATTGGCCAGATGCCATGAAATGTATAATGGCCATGAATTGTGTAAGAACCTAAGTTTTCATATGAGGTACATATCCTTTTATTTTTGGTTTAAATGCTTTGTTGTGGCCTCATGTGAATTATTAGCTTGATCATAGGTGTTTTGGAGGTGTTTGGGGCTTGTTTGGAGGTTGAAACCTTGTTTTGGAATGAAAATGACTTGGCACGCAGTTTGTGCACGACATATGAACAATTAGTATAAACCATGTGATAGTTTTGAAAACTGAAGTTTTTGGATAGAGCGGTTCCACACGGTTGCTGCAGGGTTAGTCAAACTGTGTGGGGCAACCTTGAAAAGCACCCCTCTTTGGAAGAGATGTGTGCATGGTTTCTGCACAGTTTGGGAAACCTTATGGGTAAACCATGCGACACTTCCTTGGTGTTTTAAAAAAAATAAAGCTAAAAATAATTTCTCTTTTTAAACCCATTTTGGATTTTCTTCTCCCATGCATAGAATCTCACCTTAGATCTCCCCTTTTGGAGCCTAAGATAGTCTTGGAGCCTGATCTTTTGTCCGACTTCTATTTTGATCGCTGATCATCTCTACATATTTGTATTGGAATGGTATACATTCCTTTTTAGTCATTCTTGAATCTTCAGAACAACGAATGCACTATTTGGATTTAGTCTCGTATGCCCTGATATCATGTTCTTCATCTGTTATTCATATTTATCCCAAACCAAGATGAATCAAGTCTTGATATTGGATGTGTTGTCTACTACCAAGGTGAGGTAGTTTGTCTATACTTTCCTTTGGCTTTTATTGGTGTTCTTCAGGCATTCGGCCGATATTCCATCCATTAAACTTTTTCGAAAGGTCTTGTTTTTGAGTGAGTAGCTTTTAGTAGTTGTAGTTGGACCTAGTGAGGTTTACCATGGGTTCCATTTAGGTGAGTTGGCACCCATTTCTCGTTTTGAGGTCAGTTGAGGGGTGATACATAAGGGAATTGCTTGTTTATTCCCGTTTAAACCACCCAAGGAGTGTATGATTGTGCTTTCCTACTTGGAGGAAGGCCTTAGATGCCTTGATAGATTGAGTGGCTTGTTTAAGAGATGTACTACCTCCTTGAATATTGATATCATGTGACACAATGACTTTTTTGATATCTTGTATTATATGAAATGTGTTGATATGGGTGCTTGTGCTTTCCTAGTAGGAGGAAGGCCTTAGATGCCTTGATAGATTGAGTGGCTTGTTTAAGAGATGTACTACCTCCTTGCATATTGATATCATGTGACACAATGCCTTTTTTGATAGCTTGGATTATATGAAATGTGTTGATATGGGTGGGTATACCTATATGATGTGGTTAAAGGCGTATTAAATGGATAATATGGGAGGGTAGACCCATATAAATTGTGAGTGGTAATTGGTTTGCATGAGTGGGTATAATCATGGCCTGTACTTATTAACCTGAGTGGGTATACTCACCTGGTTATAAATTTTTAATTTGAATGCTTGACTACTTGATTGAATGGTTTGATAGATTCCTTAGACTGCTCTCGTTGGATCTAGAACACGGTAGTGGATGCCTTGGGTTGACTATGCCCCTTGGGTCTTTATTCTGTGGGATGCCTCGGGCCTTGCTACCCTATGGATCCAGCTTTCTTGGGCTCGTTAAAACTTTCTACTGCCATGCTCCTAGGACCCCAACCAGTGCCTAATCGAGTTTTCACCAGGGGTTCCCACGGGACTCGATGGGATGCCTTGGACATGCTCTTTGTATCTGTCCCTCAGTGGTCTTGATATTAATTACTTGGATGCCTTGGTCTACTGGCACCTTGTATCCAGCCCAAGGGGTCTACACTTCACTATAAGACATGGTCGTGGGATATTTGACTTCACTATACAGTGTGGTCGTGGGATACTTGGATTCTCCATACAGCGTGGCTATGTTTTCATGATACAGATGGATGTATGGTGTGGTAGTGTGACTTGCTTGTTACTTAGTTATAGCCTCCTTGTTAGGAGATGACTCTCTTTTGTAGGTAGCCTTGACGGCTGTTTAGTTTTACTTTATAGTAGACTTATGCCATGTGCATATACACTTATTTACCGGCTGTTTACACTTGCTATCATCTTTGTAGAATTTCTATTAGATTTTTATGGACCTGGGTGGTTTCCTACTAGGATATTTATCTAACACCATATTTGGGCTTCCTTGGTTACCCAAACAGATTATATGGTTTCACGTGATGATAGGGGCAAGCGCCCTAGTACTGGTTGTTGACTTTGGCTTTGGAGTAGGGGGACATAGGACCAAGATGAGGATTGTGATGCTAGGATACCTTTTTGGTCTTTTGTTCTTTTTGGGATACTTGTATTGTATTGTATTTCCATGTACTGTTCTAGCTGATTTCTAGATACTTGAACCATCTACATCATTTTGTATATGAGACACTTCTGGTTATTGATATTTATTCTTGTTTGTATTACTTTCAGTATTTGACTGGTTATTTTGGTTCTTTTATCTTTTGTATATTTGACTTCCGCTATGATAATATGGTAACAGAGGCATAGTCGCCCCACTAACCTACCTAGGACCTCACTTCTAGTCAGTAGCCTTTGGCATTTGGGGAGATAAGCTTGAGGCCATGTGACCAACCGGGATCAGGGCACCATTTTGTGTGGAATCTGGGTCCAGGATGTCGCAAAGTGGTATCAAATGATTTTTCTTTTCTGGTTTGACTTACTATTTGGTGACATTATACAGGGATAGGAAGGAAGTGGAGTTTCGTAATAAAATGTGTCTGGGAGTAGCTACCCTGTGTATAGGGAAAAACCAAATTTCCTCAAATTGATTTTTTATTTTCAGGTTTTTCACTATTACAGTTGATTTTATTTCACCGTTGGGTGATGCACATGATTTTTTCTATTACTGTTGATTCAATTTTGGGTTTTATTTCAGTTGCAACCCGAAGAGATAAGGGTGTGCCATCTCATGCATCATATAGACACTTGTTATAATCACATTCCATGCATTATGCTATGCCATATAAGATGCATTAGTTATTTCATGTTGTTGTAATAGTTTATGTGACAGCTATGCCTGTTATTATGTTAGTTGGGTGTAGTTGATAATGTTGTGGCATCATATTTCAATTCATAAGGAGTATGGGACCTTATGAATTGGAAAATGATACACCAATGAAATGTAAATGTTAAATAAACTTGTTACATCTATGGTTTTAATGGGAGACAAGTTTTGGGTTCATGAGGTGTTATGGGCCCTTATGGATTTAGGAATTGGTAAACCCTTGGTGTAATTTCATGGGTAACTAAATGTGAACTTGAATGAAAATAGAAACTTTAATGGTGAATAGAGACTTAAACTAGACCCGACTTTTGAGTGGGTGAGAGGCATAGTTTCTGGTGGTTTGTTGGCTGTTCTTATACAGTTATAGCTTTAGGATAATGTTGTGGGGTTGAATTGGTTTTTAGTAGGGTTCTGACATGCCCTACGCTTTTGATCTTTGTGCCTTGATGTTCTTCTTTCCTAAGGCATGCGTTTTTCATTTTAGATACATGCCACCATGACGACCTATAGTGGTATGCTGCAATGGAGGCAATGAAAATACTTTAGAGATGGTGGGCCACATGCTACTACTTGATCCTCCAATTATGTTAGATGCGGTACCTGAGGCTGTTTCAAAAATAGGTGCTAAGGCACAATTCTGCGAGGGTTTCTTTCGCTATATGAAAACTTTACAAGGAGCACCACAGCCAGCCCCGACTATTGCTAAGCTGACATGGGTGTTCCAGCAGGATCCTCCTACATTTCCAGGGATGGAATACCACAATATTTAGTGCTATGGCTAGAGACAATGTTTGAAATTTTTGAGCATATGGAGATGCCTTCAGAGCAGAGGGTCAAGCTCATGATGTATATGCTATGTGGAGCGGTGAAGCGTTGGTGTGATGTTTTAAACCAAGATTATGGGCTATGGAATATGGGTTGGAATGAGTTCCAAACCTACTTCTATGACTACTTTTACCCTATAAATTTGTGAGTAGATCAGGATAGTGAGTTTATTCTTCTAGATAAGGGTGCGATGATTGTTATGGAATACTTAGCATGCATTATGGAGCTACAGTGTTTGGTACCGATGTATCTTACTGATGAACTATTTAGGGTGATGTACTTTGGGGAAGTTATCAAACATACTATCAGATCTCAGGTAAACATGTTCAGGTTGCCTTATATTATTGTGATTGTGAATCAGGTGCTGATTATAGAGCGAAACCTGAGGGAAGTTGTGGGTACAGAACATGGGAGTTCTGTTTCTCGCCCTAGTAGAACTACATCTTCAGGAAGAAAGTGTCGTTTCGAGGATTCCCATAATGTGAGTGCTACTCAGGCTGTGGGTTCAGGAAGTTTGGTGTTTTTTCATCAGTGTGGTAGGATATCCCACATGAAAAAATCAGTGCGAATGTGACCTAGTCGAGTGCCGATTTTATGGAAGGATGGGGAACTTGAAGTGGTTTTGAAGGACCTTCCCTCCACCTATGAGTGGTAGGAGGTCAGCTCTAACATCAAGATTAGGATAAGTTTTTTCAGATCTGCGCCAGGCTGGGAGTTGGAGTAGTGTAGGTCAGTCAGGCTAGGGCAGTGGTGGTTGTGGCTATGGTAGCCAGACACTGAGTTCTCAAAGAAAACAAGATCGATCAGCTAAGGGTAGCAAATTAGTGTCCCAGGGCTGCGAACCAGGCCAGACATATGCAATGCAATATACCCAATAGGGGAAGGATCTTGGACAGTCTACAATGATAGGTATGATATTTGTTGCTTCTATTATTTCAACTTCTCTTTTCGATACAAATTTCTCTCACAGCTTTATCTCTGCACGAGGGGTGAAAAGCCTTGGGCTTATTGTTTTACTTTCTAAGGGACTATTGATGCTATAAATACCATTGCGAGTTAAAACTGGTGATGTATTCTAGTGTATGGAGTGTCCCCTTGAGGTCATAGGGTTTCACTTCATCCGGGATCCTTATGTACTCAAGATGACAGAGTTTGACATCATTCTTAGAATGTATTTTCTCATTGCTTATCAAGCGTACATTGACTACTATCGCCGGAGGGTGACTTTCACATCACCAGAGGGTGTATCGTTTATTCAAAAGGGTGAATGGGGTGTCCATCTGAGCAGAGCTGGACCCAAGCATCTTGGTCTTGGTGGGATGACATCCCCGATTGGTAGTTTGATTCTGGATGACCAGGGAGTGAGTGAGGTAGAATTTACTCCAGTGGTTGAGCGCTTCAGAGATGTATTTTCTGATGACTTTTCTGATTTACCTCCGGATAGAGAGGTGGAGTTCTCAATCGAACTAGTTCTAGGAGTTGCGCTGGTATCCATTCCTCCTTACAGGAAGGCTACGATGGAGTTACAGGAGCATAATAGGTAGCTAGGGGATTTGGTGGAAAAGGGGTTTATTAGACCCAGTACTTCTCCATGGGGTTTTCCTGTCCTTTTGTAAAAAAGGAAGACAAAACTGTCAGTCTATGTGTGGATTATCGAAAATGGAACAATATGACAGTTAAAAACTGACATCCCTTACCACAGATAAATGACATGTTTGATTAGCTTCGAGGATCTTGAGTGTTCTCAAAGATCTACTTGAGGTCAGGATATCACTAGGTGCAAGTTTGACCTGAAGAAATCTCTCATACTACCTTTTAGAGCAGGTATGGGTAATATGAGTATCGGGTTATACCGTTCGGTCTTACTAACATGCCGAATGCTTTCATGGATTTGATAAACCGAGTGTTCTATACTTACTTGGATTCTTTTGCGGTGGTTTTTATGGATGATATCATGGTGTATTATCACAATCGATACGACCTGCCAACCATCTTGAGATAATTTTGAATAAACTGAGAGAGAATTAGTTATATGCTAAGATCTCAAAGTGACACTTTTGGATAGATCTGATTCATTTATTAGGTCACATCATCTTAGAGAGAGGAGTGTCAGTGGACACAGAGAAGGTGAGAGATGTAGTTTCCTGGGAATAGCCCAAGAATTTTTTTAACATATGGAGTTTATTAGGGATAACTGGTTACTACAGGAATTTTATACAGGACTTGTCATGCTTAGCAAAGCTGTTGATGGGCTTAAATAAGAAGGGTGTGAAGTTTGTGTGGTCATAACCTTGTGAGACAGCCTTTCAGGAGCTAAAAGGGAGGCTAATGTCAACACCAGTCCCGATACTGCTAGAGCAGGGAAAGAGTTACACATTGTACTATAACACTTTAGGTATTAGTATATGGGTAGTGTTAATATAGGGAGAGCAATTCATGGTGTACGGGTCTCGACAGCTGAGGCCTCACGAGAAGAATTACCCTACACGCAATCTTGAGTTGGCTTCATTTGTTCATGTGTTGTGCTGTTGGAGGCACTATTTATTGGGAGAGCATTTTGTGGTGTTCACAGAACATAAAGTCCTCAAGTATATCTTAACATAGCATGATATAAATTTGAGGCAGTGAAGATGGGTGGAGTACCTACTTTCCTTTGACTTTGAGCTTACCTACATGCTTGGAAAGGGAAATGCAGTAGTTGATGCACTGAGTAGGAGGGCTCCGATACAGGCAGTGAAACTACCCATTAGCGAGTGGTAGCTTATGTCATTGTTCTTTGAGATGCATCTGGAGGTGCATGATAGACAGGGGTGAACTTTTATTTCATCCTTAACTGTTTCCTCAACCCTACTGTATAGATTTAGGATGAGGTTGTTATCAGATTTAGAAGGTCTAGTTCTACGGGAAGGTATGGTAGGTGAGGACCCTCCTACTAGTTAGATGGTAGGCGATGATGATATCTTTCATATCTATGGATGTGTTTGGGATATAGTGGATATACATGAATATTTTATGTGGTAGTTTCATGCTTTATCTTGGCAGTGCATCCCGGGGTTACCAAGATGTACTGTGACTTGAGACGTTAGTACTGGTGGCTAGGAATGAAGAGAGAGGTAACTGGTTTTGTTAATAGGTGTTCCTCCTGTCAACAGGTGAAGGTAGTGAATCAGTTAAACATTGGGTTTTTACATCAATTACCTATCCTAGATTTTAAATGGGGTGATGTCACAATTGATTTTTTGATGGGTTTCCTGAGGTTTCCTCAAGGTAATGATGTTGTGTGGGTTGTTGTGGACAGGCTTATGAAGGTCATACATTTATTCTCAATCTAGGAGACCTTCAGTGTTGATGATCTTGTAAATTTGTACATTTGAGGGGTGGTACAAATTCATGGGGTACCGTGTAATATAGTTTTAGATCAGGATTCCCACTTTACATCTCGTTTCTCATAGAGTTTTCAGGGGGCGCTAGGTACATAAATTTTTTTGAGCACAACATACCTCCCTCAGAATGATGGCTAGTTAGAGTGTACGATACGTGCTAGAGGACATGCTACGAGCATGCGTCCTTGATTTTGGGGGATATTGGGAGAGACACATTCCCCTTGTTGAGTTTTCCTACAATGATAGTTATAAGGTGATGATACAGATGGAACCGTACGAGGCTTTATATGGTAGGCCATGCCGTTATTCCATGTGCTAGTTAGAGGCAAGAGAGGTGGCTTTACTGGGACCGCGTCTTGTGTAGGAGACATCTGGGTAGGTCTATTTGATTCAGAAGTGGATGGATACTGCACAGTCTCATCATAAATCATACGCCAATCACTGCAGAAGACCTCTAGAGTTCAAGGTCGGGGATCAGGTTTTCTTAGGTGTTTCACCGAGGTTGGGACATAGGAAGATCAGGAGACAGGGTAAACTTTCACCGAGATATTTTGGGATGTTTGAGATTCTAGAGAGAGTCAGGTTAGTTGCATATCGGTTGCAGTTACCTCATAGGTACCAAGACATGCATGAAGTCTTCCATGAATCTCAGATGCACCTCTATCACTCAGACCTATCTCATGTTTTTCAACCTGAGGAGTTTGAGCTTCAGGTTTATGCATACTTTGAGGAGCATCTGTTTCGTATTGTTGACAAGATCACGAAGGTTATTCAAGGTCAGTCAGTTCCTATTGTATGGGTGCTATGGTAGCATGACCGTTTACCAGACGAGACTTGGGAGAGGGAGGCCGATGTATGTGCTCAGTGGCCGAAGTTGTTCTTAGATGAATCATGACCACCCTTCAGAGATAAATTCAGGGAAACTTTTATATAAGGGGGAATATTTTAAGAACCTGGGTTTTCATACGAAGTATGGATCCTTTTTTCAGTTTAAATGACTTGTTATGGCATTATGTGAATTCTTAGCCTGATCATAGGTGTTTTGTTAGTGTCTAAGGCTTGTTCAGAGGTCAGAACCACGTTTTGGGATGAAAATTATCTGGCACATGGTTTGTGCACAACCTACGCAGGATTAGTCTAAAATGTGCAAAGGGTCTGAAAACTATAGGTTTTTGGACGTAGTGGTTCCGTACGTTTAACGCACGGTTATTTAAACCCTGCTAGGTAACCGTGCAAAGTGACCCTCTTAGGTATAGAGGTGAGCATGATTTCCAAACAGTTTGGGAAACCGTGTAGGTAAACCATATAACCCTTGCTATTTGTTTTTTTGAAAAATTTAAATTAAAAATAATTTCTCTTTAAAATCCCATTTTTGGTTTTCTTCTCCTACGCATAGAAGCTCCCCTAATAGATCCCCTTTTGTTACCTAAGATAGTCCTTGATCCTGATCTTCCTTACAACTTCCGTTTTGATCACTGATTGTCTCTATGGATCCGCATTGGTAAGGCCAACATTACTTTTTAGTCATTCTTGATTCTTCGGAAAAATGACTGTGCTATTTGGATTTAGGATCATATTCCCTAATATCTTATTCTTCATCTGTTCTTTAGATTTATACCAAACTAGGATGAATCAATTCTTGATAATAGTTGAGTTATCTACTACCAAGGTGAGGTAGGTGGTATATACTTTCTTTCAGCTTTTCTTGGTGTTTTTCGGGCATTCGGTCGATATTACATCCATCAGAATTTTTGGTGAGGTCACGTTTTTGAGTGATTAGCTTGTAGTAGCTATAATTAGACCCATTGAGGTTGACCATGAGTTCTGTTTAGGTGTGTTGGCACCCATTTCTCATTTTTTGGTCACCCATTGGGTGCAACTTAAGGGAAGATCTTATTTGTGACTTTTTAAACCACCAAAGGGGTGTGTTCTTGTTCTTTCCTAGGAAGAGGAAGCCCTTATATTCCTTGATAGCTTGAGTGGATTTTTAGGAGAGGTAATACATCCTTTCATATTGATATCATGTGACACCATGACTTTTTTGATATCTTGGATTATATGAAATGTGTTGATATGGGTGGGTATACCTATATAAAATGGTTAAAGGCATGTTAAATGGATAATATGGGAGGGTGGGCCCATATAAATAGTGAATGGTAATTGGTTTGAATGGGTGGGTATACTCCAGGCCTGTTCTTATTGACGTGAGTGGGTATACTCACCTGGTTATGAATGTTTAATTTGAATGTTTGAATGCATGATTGAATGGTTTGATAGATGCCTTAGACTGCTCTCCTTGGATCTAGAACGTGAAAGTGGACGCCTTGGGATGACTCTGCCCCTTGGGTATTGATTATGTGGGATGACTTGGGCCTTGCTCCCCCATGGATCTGACTTTCTTGGACACACATAGGACTTGCTATTACCATGCTCCTAGGACCCCAACCAGTGCCTAATCGAGTTTCTTCTAGGGATTCCCATGGGACTCAATGGGATTCCTTGGACATGATCCTTCGATCCGGCCCTCCGTGGTCTAGATATTAATTACCTAGATTTCTTGGTTTTCTGACACCTTGGATCCAGCCCTTTGGGTATATACTTCACTATATGGTGCGGTCGTGGGATATTTGAGTTAACTATATGGCCTGGTCATGGGATAATTGGCTTCTCCATACAGCATGGTCGTGGTTGCATGATATAGATGGATGTACAGCGTGGCCAAGTGACTTTCTTGTTACTTGGTTATAGTTTCCTTGTTAGAAGATGGCTCTATTTTTTTGGTATCCTTGAGTGATGTTCAATTTCACTTTACATTAGACTTATGCCATGGGCATATGCACTTATTTAAGAGTTGTTGACACTTCCAAGCACCATTGTAGAATTACTGTTAGAACTGTATGGACCTGGGTGGTTGCCTACTAGGATGTTTATCTCACACTCTATTTGGGCCTCCTTGGGGACCCAAACAGATTATATGGTTGTAGGTGATGATAGGGGAAAGCGTCTTAGTAAAGGTTGTTGATTTGGGATTTGGAGAAAGGGAGCATAGGACCAAGTAGAGGCCTATGATGCTAGGATACCTTTTTGGTCTTTTTTTTCTTTTTTAGATACTTTTATTGTATTTTATTTCCATGTACTATTTTGGTTTCTTTCTAGATACTTGTACCATATACATCATTTTGTATATGAGACACTTTTAGTTATTGATATGTATTCCTATTTGTCTTACTTTTAGTAGTTGACTGGTTATTTTTATTTCTATATTTTCTATATGTTTGAATTCTACTTTGATACTCTGGTAATGAGGGCATAGTCTCCCCACTGACTCACCTAGGCCCTCAATGCTAGTTAGCATCCTCTGGAATTTGGGTATATGCACTTGAAGCCATGTGACCAACCAGACTTGGGGAACCATTTCAGGTGGCATCCGGGTCTAGGACATGACAAATTGATTCATGGTGTAAACTAATTACACACCATGAATCTACATCACATGATGTGTAATGTTTGGTATGGGTTAAATTCAACTAAGACAATGAAAATTTTAGCATAACACATAATTAATAAGTATACACAGTGTAATATACTTACATGCCGTGTAATTTTTTGGATTTTCAGTTTAAATGCCATGATGCATATGTTTTATCCATTTAATGTGATAATATCCTCTCTCTCTCTCAATACATAGGAAAATTATAGGAAATTTTGGAGTGCCTTCCTCCATTCCAAACATCATTTTCAAGTAATAGATCTCTGGTAAGTATTTTTTCTTAGATTTTCCGTCAATTTATATTATTATCTAGTTGTGATGGTCTCTTGACCATGTATGTTTTGGTTTTTGACCTTGATATTGTTGGATCTTGCTTCCTTCTTATGATCTTATATGAATTTCTTCTTAATTGTGTTACCCATTGAAAGCAATGTGTTAATCACTGATTAAAGGTAGGTAGTCTAAAACCTAACCATATGGTCTTTATAATTGATAAATTATGTGTAATATTGTGATTACACTGAAAAAAATTTAACATTAATTAATTGAATGAGAAATGATGATAAATCATGTGTTGGATTATTTCTGGGATCCCTTTAGATTCAATGGTATTGCGACTAGGCTTGTGGACACCCATTGGGTGAGTGTACACTGGATAAATGATGAATTGGAAAATGGTTTAAAATGTTTTTATCATTAAATTAGAATTTAGGTGATTTCATGGCATATATTCACTTTGGTAATTGCTTAAAACCTATTGATATGACTATTGATAATTTAATATATAAATGAAAGTCTAATTGAAAGACAAATGGTAGTTTTTATAATCAAAAATTTTGGCTAATGATGTGATATTATGATACACTTTTTGTTATCAATTGTTCAGTTTGGTGTTGTAATTATTATATAGAGGGATTAACCTAGTTTTATGATGAAATTATTATATATAATAATTTTCCTAAGTGATGATGAAATGATTTTATTTAGGGATATACCCAATGATGTTGAAATTGTTATATAGAGGGCCCGACCTAGTTGATGTTGAAATTAATCTACATATGGATTTTATCCAAGGATAAAATGATTATACAGAGGGATTTTCCCAATTTTTTGGTTATGTCATGGTTTATGTGGTTATAGTTGGCATGGTTATGCTACAAGCTGAAAGACATTCTGACATTTGGATGAGGTAGGTTGATTTATGTATTTTATTAATTGATTAATGTACAATTTTTTTATCATTTTATTAAATGAACCTATTATTAGAATATTTTTGTAAGACATGATTGTGTTGAACAACTAAGTTTCACTCACAACCTATTTGATCCACTATTTGGTACCCAATAAGATTACCTGGATCAAGGTTTTGTCAAGGGAAAGGGATGTTGTTAGTGATTATTGCTTTCAATAAGGGCTAGAGTTTGGAGATGGGATCTACATGGGGTTTGGGACTAGGTTCATTTGAGTTTATTTTTGTGTTAGATGGTTCTTTTATTTTTATTACCTCATTTTGACATTTAGATACATTTAGGACTATAATTACATGATTCATTATTATTTGGTTTATTAGTACCTTTTTTTATTCCTGGTTGTATAAAATATTGTTTCCTCTATTTTACATTACTTTGATATTTATTATTATTGTTAATTTCACTATGTTGTAACTCTATACCAGGGGATATAGTGTCCCTAATATATTAATCTCACCCCCGCTTCAAGTTAAAAGACTCTATAATATAGGAGGTATGATTGAGGTCCCATAACCAAACTGATTTCACCATGTGAGGGAGTGTCAGATTGGGTGTTGTTACAAAGTTTCATCAAATGAACTTTTTATTTTCTATTGTTTTTCTATTTGGGAAAGGTAGAAAGGATAATAGAATGTATTTAAACTTGGTAATGATATTTTTCATGAGAGTATCTAACCTATGTATGGTGGAAAATCTAGGTTCCTATGGATGGAATTGTTGTTCATGATGTTTTCTTGTTACAATTGATGTTATTTCACCTACGTTGTTTCATATGTTGTGTGATGTTATTGTTTCTTGAGATATATACTCTTTATATGATATAACATGGGATAAGTATGCATGTATCATGATAGGAACATAGGGACATATCTTGACATGAATTGTTTATGATAGGGACATTGCATGTGATATTTTTATTGATGAACCGTGACATTGGATACATGTTATAACTGATAAATGTAATGAAGGAACTACTATTTCATGAAAAAACACTTTTATGACTTGTTTAGAGGAACCATGAGACAATTTTTCTCTATTATTATCACATATTTAGGTTGAACTTATATTTATTCAGTGTTTTAAGGAGTGTATTTGTATTTTAGAGAAAATTATTCCCCATCGTCTTCAAGTTGAGTGTTAGGAGACTGGAAATATGCACGCTCCCAATATAGTTGACTCAAATATTCCTATAGCTCATGAGGGTTAGATGGATGTTTATATTCATGAAATAATCTTGAGGGTCATGTGATCCTTGGAAACAGAGACTATTCAAATAGTTCATTTGATGTCTAATCTGAAGGGAGAGTTTTATTTTTAGTATTTCCTATGTCCACGGGGAGGGATGCCCTCAGGCAACAGGTTCTGGATTAAGTCAGTCCAGTAGATCTTCAAGTACCTGGAGACACATATATATATGAGGGTGAATTTTTCTGAATATAGAATTTTTGGACCTTCCAAGAATTGGTGATAAATTCTAGAGCCTCTTGGGTAGCAAGAGGATTTATCTTAAAATGAATTCAAGGTGAAGTTCTTGAGACACTTCTATCTCAGGGAATTGAGGGATGAGAAGGTCATGAGTTCATGAACCTGAAATAAGAGAGTGTGTTAGTGATGAACTATTCTAGATATTTCACCAACTTGTAGATATTTGCGCCATATTTAGCTGTTGATGAGATATCCCTGGAGAGAAATATTTAGTATGATCTGCACTACGAGATCAAGTCATAGGTTAATGTATTTATCTTGAGTATATTTTCAAATGTGATGAATCAATCCCTCATCATAGAAGGGAATATAATAGAGGTGCCAAGGAATGACTAAGCTATTTTAGCAGGGAGAATTAGGATCTATTATTTTGGTGGAAAAAAGTGATTCTTCGATAGTTATCACTAATGAAATAGTAGGCCTAATAGTCATGGTAGTGGGAAGAAATATCAGAATTGTATTCCGTTAAAGTTATATCAATGTGTAAATGTGTGCCACATATGACCTTAGTGTCTATACCTCACATTGGAGTTCCATGCTTGAAGAAAGATGGGTCATCTTCATAATTTTTGCAGGAACTTCTCCAAGAAGAGTAGTGTAAGTGGATCGAGAAAGGTACCAAAGTCTGATAAGGACTTAACTACTACTCAGCAGATAGGTATCTAGAGTTCCACATGACATTTAGTTCAAGCCAGGGGACATAGAACCCTTGTGAAGGATCATCATTATAAGGAAGATGAAATAGCTCAGGGGATTCAGAATTTAGCCAAAGGCATAAAGGCTAGTCATCTGCACACTATGAAGACTACTCTGATAAGTGTTCATGTAGAACCTTTTAGGGTTAGAGGTACGATTCTTGTATCATCTACCCTTTATTTCATTTTTTATACATGAGAATCACATTCCTTTTTATCTTCACCTTTTTAAAATGTTTTTGGAATGTTTTTGGAAAGCATGGATGTTGTTTTGACAATTGATACACAATTGGGAGTGTAGTCAGGGAATATCAAATGTTGAAAGAAATTTCCTCTAGAAATTAGTGGTCACCAGGTATTTTGGGAACCATTTTAGCTGGAAATGAAAGGTTTTAATTTTATTATATGTATATATTTTCTAGTACTATAACATGATCATATCTACTATAATTGGAGGAGAGTTACCATTATTTCTCATGAAGGTGGCAATTATTCACACTAGGGTGAGTGGGATCTTTAGGCTATTCATATAGGACCAATTCAATGAAGATTATATTTTTTCAAGACCCAAATATAAATATATGTTTTACATGATGGTGGAATACAACATGATACTTTTCCTATCATAGTAGACCATTTTTAGTATTTCTTTCCTGAGAAGTTCAACAACTTACGACCTAAGTTGGAGATCGAGTTCATGATTGAGTTGGTGCCTAAAGCAGAGCTAGTTTCGATCCCAAATTATAAAATGGAACTAATATAGCTTTGTGTGTTGATAGTAATGTTGTAAGATATGAAAGATCAAGGATTCATATGACCTAGTAAATCTCTATGGGTTTCTCCAGTTTTTTTCACCAAGAAGGCTGTGGAGACTTTTCACTTATGTCTTCATTACATAGATTGAACCAAGTGATGTTTAAGAACCGGTATCCCCTTCCATATATTGATGAACTATCTGACCATTTGAGTGGTTCTAATATCTTCTTCAAAATTGACTTTAGATTAGGAAATCATCAGTTTAGTATGAGACCATTGTACATACCTCGGATTACTTTTAAGAGAATATATGGATTGTGTGAGTTTGTAGTGATGACATTTGGTTTGATGAATGCACCTACGGTATTCAGGACTATGATGAAACAAATCTTTCATAATTTTGGATAGGTTTGTGGTGTTTTTTGTCAATGAAATATTAATATACTCCCAATTTGTAGATAATCATGCCCAACATCTTGACATCATCTTGAGTACATTGACATATCATTTTCTTTACACCAAGCTAACCAAATACAGTTTTTGGATTTATAAAGTGAACTTCTTGGGTTATGTAGAAAGTTTAAACTATGGTATCTTGGGAGTGGACCAATAATATCTTTGAAATTCTGAGTTTTTGTATTAAGATGGTTATTTTTAGTGTTGTATCTAGGACTTATCCCATCTGCAAGCACCAATGTCCATGTTGATCAAGAAATGTGTGAAGTTTTTTTGGTTAGGTGCTTATGAGAGAGATTTTCAGGAGATTAAGAGAAGGATTAACTCAACACCTATCCTCACTTTACCTATGTTGGTAAAATCATATACTATATATTGTGACACATCCGTAGTTGGATTCAGAGCAGTTCTGATGCAGGAGGATATAGTGGTTTCATATGGTTCCAGACAGCTAAGAATGCATGGGACGAATTACCATACTCACATTATGGAGTTAGTAGTGGTGTTATATGACCTGAGATTCTTGAGACACAATATTTTGGGTGATAAGTTTGTTTTTTACGTAGACTAAAAGAGCCTCAAGTATATATTTTCTCAGCATGACTCAAACATTCAACAGAGGGGGTGGGTCAAGTATCTGTAGTCTTTCGACTTTGAATTATTTTACACATAAGGAAAGGGAAATGACATGGCCAATTACTTAAGATTTAAGTCTTAGATAGAGGTATTTTGGGAGCCTTGTGATGAGTAGTGGACGATGGAACTCTTTACATACATTCCTCTAGATCTTCAAGAGTCCCATGGATGAGTACCTATGAATTTGAAATTTTATCATACCCATTCTTCTAGACTAGATCAAGAAAAATCATTTATTTTATCCAGAGGTATTATCTATAAGGGATAGTTTATATGGTGTGGATCCACCATCATGTTGGTGTCTTGGATGTGGTAAATCATTATTTTTTGTGACTAAGTATGGGTTCCTATGAACTTTCATGGGGAGTTTTTTTGGAGAGTTTCATGTTTCCAAATGAGTGGTATATCCTAGTTTGATGAATATGTATCATGATCTCCATAGAGATTTTTGGTGGTTAGGAATAAATAAGAAGGTTTTAGGATTCATGGATAAATTATTCACCTATCATTAGTTTAATATTGATAATCTGAGGTCTACTAGGATATTCCGACCTCTTCCCATTTCATAATAAAAATTGGATGATGTCACTAGGAATTTTTTATAGGATTATCTAGGAAATATTGAAAGAATGATGCACTATGGGTGATCATGGATTTACTAAAAATGATATTTCACTTCTTGAATACTCGGTATACCTTCACCATTGATAATCTAGGTAGTCATTACATGCATGATATAGTTCAGTTTCACAGTGTTCTTAGGAGTATCACTTATGATAGAGATCATTATTTCAGACCTCACTTATAGAAAGGCATTAAGAAGTCTCTGTGATCATATGTTATTTTGAGCACAACCTAACATCCTTAGACTAACAGTGAATCTACGCAGAATATTCAGGTTTTGGAGGATATGTTACAAGCCTATATTTTGGATTTCGATAACTCATGGGAGTAGCATATGGCACCTCTGGATTTTGTATATAATAATAGCTTCGAGGCATCAATATATATGGAAAATTTCTTGGATTTTTTTGGAATTATATTTCATTATCCTCTTTTGTTGTTTGGATGGAGGAGAGCCAGTGCTTGTTAGACCTAGTCTTATGCAGAAGACATCTGAATAGGATCAATTGACTAAGAAGCAGCTGGTGACCACATAGAGGAGGAAGAAATCTTACACTGACCATTTTAAATGACCTTTGGAGTTTAAGGTTGGTAATTTTTTTTCATTAGGGTGTCACCTAGGTTGGGGTAACATTGTATTAGGAAATAGGGAAAGCTAACATCTAGGTTTTTTGGCCCGTTTGAGATCATGGAAAGGGCCAGTCTAGTAGAGTACTGATTATCCCTTCCACAGTGTTATAGTGTCATGAATGATGTGTTTAATGTGTAAAAACTTCAAATATATCATCCTAACACTTCTCATATTGATATAAATTGAGGACATTGATCTTTCTTTAGATTCTTCCTTTAAGGAGAATATGATAAAAATTGTGGACCACAGTGAGAAGTATCTTTGGGGCAGGACTATACCTCTACTTTGACTGTAGTCGTAGCATGGGTGTGTTCAGGAGGAGAACTGAGAGAGGGATTCTGATATATGATAATAGTGTCAAGACTTGTTCACTGAGACCCCATAGTGAAGCTTGGAGTATCTCAGGGATGATCTGTTTTATGGTGGGGAGGTTATAAGATCCTATCTTTTTATAAGTACATCTATCTTTGATTTTTTCATCAAATATTTTTTTGACTTTCCTTTTCATTTTAACCATGTCAGTCGAGTCTCATTCAGAGATGAAGAACTTTTTTGTGGTAAACGATCTAATTTTTGGGGATGGATGTTTGTTTGAATTAATTGAGTATAGGTATAAACATGTTAAATGGGATTATAAGGGTTTTACATGGGTTTGTAAGGTTTGATATATGATTTTGGTGTTTTAATAGAAGATGGTATTAAGGATATCAGTAGTGAATTTACAATCCATGTAAATGAAATACACACCATGTAACTGCCACTGACTAGATTTCGTGAAATGAGTATAGGCCTTGAACTAATTCACGGAATGTACGGATTATTCACCATGAATTAACATTACATGACATGTAATGTTCAAGTAGAGATAAATTAACACAAGGCAATGTGAATTTCAGTGTACCTCATTATTAAAAATTACACACTATGTTATATACTTACACACCATGTAAGTCACGGGGATGGATGCTTAAAGTCCACAATGCATATGTTTTATTTGTTATATCAACTAAAAATTCTCTATCTCAATACCTAGGGTAATTCTTGGTGAATTTGGAGTGCCTTTATTTATTTTCAATCTCCCATTCAAGAAATCAATCTCTAGTGAGTTGTTTTTCTTAGGTTTTCCATTCATTTCTATTGTTCTCCAATTTTAGCAGTGGAATATCTTTATCAGGGATGTTTTGGGTGTTGATCTTGATCTCATTGGATCTATATTTTTTTCTTGTGATATTTTGTATCTTCTATCTCATTGGCGTTACCCATTGGAACCACTAGGTAGTCATTGTTTAAAGGTATGTCGTCTAAATCCTAACCCTATGGTCTATTTAAATGAGAAAGTATGTGAAATATTGTGATTGCACCAACAAAACATGTGAATTAACTAATTGAATTAGGAATGATGGTAAATCCTCGATTGGAGTATTCCTTGGATCACTTTGGATTCAATGGTATTGTGATCTGGCTTTTGGTTACTTATTGGGTGAGCGTACCCTGGATAAATGATGAATTAGTTAAGGGTTTAAAGTGTGTTTAGAATGACATGAGATTCCAAGTGGTTAGTTGATGTTGAATCACTTTGGTAATATCTTAAGTTCTATTGATATTACCATTGATAATTTGATGTATCAATAAAAGTGTAATTGAAATACAAATGGTAGTTTTCATAATTAACAATTTAGTCTTATGATGTGATATTATGATATCCTTGTTGTTTTTACTTGTTTAGTTTGATGTTATAATGATTATATAGCAGGCTTGGACTAGTTTGATGCTAAAATGCTTATATAGTGGGCTTGTCCCAGTTGATGTTGACGTTATTATATATAGGTATACACCTGGTGATGGTAAAATTCTTACATAGAAATCCTGAACTAGTTGATCCTATAATTATTATATATAGGTCTATCTGATGAAGGCTGAAATGTTTATACAGATAGATATTCTTGGTCGTTTGATTATTCCATAGTTTATGGTTATATTTGAAATGGTTTTTCTACGTGCCCAGAGGCATTTTGGCATGGGTCCAAAGTAGTTTTTTATATATTATATTAATTGATTAATTAATACACATGATTATCACTTTTTACAAGCACTTATTTCCAAACTGGTTTTTTAGACATGGTGGTGTCGACCTACTAAGTTTTACTCAAACTCTATTCATAACTCCTTTTGGTACCTAAGTTGATTACATGGGTGAATTTTTGAAAAAGGTCAAGGGACCTTATTGTTTATTGTTACATACTGGTTGGGTTGGAGTTTGAAGACGGGACCCGTAGGGGGTTTAGGACCGAGGTTATTTGAGTTTATTTTGTGTTAGCTAGTTATTTTATTTTTATTACCTATGTTTAATATTTATATATATTTTATCGTATCATTAAATGATTCATTATTTTTTATTGGTTTCTCCTTTTTCTTCACAGTTACATGAAATATTATTTCGGCTATTTTCTGTTACTCTGATATTTATTGTTTTTGGTTATTCCGTTGTGTTGTAACTCTGTCCCAGGGGGTATAGTCTTCCTACTCTATTAATCTCACCCTCAATACTAGTTTACATCATTAGGCACATGGGGATATGCACTTGTGGTCTTGTAACAAAACTAATTTGGCCACATGAGAGAGTTCCAGATCAAGGGATGTTACAAAGTATCATTTTCCTCATATCAATTATTTTTTTGGTAAGCTCTAGGGAGTGAAATATTTATCAAAGATTGATCTTAGGTATGGGTATCATCAGTTTAAGTTAATGGAGGAAGTTATCTCAAAGACCTCATTTTAGACATGATACAAGTGTTCTAATTTTTTATTTATTTCCTTTTGGGTTTTATAATTCACTAGCTATATTTATGGATCTTATGAATAGAGTATTATATTACTATTTTTATAAGTTTGTGGTTTTTTTATTGATGATATATTGGTATATTCTAAAATTCATGAGGATCATGGAAGACACATAATGATTTTTTTCAAACCTTAAAATAAAATAAACAACATGTAAAATTTAGTAAGTGTGATTTTTTTTACAAATAAATTCTTTCCTCAAGCATAATTTTTTCTAAAGATGACATAACTATTGGCCCTATTAAAACTAAAGTTGGTGAAGAATTCCCAAGTCCTGAAAATGTTATATATATTTGTATTTTTCTTGGATTAGTGTGTCACTACCGAAAATTTATTGAAAACATTGGTCTGCTATCTCACCCATTAACTATGTTAATATGAAAAGGAGTTAAATTCATCTAATTAAAAGAGTATGATAATTGTTTTTAGAAACTGACAATAATATTAGTGAATGATTATACTTTCTAAATTCCCTATATAAAATTATAATTTCTTATTTAAAATGATTCTTCATTAAATGGACTTGGTTTTATACTGATGCAGAATAAACTATTAATTTCTTATACTATACGTCAACTGAAACCTCCTGAGTTAAATTATCATACACATGATCTAGAATTATATTCTTCGGTTTTTTTTATTTTAAAAAGTATATATATCATTTATATGGATTAAAGTGTGAAATATATAATAATTATAAAAGTTTGAAGTATATATTCACTCATAAAGATTTGAACTTCAGGTGAAAAAGATGGTTGAACTGATTAAGGATTATGAATGAATGATTCATTACCATACCAGAAAATCAAAATAAGTAGTTGACACATTTTTATGGAAAAATAATTCTATATTAACTTTGATACCTTTATAACATGACCCTTTTTAATTATTTTTTGAATTTTTTCCTCAAAATTGTGCATACAGGAATATCCTTTATTTAGTTTCTGATGTCAGTACAATTTTATCTATCAGAATGAAATATAAAATCCTTGATGGAGGATTGTGTTTTATATGAAAAAATATATTATGTTAATAAGGGAATGTTTCTGGAGTTTAAATTTGATAAAGATGGTTTTTTTAGATTTGAAAAAAGTTTATGTATAGCTTGTGATTCCCAGTTAAAGAAAGAATTATGGAGTGAAGCTCATAGTTCCCCATTTTCCATTCATCTTGGAAACACTAAGATATATAGATATCATTAAAAGTATTACTATTGGGATATAAATAAAACATATATTGATGAACTAACCATGAAATATTTTTCTTGAAAATGTGTTAAAGAAAATAAAAATTATTAAAGGGGATCTTTCATCCTTTTCCAGTGCTGGAGTGGAAATGGGAAAATATATGTATGGATGTCATGATGGGTTTACCAAAGATATCTCAAGGTAATAATGAAATTTGGGTTATTATTTATTGATTAACTAAATCTACACATTTCCTTCATTTTCATGATATTATTTCTTTAGATCATCTTTCACAACTATATCTCAAGGATATAGTTAATTTATGTAGAGTTCCTTTCTCTATTATATCTAACCATGATCCAAGGTTCACTTTTAATTTCGGGAAATTAATTAAGAAGTTGTTGGGTACTGAATTAAAATTTAGTACATATTTTAATCCTCGATCTTGTGGATAGTATAAGAAAATAGTTCAGACCTTGAAGGATATGATTCATGATTTTTAATGGATTAAGAGGGAATTTGGGATCAATATCATTAATTGTTTTAGTTTTATTATAATAAAAGTTTTCATTCTAGTATACATATAACACCTTTTGAGGTAATATATGGAAAGTATTGACTGACTGCATGTTTTTTTGGATGAAGTAAGAGAAAGGAAGTTTATGGGACTAGATTTAGAAGAGGAAATATATGATAAAGTGAAGATAATTCAGTAATATATAAGGATAACATAGATTAAGAAGAAAATTTATTTTAATAACCAGAGGAAATATATTTCATTCAACGTAGGTGATCATGTTTTTCTTAAATTATCTCCATGTAAAAGTGTTATGAATTTTGTTAAAAAGGATAATACAAGTCTATGGATCTCTGAATCATATTAAATATTAGATAAATATTTATTAGTTTCTAACCATGTGGCTTCTCCTATGAGTTTATCCCAGGTATATAACATATTTATTGTTTCGATGTTAAGAAACTATGTTCCAGACTCATCTGATGTTTTGATCTCTGAAGTAATTCTATTGGAAGATAACCTTTATTATGTGTAAAAACAAGTATATATTCTTCAACATAGAGAGAAGGTGTTAGGTAGTATGATAATTCATCATGTTTGGGATTTTTTGGAAAAATCATTTGGTTGAAGAAGAAATATGGGAATCTAAAAATTATATAAGGGAAAGATATATCCACTTGTTAAAGTAATGAATAAAATTTTGTGGATGTAATTTAAAAAAAGGAGGGGGTGTAAAATCATAATTACTATTAGAATAAATAATTTTCATGTATTATTAATATTAATTAATTATATTCTATATAGTTATACTCATTATTAGAATATTAATAAATTTTCTATTCAAAAAGGAAAATAGTTTTTTTATTACTAAATTTTTTTATATATATTTTTTTATTTAAAGGATTATTTCAAAATTATATAATTTGAATTTGAAAAACGAAATTCATTTTTAAACCCATCATTTCAAAATTATCCTAAGGTGACATTTTGCGATTTGTCTGAAAAGATTAATTCTTATGTGAATAATGTAAAATGCCGGTTTTTATAATATTGTAATTTCCTTTAAAAATTAAAACTATTCATTAAATTGGATCTCAAAGTAACAAAATTATTATTTAATTAGATATAATATAATTTTGATCTTTATTATACCTCATTTTGGTATAATTACATTTTTGGGGTAAATACACATTTTTCTAAAAAAAACTATTTTTCATTGTGTTTTGTGTTTTAATATTAAATTAATTTATTTCACATATTGAAATTGAATCGTGAAAAATGTTTACAATATTTAGGATCAAAAGGTACAAATTTGGTAAATAGTTCCCTTTTAATTTTGGTTATTATTAATATTATCCAAGTACATCCACATTTCTAAAAAATTTCATCTTAATTACATATTTTTTTGATTTTTATCTTTATAATATTTAACTAAAATATAATGTCAAAATTGTCACTTTCCTACTTTTAATATCTATAATATTTTGTGACATAGATAAAAAAGCTTATGTTTGGTTACATATGGATATTTGAAACTTAAATATTTTTATTAGATTAATTTATTTATAAATATTAGTGATTAAATAATTAACTTAAATACTAATTCAATGCCGACACAATATGTATTCAAGTAATAGAAAAGTAAAATAAATGGTTCTAAAAATATTAAAAATAAAGTAATTTTCAACAATTATTGTGTTACATGAATTTTTTAGATAACTTTAAAATATTAAATATGTGTTAAAAGATTATATTCGAATTCATTTTCTATCATGTTGTTTTCAAATTCAAATTAAATAGATAATTCCAAAAATCATATTAAGTATATTTTATGATAAATAATGTTTTATTAAGTGATTTAAAATTTATAAAAATCCAATCTTAGGAAAAGTGATTAGGATATAGTTTAAAATATTGATCATGGTCTATTTAAGGAAAATTTTCATATAACTAACCATCATGGGTCAACTAGATAAGCCTCCAAAAATGGACTAACACAGTGTGTTGAGGTGAAACAAGGTAAGAGAAACAAGTCTTTCAAATATCAAAACAAGAAAAAAAACCAGAGTACAACAAAAAAGAAAAGATCAAAAGTCTAAGAGTTATACAATCCATGAAAAAATGTATAAACCAAAAAAAATTGAAAGACAAGACCAATAAGTCTCCATGTGATGAATCATTAACTCCAAACCATCCTGCTATGAAGATGAAGACCAATAAGAGAAACTGGTATACACAACAATTCCATTCCCTTTTCATGTGTCGTGAAAAACTACATCTAAAACCACCCAAAAGAAATATTAGGGTGTGGGAACCAAGTATAGTAGGATTCTTGTCAAACCCCATGATTTTTATGAAATATTTATCTTTAAATAATATGTTTTCTTCGATAACTGGCGTTACACACAATAAAACATTTAGACAAACCGCATAACATTATTAAAATATTATGCATCCCTTATTGCCTATCTATTGGATTGAAGGGTTTGAATAGTAATAAATAAATTATAAAAAATATATGATCTAAAATTTTTAAAATTAATTCGTCAATTATCAAATTATTATAATTTTTAAAAAAATTGAAAATAAAAGTTGTGTTTTATATGAAAAAGTTTTTTTATGTGTCAAATGTATTTTTATTTTAATGAAATAATTTAATAAATATTTGTAAATTATTTTAATAAAATTTATTTATTAATTTAATTTTTAAATGTTTTATACATTCAAAAAAACATTTTTCTAGGAATAGGATAAACCTAAATCCAGTTTCATTATTAAAAATGTATTTTTTTTCTAAAATGTAGTTTTTATCACATTTTGAAAACATACATTAAAATTAATTTATTGAGTTTATAAGTATTTAATTAGATAAATTTAATTAAATATTTATAATTTTAAGTTCTAATTTGGTAAATATTCCCCTTCTATTTGTGGTCAATATGAATAGTAAATGTGGTAAAATTTATCACCTCAATAAAGGGTAAATATGGTTAATATGAATTAAGAATAAATGAAAATGCCTTTAATATTAATAATAATTCTTATTTGACGAAGTTTATTCTACCATTAACATCTTATGTTTGAAATTTAGTTGTTTAATGGACACTTTTCCATTAAAATTAATTATATATTATTTCAATCAAGGAAAGTTACAAAATGTCATTATCTTTGTTTTTAAAATGTATTATGTATCCACATAGAGAAAAAAGAAAGTCATGAATGAATATATGTATAATTTTTATATTAATAAAAATATTTTCACAATTTAAATTTATTTTTAATTTTAGTAATTATATATTGGACTTAATTGCCTATGCAACACCGATGCAGTATTATATGTTTTAATAAAAAAATTAAATAAATAATTTTAAAAAATTTAAAAATGATACAATTTAAATTATTTTATTTGAAACAAGAATTTTATATATCTATAGGACATATTATAGAGGTTTTAATTCATCGTATTCTAATTCATCCTTTGTGTTGATATACTTAAAGTTAAATTAAATGAATATTGTCAAAATTGACAATAATGGTATTTTATCAAATTAATATTTTATTAAATTTTGTAAACATAATAAAAATCATTAAATAAGAAAATGTGGATATTATAATGTAAAAATGATGATAAATTGGCCATTTATTTTCTAATTGTTTCCTTATAAGTAAAAATTACAACCCTAGAATATTGAAAATGGTGTTATCGTAGTTAAAATTAAAATTGGTTTACTAAGGGTTAATCAAAAGGATAAGGTTTAGAATGACACTAGAAATTTTATAAATTATATTTTATGATGTTATTACCACACTATGTTACCTTATATTCTAATAAATGGCCATTTGGATGCATATGGATTCTAAATAAATTTCTTATAATTTAATATTTTGAGAAATATCAAAAGTGCCCCTCACCTCAATTATAAAAGGGAACCTCCTCCATCACTTCTTCAAACAACTTTGAGCATTCTAGATCAACTAGAATCTTCTAATTTACCTTATAAACTTCTATATCCACATTATAGAGGTCATTTTATTTCCAAGATACTGATCTTAGATCCCTCTAGAAGAGATTCAAAGGAGTCGTTTCAAAGAAGAGGCAATTTCCTTACCTGATCAATTTCTTTTATACTCTTCTTTACCTCCTATAGAACTATGGTATTTATCCTAAAATTATATATTAATTATCCTCAATATTCTTAAATTTTATTATGGCTTTTAAAAAACCATTATATACACTCTTTCCCATCAAATGAGAAGTGAAATTATCGCTTATTCGTACATACAACTCACCGTCTCCATGTAGCGATATAGATTTTTTTTCATCAACATATTTTATGGATGAATATTATGATGGTTTTAATGTTTATATATGATATTTATGAAATAATTATTGTTTTTAAATTATAATATCACATCATCTTACTTACCATCCAATATTTTGTGAAATGGTATTGTTGTTCGTGCGTAAGTATGGACAACCAGCTTTACAAAGTGATGGGATTTTTTTCAATTATATTTTAATTGGATAGTAATTAGGAAAAAATTTATGAATATATAATATATATGATATAATAATGATTCTTTAATGTTTAATTTATGTTTAAATTTATTTCATTCCATCCTTTGAAAAATAAAAATAGTGTTCATCGTACGTACGACCAACCGTCTCCATGAATGATATAATTCATTTTCAATATCTTTCATTATGGATTACTCTAAATATTTGTATGTAATTCATATATATGATATAATAATAATTTATAATATTTTTATATATAATTATAATAAATTTAAATTTTTTATATAGGAGGATTGATCATTTTGAAAGAAAGTGGAACACAAGGTAAGATATTTTAATCTCACATCTATTTATATGGGACACATTCCTTATACACCACTTGTTTATTTTTTTATGATGTATATAAATCATGTGAATATATATTATGATAATTATAATGAAAATTATGGGATATAAATATCCATTTATGGGTCTTTATTTAAAAATTCTTATGATTTAAAATTTTTGAAAATGGTTAGGGGTTCCATGTCATAATATCATTATTTATCAGGGTTGTTTATAATTAAGTTTCCATCACATTAACGTTATTATACTTTGGTTATTTATTTAAAATGCATTTTTCCTTTCATTTTACTCAAATTATACACTAAATAGATCAAAAATAAATTTTTAATGGAAATAAACTTCATTTCTCTCTTCGGTAAAAAAATATTTTTATTCCATATAAATGTTTTAAAAAATGTTTTAAAGAAGGTTTTTACTATAATAATTTTATTGATTAAAGTCATTTTTACCCATTTTTGATTTTTTTTACAAAACACTTTGAAATTAATATATTTTTTCATTTTCCAAATGAGGTACTTTGTGACTTTTCCAACAAAATTATGGAAGGAATGTTTTTTAAATTATACGACGTGAACAACTTTTCCCACCATCATGGATAATTATTTATTTTAAGATTACCTAACTAGTTTATATGGTGCATTTCAATGAAATTTTTTCCATTATAATCATTCATTTATTTTTAAATTAATGATTTCACAAATGGAAAGGTTATTTTCCTCATGAAATTTTTTAATTGATCTTTTTATGATACTTGAATTCATGAATAAAAAAACCATTATTGTTGATTATAATTTACTTTAGATATGATCCAAGGATACTATACTTATTCTTTCTCTATATGGTTTTTGAATATTTTGATAGAATTTTTATGAAACCCATTTATTTTCTATGGGTTATGATATTATGAAATGTTCATGAAACCCATTTCTTTTCATCGGTTCTAATATGATGAATATTTTATGATCTTGTGGAAAAAATATGAATTATTTTAATTATGTGACATGATGGACTAATATCGCTCTCCAATTTATTGTGTAATGATTAATGTTCTATGAGATCAAGGGGTATACAAGAGGCTATACTATACCCTAAAGAGGGTACACAAGAGGTTATCCCAAGCCTGAAGTATGTACATTATTGGTTATCCTAATAATAGCATGTTATGAATGTCTTGGTAGGTAACCTTGACATAAGGAATTCTGTACCTATATGTATTCCACAATTACATGTCTTATTCTAATGTTATATTCTCATATATTATGTAATTTATCTTTTGGAGTTTTAATTCGATCAATGGTGGAATCTTATCAAGAACATGAGAGAATATGATGAATTTGACTACAAGGGGTGGGATGAGTTTAAGAAATTATTTATCAATAATTATTTTCCTCTTATTCTTCATATGAAGATAGAAAATTAATTAATTGATATGAAACCGAATGATGATGAATCTATTGGTACCTAAGAGGAAAATTTTATAAGACTTGCAAGGTATAATCCCAGTATTATCATCCAACCTTAAAGTAACATAGATTGATCCTTCATTGGATTAAAACCATGTCACCAAATGGAATTAGACATAATGTACTTCAATAGCTATAAAGAAATTATGTAATGTGATATCAAGGTGGAAATGGAGAGTTTATTCATCCCTCAATCTCGTGGTTTTGATAAGAAAAGTAAGATGTAATTCAAAGAAAATTTTAAAAACCATGGGGAGAAGAAGGGGAGACATCCCTTATGCTCAATGTGTGGAAGAGATCATGGATAAAATTGTATTAAAGGGACTAACAAATGTTTTAACTGTGGAAAAGAAGGCCATCATGTGAATGAATTCCAAATTTATGGGAAGAAGTTTTCGAATTATGTGAATAAAGACAAATCTATATAGAATGCACCGCCCACAATCCAGTGTTTCAAATTCTAGGAGTATGAGAATTAGTATCACTAGTGCCCAAATCTGAAGGTTAATGAAAGTTATTTTCATAAAAAACCTCATAATCCAAGAGAAAAAAGGAAAATCTCATGTGATCACTATTTCTCATAAAAGGCATGATAACAATGTGGTAAAAAATACAATTATCATATCCTAGAGAACAACTAATGTCTTATTTGATTCTAGATCTACCTACTATTTTATTTATAATGAATTTTTTAAGGGTATCTTATTATCACGGTAATAGTTATATTTTGAATTAGCACTAAAACCCCCAAATGGTATGATAATCACATACCAAGTCTATGATTCTTATCCGGATGAAGTTTATGGGAATGTGCTTCCTATAAATATTTTTACTCTCCCACTGATTGAGTTTGATGTTATTTTTGGAAAACATTTAATTAATTTATATAAACCCCACATAAAATTCCCAAGAAGGTAAGTCTCATTTTATATTTTGAATCAAAATATGATCATTTATCAGTGTGATGATAAATTTTAACTTTCAATGGATATCACATCTATTTTATGGGTCTTGATTCCTATTAAAAAGGTACATTTATCTCATATAGTTAGAAAAAAACTTAATATAAAAAATATGCCTATTGTGTGGGATTTTTTTGGTGTCTTTTAAAATGAATTTTCTTAAATTCCTCTAAGTTATAAAGTCGAGTTTTCGAAAGAACCCACAACTAGTTCTACACCTATATCCAAGACTCCTATAGAATGGCCCCGATTGAATTTCAATAATTGAAGAAGAATCTAAAGGAGAATATTAAGAAGGGATTCATCTGGATAAGTGTGTCACCTTGTGGTGATCATGTTCTATTTTTTAGGAAGAAATATGGATAAATGTGTCTGTGTATTGATTATTGAGAACTTAACAAGATCACTATTAAGAAAAAGTTTCCTCTACCTCATATTGCAGACTTGTTTGATCAACTATGTTGAACTCGATACTTTTCCACGATTGATATTTATTATGGATATTATCAATTGAGGGTCAAGAAAGTGTATATACCTATGAAAACATTCCATACAAGCTATGGACACTATGAATTTATAGTGATGAAATTTGGTCTTATTAATTATCAAAACATCTTCATGGATTTAATGAACATATTCTTTAGATAATACCTTAATCAGTTTGTGGTAGTATTTATTGATGAAATTTTTTTATATTAAAAGAGAAAGAAATAACATAAAGATAATATGATAATTGTGATGAATATCCTAAGTAATGAAATCATTTATGAAAAATTTTCCAAATTTGAATTTTAACGTTGGAAAGTTTCATTATTGGGTCATAAAATATCAAGTGAGGGTATATCCATATACCCTTCCAAGAGAGAAGTTATTGAACATTTTCCCAGAACAACCAATATGTCTGAGATCTATAGTTTTCTTGGTTTGACTGGATATTTTCAATTCATTATAGATAATTTATATTGGTTATTGAATCCACTCACCAAGTTAACTTAGAAGGGAGTCAAGTTACTTTATACTAACGAATGTGAGGAATGTTTTAAGTAACTAAAGGGAAGTCTAGTTAGCACACCTATCCTTACTCTACCCTAAAATGGAGAAGGGTTTCCAATCTATAGTGATGCATCAAATAAGGGGATAATATGTTTTCTTATGAAGAATGATATGGATACATATTTTTCTCCTAAAAATTGAAGGCTCATGAGAAATATTACTCAACTCATGTTTTGGAATTAGCTGTGATAATTTTTTCATTAAAGATATAGAGGAAAAATATTTATATAAAAAGGTGTGATATATATACTAATCATAAATGTTGAAATTTTATTTTAATGTAGAAATAGTTTAATATGAACCAGAGAATATGGTTGGAGTTGATAAAGGATCATGGTTTTTCAATACATTACCACCCTTAGAAAGTAAACGAGATGAATGATTCATTGAGTAGAATAGACCATGCTAGATTATATATAATGAGGATAAAAAAGATCAATTTTTTATGGATTTACAAAGGATATAAATAGATATCTTAAAGTAGGTAGAGGAAAATTATCTGGATCAAATGAGTGTTCAACCATATATCTAAGTGAATATTAAAGAGGAATATTATGAAGATGTAAAGTAGCCAAAGAAGGTGAGAAATTTTCCTAAATTCAACCTTGATTATGATAAAATAATAAGGTTCAAGAAACTTATATGTGTCCTTTTGGTATCATATCTGAAGGAACTAGTGGATGAAGCTCATAGTCATTTATTATCTATTCATCTTGGAATTACAAATATGTATAAAAATTTGGAAGAGTATTTCTGAGTGTATGGCATGAATATTGATATTATAGAGTATGTTTCTAGATTATTTGTATGTCATAAAGTTAAGGTTGAGAGACAAAATTATAAAGAGATGTTACAATGACTTACATAACCCGAATGAAAATGGGAAAACATCACCCTATTTTTTCTCGTTGGACTCCCCAAAAATATATAAAGGGTATAATGATATATGGGTTTCAGTTGAACACCTTAAGAATTCAGCACTCTCTTATCACTATCAGATAGGATTTCTCTCTATATAATATTTCCAAGTTATAAATTAAAGAAGTGGTATGGTTTAAGGGAGTACCAGATACTATTGTATCATATCAGGAAATGACATTTACCTTGATGTTCTTATTATTCCTACAAAAATATTTGGATATGGAGTTAATTTTCAGCACAACTTATCATCCTCATAAATATGTTTAGTCAAAGTGAACCATTCAAACCTAAAGGATATTTTTGAGTTCTTGTTATATGGATTTCAAAGGTTGTTGGGATCAACACCTACCTCTAGTTTAGTATTATTATAACGATAAATTCAATTTTATAATTCATATGGATCCTTATAAATACCTCTATGGAAAGAAGTGTAGATATCTAATGTGATGGGATGAAGTTAGAGAAAGAAATATATTTGGACCTGAACTAGTTGAGTAAATGGAAAATGGAGTTCGGGCTATTCAACAACACATTAATGTAGCTCAAACTCAATAGAAAAGTTATGCATATAATCATCGATATGATTTGTAATTTGAATTTAATGATAATTTTTTCCTATAAATATATCCACGAAATCTGGTTAGGAGATTCAGAAATATGAGAAAGTTTATCTCTAGTTATATTAGTCCCTTCAATGTTTATTATCATGTTGGGATGGTATCTTGTCGATTGATCCTTCCACTGAATCTCTCTCTGATTCACAATGTGTTCCATGCATTTATCCGAAATAAGTACATACCTAATCCATCACATGTACTAAAATTAGAGGTTATACCACTCAAAAAAGATCTTTTTTATGAAAAAAAATCAGTAGAAATCCCGGATTGTAGGGATAAAGCACTATATAAAAAGACAACTCACTTGGTGAAAGTTATTTGGAGAAATCACAAATTTGAAGAAGATAAATGGGGACATGAATATTTAATGAAACAAATATATCCCCATTTTTTGTATCATAGTGAAAAAAATTTAGGGATAAATTCAATTTAAGGTGGGTAGAATGTAACACCTAGAGATGTTTATGAAATATTTCTCTTTAAATAAATTTGTTTCTTCACTAGCTTGTGTTAAACACAACAAAAAGTTTATATGAACCTTGTAACATTATTAAAATATTATGTGTCTATTATTGATTAGTTTTTGGATTTGTGTGTTTGAATTTTAATAACTATGTTATGAAAATTATATGTTACACACATTAATAAAATGAATTCATTAGTAATCTAATGAGTATAATTATCCCCCAGGGTCCAACTCAGTTGGTAGCAGCTTTGCAGGGTCTTGATGAGGTCTCGAGTTCAAGTCTCACCAAGTTCATTATTGTTGGTTCAGTATAGGATTTTTATTTTATTTCTCCCCCACTCCAAACTATTATAATGTAATATCAAATAAGTATAATTAAAATAATATAATTTGAAAAATAAAAGTGATGTTTTTTCTGATATTTTATGAGTGCAATCATTTTTATTCTAATAAATTAAATTAATAAATATTTTTTAATTATATTAATTAAATTTATATATTAATTACTTGATCTAACATTTTAAACATTAAAAACATATTTTTATAGGAATATGGTAAGAATAAATCCAATTTTATGCTTAAATGTATTTTTTATAAAATTAGGTTTTTTCACATTTTTTTGTACATACTTTAAAATTAATTTCTTGAATTTATAGGTATTAAATTATATAAAAAAATAACATATTTAGAATCATGAGTTTAAAATTTGGTAAATAGGACCCTTTTATTTTTTGTAAATATGAATAGTAGTTGTGGTAAATTTTTTCACCTCGATAATGGGTAACTCTGGGTAATTTGGAATAAAAATAAGTGATAATTCCATAAATTTTCATCATAATTCTTATTGGATAAAGGTAATTCTACCATTAACACCTTAGGTTTGATATTTAATTTTTTAATGGACACTTTTCTATGAAAATTATTTATATATAATTTAAATTAAATAATGTTACAAAATACCACTCTCTTCGTTTTTAATATGTTTTATGTACCCACATAAGGAAAAAAGTAAGTTATGAATAAATTCATGTATTAATTTTAATATTAATAAAAAAATTAATGATATATTTTTTAAATTTTTAGTAATTATATTGTGATATTAATTTCTTATGAAACACTAATGTACGAAATCCAATTTTTCATTTTTCTAAAGAGATGATTTAAGAAATACCGGTAACCGAACAAAAAAATACCCAAGTTTCAAACACAACAGATCCAGAAGCGGTAGTCCTACAGTCCAGAATTCATTAAATTTTTCAAATTTCAAATATTTAGAAGAATCATGACCAAACTGTGGTCCACTATAGGCCACACACCACACATCCACCTCATTTCATATAACAACATCGATCCATTATCCCATCATCACACATCACTAATCAGAGAAGGTCTCCTATGAGACCATCCAATGAAAGTATCGTCATCACAAACCCATCATCATCATATCATCGCATACCTAGATCAACATCATCATCATTTTGAAACACCACCTTCGACATGTCCGATGGGATATTCAAACCACAATCACTGGAAACACCTTCAGCCTCACCATCATCAAATCACAAATTCCCCCGAGCCATCATCGAGAACCCCATTCCATCGATATGAACTACACAAAATTTCAGAAAAAACAACAATATAGATCAAAGATGATGAAGGATGTAGCTCCTAGAAAATTGTCAACTAAAAAAATAACACCTCCCAAAGCTTCTTGAAGCCAAAAAAATATCGATAGGGAGATAAATGAGGGAGAAAGAATCCAGAGCATAGTTTGAAGCGGTCGGTTCTCTATGAATAAGATCATACTCACCCATAACTGCCAAACAAAACTTTCAAATTCACCATGAAAATGGTCTATCTCTTAAGACATTGGTACGATTCAACCTACACATCCCAAACCTACCTATGAAAAACAGCACACTGGACCAAAGAAGAGGTAATCGCCTTTCTTGATCAATTTCTTGTATACATTTATTTACCTTCTATAAATATATTTTATTTATCATAAAACCATAAATTAATTGCGGTAAATATTCTTTAATGTTATTATGATTATTAAAACATAATTTTTCACCCTCTTTCCCATCAAATGAGAAGAGAAAGTATCACTCGTGCATCTATACAACTTACCCTTTTCACATAGCTATACAAATAATTTTTTCATCACCATATTTTATGGATAGATATTTTAATGAGTTTAATGTTTATCTATGATATTTAAGAAATATTTATACTTTTTGAATTATATTATCACATCTACATATTTACCATCCAATGCTTTTGGAAACAATAAAGTTTTTTGTGAATATGTGTGGACTACCACCTCCATGAAGAGATGTGATTCATTTTTCATTTATATTTTACTTTGATAGTAATGAGAAAGAATAATATGAATATATATGATATATATGATATAATAATGATTCTAAAAATGTGAATTAATATTTAACTTGCTTTCATTTCATCTTCGAAAAAATGATAATAAATTCATTCATGTGTACGACCAACCGTCTCTATGAATGGTGTAATTAATTTTCTTTATCTACCATTATAGATGAATCTAAAGATATGTATATAAAGAATATATATGATATAATGATAAAATATATGATTATATTTTATAATTATACTAATTTTTAATTTTTTATAAAGGAGTTTAGAACATTTTTAAATAAAGAGGAACTCTGGGTAAGGGATTTTTGTCTCACTTTTATTTTTGTGGGAGACATGACTTATACACCAATTGTTTATTTTATATGGTTTATATAATACCCATGAATATATTTTTTAATTATTATCAAGAAAATTGTGGGATAAAAATCCATCTATTGTTATTTCTGTAATGAGTCTTATGATTCAAAAGTTACTAAAGTGGTAAGAGGTTTTTTGTCACAATCTCATTGTTTTTTCATGTTTTTTTGTGATTAAGATTACATTGATGAAATATCATGATATATATTAATAAATTCCTAAATTTTATTATCCAATGTTTATTTCTCGAAAATACATATTTTCCATTCATTTTCCTCACTTTTTGTACTCAAGAGATTTAAAATATTTTTTAAGAAAAATCAATTTCATCTCTCTCTTCAGTCAATTTTTTTCCTTCTATATCCATGTTTTCTAGAAACATTTTGTATAATGTTATTAATATTTTACTATGATTTTTTAAAGTCATTTTCATCCATGTTTTACTTTTTTATAAAATGGTTTTAAAGCTATATTTTTATCATTTTCAAAATAAGTTACATTGTGAATTTTTCAACAAAACTATGGAAGGAATATTTTTTAACTTATAATGCAAGAAGAGACTTTATTTCCATCATGATTTTTTATTTAAATATTTATTTAAAATTTTATATGGTTATTTTCAATGAAAATGTTTTCCTTTAGAATTTCACAGTTCTTTTTAAATAATTTATTTCGAAAATGGAAAGGGTATTTTCCCCAATAATGTTTTTAATGATATTTTTATGATATTTCCATTCATCAATGACAAAAAAATTTAATGTGTCTTATAATTTACTAGGGATATGATCCAAGGATACCACCATTATTCTTTCTTTTTATAGTTTATGGATACAGTGACATAATGTTTATGAAACCCATTTCTTTTTTTTAGTATTGACTTACTTTATTAATATAGAATTACATAACACTTATAGAAAAATAATTCTTTTCAAAAAATCCATTTTAAATTAAATTATCTTAACTGAAATATAATTAAAATTAACTATTTTTATGCTATTTAATTAAATTTATCAATATATCGATGTTAGAATATATTTTTTGAATTTATCATATCATTTAATAATAATATCTTTTTTAATAAATAAAAAATATTTCATAATGATTCATTTTCATTAAATAGTATATTTTTATTTATTTATTTATTATTTCAAAAATATAATATCTATATTTTAACTATCAACGCAAAATGTTAGTATACCAATCAAAAACATGTATATACAATGACTATATTTCTAATGATCATATTTCCAGTGACCATATTTATAATGTTTATATTTTTTATATAGCCTTACTAGACTTGTTCATTTCATTCTCACTTATTAAGTCACACTTCTCATTCCTGACAATGCTTTCTCTTTTCATTATTTTCTTTCTCATTATAAATTTAATTCTACTAAGTTTGATTATCTAGGCTGAACATAATGAAGTTGTTCTCCTATTTTTTAATATATTAATTTTTTATATATTTTCTCATTTCAGTTTACACGCTTTTAATGGATATAATAAACCACTATTTATAATACATGGTTTCATGTACTTTCATTGTAAAGTTTTATCTCAATAAAATGTATCATGGTTTTTTTACAGATCATTATTTTATATAAAATAAGAAATTCAACAAATTATTTATTTAAAATGAAATTAATACTAAAATTTTATGGAGTTACATTCTCCTCCTTAGATAAATTGTGTCCTAAAAATAGATATTAGTATATAAAATATAGACATCAATCAAAATATAATTTCAAATTAGAAATATAACTTTCTATTATGAATAAGATTAGTAAATACATAATTTTACTCATAATTGGTATGTATCTAATATTGAGTTTCTCTCCAATCATTTCTCTTGATTTTGTATTGAACCCCATATAATCAAATTAATTTTTCCAAGGACTTCACCATCATACTTTGATTTATAGATGGTCAAAGGTTGATATGGAATATGAAATTTTATTTCCTTATTTCACTAATTAATGTGATTTAAATGTGGATATAGCCAATATATTTCAAAAATCAAATCAAATTCATAAAATTAAATAATTAGTATGAAGAACATTCCCATAAACTTCATCTTGGTATACAATAATCGTACAAAAATAATTTTTCTTCAATAATCAAATCGTGAGGGTGGTAAATTAATGATCAAAGAGAACTTCCTAAATATAATAGAGTTGTAAAGACCCATACTCTATAATATTAAACCCAGTGGTAATTCTACTACATTGGAATAATAATAGGGGAACACATCCCATATAACCAAATAGTTTAAGAATCATGGGAAAATAGATATATACAGGATTTTCACATTAAATGAGAAAACCTGAAACACAATATAATAATTATTGTGTGAAATTTTTTATTTATTCTTATAAATATTTTATTTAATTCATAGATACCTTATTTTTATCATAGGGAAAGGAAAACATAATAAAGGGCGATGTGATATTCTCAATAAAGGAAATCATACCTCAGAAGTTATTACAAAGTAAATAAAACATGAATAATATCACAAAGATAAAAAATAATCCAATATTACATATGAATAATACCATAAAAATGGAACTAAATCCATGGGTAACATACCACCGTAAATTATTAAATGGATAAAAATAACTAGTTTCACAATTATTGAATGCATGATGTTAGACATCATAATATTACTGTCCAAGCCTTATTCCTAGAAAACATACATAAACAGGTAAGTCCTATTATGAAAATCCAAACTAGTTTGCCTTATGTGATATTCCAATGTATAAAGACGGTATAACGGGCCCCAAATTTTACTTATGAAGTCCAATGTAGTCATTATATGAAAGTGGTGAGATATAATCAATGTAACCATTCATATTGGAAAACTCTCATATGAAATGTTAACAATTTTTTAATCAATAAACATAACTATAATCACTTGAGAGTAATATAGTGAATTATATGAGATATTTAAATCATTGATAAAGAATAATATTCAAAAAATAATTTCAAAATGAATGAATTTACTTTTAAAAATATCACTCGAATATTTCATGAGGGAAATACCATTTTCATTATTAAATAACTTATTTAAAATCAAAAAATACCAAATATTAAAGAAAAAAATTCTTTGAAATGAATCTTGTAAACATGTAAAGGTTTCTTTAAATAAATTATTGGTCATGATGGCAATAAATTATATTGAGGTAATATAAGTAAAAACATCATTCCTTTCACACCTTTATAAAAAGGTCAAAATTACCTCATTCAAAAAATGTCAAGAATATTACTTTTAAATAATTTTTTAAAAAGTAAAACTTAGGAAAAAATGTATTTAATAAATCATTGGATAAAATAAAAAATATTATATTAGACATTTTAAGGGAAATATGGACATGGAAGTTAAATATTCTTGACTGAGTAGAAAAACAAGGTCAGTTTTCCATAAAAACAATATTTCAGTATCTTAATTACTTAAAGAGAGTAAAATGAAATAAAAACTAAAAATTGAAACAAATAAACATAAAATAATTAAACATAATAGGTTTAATATAGTAAGAAAAAATAAATCCCACAACTAAGCCATCAACATAAAAATTACCTTAAAATAATGATATTTTTAAATAACCCCTTACCTCAACTCCAAATTACATTGTAAGATATTTTATCATCCTATATAGTAATTTAAATTTATTATAATCATATACTTAATCCATATACATACATATAATATCATATATTTTAAATATGTTAACCCCAGTAGCCCATATTTAGTGGTTACATTATTAACTTATCATAAGATACAAGTTATCACATCCCAAAGGACCGAGTAGTTTAGTATCCTTTGTAAACTAGGTTCATAATTGAATGTCACATTACATTTTAAAACATTAAAATAAAATATATTGAAAGTAAATATTTTGGATAATTGAACACATTCAAAGATTCATTGTTCATATCTTGTTGAATGAAAATAAAATAAATGGGTGAAATCAAATTCTTAGTTAGGATTATGTACAATGGAAGTTACCATGTGTAAATATGGCATAATATATATGAAAAAGTAAATAATTGAAAAAAACATTTCATTTAATAAATAACTCAATCATTAATAATAATATGTGAACAATAAATGATAATTAAATAATGTCATATAACTAATCACATGTGATTGAAACTTATTCATGGATATCATCACTATTCAAATACTCACATGAAAATGAATAACTTTTTTTTATAATGATGGAATGGATAATTTCAAACATATGCACTTACTGTCGAGGTCTTATTCCAAGACATCTAAAATATATTGGATGGTATCAAAAAATTATAACCTTAGAAAAGAATAATATTAAATAAAGGATTTTGCCATAGTTGAAAGTTCTTTCAAAACATTACTGGAAACTTTCATGAGGAAAATACCCTTTTTCACTTTAAAAACACTTATTTGAAATCCAAAAAAAATTACCAAATATTAAAGAAAATATTTTATTTGAAAAGAACCTCTTAAAATTGTAAGGGAGTCATCAAAGAAATGATAGGTCATGATAGAGTGAAATATTTTTCATTCCGTATAACTTTAAAAATAATTCTTGTCACACTTGTAAAAATTAAAAAAAATATTAACACATTTGAAAAAAATAAGAATATTCCTTCTAAACCATTTCTTAAAAATTAAGACATGGGTGAAAGAGAATTTAATAAAGAATTTTAAAAAATAAGAAACATTATTTTCTAAATTTTAAGAAAAATGCAAACATAAAATATAAATATTCTCGACCGAATATAAAAACATATTCAATTTTTCTTAAAAACATAATTTATTTATATTCAGTATTTAAATAGATGAAAATAAAAGGAATAATTTTAATTTTTTAAAATAACCATATTATAAGAAAATATATTGGTTATAATATAGAAGGATTCAATAATTCCCCCAATGGAGACTTAATCTTAAACCATCCCAAACAAAGATGGGATTGTGAAATAAACCCTTACCACATTGGTAATTATTGAATCATAACACGATAAAAGAATAAATTCAAAAGAATCATTAAATACCATTAATATTAAAAATATAGGATATAACATATCAAAGGGAATTATACACCACAAAAAATAAATATGTGGTGAGTATGGAATATGTCTCCAAGAAGTAAATGTATGATAAGAAACTATCACCTTAGGTCTGACATCCTTCATACGTGTTAAAAAATCCTATTTAATAAATATAGATTTATTATACATATTTTCCATAACCATAATCATATATATCATACCATGTATTATTTTATTATAACATTTTTTCCAACTTTTGTTAATAATTATTTATTAAAATAATTGTTCTTGATGATTGTTGCTTCATCAACTATGTATATCTCAGTTTGATTGTTTTGGACCTTGTACTTTAATATCAGTCCAAGAATCACAAGATTATTTTTCATAATATGAATAATATATATATATTTATAATATATTAATATTTAGATTCATTTTTAAAATATATATATTGAAAAATTAATTCCAACATTCATGGAGATGGTAGGTCATATGTTTGCATTAATGCTATTTTCACTTTTGGAAAGATGGCCTAAAAGAAAGGAAAACAATAATCAACCTTCTCAAAATCAGTTTTATATCATATATATTATATATATTCATTAAACCCATACTTATTGCAATAAATTAAAAGCTTAAATTGAAAATGGATCATATGGATTCATGTAGGTGGTAGTCCACATGTACGCATGAGCAATGTTATCGTTTTCCAATGGATTTGTTTCAATGAAGGTAAATAGGATATTATAAATCTAAATTTTTTATCTATATCATATATAAACATTTAACCCATCACAATACTCATCCATAAAATATGGTGATTAAAAATGAATTGTAGCCTAACATAAAAGTGGTAATCCATACGTACGTACTAATGATACTTTCACCTCCCATTTGATGGAAAATATGGTCTATAATGGTTGTTTTTTAATAATAATAAAATTATATTATATTGGGGATACTTAATTTATTGTTATTTTTAAAATACCATAAATTTTTAATATATAAAACAAGTAAAAAAAGGGATATTACCTCTTCTTTAAGAGAACTCCACTAGATCTCCTCTTAAAGATCTTAGGGTTAGTCTTTTGGGATGACCATTACCTATAGAATAAATATAATGATATTGAGAAGATAAATTATTAGGGTATGGTTTATTTTGAAGGCTCAAAGTTATGTAAATAAGAGAGGGAGGGGTGTTCTTTTATAAGTGAGGGGCATGGTATTCTTAGAATTTCTTAATGTTTTAAATTAATATAAATTAATTTTCATGTACAAATGGAACTATATTTATATAATTATATGATAAGATTATGATTATTCTAAATCCTCTCATCCAATTTTCACAAGTTTTGGTTATATTTTCACTCTTACCTTTTAGTTTTAACCCTCAATTAACCCTATTGATAGTTACCACAATATTAATATTTTCTATGCTTTAAGGGGAAATAATGTCTCCATAAAAAAAACACATAAATGGAGAATGGTTTATTTTTTCAACCATATCCCATCAATTTGAATAAATTTATTATTTTTATGAATTTTAAATCATTTAATAAAATATTATTTATTATTAAATATTATTAATTTCCTTTATGACAATATAAATTTAATATGACTTTAAATTAATTAAGAAAAATGGATAATTCGAATCCAATCCCTTATAAATTCTTTAAAATATCATATATATCTATTATATTCATGGGACACATTAATTATTTCAAAATATATCACTTTTATATTTTTAAAATCATTTATTTTATTTTTTTATTAATTGAATAAATACTTTGTTGATATTGGGTAAGCATTTAAGATAATTATTTAATCACTAACAATTATAACTAAATTATCATGAAAAAATAAATTCATTATCTTTCGAATAAATATTTATAACTGAAAATATTTTCTGTTTATCCTCATGTTATGAATTTAATAATAATAAAACAAAGCGAATGACATTTTTTAATTTTATTTATTTAAAACAATATAAAGGTCAAAATCACAGCTGTTAGGTCCACAAGGCTGAATACCCTGAGAGGGGGTGAATCGGGGTATGACTAATTTAAAAATAAATCTCGTTCTGATCTTGTTTTGATGTTAAGCAAAACACTCTTCTCTCTATTTCCTGTTGCACAATATAAACAGAAAGTAAAGCATGTACAGGACACAATGATTTTTACTTGGTTCACCCCCACTGGGCTACGTCCAAGGAGCATACGCCGACAAGTTTTTGGTCGTACCAAATTCCACTAAACTTCACTAGCTGTGGATTATAAAGTTCGGGCACAATCACTTTTTCCCAGGCTCACTGCCTTTACAAGGTTTAGGGTCAGCTGACTACTTTCCCAAGGGTCACTCCCTGTTTCTCTCTCTCTGGCTCACTGTCGATGGAGAGGATCACCTTCTTTCTCTTCCTTCGCTCACTTATCTGGAAGGAATCCACTCACAGTTTATAGACCTGTAGGTCTCTTCATTTACATGAAGGAATGCATCTTTCTGTTTATGTAGATGCTCTATTGAAGCCCAACTTTCACCCGTAGATGAATCTCACTTCGTACAGAAAGTATCGGGAAATCTTCCAGCTTCCATGCAGCCTGAAAATATGGTCGGGAATCAACCTTACTTGGCACACAAGTCTACCTCGGCACGCAAGTATAGGCACGCAAGTCACAACTGGTGCGCAAGTCCTCCTTAGACACTTGTGCGACACAAGCTTCTCCAACTCCAAACCTATGCGACTCTCTTACTTTTACGCCCAAACAAATATTGGCGCGCAACTACCAATCAGTGCGCAGCTTCAACCATTGACACGCAAGTCCACCTGCGCGACCACACACCACTTGCGCGACCACCACACCTGTGTGAAGGGAGCTCTGATTTCTCAAAGTGTTGAACTTCAGTAAAAAATGAGGATGGGTGGTTTAGTATTTATAGGCATTTGGAACACCCTGCATGATGACGCGCAAGTCTCTCCTCGGCGCGCAAGTCTCGCCGCGCAGGTCTCTTCCCCTGCAAGTCACTTGCGCGACCCAATTCCAAACTTTCTTAAACCTCTTTCCTTTTCAATATTTTGATCTTCTGATCTTGAAAAACCACAGGCGCGCAAGTTCTCAAGCTTCCAATGCATCGGCGTGCAAGTCTCTTTCACGGTGCGCAAGTCACTTGCACGACACCACCAATAATTGCACGACACTTATGCCTTTTCTATATTTTGATGATCTGATATTGAAAAACATATGGCGCACAAGTTTCCAAGCCTTCAAGTACACGTTGCTCAAGTCCCTTTGCCAAAAACCACTTTTCTTCATTTGACGATTTTTCGGCCCAAAAATTTGGCAAACACTGGAAAACGGTGCCACCTTGTATCTATTCTTTTTTTACCCCTACAGATCATCCATCTCTTTGTCAATGTTCTTGAATCAAACATGGATCATAAACCACAGCTCTTGAACTCGACATTCCACCATGAAATCCCCTTTGTCAACAAAATTGAACGTCATTGTTCTGCTTTGTCAACAATCACCACATAGATGTCCACTTTGTCAACAAACACAATCACCTCAAAAATGCTTCAATGATACCTTGAGGGATTTTTTCCCAACAACAGACAAATGGAAAAAAGATAATATATTCAAACATTAAAATATTATGGATGAAATAGGTTAATCTAATTAAATTAAGGAATATTTTCTGGTAATTTTAATGTCCTTATCTCAATATTTATAATCTTAATTACTCGATTTACATTTACCATGATGATGATTATTTACTATGATTATTATTAATTGTGTCAAAAAATAAAAGGTTTATATTTAAAAAATTTGGACCTTATAATTACAAATATGGAATGCATTTTTCAGGATCCAAATTCTATAAGTGGAAGTAATTAATTTGAAATCTAAATGAAAAAATGCAACGGGAAATATTTTTTGAGAAAGATTCATTTTATATAAAAAAATGTTTTTATTCCAAATTCTATAATAAAATTTATTAAAATAGAATTAATTTTATTATTAATAACATAATAGAAATAACTTTGTTTTTAAATAATTTTAAGATAAAATTTATTTTTTTGAATTTTTGAAACAAAAATACAATTTAAAAAAAATCGGTATTTTTCAATGTTCATTGGGAATCAGTCTTTTTAGAAAATCCTGAAAATCTCACCATAAGATAATTTTGATATGCTGATTTAAAAAATTATATTATTTTTATAAAATAATATATTTTATGTTATATTAATTTATTATAATATCTTCTCACAAAATCATTAAAAATAATTTATAAATAAAACATTTTTCTGAAGAAAAAAATAACTTTTCTAAAAATTGATTACTTATTTCCTAATAATTAATCAATTATTTTGTATTGAGTAGGTCCTTTATAAATATTTCATTATTTTTGTAATACTATCCATACCTTCAAATTCACCGGGTTGGTTATAACAATCATCTGTTAATAATAATATTTCATGGTTTTTTTAAGCTCAAAGATTCATGTTGTATACACTATTTGACATAGTGTTCTATTAAAATATCAAAGTGTTATATTATCCCCCAAATCAATAAATTACATCATCAAAATTAAAACTTGGTTTTGATAATAAATGGTTTTGTATTTGAAAATACCATTGTTGATAACACACATCGTAAAAAGGGTTATTAAAAATTCATTTTAAAAAGAGATAAAATGGAATTATCAAGGTCAACTAGAAAAATACATACTAGGTTTCCAAATTGATGAAAATTATTGTGAAGTGAACATATGAAAATTGATAAAAAAATCCAAATAATAGTAGATTGTGACTGAGATCATTGATCATAAGAAAGTCATTGCTCATATGAATGTTAATAAGCACAAAACCATAATCCAAAGAGGTGTGGAAAAGACTATCACTCCATCAAAAATGGAGGTAATATCATTTTTTTCAAGATACATTTTCTAGAGTTTAGAAATTCCTTTACTATATTGACTAAAAAATATATGAAAATATTCATAATTTATAAGTATAATTTTATCCATTAATCAATTTAAACCACGATAACATATTTTTCTCGAAACGATGAGTATTGAAGATGAATTTCGTATTCTTGAATCACTAAAATTAACTTCTAATTGATCATATAATACAAAAAAGGATAATAAACTATTCCAACTATCTTTATACATTTTCCAAAAAAAATGGTTTTTACAAGTTAAGATAATTCCTCAATAGAATAAACCTTCATTTGAAGAAATAAATCATTAATCTCTAAAGCCTCAACAATAACACCCAAAGTTCAACTTAGATCATATGATAAATAACTAACCTTAAAATTCTTCAAAATATTCTTGACCAAGTTCAAAACCCTAAAATCAAAATAATTAGATCACATATTCTTCTGATATTAATTGAAAATTTATATCCAATCCACATTAATCACTCATAAAGTGGTATTCCCAAAAATATATATTCCCTAATAATATAATCTCTGAAATATTATAATCTTTTACATAAATAACATGTGTCAACATAATGCCACATTAAAATCAAATTTTATTCAAAAATATAATTCATCCATTATTCCTCAAATAAAATCATATAATATCTATTTACTTTAATCATATATGGTTTTTATAATAGTGATCATTTTACAGAATATCATTAATCACTTAATCACTAAATCAATTTTCAATCGCATGGTTGTATATACAATGAAACAGATATTCCAAAAATCTAATTAATAATTATATATCATATATTTGAAGTAAAATAACAAAATACTAACTAGGAAATCACGTAGGCTATTGGTAGATACTACCCCCTTTGTCACCCTTTAATTTGGGTTCAAGACCCACTACCTTACTGGATATGATGGGTTGTCGCTTGGCCTGTGGGATGTCATTTTACTATAACATTACAAAAAATGTGATTAACGTCTTAAAAAATATAATATGATTCTTTTGAAATAATCCTTTGTGTTAACCTTGTGGATTACATATACCTTATATTAATAAAATTTCTCTCAAAAATTTCTTTATTCACCTGAAAATATCATCACTTAAAACCTAAAAAAGGGGTGTATAAGAGTTTAAACTAATGTAAATCTTAAACTTATAAACCCATTATTTTATCCATAACTCTTATGTTAAACCCATATAAAAACATATATGATTTAAAAAATAACAAAATACCTATTCCTTAAATAAAATCATAGACTATTTCCATAAATCAAAAAATTCAATAATCTCATCAAAGATAACCTAAATAACATTTTCATCAAATCGCTAATCAATTTCAAGGTCACCAGTACTATCAATTTTACATCATCAATTCAAATCATTACCTTACCACTAAATAAATTTTCTTTTCTATAGTTACTAGATGTTTTCAAATCCTTAAAACTATTTTGGAACAATCCTTATATGTTTCCTGATTTTTATATCCAGGATATCATTGATATAATACTTCCAAAAAATAATTCTTCTATACCAATACATAAAAACAAAAATACTCACACTTTAATTATTTCTATAGGATAGGTTCTTCCTTAGTTTAGTATTTAACCCTTGTACTAGAGCATTGACTCAGATAATTCCCAAATCCCCCACACATAATTCATTTATTTATAAATGGTTCCATAAGACGAATTTATTTACCTCTATTATACTCTTCATTTTTCCACAAAAATTCATTGATATATTCCCCTATTTTACACACATAAAAAATTTTAACATCCCATTGATTTAATATATGGGTTTTCTCTTTCCACATTTATGACATGAAGGAAATTGAGGGTTCTTTAATCCATGGATTCCACCACCTATAATCTTAGTGGAATTTATACCTCTCTTATTTGGTGAGTTTGAGAGTTTATTATTATGAAATTTTTTAATAATATATCATGATAACCGGTTAAGAAGAAACCAAATATGTTTCACTCCATTTATCACCCTATTTGGGTGCTCAAAATCACCAAATTGTCCACCACATTCTTTTTTAACACAGTTCCTTTTGGTTCCATCCGTTGAATGAAAATAAAAAACATAGTATAAGAAACAATAATCATAGTGGAAATCATGATTCATAGGATTTCTAAATCATGTCACCTTATTTTTAATCTTTTACACCATATGTTTAACCTAGATCATAATTTTTTATTATATATTCAATTCTTTCATAAGGGTTCATAAATAGAATGTGAGTTTACCCTTTCACATTCCCCAAGAGTTTTAATCTCGGTGTATAGTAGGGGCACACTCACCATCCATTGAAATTATAGTTGAGATATATTCAACCAATTGTTTTAGGGTTATTTCCCCTCGATTCATTTTTTCCAAAACCACATCCACATGTAGTATCCCAATATGGAGGTATTTCTAGGAAAATCACAAAATCTATACCTTACCAAAATTTTAGGATGTTATCCTATACATTAAATTTTCATCAATGTTAGTCATAGGGCTGTGTTCCCTAATCTATGTTTTCATAAGCCTAGTTTCAAAGGTCTCGACTAAATTTTCTCAAATAACAACCCTAAAGACCCTCACACCAGAAGCCTAGATCCAATAGTTAATTTATTAAATTTTAATAAGATACAAGCAATCGTATTCCAAAGTATCGAACAGTTAGTAGTCCCAGTAATGTAGATACATACTTGAATCTCACATTACATTTGAAAACATAAAAATACAACATACTGAAAGTAAATATTATTCATCCTTAAACTCATTCAAAAAGGGTTAAATATATTATAATAAATTATTATTAAATAATGAATAATAAATCTAGAAAGGTAGATAACTTTAAAAACATGTAATTTAATCAATAACTTGAGTACGAAGAATAATATGGTAGAATGATGATCAAAAAATTTTGCATAACTAATTACATGAGGTTGAAGCTTATATATAGAAACAATAACTATTAAAATAGGTATATGGGTATCCATAAAAAGTTTTATAATTATGTAATTCATAATGACGTACATCTAAAATTACCTTTGAGGCCTTGGTCCAAGACATCTAAAACATATCGTAAAGGCCCCATCCCAATATATCTTTCATAAATTAGCAAGGCCTTAACAAAACAACTAGTCTAGTTTATCTCATGACACATACCACTACAATGAGGGTATATGTGATTTCAGGCCCCACCTATCACTTAATAAGTCAAATGCATTCATCATTTGAATAAACAAAATAACTTAATCTTTATGACCTAAATATCAATAATTGTCCAAATTATAAGAACTAGCATACAGAATATCAATACTTTCCATAGTAAATCTAATCATAAACCATCCAGATAAATATGGTGTATGGTATCATAATATTATAACCCCAATAAACCCTAATATTCATAAAAGTATGTTTAAATAGATGATAATACATTCAAAAGTTCATTGGAAATTTTTCAAAGGAAAATTCCATTTTTCACTTTGCAAAAACTTATTTAAAATCTAAAAATTTACAAAATATTAAGGAAAAAATTTTCTTTGAAAATAAGATTTAAATTTTTTTAAGGAACATACAATGAAATTATCAGTTATAATGGTGGTATATCCATTCATGTCGTATAAGTTAAAAAATAATTCCTTTCACACTTCTGTAAAAAGGTCAAAAAGTACCTCATTCAGAAAACAAAAAGAAGATTATATTTAACTTTTTTAATAAAAGTAAAAAAATATTAAAAATTTATTTAATAAATAATTTGGGAATATTATAAACATTATTTTTGATATTTTAATGAAAATAGGGGCATGAAAGAGAATGATTCTCTACCGAGTACAAAAACAAATTCAGTTTTCCTTAAAATATCATTTTGGTATCTAGAGTATGTAAAGTAAGGAAATTGAAAGGAAGACTTGTAATTAATATAAATAACTATAGTGGATGTAAATATATTGGTTCTAATATAGAAAGATCAAATAATTCCCCCAATAGAGATATAAACATAAACAATCCTGAAAAATGTTAAGATTGTGAAACAAACTCTTACCACTTTGGTAACTTTTAAATCATAATCCTCAAGAATGAATAAATTCAAATGAAATATTAAATAATACTAATACAAAAAATTCATGATATAATATATAAAAAATAATTATATACCCTACACAAAATAAATAAATGGCGAGTATGACATATGTCTCATATAAGTAAAAGTGAGATGAGAAACTCTAATCGCAGGTTCGACTTCCTTCATATGTGTTTGAAATTATTTTATAATAAGTATAGTTTTATTATAAATATATTTCATTACCATAATAAGATATATCATAACATATATGATTTACCTATAACATTTTATTACCCATTTATTAATAATTCCTTATTAAAATATTTATTGTGGATGATAACTGCTTCTCCTTCCATGTATGTTTCGGTTCGATAGATTCATTCCTTGTACAATGATTAGGGTTCAATTATCTCAAAAATGTTATTAAAAAATTAATATAATATATATATCCAATATATTTATATTTATAGTCATTTATAAAATGTAGATATTGGTAAATGAATTACATCATTCATGGAGATGGTAGACTGTACGTACACATGAACATTGTTTACAATTTTCAACGAACAATATGAATGAAAGAAAAATAAAAATTCCAAATTTAATGATAATTTTGATATCATGCATATCATATATTTTCACTAAATTTATCCCTATTAGTATTCATGTAAATAATATATGAAAAATAAATCACATCGCTTCATAGAGATGATAATCCACATGTATACATGAGCGACCTTATCATTTTCCAAAGGATTGGAGGTTCAGATGGTAGATATAATATTATAATTATAGAAAAATAATTTTTTTATTAATATAAAATATAAACATTAAAAACATCATAATTCCCATCCATAAAATTTGTTGATGAAAAATAAATTGTATTGCTATGTGGAGATGGTAATTCGTACGTATGCAATAATGATATTTTTACTTCCCATTTGATGAAAAATAGGGTGGGTAAGGGTGGTTTCATAATAATAATAATAAAATTTCAATATAATTAGGATAATTAAGTTATTATTGTATGGTAAATAATATAAATTTATAGGAGATAAAAGAATAAGTAAAGAAGAAAGTGATCGGTTAAAGCGATTACCACTTAAGGATCTCCTTTAGATATAATCTTAAGGACCCTAGGGTTGGTATTCTAGGATAAACAGAACTTCTATAATTTGGATAGTAGTTTTTATAAGAAAATTTGGTAGGTTATAGTTGAGATAGGTATATTAAAGTGGTTTAAATAAGAGAGAAAAGGGGAGTCCTTTTATAAGTGAGGGGATGGGTATTTTTACAATGTCATAATGTATTAAATTAATATACATTATTTTTTATGTGAAAATGGATAAAAATTGATATTATTAAAACGTAATATGAGTTTTTGTTGAAATAATCTCATAATATATTATTTTAAAAAAATTCTATGTTTTACCCTTATCTTTTAGTTTTAACCCTCCATCAACCCTTTTGACAATTATCGTAATATTAAAAATTTATACCCTTTAAGGATAAAAATTTTTATCATAAAATGGATAAATACCCATAAATGAAACATGTCTGATTTTATCAGCCATATCTCATTCATTTGTATTAATTTAATATTTTTATGATTTTAAATCATTTCGTAAAATATCATTATAGTCATTTTGGACACTATCCATTTAATATGACTGTAAAAAAATCAAGAAAATGGGTAATTAGAATGAAATCCTGGAAAAAATCCCTAAAATTTCATATAGATCTATAAAATTATACGGACAAATTAATTCATTCAAATTATATCTCATTTTAGATTTTTAAAATCATTTATTTTATTTTTATATTAATTGAATAAATATTGTGTCAGTGTTGTGTAAGAATTTAAGGTAATTATGCCATAAATAAAAATTATACATAAATTAAAATATTTATTAATATTTCAAATAAATATTTAAAATAGAAAATATCCATTATTTATCCTTATGTTAAAATTTTAAAGATAATAAAATAAAGGGAATGACATTTTTTTACTTTTCTAATAATAAAATAATATAATGGCCAAAATCACATCCAACTGAAATAAAATCACCTATATTAAAATATTTTATGAGCATGGACGAAATAATATTATCCAATGAAATTACTAAAAGTGTTAGGGTCATTTTCTGGTCCTTATCATATTATTTTTTACCATAATTACCCTATTTACTCTTACCGTGATGACAATTATTTACTGTGCTTACTATTCATGATGAAAAAAAATAAAATTGGTATATTTGAAAAAATTTGACATAATTATTTTAAATATGGAGACTATTTTTTAATATTAAATTTCTATAAGTGGAAGTAATTAATTTAAAAACAATACACAAAATAAAACAGAAAATAGTTTTTCAGAAAAATGTCTTTTATGTATTAAAATTTTTTTATACCAAATTTTATCATAAAATTGATTAAAATTATCTTAATTATACTATTAATAATATTATTTAACTAATTCAATTTTTAAATAATTTTATAATCAAATTAAAATTTTTAATTTCTTGTAACAAAAATATAGTTTTCAATAAAAACCAGTATTTTCACTATTCATTAAAAAATCACTTTTTTGGAAAAATATGAAAATTTCACACTAAGATAATTTTTATATTATGATTTAAAAAATGATATTATTTTTATAAAATAAATTTTTTAAAAGTTTCTTAAATTAATTATAATATTTTCCCCCAAAAGCAATAAAAAGCATTTTATAAGAAAACGTATTTCTAAACATAAAATAACTTTACTAAAAATTGAGTACTTATATTATAATAATTAATATATTAATTTTTATTGAGTAAGTATTTTATATATCTTTCATAATTCACTTAATACTATTTATACAGATCGATTCAACACCTAGGATATAATGTCCATATTTAAATAACAATATTTTGTGGTTCATTTATGCTTGGTTTTGTGTATTGTGTACACTATTGAACATAATATTAGTTTAAAATATCAGGTTTTTTCATATATGATCCAATCATAACATTTAAATACCCATTTATCAATAATTATTTATTAAATTCATCATTTTGAGTGTTAACTATTTCTTCTTTCTTGTAAGTCTCAGTTCAGTGATTTCGGTCCTTCTACTTTGATCATGTTTCCATCATATACAAAATGTTAATAATGATATAAATATCATATATATTAATTATATATATGTATATAGAGTTATCTATAAAAGTTATAGCTATAAAAATTAATTACACTGTTTAATTGGATGGAATGTTATACATACACATGAACTGTAACGTCCCAACTTTCATTGAGGTGCATTTTCTTTTTTAGTTTTTGTTAATCCTAGAAACTTCACCTAAGGGTTGGTCGATTAATTTCAGAAAAAAAGGTAAAATATGTCTTGGAGTAAGGCTACAGGCCAAATACATAGTGTGTAATTGATACATGGCATGTAATGGAAATACACATAGTGTATTAGACACACAACATACAATGGATTTTCCAAGCCCCCTGAACATTGTGAACTGAGTTTTCCCCAAGATGAAAAAACTAAAGCTTTATACATAATATAAAATTTACACTCCATATAAATTCAAAGGTAGGTTTTTTTAAAATAGGGGTAGGGTCACTTTTTTATATAAGCTCCTATTTCTCCAGCAGGTGTCGCGTGAGATCCCCATCCACGCCTCATCTAGGTTCTTCTACTCCTCCTTCATCTGAGATCCCTTTTCTTCGCCATCACATGTGTTGGATATGAAATGGTAATATAATCATTCTTATTCCTTACTTAATTCATTTATCTTTTCAACTGATGCACTATTTTGTTGTGAGCTTTTATTCCCTATTTTCAGGGTTTTGGTATGTTCTTTTGTTTTCTCCCATTCTAGCTCAGTTCAAGGGAATAAAATGGATGAGGAGAGTTTTTTAGGCTTATTTTTTGTGGTCTCGTTCTATTACCTCAATGTATAGTGGTATTTTATTTTCCTTTATTATTTTACACACTGTAATTATCTCATAATGCCTCTAAACTATTTAATAAATTAATTTAAATGGTTTCTTATGCCGTTTATAGGCTTAGATAATGCTTAATCAACACCGTTGGTTGATCACCATGACATGATCCACCCCATGGGTGTGCACTTCCTCAAACGGATAATTTCTCCTTTTCCTTAAATTAAAAATCAACATTATAGTTGTGTGTTTTTAATTATGATAAATTAGTTGTAAATTGGAAATTATAGGCCATGTGTCAAGCCCTTGGGTGTTATGCCATAGTTTTTTACATGAATTAAATGAATTAGATAATTTTTTTTATAATTTTATGATTATAATGCCTTGATGAATGGTATGGGATCTTTATAGCTAAACCAGCCTGTAATTTCATTCTGAGAGTGATACTTGGGATTTCATTTATGGGTCACCATGGAATGGCTCATGGTGCTTTATAATTATAATTTTTTTATGAATGATAAATATGAAAGGATATATTATTGGTATTCCATGGATGGTATCACTATGAGAATTATCTACCTACATATGAGTGATATTGGTTTCCTAGGGGAGACCCCATGGATGAGCTTAGTGGGAAGATGGTTACACCATGCTCTAGGAAATACTCAGACCCCTATGTGAGATACCAGGTATGGGCTCAGAGGTTATTGCCTTCACACCATATTGAGAGAGATATTTGGGATTCCATTTACAGATCTCCATGGATGGACTCTTATGGTTTTGAGCAATTATTTTCTATCCTGATGCGATACATGGTTTCTTTGATATATTTCCTCTTGGATGGGCCCATGATGCCACTTGTGTAAATTCAATATATGCCTTGTATATTATTCTAAGAATTCTAATTTAATAAATCAATTAATTCATCTACTAATCCAAATCACATTATTGGGATCGGTCCAGCATTGATACTTTATTTATGATGACTCATTTATACACAATATCATACTTATATAGGTTCACCTAGGTTCAGAGACATCCAAGTTTGGACAAAGAAGGTAGTATTGGTCAGTTATCCTTGAGGAACCAGGACCAAAATGGTTTATTTATTTATCACTTCATATTTATTTTGTACTTGGACACTGCTCATTTTATATGCATGGAATAGAATTTTCTAGACACTACTAGTGGTGTCCTACTTAATATATCTCACACACCGCTAAGACCACCCTTGGTAACTAAGAAAATTTTATGATTTTGGGTTTAGATAAATTGGATCCCCCAACTTCTGATGCTTTATTTTCAATGTTAGGATGGAGTACAAGAGTAAAGGGTTGAGCCTATGCTCGTGATTCTAGTATTGGCATCTTTTGTCAATTTTTTTATTTTTGTATAGTATGTGGTATATGCGTGTTCCCCCTGTATCATGTGCACCTCATTTTTCATAGCTACATGACATCACCATCATCATTTTGTATCTATTATTTATTCATATTCCATAGGTTTATTTGTATTGGATGATTTATTAACTATTATTCCATTTCTACTTGTTTATTTTGGCTTCTGTAGTTTCCCATTTATTATTTATTGGTGAGTTGTGCTCTAAACCATGAGACATGATCTCCCCACAAACACACCCAAGACCCTCACTACTGGTTTGTAGCCTCTAATGTATGGGGAGGTGCACTTGAGGTCATATATCCAACCATATTAGGGAACCACTTAATGGATTCTAGGGAGGGACACTACAAATTGGTATCATAGGTTTCTTTTTTCTTTTGTATTACTATTTGGGTATTAGACATGAGGCTAGGATTTATCAAAATTTTATAATGAACCAATTCTTGGGATTAAATAACCCATGTATAGGGGAAACCAAATTACATGGGATGAGTTATTGTTGTTTGGTTTTTTCCTGTTACAACTGTCCTGATTTCACCGTCGGGTGACACACAAGTTTTGTGAAGTTATTATTACTGAAATTATTATTATTATGGATTCTCATTTCATTGTAATGGTATAGAAAGGAGGAATCATTTCATGCATAATTAAACACACTTAGGACTTATATTCCATGCAATTTTTATGACATGTTTACTTTCTGTGTGCATTGCATGTATTACATGTGATTGTTACGAGTGCCTTTAATGTTATATATTGGAATGTGATAATGTTTCTTCCTGGGATAAAATAATTGAATTAATTAAAGTTTCTATATAAATTTAAATGGTACATATTGATAATGAAACCTTAATTATCAAATTATTCCCTGATTAATCCAAGAAACACTAGTTTTATGAGCTAAAATATTAAATGAATTGATTATTGAATACCAATTGTAATTTAATTTCATTTATGTTCATTCATAGTTATAAAGAGTATGGACCTTTATAAATTGGGAAGATTGACTCACTTAACTATATTGAGATACCCATATCCATATAAATATGAATGAGATTTAATGATTTTTAATTTTAAAATGAAATGGTTACCATTAAATGGGGATGTCAATTACAATGTGAAATATTTTTTCCTCTATATATTGAAATTGTTAGTCCATATGCCAGAACCTTTTCTATGTTTTATGAGACCTTGACCCTAACCTGGCCATAGTAATTGGAAGTAGTCAGTGTATCCTAAGACATATATGATCTTTCTTATCACCTAGACTTAGATTTAAAAGTTGGGAGAGAGGTGTGACTTGCTTATAAAAATGATATTTGAATGTAATTCTGGTTTTTAGTGATTTTTCTATTGTTAAATATTCTTTGAGATACATTCTTGGAAATTTTAGAGTTATTCCCCAAGGAAGTCATCAAGTCGTATTACAGGAGGGCGGTGATGACCATGCTTTGGAGGTAGTGGGCCCCGAGCCACTTGTATTACGTCCTATAGTTCCACCTAAGGCACCTATGGTTTATCTTCCACTGTGCACTGATGGTCAGTTCTGTGACAATTTCATCCACTTCATGCAGTCTGAACAGGGAGTTATATGATCTTCCCTCAGGATAGTAGAGTTGAAATGAGAATTCAAGCAGCAGCATCCTCCCACATTTTAAGGGGATAGTGGTCCCCAGGATGTTGAGTCTTGGATAAATTTCTTATTATCTATATTTGATAATTAGGAGATGCCTCCATAGAGGAGTTTCAAGATTTATACATATATGAATCGTGATTCTACTAAGTATTAGTGGGATGTCATCACCCAGACTAAAAATCATTAGGGTGTGGTCTAGAAAATCATTAAATAAACCTTCATGATTAATTTTTCTCACAAAAAAAGAGGGAAGACCATGCATGAGAGTTTATGCACCTATAGTAGGATACCACGTTGGTGTTGAAGTATACAACTCATTTCACCGAGCTTCACCATTTTGTGTTGACACTAACCAGTGATGACTTGATGACTATGATATGTTTTGAGTATTGGATTATGCATGCCATCTACTTATAGGTGAACATTTTTGGGATGACCATACTTTTTTAGAAATTGAACTAAGCCCTCATCATAGAAAAAAACCTGAAGAAATGTTGCAATGTGATCCAGGGTGGTTTGTTTTTGAGATAGGGAGATGGATTTTCTAGCGACAGAAAATGTCGGTTCATGTCAGTATACTGGGGAATCTTCAGCCAAATGATACGTATCAATAGGTATGTCATGTGTCACTAGTCTGGTAGGACTGGTCATTAGAAGCCCTAGTGTATGAGTAACTCAATTGAGTGACAAGATTTCTATAGCATGTGTCACCTTCAATGTTTTTACTGTGTTTTTCCTCCAGTGCCTTGAAATAAGGGATCTATACTGACACCACATTTGGGTATAGGGTCTGTAGATCCGAATAAAAATTGTAGTTTTTCTACTACTGGACGATCATACCGATGAGGTGGTCATGGTCGAGATAGTCATACATCAGATGTTAAGCACCAACAGAGTGGAACTTCCCAAGTTAGATAGGTTTCATCTTAGGGGCGTGGATTGACCCATATCTATTCAGTGCATCCAACATATGAGGAGCATATTCCATGACCTTTTAATGTACTAGTTACTATTATATTAGCCTCTATTTTAGTTTATGAAATATTTTGTAAACGTTCATGGAACTATTTTATACATCTGAAAAATATAGCAAGTCTAGGCCTAGATTTATAGTACTTCTGCAACGTTAAAACTCTCAACAAACTATAAAAAAATAGCAGTTTAGTGGTAGTTGTTTAGAGAAGGTTATGTACAACCCAATACAATTTATTTTATAGGTGGTTATGCACAACCCCAACCAATCATTGAATTTATAGGGGGTTCACAACCCCCTATAAAATTTTTAGCATTATTCTTTGAATATCTGGTTGTATTTTAGGGGCAATTATATCAAAACCATTGCTAATTTAATAATTAGTGGTGTTATATGTTAATTTAAATTTTATACTATATAAATATATAATATTCATTTGGATGTTAGAGTCTATATATATATATTGGAATTTTTTTAGATGGAAATAGTGCGGGTTCACAACCCCCTCTAATTGAAGAAATTAGAGGGGGTTCATGAACCACCGCTAATACTTTAGATTAGAGAGGGTTGTGAAGCCCCACTAATTTAAGAAATTAGAGGGGGGCATTAACCCCCTCTAATATATAACATTATAGGGGGTTTTGAACCCTTTATAATTTAATATATTAGAGGTGGTTATGAACCCCTCTAATTTATAACATTAGATAGGGTTTTCAACAACCTCTAATTCATGAAATTATAGGGGTTCATGAACAGACGCTAATCCCTTTGATTAGAGGGGTTTTGAACCCACTCTAAATATTTATTTATTTTTTAAAATAAATCTCATATAAATCCAAATTCTATAACATATATGTGTGTCTGCACATGTGTATATATATATATATATTACGTAAACATATTATATAAATGTATTTAAATGGCTTATAAATAAATATATATATATATATAATGAAATTATATGAATACATTAAATAAATACTTGTACGTATAAACAAAAATATATGCATATATAAATATTGGTATACATAATATAAATGTAATTATAAAAATATTTATTCAAATTTATAAAATATTTATATGGGTTTATAAATAATATACATTTATAATTTGACTTATAGTATACATATATTATATTAAATACATTTTTATTATATAATTATGTATAAATACATTAATATTATATTATGTATACCAATATATATAATATATAAAATATTAAATATACATACAAATATATATATATATATTATAAAATATTTTATTATATATAGATTTATATATATTATATAATTATTTTATATATATTATTGTATACCATATTAATTATAAATTTATTTAGAATATATATATATATCATTTAATTACATGATATATTCCCAATTATATGAATGTATTTAATTCTATGTGTATATATGTGTGTATACATGATATAATATAAATATATATAATTACATACATAAATATATAATATAAATTTATTTAATATAATATATGTATAATATAAATCACAAAACTTATAAATGTACAATATTTATAAAACCAACATATAAGTTGTATTGTTTAAAACATAAGTGTAATGAAAATAATAATAATTAATAATTAATAATATTTTTTTACACACACAAACATATATATAAGTACATAAAAATAATTATATAAATATATATTTTATAATTATATTATATATATAAAAATTATATAAATAGAAAAATATGCACACACACACACAAATAAAAATGTATTTATAGATATATGATTAAATATTTATTTATATATGTAAATATAACTATTGATATATATTTTACAAAAATATATATTATATATAAGTATTATAAAAAAATATATTATAGTATTTATATTTCTATACACAAATAAATAAATATATATATATTATATCTAATATTACTTAATCAAAATAAATACATATTATTGTATATATTAAATGAAAATATGATCACCTTAGTGCTTAAGGTGCTCCTTTATATCCCCACTTGTATCGTGTTCAAATCCTTGTGGGCGGGATTTTTAATCCCTTGAGGGAGTTCAAAATCAATTTTTGATGGGGGCCCGCAGACAAATTTTGGGCCTGGGTTTGTCTGGGCCCATATACAAGTCTGGGGGACCTCGGTTGTTGTCCACATGGGTGGTCCTGGGGATTATTCCGGGTGCCAAGGGTTTCGAGGGATTTTTTACCGGTGTGTCTGGGGGTTGTCAGGGGAACATGTATAGGAGTGCTAGGGGTGTCTGGGGGGCTTTCTTGGGGGGAAAGATGGGTGTGGGGGGGGTACTTTTCTAGGAGCACCATGGGTGTACTGGGTGCCTTGTTAGGGGGTGTCAGGGGTTCCAAGGGTGTATCAAGGTCTTGTCAGGGGTGTCCCCTATGGGGTGCTTGGGAGACTTGTCTGGGGGTGCTAGGGGTGCCCGGGGGTGCCTGGGAATTGTTAGGGGTGTCCAGTGGGGTTTTCATGGGTATTTTGTGGGATTTTCATGCACCTGATTGGGAAAATATAATACAAAATAGAGGAAGTATATGGGAGATTATAGTATAAACACTCATAGGATTAGAATTTTCAAACTCAATTAGGGGATGTTATAACTTCCTCTAATTGAAAAATCAATTTAGGTGCGGTTATAACTGCCCCTAATTCAATGTTTACAGTGGATTTAGGGAAAATTTAGAGGGGGTTAGAACCCCCTATAATCTACCCACTTCTAAATAAATTCCTATTTTACCATCAATTATCCACAACTTCCCCTAATCAGTGTTGGAAGCCACTTTAGCAGTGGTTACGGGTAACCAACGCTAAAGTGTTTATGTTTGGTATTGGGATGGGCAGTGGAATCCGATGGGCCTGTAATTTAACTTTTTTGAATCACCGGAGTGTCATAACATCATAGGCTCTATTGATCTTATCCTGGTATAGTCCAAGGACCACACGTGGTTTAAACAAATCACAAAATAATAACAAACGTTTACCTCGCTCGGATCTGATGCATGCAGGCCTGTCACAAGGTGATGATGGTCGTTGCTTGAAGAGTCCGATGTAAAAGCCTTGTAGATCTCTCTCACACACTTCTTGATCCTTATAATGCTCCGTTTTTTAGAATCCTAGTGCTAACGTGGTACTCCAACAACAACTTCAATGCTGTGATGATCACCATAAGCCAACGTCTTCGATCCAAGGAGGCGGAAGATGAAGAACTCAGTTTTCAGAGAGTTTCACTCTCTTGGATTAAGTAGTAAAGAGAGGCTCTCAATTCAAATGAATTAATAGTCTATATGTGATGATCCTATCTCCACTTATATACTGAATATCTATATTACACAACTTGGATTCCCAACCATCATGTAATAAACATCCACCATATAAATATTATAAATAATTATTTATGACAAATAAAATTATGCCATAAATAATATTTATAATTTATCACTAAAATATAACATATATTAAATATTACGTGATAAACATGAGTCCTTAACTCAACTCACATCTCCTGATAAAATTAAATGAATCTCGAATATTAATATCCGTTCAAATAATATTTATCCTTGTATTTACTTAATCACTCGTAAATACATGTCACAAATAAATTCAATGAATTATTCCCAACATGAATGAATAAAGAATTTATTTATTCCTTGGTGATCCAAAGAACATGGATAATACCTGAACCCCATAGTGGGACCCACCAAGTTCTATATTTCTATTCAACAGAATATGGAATATTCTCAAATAGCTATTGTGTGTGACCCTCTAGGCCCTTATATCAATAGCAGTGAATAATATCCACACACCAGAAGCAGGATCTAGTATCCCATATGGGCCCTTATAGAGATAAGGAACCATCAAAGCAAAAACTGCCTTCTTATGAACACGGTATGTGTAATATAATATCTTCGTCATTGATATGTCAATAAAGCAGAATTCACACTAGTGTCATTATCCTTTATCTTGCTTTTTTATTTGTTGATCTGAACAGATGAACTTACCTTCAATTACCATGGCCATGGATTTAATGAAGGTACTACCATCCTAATCAACTAGTCCCGAGATAACTCTTCCTCAACTCGGAAGTGACAAATCCCATCTTGATCATTGAATCAATGGAATGTCACCAATTACGTACCAACACAAACTACCTCTCCACAGCTTCATTTCCATGGTTTTCATCATGAATCAAAGTACGCAATCAAATTACCTACATTGATAATGATCTCAATTCTAGAGACCATTATACATGTTTATAGATAGGAACAACCAATGAAGTTTGAAACATGTGGTGTTCTTATTAGTGGGTCTATCCTCATGATCTAAACTACTAGAGATCACCAAGTGTGAAATTTGTTAGATGGAGTCTCAAAGTTTATGATCCCCCAACACCTGATACTCACACATTATCTGTGTCCTATCAGAATGATGTAACTGGACCATAGGATGTTACTTTAATAGTGTTGTCATAGTATCTCTAGGTTATCATTATACTCTGGGATCTACTATAACCCTTATATATGACACATAATCTAAGGAAATTACCATAAAAAAGTGGATGAAAAATAATATTAACTATTATGGAAAGATAAACACATGTATATATTATGAACAAAATACAAGAAGTGTTAATCAAAGTACAACACAAGTTGGTTCTAGGGAAACCACTTTCAACACTCCCACTTTCACTAGAGCTAACTACTAACAAGTCACAATCTCCTAGCTTTCACTTGAGAATATTACTTCTACTGAGAAATGGCTTTAGTCAGGGGGTCTTCCATGTTTTCCTCTATGGCTACTCTACTAACTGTGACTTCACCACATTGAGTAAAATCTCTCAAGAGATGAAACTTCCAAAGTATATGATTTGTCCTCTGGTGAGACCTAGGATCCTTGGAAAGAACCATTGCAACAATATTATCACAATAAACTGGTATAGGGTCTACACTTCTTGGCACAACACCAATGTCTGAGAAAAATCTCTATATCCAAACTAATTCCTTTGATGCATATAAAGCCTCTATATACTCAGATTCTGCTATAGAATCAGCTAACATAGATTTATTCGAGCTTCTCCAGCTCCCTGCACCACCATTCAGTTAGAAAATGTATCCTAATTGTGATTTTAGATCATCACGATCTTTATGGAAACTATAATCAGTGTATCCCCTCACCATAGTACCTCATCTCCTCTATAGACCAGGAACATATCTTTTGTACACCTCAAGTACTTTAGGATAGTTTTAATATCTACCCAATGCATCTCTCCTAGATTATCCTAATATGTTCCCACCATGCTTAAAGAAAAGGAAACATCAAATGTAGTACATAGCATGAAATACATGATAGAATACAATGTCAATGCATATGGGACTATATTCATTCTGTAAATCTCCTCTTGTGTTTGTGGACACATTTTCTTAGAGATATTAATACCATTTGACATAGGCAACAACCCTATCTTAGATAGTTCCATATTGTACTTTTTGAGTACCTTATCAATGTATATACTCTGACTTATCCCAAGTATCCTTTGAGATATATCTTGATAGATCTTGATCCCTAGAATGTAGTCTACTTCACCTAAGTCTTTCATGGAGAAGCATTCATTTAACCAATTCTTACCTGACTATAATACTTACAATTCATTTCCAATTATTAATCTGTCATCAACATATAATATTAGGAAAATTATGGAATTCCCATCAACCTTCTTATAGAAACAGGGTTCACTTTTTTTTGAGAAAACCAAATTCTCTTATGGCCTCATAAAAACGAACATTCCATGATCATGATGCCTACTTCAACCCATAAATGGATCTCTACATATTTCACACCTTATTGGAATTCTTCAACTTGAAAAATCCTTCGGGTTGAGTCATATAGATGTCTTCATCCAACTTCCCATTAAGAAAGGAAGTTTTCACATCTATTTTACAAATCAAAAAATCATGAAAGGCTTCTATTGCAAGCAATATTCTTAGGGATTTCAGCATTCCTACTGGTGAGATGGTTTCATCATATTCAATTCCTAAATGTTTTCTAAAACCATTTGTAACCAATCTTGATTTATAGGTATTAACCTTACCATAAATGTCTGTATTTTTATTGAATACCCATTTGAACCTAATGGGTTTTACTTCAGTTGGAGGGTATACCAAAATACGAACTTGATTTTAGTACATGGAATCCATCTCAAAATGTGTGGCATCATTCCATTTAGCAGCTTCTTTGCCTTCTAGTACTTCCTTTTAGGTTAGGGGTTCATCATCCTCAGGGAGTAGTGTTTTATCTGGATTGGTGATAAGAAAATCATAATAATCTGGTTCTCTAACCTCTCAAGTAAAACTACGCAGTATTTGTGTCTCAAGAACTACTTCTTCTTACACTTTCTCTTGTGAATATTGTTCTTGTACCAAATCTTGTACATCGGGAGAATTAACTTCATCTAAGTCAATATTTATCCATCTATTTTCATTGGAAATGTGTTACCTTTCAAGAAATATGGAATGTATTTCCAAAAAAAACTTTTCTATGTAAAGGTTTATTTTGGTAATATCCTTTGTTTTCCTAAGGATAACCCATAAAGATGCACATTGTAATGACCCGATAATTTATGAATAAAATTACCATTATTTTAATGTCTTATAGAAAACACATGCACTCACTTTTTTATTATTATTGGGTTTAAATGAATGTTAAGTATCATTAATTTTGATAATATAGCCATTGAATAGTGATCACATGACTTATATAAATTTAAGGTTTAAAAAAAAATCCTTTTGACACAGATAAAAGAAAGGATTACCTCATCCAGTAGACTCGAGCCATACAAAGCTCATTTGTTAGAGCTCAGAATGGAGGTAGCATAATTGGGATTCACTCTTTACCAATCCCAATATGAGCTTCAACATGTCAAGCTTTAAGGGAATCACATACGAGAGAAGTTCAAGTTAATATAGATTTCCACCTAGGCGATGTTATCTGAGTCGCCCCAAGAGTCTTTCACCATATCACACCTTAATATTAGGTCTTATGAGGGTTTTATAAGGGGTTATATAATAATGTATTAGTTATTTATTGTTTAATCCCTTTTTTATAAATAAAATTATTATTCTATCAATTCCTTTATGAAAATAGTCTATCTTAAAAGTGGTGAATTTGATAAAATGTCTTTTTGGGTAAAAATGGTACTTTTGAGAAATATATACATTATATTAAAGTATGGTTTTTATTAATAACATTATAAAATTAGTTCTTATAAATGATGAATATATGAGTTCCTTATCTGTCAATGATTATGTAATCAGTTTGATAAGAGTTGTATTTTTATAAGATAATATAGAAAATGTATTTTTAAAGAATTTATTTTAAGAAATTAATGAGTTTTTTAAATAATTAATATTTTAATAAAATTTTAGTTTCAAATAAATTTTATTAATAATAAATTATTATAAAAAATTTATGAAGTCAAATGTAATTTTTATTAATGTTTGAAAAATGTTTTTGTCAAAACCTGTGAATTTTCGATAAAAGTTAGTTTTCATTTTAAAAGTGAAAATTAAAATATTTTGAAAATTATTTATATAAAATGAATATTATTTTTGGAATCAGGCTATCAAAATTATCCAATGGTTAATTTTTCATAATTTTCTGAGACAATCAATTTTTTTGGTAAAAATTAAATACCATATAAATAAAATATGTGTTTTATGACATCATAATGACCCCAAAATGATGTTATAAATACTATAATTGGTATTATAGACCCAATATATGTTTTCCCATTTAAATAATGTGATTTTATATTTGTTTTACTTATTTTATAAAGCCTTAGTGAATCCCCCAAAATATATAATATATTTTATGATTTTAAATTCATTTCCTTGAGACTGTGACTCACCTCCACATAAGCAAGACTAATATTTTAATATCTTAATCCATTGGCCTTATAAAATAAATTTTTCCACTCCAATTTTGTAAAAACAATGGGCAAAAAACATGGTAGGGTTGGTGGTTTTGAATATTTAGTTATATAGATTCCAAAACCTCAGTTTGTGAAATATTAACAAATTACCCTCTCATTTCCTATATAAACCTACCCAAGATACCCTTTAACTTCACTAAAAATTCTTGGATAACGTCCACAATCTTCAATAATCTCTCTATAATCCTCCCAAGGTTCCCCAAGCTCCCAATAATCCCCTCTTCAAGCTCTTGAAGTCACACACTCAAGTAAGGGATTCCTTCTTTTCTCATTTTTATCCAAGTTTATTTATGTTGTAATAACATTTTACGTTCAATTAATAATTTTGGTGTATGATTTATCACTTCAACCATGATTCCCTATTTATGTTTTAATAATGATATGCCATTTTATCTCTCATTAATTCTTTCTGTGTACACCCATTTCCATGCCGAAATTCCGTAAGGGATTTCTCTTTTCTTATTTCCATTCAAGTATTTCTCCCACATTATGCATCTAAATTCCATTTCATATGTTGGGTTATTATGTTACATGATCCCATTAATGTCTATTTCATTTATAAATGATGATAGTTCCATTTCTCTCTCATCAACCAACTTATGAATTTTCATATGATGACGTTATGCTGCCAAAATTGCACCGCGATTTTCCAAGCCAAAATCATCGTGTAGTGAATACCATACCCATTTATCTATCAAGGTCATTAACCTTTAGGCACATATAAAAATTTAATGGTACTTATATGTATTTATTTTAAATTACTTAATCATGGAATAACTTATTATGTTGAATGATTCCATGTTATATGATCCATGTGGCACACTTATGCATGAGATAAAATGTTTATAAAGGGTGTTCCCTGATAGCGCTCCAATGCATTGGGTAACGTTTAGTATCATGATAATTCATTTTAAATAAGGGTTTATACTTTATAATTCATGTTAAATGAGGGTTTAATCATTCTAATTCATGTTTAATGAGGATTTACTCATGCAAATCAATGTGCAATGATCCTTAGCTCATGCTAATATCATGTTGTTTATTATTTCCACATTTCCATGTTATGATAACCATTCTATATCGTACCTTTATGTTAATGTTTCTCTTATGATCCATTGATATGCCTATTTCCTAACATGTTTTTTATTATTAATTTTATGCCTTGTTTACTCCCTTACTGGGCTTTATATCTCACCCTTTTCTTATTTATGTCCTCAGCTTATCCCATGCAATGTAAAGTATGAAGGAATGTTTTGGTCATATAAAAGAAGTTTTAAATAAAGATGTTGTATTTTATGTATTAAGTTTTTATGTAATGTTCCTAATCCCCAAATACACTAGACCTATCAATCCTATGGGTTGTATTAAGTGAAATTTTATGTAATAAATCATGTTTAACTATGTAATAAAGACTAGGGTTGTTACACACTTCGTGCTTCTGGATGCAAATTTGTCACTTGGTAAAGTCTTGAGAGAAGAATTGCATCCCCTTACATGTAATTGTGACAAATTGGGTTTATTTACACACCATAACTCATATGTAATACCATCTGTAGCTTTATTTGGTACTTGGTTAAGGGCATATGTCACTGTCTACAAAGTGTATCCCTATAAGGATAATGGAAGAGTTGTCACACTCATAATTAATCTGACCATGTCTAGAAATGTCATATTCCTCATTTCACTAACACCATTCCACTATGGTTTATAATAAGTAGTGAGTTGGGATATTATCCCACACTCCTTCAAGTGATCAATGAAATATTGGTTAAGTTACTCTCCACCTCACTCTAAACAGAGTTCTTTTATCTTCATATGAAGCTGTTTTTCAATTTCATTTTGGTATTCATTAAATATATTTAAGGAATATAACTTTTACCAAATTAATTATAATAACCATACCTACTATGGTCATCTTTAAAATTAATAAAGTATGAAAAACCACCCCTTAATTCTACTAGAAATGGATCACATACATCATTATGTATTAATTTGAGAAATGCATTGGCTCTTTCTCCCTTTCCTAGAAAAAAGGTGATTTAGTCATTTTCCCTTTTAAACAAGATTGGTATACATCTAAGGGTTTTAACTATACTAAGTCTAAATAACCTTGCTGATGTAATTTTTGTAATCACTTCTCATTTACATGACCTAGCCTAAAGTTCCATAGGCAGGTGATATTAGAGTCTTGCTCTCTATTTTTTTCATTGATTTTCATTACGGGGTTTTTGAGTTCTAGTATATATAACCCATTATTAATATGTGGAATATAATAACACATGTAATCCTTATATAATAGAAAAAATTTATTTCAAAACATGAAATAAAATCCCATAGTATCTAAACTTGACATCGATATTATGTTTATAGTTATAGAAGGTACATAATAACAATTTTATAAAACTATAATGAAACCACTGTGAAATGTTAAGTGATAGTCTCTCACTAACAAGGCTGTAATAATTGCACCATTTGTAGCTCAAAGATCCACTTCACCTCTTGCAATCTTCTGGAATCTACTTGGTTCCTATATATGAATACATATGGTTGATCCACATATCATATCCAATACCCAACTTGTAGATAATGAAATATTTCATTAAATGACAAAAATACCTAAAGTAGAAGTGTCAACTTGATTTTTCTTCTAAGGTCTACAATTTCTCTTTTAGTGGCCTTTCATGCCACATCCAAAACAGACAGCCTCCTTCTCATTGGTCTGATTTTGAATCTTTGGATTCTTTGAAGGAAGATGCATTGGAGTCTTTTTACTTGACTTGTCCTTGGACCCCTTTTCTTTCCTTTCTTTCTCTTGTTCACAAAAAGGAAAAATGAATTAGTATTTTTCATATCCTTATAATATTTTAAAACTAAAGATAGTAGATCTGGGAGTGACTTTTTCAAATCATTCATGTTATAATTGAAAATAAATGTATAAAATATTAGGGGTAAATAGGCCCTAATGGCCCGAAGGACTTCATTTTTATTGATTTTTGATAACCCCCCTTTCAAGGGATGAGGGGGAAACCATACAAGGCCCGTAGGTTTAGGTATTACATTGCCTGTAGGCTTAGGAGATTACATTACCTGAAGGTTATAGGGAATTCAACCAGACTATCTACAAGGAACTGCCCCTCCCCAGCATCTGCATCATGATAGTAGCTCTCCACCTTCAGAGGGTCGTCTGGCTAGGCTTTCCGTGCAAGCACAGGCTGGTCCCAATGGCATAGCCATACCCTCTCATTCTAAAAAATCCATTTGGCTCTGTTCTGGTGAGTTCACCTGCTCTGAATCCTCTTCTAGGGCTGCTCCTTTTTTTGTAGAGTGTCAGGGGCTGATCCATTTTTTGTAGTGAGTCTGGGGAAACTGCATGTGGCCCGAAGGCCTTGAGGTGGACCGAAGGCCTTAAAGGTGGCCCAAAAGCCCTACTAACCTGAAGTTATGGGTGTCCTGAAAGCCTTAAGGACTCTAAGCCCAAACCAGTGGCCCAAGGTGAATAGTTCCATCTTCTACAGTACCGAATAGTACCTTCTATAGTTCCTGCTACAGTACCTGCACAGTGTACAGTTCTGCTATAGTACCGCACAGTATACAGTACTACTACAGTACCTGCTACAGTCCAGAAATATGCCTCTACCTGGTTTTGAACTTGGGTCTTGTGGATGCACTTAAGGATACCTCACTAGCTAGGCTGATGCTCATGTGCATATTAGGGGTAAATAGGCAAGAATGAGATTCGTTAAAATCTATTAGTTTAATTTGAAACCAAGTGCTTCAAGCCTCCCAATGTACCAGATCATCTTGAGTATATGAGGACCCAATTTGTTCCCTTCTTCTAGATACATATGACAACCCTGCTTTTATTACAAACTTATACATGATTTATTACATAAAACTTCACTTGATACAACAAATAAGATCGAGAGGTTTAGTGTCTTTGGGGCTTAGAATCATTACATAAAAACTTAAAACATGAAATACAACATCTTTATTGAAAACTTCCTTTACATGACCACTACATTCCCTCGTACTTATCATTTCATGGGATAACCTGAGGACATGCATAAGAAAAGGGTGAGCTATAAAGCCCAGTAATGGAGTACACATGGAATAACATGAGGAGTACAATAAATGTTAGACAATAGGCACATCAATAGAGCATAAAAGAAACATGAACATAAAGGCATGATAAAGTATGATAATCATAACATGGAAATGTGGCAACAACACTTAACATGGAATTATCATGAGCCAAGACTCATTGCACATAGAGCATGAGTAAATCCTTATTGCACATGAAGCACGAGTAAACCCTCGTTGCACTTGAATTAGCATGAGTCAACACTCATTGCACATGACGTATCATGATACTAAACTTTACCCAATGCATTGGAGTGCTATAAGGGTGCACCCTTTTTAAACATTTCATTTCATGCATAAGTGTGCCACATGGATCATAAAACATGGATTCATAAAACATAATCATTTATTCCATGACAAAGGAATGTGGAATTCATACCTGAAACTTTGTAATCAATAAGTAAAGGTGCATAAAGGTGGATACCCTTGATGGAGAAATGGGCATGGTATCCACTACACAATGGCATTGGCTTAGAAAATCGGTGCGATTTCGGTAGTGTAACGGCGTGACATAAGAATTCATAAAAATGGTTGATGAGAGAGAAAGGGGTTTCTCAGCATATTTACATGTAATGGACAGTAAGTGTAACACCCCAGGTAAATAAAAAATATGAAATTTTCATATTTATCCATATTTGTGAATAAAATATTAATATGACTTTAAAGGGGACGCTATGCTCGATGGCGTACCCAACACGCAACAACGAGTTTCTTGGGAATCTTACGTTGCACTCTAATAATAAAATAATATTATTTTAAATAGTAGTTAACATGTAGACGTTGTATTGGCGGGAATGGATAGAAATAACTAAAACATGATTATATATGTTTTTAAATGTTTTTACATTTATCCAATAAAAGATAAAGGCATAAAATATGGAAATAATTCAATTTTAGGCGTATATGCCCTAGTTTTCACTAAAGGTTCACTTATCACCTTTTGATGGAGAACCGTCATTAAATATAGTTTTGTTCACTCTTATACATCCTTTTGGAACAAATAAAACTCTTCTTAAGAATTGGGACATCAAAATTCACTTTGTGTAAATTTTTGGTATCTTTCTGATAAAGTTCATTTTTTTTAATGAATAGTGTAAAATGTTGTATTTTAATTCAAAACCTCTTTTTAATATAATTTATTTATATGATTAGATTATCTTTTTAAGTGGTTTTAAAGTGAAATTAGAATATATTTTTACCATTAAATCCAATAGTGTTCGTTGGAATTAATTTCACTTTGAAATCAGACTTAAACTAGTGTCAATCTTTTGATACTTATTGTTTCATAAAAACACGCTATTTACTCTGACAGCGGGAATTAATTATTAAATTAATTAATGTGACTTATATGTTTTGAATTTTGTAAAATATACTTCATTTTTTAATTCGGAATATCAAATATATCTTAGGGTGAATTTTTGGGATTTTTCTGAAAAACTTCAATTTTTGATGAATAGTGAAACCACTAAGTGGTACTTATAAAAACTGATTTTTCCGTTTAAATGAAGTTTTGCCATATTTGTGTTTTAAATTTCAAAAATCCTACATACATGGTTGTCATTAAGAAGTAAAATGTGGTTCAATGGGATAAAAATAATATTTTGGTGAATAGTAACTTATTAATTTTTTAATCGCGATTAGAGGTAATTAGTGTAGTTTAAGGTAAAAATAATGATTTAATAATATGAAATGAACTTGAAACATGTCCTAACCTCATTTTATGTGTCATGGCCGACCAAGAGAACCCATGGGTCAACTTGGGGACCCCATGAAGCCACTTTGGTTGGAAAATGACATTAATATCTTTTTATTTAAAGTTAAAGTAAAAATGAGACAAACATGAAATGTTTTACTAAAACAATTTTTACATGGGGTTATACAAATCATATTTTTGACTATAAATATTCATTGGAAATATAAAACGATTTCCTACATCATAGTATTTTTTTTTATAATTTTTAGACATTAAATAAATTAAATTAGTTATGACATCATGATGATGCAGCGATGACCTCATTATTTAATGATTTAAATAAAATGGAAATATAATGTAATATCTAAGACCTACATATGTCCAAAACCTATTGGATGAGTGGATTTAGAACCCTTATCACCTTATCCTAGAAACAAATCAATGTGGGACCTCTTAAATCCGAATACCATTTTAAAATAAAGTGACTTTTCTTTACCTTCCAAGAGTGCCCCTCCTCTCCTCTTATAAAAGGCCTCCACCTCTACCTCCTTACCCACACTCCCAAAGCCTTTGGCTCGGCCAACCTCTGCCCATTTTGTCTCTCCACTTCCCTCTCTTACTCTTTGAAGCCTCACTTTGGGTAGAAGTCTTCCCAAGGAATCCTTTGAGCTCAAACCGAAGGGAGTTACCCGATTTTAACTTAATGTCTTCACTTGAGTCTTTTTGTTTTATTTTGCTTTTCAACCCCCTAAACTCTTTTTATTCATTTCTTTTGTAACAACTACAGTATAATCAATATACTAGGATGTTTTTATAAGAAGTATTTGAGCAACACTTTCACACACCTACATCTAATGGTTAAAGAACATACTGTTTCCGTGGATGGCGAATTTCGGCCTCCCGAAATGATGATTGTTCAACATTCTTTTAACACCTTAAAAGATGGCCATTAAGATGACACTATATTTATATATGATATATAATATGTTTATGTTTTTCTTAAGCTTCTTTATTTTTCATTTTGGGCATACCTTTATGGTTTCCATTATGGGTAAACGCGATATCTTCATTTAAGGAAGTGCGGACTACCGCCCCCTCAAAGTGATGTGATTCGTTAATGCCATATGTGGGATGTATAAAGGATGTATTTAAAGTTATTATATATGATTTTATACTGTAATTATAATATACCTCTATATAATTATTATTCCATTCCATAAAAATATGAAATAGAAATGAAAGTAGCGTTCATGCGTACATACGGCTTACCGTCTCCATGAACGGTGCATTTCATTTCTTATACCCAAATGTAATGTACTATTATAAATACATGTATATTATGGATATATATGATATATATGATATCCAAATCATGAATATAATTCTGGATATAATGAACATTTGACCACACGAACAACATGTAATTGTAAGAAGTCCACTTTCGACTTAAGAACCAAATATCGACAAAACAAACATTATTAACTTAAATGATTACATAATGTTTATAACATGGAAATAAGTGATCTAAAAGGAATAATGAACTAGAAAAAGGTTCTTAATAAAGTTTAAATTAACTCAAGTTTATTATTCAGGACGTTAAAGAATGATCGAGTCAAGTTGGACCTGAGGTAAGGGATCCTACTCCGCTCTTTCTTTTTAAGTACACTCTTTTATGTCATTCCTTTTAAAGCTCATATTTATTGTTATTAGGATGTTATTTTATATTAATCTTACTGTAATTTTTATTTTCATGTGATGAGAGACCCTATTCTCTCTCATCAATCCATTTTGGAAGTTTTATGTGGCGCTGTTAGGCTGTCGAGTTTTCGTAAAGGATTTTTCATCTCACTTTTATTCCCATGAGATTTATGCTACATTTGCCACAATTTCATTTGAGTGGTGTATTTACTACCCATTATTTTATTTATTTTGTAGTATACTTTATTTTATGAGTATTTACATCAATGTTTTATTGTCCTTCTTTCACGAGGTGTATGTTTCGAAAGATACCCATATCGGTAAGGGAACCTTTCACCCTCCTCTTTTTAAAACACTTCTTTTGTTGGGTCTTTTAATTTACATATTTTTATGTTGGGATATGTTCTCATATATCCTTAATGATGTAAATTTTATGTCCATGTGATGAGATACCCTTTTTTTTATCTCTCATCAACTCATTTTGATGTGACGTCGTTAGGCTGTCAAGGGAACTTCTTAACCCAATTTCGATTTCTTTGGGTTCAACATGTAGTTATTGAATATGTCATATTTTGAATATGTGTGAATGACATTTTATTATTTTACACTTAATATCCACTTATATTTGGTGTATTTTGTTTTCACACATAATTATTTAATTGATTTATCCTTAACCCAAGGATACCGTCTTTGTAAGGGACTTCGTCTCAATCTCCATTCATTAAGACATATTTTGTTTTATACACAACCTTATTTTATACGGTGTATAAACCCCTTTGACTTTTACATTTATACAAAAAGGAATCTTTTTTATATGAAGCGTTTTACTAAACGACAAAAGGGAATGTTTTTTTCGTACGTATGCAGCGACAACGAATTCTCCGCCGCCGTGACCATTATTTGAGTTTAGGCTTCCTCTACAAGCCATACATTCTTTTTAAAAGAAAAATAAATACCATGTTTTACTTTTCTTTTATTTTGATATTGAAAATGGTTTTCATAATGTATGTATATCAATGTGTTGTATTGATATCTTGTTATTGAAATGTGGAAATGTTATGTTTCCTTTATGCATGTTTTATGTGATAAGATTATGTTATGGTTCCTGGGCATTGTTATGAAGACGGGTGGTTCCGTGATAAACTAAGGGCAGGTGAGCCCGATATAGTTCTCCAATGCATTGGGTAACGTGAAGGAGTGAAATGTTAAGGTTTCTCCGAAGAGATTTAGGGAATATACTGTGATGGGTATTCCAAATGTAACCAAGAGGGTTACTCCCTACGTAAGAATGTTATGAATGCCTCAAATTACCTTTATGTCTTATGATTTCTATGATTTATTCATGGTTTGATGAGGTATGTTAAAGGGCCTATGTTTTATGGGTAAAGTATGATTTCATTCTTATGTATATATGAACTCATGTTTCCTTTCCATATTTTTATAACCCTTACTGATCTTTTTATGCTCATCCCAAGTTTTTGAAATGTTTTTCACATGTCAAGGGAAAGGTACATGATGTGATGATAGTGTCAAGGATGTGTCAAGAAAGAATCCGTGTTTTATTTTAAATATGTTTCCGTTGATGGGAAGAATGAATATTGTCTTTTATGTAACCACTTTGTTTAAATGTGGAATGTAATGCAAGTTTCATGATCTAATTCTCTAAAACTCTGAACCTAAAAAGATCCTCAATGTGTAATCTTGTAATAACTCAAGATTAAGTAAGGTTTAAGGTTGGGGCCTTATAGTTGGTATCAAATGTTGGTTTAGATAACTTTATAGGTTAGGGTATTCTTTAAGCATAAGTGACATTACCATAATGGTTAGGATTTCATAAAGAGTCCTAGTTTTAGATAAAGTGAATGAGTAAGTATATCTTAGTGTTTACCATCCTCATTAGTACATGATGGTTTTGTTGATATACTCACATTGACATTTCTGTTTTTAGTGAATGGATGGATCTAGCAGGCACCAAAGAGACAACAGGTTTGAAGGAAACTGTGGTGGTTCTCTGATTAAGATACTAGATAAAATGGAGGATTCAATGAGGAAACTTGTGGTTGTTCTAAACCAAATATCAAGGAGTCATGATCAACCACTTGAACCTTGGTATGTTCTGTAATGCATCATGTACGAGATGACCAATCAATGTGGAAGTTCATGTAATAATTATAAAGTTAACCATTAGAGTTTATATGATCCTTACTTTTGAGGTAATTATGGGTTGTTATATGATATGCTGGAAAATGAAAGGCATGAGATAAACTTGAGGTTAAAATATGTTATGATCATTTTTGATGATTTTATCTCTTTTTGGGGAATGATTTAAGAATTATATAGTTTTGGAAAAAGGACAACACGCAGACCGTGTGACAACCCGTCGTGTCGGACAAAGCTGCGGGAATCGAACCCACAACCAGAGTGCGACTGGTATTTATCGCCTACCACTGGACTACGTGAAGTACTTGGTTAGTTTGACTGATTATTTTTAGTTATATGATTTTATGAATTAAGAGTAAGTTGATTTTGGGTTATTTATGAAAATGATTAACCTATCATGGAGGATATGTGATTAGGTTAATTACTTTTCAATACGAGACTTTAGGAGCAACTGATGTTGTTTGGAGATAAATGTTACGATTTAACTTGGAAGACTATTTGACTAAATCCTTCAAATATTTTTGTTTCAATATTAGATTGGTTTACTCTGAAGAATTTTATGGACAAATTGTTTATTGGATGGTCCTCGTTGAACTTTGGGTTTTGTTGGACAAATTTTGGAGATTAAGCATAGATTTTCTTTTTAATGGGTTATCCTTTTCCGGATTATCTGACCTTGTACTAACCCTTTTGGTTTTGGTTTTGGTTAAAGCCTAAAGGAATGGGATGTATATATTTCTCTTTGGCGGATTAGGTGATTCTCTAGAAGTTGATTATAGTACTCTTAATGCGAACAAGTCTCCCTAAATACTCGTCTTTTGGAAAAAATATGAGTTTGATTAAGAAATCTAGTAAAAGTTGAAAGTCAACATGATAAGTGATTATGTTTCCTTATGAATAAATTCCTCAATAAAAAAGTAACTTAGAACAAAAAATTTTTCTATTAACTTTTCCTACTGGGAAATCGAATACTGTTTAACCCATCACAAGTTTGTGATTTTCTTATGGTTAACTTTCTCCTAGACATGTTTACTATCACTCTCCCTCAAGAACATGAACCTATGTTTTCTCCTCCATGTCCATATTTTTCTACATGGAATCCTAGTATGGGTTAACTCGGGTGACCTTTGTACTTATCTTCCTTTATTTTAAAGTGATTGTTTTACCGACTCTTGTTCTGATGTGGGACGTTCAAGGATGTTTCCAAGCTCAATTTTTAAAATTGTGAGGACGCAATTCCCAAAAGGGGGGAAGGATGTAACACCCTAGGTAAATAAAGAATATGACATTTTAATATTTATCCATATTTGTGAATAAAATATTAATATGACTTTAAAGGGGACGCTATGCTTGATGGCGTACCCAACACGCAACAACGAGTTTCTTGGGAATCTTACGTTGCACTCTAATAATAAAATAATATTATTTTAAATGGTAGTTAACATGTAGCCGTTGTATTGGCGGGAATGGATATAAATAACTAAAATATGATTATATATGTTTTTAAATGTTTTTACATTTATCCAATAAAAGATAAAGGCATAAAATACGGAAATAATTCAATTTTAGGCGTATATGCCCTAGTTTTCACTAAAGGTTCACTTATCGCCTTTTGATGGAGAATCGTCATTAAATATAGTTTTGTTCACTCTTATACATCCTTTTGGACCAAATAAAACTCTTCTTAAGAATTGGGACATCAAAATTTACTTTGTGTAAATTTTTGGTATCTTTCTGATAAAGTTCATTTTTTTTAATGAAGTGTAAAATGTTGTATTTTAATTCAAAACCACTTTTTAATCTAATTTATTTATATGATTAGATTATCTTTTTAATTGGTTTTAAAGTGAAATTAGAATATATTTTTACCATTAAATCGAATAGTGGTCGTTGGAATTAATTTCACTTTGAAATCAGACTTAAACTAGTGTCAATCTTTTGATACTTATTGTTTCATAAAAACAAGCTATTTGCTCTGACAGCGGGAATTAATTATTAAATTCATTAATGTGACTTATATGTTTTGAATTTTGTAAAATATACTTCATTTTTGAATTCAGAATATCAAATATAGCTTAGGGTGAATTTTTGGTATTTTTCTGAAAAACTTCAATTTTTGATGAATAGTGAAACCACTAAGTGGTACTTATAAAAACTGATTTTTCCGTTTAAATGAAATTTTGCCATCTTTGTGTTTTGAATTTCAAAAATCTGACATACATGGTTGTCATTAAGAAGTAAAATGTGGTTCAATGGGATAAAAATAATTTTTTGGTGAATAGTAACTTATTAAGTTTTTAATCGCGATTAGAGGTAATTAGTGTAGTTTAAGGTAAAAATAATGATTTAATAATATGAAATGAACTTGACACATGTCCTAAACTCATTGGATGTGTCATGGCCGACCAAGACAACCCATGGGTCAACTTGGGGACCCCATGAAGCCACTTTGGTTGGAAAATGACATTAATATCTTTTTATTTAAAGTTAAAGTAAAAATGAGACAAACATGAAATGTTTTACTAAAACAATTTTTACATGGGGTTATACAAATAATATTTTTGACTATAAATATTCATTTGAAATATAAAAAGATTTACTATATCATAGTATTTTTTTTATAATTTTTAGACATTAAATAAATTAAATTAGTTATGACATCATGATGATGCAGCGATGACCTCATTATTTAACGATTTAAATAAAATGGAAAGATAATGTAATATCTAAGACCTACACATGTCCAAAACCTATTGGATGAGTGGATTTCGAACCCTTATCACCTTATCCTAGAAACACATCAATGTGGGACCTCTTAAATCCGAATACCATTTTAAAATAATGTGATTTTTCTTTACCTTCCAAGAGTGCCCCTCCTCTCCTCTTATAAAAGGCCCCCACCTCTACCTCCTTACCCACACTCCCAAAGCCTTTGTCTCGGCCAACCTCTGCCCATTTTGTCTCTCCAATTCCCTCTCTTACTCTTTGAAGCCTCACTTTGGGCAGAAGTCTTCCCAAGGAAGCCTTTGAGCTCAAACCAAAGGGAGTTACCCGATTTTAAGGTAATGTCTTCACTTGAGTCCTTTTGTTTTATTTTGCTTCTCCAACCCCCTAAAATCTTTTTATTTATTTCTTTTGTAACAACTCCAGTATCACCAATATACTAGGATGTTTTTATAAGAAGGATTAGAGCTACACATTCACACACCTACATCTAATGGTTAAAGAACATACTGTTTTCGTGGATGGCGAATTTCGGCCTCCCGAAACGATGATTGTTCAACATTATTTTAACACCTTCAAAGGTGGCCATTAAGATGAAAATATATTTATATATGATATATAATATGTTTATGTTTTCCTTAAGCTTCTTTATTTTTCATTTTTGGCATACCTTTATGGTTTCCATTATGGGTAAACGCGATATCTTCATTTAAGGAAGTCCGGACTACCGCCCCCTCAAAGTGATGTGATTCGTTAATGCCATATGTGGGATGTATAAAGGATGGATTTAAAGTTATTATATATGATGTTATACTGGAATTATAATATACCTCTATATCATTATTATTCCATTCCATAAAAATATGAAATAGAAATGAAAGTAGTGTTCATGCGTACGTACGGCTTACCGTCTCCATGAACGGTGCATTTCATTTCTTATCCCCAAATGTAATGTACTATTATAAATACATGTATATTCTGGATATATATGATATATATGATATCCAAATCATGAATATAATTCTGGATATAATGAACATTTGACCACACGAACAACATGTAATGTAAGAAGTCCACTTTCGACTTAAGAACCAAATATCGACAAAACAAACATTATTAACTTAAATGATTACATAATGTTTATAACAAGGAAATAAGTGATCTAAAAGGAATAATGAACTATAAAAAGGTTCTTAATAAAGTTTAAATTAACTCAAGTTTATTATTCATGATGTTAAAGAACGATCGAGTCACGTCAGACCCGAGGTAAGGGATCCTACTCCACTCTTTCTTTTTAAGTACACTCTTTTATGTCATTCATTTTAAAGCTCGTCTTTCTTGTTATTGGGATGTTATTTTATATTAATCTTACTGTAATTTTTATGTTCATGTAATGAGATACCCTATTCTCTCTCATCAATCCATTTTGGAAGTTTTATGTGGCGCCGTTAGGCTGCCGAGTTTTCGTAAAGGATTTTTCATCTCACTTTTATTCCCATGAGATTTATGCTACATTTGCCACAATTTCATTTGAGTGGTGTATGTACTGCCCATTATTTTATTCATTTTGTAATATACTTTCTTTTATGAGTATTTACATCAATGTTATATTTTCCTTCTTTCACGAGGTGTATGTTTCGAAAGATACCCATATCGGTAAGGGAACCTTTCACTCTCCTCTTTTTAAAACACTTATTTTGTTGGGTCTTTTAATTTACATATTGTTATGTTGGGATATGTTCTCATATATCCTTACTGATGTAAATTTTATGTCCATGTGATGATATACCCTTTTTTTATCTCTCATCAACTCATTTTGATGTGACGCTGTTAGGCTGTCAAGGGAACTTCTTAACCCAATTTCGATTTCTTTGGGTTCAACATGTAGTTATTGAATATGTCATATTTTGAATATGTGTGAATGACATTTGATTATTTTACACTTAATATCCACATATATTTGGTGTATTCGTTTTTCACACATAATTATTTAATTGATTTATCCTTAACCCAAGGATACCGTCTTTGTAAGGGACTTCGTCTCAATCTCCATTCATTGAGGCATATTTTGTTTTATACACAACCTTATTTTATATGGTGTATAAACCCCTTTGACTTTTACATTTATCCAAAAAGGAATCTTTTTTATACGAATCGTTTTACTAAACGACAAAAGGGAATGTTTTTGTCGTACGTATGCGGCGACAACGGCTTCTCCGTCGCCGTGACCATTATTTGAGTTTCGGCTTCCTCTACAATCCATACCTTCTTTTTAAAAGAAAAATAAATACCATGTTTTACTTTTCTTTTATTTTGATATTGAAAATGGTTTTCATAATGTATTTATATCAATGTGTTGTATTGATATCTTGTTATTGAAAGGTGGAAATTTTATGTTTCCTTTATGCATGTTTTATGTGATAAGATTATGTTATGGTTCTTGGGAATTGTTATGAAGACGGGTGGTTCAGTGATAAACTAAGGGCGGGTGAGCCCGATATAGCTCTCCAATGCATTGGGTAATGTGAAGGAGTGAAACGTTAAGGTTTCTCCGAAGAGATTTAGGGAATATACTGTGATGGGTATTCCAAACGTAACCAAGAGGGTTACTCCCTACGTAAGAATGTTATGAATGCCTCAAGTTACCTTTATGTCTTATGATTTCTATGATTTATTCATGGTTTGATGAGGTATGTTAAAGTGACTATGTTTTATGGGTAAAGTATGATTTCATTCTTATGTATATATGAACTCATGTTTCCTTTTCATATTTTTATAACCCTTACTGAGCTTTTTATGCTCATCCCAAGTTTTTGAAATGTTTTTCATAGGTCAAGGGAAAGGTACATGATGTGATGATAGTGTCAAGGATGTGTCAAGAAAGAATCCGTGTTTTATTTTAAATATGTTTCCGTTTATGGGAAGAATGAATATTGTCTTTTATGTAACCACTTTGTTTAAATGTGGAATGTAATGCAAGTTTCATGATCTAATTCTCTAAAACTCTAAACCTAAAAAGATCCTCAATGTGTAATCTTGTAATAACTCAAGATTAAGTAAGGTTTAAGGCTGGGGCCTTATAGTAAAGAGTTCATATAGATACATTTCCCAACAATTGTAATGGAATTTATATTCATGATACAAAATTATTTCTTGAATGTAAAAAAAGAGAGAGAAGTTCCTTTCGGAATTTCGGCATAGTAACGGGTGTATATGGGAGGCATTTAATGAGAGAGAAAGGGGTCTCCCATAATTCAAACAATAAGAGGGAAGTATGGTGGAGGTGCTAAACCATACCCCAACATTAATAATTTAAATTAAAAGGGCAATACAACTTAAATAAAATTGACAAAAATGAGAAAGGAAGAAAAAACCCTTACCTGGAAGTGTACTTCCAAAGGCTAGAGAGAGGCTTGTGAGAGGCTTCTTGGGAGCTTGGGGCACCTTGGGAGGATTCTAGAGAGAGTATGGAAGAGGTTGGACGAACTCAAAGGTATTTTAGTGAGGAGGAAGTGGGAGATTGGGTGGGTTTATATAGGAAAGGTGAGGGAATTCTTTATTATTTAGGTTTGGGACCCCTTATATTAAATTAATCCAAACTACAAACCATCCCATGGTTTTTGCCCATGGTTTTTGGAAAAGGGAAGAGGAAAAAAATATTTTATAAGGCCAAGGTCTTAAATTATTAAAATAATAAGGTTGCTTATGTGGAGGTGAGTCACACTCCCATGGAAATTAATTTAAAAAGGCAAAGTGTTGAATATGTCTTGAGGGGTCCATTAATGCTTTGAAAAGTAAGTCAAACAAACCCAAAATCACATTATTTTAATGTTAAAAAATATATTGGCCGAACATAAGGATTATAGTATTTTATTACATCACCATTGGGTCATTATGATGTCATAAAACACATTATATATTTAAACGGTACTTTATTTTTACCCAAAAATTTGACTGTCTCAGAAAATTATGAAAAATTCACTATTGGATAATTTCTATGTACTGATTCCATAAATAACATATATTTTATCTAAATAATTTTCAAAATATGTTAATTTTCACTTTTAAAATAAAAACCGACATTTATCAAAAATTCATGGGTTTTGATAGAAATGGCTTTCAAACCTTAATAAAAATTTTAATTGCATTCATAAAATTATTAGATCATTTATATTTAATAAAAATTAATTTAATAATATTATTATTATTTTATTAAAATATTATTTAATTAAAAAATCCCTTAATTTAATAAAATAGATTTCTTAATTAAATAATAACTAAAAACACCATTTGTACTTTAAAAACTATTTACAATGTATCAAAAATGACTAGAAGTTATATTCATTATTATATACAAAAATAATGTATATGAACATAGTACTACTTATTTGTTACATAACCCCTTAAAATAGCTGCATAAGACCTAAGGGTAAGGTGTGCAATGGTGACAGACTCTTGGGGTGGCTCGAATAACATCGCTCAAGTGGTAATTTCAATCAACTTCCACTTTTTCCGTAGATAGTCATGGTTGACATGATGAAGCTCAGCTTGGGCTTGGTCCAGGGCGAAGCCCAAAGACGCCACCTCTTTTCCAAGCTCTGACAAATGGGCTTCGTATGGGGAAATTCTACTGGATGAGGTCATCGCTTCCTTTGTCTGAATAAATTGGATTTGTTAAAGTCCTATATTTATACTAATCATGTGATCACTGTTCAACGGCTATATTAGCAACGGTCAAAATTCTTAACATAAAACCAAAGAAGTTGACATTTTATATAAACATAAAGAGACATTTAATTAGATCAAGAGGGATTTCCATTAATGAAACTTTGGTTCGTTACAATATTCCCCCCTTAAGAAATTTCGCCCTCGAAATTTTTCTTTTCCCACACTAAAACAGATGTGGGTAACTCAGCTTCATAATTTCCTTCGATTCCCAAGTTGCTTCTTCAAACTTGTGGTTTCTCCACAACACCTTGACGAGGGGAATTGTGTTATTTCGTAGAACTTTTTCTCTACGATATAAGATCTTCACTAGTTGCTCCTCATAAGAAAGATCATCTTCCAATTGTACCACCTCAGAAGAGAGTACATGTGAAGGGTCTGGTATGTACTTTCTTAAGAGGGATACATGAAAGACATCATGTAATTTGGCCATAGTAGGTGTAAGTGCTTGTCGATAGGCCACAGCCCCGACACGATCAAGAATCTGGAAGGGGCCGATGTACCTTGTACTTAACTTCCTTTTATTTCCAAACCTCATGACCTTCTTCCATGGAGATATGCGTAGAAAACCCATGTCTCCAACTTTAAACTCAAGGTCGCATCGACAATTATCTGCATAACTCTTCTGTCGACTCTGGGATGCCTTGATATGCTGCTGAATGGTTTTTACCTTCTCCACCATTTCTTCGACCATTTTTGGTCCAAGCAGCTTACGTTCACCGACCTCATCCCAACATGTTGGTGTTCTGCACCTTTTCCCATACAGGGCTTCATATGGTGCCATTTGGATGCTTGAGTGGAAACTGTTATTATAAGAGAACTCAACCAGAGGAAGATGTTGATCCCATCCTCCTTTAAAGTCCATTGAGCATGCTCTCAACATGTCCTCAAGTGTTTGGATAGTCCACTCGGATTGGCCATCAGTTTGAGGATGATAGGACGTACTAAAGTTCAGTTCAGTATTCAGAGCATGTTGAAGACTCTTCCAAAACTTAGATGTGAATCTTGGATCTCGATCAGACACAATAGATAGTGGTACTCCATGAAACCTTACCACTTCCCTGATATATATCTGTGCCAATTTATCCAAAGATAAATCCTCCCGAATAGCAATGAAGTGTGCAGTCTTTGTAAGATGATCCATAACAACCCAGATTGCATTGTTGCCTTTGGATGTCCTTGGAAGTCCGGTGACAAAGTCCATGGTGATGTTCTCCCATTTCCATTATGGTATGGGCAATGGTTGCATCATCCCCTTAGACTTCTACCTCTCGGCCTTCACTTGCTGACACACCAGGCACTTTGATGTATATTTAGCAATCTCCTTCTTCATATTATCCCACCAAAAGTTTTCTCGGAGATCTCGATACATCTTTATGATCCCTGGGTGAATAGAGAAATTTGAAATATGTGCATCATCCAAAAGTTCCTTATTAATCTCTGGACTTGATGGAACACATAGTCTTTTCCCAAATCGCACAATTCCTTCTTCATTAACATTAAACTCTGAGGATTTTCCTTTTTTGATAGCTTCCACTTTTTCCTGAATTCCCACATCATCCTTTTGAGCATCCTTTAACCTTTCCAAAAGATATGGTTGAGCAATCATTTGTGAAAGGATTGATGGTGTTCCCTTCTTTATGATTCTCACTTCCATCTTCATCAAGTCTACGAAGATTGGATCCTTCTCAATTCTCATCATTGATATAATTTTTGGGTCCTTTCTACTTAGGGAATCTGGCACCTTGTTCACTTTCCTAGGGTGGTAATGTATTGAACAGTCATAATCCTTGATGAGCTCTATCCATCTTCTCTGGCGCATATTAAGCTCATTCTGTGTGAATATATATTTAAGACTCTTGTGGTCAATATATATCTCACATTTCTCTCCATAGAGATAATGTCACCAGATTTTCAAGGCAAAGACCACCGCCTCCAACTCCAGATCATGCGTTGGATAGTTTCGCTCATGGATTTTCAACTGCCTTGAGGCATAGGATATCACTTTATCATTTTGCATCAGCACACAGCCTAAGCCCTTCTTTGAAGCATCACTGAATACCAAAAAAAGTTCCCCACTTGTGGGTAAAGTGAGCACGGGCGCAGTGATAAGCCTCCTTTTCAACTCCTTAAAGCTTTCTTCACATTCATCACCCTAAGAAAACTTTACTCTCTTTCGAGTTAGCTTGGTAAGAGGGTTGGAAAATTGTGAAAAACTTCTCACAAATCGTCGATAATATCCAGCTAACCCCAAGAAGCTACGGATATTCGTTACCGATGTTGGCCTCGGTCATCCCTCAATTGCATCTATTTTGGAGGGGTCCACAGATATCCCATTGCTTGTGATGATATGGCCCAAGAATGATACCTCCTTCAACCAGTACTAACACTTTCTGTACTTTGCATAGAGCTTCTCCTTGCGCAAAGTCTCTAGTATAGTTTTTAAATGCTCCTCATGATCCTCCTTGGTTTTGGAGTATATTAGAATATCATCTATAAAGACTACCACAAATTTGACAAGGTAACCTCTAAAGACTCTATTCATCAAGTCCATGAATATTGCTGGAGCATTGGTGAGTCTGAAAGGAATTACTATGAATTCATAGTGCCCGTACCTTGTACGAAAAGCAGTCTTGGGGACATCTTCCTTCTTCACCCTTACTTGATAATATCCCGACCGAAAATCCACCTTGGAGAAGTATTGTGCTCCACGCAGCTGATCAAACAAGTCGTCGATTTTTGGGAGAGGATACTTGTTCTTTATCGTGATTTTGTTAAGTTCACGATAATCGATGCAAAGCTGCATTGACCCATCCTTCTTCTTGATGAAGAGGACTGGTGCACCCCATGGTGAAGCACTTGGGCGTATAAACCCTTTATCTAGATTCTCGTGTAGTTGTTTCTTCAGCTCTTCAAGCTATAAAATAGCCATTATATATGGAGTCTTGGATATTGGTAGCGCCCCAGGTATAAGTTCAATTGAGAACTCAACATCTCTTCTAGGAGGAAGACCAGGCAGTTCCTCGGGAAACACTTCAGCGAATTCCCTCACAATAGGCGTTTCTTCAAGGATGGTTTCTTCCTTGGACTCAATCATCTGAGCCAGATACGCGTGCTCATAAGGCAGTAATATCCATGCTTGAGATGATGGAGCTAAAGAAGATTCATCTTCCTCCTGACACTTGTAAATAATTGGGGGTCTATTCTCCATATGGAGTGTGATTTCCCTCTCCCGACAATTTATGTTGGCTCTATATAAGGAAAGCCAATCCATGCCAAGAATTGCATCAAATTCCACCAGAGGGAGTAGGACGAGGTTCGCCAAGAAATTCAATCCACAGATTATAACAGGGGAGGACTTATATTCATGGGATGTAATGACTTCCCCATTTTCCGTACTCACCGACATCTTTACTTCCATGATTTTTGGTGGTGCTGGGATTGTTCTACTAAACTTTCGAGATATAAAAGAATGCGTAGAACCTGAATCAAAAAGTATGTTCTCTATTCTTGAATGAATAACTAGCGTACTTGTCACCACTTCGTTGTAGGGGTTCACTTCGGCAGAACTGATGGAAAAATCTCTTCCTTTCTGCCTTGGAGGTTGTTGGTTGTCTCCGAAAACCCTTGGATTAGGGCACTGATTTGAAAAATGACCCGTTTCTTTGCATTTGTAGCATTGAACAATGCGTTGAGATTTGAACGGAGCGTTCCTATCCTCTGTCGCAGCCATGGGTCTTTCTTGCCGACAGTTAACAGCTAGGTGCCCTTCTCTTCCACACCTGAAGCATTTTCTCGTCCCCTTAAGGCAATTTCCAGGGTGCTTCTTTCTGCACTTTTGGCAAGTGGGGTGTTGTATCTTCTTAGCACCGTTGGATTTATCCATCTGACCACCAGCATTGAATTCCACCTTACGCTTCTTGTCCCCATGATACCCCTGTGATTCCCCAATCTCCATTCCAACCTTGAGGGCACATCGGACAATTTCCTCGTAGCTGTCGAAGTCATGGATCTCTAATGATTTCCACAAGCTAGGCTTGATCCCACCAAAGAAGCGGTCAACCTTGCATTTAGGGGTAACGACAAAGCCGGAAGCGTATCGTGCAAGCCTTGTGAAGTTTTCCTCGTACACTCCAATAGATTCTTTATCTTTTTGCTTGAGGGAAAGGAAGCACCTTTCCATCTTAAGCCGGAGGGTGCGCGGAAAATATTTATCGAAAAACATATTCCGGAAATCCTTCCATTCCAATGCCTCAATCTCCTCCTCGAGCTTTGTATTTTTGATCAACTTCCACCATTGATCAGCTTCACCCTCCATATGATAAGCCGCCAGGAGAACCTTCTCTTGTTCAGAACATTGGCAATGGAGTTGATCCATTATTCAGCGATCGTGGGATCGGATGATCCACTAAAAGTAGGGGGCCTTTGTCTCATGAAGTTCTCGATAGCGACTTGTTCTTTCTTGGGGGGGGGGGGGGGGGGTTGAACGTTCCTCTTGACCCGTGTTTCTATTCAAAACTTTAGTTAGCTGAGAGAGAAGCGTGAAAAAGTTCGCGATTCCCGCTCCCATTGGATTGGGCATCTCATTAGTACAGTCATCACACTGATCTTCACAACGGTTGTTAGCCTAGGTCCTCCTATTACCGGCCATTGGCTGGAATAAAAGGAAATTTAGGGGTAACACATAAAGGGTAATCCAAAGACAAAAGTTGATGACTTATAAATAAACTTTTATTTCCTTAACTCATGAGTCTATAGGCTTCAATCTAGGATTTTCATGATCTACTTTCTAACATATAATCATAGGGGCATTTTTTTAATTCCCTTAATAAGGGTTCATACTAAGATTTTGAATTTATCAAAACATATCCCCCGGGAGTGTCGTAACCAAGAGTGCAGCAAGGACCGTTGTCATGCACCAGTTCCCGTTCGAGTCTAGCTCAAAGCGGTGTTTTCGGGTTTTACCCCTAGGATACATCTGTGCCAGAGCCGCCTCTACCTACTCGTATCCAGACAGGGATGTATTTGTTTGATAAACCACTTACTCAATACTCACCAAAACTTAGGGACATTTTTATTGTATTTAGTATTTGTATCTAAGGCTTTACTAGGGTTTCCTAATCCCAAAAATAACTAAACATATCCTCTGATACCAACTATGACAACCCTGCTTTTATTACAAACTTAAACATGATTTATTACATAAAACTTCACTTGATACAACAAAGAATATCGAGAGGTTTAGTGTCTTTGGGGATTAGGATCATTACATAAAAACTTAAAACATTAAATACAACATCTTTATTGAAAACTTCCTTTACATGACCACTACATTCCCTCGTACTTAGCATTGCATGGGATAACCTGAGGACGTGCATAAGAAAAGGGTGAGCTATAAAGCCTAGTAAGGGAGTACACATGGAATAACATGAGGAGTACAATACATGTTAGACAATAGGCACATCAATAGAGCATAAAAGAAACATGAACATAAAGGCATGATAAAGCATGATAATCATAACATGGAAATGTGGCAACAACACTTAACATAGAATTAGCATGAGCCAAGGCTGATTGCACATAGAGCATGAGTAAATCCTCATTGCACATGAAGCACGAGTAAACCCTTATTGCACTTTAATTAGCATGATTCAACACTCATTGCACATGACGTATCATGATACTATACTTTACCCAATGCATTGGAGCGCTATAAGGGCGCACCATTCTTAAACATTTCATTTCATGCATAAGTGTGTCACATGGATCATATGACATGGATTCATAAAACATAATCATTTATTCCACGAAAAAGGAATGTGGAATTCGTACATGAAACTTTTTAATCAATAAGTAAAGGTTCATAAAGGTGGATACCCTTGATGTATAAATGGGCATGGTATCCACTACACAATGGCATTGACTTAGAAAATCGGTGCGATTTCGGCAGCGTAACGGCGTGACATAAGAATTCATAAAAATGGTTGATGAGATAGAAATGGGTTACTCATCATATTTACATGTAATGGACAGTAAGGAGGTCATATAGATACATTTCCCAACAATTGTAATGGAATTTAGATTCATGACACAAAATTATTGCTTGAATGTAAAAAAAAAGAGAAGTTCCTTTCAGAATTTCGGCATAATAACGGGTGTACATGGGATGCATTTAATGGGAGAGAAAGGGGTATCCCATCATTCAAACAATAAGAGGGCAGTATGGGGGAGGTGCAAAACCATACCCCAACATTCATAATTGAAATTAAAAGGGCAATACAACTTAAAGAATATTGACAAAAATGAGAAAGGAAGAAAAAACCCTTACTTGGAAGTGTGCTTCCAAAGGCTAGAGAGAGGCTTTTGAGAGGCTTCTTGGGAGCTTGGGGCACCTTGGGAGGATTCTAGAGAGAGTATGGAAGAGTTTGGACGAACTCCAAGGGATTTTACTGAGGAGGAAGTGGGAGCTTGGGTGGGTTTATATAGGAAAGTTGAGAGAATTCTTTATTATTTAGGTTTGGGACCCCTTATATTAAATTAATCCAAACCACAAACCATCCCATGGTTTTTGCTCATGTTTTTTGGCAAAGGGAAGAGGAAACAATATTTTATAAGGCCAAGGTCCTAACTTCTTAAAATAATAAGGTTGATTATGTGGAGGTGAGTCACACTCCCATGGAAATTAATTTAAAAAGGCAAAGTGTTGAATATGTCTTGAGGGGTCCATTAATGCTTTGAAAAGTAAGTCAAACAAACCCAAAATTACATTATTTTAATGATAAAACATATATTGGCCAAACATAAGGATTATAGTATTTTATTACATCACCATTGGGTCATTATGATGTCATAAAACACATTATATTTTTAAACGGTATTTAATTTTTACCCAAAAATTTGACTGTCTCAGAAAATTATTAAAAATTCACCGTTGGATAATTTTGACGTCATGATTCCAGAAATAACATTTATTTTATCTAAATAATTCTCTAAATATGTTAATTTTCATTTTTAAAATAAAGACTGACATTTATCGAAAATTCACGGGTTTTGACAGAAATGGCTTTCAAACCTTAATAAAAATTTTAATTGCATTCATAAAATTATAAGATCATTTATATTTAATAAAAATTTATTTAATAATATTATTATTATTTTATTAAAATATTATTTAATTTAAAAATCCTTTAATTTAATAAAATAGATTTCTTAAATAAATAATAACTAAAAACACCATTTGTACTTTAAAAACTATTTACAATGTATCAAAAATGACTAGAAGTTATATTCATTATTATATACAAAAATAATGTATATGAACATAGTAATACTTATTTGTTACATAACCCCTTAAAAGAGCCGTATAAGACCTAAGGGTAAGGTGTGCAATGGTGAAAGACTCTTGGGGTGGCTCAGATAACATCGCTCAAGTGGTAATTTCAATCAACTTCCACTTTTCTCATAGACGGTCATGTTCGAGCTTGACATGATGAAGATCAGCTTGGGCTTGGTCCAGGGCGAAGCCCAAAGATGCCACCTCTTTTCCGAGCTCCGACAAATGGGCTTTGTATGGGGCAATTCTACTGTATGAGGCAATCGCTTCCTTTGTCTGAGTAAATTGGATTTGTTAAAGTCTTATATTTATACTAATCATGTGATCACTGTTCAACAGCTATATTAGCAACGGTCAAAATTCTTAACATAAAACCAAAGAAGTTGACATTTTATATAAACATAAAGAGACATTTAATTAGATCAAGAGGGATTTTCATTAATGAAACTTTGGGTCGTTACAATACACCTATAAAGGGCACTAGAGATCTCATATCTTTCCTACTTGGCCCTCTCTTGATATAATTCTTAGATATGTGAAAGCATCTTGCAGTTATCCTCATCCTTATGCATTTTTTTCAATTGGATGAACATGGATGACAACATGATGAACTGAACATCAAGTGCATCCTATATATTCCTTTTCCATTTATATTTTTTCACTTTACTTTCTCCCTGTGGAGGGTTGGTATGAATTGGGTATTCTGGCACATACAACTTCCTTTCTTGTCATAGTACTATGCGTAAGCACTTGTACAACTCCTAGAAGTTATTGTTGATCAGGATACTTTTTTATCCAAAATAGATCACAATGATAATGAACTTGTGGTGTTGGTGATTTCCATTTTTTATCTACAACATATAAATATTAGAATTCAGTACTTTATATTGATTACCATTAGACATTTATGATTAATATATTATTATAACATTTTTAATGTCTCCCACTATTTTATCGAACCCTAATACCCCTCACTATTATATTCGTAATACTCTATCATTTGAGTGCTATAGTGGAAAGGATCCTTGAAACTAATCCTTATAGTCTATAAGCTTTGGATACACCACTACTTGGAGAGTTTCTAGGTAGGCTCTAGTTTTTCCAACCGCATTAACTCTTGATTCCTTGTACTGTAGAGTAAAGTCTCATCTTTTGGAATCTGAACTTGATTCCCTCAACATATTTCCTCTAAAGTGATAGAAAGTTATATTTGGATACTTCTTTTCAACCATATTTAATCAAGTCGTCCCATCATTCTTATAAGAACTTCCCAGTAGTAAGGAACACTCTCAAATTTGGTTGACGAGCACTCTGAACAGCCGTTTTTTTCTCAAACTTGAATAATGAAAGGCATTAAGACTTGATATCTCTTTGAGGGATTTTATTTATTGACGAATGTAATCCAATTCTATTTTATTCATTCAAACTAGGTTGTCACACTCACAATTGAACATTAAATAGAAATATATTCATCTCATCTTTATTAAATTTATCTTGTTTATTATTTTACATGATCAAGTAATAATCTTGCATTTGCCTAAAATGATAAACCATTCAAAAAGGAAAAGTATGCAATCAAACAGGTCATGAGGATTTCATTATGATCGATCCATAATGGATCAATCATGACCTAGGGGTTTCCACACTTGATTCAAAAATTGACTTGTGTCATCGATCGCCCATAGTGAAAAGTACAAGACTCCCATATGGATTACCGCCTTGACTTAGCGAGGTCTACATCTGAGATCATCACCGTGTAATTATGAATATACTCGCATGCAGGATATGGGGTGTAGGGGTGCAATGTACAATAGGTGAATCAGATGCGTAGGCTATTATACATATTTAAATTAAAATGATATGATTTCTGGACTTTCATTGATCTAATTAATTATTAAAATCATCACACACTTTGAATAAACAATTAAATAAATAAAACTAGACATGCAGGGGTCGGTCACTAGTTTAAGACGAGTCGATATTAAAATAATATTCAATAAAATTAAAAGGCTATAAATTTAATCAATACGAGGGTGTTCTTATAAATTAAATGAATTTTAATAAATTCAAATAAGTTATTTATTTATTGGTTCTAATTGTTTAATTTAACTTTTTTTAAAGCAAAAATTAAATTAAACAATAAATTTAATTTAAAGCTCAAATTAAATTAAATTTTGGATTCAATAAAATTTTGAACCCAAAATTAATTTCAATAAATTTATTAACTAAATTTAAATAATCAAATTAATTTAAATGGTTTGCCTCTGGTTGAGTAAGGAGTCTGGCTGAACTACGGCCTACAAAGAGGCTATTTCACGAGAGTAGGGTAAAACCGCGGCAGAACTGTGGTGGAACCGTGAAAATGCGCAGCTGGTATGAAGAAATCCCATGGCAGTGCTCATAGGAAAGTGAGGTTCTACACTGGACGGCGTCCCGCTGCTCCGATGAGGTGACAAAGGCGTCCCTTGGTGCGACTCCAGACGAGAAGGTGGCAGCTGGGTTGAGGATGGTATGACAGCACATGGCCAAGTGATAGCGAGCTTCAGGTAGGTGCGGGTCAAGGAGGCACGACGGTAGGGCGAGGTTAGGACAATGCAGAAGAGGGGGTGTGAACCGCCTGGTTTGGGTTGACCACATGAGAAGAAGGGAGGGGTTCGTTGGTCTCACATGCACATGGAGGAGTGGGTGGTTTCCAAGAGATAGGATACATATAGGGGTTTCCATCATGTGGAAAAAGACCAGGTGGGGAGGGGGGTCTTCCCTTTTTTTATTTTTTTAAACAAAACTCTCCCTTTAGAATTTTTCAAAATTCTAATTGAATTTAAAAATTTTATAGAAAATTCTATAAAGATAACTTCAATTGTTGTCTTATTAAAATAAAAATTTAATTAATATAAAAATATATATTTTTAATTTTTCTATAATAATCGATCATCATCGAAACAATTCTAATGACCGGATTCCGGTAATTTTGCAAGAACCCAAATAAAAAATATATATGTGTTCTTTAAAATTAAAATCTAAGAATTTGAACCACACAAATAGGATCACTACACTGTTGAACCTTTTAAATATTTTTCAAATGGCCATTACTTGGACATTTATAAACATAAAGAGATGTGGTCAGATCTATTGGAACCATTTCAACATTCTGTACTTAAATCTATGTAAATTTAATTTTTTTCTTTGACTCCCAAAAACAACACCTCCCTCTACTACCATTATTAGGTATTGGGAAGGGTAGCGGAAGCCAATGGGCTAGGAATTTACATTTTTTTCATCACTGGTGCGACATAACATTGTCGACTCTGGTGATCTTATCCTGGAATGGTTTGAGGAACACTTATGGTTTAAAGAGAGCACAAAATAATAACGAATGTTTACCTTGTTCAAATCTGATGCAACCAAGGCTGCCACAAGGAGTCGGTGACCGTTACTCGAAGGATCCAATGTTAAAGCCCTCTATATCATCCACACACGCTTCTTGAACCTTCTCGTGCTCCATTCATCGGAACCCAGGTGCTTGCACGGTACTACGATGACCACTTCAACGCCGCGATAATAACCACAAGCCAATGTCTTCGATTCGAGGAGGTCGATATTGAAGAAATTTATTGTTAGAGAGAGTCCCTCTCTAGGATTCATGAGGAGAGAGAGGATCTCAAATCCAAAAAATGAGTAGTCTACATGGAATGATCCTTTCTCCACCTATATAGTGAATCTCTATAATACCTGGTTTGGGTACCCGTCCCTTGTGTAATAAACATCCACTATATAAATATTATAAATAATTATTTATGAAAAATAAAACTATGTCATAAATAATATTTATAATTTATCACTAAACTGTATTATGTATTAAATATATTACGTGATAAACTTGAGCCTTTAACTCAACGAACGTCTCCTAATAATATTAAATGAACCCGGGATATTGATATCCATTCGAATAATATTTATCCTTGTTTTTACTTAATCACTCAGAAATACCTATCATAAATAAATTCAACGAATTATTCCAAACATGAATAATTAAATAAATTATTTATTCCATGGTGATCTAAAGAACATGGATACACTACTGGAAATTCGGGCTATAGCCACGGTTCTAAACCGTGGCTATAGGCCCTCAAACCGTGGCTATAGGTAATAGCCACGGTTTGAGGAACCGTGGCTAAGTTTGGCGTAGCTATAGGCCTGAACCTAGAGCCACGGTTTGGAACTGTGGTTGTATACCTAATGCCACGGTTTCAACCGTGGCTATACTAGAGGCCGGACAGGCTTTATAGCCACGGTTGGAAACCGTGGAGTTAGGTCTATAGCCACGGTTAAAACTCGTGGCAATAAACCAATAGCCACGGTTTAAAACCGTGGCAATAGGGTGTGCACATACATAAAAAAAAATACCCCCAACCCCCTCGACACCCCCCCTGGACACCCCCTGGACACCCCCTGGACACCCCCCTTGACACCCCCTTGACACCCCCTTGACACCCCCTAGACACCCCCCTGGACACCCCCTGGACACCCCCGGACACCCCAGGGACACCCCCCTGACACCCCCCTGGACACCCCCTGGACACCCCCTGGACACCCCCCTCGACACCCCCTAGACACCCCCCTGGACACCCCCTAGACACCTCCTGCACCCCTCCTCCCCCCCTGCACCATCACACCCCCTACCCCCACCTGCACACCCCCTCCCTGCCCCCCACCTGCAATGCATTTCAACTTTTAACTCAGCTCACAAGAAAAAATGAATCAAAAAAATAGGCAGGAAGAATATGAAAAAAAAACTTATTAAAGCAGCAAGTTCACCCTTCACAATAAATTCATAGATTCTACAACCTTTCCAAAGTAGCACATCACAACTATAAGCAACTCCAAGCCAAAGCATCCTTTGTCAAACTCATGCCCCCTGCTAGTCCCCCCCCTGCCCCCTGCTAGTCCCCCCTGCCACCCCCCTGCCAGCTCCCCCCTGCCCCCTGCCCCCTGCCCCCTGCCACCCCCCCTACCAGCCCCCCCTGCTTGTCCCCCTGTCAGCCCACCCCCTGCCCCCTGCCAGTCCCCCCTGCCCCCTGCCACACCCCCTGCTAGTCCCCCCCTGCCACCCCCTGCCAGTCCCCCCTGCCCCCTGACACCCACCTGCTTGTCCCCCCTGCTTGTCCCCCTGCCCCCTGCTAGTCCCCCCTGCCCCTTGCTAGTCCCCCCTGCCAGCCCCCCTGCCCCCTGCTAGTCCCCCTACCACCCCCCTGCTTGTCCCCCTGCCAGCCCCCCCCCCCCCCCTGCCCCCTGCCAGTCCCCCCCTGCCCCCTGCCACCCCCCTACCCCCTGCAACCCCCCTGCCCCCTGCCACCCCCCTGCCCCCTGCTAGTCCCCCCCTGCCACCCCCTGCCAGTCCCCCCTGCTAGTCCACCTGCCAGCCCCCCTAGACACCCCCTAGACACCCCTCCCTCCCCCCTGCCCGGACACCTCCCCCCTGGACACACATGATCTATGAAAAATAGAAACAAGAATTAAACAAAGGCATTACACATCAATTCAGGATTACAATATTCTCATAGCAATAAAAATGAAATTCTGTATAGAAACAATTCAATTACATAGAATAAAATCATGAGAATAAAGTACCATATTCAAGATATACATTCCCAGGGGATATGGATTCCTGTATAAAGAACCAAACTAGTAAGTCTGAATAGATGCTAGTAGCAGCCATGATTAAAAATAGCACAAGATAACACATAACATTCTAAGTGCAGGAAAACCAAATTTGATATATCAAATGAACAAAGTGTACCACTCTTCGCTTGTATGCATGGCACTGTTCCACTAAATCAACAATAACTTCCTGCTTGAGACCCTGCAGGAAAACACAAACATTACCAGTAGCTAAGGTAGAGATTGCCATTGAAAACTCAAAAAGCTTTTACACGTGAATAATTCATCGGTTTCAAATTCCAGAACTTTTTATCAGAAATGCAATCACACCTGCCCCCCACTGGACACCACCCACTGGACACCCCTGGACACCACCACCTGGACCCCCACTGGACACCCTTAGACACCACACCTGGACACCACCTGGACCCCCTAAACCCCGGGACACCCCCTGGACACCACCCCTGGACCCCCTCCCCCTGCTGGACAGCCCCTCCCCCTGCTGGACAGCCCCCCCTGCTGGACAGCCCCCCCTGCTGGAAAGCCCCCCTGTTGGCCCAATGAAATTTCCTCATTATTTCCATAGCAGAATAGAGTTGTAGCATAGGGTGTAAGGTTACCTTCAGTGAAAACCTACTCATTAAGTGTCCATAATGGACCAGCTAGTGATGGCGGTATCGGAACTGGATAAAAGAGAGAGCTTATCCTTGTCAGGCTTATGGTGAAGGACCATTCGCCGAGTCCTTGCATAATCTGTTGAAGTCCAAAAAAGAATACCAGAAATAGACACCACTGCTGGACACCCCTCCCCCTGGACCACCACCCCTGGACACCCCTGGACCACCCCCCTGGACACCCCTCCCCCATGCTGGACACTCCTCCCCCCTGCCTGGACAGCCCCTCCCCCTGCTGGACACCCCTCCCCCTGCTGGACACCCCTGCCCCCTGCCCCCTGCCCCCCTGCCCCCTGACCCTGGACACCCCAGGACAGACCCCACCCCAGGACAGACCCCCCCCCAGACCCTGGACACCCCTGCCAGTTCTGCCCCCCCCCCCAGACCATGGACACCCCAGGACAGACCCCCCCCCCCAGAACCTGGATAGTCCCCCAGACCATGGACACCCCCCAGAACCTCCCCCCCACCCAAACCCAGACCCCCCCCCCCCCCCAGACCCTGGACACCCCAGGACAGACCCCCCCCCCCCCCACTGGACCCCCTAGACACCCCATGGACAGACCCCCCAGGACAGCCCCCCCAGACCCTGGACACCCCAGGACAGACCCCCCCCCACTGGACCCCCCCACTGGACCCCCTAGACAACGGATGGATGTCATGGGCTATTGCTAAAAGACCGAATCCGGCTGCTGAAATCAGCAGTAAGTAAGAAGAGGTAAATGAAGAAAAATGAATAAAATTTTCCCAATATACTTGGGGAATTTTATTCATCAGCAGGAAGAAGAACAGAAGAACGGTAGTTGAGAGTTCCTTCCCCGGAGGTGGAGAATGATTTTTTTACATAGGATCTGTCTAATATTTAATGGAAGAAAGAGGGAGAGGAAATTAAGTACCTCATTATAAGTGGCAGCATCCAAAAAATTCTCTTCCAATGGAATAAAATATTACAAAAAAAAATCTATAAACCTTCCCTCCCCTCTTGTGGCTTCCAGGTGTCCAGGTGGTTAATAATTTGGTTGAGGTGAGGTTGTGGACTCATGGGGGCAAGCATGAAGGAAACTAAGTTGGACTGGATTTTAAGTAGGCTGCTCTTGTTTTTCTGAAGTGGCAGGGCTGATTGGGTCTAAAATAAGTGAGTTGGAACAGGAATTTAGATGAGGGCTTCAAATGTTAAGGGGTCTGGTTTAATTGGTTATAATTGGGTGAGGTTTGGAATGGTTTTAAAGTGGGATGCCTGGTGAAAAATGTGGGGTTGGTGGCTTAGAAGTTGAGAGGTGGGTAGGCCTGATTGGTGGTCAAGTTGTGGATGGGTTGCCAAGGTGGATTGAAAAATGGTGGGGGACTGGGAAGGAGTTCATAGTGGCTAAATTGAAGTGGGAGCTTGGAATTGTAGTAGGGCTTGAGTTTGGATTTTTTAGTGAGAGTGGAAATGGACCTGGAATAGCTGGTTTGATTTTGGTGGGTTGGCCATGGGATTTTTATAGTGCATCGAAAAATAGTCACTAGCGGGGCTTGGTTTGGTGTGAAATTCAGTCAAACAGTTGTGGGAACCATCATGGAAGCAACTACCAAATACAGACCAGAGCTAGTCTCCTCTACAGTGAAGACCCTTCATGGAAACTCTTTAAGCAAACCAGGTCTCCAGTTGCATCTTTGTCCATAACAAACAAGCCCTGTTTGCATAGGCCCAAACAGACCTCCCTTTTCCAGCTTGTGGGGGAAATGTGGGAACTCCAGCATGAAATAGGCCCTCAGAATAGAACAGCCTCTTTGGAATTGCATCAAACAGATTGTGTGCAGCCTTTAAAACTCAACTTGGTAGTGATCATCCTCCTCCAATGAGTTTTACATGAGATGAGGGAATTATGGAAGGAATTTCATCCAAAACAGCCAAAATCAGACATTGAATTTCCATCACAACAGACTGATCCGGTTCAGAAGACATGTGCAGAGGATGAGGATGATCTGGTTTGGACAACATGTGAAGAGGATGAGGAAAAAGAATAATTACCGAACAAATATTATGTGATACATGTACAATAAAATATGCCAGACAATTCCAAACCAATGTTTTCAGTTGAATTGAGCCTTTGTACCACCTGCTATGCACGTTTTGTGGAAAGATGGATGAGAGGCAGCGCTGAGAGGAGATATAGTTTAGGAATGAGGAAATACGAAAAATTATAGAGCTAACCATTCAATGTTTCTCTAAGGAGGAGTAACCGCCGCAGGGTGTCATCCTGGAGCAGGGCCAAATCACGGCGTGACCGCGGCGTGACAGCGGCGTGACCGCGGCGTGACCGCGGCGTGACCGCGGCGTGACCGCGGCGTGACCGTGGCGTGACCGCCGCAGGGTGTCGTCCTGGAGGAGTAACCGCCGCAGGGTGTCGTCCTAGAGCAGGGCCAAATCACGGCGTGACCGCGGCGTGATCGCGGCGTGACTGCGGCGTGACTGCGGCGTGACCACGGCATGACCGCGACGTGACCACGGCGTGACCACAACGTGTTGGCCCGGTCCAACGACATCCGCGGGGCAATATCTTCCACTTAGTTTCAAATAGGATGATATGGATGACATGAGAGGATGTTTTCTCAGAAGATTTAAAGAAATGAATGCTAATATGTGATGACTAGAGGATTGGATGAGGAAAAAGAAGAATTACCGAACAAATATTATGTGATACATGTACAATAAAATATTCCAGACAATTCCAAACTAATGTTTTCAGTTGAGTTGAGCCTTTGTACCACCTGCTATGCACGTTTTGTGGAAAGATGGATGAGAGGCAGCGCTGAGAGGAGATATAGTTTAGGAATGATGAAATACGAAAAATTATAGAGCTAACCATTCAAGGTTTCTCTAAGGAGGAGTAACCGCCGCAGGGTGTCGTCCTGGAGCAGGGCCAAATCACGGCATGACCGCGGCGTGACCGCGGCGTGACCGCGGCATGACCGCGGCGTGACCGCGCCGTGACCGGGGCGTGATCGCGGTGTGACCGCGGCATGACCGCGGCGTGACCACAACGTGTTGGCCTGGTCCAGCGACATCCGCGGGGAAACATCTTACACTTAGTTTCAAATAGGATGATATGGATGGCATGAGAGGATGTTTTCTCAGAAGATTTAAAGAAATGAATACTAATCTGTGATGACTAGAGGATTGGATGAGGAAAAAGAAGAATTACCGAACAAATATTATGTGATACATGTACAATAAAATATGCCAGACAATTCCAAACCAATGTTTTCATGTGAATTGAGCCTTTTTACCACCTGCTATGCACGTTTTGTGGAAAGATGGATGAGAGGAAGCGCTGAGAGGAGATATAGTTTAGGAATAAGGAAATACGAAAAATTATAGAGCTAACCATTCAATGTTTCTCTAAGGAGGAGTTACCGCCGCAGTGTGTCGTCCTGGAGCAGGGCCAAATCACGGCGTGACCGCGGCGTGACCGCTGCGTGACCGCGGCGTGACCGCGGCGTGACCGTGGTGTGACCGAGGCGTGACCGCCGCAGGGTGTCGTCCTGGAGGAGTAACCGCCGCAGGGTGTCGTCCTGGAGCAGGGCCAAATCACGGCATGACCAGGGCGTGACCGCGGCGTGACCGCGGCGTGACCGCGGCGTGACCGCGGCGTGACCGCGGCGTGACCGCGGCGTGACCGCGGTGTGACCACAACGTGTTGGCCCGGTCCAGCGACATCCGCGGGGCAACATATTCCACTTAGTTTCAAATAGGATGATATGGATGGCATGAGAGGATGTTTTCTCAGAAGATTTAAAGAAATGAATGCTAATCTGTGATGACTAGAGGATTGGATGAGGAAAAAGAAGAATTACCGAACAAATATTATGTGATACATGTACAATAAAATATGCCAGACAATTCCAAACCAATGTTTTCAGTTGAATTGAGCATTTGTACCACCTGTTATGCACCTTTTGTGGAAACATGGATGAGAGGCAGCGCTGAGAGGAGATATAGTTTAGGAATGAGGAAATACGAAAAATTATAGAGCTAACCATTCAATGTTTCTCTAAGGAGGAGTAACCGCCCGCAGGGTGTCGTCCTGGAGCAGGGCCAAATCACGGTGTGACCGTGGCGTGACCGCGGCGTGACACCCCTCCCCCCTACTGGACAGCCCCTCCCCCTGCCTGGACACCCCTCCCCCTAGCTGGACACCCCTCCCCCTGCTGGACACCCCTCCCCCTGCTGGACACCCCTCCCCCTGCCTGGACAGCCCATCCCCCCTGCCGGACACCCCTCCCCCCTGCCAGACACCCCTCCCCCCTGCTAGACAACCCTCCCCCCTGGTGGACAGCCCTCCCCCCTGCTGGACAGCCCCTCCCCCTGCCTGGACACCCCTCCCCCCTGTTGGACACCCCTCCCCCTGCTGTACACCCCTCCCCCTGCCTGGACAGCCCTCCCCCCTGCCGGACACCCCTCCCCCTGCCTGGATAGCTCTATGGAATTCCTACATAGAGGTGTTGCTTTTAGGATGCTTTACCTAACCTGATTGCATCTCATGGTTCTCAAGTGGTGAAAAATGGGAAAAAATTCTTGCAGGTTCCTACCTATCATTAATTGATGATGACACATTCTGAGGGACCCCTCATGCATGTTTCATACATAGCTATCTAGGAAGAATCCAGGAAGGAAACCTCACCAAGTTCGCTGAATATGAGTACACCCAAGGATCATCAAAATAAGTTGCAGCAGAATCCCTTACCTACTAAAAATAATGATCAGTATGGGGTTTCACGAAAGTACCTGCTGCAATGATTACTAAGAATAAGGCCTCCATAGAGTCACAATCTTATCCTAGATAGTATATGGATAAATTTACACACTTAAGTCGTGTATTATGGTATGATGATGATGAGGAAATTTCATTCAGTTAGAAGGTTATCATCACCTCCAATATGGTAAATGAAGATGAATATCCAAAAGCTAAATACATGTATGATAAAGGCATGGGTAGTGACCCAAAATTAAAGAACAAGAAAAATAATTGGAGTAATGGTATGGAGAAACTGCCCCTTGCCCCCTGCCCCCTCCCCCCTACCCCCCTGCCCCACTCCATCCTGCACCCTACCCCCTGCCCCCTACCCCCCTCCACCCAGCCCCTTAGCCTGCACAACACCCCCTGCACCCCCCTGCACCCTCCCTGCCCCCTACCCCCCTCCACCCTCCCCCCTGCCCCTGCCCCCGGCCCCCTACCCCCCTACCCCCTACCCCCCTCCACCCTGCCCCCCCTGCACCCCTGCACCCTGCCCCCTGCCCCCCTCCACCCAGCCCCCTATCATACTTCAATACATCCCGAAGATATTATCAAAAACACTTCAAGACATAAAATGACTATTTTCAACAAATATAACAAAAGACCAAAATATATGATGCAAGAACCACAAATCAAAGACCCCTCTCAACATACATGATGTAGTATGGTAAAAATAAATAAATGAACTTACCAAAATGTTTCCATCATACAAAATGGTGCCTTAAGAGTACTTTGGGTGCATATTTCTTTTTCACCCTAAGCCTATATTTTACCTACAAGAAATAAAGAAAAAAAGATCAAAATAAATAAGAAGTAATTATGTAGAGAATAAATAATTGATAAGAAATATATTTGTGTTTATGTTCCTGAATACAAACATGTATCCTACAAAAATAGTAGATGCAAGAACCACAAATAAAATCTTACTTGAGAGGAAAATGTTTTGTTTTGAAAAGTTCAACTATTAGAAATTAGAGCTTCAAAAATTTCATCACCAGTTGCACCCTATCTTCATAAAACTGTAAAAGGTTTATGGAAGAAATAAGGTGATACAATCATATCGAGCACAAAAATTGAGTACCGTAGAATTCAGCTCATAAAAAAGATTTTAGAATTGGAACCATAAAACTATGATTAAATTTTTATTTTATGTTTGTAAAACTACATGGGAACAAAATAATATGTTAATATCACTCTAATCAAAACCAATAACTGAGAAGTGAAGTTCACATAGATGACCATTACCAAGAATGGATGTTCCCCCTTGCTTGTCGGTTGCATGCCAACGTGCCCGCATTTGAACCAACACCAACCACCTCGTCCTATGGTAGAAATGATTAATTAGATATATGCATCAATTTGTAACAATAAAGAATTTTTTTATCTAATTACAAACAAAGAATATAACTAATATATTAAAAACAAAAGAAATTAAGAACATAGAGTTCAAACAATCACACAAAATGCATGAATGATACCCACTAGTTACTATATTAACAACTTCAACACATATTCATGGATTTTAATGTAGATGCATGTTAACATTTGAAGTTCAAAAATGATTTTTAGTAAAACATTAAAATAAGAATACACACCATAATTTCAATACAAAAAGGTAGTAAAAAAGGAAGCAACAACCAATAGATATAACAAGATGATTTCAGCATACAAAATTTATTAAAAGGAAACTTCCAACCATTTATTTCAACTAAAAAAAAGAAGTGAATTTTTAAGTTTAAGTAGAAAAATCACATAATTTAAACTATTACTCCCATGGTGTAGATGCTCTATTCATTTGAGATCATTGGAAAAAATTTCCCTTATTTTCTTTTTGAATAAATACCTTTGGTTTCCAAAATTTCATCTCCTATAAGTGTAAACATATACATTAATTTATAAAATTTAAAGTTCAAAACAGAACAAAAATAGAGTAAAAACTAAGGTAGATTGGTTCAAAGTTACTATGAAATATAACTTCTCTAGATCTATAAATTTTTTTGAATCTATACTTCAATAGGATGTGAAATTATGCTCACCAAAGTACTAAAAAAATAGAAATTATAACGTACATTCACTTATTCTATGTGAATAACATAATTTTTTTTAATAAAAATCAATAAAAAGGAATGTTTAAACAATGATTTAGAATTATAAAATTTAGGATTAGAAAAAAATTGTGTACCCTTACCTCACACTTAATTTCAAGTATATAATAAGAATTTAAACTCTTAAAAATTTAAGGGTGGAAGGAAACAACCTGAAAATTTTCTTAGAGTGAAAGAAGTTACTCAAAATGGGCTGCCATGTGAAGTGACCCACCTAACTTCCTACAAAAAAGACCTCAATCAAAAAAACTTTATTAAAGAAGGTCAAATAAAATAACTAAAAAAAGTAACAAGATAATCTTGGGTTTATCCCCCAAGGGGTTCTATATTTAGATTGCTCACAGTTGAAAAATCATTAATTCAACCCCAATTAGATGGAGGATGTGTCTTCTTACTTAAGAACTAGCATAAAATCTTCTTTCTAGCTATAGTAATCAACTCAAATATTTTTTTAACACCCCATTTTCATATACTTTTAATTTCACCACTTTGAAATTATAACTTCCTAGGAGTAGTGGAAAGGGGGGAAAAGGGGGTATATTCCCTCTTCTTCAACTTGAGGAGTGATGTGCATAAATAGTAAAAATTCAATTCTTGGATGTGATTTTTCATCCGATTCAATATCCTATGTAAATTCATTATTAAAAACCACATATGTATCAATATCCACATTTTCATTAGTGCGCAACTTCAAAATATCCTCTTGCTCTTCTACCACTCCCAAACTTTGAATTACAATTAGATTTTTTGAGTTTCAAAAGTTTCTCATCAGGTGTATTAATAACCTTCTCATGTACCTCTAGTAAATCATGAAGTTCACTTGAATCTACACAACTTATATAGGGAGAAGAGAAATCAAAATCATACACAAAAAGATCACAATAATATAAAAGAAAATCTTGTTCAATTAAATAAAAAACTTCATTAATTTGGTCATCTTGCTCTTTTTAAAGAAAAAACGGTGATCCTAGGAGTGTTTCTAAGTTAGAAGTGATTTATTCAACCTCCTCCAACCTCTTATCAAAACAAAAATCCTCAATTTTATAATTTTTCAAAGTAAAGGAAAGGGTATCTTTAATTGGTTCATCATCTTATGATTTCACAAGAATTTTGAAAAGATTATCAGGAATATCCCACTACTAAAAGAACACCTTGGAGAGGTGGGTTACATTCCTTCTATTTTTCCTTTGACATATTCATAGACCTAGTCCCCATTGGTAGAGAAAAATATGAGTAATCCCTTTTATCTTTCTAGTTGACCCTCCCTATCTTACTCTTCTCATACATGGATACATTTAATCTTGAACCTCATCCTCTAAATCACCTAAAAAGTGGAAAGAGCATTCATCACATGACCAATTTTCAGGGACCTGCTCCTCTCCAACGGTTCTGACCAGGTATTGTTCAAAATTCTGGACTAGTTCATCATATGACAAAAGATCAAAATGGTTATCCATCACAATACCTCCCACTTCTGTAGAACTATTCATGAATGTGTCCTCACTCCCTTAAACCTATTCCGATACATTGTCGCTTGTTGAAAATGAGAAAACGGAGGGATTCTTGGGACCACCCTCATCCATATTCTTCAGTTCCATAACCGAGTAATGCTCACTGACACCATGGAGAGGAGGGCGCGGCGTGGAGGGTGTGGTGAGGAGGGCGCGGCGAGGAGGGCGCGGCGCAGAGGAGGCGTCGGCGAGGAGGCGTCGGGGAGGAGGGTGCGGCGAGGAGGCGTCGGGGAGGAGGGCGCGGAGAGGAGGAGGGCACGGCGAGGAGGGCGCGGCGAGGAGGGTGCGGCAAGGAGGGCGCGGCGCGGAGGAGGCGTCGGCGTGGAGGCGTCGGGGAGGGGGAGGGTGCGGTGAGGAGGAGGAATCGTGAGGGGGAGGAGAAGGAGCCCGATGGGTTTGGGAAAAAGAAAATAGGGCTGCTGGATATAGCCAGAGATGAAATAATTAACCGTGGCAATATAAAAGATATAGCCACGGACCTATAAAACCGTGGCTATAGGTCTGTGGCTATAGCTCAGATTTGTAGTAGTGTAGGCACACGAAATTAAATAATGATCTTACTCGATATAAAATTAAGATGGCTCATATGATAACTATGGGATGATATGAAAGGTCTTACAATTTTTATAACCATGGTGCCTCATAATATATGTATGATATTGTCTAAAAAATCACCCCACTTGGAATCAATATGAATCATATGATATGAGACGAACTAAACCATCATCCATATAACATGATGCTAAACTCTAGCATTACCCATGTCATAAATTTGGGATTCCCTCACGAGAGAGGATTTCCCCCAATTTTGGAATTGAAATCCTACTATTACATAATTTTGAACCATGTGTGGATTGAGTACCATTTTCATGGGATACGTTGTAATTCCTATACCTCTCATTTATAGGTCTAGATAAATATATTTCAACCCTACATCCCCTTAGTCCCATTTACACACACAACATTATGACTTTAACTTGTGTGTAGTCCATCTCAAGGTGTGAACATGGTATATAAGACTATTTGGGTCCATTTACAGTAGGTTTTACCACTTCTGTGACACATATATTACTGTGAAACCAAATTACACATATTCCAAGCATCATGATTTTAAAATATCATCTACATTCATCTCAGTCTGATCATTATAACATTATACGATATGGAATTTTTTTCTGAGGTATTTGTGTGGTGCGTGGGATGTCCTGCCCTCAATTCAAATCAAATTCAACCTCATTCATGAATTGATTTTTTTTTCAAAATATATCTGTTTCAGTATCCCATGAATCATGAATGTAAATTGTTTTCTGTCATCCAAGAGGTATGACATTAAACATTGATCAACCGTCTTCAGGATCACTTCATTTTTTATAGGACATCCTGGTATCCGTTCACATGGGTTTTAAGAATTTTTCACTGCATTATCGTCCTTAAAGATCCTATGTATACTCAAATCATCAAGAATATAAACTATTTTCATTTTCACTAATCTCCATGAACTCAAACAAGAAGACTAGATCAAGGCATTGTGAACCTAAACTATATGCATGCACCCATTATTCACATGGTTTTCACCATCTCTGGTGTTGCATAAATCTAACAGCTCTACCATACAAAACTATATAAGGCTTGATTCCTATCCTTATCAGATGTGCAATGATGGATAGACCATATATCTCTAGGAACAACTATAGATTAATTTTAAAATCATATGTTACATATGGTTATATCACCATGATATTATCATATTTTCCTCCTTTTTGGGAATAAGCCCCATTAATTTCGCTTGAACAACTAGAAATCTAGTATTCCCTCAAAAATAGATATATATGGTAGAAAATAATTGGAAGATGAAGGCATATCCTACACTAATGTTCCTAGTTCTTGATGTTAATATACAGTATTACCCTATACAAAACCACGATGCCTCATACGATATTTAAGGGATGGAAATCAAACCAAAATCCATGGAACACAATTCTAAAATGTTGACATACCCTATATAATTTCTGGATGCCTCAGATTCGAAAATGGTATGATTTAGTAACCTTATTCATGAGGATCGACCCGAGCAGCAGAAATATCTTACATAAAATAGTGGAAATATTCTTGAGAAGGATCTAATTACTACTGATATGGATTTTGAAAAAACTATTGTTAAAGATAAAGATACTGGAAATGATAAAAAATGGAATGATAAAGATACCGGCAATGAGGTCGTCCGGAGGAGGCCGTCGGGAGGAGGAGAGTTCGTCGGAGGAGGAGATTCTGTCGGGAGCAGGGGAGTTGCGGTCGTCCGAAGGAGGGGAGTCCGTCGGGAGGAGGGGAGTCCGTCGGGGGAGTAGGGGAGTCCGTCGGGGGAGGAGGGGAGTTCGTCGGGGTCGTCCGAAGGAGGGGAGTCCATCGGAGGAGGCGCGGTCTTCTGGGGAGGAGAGGTCGTCGGGAGGAGGGGAGTGCGTCGGGGGAGGAGGGGAGTCTGTCGGCGTCGGGGGAGGCGCTGTCGACCGGGGAGGGGGGAGGCGCGGTCGTCCGGGGAGGGGAGTGAGTCAGGGAAGAGGGTGCGGCGAGAAGGAGGGCGCGGCGAGGAGGGCGCGGCGAGGAGGGTGTGGCGAGGAGGGCGCAGCATGGAGGAGGCATCGGCGTGGAGGTGTCGGGGAGGGGGAGGGCACGGTGAGGAGGAGGAATCACGAGGGGGAGGAGAAGGATCCCGATGGGTTTGGAAAAAAAAAACGGGGCTGCTGGATATAGCCACGGATGAAATAATTAACCGTGGCAGTATAAAAGATATAGCCACGGACCTATAAAACCATGGCTACAGGTCCGTGGCTATAGCTCAGATTTGTAGTAGTGATAATACCCAAACCACATGGTGGGACCCACCAATTCCTATATTCCTATTCAACAGAACAAAGAATATTCTCCTAGCGCTATTGTATGTGACCCTCTAGGACCTTATCTCAATAGTAGAGAATAATATCCATAGACCAAGAGTGGGATCTAGAAACCCATCAAGGCCACAATAGAGATTAGGAAAATTTAATGCAATTACTACCTTCCTACAAACACAGTCAGTGTAATATAATCTCTTCATCATCGATATAACAATAAAGAAGAATGGACACTAGTGTTATCATCCTTTATCTTGATTTATTATCTTTTGATATGACTAGATGGACTTACCTTAAACTTCCATGGCCATGGATTTAATGAAGGTACTACTATCCTAATCAACTAGGCTCGAGATATATCTACCTCAACTTGGAAGAGACAAATCTTATATTTATCATTCAATCAATGTCATGTCACCAATGATGTACCAAACACAAACTACCTCACCAAAAATTCATTTATAAGGTTTTTTTCTTGCATAAAAGTACACAATAAAATGAAATACATTGATAATGATCTCAAGTTAGGTGACCATTACAAATTTTCATTGATAGGAACAACCAATGACACATGAAATAGGTGGTGTTCCTATTATTGGGTTTGTCCTCATGATCTCAACTACTAGAGATCACCAAGTGTGTATTTCATGAGATGAAGTCTCAATTATTATGAGCCCCCAGCACCTGATAGTCGTACATCATTTGTGTCCTATCATAATAATGTAACTGGACCACATGACGTTACTTTAAGATTACTATCATAATATCTCTTGGATCTCATTATAGTCTAGGATCTTCTATAACCCTTCAAAATGATATGTAATATAATGAAATTACCATAAACAAAGTGGAGACAAAATAATATTCACTATTTTGTAAAGATAAACACATGTATATATTACAAGCATCATACATGTAGTGGTAATAAAAGTTCAACACAAGTTGGGTCTAGGGAACCCACTTTCAATAGTTTAGAGGATGTTATAACCCACTCTAAATGAAAAAAATATCCCCTTCTAATTACCCAGTTCCTTTATTATGACACACCATTAGGGGTTTGATCAGGGAGTATACTCTAGTGCAATGGTCCCCCTTGACATAGGTGGGTATGGTTTTTTTGTGGAATTTCTTTATCCTCAAGATAACCTATACATCATTCTCAAAAATGTACTTGCTAGTGCCATATCACACCAATTTTGATTTCCATCACCGGAGGGTGTCTTTTACATCACTCTAGGGAAGTGCTTATATTCATAAGGGATAATGAGATTTTTAGTCAAGTCTAGATGGACTGGAGCATTGTTGGTCAGGAATAATGAGAACCCAAATGGCTAGTCTCTTTTTGAGTGATCAGAGAACATGCCATATAGAATTCCATCCTATTATGGATCACTTTAGGGATTTATTCTCCAATTAAATATATGGTTTACCTCATATGAGAGAGGAATATTTGACCATTGAACTAGTTACATTAGCGACACCAGTGTCCATTCCTCCTTATAGGATGTTACCTATAGAGCTCCAGGAACTCAAGAAACAGTTGGATGAATTGGACGTGAAGGGTTTTATATGAACTAGTACTTAACCTTAGGGTTCACCTATCCTTTTATCCAAGAATGTGGATGAAACCATTAGGTAGTATGTGGATTAATGATAAATGAACTAGATTGAAATTAATAACCATTATTCATTTCCTTGTGTAGATGATATCTTCAACAAGCTCAAAAGAGAATCAATTTTCTCTAATATCTATTTATGGTTGGTCTACCATCAAGTGTGTGTTATACTGTCATACTAACCACATAAAACATTTTGTATTTGATATGCCTTGTATGAGTATTTGGTTAGGCCATTTGGACTTACTAATGCACCAAAAAATTTCATTTCCTTGAGGAATAATTTTTTCCACTCATAACTAGATTAATTTGTTGCAGTCTTCACAGATGACATCTTGGAGAATTCCTGTACTAGAAACACCCATGCCAACCATATTGAGATCATGATGAATACACTAAGAGAGAACTATAAGTATGATAAGCTCAACAAATTCCACTTTTGGATCAATAATGTTCACTTATTGGGTCATATCATTTCAGAGTCAAGCAAATTTGTTGACACGTAAATGGTGAACGTCGTAGTTTCTTGGGAGAAACCCAAGAATGTATTTGACATAAAAAATATATTGGGGATGGATAGATATTATAGGAATTTCATTGAGGACTTATCATGCATATTAGTTCCTATGATGGGATTTATTAAAAAGGGTATGACGTTATTCTAGTATGAATCTTGTGAAGTAGCCTTTCAATATTTTAAAGGGAGACTGACATCAGTGTCGATCCTGATTCTTCCAGAGTTGTGCAGATGCAATAAAATTTATTGTGATTTTTCAGGAATCGGTCTAGGAGTCATTCTAATGTAGGTATATCAAGTTGTAACATATGGGTCCCACCATCTTATCCCTAATGAGCATAATTACACTAGGCACGACTTCGATCTTGTAGTCATGGTTCATTATTTTTTTTGGAGGCATTATCGATTGAAAGAATGCTTCATGGTTTTCATGTATTATAAAATTAAAAAATAAATCTCCACACAATGAGACTTGAATTTGAGGCAGCACATGTGGATATATTATCCTCCATCATTTTGCTTTGAACTTGATTATACACCTTGGAAGGGGAATATAGTGGATGACACTCTAAGCCAGAAGACTCGAACTCAGGCTGTCCTAGAGGCTAGTTGTGAGTGGTCGTTGATGGATTTATTTTCTGAAATGAACTTGGATGTTATTAAATATCATGGGAATCCTATTCTATTATCCTTGGCTATGAAAAACTCCCTTTTGGAATGGGTAAAAATGATATAGATTTTTTATCTCGAGGGATTAGTCCTAAGGGAAAGTATCTCTAATGAGGACCCACCACCTGGTTGGATTATCAATGAGGATGGAATTATGCACTTTCATGGACGTATTTGGGTACCTTTAGACATACATGAAGAGTTGATGTGGGAATCCCATGCTTCTTTTTGGGAAAATCACCCTAGTCTTACCAAGATGTATCAAGACATACATCATTAGTATTGTTTCCTGGGTATGATGATCAAGATTGCCAGTTTTATCACTCGGTGTTATAAATATTCATAGATGAAGGTCGATCCCCAGTGACTTACTATACTTCTACAACCTATATCTATTTATGAGTGGAAATTAAATGACCTTACTATGGATTTTGGAATGGTCTTTTCAAGATCCCCTTGAGAAAATAATATAGTATGGTAGGTTCTCGATATGTTGAACAAGGTTTCAAAATTCCTACTAATCCAAGATACCTTCTCAATCAATGATCTTAATATGATTTACATTCAGGCGGTTCTACACCTTCATGTTGTTCACCATTCTATCATATCAGACTAAAAATCCTAGTTTACATCGCGGTTTTGGAAGGTTTTCTAGAAGGCATTGGGTTCACAAGTACCCTTGAGAAAAACTTATCCCACTCACACCAAGGGGTATTTAGAGAACATGATATGGGTTCTCTAGAACCTTCCATAGGAACGTGTCCTTGATTTTAGAGGTTATTGGGAAAATCATATACCTCTTGTTGATTTTTCCTACAATAATGGTTTTTAGGTAATGATACAGATGAGTCCTTATGAGGCCCTTTATAGTAGACCATGTTGTTCACCTATGTGATGGTTAGAGGTAGGTGAGACTATACTACTAGGTCCTTATTTCATTTAAGAGGCTTAATAGAAAGAAAAACTAATTCAGAAACATATGGTTACAGCTTAGTCTAAGCAGAAGTCTTATATTGACCATTGCTAATGACCTCTGGAGTTTGAGGTGGGACATTAGGTCTTTCTGGAGTTTCTCCAAGATTGTGTCATAGACAGATACAAATATAGGTCAATATATCACCTCGTTATATCGGTCCTTTTCAAATTATAAAGTTTTTAAGGTTGGTTTCCTATCGATTGTATTGATGAATAGTATGAGGTCTTGATAGTCAAACCACCCCGAATCATAATGTGAAAAAATGTACAGAAATATATAATGTTCCAAATACAATCCAACCAATAAGGGAGTATGAATTACATAAAAAAGGAAACTGCCACCAAACTATTACATTGAGGTTAGAGTACAATAAAACTACCCAAACTAAGATCGTCCAACTTCTGGTCCACTTATGAAACTGTCATAAGTTCTTTTGTCAATATAAGGCATGAAATGTGTGGGAAGATCCCATGTAGGAATGAGTATAAACATAACTAGTTGAACACCCCTAAAACACAAAACATAAATAATTAAAGGGGGATTTAACTCTATATCACAACAGTGAGGGAAAACAAGATAAAACCCAGATATTCTCAATGGAAGACTCCATGTCTTAGGTGAAGACTATCCTCACTTCTAGCCTTGGAATTCTAAATAAATATATAAGGTAACAACCTTCTGAGGGAACTCACTCCACATTCCATTCCAATAATGATAGAGTTTACAAGAAAATGATACACATATAAGGGATCATGACCAGGTCTAATGGGGGATACTTAATGCTAACCAGAATAACCCACTTGTATGGGGATCACATTCCATAAATGTCGGTCAAGGGATACCTGAACCATCATAGGGAGTAAACAATATAGGATCACACCTCGGGGTGAAAGGATGGATACCAAAATCTAGTATTATCCCATAGAGGGGATATATCATCCTCATCTCGGGATGATATGTCTCATTATTCCCTTATAGAAATTAAAATGAGGAAACACATAAGAAAAAATGGTATGAGGGAACACAAACTCACTCAAAATGAAGCTATCAAATGAGTCACATGGAATCTATAAAAAATAAATATATGTGCGATAATTTGTTAGCCTAAAAGGATAACTATTACAATAAGGGTTCCATACCATGTGTTATATTATAAAATTCACATAGCATAGGTAAAATTTTCACAAAAACACAAGATATTCCATGTGGAACAAACTATGCCTCTATTACTTATATTAATATTGTGGGTCTCACCTAAAAAGCATGCGGGCCATTTAGATCATTCCATTGTAATCATCACCACACCTCTAGAATGAAACAACCAAAAAAAATTTCTATCAAAACCATCATCACCCACACTACCATAATATTTTCATCATTACCATCATGCCTCCTTCACATCTCCAATCCCAACTTTGAACCCGTATAAATGATCCATTGAAGCTTAGAGTCAAACACACCATGAAATAGATTCATGAATATATTTAAATTTTCATCCAATAGAATACCAGTGATGAATATAGAAAAAATGGAGGAAGGTATAAAACAAAAAAGTGAATATCAAATTAAGGTTGTGTTTATTTTTTCATTGTTGATAGAATCTGAATGGGTAGATAAAAAAACTAATAAAAACCATTCTCAAACTATAAAATAGAGATTCAACTTTACTAAATATGTATTAAATGGGAGTATTTGATCCATTTTAATTGTAGAATAAAGAGAAAATATTAAGAAATCCAAAATCAATATGGTCCTACCTCAATTGGGTTTTATTGATAGAGTAGGAAACGTCTACAAGTGCTTGACATAGATAACTCATTATCCTTGCTTATGGATAAAAAAACATGTTCCAGGATCATTTTTGATCACTAGGAATGATCCATCATCTTCCAAGGTTCAAATTTTCAGTAGAAACAAGAGAATATTTCTTAATAACAATGCTAATAAGAGAATTCATATCCCACCTAGTTTGTATGAAGCATCACCTAGACTACTAAAAAATGCTTAAATCAATGGAAAAAACGAAACAGAGGATAATCAAAAGTTATTAATAGTGGAAAATTAATTAAATTGAATTTTATACCCCCATTGAATATGTATGAATTTACCCTTGAAAACACTAGAGATTCAAGAAGAAGGTAGATGGTATTGACTATTTCAAGGCTATCCTGACCTTCACCATACCCTCCATAACATCCTATCCATGACCATGGTGTTCTTGAAAATGTAGCCCAAAATGGAAAGATCTAAAATTTGTCCAAAATAGATAAGTCGATTTCCTTCAACATTACCTCCAAAATTGACATGGCAAGGTCACTCAAAACATGACTGACAACATAATTCACTGAGAAAAATAGTTTGTCTAGCTATTCAACACCTTCTCGTTATACACTAAGGCACAACAGGGCGACTGCGGCTTTCTACAGGTCATGGTGTTGACCTAACTGGACAGAAAACTCTAAAAATCATTTAGAGATTCCCAAAACCATCACGGGGCCAAATAAAATTTCAACCTCATTCCTCACTCCAAAAATATCAATTAAAATATTTCAAAGTATTCAAGAGATTAATAGAGTCTTTACATTCTCCCCACCTCAGATATCTTCATCTTAGAAATCTAAAACCTACTTAAATTTGTGAGGATAATGAGCTCACATCTAGTTCCCTCACTCCCTTGATCTCTCTCAAAGATTCCCATACTACCAATAAATAAACACTAAGGGAATCACTCACCCATAAAGGATCTTATTCTACCGAAAATTGATTTTTAGTGGGTACTACAAGAAGGTATATCCATCCTCAATGTATAGATCTCCCCCAATCAATAATTTATAACGGGTTATAAAAAAAATATCCTCAACTATGATGCATAGAATATTCCATATACCCTGTCTAACTATGGCGGTAACTCCTAGTGGTAATCCAACTTGCAGAATCTACATAATATCTTGAAAGGTCTAATGAACCTCGATGATATCTTTCATCCTTTGGAAAATATATATAGTTTTCATTGATTTGAGACCTTAAAAAACACATAGAATCTATTTTAGAACTCAAAAAACCTATATTTTATGATTTCATAGGACTTATGACCACTCTAGGTAGTCCTCCCCCAATACTAGATGATATTCATCTTCCCTGTCTTCATTCGCACAAACTCTAGGACCAAAATCACTAACACCTTGGGATATGTCTGACACATCGGTGACCAATGTGGTATCCCATACAAGTCTTGGAATGGTTTGATACTGATGATATAGTGGTAGGTATTATTGTACACAAACTCCACCAAGGGGATATGATCCTCCAAGCTGGAGCTAAAGTCCAACATGTAAGACCACAATATGTCCATCAGGAACTGAATGGTCCGCTCAACCTGGACTTCTATCTAGGGTGGAACTTCATGCTCAACCCCAATTATATCCTGAAATCTACCTATAATCCTCTTCATAATAATTATTTAAATCATGAAACATGTTCTGAAACAATTGTTAAGGTGGCTCCATGAATCAGAACTACCTCCTACATGTAAAATCATCCCAAAATATCCAATGTACTATACTTTGAGATAGATAAGAAGTATTCCAACTTGGTGATACTGTCTAAAATTACAAAGATAGAATCAAGATCACTAGCTATATGAAAATGTCCCATTAAAAATATATAGATATAACATCCCACATCCACTCTAGAACCTCAATAATTTGGGGAAAACCTACTGGTACCTAATGCTTACTCTTCACCTGATAGTATGTTAGACAACGAGAGATGAACTCAGAAATACCCCTCTTCATCCCCAAACACTAGAACTGACACCAAAGTTCCTGGTATATTCTCAACACTATGGGATGTACCACTAAGGGGGATGTATGGATCTCCCTTATCACCTCCACCCAGAATATGACTGTTAGCACCATCCATCCCCGAAAACGAATGACAGGCTACCCAAATTTGGAAAATCTATCTAAATAATTTCCTATGAACATTTGATTATGCAAGACCTTGTAATCAATATCTTCACGTTTTACCTCCATGTATTACTAGAGAATCATTGGGTAACAAACATTGATAAAAGGTAAGCTTATATACCCTTTTCCACATGGATCAACTATAAATAAGATAACTACTTTATTTTATTTCTCAGAAACTATTAATATGATTTCCTACTTAGATCATGTTCTGACACATTCCTTTTCCTAATAGTATATAATATCTAAAAAACATATTCCTATAGGAAATCCCACAATATCCTCTATCATAGGTTATGGTATTTCTGAGTAAATATCTACTTGAGTCTCTTATGGTTTGATTAAATGATGAATTACTGTCCTATAAGATAGTGTCACCAAATTTTTAGGGTGAACAACACTAGTTCAAGTTATAGATCTTGGGTCACTTAATTACTCTTATTTGGTCTCAACTGTAAATACCTATTAGAAATTACAACCTGACTCTGTATCAAAACACATCCCAGTCCAACTCTAATGGCATCTCAAAACACCAAAAACTAAGATCCCCCTTTATCGGTCTCAAGATAGGGGGTACACATCGACCTTTGTTTTAGCTCCTCAAAATATTGATGACACTACTATGACCTTATAAAAGGATACCCATTTAGGTTCAAGTCAGTCATAGGTACCATGACTATAGAGAAATAAAGCACAAATATCTGATTATTTCTAAACAAACCAATGAAACTCCACACCTCAGTCACACTCCTAGGTGGATCCCAAGATAAAATTTCCTCTCTATTATCCAGGTCCACCAAAACTCTGTGTTCTAGGATAACAAGTCCTGGGATTCGGAACTATCAAATACAAAACTGAGACTTTGATAGAATCTCATAAACATGGTGCTCTCAAAGTATATCTTGGACCATCCCCAAATATCTAACATGGTCCTCCTGTAACACTGTGTATACAAGGATGTCATCTATAAAGACCAACATGAACTAATCCAACAAGTGATGAAATATCTATTCTATGAGTCCCATGAACACTTATTGGGTGTTCATCACACCGAATGGGATCACAAATTACTCATAGTGACCATAGAGTCACTGCAATTTCATCATCTATATATCCTTCTCTCAAACACTAAGTTAGTGATAACCTATCCTGAGGTAAATCTTTGAGAACCACTTCTCCCCTTTTAGCCGGTCAAAGAGATCCTAAATTCTTGAAAGTGGACATTTATTCATAATTTCAACCAAATTCTAGTGATGATAATCCATATATTAACTGAAATACTTATCCAACTTTTTAGTAAATGAAATTGGGGCTACACGGGTGGATACACTAGGTCTAACGAATCCATTCCTCATAAGATTCTCCAACTGCACCTTTAGCTCTCGCAACTCTAGGGGGAATTTGATATTATTTCATTGATATCAAGGTATTCCTTAGGTGTAGGTATATAAATAATTCAACCTCTCAAAGTGTATATAATCCTTGAATTTCCTCAGGGAAGACATGATCATACTCCACTGCCACTACAGGAAACTAAATGATCAAAACATCAACTACTCCAAGTTATATATTATCCAAATGATGATAAATCAGTTGTATCATTCAATGTGTGAGCTTGTCTACTTAGATTGGATTTATTTATGACTAATTATAGAATATCTCATCCTGTATAACCAAACACACCATATACTCTATCTGAGATATTAAATCTATGCATGGAAAATAAAGATACATTTCATAAACTATAATGACATCAGTCGATCTCATTGCATCTACAAAGAGATATCATACAAAGATCTCTCCTCTAAAAGTCTGGTAACACTATTGGTAAAAGTTTTTGATCATAGATTCTCCCCCGGTATGAGTCTTTAAGTATAAAGGTTGAGCTAAAGGGTCCACTAGAATCTCCAAGACCCAAACAAGGTATGTGGTAAGGAATTAATGGATCAAAAATATTTCTATCAAAAGTATATCTAAAGTAGTCTATACATAGATCATACTTCAGATTGTACCTAGAGCCTTTGGTTTGTAAGACTCTAATGGTTGTAAATACCCACATCCCTAACCACCATATCCCTTATCATGGAGTGGAATACATAGGGGTGGTGGTGGTGGTAATGAATCATAACATCGGCCACATCTCATAGCTCTTGTAACTCATATGTCGCGTTTTATTCCCTATGGATCTTCCTTCTCAGGTTGTTGTCTCTACCAAGGCGGTCCATTGTCTGAGCCCCTCTCTATAGCATAACAGCTTGGGAAATCCTACATGATATAACCTCTCCCATCATAGTAGTATAATTTTCTCTCCCTATTCTGATTGGAACTACCCTGAGATCCCTAATTAGTTTAGCCTCCATCATATGATTGTCTATGAAAATACCTCACACCCCTAGGTCCTAGGTTTTGACATTTTCTACCAACTTTAGAGGTATTAACTATAGGGTTCCCACTACAAGAACCAATTATAATAATCTTATCTACTAGGAATCCCTCTATAAGCAAGGTATGTTGTATCATCCCAACATAAGAAGGAATGCCAAGAGATAACACTCTGGCATAGATATCTCAATGAATTCAATTCTCAAAGTTTCTTGCCCAAAAGTAACCATCATGAACTATATCCATGTAATACCATGATAATTTGGTAAAAGTCAATGAATACTATATTATTTTCATACTACCCTAATGGGGCTCAAATATCTCCTAGACATGTACTACCCAAAACATCACTTGGTAAAACTCCTATTTGAAGATGTGAAAAAACTATTCCCAAGAGAGGGTCACCTTGTCATGAATATGAATCACCAAGACCCACCATCACCTAGCTAGTCCATGGATTAGGATTAACATATGATCGAAAGGTCTCCTGATAAGGTCAAATACTCTCTCTATTGCCTCAAGTCAATCCTCTACTACCTTTGGGTATAGCTCACACCGAAACCTGAGTGGAATATTTCTTGGAAAATGTTGAAGTATATGAAACCTATTTTTTTTATCTATTAATACTCCCAAAAATCATAAACTAAATAGGTAGATGTAATATTAGAAATCTTCCCAAAGTATCTACCTCCAGTATTGGTCCCCAGATTGAGGCTTCATCACTAGGCAGATCATCATTGAGTTCTTTATTTTAAATCATAATATGTTTTCAATGTGGAGGCAACCTAAAATAGTCAAGATGTACCATGTTAAAAAGAGAATATATGAAGACCTAACACAAGAAGTACATGTAAACCACAATCTATTCATATATGATGCATGAACGAAGGTCTTCCTAGCAACCCATGCCAATATGTACTGAGTAAAAAAGGAGTTTATCAAAGTCTTGGTGAATGGATACATTATACACCACACCATCAAATGGGTTCCCTGGTTTGGGATATTAACTCATTCCAGTTTAGCATTGTTTCCCTAGTTCCCAAACCAATCCTCATAATTAGACTATCTCCAAACTCTGGTCTTAAGACAATATTCACTAATACTAATCTGTCCTGACACGACCCACTAGATCTCACCTTTCTAGTGATAAGATAAGAGTGACACCAAAATCCCACCTCTAATAGGCCAATGGATGGAGACTAGAAAAAAAAAGAAAAAAAACACATTGGAGGTCTTAGACAAAGTATTTTTACACACACACACGTGCATATCTATACACTAATATAAAATAAAATAAAAACTTATATTTTATATTAATTAATACCATATAATTCCAAATCAGAGTATGATAAAATAGTATGAAAATACAAAAAGGTTTAAATAAAATCCCACCAAACCTGTAAGGTATTGTGGCCTACTAACAAATGGAAACTACCACCAAACTGAATCATTGGGATCCTTTTGTGGTCAAAGTATCCTAATAAATCTTCTTCTGCTTCTGGTCTACGAAGGAATATTTCTTAATTCATGTCATCTACATAATATAATACTTGTGTGGAAAAATCCCATGTAGGGGTGAGTATAAAAATACCCAATAAAATTGCCCGAAAACACCCAAAACAAAGCATGAAGGGGGAGTCAACTCTAAATCCCAACAGAAAGAGAAAATAATATAATACCCAGATATTATCTAGGGAAGACTCCAAGTATCAAGTGTGGTCTTTTCTCACTACCAATCTAAGGATTTTTCATGAAGCTCCAAGGTAATTATCTTCTGAGGTAACTCACTCCACTGGTCGCACTGACAAAGATAGTTCCACAAGACAAAGATACAATAATAGAGGATCAATCTCATGGATTATGGGGGATACCTAACCCTAATTAGAATAACCCTCTAGGAAATGGATCACATTACCTAGATGTCAATCATGGGATACTTGACCCAACCAAGGGAAGAATAGATATAAGATCACACCTTAGTCCATAAAGAGGGATACCTGACTCTATATAGAACCAACCCTCGTGGGGGATTGGTCATCCTCTTCCAGGGATGGGATACCTCAATATACCCTCATGTGAATGAAAATGAGTAAACACACAAGTTAAAATGTTTTTATAGAACACACACTCACTCAATCCAAATCCATTCAAGGAGTCACAATGCATGAATACAAAATACACGGTCTTGTGATACTTTCTCATCACAAAAGATTAATCATTACAATTAGGGGTCCACACGATGTTTTTTCTTCCAAGAAGTACAATTTATACATTATTGTTTCAAATAAACAAAAAATATTCCTTTTATAACCACTTGTTCCATTTTATCTTTAGTTTCCACTATGGGGATTTTCTAAAAAGCCTACAGATCATGTTGAATATGCCAGATTCATCATCTCAAAAACTTTTAAAGGAAACACCCTCATAATATATCTCAAAAAACAATTATCAACCTCACCACCATCATATTTTCATCATTACCATCAAACCTCCATCGTGTCTTTAATCTTAACATCGAACCCTATAATTTATCCATTGAATAATAGAGTAAAATTCACTACAAAGAAGTTTATCAGATATAGTCAAGTCATTATGAAATCAAACAACATAGAGGACCATATAATGAAGGGAGGAAAGAATAAAACACCACATTGAATATAAAACAAAGTCCTGAATCATTTGGTCATTACTGGTAAAATCTAAAAAGGGTAGAAAACTAACAAAACCTATTAATAAATAACAATTTTAAAACTAGAAAACATTGATTAAAATTTTCCAAACATGTATTAAATGGGAGGAGTTAATCCATGTTCATTATATAATCAATATAAAATTGAAATAATGAAAATATCAACATGTTCCTAGGATAGTTTGGTTCATTTGACTATGAAGGAAATATCTGAAAGCATTGGACATGGGGAACTCATTATTCTTGCTTCCAGATCAAATAAACCTAAAAAATATCCATCATTGATCACTAAGAACTATCCTTCATCAACCAAGGATAGAACTTAAATGGGAACAAGAGAATCCATATCAATATAAATGGAAAAAAGTGAATTATTTCTCTCCCTAGATCATTCTAAGTATCTCTTAGACCTCTAGAAAATTTCTGGATCAAAGGAAAACACTAAACATATGATCGTCCAAAGTGATTAATATGGTAAAATTAAGATCACATTCAATAACCCAATTGAATATTCAAATGTTTCCCCTTGAAAATTATCAATATCCTAGAATAAGGCTATTGATTTTGGCCGCTTAAAAGCTAGGACAACCAATACTATGCCCTAGCCATGGTCATTGTGCTTAGGAACACATTCCTGAAATGGGTATTTCTACAATATATCCTAAAAATATAAGTTTTTTTACCTCAATACAGCCTCTAAAATTTCCATGGTGAGGTTTGTACGACTATGTCCAACAACATCCTTTACCGAGCACCATGTCTTGGATAGCTATGCCCCCCTTCCCATTTACACTGAGGCATTTTGGGGAAACCATGGCTTTCTCCAAACTACAGTGTTTCCTTTTTCTATATAAAAACTCTAAAACACATTAAAATCTTCCAACAACCATCCCAGATCCTTGAAAACCCTGTTGAATTTTTACCATTCTCTGAATATATCCATTATAATTTTAAATAATATTTAATTTAAAAATGGAATCATTATATGGGATTTTATATCCTTTTTTATCCAAATAATAGTGAGAGTTCACTCACTGCATGAAGTATATATTGCATTTTTATGATATTCTTTTTCATGTGATCATTTATGAATGTGTGGACTATAAAGATGAATTTTTTTGATGAAATAAAGAAGAATGAATTCAAATGTGATGATTAAATAATACCTCAAGGACAAAAATCCATGTCTAGAGGAGATAATTTTTGAGATAATGTCGGGATGTAAATAAAGAAATATGAATGTTATTATTGTGGTGATATTTATGTAAATATTTGACCAGTATGAAATTTAAAAGAAAAATAATGAACGATATTATCATTTTAGGATTGGAGTATTTTCATATACAATATATGAGAATAATATTGAGGTGAGATTTCATGTATATAAAAAGTAAATAATCAGGAGTGTAAGTTAATTTTTGAGAGATAGATTACTGAGGAAGTTGTCTTGAATATAATTTTTGTCAAAGATAAAAATAAATCCAACATTGTGTGTAATAATATCATTTATGTACATTGTGGGAAAATGATAATAAATAAAGACTAATTTTATTCTATTTTCAATCATTCAATTTAAAGAATACAAACATTGAAGTTCCCACTCTTTGATATCATATATCATTAATATTTAATATTATGATTTCCTTATACCATAAGGTAAGAGGTACCCTTTGAGATTACAGCACAATGAGGAAGAAGAATAAATCATGTTTAGTCCATAAGTATCTTATGTTTTCCTACTGATCATTGTTCAAGAGGATCCAATTTATGAATAAATAATAAAATGCGCTAATTCCGATGTTCATGAGAAGTGAAGGACATGAATTTATATCATAGACCTGGAATATTAGCCTCTTTAAATGGATAATCACACCCCCAATATGATTTTTTCTATTCAAGAGAAAAATAACTATCTCAAAAATAAGAAAATTTGATTCCCTATTCCAATTACATTTTTTAACATACAATGTTTCCTATTAAGGTCTTTCACCAAAAAATCATGAAACACATTGTGATTATTTAAATTAATATAGGATCATTTATATATACCAATCCCATTACCATTCCTTTATTCAAATTCAACTCCACATTTAATCAAATTTCAATTAAATATAAAGATGTTGTGTGAATCACGAAATACATAGGGCTTTGTTTTTATTTAGGGTGAAGAAGATAAAAGCACTATGTGGGGATCATATTTTAACCCTAATATGAGTATCAATTTTTTTTTGTTTAAATTTACATGAAATTTTTCCATGGTAATTGAAATTGTGTTCAATCAAGTCAAACACTAAAGATAGACATTTCTAATAACTCCTAAGCAGAAAAACTATAGGAAACCTAGTGAATCTCGCATACCCAGGCAGCATCTCAAGTTGACTCAATCAATAAAAAAATCAAACTATTACAAATAGATATATAAAGACAAAATTTGGGCTACACAACTATTGATTCATTAACCCTAGGAGTCTGAATCCACACATTAAATAAATTCATTGATCTAAAAGAATATTTTTTCTTTTTTTCTCATTTAAAAAATATTTTCTATTTTTTTAATACTAATATTAACCATAAAATTATCACTAGACCCATGATATTTATAAAGTGTCCTCAAGAACTCAAAATATTACCTTATATTCTAAAGGATAATCAATTTGACATTTTGATTAATTAGAAAAAAATAGATGGTGAAAAATCACATCATACAACCATACATTACAAAATTTATGCTCAGAAGATTAAATTTTATTAAAATTAGAAACAAGTCTTGGATTATTATTTGATATTTAGTTTTAAATTTCACAATTTATATTATCACATTTAATTTTAACAAAAATTAATTTTCCATTGATGCACAAAATCTTTTTCTTTCTTTTCACCCCCATTATATAATGACACTTAACTTAGTGTTAAAAAATCACAAGGGAGAGAAAATGGAGGATTGGATTTCCAAAATGAAATTTTAAATAAAAATATGGAATAAAGTTACCTTATAAAATAAAGAAAAAAGTTGTACTACAAACAATTAATAATTAAATCCCCATGTCAGTCAATGACACCTCATGGAAGATGAAAAAATGAGGTTGGTATTTAGGAAATATGTGATGTGATTGTAAATCCTTTGAACTCAATATCCCTTGAGTATCACAAATAAAACTGTTATAATTACATGGAAACCCAAAGGGATTCCCTTAAATATAAACTAATAAAAACTAAAAGAAATTTTAAGAAAATAAAAAAAAATTATAAAGACAAACAATCAATGCATGGGTTAACAAAAATTAAAAAAAATATTATAAATATACATAAAAACTATAAAATATATGTATTTATGTTTATAGTAAGGGAAATTGAAGATATAAACCATGTAGGTCGGTGGTAGGATTGTCACCTCTATCATCCTTCAGTCATGGGTATGAGCCCCATAGCCTAACTAGAAACTATATATTATCACCCAACCTATAGGCTTCCCATTTTCCAAAATTCAATTTTTATTTTCTTCATACTTTTAACCATAATTCATTTCCTTTTTTTCTTTTTCTTTTTTTATAAAAAACAAAAAAAAATAAATAAAATAAAATAAAATATATGAATATGTCTGGTTAATTCCTCAAAATTAATTAGTACAAAGTCATTATCTCAAAACAGACTCAAACTCATCATATATTGACTGGTTCATAATATGGACCGTGATACTCCTATTCAATATCATGTCAATGGAATGTTTTTATGAAGGTTTTTGTTGTACAACCATTGAACTTAAATTTTTTATCACAAGTGGGATCTGGAATCATAACTACCCCTGTAGGTATACATGATGTACAATATAGAGCCCAAACCACATTAAACTAAGCATCCCATGATGTCAATTAATTTTGGAACCATAAATGAGAAAATATTTTCCCAATTTAAAATTTTTATCATTAACATTTATACATTAAAAGGCTTAAACTATTGCTTTTTTAATCATTGAATTTTTATAATCTTCCATTCTAAGCCACTTATGTTCATCAAGGTCTATTTTCCACTTTTTTCAAGATAATGAAATTTCAAAATTCATTTACTTGATTTCTCTTATTTCCAAATTTAAATTTTTATATGGAAATATTTATCAAAATCCAGTTGATATAGATACATTATTAGGATGATTTTGTATGTAGGTTGATATTCCCAAAGGGAATACATGTGATTCAAAGACCAACCATTCCTAAAGTGGTTGACATTCATCTCTAGAATTTTCTTTGTTTACCCATTTTATGAATCATATTTACTGTTGGTTGGAATTCTTTGGGATATAGGCACTTTTTGAGAGATCACATAATTGTAAATGAGTGTTGAGAATGGATTATTTCATAAATGGGTTCCATTGACACTGATGACAGCTTTAGGAATTATAAATCATGAAAATGTGTTTTATTTAACTAATTACATCATATCTTGATAGTACTTAGTTTGGTGGGAATGCTCTCAACCCATTTAGAGATGTAATAAATAGATAATATGATATATATATATATCCCCTAGAGTTTGGGAAGGGTCCAATAAAATTATTTCCTCAAAAACAAAATAATTCTATAATCAGAGTGTGAGTAAGGGGAATTATATTTATTTTAGTTATAGATTATAATTTTTTTACATCAAGGATAACTTTGGTAGAATGTGTGATAATCCAAAGAGAGGGTAAACCAAAATAAACAAATTTGTATAAAATTTAAATGGTTTTATTTATGTAAATTTTTTCTCAATAAGCCTCTACAAGATAGAATTTTGAAACGACTACTTTATTAAACTCTACAACACATATCCTAATAACCAGATTGGGATATTACTTGTAGAGATATTCATCACTAAACACATAGTTAGTGGAATTAAAATAGGATTTACTTATAGATTGAGTACCTAAGAATTTTCAAAGGACACTTTTAACCAAGTTTTTCCCAATATCCACATACCATGGCACATCAATCAAAGAATAGAGGTTCTCAAAAATAAATGAATAAAGAAAAATAATATTTGATGAACTATTAGTGAATTAAAAAAATTAAGGTGATCAACTACTACATTTTCAAAACCCTTTTTATCCTAAATTTTTATATCAAATTATGTAAAGAGAATGACCCACCCAATAAATATAGCATTGGCATGTTTTTTAGAAAATTTATTACAATGCAAGAAGATTAGTAAAATTATTGATATAGGACCCTATGTGATAGAATGAAAACATCTCTATAAAAAATACAACAATATTAAATTCTATCTTGTTGGTTTTGTAGTTTATTTGCACATTATTCATTGAATTACTTGTATATTCAATAAAAAATGGTGTTCTATTGCATCGTTATCCAAAGAAAACTCCTAAGAAAAAGCAGTTAATATAACATCCAAGTATAAAAAACTCCCCATTAGGATTCACATGATGAGTGGGGGATAAAAAATGAATTTAGAGTCAAGAATGATTCCCCATAGATTTTTTGTCAATAAAAAAGGAAAAACTTAATCAATTAGAGCACAAAAGGAACATTTCATGGAGATAATTTTCTTAATAATAATTCAATTAAAATAATCATTTCATAATAATGACCACTATTCTTTGATTTTTTTTTGATATGTAAGTTGATGAATGATATCAACCATATATTTATCAGCTTTGACCCCTCTATGAGAGATATGTTTCTCATGCACAAGGTCTTCCTTAACTATAAAATTTAATTTTTAAACATTTACAATAAGATTATTATCATCACATCAAAAAAAAACTGTAGATATTTCTTAATAATTCCTAATATTTATCCCCAATGATAGAAAATTGATCCATAATAACTTCTAGAAAATCCCCCACCATGTCAAAAAAAATCCCCAACAAGTACTATAATATTGTTGCAATTGCATTACAAAACCATAAGGGAATAAAAATGAAGAAAAACATACCAAATGGATAGGTAAATATTATTTTCTTTGATATTAAAGTAAAATTCACATTTATGTACCATGAATACCAATCTAGGAAGAATTTTAATTGATTTATCGACACTCACTTAATGACTTCATAAATGAAGGGCTGAGGAAAATGGTATTCCTTAGTGTATTATTTTAAATTCAAATAATAAATGCAAACTCTCATTCAATTACTCACCCTTGTATAGATAAGATCACCCTCCTCCTTAGTAATCACATTATCTCAAGATTTATTTGGAATAACGTGAATTATACTTACCCACCAACTCTCAGTAGTGGGATGGATAATTCTTGCTTTCAAAACTTTAAGGAGTTCCTTTTGTACAATATCCATTAGGTTGGTAATGAGTCTCCCTTTGGGTTAGAGAAATAATATAAATTCAGTTTCCAAAAAAATTCTATGGGTCCTAATGAGTGGGATAATCCCATAAATATTATAAAGGGTCTCATTAATTTATTTTTTATGCCTTATTAGGACATCTAAAATCATTCTCCCTTGGTTTAATTTGATAGATTAATAGATGAAAACATAGAGGGTATTTTACCCGATTCGAATTCATAAATGAGTAAGATAGGTAGTAACTTGAATTTGATATTGGTCTTGTTAATGTTTCCAAGACCATATTTGGAATTTGAATTTAACTCATTTTCTTTTTCCATAATTGTAGATAAAATTTATTCCGCTAAATGGTTGTTTTTTCCACCAGATTAGACTAGTCATTGTTGGGAATGGGTATAAACATAAAGTTTATGATATCTTCCAAGGGATCAAAAATTATTCATCATTAAAATTCATTATGTGATCTATATGATAGAGATTTAATCCAAGGAGAAAATTTCCCTAATGTTGATTAAGGAAATCAAATCCATTATTAATGTAAAAAACCTGAAATAATTCCCACATGTTCTTCCAAATTAATTTAAAATATTCCACTACAATTAAACTCATGAACCTCCAAATCATCCCTAATTTGAGAGTTTACATTGTAAATGTTTAGATTAAACCTCATGTTCCTAAAGCTAATGGTTATATTCTAACTCTTTACTTGGGTGAACATGTTGATTATTAATATGTAATAAGGTCCAAGGATGAGGGTATTTTTTCACTATGCACTAAGTTTGGATTATTTTCAAGGAGAATAAAGTCAATAGGATTTATAAATGTTTTATATTTTATAATAATGTCACATAAAAATAACATAGGAACTCAAACACTATGATTGACTAGTTTAATATTGGTAAATATTAGATGGAAATATTTAATCTCTAACTAAAAATACATGGAATATGGAATGAGGCTAACATTGGATCCAATATCACATAAAGGCTTCACAACCATTTTATCTCCTTGTTCAAAATTGATGTATGGAAAACCAGGGTCTTTCAACTTAGGAGGTATGGTTCCCAAGATTTTGTTTCTCACACTGGCATGTGAATGGATTATTTGTGAGAGAACTTTGTTTTTAATATACATAAGTCCTAAAGGTACATGGATTATATAGGTACGGTTGGGGTATCACTGATAAGCGGAATGATAAGCTCAACTTGAGAGAATATTTCCATCAAATTTCCATTTAGCTTAGGTTTGTATTTTCCTCTTAATCATTAAGGTAAATGATAATATTTTTGATTTATTCACAGTTGAGGTGGTTCATTTAAATTATCAAAGTATTTCATTTATGCTATTATTTATTCTTTATAACTATTATGAGAGGGTAAAGACTTAGATGTTTTAGGAATTTTTTGTCTAGTTTTCCAATAGTTTTCCCACTTCTTAAGACAGTTACAACTATGTGCTATTTAGGAGAGGATTATATGGAACAATATTATCTCATTAAGGTTAGGGATGGAACAATATGAGTGGCCATGGAAACCTCACTAAAATTTATCATTTTAAATTCACGTTTTATCAATGAAACTTCTGAATTCATTTTCCTTACTTTCATATATTATTTCTTAATTAATGGTATTTGAACATATTGGATCAGGTTCTAAACTAATTGGTTTATCCCATAAGGAAATTTAGGCTATTTTATGGGTTTTATGAATTGGACTAGGGGAAGTTGGAATTGTAACATTTTGAATAAAATAGGTTATCTAATAGAAAATTTTGTCGAGGGTAGGGGTTTGGACCTTACAGTTGATCAGGTTGATAAGTATCATTTTAGTGGAAGCTTAGATGGTCATCTTTATTTGGATTGAATGTGATTTAGCACTATAGATTCTGAGAATTTATGGAATCTTCCCCTATTAGTGTTACTGAAAAAATAATGACCTTTATTAAAGGAATGGTTGGGTAATTGTTTGTCTTATAGTTTGATTTCACAAAAAAATAGGGATGACATGTTCAATTTCATGGAATTTTCAATGATCGATATCCTCAACCATCCTAATGAGGGATACACATTTAGCCCAAAGGATTTATTATTCCCTAAGAGAGTGTATAACATCATATTTATTAGGGTTATCAAAATTGTTAGAGGTTCCCCACATTTATTTTTGTTACTAAATACCTTCTAGACATTCATAAGTATAATTTGGATCTTTATTTTTAATAACCAATTACACATCAGGTTAATGAATTGTTTATTTTTTAGCCCTGACCATTTATAAAAGATTGTATCATTTTCTAGGAATGAAAAAACATGGTGAGGCACCTTGTTTAGTGGTTCTTTAAACCTATCACATTTTTTATAAAATGAATCTCCCTCATTTTCAAAAAAAAAATGAAATCTCTTTTTAGGTGAAAATGTTTTCGGTGGGGAAAGTATTTTTTGTAGAACTCACTTTGTAATTGATACCCAAAATTCATGGATATTGTTCTTAAATTATTTATTCAATTCTAAGAATGATCATTCAAGGAAAAAGGAATGATCCTCATAATTCATGAATTAATTTTATATGGGGGGCACATGGTCTCAACAATGTCATTAAAATCCTTAGCATGAATATAATTCATCTCTACCTCCATCCCATGAATGGTTGGAAGGTGGTTTAGGACTCTATATTTGAAGAATTAATGGGTATATCATATGGAACCGTGTCTAATGAATAATGGTGAATTGGTATAGGTAGGTTTAAGGTAGTAATTTATGGCTTGCTCCAACACATTCTCCATGTTAGGGGCTACCTCATTTGTATTTTCATTTTTGTCCCTATCAGGGTTTCTAATTTTTTTGTGGAAGACCAACATTAAAGTGAAATAAAGTTTGAAATATAATGTTTTATATTGTTTATGATCTAAATTAAGAAAATAAACCTAGGTTTACTTGAATCCCCACCCTTGGAATTATTCAGATTAACTAGTCTATTAGATTATTCATGGATAAGGGAGGAAATATATGGAATAAAGGTAAGGGGAAAAGATAAGATGAGTATCTGTGAAAAAATAGAAATTGTATGAGAATAAAATGAGATTGTTTATGTAAATAATATAGGTCCTAAGAAGAAGTTCTAAAATTTTGTTTTGAATAAATTTACCTAGTGGGTTGAAGAGTTATCTCATATAACAACTAAAGTTTTCAAATACTTTGAGACCATATAAATAAACTAAATACATATAAATATTCTAATGAGATACTTGGATATGAAATGGCCATATTAGGTTTTGATTTTATATGGATTAATAGAACACAATAAGACATAAGTAAATTTGATTTTGAAGAATTGGTTGAACCTAGGTTATTGTTAGGGAATTATTGGATAATTTTTTTAGGATGTTTTAATTTCTTAAATTCAAGTGGGGTTCATTCAATAAAATCAAAACTACCTTCATCCATTATTGGTTTAATACATAAAAATATATTTATAATCATATATATATTTATAGGATAATTTTAATGAGAACACCAATTTAAAAGATCACATTAGAACTCAAAATGTGTGGCCTTAAAATTAAATAATGTGGAGTATTAAAGTAGATCATCAAATAAAAATATCCACTAAAATAAACGATTAAGAATTGATAGAATAAGAGATGACGTACAATAAATCCCCTTGAGAATTTTTTTAATCAAACCATAATAGGTTTACCCCTAAATTGATCCAAATATCTCAATGTAAGATAGAATTAGACTCATAAGTAAAGAAATGTATTAGTGAAAATGGGGAAATAAAAAACAACCCAATGGTGTCTGAAAAAATTATAAAATTTTAGTGTCAAAAAATTCACAAATTGAGTAAGTGGTATCAAAATTTTGATATAATAATATAACATTAGAGAAATTATAATATTTATTTGAAAACAAGTGTGAATTTATAAACTTATAAGGTAAAATGAACTTGAGTACACAAAATGATAAAAAATCATTACCATTGAATGGATATACAATCTTCATTAAAATCATTCCTCAAAAACTTCATTAAATAAAATTTTTTAGATACTTGGGGAGACCCCTCCTCCACATATCCAATCCTTTACAACTAATTTGTAAGGAATAGGAGAGTGCAAAATTAATGGATAATGGACATTTCTACCCTTAACCCAAAATCGTTGCAAACTGGCTCCCTCGAGTTGACATGATATTACAAAATTCTAGAGGGAAAACTTTATATGGGATGTATCACAATAAAATATTACCCAAGATTTATTAAATCATCTGGTAATGTTTTAGTCTAATTGATCTATTTATCTTCATGTTATGATTAAAATGGTGGTCAATCATCTCGGGCTATGGAATCTGTCATAAAATTTTATTTTCAAATTGGGCCAAATGGATCACCACTGAAAACTAAAAATTATCACTTTCCACAAATGATGAAATATTATTCATTATATTGTGTATAAATATTATAAATTTTATATTTATTTTACTAGCCTCCTGTCAGATACATGAATTTTAGTGGATGGGTATCCAGTTCACTTCACCGAAAAAAATGGATTCAAGGCCCAAAATAATGGTCCTGTCAAATGAATATACCATTACTTTAGAAGTAAAAAAATCATCCTCATAACATGGATAACTTGATCCTTAAATATAAAATTATAATATTATCAAGTAATTTTTAGAATCCTGAAAACCATCACCACAACCCCTAAAATGATGAAACCCATAAATAAACATGAGTTGATCATGAAACGTACCACCATGTCTTTGTGGAAGGAAGAATATGGAAGAATACATGAAAAAAAGGCATGATTAGATGAAAATAAGGGGTGAGAGATGATTTACCTAGAGAATGAAATGACAATATATTAATATTAATCTATTTAAATTAGAGAAAAATAAAGAATCCGCACATAGGAAAGGATTTAAAAAATAAAAAATAAAACCAAATTCAATGTTTTACATGATTATGATGAAGTATTTTCTAAACATTATTCAATTTGTGAATATGATATTGGATATTATTTCATATTTATATCAAAATTTTGGTAAAATCATGCTCCAAATATGTAGATTCCACTGAACATGACCCTAACTATCTGGAATAGTTCACTGAAAATTTAGGGTATCCATTTAACCTAGATATGAAAATTGAACCAACGTGTCACTATAGTGGATATTTTTCTATAATTTTATATTATTTAGAGTTTCAAAGGTTTCAATAATTTTTAGTATTGAAATTTAAGAAAACATAAAAGTTTTTAATGGTCACATGGTTATACTACACAGTTTGTCAAACCACGAGGTGTCGATGTGGTAATGCTGTAAATTTTTGTAGTAGTATTTGAAATAGGTACTATATGGATACTAAACCTCTTTGGGGTCCTTGGGAAATTTTTTTTTGGTGTTTTGGTTATTTAGTGTGTACCAAAAAATTACCACATGGGTTTAAAAACTATATTACTCAATTGTGTGAGTGCTGAAGTAATTTAATTTTTATAAATTCCAAGTTTTTCCTCCTAATTTTAAAACCAAAAATCCACTTTTTACTCTACCCTTGCTCATGTGACACCCTCATCCATAAACCCCCTCCTTATAATTCCTCATATCCTGTTATATCCATATTATTTTGTGATTTAAGTTGTTACCTTCATGATTTGTGACAAAATATCCATGGTAAGAACTTCTTATCCCACTATTGTTTTCTTCTCCCCCGTTATTATGCCCCTTTTTAGTAAGACTTTAAATAGGGTTTTAATTATAATTATTTTTTGGTTATTGATATTAGGGTATGTTAGGTATCCTTAAACCTCTATTTATACCCTCACTGATTTTTTAGGCCATTCATTGTTTATTCCAAGTAGGTTTTCCCAAATTATTTAACCATTAATATCTTGAGTTTTAAATTCATGTTTGATATTTCTAAAGATATTATTATATGTATTTATAATATTTTTAAAGAAAAAATTGTATTTCATTATGGTTTTTATAGAAATTGAATCTTTTTTCATGTTTCAATGGTTAGTTTAAATATAATTTTACTTAAACATGCAATCCAATTATATGTAATATTGTAAAAATGGCCTTTATATTTTACTTGATATTTATACAATTATTTGGGTTTTCAAAATGGATTTTTCAAAGGTGATACTTGAAATTTAAAGTGACACAATAAATTCCAAGTATTTTTAAAAGTTTTCAAAAATTATTTTGGATAAATGTGTGGTTTAAACTTACTTTGACCATGTTTGAGTTAGGGGTAATATAACGGACCAAGATTTTCAAACATAGACATTATATCACTTTTTCAAAAATACATAATACATTACACAAAAAATTCCCAAAGAAAGTATTACTTCAATGCCTTTGGAAAATTTAAACAAAAAAATCTAGTTGGGTGGGAGATCTTCAATTTTTTTCACCAAGATCATTCCCTTTAGTAATCATAATTAAAACCTTTTATTATAACCTGGGGTAAGTAAACATAAGAAAAGGGTGAGCTTAGATGATTAGTAAGTGTAAAAAAGAAAGATATATAAGATTAATAATAATATAATGGTATGAAAACATAAGCATAACTTTTTAATATCATACCCTACATATAAAAAGATAATATTCATGAGTCATGTCATAAATATTGGCTGTTCATAAGGCATGAATGATAAGGAAATGAAGGCACAATCCATGAAAGCATAATATAGGAATAAAACATTGAACTGTGGCAGACACATAAGAATACAATAATGATTTCCATAGTAATGAAGGAATCACTTACAAGGCCATGTTGGTAGTATGGGTTCACTTCTCATACCATATTGGTATCCATGGTTCACACCCATAATCATATTGGTATTCATGGTTCACTCCCAAGACCATCTTGGAAGACAAGGTCCTTTATGTCTATATCATGAGATAGAAATATTTACCCAATTCATTAGAAGGAGATATAGGTCCCACCCATCTCATAATGAAATCATACAAATTTGTGTCACAAGCTTATAAATAATTCCTAACCCATGAAAATAAATGGGCTTTATAAAAAACTTTATCATGGCATAACTAATGGAAAAGAAACAAAATTCATATGTACCAATCCATCATAAATGTAAACCATTCAAAGAAATAATAATAATGTTATCACTGTTTTATATACCTAGTAAAACATATGTGACATAATATAACATGGTTATAGAAGGAAAATAATTTTTTAGAGAACTCTTAAAAACAATTCTTGAAGAAAATATCTCTTTTTCTTTGAAAAATTCTTTTAAGAGCATAAAAAAATTTTAAAAATCTTTTTATTTAAAAATATATTTGTATAATTATAAAATAAGATTTTAAAAACACTTTAAAATGTAAAAAAATTCTTTAAAATTCTTTTCCTTGAAAATGATCATAATATATCTTTTAAAACCATTTCTTGAGGAGAATAAACTTAAAACATTTCAAAGTGTCCCATACCACTTTGAAAAATTTGAATCATAATCCCCATAAAATAATAACATCAAAAAAAGAATAAAATAACATTAAAATAATGATATTATAGATATAACATGTCAATTGTAATTATATACCCCTTATAAAGAACATAGGTGTATAACAAAACATGTTTCTCAAAGAAGGAAAATTAGAGACAAAACTACCTTACTCATTTGGTAACTTTGGAACGGTAATACCCCATTAAATATATATCCTAAAATGGATATTTAAGTATGCATAAATTTATGTATGAAACTCATATAATAAATTCATGGGTAGTATGTACTCCACACAAAATAAATGAGTGGTGAATAAGGCATGTATCTCATGGAAATAAAAAAGTGAGATGAAATTCCCTTTCCTTATGTCTTGACTGTATTTGAACTTGAAAAAACCCCTTTTATAATAAGTATAAGTTTTTTTTCATCTATCACAGAAAAATATCATATTTATAATACCATATATCATTTAATTTAAACATTATATTACTCGTTTATTATTAACTTCATGTTTTATCCATGTTTAGGGTGATATTTTCTTCGTTAATCATATGTGTTTTGACTTGTTATTATTTATTCTCATGAATTAATTATTAAAATAATATAAAAAATGATATAAATATCCTATATATTAAATATATAAGTATTTATAATAATCTTTAAAGATAAAAAACACTATTCTTGGTGACGGTAAGTCATACGTACACATGAACACAGTTTTTTTTCTTATCGTACTAAAAGAAAAAAAAAGTAAATGACATGTATGTAAATATGTATATATAAAATAATTATAGTTGCATTAATATTTCATTAATATAAAATATTTTTACTAATATAATTCTTAATACATTCTACTTGAACTGTGAATTAATCACATCGCTTTGAGGAGGCGGTAGTCCACACCTCCACAAACGAAGTTATCTTATATCCACAATATGGAAAACATGAAGGTATGTTTAATATAAAATTTATAGAAGAATAAATACATTATAAATACCATATATATAATATAAAAACATTTTTTCCATCATAATGACCACACATGATTGGTGGTAAAGGAAGAATGAACAACTTCGTTTTTAAGGCGGTAATTCAACGTACACAACAACAACAAGTTTGTTACAGATTAGTTAGAGGTGTGTGTAAGTGTAGGTAGAAACCTTAATATAAAAAAATCTCATTATATTTAATATATTTATATTATTATATAATAATTAATTAAAATTAATTTAGGGGGTTCAAGGATGAAACAAAACAAAAACATTCGTTGAAGAATGTTACCTCTTCTTTGAGTATCTCTTTTTGATTTGAAGAAAAAGACTTATTTGGTTTGATTTTTGCTAAAACGAAGACCTATAGAATGAAGTGAAAAAATTTGGGAGGAGTTTTGGTCAGATTTTTACTGATTGAAATGGATTTTTAGGTGTGTAGAAAAGAGAAGGGGGGTGCCATTTTTTAAGAGAGGGGAGGGACACTCTTTGAATTCCTAAAAGTATTAAATTAATATAAATTAATTTTCTATTCAAAATAGTCCCAAAATAATTTATTTATAAAATATAATTATTATGCGTCAAAATAAAATCATAAAATAAAAATTATACATGTTTTTATTATTTTTTTATCCTTATCTTTTTTTAACCCTTATTTTACCCTTTTAATTTTTACCGTGGAATCATGTAATTTACACTTTTTGGTTTAATATAATTACTATAAAATGTCAAAAAACAAATAAATGATCCATTTATGAAATTTTAATATGTATACCAATCAATTGGTTGAATTTTTTATTTTTATAAATTTTATATAATTTAATAAAATATTATTTATTTAAAAAATATCAATAATGTCAATTTTGACACTATTCATTAGTTAAATTTTTAAAGATACCCTAAAATAAAGTTAATTTAGAAAAAACTCCCTTAAAATATCACCAAAATTTTAAAGTAAAACATAAAATTCATGTATGAAATTAATAATATATAATTATATTTATTTTAATATTTCTAATATCATTTATTTGATTCTTCAATTAATGAAACAATTAATTCACCATCATTGTTTCACCATATAATTTAATTATTTATTTTCTAAAAATTATAAATAAATTACCATTATGTAGATAAACATTTTATCTTTTTAAATACTATTTACAGTAAAACATATAACTTATATAAACCCATATTAAAATTGTTATAATTACAAGAGACATGATTATGACATCTTTATCTTTACCATAAATAAAATGTTATAAATATCATAATCACACCCAAGTGGCTTCCAAAGGTAATAATTTCAGCCAAAATATGATATTTGTAAAAATAAATAATCCAATAAATTTTGTACAAGTGTTTGGGAAATTTTTTAATATTTATAATATTATTTTTAACTTTAATTACTTGATTTACCCGTAATTGTGGAAATTAAAAAATTATTAATGTAACTATTAATAGGACCCAAAATGGGATATATTTACTAAATTTTAAAAATATGATTTCAAATAAAGAATATATTTTTAAAAATTCATAAATATTAATTCATAAAAATTAATTTCAAATTAATTTCTTTGACGGATAGAGAAAATGAGTTTTTAAAGTAAAAACGTTCAAAAGTTCACCAGGTTTTTATATCAAATTTCAATGTGAAATTGATTAAAATGACCTAAATTATATTAAATGATAAAAAATTGGTATAATTATACCTTAAAACCAAATCCAAACACAATTTAACTATGTAAATAAATTAGAATAAAATTCAGTATTTTTCACTTTTCATCTAAAAATGTTGTTTTTGTAAAAATAATAAAAAATAATTCAAAGTAAATTTTTATATCCCGATTTCAAATAATAAGTTTATTTTTTCATATAAAAATTCTAAAAGTGTAAAAATTTTGATTTAAAATGGGTTCACTATTAAAAGTTTATAAAATTACCCTTTAGAAAAATATAGAGGTTTATGCATGAAATTGGATTCGTTCTTATCTTATGCATATAAAATATATAGGATAAATATCAAAAATATTTTATTTAATATAAAACATATATTTCATTTATATCATTCACTAATTGTAATTAATTCAATTTATTATTTCAAAATGACTTTGGGAGCATAAAACTATTTTATTTATAATCAAATGAAATATATATTTTTATTTATAATTAATTTGTAACCAATGAATTCATATTATAAGCCATATATTTTCATAATTTAGTTAATATCATTAATAAATTATAATTTAATGGTTAGGTTATATCTTATTATATTAAATAATAATATGTTAATAATATATAGTTGTTTGGTAAAACACAGCCTTGTGTGTAATGCAAGCCATGAAAATCAATCAACATTGTATATAAAATAAGGCAAGAACGATGTTGTATATACTAAAAAATAATATATGTGTTGTGTGTTTTTCAACCTTGACTTGGTGTTTCATATAATGTAATCAAAAATATTGTTTTAGTATACTGAATATATATTAAGTATTGTGTTAAATGAAAAAAGAATTAGTTAATTCAATGAAAATTATTTCAAAAAATCTCTAGGTATTACATTCTACCCCCTTAAAATAAATTTATCCTTTTAATTTCATCAAGGATATTAAAGGATTAATAATTGACAATTTCTTTCATAGAAGCCCATGTCATAAAAATGAATACTAAAACTTCCTTTTCAAAAAAGAATGTTAAAAACCTAAAGGTTACCCAGAGTAACTCATAACTATGTCTCCGCATAGGAGAGCATAGAAGGAAAGTTAGAAAATGGACATGGAAGTGAAATATAACTATCAAGTTCTCATAGAGAGTGATAAAGAATAGGGTTAAGAGAAAGTTAATAATCACAAATCCCTAAATATGTGATGATCTAAGGGACCATTTGATTCGGTGAAAAATAAGGTACTAGGATAACATTTTTGGTTTCAAAATCCTTTTCCAAGAGTTGGAGAATTTTCATGAGAAAATATACTTACTTTATTTCAGGACAACTTCACCTTTGGTTGTTCATTGATCAATTTCCACTTCATCACTTATTCCAAGAAATTAACTTGAATTTTTCTTTCCATATATATTATTAGATCATGAGATCTATAAAAATAATGACAGGTCATTCCTTCTATATTTATTACAATAAAAAGGTTCAAAAAAGTTATCAAATATTCATAAATACTAAAATAGAAAGATTATACTTTAATCTCTAAAACATCATCTGATGTTTATCATAAACCATTCCATAAATGTTTAACCTTACAATCCTTCCAAAATTTAAAAATCAAAATCTTTAAAAAGAAATGTACTAAATCATCTTAACATTTATCTCACATATATCATATGTTATCTCTTGGTTTTCACCTTCCAAACATGTGAATACCTTAATAATGTATTCTCTTGAATCATGGTAAGAACCTGAATTACTATATATCCTTATTGAAAACATACATGTTTCCTTATTCCAATGTTTGTTGGATATATTCCTTAATTTCAAAAAGTTGTATACTTCAACCATTATAGCATAATCCTCTGGTCAAAAAATCAATAATTAGTTCCCAATAAACTAGTATTATCCAATTTACTTATTCATATCCAATATATATTTATCCAAACATCATTATCTTAATTTATGGGACATATTAAGGGTTATGTTTCCATTAATCAAGTGTTTTCTAAATATATCACCTTACTTTTAAATCACTTTTCTAGCTCTTTATAACTATTCACAATATCCTTTCCAATCCTTAATAAAAAAACATATAATTAATATACTTATATATTTCATGATTCATATAGCATAATCTTTGAATTCGAAAACATATACACCATAATAATCCAACTTTATTCTTAAACCATTACTCAATATCCATCATCTTAGTCTTTCCTAAAATATGAAATATTAATCATGTCATAAGGTTCCTCAACATTAATCTAATAAATATTCTTAAGTTTAATGTAAACAATAATGCTAGAACATCCCATACTATTCACATGATGTTTGCAGTCTCTTTATCCTTAGTAGTGTAACCAATACTCGTACCACCTTCACAATTCTCTTCGTGAGATTTCCAATTCAAAAATCTATTTTCATAATTCCCATACTTTCTACATCTAAAACATTAAATGTTAACCATGTTCTATCTAGTTACGGTTATGGAATAATACTATAAAGAAAAGTGTGATCAATAATTATCATAGATGAAAATCACATAACCAAGGGAAATTACTTATAATATTTCAATCTATGACACCATAGGTTTAATCCAAGGTTATTCATGATTGTTAAAAAAATAATATAATTATAACCTATAGTTATACTTATCCATAGGGACATTCCTAGAAACATCCTTAGAAATATTAGTAGGGATCTCAATATGTTTTCTCATCCTAGTTTCCAAAGTTTGACTAAACATTCACTCAGATGCCAACTATAACGACCCATGATTTTATTACATGGAAATTACATCACTTTTTAGGAATACATAAAGCATTACACACAAAAAATGTCCAAATACTATATTAGTTAAGTGTATTTGTAAACTTATAACATATACATCTATTTTGTTGGAAGATATTGAATGTGTACCAACAAGGTCATTCCCTTTATTACTCCTACTTAAAACCTTTCCTTTTAACTAGGGTAAAGGAAACATAAGAAAATGGAGAGCATAGACACTCAGTAAGGGTAAACATGGAAGATATGTAATAATAACATAAGGGTATGAAAACATAAGCATAATATTTTAATATCATACCCTGCATATCAAATGATCATATGCATGAGTCATGGCATAAATATTGGCAGTTCATAAGACATGAATCACAAGGAAATAAATAACATGATCTACAAAAACATAAAATAGGAATAAAAAATTTAATTGTGGTATAAAAATAATCATTTAATAATGATTTCCATAGTATTTAAGGAATCATATCCATAACCATCAAGGTAGTCATTGTTCACCTCTATAACCATCTTGGCGAACGAGGTCATTTACGTCCATCTCATGAGTTATAAATATTTATCAAATGCATCGGAAGTAGATTTTTTTCCCACCAATTTCACAATTAAATAATACATATGTGTGTCACAAGAACATAAATCATTCATAATACATTAAAATAAATGTGTTTTATAAAACACTTATTTATAGCATAACTGAGGGAAAAGAAACAAAATTCATAAGGAAAAATCCACCATAAATTTAAACCATTTTAATAAATAATAATAATGGTATCATACATTTATATCCCAAGTAAAATATAAGTAACATTGAATAACATGATCAAAAATGGAAAATAATTTTGATTAAACTCTTGAAAACAATTCTTGAGAAAAATATCCATTTTCTTTGAAAAACACTTTTCAGAACATAAAACATTTTTGAAAAAAATTATTATAAAATAGAATTTAAAACCTATAAAGGAATATTTTAGAAACAATTTAAATCATAAAACATTTATTTAAAATCATTATCCTTGAAAATGATCTTTAGAGTTATTTTAAAAACATTTCTTTAGAGAATAATCTTCAAATATTTCAAAGTGTCTTGTACCACTTTGAAACATTTGAATCATAATAACCATGAAATAATAACCATAAAATAATAATTAAATACCATTAAATGAATAATATTCATGATATAACATATTAAATGTAATTATATACACCTCATAAAAGAACATAGGTGCATAACAACACATATGTCTCAAAGAGGAAATTGAGATAAACCTACCATACTCATTTGTTAATTTTTGAATCATAAGATCCAATAAAATAGAGATCATAAAATGGAAATGTAAATACCCATAAATTAAATTATAAAAATCATATAATATATTCATGTTCATATGTACACCGCATAAAATAAATGAGTGGTGAATAAGGTATGTGTCTCAGGGAAATAAAAAGTGAGATGAAATCCCCTTACCTTATGTCTTAACTCTATTACTACATGAAAAAACATCCTTTATAAAAATTATAAGTTTATTATTCATATATAACATAACCATATTAATATGTATAATACCATATATAATTTAATTAATACATTATATTACCATTTTATTACTAACTCCATGTTTAGGTTACGTTTCTCAGGATACTGTCTTTGTTAATCGTATGTCATTTGACTTATTATTATTGATTATAATGATTTAATTATCTAAAGAATATAATATAAGATATAAATATAATATATATTTAATATATAATTATTTATTATAATCAATAAAGATAAACTAAAAACAACGTTCATGGATACCACAGGTCATACGTACGCATGAACGCTATTTTTATTTTCTTGTCATTTTTAAAGAATGAAAGTAAATGACATGTAGGTAAATATGTAATTATAAAATTATTAAATTATCATTAATATTTCATTCGTATCATGTATTTTTACCGAAATAATCCTTTATACATTCCATGTGAAGTGTGAACTAATCATATTACTTTGAGGAGGTGGTTGTACACACGTCCAGAAACGAAGTTATCATATTTCTACAATATGGAAATAATGAAGGTATGTTTAATATAAAATTTAAAAAAGCATAAATAAATTATAAATACATTATATATAATATAAAAATATATTTTCCATCATAATTACCTCATATTATAGGTTGTAAAGGAATAATGAACAACTTTTTTTTGTGAGGCAGTAATTCTTTGTACACAACAACAGAAAGTTTGTTACCCATTATATGGAAGTGTGTGTAAGTGTAGGTAGAAACCCTAATATAAAATCATTAAAGAATATTTATTATATGAGTTATATTATATAATTATTAAATACGATTAATTTATGGGTTTCAAGGAAGAAATAAAACAAAAACATTCGTTGATGAACATTACCTCTTCTTTGAGTAACTCCTTTCGATTTGCACAAAAGGAATTATTTGGTAGGATTTTTTCCAAAAGGAATACCTCTAGGATGAATGTAAGAAAGTTGGGATGAGGTTTATCAGAGTTTTAATTAGAAAAATTACTTTTTAGGTGTGTATAAAAGATAATTGGAGGTACCTTTTTATAAGAGTGGGGAGGGGAACTCTTGGAATTATTAAAAGTATTAAATTAATATAAATTATAATTGTTTTCAAAATGGTCTCAAACTGATTTATTTTAAAAACATGATAAATAAGGGTCTAAATAAAATCATCCAATAAAAATTAGACAAGTTTTAATAAATTTTATATCCTTATATTTTTGTTTTAACCCTAATTTTACCCTTTTAATGTTTACCATGATATCATGTAATTTACACTTTGTGGGTTAATATAATTAATATAAAATGTAATAAGAGAAATGTATGAGTCATTGATGACATTTTATGACTTATCCAAATAATTTGGTCGAATTTTTAATTTTCATGAATCTCATATCATTGAAAAATATATTATTTATTTTAAAATATCAATAGTGTCAATTTTGACACTATTCGTTAGTTGACTTTTTAAAAAGATAATAACAGTAATAAAAATTTGAAAAAACTACCTTAAATTATCAATAACATGTTAAATTATTCCATTAAATTCATGCATGACATTAATTATATCAAATTATATTTATTTAAATACTTAAAATATCATTTATTTGATTTTTTTAATAATGAAATAATTACTTCATCATCATTATGTCACCATATAATTTAATTATTTATTTCCAAGAAATTATAAATAAATTATAATGATATATTTAAACATTTAATATTTTGATAAACTATTTATAGTCAAACCTATCACTTATATAAACTCATATAAAAATTGTTAGAGTTATGAGAGACAAGATTATGACATCTTTGTCTTTACTTTAAAGAAAATATTATAAATTCCATAATCACACCCAAGTAGCTTCCAAAGGTCATAATTTTTTCCCAATGATGCTTTTTGTCAAAATAAACTCATCCAATTAAGTTAGGACAAGTTTTAGGGTAATTTTATAATATTTATAATAATATTTTTATCTTTAATTACTCGATTTACCCTTAACCATGGTAATAAAAATAATTACTAAAGTAATTATTCATAAAGACCACAAATAAAAGGTACCTATTTACAAAATATTTAACATATGATAAAAAATATGGAATAAATTTATAAAAATTAAAAACACATAATTCTCAGAAATTAATTTTAAATTAATCTTGTTGACGAATCGAGAAAACGGGTTTTTAAAGAAAAACTTTCAAAAGTTCACCATGTTTTTATATCCAATTTCAATATTAAATTGATTAAAATGACAAAAATTATATTAAATGATTAAAAATTTGCCTAATTATACTTTAAAATCACATCAAAACATAATTAACTGTATAAATAAAGTAGACAAAAATGTAGTTTTGAACTAAAATACAGTATTTTTCACTATTCATCCAAAAATAAAGTTTCTTAGAAAAATACCAAAAATTCATTAAAAGTAAATTTATATATCCTTATTTCAAAGAATAAGTTTATTTTTTTATATAAAAAATTTAAAAGTTTCAAATTATATATTTAAAATGGGTTCGCCATTAAAAGGTCGAAAAATTACCGTTTTGAAAAATATAGTGTTTTTTGCATAAAATTGGGTTCGTTCTTATCTTATGACAATAAAATATTTTGGATGAATATAAAAAATATTTTATTTAATATATGACATATATATTTCATTAATATGAGTCACTAATTGTAATTAATTCAATTTATCAAGTCAAAATGACTTTGGGTGCATAAAACTGTTTTCTTTTTAATCAAATGGTATATATATTTTTATTTATAATTAATTGGTAACCAATGGATTCATCTTAAAAAACATATATTTTCATAATTTAGTTAATACTATTAATAAATTCTAATTTAATGGCTATTTTATATCATATTATATTATATAATAATATTTTAATAATATACAGTTGTTTGGTGAAACTCAATCTCAGGTGTAACGCAAGTTATCGAAAGAAATCGACATTGTGTATAAAACAATCCAATCATAGTAATGTGTATACCAAAAACTATTATAATAGTTGCATGTAGTGTAGCCTTAACTAGGTTTCTCATATAATGCAATCCAAACATAGTGTTTTTTTTATAACAAAAGCTATATTCAGTGTTGTGTCTAATAAAAAATATCAAAAATATTAAGTTAATTTGAAGAAAATTATTTCAAAAAATCTCGGGGTGTTATAGGTTAAATAAAATAATTACATTCAAATAATTGTAATAAGATATTATAAAAATTGGATATTGGTTCATAAATTAATTTCAAATGGTGTTTCTAAAGTTTGTTATTCTAAGAATGGTTTTATAAAAGGATTTTGAATTTTTATAAAAATAAATCATAATTCTACCTAAATTTTTAAGAGGACCATTGGGTACTATTAAATGGTTTTTTAAATTCACTAGTGGGTGGAATCATCTTCAATGCCTTTTTCTTGTTTCCTTTAAATGAGTGGTGTATTTTAAGTGGGTGGAATCATATTCAATACCTATGATGTATGGATTGGGATTGTTTCTATACAAGAGCATTAGAGGTGAGAGATATATATTGTTATTATTTATTTATGGATCTTTTTGGGTTTACCTACTCCCTAAAAATTTACTAATGGTTCTAGGAAATTGGGTAACAAATAGGAGATGTTAATGTATGTTACACTAGTGTAGTAGCGCTCACTAGCTATTTTCGGATGATATTTTCACCTCATAGGAGTTTACATTAGATTGGTGACCCGAAGAGGTGTGGAATTGTGAGTCTTGGTTGCCCAAGAAGATCATAGATAGAGTGTATTATAATGATACTAGGTCCATAATTTTTCTACTTATAACCAAGGGTATATCATGCGACACTTAATTCTTGATTGGGGGTTTAGGTAGAGAATCCTTAACTTGTGCATGATTGTTTTATGTCATTCTTGTTTTGGTTAAGGAACCCTTATTATGTTTACTTTTATTATTGACCTCTTGACTTTGGGTGCCTATTTTGGATTTTTTTAATCATTTTCAATGATTTTTGGAAACTTTTATTGGACTAAAGGTTATAAAAAAGGATTTTAATGTGTTTTTTTCAAATTGGATGTTTTTTATAAAATAGATTAGGCTGAGAAAATGTATTAAAATTGATTTTTTCATTTAAGTAAAAATAAAAATAAAAGGGTTGTAAATATATTTTTGGAATGTTAACTTATTTATTACACTTAATGATAAAAAATCTATTTTATTAATGAAATTAAAACTAGCATGAAATGGATCCTTAATTAAAAGTTAGGAATGTGGAAAGGTGAATGGTGACATAATGAGAATGTTTGTGCTCATGCCTATTATTACATTTCTGTTTTAGGTTTTTATTTTAGCTATTAATCACTCATGAGTAATTTTTATTATAAAGGTTGATTCATGACTAGTAAGATTGTGTGGAGGTTTTTGGTTTATATTGATTAATTTAATTTATTTAATGTATTAGAAAAATCATCCAGCCTTGGTTTTCCTTCTTTGCATTAATAGAGGTACATTATATATGTGGGGCTATGGAGGAACAGACTGGGGTTGTTTTGTGTGAGGGGGTTGGAGGTGAGACGAGGGATTAATTTATTTTAAATTATTTTAGATTTATTAATTTATTTATAATTGTTTTTTATGACTATAATTTTTTTCATAGATGGAAAAATTATTGATGATTCATACCATAATTTCAGAGGAAGTTTCATTTCTAATTAAGTTTATTTTTTAATTTGAAATATTTCCCAATGAAGTGTTCATTGATTCCTTGGCACTAGTTTCCAGTTTTTGGGGATGAAGAATTACCTTTGGAATGGTGGCAGGACAGTTCAGGATCCAATTCAGGCACCATCCCAGACCAATTCATTACAAATAGTACTAGAGCCTAGTCTCTTCAGCGGGATCCTTAGTTATTTAAACAACCTTATGTTATTTTGGGTGTCTAGGTAGAAAGGATAGTAGGGTTGTGTTGGAACTCCAATGGTGGATCACAGATGGGTGATTAATGATGAAGCTAACATTTTGGAACATTTTATACAATAATTTAGTTTTATTAATCCCACTATAGAGTTATTTTATATTCAATTTTCACATTTTTAGATTTTAGTATTATTTTGATATTAGTGGGAAAATGGCCAAATTTTAGATTTTAACAATTTAAATTATATTTTTTATATTTTTTATAAAGTTTAAACAGTGAAATTAATTGTGAAATTAATTTTTTTAGTCTTACATACATCCTAGGATTCATTTTAGTCAATAGTAAACAAATCTCAATACATACATTAAAGGCTCAAAACCATCTCACATGTTGAGCCTTGAAATTTATGCATATATCTGTAGAATTTTGGATATGGGATCATATCTCCCAACATACAAGCCCAAATTATCTCACATTTCACAATTAGGTTCAAAGGAATCTTGGAAACATTTTTATAATCTATTAATACATAAGATTTTTCCTTAATCAGTTTTATAAATTCATTGGAACTTGGTGAATTGTAATACGAACAATCACCTTTCTAGATTAATTTTCCAGAGTAAATCTACCATAACGCCCTAATATAGTTTCTAATCAAGATTAAATTTCTTGGGTAAATGAGGAAGAAATAATTGAAGAAATTTATAGAAGATACCATTCCTTAGTTAGTTTATTTAATATTTAAAAAATGATCAAATTTATAGTAGACATATTTTGGAGCCAAAATTTCTTACTTCAATTTCTCTAAATTGTCACCTCCCCTACCATTTCAAAGGATATCCATTTTTAAGAGCAAAAATGTGGATTATTTCTACTATAATATTTATTTTTATGCTCAATATATATTACTTTATCACTTTTCGTCTCCCTATTTTCAATTTTTTGACTCCCTCACTGTACTTATTTAATCTCAAAGTTTGTAGAGAGATAAAGCTCTTTGTTGCTTGAGGGGGGAAGTGGTGATATTTTGAGTTTATTATTCTTTAATTATTTCTCATATTTTATTCTAATATTTCATTAGTGGTTAAAATGAATATGGTTAGTGGTATTACCACTTTCTATACTACTATTTTATTCCACCTCATTCACTTATTTCCCTTCTCAATGATATCCAAGTAATTCAAATGGTGGAGTTTTGGATTAGGTATTGATTTGGAAGACATTACTCCAACATATAGAGGTATCGGTTTAGGGTTATACCATTCAAATAATAGGGCGCATAGTTAAATTTTTGGATCTCTACATTGAATAAAATAATGAGGAATACATTTTGAATAACAATGATAACACCATTATGAACCCCCAAGAGAAATAGTTTTCTTATGTAAATTTTTTTGGGTCTTGTATTGACATTATTTATGTTTTTATTTTAATTAATATATAAATTATATTACATTTAGTTACATAATCAATCCCCCCATTTATAGTTTTATATTATTTTTATATTATTTATATGGAAACAGTGACAGTAGAATTTCAGTGCTTGTGAGAAGCCTCCTTGTGATCAACCCTATGTTGTACCACTATGGTAAATAATTAGGTAAATAAGAAATTAATAGATTATTTGTTCACAAAAAACTGCCACCATTTTAATTTGGAATTTTTTTTTAGGGGCCAGGAGCTTTCATTCACTAGTTTTTAAAAAAAATAAAAAAAAATAAAAAAAGTGATTCATTTCATATCTTTCTTTCCTTAGGTCATAGATTAATTTTTTTCATTTATAATATTCATGTTCTAGCACTGATTTTTATAGCAAGTAAAAGACATTTACTATTCAAATAGAACAAGATTCCTTGATGATTCACTATAATTTTAAAATTTTGTTAAAGGAAATCAAGCTAATAGCATCGCTAGCCACCAGATTTATATAAGTTAAATTTATATGGATAGAATTAAAATAATAAAGATAAATGTATAATGATATTATTGTTCCATATAAATTTCAATAAGTCATTGGTGTGGTTGAATTAATAATTTAAGATCCACTTCCCCCTCCAACAAATTATTTTCAAACAACCCTACTAAAGGGAAAAGAGTTTGAAGCTAAATTTTTTAAGAAATATTAAATTTCAAAGCCATATATTAATTAAAAGTTTTTTGATTTATAGATGAAAAAAATATACCTTACTATGATTTTTTGGATACGACACCACTACTATAGGAACTAGTTAAACAATATGAAGAATTTACATACATTAAGAAGATAATAGAGGATCAAATCGAGTTGTTCACTAGTGAATATGAGTATGATGACACAAAACAATAAATAATTTAATAATCATTTTTTGAACCTAAACTAGAAGATAAGAAACATACTATCATAATATCTTCAACACAATTGGACACCAATCCTCTAGTTGAACAAAATAGGGAGCACCCCTTTATTATTTTCCCGTCTCCTCCACACCTTAAAATCACTCTTTCATCTCATATAGTGTTAGGGATATTTTTATTTTCTTTTATGGTTCTCACTCATCAAATATAATCATGGATTTTGGGATAAATCATATTTAGTGGTTTCTTGGTAATAATCCCCAATAACCTTCAGATTGGGGTTAATAAATTGAAACTTCATGACTAGGTGCAGTAAAAACCAAGCACCCACATTGGGTTACAAACCATGTTATATCCTATTTTCTATTTCTATTTATTTTTCTTTTTTTATTATATTATAATTTATTTCATGAATTCTAGGAAGAAGTGATATTAGATAGGATGTTAACTAAATTATACCACTAGAAAATAAATTCTGTTTGTATATTTACTTTTCTTTGGTTTTATGCCATTTTTTTTATTTTGTTGAGTTGAAATGAGGGGTAGTGAAATCTAAGTGTTGTGAGAATGTCAACCAACTTAGTTTTTTTTATGTTGTTTTTTTCATTCTTTTTAACTTTTTCGGAACACTGATATTAAATGAATATTCTTATCATTTTCTAAACTTCAATGTATTTTAAGACATTTTACATGATTTTAAAAAAAAAGGATTTAAAAATATTGTTGATGTGAGAACTTTTTCCTTGAATTGAACTTTCGGGATTTTTTCTGAGTTTCACTAATTTTTTAAATTCATTCCTATAAAACAATAACTCAAAAAATACATTATTTTGAGATATTATGAATGATTTTTACATATTCTTTCTAACAACCACACTTTTTTTGAGAAAATTGGATTTTTTGTGATAACTAGAAGTTTTGATTTTTCTCTTTTGAATCATTGGAGTTCATAAAATGTTTTTAACTAGGTTGAGTCATTTTTATTGTCTTTACTAATTATAATAATACCTAATTTAAACATACCCTTGGTATAATTTATATTCCATGAATTTTTATATAGGTTTAAGCCACATTATAAGCAGATTTTTCCTTACCTAACTACACTCTTGGAATTTTTTCATGGAAATTTCAATTTTGACTTTGGGTGAAGAACTATTAATGCATGTTATTTGGGATTTTTTTCATTCTTGGGTTTTGTGAGAGATCTATATAATAATTTTTGGAAGTATATAGAGGCATATAATTTGGTATGATCCATCATTCCAATGTTCATTATTTGTTATGTTCAGTTCTCATTCAAAAAAATAAAAAAGAAAAGAAAAATTATAGAAATATAAAAAAATGAGATGAGCTGTAATTTCTAATTTTAATTTCTTTTATAAATCACTTCCCTATAAAAAATAAAGGGCATGAATTTTTATTCATTCATTAATTTTATTTAACTGTCAACTCATTATATTTAAAAAAATTAAAAAAATTAAAATAAAGTTGTGCCTTTTATGGAGGTCTAAAAAAAGGATAATTTGGATGAGAGAATTCATTGAATTTGTTTCTTAACTCATTTTAATTGTCATATGAAAATGGAGTGGTTATTGTTTCACATTCAAGGGGTATTGAGTGAGGAATATCTTGTGTTTTCACTTGATTATTCATGCATTGTACTTAAGAATCCCACCTCCTCTTTTCATCCTTAATTTTTTAAAATGATTTCCCCAAAAAACCTACGCCATAGAATTTACCTAGAAAATTCATCATGGTTAAATTAATTTTTATGTATCACTCTTTTTAGAGATGATAAATGTCACAATCCTGTGGTGTTACATTCATTTTCCAAGTATAAGTATAACTCCAGATTTGATTTTTCTTGAGTGAAGAGTGGCATAAAATTTAATGTAAGGTAGGTTGTGATTGGGCCATAGATTTTTCTTTTATGTTTGATGAATTTAAATGTGGGGGTAAAAATTAAATAGATTTATTTTATAGAGGATATGTGATATAATTATTTTTTGGAAGTTCATGGATGTTTCCTCATTTTTGTTTCTTATGTGGATTTTTATTTGAATATTAGATGATTACTGAGTAGTGAAATGATTAAGTGTTTGGGAGTGATGAATATAACATTTTCACGCATTATATATAGTAAATAATAGTTATTAATCCCACCATAGTGTTATTTTAAGTTCAATTTCCACATTTTTAGGTTTTAGTGGTATTTTGATCTTGATTGAAAAAATGGACTAATTTTGGATTTTAACTATTTAAACTTTCTTCTCAATTTCAACTATAACTATTCAAAGCTGAATGAAACTATGAAATTAATTTTTTTATTCTTCTAAACATCTTGGGGTACCTATTATTTAACATTACCCAAAGCTCAATACATACATTGAAGGCCCAAAACCAACTCACAATTCATGCCTTGAAATATGTGCACAAATCTAGATAATTTGGGATATTGAACCATATCTCCCACAATATAGACCCAAATGTGCTCAAATTTCACATTTAGACAAATAATAATATTAGAATAATTTTTAACTTCTATTTCCCTGTGATATTACACCTTAATAAATTATATAAATGCATGACAACTTGGTGAATTGGAATTTTAATAGTCACCTAGCTAGATTAATTTTTTGAAGTAAAACTATCATAACTCCTTCATACTGTTGAAAATAAAGATGTAATTTCATGGGATCATGAGGAATAAATAAAATTAAAAAAAATTTGAAGACACTATTACCCAATTATTCCATTTAATTGGCAGAAATTCTCAAATTTTCTATGGGTAGATTTTGGAGAAAAAAATATCACTTATTTTTCTATAAATTATCACCTCCCATACTATTCCAAAGGATATCCATTTTCAAGAGGTAAAATGTGTATTATTTCTACTATAGTATTTATTTATATGTTTAATATATTTTTTTATCTCTTTCTTTCTCCCTTTCATTTTTTTTATTTCTATTTTGTGATACCACCACTGTACTTATTTAAACTCTATGTTTGTGGAGAGATATCCATCATTGTTGTTCGAGGGGGGAGTGGTGGTTTTTTGAGTTTATTATGTATTAATTATTTATTATATTTTATTATAGGAATTCAATGGTGGTAAAATGATTATGGTGAGAAGCTACCCTATTTTATCTATTTATGTTTTCTTCCCCCTCATTCAATAATTTTCCCTCTCATTGATATCGAATCATTCAAATGATGGAGTTTGGATTAGGTATTTATGTGGAATAGATTACTCCTATATAAACAGATCTCGATGTAGGGTAATACCATTAAAAATAGAGGGTTTATATTTAAAGGTATGGATCTCTATGATTTATCACCACTTAGCATGATGAAACTCATGTTTCCTTATATATTTGGGGTTTTGATTTTGATTTGGGTTTATTTGAGATCATTTTATAGAACATTAACCCATTATGAGAAGTTTTTAGATCATTCTAACATTTTGGGTGAAAAAAATTATAACTAAAGTTTCTTGGGCGGATCACTCAGTCTAGAATGTTGGGTGGATCCCCTGAGCATGTGATTACAAGATGTTCATTAGCACACGATTCTCTCTTAGTCAGGAAGACTATATGGTCATTATATGAATGGATAACTACTCCTTTAGAATTATTTTTCAACATATTTTAGATCTAAAATTTTATTTTATAAAGTATATATAATTAACCTTCTTTTTATTACATAACTATTACATAATTATAAAGATAGACAACATAATAGTGCTATAAATATAGGATCTAATTGTTTAGTGTCTTGGGAAAATTAGCACCATACATAACTTTTAGAAAATAAAACATAAACATTTATTTAAATACATATTATATAGCTTCTTATTGGCCCACATTTTCTTCTTAGTAAAAGTATTCTTCTGAGGATATACATCAAAATAAGTGGTGAGCTAAATGCCTAGTAATAGGATGAATAAGAGATATGAAACAAGGGTGAGCATAATTATCATAATAAAATCTTCATCATAATCATGAGTGGAATAATTAGATAAAGGCATGTAATATGGAAATTTATAAAAATGAAACATCATGTCTTAGTGGTCAAATACCACACATAGTTGTGAACAAATCTAGCATCATGTTCATGCATAACATATGTGCATCATCAAAACATCATCATTGAGAAAAAAAACCCAGCATCATGTTCACACATGTTTCATATTATATAAAGAGATGAATCAAATTACCCAATGCATTATAGATTCATATAATTCTGAGTTCACCCATCACGTCATAAAATTTACATAATCATGCAAGCCACATAGAAGGTATAACAATCTTTTCCATAAAATAACCCATTAAAAGGAAATGGGTTTCCTCATAATTTCATAAAGCATACTTTCATGAAAAAAAATTTGTGTTATGAAAATAAAAAAGGAATAAAATATTTGGTATAAGAATCATTAATCTTGAGTGAAGAAGAAATAATATCAAGATAAGTAAAAGATGTGTTTTTTAGAAAGAAGGGTTATTTTGGAAAAATCATTGCATTTGTGAAAAAAAATCAGATTGAAAACATGTATATCCTCGAAAATAAAATCAAAGAACAAATAAATTATATTTGAGGAAAATTAAAATAACATCCACTCTCCAATTTGGCACAAATGAGGAATAACAAAACACAGACGATATTTTCATTTTTAGAAAAAACAGAAAAAGGAAGAGATTAAAAGATTAATTATTCCATTAACAAATTAATATTACAATATATAAAAGATAATGGAGTTATATTACCACGTGGATAAGTGTATGTGGGGAGAGGATGATAAAATAAATGAAATTGAAACAAATTAAAAGAAAAAGAAAGAGGATTTTACCTCTTCAATTATTCTCCTTGAGAACCTCGTTAGGTAAAAGGGTTTTGTATTTTGATGAGAAAAATGGATCATATACATGGGTTAGGGTATTGGGATGAGTATTGGGTATAACTTTTACAATATTAAAGGCTTGGAATGTGTGAGGATAAGAGGTGGTGAGGGGTAGTATTTATAGTGGAGGAGAGGAGTGTTTTCTCATTATTTTATTCCTTAGTTTAATATTTTCACTCTAGACTATGAATAGTTTGAACCTTATCAGTAAATATAATAAAATAATGAAGTATATTTCTATATTATGGGATTAAATCCTCCATATAATATATATGACTCAATGATTCATGTATTTATCTTTTATCGTAAATTATTTTATTTTACTATTCAAAAAAGAATTCAAGTATTTTAAAAAAAATACCAAAAATTTATCATTACCATTTTTCTAAAAGTATAATTAAAAAATTAACTCCATTTTATGAAAATAATTTTATAAATATGATATTTCAATTTTTAATTAAAATCATCATTTACTTGGAAGATACCGATTTTAAAAGTATAACTCATTTTATAACACTGAAAAATTAATTATGGTTTCGCAAAATTGTATTATAATCATAAGATACAAAATTTAATTTGACAATATATTTAATGAAAATATTTTTCATTTAAATAATTATATTAATTATAAAATTATAAATAAACATTTAGATTTTTTAAAAACACCAACACTTAATTAATAATTTTTAAAATATTTATTTACTAATAATATGGTATAAGTATAACATATTTTCATTTATAAGATGATTAAATTTTATTTATACTTTCATATATGAGGTTACTATTATATTGTCTGAAATACTATTCCTAAGGTCAACTTACTATTCCACCATGGTAGGTTCCTTAATTTCTAAAAATAACTCTTATTTCCTTCATTAATAATTTATTAAGTTTGCATTGTGTTATAAATATGATTTTATGTGGTTTATACTATATGAAATAATTATAAGAAGTGAATTTACATTGATAAAATTTTGGGTCATTACATTCTTTCCCCCTAATGAAATTTCTCCCTCGAAATATTTTTTTACATAATAAGTTGAAAATTGGTTAGGGTACTTCTCCTCCATCACTTCCTCTAATTTCAATGTTTTCACTTCATACTTATGGTTCCTCCATAGTAATTTTACCACATGAGTAATCTTATAGAATAGAAATTTATCTATGTGGTCCAAGATCTTCATTGGCTACTCTTCATAATAGAGATCATTTTCCAACTATACCACCTCTAGATTCAATACATGTGAGTGATCTGGTATTTACTTCCTCAAGATGGATACTTGGAATACATTGGATACCTGAGACATGGTTGGTGTAAGTGTTAGTCATTAGGCCAGATCCGACTCAATCAAGAATATCAATGGGTCCGATTTACCTAGGACTCAACTATCTTTTCTTACCAAATCACATGATCTTATTCTATAGAGATATGAGGAGGAATACCATGTATCCAACCTTAAACTCAAGGTCTCGTCAATGATTATCTACATATATCAATTGAATTTTGGATGACTGAATGTTTTGTTGAATTATTTTCACAATTCCATAATTTCTTTAACCATCTCAGGTCCTAGAAGCTTACTTTCACTGACTACATCACAGCATGTTGGTCTTCTACATCTTTTCCCATAAAGGTCTTCATATGGATCCATTTGAATTCTCAAGTGGAAATTATTATTATTAACAACTTGATCAGAGGAAGATGTTGGTCCCATACTCCTTTTGAAGTTTATAGAACATTCCATCTACATGTCTTTTAGTGTCTGAATAGTCTTCTTAGATTGGACATCAGTTTGAGGATGATAATATGTACTGAATTTCAGTTCAGTGTTTAGATGATGTTGGATACTTTTCCAGAACATCAAGGTGAATATCAAGTCTTGATCAGATATAATTGATAGTGGTACTTCATATAGTTTTACCACTTCTCTGATGTATATCCTTTCAAGTTGATCCAGTGATAAGTCCCCTCGAATTAAGATAAAGTGAGGTGTCTTTGTAAGATGATCCACAACAACCCATATATCATTGTTTCCTCTAGATGTTTCCCGAAGTTAGGTGATAAAGACCATGGTGATGTTTTCCCATTTCCATGTTGGTATGGGTAATGGTTGGATCATCCCCTAAAAATTTTGTCTTTAAACCATATCCTGATAACATAACAGGAGCTTTGATGTATATTCAGTGTTCTCCTTCTTCATATTGTCACGCCAATAGTTATCTCAGATGTCTTGATGCGTCTTTGTGCTCCCTGGGTGAATAGATATGGTTGAGCTATATTATAAAGACCCTAGAGAGCCTATATCTGGTGTCTTCTATCAATTACATTGGCATGATTACAAGGAATCAATCCCTAAAATAAAAAGAGTTTAGTAGCCTTGGTAAACGAGACACATAAATGATTCTTGTATTAAAAATGAATAAACTAATTACAACATAATTTTTTATTCTTTCTAAATAAATATATTTGAGCGTAAATTTATTTCAAATAGAATATACTTTCATATCTTTTTTAATTCTTGTATTCCTATGGAAAGAAACATAATAAGGGTGAGATCAAATGCTTAGTAAGGGTAAGTAAAGAGGAATTAATAATGAATCAATGAGAATAAATTAATATGGAAAGGTAAATAACTGATAACACATGTCATTAAAATAACTAAATAAAGAAAAATAAAAATGGAAAGGTAAGAAACTAAAACACATTCTATCTAAATAACTAAAAATTAAAAGTATCCATAGATATTTCTATGCATAATATCATGGTTGAATAATGTCTCAAACTAATATGAAGGAATAGATTGACTATTGGACACCTTGTTTCTTTGGTACAAGGTACCTTTACCATCCAGACCTTTCACGTGATAGTTTAGATATTATTGGGTAAAAACCCTTATAATATGGCTATCCAAATGACTCATTCCATGAGACTACCATTGTATTGAGGGTCTATCTATAACCGGCCCCCATCCTTTTCATACCAGTCTAAAAAATTCTACATATATCGAACAATCAATTTAATAATGTGCCTTATCAAATATATATATGGAGTAAGAGCTAAATATTTATCAATATTTACCCAAATAATCAAATAACATTCTAAGTAGACACCACATGTAAAATGGTATATGGTTTAGGAAATTGTAATATCCATGATAAAGGAAATGTATAATTAGGGAGAAATTCAATGTTTACTGATTATAAGAGATTGAATATTTAAATGGGAATAACAAATGATTAAAGAAAGTGAATTTGAATACTATACTTCTAAAAATCAATAATAAACCATCCAAATGAAGAATATGGGTGATATCAATACAAAAAATCCTAAGTGGAGTAAAAATAGAGGGTTGTTTTCATTGATGAAATAAAATAATAACTTTAAAAAATATCCTTGAGGAAATATCCTAGGCTTTGAAAAACATTTTGAATATATTTTTCCTCTAACATTAATTTTAAAATCATTTTATTTAAAAATAAACCTTTTAAATTTTAAAATGAATCTTCAAAGAAATGACGGCAGACAAATCTGTACATGTCGTATGAGGTAAAGAGAAACATTCCTTTTAAAAGGAAAAATTGTTAGAATAATGACTTGTTTATAAAGCAAAAATAATATTCCTTTGAGAACATTCTTAAAAGATAAAATGAGTAAAAATTTCTTTACCAAATCATTTTAAAATATTTTTTCAAAACATTTTTATAAAACATGGTTTTTACAAGGAAACAAGTCCTCCAACTAAAGAGATAAAGGAAGTGAGGCTTTCTTAATAATATTTTCTAAAACATCTTGAGTACTAAAGAGTGGAAAAATGGAACTAAAAATTGAGAATGGTTATGAATAACCAGGAAGAATTAGAGGTTCTATTTAAAAATTATAATATAATTTCCTCAAATGGAAATAATATTAAAATATCATTAAAGTTATTGTTGAGGAAAAATCATTAAACAATCCAAAGTGTCCCATACCATTTTAAAACATTTTAAATCATCAACCTCATGAAATAATAATATTAAATTAAAGTCATAAGTACCATGAATATAATGGAATTCATGATATAATATATAAAAAATGGTTAGTAGGTAGGCCACACAAAATATATAACTGATGAACGTGACATTTATCTCACGGGTATAAAAAGTGAGATGACAATATCTTACCTTGAGTTTCATTTCTGGTGAACGTCCTTTAACTTCCTGTATAATAAACTTATTTTAATTTTATACTTTCTTGAGAAACTTATTCATATTTTTCATTAATTTTATTTCAATTTTTATTATCTCTTATACAACTACTTAAACAATTAAATTTATGTCGGGTGTTTTGACCAAATTTGTTTTATGTGTCAAAAATAACTTTGGTAGGTCAACTATGGTCAAAGGATTCATCATATAACATCTCTAGAATAATAACCATGAAATAATTATCATATTTATAAATTAATTATATTTTTAAAATAAATCATTAAATATGGTAATAAAAAATGAATCGATGTTACGATAATTGAGATAGTTGGTCGTACGTATGCATGAATAACATTCTCATTTTTCAATGATCTTTATGGAAAGAAGTTAAGTAGAATTATATCATTATATAATGATAATTATATCATAAATAACATTTTATTTAATAATATATACTTATATATGGAATTATTGTGATTAAAAAGGAGTCACATCCTAATGAGGAGGCGGTAGTCCACACATCCACGACCAACATTATCATTTTTAGTGTCTGAAAGGATAATAAAGAAAATTATATATATTTTTATCATATTTATAGAAAGTTAATTATGTCATGAATATCGTATAGAATTTTTTTAAATAACTTGATTTTAATTTAAACCATCCTTTATATGTTCCATGTATAGTGTGAATGAATCGTATCGCTTTGAGGGGGTGGTAGTCTACACTTCCTCAAATGATGTTATCGTATTAACGTAAAAACGAAATTATTAAAGGTATGTTTTATAAAATTATTAAATAAGTATAAATAAATAATATATAACATATATAAAATATATAAACACAGTTTTCATTATAATTTCCACCATGAGAGGCGGTAAGGAAAAATGAACAATCATCGTTTCATGAGGCAATAGTTCGTTGTACCCAGAAACAGTAAGTTTGTTACACATTAGATGGAGGTGTGAGTAATTATTGGTAGAAACCACAGAATAAGAACATAATATTATATTTATTATAATATTTTTTTTTATAAAATCATGAAATAAGGAAATTTTAGGGAGTGGAAAATGGAAATAAAATTAAAAATCTCAAGAGAGGACGATACCTCTTAATCGGGTAACTACTTTTGGTATGTACCAAAAGGCTCCCTTGGAAGAATTTCTGACCAAATTGAGGCTTAAAGGTAGAATTCAGGGATGTTGGAAAACTATATGAGTAGATATTGGCCTATACTAAGTGTATTTAGAGGTTTGAGAAATGGAGATAGGTGATGGCCTTTTATAGGGAAGGAAAAAATACTCACTTGGAATTTTTTGAAACAAGTTAGGTGTACACATGTTATTACATATAAAAAGTCACAAAAATAAATAATTTAAGATTTATTGATGATATATGTCCATAAAATGTTTTTTTTACAAGTTTCTAGATCATACAGGCCCTTAAGTTAAAATTTTAGTCCTTTATTAAGCTTAATTTTTCCTTAATGATTGAAATTAATTTTAATTACGTTCACTAATATTTTTTGTCAAAAACTAAGTTTAAATTATTATAAATTATAAAATATTCTAATTCCAAATATGGAGTCCATTTTTCCAAATTCCAATCATATAAGTGGAAAACATTAATTTAAATTTAATCCTACAGGCGGGATGACAATGTGGGTTTTTAAAGTAAAAAACTTCTCAAAGTTTGCTATGTTTTTATAATAAATTTCTAAGTAAAATTGATTAAAATGAAATAATTTTTTTAATTTATAAAAAATATTACCCAATTAAACATTAAAACTAATTAAAATTATCATCTAACATTATAAATAAATTAGATGGAAAAACAGTTTTGAACGAAAATTCAGTATTTTTAACTATTAAAAAATAAAATGTTTCAGAAAAATATCAAAAATTCACCCTAACCTGATTTATATGTTTCTATTTAAAATATTAAGTTTATTTGGTCATATTAAGTCAATTAAAGTTTCTAAATTTAGATAAAATGGTTTCTCCATTAAAAGGTGGTAAAATTCCCTTTATAAAAATATAGGTTTTTATGTGTAAAATTTGGTTATTCTTATCTTATTCCTATCAAACCTAATGGATGGATATAAAAAATAATTTATTGAATATAATATATATATATATATATATATTACATTAATATCACCCACTAATTGTAATTAATTTAATCTATTAGCTTAAAACAACCTTTTGAACATAAAAATAGTTTTCTATAAAAAAATTCACATTATATTACATTTTTTGTTATAATCATTTCTAATTAATTTTTAACCAATTAATTAATTATATATTTTTATAAACAAGAATTTTTATAATTCAGTTATTAATATTCATAACTACTAGTTTAACAATAACTTTATATCTCATTATATTTTAGTAATATATTATTATTCGATAAAACTAAATCTTGTGTGTAATGAAAGCCATCGAAGATGGTCGCTCTTGCATGTAACACATGATAACTCGGTGTTACATGAATTGAAATATATAGAATCTATTTTAAATAGTAAATATATTTTGAAGTATCTGGATATATTATTACCATATGTACTTGGTGTCGCGTGTCATAGATGCTATCGAATACAAGGTTCTTAGATTAGATTTTTGGGGTGTTACATTATCCCCACTTTAATTAAATTGTATCCATGCAATTTAAACTTGATCATTATAATATATTGTTTTATGTTTCTTATGTTTAAGTACCACATCATGATAAGTGTTCATAAAACATCCTCTAGAAAAGAGAGAATGTGAATCAAAAAGTCACATATACTACCATGTAACTTGGTCTCTAAGTGTGAGAACATTAATGGAAAGTATAGATACTTACTTATAGGAAAAGCATAAATATTTATTGGGAGTGAATGAGTTCATCAATAAAAAACAATTAAAGGTTCAATGGTGAGTTTAGGGCCTTAAATCCATAAATCTTTGATGATTTAGAAGACCATCGGTTCAACAGATTTTAAGGTATTAGGAGAACATTTTATTTCTAAGCCATTTTCCTAATGTTGGGTAAAACTTTTAATGCCTAAGAATATAAGGAAATTTACTTACACGATAGGATTAAATTTCATACTAACAATCCTAACTTTTTGTTCTTTGATAAAATTATAATTCATCCCTTTAATCCCAGAAATTAAATCACAGTAATGATTTTTTTATGCCTGAAGCACTAAAATATACTTTTAAAGGATCATAAGACCTATAAAGGAGTGAAAAGTCTAACTATTTTTCCTTAACTATCTTCAAAAACCAATATGGTACATAGATTAATCTCTATTACTCAAAAGTGATACTAGTAGTTCATCATTAATATTTGTTCATCAATTTATTTTACTAAAAAAACCAAAAATTATCTAGGATATTACGTAGGTTAGTGTTTGGTGTGAAACCCTTATCGTCTTTTGGTCATGGGTTCAATACCCACAACCTTGTGGGATTTTTTTGGTAGTCATACAGCTTACAGGTTTTCCTTTTCTAAAACCATATTAACATAACCTCAAAAACAAATATGATGGACATCCTTGGAATATGGTTAATAATTAAATATCCTTTAAAAAATTTTTCAACACAATCCCAATACATACATACTTCATCAATTTATTTCCACATAGGTTCTACCTAATTCTAGGTTTTATCCATAATATTATTAGTGGTATTTCTAAATCATGACACATTATCATCAATCTAAAACACCATAGGTTTAACCTAGGTCATTCATTGTCATTATATATTAAAATCCTTTATAATTGTTTGTAATGAAATTGTGAATTATCCTAAGCATATTCCTCGAGAGTTTCAAACCAAGTGTTCAGTCCATTGTTAGGTTCCACTAAAACTTCTCTTTTTTTCAATTTTTCAAATAACTCACATTTTATGTTAGTGAGAACCGAACAAGGAAATGGATCCATAAGAGGACCAGGATAGGAACACCCAAGTCTAGGACCACCCAAAAGAGAAACCAGACAACGAAAACAAGAAATCACTTTGAGGAAAAGTGAGAACCAACATGCCAACACAAGACATTGGAGAACTTGGAAAAGAACATTTTCCAGGACTAGACCTACCCAAAAAACACCCCAACATGCAAAACCAAAAAAAAGAGCACCCAAAAATTTCTATCATAACCAAGGCCACCATCCAGGTGTTGAACTCCTCAACATATGCAGTAGAAATAAACTGGTCCCAGGTCAAACCGCTGACATCCGTGAAAGTGAATGCATGCATCCCACACCATGGATGCCCACGTAAACCTAAGGCTACGATCCTGTGCATCAGAAGATTCGACCTGACATCGAAGTAGAAGAGAAAAAAAACAGCAGATCTGAGCAGATTTGGAAATAGGGGGAAATGCTGTCAGGAATGACTAGGGTCGTCATCGCTGGCGGGATCTAGGACGGATCTGCAATGCGGGATTTCAGATCCGCACGTGGGAGGGGGAATCCAAACAAAGTTCATAGCAGGCGACGTCGTTTAGTCCCACGAACAGAGAGGAAGAGCAGAACAGAGCGTCGTGAGAGGGAGGTGAGAAGAGAAGCTAGAGGTGGAAATGATAGAGAAGGAGGGTGTCACAAACCCTAGCCCAGTGAGAGATCTCCAAATAGCTATATCGTTCCCTACACCCCATTTTCGTGTACTAGGTTACACTGAGTAAGGCTCAGAACACCTTGTCATAGTTATTTCTCTTTGGTACCTTTATGCCAGAACCACGTTCACTTATAGTATCTAGATAGGGATGTATTTATAGGAATACCCACATAATCTATACCTTAACAAAATTATAGGATTTTATTCTATACTTATCCTCAATTCCTACCCTAGGGTTATGTTCTCTAACATATTTTTTTTCTAAATCTAGTTCCCAATTTTTCTACTAAACATCCTTTGATACCAAATGTAGTGACCCAACCCCAGATAGCCTGGATTTTGAGTCCGTTGTCAATTACATTGGTATGATTACAAGGAATCAATCCCGGAAGGAATGAGAGTTTAGTAGTCTTGGTAAACCAGATACATAATTGAGTCTTGTATTAAAAATGTATACACTAATTACAACATAAATTTTTTTTTCTTTCTAAATAAATAATTTCAAGGGTAACTTTATTATATATATAATATCCTTTCATATCTTTTTTAATTATTAGGTTCTTGGGGAGATAAACATAATAAGGGTGATCTCAAATTCCTAATAAGGGTAATTAAATCAAAATAAATAATGAATCAATGAAAATAAATTAACATGGAAAGGTAAAAAACTGACAACACATGCCATTGAAATAACTATATAAGGAAAAATAAATATAAAAAGGTAAAAAAATACAACACATTAAATCTCAATAACTAAAAATGAAATGTATCCATAGATATTTTGATGCAAAATCTCACAACTGAGTAATAATTGAAACTAATATGAAGGAAATGCTTGATTATTGGATGCCATTTTTCCTAGGTACATACTACCTTTACCGTCAATACCTTTAACAAGATGGTTTACAAAATATGGGGTAAAAACCCATCTAAGGATTATATCCAAATGAATCATCCCATGAGACTACTGACGCATCAATGGTCTTTCTATAACTAGGCCCCACCATGTTGTACCAGTCTAAAACATTCCTCATATATCGAATAATCAATTTAAAAATGTGCTTATAAAATATCTGTAAAGAGTATGAGATGTAGATTTATCAATATTTACCCAAATGGTAAAATAACATTATAATTATACCCTGTATGTAAACTTTTATATGGTTTAGGAAATAGTAACATCCATGATAAATAAAATAGATAATTTGGGGGAAATTCAATGTTCAATGATCATAAGAGATTGAATATTTCAAGGAGAAAAAAAATGATTTAAGGAAGTGAATGTAAATACTATCATTGTAAAAATCAATAATAAACCATCCATAGGAATAATAAATATGGTATCAATACAAAAAATCCCTTATGGTGTAAAAATAGAGGTTTTTTTCATTGATGAAATAAAATAATAACTTTAAAAAATATTTGAGGAAAATATCCTTTGCTTTGAAAAAAAAATCAAAATTTTTTTCTTTAAAAATCAATTTCAAAAACATTTTCATTAATAATTAACCTTTAAAATTTGAAAACGAAGCTTCAAATAAATGATTTCGGATAAATCTGTACATGTCATATGAGGTAAAAAAGGCATTCCTTTTTTAAGGTAAAAAGGGTTTGAAAAATGCTTTGTATGGAAAGTGATAAGAATATTACTTTGAAAATTTTGGTAAAAGAAAAAAAGGGTAAAAGTTTATTTACCAAATAATTTTAAAAGATATGTGGGAAATATTTTATTAAAACATGGTTTTTAAAAGAAAACAGGTTCTCTGACTAAAAAGAGAAATGAAGTCGAGTTTTAGTTAAAACATTTTCTAAAACACCTTGAGTACCAAAGAGTGGAAAATTGGTTATAAAACTTTTGAATTGTAATGAATTACCATATAATAATTGAATGGTTTATTGAAAAATGGTAATATAATTTATTTAAATGGAAATACCATTGAAATATCATTAAAGTTAATGTTGAGGAAAATAATCATTAAACATTCTAAAGTGTCCCATACCACTTTTAAACATTTTAAATAATAAACCCATGAAGTAATAATATTAAATTAAGGTCATAAATACCATGAATATAATTTAATTCTTGATATAATATATAAAAATGGGTATTAGGTACACCACACAAAATATGTAAGTGGTGAAAATGACATTTATCTTACAGATGTGAAAAGTGAGATGAGAATCTCTTATGTTGAGTTTCCTTTCAGGTGAACGTCCTTTAACATACTATATAATAAACTTACGTTAATTTTATACTTGTTTTATAACCTTTTTCATGTTTATAATTACTTTTATTTCGCTTTTTTACATTCTTGTATACCACTACTAAAACAATTAAGTTTACATCGGGTGTTTTGACCAAATTCAGTTTTTGGGTCAAAAATAACTTTGTTATGCCAACTATGGTCAAAGAGTTCATTATAAAAAATCTCCAAAATAATATAAATGAAATAATTATCATATTTATAAATTAATTATACTTTTAAAATAAATCATTAAATATGGTTATGAAAAATTAAACAACATTATGTTCATGGAGACGGTAGGTCGTACGTACGCTTGAGTAACATTATTATTTTTCAATGACTGTTATGGAAAGAAGTTAAGTAGAATTATATATTTAAATAATGATAATTATATCATAAATAATATGTTATTTAATCATATATACTTATATATATAATTCTTTTGATTAAAAATGAATCACATAATGTCGAGGAGGTGGTATTCCTCACATCCATGACTGACATTATCACTTTTTAGTGTGTAAAATGATAATAAAGAAAATGATATATGTGTGTGTGTAGTATATTTCCATAAAGGTAAATATTTCATGAATATCATAGAGATTTTATTTATGTCACATATTTTTAATTAAAATCATTATTTATATGTTCCTTGTATAGTGTGACTGAATCACATCGCTTTGAGGGGGTGGTAGTCCACACTTCCTCAAACGATGTAATCATATTAATGTAGAATGGAAACTATTAAATTTATGTGTTATAAAAGGATTAAATAAGTATAAATAAATAATATATATAAAATATAAAATAAATAAAAATATTTTCCATCATAATATCCAGCATGAGAGGTGGTAAATAAAAATGAACAATCATCGTTTCATAAGGGAGTAGTTCACCGTACTCAAAAACAGTATGTTTTCTACCCATTAGATGGAGGTGTGTGCATAAGTTTAGGTCTAAATATTTGAAAAAACATTAAAGTATATTGTGTAGACTTTTTTCATTATAAAATCAGGAAATAATAAGATTTTAGGAAGTGGAGAATGGAAATAAAATTAAAAAGCTTGAGAGAAGAAGTCACCTCTTAATCGGGTAACTGCATTTGGTTTGTACCGCAAGGCTTACGTGGAAGGATTTTTGAAAAAAGATATTATTAATGGTATTTTGGATTTATTTTATGAAACTATATGCCCATATATTTTCGGAACCTAAGTGGTTTGAGAGGTGTGAGGATTTGGGAGAGTTTTTAGCTTTTTATAGGGAAGGAAAAGGACACACATGTAATTTTTGGAAACAAGTTAGGTCTACACATGTACTTACCTAAAAAATTCATAAAAATCCAAAAAAAATCAATAATGGAAGGTTTATTGCCTATATATTTATATAAAATGTGTGTGGGGCAAGTGACTAGGTCATTTGGTCCCTTATGTTAATGGTTTAGTCCTTTATTAGGCTTAATTTTTCCTTTATAATTGCAATTAATTTTAATTACATTCAATAATATTTTTTTTGTAAAAACAATGTTGAACGTATAATAAATTAGAAATTATAATTATTACAAATATATAACCTATTTTTTCAAATTCCAATCACATAAGTGGTAGAAATTAATTTAAATTTAATCTTTCAGGCAGGAGGATAATGCAGGTTTTTAAAGTAAAAACGTCTGAAAGTTTTCTATGTTTTTATAATTAATTTCAAAGTGAAATTCATTCCAATGACATAAATGTTATTAATTGATAAAAATATTATCTAATTAAACATTAAAACCAATTAAAATTATCATTTATCATTATAAATAAATTAGTTGAAAAAGAAGTTTTGATCTAAAATTCAGTATTTTTAACTATTAAAAAATAAAATGTTTCAGAAAAATATCAAAAATTCACCCAAACCTAGTTATTATGTTTCTATTTAAAATATGATTTTTATTTTGACATATTAAATCAATTAAATTTTCCAAATTCATATTTAAAATGGGTTCTCCATTTAAAGAAGGTAAAATTCAATTTATAAAAATATAGGTTTTAAGTATAAAACAGGGTTTGTTCTTATATTATTCTTATCAAACATAATGGATGAATATAAAAAATATTTAATTGAATATAATATAATATATATGTATATATATATATTACATTAAAATCACCCACTAATTTCAATTAATTTAATCTATTAGCATAAAATAAATTTTTGAGTATAAAAATAGTTTTCTACAAAAATATTCACATTATATTAAATTGACTATTATATTACCTGCAAATCATTTTTTTATTTATCAAAGATGATTTAAGGAAAACCGGTAACCATACAGATCCTCAAAATTCAAACTTAAACAATCAAAATTCAAATTTCAGCTCCACCGCCATCATCACCTTAAGCCACGAGCCCCAGCATGCGAACTAAGAGATCACGTGCCGACCTCGAAAACAGAATCCACTCGATTGCTGCGTCACCTCGGATCTCGATCAGGCGCGTCTTCATTACTATCTGTATCGAACTAGAGCGCTGGAAAGCAACACCAGCGAGAGACATTACCATCACCTTCAGAGAGAAATCCCGACGTCAGAGCACACAACCGACATCGTCACCCAAATCACCACGAGAACAGAACACTGTCCCGCAAAAATGAAATCCTTGCCCGACTGAACCAAAATCAATAGAAAACATCCACGATAAAACAATTAAAAACAACACCACCAACTCTAGCAACCATCATGAACAGAACCACAACAATCAGAATGAGGATGAGGTTAACCAACGTCCGTCGTCACCACTTACGGAGTTCCATATCTCCAAGGAGTTGCCTCCTGAAAGACATCATCGTCATCACTTCATCTCGACAACACCTTCAACTCACGTCGTCAGATTCACCATGACACAGCAGCAGAAAAACAAATCCAAAGAACAGAAGATCCCGCCGCCACCAGACAAAACAACCGCATCAGACACAACGAAACCCTAACGTGCTCACCTGAGAGGATGTAGAAACCCACAAACCGCCGACTCATGCGCAACCCCCAAACACGAGAAAACTCACCACAGGACAATAGCAAGCTGCCGAGATCAGAAACCACGAGCGCTCTGAAGAGTATGCCATCAACAAGGACATGTGTTACACCCGCGGATCTGAACCAGCAACCGCAGAATCCCAAAGAGCATCTCCACATCCTGAGAGAAGACCACAAAGCCCTACAGCAGAGATCTCCCACCAACCCACCGAGCACGAGAAGGAATCGTTGCACCATCTGCAGCGATGGAGCTGGCGGCGGCGAGAAGAAAACCCTAGGTCGGGAGGAGCCCTTTACCGGCGCATCCTCTCCCTTATCAATAATTATTATATTCATTTCTAATAACTCTGTAACCATTTAATTCATTCTATATTTGTATAAACCATAATTTTTATAAGTTACTTATTACTATTCATAACTTTTAATTTAACAGCTAGTTTATATCACATTATATTTTTACTTAATATATTATTATTTGATAAAACTTGGTCTTGCTGGTAACGCAAGCCATCAAAGAAGGTATATCTTGCGTGTAATGCACACTAAATCGGTGTTCCATGGATTTAAATACATAAAATCTATTTTAATTTTTAAATATATTATAAAGTATCCAGATATTATATTACCTTGCACGCTTGGTGTCATGTGTCATACACACTATCAAAAAAAAGGTTCTTACTATAGATTTTTGAGGTGTTACATATGTGCATCATTCAGAAGTTCCTTATTTATCTATGGATCAGATATTAAACATATTCATTACCCAATTCATAAAATATATTCCTCAACAATTTTAAACTCTACGTATTTCCCCTTTATCATAAATTCCACCTACTTCTGAATTTCCACATCATTTCTTTGAGAATCCTTTATTTTCACCATAGTGGATGATTGAGAAATAATTTGAGACATTATTGGTGATGTTACTACCTTAATAATTACAATGTACAACCTTTAAAAATCTAATATTATTGGATCTTTCTCAATTATCATCATTGATAATATTACAGGATCATTTCTACTAAGAGCATCTTCCACTTTATTTGCCTTTTCGAGATGGAAGTGGATTGAGTTGTTATAATCCTTCATGTGATATAACCATATCCCCCAACACATATTATTCTCCTTATGTGTGAATATATATTTTACGCTCTTATAATCAGTATATATTTCACACTTCTCCCCATAGAGATAATGCCACCATATTTTCAACACAAAGATTAGAGCTGCCAACTCCAGATTATGCATGGTATAGTTTTGACCATAAATTTTCAATTTCCTTGAAGTGTGGGCTATAATTTTATCCTTTTCATTAATAAACATCCTAAAAACTTCTTTTAAACATATTTGTATACCACAAATACTTCCCAACTTATTGGATGTGTGATTACTAAAGTGGGGATAACTCTATTTTTTAACTCTTTGAAGCATTATTCACATTCACTAGTCCAAAAAAACTTTTCTCCCTTCAGAGGTAACATAGTTATTGGGTTTGAAAATCATGATAATTTATTCACAAGTCATCGAAATATATATATGAATAAGTTCAATTGAGAACTCAACCTCTCAATCAGAAGGAAGACCAGTAAATTATTCATGGAACACATATATGTAGTCCCGCATAATGGGTCTCTCTTCAAGCACGATTATCTAATTTTTCTCAATCATTTGATCATTGTATGTTTTCTCATAAAGAAATAATATTTACACTTGAGATGATGATTTGGAATGATATTTGTCCTCCTCATTACATGTGTACAGAATTGAAGGATGCCTAATGATGGGAAGAGTGATCTCCCTTTCCTGGCATTTGATGTTGTATTTGTATAAAGATATTCAATCCATGGATAATATATAATAAAATTCCAACAAAGTAATTATAAAATTATTTTTTGGAAGGTTCAAGCCACAAAAATTAACTGGGGACGAGTTATATACTTTGGATTCCATAATCTCCCCATTTTATGTTCTCACATATAACTCAACCTCTATATTTTGAGGGGGTGTTTGAATAGTTCTACTAAACTAACAAGATATCAAATAATTCATAGAACCAAAATAAAATAGTACGTTAACTATTATTGAATGAACATTATTGGGTTCCAACTTAGTAATAGTGATGGATTAATATTTCCATTTCTCATTCAGATTTGGTGGTTGTTGATGCTAATTCCCCTCAAAGAGTCAAGGTTTAGTGCACTGGATTTTATAGTTTCCTTTCTCCCAATAGTTAAAACATTGCACCATGGGTGGGGCTCTCCTTTAATCCACCACATTTTCCATATTCTTCATGTACCTTCAATATTCATGATCTTTTTTTTCCTTCTATCCCACACTTATATCACTTCCCCATCCCTTTGAGGAAGTTCCCATGATCATTCTTCCCATATTTTTTACATGTGAGTGGTTGAGTTTTCTTTCCAACTTTATAATTAGATCCCCTAGATTGAAAATCCATCTTTCATTTCTTATCTCTATAGCCATGGGACCATTCTCCAGACACCATCTTCACTTTGAGAGAACATCTAACAACTTCTTTATAACTCCCAAAGTCTCAAATTGCTAGAGCCTTTCAAAGGTTTGGTTTTAAACCACTAAAGAATCTATTTATTTTTCTATCATTATTGATAATAAAACCCAAAGTGTACCTTGAACGTCTTGTTAAATTTTCTTCATAGGAAATAAATGTTTCACCTTCCTTATGCTTCAACTTTATAAATTTTATCTCCAAATTTGTATGAATATTCTGAGGGAAATAATTGTCAATAAAACCCATCTTATATCCTTCCCACTACATTTATTCATTTTCTACCTTTGTTGTGGTATTTTTAATGAAATTCCACCATGGATCGGCCTCTCCATATAGATAATAAATGGAAAGATTCACCTTCTCCTTCTTATAATAGTGGAGAGAAAAAAATATCTTCTCCATAGATTTGATATAGTATTCCATGACTAGTGGATCGAAAGATCCACTAAATGTCAGTGTTCGTTGCCACATAAAAGACTTGATAGCCTATTTCTCCCTCTTTGGTGAATGAGGACATTACACATTATTTAAGTTATTGTTCATATCCTGATACATCTCTGTAAGAATCGACATAAAATTTTGAACTCCACCTCCCAAATCATTACGGATGTCATTTGGGATATCGTTGCATTGTCCCACACATTGGTTTTTGGCCTAGTTTCCCATAGTTCCCACCATTTTATAAAATAGAAAAGGTTTGAAAAAAATGATTCAACAATTCAGGAATAAATAATTTATTCCATTGTGCAATTAACTCTAAATTCATATCTTGTGGGATCCCTATGCTTAACATTTTTCTAAAAAAATCATGGGTGATTAAATATAATTAATAATGTACTAATGGTTTTCACTAATGATCTATAATCATCATTAACAAATTAAATAAAACTCCCTCTGATACCAAATATAGTGACCTCGCTTTTTCTTACATGACTATTTCATTATTTTAAAGATAAACAACATAATAGTTCTACAAATCCTGGATCCAAAGGTTTAGTTTCTTGGGAATATTAGGACCATACATAACTTTTACATCACAAAACATAAACATTTATTTAATTCCTTATTCTCTAGATTCATATTAGACCTCATTTTCTCTTTATTATAAGTATTCACCTGAGGATATACATCAAAATAAGGGGTGATATAAAATCCCAATAACAAGATGAATAAGATACATAAAACTTGGATGAGAATAATTATCATCATAAAATCATCATCATAATCCTGAGTAGAATAATTTCATAAAGGTATGGAATGTGTCAATTCATAAAAATTAAACAACTTGTATTAGTGCTCAAATACCACATATAGTTGTGAACAAAGCTATCATCATGTTCACACATGATATATGTGCATCATCATAACATTATCATTGTGAAAAAATATAGAATCATGTTCATGAATATTTCAAATTATTTCCTGAGATAAATTATGTTACCCAATTCATTATATTATTATATAATTTTAGGCTCACCTGTCACATCATATGATTTACATAATCATTCATGCCACATTGAACATATGACAATATTTTCCATAAAATAACCCATGGAAAGGAAATGGGTTTCATGATAATTTCATAAATAATATATTCATGAATAAATAATGGGTTTACCAAAATAAAAATGGAATAACATATTTTGTATAACAATCACCAATCTTGATTAAAGAAGAAATGATCTCAAGATAAGTAAAAAATGTGTTTTTTAGAAAGAAAAGTTATTTTGAAAAAATCGTTGCATTGGTGACAAAATCAGATTGGAAACATGTAAATCCTAGAAAATAGAAGGTAATAAAAAAGAAATTATATTTTATGAATATTAAAATAACATCCACACTAATTTTTTTTGAAAAAATAGTAATAACCCAAAGAAAGGAAATTGGGTTCGAGAATCCCCTTAACATTTGTCTGAATGATTTCTTCACTTTAATATCTTGTATAATAGAAATAAATTAATTAATTGAAAAATAAAGAACCATTTATACTAGTATTTATTTCATTATAGTTTTATTAAGTTCACGTATGGTATGTTTTATGAGTTATATAGTTTAATTTCATTATTCAGGGGTGTTTGTTTTCTTGGGTTTCATGATAGGTTTGCTTGTTTATAAATATGGAAGTTCATGTACAATGAGAATGATTCACCCGAATTAAAATTAAATGTTATTAATGAACATAAATAATTTTATTTTTTCTTATATATCAATTATTAATATGGTTTAAGGATGTTTTATTAGATATAATGATAATAAAAATGATTTAATTCATTAGGCATATTTTACGACCATTAAGAACCCATATCATTTTATTTAATATCATGTGTATAAATTAAATCCAAAAAAATATTCATGTACAAAAAAATATCCATGTCCTCAAGAAATATCTTAATCACTATGAGGAAGTCTCAGGACAAGCAATTTCCTGGAATAAATCGTATATTTTTTTTGGAAAGAGCATTCCTGTCAGAAGGAAATCTAGCATTACCACTTATCATGGAATTAAATAAGGCCTCTTACCTTTCACTTATTTGGGAGTACCATTATTTTGGGGTTGTCCTAAACCAAGATAATTTTCTAATATCATTGATCAAATCATAAACCAACTCTCTACTTGGAAAGGGAAATCTCTCTCCATGGATGGAAGAATATGTTTGGTCAAATCGACCATTGTCTCTAAAATGGTCTACTCTCTTATGATTTATAAATGGAATGTCGGAATCTTTAGGAAAATTAATACTTATATTAAAAACTTCATTTGGACAGGAATTATTTTTGAAAAGAAACTTGTCACTATCCCTTGTAAATACTATTGTAAACCCCTTGATAAAGGTGGCATTTGTATAAAAAATTTAAAGTTGTTCAATAATGCTCTTCAAGCCCGTCTTACTTGGCATATTATTAATTGTACTTCTAAAGCTTCTGAAATCTTGAACCATAGATTCATATTTAAACTCTTAAATGGGAATTTTAATTTCATCAACTCTTCGATCTGGCCTTCTATTAGGGACTCGTACCACAAGATCATGGAAAATTCTAGATGGATGGTTAGTGCTGATTATTCCATTAATTTTTGGTGTGACAAATGGTTTGGTAACCCCCTAATATCATTGTTACCTCCTAATATTATTCCGGATGATACTAGTCATTCAATAAAGGATGTCTTACAATTTCATAGACATGACCTCCCTGACAATATTGCGCAGATCATTGATAATCACCCTTTTTCTTCTAATGGTGACTTCCTTGTTTGGGAACCTGCATCAAATGGAATCCTAGAGTCTAAAAACTAATATAAGAATAACTTTTCTGGAAATGAATCTAATTATCAAGGGGTGAGTCAATTTAACAAGCCTTGGACCAAACCTTATAGGCTCACCCTTATTTGGCGCATTGCACATAATAGATTGCCTACTGAAGCCAGCCTGCAAACTTTTGGCATACAACTCTGCTCTAAATGTCACTTGTGTAATCAACACAGGGAGGATGTTGATCATCATTTTTTGTCTTGTGTGATGGCCTCTGCTTTATAGAATTATGTTCTTGAGTTATTTAATTGCATATGACTCTATTTTTTTGTTTTTAAAAAAATGCATTAGATATGAAGCCTCTCTACAGGTTAAAAATATTTTTCTTGCGGCGGTGGCGGAACTCCTGCATGAGATCTGGTACGTTAGAAATGATCTTATTCACAATAAACACTCATTTAGTCTCAATGCAGGAAAATATAAAATTCTTATTGCGATTCATGAAGCTGCTTCAATTCAAAAATACTGTTGCAACAACTCGGTTGGTGACTTTGAGATCCTTCATCATCTCTGTGTGCCTGGCATATACCCAAATCCCAAACGTTCCTTTGAAGTATTATGGAAATCACCGATGTCGGGATGGATCAAAGTGAATGTTGATGGTGCTTCTAAAGGCAATCTAGGCCCTTCCAGTTGTGGTGCCATCTTCAGAGACTTAGCTAGCCAGTGTCAGGGTTGCTTCTATGTTGGATGTGGACATTCTTCATCTCTGGAGGCTGAAATGCTGGGGGTCATACATGTAGTTGATTTTGCGCTTCAAAGAGGTTGGAGAAAGATTTGGATTTAAAGTGATTCTACCACTATCGTTCATGCCATCTGGAATGGGAACATTCATCATACCTGGCCACTTACCACACTTTGGATGAATTGTCTGAACTCGCTCCATGGGATTGATTACATAGCTACTCATGCGTACTGTGAAGCGAATGTTGTTGCAGATGCTCTTGCTAACAAAGGAGTACATCAGAGCATGACTTGGCTGGACACTCTTCCAGCTGACTTATTATATATGTTTGATAGAGATTGTAAAAAAATCCCATCCTTCTGACTTTTGTAATCTTTTTGCTTACCAATAAATTGTGCTTTGGTCTTTGAACAAAGCATTACCTTTTAAAAAAAGTAATAGGGAAGAGATTAGAAGATTAATTATTACATTAATATAATAAAATTATATTGTATAAATTTTATTTGGGTTATCATTCCATTTGGATAATAGGGGGTGATGATAGGATAAGAAAAGAAACAAAATTGAAAAGAAATTAAAGGAAAAACGAAGAGGATTTTACCTCTTGAATTATTCTCTTTGAGAACCTCCTTAGAAAAAAGAGATTGGTATTCTGATGATACCAAGGGATCCTGGATATATAGTAGAGGCTTGGGATGAGTATTAGGTATAACTTGGACAAGCTTCAATGCTTGGAAGGTGTGAGGAGAAGAGGTGGTTAGGGGTTGTATTTAAAGTGGAGGAGAGGGGTGTTTTCTCAATATTTTAGTAATTAGTTTATTATTTTGGATCAAGAATATGAATATTTTAAACCTTATAGATAAATTTATTAAAATAGTGAAGGGGATTTTGATATTATGGGACTAAATAATCCATACATCATCAATGATTGTAACATATTTTACTATTCATAAAAAATCAAGTATTTTAAAAAAATCCAAAAAATTCAACCTAATGATTTTTTAATGTGTATATTTCAAAAATGAAATCCATTTTATGAAAATAATTTTAAAATATGAGAAATTTAATTTTTAATTAAAATCATCATTTTCATGGAAAATTCAGATTTTAAAATTATAACTAATTTTATAACACTTTTAAAAATTAATTAAGGTATCATAAAATTATCTTATAATCATATGAAAAAAAATATTAATTTATGAATATATTTTATTAAAATAAATTTTCTTTTGAATAATTATATTAATTATAAAATTATAAACTAACATTTATGTTTTCTAAAAATACCAACACTTAATTAATAATTTTTAAATTATTTATTTACTTATGCTATGGTATAATTATATCATATTATCATTTATAAGATGCCTAAATTTTATTAGTACTTTCATAGATAATGTTACTATTCCATTGGAAAAATTATTATACCTAATTTCCACTTTACTATTCCAAATGTAAAGTTATTATTCCATCGTGATAGGTTCCTTAATTTCTAGAAATACCTCTTATTTCCTTTATTATTCCTTTATAATGTGTGTATTGTGTTCTCAAATTGATTTTATGTGGTTTATTCTATATGAAATAATTATAAGAAGGGAATTTCCATTGATAAAATTTTGGATTGTTATAGTATATCAAAATTTTGAGGTGAATCCATGGGAATTTTTTCATGAATTTATGATACCATATTGAGTTTTTTTGTTTTTTTGTGGTTATGTTCTCTCTTGATTTTATGGATGTTGAAAAGGTAATTTTTTAGAAAATGAAAGATTCAAAAAATGGATTCAAAAAAAATTCTATGAAATATTAGGGGATTTTATGAAATTATATTAAATGGAGTGGTATATTCTTCAAAGTAGATTTACTTTTAAAATAAATTTTTTTATGTACATTAAAATGGAGAGTTTGGTTTTGAATTTAATGTGGGGTGTTTATAAAGTGGTGTGTGTGGGTGTTGAAATGGGAGAGTAGTTTTTTAAAATAAATGTTGTGGGGATTAGTCAAGGGGTATGATTTTAAAGGGAAAACTTTTATAGAATGTAGAGACTCTGTTTTAATAAAGTTTTTATTGGCATGTAGTTTCTTAATCTATTTTGGACTATGTGTTTATTTTGTTTTGTTTGATTTTATTTAGAGTATGCCTCCCTATGAGTCCTCAATAACGAATAGAATTTTTTTCATCAATCCAATACTTATTATGACACTTATATTTGTTTAGGAGTGTTTTCACCATGTTTCAAATCTTCCAACACTCAAGATCAAGTGGTAGAGTTGAATTCCTTATTATCCTTTAACATCATATGGGATTTCATGAAATAGAGTGACCTATATCCTCAATGGTGTTTGATTTGGATTATGACCTTTTGAGAAAGGTTTTATCACTTTAAAAATTATTGATATTATGTCATTAGTGTGGTCACTTTAGCCATTATAATATGCTTGATATGTTAGTGTATGGTGAGTGGAAATCGTAAGGATGGTTTTGAGGTTTTGGGTGATCTTTTTTGTTTGGGGGTTGTTTCTTATTGGATATAGAACCAGTTGAGAATTGTGAATTTTACCATTGTATATTCAAGAATCTAGTGGATTGTAATTTTATGAATAATCATGGTGGTTTTTTGGTGTTCCTTATTCTTTTTGGTGTTTCCATATTGATTATTTGGGTTTTTTACTGTTTATTATGATGATACCTGAGATTCATGGTAGTTGGGCATGGGAAAGGGAGTTTTGTGCATTTTTTTAATTACTAGGGTGAGTGAATCACCCAATGAAATTATTATTTATCTTTTATTTTTCTTGTACTTTTATGGATTCACATGAGAGGGTGATCTAGTCTGTGCACATAGTTTATCCTTGTATCTATAGTTTAAAATCTTGTCATTATTTCAAGTTTCTTATATATATTTTTCCTTCATTTTGGTTTGGAAGTGTATATATTTGGAATATGGGATTAATTTTTTTGTTGTTTAGATGTATCTCTTTATTGTTCCTTTCAGTTCCACCACATTAGAGAGATTATAAATAGTGGGGAGGCCATGATAAGTCTCCCTTTACTTTTTAAGATTCTTGGTTCAAAGGTTGTTCTTTGGTTATTTTTAAATACATCAGAAAATTTTGGATGGTTAATTCGATCTTTTATTGGATTTTAGATGTTGGTTTTGAGGATGGTTGTGTTGAGTGGTTCTCCTTCACTCAGTCTCTTCAGTATGTTTCCCCAAACCACCCTCACCTTAAAAAGTGTGGGGGTTTATAGTTTTCTTTTCCCTTCTATTTTTGATAAAGGACTTTCTAGAATAATAAAGTAGCATCATGGGAAAGGTTATGATACTCACACATCACTAGAGTATTCATTTTTATATTATGTAATATTATTTTAAGATTCATGAGTTTCGGAAATTTTGGGGCGTATAATATTTTTTTTAAAAGTTTTTAAGGGTCCTACATTTAACGAACACAGTTTGGTAAAACAAGTGATTCCTATAAAGAACACATAAAAATTTTATAGTTATATTTTTCATGATTGCTGCATAGTTTTCCAAACCATGTGGTGTATAAGGGGAAATTGTGTGGTCTTTGTTGAGTGTCTAGTATTTAATACATAGTCACTATGTGGTTTTAAAAAATGTACGAGTTAAACATTTGAGTTTTCTAGAAGTTTTATTTTTTGAAATTAAAAGTTTTACCTCCTAATTTTAAATCTCCAATTTCCATTCCTCTTGCTCATGAAACTCCCACAACCACAGCCCACACCCTTTCCTCATGTCACCACCACAAACATACCTCATATTTTTCAATTCTATGTGATTCCTTGATGATTTATAATTAGATATGTGAGTTAGTAACTCCTCTTCCCTCTCTTATACCACTCCTCTTATTTTCATCTCCCCGATAGTTGTTCCCATTATTATCGGATCCTTAATTGAGGTTTGTGTTATGATTTATTTCTATTTCGGGATGTTAGGGTGTGTGATTCCTCTTTCAATATTCATTCATACCATCTTTGATATTTTAGACCATTCATTTTTTATTCCTTGTAGGTTTTCCCCATATATAAAGAGGAAATTTCATTTCATTGTTTTTTATTGAAAGTGAAAGGTTTAAATATTTTAAATGTTGGTTTAAATCCATTTTTTCTAAACTAGGCACACTAATTTCTAGTGATATTGGACAAATAAAATTTAAATTTTTACTTAATATTTATAAAAAAAATTAGATTTTTCAAAGATTTTACTTGGAATTTTAATTGATACTACAAATTCTAAATATTACTAAATGTTTCCTTATTTTTTTTGTAAAACGTGTGGTTTAAAAATGTTTTGACCCCTTTTGGGTCATTAGTTAAATTAAAAAATGGAATTGAAGTCATTTTTAGAATATTTTATAAAAATCGGTAGTTAATTTTTAAATATATTTTGAAGGGTGGTTTTAAATTATTTTATTTTGAAAATAGTTTTATAAATGGACTTCGAAATTTTATAAAAATGGATCCTCAGTGTATTTTTTGAAGGACCATTTGAAACTGTTAATTGGGTTTCAAATGTGTATGTGGGTGAAACCCTATTCAATCCCCTAATCCTATTTCCAATTAATGGATGGTGCATTGTATGTGGTTACCAAAGATAGATGTATTGGGGATGTTTCTATGTGGGGGAATCATAGGTCAGAGAGAGTTAATGATATGATTTATTTATAGATATCATTGCATTTACCTATGAACAACCACATTACTATTGGTTATGGGAACTTGGGTGACAATTTGGTGATCCTAATGCATGTTAAACTATTGAGTTAGTGATCACTAGCATGTTCCCTAGGATTATTTCACCACCCGGGGATTTACTTTGGATCAGTGACATGAAGGTATGCTGAAATGTGAGTCTCGATTGTACTAGGGGGACATAAAATATAGAGTATATTTAGATAATTCCATGTCAAGTAGTATTCTTGTTAGAACCTCAGGTTAATCCAATGAAACTTACTTCTTGATTGGTTTTTTAGGTAGGGAATCATTATCTTGTTCTTGATGGGTTTCCCTATTTATTATTTTTGGTTATGGTACCCTTATTGTTTACTTTCATTATTTTCCTCCTAATTTTTGGTTCCTATTTTCGATTATTTTTTTAAATGGTTTAAAAGATGTTTGGAAAACAATATTTGATTAAAATATTTCAATTTTGGTCATAAATTGTTTTATTTTCAAAATATTTTTTTGGGATAAAATACATTTGGTTGAGAAAATATATTTAAATTTATTTTTTAAATTAATTAAAAATAAAAGGTAAAGTTTCAAAAACCTATTTTTGGAATTCTATCTACATTATTACACTTTAATAATAAAAAACTATATTTTATTAATGTAATTAAAACATTCTTGAAATGTATTATTAAATAAAAGTTATGAATGTGGAAAGGAAGGTGGTGACCTACTAGGCATGTTTGTTCTTATGTGTATTATTACATTTTAGTTTTAGGTTTTTAATTCAACTCTTGATTACACATTGGGGAATGTTTCGAATTGGGTTTGATTCATGAATTATGAGTTTATATGAAGGTTATTAGTTTATATTTCTTTATTTAGTGTCATTATTTAATTGTCCATATCATCCACTGATACTTTTATTTATTAACTTTATGGGTGGTGTGTTATATATGTAGATTTATGGAAGACATGATTCAAGTTTTTGTGTGCAAAGGAGTTGGAGGTGATCTAAAGGTTTGATTTTTTTTAAATGATTTTTAAATACTATATAATACTTATTTAAAATTATATTTTTATCATGGAAATCTGAATTACTGACAGGTTAAGCCAAAATTTCTACTAAAGTTTCACTATTTATTTAATTGATTTTTTCTATGAAAATTTTTTACCAATGAGGTGTTATTTGATGAACAACCACTAATTTACATATTATGAGGATGAATAAAAACCTTTGGTCATGTGGCAGGTTGGGCCTACTGTTGGTTCAAGTTAAATCCAAATTTGGTTCATTATAGTGTGGTCTAGGTAAAACAAAAAAACTTATAAATTTTGGTCAAAAAACTGAAAACTAATAGGAAAATTAATAAATTACAAAATATTTACCAAAAAAGGAAATCATAGGTGTCACAATGATGGACTTATATCAATATACACTAAAGAAATGCTAATGAGGCAATATAGGATACATAAAAACCTTTACCCAACACTAGAATAATAAAAAATAGAGTTGTTTTAAGAATCTTTTTTATCTTTGAAAAAACTATCTCTCAATGTTTTGAATATGTTAACTTTACTCCTTTCATAGTTAGATAAATAATATGAGTGCATATAATTTAAATAATCTAATGGAATAGGGGTAATAATTATAAATCTATATGTATAACTAAATATAAATGTCATTCTTAGAAACTTCATAATAAATCAATGAATTAAATTTTTCAATATCAACAGCAGTTATAGATTGTGACACCACATAGACCAATATTTTAACCTCGATAATCATGAATTGTCATTTTGAGTCTTTCATAAATCTTATTCACCAATAACATTCATAAAACCACATGAAGTTTCGTTTCATGATCCTCCTGATTTTTATAGTACACTAAGATATCATCCAAAATGACTATAATGAATGGGTATGGTTATTGATGAAACATCCTCTTCATAAGGTCCATAAAACCATATATGAATTTATTAGGATAAAATTAATAATTAGGTATTAAAAATTCCCCTATAAAATTTGAAAATAATTTTTTAGAATATCCTTTCATCTCACAAGATATTGATGATGCCATGATATCAAATCAAATTTTGAAAACTATTTTCCCCTTTGAAAGGGTCAAATAATTATTCAATTTGAGTCATAGGGTATTGTTATTTATTATTATTAAATTTATAATCATATAATATATGTAAATATGTTTAACCTCATATTATTTAACTAAAAATAGAAATAAAGGAACCTAAAGGTATGTACTAGGATATATTAAACCCTTAGATTAAATCTCTTCATGATAAACTTTTAATTATCTTAATTATAAATGTTATATATGATATTGTGTAATTTGAATCGAATTTATTCTAGGGGACATGTGAATTAATAACAGCACTTCGTTTTTTGGTGTAATCCTAGAAAACATATTAGGAAATGCATCAAAAATGAATGAAACTACATGATTCAATGCTTTCATACTTTTTGTTTCAATTGGTCAAAGAACTAATAATTCCATATGATAGGTAATATTTCAAAAATTATATTGATCTCACCGATCTATACTTAATTAGTAATTCTCCCATAAATGTATAGATGTTCCATCATGGGAAAAACATGATACTCACCTCTTATAGAAGTTGATAATAGATTTTCATTGTTTAATCTAGTGTATGCATAGAATGAGATCAATTTATTTCATTACAATAGTGGATGACTCCATGAGATGTTATAATTATCCCTCCATAAAGGGATATGAGATACTCTTTTACTTAGTTCATACCATTTACACATGTGTGTAACAATGCTAATAATTACCTGAAACTATTCCACTTCTAATCCCAAAAAATATACTAGATGAATGAACATAAAAAAGTTTGAATCCCAAGTATCTAACAAAGTGAAAAAATTTAGAATTTACTAGAAGAATATTTATCACTATTGAACGACCTACTCTATAATTCTCCATTGAATACTTAACTATAAAAACTCTTCCTAATAAAAATTGATGGAATTTTTCTTGAACTCCCTTCCCTAGTGACAGTAGTACTGATTGTTGGTTCTACGTTGATTTCATATTACCCTCTCTTGAAGTTCCAATAGTATCATCCCTAATAGTCAACACCAACAATATTTGAATATACTTAGGTAATTATACCACACTACTAGTTATTATAGACATGAATATCATCTGGTGATGATTATACTGGCCACGTTGTTCACAGTGCTTCGGATTAGAATCATAGCTATGGTCAATTTTTCATTCACAACCACACTATAAAAAACAAGCCTAACATCCCTTATAACTAGGTGGAAAAGATATCTCATTGTGACTTCCCTTCTAAGAACCACATCGACTTAACTATTCCATTTGTTGATTCTAACCACCCAAAGAACCGCTTTCTCCCACACCCCCTTGGTAACTAGATTCAATCAGCACAAACTTCATCACCACATAAGAAATGTTATATAGATGGAAAAACAACACTTTTGTATGTAATGGTTCCTTAGAACACATCTCAAACTATCTAGACTTCAATTCTACAACTCCACTCATATATGGATCAGAGAAAATTAGAGCAGTAGATTTAGTAACATACATCTTTACAAACATAGATCCATGGACAAGATCAATAAATTACCTATATTTACACAATAAAATAATTTAATGATATAATTTCATGAAGAAAAAATCCAAAAATTCTTTGAAATAAAGTACATGAGCCTTATTTTCCTTCACCAGGACATCCCACCATCGACGTATAAAACCTTCCAACATGAACGTAGTGATACTACCCTGGTTATATGTAAAAGTATCAATCCATGAAAAGACATGGAAAATAAAATATATATATATATATATATATTAATTTGGAGGTGATACACCCTAAAGGGTAGGAGGTCGATAGAATATAAAATACTGTAAAAAATTAAGGGCATAGAGATCACAACATGGCATTTCTCTCCCTTCTACTTAAAGTAGATAAGTTAAACCCTTGATAACTTGATGGTCAATAGGATTATTAGTATATGTATCATGTTCCTTATATGTTTCTTGTATATTATTAGGGGTCAATGTGGAAACAAAATATACATTAATAGAGGGAATCAAATCACATTTTCTTCTAATAATGGGAAATTCAACATTTATAATTTCATAATGATAATCATGTCATAAATCCCATCACCTCTATTTTATGCAATTTTTTACCAAATATTTATAAATTGATAAAAAAATTAAAATATTGGGCTTATTACCAAACATTAAAGACACTTTAGATTTAATAAAAAGGGGTTTTAAAACAAATATAATCGCTCGAATAAATTATACTAACCTATTTATCATTATTAAGTAAATAGTAAAACACTATTAAATTATTAATGAGGTTCAGGTTATAATAATAATTAAAATGATTCTAAGAACATAAAATATATCCCCATGAAATCCCATCATATACCATGTCATCCCATCAATTCCTACCCTGAAATTTCTACTAATGATGCTTGAGAATTATAGGGGTAGTACAGACACTAGGAAAATATCAAAATAAAACCCAAACAATCTCTACAAGCTCAAGATTCCACTAAAAATAAGATATATAATAATTATTATGAGTTAATTCCTAATCCTTAAAAATATTACCTTTGTACAACTATCAATCCAATTCACATGATCCCTTAAGTCACTCTGACTTCATTTTTTAGTGGCCAAAGCTGTATTAACAGAATGAAGCAGAGACAGATCCCCAAAAGACCTCATGTAAACTTATTTATCAATAGAGTCTTACCCAAATTCCTAGGGATAAATGATGAAAAGGTGGGAGTTTTTTTACCCTCATAGGTGTTTAACCAACTGAATGAAAGGCATATATAATATCACATTAAAAACTTTGAATGAGCCCTCGGTTCATTGGTCCAAAGTACATATGTTCAGGTATCATCTAGTATAAACTCAAACAAAGCATTAGCAGTAAACCCACTATTAAAATATTAATTATTCATTCATACATATCATATCATGGGAAAACGAATCCATAAAATCACCAAAAGGAGTGAAACTAGACAAATACGCATAATATATATGGTGGGGACCAAACGTGGCTTAAAGGTCCAAAATTCAGAGTCCCGAGGTGAAATCATCTATGTGGTCAACTATATATAGTAGTGTTTCACTCACTCTATAAGACACTTTAAAAATACAAAATTGTTAACTCTAAATCCACACACCATGAATAGAAATATCCCACTCTCTAAGACATGAAACTTCCATAAGAAGAAACTTTACCATTAACAAATTCATGATAAAAAACGCATTCACATATCCTTAAGGGGAAAATTATATGGTTTTCATACAATATACCCCATGGAAGTCACTACCCAACAATATTCAATCATTCATAAATCCAAGTATGTAATATAGAAAAATAAATGAGACATGTAAAAGGATGATATAATAGGTAATCACCGAAATATCTAGATAAAATTATCCCTTCTTGGAATATAGACATGTTAATCAATTAACTATAAACATTATTTAATGATAAATTAATGATTTTAAGCCTCACCAACCAAACCTGATTTGATCCAAGAATGGAATCTAAGTTAGGTTCCTATCTAATATTTGTCTATGGTCATCGAGGATGTCCATCAAAACTCATCCTCTATAGAAGGTAGTGTACACACACACACACACACGCAGATATATATATATATATATATAACCATCTAAATCAAAGTCCACTCTCTCCTATTATGGAAAAACTATCATATTTATATACAAATACCTGTGAGAGTGAAATCCTCATGACTTCAAATGGATCCTACAAGAAAGGGCTAAATAACTTTATATTGACTATGTAAAAACACAAGGACATAGATGTGAAATATTATCAAATGAAATATCTAATCAAAATAATCATATCATTATCAAACACAAGTAGTATGACACATTATTCGTATCTCATGACTCTAATAATTATACATCAAGGGGTTAGTCTTAGCTCCCAAATGCGTCCAAAATCTTGTTTGTAAATTTCAAAATTCTAAAAAATAATTGAAAACACATGGTCTTACAAAATTTGGAAAACAAGGATTGAATTATTAAAATAATTAGTAGTATGAGTCTAAACAATGCAATATATATGGATAAAACTTGAACATGTTATAAAAAATACAAAATATATAAGATAATTAATATCATGTTTCACTTTTCAATAGATTTCATGACCAATAACATGGGATTTGGTTGTAGGCATAATGTTTCATGAGCCGATAAAGGAAACACCATTCAGGTTAGGTTAATCATGAAATAATTTAATTATTTTTTATTTTTTATAAAAAAATATGGGTCACCCTCACACTACCCCATATCCCTAAATGTTTTTGCACATGTTAAGTTGTAATCCTAAAATAAAAGTTATGCCCCAAATGAAGAATTAAAGATACCTATGTAAGGTCATAATATGGATACTACCACTTCCTTAATTGGGAACACACTAATCCTCTAAGAATAGATATATCTTTAAACTAAAATGGCTAACTATAGAATCTAGCTTCCACCTGGATGAAAAAAATACTTTGAGTGGTTCTTAAATATAGACCTTAGATTGAAGAAGGGGATGAGGGAATAAATGAACTACTTTAAATGGTATGTAAATATATATGAGAAGGGATATCCAACCTTGGATAGAAAAAATAGGGACACACGTGGCCCTTAGATGATCATTTAGGATTAATAATTTAGGAATAATTGAAGGAGTAAAATGGGATAGGGAGAGGGAGACCCCAATGGATGTCTAGGTTTTAAATAGAGAGGAAACCAATAAGGAAGGGGATATTGGGTGTTAATTGTGGGTGTCAATGCTCCAAAATATCACTTTTTTAATAGATTCAATCCAAGATCCTATTGAGTGCTTATTATAGGTCCACTGGGTACCTAATGGACTCATCAGAGATATCATGCCCTCAGTACCACCTCTAGGTACTTGGTGGTCCTTAGTATTGATGGTTCCCCCCTATTCTTTCCTACTTTCACTAAACATCACTACCACTACCACCAACTCAAAATCCACTATAAAAATAAATTTAAAAAACACAAATTTAAATGTAAACTAAACTGAAATGGACATAGTAAATTACAATAAATTTATATAATATTTAAGGAAGAAATTTAAATTATTTATTATAGAAATGGGATTCTCAAAGGGTAGAGTATTCCACTGGTAATAGTTTTTTTGTGGAATGGTAAGACTAAAGGGGAAACATTATGGATCAAAAGCAATATTCATCATGAGTGGTCAAATAATTTTTAATGAGGATGATAACTAATTCATTTTTGTAGATTAATGTATTATAGTTGGTATAATTATATCATCTGTGATTCTTATTTCATTTAGTATATGTGGTTATATTTCTGAGTTCATTTATTTTATTACCATGACTAAGAGATACATGAGTTTATCCTTTTAATTTTTATTATTTAACTAATAAATATATTGTAAATATGTGATGGATGTAATATTAAGTTATCAAAGACATATGGGGAACTGTATTCTTGGTTTTCGGATAGAAATGTTGACTCTGGAATTAATTATGATCTACAATGATAAATTTTATGATTAATATTGATATTTTACTTTGTCTGTTATAACAATCTGATAAGGAATTGTTTTATGAATAATAGAGAGATTAAATATTTTCACAAATGATATCAGAGTTTTGAATTTTTATTTTATGATGGGATGAGATATTAAAATTTATTAAAAGGTTAAGCACTACATACCATTGACTTATATTTCTCTTCTCCTTGGATCATCCTCTAAATTTTTAGTCGAGGTGGAAATTTTAATGAAAGGTAATTGGAGTTTTTAGTATAAAATGGATTATTAACCCATATCATATAAATAATTTGATATATTTTATATGACTAGTTATAAGTTCTTGTTTATGGATCAATATCATAGAACCCTTAATTTTTATGTTTAAATTTTTGAGGCATAAATAACCAATTTTAAGACATTCAACATACGGTCTTGCCCAGTGGCATGAGGGCCACATCACACAATAAATTTTCACCCTTTAACATTTATTATTCTAGGACTTAAAATGGTAAGCCACATGAGGTTCCATTGAAATGGTATAAATATTTTTAAACTCACTAGAGGTCTTGTACTATAATGTAGTGAGTTAAATGTATATCATTCCAAAATAGTATAGGTTATTCCAAATATTTATAGGAGATTCCAAATTCCATTAAATTTAGATGATATTCATTTAGTTAAATAACTAGTATTTATGGTTGAGTTTGATGATAAAACATAGTTATTAATCTTGTAAATATAGTTAATTTGAAAATATTTAGAGAATTACAGGAAGTACATCTCGGTAGGTGGTGTTGGTAATTTAATGTAATATTTTTAAATCCAATTGATTAATATTGAAATATTATAGTATAAAATATGATTTTATTTCTAGGATTTCAATTATATCAAACTTTTAAAAAATGTGGAATTAGTTGAAAAATTGTATTAATGAAAATATAATTAGGGTATATTGGATTTATAAAAATGGTTTTATTATTATTATTTTGTAAATAATTAAAAAATGTTCAATTGTTTAAGTAAAAATGAATTTCTCATCTAAACTATTTTGAAACATGTGTGCTTCATCCATGGTAAATTAGAATCTTAGGGAATGTTTTCTATGGTGGGATATGTTTAGGTTAAATAGGATTATTTGGCTACCACCACTCTTTATCCTTGTAAATCTAATAGTGTAGGGTTATAATATAATATCCAATTGTGTGGTTAAAAAACAATGAATAATAGAATATTGATTCAATTATAGTCGATTAATTAATAGATTATGTTGTATTGATAATAATAATTAGAGGAATTAAATAATGATCTATATTAGGTTAGTGGAAGAACTGTTTTTGGGTGTGGGTATTTTTTATGATGATTTTTGGTAACATGTAGTTTCTATTAATTCTTTTCACTATTGGATTATTTTTAAAATTTATATATTTAAGAATAAAAAATTGTTTATAATTTATTTTTAAAATCAATTTTTTGAAAACTTATTTACTAAAAAATTATTTTTAAAAAATTTACAGATAAGGGTATTTGATAACCTAGTTTTAGTATTTTTTGTTAAAAATAGATGTTTCTTAATAAAAAATGTGTTTTATTTGTCATTATTAATTTTCATTCCACTTCTTAGCATTTTCAAGATTTGAAACACATTGGTTTCATTGGGGAAATCATATAGATTTTATACTCAAACCAAACATTTATATTATGGTGTAAATTTAAAACCACTTAGGATATATAGTGAAGTTGTTGGCATCATTGAATCCCCACTCTATCCATCTGAAAAATAGAAAAAAACACAAATTTATGTTCAAAATGAATAGAATAAAAAATTTATAACTATATGTTCATAAAATTTATACATGAACTATTTCACTAGAACGTTAGCATTCCAATATTGATTTTATGTCTGTATTTTAAAATGTAGATATAGTTTGATGTAAACCTTAATTCCCCTTATTAGAACTTAAATATCTAATGAGATAATGCATAATCATTTATATATTACATAAACATTTATTACATTGAAAAAAATAAAATAATCACATGTTTATTGTATTTGGAATCTAAGAACACATTACAAAGGAGAAAATTAAAAAAAATCATATATATCATCTTATAAGAGTACACATAATCCTTATACCCCTAATAAAGTTCATGTTTTCTAAGGGATTTTAATAGGATTGAAAATAGTCCCCTAAAACCAGAGTAAGTTCATTATAAAGATATTTTAGTGTGTTAAAGGAAATTAATCCACATAAAAAGGTTTAGATCATAATATATTGAATAATAATAAAAAATGGTAAAAATTTAAATAATTTTATCTTTAAATAACTAAAATAATTTCATATACCTCTATTGATAATACTGTTAATCTGTGGTATTTATTCTGAAGTCCATAAAATTATTTTTTCCCTTAAAAATGTAGTATAATAATTATCCTAAGGTTTATTTTAAGGAGGTTACTAAAATCTATTTATCTTCTATGTTAAATATTTATTATTAAATAAAAAAATTTATAAAATACTTGAATAGTGGAGGGATTGAATAAAATTCATCTATAATATGAATATAGATGAATATAATAAAAAATTAAATGAAAGAAATGTTAAATAATTAATTAATTTAGAATAATTTTTATGCACTTACAAGTTATGACATCAACATATCATTATTCTACTAAAAATGATTATTCTTATTATTTTTATTCAATAAATGAATGTACAAAATTCATTATTTAACTCTCTTATTCAAGAATTGATAATCCAACACTAAAACCTCAGTTATAAAGAAAAATACTCCTCTTGTATTGATTTCTAAAACCAATTCACCAAAGATTTAAAAATAAATCTATGTCCATAATATGATGTAATTTATTGATGAAGAGAGGGATAAAATATGAAAAATAAAAGAAGAAGTTCAGTTGAAAAAAGATATAGGGAAAATTCTGCATCCTAATCACTTTAACAATCATCAAATTATTAGAATGAAATAATAAGAAGTAATAAAATATATTTCAAACTCATTGTAATTTTCCATTACTAAGGATAATTTATATTTACAAAAAAGTGATAGAATATAGGGAAACTTTTCAATTTGAATCCACAAAATATCTTACATCCTAGAAAAATTAGAGAAAATAAAATATACAGACCTAATACAATTGTGAATGGTTTGAAGAGTATACATTTATTTTTATTTATATAATAAAAACATTTTAAAACCCCTATTTAAAAAGAAGTGGTATTCTATGTGGAAACTTCTAAATACTTGGTCTCTTATTCAAACTTTCTTCCATAGAGGCTCCTAGAAATATATCTTACTTTATAATTGAAGACACTTTATTAAATAGATTCTATGTAAGAACCCGCTTAAGGAAAATATGCATGATCCATTAGTCTTATTTCACGTTAACTATTTATTTTGTTTTCATATCCTAATCATAAATTAGATTCTCAATCTCACCAACTCAAGTCAATATTCCACTTATTAAGTTGATTTCAATTCATTTAATGAAGAAAATAACATCTTAATAAATTAAATTATTATCACCATCATTATAAATTATACCTAGTTATTAATTATTGAATCTTCAATATTATATTAAAATTTTGTCCTATAATTTTTATAATTCTATTTTATTATTTTATAATCAATTATTTTGTTTTTTATGGAATTATTTAATTTTGTGTCCAAATGGCGTGTATCTTATTATACTCAAAATTGGACATGTATCCCCTTAGGATCATCATCAATATACTCAACTTTTTATTCTTCCATCAGTCAAGATATTAAATAATTTTTCATACCTGTAACGATATTGGAATAAATAAAAAATACATCAAGAATCATTGATTTCCCTTTATACAAGCTCAGTAAACCATTGAAAACATTTCACATTACATAGGTTTCATTAATCAACATTTGTGATACCTGATCATGAAATATTAAGCTAGATCAATAGATCTCAATCATGTCTCTCAAACACAGTGTTAATTTATTCTTCATCCATATTCTAAAGTTTAACAATGACCTTAAATACACTAGATATTCAAATGATTCATAACCTAACTCAAGCTTCCCTATTCACCATTTATGTTTCTAGGCTATGATGAACTTCTCTCATTTCATTCTCTAAAGCTCAATCGGGAGTATTTTTTAGTCTATTGACACCGTATGTAATGACCTGAATTTTTCACATACCTTATTCCTTAATTTCACTTCTAATTTATGTGTTTTTAATTTAATATTTTCTTGGATGAAATATTAGGAAAATTTTAATTGTTTTTAAAGCTTGTGGCATAAAACTGGGAACACTGTTTGTTCCCTATTAGGGGAAACTAAGCATTTATCCCTAGGAAATCATATATCTTTTTTAGAGAAAAATAAAGGGAAAATAACAATTTTTTCATGGTTAGATATAACCATGCAACATTTCCTAGGAAACTATGTGTTTCAGGATAGAGGAAATAGAATGTTTGGATTATGATACTATTTTTTGAGCATTTTATTTTGATCAATAAACATAGATTAAAGTTGATGAAGTCAATAACATTAAGCAAGGAGATCTTAGAGTTGATCCATTTCGACATTTTACAAGCACCGGTTATATCCCTCAGAGTAGCAAGGCACTTTGTATCCTTCACTGATGATTATTCTATGAGATTTTGGGTGTACCCAATCAAGTAGAAATAATATGTTTTTGAATACTTCAAAACATTCAAAGCATGAAAAGAGCTTCAATCGGTAAAGAAGATAAAATTTCTGAGGATTGATAATGGTGTAGAATATACAAGTGAGGAGTTTGATATTTTTTGTCAACAAGAAGGAATCAAGAGACATTTCATAGTGACATACACTCCTTATAATATGGGTGTGATATAGTAGATGAACATAACCCTATTGGATAGAATAAGGGTAACGTTGAAGACTGTAGGAATTGCCAAAACATTTTAGGTAAATGCAGTGAATGCCGCCTATAATGCGATCAACAGATATCCTTCACTAGCGATTAATCTGAAGTCACTGACGGAGATTTTTACTGGAAAACCTACAAACTATTCTCGATTACATACTTTTGGAAGTCATTTATATGTATTGTTTAATTACCAAGAAATATCAAAGTTGGATTCGAGATCTAGGAAATGTATCTTATTGGGGTATGTTGATGGTGTGAAGGGGTATCATTTGTGAGACCCCACTACCCACAAACTTATAATCAGTAGAGATTTCATTTTTTCAAAAGACAATGTCCAAATGACAACTGATAAACGCATGGATAAAGAGAATATAGAAACTACAATAGTCGAGATGGAGGACAAATCCAAGAAAGGACCAGTTTCCTCTCAGGCATTACCAGAGCACAATGATCAAGTATTGGATGATTCTAGACCATGACGATCAACTTGAGAGAAAATAACACTAGTATGGCACTCAGACTGTGTCACTAAGAGAAATATTGTATACTACTTATTGAAAGAGGATGGAGATCCATCTTCTTTTATAGAGGCGAGCCATATCCTAGATGTATCTATTAGGGTTGTTGTCCTAGAACCAACTATTTTTACTTTGATTACATGAATAATTGATGTATTAAATATTAAATTAAACATCCTATCACATATTGTTCATTGTTATGCATGAATTTAATGTAATATTGTCCTAGAGTATTTTCGCATTGATAAGTTCATAGTATTTTTCTGCTATGATGAGAACCTTGAAGTGTTATGATAATATTCTTAATATAGTTCAGCGGTAGGATAACATAATATGATGGGAAACATAGTATGTAGAACATTAAGTGCGAGTACTCATAAGAAGATGAGACTTCTTCTCATGAAGTTTGCACTTGGTAAAATCTAAGACAGGAGATTATGATAACAGACCCACCGGTAGGAATTCTGCATGTTATGGTGCCATAGGATATTCTTATCTATGAGCGTGTGTAATGGTCCTTAGACTTTAATATTGTCATTAATTCATGTCACGACTCGCACACTTATATTTTCTGACGAAAACCATCACGTCATTTGTTGGTGGGAAGTATGGTGTGTTGAGTGCATCACGAATGACATGTAATTGATCGATAAGTCAAGGAAGGATTTTTACCTTCCATATTTATGGAAGTTTATATCTCGGACCTTTGATTAAAATTGAACTATATCCCTAAATTCCATGAACATAGTGTAATGATGAGTTTATTTCAGATAGTCAAAGAATGATGTATCAAGCATATAGGTTGATGACACTGTCATGAAACATGCTCAATGAGATTTTGTGATAAAGTGATTGTATTACCCAGTGATTTTTCATATGAGGTTGTCTTCTTTGCAACTTTTTCATTCTCTTGGGTGCCTTGACCCATTGCTAGATAGTAATCTTGGACTTTAGGCAAGCCCGCCTAATGCCAATGAGAAATAATCCTAGAGGGCCATGCAGTAATTGTTTCTGTTGATCTTGATTAAATTCTATTTGAATTTAATTAATGGAATAAATATTATTCTCGAGACTGAGCAATAATTTTATTCAAGTTATATTGATCTCATAAATTAAATAAATATTTATTCACCGGATTGTAAATAAAATCTATTTATTTATTTTATTAAATATTTAATAAATATTTATTTACTAGTTTGTGAATGAAATATTTATTTAAGAGAATAAAATATTTATTCAGGTGTTCAATAAATTCAAGAGAAGTTCGAACAGACCAAGACCATTCCCAGTGATAAAATAATTATTTATGATCCGGTTAATATTATTTATCCATTTTATGCAAGTTGGCGCACCAAAAAATAATATTATTATTATTATTATGTGGCATGGGATTTCATTAATGGTTATAATTATATTTAATGGCTATTATGAAATTAGATTTTGTAACCAAAATCCCAGCTCTATAAATAGATAGTTATGTCTATTATGTAAAGCATTCGAAACCAATTCCAAGTTTGGGAATATAGAATTATTACACGTAACGAATTCTCTCTCAACTCCTCCTCCTCACTCCCTCTTAAGAACAAGAAACCCAAGAGAGAATTTATTCAATACCGAAGAACAAGCGATCAATAACGAACAATGCAAGACATCCAATTCGTCGCTCTAGCACCCAGAGAATTAGTGGCGTTTCTTGGAGACCATTAGAGCACGTGTGGATCACCGCTATAGAGATTCTACCCTTGGATCCTCACAAGCACAACAAAGGAAATATGGAAGGTTATTTTTGGATGATTAACAATCATCAATGAAGAAAGTTTCTAATCCCATGTATTTATTTCTTCAGATATTAAATAAATTAATTATTAATTTGACATGCAAGATCCCCACTCTTAGTTTTAGGTAAATATTATTAAAAGAAATTTTAATATATCTCCCACCACCGCAATGCTTCCACTACACCCAATTCCAACATGTGTTATCAGAGTGATCACATTGAAATTTATAATTATTTATTTGATTGTTGATCTATGCGCAATCATGGTTAGATTTTCATTTCGTGTTATTCGTTCTTTAATCTGATTTGAATTAACATGTTATCAATATATTAATCATGTTTTTTAAGTGCTTCATTTTCTAAGATATTTAAGAACAAATGAAGAATGACTAGAGATGCCATCAGGAAGTGCCAAATCTTTGGCCAGTAAAGTTGGGTTACACGGCATGTGACCGGAGCACATGTCGTATACCCATGTGCATTGTATCTATATGCGCCGAGCAATTAAAAAAATATGGTGATTTTATTGCACACCACATGTTGAACAACCTAACTTGGCATGAAGAAAGTGGATACAAGGTGTGTGGTAGGCATGTACACCCCATGTAGTCTATCCAAGTTAACACACTGAAGCCCCAGATGTATGACTTGGATATACAAAAACCGAGGTACATGGTGTGTAGCTAGATGTACACACCATGTATTCTACCATTAATGGACAAAATTAAAATTTCATTAACTTTGAAAAATTGCAGCATTAAAACCTTATTTTATTGATTGGAACATTATTGTGTGTTTGAAAACTTAATAATGGTTTTAAAGAATTTAAATTCTCAATTAATTTAATGTAATAAATATGTAATTAATGGTTTTACCATTTATTTTCCATGAATTCCAAATTGATGGGTATCTCTAATTAAGTTCGGATGATCGTTAAGATGAAAGGGAATTAATTTATTTATTAATTAATTAATACAAGAACATTTATCTTAATAATAAATAATGAATAAAGAAATGAATGCTAGCTAGTTACTTTTGGTGTATTAGTTGCATGTACGACCGATCATGAGCTTGACCAAGACCTATGTATATGTTGGTGTTTATTTAATTAAATTTATTGCATGGTTTTGCAATTATTTAATATTAAATTAAAATATAGAATATGAGTCATCCCTCACTCCATTATTATGAAGTACATGCATGTCCAAGGATGTTTATATAATTCCCTTTAACCAATCCTTTGATTCCCCTCACCTATGTGTGAGTAATAAAAAAAATTAATTAATGAATCATCTCAAGGCGTATGGAGACGGTTCGAGATAGAACCATAATGGTGCTAACTTGGTGATATATAGGTGGACATGTGGAATGTTTTAGCTCATTCCAAGTCCAGCATAACGAGTTTTTTCCCTAGGTCATAGGTTGATTTAATGTCCTCTCATTAAATCAACCACTAGATAAGCTCATGATCAGGTCATTTAATTAATTATTTATTTTTTTCTAAAGAATTAAAATTATATTTATTGATTAAAGACCACAATCACATAAATGAATTAATATGCGAAGATAGAATTTAAATAAAATTGATTATGCGTAATTTTTTTATCCAAACATGATTAATCAATTAAGTAAACATCAACTTAAATATTAACAATACATGTAAAGGATAAATCAAGATAAAAAATTATGCGTAATAAAATAAAATTCCTAAATATAATATTAAGTTAGACTAATCCTTCTGTTACTTGATTAATAATAAAACTCAATAGAACTATGTGTTTGAACAACCCTTGTTGGTGCACTTACTTTTATAATGGGAATTCTTATGAAGTTTTCATGTTGAATTAACCATTTTATATCAAGAGGAGTATCCCTTGATTGACTTGGTATAATTTGGAGGCAAGTGTTGAGAAAATACAAGTCAGGATTTCTGGATTGGGGAGTCCACTCAACAGATCAGGAGTTACAAGCCCGCAGTTGGAAAAGACTTGCCTACCTAAATACATTCAAAATAGCTTGACCAGCCCTTGTTGGTGTTATGTAAAGGAGAATATGGATCCTTGCCACTATAATTTCTTAACAACTAGACATTACAAGTTCAATGGTTATGGCTATTGGGAATTGATAAAATAGTGGGAGATTTAATAAAATCAATTAATTTATTATTTCTCACAAAATTTATAATCAAGAAAAGTACTAATAATTTTCTCTTTAAATTATAGAATAAAATGAAAATCTCTTCATCCATATTATCCCTGGGATCAATATTGGATAAAGATAGTCTCCTCACTAGCATTAACTTCTAGGAGTGGTTTAGACACCTTCGGGTTGTTTTATTCCATGAATGGAAATCTTACATGCTAGAATCCCCAATGCTTGATCTTCCTACTCAAGAGGTGGGTGATGAAGATTTTCTATTCTATGAAAAAAATATGAACAACGCAGTCAATGTTCAATGTTTGATGATTTCATCTATGTCTAGTGAACTCATGAAGTCTCATGAAAACATGGGTGCATATATCATGCTTGAGCACCTCTATGGTCTTTACAAGGAGCGATCTAGACAAGAACAGTTTCAAATTTACAAGGTGCTCTTTCAGAGTAATCTTGGAGAGGGTTCCCCAGCTGGGCCTCACATAGTTAAGATCATTGGCTAAATTGAGCTCCTAGAGGTTCTAGGGTTTAAAATCTCTAAATAATTGGGCACTGATCTCATTTTGGAATCACTCCCACAAAGATTCTACAATTTTTTTGTGAATTTTAATATGAAAAACATTGAGAAGTCTCTTCCATATTTTCTTATCCTCCATCACTAACTAGATAAAGATATAAAGCGTGAAAAGCCTTTTGTACTTACGGTGAACAAACAGAAAGGGAAAGCAAAGAACTTTAAGCCCAAATATTCTTCATAAGATTATAAGATAAATAAGATCAAAGGGGAATCAAGGTAATAGGATTCTATCTATTTCGCGTGTGGTAAGAAGGGACACTAGAAGAAAAACTGCGCCCTGCTAAAGAAGCAAGGGGAAGCTTCGTCTGAATTTGTTATCGAGTGAAATTTATCTATTTCTAAAAAATGGGTATTAGATATAGATTTTAGTTCTCATATATGTATTTAAATAAAATAACCAAGTATATTCAGAAAAATTGACCAAGGGGAGGTAGATCTACGAGCATCCAACAAAGCTAAACTTTCTACTGTAGCTATTAGGGACTACCACCTCACATTGTCGATTGGAATGATCTTGGTTTTAAATGGTTGTTATTATGTGCCTTCAGTTATCAAAAACATTATTTTTTTATCCAGAATAGATACATATGGATTCATTTTTAAATTTTGAAATAAATATTTTTTTTATAAAGATATCATTTGTTAGGGTAAGGAACATTTACATAATGGTCTTTACATATTGGATTACATGAACAAAGTAATTGAAATCTATAACAAAGTTACTTCACATGAATCATGTCACACCCAACTTTGGCATCACTAGCTAGGTCGTGTAAATAAAAAACGCTTGAAAAAATTACATCAAGATGGATATTTAGATTATTTCGAACTAAAACCACTTGGTTTATGTCATGCATGTTTACAAGGAAAAATGACCAAATCACCATTTAGTAGGAAAGATGAAAGGGATAAAGAGATTCTTGAATTAGTTCATACCGATGTGTGTGGACTATTTCTTATTGAATCAAGGGGTGGGTACTCATACTTTATAACTTTTACTTATGATTTTATAAGATATTGATATATTTACTTAATGAGGTATAATTCATATTCTTTTGATAAATTCAAGGAATACAAGAATGAAGTTGAGAACCATCCTGGTAGGAAGATTAAGAAACTCTTCTCAGATCATAGTAGAGAATATTTTAATCAAGACTTCATTGATTACTTACAAGGGTTTGGGATCCTATCCCAACTCACTCATCCTTACATGCCTTAGTGTAATTGTGAAATAGAAAGGAGGAACCGCACCTTGTTAGAGATGGTGAGATCAATGATGAGTCATGTGAGTCTTCCATTATTCTTTTGGGGATATGCATTAAAAACAGCAGCACACATACTAAACCAAGTACCAATTAAATCGATAAATGGTATTCCATATGAATTTTGGAGTGGAAGAAAAACCATGTTATTGAATTTACATGTGTGGGGAAGTGAAGCGTTTGTTAAGGCCTCTTCAGGTAACAAACTTACACCCCAAGGCACAAAGTGTACCTTTATAGGATACCCCAAGGAAATAAGGGGATATTATCTATACGACCCCTCAGAGAAAAAGGTTATAGTGGAAATACATTCTATATTCCATGAGAGGGAGCACATATACAAAAGAGATAGTGGGATAGATATGAACTTCGATGAAGTCAAGGCTTAAGTCACACAAGAGTTGGTACAGGATTAGATTCCACAAAGCCTTATAGAAGAAGAAATTGTTCCAAAGAGACAATTATTTCATAGGAGTACAAGAGAGGTTAGAGAACTAGAATGGTATGTTTTTCTAGTTACTGAGGATGGTGGCTCATTATTAGTTAATAATAATGATCCTCTAACCTACAAGAAAGAAGTAAGTGGCATAGATGTTTCCAAGTGGAAAGAAGCCATGGATTCTGAAATAGATTCCATGTACTAAAACCAAGCCTGGATTTTGGTAGATCCTCCAATGGATGTAAAGACTATTGGTTTTAAATGGGTATTCAAGAAGAAACTGGACATGGAAGTACAATTCAGTACCTATAAGGTGTGACTAGTTGTAAAAGGGTTTAAATAGCATCAAGGCATTGACTATGATGAAACATTTTCACCAGTTTCAAGGCTAAAATATATCAAAATTATATTTTCCATTGTAAATTACCATGACTATGATATTTTTAAAATGGATGGAAAAACATACTTCCTTAACGGGAACCTTCAGGAAGATGTCTAAATGACACAACCTGAAGGGTTTTTGACTCAAAAAGATGCCAATAAGGTATAAAAGTTGAGGAATTCAATTTATGGATTAAATTAATCATCTAGGTCATGGAACATTCATTTTTATGAAGCCATAATATAATTTGGTTTTATAAAGAACGAATGTAATCCTTGTGTCTACAAACGGTTTAGTGGGAGTGTAGTCGTTTTCCTAATAGTATATGTTGATGACATATTATTTATTAGAAATATAATACCAGTCTTACAGTCTATTAAGGCGTGGTTGAATAAATTATTTTCCATAAAATACTTGGGTGAGATAGAATATATTATTGGGATCAAGATCTATCATGATAGATCCAAGAGGTTGCTCGGCCTAAGTCAAAGTGCATACATTGACAAGATACTGAAGAGATTCGGTATGGAATAATCCAAGAGGATAATGTTACTAGCATCACAAAGCATTCATCTTTCCAGTATAATGTCTCATCAGACCTATGAGGAAATAAATATAATGGAAAGGATTATATATGCATCAATAATTGGGCCAGTCATGTATGTTATGCTATGTACTAGGCTAGATTTTTCCTACGCGTTAAGTGTGGTAGGAAGATATCAAGATGATCCATGTGACCGCTATTGGATGACAGTCAAGACTATCCTTAAGTATTTGAGTCATACTAAGGATATATTCCTAGTTTATGGAGGAGATGAGGAACTAGTCATCAGAGGATATGCATATTCTAGTTTCCAAGCTGATAAAGATGACATGAAGTCACAAACGATATACATATTCACTTTGAATGGAGGTTCTGTGAGCGTGAAGAGATCAAAGAGAGTTATGGTTGCAGATTCTACAGTAGAGTCTGAGTATATTTTGGATTCTAATTTAGCTAAATAAATAGTTTGGATGCACAATTTAGTCCAAGATCTTGATGTGTCACCTAGGATTAAAGATCTCATCACACTCTATTGTGATAATACTGTAGTGGTGGCTCTATAAAAAGAGTCAAGGTCACATCAGAATATGAAGTGCATACTTCAGAAGTATTAGCTTTTAGGGATTTTTCTTAGAGAGGTGCGATTGTAGTGAGGAGTATTTCCATGGAAGACAATATGGAGGACCCCTTGACTAAAGCCTTGACTCAATAGAAACATGATTATCATGTGAGGTCTAGCAGAATGAAAGTATTAGGCGGTTGGATCTATTCCAAGTGTGAGTTTGTTAGAGTCAGTGTCCTAGAACCAACCATTTTTACTTTGATTATATGAATTTTTAATGTATTAAATGTCAAATTAAACATCTTATTTCATATTGTTTATTTTTATGCATGAATTTAAAGTAATAATATCCTAGAGTATTTTTCACATTGATAAGGTCATAGTAGTTCCCTACTATGATGAAAACCTTGAAGTGTTAGGAAAATATTCTTAATATAGTTCTGTGGTTGGATAACATGCTATGATGGGACACATGGTATATAGACTGTTAGGTGTGAGTACTCGTATGTAGATGTAACTTATTCTCATGAAGTTCGCACTTGATAATCTCCAAGATGAAATATTATGAGAACAGATTCGCCAGTAGGAATTCCACATGTTTTACTGTCATTGGATATTCCTATTTGTGAGTGTGTGTAATGGTCCTTAGACTTTAATATTATCATTAATGCATGTCATGACTCATGTACTTAGATTTTCTGATGAAAACTATCACACCATATGTTGGCAGGAAGTAGGGTACATTGGGTGCGTCATGAATGACATGTTATTGGTGGATAAGTCAAGGAAGGATGTGTCTCTTCCATCTTTATAAAAGTTGATATCTCATCCCTTTGATTTAAATAGAACCATTTCCCTAAATTCCATGGTCATGGTGTAACGACGAGTTTATTTCAGATAGTCAAAGAATGATGTATCAAGCATATAGGTTGATGACACCATCATGCAATGTTATTGATAAGATATTGTGATAAAGGGATTATATTACACAGTGAGTATTTGTATGTGGTTATCATTGTTGTGACTTTAAGTTATTTCTCTTGGGTACTTTGACATGTTGCTAGATAGTAATCTTGGAATTTATGAAAGCCCACCTAATGATAATAAGAAATAATCCTAGAGGGTCACACACTAAGTGTTTCTATTGGTCTCTATTAAATTATTTTTTGAATTTAACTGATGGAATAAATATTATTCTCAAGACTGAGGAATAATTTTATTTAAGTTATATTGATCGCATAAATTAAATAAATATTTATTCATCAGATTGTGAATAAAATATATTTATTTATTTTATTGAATATTTAATAAATTTTTATTTACTAGTTTGTGAATAAAATATTTATTTAATAGAATAAAATATTTATTCAGGTGTTCGATAAATGCAAGAGTAATTCGAATAAACCAAGACTGTGTCTAGTGATAAAATAATTATTTACGAACTGATAAATATTATTTATCCATTTTTCACAAGTTGGCACACCGTGTACTTTTAAAATACACGTTGTGTACTTTCTTTTTTAATTAAACAGATTGGGGTCGCGTCAAACGGACAAAACACACTTCTTCTTCGTCTGTCTCATCCAGGAGCATTTGTACGGCCGTAGATCTTCTCCGATCTCCCGAATCGCCGTCCGTTCTCCGAATCGACCATCGTCTATTGTGTTGGAATCACCATAGTGAGTTATTCATTCTTCTAGAACTTCATCTCCTGATTTATCCTCTCTCAAGAGTTATCCTCGGTTGAATGTTTTAAGCGTTTTTATAGATATACGGCGTTCTAGGGTGATTCAAGGCCTGAGGTTCGCAAATATTGCTCTCACGACACCAAGGAATGTGGTTTGTGCCTTTATGTAGATAGTTTTTGAATTTTATGTGCAAAAGTGCCCAATACCCAAGAACGGGGTATTGCGTGTTTATGGTTTTTAGCTCTGTTTTTCCTGTTATACCTTGTTTGTTTAGATAAAGGTTTTTTGTTTATGAATAGGGTTAATTTTTCCATGCTGTGGAGGTTTTTCCCATGTTTTCTTGTTTTGATTGTTTGGTCTAGCTTGCCTGTTAGGCTGTTTTGTTTCCCATGCCTAGTATTTTTAGGATAGAGTGATTATTATCTGACATAATATGATATATTGTAGATTGTTTAGACAAGTAGTTCTTAAGGTTTACTTTAGCATCCATGTATCGTTTTTGCACGATTGACTTACACAGGGCTGTGGGAACCTGGTGTAGTAGACCATAGGGATAATTGACGTTGAGGGCTTCTCCAGAGTGTCTGTTTACTTTTACGTTGTGAGACCATAGGGGGGTGGATGTAATTTCTCTCTCATAGTGTCTGTAGTTCCACAATTCGGTCCACATAGGGAATTGGGTGTTGAGTGCTTCCTTAGAGTGCCTCTTAGTTACCGATACGAGACCACAGGGGGAATTGACAGTGAGTACTTCCTTAGAGAGTCTTTGCTAAAACTGAACCAGAGGGGTTAGACTGTGTGTACTTCCTAGAGGGTTGCTTGCTCTTGTTTTGGTTGAACCAGAGGGGTTAGGCTGTGAGTACTTCCCATAGGGTTACCTATTGTGATTATCTGCTTACTTGATATATGAATTTTAATGCAATTGAAGTTGTAGGATTTTTTGTTGCTGAGTACTTCCTTATTTACTGCTTCTTTTTTCTTATTGCCTGCCATATATATTCACTGACTGTTAGGCACATATCTTTGGGTGGTTGCCTACTGGGATTAGTCTCACACCCTGTTTGGGTCATGCTTTTGGGCGCAAACAGATTATATTACTGCAAGTATAGATAAGGGCAATCGCCCTTCTACTTCAGGTACTTGATTTATGTGGAGCGGGAGAGCATGGGACCAAACTGAGGCTTGCGATGTTGTGGAGATGTTTACTTGAATTTACTTATACATTGGTTTAGTATTGTATTCCAGCATTGTGATTTGTTTCGATTTTTTCCTAGACATATGTATCATGCATCATTTATATATGTGTGCTCCAGTTGTTTATTACTTCCATTGTTTACTTATTGCATGCTTTTACTGCTTTCGCTATTGTATATTTGTTTTACTTCCACTATGTTATTCTACCAATGAGGGCATAGTTTCCCCATTATTACACCCAAGGCCCTCGCTACTAGTCAGTAGTCTCTGGCGTTCAAGGAAATGTGCTTGAAGCCATGTGACTAACCAGGTACGGGGCACCATTGGGTGGCTTCCGAAACCGGGACGTTACATTAGGAACAAAACTCAATATAACTATGTGTTTGACCAACCCTTATTGGGACATTTACTTTTATAATGGGGTTCTTATGAAGTTTTTGGGTTGACTTAACCATTTTACATCAAGAGTAGTAACCCTTGATAGTCTTGGTGTAATTTGGAGGCAAGTGTTGAGAAAATTCAAGTCAGGATTTCTAGATTGGGGAGTCCACTCAATGGATCAAGGAGCTGCAAGCCTGCAGTTGGAAAAGACTTGCCTACCTAAATACCTTCAGAATAGCTTGAAAACCCTCATTGGGGTTATGTGAAGGGGAATATGAATCATTTACACTAGAATATCCTAACAAATATACATTCCAAGTTTAATGGTGAGAGATATTGGGACTTGATAAAATAGTGGGAGATGTAATAAAATCAATTAATTTATTATTTCTCAAAAAAATTGTAATCAAGAAAAGTACTAATAATATTCTCTTTTAATTTTAGAATAAAATTAAAATCTCATAATCCATACTATCCCTATGATTAATATTGGATAAAGAAAATTTCATCATTAGTAGTAACTTCTAGGAGTAGTTTAGATGCCTTCGGGTTGTTCTATTCCATGAATGGAAATATTAAGTGCTAGAATCCTCAATGTCTGATCTGCCTGATCAAGAGGCAAGTGATAAAGATTTTCTAGTATATGAAAAACATATGAACAACAGAGTCGACGTTCAATTTTTGATCATTTCATCTATGTCTAGTGAACTCATGAAGTCTTACGAAAACATGGGTGTGTATAGCATGCTTGAGTGACTTCGTAGTCTTTACCAGAAGAGAGCTACATAAGAATGGTTTGGTATTTCCAAGGTTCTATTTCAAAGTAAGCTTGGAGAGGGTGCCCCATTTGGGCTACATATAGTCAATTTCATTAGCTACATTGAGCGCTTAGAGGTTCTAGGGTTAAAACTCCCTGAAGAACCGGACACTGATCTCATTCTGGAATCACTCCCTCAAAGCTTCTCTAGTTTTTTTGTGAATTTTAATATGAACAACATTGAGAATTCTCTTCCAGATATTTTTATCATCCTCCACCAAGTAGATAAAGATATGAAGCATGAAAATCGTTTTGTCCTTATGGTGAACAAACGGAAAGAGAAAACAAATATATTTAAGGACAGAGCTTCTTCATGCCCTTCCAATAAGAATAAGATCAATGGGAAAGCAAGGGAACAAGATGTTGTCTATTTCTCCTATGGAAAAAAGGGACATTGTAAAAAAACTACACCCAACTAAATAATCAAGGGAAAGCTTTAGGTGCATTTTTTATTGAGTGAAATTTATCTATTTCTATAAATTGGTAGATACATATTGTGGTTCTCAAATATGTATTCAAATACAGGAACCAAGTAGATTCAAAAAACTAACCGATGGGAGGTAGATCGATGAGTATCCAATGGCTTGCTGGTGTAGCTATCAGGGACTACCACCTCACATTGCCGACCATAATGATCTTGGTTTTAAAGGTTTGTTATTATGAGCCTTTAGTTACCAAAAACATTATTTCTCTATCAATCCTAGATACAGATGGATTCATTTTCAAATTTGGAAATAAATGTTTCTTCTTTTATAAAGATAGAATTTTTTTATGGTGATGTACATTAACATAATGGTCTTTACATATTGGATTACATGAACCAAGTAATGACAATCAATAATGAAGTTACTGTAAGGGTTGGTGTCCTCAGAACCAACTGTTTTGTACTTTGATTACATGAATGTTCACTTATTATATATTGTTCATTGTTCTGCATGACTATAATATAAAAATGTCCTGGAATATTTTTTGCATTAATAAGGTCATAGCAGATCCCCGCTATGATGAGAACCTTGAAATGCTATAACAATATTCTTAAATAAAGTTCTGCGGTTGGATGACATACTATGATAGGACACATAGTATACAGACCATCATGTGTGAGTACTCATAATAAGATGAGACTCTCTCTCATGGAGTTCGCACTTGATAATCTCCAAGATGGGAGATTATGATAAGAGACCCTCCAGTAGTAATTCCACATGTCTTGGTGTCATCGTATATTGTTATCTTCGAGCATGTGTAATGGTCCTTAGACTGGAAGATTATCATTAACTCATGTCATGACTCACGCACTTAGATTTACTGATGAAAACCGTCATGCAGACACTTGGCGGAAAGTAGGGTACGTTGGGTGCGTCACGAGTGACATGTTGTTAATGGATAAGTCGATGAAGGATTTGTCCCTTCCATTTATGGAATTTGATATCTCGGCCCTTTGATTGAAATAGAACTGTCACATTAAATTCCATGGCCATGGTGTAAACGACGGGTTTATTTCAGGTAGTCAAAGAATGACGGATCAAGCATATAGGTTTATGACACTTCCATGAAACCTGCTTGATGGTATATTGAGACAAAGGGATTAAATTACACAGTAAGCGTTCGTATGAGCTGATATGTTGATGCGTCATCAACTTCTTTCTCTTAGGTGCCTTGACCTGTTGCTAGATAGTAATCTTGGACTTTAGGCAAGCCCGCATAATGCCAACGAGAAAGAGGCCTAGAGGGTCACACACTAAGTGTATCCAAGTATCTCAAGTTGAATAAATATTATTCTCGTATGTGGTTTAATAATTATTCAAGGAAGCCTAAGTTGTTTTAAATGATGGAGGAAAAATAAAATAAAACAAGTACACGCCGTGTATTATTAAATATACACACCATATAGTTTTATTTTGGAAAGGAAATGAATAAATGAAAACAATATATACACTCCGTGTACATTTAATGTACACACCGTGTAGTTTTCAATGAAAAACAAGTACACACTGTGTATTTATTATTACACGTTGTGTAGTTTTTCCAGTCGGGATTTTGAGGATATAATATCGTTTTATTAAATGATATTTATTATAATCAGCGTGAACGCATGTCAAGGAATTAATTATTCGACATGGGGGTTTTCAATAAGAGTTAATGAAATAAATGAAACGCGTAATGCGTTTATTTATTGTCATAACTCTACAACCTCAAACTCGATTATAAATATCCTCACAACCCCAACACTTTTCCTACACAAGAGAATCGTTGTGCACAACATCTCTGGAGAATTATTTCATGGCCGAAAGAACCACTTCCTCCAAGAACTCTCTCAAGACCGAGAGAGATCATCTTCCATCGGATCAAGACGATCTAAGGCGGACAACGCAAGCGAAGGCTTCTCCACGCTAGTACCCGGAGAATCCTTTGGCGACGTCCAGAGATACGAGGTACACGTGTGGATCACCACTAGAGGGAGTCTACACTTGGCTTCTGCGACGCAACGGAGGATCACATCGAAAACGTGATCAAGAAAATCAATGAAGAAAGAACACCCAAAAGGTATTTCTTTATAATTAATTAAATTAATTATAATCAACCTGTAACGATCCTTGTTTGTGGTTCTGGGACAAACCATCTTCTTTGTCTTTTTTTGTGATTCGATCCGTGGAGACTGGCGTTTATCGTCGTATTGATCCCAGATTGATCATTGGTAATGACAAAAAGCCAAGTGGGCACATCCACCCACGCACTTCCGCTGCGCCCAGAACCTTCAAATGGTATTGAAGGGAGGTTACAACGTTGATTATAGTTATTTAATTTTCGTTGATAATTTACGCATTTATATTTGATTCAATTCGAAATATATCATTCTATTTCCGCTGCGACTCCCATATTCAATTCGAAATATATCATTCTATTAATCTCGATTCATATCACAAAAACGACTTTTTAATTTTAATTTTTATTAAAATAAAAATGAGGAATTAATCCGGAGGAGTCGCTCTTTTTGTCTATACAATACGGGATTACACGGCGTGTAATTAAAACTACACACTGTGTACTTAGGTTCAATGAACCGGCACTGGTCTGCCAAACCACGCCATGTGAATTGATTATTCCTAAGTATTAATCACACCGTGTTGACCAGAATTGAACGACGCGTGGGAACTGGAATACACGGCGTGTATGTTGGAACAACACGTCGTGTAGTCCGATCTGGTCCAGGTGAAACCGTGTACAAGAAGAAGCCGTGTTCCACGTACACGGGATTTCCAAGCCGGTTACCGCGTAACAAGGAAGTACATGCCGTGTATGATTCATATACACGCCCTGTACTCCAAAATTTCCAAAGTAGAGAAAACACGCCAAAGCCTCGGTGTGTACTTTGGAAACAAGGTGAAAAGAAATACACGCCGTGTAAATATAAACTACACGCCGTGTACTTTCTAGAAATGGAATTTCACCAGGTTTCCTCCAGTGTAAAAAGACTCGTACAAGGAATATGGATGAGAATAATCTCAAGGAAATTCAGAAAGGAATTTAAGATAAAGAATTGATTAATTATAAGATCATAATTAATTGAATTAGATTGTGCATTATCTTAAATTAAAGAGCGATTAAAAGAATTTGAATTCTAAATATGCGTAAATGTTGTTGTATGCTATGGATGATCATGATCTAGAAAAAAGACCCTTTGTATGTGTGTATGGTTTCATTTAAATTTGTTTAATTTAAATTCGTTGGACTGCGAGCCTTCTTCCAATAAAATGTAGGGCCTGCGTGCCCATGGTTTCTTTAATGTAAACCCCGTTTAATGGAGTATCTCTCAAGCCAGAGGAGACGGTTCAAAATCTGAATCTGAGGCGAAACCAACCCAAGAAGATACAAAGGTGGACAGGTGGGAGCAGCAAAACACGAACCATCGGGTTCAAGGTGTTTTCCCTAGGTCAGGGTTAGCTTATCAAAACCGCTAGATAAGCTAACCAATAGAAGCTAGTGATCATGCCATATTATTTTATTTCTGACTGATTGCATGGTTTATTTATTATGTATGTGTTGTCGCGATCACATAATTAATGAAATAAACAAGCATGCAAAGATGGAATAAAATAAAAACCAGACTATGCGTAAACATTATCGGAACATGGTTAATCACTTAAGCAAGCATCACTTAATATTAACAAGCATGTGATAATGCGAAACTACGCATAAAGGAATAAAATCCCTCAATACCATATTAATTCATACCAATCCTTCCGTTACCTGATTAAGGGCAAGACTCAATAAAACTATGTGTTTGACCAACCCTTGTTGGGACACTTACTTTTATAAAGGAAGCCCTTATGAAAGGTTTTGGGTTGACTTAACCATATTACATCAAGTGAAGTAGCCCTTTCTAGACTTGGTGTAATATTGGAGGCAAGATTTGAGGAAATCCAAGTCAGGATTTCAGGATTGGGGAGTCCACTCAACAGATCAAGGAACTGTAAGCTCACAGTTGGCAAAAACTTGCCTACCTAAATACCTTCAAATAGCTTGACCAACCCTTTTTGGGGTTATGCGAAGGGAAATATGGATCCTTGACCCTAGAATGTCAAAGAAACTAGAAATTCCGAGTTCAATGGTGAGGGCCATTGGGACTTGATAAAATAGTGGGAGAGTTAATTCATTCATTCATTATTTCTCATAAATTGTAATCAAGAAAGTACTAATAAATCTGATCTTTTAAATTGTATAATCAAGATGACAAACTCATCAACCACATTTTCTCTACGATCAATACTGGATAAAGACAATATCCTCACCGGTAGTAACTTTTAGTAATGGTTTAGGCGCCTTCGGGTTATCCTACGCCATGAACGAAAGTTTTACATGCTGGAGTCCTCACTTCCTAATTCTCCTGCCCCAGGGGCGAGTGATGAAGATTTCCTGGTCTATGATCAACATTTAAACGATGCTCTCGATGTTCAATCTTTGATGCTATCATCTATGTCTAGTGAGCTCATGAAGTCTCATGAAGAAATGGATGCCTATAGCATGCTCGTGCACCTCCGTGGTCTATACCAGGAGAGAGAAATACAAGAAAGGTTTGAGATCTCCAAGGCTCTATTTCAGAGCAAGCTTCGAGAGGGTGCCCCATCCGGGCCTCATGTAGTCAAGCTCATTGGCTAAATTGAGCGCTTGGAGGTTCTAGGGTTTAAAATCCCTGAAGAACTGGGTACCTACCTCATTCTTGCATCACTCCCCCAGAGCTTCTCAAACTTTGTTGTGAACTTCAATATGAACAACATTGAGAAGTCTTTGTCTGATCTTCTCATCCTCATTCGCCAAGTGGACACTGACATGAATCGTGAAAATCCTTTTGTCCTCATGGTGAATAAAAGGAAAGGGAAGGTGAAGAGATTTAATCCCAAAGCTTCTTCAATGCCTTCCAAGAAAAGGAAAATCAAAGGGGAGGCAAAGGAATAGGATGCTGTTTGTTTTGCATGTGGCAAGAAGGGCCACTGGAAGAAAAACTGCACCCAGCCAAGGAAGCAAGGGGAAGCTTAAGGTGCATTTGTTATCGAATGCAATCTATCTGTTTCTACTAATTGGTTTTTAGATACTTCTTGTGGTGCTCACATCTGTATCCAAATACAGGAACCAAGTAGATTCAGGAAGACTGATCGAGGGGAGGTAGATCTACGAGCAGCCAACGGAGCCAGACTTACTGCTATAGCTGTCGGGGACTACCACCTCACATTGCCTACGGGGATGGTCTTGGTTTTGAAAGTATGTTATTATGTACCCTCTATAACCAAAAACATTATTTCAGTATCCAGATTAGATACTGATGGATTCATCTTCAAGTTTAGAAGTGGACGTTTCTATTTTTATAAAGAAAGCATTTGTTTTGGTAGGGCACATTTACATAACGGACTTTATGTGTTAGACTACACAAACCAAGTAATGGAAATCGATAAAAAAGTTAATTCACATGACTCATACCACACCCAAATTTGGCATCACCGGTTAGGTCATGTCAGTGAGAAAAGTTTGGCAAAATTACATCAAGATGGGTATTTAGATTCTTTCGAACTAAAACCACTTGGTGTATGTCATGTGTGTCTACAAGGAAAAATGACCAAATCCCCATTTAGTGGGAACGGTGAAAGAGCTAAAGAGCTTCTAGAATTAGTTCACACAGATGTGTGTGGACCATTTCCAGTTGAAGAAAGGGGTGGGTTCTCGTAATTCATAACTTTTACTGATGATTTTAGTAGATATGGATATATCTATTTAATGAGGTATAAGTCAGATTATTTTGATCAGTTCAAAGAATAAAAGAATGAAGTTGAGAACCATCTTGGTAAGAAGATTAAGAAACTCCGCTCAGAAAGAGGAGGAGAATATCTTAATCCGGAATTCATTGATTTCTTACGGGAGTTTGGGATTCTATCTCAACTCACTCCTCCTTACACACCGTAGTGGAATGGTGTAAGTGAAAGGAGGAACCGAACCCTATTGGACATGGTGAGATCAATGATGAGTCATGCGAGTATTCTATTATCCTTTTGGGGATATGCATTACAAACAGCAGCGCACATACTAAACCAAGTACCAACTAAATCGATAAATGGTATTCCATACGAGTTATGGAGTGGACGCAAATCCATGTTATCGAATTTACATGTGTGGGGTAGCGAAGCATTTGTTAAGGGCTCTTCAGGTAACAAACTTGCACCCCGAGGCACAAAGTGTATCTTTTTAGGATATCCCAAGGAAACAAGGGGATATTACCTATACAACCCCTCAGACAAAAAGGTTACAGTGGCAAGACACGCCATATTCCTTGAGAGGGAGCACATCTCCAAAAGAGATAGTGGGAGCAAGATAGAATTACATGAAGTCGAGGCTCAAGATACACATGATTTAGTATAAGAACAGATTCCACAAATCCCCGTGGAAGAACAATCTGTTCCAGAGACACAAGAACTGCGTAGGAGCACGAGAGAGGTGAGAGAACCAGAACGATATGGTTTTCTTGTCACCGAGGATGGTGACTCATTATTGGTTGACAATGATGATCCTCTTACCTACAAGGAAGCAGTTGAAGGCACAGATGTTTCCAAGTGGCAAGAATCCATGAATTCTGAAATGGATTCCATGTACCAAAACCAAGTCTGTATTTTGGTAGATCCTCCAGTTGATGTAAAGCCTATCGGTAAAAAATGGGTATTCAAGAAGAAACTGGACATGGAAGGGCAAGTCAGCACCTACAAGGCACGACTGGTTATAAAAGGTTTTAGACAGCGTCAAGGAATTGAATATGATGAAACCTTTTCACTGGTTGTGATGCTGAAATCCATCAGAATCCTATTGGCCATTGCTTCTTACCATGACTATGAAATTTGGAAAATGGATGTCAAAACAGATTTCCTTAACGGGAACCTCTAGGAAGATGTCTACATGACACAACCTGAAGGGTTTGTGACTCCAAAGGATGCCAACAAGGTATGCACGTTGCAGAAATCCATTTATCGATTAAAGCAAGCATCAAGATCATGGAACATTCGTTTTGATGAAGATGTAATGGAATTTGGCTTTGTTAAGAACAAATGTGAGCCTTGTGTCTACAAGTGGTTTAGTGGGAGTGCAGTCGTTTTCCTAATAGTATATGTTGATGACATATTACAAATTGGAAATGAAGTACCTGTCTTACAGTCAGTTAAAGCATGGTTGCATAAATGCTTCTCCATGAAAGACTTGGGCGAGGCCGCATATATTCTTGGGATCAAGATCCATCGTGATAGATCCAAGAGAATGTTGGTCCTGAGTCAAAGTACATACATTGACAAGATACTGAAGAGATTCAGTATGGAAAAATCCAAGAGGGGATTGTTTCCAGTGTCACATGGCATTCATCTTTCCAAGAAAATGTGTCCTCAGACACATGAGGAAAGAAAGAGAATGGCAAGGATCCCTTATGCATCTACGATTGGGTCAGTCATGTATGTTATGCTATGTATGAGGCTAGATGTTGCTTACGCATTAAGTGCGGTAGGAAGATATCAAGCTGATCCAGGAGACTGTCATTGGATGGCAGTCAAGACTATCCTTAAGTATCTGAGGCGTACTAAGGATATGTTCCTGGTTTATAGAGTAGATAAGGAACAAGTCATCAGAGGACATGTAGATACTAGTTTCCAGACTGATCAAGATGACATGAAGTTGCATACTGGATACATCTTCAGTTTGAATGGAGGTGCAGTGAGCTGGAAGAGCTCAAAACAAAGTGTGGTGGCAGATTCTACAGCGGATTCTGAGTATATCACAGCTTCTGAGGCAGCTAAAGAAGCAGTATGGATGCGAAGCTTCATCCAAGAGCTGTATGTTTTACCGAGCAGTAAATATCTTATCACACTCTATTGTGATAATACTGCAGTGGTGGCACTTGAAAAAGATCAAAGGTCACATCAGTAGACAAAGAACATACTTCGAAAGTATCATCTCTTGAGGGATTTTTCTCAGAGAGGTGAAGTTGTAGTGAGCAGTATTTCCACGGAAGACAACGGGGCGGACCCATTGACTAAAGCCTTGACTTAGCAGAAACATGATAATCATGTGAGGTCTAGCGGACTAAAAGTCTTAGGCAGTTGGCTCTAGTCCAAGTGGGAGTTTGTAAGGTTTGGTGTCCTCAGAACCAACTATTTTGTACTTTGATTACATGAATGTTCACTTATTATATATTTTTCATTGTTCTGCATGACTATAATATAATAATTTCCTGGATTATTTTTTGCATTAATAAGGTCATAGAAGATCCCCGCTATGATGAGAACCTTGAAATGCTATAACAATATTCTTAAATAAAGTTTTGTGGTTGGATGACATACTATGATAGGATACATAGTATACAGACTGTCATGTGCGAGTACTTGTAAGAAGACGAGACTCTCTCTCATGGATTTTGCACTTGGTAATCTCCAAGATGGGAGATTATGAGAACAGACCCGCCAGTAGTAATTCTTCATGTCTTGGTGTCATCGGATATTGCTATCTACGAGCGTGTGTAATGGTCCTTAGACTGGAAGATTATCATTAACTCATGTCATGACTCGCGCACTTAGATTTACTGACGAAAACCGTCACACAGACAGTTGGCGGGAAGTAGGGTACGTTGGGTGCGTCATGAGTGACATTTTGTTAATGGATAAGTCGAGGAAGGATTTGTCCCTTCCATTTATGGAAGTTCATATCTCGGCCCTTTGATTGAAATAGAACTATCGCATTAAATTCCATGGCCATGGTGTGAACGACGAGTTTATTTCAGGTAGTCAAAGAATGACGGATCAAGCATATAGGTTTATGACACTGCCATGAAACCTTCTTGATGAGATATTGAGACAAAGGGATTAAATTACATAGTAAGTGTTCGTATGTGGTGATACGTCAATGCGGCGTCAACTTCTTTCTCTTGGGTGCCTTGACCTGTTGCTAGACAGTAATCTTGGACTTTAGGAAAGCCCGCCTAATGCCAACAAGAAAGAGGCCTAGAGGGTCACACACTAAGTGTATCCAAGTATCTCAAGTTTAATAAAGATTATTCTTGTACGTGGTTTAATAATTATTCAAGGAAGCCTAAGTTGTTTTAAATGATGGAGGAAAAATAAAATAAAACAAGTACACGCCGTGTATTATTAAATGTACATGCCGTGTAGTTTTATTTTGGAAATGAAATGAATAAATGAAAACAAGATATACACGCCGTGTACATTTAATGTACACGCTGTGTAGTTTTCAATGAAAAACAAGTACACACTGTGTATTTATTATTACACGCCGTGTAGTTTTTCCAGTCGGGATTTTGTGGATATAATATCGTTTTATTAAATGATATTTATTATAATCAGCGTGAGCGCATGTTAAGGAATTAATTATTCGACATGGGGGTTTTCAATAAGAGTTAATGAAATAAATGAAATGCGTAACGCATTTATTTATTGTCATAACTCTACAACCTCAAACTCAATTATAAATATCCCCACAACCCCAACTCTTTTCCTACACAAGAGAATCGTTGTGCACAACTTCTCTGGAAATTTATTTCAAGGCTGAAAGAACCTCTTCCTCCAAGAATGCTCTCAAGACCAAGAGAGATCCTCTTCCATCGGATCAAGACAATCTAAGGCGAACAACGCAAGCAAAGGCTTCTCCACGCTATCACCCGGAGAATCCTTTGGCGACATCCAGAGATACGAGGTACACGTGTGGATCACCACTAGAGTGAGTCTACACTTGGCTTCTGCGATGCAACGACGGATCACATCGACAACGTGATCAAGAACATCAACGAAGAAAGAACACCCAAAAGGTATTTCTTTATAATTAATTAAATTAATTTTGATCAACCTGTAACGATCCTTGTTTGTGGTTCCGGGACAAACCATCTTCTTTGTCTTTTTCTGTGATTCGATCCGTGGAGACTGGCGTTTATCATCGTATTGATCCCAGATTGATCATTGCTAATGACAAAAATCCAAGTGGGCACATCCACCCATGCGCTTCCGCTTCGCCCGGAACCTTCAGATATTACTCCAATGCATTGGGTAATGTTTATTCTCATGAGACATCATGTTCAATGGTCTTGATGGTTATCCTTGACTCATGATAATCGTGTGCAGTGATCTTTGTGGTTAGCCTTGACTCATGATCCTCCATGTGTAATGGTCTCATTGGTTAGCCTTCACTCATTCTTATGTTATGTTGTATATTTTTGCCACACTTTTATGATTCCATGATTACATGATCCCATGTTATATATGTTATGATTCCATATGTTTATTCATGTTTCATGCCTTTTTATGTCATCATGTTATGCCTTCTAACACGTTTGATATTCATTATTCCTATGTTTATTCCCTTACTAGGATTTTATCACACCCCTTTGTTCATATATTCCCCTGGTTACCCTATGAAGATGTTAGATTTCAATGGTAGTAAGGATATATTTATAAATAATAAATAAAATATGTCTTTATTTTGGTTTCATGCTTTCTAATTATGTATACAATATTCCAAAGACATTAGACTTTATGATACTTGGATTGTAATTGATGGTTAGTTATGCTTAAAATCATGTAATAATATGTGTAAAAGTCTAGGACGGTTGTAGTTGTTATCAAAGAATGATCTAGTTATTTTTTGAGATTAGGGCTAGAGCACAATAGTAAGAACCTTGGGGATAATTCTATCACCACGTATAACCTAGATTGAAACATGGGGAATAAAAAGTTAGGATATTCTTTTCATTTACAAGTTTATACCTCTATTGTAAAGACCCGTAAAATTCAAGGGAAATTTTTTCTTAATATTCTTTGGAATTTTACAAGAACGCGGTTTCTGACGGCACCTGATTCCGAGGCCCGGAGTGCCCGGAATCAATTTCCGAAGTTTGGCTCGGGTACGTTCAGTGAACGAACGAGCGGGAATTTCTAACTTTTGATCCGCTGCTCGGAATTGAAATCTGAGGGCACCAATGAACTCGCAGCGCCAATATTCACTTAAGGAGACCTTTTCCGAAGTTGCGTTTATTGCGGGACGAAAGTTAGTTTTTGGGAGAATTATAAGAAGTTAAATAAAAATGTGGAACACTTTTTATTTTTATTTTGTTGGTTAACTTCTCCCAAAGGGAGTTAAAGGTGGGACCCACATCCACTTAACCTCCCTTGGGAGGATTAAGTGTGGTGGGGCCCACACGAACCCCAAATTTTCATCTTCTCTCAAAACTCCCTTTAACCCCTCTTTAAATGACGTGACAACTTGTTATTTAATTTGGAGTTATTTTATTTGAATTTCAAACCTTTGAAATTCAATTTTGTTAAGTGTGTGAATAAAATAAGACTCTAGATTATTTTATTTGGTTAGATTTCTCTATCCTTCTTGAGAGAATTTGGGTTCTCCTTCTTCTTCTTCAACTTTGACGAAGAACGCGAAGAACCTTCGAGCTCCGACGAAGAACGTCGCTCCTCTCTTCTTCGTAGCCGGTTGTTTCCGAAGATCGACGACGCCTTCCATGTCAACGAAAGGGAACGCTGCTTCCTCCTCGGACTTCCTTCATCGGCTTACGAAGATTCGCCAACGACGTACCTCTTTGGACGTACCTCTTCGTCAACGGATTTGACGAACGATTACCGCGACGCCCGACCTCCGCGACGTTGTCTTCCGCGGGTCGTTGACGATCATCGATCTTGAAACCAAGGTAGGGGTTTGTTGTTGCTTATTTATTTATTATCGTTCTTGGTTCTAGCTTGACAATTTTGAGGTTTATTGTTAAGTGTTATCGACTAACGAGAGGGGGGTCGGACCGCACAAACACGGCCGAATTCCCCCTCCTCTGTTCTTGAATATTATTTCCTTGCGGATGAACGATATGGCGTGTTGCCGTCGCACCTTGAGGGAATCGCAAGGCTATAATCGCGCGGCGCCGTCGCGCCGCGCCATGGAAAGTTTATCATGAACGCGACGCCGTCGTGCCGCGTGGAAGGGAATCGAAGGCGCCGCAGCCGGAGCGGGGCCGCGACGGAGGGGCGCGGTGCCGTCGCACCGCGCCGGATGACGAACACCGCGGCCGGTTCTGGGCCGCCGGTGTCGAAAGCCGGAAGGGGACCGGCTTTGCCGGTCCGTTGAAGAAGAACCGGTCGGCCAGGTCGGGCCGGCCGGAAGGGGAAAGACCGGGGGAATTAAATTCCCTCGGCCAGGTTAATTGCCCCCCCCCCCCATTAAGAGGGGGGGCGGTTTCATAAAGGGGGGGCAGGCGGCCCCCCGTTTCCCACAAAGAAGGGCCCCACGAGGGGGGCTGGTTTTCACAAAAGGCGCGGCTTCAGCCGCGCCGCCAGAGAGGAGGCGGGGGCCTTGCCCCCCGCGCGCAGCACCCATGCGGCGCCAGGCCGCACCGCCGCCGGCCGCGCCGCGCCGCCGCGCCGGGGCGGGTCGGACCCGAGTCTGGTCGACCCGGTTTGGGCCGACCCAGGGGGGGTCGGTCCGGGTCGGCCCGGACCCGGACTCCCCGTTTTCGAATCGATTTCGGTCTTTTGGCCATAACTTGAGTTACGGACCTCCGATCGACGAACCGTCAGTGGCGATGCGATCCTTGGATCGAGACGGTCGATTCGGTATATTGTACTCAATGTTTCGGAATACTTTGAGTTCGGCTGGGTTGGTTCGTTCACGAAACCAACCGGGCCTTCGGAGCGAAAACGCTCATATCTTGAGCTACGGACGTCCGATTGACGTGCCGTCAGCTTTGTTGTGTTCCTCTTAGTGAGACGGATCTTTTGGAATACACCGCCCGAGGTTTGGATGCAGGTGGAGTATGGTCGGGTTGGTTTTTCCTTAAAAACCAACCGGGCCCCTGGGACGAAAAAGCCAATAACTCTCAGACCGGGCGTCCGATCGACGCGCCGTCTGTTGCGTTGAGTTCCTGATGACGATACGGAACTTTTGGATACATCAACTCTGGACTTTGTGACAGTTGATGTATCAGCCTCTCGGCTCGTGGAGTGGACCCTCCTGAACGAGCTTGCTGTGTGCGGGAACCCTAGAGCAGGCTGCGACTGTGACTGCTACTGCTACTGCTACTGCTACTGCTACTGTGACTGCGACGACGACAGTATAGAGATCTTGTGTGGATTCGACGACGACTACAGCACTCAGCGATCCTACGTGGATCAGTGCTACAGGTCCTGTGTGGGCCCGATCCTGTGTGGGTCTTTGCGCTCAGCGGTCCTGTGTGAACCAGCGCCTACAGGTCCTGTGTGGGCCCGATCCTGTGTGGGTCTTTGCGGGGGTTAGTTACCTATCGATCCTTCGTGGGTCCGACGACTTAGATGGATCAGAGATCATCTTTATCGTCTTTCGAAGAAGTATACCTGTGTGAGCTGAATCCTGTTGCTTTCCTGTGTGGATTGAGTTGTGCTATCCTATGTGGATTTCGTTCTGCTTTCCTGTGTGGAATACGTTTACTTTCCTGTTTGGACTGAGTTTTACTTGGGCTCGGAGGTTGGAGCGTATTGGAATTGATGACTTAGGTATATGTATGGGCATATACCTAAGCAGTGTCGGTTGTTACTTCGTGTTTGTATCTTCCTATGTGGTTTATCCTTTGTGGATTTTGGGAGACCTTCAGGGATCTTGGGGTCCCTACTGAGTAGCTTATACTCACCCCTGCACGGGCTATGCCCGCACTACGTTGTGTTGGTTGCAGACGACGGACAACGTTGATCTTGGCTGAGGCTTGCAGAGCAGGACGGTACCTGGAGGTAGACCACTGGGTGGGACGTACACGGAGCGGACGGTGGGACCCGTGAAGCAGTGGAGCTATCTGTACCCACCCTTCAGTTGGGATTTCCAGTGGACAGCTCAGTGTTGCAGCTTTTACTTTACAGTTGTTGTTTTCCCTTTCGAGTTGTACTTTACTTTCAGTTTGGGTTTGTATACTGGCCCATTTACTTTTCCGCACTTTCAGTTGTACTCTGTTTTTACTTAGTGTTTACTTTCCGCTTGCTTACTCTGTGGTGTTTGTTTACTTTACAAAGGCAATGCCTTCCCTTTTTACCGAGAATTACGCCTTGGTGCTAGTCGCCAGCCCCTGGACTATGGAAGGCGGGCTTGGGGTAGTCACGGCACGGACCCCGAGGGCGGGTCGTGACAAATTGGTATCAGAGGAGTTCGGTTCTACCGCGAACTCTGATCTTTTCTATGTGAAGCAATAATGTTTAGCGTATTGAGTGTGATTATCAGTCCAGGGAGTCCAGTGTTGGTGCGGCGGCCGATGTATCCGTACACCAGGACCCTGACTTCTGATTTCCGACTTAATGCACGAAACATTGATTGCATGTGTGTTTCAAAGTTTTCTTTGTGATTACTTTATATCAGCTCACCAGGTATACTGTTCTGACCGTGGCGCACCTGTTTCCTTTTCAGGATGGCCCCACGACGGCAGCCAGCTAGGGTTCCGAGAGTCGAGTGTGACGACAGCCCACCGAGCGACGAGGCTTCGGTGCAGGGCCCTTTGTCAGTAGTGGCACCGGCGGTAGCTCTACCCGTCGAGCCACCGATACTTCCAGCACCAGCCGCTGACGATGCACGTCGCCTCAGCGCACTGCATGAGTTTCAACGCCAGCGACCACCCAGGTTTCGCGGGGAGACGGATCCCCAGGCAGCCGAGGACTGGCTGGAGGCAGTGGTACGTGTGTTTAGGCTAGTGAGGACACTAGCAGACCTCATGGTGATCCTCGCTGCGAGCCTACTACACGTAGCAGCAGGACGATGGTGGATCTTGATGCTCCAGGTGCATGATGAGGCATCTCTTCTATGGACAGACTTTGAGAGCTTTTTCCGCTCGGAGTTTGTCCCAGCCACCCTTCGTGCGGTGCGTATCCAGGAGCTTCTTCAGCTGCGGCAGGGCAGCATGACGGTCGCTCAGTACTCGGTGAGATTTACCGATCTCTCACGCTACTCGACTGACATGGTACGGGACCCATTCTTCCAGGCCCGGACCTTCGAGCAGGGTTTGAGACACGAGATCAGAGCATCGCTGATCTCCCTCAGCATACCGACTCAGACAGGAGTACTGGAGCGGTCCCTTTTGATCGAGAGCTTCCTTGCTGAGTCTACACCAGCGCCGAGATCCACCGCAGGGTGGCACGTGGCAGAGTCTTCTGTAGCAGGCAGTCGACGGATGACTCAGGGGTTCAGGCAGAACAGACCTTCAGGCAGACGACCTCAGGACACTGGCTTAGCAGTGCGGGGCACACAGCGAGGAGCCAGTCTTTCGAGAGGCAGGCAGTGCTACTCGTGCGGCGGGCAGGGCCACATGGCTCGTGACTGCCCGACCCGCCGTGCCGAGGAGCAGCAGACAGTTGAGGGACCACCGAGGCAGAGGCAGAGGGTCGACCGTGGCGGTCCGCAGGGAGGAGGTGGACGAGGCAGAGGAGCTGGACGAGCAGCCGGTGGTTGGAGACGCTTTGAGGCTCTACCACCACCACCACCAGGAGGTCCACCCCGACCACAGGGAGCAGGCGGGCTGAGACAGGCACAGCTCCAGGCAGCAGAGGCCTACAACCACGGCGCACCCGAGATGATTCGAGGTACTATCTGTGTCTATTCCACCCTTGCTGCAGTACTTATAGACACAGAAGCGAGTCACTCTTTCATAGCCTCTACCCTTGTTCAGAGCTCGGAGATTCCGACAGAGCCGTTGGCTCGATCCTTACAGCTAGAGACTCCTACGGGAGCAGACTCGACGATTACGCACTGGTTCCGGCAGTGTGAGCTTACTCTAGGAGGCGAGATCTTCGGCTGGGATCTTCTTGTAGCAGCGTCGAGTCCTTACGACGTCATCTTGGGCATGGATTGGCTATCTACGGTCCATGCACAGATTGACTGTTTTAGGCGCAAGGTGCGATGTGTACGCACCGATGGGAGCAGGTTCACCTTCACCGGCGAGAAGGGAGCCTTTGCAGCACAGGATGGACTTCCACGGAGGAGAGGACTGCCCATCACTCATCAGTTGGCTAGCCTCATCCTTGGAGCAGTTGACGTGCGGAGTCCTGGTTTTCCTGCAGTGGTGGATCAGTTTGCGGACATTTTTCCCGACGACGTTCCAGGGCTACCTCCTCGCAGAGAGGTAGACTTTTATATAGACTTGTATCCCGGGACAGCCCCGATATCCACTCCAGCATATCGGATGGCCCCCGCCGAGCTTCGAGAGCTACGGGTATAGTTGGAGGACTTGTAGGGAAAGGGGTTCATCCGACCCAGTGTTTCACGTTGGGCTTCCCCGATTTTGTTCGCCAAGAAGGCAGACAGGAGCTTGCGACTTTGTGTTGACTATCGTCGCCTGAACTAGGTGACAGTGAGGAACAAGTATCCGCTACCGAGGATTGATGACCTTTTTGATCAGCTCAAGGGAGCATGGTGGTTCTCGAAGATAGACCTCAGGTCAGGCTATCATCAGCTCAGAGTCAGAGATGAGGACGTGCAGAAGACGGCCTTCAGATGTCGGTATAGCCACTATGAGTTTTTGGTTATGCCTTTCGGCGTAACCAATGCTCCAGCAGTGTTCATGGCCCTCATGAACAGGATCTTTCATCCATACCTTGATCGGTTTGTCGTGGTCTTCATCGACGACATTCTGATTTACTCTACGACTGAGGAGGAGCACGCCTATCACTTGCGAGTTGTACTAGACACACTCCGAGAGCACCAGCTTTATGGTAAGCTCTCGAAGTGCTAGTTCTGGATACGTGAGGTCCACTTCTTGGGACACGTTATCTTTGAGGCGGGAGTTGCAGTGGATCCTGCGAAGATAGAGGCTGTGTTAGCATGGGAGCCACCCAGGAGCGTGACTGAGGTTCGGAGTTTCTTGGGACTAGCTGGATACTATCGGAGATTCGTGCTGGACTTCTCTAGAGTTGCTGCACCACTCACAGCTTTGACGAAGAAGGGGAAACCCTTCGTGTGGTCAGACAGATGTCAGTAGAGCTTCCAGGAGCTGAGACAGAGATTGACTAGCGCACCTATCTTGAGGTTGCCTGAGGAGGGAGTAGGGTACGTAGTCTACTGCGATGCAACAGGGACCGGACTCGGATGTGTTCTGATGCAGGAGCGGGCAGTGATCGCCTATGGATCACGTCAGTTGAGGCCGCATGAGCATAACTACGCTACCCATGGCCTGGAGTTAGCAGCAGTGGTCTTCTCTCTGAAGACATGGCGACACTATCTGATGGGCGAGCGCTTTACAGTCTTTTCTGATCATCAGAGTCTCAGGTATATCTTCTCGCAGAAGGACCTGAACCTGAGACAGTGGCGATGGCTCGAGTTCCTCCAGGACTATGACTTTTAGATAGTCTATACTCCAGGGAAGGGGAACGTAGTAGCCGATGGCCTCAGCAGGAGGATGGGCATTCAGCTACTTGAGGAGGCGATAGAGCAGCTAGCCTCTTTACAGATATCCTTCGTGGATAGAGATGGAGCAGCCTTCCTCCAGTCTCTCACAGTCACCCCTCCACTACTGCAGCGGTTTAGAGAGGCACAGCGTGAGGACGCTGACTGTGAGACACGGCGTGCACAGATATCCTCGGGACAGGCACCTGATGGTTTCTCCCTTGGATCAGAGCACGACATCCTTTTCAGAGGACGTACCATGGTACCAGTCACTTTGTGAGAGGAAGTGCTGAGAGAGTTTCACACTTCTCCTTTGGCGGTACATCCTGGAGTGGCGAAGATGTACCAGGACCTCAGACGACAGCACTAGTGGCCGGTCATGAAGAAGGCAGTAGCAGAGTTCGTTTCTTGATGCCTCACCTTCCAGCAGGTGAAGGCAGAGCATCAGGTACCAGCAGGCTTGGTACATCCCTTGGAGGTCCCGAAGTGGAAGTGGGACGGCATATCTATGGACTTCGTGACTGGACTTCCATGCACTTCCAGAGGTCATGACTCCATCTGGGTGATTGTTGACCGACTCACCAAGTCGGCACACTTCTTACCCATCAGAGAGAAGGGCTCAGTGGAGAGCTTGGGACGTCTCTACGTTCAGGAGATTGTGTGGCTCCACGGTGTGCCGTCATCTATTGTCTCCGATCGAGATGCTCTCTTTACTTCCCGGCTTTGGAAGGGGTTACAGGAGGCGTTTGGGACGCAGCTACGTCTGAGCACAGCTTTTCACCCTCAGACGGATGGTCAGACGGAGAGGACCATTCAGACTCTCAAGGACATGCTCCGCGCATGTGTCCTCGACTTTGGTCGTAGCTGGGAGGACCACCTACCCTTGGTGGAGTTTTCGTACAACAACAGCTACCACTCCACCATCAAGATGGCACCGTACGAGGCGTTGTACGGCCGACCTTGTAGATCTCCTTTGTGATGGACAGACCCTGGGGAGTCAGCACTGGTGGGACCGAAGATGGTCCAGGCCATGACAGAGAAGGTCCAGGTCATCCAGGAGCGGATGAGGACAGCTCAGAGCCGGCAGAAGTCATACGCTGACAGGAGGCGGAGGCCACTAGAGTTCGAGGATGGCGACCACGTCTTCTTGCGGGTCTCACCTCGACGTGGTATTCGGAGATTTGGCCGAGGCGGAAAGTTGTCTCCGCGCTTCATCGGACCCTTCCAGATCCTCAGCAGGATTGGCGAGGTGGCTTATCGCCTGGCTCTACCACCTCAGTTGCACCGGGTGCACGACGTCTTCCACGTATCTCAGCTGAGGAGATACGTGCATGACCCGACGCACATCATTAACCATGGGGAGCTTGACGTTGACGATGGGGCAACTTTTACGGAGGTCCCGGTGGAGATAGAGGATCAACAGGAGCGGGTCCTACGTGGGCGATCGATTCCTCTTGTGCGCATCAGATGGAAGCACGGGAACCTCCAGGAGAGCACTTGGGAGTGGGAGGCTCAGATGTGTGCTCAGTACCCTCATTTATTTCCCTAGTTTTTGATGTATCTTTACGGGGACGTAAAGCCCTGAGGTGGGAGTAATGTAAAGACCCGTAAAATTCAATGGAAATTTTTTCTTAATATTCTTTGGAATTTTACAAGAACGCGGTTTCTGACGGCACCTGATTCCGAGGCCCGGAGTGCCCGGAATCAATTTTCGAAGTTTGGCTCGGGTACGTTCAGTGAACGAACGAGCGGGAATTTATAACTTTTGATCTAGTGCTCGGAATTGAAATCTGAGGGCACCAATGAACTCGCAGCGCCGATATTCGCTTAAGGAGACCTTTTCCGAAGTTGCGTTTATTGCAGGACGAAAGTTAGTTTTTGGGAGAATTATAAGAAGTTAAATAAAAATGTGGAACACTTTTTATTTTTATTTTGTTGGTTAACTTCTCCCAAAGGGAGTTAAAGGTGGTACCCACATCCACTTAACCTCCCTTGGGAGGATTAAGTGTGGTGGGGACCACACGAACCCCAACTTTTCATCTTCTCTCAAAACTCCCTTTAACCCCTCTTTAAATGACATGACAACTTGTTATTTAATTTGGAGTTATTTTATTTGAATTTCAAACCTTTGAAATTCAATTTTGTTAAGTGTGTGAATAAAATAAGACTCTAGCTTATTTTATTTGGTTAGATTTCTCTAGCCTTCTTGAGAGAATTTGGGTTCTCCTTCTTCTTCTTCAACTTTGACGAAGAACGCGAAGAACCTTCGAGCTCCGATGAAGAACGCCACTCCTCTCTTCTTCGTAGCCGGTTGTTTCCGAAGATCGACGACGCCTTCCGTGTCAACGAAAGGGAACGCCACTTCCTCCTCGGACTTCCTTCTTCGGCTTACGAAGATTCTCCAACGACGTACCTCTTCGGACGTACCTCTTCGTCAACGGATTTGACGAACGATTACCGCGACGCCCGACCTCCGCGACGTTGTCTTCCGCGGGTCGTTGATGATCATCGATCTTGAAACCAAGGTAGGGGTTTGTTGTTGCTTATTTATTTATTCTCGTTCTTGGTTCTATCTTGACAATTTTGAGATTTATTGTTAAGTGTTATCGACTAACGAGAGGGGGTCCAGACCGCACAAACACGGCCGAATTCCCCCTCCTCTGTTCTTGAATATTATTTCCTTGCGGATGAACGAGATGGCGTGGTGCCGTCGCACCACGCGGGAATCGCAAGGCTATAATCGCGCGGCGCCGTCGCGCTGCGCCACGGAAAGTTTATCATGAACGCGACGCTGTCGCGCCGCTTCGAAGGGAATCGAAGGCGCCGCGGCCGGAGCGGGGCCGCGGCGGAGGGGCGCGGTGCCGTCGCACCGCGCCGGACGACGAACACCGCGACCGGTTCCGGGCCGCAGCGGAACGAGAAGACCGGCGGCTCGCCGGGCCACCGGTGTCGGAAGCCGGAAGGGGACCGGCTTTGCCGGTCCGTTGAAGAAGAACCGGCCGGCCAGGTCGGGCCGGCCGGAAGGGGAAAGACTGGGGGAATTAAATTCCCCCGGCCAGGTTAATTGCCCCCCCCCCATTAAGAGGGGGGGGCGGTTTCATAAAGGGGGGCAGGCGGCCCCCCATTTCCCACAAAGCAGGCCCCCACGAGGGGGGCCGGTTTTCACAAAAGGTGCGGCTTCAGCCGCGCCGCCGCGCCGGACCGCACCGCCGGCCGGGCCGGGTCGGCCCGGACCCGGACCCCCCGTTTTCAAATCGATTTCGGTCTTTTGGCCATAACTTGAGTTACGGACCTCCGATCGACGAACCGTCAGCAGCGATGCGATCCTTGGATCGAGACGGTCTATTCGGTATATCGCACTCAAAGTTTCGGAATACTTTGAGTTCGGCCGGGTTGGTTCGTTCACGAAACCAACCGGGCCTTCAGAGCGGAAACGCTCATATCTTGAGCTACGGACGTCCGATTGATGTGCCGTCAGCTTTGTTGTGTTCCTCTTAGTGAGATGGATCTTTTGGCATACTCCGCCCGAGGTTTGGATGCAGGTGGAGTACGTTCGGGTTGGTTTTTCCTTAAAAACCAACCGGGCCCCTAGGACGAAAAGGCCAATAACTCTCAGACCGGGAGTCCGATCGACGCGCCGTCTGTTGCGTTGAGTTCCTGTTGACGATACGGAACTTTTGGATACATCAACTCTAGACTTTGTGACAGTTGATGTATCAGCCTCTCGGCTCGTGGAGCGGACCCTCCTGAACGAGCTTGCTGTGTGCGGGAACCCTAGAGCAGGCTGCGACTGTGACTGCTACTGCTACTGCTACTGCTACTGCTACTGTGACTGCGACGACGACAGTACAGAGATCCTGTGTGGATTCGACGACGACTACAACACTCAGCGATCCTATGTGGATCAGTGCTACAGGTCCTGTGTGGGCCCGATCCTGTGTGGGTCTTTGCGCTCAGTGGTCCTATGTGAACCAGCGCCTACAGGTCCTGTGTGGGCCCGATCCTGTGTGGGTCTTTGCGGGGGTTAGTTACCTATCGATCCTTCGTGGGTCCGATGACTTAGATGGATCAGAGATCATCTTTATCGTCTTTCGAAGAAGTATACCTGTGTGAGCTGAATCATGTTGCTTTCCTGTGTGGATTGAGTTGTGCTATCCTATGTGGATTTCGTTTTGCTTTCCTGTGTGGAATACGTTTACTTTCCTGTGTGGACTGAGTTGTACTTGGGCTTGGAGGTTGGAGCGTATTGGAATTGATGACTTAGGTATATGTATGGGCATATACCTAAGCAGTGTTGGTTGTTACTTCGTGTTTGTATCTTCCTATGTGGTTTATCCTTTGTGGATTTTGGGAGACCTTCAGGGGTCTCGGGGTCCCTACTGAGTAGCTTATACTCACCCCTTCATGGGCTATGCCCGCACTACGTTGTGTTGGTTGCAGACGACGGACAGCGTTGATCTTGGCTGAGTCTTGCAGAGCAGGACGGTACCTGGACGTAGACCACTGGGTGGGACGTACACGGAGCGGACAGTGGGACCCGTGAAGCAGTGGAGCTATCTGTACCCACCCTTCAGGTGGGATTTCCAGTGGACAGCTCGGTGTTGCAGATTTTACTTTACAGTTTTTGTTTTCCCTTTCGAGTTGTACTTTACTTTTAGTTTGGGTTTGTATACTGGCCCATTTACTTTTCCGCACTTTCAGTTGTACTCTGTTTTTACTTAGTGTTTACTTTCCGCTTGCTTACTTTGTGGTGTTTTTTTACTTTACAAAGGCAATGCCTTCCCTTTTTACCGGGAATTACGCCTTGGTGCTAGTCGCCAGCCCCTGGCCTATGGAAGGCGGGCTTGGGGTAGTCCTGGCACGGACCTCGAGGGCGGTTCGTGACATCTATGGTCAAAGTTTCCTTTTATTATGCTTAATAGTTAAATATTCAATCCCCCTAATTGTAATTTCTTTTCCTTAGTTAATTGATATAAATAGAAGAACTCGTTCCAACAATCAATGTGATAGGAAATGTGATGATTTACCTAATGATATGTCAAATATGAGGGGAACAAGTGTTCAAAACTTCATGATAGTACTTTATCAATTGGATAAAGTTATGAATAATAACTTGAATCATGTGAAATGACCTCCTTCTCCTAAGAAAGAGCAAGTTGTGGTCAAATATTTTGTACAAAAAAGTCCTAACATGTTTAAAGGGTCTTCTAATCCCATACTCATAGAGAAATGGACTAATTCCATTGAGAAGATATTCCCTATCCTCTAGTCATTTTAAGAAGAGAAATTTGTGTTGGTCATTTATCTTTTTTATGGGGAAGCTAATCAGTGGTGGACACTGATCAAGAACACAAATTCCAAGGAGGAAATTGGTTTCATGGAATGGCAAGATTCCAATAAAAAAAATTCAATAAAAAATTTTCTAAATCCTCTGTCTTAATATGGAAAGGGAGTTCCCCAGACTGAAACAAAAGGAAGATTATTCTATCAAGGTGTTTGAAGAAATTTTACAAGGCTTTCAAGATATGCCTCCATTTTTTCATAAATAGCAAAATCATGGTGGATCTCTTCTTTAGTGGACTAAAGCTGAGTCAATAAAAATTATTGGTAATTAAATACTTTGACAGCTATGAGGAGATTTTCCATTGTCCCCTTAAGGTTGAAATAGAGATCGGATACTCTCATTGGTCTTGTGACCTTGGTGAAAAATTCAGAAAATGGAGTTTAATATGGGAGGATCAATAGATAAATACCATGATGAAAAGAAAACCCAACATCCCATGTGTCAAAGTTATGGGAAGAAGCATCATGGTAACTGTCTAAAGGGAACCAAGAGATTCTTCAAATGTGGAAGAATGTGGAATATGGATAATAACTTCTGAATGGATATGAATAATCCCACTAATATGGAAGAATAAAGGAAGGTTCATAACAATAATCATCCTATAGTGCGGTGTTTCAACTATAAGGAACATGGGAATTATGTGAACCATTGACCTAAGCCAAGGTTTATTGGAGGCAATCGACAAAAACAACATCTAAGGCAGCAAGTAAGGGCATATTCTATCATTATTGTTGAGGTGGAACCCAACAATGATGTGGTGAAATGCGTAATGGTTATTTATTGAATAATAGAGAATGTAATATTTGATTATGGTTCTACACATTATTTAATATCTTTCAAGTTTAGTATAACTATTTAAACACCGCCTCAAAATATGGGGGTTGAGTTATGGTTGTTCCCAAATTTATCCTACTAGTAAAAGTGGTCGTTTAAGTACAAGTAGGGATTGAATCCACAGGGACCGAAGAAGAAACCTTGAGACACTGAAATTTGTTGATGGATTGGCTATGAAGTGGCCAACTTTGAGGTAGATTTTAATTGGAGAACTAATGGTATAATTTAAATAACATACAAGAAAAATTATGAGAACTAAACAATTATTGATTATGGGTTTATCTTAGGGTTTCCCTTGGGGTGGATTGGATAAATTTATTTTCTTAAAAATTTCATGTCATTAATTCAAGATGTATCCAAACAAAGAGATAATTCTCCCAAATCATTCACCAATTTAATCCCTACACAATTCCAAGTCCAATCACCAATTCACTTTGAGGATCAATATACTGATAACTCAAAGGAAATAGATCGTACTAGCACTCAAAATGTGTCATCGTTAAGGTTGGAGAAGATGAAAAAGAATGTAACTCATCAAATGGAAATCCTAAAATAACGAAAATATTTAAATATTAAGTACATGAAATAAAATCCAATCTATGAACTTTCTACTCCCTTGGATCAGCCCTTAAGTGTTTATCCCTCCATTGATGCTATTCTACCAATGGAAGCGGGATGTAGACTTATGGGGGAGTAATTGAAGAAGAAGAAAAATATTAAAAGAACCAACACTCCACCATTGTGTGATTGAATTCACAAGTGCTGGTGTGAATAAATTCAAACCTAGATTCAACGGTATCAACGTGTGAAGAAAAGGAAAAGAAAAATTGAAAAATAATAAAAACTTGTATTAAAATACTAAATGTGAAAGAAAAACATACATGGGAGAAATTGATGATGCGATTACAAATTAAAATAATGAAATTATAAATGAAAGAAATACAATGGATGAAAGAAAAACTCAGATTGAAAGAAAAATATTAGATGATAATTCCCTTCACCACCAACTCCTTACATAGGCATATTTTTAGCCTTATATACACCCCCCAAAAATAAATTCTATCCCCATTAATTGGGAGAGTCAAAAGAGCGTGAGACATTCAAGGGAATTTAACGTTTCGAAGTTGACCTGGAAATTCATCTAGATTCGTCCACTGTTTTGACGTGGGAATTTGTAATTAAAGGATGCCGAATCCAGAGGGGTCTTAAAAGAAAAATATTCTCTTCCATTTGTCCTCTATTTTCTGTAAAACTTTTAGGTCATTTGGTGAAGCTGTTTGGAAGTTATGATCGAAATCGTGGGATGACTTTATGTGCATTTATATCGGGCCCACCATTTAAATCTCAACTTCAGATCCCTTTATCATCATGAAAACTTCGGAATTAGCTCTGGCCACATTTGAATAAAATGATCCCCATATTTTTATATTTCTTTAGTAAAAATGTGAGCTTCATTGGGCTTGGTTTTTGGGCCCCACTTTTGTTTGATGGGCTTTAGGCCCATTATGATTTCTCCAGAAAATTTCTTCATTCATGCTGAAAAATCTCCATCTTATCCTGGGATTCATCCATTAATCCTAAAAGATAAAATATTCCAAACAAACTGATCAATGATATCCCAAAATATAAAATTCAAAAAATGAATATAACTTTCTCCACAAATAGATGATTGATTGGGCCCAAATTTGCATTTTAAACGTGAATTGCATTTGAGATGAGAAATGAAGTACAATTTATATAATGCACTAAAAATGATGTTTATCAACTTTGAAACACATAAATATTATGATATTAACAATGCATATTAGCCACTTTAAGTGGCTAATCACACCCCCCAACTTGAGTTTTTCTAGTCCCGAGAAAAATATATTTCAAATATGAAATTCAAATTCCATTTTCAAAAAACATTTTAATACACATTGATCACCCAAAGACCTTATACCAAAAACAATTATGAAACCCATCAAAATCATTTAAAACAATCTAGGTCCATAAGCATATCCTAATTCCAAGCCCATTCCTTTGTTCAAATTCATCGCCACATTTCATCCATTTCAATTAAGCATGATAAGGTGTTGTGCATCACAAAAGACATGGGGCTCATTTTATCATTCAAGGGGAAAAAATGGAAGCACTAGGTGGGAATCACATTAAACCTTAATATGAGTATCCATTTTTTTTTTTTGCTTTTTTTTATTTTTTTAACCACAATAGCTATGAAAAGACTAACTCTGGGCAAGAAAACTATGGAGTCACGATCCTCAAGTGTCGGACGCCACACATATTGTCAATTCCATGCTCTACAATAGAGATATAAAGCCTAACTCTGTGCAAGACAACTATGGAGTCATGATCTCCAAGTTCCAGACACCACGTATTTGGACAAAACATTTCTCTATGTGGTCATTATTTTTTTTCAAATTTTTTTGTTTTTTTTTTTGTTTTTTTAGATACTCAAATTAAAATTAAAGTGACACCAGAACCCGATGTTATAATGAAAGGGACCCAAGAACTCAAATTTACACCCAAGATCTAGTAGACGTGCATTGTTGCATTTTTATTAAGAGGATGAAAATGTAAACTTTGAAAAATCACATCGGACAACCACACTTTCCAAAAACTATGCTCATGAACTTAAACTTGAATTAAAATCAGAATCAAGGCATGAAAAATTATTTGATATCCAATTTCAAAGCTTGAAATGTGTGTAATCATGTTCAAGGTTAATGGAATTTTTCGTTCCATGCATGTTATTATTAAAAAAAACTCATTTTTTAATTCATCTCCCCCCAACATAGAATAACACTATCCCCAGTGTTTAAAAAAAACTTAGAAGGGGGTATGAGAGAGGTGTTCAGAGAGTAAATTTAAAATGATAATAATGGAATGAATTCACCTAGTGGTTGATGATGAAAGTGCATGACACAGTCTCCCTTCAATCCTGGATTCGACTCTCAGCGGCTTGGATGGCTGTGATGGGATTTTCCCCATGACCTACGATGTGTCCTTTAAAATTTATTTATATATATATATATATATATATATTATTTTTTTAACCTACAAAAAACATAAAAATAAAATAAACTGATGATACATTGAGTTTCATCTGGAGTCTTTCCTATGATTTCAAGGGTCATTCCTCCTTTGTGGGATTCTTGAAGAAAATGGATGATAATTGAATGGTATAGGTTATCATAAATGGAGGGATTCTTGAGTGGGGAAGGAAGGATCACAACTTTGAGTTTAGTTTGATTGTATTTTCCCAAAGAATAATGGAAATTTGAATCCAAATTTGTTTCTTCTACAAAACGTTTTGAAAGAATTGGTTCCTTTTGAAAATATGATTCATCCCCAAAATTTTCCATTTGAAAATCAGAAATGGGTATGGAATCATTGTTTGTGATCTATCCTAAGGGTTCAATTAATGGTACTCCAGAAAATTTACCAATGGAGTTATATTCAGGAAACTCAATCCATGATGTCAAATTTTCCTCTTTTGAGTCCAAAAAATAAATTTCCTACTTATTTAGAGACCCTTCAACATTTCTTTATTATTATTCAGTTTTCCCATATCCAAAGGTTAGTTATTTTTTAAATTCATGAGTGGTTTTTGGGATAAAAGATTCTTCTATCAGTGATGAGGAAAGGACATCCTGAGTGGGAATGGGTTCCTCATAAGTCTCAATGCTTTTTATTTCTAATCTCAGTGATGAAACTTCTGAATTCATTTTAACCATTTTTCACACAATTGTTCAAGAATTTTTTCAGTATTAGGGTTGATAGATGTTTTTACATCATGGAATTTCTCATTATTTATCTTTTCAATCACTCTTTATAGGTATGGAAATTGATCCTTTAAACAATCAACATCTCATTGATTGTACATATCATCTGGTGCAGTGTATTCAATCAAGGTTTGGTCAATGAAATTCCCTATGTGAGGAGATTCCAAATATTGATTTTACAGTTGAATATAGCCTTGGTCTATCAATGTGTATTGTGGAAGATAATCCATTTGAGTTGATTGAAGATTGGATTTGGGATTCATTGGACACAAAGAAACACAAAGGGGAATAGAGAAGAGAAATTAAGGTGAGAATAGAGAATTTGGGGTGAGAAAAGATGATGAGTGTCTAAGGTACTTACTTGGGTCCTTGAAAACAGCTCCAAAATTTGGTTGCACCCAAATTTACCATACTGGTAAAAGCAGTCTTTGAAGTACAAGTAGGGATCGAATCCACAGGGACCGAATAAGAAACCTTGAGACACTGATATTTGTTGATGGATTGGATATGAAGTGGTCGAATTTGAGGTATATTTTAATTGGAGAACTAATGGTATAATTTAAATAACACACAAGAAAAATTATGTGAACTAAAAAATTATTAATTATGGGTTTATCTTAGGGTTTCTCATGGGGTGGATTGGATAAATTTATTTTCTTAAAAATTTCATGTCATTAATTCAAGATGTATCCAAAAAACGAGATAATTCTACCAAATCATTCACCAATTTAATCCATACACAATTCCAACTCTAATCACCAATTCACTTTGAGGATCAATTTACTGATCACTCAAAGGAAGTAGATCGTACTAGCACTCAAAATGTGTCGTCGTTAAGGTTGGCGAAGATGAAAAATAATGTAACTCATCAAATGGAAATCCTAAAATAACAAAAATATTTAAATATTAATTACATGAAATAACATCCAATCCATGACCTTGATACTCCCTTGGATCAACCCTTAAGTGGTTATCCCTCCATTGATACTATTCTACCAATAGAAGTGGTATGTAGACTTATGGGGGTGGAATTGAAGAAGAAGAAAAATATTAAAAGAACGAACATTCCACCGTTGTGTGATTGAATTCACAAGTGCTGGTGTGAATAAATTCACACCAAGATTCAACGGTATCAACATGTGAATAAAAGGAAAAGAAAAAGTGAAAAAGAATAAAAACTTTTATTAAAATACTAAACGTGAAAGAAAAAATTACATGGGAGAAATTGACTATGCGATTACAAATTGAAAGCATGAAATTACAATTGAAAGAAATACAATGGATGAAAGAAAAACTCGGATTGAAAGAAAAATATTAGATGATCATTCCCTTCACCACAAGATCCTTATATAGGCATATTTGGAGCCTTAAAAACACCACCCAACAATAAATTCTATCTCCATTAATTGGGAGAGTCAAAAGAGCGTGAGAAATTCCAGGGAATTTGACGTTTCGAAGTAGACCCAGAAATTCATCCAGATTCGTCCACTGTTTTGACATGGGAATTTGTAATTGAAGGAGACCAAATCTATAGGGGTCGTAGAAGCTAATTATTCTCGTCTATCTGTCCTATATTTTATGTAAACATTTCGGTTCATTTGGTGAATCCTTTTGGAAGTTATGATCGAAATCATGGGACGACTTTATGTGAATTTATATTGGGCCCACCACTTAAATCTCAAATTCGGATCCCTTTATCATCATGAAAAATTCAGAATTAGCTCTGGACACAGCTGAATAAAATTATCCCCATATTTTTATCTTTCTTCAGTAAAAATTTTAGCTTCATTGGACTTGGTTTGTGGGCCCCACTTTTGTTTGATGGGCCTTAGGGCCATTATGCTTTCTCCAGAAAATTTCTTCATTCATGCTGAAAAATCTCCATCTTATCCTGGGATTCATCCATCAATCCTATAAGATAAAATATTCTAAACAAAGTGATCAATGATATCCCAAAATAATAAATTCAAAAAATGAATATAACGTTCTCCACAAATAGATGATTGATTGGGACCAAATTTTCATTTTAAACATGAATTGCATTTGAGATGAGAAATGAAGTTTAATTTCTATAGTGCACTAAAAATGATGTTTATGGACTTTGGAACACATAAATATTAAGATATTAACAATGAATATTAGCCACTTTTAGTGGCTAATCACACCCCCCAACTTAAGTTTTTCTAGTCCCGAGAAAAATATATTTCAAATATGAAATTCAAATTCCATTTTCCAAAAACATTTTAATACACATTTCTCACCCAAAGACCTCATACCAAAAAAAATTATGAAACCCGTCAAAATAATTTAAAACAAGTTTGGTCCATAAGCATATCCCAAGCCCAAGCCCATTCCATTGTTGAAATTCATCGCCACATTTCATCCATTTCAATTAAGCATGATAAGGTGTTGTGCATCACAAAAGACATGGGGCCCATTTTATTATTCAAGGGGAAAAAATGGAAGCGCTAGGTGGGAATCACATTAAACCTTAAGATGAGTATCCAAATTTTTTTTTTGTTTTTTTTTTTTTGTTTTTTTAACCACAATAGATATGAAAAGACTAACTTTGGGCAAGACAACTATGGATTCATGATCCCCAAGTGTCGGACGCCACACATATTATAAATTACATGCTATACAATAGAGATATAAAGCCTAACTCTGTGCAAGACAACTATGGAGTCACGATCCCCAAGTGTCGGACATCACGCAGTTGGACAAAACATTTCTCTATGTGGTCATTATTTTTTTTCAAATTTTTTTGTTTTTTGTTTTTGTTTTTTTTTTCTGAAACTCAAATTAAACTAAAATTGACCCCATAACCCTATTCTATAATGAAAGGGACTCAAGAACTCAAATTTACCCCCAATATCTAGTAGACATGCATTGTGGCATTTTTATTAAGAGGATGAAAATGTAAACTTTGAAAAATCACATCGGACAACCGCACTTTCCAAAAATTATGCTCATGAACTTAAAGTTTCCTTAAAATTATAATCAAGGCATGAAAAATTATTTGATATCCAATTTCAAAGTTTTCAATGTGTGTTATCATGTTCAAGGTTAATGGAATTTTTCTTTCCATGCATGTTCTTATTAAAAAAACTCATTTTTTATTTCATCTCCCCCAAACATAGAATAACATTGTACCAAGTGTTTAAAGAAAACTTAGAAGGGGGTATGGTAGAGGTGTTCAGAGAGGAAATTTAAAATGATAATAATGGAATGAATTCACCTGGTGGTTGATGATGAAAGTGCATGCTAAAGTCTCCCTTTAATCCTGTATTTGAGTCTCAACGGCTTGGATAGCTGTGATGGGCTTTTCCCCATGACCTAAGACGTTTCCTTTAAATTTTTTTATTATATATATATATATATATTATTTTTTAACCTACAAAAAACATAAAAATAAAATAAACTGATGATACATTGAGTTTCATCTGGAGTCTTTCCTATGATTTCAAGGGTCATTCCTCCTTTGTGGTATTATTGATGAAAATGGATGATAATTGAATGGTATGGGTTATCATAAATGGAGGGATTCTTGAGTGGGGAAGGAAGGATCGTAACTTTGAGTTCAGTTTGATTGGATTTTCCCAAAGAATTATGGAAATTTGAATCCAAATTTGTTTCTTCTAAAAAACGTTTTGAAAGAATTGGTTCCTTTTGAAAATATGATTCATCCCCAAAATTTTCCATTTGAATATCACGAATGGGTATGAACTCATTATTTGTGATCTCTCCTAATGGTTCAATTAATGGTACTTCAGAAAATTTATCAATGGAGTTATATTTAGGAAACTCAATCCATGATGTCAAATTTTCCTCTTTTGATTCCAAAAAATCAATTTCCTCCTGATTTAGAGACCCTTCAACATTTCGTTGTTCTTCTTCAGTTATCCCATATCCAAAGGTTAGTTATTTTTTAAATTCATGGGTGGTTTTTGGGATAAAATATTCTTCTATCAGTGATGAGGAAAGGACATCCTGAGTAGGAATGGGTTCCTCATAAGTCTCAATGCTTTGTATGTCTAATCTCAATAATGAAACTCATGAATTCATTTTAACCATTTTTCACACAATTGTTCTATAATTTTTCCAGGATTAGGGTTGATAGATGTTTTTACATCATGTAATTCCTCATTATTTATCTTTTCAATCATTCTTGATAGGTATGGAAATTGATCCTTTAAACAATCAGCATCCCATTGATTGTACATCTCATCTGGCGTGGTGTATTCATTCAAGGTTTGGTCAATGAAATTCCCTATGTGAGTATATTCAAAATATTGATTTTGCAGTTGATTATAGCCTTGGTCTATGAATGGGTATTGTGGAAGATAATCCATTGGAGTTGATTAAAGATTGGTTTTCGGATTCATTGGACACAAAGAAACAGAAAGGGGAATAGAGAAGAGAAATTAAGGTGAGAATAGAGAATTTGGGGTGAGAAAAGATGATGAGTGTCTAAGGAACTTACTTGGGTCCCCGGAAATAGTGCCAAAATTTGGTGGCACCCAAATTTACCCTACTGGTAAAATCAGTCGTTGAAATTCAAGTAGGGATCGAATCCACGGGGATCAAAGAAGAAACCTTGAGACACTGAAATTTGTTGATGGATTGGCTATGAAGTGGCCAACTTTGAGGTAGATTTTAATTGGAGAACTAATGGTATAATTTAAATAACAGACAAGAAAAATTATGTGAACTAAAAAATTATTGATGATGGGTTTATCTTAGGGTTTCCCTTGGGGTGGATTGGATAAATTTCTTTTCTTAAAAATTTCATGTCATTAATTAAAGATGAATCCAAACAACGAGATAATTCTCTAAATCATACACCAATTTAATCCCTACACAATTCCAAGGCCAATCACCAATTCACTTTGAGGATCAATTTACTGATCACTCAAAGGAAATAGATTATACTAGCACTCAAAATGTGTCGTCGTTAAGGTTGGCGAAGATGAAAAAGAATGTAACTCATCAAATTGAAATCCTAAAATAACGAAAATATTTAAATATTAAGTACATTAAATAACATCCAATCCATGGCCTTGCTACTCCCTTGGATCAACCCTTAAGTGGTTAGCCCTCCGTTGATGTTATTATACCAACGGAAGCGGGATGTAGACTTATGGGGGAGGAATTGAAGAAGAAGAAAAATATTAAAAGAACGAACACTCCACTGTTGTATGATTGAATTCACAAGTGCTGGTGTGAATAAATTCACACCTAGATTCATTGGTATCAACGTGTGAAGAAATGGAAAATAAAAAGTGAAAAAGAATAAAAACTTTTATTGAAATACTAAACGTGAAAGAAAAACTTACATGGGAGAAATTGATGATGCGATTACAAATTGAAAGCATGAAATTACAATTGAAAGAAATACAATGGATGAAAGAAAAACTCGGATTGAAAGAAAAATATTAGATGATCATTCCCTTCACCACCATCTCCTTATATAGGCATATTTAGAGCCTTAGATACACCCCCCAACAATAAATTCTATCCCCATTAATTGGGAGAGTTAAAAGAGCGTGAGAAATTCAAGGAAATTTAACGTTTCGAAGTTGACCCAGAAATTCATCCAGATTATTCCACTATTTTGATGTGGGAATTTGTAATTGAAGGAGGCCAAATCCAGAGGGGTTGTAAAAGAGAAATATTCTATTCTATCTGTCCTATATTTTCTATAAAAAATTCGGGTCATTTGGTAAAGCCGTTTGGAAGTTATGATCGAAATCGTGGGACAGCTTTATGTGCATTTATAGCGGTCCCACCATTTTAATCTCAACTTCATATCCCTTTATCATCATGAAAACATCAGAATTAGCTCCGTCCACAGTTGAATAGAATTATCCCCATATTTTTATCTTTCTTCAATAAAAATTTGATCTTTATTGGGCTTGGTATGTGGGCCCCACTTTTGTTTGATGCGCCTCAGGCCCATTATGCTTTCTCCAGAAAATTTATTCATTCATGCTGAAAAATATCCATTTTCTCCTGGGATTCATACATCAATACTAAAATATAAAATATTCCAAACAAAGTTATAAATGATATCCCAAAATATTAAATTCAAAAAATGAATATAACGTTCTCCGCAAATAGATGATTGATTGGGCCCAAATTTTCATTTTAAACGTGAATTGCATTTGAGATGATAAATGAAGTTCAATTTCTATAATGCACTAAAAATGATGTTTATGGACTTTGTAACACATAATTATTAAGATATTAACAATGAATATTATCCAACTTTATTGGCTAATCACACCCCCCAACTTGATTTTTTCTAGTCCCGAGCAAAATATATTTCAAATATGAAATTCAAATTCCATTTTCCAAAAACATTTTAATACACTTTTCTCACCAAAAGTCCTCATACCAAAAAAAATTATGAAACTCACACTACTACAAATACAGCTTTTATCAGCGCTAAAAATGGCCTTTAACAGTGCTAGAAAAGCGTTGTCAATGCCGGTGAAGATAAAGGGGGGCCCCCTTTATCAGCGCTCCAAAAAGCACTGATAAAGACCCCTTTTATCAGCACTAAAAAAAAGCACTGATAAAACTAAAAAAAATTAAAAAAAATTTAAAAAATACTGCCAATATCAAGTGGGCTTTTTACAGTGCTTGATCCCCCCTTTTATCAGCGCTTTGCTGCTCCTCCAGCGCCCCGCACGCACCGCCTACACCCTTTATCAGCGCTAGCCCCTCTAAATAACCCTTGCGTGCGTTCCCATACCTCCACCTGGATTTGATCTCGAGACCTCCTCTCTGCGCACCTAAAGCCTTTGTCACTCTTCTATATTGATTTGTTCTCTTATTTATGATATATCTATGTATTTATATATATATTTAGATATATTTATTCATATAGTAATATATATTTATATTAATATATATAGTTATATTAATATATATATAGTTATATTAATATATATATTTATAGTTATATTAATATATATATATTTATAGTTATATTAATATATATATATATATAGTTATATTAATATATATATAGTTATATTAATATATAGTTATATAAATATTCATATATTGGTATTTTAAATAAAATGGATATTATTTATTATTTAGATAAAGCTAATATATTTTATATGTAAATATGTTTAATTATTTATTTAAAAAATTAAATTTTTAGGTGTGAATATATAAAAAATATGTACATATAGTTATATATTTGATTATAAATAGTATTTCACTATAAAAAATGATAAAATTTCAAAGTAATAATATCAATATGAATGTAATACCTTGGAATAAATTCATCCCCCACCAAAAAAAACCAATAATACCCCCCTTAAACAAGGCTGAAAATCCACAAAATGTTAAAAAATCGGGGTACCCCGACTAAAAACTCAGTTTTGGAAGCCTTCTGGGCCTTTTCTGGCCTCGAAAAAACCATGAACGGGGTACCCCCACTCATTGCGACGTAGAGCTCGTCGCAGAATTCTATTTGATATGTGGTAGAGCTCAAACAGACACCCAGATCAAAAGTTATGGCCGTTTGAAGTTCGAGTTGCGTTTTCAACATATTTTGGATCTTTTTTTAATTTTTTTATTTTTTTAGTATTCAATTGGTTATTAAATGACTATTACTCCATAATAATTAGAAAATTATTAATTAAAAAAAATTAGTTTTTTTATAATCCATTTTCACTAAATATCTTATATATTAAGTATATTAAGTGTAAATGTATATTTATAATTATCTAAAATATATTTAAAAATTATATATTATATTTATATCAATATAACTATATTGATATATTTATATATTAATATATTATTTTTAATTATTATTTTTTTGAAGTCGAACCCTTTATCAGCGCTTTTAAAAAAAGTGCTGATATAGCCCCCCCCCCATCAGCTCTACTAAAAAAAGCGTTGATAAAGGGGGTACCTTTATCAGTACTGAAAAAAGTGCTGATAAAGGGGTACTTTTATCAGCGCTTTTTTGAGCGCTGATAAAGGGGTGGTGCTGGCTTTGCCCAGTTTTGTAGTAGTGCCATCAAAATCATTTAAAACAATTCAGGTTCATAAGAATATTCCAAGCCCAAGACCATTCCTTTGTTCAAATTCATCACCACATTTCATCCATTTCAGTTAAGCATGAAAAGGTGTTGTGCATCACAAAAGGCATGGGGCCCATTTTATTGATCAAGGGGAAAAATGGAAGCGCAGTGTGGGAATCACATTAAACCTTAAGATGAGTATCCAATTTTTTTTGTTTGTTTTTTTAACCACAATAGATATGAAAAGACTAACTCTAGGAAAGAAAACTATGGAGTCACGATCCCCAACTGGCGGACGCCACACATATTGTCAATTCCATGCTCTAAAATAGAGATATAAAGCCTAACTCTGTGCAAGAAAACTATGGAGTCACGATCCTTAAGTGTCGGACGCCACACATTTGGAAAAAACATTACTCTATGTGGTCATTATTTTTTTTCAAATTTTTTTGTTTTTTTATTTGTTTGTTTTTTGGATACTCAAATTAAACTAAAAGTGACCCCGGAATCCTATGCTATAATGAAAGGGACCCAAGAACTCAAATTTACACCCAAGATCCAGTGGATGTGCATTGTGGCATTTTTATTAAGTGGATGAAAATGTAAACTTTGAAAAATCACATCGGACAAACGCACTTTCCAAAAACTATGCTCATGAACTTAAACTAGCATTAAAATCAGAATCAAGGCATGAAAATTTATTTGATATCTAATTTCATAGTTTGCAATGTGTGTTATCATGTTCAAGGTTAATGGAATTTTTCGTTCCATGCATGTTCTTATTAAAAAAACTCATTTTTTATTTCATCTCCCCCCAACATAGAATAACATTGTCCCCAGTGTTTAAAGAAAACTTAGAAGGGAGTATGGGAGAGGTACATGGCATGTATCTGATTGTACATGCCATGTATTCTCTCATTAATGGACAAAATTAAAATTATATTAAATTTGAAAAATTGAGGTATTAAAACCTTATTTTATTGATTGGCACATTGTTGTGTGTTTGACAATTTAATAATGGTTTTAAATAATTTGAACTGCTCAATTAATTTAGTGTAATAAATATGTCATTAATGGTTCTGCTGTTTATTTTCCATGAATTCCAAATTAATGGGTATCTGCAATTAAGTTTAAATGATCATTAAGATTAAAGGGGGTTAATTAATTTATTAATTAATTAATAAAATTGTGTTCGTCTTAATAATAAATAATGAATAAAAAAATTAATGTTAGCCAGTTACTTTTTACATATTCATTGCATGTACGACCGATCATGATTTTGCCCAATACCTATGTATGTGTTGGCATTTATTTAATTAAATTTATTACATAATTTTGAAATTATTTAATATTAAATTAAAATATGGTCTATGAGTCATCTCTCCTTCCATTATTTTGTAGGACATATGTATCTAAGGATATTTATGTAATTCCCTTTAATAAATCCTTTGGTTCCACTCACCTGCATGTGAGTAATAAATATTCATAACTAATGGAGCATCCCAATGCGCGTGAAGACATTTCAAGACAGAACCATAATGGTACCAACTGGATGATACATAGGTAGAAATGTGGAATGTTGTATCTCATGCCAAGTCCAGTATAAGGAGTTTTTTCCACTGTCATGGGTTGATTTAATGTTTACTCATTAAATCAACCGTTAGATAAGCTCATGATTCGGTGATTTAATTATTTATTTATTTTCTGTCTAATGCATTAAAATTATATTTATTGATGAAAGACCGTGATCACATAAATGAATTAATATGTAAATATGGAATTTAAATAAAATTGATTATGCGTAAATGTTTTATCCAAACATGGTTAATTAATTAAGTAAACATCCACTTAAATATTAACAAGACCTGTAAAGGATAAAAAAAGGATAAAAATTTATGCATAATAAAATAAAATCCCTCAATCTAATATTAAGTCATACTAATCCTTCCATTACTTGATTAGGTATAAGAACTTGGATCTTCTTTTTAGGTATGAATCTTTCTTTCTGGTTGTTTTTGAGAAAAATAGCAGTTTCTTGAAATTTCAGGAGTACACACCGTGTACTTTAAGTACAAGTTGTGTACCCGGTTGTCGCGGGTGACCATGTACTAGTTGTGTAACAGCTGAGTACATGGTCGTGTGTGGTGACCTAGAGACCACCTAAAGCAGAGGCCAGAAAAGGCAAGTACACGTCGTGAACTTTTTTTCGTTAAATGGACTGGGGTCGCGTCTGACGGATAGAACACACTTCTTCTTCATCTGTCTCGTCCAGGAGAATCTGTACAACCACGGATCCTCTCTTAGCCCTCGAATCGCCATATGTTCTCTGAATCAACCATTGTTGATTGCATTGGAATCCCTACAGTGAGTTCTTCCTTCTTCTAGAACTTCATCTCCTAGTTTCTCCTCTCTCACGAGGTATCCTCAGTTGAACATTTTAAGCTTTTTTGTAGATCTATGTCATTCTAGGGCGATTCAAGCCCTAAGTTTCACATATATCAATCTCAAAACACCGAGGTAGGTGGTTTTTTCCTTTCCGTAGATAGTCTTTGAATTTTATGTGCAAAAGTGCCCAATTCCCAATAATGGGGTATTGCGTGTTTATGGTTTTTAGACCTGTTTTTCCTGTTATGTCTTGTTTGTTTGGATAAAGGTTGTTTGTTTATGAATAGGGTTAATTTTTCCATGTTATGGAGGTTTTGACCATGTTTGCTTGTTTTGACCGTTTGGTCTAGCTTGCCTGTTAGGTTGTTTTGTTTCCCATGCATAGTATTGTTAGGATGGAGTGATTATTATCTGACATGCTATAATATGTTTTAGATTATTTATACAAGTAGTTCTTGAGGTTTACTTTGTAATCCATGTATCTTTTGTGCACGATTGACTTATACAGGGCTGTGGGAACCTGGTGTAGTAGACCATAGGGAGAATTGACGTTGAGGGATTCTCTAGAGTGTCTATTTACTTTTACGTTGTAAGACCATAGGGGGGATGGACGTAAGTACTCCCTTGGAGTGTATTTAGTTCCTAGATTTGATACATAGGGGTAATTGGACATTGAGTGATTCCTCAGAGTGCCTATTAGTTACCGATACGAGACCACAGGGGGAATTGACGGTGAGTGCTTCCTCAGAGAGTCTTTACTAAAGCTGAACTATAGGGGTTAGACTGTGTGTACTTCCCATAGGGTTTCTTTCTCTAATTTTGGTTGAACCATAGGGGTTAGGTTGTGAGTACTTCCCATAGGGTTACCTATTGTGATTATCTACATACTTGATATAATAATTTGAATGCAATTGAAGTCGTAGGATTGTTTGTTGCTGAGTACTTCCTTGTTTACTGCTTCTTATTGCTTATTGCATGTCATATATATTTACTAACTATTAGGCATAGATATTTGGGTGGTTAACTACTGGGATTTGTCTCACACCTTGTTTGGGTCATGCTTTTGGGCCCAAATAGATTATATTGTTGCAGTTATAGATAAGGTAAATCACCCTTCTACTTCAAGTACTTGATTGTTATGGAGCTGGAGAGCATGGGACCAAGCTGAGGCTTGAGATGTTGTGGAGCTCTTTACTTTATTTTCATTGTACTCTGGTTTAGTATTTTATTCTAGCATTGTGGTTTGTTTGGTTTTTTTCCTAAACATATGTATCATGTATCATTTATATGTGTGTGCTTCAATTGTTTATTACTTCTGTTGTTTACTTATTGCATACTTTTACTGCTTCCGCTATTGTATATTTGTTTTACTTCCACTGTGTTACTCTGCCAATGAGGGCATAGTTTCCCCACTATCACACCCAAGGCCCTTGCTACTAATCGGCAGCCTCTGGAGTTCGGGGAAATGTTCTTGAGGCCGTGTGACTAACCGAGTACGGGGCTCCTCTGGGTAGATTCTGGAATCAGAACATTACAAAGTGGTATCAGAGGATCTAGAGAAAGTGAGATCAGTAGTTTCCTGGGAGAATCCAAAGAATTTCTATAAGGTATGAAGTTTTCTAGGGCTGGTTGGTTACTAAATACATTGTATACAGGACTTTTCATGCTTAGCAACGCCACTGACGGGCCTGACTAAGAAGGGTGAGAAGTACTTGTGGTCAGAATCTTACGAGTCATCCTCTCAGGAACTGAAAGGGAGGTTGAATTCAGCACTGATACTAGTTTTTTCAGATCTAGGCAAGAGCTATACTATTTAATGTGATGCATCAGGTATCGGGCTGGGAGCAATGCTTATGCAGGGAGAAGGAGTCATTGTGTACGGGTCTCAGCAGTTCAGGCCACATGAGAGAAATTACTCAACACATGATCTTGAGTTGGATGCAGTTGTTTATGCTTTATGCTGTTAGAGACACTACCTATTGGGAGATCATTTTGTGGTTTTCACCAACCACAAAATTCTCAAGTATATATTCACTCAGTGTGACCTGAATTTGAGACAGTGAAGGTGGGTTGAGTATCTTCAGTATTTTGACTTTGATCTTTCCTGAATGCCTAGGAAGGGCAATGAATTGGTCGATGCGTTGAGAAGGAGGACTCAGATACAGGCAGTTCATGAGGCCAGTAGTGATTAGCAGCTTATGGCTCTGTTTTCTAAGATGCATTTGGAGGTGCACGATAGTCAGGGGAAGATTTTTCTTTCTTCTATACCTGTTACCTCAGCTCTTCTTGATCGAGTGTGAATGATGAAACTATTAGATTCTGAAGGCCTAGTCCTATGGGAGAGTGTGTTAAGAGAGGACCCTGTTCCTGGATGGACCATAGGAGAGGATGAGATATTGCATTTTCATGGATGTGTGTGGGTGCCAGCAGATATACACAAGGAATTGATGTGAGACTTTCATTCCTTAGTTTGGGGAGTTTATCCTGGTGTCACCAAGATGTATCGAGATATGCATTGTCGATATTGGTGGCCAGGTATGAAGGGATATGTTGCTGGTTTTTTCATGAGGTGTTCCACCTATTAGCAGGTGAAGGTGGAGCATCAGCGACCAATAGGTATTTTATAGCAGTTACCCATTTCCGAGTGGAAATGGAATAATGTTGCGATGGACTTCATGATGGGTTTACCGAGGTTGCCTTGAGGGAATGGTGTAGTTTGGGTTGTCATTGGAAAACTCACGAAGGTTGCTCACTTCTTTCCAATCAATGAGACCTTCAATGTTGATGAGCTAGGAAGGTTGTACATCTGAGAGATTGTGCGTTTACATGGAGTTCCACACTCCATTGTTTCAGACAGGGATACACGTTTTACTTCTTGGGTCAGGTAGGGACTTCAGAAGGCTTTGGGTATAAAGGTACTTTTAAGTACATCTTACCATCCCCAGAAAGATGGCTAGTCCGATCATATGATTAAGGTGCTTTAGGACATTCTTCGAGAATGCGTCCTGGATTTTGGAGGTTTTTGGGAGAAGCACATACCCCTTGTGGAGTTTTCCTACAATAATAGTTTTCAAGAAACTATTCATATGGCACATTGTGAGGATTTTTATAGTAGGCCATGTTGATCACCCTTATGCTGGATAGAGGCAGAAGAGACAGCTATGTTGGGACCTCTACTTGTCCAGGAGACCACAGAGAAGATATAGTTGATTCGGAAGAGTATGGCTACTACAAAGTCATGACAGAAGTCTTATGTTGATCGACGGAGATGACCTCTAGAGTTTGAGGTCAGAGATTAGGTTTTCTTGCGTGTCACACTGAGGTTGGGACATAAGAGGATAAGGAGACAGGGTAAGCTTTCACCGACATACGTCGGGCCATTTGAGATTTTGGAGAGAGTCGGACCGGTTGCCTATCAGCTGCAGTTACCTTAGAGGTATCAGGCTATGCATTATGTCTTCCACATTTCTCACCTTCGACGTTACTTCTCAGACCCGTCTCATGTTTTCCAACCCAAGGATGTTGAGTTAAATATGGATACATCCTTCTATGAGCATCCTATCCGGATTTTTGATTGAAGTGAAAAGGTTCTCAGTGGTCGGTCTATTCCTCTGGTACGAGTGCTATGGAAACACAGGCGAGTACAGGACGAGACTTGGGAGAGGGAGGCTGATGTACGATCACAGTGGTCAGAACTGTTCAAGGTTTCTTCTTCTACGTCGCCTTGCTAGGGAAATTTGGGGATTAATTTCTTTAAGGGGGGAAGTTTGTAAGAACCCAGATCTTCTTTTCAGGTATTAATCTTGCTTTCTGTTTGTTTTTGAGAAAAAGAGGAGTTTCTGGAAATTTTAGGAGTACACGTCGTGTACTTTAAGTACGCGCCATGTACCTGATTTTCATGGGTGATCGTGTACTAGCCGTGTAACGGCCGAGTACATGGCCTTGTGTGGTGACCTATAGATCGCCTAAAGTGGAGGCCAGAGAAGGAAATTACACACCGTGTACTTTTAAAATACACGTCGTGTACTTTCTTTTTTCATTAAACAGATTGGGGTCGCGTCTAACGGACAGAACGCACTTCTTCTTCATCTGTCTCTTCCAGGAGTGTCTGTACGACCGTAGATCTTCTCTGATCTCCCAAATCATCATCCGTTCTCCGAATCGACCATCGTCTATTGTTTTTTAATCACCATGGTGAGTTCTTCCTTCTTCTAGAACTTCATCTCCTGATTTCTCCTCTCTCATGAGTTATCCTCGGTTGAATGTTTTAAGCGTTTTTATAGATCTACGGCGTTCTAGGGTGATTCAAGGCCTGAGGTTCACATATATCGATCTCACGACACCAAGGAATGTGGTTTGTGCCTTTATGTAGATAGTCTTTGAATTTTATGTGCAAAAGTGCCCAATACCCAAGAATGGGGTATTGCGTGTTTATGGTTTTTAGCCCTATTTTGCCTGTTATACCTTTTTTGTTTAGATAAAGGTTTTTTGTTTATGAATAGGGTTAATTTTTCCATGCTATGGAGGTTTTTCCCATGTTTTCTTGTTTTGATTGTTTGGTCTAGCTTTCCTGTTAGGCTGTTTTGTTTCCCATGCCTAGTATTTTTAGGATAGAGTGATTATTATCTGACATGATATGATATATTGTAGATTGTTTAGCCAAGTAGTTCTTAAGGTTTACTTTATCATCCATGTATCATTTGTGAACGATTAACTTACACAGGGCTGTGGTAACCTGGTGTAGTAGACCATAGGGAGAATTGACGTTGAGGGCCTCTCCAGAGTGTCTGTTTACTTTTACGTTGTGAGACCATAGGGGGGTGGATGTAATTTCTCTCTCATAGTGTCTGTAGTTCCACAATTCGGGCCACATGGGGAATTGGATGTTGAGTGCTTCCTTAGAGTGTCTATTAGTTACCGATACAAGACCACAGGGGGAATTGATAGCGAGTACTTCCTTAGAGAGTCTTTTCTAAAACTGAACCATAGGGGTTAGACTGTGTGTACTTCCTAGAGGGTTGATTGATCTTGTTTTGGTTGAACCAGAGGGGTTAGGCTGTGAGTACTTCCCATAGGGTTACCTATTGTGATTATCTGCTTACTTGATATATGAATTTGAATGCAATTGAAGTTGTAGGATTTTTTGTTGCTGAGTACTTCCTTATTTACTGCTTCTTTTTGCTTATTGCCTGCCATATATATTCACTGACTGTTAGGCACATATCTTTGGGTGGTTTCCGACTGGGATTAGTCTCACACCCTATTTGGGTCATGCTTTTGGGCCCAAAAAGATTATATTACTGCAAGTATAGATAAGGGAAAGCGCCCTTCTACTTCAGGTACTTGATTGATGTGGAGTTGGAGAGCATGGGACCAAGCTGAGGCTTGCGATGTTGTGGAGCTGTTTACTTGAATTTACTTGTACTTTGGATTAGTATTTTATTCCAGCATTGTGATTTGTTTGGATATTTTCCTAGACATATGTATCATGCATCATTTATATATGTGTGCTCCAGTTGTTTATTACTTCCATTGTTTACTTATTGCATGCTTTTACTGCTTTTGATATTGTATATCTGTTTTACTTCCACTATCTTATCCTGCCAATGAGGGAATAGTTTCCCCACTATTACACCCAAGCCCTCGCTACTAGTCAGTAGTCTCTGGCGTTCGAGGAAATGTGCTTGAAACCATGTGACTAACCGGGTACGGGGCACCTTTGGGTGGCTTCCGAAACCAGGACGTTACATTAGGAACAAAAGTCAATATAACTATGTGTTTGACCAACCCTTATTGGGACACTTACTTTTATATGGGGGTTCTTATGAAGGTTTTGGGTTGACTTAACCATTTTACATCAAGAGTAGTAACTCTTGATAGGCTTGGTGTAATTTGGAGGCAAGTGTTGAGAAAATTCAATTCAGGATTTCTGGATTGGGGAGTCCACTCAATGGATCAAGGAGCTGCAAGGCTGTAGTTGGCAAAGACTTGCCTACCTAAATACCTTCAGAATAGATTGAAAACCCCTCATTAGGGTTATGTGAAGGGGAATATGAATCATTTCCACTAGAATATCCTAACAACTATACATTCGAAGTTTAATGGTGAGAGATATTGGGACTTGATAAAATAGTGGGAGATTTAATAAAATCAATTAATTTATTATTTCTCAAAAAAAATGTAATCAAGAAAAGTACTAATAATATTCTCTTTTAATTGTAGAATAAAATTAAAATCTCATCATACATACTATACCTATGATTAATATTGGATAAAGAAAATCTCATCACTGGTAGTAACTTCTAGGAGTAGTTTAGATGCCTTCGGGTTGTTCTATTCCATGAATGGAAATCTTAAGTGCTAGAATCCTCAATGTCTAATCTACCTGATCAAGAGGAAAGTGATAAAGAGTTTCTAGTCTATGAAAAACATATGAACAACACAGTCGACGTTCAATTTTTGATGCTTTCATATATGTCTAGTGAACTCATGAAGTCTTACGAAAACATGGGTGTGTATAGCATGCTTGAGTGACTTCGTAGTCTTTACCAGAAGAGATCTACATAAGAATGGTTTGGTACTTCCAAGGTTCTATTTAAAAGTAAGCTTGGATAGGGTGCCCCATTTGGGCTGCATATAGTCAATTTCATTAGCTACATTGAGCGCTTAGAGGTTCTAGGGTTAAAACTCCCTAAAGAACCGGACACTGATCTCATTCTGGAATCACTCCCTCAAAGCTTCTCTAGTTTTTTTGTGAATTTTAATATGAACAACATTGAGAATTATCTTCCAGATATTTTTATCATCCTCCACCAAGTAGATAAAGATATGAAGCATGAAAATCCTTTTTTCATTATGGTGAATAAACAGAAAGAGAAAACAAAGAGATTTAAGGCCAGAGCTTCTTCATGCCCTTCCAATAAGAAGAAGATCAAAGGGAAAGAAAGGGAACAAGATGTTGTCTATTTCGCCTATGGAAAAAAGGTCCATTGTAAAAAAAACTACACCCAGCTAAAGAATCAAGGGAAATATTTAGGTTCATTTTTTATTGAGTGAAATTTATCTATTTCTATAAATTGGGTATTAGATACATCTTGTGGTTCTCAAATATGTATTCAAATACAGAAACCAAGTAGATTCAAAAAACTAACCGATGGGAGGTAGATCGACGAGTAGCCAATGGCTTGCTGGTGTAGCTATTAGGGACCACCACCTCACATTGCCGACCATAATGATCTTGGTTTTACTGGGTTGTTATTATGATCCTTTAGTTACCAAAAACATTATTTATCTATCGATCCTAGATACAGATGGATTTGTTTTCAAATTTGGAAATAAATGTTTCTTATTTTATAAAGATAGAATTTGTTATGGTGTCCTCAGAACCAACTGTTTTGTACTTTGATTACATGAATGTTCACTTATTATATATTGTTCATTGTTCTGCATGACTATAATATAAAAATGTCCTGGAATATTTGTTGCATTAATAAGGTCATAGCAGATCCCCGCTATGATGAGAACCTTGAAATGCTATAACAATATTCTTAAATAAAGTTCTGCGGTTGGATGACATACTATGATAGGACACATAGTATACAGACCGTCATGTGCGAGTACTCATAAGAATATGAGACTCTCTCTCATGGAGTTCGCACTTGATAATCTCCAAGATGGGAGATTATGAGAACAGACCCGCCAGTAGTAATTCCACATGTCTTGGTGTCATCGAATATTTCTATCTGCGAGCATGTGTAATGGTCCTTAGACTGGAAGATTATCATTAACTCATGTCATGACTCGCGCACTTAGATTTACTGACGAAAACCGTCATGCAGATAGTTGGCGGAAAGTAGGGTACGTTGGGTGCATCACGAGTGACATGTTGTTAATGGATAAGTCGATGAAGGATTTGTCCCCTCCATTTATGGAATTTGATATCTCGGCCCTTTGATTGAAATAGAACTGTCACATTAAATTCCATGGTCATGGTGTAAACGACGGGTTTATTTCAGGTAGTCAAAGAATGGAGGATCAAGCATATAGGTTTATGACACTTCCATGAAACCTGCTTGATGAGATATTGAGACAAAGGGATTAAATTACACAATAAGCGTTCGTATGAGGTGATACGTCAATGCGGCATCAACTTCTTTCTCTTGGGTGCCTTGACCCATTTCTAGACAGTAATCTTGGACTTTAGGCAAACCCGCCTAATGTCAACGAGAAAGAGGCCTAGAGGGTCACACACTAAGTGTATCCAAGTATCTCAAGTTGAATAAAGATTATTCTCGTATGTGGTTTAATAATTATTCAAGGAAGCCTAAGTTGTTTTAAATGATGGAGGAAAAATAAAATAAAACAAGTACACGCCGTGTATTATTAAATGTACACGCCGTGTAGTTTTATTTTGGAAAGGAAATGAATAAATGAAAACAAGATATACACGCCGTGTACATTTAATGTACACACCGTGTAGTTTTCAATGAAAAACAAGTACACACCGTGTATTTATTATTACACGCCGTGTAGTTTTTCCAGTCGGGATTTTGAGGATATAATATCGTTTTATTAAATGATATTTATTATAATCAGCATGAGCGCATGTCAAGGAATCAATTATTCGACATGGGGGTTTTCAATAAGAGTTAATGAAATAAATGAAATGCGTAACGCGTTTATTTATTGTCATAACTCTACAACCTCAAACTCGATTATAAATATCCTCACAACCCCAACACTTTTCCTACACAAGAGAATCGTTGTGCACAACATCTCTGGAGAATTCTTTCAAGGCCGAAAGAACCTCTTCCTCCAAGAACGCTCTCAAGACCGAGAGAGATCCTCTTCCATCGGATCAAGACGATCTAAGGTGGACAACGCAAGCAAAGGCTTTTCCACGCTAGTACCCAGAGAATCCTTTGGCGACATCCAGAGATACGAGGTACACGTGTGGATCACCACTAGAGGGAGTCTACACTTGGCTTCTGCGACGCAACGACGGATCACATCAACAATGTGATCAAGAAAATCAATGAAGAAAGAACACCCAAAAGGTATTTCTTTATAATTAATTAAATTAATTATAATCAACCTGTAACGATCCTTGTTTGTGGTTCCGGGACAAACCATCTTCTTTGTCTTTTTCTGTGATTCGATCCGTGGAGACTGGCGTTTATCATCGTATTGATCCCAGATTGATCATTGCTAATGACAAAAAGCCAAGTGGGCACATCCACACACGTGCTTCCGCTGCGCCCAGAACCTTCAAATGGTATTGAAGGGAGGTTACAATGTTGATTATAGTTATTTAATTTTCGTTGATAATTTACGCATTTATATTTCATTCAATTCGAAATATATCATTCTATTAATCTGAATAAACGAGATCTATTATTCCTCCTTCGTTTCTCGATTCATATCACAGAAACGACTTTTAAATTTTAATTTTGATTAAAATAAAAATGAGGAATTAATCCGGAGGAGTCACTCTTTTTGTCTGTACAATACGGGATTACACGGCGTGTAATTAAAACTACACGTTGTGTACTTAGGTTCAATGAACCGGCACTGGTCTGCCAAACCACGCCGTGTGAATTGATTATTCCTAAGTATTAATCACGCCGTGTTGACCAGAATTGAACGACGCGTGGGAATCGGAATACACGGCGTGTATGTGGGAACAATACGTCGTGTAGTCCGATCCGGTCCAGGTGAAACCGTGTACAAGAAGAAGCCGTGTTCCGCGTACACGGTATTTCCAAGCCGGTTACCGCGTAACAAGGAAGTACATGTCGTGTATGATTCATCTACATGCCGTGTACTCCAAAATTTCCAAATTAGAGAAAACACACCAAAGCCTCAGCGTGTACTTTGGAAACAAGGTGAAAAGAAATACACGTCGTGTAAATATAAACTACACGCCGTGTAATTTCCAGAAATGGAATTTCACCAGGTTTCCTCTAGTGTAAAAAGACTCGTACAAGGAATATGGATGAGAAGAATCTCAAGGAAATTCAGAAAGGAATTTAAGATACATAATTTATTAATTATAAGATCATAATTAATTTAATTCGAGCGTGACTTATCTTAAATGAAAGAGCAATTAAAAGAATTTGAATTCTAAATATGCGTAAATGTTGTTGTATGCTATGGATGATCATGAGCTAGACCAAAGACCCTTTGTATGTGTGTATGGTTTCATTTAAATTTGTTTAATTTAAATTCTTTGGACTGCGAGCCTTCTTCCAATAAAATGTAGGGCATGCGTGCCCATGGTTTCTTTAATGTAAACCCCGTTTAATGGAGGATCTCTCAAGCCAGAGGAGACGGTTCAAAATCTGAATCTGAGGCGAAACCAACCCATGAAGATACAAAGGTGGACAGGTGGGAGCTGCAAAACACGAACCATCGGGTTCAAGGTGTTTTCCCTAGGTCAGGGTTAGCTTATCAAAACCTCTAGATAAGCTAACCAATAGAATCTCGTGATCATTCCATCTTATTTTATTTTTGACTGATTTCATGGTTTATTTATTATGTATGTGTTGTCGCGATCACATAATTAATGAAATAAACAAGCATGCAAAGATGGAATAAAATAAAAAACAGACTATGCGTAAACATTATCAGAACACGGTTAATCACTTAAGAAAGCATCACTTAATATTAACAAGCATGTGATAATTCAAAACTACGCATAAAGATTAAAATCCCTCAAAACCATATTAAGTCAGACCAAGCCTTCCATTACTTGATTAAGGGCAAGACTCAATAAAACTATGTGTTTGACCAACCCTTGTTGGGACACTTACTTTTATAAAGGAAGCCCTTATGAAAATTTTTGGGTTGACTTAACCATATTGCATCAAGAGAAGTAGCCCTTGTTGTACTTGATGTAATATTGGAGGCAAGAGTTGAGGAAATCCAAGTTAGGATTTCAGGATTGGGGAGTCCACTCAACAGATCAAGGAACTGTAAGCTCACAGTTGGCAAAGACCTGCCTACCTAAATACCTTCAAATAGCTTGACCAACCCTTGTTGGGGTTATGCGAAGGGAAATATGGATCCTTGCCACTAGAAGGTCAAAGCAACTGGACATTCCGAGTTCAATGGTGAGGGCCATTGGGACTTGATAAAATAGTGGGAGAATTAATTAATTTATTATTTCTCATAAAAATGTAATCAAGAAAGTACTGATAAATCTGCTCTTTTAATTTTTAGAATCGAAATGAAAAACTCATCAACCACATTTTCTCTACGATCAATACTGGATAAAGACAATATCCTCACCAGCAGTAACTTTCAAGAATGGTTTAGGCGCCTTCGGGTTATCCTACGCCATGAACGAAAGTTTTACGTGCTGGAGTCCTCACTTCCTGATTCTCCTACCCCAGGGGTGAGTGATGAAGATTTCCTGTTCTATGATCAATATTTGAATGACGCTATCGACGTTCAATGTTTGATGCTATCATAGATTTCTAGTGAGCTCATGAAGTCTCATGAAGAAATGGATTTATATAGCATGCTCGAGCACCTCCGTGGTCTATACTAGGAGAGAGAAAGACAGGAAAGGTTTGAGATCTCCAAGGCTCTATTTCAGAGAAAGCTTGGAGAGGGTGCCCCAGCCAGGCCTCATGTAGTCAAGCTCATTGGATACATTGAGCGCTTGGAGGTTCTAGGGTTTAAACTCCCCAAAGAACTGGGTACTGATCTCATTCTTGCATCACTCTCCTAGAGCTTCTCAAACTTTGTTGTGAACTTCAATATGAACAACATTGAGAAGTCTCTGTCAGATCTTCTCATCCTCATTCGCCAAGTAGACACTGACATGAAGCGTGAAAAGCCTTCTATCCTCATGGTGAATAAAATGAAAGGGAAGGCGAAGATATTTAAGCCCAAATCTTCTTCAAGGCCTTCCAATAAAAGGAAGATCAAAGGGGATGCAAAGTAATAGGATGTTGTTTGTTTTGCATGTGGCAAGAAGGGCCACTGGAAGAAAAACTGCACCCAGCCAAGGAAGCAAGGGGAAGCTTCAGGTGCGTTTGTTATTAAATGCAATCTATCTGTTTATACTAATTGGGTATTATATGCTGCTTGTGGTGCTCACATCTGTATCCAAATACAGGAACCAAGTAGATTCAGGAAGATTGATCGAGGGGAGGTAGATCTACGAGCAGCCAACGGAGCCAGATTTGCTGTTGTAGCTGTCGGGGACTACCACCTCACATTTCCTACGGGGATGGTCTTGGTTTTGAAAGGATGTTATTATGTACCCTCTGTAACCAAAAACATTATTTCAGTATCCATATTAGATACTGATGGATTCATCTTCAAGTTTAGAAGTGTATGTTGCTATTTTTATAAAGATAGCATTTTTTTGGTTGGGAACATTTATATAACAGCCTTTATGTGTTAGACTACACAAACCAAGTAATGGAAATAGATAACAAAGTTAATTCACATGACTCATACCACACCCAACTTTGGCATCACCGGCTAGGCCATGTCAATGAGAAACGTTTAACAAAATTACATCAAGATGGGTATTTAGATTCTTTTGAACTAAAACCTCTTGGTGTATGTCATGCGTGTGTACAAGGCAAAATGACCAAAGCCACATTTAGTGGGAAAGGTCAAAGAGCTAAAGAGATTCTAGTATTAGTTCACACAGATGTGTGTGGACCATTTCCAGTTGAAGCAAGGGGTGGGTTCTCGTACTTCATAACTTTTACTGATGATTTTAATAGATATGGATATATCTATTTAATGAGGTATAAGTCAGATTATTTTGATTGGTTTAAAGAATAAAAGAATGAAGTTGAGAACCAGCTTGGTAAGAAGATTAAGAAACTCCGCTCAGACAGAGGAGGAGAATATCTTAATCAGGACTTCATTGATTTCTTACGGGAGTTTGGGATTTTATCTCAACTCACTCCCCCTTACACACTACAGTGAAATGGTTTAAGTGAAAGGAGTAACTGCACCCTGTTGGACATGGTGAGATCAATGATGATTCATGTGAGTCTTCCATTATCCTTTTGGGGATATGCATTACAAATAGCAGCACATATACAAAACCAAGTACCAACTAAATCGATAAATGGTATTCCATACGAGTTATGGAGTGGACGCAAATCCATGTTATCAAATTTACATGTGTGGGGTAGCAAAGCATTTGTTAAGGCATCTTCAGGTAACAAACTCACGCCCCGAGGCACAAAGTGTATCTTTATAGGATATCCCAAGGAAACAAGGGGATATTACCTATACAACCCCTCAGACAAAAAGGTTACAGTGGCAAGACACGTCATATTCCTTGAGAGGGAGAACATATCCAAAATAGATAGTGGGAGAGATATAGAATTAGATGAAGTCGAGGCTCAAGATACACATGATTTGGTACAAGAACAGATTCCACAAAGCCCCATGGAAGAACAATCTATTCCAGAGACACAAGAACTGCGTAGGAGCATGAGAGAGGTGAGAGAACCAGAACGATATGGTTTTCTTATCACCGAGGATGGTGACTCATTATTGGTTGACAATAATGATCCTCTTACCTACAAGGAAGAAGTTTAAGACACAGACGTTGCCAAGTGGAATGAATCCATGAATTCTGAAATGGATTCCATGCACCAAAACCAAGTCTGGATTTTGGTAGATCCTCTATTTGATGTAAATCCTATTGGTAATAAATGGGTATTCAAGAAGAAACTGTACATGGAGGGGAAATTCAGCACCTATAAGGAACGACTGGTTGCAAAAGGTTTTAGACAACGTCAAGGAATTGACTATGATGAAACCTTTTCACCGGTTGCGATGCTGAAATCCATCAGAATCCTATTGGCCATTGCTGCTTACCATGACTATGAAATTTGGAAAATGGATGTCAAAACAGCTTTCCTTAATGGGAACCTCCAGGAATATGTCTACATGACACAACCTGAAGGGTTTGTGACTCCAAAGGATGCCAACAAGGTATGCAAGTTGTAGAAATCCATTTATGGATTAAAGCAAGCATCAAGGTCATAGAACATTCATTTTGATGAAGCTATTACGGAATTTGGCTTTGTTAAGAACGAATGTGAGCCTTGTGTCTACAAAAGGTTTAGTGGAAGTGCAATCGTTTTCCTAATAGTATATGTTGATGACATATTGCTAATTGGAAACGAAGTACCTGTCTTACAGTCAGTTAAGGCATGGTTGCATAAATGATTCTCCATGAAAGACTTGGGCGAGGCGGCATATATTCTTGGGATCAAGATCCATCATGATAGATCCAAGAGAATGCTGGGCCTGAGTCAAAGTACATACATTGACAAGATACTGAAGAGATTCAGTATGGAACAGTCCAAGAGGGGATTGTTGCCAGTGTCACATGGCATTCATCTTTCCAAGAAAATGTGCCCTCAGACACATGAGGAAAGAAAGAGGATGGCAAGGATCCCTTACGCATCCGCGATTGGGTCAGTCATGTATGATATGCTATGTACGAGTTTAGATGTTGCTTACGCATTAAGTGTGGTAGGCAGATATCAAGTTGATCCAGGACACCGCCATTGGATGGCAGTCAAGACTATCCTTAAGTATCTGAGGTGTACTAAGGATATGTTCCTGGTTTATGGAGGAGATGAGGAACTAGTCATCAGAGGACATGTAGATGCTAGTTTCCAGACTTATCAAGATGACATGAAGTCACAGAATGGATACATCTTCAGTTTGAATGGAGGTACAGTAAGCTGGAAAAACTCAAAACAAAGTGTGGTGGCAGATTCTACAGCGGAGTCCGAGTATATCACAGCTTCTGAGGCAGCTAAAGAAGCAGTATGGATGTGAATCTTCATCCAAGAGATGGATGTTGTACCGAGCAGTAAAGATCCTATCACACTCTATTGTGATAATACTACAGCGGTGGAACTTGCAAAAGATCCAAGGTCACATCAGCAGACAAAGCACATACTTTGGAAGTATCATCTCTTGAGGGATTTTTCTCAGAGAGGTGAAGTTGCAGTGAGCAGTATTTCCACGGAAGACAATGTGGCGGACCCATTGACTAAAGCCTTGACTCAGCAGAAACATGATCATCATGTGAGGTATAGCGGACTAAAAGTCGTAGGCAGTTGGCTCTAGTCCAAGTGGGAGTTTGTAAGGGTTGGTGTCCTCAGAACCAACTATTTTGTACTTTGATTACATGAATATTCACTTATTATATATTGTTCATTGTTCTTCATGACTATAATATAATAATGTCTTGGAAAATATTTGTTGCATTAATAAGGTCATAGAAGATCCCCGCTATGATGAGAACCTTGAAATGCTATAACAATATTCTTAAATAAATTTCTATGGTTGGATTACATACTATGATAGGACACATAGTATACACACCGTCATGTGCGAGTACTTGTAAGAAGACGAGACTCTCTCTCATGGAGTCCGCACTTGATAATCTCCAAGATGGGAGATTATGAGAACAGACCCTCCAGTAGTAATTCTGCATGTCTTGGTGTCGTCGGATATTGTTATCTGCGAGCGTGTGTAATGGTCCTTAGACTGGATGTCACACCCATCATTTCTAATTTATTTATTTTATTAATTTACTTTTCGTCGGGTAATTCGGGTCGAAACCTGACTTAAGATTTTGAGTTCTTTGTGTTTTGGTCTTGTTTGGTCCAGCGTAACGCGGTCGAAGATGAGCGGCATCGCTTGGTTCGTCGCGCGGCCCCGCTGGGTTCACCGCATGCCTTGTCGATGTTTAATTAATGAAATAAAATGACTTAACAATTGTTTTAATAATAATAATCATAATAATGTCATTTAAGATTATTATTATTATTATTATTATTATTATTATTATTTCTATTTTAGTTTATTACAATTATTATTGTTTTGTTAATTTTTATTATTATTGTTATTATTATCTTAATTGATATACTTTTAATTTTATTTTAGTGTTATCAAATGAGTTTATTATTTTTATCCTCATTATTCATATTCCAGTTTATTATTATTATTATTATTATTATTATTATTATCATTATTATTATTATTATTTTACTTATTTTATTTGTTTTATTTCTTTTTATCTTTATTCCCCCCCCCCCGTTTTTTTTTGCTTAGGGCTTCGCCCCTCTTTTTTTTCCTTCTCGAATCGCGTTTTCCCCTCTCCTACGCGCTGCTCTCCCTTCACCCTTCCTGCTCGTACCGCCCCCTCTTTGGACTCCTCCTCTTCCTGCACCGCTTCCCTCTGGCAACACACACCCCTCCGGCGACCTTCCGTTGCCCCGGCTCCCTTGCTCCGCCTCACGTCGCCCCCATGAGCCCTCCTCAGCTCGAGCCGCCGCGCGGACCCCCGCCTCACCCTTGGTCGGCCTTCCTTGACCATCCAGCCTCCTTACCAGCCAGCGCCAGCCTCTCACCTCGCACCACGCCCCCCTCCTTCTCCGGCCAGCACCACCGTCGCACCACCCTGCACCCCTCAGACACCAGTTGTGCCGCCCCCTGCTGCCCTTGCCGCAACCTCTGGCGACCCACTCTTTGTAGGGTTTAGTTTTCCTCTTTTATTCATTTTGTTTGTTTATTTTCTTTCTATCATTTTAGGTTGTGTTTAGGGGGTTTAAATATTTTGTCATTTGGGGTTTAATTTGGTGGGTTTTTGGGGGGAATTTTCCTTGTTTTGATTTCGCGCTAGGTTGTTGGAGGTGCGGTTGACGTGCGACGGTCGTTGCGCACCATGGTTGTGAAGTCTGCTCTGACAAGGTAGGTGGTTCCATGCCTTGACATCTCTTAGATAATTTAATTTGGCTATTTATTTAATTTAATATGTTCTATGATTTAATAGTGTGATGCGATCTATGTTTAGAATGGTTTGGCATGCTCGTTTGATGAAATCGAATTTCTGAAATAGTATGGTCTTGTTGTTTATATGTTTGTCAATCTATAAATGATTGTTTGTGCTTTATAGGTTGGGAAAAAATGCGTTTTAAAAATTATTTGACATGCATGCGTTATAAAAATTTCACTTTCTTTAGAAATGCTCATGTTTTTCATTTTGACCTTATTGGGGTGAATCCTAAAATTGTTTAATCAACTGTTTATATGGTGAAAATGAGGTTTTAGAATATTTGAGTGTGAAATTGATTTTAAAATGGTCTTTTCACGTAAAAATCTGTGTTGTTTTGGTGAAATGTTTTCAAGTTGGGTTCTAGGTGATGTTTTGTTGGTGTGAACTTAGTTTTTAAGGGTAATTGAGTTGGGTATGTCTAAATGTGGATTTTTAATGTGTAACGAATCATTTTAAGCATGTTGGCTTTGTTTTGTTTTTTTTTGTGAAAAAAAATGGTGTATTGTAAATAATGGTGGCTTCTTCAAAGCGGTTTTTGGTGTGGAGTCTTCTTGGGTTCTCTTGAAATGATTTCAGAGATAGCTCAAATTATTTGTTGACTTATTTAGATGGTGTGAAAGTGATATTTTTTTTAGAAGTTGAGTAAGCGTTTGTTTTTAAAGTAGTACTTTTTTATGTAAAATGAGACATGTTTTTGGTGTAAACCCTTCTTATGTTGCTTGGTGGTGTTTTATGAGAGGTGCAGATGGTTCAAATAATTGTGTAGTTGGTGTGAAACTAGTTTGAAGGACAATTTATTAAGCAAGTGGTTTGAACGACTCTCTTATTTTTCAATTGGGTGTGTTTATTTGTGTCACCCCTTGTTGTGTTATTTAAATAATGATTTCTATGTTGTGCGAATTGTTTATGTTCTTCTTTGAGTGTTTCCAAATGTGGATTTGCGAAATGATTACGTAACGACATATATATTTTTGGAAAGGTGTTTTGGTGTGCGTGAGTTTTTGAAATGTTGTTTGGGTATGCAAATGGTGAATTTTGTGTGCAATATCTTTATTGGTCTGCGATATGAGAAAGAAATATATTATGTGAATGTGGAACTTGATTGAGCACAAGGGAAAACCCCGGGTATCTAGGTGGGAGGACTAGAACTAGTGCGCTAGTGATCCGGAGTGGTATCATCCCTGTTTCACTTATCTGGATTGACGATTGCAACACTAACTAAACATATGAACATCTGAGGGTCATGGCCTTCTAAGCCACGTGTTCTGAGGGTCGTGACCTTCTAAGCCATGTTTTCTTAGGGTCGTGGCCTTCTAAGCCACGTTTCACCGAGACACGAGGTTCTAGGGTCCCACTCGAGCTAGATAAACCTTAGGGGATTTACCCATAGTGCTCTACCATCTATGGAGTGGTTCCTTCCATTGGCATATGGAGGACCACTTGTGTGTGTGTGTGTGTGTGTGTGTGTGTGTGTGTGTGTGTGTGTGTGTGTGCCTATAATGAACTTTTTCTCTTCCTCTTTAAAATCGTATTTGTGAAATGAGTTCTTTCTAATGTTTTTCTTTAGCATTTATCTTGTAAATGTTTTCTTTAAAAGCATTTTGAAAGTATAATTTTGAATAAGCACTTTAAATTGTCTTTTGATGTTGTGGCATAGAACCTTTTCTCGGTGGCATCCTACTGGGATTTTAGCTCACACCTTACATACACCCTTGGGTGTATGTAGATTTTTTTTCTTCTATATTCCAGGTTGTGACTTCGTGGTCAGTGATGGTGGTTCAGGTTACAGTTGGTCTTCTCATGCAGAATAGTGTTGATGTGGCCTCTCTTCTACCGGGAGGGTTGAGTATGAGTTTTAGTTTCTGCTGCCGTCTTTTCTTTTTAGTTATTGTTTCGAGTTATAGAACTTAAACCTGTTCATAGTTTAAAGTCGTGTTTGGTTGTCTATTTCTAGTTTCAGTTTATTTATCTGGCAAGTTGTTTTTCTATCTTTTATTTCGGGTAAATCGTTCCCATGTAATTTTTGACACCCGAGCACTTGTGTCAGCCCGTGGGGATCGAGAACGCCCTTCGGGCCATGTCGCGGACCGGGTTGGGCACCGGGTCGGATGGCGACCCGGCCTGGTTCGTGTCAAAATGGTATCAGAGGAGCAGGTTTGCTCTTTTGGGTTGTTTTCTTTCAGGATAGAGTCACGGTAGACTTGAGTTAAGGTTGTCGGGACTCGACGTTCTAACTACGAGCAATGTGCCTGGCCAGCACACCTCGTGGCGGGACTCGAGTTACCAAAGTATGTTGAGGTTTGTCTGAGTTTTTGGTCCTTGCGGATGATCGTGTCTAAGGGAAATAAAAAGGGAGTAAGTTCAGTGGTCTTAGTGAGCTCGCAGGGTCTGGAAAGCCTTGTGGAGCCGGGGACACTGTCCTAAAATACTCTCTGTGGCCAGTGGCATGATCGGCGTATGGCCGCCAACCATATTTTCCAATCACCCACTATCCCTAGTTTCCTCCTGCTTTGCTTCTCGTCTCTTTGTTTTGGAATTGTGAGATTTGGTTTTTAAGTAAAAATGTTTTGGTCTTGTAAAATCTTTCAAGTGAAGCGCTTTAAAAATGAAATGGTGTGTGAGGTTTGAAAAGTGTGGGTTGGATGTTTTGGTTTTGAAAAAAAAAAGAAAGGTTTGGTTTTGATCATTAACGCTCTCATGGGAAACAACATGCATGAGTGTATAAGAAAAAGGAAATGGTTAATGGCAGGAGCGGATGAGTTCCTGGATGGACATGAGGTGGGTGCTGATGCGGCACGAGAACATGCATGTGCGGGTCTCATGGGACACCATTGGCGTTTGTGCAACCCACTGGGTTTGCTTATTTTAAAAATGTTTTGTTAAAAGAAAAATTTGGTGTTTTAGTAAACGGTGTTTGTGTAGTGTGTCTTTGTGTTTTTGAAAGGTTGGATGTGAGGCGTTTCAAGCCGAGAATACTTTTTGACTAATTTGTGTCCTGAGTTTGAATTTTTATTTGTAAGTTGGTATGCAAGCGTGTAGCTAGTTAATTCTTTTGAAAAGAACATCGGGGGTCCCTTGGATTGGTTTCCCCTGCACGTTTGGTGTTCACTTGTGGTATGTCTTGACCGTTGGACTAGTTTGGTTTGGTCCATGGTTTTCTTTCTTGACTAGTGTATGCCCCCCCCCCCCATAAAGCGTTGACATGTGATTGAAGTACGACTACGGGTAATTCCCCATTGGTCGGCACTCCAGTTGATCGAAGGACTCTCTTTTTGAATTCTAGAATTGAACCCACCTCTCCTTTTTTCAACTAAGTGGATCCTCTCTCAGCGGGATGACATATGCGAGGGGAGTTGAATAGAGTTTTGGTTTCTTTGAGTTGTCTGAGTCGTCGGGTATAAAATTTGACGTTGTTGTGTTTGAAGGTTTCCCCTAGAAACGGAAAAAGGAAATCCAGCGGGGAAGGGTGAAGGCGGTTCAGAATTTTCAGTGTTGACCAATGTCTTGAAGGGCTTTGTAGTATTTTCATCGGTTGCAAGGGTCATGTTCGGCGACGCCTTGTAGTGTAAGTTCTCTTTGATTGTCAAGGGTGAAGTTTGACCTCATTAATTTGAAAGTTCTATTTGGAAACGGTAAAGGTGATTCCAGTGGGGAAAAGGTGGAAGCAGCCTAGAGTGGTCGGTGCGGGACACTATTCTAAATGACCTTTGGTCCTTTGTTGGTTTCGTTTAAGAAAGGGTCTACGTTAGGCCACTAGTGTGGCATACCTAGTCACATGGGGATGCTACGATCAATTGTAGGAATCACGTGTTGTTTAAGACTCAGTTTGAAGTCCCTCTCTGTATAATGTTTCTCTCAACAGCAATGGTCATGTTCAGGTGACGAGTTGTGGTGTCGTGTTCTCATCCAGTGTGACAAAGGGTGATGTGCATGCACCATTTCAGCTCTTTTGTTGGTGAATGTTCCGTGTATGATCGGTTGGGTGTCGTAATGTATTGTGTTTTCTGGTGTCGCCTCGATTGCAGTGTGGTTGCATGTGACACCAAAAGGAGAAGCTCCGTTCAGGAGTCTTCAATGCCTGACTGTGAGGCAGAAGATGCTTCAAACATCAGGGCTCCAGCAATAGGCCTTGGAGTGAAGCTGGCGCGTGGTCAGGAACCCCGAGAGTGTATGAGACCCCGACCTTATTTCTGTCATCAGTGTTAAAATTAGAGGCGGTTTAAATTGTTTCTATGTTTGTTCCGCTCCGAATGAGCCATCTGGTTGTGTAAGGCTTTCGTGTCTATGCAGAGGCATGTTCTCCTTGACGCCTTAAAGTCTTGGGGGTTGCGTCCCACTGGATGCAATCACTTTAGTGGTTCTTATGGGAGTCTATTGGATAAATATGTCTCAAATTTGAATAATGCTCATCCAGGAATGTGGAAATGATGGTTTGTCTTGGGTCATGCTTTTGACGCCCCGGTAGTCGGGCCCCTCCCTCCCTGCCCCTTGTGGTGGGGTGTTTGGTCACCATCAAGAATTTTTCAATGTTATGTATCCTCTGTTCGTTCTAATGGCGGCGAGACCCATGACGGGTCTTGCACAAAAGACTCTAGAATAAATCAGTGTTGGCCTTTCCTTAACGGTGGGGAGTCCACCCAGACCTCCCCATATTCGTTTTCCTGTCTCATCCTGGGCATTGGTAGGTTCTTAATGGTGGGGAGACCCACATTGGGTCTCACACGAATATCTCTAGAATGAATCAGTGCTGGACTTTTCTTTAATGGTAGGGAGTCCGCTCGACCATCCCCGTGTCATTTCTCCAGTCTCGTCTCAAGTGTGAGTGAGTTCCAAATGGTGGGGAGCCCCTCGGGCCTCCCCATGTTGATCTATAGCTTCTGTTTTTAAATATGGATTGGTGAAAAGTGATAAGAGTGTTCCATGGACATGGTTTGAACTTGTTGTTCTTTCTATCCAAATGGTGTGGGTTTTCATTTAATGATGTTTGAGATGTTTCGGCTTGTGAAGTTGGTTTCCGTGGGTAGGAGGGTTCCCTTCCCCGGTCAGTCAACTGGAGGCATTCTAGCTCTTCGGGGCAGGAGACACATATCAGTATGTTTTTTATATGAGTTCCTCGAAGTTGTATTTGAATCACTTTCTTTGAGCACGATACTTTTGTCTCTCTTTGCTTGGATGTTGTGGTTATCCCTTTTTGACCTTAAGGGAGAGTGGTTTTCTACTCTGGGGTTTGGTTTTAGTTTGTGGCTTTTCGGGGACGGAAAGCTTTATGGTGGGGAGAATTGTCACACCCGTCATTTCTAATTTATTTATTTTATTAATTTACTTTGCTTTGGGTAATTCGGGTCGAAACCTGACTTAAGATTTCGAGTTCTTTGTGTTTTGGTCTTGTTTGCGTCCAGCGTAATGCGGTCGAAGCTGAGCGGCCTCGCTTGGGTCGTCGCGCGGCCCCGCCGGGTCCACCGCATGCCTTGTCGATGTTTAATTAATGAAATAAAATGAATTAACAATTGTTTTAATAATAATAATCATAATAATGTCATTTGAGATTATTATTATTATTATTATTATTATTATTATTTCTATTTTAGTTTATTACAATTATTATAGTTTTGTTAATTTTTATTATTATTGTTATTATTATCTTAATTGATATACTTTTTATTTTATTTTAGTGTTATCAAATGAGTTTATTATTTTTATCCTCATTATTCATATTCCAGTTTTATTATTATTATTATTATTATTATTATTATCATTATTATTATTATCATTATTATTATTATTATTTTACTTATTTTATTTGTTTTATTTCTTTTTATCTTTATCCCCCCCCCCCGTTTTTTTTTGCTTAGGGATTCGCCCCCCTTTTTTTTCCTTCCCAAATCGCGTTTTCCCCTCTCCTGCGCGCCGCTCTCCCTTCACCCTTCCTGCTCGCGCCGCCCCCTCTTTGGACTCCTCCTCTTCCTGCACTGCTTCCCTCCAGCAACGCACACCCCTCCGGCGACCTTTCGTCGCCCCGGCTCCCCTGCTCTGCCTCGCGTCGCCCCCATGAGCCCTCCTCAGCTCGAGCCGCCACGCGGACCCCCGCCTCACCCTTGGTCGGCCTTCCTCGACCAGCCAGCCTCCTTACCAGTCGGCACCGGCCTCTCACCTTGCACCACGCCCCCCTCCTTCTCCGGCCAGCACCACCGTCGCACCACCCTGCACCCCTCGGACACCAGCTGTGCCACCCCCTACTACCCTTGCCGCAACCTCCGGCGACCCACTCTTTGTAGGGTTTAGTTTTCCTCTTTTATTCATTTTGTTTGTTTATTTGCTTTCCAGCATTTTAGGTTGTGTTTAGGGGGTTTAAATATTTTGTCATTTGGGGTTTAATTTGGTGGTTTTTTTGGGGAATTTTCCTTGTTTTGATTTCGCGCTAGGTTGTTGGAGGTGCGGTTGACGTGCGATGGTCATTGCGCACCATGGTTGTGAAGTCTGCTCTGATAGGGTAGGTGGTTCCATGCCTTGACATCTCTTAGATAATTTAATTTGGCTATTTGTTTAATTTAATATGTTCTATGATTTAATAGTGTGATGCGATCTATGTTTAGAATGGTTTGGCATGCCCGTTTGATGAAATCGAATTTCTGAAATAGTATGGTCTTGTTGTTTATATGTTTGTCGTTGTATAAATGATTGGTTGTGCTTTATAGGTTGGGAAAAAATGCGTTTTAAAAATTATTTGACATGCATGCGTTATAAAAATTTCACTTTCTTTATAAATGATCATGTTTTTCATTTCGACCTTATTGGGGTGAATCCTAAAATTGTTTAATCAACTGTTTATATGGTGGAAATGAGGTTTTAGAATAGTTGAGTGTGAAATTGATTTTAAAATGGTCTTTTCACGTAAAAATATGTGTTGTTTTGGTGCAATGTTTTCAAGTTGGGTTCTAAGTGATGTTTTGTTGGTGCGAACTTAGTTTTTAAGGGTAATTGAGTTGGGTATGTCTAAATGTGGATTTTTAATGTGTAGCGAATCATTTTAAGCGTGTTGGCTTTGTTTTGTTTTGTTTTTTGTGGGAAAAAAATGGTGTCTTGTAAATAATGGTGGATTCTTCAAAGAGTTTTTTGGTGTGGAGTCTTCTTGGGTTCTCTTGAAATGATTTCAAAGATAGCTCAAATTATTTGTTGACTTATTTAGATGGCGTAAAAGTGATATTTTTTTAGAAGTTGAATAAGCATTCGTTTTTAAAGTAGTATTTTTTTATGTAAAATGAGACATGTTTTTTGTGTAAACCCTTCTTATGTCGCTTGGTGATGTTTTATGATAGGTGCAGATGGTTCAAATAATTGTGTATTTGGTGTGAAACTAGTTTGAAGGACAATTTATTAAGCAAGTGGTTTGAACGAATCTCTTATTTTTCAATTGGGTGTGTTTATTTGTGTCAGCCCTTGTTGTGTTATTTAAATAATTATTTCTATGTTGTGCGAATTGTTTATGTTCTTCTTTGAGTGTTTCCAAATGTGGATTTGCGAAATGATTACGTAACGACAGATATATTTTTTGGAAAGGTGTTTTGGTGTGCGTGAGTTTTTGAAATGTTGTTTGGGTATGCAAATGGTGAATTTTGTGTGCAATATCTTGATTGTTCTGCGATATGAGAAAGAAATATATTATGTGAATGTGGAACTTGATTGAGCACAAGGGAAAACCCCGGGTATCTAGGTGGGAGGACTAGAACTAGTGAGCTAGTGATCCGGAGTGGTATCGTCCCTATTTCACTTAGCTGGATTGACGATTGCAACACTAACTAAACATGTGAACATGTGAGGGTCGTGGCCTTCTAAGCCACGTTTCACCGAGACACGAGGTTCTAGGGTCCCACTCAAGCTAGATGAACCTTAGGGGATTTACCCATAGTGCTCTACCATCTATGGCGTGGTGCCTTCCGTTGGCATATGGAGGACCACTTGGGTGTGTGTGTGTGTGTGTGTGTGTGTGTGTGAGTTTGTGTGTGTGTGCCTATAATGAACTTTTTCTCTTCCTCTTTAAAATTGTATTTGTGAAATGAGTTCTTTCTAATGTTTTTCTTTAGCGTTTAGCTTGTAAATGTTTTCTTTAAAAGCATTTTGAAAGTATAATTTCGAATAAGCACTTTAAATTGTCTTTTGATGTTGTGGCATGGAACCTTTTCTCGGTGGCATCCTACTGGGCTTTTAGATCACACCCAACATACACCCTTGGGTGTATGTAGATTCTGTTTCTTCTGTATTCTAGGTTGTGACTTCATGCTCAGTGATGGTGGTTCAAGTTACAGTTGGTCTTCTCATGCAGAATGGTGTTGATGTGGCCTCTCTTCTGTCGGGAGGGTTGAGTATGAGTTTTAGTTTCCGCTGCCGTCTTTTCTTTTTAGTTATTGTTTCGAGTTGTAGACCTTAAACATGTTCATAGTTTAAAGTCATGTTTGGTTGTCTATTTATAGTTTCAGTTTATTTATCTGGCTAGTTGTTTTTCTATCTTTTATTTCGGGTAAATCGTTCCCATGTAAGGTTTGACACCCGGGAATTTGTGTCAGCCCGTGGGGATCGGGAATGCCCTTCGGGCCATGTCGCGGACCGGGTTGGGCACCGGGTCGGATGGCGACCCGGCCTGATTCGTGACACTGGAAGATTATCATTAACTCATGTCATGACTCGCGCACTTAGATTTACTGACGAAAACCGTCACGCAGACAGTTGGCGGAAAGTAGGGTATGTTGGGTGCGTCACGAGTGACATGTAGTTAATGGATAAGTCGATGAAGGATTTGTCCCTTCCATTTATGGAAGTTGATATCTCGTCCCTTTGATTGAAATAGAACTGTCGCATTAAATTCCATGGCCATGGTGTAAACGACGAGTTTATTTCAGGTAGTCAAAGAACAAAGGATCAATCATATAGGTTTATGGCACTTCCATGAAACCTTCTTGATGAGATATTGAGACAAAGGGATTAAATTACACAGTAAGCGTTCGTATGAGGTGATACGTCAATGCGGCGTCAACTTCTTTCTCTTAGGTGCCTTGACCCGTTGCTAGACAGTAATCTTGGACTTTAGGCAAGCCCGCCTAATGCCAACGAGAAAGAGGCCTAGAGGGTCACACACTAAGTGTATCCAAGTATCTCAAGTTGAATAAAGATTATTCTCGTATGTGGTTTAATAATTATTCAAGTAATCCTAAGTTGTTTTAAATGATGGAGGAAAAATAAAATAAAACAAGTACACGTCATGTATTATAAAATGTACATGCCGTGTAGTTTTATTTTGGAAAGGAAATGAATAAATGAAAACAAGATATACACACCGTGTACATTTAATGTACACGCCATGTAGTTTTTCCAGTCGGGATTTTAAGGATATAATATCGTTTTATTAAATGATATTTATTATAATCGGTGTGAGCGCGTGTCAAGGAATTAATTATTCGACATGGGGGTTTTCAATAAGAGTTAATGAAATAAATGAAATGCGTAATGCGTTTATTTATTGTCATAACTCTACAACCTCAAACTCGATTATAAATATCCTCACAACCCCAACTCTTTTCCTACACAAGAGAATCGTTGTGCACAACATCTCTGGAGAATTATTTCAAGGCCGAAAGAACCTCTTCCTCCAAGAACGCTCTCATGACCGAGAGAGATCCTCTTCCATCAGATCAAGATGATCTAAGGAGGACAACGCAAGCAAAGGCTTCTCCACGCTAGCACCCGGAGAATCCTTTGGCGACGTCCAGAGATACGAGGTACACGTGTGGATCACCGCTAGAGGGAGTCTACACTTGGCTTCTGCGACGCAACGACGGATCACATCGACAATTTGATCAAGAACATCAATGAAAAAAGAACACCCAAAAGGTATTTCTTTATAATTAATTAAATTAATTATAATCAACCTGTAACGATCCTTATTTGTGGTTCCGGGACAAACCATCTTCTTTGTCTTTTTCTATGATTCGATCCGTGGAGACTGGCGTTTATCGTCATATTGATCCCGGATTGATCATTGCTAATGACAAAAATCCAAGTGGGCACATCCACCCATGCGCTTTCGCTGCGCCCGGAACCTTCAGTTACTTCACATGACTCATACCACACCCAACTTTGGAATAACTGGCTAGGTCATGTAAATAAAAAACGCTTCACAAAATTACATCAAGATGGATATTTAGATTATTTCAAATTGAACCCACTTGGTGTATGTCACGCATGTTTATAAGGAAAAATGGAAAAAATCCCCATTTAGTAGGAATGGTGAAAGGGATAAAGAGCTTCTTGAATTAGTTCATAACGATGTGTGTGGACCATTTCATGTTGAATCATGGGGTGGGTACTCATACTTTATAACTTTTACTGATGATTTTAGTAAATATGGATATATTTACTTAATGAGGTATAAGTCAGATTCTTTTGATAAATTCAAGGAATACAAGAATTAAGTTGAGAAATATATTGGTAGGAAGATTAAGAAACTCTACTCAGACTGTGGTGGAGAATATCTTAATCAAAACTTTATTGATTACTTACGGGAGTTTGGGATCCTATCTCAATTCACTCCTTACATGCCTCAGTGTAATGGTGTAAGTGAAAGGAAGAACTGCACCTTGTTGGACATGGTGAGATCAATGATGATCTATGTGAGTCTTCCATTATCCTTTTGGGGATATGCGTTAAAAACAACAGCACACATTCTAAACCAAGTACCAACTAAATTGATATATTGTATTCCATATGAATTTTAGAGCGGAAGAAAAAACATGTTATTGAATTTACATGTATGGGGAAGCGAAGCATTTGTTAAGGCCTCTTCAGGTGAAAAACTTTCACCACAATGCACAAAGTGTACCTTTATAAGATACCCTAAGGAAACAAGGGGATATTACCTATACAACCCCTTGGAAAAAAATGTTACAGTGGCAAGACACGCCATATTCCTTAAGAGGGAGAACATCTCTAAAAGACATAGTGGGAGCGAGATAAACTTTGATGAAGTCGAGGATCAACACACAAGAGTTGGTACGGGATTAAATTCCATAAAGCCCCACGCAAGAAGAAACTATTCCAGATATACAAGTACTATGTAGGAGTACAAGAGAGGTTAGAGAACCATAATAGTATGGTTTTCTAGTTACTGAGGATAGTGACTCATTATTAGTTGATAATAATGATCCTCTAGACAACAATGAAGTAGTGAGTGGAACATATTTTTCCAAGTGGAAAGAAGCCATGAATTCTGAAATGGATTCCATGTACCAAAACCAAGTCTATATTTTGGTACATCCTCTAGTGGATGTAAATTCCGCTGGTTACAAATGGGTATTCAAGAAGAAACTGGACATGGAAGGACAAGTGGATACCTATAAGGCATGAATAGTTGTAAAAGGGTTTAAACAGTGTCAAGGAATTGAATACAATTAAACCTTTTCACCAGTTTCAATGCTGAAATCCATCAGAATTCTACTTATCATTACGACTTACCATGACTATGAGATTTGGTGAATGGATATCAAAAACAACCTTTCTTAATGGGAGCCTTCGAGAAGATGTCTACATGACACAACATGAAGGGTTTGTGACTCAAAAAGATTCCAATAATAAATGAATGTTGTGAAAAAAAACATTTATAGATTAAAGCAAGCATTCAGGTCATGGAACATTCATTTTGATAAAGTCATAACGGAATTTGGTTTTATAAAGAACGAATGTGAACCTTGTGTATACAAATGGTTTAGGGGGAGTGCATTAATTTTCTTAATAGTATATGTTGATGAAATATTACTTATTGAAAATGAAATACTAGTCTTACAGTCTGTTAAGGTGTAGTTGAATAAATTTTTTTCCATAAAAGATTTGGGTGAGGCAGCATATATTCTTGGGATCAAGATCCATCGTGATAGATCCAAGAGGTTGTTCGGCCTAAGTCAAAGTATATACATTGAAAATATATTGAATAGATTCAGTATGGAACAATCCAAGATGGTATTGTTGCTATCGTCACATAGCATTCATCTTTTCAAGAAAATGTGACCTCAGACCCATGAGGAAAGAAATAGAATGGCAAGGATTCATATATGCATCAGTAATTGGATCAGTCGTGTATGTTATGCTATGTACTATGCTATATGTCACCTACGCATTAAGTGTGGTAGGTAGATATCAAGTTAATCCAGGTGACCACCATTGGATGGAACTCAAAACTATCCTTAAGTATCTAAGGTGTACTAATGATGTGTTCCTAGTTTATGGATGAGATGAGGAACTAGTCATCAGAAGATATGCAAATGCTAGTTTCCAAACTGATCAAGATGACATGAAGTCACAAACAGGATACATCTTCACTTTGAATGGAGGTGTTGTGAGCTGGAAAAGCTCAAAGATGACTGTGGTCGTAGATTCTACAACAGAGTCCAAGTATATTGTGGATTCTGAGGTAGCTAAAGAAGTTGTTTGGATATGCGGTTTTGTCCAAGATCTTAATGTGGTACCTAGCATTAAAGATCTCATCACACTCTATTGTGATAATACTCCAACAGTGGCTCTCGCAAAAGAGTCATGGTCACATCAGAGGACGAAGTGCATACTTTAGAAGTATCATCTCTTGAGGGATTTTTCTCAGAGAAGTGAGGTTGTAGTGAGAAGTATTTCCACAGAAGACAATGTGGGGGACCCCTTGACTAAATATTTGACTTAGTAGAAACATGATTATCATGTGAGGTCTAGAGGAGTAAAAGTCATTGGAAGTTGGCTCTAGTCCAAGTGGGAGTTTGTTAGAGTTGGTTTCCTAGAACAAACTATTTGTACTTTGATTACATGAATATTTGATGTGTTAAATATTAAATTAAACATTTTATTATATATTGTTCATTTTTATGCATGAATTTAATGTAATAATGTCCTAGAGTATTTTTCATATTGATAAGGTTATAGTATTTCCCCGCTATGATGAGAAACTTGAAGTGCTATGATAATATTCTTAATATAGTTCTATGGTTGGATAACATGCTATAATAAAACACATGGTATACATATCGTCAGGTGCGAGTACTCATACGAAGATGAGACTTCTTCTCATGAAGTTTTCACTTGGTAATCTCCAAGATGGGAGATTATGATAACGGACTTGCCAGTAAGAATTCTGCATGTCTTGGTGTCATTGGATATTCCTATCTGTGAGCGTGTGTAATGGTCCATAGACTTTAATATTATCATTAATGCATGTCATGAATCATGCACTTAGATTTGTTGACGAAAACTGTCATGTCATATGTTGGCGGGAAGTAGGGTACGTTGGGTGCATCACGAATGACATGTTATTGATGGATAATTCAAGGAAGGATTTTTCTCTTCCATATTTATAGAAGTTGATATCTCGACCCTTTGATTGAAATAGAATCGTCATCCTAAATTTCATGGTTATGGTGTAACGACGAGTTTATTTCAGATAGTCAAAGAATGATGTATCAAGCATATAGGTTGATGACACTGTCATGAAACCTGCTTGATGAGATATTGTAATAAAGGGATTATATTTCACAGTGAGCATTTGTATGTGGTTATCATCATTGAGACTTTAAGTTCTTTCTCTTGGATGTCTTGACCTATTGCTAGACAGTAATCTTGGACTTTAGGCAAATCCACCTAATGCCAACAAGAAAGAATCCTAGAGAGTTGCACACTAAGTGTTTCTGTTGGTCTCGATTAAATTCTATTTGAATTTAATTAATGAAATAAATATTATTCTTATGAATGAAGGATAATTTTATTCAAGTTATATCAATCACGTAAATTAAATGAATATTTATTCACCTGATTGTGAATAAAATATATTTTTTATTTTATTGAATATTTAATAAATATTTATTTACTAGTTTTTGAATAAAATATTTATTTAAGAGAATAAAATATTTATTCAGGTGTTTAATAAATGCAAGAGGAGTTCAAACGAACCAAGGTCATGTCAGGTGATAAAATAATTATTTACGTGTCGGTAAATATTATTTATTCATTTTGCGCAAGTTAGCGAACCACAAAATAATAATAATATTATTATTATTATTATTATTATTATTATGTGGCATGGGATTTCATTAATGGTTATAATTATATTTAATGGTTGTTATGCAATTAAATTTTGTAACTAAAATCTCAACTCTATAAATAGACGACTATGTCTATTGTGTAAAGCATTCGAAACCAATTCCAAGTTTGGGAATAGAGAATTGTTGTGCACAACAAATTCTCTCTCGACTCCTCATCTCTCCCTCTCAAGAACAAAAAACCCAAGAGAGAATTTCTTCAAGACCGAAGAACAAATGATTAAGAATGAACAACACAAGATATTTGAATTGTCGCGCTAGCACCCGGAGAATCGGTGGCGTTGCTCGGAGACCATTGTAGCACGTGTGGATCACCACAAGAGGGATTAAACCCTTGAACCCTCACAAGCGCAATGAAGGCAATCCAGAAGGGCCTTTTCAGACGATCAACAATCATCAATGAAAAAAGTTCCTAAGCCGAGATATTTATTTCTTCAGATATTAAATAAATAAATTATAAATTTGACGTGTAAGATCCTCGCACTTGGTTTTGAGAAACGATTATTAAAAGAAATTTTAATATATCATCCACTATCACAATGCTTCTACTACGCCTGGTTCTGACAGTATCCTCATGGATGACGGTGATGCAGGAGGAACTTAAATCCCTGCACAAGAACAAGACTTGAGATTTTGTTCTATTACCTTATGGAAGGAAAGCTATCAAAAATAAATGGGTATTTAAGATCAAGTGGGATGAAAAGGACCAGGTGGAAAGATATCATGCAAGACCATTGGTCAAAGGATATGCTCAAAAATAAGGTATTGATTTTAATGAAATATTTTCTCCTATTGTTAGATTGACGATTGTTCGGATAGTTATGGCAATGTGTGTTACATACAGTTTACATCTAGAGTAGCTGGACGTGAAGACTCATTTTCTCCATGGTGATCTTGATCAAGATATCTATATGCTCCAACCGAAAGGTTTTTTAGAAGAAGACAAAGAGAGCTTGGTTTGCAAGTCAAAAAAAAATTTATACGGTCTCAAAAGGAAGCATCGAGGTGTTGGTATAAGAGATTTGATTATTATATCATTAGCCTTGGATACATCATACTTCATTCAGATCCTTGTGCATGTTTCAGGGGTTTGGATGGTAATGATTTCATCATTCTTCTGTTGTATGTGGATGATATGTTGGTTGCAGGCCCCAAAAAAGATTAGATCTAGGAGACAAAGACGTGATTGGATAGAGAATTTGATATGAAGGATTTGGGGCTAGAAAACAAGATTCTTGGGATGCAGATTTACCAAGACAGAAATAATGGGAAGATTTGGTTATCGTAGAAGAATTACTTAAGAAATGTCTTGAAATGCTTCAACATGCAAGACTGTAAGTTAATCTCTACCCCACATTACCATAGAATCGGCTTTACATAGCGCCGCCTTTTAACAGCGCTAAAAAATCACTGATAAAGGGGGTACCGTTATCAACGCTGAAAAAACGATGTTAAAAGGTATTCTTATCAACGCTAAAAAAAGCAGTGATAAAAGTACTCATTTATCAATGCTTTTTATTAACTCCGATAAATGGTACTTTTATCAACGCTTTTCTTAGTGGTGATAAATGGTATATTTCATAAAAAAAATATTTATCAATAAAAAACATATATTAATATATAGATATATTTATATTGATATAAATATAATATATTTTATAAAATATGATTTATATAAGGCTAAATACACATTTATACTTAATATATAAGATATTTAGTGAAAATGGATTATAAAATAATTAAAAAATAATAATATTAATTAATAATTTGCTAATTATTATCGAGTAATAGTCATTTAATAATAATTTGAAGATATAAAAAATAATAAAAATAATAAATTATTTAAAATAAGTTAAAAATGTGACTCGAACTTCAAACAGCCATAACTTTTGATCTGGGTGTTCGTTTGTGCTCTACCACATATCAAATCAAAGCATGTGATGAGTTCTACATTGTTAGGCCTTGGGGCGACCTCGGTCATTGTTTTTTTTAGGCCAAAAAAAACATAAAAGGCCTCCAAAACTGAGTTCTTAGTCGGGGCATTCCAATTTTTTAACATTTGATGGAATTTTAGTTTCGTTTAAGGGGGTCTTATTGGCTTTTTTCAGTGAGGACTAAATTTATTCCCAAGTATTATATTCATATTGATATTATGGTTTTGAAATTTTATTATTTTTCGTAATGTAGTTTCATTTATAATCAAATATATAAAAATCTATACATATTTTGTATATATTCACACATAAAAATTTAATTTTATAAATATATTTGTAAACATATTTACCATAAAAGTATCCTTCTAAATATATAAATCTCATCTAAATAAAAAATAATATCCATTTTATTTAAAATAAAAATTTATGAATATTTATAGACATATACAATTAATGTATATATAATGTTTATATTGTTATGAAATGTTATTAATGGATGTCATAATTATGACAATAATGATGACTCCTCAATTCCCAATTAATTCCCCTCTTAATGACCAACCTTAAATATTCTCAATCCATTGGTATTCTAGTCATCGGATTAAATATTATAGGGATTAATTTGAACCGTTGGATCAGATCTCATGTACTCTATAAATATGGTGATATGTTAATAAAATGGGATGGACTTTGGGATATACATTGTGTTATTTACTTTTTTATTTATTTTGTATTTTTATTTCCATTTTTTGTTATCATCGTCATATGCAAATACGACATCCACTTTCTCAACGATGCGCTTCGCCTATGATCGATCTTACATTTCCGGTTTCGAAATGCTTCGCGGTTTCAATCGGCGTTCGATCAATTTCATAACACGTTATCAGCACGATCGTCTTCTTCGCATTGCACATCGTGACGTCGCTACCTTCATCCACATCATCGGCATAAGAAAAAATTTGTGGGAAAAAGGTATGTCACATGTTTTTATAAACATTATTCTTTTGACATACTCTTTCGCATGCGCATCATCTCCACTCGTTCGAAGTGATACATCAAAAGGATGAGTCTTATTTTATATTTAAGATATTGTTACATTTATTTTTCCCCTCTTGATAAATCAGAAAATAATATATGATTTCCTTAATCTTTTGCTGCGGGAAAGATAATGAGCTCCTGAAGAGCTGTAATGACTCACGGTTGACAAATTTCACTTCATTCCCTAGATAGAATGTATTTGATTAATAACCGATGTGGTCGATGTCGAGACAAACATCATTCATCAAATGAATAAAAAACTACACCACCAGAAGTGGTTGAATGATGAACATCGCGTACCCGTCACGTCGAACCGTTGAACGATGAACATCACGTACCCGTTGTACGTCGAGCCGTTGAACGATGGACATCACGTACCCGTTGTACGTCAAGAGGAAGTTCGATGAACATCGCGTACCCGTAGTACGTCGAGACGAAGTTTGATGAACATTGTGTACCCGTCGTACGTTGAGCCAAAGTTTGATGCTCATCGCGTACCTGACGTACGTTGATCCGAAGTTTGCTAATCATTGCATGAACCATGAAATTTCATATCTATTATTTCTTGTTCACCCTGAAGGTGTCAAGTTTGATTATGCTATATAAAGGTTCATGATGGAGATGATATTTACTTTGAATATTTGTAAATATTTGTTTTATTTCTTCTCTTTCTTTTATTTCTTATAAAATGTTTTAGAGAAATTAAATATTCTTGATGAACAAGCGCAAATATATTTTATATATATCCATCCCTCGAAGTGGATGAAATTGATGAAATTGATGAGTTGAATATCCATGCTATTTTCTTGAAGACACTATAAAACCCATCCCCCGTAGTGGATGAAATTGATTTGAATATTTATGTAATTGTCTTTAAGACACTATAAAACTGGAACAAACAATTTTATTCTATTCCCTAGAGTGAATGAGAATATTTATTGAAAATGATTTATTTCATTCCCCGAAGTGAATGCAAATATACCTGGTTTTATTGTAAATCAAGTTCGAGGTGAATATGATGTTTTGCGAATGATCATTGTGTTGTATTTGTTTATAACAAATAATAAAAATATAACCACCAGAAGTGGTTTGATGATAGTAAATATTTACATAGCACAATGAATTTTATTGATATTTATAAAATATTGCATCCCTAAAGGATGATATGAAAATAATGTCCTTTGACATTATATTGAAGAATATCTTCATTTATCATTTATTGTTCCCGCAGCAACAATATCAAGAGAAACATTATTATTTATCATATTCTTATGGTTTATCAATATCATCTCATGTAATTCATCTATCCCCTGAAGTGGATGTTGTTGTTCACATAATTCATAAATGAAATGATTGAATTACATAGTTTTGATAATCCGATATATATTATGAAAATGATTTTACCACCTGAAGTGGTTAAAACAATGATCATCATAATCAATAAAATTTATATTTTATACAAGATGATCATTATTGATAAATAATAAATTATCATTCGTGGATCATGAAATCCGATGAATGAATTCATTCCCCGATGTGAATGTAGTTTTAACTACTATATCTCATTCCTTGAAGCGAATGAAATTATTCATGATTTTTTTTTTATGATTTATGATATCATGAATATTTGAGAGTTGATGAGGTTTGATCAAATGATTTATCTTTCATTTGATAAAGTGAATGTTGTTTATGAATTATAATTTTGGATGGTGATAAAGTGTGTCATGAATCCAGAAGATTCTTCCACATTGCTTCTCGCTACCACATTCACCAGCTTTAAAAGACGTGGGGGCTCCTATCCCAGGTAGATGTATTGTAAAATAATATTTGGACCTGAAGTTCCAAAATATTTTGGAAGAAGTTCTAAATTATGCAATAATCTGCTTGGTGATGGGCCTAACCCGTTATAATTATATTATGAATTCATCAACCACCAAGTGGAAATTATAACGACAAATATGAGTTTTCACAATGAAAGATCCTGAAGATCTTATATGTGTCGATCTTGAAGCAAAATATTATTTTGATTAAATGCTTCAAAAGAACTCATATATGCATTAGTATATGCTCATATAAGTACATTTACTAGTAGTGAAAATTAATAAACGACTCCAGAAGAGCGAATATATTTCTACCTGGTAGTACAAATTCTTAATGCTTTGTTAAGTCTCAATGAGATATATGAATGGTATTCTTGAAAATGAATATCATATGGAGACAAAAGAGGTACCTCGATATGTAACAAGCATTCATAAAAGTGATTATAAAGAATTTGTTATGTACAATCGAATCAATAATGGTAAACCAAAAGTTTACTGATCCTGACACTTCAAATATATGACATGATGATTTAGGCCATCTGGGATTAATTATAATGAAAGATATTGATTCAAGTATACACGAGCATCGATTTATTGATAACATAGTAGACATCCATCAGGGAGAGAATGATGAATTTATTTAATAGATGCATGTCTACAAAATTATCAATGAATTTATTATCAATAAGTCATTATGAATTCTCCCTGTATGATAATTTACCATGATGTACCCATTTTTGGGGTAAATTATTTATATCATTAGCAGCTATTATGGAAATAAATTTCTCATATACTTATGAAGAAGTATATATGGGCGCGCCCACCTACCATGTGATCCATCTATATGAAAGATGCATCCACTAAGTGATCACATGTCTTATTTGCTGCTGGTGAGTATACATTGCATGATATGCATGTTGATTAAATGAAATATTGAGTATCATATATTATATGGTCCTACAGAACCATGGACAAGATGCTCACAACACTTACATGAATGTAAAGTGTTGAAAATCAATAGTCTGATTATACACACCTGAAGTGTGGTTGAACTGATTATATAAAATCATTGGTCATCATGAGTAGAAAGCAATAAATATATTTTCCCTTGAAGAGGAAAATTAATATATCGACAACATTATATCTTTTTAGATATTGTCCCTGAAGTGACATTGGTACCAGAAAAATTATGAGATCTCAATCAAATGTTGTTGATGATATATTTTCTATGAATGCTTTTAAAACTCATTGATGACTATGGATTTTTATAGATGTCGACATCATAATAATTGGCCAAAATTATTAAACTTATGAAATGTTCAACATATAAAGTTCTGGATTGATTATCCAAACTATAAAGACTATTGAATATCAATGATCTTATATTCTTCCTTATTTGGATATTTATATGAATCCCAGAAGGATTCGAAACGCCTGAAGCATATTCAAAATTATGGAAGTTTCACCCAATCTGATAAATTATGCGGTGAATTGAATAAGATTTATCCATATCAAGTTAAGGAAGAATATAAGTTGAATTTATCATCCCATGGTTTGTTTGAATCGTTGTATTATTAAGGTGTTTTGAAAAACATCTACACTCTTGAAGAGTTTTCTGAAATCAATGAATTATTTGATCATGAAATTACATGGAATGTCCTTGTATTTTGAATTAATCATCCTGAAGATGAAATATTAAATTTTTGGAATGGTTTTACCCTTAATGAATAATTAAAGTGATAGATTTCATACATAAGGGGTTGATAAAGAACATACTTATCCCATAAGGATTAAATATAAATGCACTTTTTATTAATCCGTGAAGGATATACATGTATATGTGCGTATATACCTTACAAATGGCAATGAATCATATTATGATGCAAGGTAATGTTCTTCCCTATTCATTGAAATCAAAAGGGTATAGATTATTATTATTCCAAAATTCAAAACTGAATGTTTTGGTTATGAATTGATCATGGACATTCTATGAGATAAATGATGATCATTATGAATGGGAGATGTAATTATTGTACTCTTTTTCCCTTAGTCAAGTTTTTCCCACTGGGTTTTCTTGGTAAGGTTTTTAACGAGGCAACACTCAGGGGACTTGATGTTATTGTACTCTTTTCCCTAATCAAGTGTTTTCCCCTGAAGGGTTTTTCCTTGATGAGGTTTTTAATGAGGCAACCATACATGAAATTTTTTTATTTTGGCTTCACTTATTTTTCCCATAGGGTTTTTTTTAAGTGAAGATTAAAATAAGATTCCATGAAATTATGACATCCAAGGGGGAGTGTTATGAAATGTTATTAATGGATGTCATAATTATGACAATAATGATGACTCCTCAATTCCCAATTAATTCCCCTCTTAATGACCAACCTTAAATATTCTCAATTCATTGGTATTCTAGTCGTCGGATTAAATATTATAGGGATTAATTTGAACCGTTGGATCAAATCTCATGTACTCTATAAATATGGTGATATGTTAATAAAATGGGATGGACTTTGGGCTCTACATTGTGTTATTTACTTTTGTATTTATTTTGTATTTGTATTTCCATTTGTTGTTATCATTGTCATATGCAAATACGACATCCACTTTCTCAACGATGCGCTTCGCCTACGATCGATCTTACATTTCCGGTTTCAAAATGCTTCGCGGTTTCAATCGGCGTTCGATCAATTTCATAACATATATATATATATATTTGTGTGTGTATTGACAAACAAATATATATTTATCTATATATTCTAATATATGTATATAAATATTAATATAAAATATATGTAAATAAATATAAATATGTATAATTCTATTTATAGATGCACACACACTCACATATGTATGTGTGTGTGCGTATGTATGTATGTATTTATAAATACACACACAAAACATATTTTATATATATATTTAAACAAATATATGTGTGTGTGGGTTAAAAATGTAACAAAAAATATATAAATATATAGATATATCATAAAATGAAAAACAAAATAATATAGGCGAGTGGAAGAGGCGCGGGCGTATGAGGTGGAGTTCTCAGGTTTGAAACCCACCAAAGGTAGGGATGCGCGGGCGGGTGAGCAGGCGCATAGTGATGTTAAAGGGGTAAGGGAAGCTAGCGTTGTTAAAGGGGGTAGGTGGAGGGGTGGGGAGGTTGGACAAACACTGTTATAAGGGGGGCGAGCTCTAATAGGGGGGTCCACCCTCCAATTGGTAGATTTTTTTTTTGAATTTTTTTTGACCTTTATCAGCGCTTTTTTTAGCGCTGATAGAAGGGGCCCGCTTTTAATAGTGATTTGATTATCAATGTTTTTTTAGCACTGTAAATGTATTTTTTGTGCGCTTTTAAAGAGCATATATGCAATAGTGTTACTTCTTGTTAATTTCAATTTATCGTTTACGATGAGTCCTAGCAGTAAAGCAAAGAGAATGAAAATGTATCAAGTATTGTATGCATCAGTAGCGAGAAGTGTGATGTTCGCTATGGTTTGTACTAGATCAGACTTTGCACATGCAGTGAGCGCAGTTAGTCGGTACATGGTGAATCCAGAACAGAAGCATTGGAAGAGGGTCCTGAGTTATATCAAGGAGACCTCAATTGTTGCATTATGTTATGGATTATCGAATTTCAATATCAGAGACTATGTTGATTCAGATTTTGCAGGTGATTCTGACCGAAAGAAATTCACTACAAGTTGTGTGTTTACTCTTGCGGAAGGAGCTCTAAGTTGGATTTTAAAGTTACAATCAGTTGTGGCATTATCTACGACGAAAACAGAGTACATGACAATTACATAGACTTGCAAAGAGGTGTGTCGAACCATCGTTGATCGACCTGTCACCCCGTGGGACGCTCTGTCATCTCGGCTGAGGCTCTCTCTGGAGTGATTCCTTCGTGGGGAGATGAGTTCCTGGGATGGAGGATTCAAAAAGGTCACTATTGGGGATTCTCTCTTTTAAAAAAAATCATGCAAAGAAGTGATTTGGATGAGAAGGTTGTTGGAGGAGCTCAAACACATACAAGATCAAATTCCATTATTTTGTGACAGTCTGAGCATATTTCACATCACAAGGAATCCATATTTTGCCTTTCACATTTCAAAGAATCCATATTTTCATTTCAGGACGAAACACATTGGGGTACAATATCACTTTGTTCAAGATATGGTGGAGGAAGTGTGGATATGCAAAAAAAATCACACTAAAGAAAATCTAACGGATTTTCTGACGAAGGCGGTTGACTCCGATAAGTTAAAATGATGCAGATTCTTGAGCGGTCTTGCAGACACACAAACAATATGATTTGACAGATAAAAATGATACGTGGAAATGTGATTGGTTCACAATCAAATATCCAAGTGGGATGTATCGGCAAAATTCTTTTTTCCGGACGGCACCACCCTCTTCTTTTGTCAAGGGAGGTGAGCCCAGGTGGAAGAGGTGGTAGGTGGCCAACACCACCAAACCCAACAGCGGAGGATGAGCAAGAGAGGGAGAGACAACCTATAAATGAGGCTCTCTCTCAATGGTTTATCATCAGTTTTCACCATCTCATCAATAGATCTCATTTGAGTGGTATTTTGTGAGGCAGTTTCCTCATTATTCAAGAGATATATTACGATAGTTTTTTCCTTGTAATAGTGAGTGTTTGTACCAAAATTTATCCATAATAATCCTTTTATTTATCAATGATTTTTTACCCATTTCATTTTGAAGGTTTTTTTATGTTACACATGACGCAGTAGGTTTTTAACATTTTGATGGTTGTAAAAAAATTTGTAACACGTATTATGTGGATTTTTGGGATGATCCACGCTGCAACTCATATTTAGATGGTATGTATTTATTAAAGATATTACATAATAAATTTCGAATAACATATATTCTATTATCTGAATTTATGATATGTTTTTTCATCGATTTGAATTTAAATTTCAACATTCATTTAAAAATATCTAAAAAAACCTTTTAAAAAATGTCATTTTCCCTTGTTTCTTCCGCGTGGGCCGCAGGGATCGCGTGACGTTGGGGGCAGCGGAGGAGGCGCGGCTGACAGGCTGGATTTTGGCAGAAGTCTCCCTCCCGCTGTCACTCACGCGCATTTTGTTCGGTGGTTCAAAATGTAGTATCAAAACAGTTGAATCCGTGGCCCATAATTCACGATTTGCAGCTCACAATTTTGTATTTGAAAAGTGTAATAATAATAATAATAATTATTATTATTATTAAAATTAATTAATTTAAATTTGAAAAAAGCGTGTGAATTATATAATTTTTAAATTAATGTCAATTAAACACCTTAGATTTGTTATTTGATAAAATTAAAAATGTTTCACTTGCAAATATAATTTTAATTACCAATGTAATGAAATTCACCTGTTAATGATTTAATTATTACCTGTAAATAGATCTGTAAATTTATTGATAAATCTATAATTAGATTTCATTATTTTTATAATCATCACTTAAATTATTCAAAATTATAATTTTATTTAAGATTAAATTTTGTCCGATAACAAATTTATGATCATTGTCTAACATTAATTTAAAAAAACATTATATCATTTTTCTAAGTTAATATCATTTATTTTGATAATTTTCAAAATTAAAGCGTTTGAATGCAGTTAATTTGCTTACGTGATCCTTAAATATCATTTTTCGGAAATTTAATGTCCGAGTATGGTATCTTGCCTATGGAATCAACTGCATCAAAAAATTATATCTTCACTTTTATTATCATTAAAAAATATTTTTATATAAAAGGATTACACATTATTTATTATTATTTATCTTTATCTAATCGTTATTTTAAAAAAAAATAAGTAAAGGATTTTAAAAAATAAACATGCGAGTCTTTTGAGTGAGAAAAATTTATCCGTGATTGATTTTGCAGAGGAAATTGCTCGTTGTGTTTCCTTTATTCCTAGCAAATCTGGCTGTCACCCTTGGGATCCTCGCTGATTTAATGAAATGGTCATTAATTAATAAAATCTTTGACCTATAATTATTAAAATCTTTGACGTGCCGCTCACATACATTATCTTAATTTTAAAAGAGGTAAACACGTGTATCATAATAATTTCTATGTTATATCACTTATTCGATTTTTTGACCTTTTCAATGTGGGGATTTTTTTAAAAAAAAATTAGAGGTATTAGATTATTTTAATTTACTTATATTTTGTGTCACATTTTGGGAACAAATAAATTATCTTTGGTTCCATTTTATTATTGTGATTAAATGTCAATTTATGATAATTTAGTACATTATATATAAGGTATTTTCTTAAATTATTAACATTTTTTCGTATTGCACCGACAAACTTCATTGGAAAATCCCTTACCAATGACATAGATGTTAGGGCTCTTAAATTTTAAAACTTTTTTTTAGCATTAAACTCATTCGGTACAATTTTGTCTTAATCTACTCCTACGAGGGTGGCCTAGTGGTCGGGTCGTTCGCTTGGTTCCTTGGAGTCCGGGGTTCGATTCCCACTGGTTGTGTTTCGGCATCGTAATTTCACCAGTGTTGATTTAATCCCCTCTTCTGTGTTAGACGGCGTGGGGTGGGGTGGTTTTACGCAGTATCAACCGTACGACGAAGGGTGAGATCGGAGCTCTTTAACCGATTTACTGGGGGTGAACCACTCAATTGGAAGCTTAAGACGTGTAACTATGTAATTTTGTGGTCACTATTACAAAATATTGCAATATGTAATTTTGGGATCAATTGGAGTTTTGTGGTCACTATTACACTCTAATTACATTGATCATCAATTGTTAATTAGGAAGCAGAATATTTAGGTAATTTTCCTATCCTAATTCATGTAACTATGTAATTTTACATACTTATACTTTGCGGGACTATTCACCATTGTGTTTTATAAAATAAGAAAGTTAAATATATTACATGATACAATGAGTTTTTTAAATTGAGATGAAAATTAACGTGAAACAAAATACAGTATATTGTTTTGGATAGTAACTAAGGAAATAGATAAAATGAGAAGGTGTAAAAAAGGATGACAAATCTCGATCAATTTTCCACCCTTTATCTTGTTGGTAATCTTTGTAGATCATTACTGCTCATTGAGAGTTGCTTGAAGTCGCAGAATCCAACCCCATAACCTTCATTATCAAAATCTTGCAATACGTTTTTCCGCAAAGATATCCATGTTTAAAGATAAGAGTAAATATTAATGTAGACTAAAATGTATTTTAAATATGTATATATTTGAAATATGATATTCAACTGAATCATAAATCATAGTCTGCAGTGCTATAGAGTTGATGTTAATCTGTAAAATAACTCTGAATATATTTTAATGATAAAAACAGAAATACCGACCCATTGAAATAAGAAGAAAATAATATTTTATTATTGCCATAGAGAATATGTTTAGAAAGAAAAAAAGAGTACTTGTATGAGTGATCAAGTATTAGACAGATTTAGGCAAATCATGAATATATAATGAACACATATATGTTGATACTGCAGTATAAAAACACCATAATAGAAACATGAAAAAAACATGAAGACTGTTATGCCAAAATGAGAAGTGCACACAATGTAAAATGGAGAGAATAAAGAACCAACCAAACATCATCTGATATATTCAATCACTAATTTATGAATTTTATGACATTTGAAAACAAGAATATGGTGGAATCAGTAAAGAATATAATTCTCAGTTTTTTCTGTAACTACTAACTATGTAACATAAAATATTTATCAACATGCTACTATGTAACCTTCAAAGTATATCACCATTACATAATCTAACTAAAAAACATTAATGACACCGACCCAATGCATGCATGAAAAAAAAATAATGAAAATATTATTAGATGACATAAATACAGGGAACAATTCACCACTATGATGCCATTCAAATGATGATATCACTACTAGACTTTTAACTTTTGGAGGCGGGAGACCTATAGCGGCCGCCATTTGGCGGCCGCTAATGCTATCAACAGCGACCGCCAAATGGCGGCCGCTGCACATAATACCTAATTTTACCCCATTTCCCGACCCCCCCCCCCAATTACACTCCCCGACCCCGCACCCCGACCTCGCGACCCCGACCCCGGCGACCCCGGCCCTGATGACCCCTCCCGGACCCCGACCCCCGACCCTGGCGACCCCACCCCCGACCACCCCGACCCCCGGTGACCCCTGCGACCCCGACTCCCGGCGAGCCCCTGCGAGCCCCGGCGACCCCTGGCTACCCCGGCGACCTGACCCCCGATGACCCCAACCCCCAGCGACCCCCGACGACCCCGACCCCGCGCTGCGCCACCCACAACCCCGACGACCCCCTGCGCCACCCGCAACCCCGCGCTGCGCCACCCGCAACCCCGTGCTGCCCCACCCGCAACCCCGACAGCCTGCGCTGCACCTTCGGACAGTCCTGCCCCAACCCCGCGCTGCGCCACCCGCGACCCCGACAGCCTGCGCTGCACCTTCGGACAGTCCTGCCCCCTTCGTCCCCTCTCGGCCCCGCTGCATCCCTCCGGCGAGTCCTCACGTCCTGCCTCTGTCGGACCCTTCCGGTTCGTCGTGCCCCGCCGTGTAGAACCCTCCCACGCTTCGTCCAGCGGTTTCGCCGCTTTCGATTCCGGTCGTCGAACCCCTGTTGTCAAGTCGCTGCGCCATCATGAATCCGCAATCGAGTCGCACCCCGTTACCCGCGGTCGAGTCCTCTACAGGTAATGTTTTTTATCCTTCAAATTTAGCTTTGAAGTCATTGGTTTTTAAATTTAATGATATGTGTTTATTTAGAATTTAAATAAGATATTTCACTTTTGATTTCTATTATAAATACAGATATGGATAAGAGTTGGATTGATATGCAAGATAGGTTTTCGGCTGAATATTTTGAGGGGATTAAGCAATTTATGGATTTCACCAACAGATTTCCAAGCGATATGATTAGTTGTCCATGCAGAAAATGTGCAAATAGATATCTCTTCAAACGAGATAGTGTTAGAGAACATTTGTTTTTGAATGGATTTTTGAAAAACTATAAGACATGGACACGTCATGGAGAAGATTCTGTTTCATGTCATCACTCGGAAAGTATTCATATGAATGTTGATTCGAGAACAGTTGATCCGATGAACATAATGCTCAATGATATGATGCGCCAGTTTCAACCTGAAGACAGTAATGTCGTAAATGACGACGTTGGATCGAGTAATCCCCGTTCTTCTGTAGATGGAGAAGCATTGAAATTCTTTGAAATTCTTGACGATGCGCGTACTGAATTATATCCTGGATGCACTAAATTTAGTAAACTGTCGTTCATCGTTGAATTGTTACACCTGAAGGCTTTGAACCAGTGGTCAGACACCTCATTCGACATATTGTTGGTATTGTTGAAGAAAGTACTCCCTGCTGGAGCGAAGATTCCAGAGTCATTCTATCAAGCTCGGAAGTTGACCGGTGATCTTGGTTTTACATATGATACAATTGACGCGCGTCGCAATAATTGTATGTTGTTCAGAAAAGAGAATGCACAATTAAATAATTGTACTGTTTGCTATACATCCAGGTGGAAGACCAATGAGATTAATTAAGGTAGTCAGATTCTTCCTGGGAGAGTCTTGAATCAAGGGAAACAAGTTGCCGCTAAACAGATGCATTATTTCCCACTAAAACCGAGACTGAAGAGATTCTTCATGTCAACTAAAATTGCTAAATTGATGACTTGGCATTCAGAGAGAAAGAAAGAGGTTGATAAATTAACTCACCCGGCAGATTCTTTAGCATGGAAAGAGTTTGATCAAAGACACCCAGACTTTTCCCGAGATGATCGTAATATTCGACTGAGTTTGGCAGCAGATGGTTTTAACCCATTTAGGTCCATGGTTGGTGCGACACATAGTACGTGACCAGTGGTGTTGGTTCCATACAACATTCCCCCATGGGTATGTATGAAGCAACCTTTTTTGTTACTGTCAATTCTAATTGATGGACCGAGAGGACCTTGATGTTTACATGCAACCTTTGATTGATGAACTGCAAGAATTTTGGGCCGATGGTGTAATGACTTTTGACTCGGCAACTAATGAAATGTTTAGACTTCGGGCCGCTTTGTTATGGACAATTAATGATTTCCCAGCGTATGCTAACTTATCAGGTTGGAGTACAAAAGGAGAATTTGCTTGCCCTTGTTGTAATAAGAGTAAGAAATCTATATGGCTTAAGAACTGTAGAAAGTGGGCATATCTTGGTCACAAGCGATTTCTTCCTCCATTGCACAGGTTCAGAAAAGACCGTGTATCGTTTGAAGGGAAGAGAGAGTATGAACCATCACCACAAATACTGTCTGGGGTTCAAATTTGTGCACAACTTGATCAAGAAAACATCCATACAATGTATGATTTTCAAGATTTATTGGCTCCTGCATTGCCTTCTATTCCTGCTGCAAATAGACAGCGCAGTCATAATTGGAAGAAACAGAGTATTTTTTTTTGAATTGCTTTATTGGAAATATAATATTTTAAGACATAATTTGGATGTGATGCACATTGAAAAAAATGTATGTGATAATATACTGTGCACCATTTTAGGCATCAAGGGGAAATCAAAGGATAGTGCTAATGCTCGACGTGATTTGCAAGAAATGGGATTGAGAAAACCTTTACATTTACAACCGGGTGAAGGAAATCGTGCATACATGCCTGCTGCACAGTACACAATGAGTAAAAAAGAGAAACAAACATTTCTATCAATTTTGAAGACTGTTAAGGTGCTAGATGGTTATTGCTCTAATATTTCCAAGCGTGTGAATATGACGAGCATGACATTACAGGGGTTGAAAAGTCACGATAATCATATTCTGCTTCAACAGTTAATTCCTATAGCAATTCGTGATTGCTTACCTACCCAGGTTGTTGAGCCGTTAATTGAAGTTTCTAATTTTTTCAGACAGCTCTGTTCAAGGAATCATCACATGAGTGATTTGGAAAAGCTGCAGGATAAGATTGTACTTGCACTATGTCACCTAGAAAAACTATTTCCACCGTCTTTTTTTGATGTAATGGTTCACTTGACCGTTCATTTAACTGGTGAAGTCACTGCTGGCGGTCCCGTACAATTCAGGTGGATGTATCCAATAGAGCGATACTTAAATACATTGAAACGATATGTGCGCAACAAAGCTCGTCCGGAAGCCTCAATTGCGAAGGGATATTTAATGGATGAGTATACTAATTTTTGTGCTTCATATATTGATGAGGTTGAAACAAATATAGATAAACCCTCCCAGAATGACGAGGGTCCAATTGGAGAAGGAATAACGTTTGATATGCGGAATGATGAGTGGGTTCAAGCTCATCGATATGTGTTGTTCAAAACTCCATCAGTTTTTCCATTGATACAGTAAGTTTCATAGTTGATGTGTATTTTGTTTCTATATTTATTTTATTGCTTACCTTATATTGTGTTGTGATTTAGGATGCATATCACTGAGTTGAAACGTGAAAGACCCCATGCAACTGACTATCAAATCCAAAAATATCATTTCAACACATTTCATGAGTGGTTCAAGACTCATGTACGTATAATTGATTTAATATTTTTATAGTGCAACTTAGTTGTATTTTCACAATCCTTTATCCATTAAACTATATATGTGAAATTTGCAGATTCAAAAGTTACGTGATTTAACCCATCCTGTGAGCGAAGAACTCAACCAACTAGCCGATGGTCCATTTATTACAGCTCGACGCTACAAGTCTTTGGATGCTAACGGATTCCGATTTCGTATTAGCGATGTTGATATGAACTGAGCCACACAAAATAGTGGTGTTGGTTGTTCTTTTGTTGATGCGGGTTATTATTATGGATTGCTGAGAGATATTATTGAGGTTGTTTATGGTCGTGGTTTAAAACACATATTGTTAAGGTGTGATTGGGTCGATCCTGTTCGAGGAACGAAAGTTGATAACTTCCAATTTACATTAGTAAACTTTAACAATATGCTATATAAAGATGACCGAGTAAGCAGTGAGCCCTTCATACTGACATCGCAGGCAGAACAAGTTTACTTTGTCGGCATTGATTCGGATTGGAAAGTTGTGGTGAAAATGTCTAAAAGAGGGGTTTTTCTGATTGACCAAGAAGAACCTGACGTTGTCGCATTTCCTGATCAAACACTTGACCAAACAACAGTAGCTGTACGAGATGAAGATATACCATGGGCCATAGAGACAGTTGAAGGAGATACAATAGACTTTCATGATTAGTGAAAATTGTAATTATATCCCCAGTTATTATTTGTAAAAATATTTATAAGTTGTATATGTATAAAAATTGCTTGATTTAACTATAATTTCTTTTAATGTAGGTATGTCACAGGGTGGTCACAGTGGTTCACCTGATGTTGTCGGTATGTATGTTTTCATTTTTCTAAATTAATTGATTGTAATTTTCTGTGTATATTTCCCTAACTGTTTCTAATCATTAATTTATATTGTAATTGAATTATGAATTTATGTTTATCAGGATCTAGTGCTTCTTCCAGCAAACGTAGGGGTCCTGGTAGAGGGGTTCGATCCTGGAACTTTGGAGCCCGATTGGATGTGTTATTTGACGACACATTTCATCCAGTTGGAGATGGTGCTACTGCATTGAGTCGTTAGTTTGGGCATATGATACGAGACTCACACAGATTCCATCTAACGACTCGTGACTGGAGTTCTTTCCCCCATGATTTGATGGACATAGTATGGAGGGAGGTTTAGGTAAATTCAATGTTTAATTTTTCATGATATATTGTTATTATTATTGTCCCATCTACTGACAATTTTTTTTAACAGGATAATTTGACATCCTGTCCAGATGAGTTCCGGGCTGTATGTATGTCCAAATGCCGAAAATTATGGAAGGATTACAAGTCAAGGGTGAAGAGAGATCACTGGACACCATTTGCGGGTGTGCCAGACATTCTACAGCGAGTCCCTCCGGGCATGATTCCTGCGCAGTGGTAGGATTTGGTTACGTTTTGGTCGAGTGAGGTAGCGATGGTAAGATTTATTACTTTTAATCTATAAATGACTAATTTTTCAAATGTTTACTAAGTAAATACGTTGAATGTAGACCGAGTCTGCTCGTCATTCACATAATCAGGCGATGCAGGGCATGCCTTCCAGACTTGGCACTCGACACGTGTCACAACTCAGACATGATGTAAGTTTAGAATTCACTATTTCATTCATATTTTAAAAATATTGTAGTATAACATGGTGAACCCCTTTATTATAGTTACACCAACGCGGCGAGCCAATCGATCAAATGTCCATATGGACGAGGACTCGTAGGGCGGGTGATCCCGATGTTGCCGATGTTATAGTAAGAAAATTATTTACTAATAAATGTATTTTTATTTTATATAAATTATTAATATTTTTTCATTGATTCATTATATGCTACAGGCTCAGTTTGACGCTCAGTTAGCAGAGTTTCCAGAGGAGCAACGGTGTAGTACTATGCGTAGAGATGAAATATTTCACCGTGTCGTGGGGCGTGATGGTCATGGTTATTCTTTGACTTATGGCGGTGGTGTCCCACGACGTGTAGTTGTTAGAGCAGATGTGATGAGTTCATGCAGAGAGTCAGGGATGCGCACACAGGCTGAGATAGATGCTTCCATGCAGGATATACAGCGCAATTTTGATGCACAGTTTCAGTAGTTACGTGCAGAGTATGAGGAGAGGTTGTCACAGATGTCATCACATATCGATGATATGACGACGCAACAAGTAGCGCCACAGGTAAACAATAAAACAAACCATACTCAGATTGAATTTTATTGATATGTTTAAGATACGTAATATTGATATATATTGTAGGCTCCGAATACAGCTAGTGGACATCGCAGTGATATTGGTGATCCAGATGAGAATGAACCCCATGCATGAGGTAATTTCATTTGTGTTGATGAATTCTCTAGAAGTTTTTATATCCTTGGTGAATATAATTTTCCTTTTTTACCTAGATTAGTTTGTTTTAGTATTTCTGACATAAAACTACCGTGAAACATTCTAATTATTATTCTTGATGTGTACGCGTAGACGACACGTCAATCAGAGGTGCGGTTTGCGCGGTACGACTCAATATGCGTGTTTTAAGTGATGCGCGCGCTTCATAAACGCGCGTGAGGGGGGTCCAAACGGGCCGAATGAAGTCAGAATGGCCTGAAATCAGACGAAAAATACGAGTGAGTGATTTGTGAAGTGGTCGAGCAGACGACACGTCAATCGGACGTGCCGTGTGCCCGCGGTGACCGAGAACGCAGTTCTGGTGTCATAAACGGCAAAAATGGGCGTCAAACGGTCAAATTCATAGCGGACGACCTCAGATTGACCTGAAACCACCTTGAAACATTCTAATTATTATTCTTGATGTATACGCGCATACAACACGTCAATCAGACGTGCGGTTTGCGCGGTACAGCTCAATATGCGTGTTTTAAGTGATGCGCGCGCTTCATAAACGTGCGTGGGGGGGTCCAAACGGGCCGAACGAAGTCGGAATGGCCTAAAATCAGAAGAAAAATACGGGTGAGTGATTTTTGAAGTGCTCGAGAAGACGGAATATCAATCGGACGTGTCGTGTGCCCGCGGTGACCGAGAACGCAGTTCTGGTGTCATAAACGGCCAAAACGGGCGTCAAACGGTCAAATTCATAGCGGACGACCTCATATTGACCTGAAACCACCGTTCAACATTCTAATTATTATTCGTGACGTGTAGACGTAGACGGCACGTCAGTCTGACGTGCAGTTTGCGCGGTACGGCTCAATATGCGTGTTTTAAGTGATGCGCGCGCTTCATAAACGCGCGTGAGGGGGGTCCAAACGGGGCGAACGAAGTCGGAATGGCTTGAAATCAGACGAAAAATACGGGTGAGTGATTTGTAAAGTGGTCGAGCAGACGGTACATCAATCGGACGTGCCATGTGCCCGCGGTGACCGAGAACACAGTTTTGGTGTCATAAACGGCCAAAACGAGGGTCAAACGGTCAAATTCATAGCGGACGACCTCAAATTGACCTGAAACCACCATGAAATATTATAATTATTATTCGTGACGTGTATGCATATACGGCACGTCAATCGGACGTGCGGTTTGCACGGTACGACACAATATGCGTGTTTTAAGTGATGCGCGCGCTTCATAAACGCGCGTGAGGGGGGTCCAAACGGGATGAACGAAGTCGGAATGACCTGAAATCAGACGAAAAATACGGGTGAGTGGTTTTTGAAGTTCTCGAGTAGACGGCACGTCAATCGGACGTGCCGTGTGCACGCGGTGACCGAGAACGCAGTTCTGGTGTCATAAACGGCAAAAATGGGCGTCAAACGGTCAAATTCATAGAGGACGACCTCAGATTGACCTGAAACCACCTTGAAACATTCTAATTATTATTCTTGACGTATACGCGCATACAACACGTCAATCGGACGTGCGGTTTGCGCGGTACAGCTCAATATGCGTGTTTTAAGTGATGCGCGCGCTTCATAAACGCGCGTGGGGGGGTCCAAACGGGCCAAACGAAGTCGGAATGGCCTAAAATCAGAAGAAAAATACGGGTGAGTGATTTTTGAAGTGCTCGAGAAGACGGAATATCAATCGGACGTGTCGTGTGCCCGCGGTGACCGAGAACGCAGTTCTGGTGTCATAAACGGCCAAAACGGGCGTCAAACGGTCAAATTCATAGCGGACGACCTCATATTGACCTGAAACCACCGTTCAACATTCTAATTATTATTCGTGACGTGTACACATAGACGGCACGTCAGTCGGACGTGCGGTTTGCGCGGTACGGCTCAATATGCATGTTTTAAGTGATGCGCGCGCTTCATAAACGCGCGTGAGGGGGGTCCAAACGGGGCGAACGAAGTCGGAATGGCCTGAAATCAGACGAAAAATACGGGTGAGTGATTTGTGAAGTGGTCGAGCAGACGACACATCAATCGGACGTGCCATGTGCCCGCGGTGACCGAGAACACAATTTTGGTGTCATAAACGGCCAAAACGGGCGTCAAACGGTCAAATTCATAGCGGACGACCTCAAATTGACCTGAAACCACCATGCAATATTATAATTATTATTCGTGACGTGTACGCATATACGGCACGTCAATCGGACGTGCGGTTTGCGCGGTACGACTCAATATGCGTGTTTTAAGTGATGCGTGCGCTTCATAAACGCGCGTGAGGGGGGTCTAAACGGGATGAACGAAGTCGGAATGACCTGAAATCAGAGGAAAAATACGGGTGAGTGGTTTTTGAAGTTCTCGAGCAGACGGCACGTCAATCGGACGTGCCGTGTGCCCGCGGTGACCGAGAACGCAGTTCTGGTGTCATAAACGGCAAGAATGAGCGTCAAACGGTCAAATTCATAGCGGACGACCTCAGATTGACCTAAAACCACCTTGAAACATTCTAATTATTATTCTTGACGTATACGCGCATACAACACGTCAATCGGACGTGCGGTTTGCGCGGTACAACTCAATATGCGTGTTTTAAGTGATGCGCGCGCTTCAAAAACGCGCGTGGGGGGGTCCAAACGGGCCGAACAAAGTCGGAATGACCTAAAATCAGAATAAAAATACGAGTGAGTAATTTTTGAAGTGCTCGAGAAGACGGAATATTAATCGGATGTGTCGTGTGCCCGCGGTGACCGAGAACACAGTTATGGTGTCATAAACGGCCAAAACGGGCGTCAAACGGTCAAATTCATAGCGGACGGCCTCATATTGACCTGAAACCACCGTTCAACATTCTAATTATTATTCGTGATGTGTATGCGTAGACGGAACGTCAGTCGGACGTGCGGTTTGCGCGGTACGACTCAATATGCGTGTTTTAAGTGATGCGCGCGCTTCATAAACGCGCGTGAGGGGGGTCCAAACGGGGCGAACGAAGTCGGAATGGTCTGAAATCAGACAAAAAATATGGGTGAGTGATTTGTGAAGTGATCGAGCAGACGGCACATCAATCGGACGTGCCATGTGCCCGCGATGACCGAGAACACAGTTTTGGTGTCATAAACGGCCAAAACGGGCGTCAAACGGTCAAATTCATAGCGGACGACCTCAAATTGACCTGAAACCACCATGCAACATTATAATTATTATTCGTGACATGTACGCATATACGGCACGTCAATCGGACGTGCGGTTTGCGCGGTACGACTCAATATGCGTGTTTTAAGTGATGCGAGCGCTTCATAAACGCGCGTGGGGGGGGGGGGGGTCCAAACGGGATGAACGAAGTCAGAATGACCTAAAATCAGTCGAAAAAATACGGGTGAGTGATTTTTGAAGTTCTCGAGCAGACGACATGTCAATCGGACGTGCCGTGTGCCCGCGGTGACCGAGAACGCAGTTCTGGTGTCATAAACGGCCAAAACGGGCGTCAAACGGTCAAATTCATAGCAGACGACCCCATATTGACCTGAAACCACCGTGAAACATTCTAATTATTATACTTGATATGTACGCACAGACGACACGTCAATCAGACGTGCGGTTTGTGCGGTACGGCTCAATATGCGTGTTTTAAGTGATGCACGCGCTTCATAAACGCACGTGAGGGGGCTCCAAACGGGCCGAACGAAGTCTGAATTTCCTGAAATCAGACGAAAAATACGGGTGAGGGATTTTTGAAGTGCTCGAGCAGACGACACCTCAATCGGACGTGCCGTGTGCCCGCGGTGACCGAGAACGTAGTTCTGATGTCATAAACGGCCAAAACGGGCGTCAAACGGTCAAATTCATAGAGGACGACCTCATATTGACCTGAAACCACCATGAAAAATTCTAATTATTATTCGTGACGTGTACGCACAGAGGGCACATCAATAGGATGTGCGGTTTGCGCGGTACGACTCAATATGCGTGTTTTAAGTGATGCGCGCGCTTCATAAACGCGCGTGAGGGGGGTCCAAATGGGCCGAACGAAGCCGGAATGGCCTGAAATCAGACAAAAAATATGGGTGAGTGAGTTTTGAAGTGGTCGAGCAGACAAAACATCAATCGGACGTGCCGTGTGCCCGCGGTGACAGAGAACGCAGTTCTGGTGTCAAAAACGGCCAAAACGGGCGTCAAACGGTCAAATTCATAGAGGACGACCTCAGATTGACCTGAAACCACCTTGAAACATTCTAATTATTATTCTTGACGTATACGCGTAGACGTCACGTCAATCGGACGTGCGGTTTGCGCGGTACGGCTCAATATGCGTGTTTTAAGTGATGCGCGCGCTTCATAAACGCGCGTGAGGGGGGTCCAAACGGGCCGAACGAATTCGGAATGGCCTGAAATCAGACAAAAAATATGTGTGAGTGATTTGTGAAGTGTTCGAGTGGACGGAACGTCAATCGGACGTGCCGTGTGCCCGTGGTGACCGAGAACGCAGTTCTGGTGTCATAAACGGCCAAAACAGGCGTCAAACGGTCAAATTCATAGCGGACGACCTCAGATTGACCTAAAACCACCGTGAAACATTCTAATTATTATTATTTATGTGTACGCACAGACGGAACGTCAATCGGACTTGCGGTTTGCACGGTATGGCTCAATATGCGTGTTTTAAGTGATGCACGCGCTTCATAAACGCGCGTGGGGGGGGGGGGGGGGGGGTCCAAATGGGTCGAACGAAGTCAGAATGGCCTGAAATCAGACAAAAAATACGGGTGAGTGATTTTTGAAGTGCTCGAGCAGACGGAATATCAATCGTACGTGCCGTGTGCCCGCGGTGACCGAGAACGCAGTTCTGGTGTCACAAACGGTCAAAACGGGCGTCAAATGGTCAAATTACTAGTGGAAGACCTCATATTGACCTGAAACCACCGTGCAACATTCTAATTATTATTCGTGACGTGTACGCGCAGACGGAACATCAATCGGACGTGCGGTTTGCGCGGTACGGCTCAATATGCGTGTTTTAAGTGATGCGCGCGCTTCATAAACGCGCGTGGGGGGGAGGGGGGGGGGTCCAAACGGGCCAAACAAAGTCGGAATGGCCTGAAATCAGACGAAAAATATGGGTGAGTGGTTTGTGAAGTGATCGAGCAGACGACATGTCAATCGGACGTGCCGTGTGCCCGCGGTGACCGAGAACGCAGTTCTGGTGTCATAAACGGCCAAAACGGGCGTCAAATGGTCAAATTCATATTAGAAGACCTCATATTGACCTGAAACTAATGTGAAACATTCTAATTATTATTTGTGACATGTACGCGTAGACGGCACGTCAATCGGACGTGCGGTTTGCGCGGTACGACTCAATATGCGTGTTTTAAGTGATGCGCGCGCTACATAAACGCGCGTGGGGGGGGGGGGGGGGTCCAAACGGGCCGAACGAATTCAGAATGTCCTGAAATCAGACGAAAATATGGGTGAGGATTTTTTAAGTGCTTGAGCAGACGGTATGTCAATCGGACATGCCGTGTGCCCGCGGTGACCGAGAATGCTGTTCTGGTTTCATAAACGGCCAAAACGGGCGTCAAACGGTTAAATTCACAGCGAACGACCTCATATTGACCTGTAACCATCGTGAAACATTCTAATTATTATTCGTGATGTGTACGCATAGACGGAACGTCACTCGAACGTGCGGTTTGCGCGGTAAGGCTCAATATGCGTGTTTTAAGTGATGCGCGCGCTACATAAACGCGCGTGGGGGGGGGGGGGGGTGGTCCAAACAGGGCCGAACGAAGTCGGAATGGCCTAAAATCAGACGAAAAATACAGGTGAGTGATTTTTTAAGTGGTTGAGTAGACAGAATGTCAATCGGACGTGCTGTGTGCCCGCGGTGACCGAGAACGCAGTTCTGGTGTCATAAACGGCCAAAACGGGCGTCAAACGGTCAAATTCATAGAGGACGACCTCGTATTGACCTGAAACCACCGTTAAACATTCTAATTATTATTCGTGACGTGTACGCGCAGACGACATGTCAATTGGATGTGCAGTTTGCGCGGTACGGCTCAATATGCGTGTTTAAGTGATGCACGCGCTTCATAAACGCGCGTGAGGGGGGTCCAAACGGGCCGAATGAAGTCGGAATGTCCTGAAACCAGACAAAAAATACGAGTGAGTGATTTTTGAAGTGTTCGAGCAGACGGAACGTCAATAGGACGTGCCGTGTGCCCGCGGTGACCGAGAACGCAGTTCTGGTGTCATAAACGGCCAAAACGGGCGTCAACCGGTCAAATTCATAGCAGACGACCTCAGATTGACCTGAAACTACCATGAAACATTATAATTGTTATTTGTGATGTGTAAGCGCAGATGGCACGTCAATCGGATGTGCGTTTTGCACGGTACGACTCAATATGCGTGTTTTAAGTGATGCGCGCGCTTTATAAACGCGCGTGAGGGGGGTCCAAATAGGCCGAACGAAGTTAGAATGACCTAAAATCAGACAAAAAATACGGGTGAGTGATTTGTGAAGTGGTCGAGTAGACGGCACGTCAATCGGACGTGCCGTGTTCCCGCGGTGACTGAGAACGCAGTTCTGCTGTCATAAACGGCAAAACGGGCGTCAAACGGTCAAATTCATAGCGGATGACCTCAGATTGACCTGAAACCACCGTGAAACATTCTAATTATTATTCGGGACGTGTACGCGTAGATGGCACATCAATCGGACGTGTAGTTTGCGCGGTACGACTCAATATGCGTGTTTTAAGTGATGCACGTGCTACATAAACGCGCGTGAGGGGGTCCAAACGGGCCGAACGAAGTCGGAATGGCCTGAAATCAGACGAAAAATACGGGTGAGTGATTTTTGAAGTGGTTGAGTAGACGGAACGTCAATCGGACGTGCCGTGTGCCCGCGGTGACCGAGAACGCAGTTCTGGTGTCATAAACGGCCAAAACGGGCGTTAAACGGTCAAATTCATAGCGGACGACCTCGTATTGACCTGAAACCACTGTTAAACATTCTAATTATTATACTTGACGTGTACGCACAGACGACACGTCAATCAGACGTGCGGTTTGCGCGGTACGACTCAATATGCGTGTTTTAAGTGATGCACGCGCTTTATAAACGCACGTGAGGGGGGTCCAAACGGGCCGAACGAAGTCGGAATTTCCTGAAATCAGATGAAAAATACGGGTGAATGATTTTTGAAGTGCTCGAGCAGACGACACCTCAATCGGACGTGCCGTGTGCCCGCGGTGACCGAGAACGTAGTTCTGGTGTCATAAACGGCCAAAACGGGCGTCAACGGTCAAATTCATAGCAGACGACCTCATATTGACCTGAAACCACCATGAAAAATTCTAATTATTATTCGTGACGTATACTCACATAGGGAACATCAATAGGACATGCGGTTTGCGCGGAACGACTCAATATGCGTGTTTTAAGTGATGCGCATGCTTCATAAACGCGTGTGAGGGGGTCCAAACAGGCCGAACGAAGTCAAAATGGCCTGAAATCAGACGAAAAATACGGGTGAGTGATTTGTGAAGTGGCCGAGTAGACGGTACGTCAATCGGATGCGCCGTGTTCCCGCGGTGACCGAGAACGCAGTTCTGGTGTCATAAACGGCCAAAATAGGCGTCAAACGGTCAAATTGATAGCGGACAACCTCGGATTGACCTGAAACCATTGTGAAACATTCTAATTATTATTCGTGACGTGTACGCGCAGACGAAACGTCAATCGGACGTGCGGTTTTCCCGGTACGGCTCAATATGCGTGTTTTAAGTGATGCACGTGCTTCAAAAACGCGCGTGAGGGGGGTCCAAACGGGCCGAACGAAGTCGGAATGAGATGAAATCAGAAGACAAATACGGGTGAGTGATTTTTGAAGTGGTCGAGTAGAGGACACATCAATTGGACGTGCCGTATGCCCGCAGTGACCGAGAATGCAGTTCTGGTGTCATAAACGACCAAAACGGGCGTCAAACGGTCAAATTCATAGCAGACGACCTCAGATTGACCTGAAACCACCGTGAAACATTCTAATTATTATTCGTGACATGTACGCGCAGACGGTAGGTCAATCGGACGTGCGGTTTGCGCGGTACGGCTCAATATGCGTGTTTTAAGTGATGCGCGCGCTTCATAAACGCGCGTGAGGGGGGTCCAAACGGGCCGAACGAAATCGGAATGACCTGAAATTAGACAATAAAATACGGATGAGTGATTTGTGAAGTGGTTGAGCAGAGGGCACGTCAATCGGATGTGCCGTGTGCCCACGGTGACCGAGAACACAATTCTGATGTCATAAACGGCCAAAACGGGCGTCGAACGGTCAAATTCCATATCAGATGACCTTGGATTGACCTCAAACCACCGTGAAACATTCTAATTATTATTCATGATGCGTACGCATAGACGGAATGTCAATCGAACGTGCGGTTTGTGCGGTACGACTCAATATGCATGTTTTAAGTGATGCGCGCGCTTCGTAAACGTGCGTGGGGGGTCCAAACGGGCCGAACGAAGTCGGAATGACCTGAAATCAGACGACAAATATGGGTGAGTGAATTGCGAAGTGGTCTAGCAGACGGTACATCAATCGGATGTGCCGTGTGCCCGCGGTGACCGAGAACGCAGTTCTGGTGTCATAAACGGCCAAAACGGGCGTCAAACGGTCAAATTCATAGCGGACGACCTCAGATTGACCTGAAACCACCGTGCAACATTCTAATTATTATTCGGGACATGTACGCGCAGACAACACGTCAATCGGACGTGCGTTTTGCGTGCAACGACTCAATATTGCACTTTTTAAGTGTTGGGCGCGCTTCCGAAAGGTGCGTGGGGTGGTCCAAACTGGCCAAACAGATTCAGATTGGACTGAAATCGGACGAAAAAATGGGTGAATGAATTGTGAATTGGTCGGGTAGACGGCACGCCAATCGGAGGTGGCGTGTGCCCGTGGTGACCGAGAACGCACTTCTGGTGCCATAAACGGCCAAAACGGGCCTCAAACTGTCAAATTCAGAGTGTACGACATCGGATTGACCTGAAATCACAGGGGGAACACTTTAATTATTATTATTGATGTGTACAAGGAGACGACACGTCAATCGGACGTGCGGTTTGCGCGCAACGGCTCAATATGCGCTTTTTAAGTGTTAAACGCCCATCCGAAACGCGCATGGGGTGGTCCAAACTGGATGAACGATGTCGAATTGGCCTGAAATCGGACGAAAAGAATGAGTGAGTGAATTGTGAAGTGGTCAGGTAGACGGCACGCCAATCGGAGGTGCCGTGTGCCCGCTGTGACCGAGAACGCACTTCTGGTGCCATAAACGGCCAAAACGGGACTCAAACTGTCAAATTCGGAGCGTACGATATTGGATTGACCTGAAATTAGAGGAGGAACACTTTAATTATTATTCTTGACATGTAAGAGGAGACATCACGTCAATCGGACGTGCGGTTTGCGCGCAACGGCTTAATATGCGCTTTTTAAGTGTTGAGCGCGCTTCCGAAACGCGCGTGGGGTGGTCCAAACCGGCCGAACGACGTCGGATTGGCCTGAAATCGAACGATAACAATGGATGAGTGAATTGTGAAGTGGTCGGGCAGACATCATGCCAATCGGTGGTGCCGTGTGCCCGCGATGACTGAGAACGCATTTTTGGTGCCATAAACGGCCAAAACGAGCCTCAAAGTGTCAAATTCAGAGCGTACAACATCAGATTAACCTAAAATCAGAGGGGGAACACTGTAGTTATTATTGTTGACGTGTAAGAGGAGACGACACGTCAATCGAATGTGCAGTTTGCACGCAACGGCTCAATATGCGTTTTTTAAGTGTTGGATGCGCTTCCGAAACGCGCGTGGGGTGGTCCAAACCGGCCGAACGATGTCGGATTGACCTGAAATCGGACGACAACAATGGGTGAGTGAATTGTGAAGTGTTCAGGTAGAATACACACCAATCGGAGATGCTGTGTGCCCGCCCTGACCGAGAACGCACTTCTGGTGCCATAAACGGCCAAAACAGGCCTCAAACTGTCAAATTCAGAGCGTACGACATCGGATTGACCTGAAATCAGAGGGGAACACTGTAATTATTATTCTTGACGTGTAGGAGGATACAGAACATCAATTGAATGTGTGGTTTGCATGCAATGGCTCAATATGCGCTTTTTAAGTGTTGAACGCGCTTCCGAAAGGCACGTGGGGTGGTCCAAACCGGCCGAACGACGTCGGATTGGCCTGAAATCGGACGAAAAAAACAGGTGAGTGAATTGTGAAGTGGTCGGGCAGACGACACGCCAATCGGAGGTGCCGTGTACCCGCAGTGACCGAGAACGCACTTCTAGTGCCATAAACGGCCAAAACGGGCCTCAAACTGTCAAATTCAGAGCGTACGACATCGGATTGACCTGAAATCAAAGGGGGAACACTGTAATTAGAACCATAGAATTAACGATTTTATATTTTTAAAATGATAATCGAAATTATGAATATATTTTGAAAATCGTATACTTTCGATCTGTTATAGTAAGTTTGAATTGAAATATGTTAATTTGTTTCAATTATATGTTTATAGGATTTATTTGGTACTAATTTTATTATTAAATTTTGATATGTAGTTATATTTGATGAGGGTTGCAGATCATGGAAGATGATGATGGGATTTATGTGGTATTCATAGTATTTTTTATATTTTTTTAAAAAAAATTAAAAGCTATAGCGGCCTCCATTTGGCGGCCGCTATAAGCATGACCAACAGCGACTGCTGTAGCCTGTGTTCGGGTCAGCTAGAGCGGCCGTCAAACAGCGGCCGCTGTTGTTCAGCCCTACAGAGGCCTCCAAATGGTGGCTGCTGTTGGTCATACCTTCTGGCCTTCAGCGGCCACCAAATGGCGGTCGCTGATAGCAACAACGACAGACCAAAAGCGGCCGCCGTTTGGCAGACGCTAGGCGGCCGCTATAGACCTTTTGCGACGGATTTTGGCGGCCGCTAAAAGTCATATTTGTACTAGTGTATGATCTGAAAAAACCCATATCATTATCAATTTATACCCTGTTGGTGTATCTACCGTTCAAGTAAAATAAAAACTAGCACATGAATCATAAAATGTTTTAATCATATCCCCCATGCTTATCATCCGACATCCATGCCAAGAACGATGATTTGTTTCCAAACCAAAAATAAAAACCACATGATTCAAATATTATATATTGAATATGATATAAATGAATCAACAAAGGAATCATCTATCACCCACTGACCAAACTCATTTGATGTTATAGGTAGCAATATGAAGAAGCTCTTCAATCTTGTTCCATTTCTCATAATTTCCAAAGTGTAAAAATTTAAAACATCTAGCATACTACATCAATGATTTGTCTAGGATTTTCATTGCAACCCCCAAGTAATGACTTGCATTGCATCGTCCAGTTTCCATATCCCAAAAAGTATGTTTGCATTTCATGAAACTTCCCATGTCATAAGAGAACAATTTTTTTTAAAAAACAATTGAATCCATGATCTTCATGGAGAAAATAAGTTGTGTTTCGTTAGGAAAATTTTTTTATGCATTCAGTTATCCAAAATACACTGAAAATTATGCTTAATTATGTGAATTAAAAACAAATTTTTACAGATGAATACAAAAATAAGAGAAATCTGGAAAATTTAAACATTTTTAATAATAATTGAATCCATGATATCAATGAAAACCCAAGGTTGTGTTTTGTTGATGATTTTTTTCTACATTTGATTTTATAGATTTTTTGTAAACATTGTTGAATTATGTGAACAATAAAAAAATCTTTAAAAAAAAAAATTGAAAATAACAGAATTTTGGAAAACAATAAAAATAAAGGCAGTTACAAATAAAACAATTATTAAAATTGAAATTGACAATGTTGAATGAAACCATATAGGAAAAATAACAACTTACATCGTATATTAGTTGTAAAAAATTACAATATTAAGTATAATTTTATTTAATTTCATTATGGAATCGGGCAGTAATAATTTAAGTACGATATTATGGATAATAATTGATTACTTTTCCATATTCATGAAACATATTTAGTTTGATACATTAGAGATAAGATAAAGTTTGTTTAAAATTTAAAAATATAAAAACACACACTTATAGACTAAAACAAAAGTATCTGAACATGAGAAAATGAAAGAATCCACTTTTGAGTTATTGAATTATACCTGATCAATGCTCCTTAAAGATCCATGGTAGATAAGTATGACCCCCCTACTAGATTTCCTACTTCAAGAACTCCCAAAAGCAACACGCAAACTTAAAGTCTATATTAGTACATGATCTATCTTTTGAAATAACACGCAACTGAAGAAAAAAATTTCACAGATGCAAGCGTGTCAAATAATGAATCATATTTAAAAAAAATTAATACATCAAATTAATGTCAAACACAAATCTTATTTTAGGAACATAGGAAAACAAAACAAACTGTATGCCAACCATCGCTATCAATTTAAGAAAACTTAAAACGATGCATATTTAAGGTATATATTAAATCTACTTCATTCAAGTAATGACGACCGGTATGTGGAGAGCCACCATCAACATGCAAGATGATCTCTATCACACTCACCACAGTTTCTTAGAAGCATCAAAATGTAACAAGAATTTAAAGTACTATGTATTTGGTAAAACTCTAAATATGGTAAATAATTGAAATGTCTAATTTTTTTATGTGGACATACCTGTACAATGTGGAACAACCCACCCATTGATAATTTTAATGAGCGCGATGAAAACAATTACAAAAAATATAAATTGAAAATTTAAAAATGATCAAACTATGCACCTTTTGTCCAACTCCCCCACCCAACCCTCTTCTAACTCACATTGCTAAACCGTTGCCAATACTATTTCCAATGTTGCTTGACCTGAAAGAATAAATCAAATAATTGACATGATAATAATACCTATTGGTTCATTGATGACAAAAGTAAACATATTAGTTTTAAGCTATCAAATAAAAATAGAGGTTTCCCAATACATGACACCATTAGGATTACCAAAAACATCTGTGATGTGATCAAAAACCAAATCCACTAACATCCAATGTTGCAATGACTTGATATTAAATGTATCTAGAGAGTAAATGAATCATTTATAAAAGGACCACTTATAAGAGTTCAAATCATAATCAATATATTGAATGAAAGAGAATACATTAAGGCCTTTCATTAAGATTTCAGGAAAACTGTTTATCATATATATTGTAACAATAATGTGATTTAAAAAATATAGTATGATCAGTGAAAGTGATATCAAATGATTAAAAATAAATAGAAGTATATAAAAAGTGGCACATATAATTCCTGAATCAATTTATGTAAATAATGGAAAAAAAGAATCAAATATAGAAAGTTAATGTGTTTCTTACTAGTTTCACATGATACTAATATTGAAGGGAGATGTCAAAATAAATTTTGAGATAGGTATGCGACATATTTTATTATATGATTTTTTACATAGTCAAGAATTGATATTATTAGGTTATTCAAAAAAATTACAAACATACATGCAACTCGAGATTCCTCCCCTCCAGAGCAAGCATTTAACAACCAAATTTGAAACCATATCATATTCTGAAAATGCGAGCAAGGGGAATGAGTAGCTAATTCTAAATAAAGCTCGATCCAACTTGAAATGAAAATTTCATCATAAAAGGATATTGTTTTAAAGTTTAAATTTCCACTCAAAATGTGGGTTCTGTAATTTGTTAACCTCCAATGCAGTCAAATGAAAGTCACCGACCAATTTGATGATGAAATCAAAGATAAAAAACACATATAATAATGGAATGGACCTAGATAACTCAATATGTATTGAAAGAAAAATTTGGATACAAAGAGATCGCCACAAAAAACCAAACCACAATAACCATAACAAGAAAGAACACAACAAATGTGTTGTGTAGTATAAACTTTTTCTTGAAATTGTAATAGAATTAAAATTCTAGTACATGTTAATTAGTGAAATTGCATAGTTATAAGCAGTTAGATTGAAAGTGTGCAAAAGAAACTAAAAAGAGGAAAATTAAAAGACTAATAATTGACCAGTTATGTTTACTAATTAATTACAACAGGTAGTGATATTAAATTAAAAATATTTTGTTGAAGACATGTAACGATTAATAGATCATTATTATTATTGGTAGATTGAATTCTAATGATTTCAGAAAATGATTGTAGGCTACTGATTAACCACGCCACTAATAAAAAAATCATTATTAGTGGATATTTTTTAAACATGTTAATTCTATAGATTTATACAATATAAATAATCCTTTGGCATTACAGATGGGATATCATAAATATGGACACAAAATTAAACAATAAAATAAAATAAAATAACTAAAAAAACATGCTTACAAAATTAGGAAGAACAACTACCTTTGAATGAAAGAGAAGAAGAGCTAGTGGCCACAAGTACTTATAAAATTAATTTACCTAGAATATAAGGGGATTGGTGTAATAGGTTAATGAAAAATAAAATTAATTATACAATGAAAATGGATGAAAAATAAATGAAAAATCAATTAAACCCTAGTAAAATAAAAATTCAAAACAACAAAAGCAGAACAAAGGAAAATTAGTTAAGTGATGAGATAAGGAATCTAGATAAACAAACCCTAGACAATGGAAATCAAATATGGAGTTTAAGGATCTGAACTAAAGAAAGTGTACCAAATGATGAAATCATAGGGTGATCGAGAAAAGTGATCCATCTTAGTTCGCACGGTGGAAGATGTGACTTGAAAATAGGTCTTAGAATAATGAAAATCAAGGGAGGGGCAATGGAGAAAATTGATCTGTTTAAATTCGCAAAGTAGAAGCTGTGGATATAAATTAGGGCTCATAATAATAAATATCGGGGGTATTTTAAAATTAGGATGGAGAAGAATTAAAAATAATCAAATGGAAATCAATTACTGAGAAAATGATGAAATGAAAATGAAAATGCGTAAGAATGGAAATTTCCTGAAATGAAATTAGTTGATACGACTATGTAGAATTCATGCGAGTAGAGAGGTTTTTATTTTTCGATGGTGTTGATTTTCGAGCGTAAGAAAGGAAGAAGTTCATGGGAGGGATAAAAAAATAGTTGGTACCGTGCTTTGTTACCGTGATTTTAAGGAGTAAGAACAAAGGGAAGCAGCGAGGGGAAGACAATAGTGTAGGAAAATCGGGAGGAGAGGGATGGAGAGGGGGAATCGGGAGGGAAGTTATAGGGAGAATTGAGAGGAAGAGGGATAATTGGGGGAATCTGGAGGGGAAGGGAGGGGATGTGAGGATAGGTATAGGGAGGGTGAGAATCAATAGAATTAGGAGGTAGGGGGTATTGGGTAATGGGATGGTGAAAATTTTGAGTGGGAAAAGATGGAAGGAATAAACACCATGTGTACCCAAGAAAAGATAATTTTAGAATAATATTAGATTTCTAATCTTATCATCCTTCACTATTCATGTATTTTTTTTCCTGTAATGACATGTATTAATTAATCTAAAGTGATTTTTCCACTTCAGTGGTTGCACAATGGTGAAGGTGAGGGGCATACCAATGCCGTTCTTTGGGAGGTGTAAGGTTCAATTCCTGGGAGTCCACTCTTGAGTGAATTTCTACTTCCCCTAGGATCCACTCATCTTTTTGGTTCACTCGGTCTTTGACTGGGTGGGTGAAATGAGACACAACCCACCTGTGCTGAAAAATTTCTTTGTTGACCCATCGTTGCCCGGGTTGTTACCCTCCAGGATGCTCTACCATCTCGGCTGACAATGACCCCTTCCCAGTTGGGGATCTTTCTAGAGTGACCTCTTCATGGGGAGGGGGATTCCCTTATGTGGAGGGTTCGAAAAGGCCACACATGGGGATTCCATTTTTTAAAATGAAAGTTAATCTAATGTGATTTAAGTTCTTATAAATTGATTACTTTTCTCATCAATGTTTTTTTCTAATACATGTTTCTTTTTTTCCATGCTTAATAATTTTTCATATTTGGCATCTCACTTCATTATTAACCATCAAGACTCAGGAACCAATTGAAATGGATCTATGGAGTTTTTTGGTCACTACCACGGCTCAATAACATTGCTCATTAGTTGTTCACCGGGAAGAATTATATTTAGGTAATTATTCATGTTGCAATTTATATATTTAGGTAATTTTACACATTTCTAATCCTACCATTGTTCATTATTCATGTATTGTTTTCTACAATGGTAAGTATCGGTTCTTCTAAAGTGATTTCAGTTCTTATAAACTAATTACTTTTCTCATCAATGATTTCCCCCCTAATACATATTTCTTTTCCCCATAATCATAAATTTTTATTAGTTTAATGGGATTTTACAATGTAAAAAACATGTAGGGAGAGAAAGAAGCACTCCGTCTGTTACAATGGAAAAACACAACAAGCACTTTGTACATTGAATAAAAATCCATCTGATTGCCTCAGCCTACATAGTGGAAAAGCTCCAAACACTATCAGAAAAAGGTTTGTCTAATAACCACCTCCTCTAAGTCTATGCACTGAAATTAGTATGAACACCCACCAAATCACCACACAAACCTATAAAACACACTTCACAAAAAACAACAACACAAAAATGGACATATATGATTTATGTGGTTCAGAAAAATGTCCTACATCAACAGGAGAACACTCCAACCATTTTAATTAAGGAGATACAAGTGAATACAAAACTTATCACTCACTTCCTCTACAATTTGATTCATACTATGAAGTTAGAAACTCATACGATCTTGTAATTACAACAACCCCACTATTATAGTGGGGGAACCACCTTTATTTATAAAGGTCTTGGTACAGTCAACTAGTTTCACCAACCCCTAAGATTCATGGTCCAACTCCCATTGGACTAGATAACCATTGATGTACTTTTGAATATTCCAATGAATACCAACAACCATTCACCATGAACACATCCCATGCATTGAGTTTCCACCCTGGTGAATACCATTTGTGAGAACTCCGTCCAATGGATTTTTTCTGATGGACACCATCCGATGCAAGTTTGTTTGGTGAAGCCTTTCCACCTGACCAATCTAAAACTTTACAACATGAAACATATGTACGATGCTCTCCATCCGATGATCTTGATTCGATCATCTTTTTCCAATAAAATCCTTCTAGAAAACTTTGCTTGATGAAACTAAAGAATTTCCAAAAACCCCAACAATCTCCCACTTGGAAATTTCTTCAGGATTTTAGCCTTCTTAAACCACCCACCCGAGTTCATCCTTTGTCTGATGCATGAAATGTTATCGTCTCCATCCGATTAGCCAAGTCCAATTGAGGCACATCATTGCCTCATACTTTATTGGGAAATCACCCATGTAAACATATCAGAAGGATTCTGCTTCATAGCAATCTTCTATAGCTCTAATACTTTATCTTCCAATAGGATTAAAATAAAGTGATATTTCTAGTCAATGTATTTCATTTTTTCATGAAACATTGGGTTACATGCAAGATGGATAACACTCTAACTATCATAGAATAACATTCCTCCATTCGATACCTTTTTGAGTTTCTTTAGAAAGCGCATCAAACATATCAACTCTTTTCCTGCTTCAGTAGTAGCAATATACTCTACTTCCATTGTATATAAAGTAACAACTGGCTAAAACCGAGACATCCAACTGATCACTATTCCATCAAAAGTAAACACAAAACCTGTTGTACTTTACCATGAGTCTATGTCTCTAAAAAAATCTACATCTACAAAACCTTTCAACCAATCATCATCTTCCAAACATAAAGATGCATCCTTTGACTCATTCAAGTATTGAATGATTCATTTCATATCTTCCCAATGTTTCTTTCCAAGATTTTTCATGAAATGACTAACAAATACCACTACAAAAGTAATATCTTATTGTGTACAAACCATTGAATACATCAAACTTCCAACAGCTAAGGAAAAAGACACCTTCCCCATGTCACAAACTTTTTAATTCATTGATGGGGACTGTGATTTAGAGCGTTTGAAGTGTCTAAAGAGATGAGTTGAGACAAGTTTACAATTATTCATTCCAAACCTTTCGATGACCTTCTTGATGTATTCATTCTAGGATAAAACCAAAGTGACAATTTTCATTTCCCTCTCCATTATCATCCTCAAGATCTTATTGGATTTTCCAAGGTTCTTTATCTCAAACCATATGGAAAAATTCATCTTTAGTTCATCAATCTGATAGAACTATGAACCTGCAATCAACATATCATCAACATACAAAAATAGTATGATATATGTTTCATCATCCCATTGCTTCTTATAACAACAACGACTAGAATAACATAGACCAAAACTTTACTCAAGCATAAAAGTGTTGAAATTCTAATTCCACTATCATGGTGATTTATTCAATCCATAAAGACTTCATTTCAACTTAAAAACCAGATCCTCCTTCTAATGGACTTCATAACCCTTAGGCTGAACTGTGTAAACTTCTTCCTCCAAATCCCTAGGAAGAAAAGACACAACAATACTAAACATAGTTGGAATGGTTGTGTGATTTACAATTGGTGATAAAATTTTAGAAAATAAAATCCCTTCCTTTTACTGAAAACCCTTCACCACTAGTCTTGCTTTATATCACTTACTTCCATCAGCTTCCTCTTTCAAACAAAAAAACCATTTTTTTCTAGAGCTCGTTTTCCTTCGATTAGTTGAACCAAATCCCACGTATTGTTGAAATTTAAGGAATTCATTTCCTCTTCCATGGATATCTCCCACTATTTTGATTCTCTAAGAGTAGTAGCTTCTTCTGGATATTCCATTCCCCCTGTATCCATTATAAGTAGGAATTTTATATTAACTCCAATCTTCTGAACTAGTTTTCCTATATGAGTGGATATTTTCAGTAAATCCTCATGTTTTTATGATGGAACCTCCTTGTTTGATAGAAATCTATCTGATCTTTCTCCATCCGATAATGATTTGTTTGAACATTCTCTGTTCGGTAGCCAGACTCTCATGCCCCGGCCCCAGAAGCCTGGAGTCGGTGCGTTATTAAAACCCATGCTGTGTAATTTTTTTAAAAAGGAAATGATGATAAATTAAACATAATGTTCCAATACAGAGGATCTTTACATTTTAGGTTCTGGAAAACCAGATACAAATATTACAATCCTTCAAATACTGTACAGAAAAGACTCCACAAGGCTACCACCAATCAGTGTAACTCAAATCTACCAAACTTGTAAAATTTAAATTAAAATGTCGGGTGAGCATAAGAATGACCAGTAAGGGGTTTTTAAAATCAATGTTTCAAATAAAACCTTTTATAAACTTCCCTTAAAAAATATTCACAAATCATTTTCTTAAAGAAATTTGCAAACATTTTCTTAAAGAAAACTTCAATACAAGAAGCACAACATAACATTTTTCTAAGAATTACCAGTGAACATTTTAAGGAACATTAACAGGCTACAATAAAACACGTCCCAATCATAAGCATGCTTATAAAAATTCATGGTGTGTAATATATTATTCAAGAGTTAAATAAACAATGCTAAGTGAATCATGCAAGGGTGTATATACAGAATTTACACATGGGAAAGTACATGATCAGAGTTTCGCATAAAACAAATTCACAATTAATTTATCACATAAAATACACATCATAAAATAACTGGTAAACTACCATCATTTGTATTAAAGTTCAAGAGATTGGTGTTGAATAAAAATCATGTCATGTGCATTTAGTTCTTTTTATACTCATAAGTATAGGATCTTAACCAAGTACATTATACTAGTCAAATATTCAACTGGTTAATTAAATATTACTAATATAATGAGGGAAGTGAATATGCCAGACATTATGAAACTTTTCATCAAGGCCTCGGCCAAGATTTCTAAAAATTATTAAGGACTCGGCCAAAACTATATATCAAAATGGGAAAGGCCTCAGACAATTCCACGTCTATTCGTCTCATGAGACCTACCGATGCATCGAGGGGTAGTAGCGGGCCCCACCCATCACTTTCTATGTCCAATACATTCCTAATATGTCTAATTAAGTTCATATATTCAAAGTGTCCCATACCACTTTGAATATTTAATTTCTCATTTCATATTATTCAAGGTGTCCCATACCACTTGAATAATTTAGTTCTTTTTAATTAATTATCATGATATGTCAGTTATCATTTAGATAATAATTTTCACAATGACATTCATAAACTAGTAAACATTCATTGTGCGTGTGATATCAATTTAAAACGCACAAGTAATGAATGGATGGGGTTGTCACATAAAAAGACAATTTCTTAATTTTCAAAATCATTGATTCATGGAAATGGATACTTAAAAGAAATACATGCCATTTAAAACATTGATAAATGTGTTGGTGATCATGCAAATAGATTAAATCATAACTTTTATTAACTAACAGTCAATTATTACAGTAGGTTAATTATGCAATAAAACATTAAGTGAGCATAACATAATAACATGATTCTACACATCCTTTTATCCTCTAAAATATTTTTATATATTATTTCATACTTATAAACACACATTGGTTAGAAAACTCAAGATTAATACTTACTAAAATATTTCAAGTTTTAATTACATCAAAACATTAATTAAATCCTATTATACATCACTTAAAATTAGGGTTTGAAAAATCACACACACACACACACACACATATATCCATACCCACAAAGTGTATGTATGAGTTTTACATAACTGAGAAAAGGTTTATGATCCCTTACAATTAATGAATACTTCATAACATTATTTAATCGCCAATATCACCAGATTAAAAACTAAAACTCATGTTAGTTTTAAATTACATAAACGCACGAACATACATACATAAAAACTAAAGTTTTTCATAATAATACAAATTCATTTGAACCCAAAACTTTATTCACATCCAAGAATTTATTTAAAGATTGAAAATAATCTTTAATAATATAAAATAGATCTAGATTTAATTATGTGTATATGTCCGAATATACACTAAGTGTATATCCGGTTTTTCATAATTAAAAACCATATTAAATGAACCCTTATATAATTATCGACCTTAGAAATATTAATACATACAAAATTTTAACCTTTTAAAAACCTGGATTCACCTTAGAGATGATATATATATAATTATATATATATAAACCATATATAAATATAAATAAGTGAATGGGTTTTGCATTTCACAACCAAGAAAGTACTGCTCGTATCAGTTAAACACTGATAAACAACATTTAAAAATCCAGAATAGGTTTAGGATGGAAAACTATATATATATATATGTATGAACATATAAATATCCATATATACAAAGCATGTATATATGATTTTTCACAAGAGAGACAAATCATAAAAAGAAAACCCTTACTTGTATTCCTATGCTTGGATACACTAAGCAAGGAAGTAAAAATAGGGTATGAAATACCCTCAACAATAAGTATAACGAAACCAAGAGGATGCAAAACACAAAAATAAACACCAGAAGGTAGCGCAGAACACAACCATATACTGATAAAGGGAAAATGGGTTTGCATGTGTGTATATATATAAATACACCCAATGAGAGAAGCTTTGTGGAAACAATAGTGATTGAAAAAAAGAAAAACAAATCCTATGCGAGATCCGATTCATACTAAAACGGAAGAGACCAAAAGTTCCAATCAATTTCTAATAAAATTTTCAAAAGAAACACATGCATATATCACAATCAGACCGAAAACAAATAGTATTTGACAAAAGTATCACAATATGGTTAATTAATAAACCATAAAAAAAAGAGAGACAATGAAAACAGTGGAGGAAAACAAGATGAAAACACCAAAAGTTGATGGAAAATAGGGAATGCGACAGGTGGGTCAGACTTAATTTGAGATCGATGACAAGCATCTGAGTTAGATCAAATCAGACACCTACCTAACAAATATTCGAAGACCATGAACAAAGGACCTATCTCCCCGCAAATTTAAACCCTTACCTGAGCTCTATATATTCAGACCAACCTCGCCGGCCACCGGTCTTCATTCCAGACGAAACTGCAACTACGGCCGAACCTGATCTCCACAACAACCGCACCTTGACAGCGCCACATGAACCCGAGGCTGAGCCTCCTCACGACCAGCCTGCACTCACCGCGGCCCGCCTGCACCCACCACGACTTCCATCTCCTCGACGACGGCTCGTGATCCCCGACGCCGGACCCTGCTCGACGCCACCTTCATGAGAAACGCACACACAATGCCTCCCGGTTGAAACCCTAAATGCGGCATGACACCTTGCATCACAGACCCCAAATCCCTTTACGAGATTCCCTTTTTTCCCGATTTCTTCCTTTATTATTATTGTAATATTGTTATTATTATTTTATTATTATTATTTAATTGTATTTTTATATCCTTATTATCACCTATTATTATCATATATTATATTATAAATAACTTTAAAAAGTAAAAAGTTTAATAAAACTAATAATCTATTAAAATTATTTTATCAATACTTTTAAAAAAGTAAAAGTTTTTATTATTAAATTAATTTATAAAACACACACATATATATATATATATTTCATATTATATACTAAAAATATTATAAATTAAATTAATAATTGAAAATATATTATCTTGAAAATAAAAATAATAATTATCATAATTTGTATAATATATTTTTAATTTTGGAACTAAAAAAAACAAATGTTAATAATGTTTTAAAATATTAATCTAATCAAAATTTATAATCTAATATCATTACTTTATATATATATATATGTATATATTGTATTTTCAAAAATATATAAAACCCATATAATTATTCATATAATAGATTAAAAATTCATCCGCATAAATTAAAATAGTGCACTTTTACAAAATAATTTCATTACAATATTTTAAAATAATAATTTTCAATATCATTTATAACCTCAATATAAAATTATAATTTTATAATAGTATTAGTTTTATATCATAATTTCATATAATTCAAATCTAGTATATATATATATATATATATATATATATCATATTTTGGAAACCAAACAATAAATTAGCTATATTAATATTTTAGTATAATTATTATTTAAAATATTCTATTAAATAATAATTCGATAAGAATAAATTCAATTTAATAAAAATAGTTATTTTAAATTATTCTTTAAAAAAAGTGAGATAATATTTACTTTGAAAATTGTACTTATAATAGAACAATATTAATTTTCGATTATTATTTTAAATAAAACCGTCTTAAAAATGTTTAAGATATAAATATATCCACTAACGGTCACCTGATTTTGAACTCCAATGGTCAATTTAAAAAATCAATGGTCATATTAATTTTAAACTTCAACAACTATAATAACAGTCATAAGTATTTCTAACGGTCAAGAAGACCCTTATAAATACATGTTTATGGTATTTCATACCTTTAAGTCGGGTTGGCTTACAAAGATGGTTCTCTACATCCCTCTACTGCTTAGCACATGTGCCATTCTCCTAGCGATTGCATTCTTCACTACGATTGGTCCAAAGGATGAGGGATACCTGCTTGGTCTCATTGTGGTGCTAGGAGGTATCCCAGTCGAACTCCTCAGATTTTCCATTAGTTTCCCAAGATAGCTATGGTCTTTTGGCCTCGATACAATGTAATCGTTTCAGTGTTTAATTGAATAAAACATGCCTTGTTTTTTTTTTATTTTGAAATCATTGTTTGGATAACATGAAAATTAGACAAAGTAAAACCATAATATTATTATTATTACACATGAAATAGGTTCGGGGTGTCACATTATCCCCCCTTTTAAGAATTGAGTCCTCACAATTCTAAAACATTTGCACACTTCCACTAGAAAAACCATTCAGACATTAATAACAACATCCCATCACGAGGACCACCACCGAGGATAGGCCGCTGATGACCTCAGGTAGAATCCTAGGATTGTATTAAGCTCCTAAACTTCCTTGGTCCAGATACACTATGAGCAGTTAGGGACAAACCTGTGCATAATACACTCGGCCTTCCAAAGAGAGGCACCAGAGGTGTAGAGGTCGGAGATTTGAGAGTGGACTAGTTCCCTATAAATCCCTCGAACTACACTGTGCTTGAAAACTTTGATGTCGTAGAGTTTCCCATACATACTAAAACTCAGAACCTGGAACAGGTAGGCCGCTCGATGGTCACCCTCCATTGATGCTTCTCAAAATTTTCCTACAGCTTGGTAGTTATCGGCCAAAGTGAAACATATAAAGAGACCTCTGTGATACTTTCCTCTTTGCCTATATTATAAAAATTGTGTATTTTCAATATGATAATAGAAAAAACTGTCTCCTTGGTTGAGACGGAGGATATTTGGGCGGTTCGACACCCGTTGGAGTTGTTTTCAAGATGGGCATAAGTTTGCATAGGGATAGTATTCTTCTGAACACATCTTGACAATTATAATCTCTAGTAGTTCAGTAGGAAGTGAAAAGATGTTGGTTAGTGACCTCTCATATTCCATCTGAAATTTTTTAAGATAAAGTTCTTAGTAAAGAATAACTGTATTTAAAACAGAGATGTTATTTTACAAATTCATATTAAAGTACCAAAATGAAAAATCTAACATTATCCATTTAAACAAGGTTAATAAAACTCAAGGTGTTACATAACCATTCGCACCCTCTCAAAATTCACTGTTATGGATTTCCTGACATCTACTGTGATGTCCCAACACAGATCCCACTAGCGCCGACGATTCCCCCAGTTCCTGGTTAAGCAGATCCCTAAAGCGGTTTCAAACTCTTCAATCTATTTGGTCCATATGCAGAATGAGAAAATTGGATCAATGGGGTGTGTACATATAAAGTTCCAAGAGATAAAAGCATGAAGTGTATGAAGTTGGGCGGCATCAGAGTAAACTTGATGTCTATAATGTAAACGGGTAGACTCGTCCTCAAGAACTTCGAAGTCCATAACTTGACCAGAAATACCGTAGGTCAACATTTTACAAAGATACGCTGCTCAGAGGTCACCCTCTTGTGCAACCTATTTGAAGTCCTCTAGGGATGGAAAATTCTCGGTTAGGGTAAATCATTTAAACAAACCCTCAAAATACTTTCCTTTACGTGCATATAATGGAAATTGTGCATGCATCATAAGGAAGTAGTCAAAGCCTGATCCTCGGTTGAGTTGAAGTACATGAGGAGAATTGGATACACTTTAGAGGCATTTACATGATAAACAAAGGTTTTTAAAAGTCTTGTATTCTTCTAAACATGACTTGGAAACTATAGTCTCTAGTATTTCTGTTGGAACAGACAGAAGGATTGCTTCGTCTACGATCTGAAAAATTTAAGAATAATTCTACTTAGTAAGACATAATCAAGTTTTTAATGTTGTTTTAATTTTATAGGGTTGTCTAAACCAACCTATGATACTAACTATCACTCCCCGGCTCTAGAATCCCTGAAGCTGGTGTGTTAATAAAACCCATGGTGTGTAATTAATTTTTTTAAAAGGAAATACTGATAAATTACACATCATGTTCCAATACAGAGGATATTTACTATTTAGGTTCTCAAAAACCAGATACAAATATTAAAATCCTTCAAATACTATACAGAAAAGACTCCATAAATCTGCCACCAATTAGTGTAACTAAAATCTACCAAACCTGTAAAATTTAAATTAAAAGATAGGGTGAGCATAAAAATTCCTAGTAAGGGGTTTTTAAAATTAACATTTCAAATACATCATTTTATAAACTTCCCTTTTAAATATATTCATAAATAATTTTCTTAAAGAAAGATAAAAAAATTTTCTTAAAGAAAACTACAATACAAGAATCACAACATAACAATTTTCCAAGAATTACCAGCGAACATTTTAAGGAACATTAACAGGCTACAATAAAACACATCCCAATCATAACCATGCTTATACAAATGCATTGTGTTCATCATATTATTCACGAGGTAAATAAACAATGATAAGAGAATCATGTAAGGGTGTAGATACATAATTTACACATGGAAAAAGTACATGATCAGAGTTGCGCATAAAACAAATTCACAATTAATTTATCACATAAAATACACATCATAAAATAACTAGTATACTACCATCATTTGTATTAAAGTTTAGAATATTGGTGCTGAATAAAAATCATGTCACGTGTAATTAGTTCTTGTGATACTCATAAATACATGCTCTTAACCAAGTATATTCTATTAGTAGAATATTCACTTGGTTTATTAAATATTACCAACATAATGAGGGAAGTGCATATGCCGGACATTATGAAAATTTTCATCAAGGCCTCAACCAGGACTTCTAAAAAGGATTAAGGCCTTGGATAAAACCATATATCAAAATGGGAAAGGCCTCAGCCAATTCCACGTCTATTCATTTCATGATACCTACCGATGCATCGAGGGGTGGTAGTGGGCCCTACCCATCACTTTCTATGTCCAACACATTCCTCACATGTCCAATTAAGGTCATATATTCAAAGTGCCCCATACCACTTTGAATATTTAATTTCTCATTTCATATTATTCAAGGTGTCTCATAACACTTGAATAATTTAGTTCTTTTTAATGAATTATCATGATATGTTAGTTATCATTTAGATAACAATTTTCTCAATGACATGCATAAACTAGTAAACATTCTTTGTGTGTGTGATATTGATTTAAAACACACAAGTAATGAATGGATGGAGTTGTCACATAAACTGATAATTTATTAATTTTCAAAATCCTTGATTCATGGAAATGGATACTTAATAGAAATACATGCCATTTAATACACTAATAAATGTGTCAGTGAACATGAAAATAGATTAAATCATAACTTTTGTTAACTAACAGTGAATTATTGTAGTATGTTCATTATGAAATAAAACATTAAGTGATCATAACATAATAACATGATTCTACACATCCTTTTATCCTCTAAAATATTTTTATGTATTATTGCATACTTATAAACACATATTGGTTAGAAAAATCAAGATTAATACTTACTAAAATCTTACAAGTTTTAATTTCATCAAAACATTAATTAAATCCTGTTATCCATCACTTGAAAATTAGGGTTTGAAAAATCATATATATATATATATATCCATATCCACAAAGTGTATGTATGAGTTTTACATAACCAAGATAAGGTTTACGATCCCTTATAATTAATGAATATTTCATAACATTATTTAATCGCCAATATCACTGGATTGAAAACCAAAAATCACGTTAGGTTGAAAGTACATAAATTCATGGACATACATACATAAAAACTAAACTTTTTCATAATAATAAAAATCCATTTGAACCCAAAACTTTATTCACATCCAAGCCTTTATTTAAAGATTGAAAATCATCTTTAATAACATAAAATAGATCTGTATTGAATTATGTGTATAGGTCCGAGTATACACTAAGTGTATATTCAATTTTGCATAATTAAAAACCATATTAAATTAACCCTTGTATAATTATCGACCTTAGAAATATTAATAAATAATAACTTTTAACCTTTGAAAAACTGAGATTCACCTTAAAGTTGACATATACATACTTATATATATATAAACCATATATAAATATAAATAAGTGAATGAGTTTTTCATTTCACAACCAAACAAGTACTGCTTGCGTCAGTTAAACACTGATAAACAACATTTAAAAATCCAGAATAGGTTTAGGATAGAAAACTATATATATATATGTATAAACATATACATATCCATATATACAAAGCGTGTATGTTTTATTTTGCACAAGAGAGACAAAGAATAAAAAGAAAACCCTTACTTGGATTCTGATGCTTGGATACACTAAGCAAGGAAGTAGAAACATGGTATGAAATACCCTCAACAACAAGTACAATGAAACTCAGAAGATGCAAAACACAAAAATAAGACACCAAAAGGTAGTGCAGAACACAACCATAGACTCACAAAGGAAAAATGGGTTCACTGGTGTGTATAGATATATACACTCAATGAGAGAAGCTTTGTGGAAACAATAGTGATTTTAAAAAATAAAAACAAATCCTATGTGAGATCTGATTCATACTAAAATGGAAGTGACCAAAAGTTCCAGTCAATTTATGATAAAATTTTCAAAAGAAACACACGCATATATCACAATCAAACTGAAAACAAACAGTATTTGACAAAAGTATCATAGTATGATTAATTAAAAAACTATAAACAAAATAGAGAAAAGGAAAACAGTGGAAGAAAACAAGATACAAACACCAATAGTTGATGGAAAATAGGGAATGCGACATGTGGGTCGGACTTAATTCGAGATTAACGACAAACATCTAAGTTAGATCAAATCAGACACCTACCTAACAAAGATTCAAAGACCACGAAAAGAGGAACTATCTTGCCACAAATCCAAACCCTTACTTGATCTCGATCTACTCAGACCAACCTCGCCAGCTGCTAGCCTTCATTCCAGATGAAACTACAACCATGACCGAACCTAATCTCCACAACGACCACACCTTGATAGTGCCACACGAACTCGATATCGAGCCTCCTCACGACTAGCCTGTACTCACCGTGGCCTGCTTTCACCCGCCACAACTTCCCCCCCCTCGGCAACGACTCAAGATTCCCGATGCCAGACCCTACTCGATGCCACCTTCATGTGAGACGCACACCCGACGTCTCTCAGCTGAAACCCCTAACGCGGCACGACACCTTGCATCACAGACCCCAAATACCTTTATGAGATTCCTTTTCTCCCCAATTTCTTCCTTTATTATTATTGTAATATTGTTATTATTATATTATTATTATTTCATTATATTTTTATATCCCTATCATCACCTATTATTATCATATATTATATTATTAATAACTTTAAAAAGTCAAAAGTTTAATAAAACTAATAATCTATTAATATAATAGATATCGTATTTTTGAAAATTTATAAAACCCATATAATTATTTATATAATAGATTAAAAATTTGTCCGCATATATTAAAATAGTGCACTTTTACAAAATAATGTCATTAAAATACTTTAAAATAATAAATTTTAATATCATTTATAACCTCAATATAAAATTATAATTTTATAATAGTATTAGTTTTATATCATAAATTCATATAATTCAAATCTAGTATACATATGTATATATATATATATATATAATATTTTGGAAACCAAACAATAAATTAGCTATATTCATATATTAGTATAATTATTATTTAAAATATTATATTAAATAATAATTCGATAAGAATAAATTCTATTTAATAAAAATAGTTATTTTAAATTATTCTTTTAAAAAAGTGAGATAATATTTAGTTTGAAAATTGTACTTATAATAGAACAATATTAATTTTCAATTATTAATGTAAAGAAAACTGTCTTAAAAATGTTTTAGTTATAAATATATCCATTAACGATCACCTGATTTTGAACTCCAACAGTCAATTTCAAAAAGCAACGGTCGTCTTAATTTTAAACTTCAACGACTATAATAAGAGTCACAAGTATTTATAATGGTCAAGAAGACCCTTATAAATACATATTTATGGTATTTCATACCTTTAAGTCGGTTTGGATTACAAAGATGGTTCTCTACATCCCTCTACTGCTTAGCACATGTGCCGTTCTCCTAGCGATTACATTCTTCACTACGGTCGGTCCAACGAATAAGGGTTACCTGCTTGGTCTCATTATGGTTCTAGGAGGTCTCCCAGTGGCACTCCTCGAATTTTCCATTAGTTTCTTAGGCTAGCTATGGTCTTTTGGCCTCGATGCAATTTAATCGTTTCAGTGTTTAATTGAATAAAATATGCCTTGTTTTTTTTTATTTTGAAATCATTGTTTGGATAACATGAAAATTAGATGAAGTAAAACCATATTATTATTATTATTACACATGAAATAGGTTTGGGGTGTCACATTGACTATCAGAGAGACAATCTAGAAGTTTCCTTCAAATATTTCATATAAAGAGTTTGTCCAGTAGCGTTTGTTCAATCACCTTGAGCTTCAACATTTGATCTAAGCTCAAATTATTTCTTAGACAAGTTCCAATATTTCTACAAAAGTTCTTCATTGAAAACAAAATCTCTACTCTAGATGATTTATTTCTTTACATTATCCCATAGGTGATATCCAAAATTCTTATCTCCATACCCGATAAGAAAGAACACCTTGGATTTCACCTTCAATTTATCTCTATCTTTAGCATCAATATGAACATATGAGATAATTCCAAAGACTTTGAGATGGTTTAACTCCGGTCTCTTACCAAACCAAAGTTATTCTAGTAGATGTTGTCCCACAACTAAAGATGGACCTCTATTCACAAAATACCATGCTGTATTTATGGATTATATCCAAATCCCCTTATGCATTCTAGAGAGAGTCCTTATACTATGATATTTCTCTTACAAATTCTGATTCATCCTTTCAGCTACTCCATTTTATTGTGGAGTTCCTGGATTAGTTTTATCATGCCTAATTCCCTTACTTTAATAAAAGTTACGAAAGTTGTGTTCGGTGCACCCCCCACCATCGTCTGTCCGGATACACTTCAACTTTCATCTACACTCTCTTTAAACAAAAATCTTCCACTGAATAAATACCTATAAAACATAATATTTATTATTCAGTAAGTGATCCTAGACCCTTTTAGTGGAATAATTAATGAAGGTCACAAAGTACAAATCTCCTCTATTAGAATGAATAGGGGTAGGTCCCCAAATATTAGAATGAACAAGTTCCAGATTTTGATTCCTTATATTTCTACCATCCAAGTTAAAGGAAAATCTCTTCTGTTTCCCCACCATACAAATCTCGCATATTCAAAAGTCCACATGATAAAGTTTAAATATTCCCTTTTCCATTATAACTTTTAGATTCTTTTTACTGAAGTGACCAAACCTACAATGTCACATTTCCAGACCATTCGATGAAATGATTCCGATAACTACAACTTTATCCTTACATCTGGTCAAGTACAATGTTACATTCTTTAATCCATGAGAAATAACCATGGACCCTCTATTGATTTTATAGATTATATTTTAAAAATTCATTTTGAAACAAACATCATCAAGTTTTACCACATATATAACGTTCTTTCGAAGACCTAGAATATGTATATCTTCTTTAAGTCTCAAGATACTTCCATTTTTCATTTAAATGTTAACATCTACCTTACTAATTATATCCATAACTTCATCTTCTACAAGATTTAATTTTCCCAAGATTCCTGGTACATGATCTACCATGCACCCATGCTCACCAGTTGAATTAAAAGATTTACTAGAGTCAATAACCCATGAATCTTCTAGAATAATCATACTCAGTATCAAAGTGGAGTCTCTATCTACTATAATTACTGAGTTCATTTTTCCAAAGGTTGAAGTCTCCATCTGATTCCTACAATCTTTCTTGATATGTCCCTTATTACAACTAAGACAACATGTATAACCTAGACCATTCGACTTTCTTCGACTTCTTCTCTGGGATTTATCATTTAAAGACCTATTATTCTAAAAATCATTCTGTTGAGGTGAATGTACATGTTTGGTAGCATTGAGAGCACTTATGGATGTATATTGGACTTCCTTTCACCTCAAATACTCATTCAAGATTAGGTTTTTAATGTTATCAAACACAAGATATATCTTCCCATTAGAGTTTATCACTACTTCTACCATGTCGTCCCATATTTATGGAAGTTAATAGAGAATAAACAAAGACCAAACATCATCTGTGAAAGTTACCTTCACTGATTCAAGCCAAACTTATATCATATTAAAGTCATTCACATGGTTTTTTGTAGGAATTCCATCCGATAACCTCAATATGAACAATCTTTTCATCATGAAAACTTTTTTAAGATCCATTGGGTTCTCATATGTGTGAGCCAAATATTTTATAACCTCTATAGTAGTTTTCTTCTCTCAAATGTTAAATGCAGCATTTTGAGAAAGTGTCACCCTTATCAAGGATAAGTCCTTCTTGTCTAACCACACTCATTCCATCTTGTCCTTAATTTTAGGACATTTACTAGAAAAAAGATCATCCATATCTTCTCATATCAAAAGATCATCTAGTTGTATCATCCAAAAGGAGAAATTCTTTCCATTAAACTTATCAATATAATCCTTCCCTTCCTATAAATTCATTCTTATGATAATAGTAAAACCAAATAAAATAAAAACTACTTGTAAGTCAAAGAGAGTAGAAAAATGAATGTTGTAATTAAATTAGAACCAATCCACTTTGATACCTATTTTTAAAAGATCAAGTAGCACTCTGTCTATTTCAATGTATAGAGAAGATAAACACTTTGTATATCAGACATACATCCATCTGATTTCTTTATTCCACACAGTAAAAAAGATCCAAAAACTATAAAAAAGAGGTTTTTCCATTAACCACATTCTCTAAGTTTGTGTGCAGGAATTAGGATGAATACCCACCAATCACCACACAAACCCATCGAACATGCTTTATACAAAAAAAACAAAAATGGAAGAATATGATTTATGTGGTTTGGAAAAACGTCCTACATCCATGAGGAGAACACTGCAAAAATTTTAATTAAGGAGATACAAATGAATACAGAATTCATTGCTCACTTCCTCTTCAATTTGATAGGTCTTAGAATATAAAGACAAAATTCATATCAACTTGGAATTACAACAACCCCACTATTATATTTGGGCCACCACCTCTATTTATAGAGGTATTTGTTCAGTAAACTAGTTTCACTAACCTATGGGATTCATATTCAACCTAGCACTGACCTAGGAAACCTCTGATACACTGTTTAACCTTATAATGACTTCCAAAAGTCAGTCACTTTTCACATAGCCCATGCATTGAGTCACCACCCCGATGAACACCATATGTGAGAACACTGTTCGATGGACTCTATCCGATTTAAGTATATCTGGTGAAAACTTTCCTCCTAACCACTCTAAAACCATAAAAAAGGAAACATTTGTCTTGTGATCTCTTTCTAATAGCCTATGTTTGATCATCTCTATCTGATGACCTCCACATGGAAAACATTATCTGGTAAAATTGAAGAATTTACCCAAAAATCAATAGTTCTATCCTATAATGAAATATATCACATAATTGATAAGTGTAAATGAGGGAGAAAATGATAGAATACAATAGAATATATTTGTTCCATCTTTCTATAAAAGGTTGATATTTTTTTTAAAATTCATGACATTAAGTTATCCCGAATCAAATATTTTGATCCACATTAAAGAGAAAATGTTGATATTTTATGCTAAAATGTAAAATGATTTGGATTATCATGGAATATTTTTAATTAAACAAGGTGAGATAGTTGGGAATGTGTGAATTCTACTTCAGTTGATCAAATTCAATTGACCAGAAGGATTAGTTTTAGATGATCTTTTATTTTTTGAAGTAGTGAAAACATTGGTGTTTCCTTTATCATTTCTTGAAGGAGGTTTCTATAAGGAGGTTTCCAGAAGGATGTTTTTCAGAAATAGGTTCTTCAAATGTTATCATCTCTAGGTGGTCTTGTTCTGAAAGTTTAGTTGGGATTTCCAGAAGATGGTGGAAGTTTGGTATACTATTGAGATGTTGTTGATTTACTAGAAGTGGTGGTTACACTGATGATTTCTATAGGAGATCAACAATGGGAATAGATGGAATCCCACATTTATTGAAGTTCAATGCAACCAGATGAACATATGACACTCTATATAAATAGGAGGGTGGGGATACCATTTTGATGCACTAATGAACATAACATGATTAGTTATTGTAGTAATCCACACAACTCATTAGTGTAAAGATGTAAAATTTTCCTTCCATAAAAATAAAATGATACAATGTTTCTCCCATGGATGTAGGGATTTCATTCTAAAACAAATAAAACCAAAGTGTTCATTATTACTTACATTTACTTTTATTATATGAATGTTTTGTATTTTTTAAATAAATATTTTTTTTATTTGTTTTGAATTTGTGTAGTGATTTAGGTGATTTATTTTATTCCATGTTCTGAAAAACTAAGCTTTGAAGAGTTCCTTATAGAATTATTTTCCTTTAGAGTGATTCCAAATTGACTAATTATAGTAGTTTTCTTACTAAGATTCAAAGAGTTTCTTATATTCAATATAAGGTTATTAGAAGGAAGATCTACATCAGATATGTTGAATGATTTCAACTTAATCCAGAGTCAGTTGGAGTCTTAAAATTTTACATTCATAGATTATGTTTGAGAGATTATATTTTTATAATCCTTACCAAAATCACGGGAATCCTTGGTGACAATAATGAGCAGTTCAATCAGAAAGAATAAATTCTTGTTCATTGATGTTCATAACTTGAATCTTAATGGGGATCTCTGAAGGGGAGAGAGTTTATCTTCTTTCAGTGATGTTTTGAATACAAAAGGAATGGAACACTCATCTCATTATAATAATCAAAAGAAATTAGATATGAAATCAATGTAAAATAGTAGAGGAAAGTATTATTTAAATGGGACTATTTGTTAGTATTACAAAAAGGAATGTCACATCAAGAAATATTTTCATGATAGTAAGACACCCTCTGTAAGGTCTATATTTAGAGATATGGGCCTTTCTATGGAGATTAGTGTAAATATACTTTTGAGTGTTCTTACTCAAGTGGATTCTTGGATCATTGATTTTGGATCTTCTTTCCATTTCATAGGAGAAAAATGATACATGTCAAATCATGTATTCAGAAATATTTGTAGAGTGCATATTGATGAAAATGAAATTCTTGATATTTTGGGTAAAGGAGAAGTGAAATTTCAGTTGAATAATAGAAGTTTTGTTGTTATGAAGGAAGTGAAACATATTTTAGGTCTCCAAAAGAACTTGATTTTAGTTGGTTAGCTGGATGGAGTAGGTTCAGAACCAATTTTTTAGGAGTATAAGAGATTAATTGGGGTTCTCATCTCATTTATAGAGGTGTAAAATATGGGTCATTGTATTCAACCGAAAGTTAATTGGGAGATAAACTTTCTGAAACATCATATTCTAGAAGTTCATAACTTTGGCATTATCAGTTTGAGAACCTCAATAAGAAAATTATGAAGATTCTATAAGTTAAGGGCATACTAAAGTTGGATCATTCAAACTTCAGAAGATGTGATATTTTTATACTTGGGAAGAAGTGGAATATGTTTTCAATCTATCTAGAATAACACTAAAAATTCTGAAGCTAAACTTGGTTTATACATATGTTTGGGTACCTACACGAGTTCATTCTCATAGAAGATCTAGATACTTTTTTACCTTCATTTATAATTCCAAAAGAAAGGTATGGGTATACTTTCCGAAATATAAAAGTGAAGTGTTTTAAATATTTTTTCAATGAATGGCGATGGTGGAAAGATAAACCATATTTAAGATAAAATTTCTAGGATTATACAATAGTGGTGATTTTATGAGAAGGATTTTTCATAATTATTATAGGAATAAATGAATCCAACATGAGAAGACTATTCTAAGAACACCTGAACAAAATCATGTTGTTGAGAGAATGAATCATACGTTGAAAGAGAGTACAAGAAACATGTTGTTACACTCTAGAATTCCTAAGGGGTTTTAAGTGGAAGCAGTGGGTATAAGAACTTAATCAAAATAAGTACATCAACACTAGTTGGAAAATGGTTACTGGATGAAATGTGGTTTGAAAAGATTATGAAATTTTCTCATCTTATATTTTTCATAAGTTTATCCTATATTCATGTGGATGAAAATAAAAGAGATAATGTTGAAGAAAAATCTTGAACATGCTTATGATGGGTTTGGTATGACCATCATATAACCATATGAAATAGAAAATAACCTAAACATAGGTAGATCTATATTTAATAATCAACACATAAATAAATCTATAAAAAAAGTACCTGGAAAATTCCACTAACAATAGTCTTCTTCTTCCTCAATAAAGGAGAATGCTTGATGAAGATCACAGAGCAGTAAACAAAAACACCCTACATCCATTGGGGAAAACCGACTAATGGATCCATGATTGTATCGCAAGGATACCTTAATTTTGAAGGGTTTCTAGCATCTTCATCTCATATGATGAATAGTATGGGATGAATAGATAATTGAGAGGCTTTCTCACAATAATTTTCTATCAGTTGGAGGGATCACATCCCTTCATATATTCATCCATAACACGTTTCATTAAATGAAACACATCATACATATATATGTATCCATATAAATTTATTACCATTGAAATTAATTCATTTAATCCAATTTAATGAATATTTAATCCATTTAATCCATTCATAATAGATTAAAAAAAACATTTGGTAGAAATAAATATATATGTCATATACATATATTTATTATCACATGTATTTAATACATTCATAATAATACCTACATCAAATGAATATTATTAAATATACACTTATATATAATATCATATATATTATATATGTATATATACATATTAGTGAATATTAAACAATCTCCCAATTTCAATAAAATCCCAGAAGGACTTTATGCATAACTTCACAACTCTTTGTAAATCCATCCAAACTCTTTTGGATATAGTTTTTCATCAAACTCTCCTCATTTTAAATAAACACTTTGTCCAAAATTTTATCCTTATATAAGGACATGACTGTGTGAACCTATGGGCTTTAGCAGTATTGAAAACAACTATGAAATATCTATTTCATATATTTAAGCAAAGAGAAACCTCTAGTAAAACATTAGTTCTACTCAAGCTACTAAGGGGTCTGGTGTGATCTCCATCAAACATACTCATATCTATATATGAAAATATCCACCACAAGATGTATCATATACATCATGTGTATCTTATATAATCCATTTATCCATGACATCAAGTGACCACTAGACCTGGAACATGTCAATATAGTATTGGAATCTCATCATTTTATTGATCATCTTAAAAATATCGACTAAGTGGATGAATACATCATATGTTATTCATCTATCTAATAAGTGTTGGAACCAAGGTTGTTATTTGTTGGAAAAGGAGTTTGGTTTGTGTTTTTTGTCAATCTACTTTGGATTGATATTGTTTTGGGTTTTTTTATCAACCCTTTCATGGAAGATCAGGGAGATTACATAGAAAGGGGTCATACAGTTTGATCCGAAAGTAGTATTGAAGGTGGTTCCATTCTTCAGTGTTTGCAAAATTTTTGGGGATGAAAATCAAAAAATGGAGAAATGTGTTTTTCGAAAAGGAAGGTGTGCGAAATATTTGAAGTGTGCACAAAAGATTGGTTTTTGTGAGAAATATTGAAGGTGTTTTTAGAACTTTCATGCAAGTCATGTTTCAAGACCAGAACGTAGAAAAATGGAAAAGTCATGGAGTGCATGGAAGATGATGTTGCACGAAAGGGTTTTCGTGCCTAATGCGACATCAAAAGGGGTTTTTCATGCTCATGAAGAATCTTCTACGCACCGACCAAGATGTGTCGGGATCTTGCGTGTAGGGTCATCAAGGGCCTATAAATATGTTGCTACCCCTAAGGAAGACTTAAGAATTTTCCAACGAAAATTCGATTGCTCAGTCGCGTGAAAGATTTGCACGTGAAAGATCGGAAGAGAGTAAATCTTGCGTGCAAGGTGTTCCTTTAGTCTGAAAATACCAAGTGAACCCTTTGGTGCAGTTGCGCAAAATATAAGGGTTGCGTGGAAAGTAGGTGTTGTGCGAAAGTCATCTTTCATGATAATTCCCAAATCTTGCGTGCAAGTTGGGGTTTTGCACTCAAGTGTGATGTTATGATTTTGAAAGGTTTTTGAATATCTGGTGTGTGTGATCAGTGCTTCCCCATTCATCAATTTAGGACTTCAATGCAAGCGGTGTCTCATGCTGGACTGAGACAAAGACTTCAATGAAAATATATTGAAGGGACCTTCATGCCCATAAACTGAGTGTGACTTCACTGGAGGTAGTGAGCCAGGGGAGTCAACGGAAGTGATCCAAGGGAAGCAATGAGCTATCCCAAAACTTCTGCAAAGGCAATGTGCCTGGTATAGAGTGACTGTGATCGAACTCTTGTACTCCAAAACTAGTGAAGATTAGTGGATTTTGGTATGTCTAACACACTATCGGTGTATGCTCCTTGGATTTAGCCCTTTATGGTGAACCACATAAAAGTGCTGTGTGGCCTCTTTACATGTGTTTATTTATTTGTTTTTCATATTCATCATATAGGTTTAACACATTCCAACCAATATGAGAACAATATCTGTTACTTTATAAGAAAAAATTGACACCCTGATTCACCCCTCCCCTCTCAGGGCGTCCCGGGGTTCTATAAGTGGTATCTGAGGAAGGTTACTAGTGTTAGATATATCCTTTGCTGTCATAGAGAATTTAGTCAATGCCAGGGTAATCCATCTCTTCGATGGAAGTAACTTTTAGATCTGGAAGAATAGAATTATATCTCATTTAAGATCCCTTGGAATTGATGTCCTCTTTTCTACTATTCAAGGAATACAAGTTACCGATCCAACACGACTTTCTATGACTGATATAGATAGGAAAGTTCTCGATGCAGATGCTAAAGCCTAGAATTCTATCACTGCGGCTCTTTTAGATCAGATCTATATAAAGGTGATAAGTTGAATCTCAGAAAAATCTATGTGGGATAAACTTGAAAATATTTATGAAGGTGACAACAAAGACAAGGAGGAAAAACTTCAAGTCTTACACAATAGGTTTGACGATCTAAAGATGCATCCTCATGAGAATGCAGATTTATTCTTCAATCGAATTACTAAAGTAGTGGGAGAAATTCAAGGTCTTAGAGAGGAAATAAAAGACATTGATTTTGTAAATAAAATCTTTATAAGACTTCCTCCTATGTACAATGAAAATGTGTTAGAACTTGAATAAAGAGATCTTTCTAAACTATATCTAGATGATATGCTAAGTAGTCTAGTGGCATATGAGATGAGAGTCAAACTCTAAGATGCTATGACTCGTGTTAGCATGGAAATAATGTTTAAATCCATGGAAAAACTGAAAATTTCAGGAGATATTGGTGGTGAAGACGATGAGGAAAAAGAAATTCTTTCTCTCATTTACAAGAATCTGAAGAATGGAAAAGGTAAATTTAAAGGTAAGTTACCTCTAGCATGTTTTCATTGTGGAAGAGTTGAGAACATTGCCTCTCAGTTCCAAAGAAAGTTCGATGATGAAGAGAGCGAAGAAAAAGACATTGAGAAGCCTCAGAAAAGGTTTTTCAAGAAGGGAAACTTCAAATCAGGAAATAAAGTACATAATAAGAGTTTTGTTTGTGAATATAAAGATAATGATATTTAATTCTGTAAAGAATAAGAATAAGAATTTAAAACTATAAACCATGCTTCCATGATGGATTCCATTGAAAATTCAGAACCCACGATCAATAAAGGAAGATATAATCAAATGACTCCTAATGTCTATACCAAGTTTCAAATTAAGTATTACCTTTCCAAGATTAAGAATAAATGTAAGAGATGAAATAAGTGGAAAGCAATGGTGGAAGAACCATCAGAATATGTTGATGAGCTTGAAGCTGAAATTGAATGACTAGAAGAATTAGCGAGAGTTCAGTCTTAAATCCTTGAAAGAACAGATGTCATTGTGGAACTAAAGCTTAGAATTTAAGAACAAGAAAAGGTCATAAATTACCTTACATCCAGACAGGAAGAGAAGTCCAAGACTATTGAGGGTATTGAGGAAGAAGCTGTTACTCTTAGGAGTAAACTTAAGTGTCAATCAACCAAAAATGAGGGTAAGAAGAAAATTCATTTAGGAAGATTCTCATATGTGGAATTACTAGCTAGTAAGATCCAAGCATGGTTCATATGGGGTTGGAAAAATCTTGAGTGATCAAATACCCTCTTGCATGGGAAAGAGAGGAATTAGTTGTGAAGTTGAGACATCAACTGCTGGAAGTGAAGAGAGACAAAAGAATGACAAGATGGAATTTGGACAAGTTGAAAAATTTCCAGAAGTGCTAAAAAAGAAACCCTCAATCCAAACTAAAAGAAGAACTAAATATTATCCTCAAACATTCAGAAATGATAGGCAGTCTAACTATTTTCCCAAGGAAGAAGGCATGATGAGAAATATAAGTGAGCAGACATTTCCCCTCATAAAGTGTCAATTCTGTGGCTATCTGGGCCATACCATGTCATATTATAAAGAGGAAAGGAGATACTTGAATGAAGAAGATATGGGAAGTCAACAAAGGAGACCGATTTCATATCCTACATCTTATAGTATAAATAGTTTCTATGGACACTATTTTCATTATTCTAACTTTGTCCATAAAGATATGTATTGTAGGTAGAGGTACGATAGAAGAAATTCATATAACTCTCAGATATGGGTCAATACTCACCCTCCTGATGTTGTTTTTCTCACAAACATGTTTTCTTCTCTGGAAAAAGAGTATGGGTATGGAGAATCTGATTATGTGGAAGAAATAATTAGAAGGACATCAGTGTCCTATACTCAATCCAATATTTCATGGAAAGAAAAGAAGAAAATTGAGAAATCCAATCTTGCAGAAGTATCCCTCAAAGCTACAAAAAGCAGAAGCACCTGGATTCTTGATAGTGGTTACTCATCCCATATGACAGGAAATTCTAACCTTTTGAAGAACATTAAAAAGAATGTTGATGGAACAGTGAGGTTTGGTAATGATGGTGCTTTGAAGATTAAAGGTAGTGGAAATACTACTCTGGATAATGGAGAGCTTAAGAATACTGAAATTCTTTATGTGGAAGGTCTACATCACAATATCCTTAGTATGAGTCAACTCTGCGACTTAGGGCTCATAGTAAATTTCAATTAAAAAGGTTGCACTATAAAGGAAAAAACTAGGAATTGTCTTATGAAAGGCTGCAGAACAGATGGAAACTTATATTAGGTTGACAGTAAAGAGAACTCTTGCTATTTGTCTATTGAATAAGAAAACAACCCGTGGCATCGAAGTCTAGGGAACATTAAACAACAAGACATGTAAAAGATATCTAAGTTGAATATAGTCATGGATATCCCTATTCTAAAACGTGAATGAGAAAAGACTTGTGATGCTTGCATATGGGGGAAGCTAGTCTATAATTCATATCGACCAAAGAAGAAAAGGGCATCACACCTTCTTGATCTCATCCACACAGATGTATGTGGGCTAATAAATGTTGTTGGAACTCATGGAGAGAGGTACTTTGTCCTTTTTATTTATGATTATAGTAGAATGGCCTATGTAATGGTTATTCACAGGAAGCGAAAAGTACTTGATTGCATGAAAACTTATCACCGGATTGCCGAAAATGATACTGGATGGACAATAAAATTCATACGGTCTGACAATGGAGGGGAATACACATCCATTGAATTTGAGAATTACCTTAAAAAACATGGAATACGACACGAGGTAGATACTGTGGGAACTCTGCAACAAAATGGAGTTGTTGAACACCGAAATCGACAGGTCAACGACATGGCCAGGAATGTTCTGATTGAGAGTCATATCTCTCGTCATTATTGGAAAGAAGTTGTTGAAACTAAAGTGCACATTCAAAATAGAATGGGGATTTATATGGGAGAAACAAATACACCATATGAATTGTGTCATGGAAGGAAGCCTTATTTGAAATAATTTTGTGTTTTTGGAAGCAAAAGCTTCATCCAAAATAAAGAAGGAAATTAAGGTAAGTTTGGTGACAATGAAAATTAAGGAATATTTATTGGATATCCAATGAAAAAAAAATCTTACAAGTGTTTCAAAAAGTGCTTGGGGAGGATTTTGGAAAGTAGTGTTGTTAATATCATTGAAGACAAAACCCCAAATGATTTAAATAATTCCTATGCTGATGAGATAGAAGATGAGGAATAATGTGAACATGGAGTAAATGAAAATACATAAATAGAGTAAGGTGTACAAAAATCCCAGGAGTCACATCGTGATGTTGACTCAGAAGAATAATATGAAGTTGAAACCATATATGGAGAGAATTTAGTTGAACCTCAGAGGATGAATCAAAGAGCAGAAATTGATCAATCCAAAATCATTGGGGATTGGAATGAACCCAAACAAATGAGGAGAATGAGGAGTAATGCACAATCTTCATTCTTATCTACGGTGTAACCATCCTCATTTGAATAAGATTCAAAGGATGAATCATGGGTGAAATCTATGAATTAAGAGTTAGATTAGATTGACAATAATCATACCTAGGATCTAGTCAAGAGACCCAAAGGTCATAATGTGATTGGTACAAAGTGGATTTTCAAAAACAAGTTTTATGAACATGGAAGTGTTATTAGAAACAAGTCATGACTGGTATGTAAAGGATATTCACAGATTGAAGGTGTCAATGTTGAAGAAACTTTTGCACCAATGGCTAGAATGGAGTCAATCAAGATTTTTCTTACTATGGAAATGCAAAGAGGATATAAAGTATATCAAATGTATGTAAAGACATAATTCTTTAATGGTGTTCTCGAAGAACACGTATACATCGAAAAACCAGTGGGTTTTCTTCTTGGTACTGATGAAACAAAGGTTTGAAAACTAAAGAAAGCACTCTATGTCTTGAAAAAGGAATCATGGGAATGATACTCCTAGATGGATTCTTATCTCAAGAATATGGAATTAAAAAGAGGAGGAGTAGATCACAATCTCTATGTGAAGAATTCTTTAAAAGACCAGTTTATGGTTCTAGTTTACATTGATGACATTATATTTGGTGGAAACGGGAATAAATTAGTAGATGAATTCTCCAATAACATGAAATAAGAATTGGAAATGTCTATGAGTGGGGAGCTCACATATTTCTTAGGGATGCAGGTGATTCAAAACAAGGATTACACGTTCATTTCTCAGTAAAAGTATGCAAGAAATCTGATAATGAAATTTAATATTCATGACTCAAAACCAATTTCAACTACGATTGTGGTTGGAACCAAACTTGGAAAGCATGAATATGAGACCTCTATAGATCCCACACTGTACAGAAGGATCATTGGGAGCTTATTGTACCTGACAGTAACACGGTCAGACATTGTCTTTGCAACATGCTTAGTGGGCCGCTTTTAGAGTAATCCGAAGGAAGAACATATGACAACAGTAAAAAGAATCATGAGATACATTCAAGGTACACATAATTATGGGTTATACTTTGTTGCAGAAAGGGATAGTGAATTATCAGTGATTTCTGATACTGACTGGGCTAGAGATGTAGTGGATAGAAATTCCACCAATGGTGGAGCATTCTATACTGGGTAGAAATGTGTTGGATGGTTAAGAAAGAAATAAGAAAGTACTTCTATTAGTACTACTGAAGCTAAGTATATCTCCGCTACAAAGGCATGAACTCAACTACTATGGATGAAGAAAAAACTAAAAGATATTGGTGATGAGGTGAAACAACCAATGGTGATTTACTATGATAACAAGAGAAAAATTGATCTTATGAAGAATCCTGTTCAGAATTCTCATACAAAACATATTGAAATCAGATATCACTTTATCAAGGAAAATGTCGAGCAAGGTGTGATTAGAATGGATCATGTTGGAACTGATGAACAAGTGGATGATATCCTGACCAAGCCACTATCAACGGCTGTGTTTGAGAAATATCAGTTGAACCTCGATGTTCAGACACCCCCCAGTGCATAAGGAGGTTATGAAATTCTCCTCTCCCCAGTTGTTTTAACTATTTTAATCTATGTTTTGGAAGTGTTTCAGGTTTATAGGGGAGATACGATCCAGGGGGACTATGTTCTGAGCTCTATAATGGATGATTATCCAACTTTGGGTTTATTTCCAATGGGGGAGAAATGGATAGAATTCATTTCTCTAGATGAGAGAAGACAGAGAGAATCATGGCTGAAGATTGAGAGAATAGTGAAGAGAAAACTTTCCAGTGCTATGAGGAAATAGTTAGAGCTTTCACTTAAACTCACGAGAACACAATTCTTGTCTTCTCTCTTTTTTTTCTACACCGATCATTGGTCATGTAGACTTAGAGTGTTGGTTGAGTTTATTCTTTTATTTCATGTTTTCTTGTGACTGGTGCTCTATTGAATTTATCTGGTGATTTCCAACAAACCCAAAGGGAGAGATTATTGGAACCAAGGTTGTTCTTTGCTGGAAAAGGATTTCAGTTTGTGTTTGTTGTTAATCTACTTTGGATTGATCTTGGTTTGGGTTTATTTTTATCAACCCTTTCATGTAAGATCAGGGAGATTACATGGAAAGGGGTCATACAGTTTGATCTGAAAGCAATATTGAAGGTGGCACCGTTCTCCAGTGTTTGCCAAATTTTTGGGGCTGAAAATCAGAAAATAGAGAAACGTGTTTTTGGAAAAGGAAGGTGTGAAAAAGATTTGAAGTGTGCATGAAAGATTGGTTTTTGCACATAAGACATATTTCAAGATCAAAACATCAAAAAACAGCAAAGTCATGGAGTGCGCGGAAGATGATGTTACGCGAAAGGGTTTGCGCGCCCAATGCGACGTTAAAAGGGGTTTTGTGTGCTCATGAAGAATATTGCACGCAACAACCAAGACACATTGGGATATTGCGTGAAGGGTCATAAAGATCCTATAAATATGTAGATACCCCCAAGGAAGACTTAATAATTTTCCAACGAAAATACGGTTGCTCATCCACGTGAAAGATTTGTGCGCGAAAGATTGGAAGAGAGTAAATATTGTGTAAAAGGTATTCCTTTAGTTTGAAAAGACCAAGTGAACCCTTTAGTGTAGTTTCACTAAAGATAAGGGTTTTACGGAAAGTAGATGTTGCACAAAATTAATCTTTCGTGACAATTCCCAAATCTTGCGCGCAAGTTGGGGTTTTTCCCGCAAGTGTGATGTTATGATTCAGACACATTTTTGAATATCCGGTGCGTGTGATAAGTGCTTCCTCGTGCATCAATTAAGGACTTTGATGTAAGAAGTGGCTCATGCTGGACTGAGACAAAGACTTCAATGCAAATCTATTGAAGGGACCTTCATGTCCATAAACTGAGTGTGACTTCACCGGAGGCAGTGAGCCAGGGGGAGTCAATAGAAGTGATCTAAGGGAAGTAGTGAGATATCCCTAAACTTTGTAAAGGCAGTGTTCCTGAAATAGAGTGACTGTGACCGAATTCTTGTACTCCACAACTAGTGAAGATTATTGGATTTTTCTACGACTGACACACTGTCGGCATATGCTCCTTGGACATATCCCTTTGTGTTGAACCAAGTAAAAGTGTTGCGTGGACTCTTCGCATGTGTTTATTTATTTATTGTTCATATCCATCATATAGGGTTAACATGTTCCTACCAACATGGGAATAAGATCCGTCACTTTAAAAGAAAAAGTTGACACCCTGATTCACCCTCCCCTCTCAGGGAATCCCGAGGTTCTACAATAAGAAAATCACATGTCAATTATCAAAGTTTTTGAACACAACATATATGAAACAAATAAGCATGGACATACATTTCCTCAGTCTAATTAAATCAAGGACCATATGTCTTTAATTGTTATACTAGTGTAAAAATCTTATATTGGTTATACTCTAACCAACAACATGACCGACAACATGCCCAAACACCCCAATATTATCTAATTTCATTTGTTTACTTACATAAGTAGGGTATAAAAGTATGAAGGTTCTCATGTTAGGTATCTCACTAACCTCTAGTAATAAGGACTGATAATAAGCATACAAACCTAAGTATATCCATGATCACATGAAATTCCATTAGATATTATTTAGTGAATCATTCCAAGTAATAAGTATATACTTATTACATCAATAATTTATTATTCAATATCTCATATACAAACCTTTATAATGAATATAAAAATCTATTCAAGCCAACCTTTACATATCATCACAACCCATTATACTTCATGATGATCATTAGTTAGGGACAACTCAGAGTTTTTACATTGAGGGGATATTTATCATTATACCATTTATATAAAATAAATTGCAGCACACATGAATGAATGATAAATAGATATTTCCTTTATAACAATAACATGATAAGTTTATAACTATCACAACCAATTTCTTAAGGGTTAAACACATAGAGATATAATATTACCCTCATACGGTTGCTGTAGTAATGGATTTTGAATATTACATCCAAATGTAATTCCTGTCACATCCCATTGTGACCATCTGATAAAATAATCCCACTAACCTCTTAGAGAGTAAAATTTACAAAGAAATATAGTTTGAATAATGTTGAGACTTAGAAATCATATTCATTAAGTTAAACTCTATGAAATTATATTTAAACTCCTTAAATTTATAACATAAAATGTTATAATTTTTCCTACTATCTACTTAGAAATATTTATAAGTACATCATTATCATCCTAGGAACCCTTTCCATCAAACTTTTTCTTTGAAATCTTTTGTAAATAATGTAACTATTTACATTATCATTTTACTAGCACATCCTAAAATCTTTTAGGACAGATTGATATCAACTTTTTTATGGTAAATAATGTAATTGTTTACATTTTTCCTTACCCCCATACCCTAGACTATTTTAGGATAAATTGATAAAACTTTTTTATGGAAACTAATGTAACTCTTTACATTTTTATTCACCAATATACCCTAAAATATTTTAGGATATAAAGTTTAATATTTTGAGTATTAACTGGTATAATCCTTTATAGAATAATGATTTTCACTTTTTATGGTAACTAAATGTAACTCTAAACATTGTTCTTTACCATTATATCATAAAATATTTTAAGATATTAAGTGATTTTCTCTTTCTCATAGTAACTAATGTAACTATTTAAATTTTTCATTACTGTCACATCCTAAAATTTATTTTAAGATATTAAGTGTAATTCAATTTTTTAAATAACTAAAAATAACTCTTTATATATATTTATCATCATACATCCTAAACATTTTAGGAAATTTAGTGAAGAATCACTATAATATTAGACTTGTATAATCCTTTAGTTAGAATTAATATTAACTTTCTCACAGTAACTAAATATAACTATTTTTATTTTTCTTTGATGTCAGATATAGAGACCCGGCCTTTTCCTACATTAATATTACATCATTTCAAAGATAAACAACATAATAGTATTACACATGGAGGATCCAGAGGTTTAGTGTCTTGGGCAAACTAGGACTACACATAACAAGTACAACATCAAGCATAAAAATTCATTTAATCTCTTCTTCTATAGCTTCTTAGTAGCACTTGTACTCTCCTTAGTACATGTAGCCACCTGAGGATATAAATCAAAAGGGGTGAGCTAAAAGCCCAGTAAGAGGATAGATAAGAACAATATAGCATGGGGTGAGCATAATCATGACATAGGAAGGAGATCTTGAACATGAGAGGAGCATAAACAATAAACTTGAAATGTGGCAAAGCATAAAAATGAAACATCATGTCTTAGTGGTTAACTACTACACATAATTGTGAACAAAGCTAGCATCATGTTCATGCATCATTTCACATTTACTCATGAGATTCATCACTTTACCCAATGAATTGGAGCGCTATATAATTCCGGGCGCACCCGTCACATTTAAACATTCATATTGCGCTATATAATTCCGGGCGCACCCGTCACATCATAACATTATCATTATCATGCTTGCCACATAGAACACATATCAAACATGTACATAAATAACCCATGGAAAGGAATGGGTTTCATCTCATAATAACACATTCATAAGCTTTGGGTTCCCAAAAGAAAGAGGGAACAACATACTTGATATAAGAACCATCAACCTTGAATGAGAGGTAAAATGTGAGATCTTGAAAGAAGAGTTCTTTTGGAAAACATTTTAATGGACATAAAAAAACAGTGACAAACATGTATATCCCAGAAAAGTAAAGGAAATTATGAACAAATGATCTTTGAGGAGTAACCATATCAAAAATGGACTGAAAGAGGGAGAACCCGAAGGAAGAAAATTGGGTTCGAGATTTCCCCTTACCTTGTACTCGAATGCCTCCTTCTCTTTAATGTCCTGTATAATGAAATTATATTCATTAATTAGAAATTCCAGAACCTTTTATACATTAATAGGGTTCATTCTGGTTTCATTATTTCATATTATGTTCCTTTGGATGACTTATAGAGTTTAAAAACATTGATCGGGGATGTTCGTTTTCATGGTTTTCTTGAGCGGTCCACTTGTATTCTTAATTTGATGTTTGGGTAGATCATGGGTAAACATCCAGAACAGATTTTACATGTAATTAATGATATTACAGAATCTTGAATGATTTTATAATGAGTTATATTAGACCCATGTGGCCGAATTATAAGATAAGAATTAAATGAAAATTATTTGGGCTAATTTGAGCGGTTTTTGGATCACAACCAACTCATTTTAACTTTTAACTTAGTAATACGGCCATAGGTTATTTCCAGAACATAAAATAGAACATAATACATATAAAACATTCTGGTTCAACCATAAAAATGGTTTCATGACCAGATTTAAGGTATAAATGGAAGAAGAGAGCATGCTGTTTTTGAAGGTGATAAATTATCACCACATGAACAACGTTCTCTTTAATAAAATAAAAGGAAGGGGGAAATGGTGTGGGGTGATATAATTAGAATCATAATATTACAGTATATATATAATACTGGATTTATAGAACAATCTGGATGAAGATAGATAGAGAGAGATCAAGAAAGGAACTTGAACTTGAAAGGAAATTAAAGGAGAAAAGAGAGAGAAATTACCTTTAGAATCCTTCTCTTGAGATCCTTTTTAAGGAAGCTAGGCCTGGTCTTTTGATGAGACCATCAGATTTTGGACGTGGGGGATGAGCTAGGGAAGGTGTTTGGGCAGAATTTAGAGATGTCTTGAAGCTTGAGAGGTGTGAGGAAAAGAGGGAGTGAAGGGTGGCTTTTATAGTGGAGGGGAGAGGGGTTTCCTTAATATAAAATTGATTAGTTTATTAATTTCACCTAAGACAAGGAATAGTGAGTCTTGGATGACCAATAATAGTAATTTTATAATGTAATCCCGAACCAAGTGGGCTTACATCAGTATAACATCATCAATGACTCAATTAATACATTATTTAGCTTTTATTGTGAATTATCAGATTCCACTATTCATCAAAAATTCAAGTATCTCAGAAAAATCCCAAAATTTTACCCCAACCATTTTTGGATGTGTAGAATCCAAAAATGAAGTCCATTTTTCAAAAATAATTTTCTAAATATTATTAATTTAATATTTAATTAAAATCATAATTTACTTAAAAAAACAGTTTTTAAAATTAAAACTGATTTTGAAGTTATTTCAAAAATTACTTAGGGTCTTATAAAATTATCTAAAAACTATTATACGTTGATTCAATAATTTATGAATATATTTCAGGAAAATAAATATTCTTTTAAATTAATTAATTATAATTAATTATTTATGACTTATAAAATACCAAAAACGTTTACTAAGGTCAAATTATCACTTTCTAAGATGTCTAAATTTTATTTTATTATTCAGAGGTAATGTTACTCTTATTTACTATTCATAAGGGTGGGTTACTATTCATAAGGGTAGGTTACTATTCACCAAAAATTATTTTTGTTTCATTAGACTCCAAAAACTATCTTGAACACAACCGTGTATGTTGGATTTTTAAAATTCCAAACATAGGGGTGACAAAATTATGTTTAAAGGTCACTTATCACTTAGTAGTTCATTATTTTGTGTTTTTATGACATAGATATAAGAAGGGAATTTTCCATTGAAAAACTTTGGGTCGTTACATTCTTCCCCCCTTAAGAAATTTCGCCCCCGAAATTTCACTTTACACAAACAGGTGAGGGTACTTCTCCTTCATTGCCTCTTCCGGTTCCCAAGTTGCTTCCTCAAACTTTTGGTTCCTCCACAACACTTTGAAAAGGCGGGTTATCTTGTTGCGTAGAACCTTATCACTTCGGTCCAGAATTTTTACCGGCTGCTCCTCATATGAGAGATCATCTTCCAACTGTACCACCTCTGAGTTTAGTACATGTGAGGGGTCTGGAATGTACTTCCTCAGTAGTGATACGTGAAACACATCATGAACTTGAGCCATATTCGGTGGAAGTGCCAGTCGATAGGCCACGGATCCTATACGATCAAGGATCTCAAAGGGGCCAATGTACCTTGGACTTAGCTTCCCTTTCTTCCCGAATCGCATGAATCTCTTCCATGGAGATATTCGAAGGAAGACTTTATCTCCAACGTCGAACTCCAAGTCCCTTCAACTATTGTCAGCATAGATCTTTTGCCGACTTTGAGCAGCTTTGATATGTTTCTAGATGACTTGAACCTTCTCTATCATCTCTTGAACAAGATCGGTACCAAGTAGTTTTCGTTCTCCAACTTCATCCCAACAGGTTGGAGTTCTACATCGCTTCCCATAAAGAGCTTCATACGGAGCCATCTAAATACTCGAGTGGAAGCTATTGTTATATGAGAACTCAACCAATGGAAGGTGCTGATCCCAACCACCTTTGAATTCAAGAGAGCAGGATCTTAGCATATCTTCAAGTGTCTGAATAGTCCTTTCAGACTGGCCATCAGTTTGGGGGTGATAGGTCGTGCTGAAATTTAATTCAGTACTCAAAGCATGTTGAAGGCTCCTCCAGAATTTAGAAGTGAACCTTGGATCACGGTCAGAGACAATCGAGAGCGGAACACCGCGCAATCTCACTACTTCCTTCACATATATCCTTGCATGTTTTTCAAGTGAGAGGTCTTCCCGAATAGCGATAAAATGGGCAGCCTTGGTGAGTCGGTTAACCACAACCCATATCGCATTATTTCCTCTTGACGTTTTCGAAAGACCCATAACAAAGTCCATAGTAACATTTTCCCATTTCCACATGGGTATAGGAAATGGCTGCATCATACCTTTGGACTTTTTCCGCTCAGCTTTAACTTGCTGGCATACCAAGCACCTTGATATATATTCTGCAATCTCCTTCTTCATGTTATCCCACCAGAAGTGTTCTCGGAGATCACGATACATCTTGGTACTTCCAGGATGAATAGAGAAAGTTGAGCTATGTGCATTATCCAATAGCTCCTTCTTTATTCCAGGTGATGAAGGAACACAAAGCCGCGTTCCAAACCGAATCACACCATCATCGTCGATATGGAACTCTTGCAGCTTCCCTTCCTTTACTGCATTCACCCTATTTTGTATCTCTACATCATCCCTTTGTCCTTCCTTAATCTTCTGTTGGATGGATGGTTGCGCAATCATTTGGGCAAGGTAGGATGTATCCCCTGCCCTTACGATTCCCAAATCCATCCTTTGCATATCCAAGAAGATAGGGTCTTTCTCAATCCTCAACATGGATAGAGTAGCAGGTTCTTTCCTGCTTAGAGCATCAGCTACCTTGTTCGCCTTTCCAAGATGATAGTGAATAGAGAAATCGCAATCCTTGATTATCTCTAACCATCTCCTTTGACGCATGTTGAGCTCCTTTTGTTTGAATATATACTTTAGGCTCTTGTGGTCGGTGTATATGTCACACTTCTCACCATAAAGGTAGTGCTGCCAGATTTTCAAGGCAAAAATCACGGCTGCCAGCTCTAGATCATGCGTCGGGTAGTTCTGCTCATGGATCTTCAACTGTCGTGAGGCGAAGGCTATCACATTATCATTTTGCATGAGTACACAACCCAAGCCTTTCTTTGAAGCATCACTGTATATCACAAAACATTCTCCACTTTTTGGTAGTGTGAGTACAGGTGCAGTGATTAGCCTTCTCTTTAGCTCCTTGAAGCTTCCCTCACATTCTTCCATCCATACATACTTTACCCCTTTCCTTGTTAACTTAGTTAGCGAGCTTGACAATCGTGAGAAGTTTCTCACAAAACATCGGTAGTACCCAGCTAATCCAAGAAAACTACGGATTTCTGTGACACTAGAGGGCCTGGGACATTCTTCAATTGCCTTTGTCTTTGAAGGGTCCACAGAAATTCCCTCGCTTGTGATCACATGTCCCAAGAACGTGACTTGATTCATCCAAAAGTCACACTTGCTGAACTTGGCGTACAACTTCTCCTTTCTCAATGTCGCCAACACAAGTCTTAGATGTTCTTCATGTTCCTCCTTGCTCTTGGAGTAGATGAGAATATCATCGATAAACACTACCACAAATTTGTCGAGGTAATGTCTAAAGACTCTATTCATTAAATCCATGAAGATTGTAGGGGCATTAGTAAGTCCGAAGGGCATCACCAAAAACTCATAGTGCCCATACCTTGTACGGAAGGCAGTCTTCTGAATATCTTCCTTCTTCACCTTTACTTGATGATATCCAGAACGAAGATCCACCTTTGAGAAGTATTGAGCTCCTCTTAACTGGTCGAACAAGTCATCAATCCTTGGGAGAGGATACTTGTTCTTTATGGTGATCTTGTTGAGTTCCCGATAATCGATTCACAACCGCATGGTACCATCCTTCTTCTTCACAAAGAGCACTAGCGCACCCCAAGGTGATGCACTAGGGAGTATGAACCCTTTGTCCAGATGCTCTTGCAGCTGCTTCTTTAACTCCTCCAGTTCGATAGGAGCCATCCTATAGGGGCACTTCGAGATAGGAGTAGCTCCAGGTATGAGTTCAATTGAGAACTCTACCTCACGATCCGGGGGAATTCCGGGTAACTCTTCGGGAAATACATCGCCATATTCCCTTACGATGGGCATTTCCTCAAGGTTGGAACTTTCCTTCGACTCAAACATTTGGGCGAGGTATGCTTCTTCATAGGGAATCATCACCCACACCATTGAAGGATTTCTCAAAGGAGATTCATGATCTTCCTTGCATTTGTAGAGGATCATGGGATGGTTTGGAATATGAAAATATATTTCCTTTTCCCGACAATTGATATGTGCTCTATATAACGAGAGCCAATCCATTCCCATTATAGCGTCGAATTCCACCAAGGGAAGTATTACGAGATTTTCCAGAAGAATCTTCCCACATACGTCAACAGGAGAAGAATAAAACACTTGGGTTGCGATGATTGCACCACTTGGTGTTTTTACAGATATCTCTACTTCAAGGTTTCGGGGCTTCGATTCTATAGCTCTAGAAAACTTGCAAGATATAAAGGAATGCGTATAACTGGAATCAAATAACACTTTTTCCATTCTTGAGTGAATAGGAAGTGTACCTTGTACGAATTCATTATCATGTTCCACCTCCGTAGTAGTGATGGCATAAGCCTTCCCTTGTTCCTTTGGCTTTGGTGGTTGTTGGCGCTGGTTACCCTCGAAAGCTCGAGGTTTAGTGCACTGGTTTGAATAGTGCCCTAGCTCCTTACAGTTGTAGCATTGAACCACGAGTGGTTCTCTCCTTTCATCAGCTACATTATCCTTCCTTTTCATGTCTCTTCGGCACTCGAGATCTAGGTGTCCTTATTTCCCACACTTGAAGCATTTCCCCGTCCCTTTGAGGCAGTTCCCATTGTGCAACTTCCCACATTTTTGGCAAGTGGGTCGTTGTGTTTTCTTCCCATCTTTATCACTAGATCCACCAGCTTGAAACTCCATCTTTCTTTTCTTATCACCATAGACATGGGACCATTCTCCAAACTCCATCTCCACTTTGAGAGCACACCGAACAACTTATTCATAACTCCCAAAGTCTCGAATTGCAAGAGCTTTTTGAAGATGTGGTTTTAATCCACTAAAGAATCTATCAATTTTTCTATCATTGTTGATAACAAAACCCGAAGCATACCTTGCGAGCCTTGTGAAATTTTCTTCATAGGTTGTGACAGATTCTCCTTCTTTTTGCTTGAGCTCTATGAATTCTCTCTCCATCTTTGTGCGAAGAGTTCGTGGGAAGTACTTATTAAGAAACATTATCTTAAAGTCTTCCCATTCCATCTCTTCAATTTCATCCCTTGGCTTGGTGTTCTTAATCAAAGCCCACCATTGATCAGCTTCTCCATTTAGACGATAAACGACTAGAGTCACCTTCTCCATCTCGGAACAGTGAAGAACAGAAAAGATCTTCTCCATGGAGTTGACCCACTGTTCCGCAACTAGTGGATCAGAAGATCCACAAAACGTCGGTGGTCGTTGCCGCATAAAACATTCGATAGCTAGTTGCCCCCTCTTTGGTGAAGGAGAAAGTTCCCCATTATTATGGTTATTATTCATAACCCGAGATAATTGGGTAAGAATCTCCATGAAGTTTTGAACTCCACCTCCAAAATCATTGGGGATGACGTTCGGGAAATCGTTGTATTGGCCTTCGCAAGAGTTGTTGGCCTGATTTCTCCTGGTTCCCACCATTTTCTAAAATAGAAAAGGTTAGAACAAAACATAAGTAAACAAGTCATGAATAACTTATCCTTTTAAACAATTATACCAAAAACATAACATATGGGATCCCTAGGTAAATATCCTTGTGTGCATATTTGTACTTAGTCTCATGCTAGAGGTTTTCTTTAGGGTTCACTAATCCTAATACCCAAATTAACTAAACCTTTACTTTGATACCAACTATAGCGACCCGACCATTTCTTACATTAATATTACATCATTTCAAAGATAAACAACATAATAGTATTACACATGGAGGATCCAGAGGTTTAGTGTCTTGTGCAAACTAGGACTACACATAACAAGTACAACATCAAGCATAAAAATTCATTTAATATCTTCTTCTATAGCTTCTTAGTAGCACTTGTACTCTCCTTAGTACATGTAGCCACCTGAGGATATACATCAAAAGGGGTGAGCTAAAAGACCAGTAAGAGGATAGATAAGAACAATATAGCATGGGGTGAGCATAATCATGACATAGGAAGGAGATCTTGAACATGAGAGGAGCATAAACAATAAACTTGAAATGTGGCAAAGCATAAAAATGAAACATCATGTCTTAGTGGTTAACTACCACACATAATTGTGAACAAAGCTAGCATCATGTTCACGCATAATTTCACATTTACTCATGAGATTCATCACTTTACCCAATGCATTGGAGCGCTATTTAATTCCGGGTGCACCCGTCACATTTAAACATTCATATTGCGCTATATAATTCCGGGCGCACCCGTCACATCATAACATTATCATTATCATGCTTGACACATAGAACACATATAAAACATGTACATAAATAACCCATGGAAAGGAATGGGTTTCATCTCATAATAACACATTCATAAGCTTTGGGTTCCCAAAAGAAAGAGAGAACAACATACTTGATATAAGAACCATCAACCTTGAATGAGAGGTAAAATGTGAGATCTTGAAAGAAGAGTTCTTTTGGAAAACATTTTGATGGAAATAAAAAAATAGTGACAAACATGTATATCCCAGAAAAGTAAAGGAAATGATGAACAAATGATCTTTGAGGAGTAACCATATCAAAAATGAAGTGAAAGAGGGAGAACCCGAAGGAAGAAAATTGGGTTCGAGATTTCCCCTTACCTTGTACTCGAATGCCCCCTTCTCTTTAATGTCCTGTATAATGAAATTATATTCATTAATTAGAAATTAAAGAACCTTTTATACATTAATAGGGTTCATTCTGGTTTCATTATTTCATATTATGTTCCTTTGGATGACTTATAGAGTTTAAAAACATTGATCGGGGATGTTCGTTTTCATGGTTTTCTTGAGCGGTCCACTTGTATTCTTAATTTTATGTTTGGGTAGATCATGGGTAAACATCCAGAAATGATGTTACATGTAATTAATGATATTACAGAAGCTTGAATGATTTTATAATGAGTTATATTAGATCCATGTGGCTGAATTATTAGATAAGAATTAAATGGAGATTATTTGGGCTAATTTGAGCGGTTTTTGGATCACAACCAACTCATTTTAACTTTTAACTTAGTAATATGGCCATAGGTTATTTACAGAACATAAAATAGAACATAATACATATAAAACATTCTGTTTCAACCATAAAAATGGTTTCATGACCAGATTTAAGGTATAAATGGAAGAAGAGAGCATGTTGTTTTTGAAGGTGATAAATTATCACCACATGAACAACGTTCTCTTTAATAAAATAAAAGGAAGGGGGAAAGGGTGTGGGGTGATATAATTAGGATCATAATATTACAGTATATATATAATAATGGATTTATAGAACAATCTGGATGAAGATAGATAGAGAGAGATCAAGAAAGGAACTTGAACTTGAAAGGAAATTAAAGGAGAAAAGAGAGAGAAATTACCTTTAGAATCCTTCTCTTGAGATCCTTTTTAAGGAAGCTAGGCCTGGTATTTTGATGAGACCAGCAGATTTTGGACATGGGGGATGAGCTAGGGAAGGTGTTTGGGCAGAATTTAGAGAAGGCTTGGAGCTTGAGAGGTGTGAGGAAAAGAGGGAGTGAAGGGTGGCTTTTATAGTGGAGGGGAGAGGGGTTTCCTTAATATAAAATTGATTAGTTTATTAATTTCACCTAAGACAAGGAATAGTGAGTCTTGGATGACCAATAATAGTAATTTTATAATTTAATCCCGAACCAAGTGGGCTTACATCAGCAGAACATCATCAATGACTCAATTAATACATTATTTAGCTTTTATTGTGAATTATCGGATTCCACTATTCATCAAAAATTCAAGTATCTCAGAAAAATCCCAAAATGTTACCCCAACCATTTTTCAATGTGTAGAATCCAAAAATTAAGTCCATTTTTCAAAAATAATTTTCTAAATATTATTAATTTAATATTTAATTAAAATCATAATTTACTTAAAAAAACAGTTTTTAAAATTAAAACTGATTTTGCAGTTCTTTCAAAAATTACTTAGGGTCTTATAAAATTATCTAAAAACTATTAGACATTGATTCAATAATTTATGAATATATTTCAGGAAAATAAATATTCTTTTAAATTAATTAATTATAATTAATTATTTATGACTTATAAAATACCAAAAACGTTTACTAAGGTCAAATTATCACTTTCTAAGATGTCTAAATTTTATTTTATTATTCAGAGGTAATTTTAATCTTATTTACTATTCATAAGGGTAGGTTACTATTCATAAGGGTAGGTTACTATTCACCAAAAATTATTTTTGTTTCATTAGACTCCAAAAACTATCTTGAACACAACCGTGTATGTTGGATTTTTAAAATTCCAAACATAGGGGTGACAAAATTATGTTTAAAGGTCACTTAACACTTAGTAGTTCATTATTTTGTGTTTTTATGACATAGATATAAGAAGGGAATTTTCCATTGAAAAACTTTGGGTCGTTACATCAGATACCCTAACTCTTTAGGATATTAAGAAAAAAAACACTCAAAATTAGATTGGAACAATATTTTATTTGTTAACATTGAACTTATCTATGTCCATACATACTCCCACTGGCCACTTATACTTCATATTATTTTCAGAATATCTTTATAATATTCAACACAAACTACCTTGTGTTTATTCCTTTTAAAAGTAATATTAAACAAATAAACCGTTGTTTCTATAGTATTCCATGTGTTTGGAATATTCTTACTTACAAATAATACTTTATTAAAATATACCTCTAATGGATGGTAGGAACACCATCCTGCATATTTAATTGTTTTTGGATAAAAATTTTATCTTGGATAAACACATTATCCAAATATTCTTCTCAAAACATGTTACATAATCCAATGAATCATACACCATTTGTATCTATTTAATCATCTCATAAAAACTATTTGTTATCAAACAACCTCTTTTATCACATAAGTGAAATGAGATAAAGATACACATATCTTAATTAGATCAATTTGATAAAAAACTTTACATTCAAATCCTTAATATAGTAACTTTTTTACTTCATCACTTGAATACAAACTATAAGCTCAGTCATTTTTTCCATTAATTTTAAACTCCTATATATTTAAAAAAATTATAAAATATACACTCGGTATCACATACCATTCAAAATAAAAGAATTAATTTCTATAACTTTCATACATATCATGGACATTCAATGGAGTTCCCAAACATTTTCATGCATATCTTAGATAATCCAATCATATTGAATTATTACTATTCCTTCTTGAAAGCCATAGGTTTCAATGACCTTGATTTTCTTCTTGAATAAACATTGTTGAAATTTTCAACAAACATTTCTTCTTCTGGTTTGAACTTTTACCCACTTGTACTATATATATAGTACAAGAATCTAGACATCATATGCCCAATTAATATATTCTCAAAACTTTGAGAATATCAGGTAAAAATTTTAATTGAATTCAATCATATTTTCAAAAAATTTAAATAAATGAAAATCAGATAAATTCCCTAACCATAGCAGTCTATTTTAGTATACCCTTTAAATCATGTTTTAGAATTAAATTAATCATAAACCATATGTAAAAAACCCATCTCATTTCATTTGAACAACTATTGTTTACAAGATATTCTCAATATCTAAATTAGATAATATACATATTTTATGATGAGTTTATCGAAGCTTGAAGCATGAAAGTTATAAGAATAGTAACTCATTTTCTCCATTACTTGAAATAAAACTTCAAGATTTAATCCTTTCTCAAATTCTGAATTTTTATATATTTAAAACAATTTGTAAAATATATAGTTGATATCATATATTTATTAGAACAACAGAATTGATTTCTATTACAATTAAAGTTTTAAGTAAACTTTTAATCTCACTAAGTCATTAATATATTCAATTAAAATGAATATCATTTTATATACCCAATCATATTAAGTATATGAGACTAAAATCATTGATGTACCCAATTATATTGAGTACATGAGTGGAGACTAATATTCCTTTGGTCATTTTACATATAATGTCTTTGAAACCTCAATGGAATCATTAGATGCTTCCATAAGCATCTAGATTCACTTGTTTAACAATTTAAATAGTTGGTTACTCAAGAACGAACTTTCCTAACACATAGAATATTTCACTTTCTCAACAAATTTTCTTAAGCCACCAGTTTTAGGAGCATAAACTTCTCATTTCTAGGATTAATATAAAGTTTATTTTGATGAATATGATGAATTTATCAATTTTTATTAGATATAAATCATTTCTTATATTTATTCATTAAGTATTTTTAATGATAGTGCTCACAATAAAAATGATAACCCCACATATCATATCCATTTAGTGATCCAAGATCCATATTTCACTAAGAAAATGACCCTACTATGGTGTGAAACACACCACTGAGTTATTTAGGTAGGGTATCATCCCAATCACAATAGTTTTGATTCTTAGAAAATTGAGTGGACAATCCTTTATCCAAATCCATCATATAGATTCACTTAATTCTATTCCTCTATTATCCCAACCCTTGGGTTTTCCTAGCTAAGTTTAACCCAAATCAAACATAAAAAACAAGTTAACACAAGACAATCTAGGGGCACCCCACTATGTAATATAACTACCCATTGAATAAACATGAGTTATTAATTAATTTCTTTCCTTACACAGGATAATCCAGGGGCACCCTACTATGGTGTGAAACTACCCGGTTGGATGATCGAGGTCTTTAAAAGTGTCTCTTTGGAAGGAATATCACACTTAGTATTTTTTTGGTTTTCTTTTAAAATCTCATAAATTTAATTTACATAATATTCATATTAAATTCATAACTATTACACCATATATAATCATTATCTTCTCAGGTATTATTACATTTTTTTGCATGCATGCTTCTAATAATTAATTTTAGAAATCCCTATTCCATCCACCAAATTAAGGTGTTCACACCACATTAATGTGTAACTATTTACACAACCGAAAAGACTGTGTTAATCACCCAAAAATAGAATTCAAGTATATTCATAAATATCCAAATTAATCATATGAATAAGATACAATAACAATTCATGTAAAGTCATAAAATTATATGAAAAATGAAAAACTACACATGAGTAAGACTATAGTGATAGATAACCAACCCCATTCAATTTCTTATCTAATTCAAGCCTCTAAGAAAGTAAGTGGTCCATCCCCAAGTCTCTCTACCCGAGGAGACTCAAGATAGAATTAAATTAATGAAAACTAAAACACCTAATATGCACAAACTATTCCCAACAACTACTCTCAAGATCATAACTAAAATTATAAACTAAGGTCAGGGTAAATGAAAATTAAATTTTATGATATCAAACCTAGCATGATATGAAAGGCTCTATCCTAGAATCAAATCATCATATACATTTTTGGCATATATTCATTTATAATATAAATAATTTATAACTATGAATAAAATAGGAAATGAACTTTAAATAAATGAAAAATTAAAATATTTAAACATGAGACAATCATTTACAAACAATTTCATAAATAAAAGATAATTATAAAACCTTTGATATTTAACATTATGATCATTCCATAATTTTGAAAATAAACTCTATATTCTTTCCAAAATGAACTCTTCCATATTTATAATAATATGGCATTTCATTTTTAAATGTATGATATTATATGAATTATAAAATTATTTATAATACAATTTATATTATTTAAACCTTTTACATAATCTAAATATCATATAATTAATTATTATTTAAACCTCAATCATATCAATTATCAAAACACATTTTTATGTGGCTTAATTAATATCCAAATAAAGTCCCTTTAATTTGAATAATTTCAAATTAATTAATTATGAACTAAACATTAATTTTAATGAAATTTAATAAATAAAACAAATTTATTTATTTTCCAAAATATGATAAAATTATGAACTGTTCATAAATAAATTATAATTATAAATTTTTATAAATTAGAATGAATATAAACATTTTATATTCTTTTCAATATAAAACCCTTCATATTTTACATTAAATGGAATTTATATGATATTTTAGGAATTATAAACATTTTATAATTCAATATCTATTATATAATTTTTTATATAATCTAAATATCATATATGTTGTAATTTATAAACACTTTATATATTTTTTTTTATGATTTCAAAATAAACTATTTATTTATATATCATAAATCATTCTATTTAATTTTTAAAAAAGTATTTAAAAATATTTATCAATTAACCATATTCATTTTTCAGTTAATAAATTTATAAAACACTTTCATAAATTTTTATAAATATTTTAAAATATATTTTTCATTATTTATATAGAATTTATAAATAATATAATTCAATTCATAATTTAATTCTCTTGATTAAAATAAATACTTAATTTATATTCATAATCAAGAGTAATAAATATTTACTTTTTATATTTTATAAAGGTTAATAAAATAAATTTTATTAAGAATTATTAATTTTATTCCCATTTTATAAACCATTTTATAAATATGAATAACATAAATAATTAAATAATTTTTTTATTTAATTACTAAATATGAATTTTTATATTTATTTCTTGGCTTGAAGAATCTCATTTTAAAATTAAAACATGTTTTTCATAATAAACACATTGATTCATTAAAGAACCCTTCACTCTGACACCATTGATGAGTTTTTTATGATCATCATATGACCATATATAGTGGAAGATAACCCAAACACAAACAAAACAATATTTAAGAATCAACACGTAAATTAATTAGTAAAAAAAGTACTTAGAAAATTCCAAAAACAACAATATTCTTCATCCTTGGTGAAGGAGAATGCTTGATAAAGATCATGAAGCATTGAATAAAAGCACTCTACCTTTGAGGGGGGGAAACTGGTCAATGGATCCATGGTTGTATCATGTGGATACCCAAATACTGAAATGGTGTTAGCACCTTTGTCTCAGATGATGAAGAACAATATGAGAGGAAGAGAGAATTTAGAGGCTTGACCATAATCAATCATCATCAATAGGATGGATCACATCACTTTATATAGCCATCCATGGAACATTTCATTAAATGAAATGCATTGAACATATTTATATATCCATATATATTTATTCCCAATTACATTAATTTATTTAATCCTATTCAATAAATATTCAATCCATTTAATCCATTCATCATGGATTAATAATAAAAACCGTTTGGGAGAAATAAATATATATATCAAATACATATATTTATTATCGCATGTATTTAATACATGTATAATAATACCTGCATCGAATGCGTATTATTAAATATACACTTATATACGTAATATCATATTATATATATACGTATATTTCAGTGTATATTCAACAGCTTCTTTATAGGCTATAGATATAAAGACTTTGGGTTTCATCTTTGGGATAATGAAAAAAGAAAAGTTTTCAAAATATAAAATTTCCTCTTCAATGAGTATATCTTATAGAAATATTGAAACTTTAAGGAAAAGTAAGGTGAGGGTAATGATTCAACTAAAATTTAAGTTGATATTAATGGTGGTTCCAGAAGATCACAGGTTCTAGAAAGTTCAAATGTCTCTTTGTCTATCAGAAGGTCATATGTTCTGGAAAGTTCAGAGAGAGGTGTAGAAAGTTTAGAAGTTCATCAAATAGAAAAAATACCTAAAAGATCAGGAGCTAATGAAACTCATTCAAGAGTTATAAAAGGTTAAGATACAAATGTTACAGTTCCAGGAGAAGATGAATCATAGTTAAATTTATAAAGATCATAAAGTTTTATATGGTTGGTGGAGAGGTATGAAGTTGATCTTAGGTTCTTACTTTTAACAGATGCGGGAGAACGAGAAAGTTTATAAAAATTGGCTACTTTGGGTGATTTTGGAAAATGGAAGTTAACAATGTAGGAGGAGTTGGATTCATGATGATTGAATAATATTTGGGACCTAATAGAATTACCACTAGGGAAGAAAAAACTTGAAAACAAGTGAATATTTTAGTTGAAAGAAGAAGATAGAGAAAGGAAGAGGTATAAGGTCAGGCTGGTTGAGAAAGGGTTTTAGTAGAAGGAAGGTGTTGATTTCTCTGAAATATTCTCTTCCGTAGTTAAACATACTACCCTACAAACTATTTTAAGAATGATTTCTTCTAGAAATTTATACCTTAAATAAGAGGATGTAAAGATGACTTCTTCATGGATATTTGGTGGAAGAAATTTATATAAAGAAACTATTTGGTTTTAGGGACAATCATAATCTAGGCTTGGTGTGTAAACTATAAAAGCAGTCTTTATGGTTTAAAACAAGCACCAAGTTTTTGGAACCAAAATCTTGTTCTTTCATGGAAGAGAAATGTTTCACACAGAGTAACTCTAATCATTAATATTACCATAAGAAGTTCAATGGAAATTATTTCATTATCTTACTCTTATACATGGATGATATGCTGTTGGTGAGTCCAAATATTCAACTGATTCATAAGTTGAAAGAGGACTTGTCTCAAAAGTTTTATATAAGAGATCTTAGTGAAACAAATAATAACATAGGCATAAGGATTTAACATGATAGAAAAATTTGGTGTTTGGTTTTATCCTAAAAGAATTATATATTGAAGATCATTGAGAGATTTTGAATGAGAACATGTAAATTGGTTTCAACTCCTCTCATTGGACACTTTAAACTTTTAAAGGACCAGGTTATATATATAGAAGAAGAAAATAAGTATATGGAAAAATTTATGTATGTTTTAGTTGTTGTAAGTTTGATGTATTCTATGGTGTAAACTAATCCAGATATTTCTAATGCAGTGGGAGTGGTCAGTTGGTTCCTATAAAATACAAAAAAAGAACATTGGGAATATCTAAATTTCATTATTTTTTATCTCAAGGTAAAATATGGAACAACTATTTTTTATAGATATGATGATCTATTACTTGGGTTTATAGATGTAGATTTTGGGGTGATTCTGATTATCAGAAAAGAACAACTGGACATGTGTTTACTTTTGGAAGAATCGTGATCTGTTTGATGTCCATATTACAACCAATGATTTTAATTTATACAATAGAAGCATAGTATATGGTTTTTATAGGAGCTATCAATGGGATGTTTTTGTTGAAATGTTCAGTTAAATAAATCAAATGTAGTTAGGGAAAAGGGTTTCTCAGCTATGATAGTTAGATAGCGTTTCATTTGGCAAAGAATCCAATGTTTCATTCAAGAACTAAACCCATTGATCTGAAGTACCATTACATCCAGAAGATGATGGAATATGGCGAGTTAGATATATGTATGATAAATGAAAAAAATACAATAGAAATGTTAACCAAGATTTTGGGTCTTGAAATACTATAGAAACATCAATCCTTAGTCAGGATTGGGTGAAGGGAACATGGTGGAGAAGCATTGTACATAGTGGAAGTTATAGTCGGTTTCATGGTTTTCTCTAAAGTTGTATTCAAGTGGTAGATTTTTGGGAACATGTGAAGTTTAATTTAGTCGATCAAATTCAATCTACCAAAAGGATTGGTTCAAGAATAACTTCAGTTCATTGAAGTAGTTACATTGACAATGTTTTTGTAATGACCCAAACTTTTATAAATAAAATTCCACTTTCAATTTAATTAAATGAATTATTATATATCATGGTTATAGGAAAACTAATAAACTTATTTGATTTTATTATATCCTATAATATTTAAAAGACTATTTAGTATCATTACCATTGATAATATATCCATTGAAATTTGATCATATGATTAGTATAAATATAGGGTTTTGATAAATCCAATTGATATAGACAAGGGAAGTGATGGCCACAACCTGTAGGATCGTACCATATGAATCCCATTTATTGGAGATTCCGAGGGAGATCAAATCATTGGTATTTTCCCTTGACCAAGACCAATATGAGATCCAACATCTTAATCATGAGGAAATCTATTTCTGGGAGAAGTTCAATCTCATCAAGATCACTTTCTAAACCATGTATGTCAAACCACCCCATGGAAGTCTCACCGTCACACACCTTACTTTTATGGAATTTTATGGTGTATTAAAGAGATATGTATGAAGACCCAAATAATATGAATATGTATATTGTATTGAATAATGAATATATTTTCATATTATTATTTTTACTTTATAAATTATTTTTATTTTGATATAATAAAACACAAATTGTATTTTTGGATAATATTCAAATTCAATTAAGGAATTTATTTTGAAGAATTAATGGTTTTTTTAAATAAATAATATTTTATTTAAATATTATTATTAAATAATTTTTATTAAAACTAAATGGTCATATAATTTTTATGAAGTCAAATGTATTTTTTTATAATGGTTCAAAAACTCTTATTGTAAAAAAATCCAGCATTTCTCAATAAATGTCAATTCTTATTTTAAAAGTAAAAATTCACATATTGATAAAATTATTTAGATAAAATAAATATTATTATTGGAATCAAAATGTTGAAATTATCCAAAAGTGAATTTTTCATAATTTTCTGAGATTAATTTTTTTTGGGTAAAAATTAAATACGATATAAATATACGGTGTGTATTATGACATCATAATGACCCAAAATGGTGTAATAAATACTATAAATGGTATCCAAGGATAAATATTTGTTTTAAATTTAAAATAATACAATTTTTAGTTTATTTTGTTGATTTTATAAATACATTATGAATCCTTCAAATCATATAATATATTTTAAGGTTTTAAAATCATTTCTTTAAGGACATGACTCACTTACACATCAAAAAGGGAAATATTTTAATAATTTTGTCCCTTTTACTAATAAAATAATTAAAACCACTCCTCTTTGTAAGAAACCACGGGCAAAAAATAAGGTAAGGTTTGTGGTTTTGGTTAATTTATTATATAGAGTCCAAAACCTAAGTTTGAGAAATGATAAAAAATTCCCCACCGATTTCCTATATAAACCCACCCAATCACCTATTTATCTTCACTAAAAGAACTTATATCATGTAATTTATATTCTATCACCTATCTATATTCCTCCCAAGGTTCCCCCAATCTCTCAAGAAGCTCCTCCCAAGCATTTGGAATCACCCTCTCAAGGTAAGAGATCCTCTCCTTCTCTTTATTCAAGTATCTTCTTTATCTTATGTCTTTTATCTTAATTTCCTAATATTAAGATATGTTCTTCCATATCCCCATTAAAATCCATTCTATATATAAATTATTATAAACACCTTTCAATCTCATCAATCCCTACCATTAACATTCATATTCCCCATTATGATTTCGAAATTTCACCATGATTTTCCATACCAAACAATTGTGCAGTGAATACCCGTACCCATTTTCTATAAAGGGTGTTCACCTTTATGCACTTATACCTATTGATTTGGAATTAAATGTATTTATTATACACTCCTTTATTTTGTAATAAAAATTTATGATGAATGAATCCAGGTTGTATGATCTATGTGACACACTTAAGTATAAGAATGAATTGAAAGTGACAGGTGCACCCAGAATTTTATAGTGCTCCAATGCATTGGATAATGTTTTAGTATCATGAGACATCATGAAATGGATTAGGGAGTGAACCTAATTCATCATGGTACTCTTTAATTCATGATGTATTGGAAGTTAACCTTGACATATGTTTACGATGTAGTGTTTTAAGTTTCCACATTTCCCATGTTGCCTTTATGATTATCATGCTATATCATGCCTCATTATTCATATTTATGATTATCACTCCTTCTATTCCCCATTGATATGCCTATTTTCTAACATGTATAACTTTATTCATGTTATGACATGTTTATTCCATTATTGGGATTTATATCTCACCCCTTTCTTATTTATGTCCCCAGGTTATCCCATGCAATTTTAAGTACGAAGGAATAATATGAGAATGTTAAGGAAGTTTTCAATAAAGATGATATATTTCATATTTTAAGTTGTTATGTAATGTACATAATTCAAAAAGAGACCATACTTCTCAATCTTCCAGGTTTTATTATGTGTACTCTTATATAACAAATAATGAATTAACGTGTAATAAATAGCAGGGTTGTCCTAGTTGGTATCAAAGGAAAAGTTTAGTTATTTTTGGGATTAAGATTAGAAAACTCTAGAGAAATACTTAGGGATAATAATAAATATAAAAAATATCCCTAAATTTTGTTAAGTATATAGTAAGTGGTTTATCAAGAAAATACATCCCTATTTGGATACTATAAGTAGATGTGGCTCTGGCACAAATGTACATAGGGGTAAAACCTGAAAACACCGCATTGAGTTAGACTCAACTAGGAACTAGTGCATGACATTGGGCCTTGCTGCACACTTGGTTTGATACTCCGAGGTATTTTCTTTGGTAAATTCACAAGCGCATTTCAAACCATTATTAAGGGAACAAAAATTCCCATAAGATTCAATATTAGGAAATAGATCATGGATAACATAGATTGAAGCCTAAAAATTCATAAGATAAGTAAATACATGTCATTTATAAGTTATACATTTAATTTAATTGAATTCCTATTTATGTGTTTAGTAGTTTAAAAATAATAATCCCTTATTTTCCCTTTATTCTAGCCAATGGAAGGAAATAGGAGAAATCAGGTAAACAACCAATGTGAAGGGAAATGTGATGACTACCCAAACAAGATTCCCAAACTGATGAGAGAAGGAATAATGAACTTTATGATGATAATCTATTAGATAAATCAGGTTCTAAATAGGAAGATAAATCAGAAGGATTACCCAAATCCACCCAAGAAAGAGCAAGTTTCAGTTGATACCTTTTTGTGACAAAGACCTCTGAATTTTAATGGATTATCCGATCCCTTAATCACAGAACAATGGATCAACTATAATGAGAAGATATTCTACACCCCTCAATGTTCTAAGTAAGTAAAGGTTCTACTGTTTATTTATCATATAGACGGAGAAGCTAATCAGTGGTGTAAATTGATCTAGAATATGAATCCTGAGGAAGATATCAAAGCAATGGAGTGGAAGGAATTCTAGAAAATATTTTTTGATAAATATTTTCCTCACACTCTCTAAATTAAAATAGAAAGGGATTTCCTTATCATTAAGAAAAAAGATGTTGAATATATTGGGATGTAAAAGAAAAACTTCACAATTCTTGCATGATATGCCTCCAACTTTGTTGTTACCCCAAAATGAAAAGTTGACCACTTATTTGGTGAGATAAAACCTAGCCTATGAAAAGACCTGGTGATCAAAGACTTTGTTAGCTATGATAAAATTTTATGATGTACCCTCGAAGTCAAAATGGAGATTGAAGAATCAAAAGGGTATCATGGGGATAAGAAGCAGAAAGTAGACTTTAATTTTGGTAGTCTGATGGAGAAATCTAGCAGTGATAAGAAATTTCAACTTCCTACTTATCAAAATTTTGGAATGAAGCACCTTAGAAATTACCTAAGGGGGATAAGGAAATTCTTTAGGTGTGGGAAGGAAGGACACCTAGCTAGCGATTGACATCAAGATAAACCCACAAATGTGATGGAGGAAAGGAATGTTTTGGTTAATCCTTAGCACATTGTTCATTTTTTCAAATGTAAGGAACATAGGAACTTTGTAAACCAATGCACTAAGCCAAGGATTTTCAGAGATAACCAACAACCTCCAATTCAACAAGGGTGAGCTTATTCCATCATAAACACTAAGATGGATACTAACAAATAAGTTGTGTTAGGTAATCTAGTTTTTCATTCAATAATAGTGAACACACTTTTTGATTATGGTTCCACTCATTCCTTCATATCATGCAACTTTAGTAGAACTATTCAAATACCACCAAAAAGCATGGAAGTAGAGTTGTCAGTGAAAACAGAAAATGGGGAAATTACTAAATCCTGAGTATATAACTCTTACCCTATTAAAATTTGTGGCCTGAATTTCCTAGAGAACCATGTGATACTCCCTTTAGTTGAATTTTATGAAATTATAAGTATGGATTGGCTTTACCTATATAGATACAATATAAATTTACATGATAAGGAAGTCACTCTCCATATCGAGAATCATCTCTGAATTATTAAAAGTGAAAGGAGGAGGAAGAATCTTCTTTAGCACTAACATATCAAGAATGAATATTATTTCCCTATTGTAAATCATATCTAGTTCAAATTATTAAGTCTAGATAAAATATAATCCTTGAATACCTGGCCATTGTGAGGGAATATGCTGATGTGTTTCTCAAAGAATTTTCTAGTCTTCATCCTACCTGAGAGGTTTAATTTTCAATCGAGCATATACATGGGGTGTTACCATTATCCAATAATATAAATAGAATAGATTTCATGGAACTTGAGGAGTTGAATAAACTATTACAAGATAATCTAGATAAAGGGTTCATACGCCTAAGTGCTTCAACTTGGGGTGCACCAGTCCTATTCATCATGAATAATGATAGGTTATATAATGGTCCTAACATTTTACATATATTATTACATGATTTTAATAATAACTAACCATCAATTACAATCCAAGGATCATAAAGTATAGTGTATTTGGAAGATTATATACATAATTAGAAATGATGAAACTAACATAAAAAAATATTTTATTTAATATTCATAAAGAGATCCTAACTCCCATTTAGCTATAACATTTGAATAGGGTAACCTAGGGAATACATGAATAATGGTATGAGCTAGAATCCTTATAAGGGAATAAACACAAGAATAAAGCATAACACATGGTTTAGAAGGCATAACATGATGACATAAAAAGGCATGGAACATGAATAAACATATGGAAGAATAATATACAGAACATGGGATCATGTAATCATGGAATCATAGAAATGTGGAAAGAACATACAACATGGCATAATCATGAGTCAAGGATAACCACCAAGATCATTTCACATAGAGGAGTAAGGGTCAAGGCTAACCACTAAGACCATTTCACATGATTAACATGAGTCAAGGCTAACTACCAAGACCATTGCACGTGATGTCTCATGAAACTAAAAATTACCCAATTCATTAGAGTGATATATGGGCACACCCATCATAACGTGTTCATGAATATGTGTTCCACATTAATAATCAAACATACACATAAGGGTTACCCATGGAAATAAATGGGTATCATAATCATATCATAAATAATACCCAAAGCATGTATCATGATGGTGTCTATGAAAGAATGGATTTAAAAAATACATGTACTTTCATGTGGGAAAATAGGCATACATAATGGAAAGTGATGATAAATTGAAGTGAAAATGAATTTTTAACAAACATTAGAAATGAAACATTTTAGTGTGGTTTAAGGAAAATATTAAATAGCATTTAAAGAAGAAAAATCATAATATTTTATATAAAAATTGAAATAAAAAAGGTATATTTTCATTATAAATGATTGATTTTATAAGAATAGTGGGGGATTAAAACAGATTATGGAGTTCACTTTAAAATGGGTAAGAAATAAAGAAGTTCCCTTTAATTAGGATTTTTTATCGATAAGAATTGAGAAGAGAACCTTTTTAAAACATGTATTTACCCATCAAACGAAGAAGAATTGGGATATGTAAATATTCTTGGAATATAAAAATAAAATTTAGGAGGATTATATAAGAATAATTAAGAAATACATTTGGGTAAAGAGAGAGAAAGTGTATCCCAAAGGAAAAAAATGAGGGTTCGGAGGGAATACCTTACCTTATGTATGGAACTATTCTGCAATTGATCATAATGTCCTGGATAATAAAATTAAATCCATTAATTAATTAATTAAAAACCTTTTATACATGTATTTTATTTAGTATAATTTTATTAATTTCATTTATGGAATTTTTTTATGAGTTATAGGATATATTTTTTTCATTTAGGAGCATTCATTTCCTTGGTTTTCATGATCAGTTTACTTGTATACATGTACATAAAATCATGTAAAATGAGAATAGTTGTTCAAAATTGAAATTATATATTATTAATGAACTTATAGAATATTAAATGGTCTTATATATAATTTTTTTATGTGTGAGGATGATTCATTAGATAAAACATTAATGATAACCGTTTAGATTATTTTGGAATTTTTTAATCATCACAAACTAGTTTTGTTTTATTAATTAATATCATGTATATATCATGGTTAGAGAACATTACAGAGGATGTGATAAATTTTTTTATAATTTTGTTTAACCATAAAAATGGTTTTATGACCAGCCTTTAATGCAGTAATGGAAATTGAAAACCCATCGTCTTTGAATGCGATAAATCAACACATCATGGATGATATTTTCATTTTTAGTACAAAAGGAGAGGGGAAGAGAAAATATGATGGGTTGTTCCATTAACATAATAAAATTATAGTATATAAAATACACTATAGTTATCATGTCACTTGTATAATGGGAGGTAAGGAGAGTAAATGAAAAGAAAATAAATTTAAAAGAAATTAAAATAAAAATAAAGATGATTTTACCTCTTGAATTATTCTCCTTGAGAATATCATTAAGGGAATTGAGTTTGGTCTTTTATTGAGACTAAAATATATTAGAAATAGGGGATAATATTGGGAGATGATTGGGTATAATTTGTACAAGCTTCAAGTATTTGGAGGTGTGAGGAGAAGGGGTGGTATTTATGAATCTATTTATGAATCTATTTTATGAAAATAAATTTTAATTTAAATATTAATTATAAAATTGTAAATAAACATTTATGTTTTATAAAAATACCAAAACTTAATTTATCTTTTTCCAAACATTTATTCACTTATACTATGATATAATTATATCATATTTTTATTTATAAGATACCTAAATTTTATTTGCAGTTTAATTTGTGGGTTTACTATTCTATTGGCCAATTTACTATTCATAAGGGTCATATTACTATTCTAAAGGTAATGTTACTTTTCCATTGGTATAGGTTCTTTAATTTATAAAAAATCCTATTATTCCCTTCATTATTCAATTATAAAGTTTGTTTTGGGTTCTTTATGTGATTTTATGTGATTTATACTATATGAAATAATTATGAGAAAGGAAATTTCTTTGATATAATTCTTAGTCATCACATTCTTCCCTCCTTATGAAATTTCACCCTTGAAATTTTGTTTAACATAATAAGGTGAAAATAGGTGGGGTACTTCTCCTTCATTGCTTCCTCTGGTTCCCATGTTGCCTATTCATACTTATGGTTCCACCATAGTACTTTGACCTGGCGAGTAGTCTTGTTGCGTAGAACTTTATCTCTACGGTCCAAGATCTTCACTGGATGCTACTCATAAGAGATATTATTTTCCAACCATACCACCTCTTAATTTAGTACATGTGAGGGATTTGGTATGTACTTCCTCAAGAGGGATATGTGGAATACTGTGTACTTGAGACATGGTAGGTGGAAGTGTGAGTCGAAAGGACATAGCTCCGACATGATCAAGAATCTCAAAGGGGCTGATGTACCTAGTACTTATCTTTCCTTTCTTCCCAAATCTCATGATACTCTTCTATAGAGATATGCAGAGGAATACCATGCCTCCAAACTTAAACTCTAGTTTATGTCTATGATTTTATGCATAGATATTCTATTGACTTTGGGATTCCCTGATGTTCTGTTGAATGGTTTTCAACTTTTCTACCATTTATTCAACCGTTTCAGGTCCCAACAGCTTAAGTTCACCAACTTCATCATGAAATTCCGGTGTTATAAATCTTTTCCCATAAAGGTCTTTATATAGAACTATTTGGATGCTCAAGTGGAAACTATTGTTGTTATAGAACTCGAACAGAGTTAGATGTTGGTCCCATCCTCCTTTGAAGTCCATAGAACACACTTTCAACATGCCTTCTAGTATTTGAATAGTACATTCAGATTGGACATCAGTTTGAGGATCATAGGCCGTACTGAAGTTCAGCTTAATGCTTATATAATATTAAAGACTTTTCCAGAACTTTGTGGTAAATCTTGGATCCCGATCAGATTCAATCAATAGTGGTACTTCATGTACTCTCACCACTTATCTAATGTATATCCATGCAATTTAATCGAGTGAGAAGTCCTCTCGAATTGTGATAAAGTGAGACATATTTGTAAGATGATCCATAATAACCCATGTAGAATTATTTCTACTAGATGTCTTTATAAGTTTAGTAAAAAATCCATAGTGATGTTTTCCCACTTTTATATTGGTATGGGTAATGGTTGCATCATACCCTTATACTTTTTCCTTTTAGAATTAACTTGATGAAATACTAGGCAATTTGATGTATATTCATCTATCTACTTCTTAATATTATCCCACAAATAGTGCTCTCAAAGATATCAATACATATTTGTGCTCCCTAGGTGAATAGAGAAGGTTGAGCTATGTGCGTCATTCAAAAGATCTTTCTTTATAACTAGATTGGATGGAACACATAGTCATGACCCAAATCTCATGACTCCTTCCTCATATATTTTGAACTCTAAGGACTTCCTATTACTAATAGCTTCCACCTTTTTTTGAATTTCCACATCATTTTTTGAGCATCCTTTATTTTCTCCGTAAGGGATGGTTGAGTAATAATTTGAGAAAGGATTGATGATATTCCTTCCTTAATGATTCCCATGTCCATCCTTTGTAGGTCTAAGAATATTGGATCCTTATCAATTCTCATCATTGATAAATATATAAGATCCTTTATACTTAGAGAATCTACCACCTTATTTTCTTTACCAATATGGTAGTGTATTGAGTATTCATAATCCTTGATGTGATCTAACCATCTTCTCTGGCACATATTATGATCCTTCTGTGTGAATATATACTTGAGGCTTTTATTATCAATATATATTTCACACTTCTCCCCATAGAGATAATACTTCCATATTTTTAGTGAAAAGATCATAGCTTCCAACTCCAAATCATGCATGGATTAGGTTTTCTCATGAATTTTTAACTGCTTTAATCCATAGGCTATCACTTTATCATTTTTCATAAGTACACAATCTAATTCCTTCTTTGAATAATTACTCTACACCAAAGAGAGTTCCCCACTTGTTAATAGTGTGAATACTAGTGTATTGGTAAGCATATTTTCCAACTCTTTAAAGTAGTCTTCACAATCACTGGTCCAAATAAACTTTAATTCATTTTTATTCAACTTGGTTAGTGGGTTTGAAAATCGTGATAAGTTCTTCACAAATCATCGGTAATACCCAGCTAGACCAAGGAAGCTATAGACCTCCATTACATATGTTGTTCTGGGCCACTCTTTGGTTTCCTTTATCTTGTAAGGGTCTATAAATATTCCTTTACTGGTGATAATATGATCCAATAATGATACTTACTTCATACAAAACACACATTTATTATAATTTTCATATAGTTTCTCCCTTTGTAAATTATTTAGAAAGGTATTAAAATGCTCCTCATATTCCTCATTTCTCTTGGAGTATATCAGAATATCATAAATAAAGACTACCTCAATTTTTTAAAGTTAATATCTAAATACTCTATTGATTAAATCCATAAAAATTTCTGTAGCATTAGTGAGTTTGAAGGGTATCACTATGAACTCATTCAAAAGGCAGTATTGGAAATGTCTTCCTTCCACACCTTTAATTAGTGATATCTTGACCAGAGGTCCACCTTAGAAAAATACTTGGCCCCACATAGTTGATCAAACAATTAATCTATCTATGGTAGGGGATACTTGTTCTTTATCATGATTTTATTGAGTTCACAATAATCAATGTAGAGGCACATCGATCCTTCCCTCTTCTTAAAAAAGAAGACCGATGAACCCCACTGTGAAACACTCGAGTGTATAGAACCCTTATCTAGATTCTACTATAACTACTTCTTCAGTTCTTCTAACTCAATGGTGGACATTATATATGGTGTCTTTGATATAGGCAGAGATCCAATAATAAATTAAATTAATAACTCAACTTCTTATTCAGGAGGAAGACTAGAAAATTCTTCAAGGAACACATCAATGTATCCCCTCACAATGGGAATGTCTTCAACCATGATCCTCTCTTTTGTATCAATCATTTTAGATAGATATGTTTTATCATAAGGTAGTAATATCCACACTTGAGATAATGATTCGAAAGAAGAGTCATCCTCCTCCTTACACTTGTATAGAATTGGAGGACACTTTAGGATGTGAAGAGTGGTCTCCCTTTCCTGACAGTTGATGTTGGATTTTTATAAATAAAAAAAATCCATGCCAAATATAGCATCAAAATCTACCAAATGAAGCAAAATGATATTTTAATGGAGGTTCAGTCAGAAAAAATTAGCTGGGGAGGAGTTATATACTTTGGATGAAATAATTTCCCCACTTGTTGTTCTCACAGATAACTTGATTATCCACTAAAAGTGGATAATATTCATTATCAATATCTTAATATTTATGTGTTCAAAATTCCATAAACATCATTTTTAGTGCATTATAGAAATTGAACTTCATTTCTCATCTCAAATGCAATTCATGTTTAAAATGAAAATTTGGGCCCAATCAATCATCTATTTGTGGAGAATGTTATATTCATTTTCTGAATTTAATATTTTGGAATATCATTGATCACTTTGTTTGGAATATTTTATCTTTTAGGATTTATGGATAAAACCCAGGAGAAGATGGATATTCTTCATCATGAATGAAGAAATTCTATGGAGAAAGCATAATGGTCCTAAGGCCCATCAAACAAAAGTGGGGCCCACAAACCAATCCCAGTGAAGATAAAATTTTTACTGAAGAAAGATAAAAATATGGGGATCATTTTATTCAACTGTGGATGGAGCTAAATCTGAAGTTTTCATGATGATAAAGGGATCTGAAGTTGAGATTTAAATGGTGGGCCCGATATAAATGCACGTAAAGTCGTCCCACGATTTCGATCATAACTTCCAAACGGCTTCACCAAATGGCCAGAAATATTTACAGAAAATAGAGGACAGATGTATGAGCATATTTTTATTCTATAACCCATATGGATTCGGCCTCCTTAAATTACAAATTCCCACGTCAAAATAGTGGACGAATCTGGATGAATTTATGGGTCAACTTCGAAACGTCAAATTCCCTTGAATTTCTCACGCTCTTTTGACTCTCTCAATTAATGGGGATAGAATTTATTGTTGAGGGGTGTATCTAAGGCTCCAAATATGCCTATATAAGGAGCTGGTAGTGAAGGGAATGATCATATAATATTTTTCTTTCAATCCATGTTTTTCTTTCATCTATTATATTTCTTTCAATTGTAATTTCATGCTTTCAATTTGTAATCGCATCATCAATTTCTCCTATGTAAGTTTTTCTTTCACGTTTTTAATAATTTTTTTTATTTTTTTTAACTTTTTCTTTTCCTTTTCTTCACACATTGATACCATTGAATCTAGGTGTGAATTTATTTACACCATCACTTGTGAATTCAATCACACAACGGTGGAGTGTTGGTTCTTTTAATATTTTTCTTCTTCTTCAATTCCACCCCCATAATTCTACATCCCACTTCCATTGGTATAATAGCATCAATGGAGGGATAACTACTTAAGGTTTAATCCAAGGGAGTAGCAAGGTCATGGATTGGATGTTATTTCATGTACTTAATATTTAAATCTTCTCATTATTTTAGGATTTCCATTTGATGAGTTACATTCTTTTTCATCTTCGCCAACCTTAACGATAACACATTTTTGAGTACTAGTATGATCTATTTCCTTTGAGTGATCAGTAAATTTATCCTCAAAGTAAATTGGTGATTGTCCTTGGAATTGTGTAAGGATTAAATTGGTGAATGATTTGGGAGAATTATCTTGTCGTTTGGATACATCTTGAATTAATGAAATGAAATTTTTAAGAAAAGAAATTTATCCAATCCACCCCAAGATAAACCCTAAGATAAACCCATCATCAATAATTGTTTAGTTCACATAATTTTTCTTGTCTATTATTTAAATTATACAATTAGTTCTCCAATTAAAATATACCTCAAAGTTGGCCACTTCATAGCCAATCCATCAACAAATTTCAGTGTCTCAAGGTTTCTTCTTCGGTCCCTGTGGATTCGATCCCTACTTGCACTTCAATGACCACTTTTACCAGTAGGGTAAATTTGGGCACAACCAAATTTTTGGGCCATTTATGGGGACCCAACTAAGTACCTTAGACACTCATCATCTTTTCTCACCCCAAATTCTCTATTCTCACCTCAATTTCTCTTCTCTATTCCCCTTTCTATTTCTTTGTATCCAATGAATCCCAAAACCAATCTTCAATCAACTACAATAGATTATCTTCCACAATACCCATTGCTAGACCAAGGCTATAATCAACAGTAAAATCAATATTTGTAATCTCCTCACATAGGGAATTTCATTGACCACACCTTGATTGAATACACCACACCAGATGAGATGTACAATCAATGGGATGGTGATTGTTTAAAGGATCAATTTCCATACCTATCAAGAATGATTGAAAAGATAAATAATGAGGAATTACATGATGTAAAAACATCTATCAACCCTAATCTTAAAAAAATTATTCAACAATTGTGTGAAAAAATGGTTAAAATGAATTCAGAAGTTTCATCACTGAGATTAGAAATACAAAGCATTGAGACTTATGAGGAATCCATTCTCACTCAGGATGTCCTTTCCTCATCACCGATAGAAGAATATTTTATCCCAAAAACCACTCATGAATTTAAAAAAGAACTAATCTTTAGATATGGGATAACTAAAGAAGAACATTTAAATGTTGAAGGGTCTCTATATTAGGTGGAAATTGATTTTTTGGACTCAAAAGAGGAAAATTTGACATCATGGATTAAGTTTCCTGAATATAACTCCATTGATAAATTTTCTAAAGTACCATTAATTGAACCATTAGGAGAGATCACAAACAATTAGTCCATACCCATTACTGATATTCAAATGGAAAATTTGGGTATGAATTATATTTTCAAAAGGAACCAATTCTTTCAAGACGTATTGTAGAAGAAACAAATTTGGATTCAAATTTCCATTATTCTTTAGGAAAATCCAATCAAACTGAACTCAAAGTTGTGATCCTTCCTTCCCCACTCAATAATCCCTTCATTTATGATAACCTAGACCATTCAATTATCATCAATTTTCATCAAGAATCCCAAAAAGGAGTAATGAACCTTGAAATCATAGGAAAGACTCCAGATGAAACTCAATCAACCATTACTGAAATTCCTTGGACTTACACACTCATTGATAAACATGGGATTTCACATGACACAAATTTTAAACAAATAATCAATATCAATCTTGTTGAAGTAGATAAATATGGGTTCATTAAAATTTTTAAAGTTAGAATTGGATAAGTTGGGTGGTACAAGTCGAGCTAACGACATTAAACAAACGCGCTGCATGGGAGGAAACCACTGATTTTAATGTTTCCAATCATTATGAATCATCTTTTTTTATTTTTCATATAATAAATTGCCATAGACTGTTGACATGTTCTTCTTTTATGAGTAAGGATGGGTATGAAAGGGGAGGGCCATATTCATCTGTGTCATGTGGCGTGATCTCTGAGTAATACCTTACCTAGAAAGTTAAAAAGAAGTCAATATATCATCAGTTTATTTTATTTTTATGTTTTTTGTAGGTTAAAAAAATAATATATATACATATAATAAAAAACTTTAAAGGACACATCGTAGGTCATGGGGAAAATCCCATCACATCCATCCAAGCCGTTGAGACTCGAATCCAGGATTGAAGGGAGATTGTGGCATGCACTTTCATCATCAACCACCAGGTGAATTCATTCCATTATTATCATTTTAAATTTACTCTCTGACACCTCTCCCATACTCCCTTCTAAGTTTTCTTTAAACACTGGGGACAATGTTATTCTATGTTGGGGGGAGATGAAACAAAAAATGAGTTTTTTTAATAAGAACATGCATGGAACGAAAAATTCCATTAACCTTGAACATGATAACACACATTGCAAACTATGAAATTGGATATCAAATAAATTTTTATGCTTTGATTCTGATTTTAATGCTAGTTTAAGTTCATGAGCATAGTTTTTGGAAAGTGCGGTTGTCCGATGTGATTTTTCAAAGTTGACATTTTCATCCTCTTAATAAAAATTCCACAATGCACATATACTGGATCTTGGGTGTAAATTTGAGTTCTTGGGTCCCTTTCATTATAGAATAGGGTTCTGGGGTCACTTTTAGTTTAATTTGAGTATCCAAAAAACAAACAAATAAAAAAATAAAAAAATTTGAAAAAAAATAATGACCACATAGAGCAATGTTTTGTCCAAATGTGTGGCGTCCGACACTTGGGGATCGTGACTCCATAGTTTTCTTGCACAGAGTTAGGCTTTATATCTCTATTTTAGAGCATGGAATTGACAATATGTGTGGCGTCCGCCTGTTGGGGATCGTGACTCCATAGTTTTCTTTCCCAGAGTTAGTCTTTTCATATCTATTGTGGTTAAAAAAACAAACAAAAAAAATTGGATACTCATCTTAAGGTTTAATGTGATTCCCACACTGTGCTTCCATTTTTTCCCCTTGATCAATAAAATGGGCCCCATGACTTTTGTGATGCACAACACCATATCATGATTAATTGAAATGGATGAAATGTGGTGATGAATTTGAACAAAGGAATGGTATTGAGCTTGGAATATGCTTATGAACCTGACTTGTTTTAAATGAGTTTGATGACACTACTACAAAACTGGGCAAAGCCAGCACCACCACTTTATCAGCGCTAAAAAAAGCGCTGATAAAAGTACCCCTTTATCAGCAATTTTTTTCAGTGCTGATAAAGGGACCCCCATTATCAATGCTTTTTTTAGTAGCACTGATAGAGGGGGGGGGGCTATATTCGCGCTTTTTTTTAAAAGCGCTGATAAAGGGTTCGACTTTAAAAAAATAATAATTAAAAATAATATATTAATATATAAATTTATCAATATAGTTATATTGATATAAATATAACATATAATTTTTAACTATATTTTAGATAAGTATAAATATACATTTACACTTAATATACTTAATATATAAGATATTTAGTGAAAATGGATTATAAAAAAACTATTTTTTTTAATTAATAATTTTCTAATTATTATGGAGTAATAGTCATTTAATAAGAAATTAAAGACTAAAAAAATAAAAAAAATTAAAAAAAGATCCAAAATATGTTGAAAACGCAACTCGAACTTCAAACGGCCATAAGTTTTGATCCGGGTGTCTGTTTGAGCTCTACCACATATCAAATAGAAGCCCGCGACGAGCTCTACGTCGCAATGAGTGGGGGTACCTTTTTCATGGTTTTTTAGAGGCTAGAAAAGGACCAGAGGGCTTCCAAAACTGAGTTTTTAGTCGGGGTACTCCGATTTTTTAACATTTTGTTGATTTTCAGCCTTTTTTAAGGGGGGTATTATTGGATTTTTTTGGTGGGGGATGAATTTATTCCAAGGTATTACATTCATATTGATATTATGACTTTGAAATTTTATCATTTTTTATAATGAACTACTATTTATAATCAAATATATAACTATATGTACATATTTTTTATATATTCACACCTAAAAATTTAATTTTTTAAATAAATAATTAAACATATTTACATATAAAATATATTAGCTTTATCTAAATAATAACTAATATCCATTTTATTTAAAATACCAATATATGAATATTTATATAACTATATATTAATATAACTATATATATATTAATATAACTATATATATATATATTAATATAACTATATATATATATATATATTAATATAACTATAAATAAATATATATATTAATATAACTATAAATATATATATTAATATAACTATATATATATTAATATAACTATATATATTAATTTAAATATATATTACTATATGAATAAATATATCTAAATATATATATATAAATACATATATATATCATAAATAAGAGAACAAATCAATATAGGGGAGTGACAAAAGCTTTAGGTGCGCAGGGGGGAGGTCTCGAGATCAAATCCAGGTGGAGGCATGGGCTTGCACGCAAGGGTTATTTAGAGGGGCTAGCACTGATAAAGGGTGTAAGCGGTGCGTGTGGGGTGCTGGAGGAGCAGCAAAGCGCTAATAAAAGGGGGGATCAAGCACTGTAAAAAGCCCACTTGAGATTGATAGTATTTTTTTAATTTATTTTATTTTTTTTAGTTTTATCAGCGCTTTTTTTAGTACTGATAAAAGGGGTCTTTATCAGCGCTTTTTGGAGCGCTGATAAAGGGGACCCCCCATTTATCTTCGCCGACATTAACAATGATTTTCTAACACTATTAAAGCCCATTTTTAGCGCTGATAAAAGCTGTATTTGTAGTAGTGTGGGTTTTATAATATTTTTTGGTATGAGGACTTTTGGTGAGAAAAGTGTATTAAAATGTTTTTGGAAAATGGAATTTGAATTTCATATTTGAAATATATTTTGCCCGGGACTAGAAAAACTCAAGTTGGGGGTGTGATTAGCCACTAAAGTTGGATAATATTAATTGTTAATATCTTAATAATTATGCGTTACAAAGTCCATAAACATCATTTTTAGTGCATTATAGAAATTGAACTTCATTTCTCATCTCAAATGCAATTCACTTTTAAAATGAAAATTTGGGCCCCGTCAATCATCTATTTGTGGAGAACGTTATATTCATTTTTTGAATTTAATATTTTGGGATATCATTTATAACTTTGTTTGGAATATTTTATATTTTAGTATTGATGGATGAATCCCAGGAGAAAATGGATATTTTTTTGCATGAATGAAGAAATTTTCTGGAGAAAGCATAATGGGCCTGAGGCGCATCAAACAAAAGTGGGGCCCACATACCAAGCCCAATGAAGCTCAAATTTTTACTGAAGAAAGATAAAAATATGGGGATAATTCTATTAAACTGTGGACAGAGCTAATTCTGAAGTTTTCATGATGATAAAGGGATATGAAGTTGAGATTTAAATGGTTGGCCCGCTATAAATGCACATAAAGCTATCCCACGATTTCGATCATAACTTCCACACGGATTTACCAAATGACCTGAATTTTTTATAGAAAATATAGGATAGATAGAAGAGAATATTTCACTTTTACAACCCCTCTGGATTCAGTCTCCTTCAATTACAAATTCCCACGTCAAAATAGTGGAAGAATCTGGATGAATTTCTGGGTCAACTTCGAAACGTCAAATTTCCTTGAATTTATCACGCTCTTTTAACTCTCCCAATTAATGGGGATAGAATTTATTGTTGGGGGGGTGTATCTAAGGCTCTAAATATGCCTATATAAGGAGATAGTGGTGAAGTGAATGATTATATACTATTTTTCTTTCAATCCGAGTTTTTCTTTCATCCATTGTATTTCTTTCAATTGTAATTTCATGCTTTCAATTTTTAATCGCATCATCAATTTCTCCCGTGTAAGTTTTTCTTTCACGTTTAGTATTTCAATAAAAGATTTTATTATTTTTCACTTTTTTATTTTCCTTTTCTTCACACGTTGATACCATTGAATCTAGGTGTGAATTTATTTACACTAGCACTTGTGAATTCAATCACACAATGGTGGAGTGTTGGTTCTTTTAATATTTTTCTTCTTCTTCAATTCCACCCCCATAAGTCTATATCCCGCTTCCATTGGTATAATAGCATAAATAGAGGTATAACCACTTAAGGTTTAATACAAGGGAGTAGCAAGGTCATTTATTGGATGTTATTTCATATACTTAATATTTAAATCTTTTCATTATTTTAGGATTTCCATTTGATGAGTTACATTCTTTTTCATCTTCGACAACCTTAACGATGAAACATTTTGAGTGATAGTATGATCTATTTCCTTTGAGTGATCAGTAAATTGATCCTCAAAGTAAATTGGTGATTGGCCTCAGAATTGTGTAGGGATTAAATAAGTGAATGATTTGGGAGAATTATCTTGTTGTTTGGATACATCTTGAATTAATGAAATGAAATTTTTAAGAAAAGAAATTTATCCAATCCACCCCAAGAGAAACCCTAAGATAAACCCATTATCAATAATTGTTTAGTTCACATAATTTTTCTTGTCTATTATTTAAATTATACCATTAGTTCTCCAATTAAAATCTACCTCAAAGTTGGCCACTTCATAGCCAATCCATCAACAAATTTCAGTGTCTCAAGGTTTCTTCTTCAGTCCCTCTGGATTCGATCCCTACTTGTACTTCAATGACCACTTTTACTAGTAGGGTAAATTTGGGCACAACCAAATTTTTGGGCCATTTCCGGGGACCCAAATAAGTACCTTAGACACTCATCATCTTTTCTCACCCCAAATTCTCTATTCTCACCTCAATTTCTCTTCTCTATTCCGCTTTCTGTTTCTTTGTCTCCAATGAAACCCATAACCAATCTTCAATCAACTCCAATAGATTATCTTCCACAATACCCATTGATAGACCAAGGCTATAATCAACAGTAAAATCAATATTTGTAATCTCCTCACATAGGGAATTTCATTGACCACACCTTGATTGAATACACCACACCAGATGAGATGTACAATCAATGGGATGGTGATTGTTTAAAGGATTAATTTCCATACCTATCAAGAATGATTGAAAAGATAAATAATGAGGAATTACATGATGTAAAAACATCTATCAACCCTAATCCTAAAAAAATTATTGAACAATTGTGTGAAAAAATGGTTAAAATGAATTCATAAGTTTCATCACTGAGATTAGAAATACAAAGCATTGAGACTTATGAGGAACCCATTCTCACTCAGGATGCCCTTTCCTCATCACCGATAGAAGAATATTTTATCCCAAAAACCACTCATGAATTTTAAAAAGAACTAAACTTTAGATATGGGATAACTTAAGAAGAACATTGAAATGTTGAAGGGTCTCTATATTAGGTGGAAATTGATTTTTTGGACTCAAAAGAGGAAAATTTGACATCATGGATTAAGTTTCCTGAATATAACTCCATTGATAAATTTTCTAAAGTACCATTAATTGAACCATTAGGAGAGATCACAAACAACGAGTCCATAACCATTCCTGATATTCAAATGGACAATTTGGGAATGAATCATATTTTCAAAAGGAACCAATTCTTTCAAAACGTATTGTAGAAGAAACAAATTTGGAATCAAATTTCCATTATTCTTTAGGAAAATCCAATTAAACTGAACTCAAAGTTGTGATCCTTCCTTCCCCACTCAAGAATCCCTCCATTTATGATAACCTAGACCATTCAATTATCATCCATTTTCATCAAAAATCCCACAAAGGAGGAATGACCCTTGAAATCATAGGAAAGAATCCATATGAAACTCAATCAACCATTACTGAAATTCCTTGGATTTTCACACTCATTAATAAACATGGGATTTCACATGACACAAATTTTAAACAAATAATCAATATCAATCTTGTTGAAGTGGAGAAATATGGGTTCATTAAAATTTTTAAAGTTAGAATTGGATAAGTTGGGTGGTACAAGTCGAGCTAACGACATTAAACAAACGCGCTGCATGGGAGGAAACCCCTGATTTTAATGTTTCCAATCATTATGAATCATCTTTTTTTTTTATTTTTCATATAATAAATTGCCATATACTGTTGACATGTTCTTATTTTATGAGTAAGGATGGGTATGAAAGGGGAGCGCCATATTCATCTGTGTCACGTGGCGTGATCTCTGAGTAATACCTTACCCAGAAAGTTAAAAAGAAGTCAATATATCATCAGTTTATTTTATTTTTATGTTTTTTGTAGGTTTAAAAAATAATATATATACATATAATAAAAAACCTTAAAGGACACATCGTAGGTCATGGGGAAAATCCCATCACTTCCATCCAAGCCGTTAAGACTCGAATCCAGGATTGAAGGGAGATTGTGGCATGCACTTTCATCATCAACCACCAGGTGAATTCATTCCATTATTATCATTTTAAATTTACTCTCTGAACACCTCTCCCATACTCCCTTCTAAGTTTTCTTTAAACACTGGGGACAATGTTATTCTATGTTGGGGGGAGATGAAATAAAAAATGAGTTTTTTTAAAAAGAACATGCATGGAATGAAAAATTCCATTAAACTTGAACATGATAACACACATTGAAAACTACGAAATTGGATATCAAATAAATTTTCATGCCTTGATTCTGATTTTAATTCTAGTTTAAGTTCATGAGCATAGTTTTTGGAAAGTGCGGTTGTCCGATGTGATTTTTCAAAGTTTACATTTTCATCCTCTTAATAAAAATGCCACAATGCACATATACTGGATCTTGGGTGTAAATTTGAGTTCTTGGGTCCCTTTCATTATAGCATAGGGTTCTGGGGTCACTTTTAGTTTAATTTGAGTATCCAAAAAACAAACAAATAAAAAAATAAAAAAATTTGAAAAAAATAATGGCCACATAGAGAAATGTTTTGTCCAAATGTGTGGCGTCCGACACTTGGGGATCGTGACTCCATAGTTTTCTTGCATAGAGTTAGGCTTTATATCTCTATTTTAGAGCATGGAATTGATAATATGTGTGACGTCCGCCAGTTGGGGATCGTGACTCCATAGTTTTCTTTCCCAGAGTTAGTCTTTTCATATCTATTGTGGTTAAAAAAACAAACAAAAAAAATTGGATACTCATCTTAAGGTTTAATGTGATTCCCACACTGCGCTTTCATTTTTTCCCCTTGATCAATAAAATGGGCCCCATGAATTTTTTGATGCACAACACCTTATCATGCTTAATTGAAATGGATGAAATGTGGTGATGAATTTGAACAAAGGAATGGTCTTGGGCTTGGAATATGCTTATGAACCTGACTTGTTTTAAATGATTTTGATGGCACTACTACAAAACTGGGCAAAGCCAGCACCACCCCTTTATCAGCGCTAAAAAAAGCGCTGATAAAAGTACCCCTTTATCAGTGATTTTTTCAGCGCTGATAAAGGGACCCCCATTATCAATGCTTTTTTTAGTAGCGCTGATAGGGGGGGCTATATCAGCGCTTTTTTTAAAAGCACTGATAAAGGGTTCGACTTCAAAAAAATAATAATTAAAAATAATATATTAATATATAAATATATCAATATAGTTATATTTATATAAATATAATATATAATTTTTAAATATATTTTAGATATTTATAAATATACATTTACACTTAATATACTTAATATATAAGATATTTAGTGAAAATGGATTATAAAAAAACTAAATTTTTTTAATTAATAATTTTCTAATTATTATGGAGTAATAGTCATTTAATAACAAATTGAAGACTAAAAAAATAAATTTTTTTTAAAAAAGATCCAAAATATGTTGAAAACGCAACTCGAACTTCAAACGTCCATAACTTTTGATCCGGGTGTCTGTTTGAGCTCTACCACATATCAAATAGAATCCTGCGACGAACTCTACGTCGCAATGAGTGGGGGTACCCTATTCATGGTTTTTTCAAGGCTAGAAAAGGCCCAGAGGGCTTTCAAAACTGAGTTTTTGGTCAGGGTACCCCAATTTTTTAACATTTTGTGGATTTTCCGCTTTTTTTAAGGGGGTATTATTGGATTTTTTTGGTGGGGGATGAATTTATTCCAAGGTATTACATTCATATTGATATAATGACTTTGAAATTTTATCATTTTTTATAATGAACTACTATTTATAATCAAATATATAACTATGTGTACATATTTTTTATGTATTCACACATAAAAATTTAATTTTTTAAATAAATAATCAAACATATTTACATATAAAATATATTAGCTTTATCTAAATAATAACTAATATCCATTTTATTTAAAATACCAATATATGAATATTTATATAACTATATATTAATATAACTATATATATATTAATATAACTATAAATATATATATTAATATAACTATATATATATTAATATAACTATATATATTAATATAAATATATATTACTATACGAATAAATATATCTAAATATATATATAAATACACAGATATATCATAAATAAGAGAACAAATCAATATAGGGGAGTGACAAAGGCTTTAGGTGCGCAGGGGGGAGGTCTCGAGATCAAATCCAGGTGGAGGCATGGGTACGCACGCAAGGGTTATTTAGAGGGGCTAGTGCTAATAAAGGGTATAGGCGATGCATGCGGGGTGCTGGAGGAGCAGCAAAGCGCTGATAAAAGGGGGGATCAAGCACTGTAAAAAGCCCACTTGATATTGGCAGTATTTTTTTAATTTTTTTTAATTTTTTTAGTTTTATCAGCGCTTTTTTTTAGTGCTGATAAAAGGGGTCTTTATCAGTCTTTTTGGAGCGCTGATAAATGGGACCCCCCCTTTATCTTCGCCGTCATTAACAATGCTTTTCAAGCACTGTTAAAGCCCATTTTTAGTGCTGATAAAAGATGTATTTGTAGTAGTGTGGGTTTCATAATTTTTTTTGGTATGAGGACTTTTGGTGAGCAAAGTGTATTAAAATGTTTTTGGAAAATGTAATTTGAATTTCATATTTGAAATATATTTTGCTCGGGACTAGAAAAACTCAAGTTGGGGGGTGTGATTAGCCACTAAAGTTGGATAATATTCATTGTTAATATCTTAATAATTATGTGTTACAAAGTCCATAAACATCATTTTTAGTGCATTATAGAAATTGAACTTCATTTCTCATCTCAAATGCAATTCACGTTTAAAATGAAAATTTGGGCCCAATCAATCATCTATTTGTGGAGAACGTTATATTCATTTTTTGAATTTAATATTTTGGGATATAATTTATAACTTTGTTTGGAATATTTTATATTTTAGTATTGATGGATTAATCCCAAGAGAAAATGGATATTTTTCAGCATGAATGAAGAAATTTTCTGGAGAAAGCATAATGGGCCTGAGGCGCATCAAACAAAAGTGGGGCCCACATACCAAGCCCAATGAAGCTCAAATTTTTAATTAAGAAAGATAAAAATACGGGGATCATTCTATTAAACTGTGGACGGAGCTAATTCTAAAGTTTTCATGATGATAAAGGAATATGAAGTTGAGATTTAAATGGTGGGCCCGCTATAAATGCACATAAAGCTGTCCCACGATTTCGATCATAACTTCCAAACGGATTTACCAAATGACCTGAATTTTTTATAGAAAATATAGGACAGATAGAAGATAATATTTCTCTTTTACAACCCCTCTGGATTCGGCCTCCTTCAATTACAAATTCCCACGTCAAAACAATGGAAGAATCTGGATGAATTTCCGGGTCAACTTCGAAACGTCAAATTTCCTTGAATTTATCACGCTCTTTTAACTCTCCCAATTAATGGGGATAAAATTTATTGTTGGGGGGTGTATCTAAGGCTCTAAATATGCCTATATAAGGAGCTGGTGGTGAAGTGAATGATCATCTAATATTTTTCTTTCAATCTGAGTTTTTCTTTCATCCATTGTATTTCTTTCAATTGTAATTTCATGCTTTCAATTTGTAATCGCATCATCAATTTCTCCCATGTAAGTTTTTCTTTCACGTTTAGAATTTCAATAAAAGTTTTTATTATTTTTCACTTTTTATTTTACTTTTCTTCACACGTTGATACCAATGGATCTAGGTGTGAATTTATTCACACCAGCACTTGTAAATTCAATCATACAACAATGGAGTTTTCATTCTTTTAATATTTTTCTTCTTCTTCAATTCCGCCCCCATAAGTCTACATCCCGCTTCCATTGGTATAATAACATCAATGGAAGGCTAACCACTTAAGGGTTGATCCAAGGGAGTAGCAAGGTCATGGATTTGATGTTATTTAATGTACTTAATATTTAAATATTTTCGTTATTTTAGGATTTCAATTTGATGAGTTACATTATTTTTCATCTTCGCCAACCTTAACGACGACACATTTGGAGTGCTAGTACGATATATTTCCTTTGAGTGATCAGTAAATTGATCCTCAAAGTGAATTGGTGATTGGCCTTGGAATTGTGTAGGGATTAAATTGGTGTATGATTTGGAGAATTATCTCGTTGTTTGGATGCATCATTAATTAATGACATGAAATTTTTAAGAAAAGAAATTTATCCAATCCACCCCAAGGGGAACCCTAAGATAAACCCATCATCAATAATTTTTTAGTTCACATAATTTTTCTTGTCTGTTATTTAAATTATACCATTAGTTCTCTAATTAAAATCTACCTCAAATTTGGCCACTTCATTGCCAATCCATCAACAAATTTCAGTGTCTCAAGGTTTCTTCTTCGGTCCCCGTGGATTCGATCCCTACTTGAATTTCAATGACTGATTTTACCAGTAGGGTAAATTTGGGTGCCACCAAATTTTGGCGCTATTTCCGGGGACCCAAGTAAGTAACTTAGACACTCATCATCTTTTCTCACCCCAAATTCTCTATTCTCACCTTAATTTCTCTTCTCTATTCCCCTTTCTGTTTCTTTGTGTCCAATGAATCCGAAAACCAATATTTAATCAACTCCAATGGATTATCTTCCACAATACCCATTCATCTACCAAGGCTATAATCAACTGAAAAATAAATATTTTGAATATAATCACATAGGGAATTTCATTGACCAAACCTTGATTGAATACACCACACCAAATGAGATGTACAATCAATGGGATGCTGATTGTTTAAAGGATCAATTTCCATACCTATCAATAATGATTTAAAAGATAAACAATGAAGAATTCCATGATGTAAAAACATCTACCAACCCTAATACTGGAAAAATTATAGAACAATTGTGTGAAAAAATGGTTAAAATGAATTCCGAAGTTTCATCATTGAGATTAGAAATACAAAGCATTGAGACTTATGAGGAACCCATTCCGACTCAGGATGTCCTTTCCTCATCACTGATAGAAGAATATTTTATCCCAAAAACCACTCATGAATTTAAAAAATAACTAACCTTTGGATATGGGATAAATGAATAAGAACAACGAAATGTTGAAGGGTCTCTAAATCAGGAGGAAATTGATTTTTTTTGGAATCAAAAGAGGAAAATTTGACATCATAGATTGAGTTTCCTGAATATTACTCCATTGATAAATTTTCTAAAGTACCATTAATTTAACCATTAGGATAGATCACAAATAATGAGTTCATACCCATTAGTGATATTCAAATATAAAATTTTGGGGATGAATCATATTTTCGAAAGGAACCAATTCTTTCAAAACGTTTTTTAGAAGAAAAAAATTTGGATTAAAATTTCCATAATTCTTTGGGAAAATCCAATCAAACTGAACTCAAAGTTACGACCCTTCCTTCCCCACTCAAGAATCCATCCATTTATGATAACCCATACCATTCAATTATCATCCATTTTCATCAATAATCCCACAAAGGAGGAATGACCCTTGAAATCATAGGAAAGACTCCTGATGAAACTCAATGTATCATCAGTTTATTTTATTTTTATGTTTTTTTTAGGTTAAAAAAATAATATATATATATATATATATATAATAAAAAAATTTAAAGGACACATCTTAGGTCATGGGGAAAATCCCATCACATCCATCCAAGCCGTTGAGACTCGAATACAGGATTAAAGGGAGAATTTAGCATTCACTTTCATCATCAACCACCAGGTGAATTCATTCCATTATTATCATTTTAAATTTCCTCTCTGAACACATCTCCCATACCCCCTTCTAAGTTTTCTTTAAACACTTGGTACAATGTTATTCTATGTTTGGGGGAGATGAAATAAAAAATGAGTTTTTTTAATAAGAACATGCATGGAAAGAAAAATTCCATTAACCTTGAACATGATAACACACATTGAAAACATTGAAATTGGATATCAAATAATTTTTCATGCCTTGATTCTGATTTTAAGGAAAGTTTAAGTTCATTAGCATAGTTTTTGGAAAGTGCGGTTGTCCGAGGTGATTTTTCAAAGTTTAAATTTTCATCCTCTTAATAAAAATGCCACAATACACGTCTATTAGATCTAAGGTGTAAATTTGAGTTCTTGGGTCCCTTTCATTATAGAATAGGGTTATGGGGTCACTTTTAGTTTAATTTTAGTGTCAAAAAAAAACAAAAAACAAAAAAATTTGAAAAAAAATAATGACCACATAGAGAAATGTTTTGTCCAAATGCGTGATGTCCGATACTTGGGGATCGTGACTCCATAGTTTTCTTGCACAGAGTTAGACTTTATATCTCTATTGTATAGCATGGAATTGACAATATGTGTGGCATTCGACACTTGGGGATCATTAATCCATAGTTTTCTTGCCCAAAGTTAGTCTTTTCATATCTATTGTGGTTAAAAAAATAAAAAAAACAAACAAAAAAATTGGATACTCATCTTAAGGTTTAATGTGATTCCCACCTAGCGCTTCCATTTTTTCCCCTTGAATAATAAAATGGTCCCCATGTCTTTTGTGATGCACAACACCTTATCATGCTTAATTTAAATGGATGAAATGTGGCGATGAATTTCAACAATGGAATGGGCTTGGACTTGGGATATGCTTATAGACCAAAATTGTTTTAAATGATTTTGATGGGTTTCATTATTTTTTTTGGTATGAGGTCTTTGGGTGAGAAATGTGTATTAAAATGTTTTTGGAAAATGGAATTTGAATTTCATATTTGAAATATATTTTGCTCGGGACTAGAAAAACTCAAGTTGGGGGGTGTTATTAGCCACTAAAAGTGGCTAATATTCATTGTTAATATCTTAATATTTATGAGTTCCAAAGTCCATAAACATCATTTTTAGTGCATTATAGAAATTAAACTTCATTTCTCATCTCAAATGAAATTCATGTTTAAAATGCAAATTTGGTCCCAATCAATCATATATTTGTGGAGAACGTTATATTCATTTTTTGAATTTATTATTTTGGGATATCATTGATCACTTTGTTTCGAATATTTTATCTTATAGGATTGATGGATGAATCCCAGGATAAGATGGATATTTTTCAGCATGAATGAAGAAATTTTCTGGAGAAAGCATAATGGGTCTAAGGCCCATCAAACAAAAGTGGGGCCCACAAACCAAGTCCAATGAAGCTCAAATTTTTACTGAAGAATGATAAAAATATGGGGATAATTTTATTCAACTGTGTCCAGAGCTAATTCTGAATTTTTTATGATGATAAAGGGATTTGAATTTGAGATTTAAGTGGTGGGACCAATATAAATTCACATAAAGTCGTCCCATGATTTCGATCATAAATTCCAAACAGCTTCACCAAATGACCCAAAATGTTTACATAAAATATAGGACAGATAAACGAGAATAATTAGCTTCTATGACCCCTATAGATTCAGTCTCCTTCAATTACAAATTCCCGTGTCAAAACAGTGGACGAATCTGGATGAATTTCCGGGTCTACTTCAAAACGTCAAATTCCCTGGAATTTCTCATGCTCTTTTGACTCTCCCAATTAATGGAGATAGAATTTATTGTGGTGAAGGGAATGATCATCTAATATTTTTCTTTCAATCCTAGTTTTTCTTTCATCCATTGTATTTATTTCAATTGTAATTTCATGCTTTCATTTTGTAATCGCATAGTCAATTTCTCCCATGTAAGTTTTTCTTTCATGTTTAGTATTTTAATAAAAGTTTTTATTCTTTTTCACGTTTTATTTTCCTTTTATTCACATGTTGATACCGTTGAATCTTGGTGTGAATTTATTCACACCAGCACTTGTGAATTCAATCACACAATGGTGGAATGTTCGTTCTTTTAATATTTTTCTTCTTCTTCAATTCCACCCACATAAGTCTACATACCACTTGTATTGGTAGAATAGTATCAATGGAGGGCTAACCACTTAAGGGTTGATCAAAGGGAGTATCAAGGTCATGGATTGGATGTTATTTCATGTACTTAATATTTAAATATTTTTGTTATTTTAGGATTTCCATTTGATGAGTTACATTCTTTTTCATCTTCTCCATCCTTAACGATGACAAATTTTGAGTGCTAGTACGATCTATTTCCTTTGATTGACCAGTAAATTGATCCTCAAAGTGAATTGGTGATTGGACTTGGAACTGTGTATAGATTAAATTGGTGAATGATTTGGTAGAATTATCTCGTTGTTTGGATACATCTTGAATTAATGACATGAAATTTTTAAGAAAATAAATTTATCCAATACACCCCATGAGAAACCCTAAGATAAACCCATAATTAATAATTTTTTAGTTCACATGATTTTTCTTGTGTGTTATTTAAATTATACCATTAGTTCTCCAATTAAAATCTACCTCAAATTAGACCACTTTATATCCAATCCATCAACAAATATCAGTGTCTCAAGGTTTCTTCTTCGGTCCCTGTGGATTCGATCCCTACTTGTACTTCAAAGACCGCTTTTACCAGTAGGGTAAATTTGGGTGCAACCAAATTTTGGAGCCGTTTTCAGGGACCCAAGTAAGTACCTTAGACACTCATCATCTTTTCTCACCACAAATTCTCTATTCTCACCTTAATTTCTCTTCTCTATTCCCCTTTCTGTTTCTTTGTGTCCAATGAATCCCAAATACAATCTTCAATAAACTCAAATAGATTATCTTCCACAATAAACATTGATAGAACAAGGCTATATTCAACTGTAAAATCAATATTTGGAATCTCCTCACATAGGGAATTTTATTGACCAAACCTTGATTGAATACACCGCACCAGATGATATGTACAATCAATGAGATGCTGATTGTTTAAAGGATCAATTTTCATACCTATCAAGAATGATTGAAAAGATAAATAATGAGGAATTCCATGATGTAAAAACATCTATAAACCCTAATATTGAAAAAATTATTGAACAATTATGTGAAAAAATGGTTAAAATGAATTCAGAAGTTTCATCACTGAGATTAGAAATACAAAGCATTGAGACTTATGAGGAACCCATTCCCACTCAGGATGTCCTTTCCTCATCACTGATAGAAGAATATTTTATCCCAAAAACCACTCATGAATTTAAAAAATAACTAACCTTTGGATATGGGATAACTGAAGAATAATAAAGAAATGTTGAAGGGTATCTAAATAAGTAGGAAATTGATTTTTTGGACTCAAAAGAGGAAAATTTGACATCATGGATTGAGTTTCCTGAATATAACTCCATTGATAAATTTTCTGAAGTACCATTAATTGAACCATTAGGAGAGATAAAAAACAATGATTCCATTCCCATTTCTGATTTTCAAATGGAAAATTTTGGGGATGAATCATATTTTCAAAAGGAACCAATTATTTCAAAACGTTTTGTAGAAGAAACAAATTTGGATTCAAATTTACATTATTCTTTGGAAAAATCCAATCAAACTGAACTCAAAGTTGTGATCCTTCCTTCCCCACTCAAGAATCCCTCCATTTATGATAACCTAGACCATTCAATTATCATCCATTTTCTTCAAGAATCCCACAAAGGAGGAATGACCCTTAAAATCATAGGAAAGACTCCAGATGAAAATCAACGTATCATCAGTTTATTTTATTTTTATGTTTTTTGTAGGTTAAAAAAATAATATATATGTATATATATATATAATAAAAAATTTTAGAGGACACATCGTAGGTCACGGGGAAAATCCCCTCACATCCATCCAAGCCGTTGAGAGTCGAATCCAGGATTGAAGGGAGACTGTGTCATGCACTTTCATTATCAACCACCAGGTGAATTCATTCCATTATTATCATTTTAAATTTACTCTCTGAACACCTCTCCCATACCCCCTTCTAAGTTTTTTTAAACACTGGGGATAGTGTTATTCTATGTTGGGGGGAGATGAAATAAAAAATGAGTTTTTTTAATAATAACATGCATGGAACGAAAAATTCCATTAATATTGAACATGATTACACACATTTAAAGCTTTGAAATTGGATATCAAATAATTTTTCGTGCCTTTATTCTGATTTTAATTCAAGTTTAAGTTCATGAGCATAGTTTTTGGAAAGTGCGGTTGTCCGATGTGATTTTTCAAAGTTTACATTTTTATCCTCTTAATAAAAATGCAACAATGCACGTTTACTAGATCTTGGGTGTAAATTTGAGTTCTTGGGTCCCTTTCATTATAACATCAGGTTCTGGGGTCACTTTATGTTTAATTTGAGTATCTAAAAAAACAAAAAAAAACAAAAAAATTTGAAAAAAAATAATGACCACATAGAGAAATGTTTTGTCCAAATGTGTGGTGTCCGGCACTTGGAGATCGTGACTCATAGTTGTCTTGCACAGAGTTAGGCTTTATATCTCTATTGTAGAGCATGGAATTGACAATATGTGTGGCGTCCGGCACTTGGGGATCCTGACTCCATAGTTTTCTTTCCCAGAGTTAGTCTTTTCATAGCTATTGTGGTTAAAAAAAATAAAAAAAGAAAACAAAAAAAATTGGATACTCATATTAAGGTTTAATGTGATTCCCACCTAGCACTTCCATTTTTTCCCCTTGAACGATAAAATGAGCCCCATTTCTTTTGTGATACACAACACCTTATCATGCTTAATTGAAATGGATGAAATGTGGCGATGAATTTGAACAAAGGAATGGGTTGGACTTAGGATATGATTATGGACCTAGATTGTTTTAAATGATTTTGATGGGTTTCATAATTTTTTTGGGTATAAGGTCTTTGGGTGAGCAATGTGTACTAAAATGTTTTTTGAAAATGGAATTTGAATTTCATATTTGAAATATATTTTGCTCGGGACTAGAAAAACTCAAGTTGGGGGGTGTGATTAGCCACTTAAAGTGGCTAATATTCATTGTTAATATCTTAATATTTATGTGTTTCAAAGTCTATAAACATCATTTTTAGTGCATTATATAAATTGTACTTCATTTTTCATCTCAAATTCAATTCACGTTTAAAATGAAAATTTGGGACCAATCAATCATCTATTTGTGGATAAAGTTATATTCATTTTTTGAATTTTATATTTTGGGATATCATTGATCAGTTTGTTTGGAATATTTTATCTTTTAGGATTAATGGATGAATCCCAGGAGAAGATGGATATTTTTCAGCATGAATGAAGAAATTTTCTGGAGAAATCATAATGGGCCTAAGGCCAATCAAACAAATGTGGGGCCCACAAACCAAGCCCAATGAAGATCACATTTTTAGTAAAGAAATATAAAAATATGGGGATCATTTTATTCAACTGTGGCCAGAGCTAATTCCGAAGTTTTCATGAAGATAAAGGGATCTGAAGTTGAGATTTAAATGGTGGGCCTGATATAAATGCACATAAAGTCGTCCCACGATTTTGATCATAACTTCCAAATAGCTTCACCAAATGACCCGAAAGTTTTACAGAAAAAAGAGGACAAATGGAAGAGAATATTTTTCTTCTACGACCCCTCTGGATTCAGAATCCTTCAATTACAAATTCCCACATCAAAACAGTGGACGAATCTAGATGAATTTCTAGGTAAACTTCGAAACGTTAAATTCCCTTAAATGTCTCATGCTCTTTTGACTCTCCCAATTAATGGGGATAAAATTTATTTTTGGGGGGTGTATATAAGGCTAAAAATATGCCTATGTAAGGATCTGGTGGTGAAGGGAATGATCATCTAACATTTTTCTTTCAATCCGAATTTTTCTTTCATCCATTGTATTTCTTTCATTTGTAATTTCATTATTTTAATTTGTAATCGCATCATCAATTTCTCCCATGTAAGTTTTTCTTTCACGTTTAGTATTTTAATACAAGTTTTTATTCTTTTTCACTTTTTATTTTCCTTTTCTTCACACGTTGATACCGTTGAATCTAGGTTTGAATTTATTCACACCAGCACTTGTGAATTCAATCACACAATGATGGAGTGTCAGTTCCTTTAATATTTTTCTTCTTCTTCAATTCCTCCCCCATAAGTCTACATCCCGCTTCCATTGGTAGAATATCATCAATTGAGGGATAACCACTTAAGGGATGATCCAAGGGAGTATAAAGTTCATGGATTGGATTTTATTTCATATACTTAATATTTAAATCTTTTTGTTATTTTAGGATTTCCATTTGATGAGTTACATTCTTTTTCATCTTCTCCAACCTTAACGATGACACATTTTAAGTGCTAGTACGATCTATTTCCTTTGAGTTCTCAGTATATTGATCCTCAAAGTGAATTGGTTATTGGCCTTGGAATTGTGTAGGGATTAAATTGGTGAATGATTTGGGAGAATTATCTCGTTGTTTGGATACATCTTGAATTAATGACATGCAATTTTTAAGAAAATAAATTTATCCAATCCACCCCAAGGGAAACCCTAATATAAACCCATAATCAATAATTGTTTAGTTCTCATAATTTTTCTTGTTTGTTATTTAAATTATACCATTAGTTCTCCAATTAAAATCTACCTCAAAGTTGGCCACTTCATAGCCAATCCATCAAAAAATTTCAGTGTCTTAAGGTTTCTTCTTCGGTCCCTACGGATTCAATCCCTACTTGTACTTCAACGACCGCTTTTACCAGTAGGGTAAATTTGGGCACAACCATAACTCAACCCCCATATTTTGAGGCGGTGTTTAAATAGTTATACTAAACATGAAAGATATTAAATAATGTGTAGAACCATAATCAAATATTACATTCTCTATTCTTCAATAAATAACCATTACGCATTTCACCACATCATTGTTGGGTTCCACCTCAACAATAATGATTGAATATGCCCGTCATTGCTGCCTTAGATGTTGTTGTTGTTGATTGCCTCCAATAAACCTTGGCTTAGGTCAATGGTTCACATAATTCCCATGTTCCTTATAGTTGAAACACCACACTATAGGATGATTATTGTTATGAACCTTCCTTTATTCTTCCATATTAGTGGGATTATTCATATCCATTCAGAAGTTATTATCCATATTCCACATTCTTCCACATTTTAAGAATCTCTTGGTTCCCTTTATACAGTTCCCATGATGCTTCTTCCCATAACTTTGACACATGGGATGTTGGGTTTTCTTTTCATCATGGTATTTATCTATTGATTCTCCCATATTAAACTCTATTTTCTGAATTTTTCACCAAGTTCACAAGACCAATGAGAGTATCCGATCTCTATTTCAACCTTAAGGGAATAATGGACAATCTCCTCATAGCTGTCAAAGTATTTAATTACCAATAATTTTTATTGACTCAGCTTTAGTCCACTAAAGAAGAGATCCACCATGATTTTTCTATTTATGAAAAAATGGAGGCATATCTTGAAAGCCTTGTAAAATTTTCTTCCAACACCTTTATAGAATCATCTTCTTTTTGTTTCAGTTTGGGGAACTCCCTTTCCATATTAAGACAGAGTATTTAGAAATTTTTTTATTGATTTTTTTTATTGGAATCTTCCCATTCCATGAAACCAATTTCCTCCTTGAAATTTGTGTTCTTGATCAGTGTCCACCACTGATTAGCTTCACCATAAAAAAGATAAATGACCAACAAAAATTTCTCTTCTTAAAATGACTAGAGGATAGGGAATATCTTCTCAATGGAATTAGTCCATTTCTCTATGAGTATGGGATTATAAGACCCTCTTAACATGTTAGGACTTTTTTGTACAAAATATTTTACCACAACTTTCTCTTTCTCAGGAGAAGGAGGTCATTTCACATGATTCAAGTTATTATTCATAACTTTATCCAATTGATAAAGTACTATCATGAAGTTTTGAGCACTTGTTCCCCTCATATTTGACATATCATTAGGTAAATCATAACATTTCCTATCACATTGATTGTTGGAACGAGTTCTTCTATTTATATCAATTAACTAAGAAAAAGAAATTACAATTAGTGGGATTTAATATTTAACTATTAAGCATAATAAAAGGAAACTTTGAACATAGAGGTATAAACTTGTAAATGAAAATAATATCCTAACTTTTTATTCCCCATGTTTCAATCTAGGTTATCCATGGTGATAGAATTATCCCCAAGGTTATTACTATTGTGCTCTAGCCCGAATCTCAAAAACTAACTAGATCATTCTTTGATAACAACTACAACCGTCCTAGACTTTTACACATATTATTACATGATTTTAAGCATAACTAACCATCAATTACAATCCAAGGATCATAAAGTCTAATGTCTTTGGAATATTGTATACATAATTAGAAAGCATGAAACCAAAATAAAGATATATTTTATTTTTTCTTTATAAATATATCCTTACTACCATTGAAATCTAACATCTTCATAGGGTAACCAGGGGAATATATGAACAAAGGGGTGTGCTAAAATCCTAGTAAGGGAATAAACATAGGAATAAAGAATATCACACATGTTAGAATGCATTACATGATGACATAAAAAGGCATGAAACATGAATAAACATATGGAATCATAACATATATAACAGGGGATCATGTAATCATGGAATCATAAAAGTGTGGCAAAAATATACAACATAACATATGAATGAGTGAAGGCTAACCAATGAGACCATTACACATGGAGGATCATGAGTCAAGTCTAACCACAAAGATCACTGCACATGATTATCATGAGTCCAGGATAACCATCAAGACCATTGAACATGACGTCTCATGAGAGTAAACATTACCCAATGCATTGGAGTAATATCTGAAGGGTCTGGGCACAGCGGAAGCGCGTGGGTGGATGTGCCCACTTGGATTTTTGTAATTAGAAATGATCAATCCGTCATCAATACGACGATAAACGCCAGTCTCCATGGATCGAATCACAGAAAAAGACAAAGAAGATGGTTTGTCCCAGAACCACAAACAAGGATCATTACAGTTTGATCATAATTAATTTAATTAATTATAAAGAAATACCTTTTGGTTGTTCTTTCTTCATTGATTTTCTTGATCACGTTGTCGATGTGATCTGTCGTTGCATCACAGAAGCCAAGTGTAGACTCCCTCTAGCAGTGATCCACACGTGTACCTTGTATCTCTGGACGTCGCCAAAGGATTCTCCAAGTGATAGCGTGGAGAAGCCTTTGCTTGCGTTGTCCACCTTAGATCGTCTTGATCCGATGGAAGATGATCTCTCTTGGTCTTGAGAGCGTTCTTGGAGGAAGAGGTTCTTTCGGCCTTGAAATAATTCTCCAGAGATGTTGTGCAAAACGATTCTCTTGTGTAGGAAAAGAGTTGGGGTTGTGAGGATATTTATAATCGAGTTTGAGGTTGTAGAGTTATGACAATAAATAAACGCGTTACACATTTCATTTATTTCATTAACTCTTATTGAAAACCCCCATGTTGAATAATTAATTCCTTGACATGCGCTCACGCTGATTATAATAAATATCATTTAATAAAACAATATTATATCCTCAAAATCCTGACTGGAAAAACTACACAGTGTGTAATAATAAATACACAGTGTGTACTTGTTTTTCATTGAAAACTACACGGCGTGTACATTAAATGTACACGACATGTATATCTTGTTTTCATTTATTCATTTCCTTTCCAAAATAAAACTACACAGCGTGTACATTTAATAATACATGGTGTGTACTTGTTTTATTTTATTTTTCCTCCATCATTTAAAACAAATTAGGATTCCTTGAATAATTATTAAACCACGTATGAGAATAATCTTTATTCAACTTGAGATACTTGGATACACTTAGTGTGTGACTCTCTAGGCCTCTTTCTTGTTGGCATTAGGCAGGCTTGCCTAAAGTCCAAGATTACTGTCTAGCAACGGGTCAAGTCACTCAAGAGAAAGAAGTTGACGCCGCATTGACGTATCACCTCATACGAATGCTTACTGTGTAATTTAATCCCTTTGTCTCAATATATCATCAAGAAGGTTTCATGGAAGTGTCATAAACCTATATTCTTGATCCGTCATTCTTTGACTACCTGAAATAAACTCGTCGTTCACATCGTGGCCATGGAATTTAGTGTGAAAGTTCTATTTCAATCAAAGGGCCGAGATATCAAATTCCATAAATGGAAGGGACAAATCCTTCCTCGACTTATCCATTAACAAAATGTCACTCGTGACGCACCCAACGTACCCTACTTCCCACCAACTGTCTGTGTGATGGTTTTCGTCAGTAAATCTAAGTGCGCGAGTCATGAAATGAGTTAATGATAATCTTCCAGTCTAAGGACCATTACACACGCTCGTAGATAGCAATATCCGATGACACCAAGACATGCAGAATTACTACTGGCGGGTCTGTTCTCATAATCTCCCATCTTGGAGATTACCAAGTGAAAACTCCATGAGAGAGAGTCTTGTCTTCATACGAGTACTCACACATGACAGTCTATATACTATGTGTCCTATCATAGTATGTCATCCAACTGCAAAACTTTATTTAAGAATATTGTTATAGCATTTCAAGGTTCTCATCATAGCGGGGTTCTGCTATGACCTTATTAATGCAACAAATATTCTAGGACATTATTATATTATAGTCATGAAGAACAATGAAAAATATATAATAAGTGAATATTCATGTAATCAAAGTACAAAATAGTTGGTTCTAAGGACACCAACCCTTAAAAACTCCCACTTGGACTAGAGCCAACTGCCTACGACTTTTAGTCCGCTAGACCTCACATGATTATCATATTTCTGCTGAGTCAAGGCTTTAGTCAATGGGTCCACCCCGTTGTCTTCCGTGGAAATACTGCTCACTGCAACTTCACCTCTCTGAGAAAAATCCCTCAAGAGATGATACTTCCGAGGTATGTGCTTTGTCCGCTGATGTGACCTTTGCTCTTTTGCAAGTGCCACCACTGCAGTATTATCACAATAGAGTGTGATAAGATCTTTACTGCTCGGTACAACATACAGCTCTTAGACTAAGCTTCGCATCCATACTGCTTCTTTAGCTGCCTCAGAAGCTGCGATATACTCGGACTCCGCTGTAGAATCTTCCACCACACTTTGTTTTGAGCTCTTCCAGCTCACTGCACCTCCATTCACACTGAATATGTATCCAGTATTCGACTTCATGTCATCTTGATCAGTCTGGAAACTAGTATCTACATGTCCTCTGATGACTAGTTCCTTATCTCCTCCATAAACCAGGAACATATCCTTAATACGCCTCAGATACTTAAGGATAGTCTTGACTGCCATCCAATGGCGGTCTCCTGGATCAGCTTGATATCTGCCTACCGCACTTAATGCGTAAGCAACATCTAGCCTCATACATAGCATAACATACATGACTGACCCAATCGCGGATGCGTAAGAGATACTTTCCATTCTCTTTCTTTCCTCATGTGTATGAGGAAACATTTTCTTGGAAATATGAATGCCATGTGACACTGGCAACAATCCCCTATTGGGTTTTTCCATACTGAATCTCTTCAGTATCTTGTCAATGTATGTACTTTGGATCATGACCAACATTCTATTGGATCTATCACGATGGATCTTGATCCCAAGAATATATGCTGCCTCGCCCAAGTCTTTCATGGAGAAGCATTTATGCAACCATGCCTTAACTGACTGTAAGACTGGTTCTTCGTTTCCAATTAGTAATATGTCATCAACATATACTATTAGGAAAACGACTGCACTCCCACTAAACTACTTGTAGACACAAGGCTCACATTTGTTCTTAACAAAGCCAAATTCTGTTACAGCTTCATCAAAACGAATGTTCCATGATCTTGATGCTTGCTTTAATCCATAAATGGATTTCTGCAACTTGCATACCTTGTTGGCATCCTTTGGAGTCACAAAACCTTCAGGTTGTGTCATGTAGACATCTTCCTGGAGGTTCCCGTTAAGGAAAGCTGTTTTGACATCAATTTTCCAAATTTCATAGTCATGGTAAGAAGAAATGGCCAATAGGATTCTGATGGATTTCAGCATCACAACCGGTGAAAAGGTTTCATCATAGTCAATTCCTTGATGCTGTTTAAAACCTTTTGCAACCAGTCGTGCCTTGTAGGTGCTGACTTGCCCTTCCATGTCCAGTTTCTTCTTGAATAACCATTTATTACCGATAGGCTTTACATCAACTGGGGGATCTACCAAAATCTAGACTTGGTTTTGGTACATGGAATCCATTTCAGAATTCATGGCTTCTTGCCACTTGGAAACGTCTGTGCCTTCAACTGCTTCCTTGTAGGTAAGAGGATCATCATTGTCAACCAATAATGAGTCACCATCCTCGGTGACAAGAAAACCATATCGTTCTGGTTCTCTCACCTCTCCCGTTCTCCTATGCAGTTCTTGTGTCTCTGGAACAGATTTTTCTTCCATGGGGCTTTGTGGAATCTGTTCTTGTACCAACTCATGTGTATCTTGAGCCTCGACTTCATTGAATTCTATCTCACTCCCACTATCTCTTTTGGAGATGTGCTCCCTCTCAAGGAATATGGCGTGTCTTGCCACTGTAACCTTTTTTTCTGAGGGGTTGTATAGGTAATATCCCCTTGTTTCCTTGGGATATCCTATAAAGATACACTTTGTGCCTCGGGGTGCAAGTTTGTTACCTGAAGAGGCCTTAAAAATTGATTTTCTACCCCACACATGTAAATTCGATAACATGGATTTGCGTCCACTCCATAACTCGTATGGAATACCATTTATCGATTTAGTTGGTACTTGGTTTAGTATGTGCGCTGATGTTTGTAATGCATATCCCCAAAAGGATAATGGAAGACTCGCATGACTCATCATTGATCTCACCATGTCCAACAGGGTGCGGTTCCTCCTTTCACTTACACCATTCCACTATGGTGTGTAAGGAGGAGTGAGTTGAGATAGAATCCCAAACTCCCGTAAGAAATCAATGAAGTCCTGATTAAGATATTCTCCTCCTCTTTCTGAGCGGAGTTTCTTAATCTTCTTACCAAGATGGTTCTCAACTTCATTCTTGTATTCTTTGAACCGATCAAAATAATCTGACTTATACCTCATTAAATAGATATATCCATATCTACTAAAATCATCAGTAAAAGTTATGAAGTACGAGAACCCACCCCTTGCTTCAACTGGAAATGGTCCACACACATCTGTGTGAACTAATTCTAGAATCTCTTTAGCTCTTTCACCTTTCCCACTAAATGGGGCTTTGGTCATTTTGCCTTGTATACACACATGACATACACCAAGTGGTTTTAGTTCGAAAGAATCTAAATAACCATCTTGATGTAATTTTGTCAAACGTTTCTCGTTGACATGAACTAGCCGGTGATGCCAAAGTTGGGTGTGGTATGAGTCATGTGAATTAACTTTGTTATCGATTGCCATTACTTGGTTTGTGTAGTCTAACACATAAAGTCCGTTATGTAAATGTGCCCTACCAAAACAAATGCTATCTTTATAAAAATAGCAACATACACTTCTAAACTTGAAGATGAATCCATCAGTATCTAATCTGGATACTGAAATAATGTTTTCGGTTACATAGGGTACATAATAACATCCTTTCAAAACCAAGACCATCCCCGTAGGCAATGTGAGGTGGTAGTCCCCGACAGCTACAACAACAAGTCTGGCTCTGTTGGCTGCTCATAGATCTACCTCCCCTCGATCAATCTTCCTGAATCTACTTGGTTCCTATATTTGGATACAGATGTGAGAACCACAAGCAGTATCTAATAACCAATTAGTAGAAACAGATAGATTGCATTCGATAACAAATGCACCTGAAGCTTCCCCCTGCTTCCTTGGCTGGGTGTAGTTTTTCTTCCAGTGGCCCTTCTTGCCACATGCAAAACAAACAGCATCCTGTTCCTTTGCCTCCCCTTTGACCTTCCTTTTCTTGGAAGGCCTTTAAGAAGCTTTGGGCTTAAATCTCTTCGCCTTCCCTTTCCTTTTATTCACCATGAGGACAGAAGGATTTTCACGATTCATGTCAGTGTCCACTTGGCGAATGAGGATGAGAAGATCAGACAAAGACTTCTCAATGTTGTTCATATTGAAGTTCACAACAAATTTGAGAAGCTCTGGAGGAGTGATGCAAGAATGAGGTAGGTACTCAGTTCTTCGGGGAGTTTAAACCCTAGAACCTCCAAGTGCTCAATTTAGCCAATGATATTGACTACATGAGGCCCAGCTGGGAAACCCTCTCTAAGCTTGCTCTGAAATAGATCCTTAGAGATATCAAACCTTTCCTGTATTTCTCTCTCCTGGTATAGACCACAGAGGTGCTCGAGCATGCTATAGGCATCCATGTCTTCATGAGACTTCATGAGCTCACTAGACATCGATGATATCATAAAACATTGAACGTCGAGAGCATCGTTCAAATGTTGATCATAGGCCAGGAAATATTCATCACTCGCCCCTGGGGCAAGAGAATCAGGAAGTGAGGAATCCAGCACGTAAAACTTTCGTTTATGGCGTAGGATAACCCGAAGGCACCTAAACCATTCCTGAAAGTTACTGCCGGTGAGGATATTGTCTTTATCCAGTATTGATCGCAGAGAAAATGTAGTTGATGAGTTTGTCATCTTGATTCTACAATTTAAAAGAGCAGATTTATTAGTACTTTCTTGATTACAATTTATGAGAAATAATGAATGAATTAATTAATTCTACTACTATTTTATCAAGTCCCAATGGCCCTCAGCATTGAACTCGGAATGTCCAGTTTCTTTGACATTCTAGTGGCAAGGATCCATATTACCCTTCGCATAACCCCAACAAGGGTTGGTCAAGCTATTTGAAGGTATTTAGGTAGGCAGGTCTTTGCCAACTGTGATCTTACAGTTCCTTGATCTGTTGAGTGGACTCCCCAAACCTGAAATCCTGACTTGGATTTCCTCAAATCTTGCCTCCAATATTACACCAAGTCTAGCAAGGGCTACTTATCTTGATGTAATATGGTTAATTCAACCCAAAAACTTTCATAAGGACTTCGTTTATAAAAGTAAGTGTTCCAACAAGGGTTGGTCAAACACATAGTTTTATTGAGTCTTTCCCTTAATCAGGCAACAGAAGGCTTGGTATGACATAATATGGTATTGAGGGATTTTATTCCTTTATGTGTAGTTTCGCATTATCACATTCTTGTTAATATTAAGTGATGCTTGCTTAAGTGATTAACCATGTTCCCATAATGTTTACACATAGTCCGGTTTTTATTTTATTCCATCTTTGCATGCTTGTTCATTTTATTAATTATGTGATCGCGAAAACACATACATAATAAATAAACCATGAAATCAGACAGAAATAAAATAAGATGGCATGATCATGATCTTCTATTGGTTAGCTTATCTAGAGGTTTTGATAAGCTAACCCTGACCTAGGGAAAACACCTTGAACCTGTTGGTTCGTGTTTTGCAGCTCCCACCTGTCCACCTTTGTATCTTCTTGCGCCGGTTTCGCCTCAGCTTCAGGATTTGAACCGTCTCCTCTGGCTTGGGAGATCCTCCATTACAAGGGTTTACATTAAAGAAACCATGGGCACGTAGGCCCTACATTTTATTGGAATAAGGCTCGCAGGACAACAAATTTAAATTTAATAAATTTAAATGAAACCATACACATACAAAGGGTCTTTGGTATAGCTCATGATCATCCATAGTATGCAACGACATTTACGCATATTTAGAATTTAATTTTTTTTAATCGTTCTTTTATTTAAGATAAGACGCACTCGAATTCAATTAACTATGATCTTATAATTAATCAATTATTTATCTTAAATTCATTTCTGAATTTCCTTGAGATTCTTCTCATCTATATTCCTTGTATGGGTCTTTGTACATTGGAGGAAACCTGGTGAAATTCCATTTCTGGAAAGTACACAGCGTGTAGTTTATAATTACACGGAGTGCATTTTTCTTTTCACCCTTTATCCAAAGTACACGCCGGGGCTTTGGCGTGTTTTCTCTACTTTGGAATTTTTGGAGTACAAGACGTGTAGATGAATCATACATGGCGTGTACTTCCTTGTTACGCGGTAACCGGCCTGGCGATCCCGTGTATGCAGTACGCGTCTTATCTTTGTACACGGTTTCACCTGGGCCGGAATGTACTACACATCATATTGCTCCAACATACACACCGTGTATTCGAGTTTCCAGGCGCCATTCAATTATGGTCAACATGGCGTGATTAAAACTTAGGCATAATCAATTCACACGGCGTGGTTTGGCGGACCCGTGCCGGTTCGTTGAACCTAAGTACACGGCGTGTAGTTTTAAGTACATGCCGTGTAATCCCATGTTGAACAGACAGAAAGAGTGTCTCCTCCGGATGAGTTTATCGTTTTTTATTTTAATCAAAATTAAAATTAAAAGGCCGTTTCTGTGATATGAATCGAGAAACAAAGGAGGAAGAACAGATCTCATTTATTCAGATTTATAGAATGATTTATTTCGAATTGAATCAAATATAAATGCGTAAATTATCAACAAAAATTAAATAACTATAATCAATGTTGTAACCTCCCTCTGATACCATTTGAAGGTTCCGGGCACAGTGGAAGCGCGTGGGTGGATGTGCCCACTTGGATTTTTTTTCATTATCAATGATCAATCCGGGATCAATACGACGATAAACGCCAGTCTCCACTGATCGAATCATAGAAAAATACAAAGAAGATGGTTTGTCCCAGAACCACAAACAAGGATCGTTACAGGTTGATCATAATTAATTTAATTAATTTTAAAGAAATATCTTTTGGGTGTTCTTTCTTCGTTGATTTTCTTGATCACGTTGTCGATGTGATCCATGGTTGCATCGTAGAAGCCAAGTGTATACTCCCTCTAGCGGTGATACACACGTGTACCTCGTATCTCTGGACGTCGCCAAAGGATTCTCCAGGTGCTAGCGTGGATAAGCCTTTTATTGAGTTTTCTGCCTTAGATCGTCTTGATCCGATGGAAGAGGATCTCTCTCGGTCTTGAGAGCATTCTTGGAGGAAGAGGTTCTTTCGGCCTTGAAATAATTCTCCAGAGATGTTGTGCACAACGATTCTCTTGTGTAGGAAAAGATTTGGGGTTGTGAGGATATTTATAATCGAGTTTGAGGTTTTAGAGTTATGACAATAAATAAACGTGTTACGCGTTTCATTTATTTCATTAACTCTTATTGAAAACCCCCATGTCGAATAATTAATTCCTTGACATGCGCTCACCCTGATTATAATAAATATCATTTAATAAAACGATATTATATCCTCAAAATCCTGACTGGAAAAACTACATGGCGTGTAATAATAAATACATGGCGTGTACTTGTTTTTCATTGAAAACTACACGACATGTATATTAAATGTACACGGTGTGTATATCTTGTTTTCATTTATTCATTTCCTTTCCAAAATAAAACTACACGGCATGTACATTTAATAATACACGGCGTGTAATTGTTTTATTTTATTTTTCCTCCATCATTTAGAACAACTTAGGCTTCCTTGAATAATTATTAAACCACGTATGGGAATAATCTTTATTCAACTTGAGATAATTAGATACACTTAGTGTGTGACCCTCTAGGCCTCTTTCTCATTGGCATTAGGCGGGATTGCTTAAAGTCCAAGATTACTGTCTAACAATGGGTCAAGGCACCCAAGAGAAAGAATTTGACGCCGCATTGACGTATCACCTCATACGAATGCTTACTGTGTAATTTAATCCCTTTTTCTCAATATCTCATCAAGAAGGTTTCATGGCAGTGTCATAAACCTATATGCTTGATCCTTCGTTCTTTGACTACCTGAAATAAACTCATCGTTCACACCATGGCCATGGAATTTAATGCGACAATTCTATTTCAATCAAAGGGCCGAGATATCAACTTCCATAAATGGAAGGGACAAATCCTTCCTCGACTTATCCATTAACAAAATGTCACTCGTGACGCACCCTACTTCCCGCCAACTGTCTGCGTGACGGTTTTCGTCAATAAACTAAGTGCGCAAGTCATGACATGAGTTAATGATAATCTTCCAGTCTAAGGACCATTACACACGCTCGTAGATAGAAATATCCAATGACACCAAGACATGCGGAATTACTACTGGCGGGTCTGTTCTCATAAACTCCCATCTTGGAGATTACTAAGTGAAAACTCCATGAGAGAGAGTCTCGTCTTCTTACGAGTACTCGCACATGACAGTCTGTATACTATGTGTCCTATCATAATATGTCATACAACTGAAAAACTTTATTTAAGAATATTGTTATAGTATTTCAAGGTTCTCATCATAGCAGGGATCTGCTATGACCTTATTAATGCAACAAATATTCCAGGACATTATTATATTATAGTCATGCAGAACAATGAACAATATATAATAAGTGAACATTCATGTAATCAAAGTACAATACAGTTGGTTCTGAGGACACCAACCCTTACAATATCTAGGTGCACACATCATAACATTTTCATGAATATGTGCTCCACATAAATAATAAAACATAAACATAAAATTTACCCATGGAAAGAAATGGGTATCATAATCATATCATGAGGCATAACAAAAGCATGTATCCTGATGATGTCCAAGAAATAATGGATTTAAAACATACATAGATATTTATAAGGGAAAATAGGAAGAGATAATGATAAGTTATAATGAATTTAAGTCAAAAATAATGTTTAAAAACCATTATAAATGAATCATTTTAGTATGGTTTAAGGGAAATATTAAAGATCATTTAAATCGGAAAAGGAACAATTTTTTATATAAAACTTAAAATAAACCAAGATATATTTTCATGATAAAATTATTTATTTTAGAAGAATAATTGGGGCTTAAAAAATATCATGGAGTGCACTTGAAAATGGTTAAGAAATCAATAATTTCCCTTTAATTGGGCTTTTTTATCAGGAAGAATTAAGAAGAGAACCTTTTTAAGACATGTATTTCCCCATAAAAGAAAGAAAAATTGGGCTAGGTAAATATGTTTGGAACATAAAAATAGACTTTAGGAGGATTAAATAAGAATAATTAAGAATTAAATTGGGGTAAACATAGATAAAGCATAACCCGAAGAAAAAAAGGGTTCTAAGGGAATCCCTTACCTTATGTCTAAAAGTGTTATGTACTTGATCTTAATGTACTGGATAATCAAATTAAATCCATTAATTATTTAATTAATAAAATTTTATACACCTATTTAATTTATTATAATTTTATTAAGTTCATTATGGATTTTTTGATGAGTTATAAGATACAATTTTATCATTTGGGATTGTTCATTTCCTTGGTTTTCATGATCGGTTTACTTTTATACATATATAGAAAATCATGTAAAATATGAATAGTTGTACAAAATTAAAATTGTATTTTATTAATGAACTTAAATAATATTAAATGGTCTTATATTTCATTTTTTTCCATATGTTAGGATGATTCATTAGATAAAATGTTAAATGATAATCGTTTAGATTATTTTGGAATTTTTTGATCATCACGAACTAGTGTTGTTTTATTAATTAATTTCATGCATATATAATAATTTTAGAACCTTAAATAGATTTTAATACATATATTATAATATATTTTAACCATAAAAATGGTTTTACGTCCATCCTTGAAGGAGGTATAAGAAATTGAAAACCCATCATCCTTGAATGCGATAAATCAACACATCACATATGATGTTTTCATTTTTAGTACAAAAGGAGAGGGGAATAAAAAAGATGGTTAAATGTTCCATTTAAAAAAATAAAATTATAGTATATAAAATATATAACAGTTATCATGTCACTTGGATAAGGTTAGGTTAGGAGAGGAAAATAAAATAAAAAAATTGAAAAGAAATTAAAAGAAAAAGAAAGAGGTTTTATAGAGACCCGACCCCATAAATCCCAGAGATAGTGTCTACTACCATTAAATTGTCATGATTAAAAGGAATCAAACCCTGAGGGATAAAATATTTTATTAGTATTGTTAAACCGGATATATACATGTGTCTTGTATTACAAATGAATACACTAATTATAATATAATTTTGTTCTTTCAAGGATAACTTTATTTCATCTAGAATATCCTTGCATATCTTTCTTAGTATACTTCTTGGATTCTTGGGGAAAGGAAAAATAATTAGGGAAATATAAAATTATATGTAAGTGTAAAGTATAGTGGAAAAAATAATGAATCAATGAGAATTATCAAATGATAAGGTAAATAACTGAACACACATGCCATGATATTAATAAACTAAGAAGGAAGTGTATAATCAATATGGAAAGGTAAATAAATGGAAACACATTCCATTAAAATAACTAGATAAGTAAAAATAAATATTCCAAGGTAAGAAACTAAAACAAATTACATTTAATAATGAATTGATAATTAAATGCATACATAGATTTTTTGATGAAAAATCTCATGGATAAATAATAACTGAATCCTATTGAAGGCAATGCTTAATTATTGGATTTCATATCTGAGGAAAATGAAAACCTATACCATAAATACCTTTTATAAGATAGTTTAAAACTAATGGTAGAAACATATTTAATTTTCAAAACTAATTTGTCTTAAGAGAACCTGTAGATGCATTGAGGAGCTATATAAAGTTTGGACCCCACCCGTCACTGCCAGTCTAAAGAATTACTCATATAGAATAATCAAAATAAATAATATAAATTATCAAATAACCATATTGAATAAAGAATATGAATTTATCAATATTTCCCCAGATATTAAAATAACTATCAATGTGAACACCATATTTAAAAATTATATACAATAAACAGATCTATGATAAATGATATGAACAATTAGGGGAAATTCAATGTTCAATGATCATAAGAAATTTAATACTTCAAGGTGACTAAAAAATGAATCATGGAAGTGGATGTGAATAATATCCTTGTCCAAATAAATCATAAACTATTTAAAGGAATAATAATGATGGTTTCAATATAATACTTACCAAGTGGAGTGAAAATAAAGGGTTTTTGTCATTGATGAATAAAAATACTCTAAAAATATCTTTTAAAATTATTCTTGAGTAAAATATATTTTGTTTTTAATTTTTTTTTGAAACATATTTTCTTTGAAAATATATTTTAAAAAAATTTTCTTTAAAAATCATCATTTTAAACTTGAAAATGAAGCTTCGATGAAATGATGGTGGGTAAATCTATACATTCCATATGAGGTAAAAAGAACATTCCTTTTTCATGGTAAAATGGTTAGAAAAATTCCTTGTTCAGAAAATGATTAGAAGATTCCTTTTAAAATATTGGTAAAAGACAAAAAGGATAAAAATGTATTTACTAAATAATTTTTAAAATTTTAAAATCATTTTTTAAAACATTTTAATAAAACATAGTTTTTAGACGAAAATAGGTTCTCTGACTAAAGAGATAAATGAAGTTGGGTTTTCTTAAATACATTTTCTAAAACATTTTAAGTACCAAAGATTAGAAAAATGTTATTATTACTTCGAAAATGTAATGAATAACCATATAAGAATAAAATTAAAGGGTTTATTAGACAATGATCAAATAATTTCTTTGGATGGAAATTCAAGTGTAGAAAATACCAAAAAAATTAGATTGTGAAGTAAACCCATGAAAATACCATAACATTGATGTGAGAATCAATCAACGAATTGATTATTCAAATCAACTGTAAATACACATAAGAGGAGTGAAAATACATAAATAGAAAGTAAAAAGTGATTAAAAACATAATATTATAACATTAACAATAATGAGTAAGTAATATAACCCAATGAAAATAAATTGCGTTCTGAAATTATTTTCCACTTGGTAACTTTTAACTCGAATCCCCTTAGATGAAATAATTCAAATTGAAACTAAAAATATCACGAAGAATGAATGAATCATGATATTATATGACAAAGTTGAAGTATTTTCACTATATATAAGAAATTAGGTGCACAAAAAAGTTATTTTTTCAAGAGAAAGTTAAAAATCACAAAAGGAAGTGATATTATAGAAAAAACATTCTTGAGGATAATAATCTTTAAACATTCCAAAGTGTCCCATACTACTCTGAAGCATTTGAACCGTAATATCCATGAAGTAATAAAATTAAATTGAACTTATAATATCACAAGAATAAATATATTCATGATATAACATTTCAAAGGTAAGTATATATACCATATAAAATAAACTAGGTGCATAACAATAAATAAGTATCAATAGAATGTAAATTGAGACGAAATCCCTTAACTCGCGTTTCCTTAGGTGAAATTACTTTAACAACCTATATAATGGTTTTAGACATGTCAATAAATAATAACATAAATTTAATCATATTTATAATGTCATATATTAACTTCTTATGATATCTTATAACCCATTTGTTAGTAAACTTTCATTATTTTCACTATTTTAGGTGTTAATTGCCTAGACTTTCGAGTATGTTTTTACTTCTTACTTGTTGTTATTCTTACATAAATAATTATTTAATGATATCCAGTGTTTAAACCATGATTTAATTATATATATTAAGTATATATATATATATATATTTATAATAATCTATAATATTTGGAGATAGGAAATGAAATGAACCTTTCATGGAGATGGTAGGCCGTACGTACTCATGAATGTTACTTTCATTTATTTTATGTATTAAAAGAATGAAAAGTAAATTATATATATATATATATATTATAATTAAATTATCATATATATTTTTATATATGTCACATTTTTTTATTAAAACCATCCTTTATACGTTCCATGTATAATGTGAACAAATCACATCACTTTGAGGGGGCGATAGTCCACACTTCCACACACGATGTTATCGTATTTACACAAATTAGAAAACATAAGGATATGTTCTATATAAAAATTATAGAAGCATAATTACATTATAAATATCATATATATCATATATAAACATCATTTCCATCTTAATCCCCCCATTAGAGGTGGTAAAGGTAGAACAAACAATCATCATTTCGTGAGGAAGTAGTTCGTCATACACATAAATAGTAAGTTTGTTACCCATTAGATGTAAGTGTGTGTAAGTGTATGTCAAACCATAAAAATAAAAAAAATTAAAGTATATTTATGATACTTATGTTATTATTTTATCTTGGAATAATAATATTTTAGGGGGTGGATAATGGAAATAAAACTAATGAGCTTGAGGAAAGATGTTACCTCTTCTTTGGGTAACTCTTTTTGGTTTGCACCAAAAGGATTTCTTGGATAGATTTATGACAAAGGTGAGGATTAAATGTTTAGTGGAAGGGTTTTTATTATATATTTGGGTAGATATTATTTAATACAAAGTGGATTTAGAGGTGTGAGGAAGTGGGAGTAGAGGATACCTTTTTATAGTGAAGGAGGAGTGACACTCTTGTAAATCTTTGGAAAGGGAATTCCACCCAAATTTTTCCCATGTAAAGTGGATAAAAGAATGTTAAATATTATATAAAAGTGATTATATGGTATAAATATGTCCAAAAAATGTATTTTGGATAAGTTTCTAGGTCATTTTGGCTCTTAATTTTAAGGTTTAGTCCCTTGTTAAACTTAATTTCACTTTAATCGTTGTAATTAATTTTAATTAATTTCACTAATATTTTTGGTAAAAAACTAAGTTGAACTTATTATAAATTATTAATTATGATTATTCAAAAAAATTAATCCATTTTCAAAATTCCCATCAAATAAGTGGCAGAAATTAATTTAAATTTAATCCCGCAGATGGGATGACAATGTAGATTTTTAAAGTAAAAACATTCAAAAGTTTGAGATGTGTTTATATCCAATTTCAAAGTGAAATTTATTTCAATTACCTAAATTTAATTAATTAATAAAAAATTTATCCAATTAAAATTTAAACCAATTAAAAATATTATTTAACCTTATAAATAAATTAGATGAAAAATCATTTTTGAATTAAAATTCAGTATATTTCACTATTCATCAAAACAATGAAACTTCACAGAAAAATATCGAAAATTAACCCTAAAATAATTTTTATTTTATTATTTAAAATAAGATGTTTTTTACATATAAAATCAATAAAAGTTCCAAAATTTGGATTTAAAATAGGTTCTCCATTAAAAGGTAGTAAAGATTCCTTAATAAAAATATAGGGTTTTATGTGTAATATTGGGTTTGTTCTTATCTTATGATTATAAAATATATTGGATGAATATAAAAAATATTTTATTAAATATATAATATATATAATATTAATATCACTCACTAATTTTAATTAGTTTAATTTAATAAGATAAAACTCATTTGTGAGAATAAAAATAATTTTCTATAAAAACAATCCCTTTATATTCAATTGGTTCTTATATTCATTTCTAATTAATTAAAAACCAATGAATTAATTTAATATTTGTGCAAAAAATATATTTTCATAGGTTAATTAATCCTATTTATAATCACTAATTTAATGGATAGGTTATATCTTATTATATTAAATCATAATATTTTAATAATATATTATTGTTCGGTAAAACTCGATCTTGCGTGTAACATAAGCCATTGAAGAAAATTGTTGAATGCGAAATATTCTAACTCATTTTTTCATGTATTAAAAGCTATAAATTATATATATATATATATATATATTTTTAAAATAGTAAATATATTATAAATTCTTGGAATATTATTTTCCCTTACGCGTTTGGTGTTGCGTGTTATATACGCTATCGAATACAATGTTCCTACTTTAGATTTTCGGGGCATTAAATTCTCCCCACCTTAATTAAATTGCATTTTTACAATTTAAACATTGTCTTGGTGATATATTGTTTGATATTTCTTGTGTTTTAAATCCCACATAGTGAGAAGGGTTCATAATAAATCCTATAGAAAAGAGAGAATAGGAAGTACAAAGGTCAAATGGAATAACTTATAACTAGGTATCTAAGTAGGAGATTGTGATTGGAAAGTGGAGATACATACATAGAGGAAAATCATAAATATTTAAAGGGATTAATTGGGGTTGTCAATCACAAACAAGTTAATGATCAATAGAAAGTTTAAGGCCTCAAATCCACAAATCTATGATGATTTAAAAGACCATCGGTTAAAAAAAAGGCATTAAGACATTTTTTTAAGATCATTTTCCTCTTATTGAGAAATTTTTTTACTGCGTAAGAATATAAGGGAATTTACTTACATGATATGTTTTAATCTCATATGAATAATTCATCTTTTAGTTGTGCTTCTATGAAATTCTAATTCACCCATTACTTAAAGAAAGGGGTATCCAAAAATTAACTTTGATCCTTAAAGCACTAAAATAAACATTTTAAAAATCGTAAGGCCCATAAAAGAGTGAAAAGTATTTACATTCATCTCGAAATATTCTCCTAATCCAATATGGTTAAGAAATTAACCTAAAAAGTTACACTACTAGTTCATCATTAATATTTATTCATCAAATTGTTTAACTAAAAACAATGACATATTAAACATGACATTACATAGTTTAGCAGTTGGTGTTAAACCCTTATCATCCTTCGAAAATGGGTTCAAGACCTACGTCCTTGCCAGACTTGACTGGTTGTCACCCAAAATATAGGGTTTTCTTTTCTAAAACTATATAAATATAATCTCAAAAATAAATATAATGGAAATCCTTGAAATATGGTTAATCAATAAATATCCTTTTAACTAAGGTTTTCAATAAAACCTCAATACATAAATACTTCATCCATTTATTTTTACATAGGTCTTTCCTTGGTCTAGGGTTTATCCAAAATATAATTTGTAGGATTTCTAAATCATGAGACCTTATCATCAATCTAAAATGCCTTAGGTTTAACCTAGTTTATTTATTTTAATTATATATTCAAATCCTTTATAATGGTTTGTAAATAAAATGTTAATTTTTCCAAGTGTATCCCCTGGGAGTGTCAAACCAGGCTTATAGGAAGGCATGTTTTCATGTACTAAGTTATGTTGAGTTAGGCCTGACCCCCCTTGTCTAGTTTTTACTCCTAGGTATAACTATTCTAGAACCACGTCCACTTGTAGTATCTAGACACATATTTATTTCTAGTAATATCAATATAATCTCTACCATACCAAAATTATAGGATGTTATTCTATACTTATCCTCAAATTCTATCTTAGATATATGTTCTCTAATATATGTTTTCCTACATCTAGTTCCCAAGGTTTCTACTAAAATTCCTTTAATAAAAACTGTAGTGACCTGACCCTAGAAATCTTGGAGATGGTGTCTACTAATATTAAATTAGCATGATTAAAAGTAATCAAACCCCAATGGATCAATGGGTTTAGTAGTCTTGGTAAACTAGATTCATACATGATTCTTGTATTACAAATGAATACACTAATTAAATTTTTTTTTCTTTCAAGGATAACTTTATTCCATCTAGAATATCCATACATATCTTTCTTAGTATACTTCTTGGATTCCTAAGGAAAGGAAACATAATAAGGGTGATCTCAAATGATTGGTAAGGGTAAAGTACAGGGGAATAAATAAGGAATCAATGAGAATAATCAAATGTAATGGTAAATAACTAAACATACATGCCATGATTTCAATAAACTGAGAAGGAAGTATATAGTCAATATGGAAGGTAAATAAATGGAAACACATTCCATTAAAATAACTAGATAAGGCAAGTTAATAAACTGAAACACATTCCATTTAATCAATGAACTCTGAATGAAATGAATCCTTAGATATGTCGATGAAAAATATCATAGATAAATAATAACTAAATCAAAATAAAGGAAATGCTTAATTATTGGACATCATGTCTTAGGCACCTAAAAACCTATACCATAAATACCTATCACAAGATGGTTTAAAAGTACAGGTAGAAACCTATTTAATTTGTGAAACTAATTTATCTCATGAGAACCTATTGATGCATCTAGGGGTTATATAATGTCTGGGCCCCACCAGTCACTTCCATCCCAAATCATTCCTCATATCGAATAATCTAAATAAATAATATGCCTAATCAAATACCCATATTGAATAAAGAAAATGAATTTATCAATATTTCCCCATATAGTAAAATAACTATCAAATTTATCATCGTATGTAAAAATGATATAATATTTAGGTAATAAACATATCCATGATAAACAATATGGATAATTAGGGGAAATTAAATGTTTAATGATCATAGGAAATTTAATATTTCAAGGGGAATAACAAATGAATCTAGGAATTGAATGTGAATACTATCCTTATCCAAATCAATAATAAAATATCTAGAAGAAGAATAAGGATGGTATTAATACAATATATCCCAAGTGGAGTAAAAAAATGTTGTTGTCATTGATGAATAAAAATACTATAAAAAGATATTTTAAAAACCTTATTGAGGAAAATATCCTTTTGTTTTGAAAAACATTTTGAAAATACTTTTCTTTGAAAATAAATTTTAAAAATTTTTTATTTAAAAGTTAACCTTTTAAAATTAAAAATTAATATTTTAAGAAATGTTGGTGGGTAAATCCATACATGCCGTATAAGGTAAAAAGAATATTTATTTTTCATGGTAAAATGGTTAGAAAAATGAATTGTTAGGAAAGAGAAAATAAGATTCATTTGAAAAAATTGGTAAAAGAAAAAAAGGGTAAAAATTTCTTCAATAAATCATATTGAAAAGGTTAAAAACATTTTTGATATTTTTAATAAAGCATGATTTTTAGGATAAAATAAGTTCTCCGATTGAAGAGAGAAATGAAGTTGGGTTTTCTTAAAAACATTTTCTATGACATTTTAAGTACCAAAGAGTGGAAAATGGTACTATTACTTAGAAAAAGGTCATGAATAACCATAGGTAAATAAAATGGAAGGTTATATTAGAAAATGATAACATAATTTACTCTAATTTAAATTCAAGTGTAAACAATCTCAAATAAAATGAGATTGTGAAGTAAACCCTTATAAAGACCATAACATTGATGTGAGAATCAATTGACAAATAGATTATGCATATCAACTATAAATCCACATATGAGGAGTGGAAATATATAAATAGATATTAAAAATTCATCACACACATAATCTTAGAATATTAATGATAACGAGGAAGTAATATAACCCAATGAAAAGAAATTGTGTCATGAAATTATTTTCCACTTGGTAGCTTTTAACTCAAATCCCCTTAGATGAAATAATTCAAATTAAAACTCAAAATATCATGAATAATGAATGAATCATGATATTATATGAAAAAGTGGAAGTATTTACACCATATATAAGAAACTAGGTGCATAAAAATAAAGTTATTATTTTAAGAGAAAGATAACAATCAAAAAAGGAAGTGAGAATGTAGAAAAAACATTCTTGAGGAGAATAATCTTTAAACATTACAAAGTGTCCCATACCACTTTGAAACATTTTAATCATAATATCTATAAAGTAAGAACATTAAATGAAACTTATAATATCATGATAATAAATAGGTTCATGATATAACATGTCAAATTTCAATATATACATCATATAAAAGAAACTAGGTGCATAACAAAAAATAAGTCACAATAGAATGTAAATTGAGATGAAATCCCTTACCTTGCATTTCATTTTTTGGTGGAAATCATTTAACATCAAGTATAATGGTTTTAAACATGTAAATAACTAATACCATAACCATAATAATATTTATAATATCATATATTAACTTCTTATAATATTTTATAACCTATTTGTTAATAAATTTTCATTATTTTAACTATTTTGGGTGTTAATTACTTAGTCTTTTGAGTGTGTTTTGACTTGAAACTTATTGTTCTTATTAATATGATCATGATTTCATCATCTTAAGGATGTAAAATATTATGTAATTATATATATTCAGTATATATATGTATTTATAATAATCTATAATATCTGGAGATAGGAAATGAAATACATCATTCATGGAGACAGTAGACCATACGTACTCATGAAATCTACTTTCATTTATTTACCAAATTAAAATAATGAAAATCAAATGATATATATGTATATTATAATTCTAGTATCATATATATTTCCTATATTTTACATATTCTTATTAATACCATTCTTTATATGTTCTTTGTATAGTATAAATGAATCACATCGCTCTGAGGGGGCAGTAGTCCACACTTCCACAAACGATGTTATCGTATTTACACAAAATGGAAAGCATAAGGGTATGTTATATATAAAAATTATAGAAAAATAAATAAATTATAAATATAATATATATATCATATATAAGCATCATGTACATCTTAATTCCCACCATGGGAGGTGGTAAAGGAAGAACAAATAATCATTGTTTCGTGAGGGGTAGTTCGGTGTACACATAAACGGTAAGTGTGTTACCCGTTATATGGAAGTGTGGGTAATTTTAGGTTGAAAAATTAACATAAAAACATACCAATATATTGATTATACTAATATTATTATATAATATTTGAATAATAATATTTTAGGGGGTGGATAATGGAAATAAATATAAAGAGCTTGAGGAAAGATGTTACCTCTTCACTACTAGAAAATAAGGTTATAGACACGGTTTTAAACCATGGATATTGGTCCAAAAATCATGGATATTGGTTATATCCATGGTTTACTCAACCATGGATTGTATTAGCATGGATATATGGTAAAACCTATAGCCACAGTTCAAAACTGTGGATATAGGGCTATATCCACGGTTCAAACCGTGGCTACAACCCTATAGTCATAGTTTGAAAACTATGGCTATACATCTATAGCCATGGTCTTGAACCATGGATATAGGAATTTACAATTCCTAAAAAAAACCCAGCACTATTCAGCCGGTGCTGGCCCCTTGCACCCCCTTGCACCCCCCTGTGCAGCCACCATTGCACCCCCTTCCACACCCCTTGCACCCCCATCCCCACCCCCTATCCCCTTGCACACCTGTACACCCCTACTGGACACCCCCACTGCACCCCCTCCTGGACACCCCCTGGACAGACCCCCCCCAGCACATCCCCCCCTTGAACCCCCTTACACATCCCTTGCACCCCCCTGCACACCCTCCAGTCCCCTTGCACACCTGATCACCCCTTGCCCCCCCTGGACACCCCCACACCCCCTTGCACCCCCACCCCCTAGACAATAACACCCCCCTGGGACACCCCCACCCCACCCACCTGGAAAGACCCCCCCTGGACACCACTTACCCCCTGGACTGTAGCCCCCCCACTGGACAAACACCCTTGGAAAGACCCCCCCTGGACACTACCCCCACCCCCTGGACAGACACCCCCCTAGACAGACACCCCCTAGATATCCCCCCACTGGACAACATCCCCCTCCCCTTGGACAGACACCCCCTACACATCCCCCTTGCATCCCCCTGCACATCCCCCCTTGAACCCCCCTTGCACCCTCCTGTCCCCTTGCACCCCTCCTTGCACACCTGCACACCCCTGCTAGACACCCCTTGCACCACCCCTGTTGGACACCCCCTGCACACCCATTCCCCCTACACATCCCCCTTTCACCCACCTGCACATCCCCCCCTTAAACATACCTTGCACCCCCTACACACCCTTGTACCCTTGCACACCCCCCTTCACACCCCCTTGTACCACTCCTGTTGGACCCCCCTTGCACCACCCATGCTGGACACCCCCACTGCACATCCCCTTGAACCACCCCTACTGGACCCCCTTTCACCACCCTTACTGGACACCCCCCTCCTGGACAGACCCACCCTAGACATCCCCTGGACAGACACCCCCCCTACATAGAGGGCTAGGACTTATCCCCTTGCACCCCCCTGTACAGCCCCCCTTGCACCCCCTTGCACCTCCTGTCCCCTTGCACACACACCCCTACACACCTGTACACCCCCCTGCACACCCATGCTGGACACCCCTTGTACCACCCCTACTAGGCACCCCCCTACACACCCATTATCCCCTGCACAACCCCCTACCCCCCGCATTTCCCCCTTGCACCCCTCCTTAAACATCCCTTGCACCCTCGACACACCCCTATCCCCTTACACACCCCCCTTGTTGGACCCCCTTGCACCACCCCTACTGGACACCCCCACTACACACCCCCTTGTGCCACCCCTGCTATAAACCCCCTCCTGGACAACCCCCCTTGGACAGACACCCCCCCACATAGAGGGTTAGGCCTTAGCCCCTTGCACCCCTGTCCCCTTGCACACACCTCCTACACACCCCTAATGGACACCCCCACCCCTGCACACCCCCCTGCACAGCCCCCTTAAACATCCCTTTCACCCCCTGCACACCCCTATCCCATTTCACACCCCCTGTACACCCCTGTTGGACCCCCCTTGCACCACCCTTGCTGGACACCCCCACTGCACCCCCCCACACAGAGGGTTAGGCCTTAGCCTCTTGGAGTGGTGTTGCTTGGTGGAGTCTTTATCTTCCTTATTCTTATACTTTATCCTCCATTATTTTATCATATTATGTAACTCATGTACATAGTAATTGCTTCATATAAATATATCCATTATTTCTCAGTCTATCTTTTGGATACCTATAATATTATTCTTTCATTGAGAGGTTTTAGATAGAGAGGGAGAATCTTGATTGAATAATGATAACTCAAGACATTGCCAAACCTATGGATAACTTAGTAGATTCAAGATCTCATCCATATAGTGTTGGAGGAGAATTAACAGTGGAATAATGGCCACAATAGTTGGAGTAGTTATCTACTCACACAACAGATTAAATCAACACGAAAACAATCCATTAAAAAATGGTGTCTGGTGTGTGGTTACACTTGATTGGAAGAACAAAGGAAAATTTATCAAACCAAAAAACATAGAAAATGATGAAGTTATTGATGGAAGAATTAATTATGCATGGAATGATTTGGGTTTGTTATTTATTCTTTGAACTGAAAAAGAATGGGCCTACCTGGATTCACTTCAAAGTAGTGTCGATTAAGAGATTTGGAGGTGTGGTGGTGGAATAATTAGAGGCTATTACTACTCAAACAAAAGAACTTAAAACTACCAAGTAAACTTAAACTGTGGAATCTATGGGGAATTTATAGCCTGTAAAGATGAAATGAAAGGAGTAGAAAGAGGTGTTTGAAGTAACACATGATCCTACTGAACTGACTAATCACCAAGATATATCTTTTTCTTTGACACTGCTGTCCGAGATGATAAATAGGGAGCAAGAGTAGATGAATATAGATAAATTAATGCAGTTTAATACTTTTTTTCTTGTAATCAGGCACATATTGGATTATTTCTATGTTGTGGGGTGAAAAAGGCTTTCATTTCAAGTATGACATTGCAACAGGATCCTGTGGAGTTTCCATTCCAATAAACAACATCTGAATTTATGAAACCTATTTGGTTGAAGATAAAACCTATGGAAAATATATATGTATATAAATATCTCAATGTGGTGGAAGGATGCAGGGGGGGACGTGAATCTAAAAAGGATACAGTAAGGTTCTTTAAATGGTTGTGTGTTGAGAACGAAAAGGCTTGGGACCGAAGGGAATGTATAGAGGATCAAGACCAATGCACTGAAAAGAGTTTCATCATATTTATAAATTATTTTATATGGAATAAGAATATTTTCATTATACTATAGTTTTTTATTAGGTTCCAAAATCATTTAAATCTCTATGTAAATATGTATAATTTTTTCATCTATTGGTTTTAGTAGCATTTAGATCCAAATTTCATATTTCTTTGGCTAATATAACTACTTTGGAGGTTTTGTGGTGTGGTAGTAACTACTATGAGAATCTAGATATAAATTTGTTTGATTGTAGTGGTGATTTCAACAATAAATACAATAAAGTGAATATCCTTTCTAAACATAAGGCTGTTAAGGGAAGTGATTCAGAGTAGGCCAGTCTGGTTTTTTAGCTTTGGGAAACCATTGTTCAAAACCATAGTGCCAAAAAGAAATCTAGGAAATTCCAAATAGAATATACCTCATTGGGAATTCTATTTTGAAATCTAACATGGTGCATACATATTGGAAATCTCTAATAGTTTAAGAGATGAATCACTCTAAGAATACAATAAGAGAAATATTCTAGAAAGATAACTTTCATATGCCTATAATTTGACAAATTTTGGAATGAATATGCAATTATTGACGAGAAAAATGTACAATTTAAACATGGATTTTATGGAATTATCACTACTGGAAATTAGATATTTCCCAACGCTTCTATACCAACGGTTTGCAAAAACCGTTGGTATAGGTCCCCTTTCCCAACGGTTTGGCCAAACCGTTGGGAAAGGCCCCCTAATTGGCCACTTTTCCCAACGGTTTGGCCAAACTGTTGGGAAAGGTATAATTTGGCCAAACCGTTGGGAAAGGTAGACCTATCCCAACGGTTTGGCCAAACCGTTGGGAAAGACCCTCAAATTGGACACTTTTCCCAACAGTTTAGACAAACCGTTGGGAAAGGTGGACCTATCCCAACGTGGCCAAACCTTTGGGAAAGGTCCCCAAATATGCCACTTTTCCCAACGGTTTGTCCAAACCATTGGGAAAAGTGGGCCAAAATTCAACATCCTTCACAGAATGAAAATCACAACCAAAAACCTATACCAACGGTTGTTAAAACCGTTGGTATAGGTCTATACCAACGGTTGTTAAAACCGTTGGTATAGGTCTATACCAACGGTTTTAACAACCGTTGGTATAGGTACTTTCATTTTTTATCGGACCTTCGTACCGAGAACATTATATAAATCAAAATTTAAAATATTTATGAGAATACATATATATATTTATGTAATTATGATCACAAAAGTCATGTTAGGTTAGTGGTTGAGTCGTTCAATTATAGACGAGGGGTCCTGGGATCAAATCCCAGCGGATGTTTTATTTTTTGAATTTATATACCAACGGTTCCATTACCGTTGGTATAGATTTCATATTACCTATACCAATGGTTTTTGGAAAACCATTGGTATAGACCTATCCCAACGGCTTACTTGGCTACGGTTCTCCAAACCGTTGGTATAGGCTATACCAATGGTTCCAAACCGTTGGTAAAGGTTCGTTTTCCAGTAGTGTATAGATATAATACATCCTAATATTTATAATCCTTTTCTCTATTTCAAATACAAAATCTAATTGAATTGTCAGTTTTCTTTAGTTTTTCTCGTAAAAAAACTACTAGAGGTGCATTTTTGGTTGTGGAACTGGTTTATATGTCAAGGTGAAATTTAAAATGAAATCCAAATGGGGGTTATTGGGGCACTAGTTGATGTTTTAGAAGCTATTTGAAGAAGAATTCAATTATAAGAAGATGAGAGATCCTCTAAAATTAGATATTAAGAACAACACTTACAATGTTAGGCATCAATAGGTATTAAAAACATAAAATTTATTAAAATTCATATTCTCATTGAGTAATTTTTTCCTCTATCATGGAATTAAATGTAAAGAGGAATACCATAATGTTGAAATATCATAAAAAAATCAATGGAGGAAGTCATGTTTTGTGATGTTCTAAAGTGGAAGATGGAATTGTATCAAGCAATTTATAATGTATCACAAGGTGGTAGTTATATTTGAATTATTTAGTCTTTACACATTGATTAAAAGTTGTAATTTCAAGAGAGTGGTGATGATGGGAATATGGGATTGGGTTCTAGATTTAGAGAATAGTGTGGGGTGGTGTTGCGCTGGGGGCCGGTGAGTGTCTAATAACTGCTAAGAAATTATTATAAATGGTACTTGAATATTGTTTTCCAACTAGATGAGAGTAGGTTGGGGCTGATGATGTGTATCTATTGGATGTTATGAATTCTATATTCTTCATCATCTAATAATTGAATTGGTCCTATCCTAGATTTATTTGACACGTCTTATCTCTCAACGAACACAACAATGTTGATAGAACTGTATGTCAAAAAATATTTTCCAAGAAGATTTTCATTTAAATTGTTACAATCATGTATTTGATTTCATGATTTATTTATGTGAAATCTATTAAAAAAACTAAAAAAACTGTGAGTTTTCACAGACAGTGAACCTCTTTTGGAGGGGTTTTATTACAAAACCATGACTTGTTTATCAAACAAAACAATTATCTTAACTAACACTTATTCAAGAATTGAAATTTAATATAAAAAAGCAGAATTAAGAAGGTAGCTAAATGAAATTTAAAACATTCTTGAATTAAAGAGGTTGGGAGAGGGACCCTACCTCAAAGAGACAAGTTACAATTGACACTTGACACTTTTATCAGAGACAACTTTAAGCTGCTCCATCCATCCTCCGGACATATGCACCTTTGTATATACATAAGGATACCCTAACCCCTATGTACGTGTCCACATGGCCTTGAATATGCACCAGAGTATCTTTATATATATTCTCTCATTCATAATCCTGTTATCACCCACACAAAGATGTATTTTCCATATATATACATAGTAAGACCTAGCCCCTTATATGTAATTGCGTTGCCATGGGCGAACATACATATAATGGGAGAACTTATTATATATATTCTTACCTATGCATATGTGGTGAGTCTCCTTTGAAAAGTAGCTTTAATCCACCTCAAAAAGATCTAAAACACACTACAAAATATAGGAAACCCAAAAATCACAAAATCCCTATTTAAAATTAGGCCAAAGAATAAAAACGGAAGAAAAATTAACCGAATCCGATGTCAAACTCACTGCCTTTGATGGAGGTGGATAGAACTGGCCCCATCATAAGAAACCACCTGTAAGGAAATAATGGGAAAAGAAGTGATATATAAATACTTATTAAATATATGTGATCAGCGTATTAACTATACATGATAAATGATACATGACCGCAATACCAACATGTTCAAAAGGATAATATTAATGATTACACAATCATAATATAATCCAAATGATCAAGAGAATTAGTAATGTAATGGAAAACTACCTCAAATGATAATACCTAAATTGATCTCAATCTTGTACCAACCACAAATGATCCTTCTATCCCCAGTATCATCCATGAATACATATGAATCAAACAACAAAACATTTTAAAATTAAAACTACAATCTGTCTAATTGATACTAAACTCACTGGGTAAATACTGCACTCAAGCAACAAGCCAAGTGTGGGGTCCACTCTGGACACCCACCCAGACCTAAGAAACACAAAAAATCAAATTTATGAACCCCAAAAAACTTAAAATTTCTTCAAGATTCATGAAAAACCATAAATAAATCCACTGAGTAGTACACCTAAACTCAAATGACTTGTAATAATGAGATTTAAAGATCTCTATGTCTCCTCTATATGACGCACATGAAATACCCATCATATAGAAGTGATCCCACCATGGGTTTAAACAACAATACAACAACAATTTTAATTAAACCCGTGGATGCAAACTAATCTATATCCACAGACGTATCTTTGGTTTAGTTCATTTTAGTGGTATAGTGAGACATGAGTTGTCTTTCTTCCATTAAGGCAACAAGTTGTCTTTCATCATGGAAATGATACCTATGGGATCATGGGTGATTAGGTATTTTTTAGTATACACATAACAGATCATCCAAAATGTTGGGAGTATGTCTTTTATTTTGAATGTTGGAAATTGGAAATAATATAAGGCTCACACCACCCCCACCAGCACCCCCACCTACAATACCAATGCCCTTACAACCCACACCTGCACCCCCCCACCCCCACCTGCACCCCACTGCCCCCTTCACACCCCCACACCCCACCACTCCTGCACCCCCACTGCCCCCAGCACCCCCACCTGCACCCCCACTACCCCTGGACCCCCACCACCTACAACCCCACTGCCCACTGCACACCCCCACTTACCTGCACCCCTACTCCCCCCACTTACATCCCCACTCCCCACCAGCACCCAGCACCCCCCCACCTACACCCCCACTGCCCCTACACCCCCACCTGTATCCCCTACCCCCAGCACACACCCCTGAACTACCCCCAACACATCCCCTACCCCCTGCACACCCCATACACCCTGCCCCCTACCCCTACCCCTAGCACACCCCTTCCACCTGCCCCTCCCCTACACACCCCAGGCACGCCCCTACACACACCCCCTGCCCCTGAACACCCTATGCACCCTCCCCATTCCCCTTGGAAAAAGGAATTCTTGTTATATTTTTAAAAATATGTTGTCATTCCTTGTCATGTTTTATTGGATGGGAATTTATTTGAAAGGTAGTATGTGGATTTTTATGAGTTCAATCAATGAAATATTCAAATTGATGATCATTGTAATAAGGTATTGAGAAATTATTTAGAATAAGATGTATTTGAAATTTTAGATCACTACAAGCTTTCCAAAGACATGTAAATAAAGTTCAAATAATTGTATGGTCAAAAATATATCTTGAAGAAGGAATGATGGGTCATTTATAATGATGATCATTCAATTAATGAAGAATTTATTTTGTCTAAAATTCAAATGAATAAGATCAAGAAGAGGGACACCAAGAAATTAGATACTCCTATCTAGTTAAAAAAATGATTCATTGTGCATATTTTTTTCTAACCATATATAAGATTATTCATGAAAAACTGAAAATATAGATTATATATCAGTTCAATATGTTAAATATGAAGTAACCACATCATGTGGTAAATCTAGAAATTGTTGGTATAACCCACAAGAGAAAATTAAAGTCTTGGAAAATGAATTGAAAGTTTTTAAAGCTAAAGAATAAATGAATTGTGATCTCATGGAATAATTTAGGTAAACCATATAAAATATGGGAAATAAAATGTAGGTAAAAGTGATATTATTGAGTCAATTATTCAAGAAGTAAAGCATGAGAATGAGGAGAAAACATGAGATATTAATTATCATATCTAAGGAACGGTATAAAGAAAAAATTAAGATAACATAAAGTGAATAGAATTCTAAAATTCAAAATATAGAAGTACAACTATAGGAGTAGGAGATATGGATTAAGAATCTAGAGGATGATATTTATATCATAAGAAGGATGACAAGAACTGAAGAAACTCTTTTGAAAACTATAACTAGTATTATGAAGAACAATAATAGGGTTTCTATTAAAATTTAGTACATATCTAGTATAAATCATGTAAGAATAACTCAAAAAAATATGGTGATGAAGTGATAACACTATACGAATGTGTATAAGGAAGCTAGAGAGTTCAAAAGTAAAAAAACATCTACTAAAACCAGAGGAAAATATCATGTCGATCATTGATTAACATAAGGTATTTTGTAAAGTAATATCCATCATCAATGTCTAGATATACCATGTCAATAATATACATCGAGTATTTCACATACCACCTTAGCTGTAACACATGGAAGAGATCATGAACATGATATAACTTTGGTGGAAATTACAAGTGGATAGAATACTCATATTCCCCCCCATAGGATCTTGAATGTATAGATGACCATTATGGATAGCTTGCTACCCCATTCAAGTCTCCATAATACTCTTCATGGGGAGAAATTCAAGAAAAAATGGTCCCCATGGTCAAACTTCAAAGGTCAGAGATGTCAATCTATGTGAGATATCTATCTCATCTAGGATGTCCCCATATTTTCAATATTAACTTGTTCTTTCATTTCCATACCTTTAACAATCTTTATTCCATTAAGTGATGTATCACCAAAGTCCAACAAAATTTTGACATGATTGGTCTCTCATATATATTTTCTAAAGGTTCCATACTAATTTTAGAGTGATGAATTTTATTATAAGAAAACATTACCAATGGAAATTGACCCCCACATCCATCCAAATTCATAAACAAAGGATCTCAAAATATCCTATAATACCAATATAGTGCACTCCCTCTAATAATATATTTGGGATTTAATTTTTGTTCTCATCATCGAACGGGTCCCAAAATCATCCACTATCACTCTATGATCTCAAGAGGCTATATCAAGCCTGCTGATACATGATGATCAACATTAACTTGATGAAATTTGATACATCAATATATAAAATCAATGACAACCTACTTTATGGAATCCCCCCCAAAACATGTTCAGATATTACATGCCCCTGATAGAAGCCTCACATACCCGAAACATTAACATTGAGATATTACCATAAACTAGTTCTCATGTAGGATATAAAAGAACATCCTCAAATAAATCTTACCAGTGAAAATCAGAGAGGCCAACGATCTAAAATCAAAGAAACCCTATGAAAAAAACCATATGGAGGTGGGGTGGCCACGTCAGAGGAAAATCATCTCCAGGAGGTGGGGTGACCGCATCGGAGGAGGACTGCGGAAGGTGGTGTAGCCACGTCAAAGCAGCGTTGAGCGGCGGTGATCCACAGCAGAGGAGGAGGGTAGCAGTGAGGTGGGGGGTTGTTAGAGCTATGTAGACAGGGAGGTAGGTAGGCTGTGTAGGCGGGGAGGTGGCTTTGGTGCATCAGATCCACGTTAGCAGGGATGTGGGGAGGCCAAATCAGATGAGGGGAGGAGAGGGGGGAAAAATAGTGGGGGAGGGATCGTGGGGGAAGAAATAAATGTGATATGTGAGGAATCACAAGGGAGGGATGGGGATGGGGTAGAGTAAGTGTATGGAGGATGGGAGTACCATGTGAGGGATGGAGCAACTCCGAATGGAGAAGCCGAGCCACGATTAGATAATCCATGCTGTGAATGAAGGAACCACGATGAGGGATGGAGGAACTGAATATAGTGAGGATGAACAAGATAGGAAAATAGTGAGGGATAGAGAGGAAAACCATGAGGGAAGAGAGGAGGGTGCATTGAGATAGGTCGTCAGGGAGGAGGAGAGGTCGTCGGGGGAGGAGGGCGCTGTAGTGAGAGGGTAGAGTATCCGGGAAGGAGGAGGAGCCCAACGGGAATAGAAAAAAATAAGGGATGAAAATGTGTAGCCATGGATATAAATTAAACCATGGATATAAACAAGATATAGCCATGAACCTTAAAAACTGTGGCTATAGGTCTGTGGCTATAGCTTAAATTTCCAGTAGTGCTTCTTTGGGTAACTCATTTTGGATTATACCAAAGAGATTCCTTGGATGGATTTCTACCCAAGGTGAGGCTTCTAGGATTAGGGTTGGGATTTTAGGGATATATTTTTGTAGATCTTTTTCAATCAAAATTTTCTTTAGAGGTGTGGGGAATTGGGCGGAGAGGAAGTGTTTTTGTACTGGAGGAGGAGCGACACTCTTGTAAATTTTTGGAAAGGGAATTCCACCCATGTTTTTCCCATGTAAGGTGGATAAAATAATGGTAAAAATTCAATAAAAGTGAGTATAGGGTGTAAATATGTCTATATAATGAATTTTAGACATGTTTCTATGTCATTTTGGCTCTTAAGTTTAATGTTTAGTTCCTTGTTAATCTTAATTTCACCTTAATCATTGTAATTAATTTTAGTTACTTTCACTAATATTTTTGATCAAAAACTATGTTGAAATTATTATAAATTATAAATTAAAATTATTCTAAATATGAAATCAATTTTTTAAAATTCCAATCATAGAAGTGCTAGAAATTAATTTTAATTTAATCCCACAGACAAGATGACAATGCATATTTTTAAAGTAAAAACGTTCAAAAGTTTGAGATGTGTTTATATCCAATCTCAATCTGAAATTGATTCCAATTACCTAAATTGGATTAATTAATAAAAAATTGATCTAATTAATTTTTTTTTCAAAAAAATAAAATATTATTTAACCTTATAAATAATGAAAAATTAGTTTTGAATTAAAATTCAGTATTTTTCACTATTAATCAAAAAATGAAACTTCATAGAAAACTATCAAAAATTCACACTAACCTAATTTTTATATTCTAGTTTCAAAGATGAAGTTTTTTGACATATAAAATCTATTAAATTACCAAAAATTGGATTTAAAGTATGTTCTCCATTAAAAGGTGGTAAAAGTGCCTTAATAAAAATATAGGTTTTTATGTGTAATATTGGGTATGTTCTTATCTTATGCTTATCAAATATATTGGATGAATATAAAAAATATTTGATTTAATATATAATATATATAAAAAATTAATATCACTCACTAATTTTAATTAATTTAATTTATTAGTATAAAATAGTTTTGTGAAAATAAAAACTGTTTTCTATAAAAACATTCCCTTTATATTCAATTTGTTATTATATTCATTTCTATTTAATTTTTAACCAATGAATTAATTTCATATTTGTGTATACAATATATTTTCATAAGTTAGTTAATCCTATTAATAAATAGTAATTTAATGGATAGGTTATACCTTATTATATTAAATAATAATATTTTAATAATATATTATTGTTCGATAAAACTCGATATTGCATGTAACACAAGCCATTGAAGAAACCCGTTATTGCATGCAACGTACGCTAACTTAGTGTTGCTTGCATTTCAAGCTATAAATTATATTGAATTTGTTTAAAATAGTAAATATATTATAAATTCTTGGGACGTTATATTCCCTTATGTTCTTGGGTTGTGTGTCATACACGCTATCGAATATAATGTTCATACTTTAGATTTTCAGGGCATTACATGTTTTTACCTCTTGAATTATTCTCTTTAAGAACCTCCTTAAGGGACTTAGATTTTTTCTTTAATTGAGACCAAAGGATCTTGAATGTGGGGCATAGTATTAGTAGAGAATTGGACAAGCTTCAAGGCTTTGGAGGTGTGAGGAGAAGGGGTGGTGAGGGGTGATATTTATAGTGGAGGAGAGGAGTGTTTTTTTTATTATTTTACTCATTAGTTTATCATTTTGGTTCTAGACTATGAATAGTGTAGATTCTTGTGACTAAATACAGTAACTAGTGTATTTGAGTTCAAAAAATGGTTCTTACATCAACCATACATAAACCATGACTCAATAACTCATGTATTTAGCTTATACCATAAATTACTGTATTTCACTATTTAATAAAAATTAAATTATGTTAGAAAAATCCCAAAAATTAACCCTAACCATTTATCGATGTGTAGAATTTAAAAATGGAATCCATTTTATGAAAATAATTTTCTAAATATGATAAATTTAGTTTTTAAATAAAATCTTCATTTACTAAAAAAAATACCAATTTTAAATTTATAACTCATTTTATAACACTTTGAAAAATTAATTATGGTATCATAAAATTATCTTATAATCATAAGACAAAAAATATTAATTTATGAATACATTTTATGAAAATAAATTTCCTTTTAAATAATTATATTAATTATAAAATTATAAATAAACATTTCTGTTTTACAAAAATACCAACACTTAATTAATAATTTATAAAACATTTATTTACTTATACTATGTTATAATTATATCATATTTTCAATTATGATATCAATAAATTTTATTTAAACTTTCCTAGATTAGGTTAATATTCTATTAGACAAACTAATATTCCTAATGGTCACATTACTATTCCATAGATCAAGTTACAATTCTGGGTCATTACAGGTCAATGCGCCTTTACATTGATTATCATGATCTCAATAAAATCATGATAAAGAACAAGTATCCTCTTCCATGGATTGATGAATTGTTTAATAAGATACTTGGAGCACAATAATTCTCTAAGTTTAATTTTTGGTTGGGATACTTTCAACTATGGGTGAATAAGGAGGATATCTCCAAGATGACTTTCCATACAAGGTACGATCACTATGCATTCATAGTAACTCCATTCGGACTCACTAATGCTCCAAAAATATTCATGGGCCTGATGAATATAGTCTTTAGAGATTACATTGATAAATTTTTTGTAGTATTTATATATGATATTCTAATATACTCCAAAATAATGGAGGATCATGGAGAGAATCCAAGCACTATGTTGAAGACCTTACGAAATTAGAAACTTTATGGAAAGTATAGGAAATGTGAGTTATGGTTTAAGGATGTATAATTATTGGGGAATATTATCACAAGAAATGGGATATCCATGGACCCTTAAAATCCATAATAAATTTAAGGATTTACAAGGCCAACATCTATGAAAAGAATCCGTATTTTTCTTTGGTTATCTTGGTATTATCGCCGATTTGTGAAAAATTTATCATGATTGGAAAACCCTCTAACCGAGATAACTCAAAAGGGATTCAAGTTTTTTTGGAATGATGAATGTTAAGAGAGCTTAAAGGAGATGAAAAATAGGCTTATCACTACACCTGTACTCACACTACCCATGAGTGGATAAATTTTCATGGTATTCAGTGATGCTTTGAAAAAGGGATTGAACTATGTGTTAATGAGAAATGAAAAAGTGATATCCTATGCTTAAAGTCAATTGGAGGTTCATGAACAGACCTACCCAAAACATGATCTAGAGTAGGCTGTAGTGAAATTCATGTTGAAAATATGGTGGCATTATCTCTTTTGGGAGAAGTGTGAAATATATATGAATAAAAAAATACTCAAGTATATATTCACATTAAAAGATCTGAATATACTCTAATGAAGATGGTTAGAGATGATCAATGATTATGATTGCCGAATCCACTACCATCTTGAGAAAGTGAATAAAGTGGAAAAAACTCTAAGTAGAAAGGATGTAGCAATTTTATTATTGATGAGAATTGATAAGGACCCAATCTTCTTATATTTGAAAAGGATGAACATGGGAATCATAGAGGAAGGAAAATCACCGATAATTTCACAAATTATTGCTCAATCATCCCTTATGGAGAGGATAAATGATGATCAAAGAGATTATGTGAGAATTTTGAATAAAGTGGAAGCTTTAAGAAAATATAAATCCTAAAAGTTCAACGCTAATGAAGAAGAATTTGTGATATTTGCGTAATGACTATGTGTACCATCAAATCCTGAGTTAAGGAGGGAGCTATTGGATGATGTGTATAGTTTGAATTTATCCATAGATCTTGTAAGCACAAGTATATATTGAGATTTCCAAGAGAACTATTTGTGGGACAATATGAAGAGGGATATCCTGAAATATATATCAATATGTCTTGCATGTCATCAAGGCGGAAAATATATTATCCAAGGGAATTATGCAACCATTACCCATACCTATATGTAAATGGGAAAACATCACCATGGATTTTGTTGCCAGTATTCTAAAGACATCAAGAGGAAATAATGCTATATGAGTTCTAGTGGATCATCTTATAAAGACTGATCACTTTATTGAAATTCAAGAGGACTTATCACTTGATCAAATTACAAGGATATATGTTAGATAAGTGGTGAGGCTATATTGAACACCACTATCGATTATATCTGATCGAGACACAATATTTACCTCTAAGTCCAAGAATATTCTCCAACAAGATCTAAATACTGAGTTAAACTTCAAGGAGACTTATCACCCTCAAACTGATGGACAATTTGAGCGGACTATCCAAACACTCGATGAAATTTTGAGAGAATTATCAATTGACTTCAAAATAGGATTATATGAACATATTACTTTGGTAGAGTTCTCAAACAATAACAATTTCCAATCAACCATAAAAATGTATCCCTATAAAGTCCTTTATGGGAAGGGGTGAAGAACACCTGCATGTTGGGATGAAGTTGAGGAACAAAAACTGCTAGGTTCTAAAATGGTTGAGAAAATGGTGGAAAAGAGCAAGACCATTCAACAACACATCAAGGCTACTCAGAGTAAAAAAAAGAGATATTTTAAATTTTTTTGAAGAGAACTATAGTTTGAGTTTGGAGATAATGTATTCCTCTACATATCTCTATGGAATAAATTCATGAGATTTGGGAAGAAGGAAAAAATTAGTCCAAGATACATCGATCCCTTTGATATCCTTGATCGCATTGGAGTGGTGGAATATTTACTAGAGCTCCCACTAGACCTATCTAAAGTACACAATGTGTTCCATGTATCACTATTTAGGAAGTAAATACCAAAACCCCTACATGTACTCAATTTAGAGGTGGTACCATTTGATAATGATCTTTCCTATGAGGAGAAACTGATGAAGATCTTAGATCATAGAGAAAAAGTTCTACAGAATAAGAAAATGAACATGTTAAAAATAATATGGAGAAACCAAAACTTTTAAAAAGTGACATGGGAACTATATAAAGTGATAAAATAGAATTACCCTCATCTTTTTAGAGTGTGAAATGAAAATTTTGAGGGCAAAATTTCTAAAGTGCTGAAGATTGTAACGACCCAATGTTTTTTAAATAAAACCCCCTTGAAATTTAATTAAATGAATTATTATATATTATGGTTATAGGAAAAAATGCACTTATTTGGTTTTATTATATACTATAATATTTAAAACAAAATTAAGAATCATTACCATTGATAATATAACCATTGAACAATGATCACATGATTAGTATAAAAATAGGGTTTTGATAAATCCAATTGACACAAACATGGGAAGTGATGGACTCAACCAATAGGATCATACCCTTAAAATCCCATTTATCAAAGATTCTTAGGGAGATAACATCACTAGGATTTTCCCATGACCAATCCCAATCTTATATCCAAAAACTTAATCTTGAATAAAACTATTTACGGGATAAGTTCAAGCTCATTGTGATCAGTTCCCAAACCATATACGTTAAACCACCCCATGAAAGTCTCAGCATCATACACCTTACTCTTAGGGATTTTTCTGTTGTATTAAAGGATTACATATCAAGACCCTAATAATATGAATATGTATATTTTATAGAAGAATGAATATATTTTCAACCCTATTATTATTACTTTATAAATAATTTTTATTTTGATATATTAAAAGACAAATTGTATTTTTGGGTAATATTAAAATTCAATTAAGGAATTTATTTTCATGAATTAATGGATTTTTGAAATAAATAATATTTTATTTAAATATTATTATTAAATAATTTTTTTAAAAATCATTGATCATATAATTTTTATGAAGTCAAATGTAAATTTTATAAGGTTTCAAAAACTATTATTGTTAAAAAACCTTGAATTTCTCAATAAATTTTGATTCATATTTTAAAAGTAAAAATTCCCATATTTATAAAATTATTTAGATAAAATAAATATTATTTTTGGAATGATAATGTAAAAATTATCCAACAGTAAATTTTCCATAATTTTTTGAGGCAGTCGAATTTTCGAGTAAATATTAAATACGGTATAAATATAATGTGTGTATTGTGACATCATAGTGACCCAAAATGATGTAATAAATACTATAAATGATATCCTAAGAAAAATATATGTTTTAATTTTAAAATAATATAATTTTGAGTTTATTTGATTGATTTTATTAATCCATTATGAATCCTCCAAAACATATAATATATTTTAAGGTTTTAAAATCATTTCTTTAAGGACATAACTCGCTTCCACATCATAATGGGTAATATTTTAATAAGTTCATACCTTGGACTAATAAAATAATGAATAAAACCCATATCTGGAAGAAACCATTGACAAAAACCATGGTAAGGTTTGTGGTTTTGTTTATTTTATTATATAGAGTCCAAAACCTAATTTTGAGAAATGATAAAGAATTACTCACTCATTTCATTTATAAAACCCACACAATATCCCATTTATATTCACTTAAAAACCTTTTATATCATCATTAATCTTCACCCAAACTCTCTAGAGTCCTCCCAAGGTTCCTCCAAGCTCTAAATAATCACTTATAAATCATTTGAATCACCCTCTCATGGTAAGGGATCCTCTCCTTCTCCTATTTATTCAAGAATATTATTTTTCTTATATCTTTTATCTTCATTTCCTAATGTTTGGATATTTATTCCATATCCAACTTACAATACATTATATGTCTAAATAATAAGAAATACCTTTTACACTCATCAATCCCTACCCTGAACATTCACACGCCCCCATTATGTTGTCAAAATTTCATCACGATTTTCAATGCCAAACAATTGTGGAGTGAATACCCCTACCCATTTTCTATCAAGGGTGTTAACCTTTATGAACTTATAATTCTTGATTGGGACTTACATTTTTGTATTCCATACTCCTTGATCATGGAATAAAATATTGTTGGTTGGAGTGGATACTCAAGAGGGGGGTGAATTGAGTTCCAATTAAAAATTTCTGTTTAAAAGATTTATATTGAAATCCCTCAATTTAAATAACAAGATAAACTGTAGTGAATTTGCAATACAATAAAGGTTCAGTTAGGTTCTAAAGAGATTGATTAGTTCTCAATTAATCTAATCTGAAGATTAGATTAGATTTTGTAACTAACCTACTGGTTTACAATAAATACAAGCACTTGTTAGTTTAACTATCAGAGTAACTTTAAAATAGATTTATATTTAGAGTAATTAGCAGTACAATATTCAAAATAATTTTAACTAAAATAAACATGCACATAAATTTTAACCAAGAGGTTCAGTCTCAAGATGAGACTTAGTTTTCTCAAACAGTTTATATAAAACTTTGATCCACACCCTGGATCTAGGTTTACAACAGTACTCAGACTGTCCAGGTCCTCAGACCTCTACCACAGTTCCACGTAGGAAAGCAATAATTACAACAGCTCATAGGCTCTCTAGGTCCTCAGACCTCTACCAATATCCACAGTGGGATAAAAGAGTTTAAAGAAAAGACTGACTGAGGATTTATAAATCCTCCAGTTCATCTTAGGAGTCAGTGAGTGTTCAAACAGAGAGAAGCACACACTACTCGTAATGTAAAGAAAAGGATGATCACGGTTGAGAAAGAATATAGAGATGAGTTTATAATTCTCTTGTGTGATGCCAATTTAGTTCTGGACTCTTTTGGATTGAATCAGATGAAGCTTTGAGTCCTTCTCTGGATGTTGTGTGTAAAAAAGAGTGTTGCGATTCTGCTTGTGTTCTCTGTGAGGTTCAGTTGAGTGAAGATGTTCTTTAGGCTTCAAATATGCTTTGTTTGTTCAGCCGTGTCAAGTTGCATGAAGTGTTCCTTTCTTCTGAAACTTCCTACAATTATGTTATTCATTCTTTTCCTCACTGCCTTCTTTTTTGTTTCTGTATCACGCTTTTTTTTATTCTTGGTGACACTTTGCTTTTAACTTGGAATGCACATGTTGGAGCCGACAGGTTGCATGTGTTCTTTACCTCATACCTTGTACTGTCTGATGATATGTCTACAATGAAACATTAATTATGTCAGTGCATTAAAGTCATCAAATATGACTGTTAGAAATTAAATTGAAAAACGACAGAATAGTTTAAGAAACGGTGTCAAAGCAAGTCATGGAAACGGTGTCTCCTTCACACAGTGTCTAGTTTGATCATGGTGTATGAGTGTCATAGTGTCTTGTTTACGGTGTTTCAGGGTCACGGTGTCTTGTTCACGGTGTATGAGTTACGGTGTCTTGTTCACGGTGTCTGGCTTCACGGTGTCTGGCTTCACGGTGTATGGATTCACGGTGTCTGGATTCACAGTGTCTGGATTCACGGTGTCTTGCTTCACAGTGTCTTGATTCACGATGTCTTGCTTCATGGTGTCTGGCTTCACGGTGCCAGAAATACGTAGCCAGTGGAAGACTCACGGTGTCGTAGACTTTCCAAATTAACTATGTGCAGACTTAAATAAATATAATAATATAATGGATTAGACTTAAGTATTTGTCAAAGAAGGTAACCTGAGAATAGATTAAAGATAGTATAAAGTAAGTAAACTGAATATTTTTCAATTAATATCTTGCATGGAACTTCTTAAAGTATGAGAAAACTTTAGATATAAATACACATGATCTAGATTGAATAAGAGTTGGAATCATGAATACATGATTAAATAAGATTTGTGATCATTAAAACATGATTAAAACATGAGGATTCCAACAATCTCCCCGTTTTTTATGATCAAAAATCATATATAGTTAAAGAGTATATAGGATTCAATTATAAAGATAAATTGCTAACATAATATATATAAACTTCTCCCCCTTTTGGGATTATCAAAAAGATGAACTAAGAAAGGGAAAAAAGGTTCACAGTCCATTAATAGAAAATAAGGGATAATACACAACAAGATCAATACAAAAAACAATTGCATCCGTATCATAAAGAATAAACACTGTTCTTCTTCAAGGAATGACCTTCTCTTTTCCTTTTGCAGTAGTAGAAGAGGAATCCATAGGTGCAGTTGTTGAGGTAGAAGAAGGCAGAGATGTGGTTGATAAAGAGGGTAAATGAAGACCTTCAAATACAGAGGGATCCAAGGTAGGAGCAGTATAAGATTTAGGTAGTTGCTGATCAAGAATCACATGCCCGATCTGACTGAGTGCTTGGCCAAGAGACATGGAGTTTGAGGCTAGTCTAGAGGTGATGGTAGGAAGCCCAGGTTTGAGAGGTGCAGCCACTAGAGCAACAATGGATGTACTCTGAACATGAAGATAGGACCAGAGGAGTTTGATGAAATCTGTAATGATCTCTCCACTATACTGTATGGATTTCTCAAAATCTTCCTTGTTCTCCATAAACTTTTCCAAAAAACAAGTAAACTCTGTGAGTTTCTGGACTTGGTTCTTGAAATCTTGAGTCACAGGAGGAATCTGAAGATTTTCTACAAGGTACTTGAAAATATTTTTCATATCGGTCTTGGAGAAAATCCTGTTGAAGTAGAAATCCACTTTCTAGGAAATCTCTTGCTGAGCATCATTATCAATATTGGAGTAGATCTGTACCAAGTCAAGAACTCTATCACTATTTTTGACTATTTCAGATAAAGAAACTGCATTAAATCCACTGAAGAAATTATGAAGCTCTTCTTTTACTACATATCTGAGTAGATCACTTTCCAAGGAAGGTTTAGAGGATTTATTAGATGCTTTGATAGCTGTAGTCCTGGATTTTAGTTGATTCAAAACCTGTTGAAGATATCCTGTGTACTCATTAGTGAGTTTATTGAGGTTGGCAACAAGATATTTCATTTCATTCACAATTTTCTTGTTCCTTTCAGCAGTCTTTTCATCTAAGGATGCAAGATAAGGTTGAATCTGAGTTACACCAACTTCTGGGATTTGAGGAGCAGCAGGTTCTATAGAAGGAGCCACAGATTCAGATCTCGAATGCATCTCTCTCTGCATGTCTTCAACCATACTTATTAGTGACTTAATTTCATTACTGAGTAGTCTATTTTAAACTCTTACCTATTGAATCTCATGGAGCATCTTAGGTTGTATTTTACAAATAATATTCTCAAATATAGTGAGGAATCTCTATCACTTAAATTATTCATAGGAAGAGGTTGGGTATTCATGAGTTTCTCAACTCCAGATTAGAGAGTATCTCCAAATTCCTTCAGATCATCCTTACTCACAAAGGATGGCTGTTCAGCTAAGGGTTCAGGAGTAGAAACTGGTACAGGTTCAGGTTCAAGTTCCTTATCAGGTGCAAAGTTTGTGATCGATTTCAACTAAAATAGGGAGGAAATATCAATCCCAGTTGTTGTAACCTGCTTATCCTCTTTCACGTCATAGAAACTAGGAAATTTGAACTGAATGTCTACAGGACTTGACTCAGTTGGATGTGAGGCTTCAGCAAATTCATGATTTGGGGTTTTCTCTCCCTTAACAGGTTCCTCATTCTCAGGACTGAGAGGCTCAGGAGCTTGGTCTAAATCCACAGACTCAGCTCTAAGTTCCTCACTCATTTCCTAGCTAGCCAGCTGAAAACTAGCTCCATCCGTTCTTCCGTAGAAGGTACGATTTCAGGAATAGATTGTTCCACAAGGAGTTCCTCAAGAGTGTCCTCTTGAAGAATATGTAACTCTTCCACTATAGGCTCTTATATTATAGGCTCTTCCATTGTAGTCTCTTCCATTGTAGGCTATTCCATTGTAATCTCTTATGAGTCTTTGGAAACTGATTTTATTACATCCTCGGGTTGAGTTTCCAAACTAACAATTTCTTTAGGAGTAGGAACTTCTTCTTCAATAACTTCATGAGAAAAAGTAGTTCTATCTTCCTCAACAACAACAGACTCCTTGGGTGGCACTACAACCTCTTCTTCCTCTTCTTCATAATTCTTGACAAGCTTATCTGGTTCCAAACTAGGAACAAAAATGTCCTTCGGCCTTGAGGGATAATCCACATGATTGAATTTATCATAAACCTTGTCATTGTTTTCCACCCATTACCTTTTACAAGGATTCCAATTTATCTTCATTATCTTTATGGTAGATTTTGAGAGATAGTACTCATAGTCCATAATCACTTCCTCATTAGGTCCAACCACACCTTTTTCAAGAATCATGGCTGATATAAGATGAGAGTAGAACTGAGAGGTGGACTTGGATGTGACTTTGATCAAGTCACACATATGGTGTATGATATACTTGTATAGGTTGATCTTATGTCCATTTTTCATGAGGTGAATCAAAAATACATATTGATATTTTAACACAGCAAAATAACCTTTTCTTGGACTTACCAAATTCTATTCAAACTTAAACAAAAGCCTTGTTTCTCCATCTAATTCAGCAGCAATAACTCTTCTCTGGGTGCCATTTCTAGTTAGGGTTTTCAGAGCATCTTCTAAATGGAAGAAATCAGTTGATGGTGGAGGTCCTCTTTGATAATCATCACGAATACCCTCATGAGGTATCCTAAGGCATGAATCCCATAACGTTGAGGAGAAAGAACATCTCCCGCCATTGACCCTACTCCTTAAAACAAAACTTTCACCAGAATCAAATGAGAACTGAACGTATTGGTAAAATTGAGCCACTAACCTGGGATAGATGGGTCTATCCTCCTTCGAGAACCAGTCCAATGAAACTTGTTGTTCTAACACTTTCAATACTAGCGACTTACTAGACAGAATCCACTTGGGGAAAATTTCTTTCTCAGGTACAACACTATTGTTTACCAGATTTGAATTTAAAGGCCCTTCAGGTGTCAGCTTAGGTGCAATATTCTTCTTCTTCAAGCTGCGCTTCTCAGGTGTCGATGATGATGAGTGCTTCATCCTTGGCATTCACGGATGGTTCAAGTAAGATAAAGGTTTCAAGGATGAAGAAGGGTTCGAAGAAAGTAGGTAGAAGAAACCTTGAGTGAAGAATCGAGTGATACTTGTTTTGTTTTATCATTTAGGAATGCCAAACGTCGCTAAAATAAAAACGTGGAAAAATAAAAGAGGTGAAATAATAATTACCGCGATACGGGTTAAAAAAAAGATAAAAAGGTTTTTTACGGTGAGAACGTGGCTGTTCATTACAGTGAGACGATGAGTGAGTTTCACGGTGAAACTGTGAGTGATATTTTCAGTGCGCGTTATGGTGAGATAGTAAACATCAGACTGTAAGTAAAAAATGCTAACAGTGAGACCGTAAACATAAAACTTTACGATGAGACAGTAAACATGAGAGATAGTAACTGAGAAACCGTATTCATGAAACAGTAAAGTATAACACAGTAAGATATCAAACAGAAATACCTGAAACAATAACAAGTAAGGTCTCTATTTGAGATTTATCATGCCTAGTTTATATATGATGTAGTCTATTCTCTTAGAATTTAATGGTTTAGTGAATATATCAGCAAGTTGATATTCAGTACCAATTAATTCCAAAGTGATATCACCTTTTTGATAATGATCTCTCAAAAAGTGATGTCTTATATAAATATGATTTGTCCTAGAATGTGAAACAGGATTCTTTGATATGTTAATAGCACTTGTGTTTTCACAATTTATAGGTACATGTTTGAATTGATATCCATAATCTAGTAATGTGTGTTTCATCCACAAAATTTGTGCACAAAGAATGCCAGTAGATATGTGTTCAGCTTCTGCAGTAGATAATGCAACACAATTTTGTTTCTTACTACACCATGATACTAGTGACTTGCCTAAAAGGTGACATGTTCCGGAGGTTCTTTTTCTATCTAACTTATAGCCACTGAAGTCAACATCATAATAACTAACTAACTCAAAATTTTGTCCTTTAGGATAAAACAATCCTAGATTGGGTGTATGCTTGAGGTATTTGAAAATTATCTTTACAACATTTAAATGAGATTCCTTAGGGTTTTCTTGAAAACGATCACACATACAAACACTAAACATAATGTTAGGACGACTAGAAGTTAAGTAAAGTAAACTTCCAATCATTCCTCTATAAGTGGTTTGATCAATAGATTTTCCATCTTCATCAAGTTCTAACTTACTAGTGGTGCTCATGGGAGTGTCACTACTTTTAGTACTATCCAATCTAAAACGTTTTAGAATATCCTTTGTATATTTACTTTGATTTAAAATATTATCATTTTCATTTTGAAAAACTTGAAATCCAAGAAAATATTTGAGTTCTCCCATTAAAATCATTTCAAATTCATTTTTCATCATTTTAGAAAAATCAACACATAAATAATTTTTTGAAGATCCAAAAATAATGTCATATACATAAATTTGAACAACTAAAACATCATTAGAAATTCGTTTTATAAAAAGAGTAGGATCAACTATTCCTTTTTTAAATTCTTTAGAAATAAGAAAATCACTTAATCTGTCATACCAAGCTCTTGGTGCTTGATTTAAACCATATAAAGCTTTTGATAGTATAAAAATATGATTTGGAAAATAAGGGTTTGTAAATCCATGGGGTTGTCCAACAAAAACATCCTCAGCTATATACCCATTTAAGAATGCACTCTTAACATCCATTTGATACAGTTTGAAATTTAGATGTGCAGTATAGGAAAGCATGATTATGATAGCTTCAAGTCTGGATACTGGTGAAAAGGTCTCTTCATAGTCAATTCCTTCTTCTTGACTATAGCCTTGTGCAACAAGTCTAGCCTTACTTCTAACTATGTTACCAGCTTCATAAACTTTATTCCTAAAGACCCATTTAGTGCCTAGGTTTAAAGTGTCCTTAGGTCTGTCTACTAATTCCCAAACTTTATTTCTTTCAAATTGATTTAATTATTCCTGCATATCCATCACCCAAAATTCATCATTGATTGCATCGTTGATATTTTTAGGTTCAAGCTATGAAATAAAATCTTGAAGTTCAACCTGATTTCTTATAGAAGCACCGGTTTTTGTCCCTCTATCTAGATATCCTACTAAAACATCTAAAGGATGGTTTTTAAGAGTCCTAGTTGGTCTAGAAAATATAGGGCTAGAGATTTTAGGTTTATTTACAGGTCTGGGTTCAACAATAGAAGATTTTGGAACATTTCTAGAGCTGGTTGTCTTAACAACAGGTTCACTATTTTTGTCATTAGGGTCTATAATGGACATATCTTCTTCAAGATTTTCAAGAGGGGTCATAGGTTCATGTGGATCAGTTTCATCAAATTTGATGTGTATAGATTCTTCCACAAATTTGGTTCTCTTATTGAATACTCTATAGGCTTTACTTGATATTGAGTAACCTAGGAAAATTAATTCATCACTTTTGGAAGCAAATTTGTCAAGATTATATTTTGTATTATGGATAAAGATTTTGCTACCAAAAACTATAAAGTAGTTAACCTTAGGCTTCCTACTGTTCCAAAGTTCATATGGGGTCTTTTTAATAATTGGTCTAATCAAGACTCTATTGATAATGTAACAAACTGTATTAACAGCTTCAACCCAAAAGTAAATTGGTAAATCATATTCATTGAGCATTGTCCTAGAAATCTCTTGAAGAGTCTTATTTCTTCTTTATACTCACCATTCCGTTGAGGTGTTCTAGGAGAAGAGAAGTTGTGACTACAGAAATTATGTGAGCAATAAGATTCAAACTCTTGATCCTCAAACTCATGAACATGATCACTTCTCAAGGTCTTGATCCAAAGTACACTAAGGTTTTCTACAGACTTAGAATATTTAATAAAGTAAGAACTGGCTTCACTTTTGTGAGCTAGAAAATATACCCAAGTATATCTAGAAAAGTCATCTACAAGAACATAGACATAGTTCTTCCCATTTAAACTAGAAACCCTAGAAGGTCCAAATAAATCCATGTGAACCAACTTAAGAGGTTGAGAATTTGAAACTTCTTTCTTTGATTTAAAAGAAACTTTATGTTGCTTTCCCTTTTGATAGGGATTAAAAACTTTGTTAGCTGGGAATTCAAGTTTAGGTAGGTCTCTAACTAAGTTTTTCCTATTAAGTTTTCTTAGTGAATGTATATTACTGTGTTCTAATCTTCTATGCCAAAGCCAAGATTCTTTGTGAAAGTCATTTAAACAGGAAATATTTTGTTTAGCTAAAGAATTCAAATCCACAGCATAAACATTTTAATTTCTCAATGCAGTAAATACCAGAGCATTTTTAGAATCAAACACATTGCAAGCATCATTTTCAAATTTAACATTGAAACTATCATCACACAATTGAGAAATGATTAACAGATTATACTTTAGTCCATCAATAAATAAAACTTTAGATATTAAGATTGAATTAGTGTTACCAATCTGGACTAAGCCGATGATCTTTCCTTTTGATTTATCACCAAAGGTGACATATCCTCCATCAACTTTGATTAAGATTTTGAAGCATGAAAATTATCCTTTCATGTGTCTTGAACACCCACTATCCAAATACCATATCTTCCTACATGAAATTTTTAAGCAGGTTTCCTACAACACAATTTTAGATAGAAAATGATTTTGGTACCCAAATTTTCTTGGGTCCAGACAGTTTAGTAAGCAGAACTTTTGGTACCCAAATTTGTCTAATGGGATTCATATAATCAGTAGTTTTAAAAGATTTTGAAAGATAAACTTTGTTTGATCTATAACTATGTGAGTAGATGGTTGAGACATAAGAATTTTTAGAACTGGAACTAGCAGCATATTGTCCATATTTAGGAATAAATCTATTTGTTGTAATCTGTCTTTGTCCAGGATGATAGCCTAAACCAATAGTATATTTTGGTGCTACTTGTTTTCCTAGCATTTGTGTAAGCGTGTACTTTCCATTAGAAATTTTTTCTAAATATTTCATGAGTTTCTCATTAGAAAATTTCAGTTTAGTATTCTCTTTGAGTATTTGAGCATTCTTTTCCTTTTCTACTTTTAGTACAAATTTGACAGTGGTAGTTAAAGCATGCTATTTATTTAAGGCTTTATACTTATCTTTCAGCTCATTGTAGGTATCTTCTAGCATATTACAGTATTAAAATAATTCTTCACTAGATAGGTTTTCAGCATCAGAATCAGAATCATCTCAATAATAATAAGAGTTTAAAGCAGGATTATCCAATGTTACCTCAGATGTGTTTGTCATGAAACACATATTAGATTTTTGAGATTTTTCATCTTGAGTGGAATCAGAATCACTTGAACTTTATTATAAACCACTCCTGGTTTCTTTCACATCTTTTTTGTATTTTTTATCCTTGTAATCAGATTTATTCTTGTACTTTAACTTTGGAAAATCAGCTTTCACATGTCCTTTCCTCTTGCATTTGTACCAGACTATATCATCACTTTTATCTGTCCTTTTCCAATCCTTCTTCCAATGACCTTTATTGTCAAACTTTCCCTTGTAATTTGATTGTCTGAAAAACTTCTTTTTCCTATAAAACTTCTTAAATCTTCTGGATATCTGAGCCATTTCAGCATCACTGTCAGATGCACTCTCTTAACTACTTGAACTATCACTTACAGCTTAAATTTTATTTTTGTCCTTGATTTTTGAAGCAGAAGTCTTGAAGGCTACTGATTTATTTCTTGGTTCATCATATTCTTATTTGTTTACTTTCAGTTCTTCCTCATACATCATCAACTTACCAATGAGTTCCTTGACAGGTAGTATGCCAATTTTACATGATTCTCTTATTGAGACTGATGTGCCTCTCCATCTTTCTGGAAGATATCTTAGTATCCTCATGATTTGCTCCTTTGCTGGAACAAATTTTCCCAGTGAGATCATTGTATTAACTATCTCATTGAACTTGAGATACATATCAGAAATAGATTCATCAGATTTAATTTTAAAGTTATCATACTTAATAGTGTATGTATTTAGTCTCATTTATTTAACATTGGTTGTTCCCTCATGGGAAATAGCTAAAGTATCCCATATTTCAAAAGCAGTCTTTCAAGAAGATATTTGGTTAAATTATTCATCTCCTAAAGCACAATACAAGTCATTCATTTCTTTATAATTATTATTTTAAGCAGATTTAGTAGGTTCATCCCAAGTAGTTCTAACAGTTTCTGTAATCTTATACTAAGTCTCTATAGTAGTCCAAATGTCAAATCCCATACTTTCTAAATGAATTTTCATTTTGATTTTCCATTGGGCATAATTTACACCATTAAAGAAGGGTGGCCTGTTGGTAACTACACCTTCTAATCGATTATCCATAATAAGATTTTAGCAAATATATTTAAAGAGATAAAATTTAGAAATAACAGAAATTTTGAGATCTTTAAGATACGACTAAAATAACAGTTGAAAAATTTTCACAAACAGAGAGTTTTGAAAACCTTTTAACAAACCTCTGATACCAAATGTTGGTCAGAGTGGATAATCAAGAGGGAGGTGAATTTAGTTCCAATTAAAAATTTCTGTTTAAAATATTTATATTGAAATCCCCCAATTTAAATAACAAGCTAAACTGTAGTGAATTTGCTATACAGTAAAGGTTTAGTTAGGTTCTCAAGAGATTGATTAGTTCTCAGTTAATATAATCTGAAGATTATATTTGCTTTTGAAACTAACCTAATGGTTTACAATAAATACAAACACTTTCTAGTTTAACTATCAGAGTAACTTTAAAATATATTTATATTTAAAGTACTTAGCAGTGGAATATTCAAAATAGTTTTAAATAAAATAAACATGCACAACAGTTTTAACCAAGAGGTTCAGTCTCAAGCTGAGACTTATTCCTCTCAAACAGTTTATATAAAACTTTGATCCACACCCTGGATCGGTGTTTACAACAGTACTCAGATTTTCCAGGTCCTTAGACCTCTACCATAGTTCTACGTGGGAAAACAATAATAACAAAATCTCACAGGATGTCCCGGTCCTCAGACCTCTACCACTATCCATAGTGGGATACAAGAGTGTAATGAAAATATTGAGTGAGGATTTAGAAATCCTTCAGTTTAGCTTAGGAGCCAGTGAGTGTTCAAACAGAGAGAAGCACACACTGCTCATAATGTAAAGAAAAGGATGATCACAGTTGAGCAAGAATATAGAGATGAGTTTAGAATGCTCTTGTGTGATGGAAATGCAGTTCTGGAATCCTTTGGATTGAAGCAGATGAAGCTTTGAGTCCTTCTATAGAAGTTTTGTGGAAAACAGAGTGTCACGATTCTGCTTGTGTTCTCTGTGAGGTTCAGTAGAGTGAAGATGTTCTTTAGGATTCAAGTATTCTTTGTTTGTTCAACCATGTCAAGTTTCATACAGCATGCCTTTCTTTTGAAACTTCCTCCAAGTATATTCTTCGTTCTTGTCCTCACTTCCTTCTTTATTGTTTTTGTATCATGATTTTTTTTTGATTCTTGGTCACACTTCGATTTTAACTTGGAATGCACGTGTTGGAGCTGACAGGTTGCATGTGTTCTATACCTCATACATCGTACTGTCTGATGATATGTCTACAATGAAACATTAATTATATCAGTGAATTAAAGTCATTAAATATTATCGTTAGAAATTAAATTGAAAAACAACAGAATAGTTTAATAAACAGTGTCACAGTAAGTCATGGAAACGGTGTATCCTTCACATGGTGTCAAGTTTGATCATGTTGTATGAGTGTCACAAAGTCTTTTTTATGGTGTGTCAGGGTCACGGTGTCTGAGTTATGGTGTCTGGCTTCATGGTGTCTGGATTCACGGTGTCTGGATTCATGGTGTCTGAGTTATGATGTCTTGTTCACGGTGTCTGGCTTCACGGTGTCTAGATTCACGGTGTTTGGATTCACGTTGTCTTGCTTCACAGTGTCTTGCTTCACAATGTCTTGCTTCACGGTGTCTTGCTTCATGGTGTCTTGCTTCACGGTGTCTTGCTTCACGGTGCTAGAAATACGTAGCCAGTGGCAGACTCACGGTGTCTTAGACTTTCCAAAGTAACTATGTGCAGACTTAAATAAAGATAATAATAGAAGGATTAGACTTAAGTATTTGTCAAATAAGGTAATATAAGAGTATATTAAAGATAGTATAAGGTAAGAAAACTGAATATTGAGCAATTAAGATCTTTCATGTCACTTCTTAAAGTATGAGAAAACTTTAGATATAAATACACATGATCTAGATTGAATAAGAGTTGGAATCATAAATACGTGATTAAATAAGATTTGTGACCATTAAAACATGATTAAAACATGAGTATTCCTACAAATATTATGATTTATTAATCCATGTTGAATGATATATGTGGTACACTTAATCATGAGAATGAAATTAAAGTGATGGGTGTGCCAGGAATTATTTTGTACTTCAATCCATTGGAAAATGTTTTAGTCTCATGATACATAATGAAGGAGATTAGGGAGTGATCCTAATCCATAACAATAATTTTTACATCATTATTTCTTTGTAATTATCCTTGACCTATGTTTATTATGTAGTGTTTTAATTTGTTTCCACATTTCCCATGTTTCCTTTATGATTATCATGATATATCATGCCTCATTGTTCATGTTTATGATTCTCACTCCCTTTATTACCCATTGATATTACTATTGTCTAACATATATTAATTTCTTCATGTTATTCCATGCTTTTTACCTTACTGGGATTTATATATCACCTATTTATTATATATGTCCCTAGGCCATCCCATTCGGTTTTAAGTACGAAGGAATAATATGAGCATGTTAATGATTTTTTCAATAGAGATGACATATTTACTATTTTAAGTTGTTATTTAATGTAGATAATTCCCAAAAATACTAGACTTATCAATCTTTTGGGTTTTATTATGTGCACTCTTATGTAATAAATCATGAATTAATGTGTAATAAATAGAAGGGTTGTTATAGTTTCCTTGAATGTTTCTATAAGTTATTTGTTTAGAAAAAAGTTCTTCTGATGTTATCAACTCTCGGTGGTCTTGTTCTGAAATTTTAGCTGGGATGGTGGAAGATCAATATACTATTGAGAGGTTTCTAATTTACTGGGAGTGGTGGTCACACTGAGGATTACTACAGGAGATCAGTAGTGGGAATAATATAGAAGATAGACTTTTTCATTTCTTATTGGTTAGTGGAACCAAATGACCAGATGACACTCTCTATAAGTAGGAGGTTGGGGCCACCTTTTATACAAAGACCCCAACTATAGTAACCCAAAGTCGGTGTCTATACTATTACACTGATATAATATACAAGGGATTATATCTATATCACCTCAACATTTTAAAATAGGAACATCATGTTTGGTAGCATATATAACACACAACACTAATATTAGAAGCGAATGTAATACCCTTTATGATATATTTATTTTTAAATAAATTAAATCTATTTGATAGCTTGTGATTAATGAAACACCAAATTTAAATGAAACACAATACTCAATTAAAATATTATTATTTAAAACATGACCATTATAATCTAATCATCATCGAATATGTAGTGATACCTAGATCTCCAATCCTAGGTCCAACTACAATAATCAATGGGAACAATGCCCCCTTCTTTGTATTGGTCATACCCGCATGGAGAGTTTCCCATTAAAGAACTAAATTTTTATTGATTTTTATCATCATAGGATATATATTGAAACTAGAATCTCCAATCCTGGGTCCAACCACAACACAAAAATTGTCCCCCTCCCTATGTACAGGTCAGACCTGCATAGGATACTTTCATGCCAGAACTGCGTATGACTTGATTCCTATCATCAAAGGATATATAGAAACACATATACCACCAATATTAGGTTCAAGCACAACATATAATTTGATAAAAATTCACACCAAACCACATATGGTCTGGGCCTATGTAGTAAGCTACCTAAGACCCACTCTTTCATGGCTTAGTTGATTTCCCAGTTGCCCCTTGCTTCTCAGACTGATCATGGAACATGTGGGCTTAGGGAACCTGTAAATTTTATATAACAAAAATGAAAAATAAATATATTATATCGAGAACTATTTCCTAGAAAAAAGACTTTAAAATGCATAACATATTTATATCCTTACCATATGACGTTAAACTGTATGGAAAATATGCTTACCGCATGATGTTAACCTGTAAGGAAAACATCCTTGATGCATGCAATTAAATTTCAATAAAGATACTCCCACACTATATAACATTAAAATATATAGCCCATCACCCACCACAATTCCTTATCAAAGGACCATAAGATCCCGAACCTAGTCAACCAGAGAATTGGGTTCTTCCATCATCTTTTAAGCTCCTCAAACCATAAATTACACTTCATGTATCAAACACCTTAGGTTGTCTCAAATCTTCCATGGACCTTGGAAAGGAAAGGAGATATATATTTTTTACCATGTTATCAATTCCTAAGGACTTTTACCTACCAACCAGAGACATCTTGGCCTTGTAGGAAGGTTTTTCTAATCCTTATGAGCCTGACATCATTGTGGTAGAACTCAACACCTTAAGATGTTCTAGGCCACCCCTCATATGGTTTTACCATATCATTACTCATGGAATGATAATCTTTATCCATGATTTGAAACATTTTAATCTCTAACTCATAATTATTTTGGAGTAATATTGACCATGGGTATCCTAATTAGGCTGTTGTGTAACATACCCCTCATACTAGTTCCATTTGTGTCATGAGCTTAAAACAACATTTACTTTGGTTAATGTTGTACAACCTTAAAATTTAGCCTTTGATGGTCCAAATCACAATACATTAAACTTCTATAAAATGAGACACAAATCTTGTTAAGTTGAAAACTCCCAAAGGGTGGACTGAGTAAAAGTCAAGTCACCTCTCGCTAATCTCTTCATCTCCAGAGTTTAGGAAAAAATAGAGCATAAATGAATGAGGAATAAATCTCATAGATCCCACTTTATGGACCTAGTAAAAGTTGATCCATGCTTGATGGATCCCCCGATTCAGGAAAAATTTAGAGTAATTATTTTTCACATCACCTCTGCTTGATAACATGTTCACTAGGCAGATAAAAAACCTTTAGGGTGCTGGAAAACTTCTTGAATATTGCATTTTCCAATTGAATATTTTCAAACCTTCCATGGACCTTGGAAAAGGATACATGGATTCAAGAGACCATTTGTTTTACTATGCATGTTATCCCTTTATTCTTGTATATGATATCCCGTCCGTTAACCAAATGCATCGTTATCTTACAAAAAGCGATTTTTGTTCCTTATGAGTCCTATTGTCACTATGGTGGAACACAACACCTTAGGGTGTTTTGGGTCATCCCTAGAACAATTGTGTCATATAATCCTCGTGACCCAAGAACTTTGGAACCTGATTTAAAATCCTTATAACCAAACTATTCAATAAAATTCTAAATCCTCAATGTTGCATCACTTTTTTTGTTCCCTTTCTCAAAGAAGGATTGCGACACTACATTCCCAAAACTTTTGATGGCCCACACTACATGACTTGAAAACACATGTAATAGGGACTGAGATTCCCCTTTAAAAGATAAAATTCCTTAGGTTTCCATAACCTATCTTGCATAAGTCTTTTCTCCATACCCCACTTCGTCATCTAGAAGTTTGAGTCTTTGAAAATCTTTCAGGGCACTCAAAAAAGAGCGGGGATCCCCTTTACTTGAACATGTATATAAGAACCATGTGCTCATGAATAAGGTATTTTTTCTAATAACTGGAGGCATATCCTCCTTAAAGGAAAAGAACTCCGATCCTTGTGATCCCCAGTAATACCATGGAAAAAATTAGCACCTCAAGGTGTTATGGGTCATCCCTAATATGTATGCCCCATTCCATATTCATTGATTCAAAATTTTTGGTTGTGACTTAATCAACCCATACTATAACTATCCAAGTGGACTTGGATTATCTAATATTTTGTGTTCACTAATACCATCTTCAACATCTTTCATAACCCTTGGAAAAGAGTGGGGGATCCTCTGTTTTACCATTTTAGTGATGCATAAGGGATTTGACCTACCAACTAGAGGCATATCCTCCTTCAATAGAAGAACTCCATTACTCATGTGCCTTGTAAACACTACTGCAGAAATTAGAACCTTAGGGTGTTTTGGATCACCCATTTCTTGTATTCCCCATATTCTATATTCATCAATCACGTCCTAGTAGCAAGAATTTAAACTATATATCATATTTATGTCCTAGAAGCAAAATTTTAAACTGTATAACATATATTTATCCTAACACCAAGAATTTAAACTGTATATAACATATATTTCCTAGAAACAAGACTTTAAACTACAAAATAATATTTATTTCCTAGTAATAGGACATTAAAATACATATCATATATATGTCGTAGAGACAATAATTTAAACTGCATAACATATATATGTTCTAGAAGTAAGACTTTAAACTACATAACACATATATATCCTAGTAGAAATACCTCAAACTACATAACATATATATGTATTAGGAGAAATTCTTTAAATTTCATAGCATATTTATGTCCTTACCACATATTGTTAAATTACATAGAAAATATCCATACCACATGATGATAAAATGCACGGAATATGTCCTTTCCACATGATGTTAAAATTCATAGAGAACATTACTTCATGAATGGTATATTACCACTAGTAGAATGTTCGAGCAAGAATACTTTAAACTAGTAATAGAAAGTATGAGTTGGAATACATTAAACTATAACACAACAATGGTCTAGTTTTCAAGACCTTAAAACAACCGACTAGAAGAGACACAATTCTCTCCTGGTTGAAAAACCAAAAATGGAACCTTGGGTAAGAGTTGAATCTTTTCTCACTGAACATGTGCTTTGTGTGTTCCAAGAAATATTTAGAATTCATAAAAAGGAAAGGGGAAAAAAATTTTAAGGTCAAAAACTCATAAGATGGAGGCCTAAGAAAAACCCCAGTCTATGTCCGCTAAGCCTTCCCCTATATGAATCTTAGGAAAAAAAATAAAGAAATATTAATAAAAATATATATAGCTTGTAGGGATCATCATTTTTCTTATAAAAATAAATCTACACTCTCTAATTCCGCTGACTTCAGAAAAAGATAGAGTTTTATCCCTACATGACATATATTTTACCCAAATTATCCGTGTAAATCAGGTGACTAGAGAAAGTAAATAAATGAGGAATCTCATGTCAATGGTAATTCATGAGCATTTCTCATAAAAAATCTGTTGCGCTTTTCATTCAAATCCAAATGTTTAGGTTTACTTGATATTATATGAAGGATGGGTATCATTGATGATATATGAAATATTAGATCAGTGAAATGTCATGCACATCATGAAGAAAATAAAACTGGAAAAATAAATATTTTTTTTGGAAGATTTGTTCATTTATAGCATGCAGAAGGAGGAATATCCACATACAAGAGTCTCTCCCATGAATATACAAGTAAAGGTAAATTAATGAAATTATAAGCCCATAAAAACATGCATTTGGAGGAGTCCTTGAGCTCTACATACTTTAACTATAGAGAGAAAATGAATTAGTGAAATTGATCAAAAGATTCAGTTTTTTTCTATGTAATCTACTGCAATTCCTCTGCCCTAGAAGCATCATCAATCCTATCCTTCTATGCCAAATCAAGGATCCATTTTTTGATCGAGTACAATTTTCTATGATATTTGAAGTGCATGATTAAATCAAGATATCTATTCCTCAAGAATACTAATTTTATAATGTAACCATCTGATTTAAAACTTCTCAGCACTAACCGTGTCTCAGTGAGCTATCACCTCTATTTTTTGCTGGGAAGCTTTGTTTAAGACCTTGTCCCAACTTCTATTTATTAAAGAGGAAGCCTCAAGTGCTACTACCTTTAATTCAAGGGCCCTATTTTACTTCCTCATAGAGATCTCATCCTTTATCTAGGAATGAAGGGAATTATAATCAAAATACTCATAACCAAGGCTGGTGAACATGAACCGAATATGACCCAGTTGGTCCTTCATCCCTTCCAAAGCGCCCTCCAAAATTAAGGTCCAAATATCCCTCCACACTTGCTGCCGCATCGAACGATAAAGTGACACAGACACCAAAACTTGAACCATGCCCATACTGGGAACAATAATATATTCTAGGACTAAGTCACTAAGCAAGGGAACCGTGTTCATGGTCTTCAACAAAGTGGGTAGAGAATCACCCTCTTTGTTTGTTGACTAGATCGGAGGAATTCCTAAAGAATAAGGAACTAGAACTTCCAAGATCTGAGGAAAAGAAACTATAGAAAGAGACATAAGGGATTATTAGTTAGAGTAAAGATAGTATGATACCATTAGGTAACCAATATATATGATTTATGTTAGAAACATACCTTTCTTGGTTGCATCACTAGAAACGTCTGTTGCCCCAACCCCATACTATGGAGAAGAGGTAACACCCTCTTGTGATGAGAAGCTTGGTGGCATAAATGGTGCTTTCTATGTAGTTATAATTTTATCACCACCTTTAAAGGATATAAAGTCACTAGAGTTTTTAAACAAAAGTAAACAAGGTGATCCATGTGTCTAGAAGTTCTCAATTTCTCCAAAATGTACCTCTATCAAAGCTAAATCGGTAGCATAGTAGCTACCAGCATTAGTTTCCTCTAGGAGTGAATTTGGACATGCGAAGTCAAATGGAATATACATTGGAATATCAATAGTAGGTGCTGGGACTAGCTAAGACAACACTTCAACCCTATCTACTACTTTGTTGGCCGAGTCCAGTAGTGAAGGTTCTACTGAAGCAACAAAATTCTCACCCGCATCCTATAAAATAGATACACGATCCTCCATGTGGGATCAATTGGGACCTATGAATTTTTAACAAATCTAGATGTGTGAATAAAATAGTTCAAAATAGGGAAAGAGAAAATGTAGTTCTTACTTAAAGATTCTGGGGGAGAGGGCTCTAATAGTTCAGAGTGATTCTGTTTCCCTTACCCCTTTAAGAAGGGTCTCCATAAGGTTCCGATGTTGAAGGTGCTAAGGAAGGACCCCCATAAGGTGATAATGGTGAGTTTATTTCTCTAAGGATGGTAATTGAATCTATCATTAGATACATTTGACTGGGGAACCCTCATCAATGGTCCCCTGGTCACCAATCAATTCAGCTCAAATGTCCTTTCCCCTAGGATAGTATATTTGGGATAATGAGAGTGGCCATTCTTCTGTAGCTTCCTTCCATGTCAATGAAATTGAAAATACATCCATACGGTTACAATAGAACCATGAAACTATGAATATGATTGAAATATTAGCCTTACCATTGGATCGATGATGAGATAACCCTTTTCATCCATGACAACCTCCAACGTGTCCCAAACTACCATTCACTACACCAAATGCGAATAGTGGACCAAAAACTTTACACTTTACATCATTTTTTCAAGGTCTTGAAGGAAATATTTTACCTCAGTGGGGTGGTATTTTAAAGGGAATCCTTTGGGAGTAGTAACATGAGAAAATCCGTCTAAAGGTAACTCTTCCTGGTGTATCATTCCTTATAGTTTAGTCTACGAGTTCACTATTCTTTAGGTCATCCATTGTTGAAATGCAGCGGGGAATAAAATTGAAATCAAAACTTCACTTACAGATTCTGCACTCACTATGGCTATTCTATTTTGTGATTTTATCGGCAATGATATTGATGGTAAACTTCTCACTTCCTTATGAGGTATCGCCAAGGTTGTTGGTCCACTCGAAATGAGCTGCTTTCCAGCCCTGAGATTGGCTTCGATAGTTATTTGAAAATTTGTAGTCTCTCATAATGATGAAGATAATTCCCATTTTTTAATATTTTGTGTCCTAGGACCAACTAATTTTACTTTTATTACATTTATATTCAATTTATTTAATATTAATTAAACATGTTATTATGAATTGTTCATTATTCTGCATGAATTTAATGTAATAATGTCATAGAGTATTTATTACCTTGATAAGGTCATAGCAGTTCCCCACTATGATGAGAACCTTAAAGTGTTATGATAATATTATCAATATAGTTATATATTTGGATAATATACTATGATGGGAAACATAGTATATTGACCGTGAGGTGTGAGTACTCATAACCAGATGAAGATTATTCTCTTTAAGTTCATAGTTAGTAATCTCCAAGATGAAAGATTATAAGAACAAACCAGCGAATAAGAATTCTACATGTTTTGGTGTCATCAGATATTCTTATCTATGAGCGTGTGTAATGGTTCTTAGACTTTAATATTATCATTAATACATTTGATTACTCACTCACTTAGATTTACTAACAAAAACCATCACATCATATGTTGGTGGGAAGTAGGGTATTTTGGGTGCATCATGATTGACATGTCATTAGTGGATAAGTCAAGGAAGGGTTTGTACCTTCTATATTTATTGGAGTTGATATCTCATCCATTTGATTGGAATATAACCTTCACCTAAATTCCATGGCCATGGTGTAATGATGTATTTATTTTAGGTAGTCAAAGAAAGATGTATCTAGCATATAGGTGGATGACACCGTTGTACTACCTTCTTGATGAGATATTGTGACAAAGGGATTATATTACACAATGAGCATTCATATGTGATTTTTTCATTATGGAATTAATTTCTTTCTCTTGGGTTCCTTGAATCATTACTAGATAATAATATTAGACTTTAGGAAAGCATGCCTAGTGTCAAAGAGGAATAATCCTAGAGGGTCACACACTAAGTGGTTCCATTGATCTCGATTAAATTCTATTTGAATTTAATTAATGGAATAAATATTATTCTCAAGACTAAGGAATAATTTTATTCAAGTTCTATTGATCACATTAATTAAATAAATATTTATTCATCGACATCTGAATAAAAATATATTTATTTATTTTATTTAATATTTAACAAATATTTATTTTTTGGTATGTTAATGAAATATTTTTTTATTAATAAAATATTTTCATTCAGGTATTTAATAAATATCGAGGAGTTCGAACAGACCCATAACACATTTGGTGATAAAATAATTATTTACAAGATGGTAAATATTATTTATCAATTTATACAAGTTGGCGCACTAAAATAATAATAATAATATTATTATGTGTCATGGGGTTTATTAAAGGTTATAATGTTATTTATTGGTCGAAATTAAATTAAATTATTATTTTAACCTAAATCATAGCTTTATAAATAGATGGTTATATATATTTTGTAGGGAATCTAATCCTAGATTGAGAATAGATAATTTTTGTGCATGATGAATCCTCTCTTGAATCCTCTTTATCTCTCCCTATCAAGAATGAGAAAAATAAGATAGATTTCTTCAAGACTGAAGGACGAGTGATCAATAACAAACAATGTAAGACATTTAATTCACCATGATAGCACCTGAAGATCAAGCGATGTTTCTTGGATATCATTAGAGTACATGTGGATCACCACTAGAGGTATTCTATCATTGGATTATCACAATGCAAAGGAAATATAAAAGGGTATTTTTCATATGATCAAAATTCATCAATGAAGAAAGTTACTAAACCTAGGTATCTATTTATTTAGATATTAAATAAATTAATTGTAAATTTGACATGACATATCCTCTCTCATGATTTCTGGAAATAGTTATTAAAAGAAATTTTAATATACCTACCACCAACCCATGGTTTTTCTATGCCCAAAACCAATAAATTCTATCAGAGCAGTTACATTTAAATTTATAATTATTTATTTGATTGTTGATTTATGACCAATTGTGGTTAGATTTTCATTTCCTATTATTAATTATTTAATCAGATTTTAATTAGCATGCTTCAACATATTAACCCTATTCATTCAAGTATTTACATTTTCTTAAAGGTATAAGAACAAATGAATAATTTTTAGACATGCCATTGGGAACTTCTATATTTTTGATCGATAAGACAGGGTTACACAATGTGTACTCAGAAGTATATGCTCTATACCCTAGTGAACAACAACTGGATATTCCAATGGATACATGGTACACCATGCATTAATTTCACATGGTATACCCCATGTGTTGACTGGATATGGTCACACACTATTTTTTGGATTACATGGAGTGTATCGGTGTACACGTTGTGTAGTATACATGGGTTAGCGGCATAAATCATGCAATTAGTGTGGTCATTTTAAAGAGTCTAACTACATGAGACTCACAACCTAGAGTATTTATGATATACACGATGTGTATGCAGTGTACATGGTGTGTATTTCGTCAATTCCCATGTCCAAAATACATGCCGAGCTACTAGGAGAGAAATGAGGACACACTACTTAAAGAGATATATGGTGTATTGATGTTTGTACATGTCATGCAGTCTCCCTCCTAATAACACTCTGATTTTTCAACGGGTTACTCAAGAACATGACATTGGGTTCAATTGATGTGTAGTTGGCTTGTGCGCACCCTTTATTCTTCCGAGACACACGCCGAAGACCCAAACATGACACCCAGAAATATAGAAAGAGTAATACATAGTGTGTAGTTGGTCTAATATGTCGTGTATTCTGACTGAGGTACATACCAAAGATCCAGGCGTATACCCTGGATACATGACAACTGAAGATGCACTGTGTGTAGCTAGAAGTACATGCCATGTAGTCTCCAATTAATGAAAATAATTAAAACTTACATTAAATTGAAAATTGCAGCATTAAAACCATAATTTATTAATTGGAACACTATTGTGTGTTTGATAATTTAATAATGGTTTTAAATATTTTCTAAATGATAAATTAATTTATTATAATAAATATGTCATTAATGGTTCCTTAATTTATTTTATATGAATTCCATAAATGATGGGTATCTCTAATTATTTTCAGATGATCATTAAGATGAAAGGTAATTAATTAATTTATTGATTGATTAATTAGTGTGAGAATTTTTATCTTAATAATTAAGAATAAATAAATAACTTAATGCTATGTAGTTACATTTTATGTATTTTTTGCATGCATGACCGATCATGAGATTGACCAAGACCTATGCATGTGTTTGAATTTATTTAATTTAATTTATTGCATGGGTTTTTAATTATTTAATATTAAATTAAATAATGACATGCGTGTCATCCCTCCCTCCATTATTATGTAGGATCTACATGTCTACAGATATTTATATATTCTCCATTAACCAATCCTTTGGTTCTCCTCATCTGCATGTGAGTAATAAATATTTTTAATTAATGGTGCATTCCAAGGCACATGGAGGCAGTTGAAGATGGAACCATGATGACACCAACTCAGTGATATATAGGTGTACAAGTGGAATACTATAACGCATGTCCAGAATGAAAAATAGAGTTATTCCCCTATTTCATAGGTTGATTTAATGTCATCTAATTAAATTATCCATTAGATAAGCTCATGACCAGTTCATTTAATTAATTAATTAATTAATTTATATCTATTCATTATTTATTCTATGTATTCAAGACCAAAATCACATAAATAACTGAATTAATATGAAAAGATAGAATTTAAATAAATGAATTATTTGTAAATGTTTTATCAATATGGTTAATTAATTAAGTAACATCCATTTAATATTAACAAGACATATAAATGATAAAACAAGATAAAATTTATGCATAATAAATTAAAACCCCTCAATTAAATATTAAGTCAGACTTGGCCTTCCATTACTTGATTAGAAAATGAAACTCAATAGAACTAAGTGTTTGACTGAACCTTTTTGGGAAACTTAATTTTACATGGGGAGTTCTTATGAAAGTTTTGGGTTGATTTAAACATTTTGCATCAATAGGAGATGCCCTTTCTATACTTGGTTTAATTTGGAGACAAGTGTTGAGGAAATACAAGTCAATATTTCAGGGTAGGGAAGTCCACTCAATGGATCAAGGAGATGAAAGCCCATATTTTAAAATACCTGCCTACCTAAATACCTTCAAGTATCTTGACTAACCCTTGTTGAGGTTATGCGAATGGGAATATGGATCCTTTCCACTAGAATGTCCTAGAAACTAGAAATTTTGATTTCAATAGAGAGGGATATTGGTACTTGATAAAATAGTGGGATATTTAATAATTAATAAAATTAATTAATTTATTATTTATCACATAATTTTAAATTAATAATAATACTAATAATTCACTCTTTTAATTATAGAATAAAATGTAAAGCTTGTCATCCACATTATCTCTATGATCAATATTGGATAAAGACAACCACTTAACTAGAAATAACTTCTAGGAATGGTACAAACACCTTTGGGTTATTTTTCACCATGAATAGAAATTATATGTGATACAATCCTCATTTATTTATATTATTACTAAGGAGGTGAGTGATAAAGAGATCCTTGATTATAAAAAACATATAAACAACACAGTATATGTTTAATTTTTATTGCTTTTGTCTATTTCCTGTGAACTCATGAAGACTCATGAAAACATAGATGCCTATTGAATTATTTAGAACCTTCTTATTCTTTACATGAAGATATATAGACAAGAACAATTTTATATTTCCAAGGAGATCTTTTAAAGAAATCTTAGAGTGGGTTCCCTAGATTAGATTCATGTAGTCAATCTGATTGTCTACATTGAGAGACTAGAGGTTCTAGGGTTTAAACTCTCCAAAAAACTGGGCATCAGTCTCATTTTGGCACCACTCCCTCAGAGTTTCTCCAAATTTGTTATAAATTTTAATATGAACAAAATTGAGAAGCCTCTGCCATATATTCTTACTCTCGTTCTCCAAGTTGATAAGTATACGAAGTGTGAAAATCCTTCTGTCCTTATGGTGAAAAAATACAAAGGGAAAGTGAATATATTTAACCCCAATGATTCTTCACACCCCTCCAAGAAGAAGAAGATTAAGTGGAAAGAAAGGGGAATATGATGTTGTCTATTTATCATATGGGAAGAAGGGATTTTGGAAGAAAAAATTCACCCAGCCAAAGAAGCAAGGGGAAGCTTCAAATGCATTTGATATCGAGTGAAATTTATCTATTTTTATAAATTGGTTATTAGATACAACTTATGGTGATCACATATGTATTAAAATATCTAAAACAAGTATGTTAAAAAAAATTCAACAGGGTGGGGGGGGGGGTAGATCTATGAGTATACAACATAGTGAAACTTGTTTTTTTAGTTTTAGGGGATTACAACATTGATGATCAAAATTACCTTGGTTTTAATGGTTGTTATTATGTTCCATCTATTACCAAATTTTTTTTTTCTGTATCCTTGATACAGATGGATTTATTTTCAAATTTGGGAATAAATGTTCCTTCTTTTATAAAGATGACATTTTTAGGGTAAGGAAAATTTAAATAATGGTCTTGGATTACATGAATTAAGTAATGGAAATTGATAATGAAATCACTTTACATGACTCATATCACACCTAAAATTTTCATCCCTCTCTTGGTCATGTAAACAAAAAGTGCTTTAATAAATTACATCAAGATGGATATTTATATTCTTCTAAAGTAAAACCACTTAGTATATTTAATGCTTATTTATAAGAAAAAATGACCAAAGACAAATTTAGTAGGAAAGGTTAAAGGGATAAATACCTTCTTGAATTAGTTCATACAAATGTGTGTGGAACATTTTCTATTGAAGAAATGGGTGGGTACTCATATTTCATAAATTTTATTGATGATTTTAGTAGATATGGATATGTTTAATTAATGATGTATAAGTCAAATTATTTTGATAAATTCAAGGAATACAACAATAAAGTTGAGAACCTGATTGGTAATAAGATTGAGAAACTCCACTCAGACTATGGTGGAGAATATCTTAACCAAGAATTCATTGATTACTTAAGGGAGTTTGAGACCTCATCCCATATCACTCTTCCTTATATGCCTTAGTGGAATGGTTTAAGTGAAAGGATGAAATACACCTTGTTATACATAGTGAGATCAATAATGATTCATGCGATTCTTCCATTATCCTTTTGGGGATACACCTTACAAACAACAACACATATACTAAACTAGGTACCAACTAAATTGATAAATAGTATTTCATATGAATTTTAGAGTGGAAAGAAAACCATGACATCAAATTTATATGTGTGAGGAAGTGAAGCATTTGTTAAGGCCTATTTAGGTAACGAAATTTCACCATGAGGCACAAAGAACCTTTATAGGATACCCCAAAGAAACAAGGGGATATTAACTATACCAACTATTGTGTATTCATTTCTTAGAAATTAGTTTGATAATTATTTGACTATGAAAACTTAAAACATTCATTTATCACTTCCTCTACACTTTTATAAGTCTTAGGAATCCTATCACTTAAGTTCAACTCTTTGAATATATATTAAAACTCCTTAACTTCATAACATTAAATGTTATAATTTTTTCCTATTGTGTACTTAGAAATATTTCTAAGTAAATTATTATCATCCAAGAAACCATTTCTATCAAACTTTTTCCTTGAAATATTGTAAATAATATTACTATTTACATTATCATTTTACCGACACACCCTAAACTCTTTTAGGATAAAGTTATATCAATTTTTTTGGTAACTATTGTAACTGTTTAAAAATTTCCTTACCTACATACCCTAGTCTATTTTAGGATAAATTGATAACACTTTGTTATGATAACTAATGTAACTCTTTACATTTTTCTTTACCAATATACCCTAAAATATTTTAGGATATAAAGTTTAATAATTTGAGTATTAATTGGTATAATACTTTATGGAGTATTAATTTTTACTCCTTATGGTAACTAAATGAAACTCTTTACATTGTTTTTTTCCATTATTTCCTAAAATATTTTAGGATATTAAGTGAATTTCACTTTCTCACTGTAACTAAGTTAACTATTTATATTTTTCATTATTTTTATATAAAAATATTTCTTTTAGGGTATCAAATGCAATTAAATTAATTATGATAAATAAATATAACTCTTTATATTTATTTATCATCATATATCCTAAACATTTTAGGACATTTAGTGAAGAATAAATATAATCTTAGATTGGTATATTCCTTTAGTTAATAGTAATATTAAATTTCTCATAATCACTAAATGTATGTATTTAAATTTTCTTTTTTTTCCACATATCCTAACTCTTTGGGATATTAAGTGAAAAATAACTCAAACTTAGATTAGCACAATATTTTATTTTTTAACTTTCAGATTCTCTAAGTCAAAGCATACTTCCACTAGACTCTTAGAAAAAATATTCTATTCAGAATATCTTTATAATATTATACACAAACTAATTTCTATTTATTCCTTTTAAAAGTAATATTAAAAAAATAAACTATTGTTTCTAGGGTATTATATATGTTTGGAAAATTCTTACATGAAAATAAGACTTTATTAAAATATTCCTCTAATGGGTGGTCGGAACATCTTCCTACATATTTAACAAAATTTTAGATAAACAATTTTAGTCATAGACAATTTTTTTTCCCAAATCTTCTTTTCAAAAGATGTTATAGAATCCAATGAATAATAAAACATGTGTATAAATTTAATCATCTCATAATAACTCTTTGTTATTGAACATACTATCTTTTCACATAATATAAATGAGATGAAAATACACATATTTTACTTATATTAATTTTATGAAAACCTTTACATTAAAATCCTTGATCTAATAATTGTTTACTTCATCAATTGAATCCAAAATAAAAGCTCAATCAATTTTTCCTTTGATTTTGAACTCCTAAATATTCGCATCACTTGTAAAATATACACTTGGTATCCTATACCCTTCAAAATAAAAGAATTAATTTCTATAAAATTCACACCAATCATGGAAATTCCATGGAGTTACCAAAATTCTTTAGGTATATCTTGGAAAATGCAATCATATTTAATTATTACTCTTCCTTATTGAAATACCTAGGTTTCATTGACCTTGATTTAATTCTTTAAGAAACATTTTTGAAAATTTAAACTAAATTTTATTTTCATAGTTTACAATTTTACCCACTTATACTATCTATATAGTACCAAAATCTAGACATAATATTCCCAATTAATATATTCTAAACACTTTTAGAATATCGAGTAAAATTTTTCATTGAATTCAATCTTATTTTTATAACATTTACATAAATGACAATATGATAAATTCCCTAACCAAAAAAAGATGTTTTATTCTTCCAGTTAAAGCATGTTATAGAATTAAACTAATCATATACCATGTGTAAAAACACCCATCTCATCTCATTTGTAAAACTATTGTTTATAAGATCTTATCAAGAACTAAATGAGATAATATACACATCTTACAATGAGTTTATTCAAGCTTGAATCATCCAAGTTATCAATGTATCAACTCCTTTGCTCCATTACTTGAAATAAAACTTAAAGCTTTAATTATTTCTCAACTTCTGACTCTTTGTATATTTACAACACTTTATAAAATATACACTTTATATCATATATTTTTCAGAACAATAGAGTTGATTTCTATATCCAATAAAGTTGTAAGGAAACTTTTAGTCTCACCAAGTTATTATTATATTCAATCATATTGAATATTATTGGATATACCCAATAATAATAAGTATACGAGACTGAAATAATTGATGTATCTAATCATATTGGGTATATTAGTGGTTACTAAGATTCATTTGGTAGTTTTACATCTAATGTCTTTGAAACCTTAATGGAATCATTACATGATTTCATAAGCATATAGATTTAATTTTTGAACAATTTAAATATTTGGTTACTCAGTAAGGAACTATCTTAACACATATAATATTTAACTTTATCAATAAATTTTCTTAAGCCACCGGTTTTATGAGATACTCACTTTAAACTTACCATTTCAAGAATTAATATAAATTTTAGTTTGATAAAGATGACGCATTTATATACAATAAAATTTTTTATCTGATGAAAATCATGTCTTATATCTATTAATTATGGACTTTTAATGATAAAACTCCCACTAAAAATTATAACCGTGTAGATCATATCCATTTATTGATCCAAGATAGATATTTCACTAAGAAAATGACCCTACTTTTCCATGAAACTCATAACTTAATTATTTAAGCAGGTTATCATCATAATAAAAATAGTTGTGATTATTGGATAATTTAATGGATAACCCTTTATCCAAATCCATCATAGGGATTCACTCAATTCTATTCCTCTGGTATCCCAACCCTTGGGGTTTCACACCTACGTGTAACCCAAATCAAACATAAAAAACAAGTTAACACAAGAAAATATTGGGTAACCATGCTATGTCATGAAAATACCCACTGAATAATCCCAAGTCAATCATTACTTAATTTCCTTATAGTATATAATCCAAGGGAACCCTATTATGGGGTGAAACTACCCGGTTTGGTGATTGAGGTCTTGTAAAGTGTCTCTTTAGAAGGAATATCACACTTAGTATTTGTGTGGTTTTATTTTAGTCTCTCATTAATTTAATATACATCATATATATACTAAATTCATAACCATTACATCATATGTAATCATTATCATCACATGTATTATTCCCTTTTTGTGCATGCATGATTCTAATAATTTAGTTTTAGAAATCCCTATTCCAACCACCAACTTAATTTGTTCACACCACATTAATGTGTATCTCTTTATACCACCCACAAGTCTATTTTAATCACCCAAAAACTGAAGTCAAGTATGTTCATACATATCCAAATGTATCATATTAATGAGGTACATGAAAAATTCATATAAAGTCATAGAGTTATATGAGATTGAAAAACTTCACACGGGTAAGCCGAGAGTGACATATAGCCCACTATATTTAATTTACTATCCAAGGAAAGGCTCTAGGAAAGTAATTGGTCCGACCCTAATTATCTCTAATTGGGGAGAAATTACTTCAAATATAATTAAATTCATGAAAACTCTAATATCTAAAATACACACACTATTCCCAACAACTAATCTAACGACCCAAGATTGATGTACATGGACATTACATTTATTTTGTGGAATACATAATACATTGCACAAATAGGTACCCTAAGATCGTATTAGTTTAGTGTCTTTGGAAACTTGAAACAAATTCTTCTATCTTGGTGAAAGATCTTCAACATCTCCCATAAAGATCTTCCCCATTAGTTTTTCTACTTAAAACATTTATTTATATACTAGGGAAAAGAAAACATAAAAAGGGTGATCTAAAATGATCAGTAAGGGTAAACATGAATAACATCAAAAAAAATATAAACATAATAATGTAAAAACATGAACATAAATTTTTAATACCAAAATCATGCATGATAAAATAAATCTTGGCAGTTTGGAAGGCATAAATAATAAATGATCATAAACCATGATAAAATAACACTGACATAAAATATGAAATTTTGGCAATAAAATAAGCACAAAATGTAATTTCTATAGTAGCTAAGGCATTGATTCCAAGTCCAACACAGTGGAAAAAGTCCGTTACTGAACCGGGTTTACTTGTCGTTCCAACCATGTATTAATGAACTAGATTTACTTTCCATTACAACCTAGTATTACTAAATCAGATTTACTTACCATTGTAGTCATGTCTCTATCATGAGATATAAATATTTACCCAATGCGTTGGAGGTAGATATAGTTCCCACCCATCTCATAGTGAAATAATTCTTACATGTTCCACAAAAATGTAAATCATTCATCATATCATAACCCATGAAATAAAATGGGTTTCTTAAACATCATTCCATCATAACATAATCCATATAAAATATCATTACATCATTAACACAATCATATCATAGTAATAATTGGGATATAATCATAACCCCAATTAAAGAGCATCAACTTAGATGGAAAATAATTTTGATAAAATACTTTAACTTAATTCTTGAGGATAATATCCTTTATTCTTCATTTTTTTTCTCAAAATGCCGAGAAATTTTAAAAGAAAATAATTTACGTGAAAATAAAATTGAAATTTTTAAAAGGAAGACTCATGTAAACAAGGAGTTATGAATATGTAAAAATCCTTCTATGCCGTGTAAGTTAAAAAAAAATTCTCCTTATACTTTTATCAGAAAAGTCAAAAAAGTACCTTGTATCGAAAAATTCCAAAAGATTCCTTTCATTCCATTAAATAAAAATTTACCAATGGGTAAAATTGAATTTAATAAATTTTAGTAGAAAAAAATAATAATATTAGATATTTATGAAACATGGATATGGATGATAAATATACCCCAATAAATATTTACGTATAAACATTCTCGGATAATTATGAAATTGAAAAATTAACCCTTACCTTAGGTTCGATATGCTTTGTATATACCTAAAACTGCTGTATAATGATTTAAATAATGTTATTGACTTATTATAGAATCATATTAATTTTTATGATATCATATATGATCATATTATCATCCGTTTGTTAGTTACATTTCATTGTCACCCATTATTCGGATATTAACTTCTTTATGATCTTATGCATGTGTTTTCAGATAAGTTCATGTTACACTTATTAGTTTATAGTTATATAATTTACATAATGATATTAGTATAGTATATATCATATTTATTAATTACATTCATGTATATAATCATGATTTAATGAAGATCATGTAGAATAAATCACATCACTTCATGGAGATGGTAGGTTGTACGTACGCACGAGCGACGATATCATTCACTTAATGATTAAATGGTATGGAAATAGATGTTATATTAATTATAAAGAATAATTATCATGTTATATTCATTATTTAAATCCATTATAATCTTCATTACACCTATCCAAATTAAGTTTTGTTGAATAACAAATTACACCAGGACGTGGAGAAGGTAAGTCGTACGCATGTACGCATGATGATATTGTTATTCTTAGGATGGATAAAAGGAGGTATAAGGTTTTACCATAATTATAATAACATCTTAGAATGTATAATATTCTTTATTTATTACTTTAGTATGGAAACAACATAAAAATAGGATGTAAAAGAAGAAAATAATTTTGAAAGAGGTGATAAAACAATTACTTCTTTTTCGAGTATCTTCTTTTGATTTGCACAAAAGTCTCCTTAGGATGAATTTATGCCCAAATTTTGGTCTCTAGGAGGAATTTAGGGATGTTGGTATAGGAAATGGGTTGGGTTTTGCCGATGAAAATGGATTTAGATGTGTTATTAAAAGAGAAGTAGAAGTTCCCTTTTATAGGAGAGGTGATAGGCACTTTAGGAAAGTCTTTAAATATTAATTTATTATAAATTTATTTTCAGTTTATAATTGTAAAAAACTAATTTATTTCAAATATAAGATTAGTATGGGTCTAAATACTCTCAAAAAATAAGTTTTAGACAAGTTTTGGTCACAAAATTAACCTTATATTTTAGCTTTAACCCTTTGTTAAAAACATTAACTCTTACCATGTCTTATTGTATTTTCATAATATATGGTTACTATAGTTATATAAAATTCCAAGAGAACAAAAAATGGATAATTAATGAAAATTTTAATATTATATAAGTCCTTTGGACGAATATTATATTTTTAGGACTATTATATCATTTAATGAAATTGAATTGTTTTTAAAAGCTCATTTATGTCAATTTTGACTCAATTTAGTAATTGATTTTTGTTAAAGTCATAACAACTTGATTAATTAAAAACAAAGTCATTAAATCATCCCTAACATTTCAATGGAATAAAAAAAATTCGTGTATGCCATCAAAATATTCAAATTAAATTTATTTTAATATTTATAATTTCATTTATTTGAATATTACATTAATAAGGTAATCACTGCATTATCATTGTATCATAAATAAATTCATTTATTTAATGTTTAAAAATTAAAAATAAAATACCATGATGTAGGAATTTTTTTTATGTTTATAATGACTATTTATAGTTAAAGATATCAGTTATATAACCCTATATTAAAAATGGTTTAGTAAAAGATAAATGTTTTTGTTGTATTTTTCTTTACTTTAAATTAAAAATTATAAAAGTCATTATCACACCCAAGTGGCTCTGTGGGGTATTAAAATCAAACCAAGGATTATTATGGTCGGACATATCTCATAAAATATAATTAGGAAATGTGTTAGGGTGTCTTTATATTATTATAATATTATTTATTACCCTTAATTACCCGATTTACCCTTTAACCATGGTAAATAAAAATAATTACTAAAGTTACTATTCATAATGTTAAAAAATAAAAGGCACCTATTTAAAAAATTTGGACCTTATTATTCCAAATATGGAATCCATTTTTCTAAATTCAAAACACATAATTGGCAGAAATTAATTTAAAATTAATTTCTCTTTTCAAAACCAGAAAGCGGGTTTTTAAGAAGTAAAAATTATCAAAAGAATGACATTTGTTTTTGTCCAATTTAAATGTGAAATTAATTCAATTGAACAAAATTTTATTAAATTATAAAAACATAATCCAATTAAATTTTAAAACAAATTAAAATATAATCTAACTATATCAATAAATTATATGAAAATGTAGTTTTGAATTAAAATGTAATATTTTTCACTATTCCTTAAAATATGAATTTCATTAAAAAATACCAAAATTTCAACCAAGGTAAATTTGACATCCCGATTCCAAATAAGAAGTTTATTTTGTCAAATAGTATATAGAAAAGTGTTAAAAACTAGATTTGAAATGGGTGTGCCTTCAAAAGGTAACTGTATTTTTTTGAAAAATACTTCTTTTATCTAAAAAATTGAATTTGTTCTTATATCATGTCTAGAAAATTCATAAGATGAATTTTAATATTATATAAAATAAAAAATGTGGTTAACAATATTACTAATATTTAGTTTATATCCCATTAAATAATAATATTTTAATAATATATCATTGTTTATTTTAACTTAGAACTGCGTACAATGCAGGTTATCGAGGAAGGTCTCTCTTTCATGTAACACAAGCCAAGTTAGTATTGCATATAGTTCAAGCTTCATTTTCTATTGCATATAACATAATACAAACATAGTTCTTTTATACATTGGACAAAATCTATACTCATTGCTGTGCATATCATACGCCAACTCGGTGTTGTGTGTAACATACGACAAGTCAGTTTAGTGTGAAAGAAATATTTCACTTTGCGCATTGCAAGATATAAATGAAAATTTTAATTTATTTTAAAAAAATGGTCCATGAAAATTTAGGGTGTACATTCTACCCCCTTAAAATGAATTTCTACCTCGAAATTAGGAGGGTTATAAAAGGTTTACTACTTGAAAGTCTATTTTATAGAAACCTACATTTTAAAAAGGATTACAAAAACTTCATTTTAAAAAGGAAAGTTAGAAACCTAAAAGTTACCCAAAGTAACTCATCACTGGGTTTCCATATAGGAGAACGTTAGTGGGAAGTGAAAACATGGATATGGACTAAAAATCTAACCATTAATTTCTGATGGATAATGATAGAGAACAAGGTTTGGAGAAATTTAACAACTAGAAAGCCATTATTATGCGATGATTTAAGGGACCATCTGATTCATCCAATAAGAAGGTACTAAGAAAACATATTTTTTCAAGATCCTTTCCCTAAATTTGAATAATTTTGCATGAGAATAAATACTTACTTGATTTTGGTACAATATCACCATTGTTCGTGCCTTGAACAATTTACACTTCATTTCTTATTTATAGAAATGAAGTAGAATTTTTCATTCTTGAAGTGTTAGCAGATAATGCGATAGAATGATAAGTCATTCCATCTATCTCAACAAAAATGTTAGCATGAGAAATTAAATATGCATAAGTCCACCTATAGTGATATGATACATTAATCTAACAAAATTCAACCAGAATATAACTCATACTATCCATAAATAGATAACATTACAATCCTTCTAAAAACTGAAAATATAAAACTTTAGAAAGAGGTGAACTAAATGGAATTAACATTTATCTCCCATATCTCATAATGTAGTTATTGGTTGTCATATTCCAAACATGTGAATACCTTAATAATGTATTCTCTTGAAACATGATAATAACATTAATTACTATAGAACCTTAGTTAAAACATGCATTCTATCAAAATTATCTCTTTCCATACACCAAAAACACCAAAAATTATATATACTCAAACCACGTTATCACTTTTCCCTTATATCAGTTAAGAGGTCATTAATATTATCAAACATCTCATTATCTCCTTATCTCTTCATTATTCACATATCATGTAATTTCCAAAAGAATATTTCAATCACTTTTCATGGTTACCGGTACCATATAATTATAGAAAAACACAATGGACCAATACATAGATATTCCGATATTCCATAATACTATAAAATATATTCTACAATACCATTTTGGAATCCCATTACATAAACACTTAATCATTCCACCACTTCATTGTCATTCTCAACGTCACCAAAAGTGATCGCATGTGATTTTAATTTGTATTTGGAATTAAGTGTTTGTTGATGTCGATAATCATCCATAACCATTGGATTATGGCATTAGTTAGTATAATGTCCCATTTCCTTGCACTTGTAGCATTGAAGTGTGGTTGGTGCATTCTCTGTAGTCTTTTCTCTATTCACATCATTAGAAATATTTTTACATTATTTTGGCACTCAACTACTTGATGAACTTCTTTTCCACCCATAAAACATTTTCTATTCCTTTTAAGACAATATCCACCTTGCTTATTTCCAGACTTTGATCATAAGGAAACATTCATCTTCTTTTCACCATTGTTTTGACATTTTCCCTTGAACTCCATCTTTAGTTTCTTGTTAAAACCATGAGATTGATATGTGACACCAACTTCCATTTCTACCTTGATAGAACAATTCAAAATCTCTTCATAGTTACTAAAGTATCTTATATCTAATTCCCTTCCAAGACTTCGTTTTAATCCACTGAACAATTGATCAACTTTACTTTCAGGTTGGATGATAAAGAGAGAACCATACTTTGAAAGTCTTGTAAAATTTTCCTCGTATGTACCAACAGATTCATCATCATTTTGATTAAGCTCAAGTAACTCCTTTTCTGTATTTTTCCAAAGAATACGAGGAAATTACTTACTGAAAAATAAGTTCTTGAACTCATCCCATTACATGGATTTAATTTCATCTTGCTACCTTGTATTCTTGATTATAGTCCACCACTAGTCTGCTTCGCCTTCTAAATTATAAACAAACAAAATGAATTTTTCATGTTATGAACAAAAAATGATGGAAAATATATTTTAAATGGTACTGATCTATTGTTCAGTAATAATTGGATAATAAGACCCACTGAAAGAAGGTGGACGTTGCCTCATGAAGGACTCAACATAATGTTGTTCCCTTCTCTACTCATTTGGAAGTCTAGGATGATTCATAGATTGTGTAATTATAATAATAAGAGTTTGTCTTCCATAAACCATAAAATTTGGTTTTTCAGGAGGAAAATAATTTCATTGCCTAGTGCATTTATCATTAACACTAATCCTTCGGGTTCCATCCATTGTCTAAAACCCAAAAAGAATAGCGTGAGAGGCAAAAATCATACGAGGAAAATGACATTATCAAGGGGGATTAATTTCAATATCTAACATCTTAGGTTTAACCCTAGGTTATTCATGATTGTTACCATAATTATAGGACTATAACCTATAATTATACTTACCCTTAGGGATATCCCTAGACATACTCTATAAATATCTCTAGGGATCTCACTAAAGTTATCGCATACTAGTTTCCAAAGGTTAACTAAACCTTCATTATGATACCAACTCTAACGACCCAAATTTTTACATGGAAATTACATTTATTTTTTGGAATACATAATACATTACACAAATATACCCCAAATACCATATTAGTTTAGTTTCTTTGGAAATTTAGAACACATTATTCTAGCTTGGTGAAAGATCTTCAACATCACCCATAAAGATCTTGCCCATTATTTTTCCTACCTAAAGCCTTTATTTTTATCTTGGAGAAAAGAAAACATAAAAAGGGTTATCTAAAACTTTTAGAAAGGGTAAACATGAATAAAATAAAACAAAACATAAACATAATAATGTAAAAACATGAACATAAATTTTTAATATCCAAATAGTGAGTCATGAAATAAATCTTGGGAGTTAGTAAGACATAAATCATAAATGATCATGAACCATGATAAAATAACATTGAAATAAAACATGTAATTGTGTAAAGAAAATAAGAACATAATATAATTTCCATTGTAGCCAAGGCATTGCTTCCAAGACCACCAAAGTGGACAAAGTCCATTTCTGAATCGGGTTTACTTACTGTTCCATCCATGTATTACTGAACCAGATTTACTTGTTGTTGCAACCCTGAATTACTAAACCAAATTTACTTGTCATTCAAGTCATGTATATCTCATTAGATATAAATATTTACCCAATTTATTGGAGGGAGATATAGGTCCCACCCATCTCATAGTCAAATCATTCTTACATGTTCCCCAAAAACATAAATCATTCATCATATCATAACCCAGGAAATAAAATGGGTTTCTTAAACATTATTCTATCATAACATAATCTATATAAAATATAATTCCATCATTAACACAATCAAATCATTGTAATAATAGGTATATAAACATAACCCCAATTAAAGAGTGTTATCTTAGATGAAAAATAATTTTGATAAAATACTTGATCTTAATTTTTGAGGATAATATCCTTTATTCTTCAAAAACGTTTTCTTTTCTAAAAATTTTGTGCAATTTTAAAAGAAAATAATTTATTTTAAAATAAATCTGAAATCGTATAAAGTAATATTTATATAAATAAGGTGTTATGAAGATGTAAAAATCTGTTCATTTTGTGTAAGTTAAAAAAACAGTCTCCTCGTACTTTTATTGGAAAAGTCAAAAAGTAACTCATATCGAATAATTCCAAAAGATTTATTTCATAACATTTAATAAAAATTTACCAATGGGTAAAATTGACTTTAAAATTTTTTAGAAGAATAAAAATAATATTATATATTTAGGAAACATGGATTTGGATGATAAATATACCCCAATAAATATTTACGTATAAACAATCTCAGACAATAATGAGATTGAAAAATTAACCCTTATCTTAGCTCCAATATGATTAATATGTATTTGAACATCCTTTATAATTATTTAAATAATGTTACTGACTTATTCTAGAATCATATCCATTTTTATGGTATCACACAAGATCATATTATCATTCATTTGTTAGTAAAATTTCACAGTCACCCGTTATTCGGATATTAAATGCTTTATGTTCTTATGCATGTTTTATCAGATAAATTCATCTTAAACTTCTTAGGTTATAGTTATATAATTTAAATAATTATATTAGTATAATATATATCATATTTATTCATCCAATTAATGTATATAATCATGGTTTAATAAATATTATGTAGAATGAATCACATTGTATCGTAGAGACGGTAGGCCGTACGTACGCATGGGCGAAGATATCATTAACTTAATGGTTAAATGGTGTGGCATTGGATGGTATGTTAATTATGAATAATAATTATAATGTTATATTAATTATTTAAATCCATTATAATCATCATTATACCCATCCAAATTAAGTGTTTTTGAATAGAAAATTACACAACGACGTGGAGACGGTAAGTCGTACGTACGCACGCATGGTGATATTATTATTCACAGGATGGATAAAAGGAGGTATAAGGTTATTCCATAATTATAATAACATCTCAACATGTATAATATACTTTATTTATTACTTTATTGTGCCAAAAACATAACATGATGAAGTATTAGAAGAAAAGAATTTTGAAAGAGGTGGTAAAAAAATTACCTATTTTTTCGAGTATCTTCTTTTGATTTGCACAAAAGGTCTCATTAGAATGGATTTATGCCCAAAGTGTGGTCTCTAGAAGGAAGAGAGGGATTTTGGTAAAGTAAATGGGCATAAGTTTTTGGATAAAAAGGGATTTAGATGTGTGATTAAAGGAGAATTATAAGTTCCCTTTTATAGGAGAGGTGGGGGGCACTTTTTGAAAGTCTTTAAATTTTAATTTATTATAATTTTTTTAGGTTTATAATGGTTCCAAAATAATTTATTTATAATATAAGATTATTATGGGTCTAAATAAGCTCAACAAATAGGTTTTAGACAAGTTTAGGCTACAAAATTAACCTTATCTCTTAGCTTGAACCCTTAGTTAAAAATATTAACTCTTACCATGTCTTCTTGTATTTTCATAATATAGGGTTTATATAGTTACTATAAATTTAAAGGAGAACCTCAAATGGATAATTAATGACATTTTTAACATTATCTAAGTCACTTGGCCGAATCTTAGATTTTTAGGACTATTATATCATTTAATAAAATTCTATTTTTTTTAAAACTCATTTATGTCAATTTTGACATTATTTAGTAATTGATTTATGTTAAAGTCATATAAAATTGATTAATTAAAAAAAAGTCATTAAATCATCCCTAAAATGTCAATTTCATACAAATTTTTTTTGGATGTCATAAAAATGTTCAAATTACATTTATTTTAATATTTATAATATCATTTGTTTGAATATTTCATTAATAAGGTAATCACTACATCATCATTGTGTCATAAATAAATTTATTTATTAAATGTATAAAATTTATAAATAAAATAATACGATTTATAAAATCTTTTTATATTTTTAATTACTATTTATAGTCAAATATATCAGTTATATAATCTTATATTGAAAATGTTTTAGTAAAATATACATGTTTAGGTTATATTTCTCTTTACTTTAAATTAAAAATTATAAAAGGTTATTATCACACCAAAGTGGCTCCACGAGGTCCTAAAATCATCCCAAGGATGATCATGGTCGTCCATATCTCATAAAATAGAGTTAAGACTTGTGTTAGGATAGTTTTATATTATTGTAATGTTATTTTCTACCTTTATTTACCTGATTTACCCTTTAACCATGGTAAATAAAAATAATTACTAAAGTTACTATTCATAATTTCCAAAAATAATAGTTACATATTTACACAATTTGTAACTTATGATTAAAAATTTGGAATCCATTTTTCTAAATTCAAAATACAGAATTGTCAGAAATTAATTTAAAATTAATTTTCATTGTCAAAACCAGAAAGCGGGTTTTTAAGAAGTAAAAACTATCAAAATATTAACATGTGTTTATGTACAATTTAATTGTGAAATTACTTAAAATGATCAAAATTGGATTAAATAATAAAAAAATAATCTAATTACAATTTTAAACAAATTAAAAAGATAATATGACTATATAAATAAATTAGATGAAAAAGTAGTTTTGAATTAAAATGTAGTATTTTCATTATTCATTAAACTATGTATTTCATCAAAAAAGTACCAAAATTTCAACCAAGGTAAAATTTGATGTCCCAATTATAAGGAATAATTTTAGTTTTTCAAATATAATATATAAAAGTGTTAAAAATTGATTTGAAATAGGTGTGCCATCAAAAGGGGGAAAACTGCATTTTTTGAAAAATACTTCTTTTATCTGAAAAATTGAATTTGTTCTTATATCATTTCTAGAAAATAAATAATATGAATGTTAATGTTATATAAAATTAAAAATGCATTTAATACTATTCATAACTACTGGTTTATATCCTATTAAATAATTTAATTTTAATAATATATCCTTGTTTAGTAAAACTCGGTATTACGTACAACACAAGCTATCGAGGAAGGTCTCTATGGCGTGCAATGCAAGCCCAGTCAATGTTTATTATAACGAAATCTTCCTTTAGTGTTGCGTATAAAATAATCCAAACATAGTTATTTTATATATTGAACAAAATATATACTCAGTGTTGCGTGTATTGTACGCCAACTCGGTGTTGTGTGTAATATACGACAAGTCAGTTTAGTGTGAAAGGAATTTTTGACTTAGTACATTGCAAGATGTAAATGAAAAGTTTAATTTATTTGAAAAAATAGTCCACAAAAACTTAGGGTGATACAACTAATCACAATCTCATAAATAAAATTAAAAACTGAGGTCATGGTAGATGAAAACTAAATTTTATGATATCAAACCTAATATGATATGTAAGACTCTATCCTATAAGAAAATCATCATTAAAATTTTGGAATACAATCATTCATAATATAAAAAATTTATAACTAGGAATAAAACTGGGAATTTCTGTTAAATAAATGATCAATTAAAATATTTGTACATGAAATAAACATTTATGAACAATTTCAAAAATAAAATTTAATTATAAACCCTTTTATAATTTCATCTTTAAAATTATGATCATTCCATAATTTTGAATATAAAATCATTATATTCTTTTCAAAATGAACTATTTCATATTTATCATAATATGGAATTTCCTTTTTAAGTATATGATATTATATGAATTATAAACTATTTATAATTCAATTTCTATTATGTAAACCATTTACATGATCTAAATATCATATACTTAATTATTATTTAAACCTTGATCATATTAATTGTCAAAACACCATTTGTTGTTACTTAAATAATATCCAAATAAAGTCTCTTTAATTTTAACAATTTTAATTTAATTAATTATGAACTAAAAAAAATATTATAGAAACTTAATAGATAAAAAATTTATTTATTTTCCGAAATATTATACATTTATGAACTATTGATAAATAAATTATAATTATGAAAATTTTATAAATAAGAAAGAATACAACATTTTATATTATTTTCAATATAAAACCCTTCATATTTTACATTAAATGGGATTTCTATGATATTTCATGAATTATAAAAATTTTATAAATCAATATCTGTTATCTAATTGTTTTTTATATGATATAAGTATCATATATGTTGTATTTTATAGACAATTTATAAATAACCTTTTATGATTTATAAATAAAAAATTTATTTCTATATCATAAAGCATGCCATTTAATTTTTCAAATAGTATTTAAAAATATTTATCAATTAACCAAAAAAATTTTATAGTTAATTAATTTATAAAACACATTTATAATTTTTTATAAATATTTGAAAATAAATTTTTCATTATTTATATAAAATTTATAAAAAATACAATTCAATTCATAATTGAATGTTCTTGATTAAAATAAATACTTTATTTTCATAAACAGGAGTGATAAATATAATTTTTTCATATTTTATAAAGGTTTATAAAAAAATTTAATTAAGAATTATTAATGTTATTACCATTTTATAAACCATTTTATAAATATTAATAAATTAAAAAATTAAATAAACTTTTTATTCAATTAATAAATATGAATTTTTATATTTTTTTCTAGGATTGAAAAATCTTGTTTTACAATTAAAATGTGTTTTTCATAATAGACACATTGATTTGTTAAAGAATCCTTCTCTTTGATACCACTGAAGAGATCTTTTATGATCATCATTTGACCACATGAACTCTAAGAAAAGCCAAAAATAGGTAGAACTATCTTTAGGAATCAACGCATAAATAAATTATTTAAACATAGTACCTAGAAAACACCACCAATAATAATGTTCTTCTTCCTCAGTGAATGAGAATGATTGATGAAGACCATGAAGTAGTGAAAAAAGAAACCTTCTTATGAGAGGGGAACACTGGAAAATGGATCCACGATCATAAAGGAAGGATATCCTGAATGATGATGTGGTTTTAGCATATGTCGACCTGCCTTTTATATGATATAAAATTTCATTATATGGGACAATATAGAGGATATTTTAAAGTTTCATTTGTTGGAAATAAGATAAATAATACATGAAAACATAAAATATTCTTATAAATCCACTTAAAATACATATTTATTGGTTCACACTAAGTTACCTTTACTGCATCTTATATCCTAGGGACATACATCAAAGGAAAGGGGTGAGAATTGTCACGACCCGTCCCCTGGGCCTGTGTCGTGACAACCCCAAGCCTGCCTTCCATAGGCCAGAGGCTAGTGATTAGCACCAAAAAGGTGTATCCCTACAATAGGAAGACATAAAATTTAAACCTGTACAAACACACAAATAGAGAACACAAAAAGAAGCAACCACAAAGTAAACTACAGTTGTAAAAAGTGTACTGAAAGTAAATGGGATAGAATACAAGTCCAAATAAAAAGTACAAGTAAAACTAAAAATAAAAAAACAACACCTCGATCATCCACCAAGGATCCTACATGAAGGGTAGGTACAACTCACAATCAATATTCATTGCATCATGTCACGTTAAAGGTCCAAGTATGAGCACCATCCATTCCTAGATCCCTCACCCTCGATCTATGCTGTCCGTTGTCTGCACAAGACAAAAAAGGTGCGGGTGTAGCCTGTAATGACCCAAAGTTTCATTGATGGAAAATCCCTCTTGATCCAGTTAAATGTATCTTTATGAAAAATGTTTTTATAATATGTCAACTTCTTTGGTTTTATGTTAAGAATTTTGACCGTTATTAATATAGCTGTTGAATAGTGATCACATGATTAGTATAAATATAGGACCTTAACAAATCCAATTTACTCAGACAAAAGAAGTGATGGCCTCATCCAGTAGAATTTCCCCATAAGAAGCCCATTTGTCAGAGCTCAGAAAAGAGGTGGCATCCTTGGGCTTCACTCTTGACCAAGCCCAAGCTGAGCTTCACCATGTCAAGCTCAAACGAGACCGTCTATGGGAAAAGTGGAAGTTGATAGAGATTACCACTCGAGCGATGTTAACCGAGCCACCCCAAGAGTCTGTCATCATCGCACACCTTACCCGTATGTCTTATGCAGCTGTTTTAATGGGTTATGTAACAAATAAGTAGTACTATGTTCATGTACATTATTTTTTTTGTATATAATAATGAATATAATTTCTAGTCATTTTTGATACATTGTAAATAGTTTTTAAAGTACAAATAGTGTTTTTTGTAATTATTTAACTAAGAATTATATTTTATTAAATTAAGGGATTTTTGAATTAAATAATATTTTAATAAAATATTATTATTATTAAATTAATTTTTATTAAATATAGATGATCTTATAATTTTATGAATGCAATTATAATTTTTATTAAGGTTTGAAAGCCATTTCTGTCCAAACCTGTGAATTTTCGATAAATGTCGATTTTATTTTAAAGGTAAAAATTAACATATTTAGAAAATTATTTAGATAAAATAAATGTTATTTTTGGAATCAGGATGTCTAAATTATCCAACGGTGAATTTTTCATAATTTTCTGAGACAGTCAAATTTTTGAGTAAAAATTAAATACCGTTTAAATATATAATGTGTTTTATGACATCATAATGACCCAATGGTGATGTAATAAAATACCATAATCCTTATGTTCGGCCAATATATGTCTTAAAATTAAAATAATGTAATTTTGGGTTTGTTTAACTTACTTTTCAAAGCATTAATGGACCCCTCAAAACTTATTCAACACCTTGCCTTTTTAAATTAATTTCCATGGGAGTGTGACTCACCTCCACACAAGCAACCCTAATATTTTAAGAAGTTCGGACTTGGGCCTTATAAAATATTTTTTTCCTCTTCCCTTTTACAAAAACCATGGGCAAAAACCATGGGATGGTTTGTGGTTTAGATTAATTTAATGTAAGGGGACCCAAACCTAAATAATAAAGAATTCCCTCACCTTTCCTATATAAACCCACCCAAGATCCCACTTAATCCTCACTAAAATCCCTTGTAGTTCGTCCAACCTATGCCCTACTCTCTCTACAATCCTCCCAAGGTGCCCCAAGCTCCCAATAAGCCTCTCACAAGCCTCTCTCTAGCCTTTGGAAGCACACTTCCAAGTAAGGGTTTTTTCTTCCATTCTCATTTTTGTCAATTTTTTTAAGTTGTATTGCACTTTTAATTTCAATTATGAATGTTGGGGTATGGTTTCACACCTCCCCCATAATTCCCTCTTATTTTTTTAATTATGGGAGACCCCTTTCTCTCTCATTAAATTCCTCCCATGTACACCTGTTACTATGCCGAAATTCCGAAAGGAACTTCTCTCTCTTCTTTTACATTCAAGCAATAATTTTGTATCATGAATCTATATTCCTTTAAAATTGTTGGGAAATGTATCTATATGACCTCCCTACTTTCCATTACATTTAAATATGATGATAAACTCCTTTCTCTCTCATCAACCATTTTTAGGAATTCTTATGTCACGCCGTTACGCTGCCTAAATCGCACCAATTTTCTAAGCCAATGCCATTGTGTAGTGGATACCATGCCCATTTCTCCATCAAGGGTATCCACCTTTATTCACCTTTACATATTGATTACAAAGTTTCATGTATGAATTACACATTCCTTTATCGTGGAATAAATGTTTATGTTTTATGAATCCATGTTTTATGATCCATGTGGCACACTTATGCATGAAATGAAATGTTTATGAAGGGTGCGCCCTTATAGCGCTCCAATGCATTGGGTAAAGTATAGTATCATGATACGTCATGTGCAATGAGTTTTGACTCATGATAATTGAAGTGCAACGAGGGTTTACTCATGCTTTATGTGCAATGAGGATTTACTCATGCTCCATGTGCAATGAGCCTTGGCTCATGCTAATTCCATGTTAAGTGTTGTTGCCACATTTCCATATTATGATTATCATGCTTTATCATGCCTCTATGTTCACGTTTTTATTATGCTCTATTGATATGCCTATTGTTTAAAATTTATTTTACTCCTCATGTTATTCCATGTGTAATCCCTTACTGGGATTTATAGATCACCCTTTTCTTATGCATGTCCTCAGGTTATCCCATGCAATGCTAAGTACGAGGGAATGTAGTGGTCATGTAAAGGAAGTTTTCAATAAAGATGTTGTATTTCATGTTTTAAGTTTTTATGTAATGATCCTAAGCCCCAAAGACACTAAACCACTTGATCTTATTTGTTTTATCAAGTGAAGTTTTATGTAATAAATCATGTTTAAGTTGTAATAAAAAGAAGGGTTGTCATATAGCCCGTGAAGGGGTGAGTATAACGATACTCAGTAGGGACACCGAGACCCCCAAAGGTCTCCCAGAGTTCCAAAAAGGAAAAACCATAAAGAAAGGCCTCAACCAAAAAGTAGGGAGCAGTCAACAACTCTACTTAGTTATATTCCAATACATATTCATAAGTTATCAAGATATACACATCTCATAAATGAGTGAAGAATACCACAAAGGTAACACCACGAAGGTAAATGTTCTACAAAGGTAACACCACGAAGGTAATTGTACCACACAGGTAACACCACGAAGGTAACACCAAGAAGGTAAAAGTACCACACAGGTAACACCACAAAGATAACACCACGAAGGTAAATGACTCATCTCACACTAGGTATATAATTAAGGTAGATAAGTACAAATGATTAGTCGAGAATCTAGATCATCTTATTCTGTCAAGAGGCACTACTGCTAACCATACGGAGCCTGAACCACACATGATCGATAGGTACTAACCCCCGCTGACCCACATAGGATCTTACCCACACAAGATCAATAGGTACTAATCCCTGCTAACCCACACAAGATCTAACCCACACAAGATCGATAGGTACTAACCCCAGCTGACCCACACAGGATCTGACCCACACAAGATCTCTATGTACTGACCCACAAAGGATTGCCGAGCGCTGACCCACATAAGATCTGAACCACACATGATTGGTATGAACTGACCCACATAGGATTGCTAATCACTGACCTACATCGGATCAGACCCACACAGGATCAGTGCTGACCCACACCGGATCGCTCGGTACTAACCTCCATATGATCTGTCTCCAACCTCCACCTCATTGTCAGACACTGGATTCCCGATCATAGCACATTTGGGAGAACTAATCCTCAAGGCATTGGTTATACCTCAACCTCTCTGAATTTCCATGAATAAGTATCCTGAAGGAGCGCTATGTCGTAAGGGTTCCCCCGCGACAAACGACGCGTCAATCGGACCTTCGGTCTGTGACTTATAAGCATTTTAGTTCCAAGGGCCCGACTGTATTCTAGTTCAATCCAACCCATCCTAACTCAAACTTTCTACAAAACTCAAGTGGAGTATACCAAAAGGACTGCCTCGTTCTAAGGGTTCTGGCACCGTAGACAGTTCGTCAAACGGACGTCCGGTCTGTAAGTTACACCCCTTTCTATGAAACAGGGGTGATCACACCTTGGTTTGTCCCGGCCGGGTCGGGCCCGATAGAATATTCCAAAGGGACTACTTCCAAAAAGGGATCCGAAGGCCACTGATGGATTGTCTAACGGACACTCGGTTCATCAGTTACATGCATTTCTTTATTCGGGGACTAGTTGGGTCTGAGCCTGGTCCGACTCGGTCAGGCTAGCCCGACGCAACGGGTCCTGGGGTGTACTTGGCCTCGGTCAAGTCTGGCCTGCTAAGGGTCAGCCCAATTTACTGGGTTCGCCCCATCGGGGTCGGCCTGGTTCAGTTCGTGGGCCCGGGCTGTGGTTGGCCTGGCCCGTCAGGTGGGGCTCGACCAACCTACGTTGGCCCACTGAGCTACGGGCTCGGCCCGCCCCACTAGGCAAGTCTGGCCTGCTCGACCGACGCACATCTGACCCTGTCCACCAGAAGGTGGACTGATCTTTCCAGCTGGCCCCGTGGGTGCAGGGCTGTTTCGGCTAGCTGGTGGGGCGCTGCCCACCGCGTAACTGTCGGCCGTTTTGGGTGAATGGGGGTCTGCCAAACCGGCTTGGCATGGGGACACACTGCTCTCCACCATTCAAGAATTTGAGCTGCGGCCTCCTCCAGCGGTGCGCGATAGCACGCCTCTCTCTCCTGCCTTCCATGTCTGGGTCGAGATGGCCACCTTCTTCACCCGCCGCGGCTTTGGCTGCAACCCTTGCCCACCGGCGGCACATGACGGCGCGCCGCACCGCCTTCGTGACCGGCCAGTGCTGGCCGCTTTGGTAACTGCCATAGGATAGTGTCGTGATCTCCTCCTCCTACAATACGTGATGGAGCGTCGCCTCCATCGTGGCCGGCCGGTGCCGCTGCGCCAGCAGTCTTCCATGAAGAACCCAAGGGTAAACAAGGTATCGGAGGGTCCGAGCCATGTTCGTTTGGACCGCGCCCTCTGCGTTAGCTTGAAAACATGAGGGAGAAAATAGGATTCAAAAATCACTTGAAATCATAACAAAATAAAATCCATACCTCAAGGTTATTGGAGAACGCCCACGATTGAGGAAGATTCGGTATTTGTCGTCCCTGCAACAAGCCGCCAACATTGCTGCTCAAACGCCATCCTTCAGTTCATGATTCAGTGTCGCTCGTCACCACCCACTAGAACCAGCTCCATCCTCCAAGTGATTGGTGTTACGACACTTTATCAGGACTTCTTCACTTGGTGAATCCATTCCAATACACCTCCCCAAGCTCCATATAAATAAGAGAGGGGGAGGGTGAGTAATGCCCGTGGAATTAATGAGGGTTCATTTAATAGAAACCTTCCTATTTCCAATGGAACTATTAAAAATGATTTAAGGAGTCAATCCATTTAATGTATTGACACATCATTGGTCCCACCACATTGCTTTTCCATTGGAGGAAAAATAAAAATAAAAATAAAATAACATAACATGTTATTTTATTAATTTTTTTTCAAAAGTCTGTAAAAATTAACTTTTTCACCCAACCTAATACGATCTTGGTGAAGCCTCCCTTAATAAAATCCTAGTGCTTGGGATTCAATGGTGCCCTCATATTTTTAATCAGAGTATCTTTTCAAAATATAGAAAACCCTGCCCACACATTTACTAAACGTTCCTTAAAAAAAGTTCAATAAATTATTAACATTCACCCTCGACCCGTGATAGTTGAGGTTAGGCCCCACCTAAGGGGAACATACCCCAAAAAACTCAATGGTACTCTCAAATTTTCAATCCGAGTTACCATTTAGAAGTTATGGATTTTAACTATAAAATAATTGTTACTTAATTATTTTATTTACAACCAAATACTAACTTCCATAGATGGCCCGTGCCGGGCAATGTTAGTATCTACCTAAAGAAAGAATACTCTAACAAGATTAGTGGTGGTCTTATATTTTTAATCTAAGTCACCGTTCATGATTTATAAGAATTTGAAAAATAAAATAACTTTATTTAATTATTTTATTTACAGTTATGTCATTTTCGGGTTTTCTCACCGGAGGCCTGCACCGACTAAACTTAAGTTGTTCTTAGGGTGAACCTGCTATCCTGAATGAAACGGTGCCCTCAGATTTATGATTTGAGCACCCTTTTAAGAGTTATTCCACTTTTTCAGGAAAACTGCTCACACACGCTAATTAAAGCTTAAAATTTTTTCAATGGATCATTCCGGGGACTCTGGGCCTCATAATCGCGTTCCTTCAGATTTAGGGACTTAAAAATAATCCCAAATAATTTAAAAAAAATTATATAGAAATTTTATGGTCTTTAAATTATCCCCGCATTAGGGCCTTTTGTCCTCGAAAGCCAAAACAGAGTCAAATCAAACCAATGAGGGTACTGAGCATGAATCTGAGCCTGCCACTCCTATGTGCTCTCCTGGAGGTTCCCGTGCTGCACAAAAATCACTCTAGAGAGATCATCCATCCACAAAGGACTCACTCTTGTCGATCCTCTATCTCCACTGGAAACTCTGAAAAACTTTCCACATCGTCGATGCCCAACTCACCCCCTTAGATAACATGCGATGGATCATGCTCATACCTCTTCATATATGACTCATGGAAAATATTATTCACCCGATGCATCTATGGGGAAAGAGCTAGATGGTACGCCGCCTCGCCTACTCTGTTGAGGATCTGGAAAGGTCTGATGAACCATTGAGATAACTTGCCACCCCGACCAAATCTCAGCAATCCTCATCAGGGTGAGACCTGTAGGAAGACATGGACTCCCTCCTAGAACTCCAAGGGTTTCCTTATTCTATCGGCAAAAGACTTATTCCTACTCTACGGCGTCTTCACTTGCTAACAAGTGAGGCATTCGTGATACAACTTTTGCACTTACTTCTTCATCCCTGGCCACCAGTACTGACGCCGGAGGTGCTGGTACGTCTTCGCCACACCAGGATGCACCGCCAGAGGTGTCGTATGGAACTCCCTAAACACCTCCTCCCATAGCACCATTGGTACCATGGTGAGTCCTCTAAAGAGGTTGACGTGATCCCCACCTTTAGAAAATCCATCAGGTGCCTGTCCTGAGGAAATCTGAGCATGTCGTGCCTCACAGTCAAAGACCCCAAGCTGTGCTTCCTGAACTCGCTGAAGAAGGGGGGGGGGGGTGAAAGTCAAAGACTGGAGGTAAGCTGCTCCATCTATATCCACAAAGGATAACTGCAACTTGGCTAGCTACTCTGTCGCCTCACTCAGTAGCTATAAACCATACCTCCTGCTGAGTGCGTCTGCTACTAAGTTCCCCTTCCCCGGAGTGTAGACTATGTTAAAGTCATAGTCCTGGAGGAACTCTATACAACATCACTGTCTCAGGTTCAGGTCCTTCTGCGGGAAGATATACCTGAGATTATTATGATTAGAGTAAACAATTAACAATTAACCCATTAATTAGTGTCGCTAAATCTCCAGCACAAAGACCATTGCTGCTAACTTCAGGTCATGGGTAGCATAGTTCTGCTCATGATCTTCCAACTGTCTTGAGCCGTAGGTGATCAATGCCCATTCCTGCATGAGGAAACAACCTAGTCTGGTCCCTGATGCGTTGCAGTATACTACATACCCAACACCCTCTTATGGTAGCCTCAATATGAGGCATTTGTTAGTATCTATCTCATCTCCTAAAAGATATGATGAAACTTCCTCGTCCATAGGAAAGGCTCCCCCTTCTTTTTCAAAGCTGAGAAGGGTGTCGCTACCCAGGAGAAGTCAGGTAAGAATCTATAGTAGTGCTCAACCAAAGTAGAAGTCCTTCTCCCTTAGGGGAGGTAGTCCTGTAAACATATTTTGTAAAGATGTCTCCCCACTCCTCCACTACTGTTGGGAATTGAAAACTCAAAACTCCTACTACCATGAGGTTAAGGTTGGATGACTCAAGAGTGATCAGCTGCACCCTCCTATGCACGAGTTTATCCAATGCTGCCCAGGTTTCCTTTTTCGCTGACTAAGGAAAACCCCATTCCAAAAATGTAGATATACTACATCTTTTTTTCCTAAATAAGTCAATCTAAGTATGAACTATGGATGTCTAGTACACCCCCAAATTAACGTCGTAAGGTCTCGACGCTGCCACTAAGAGGTTCCAACCAAAACTCTTGCCTCAAGGTTTATATCAGCCCGAATGGCCTGAAGGCCTTCTTTTTTATTTTATTATAGATAATATCCCTTTTAAGGGTTGAAGGGGTACCCGTACATGACCCGTAAGCCCAAGTCACAAGGCCCGACATGACCCGAAATACATGACCCAAAGGCCCAGAGGCATACCATGCCCAATACATGACCCTCAAGGTTCATATCACACCGTTGGAATAAGCATGATTATCGAGTCTCCTCCCAAAGGTATCTCCATACGTAAGGGTCAAGTCAATGGTTTAACCAGAAACTCTTGGTCTTGAACATGATTTTTGGAAAGAAGGAATTATTGATACCTATGTCTATTAATATGGTAGCTAGTAGTAGAAACATACCATACCTCAAATCCTTCATAGATCCCTTGGGTCACACTCCTTGACCGTATGCAGCTACTCCCTTCTCCTATCCTCTAGTTCCTTGAGCCTGGTGGGGACCACATTAGGGTGGTGGTTGTAAGTTCTAAAAATATATACCACCTCATGCTTATATCCTAGCTCCATTTCCACATCTTCTGCCCCACAGATTCATCTGTCCCTATCACTTACTCTTCCCAAAACATTTTACACGCCCAAGTCTCTGAGATTGGCATTAGTTTCCTACTTTCCCACTACTAACAATAACTGGCTGTATCAGCTCAACCAAAGAAAAATAAACCACAAAGGTTATCTCTAGCACCCTAACATAAGTAAGAATGCATAGAGGAATCGTGCAAGACCGGATGTCCCTAAACGCACCTCGATTAAAGGTCTGATCCCTGAATCACTTATCATAATGTATTAATTGTGTCCCTCAGATGGTTGGTACGCCTCAATGAATACTCAGCTACCGATATGTCATCCTGCCAAAGCTATAGAATCTCTTAGGAACACTCACCCCTTAGATTTATATAGAAAGTGACCCCTTTATCTGTGGAAGTTTCTCAAGCTTGTCTACAGAAAAGTCACCTCTTCGCAAGATCAGGGTAATCTAAACCTTGTCATCATCCTGATGAGCCATGTAAATGGCTCTCTACCAGGATTTACATCTGATCGAATGGTGCCCTGGCTAGATGGAAACTCAGCCACCTCCTCAAGCAAGTCCTTAGTCACCTATGAGTCGGGATCACCTCAGAACCTGGGAGTTATCTCATGCTGAAACACGTGTAAGGCCCTAAGGATACATGTGTCCTCTACCAGTACCTCTGGTTGTAACTGCTGACAAATGGGCAGTGATATAGATGTAACACTACATGAAGGTACCATCTCGGGCAATGATCCATGTACTAAAGCCTCATCACCATGTAGACCATCCTCATGGTCACACACTGATAAAGGCTAGCAGCTAGGATCACCATATGATCTGCTGGTGTTACAACTAGGTGGAAAACTCTAGCCACAACTTTCAACCAGTCCTCAGTTGCCTGGGGTTCTGTCTCACGTCGAAACCTTTAAGGCCTCTTCCACTGGAAGCTTTACAACATGCTTAGTCAGCGTGCACAGTATACATGTAGCATCTATTTTTGATCCATATTGGATCGCTAGAATGCTGATTCACATAGAATCTCTTAGTGGGCTGTCATTGTGTACTCTCTCGGGAATCCTAACTAGCTATCTACACAGTGACATCCTGACAAGGAATAGGTGCACCACGGTCATTAAGCTATACCTGGTGAGATGACCCCAAAGAAACCAAGGAAATTTTTTTCCAAAACACACACAATTAGTGTTTTCGTGCACTGAGTTGGAAATCAGAATTTAGGGTCCTGGTGTATTGATACATTGGCCGCCGCACCAACACTAGACTCCCAGAACTGAAAACCACACTCAGAACACTTAACACTATTGTTCCATTGAAAAGATCAGAGTCCTAGTTCTCTGGTAGAACTGAATTATCTGATACCACTTTGTCACAACCCGTCCCCCGGGGCTTGTGCCGTGACTACCCCAAGCTCACCTTCCATATGCCAGGGGTTGGTGACTAGCACTGAAAAGGAATATCCCTACAATAGGAAGTCATTTCCTTTAAAACTGTACAAAAATAAAAACCGAGAATACAACAAGAAGAAACTTCAAAGTAAACTACTGTAGTAAAAAGTTTGCTGAAATTAAAGGAGCCAGAATAGAAGCCCAACTGAAAAGTACAAGTAAAACTAAAAAGATAAAAATAGCTCCTCAATCGTCCATTGAGGATCCTACCTAAAGGGTATGTACAGCTGACGATCAATAGTCATTGCAGCACATCATGTCAAAGGTCCACCTCCGAGCATCGTCCATACCTAGCTCCCTCATCCTCGATCAACACTGTCCATATTCTTCACAATACACAATAAGGTTCGTGCATACCCCCTGTAGGGGTGAGTATAACAATACTCAGTAGGGACCTTGAGACCCCCGAAGGTCTCCCAGAGTTCCAAAAAGGAAAAACCACAAAGAAAGACCTCAACCAGAAAGCACGGAGCAGTCGACAACTCAACTTAGGTATATGACCATACATATACCTAAGTTATCAAGATATACTCTTCTCAAAAATGTGTGAAGAATACCACAAATGTAACCCCATGAAGGTAAAAGTGCCACAAAGGTAACACCACGAAGGTAACACCACGAAGGTGACAGTACCGCACAGGTAACACCATGAATGTAACACCACGAAGGTAAAAGTACCACACACGTAACACCACAAAGATAACACCACGAAGTTAAAACACCCAGCTGAAACCATGTATATAAGTAAGGAATATAAGTACAAATGATTAGTCGAGAAGCTAGATAATCTTATTCTATCAAGAGTCACTACCGATGACCATACTTCATATGACTTACACTTGATCGATAGGTACTAACCCCCGCTGACCCACACAGGATCTGACCCACAAAGGATCGATAGGTACTAACCCCTACTGACCCACAAAGGATCTGCCCCACACATGATTGATAGGTACTAACCTCCACTGACCCACACGTGATCTAACCCACACATGATCTATATGCACTGACCCACACTGGATCGCTGAGTGCTGACCCACACAGGATCTGACCCACATTTGTTTGGTATGCGTAGACCCACACATGATCATTGGGCACTGAACCAAATATGATCTGACCCACATAGGATCAGTGATGACCCACACAGGATCGCTCAATACTAACCTCCATATGATCTGTCTCCAACCTCCGCCTCACTGCCAGCCACTGGATTCCTGCTCATAGCACGTTTGGGAGAATCGATCCACAATCCATCAGTAATACCTCAATCACCACGAAGTTCCATTCAGAAGTATCCCAAAGGAGTGCCACGTCGTAAGGGTTCCAACGTTATAGATGACGCGTTGATCAGATGTACGGTCTGTGACTTATAAGCATTTTAGTTCCGAGTGCCCGGTTAGATTCGGGTTCGATCCAACCCAGAGAGAATCCAAATTTCTCCAAAACCCAAGTGGATTATACCAAAAGTATCTCCTCTTCCTAAGGGTTTTGGTTCCGTAGACGATTCATCAAACGGACGCCCGATCAGTTAGTTACACCCCTTTCTGTGAAACAGGGGTGATCACACCTTCGTCTGGCCCGGCTCGGTTGGGCCTGCTGGAATATTCCAAAGGGACACCTTCCCAAAAGGGATCCCAACGCCACTAATGATGTGTCAAACAGACACCTGGTTTGCCAGTTATGGGAATTTATTTATTCGGGGACCAGTTGGGTCTGGGCCTGGTCTGACTCGGTTAGTCCGGCTGGAAGCAACGGGTCCCGGGGTCTACCTGGACCCGCTCGGGTCCAACCCAATAAGTGTCGATCTAGTTTACTGAGTTTGGCCCATCAGGGTCGGTCCAGTTCTGTTTGTGGTCTTGGACCGTGGTTGGCTCGACCCGTCGTGTGGGGATCGGCCCACCCATGCCGGCGCACTGGGCTGCGGGCTTGGCCCAGATTTCTGGGCCACGGGTCTGGCGCAGCCTAATGGGCGGGTCTGGTCCACTGGGTGGGTCCGGCCTGCACTGCCCGTCCACGTGCGACCTGGTCTGCCAGAAGGCGGACCGGTCTTCCCAACTGGCCTTGGGGGAATGGGGCATTTCGGCCAGCTGGTGGGATGCTACCCCTCCACGTAACGGTAGGCCGTTTTGGCCGACCGGGGGTCCCCCAACCGGCTGCGGCACCGGGCCATGCCGCTCCCCACCTTCCTCATATTATAGTCTCGGCCTCCTCTAGGGGTGCACGATGGCGCGCTGCTCCGCCACCGCCTTCTGCGGCTGGCTCGAGCCGGCCACCTTCTTCACGCACTGCAACTTCGGCCGCGACCCTTGCCCACCGGCGGTGCATGACGGCGCACCGCACCGCCTCCACGACCGACCGGTGCTGGCCGCTATGCTAACCACCACAACATAGAGACGTGACCTCATCCTCTTACGATGTGCGACAGCACACTGCCTCCATCGTGGCTGGTCGGTGCCGCCACACCGGCAGTATTCCACGAAGAATGCAAGGGTAAACAAGCTAGCGGAGGGTCCAAGCCATGTTTGTTTGGCCCGTGCCCTCTGCGTTAGCTTGAAAACATGAGGGAGTAAATAGGATTCAACAATAACTTGAAATTATAACAAAATAAAATCCCTATCTCAAGATCATTGGAGAACGGCCACGATTGAGGAAGAGTCAGTGTTCATCGTCCCCACAACATGCCTCCTACATTTCCGCTCAATCATCATCCTTCAGTTTCTGATTCAGTGTCGCTCGTCACCGCTCGATGGATCTGGATCCATACTCCAAGTGATTGGCATCGTGGTACTTTATCAAGGCTTCTTCGCTTGGTGAAGCCTTTCCAATACTCATCCTCAAGCTCCATATAAATAGGAGAGGGGGATGGTGAGTATCACCTGTGGAATTAACGAGGGTTCATTTAATTGGAACCTTCTTATTTCCAATGGCGCTGTTACAAAGAATTTGAGGAGTCAATCAATTTAATGGCTTGAAAGGTCATTGGTCACACCACCCCGCTTGTCCGTTGGAGGAAAAGAAAAAGAAAAATAAAATAACACAACATGTTATTTTATTAATTTTTTTTCTATAGCCCACAAAAATTAACTTTTTCACCAAACCTACTATGATCGAGGTGAAGCCTCCCTTAAGTGAATCCCAGTACTGAGGATTCAATGGTGTGCTTATATTTTTAATCCAAGCCCCGGTTCAAAATATAGAAAACAACACCCGCATGTTTACCGAACGTACCTTAAAAAAATTCAATAAATTATTAACATTCACCCTCGACCTGTACCGGTCAAGGTTAGGCTCTGCCTAAAGGGAACACGCCCCAATGAACTCAATGGTACTCTTATATTTTCAATCCGAGTTACTATTTAGAAGTTATGGATTTTAACAATAAAATAATTGTTACTTAATTATTTTATTTTAAGACAAAAACCAACTTCCATAGTTGGCTTGCACCGACCAATGTTAGTATCTTCTTAAAGAAATAATACCTTCACGAGCTTAGCAGTGGTCTCAAATTTTTAATCTGAGTCACTATTCGAGAGTTATAAGCATTAGAAAAATAAAATAACTTTAATTAATTATTTTATTTACAGTTATGAAATTTTAGGGTTTTTCTCACCGAAGGCCTACGCCAACTAAACTTAAGTCACACCTAGGGAAAACCCACTATCCTAAATGCAACGGTGCCCTTAGATTTCTAATCCAAAAACCTGTTTAAGAGTTATTCCACTTTTTCAGGAAAACTGATCATGAGCGCTAATTAAAGCTTAAAAAAATTTCGATGGATCATTCTGGGCACTCTGGGCCTCAAAATCACGTGCCGTCAGATTTCTTAACCTTGAAATAATCCAAAATAATTTAAAAAAATATTTGGAAATTTCCAGGTCTTTACAAGCATGAATCCTAGTAAGGAAATATGCAGTGGAGACAAAAATCTTGTGATTCTGAGACATGTCAACAAGAACATGAGGTATAACTATAAGGCATGAAGAAGAGGAATATCATAATAATAAGTAAATTAATAATAATGTGGAAATGTGCCTACAACATTTAAATGATATATTCATAAGAATATCACCAAGGTTTATCACCAAGGTGTCGTAAATGCAAATTACCAAGGTTATTCACCAAGGTATCATATAACATATTATCTCTAGAGATTAAATTCTTTACAAAATGAATTGGAGTGATAGAAGGGTGAAACATTTTTATTTATTAATTAATGTGATCCACATAGATCATAATAAACCATTTTATTAATAACCCTTGGAGAAAAAAGAATAATCTTCTTATCAAAATCATGGAACACAAAAGTGCTTAAAGACATAATCATTATGTTATTTTTAACCCATGAAAAGGAAATGTGTGTTTAACTTATGTAGATATCAGAATAAATAAATAATTATTACAAATAGATTAATACCCATGGAAAAGGAATAGTTTTGGGTAATTACAAGAAGAAAATAAATGAGAATTTCTCAAGTAAAAAAGAGAAATTTGGGAAGTAAATTCAGCAGCATGACATGTATAGAACATGGTTTTAGAAAAGGAAAAAATGAGAGAAAAAGAAAGAAACCCATTGATAAAGGACTATTATTATAGTAATGGGATAATATAAAGTGGAAAAAATAACTTATTTTGTAAATTATAAGACATACCACATAAAAAGGGAACTTGAATGGAAAGAGAAGTGGAGTTTTCCCTTACCTGGAAGAGCTGTTCCTAAAAATTGAGGATGAAAACTTGGGGGACTGAGTAAACCATAGAGGGAATAATAAGGAGTAAAAATATCCTAAAATTAGTGGATTATTCATTTAGAGTGAAGGGGAAGAGTGAAATGGCTGGGTATTTATAGAAAAGTGGAGGAATTGTTTAATAATTTCAAAATATCGGTCTTGGTAATCTTGGTCATGTAAAATGAGAAACCATTGGCTTACCCATGATTTTTATCACGTGTTTGGAAATTTTAATCACACTTTATGATATTTTAATCCAATAGAACCAAACATCATTTTTATATCGCTTTGAACATGGAAAGTTAAATTTTCCACAAAATAATGATTTTAAAATCAAAATTTCCATTTTAGAGTTTGGAAAGTCACTTATAGGTTTAAAAATTGATTAAAATATATGAAAATACTTAATATTAACAAAATAACATATTTTAGACATTGTATTGTGTTAAAGTGATTATTTCATCATTATGACAGAAATATGAAGCCATAAAATATAATGAAAACCCAAAATAATATTTCTACAATTCAAGACAAAAAAGAGTATTTTTAAGAATTCTCTTAAATTCACGCCAACCTAATTTTGAAATTCCTATTTAAAATATAATGTTTATTTTTCCAAAATAATCCTCCAAATATGATTATTTCAACTTTTAAATTTGAAAATCCTTATTTATTTAAAAATAGTTATTTTTAAGGCAATGTAAATTTTTTGACACTTATAAAAATTTTCTTAAGACATTATAAAATTAATTTTTCATTTATATTTAAATAAGCATGTTTTTAAAGAATATTTCATTAAAATCAATATTATTCTGAATACCTTAGTTTGTATAAATATTATATCATTTCTAAAAAAAAGAAATTATGTTTTATTTGTGTCCAAAATTCAATTTATCAAATTCATATGAATAAGACATATATTTTGTTATGAAAAAATATTCTTAAAAGAAATTAAAATGATCAAATAAAAATTGCATACAAAGGAAATTAAATTTTAAGAAACTAAGTTATAGGCACGTAACCCCTTATTACACCGACGTATGCTCTAATGGTGAGGGTGATATGGTAGTTGTTTAATGGGGTGACTTTACCCACATTGTTCGAGTGGTAATCTCTAATAACATGAACATATCCCATAGGTTTTTTCATTCAAGCTTCACCAGTTGAATCTCTGATTGGGCTTGGTCAAGGGTGGACCCTAGAGACACTACCTCCCTCCCATGTTTCGATAAATGGGATTCAAACAACACGACTCTACTGGTTGAGGCCATCAATTATGTTTTCTGTATTAATTATCCTTTGTCATTACTACTTATAAAAGATAATTATAACGGTAAAATTATAAACCAAGGGTATAGTTTGCAACAATAATATTTGAACAACATTCATATAACAGTTGAATCCCAATGGTCACATTTCCCTTTATACCCCATAAATACCACTTCATTATTTCATTAAAAATATCTACAATACCACTTAAGGTTATATGTTCATTTCTATAATTTTTTGATTGGTTTAAAAATATTTGTTTTATTTCTACAGAGTTTAGTGTGGGGGTGATGATTCTAAAAGATTAAGGGAATCCTTATTTTCCCATTTTAGCTTTTATATTTTATATTTTTGTCTAGTTATACTGTTTAGAATTTTAATTTGTTTTATAGATGAATAATGTAATGATCTTAATTAGTGAAATAATTTTTTTTTATAATTATATTTATTTTTTATGTGTATAATATTATATAATATACAACAAACATTTATTCTAGAAAAAAATATCATTAAAAAAGTACGGGTTACATTCTCCCCCCTTAAGAAATTTTTTACTCAGAATTTTAACTCATTATCCTAGTTGATAAAAAGTGAGGGTACTTTTGTATCATTGTCTCCTCTGGATCCCACATTTCTTATTCATATTTATGGTTCCTCTATAACACTTTTACAAGGTGGGTAGTCTTGTTTCATAAAACCCTATCTCTATGGTCCAAGATCTCCATCAGCTTCTCCTCATAATAGAGGTCATGTTCTAGTTGTACCACCTATAAATTTAGTACATGTGAGGGATATGATATGTACTTACTCAAGAGAGATATATGGAATACATAATTAACTTGATAAAGATTTTATGGATGTACTATCTTATAGGACACTAATTCTATATGATCAAGGATATCAAAGGGTCTAATGTATCTAGGTCCAAGCTTCATTTTCTTTCCAAATCGCATGACTCTATTCCATGATGATATCTAAAGAAAAAATTTATTTCCAACATCAATCTTCAAGTATCTTCAATTATTTTCATCATAGTATGCTGACTCAAATTATCCTTTATATTTTGTTGGATGGAATAAACCTTTTTTGTTATCACTTATATAAGATCTAGACCAAGTAGTTTTCTCTCACCCACTTCACGCCAACATGTAGGTGTTCTACATCGCTTTCCTATAAAGAGGTTCATGTAGAACCATTTGAATACTCGATTGGAAGATAATATTGTATTAGAAATAAAATAATGGAAGGTTTTGTTCCCTCCTACCATTAAATTCCATTAAACTTGTTCTCATCTTGTACTCAAGTGTCTGAATAGTTGTTTTATATTGGCCATCATTTTGGGGATGATTAGCTGTACTGAAATTCAATTTTGTATTCAGAGCATGTTTAATACTTATCCAAAATTTATATGTAAAACTCAAATCCTGATAAAAAATGATAGAAATTTGTACTCCATACATCCAAACCACTTTCTTTATGTATATCTTGGCAAGTTGTTCAAGAGAGAAATATTCTCGAATAACAATGAAATGGGCAGTCTTGGCGAGTCTATCCAATATAACCCATATCACATTGTTTCCTTTGGATTTTATTGAGTGAAACATGATGAATTCTATAGATTTTTAATAGGATTGATTGTGTCCCTTCCCGCATGATTCCCATTTCCAACCTTACTTGGTCCTTGATCAATGTATCTCTTTAAATCCTCATCATTTCCAACATAATAATTTCTTTCCTAATTAGCACAGCAATTAATTTGTTTTCTCTTCTAGGGTGATAATGAATTGAATAGTTAAGGTCTTTAAGAAGTTCCAACCATATCCTTTGTCTCATGTTCAATTCATATTTGATTAATATATACTTCAAACTTTTTTGGTCTCTCTATATATCAAATTTCTCCCCATAAAGATAGTGCCTCCATATATTCAGAGAAAAAATGACTGTAGCTAGCTCTAGGTTATGTGTAGGGTAAATCTTCTCATGAGGCTTTAACTTTAGAGATTCATAAAAAATCACCTTGTCATTTTGCACGTGGATGCACCCAATTCCTTTCAAAGATTCATCACTATAAATAATGAATCCTTCTCCAACAAAGGGTATAGGTGCATTAAAAAATATCTTCTTTAGTTATTAGAAACTTTCTTCACACTCCATTGTCTAGATGAAATTTACTCATTTTTGGGTTAACTTGGTTAGTGGATTAGAAATTAATGAAATTTTTTTCAAAAATATCATATCACATCCATAAAAACCAAGGAAAATGAAAATATCAGTTACTATTTTAGGATGATGCCACTCTTTTATAGCCTTTGTATTCGATGGGTTAACTGAGATTACTTCATTGATTATAATGTTCCCCAATAATGTAACTTTTTTAAATAGAAATCACATTTTCTAAATTTTCAAAATATCTTATCCTTCCTCAGAGTTTTTAATATAACCCTTAGATGATCCTCATGATCCTCTCAAATTTTGGAATTTATCATAATATCAACAATAAAAACTACCATGAATTTATCAAATAATTTCTTAAAGACTATATTCATAAAATCCATAAATATATATGGGGTATTAGTAAAGTTTAAGGGCCTAACGACAAACTCATAATGACCATATCTTGTTTGGAAGAAAGTATTTGGAATATCTTCTTTCATCACCCTCAGTTGATGATACCCAGATCAGAGGTCAATCTTAGAGAAGTATTGAGACCCATGAAGTTGGTCAAATAAATCATCAATCCTTAAGAGAGAGTACCTTTTATTCACTGTGATCCCATTGAGTTATCAATAGTAAATGTAGAACTACATTGATCTGTTATTCTTCTTCACAAAGTGAATAGGTTCTCTAAAAGGAGATACACTTTTTCAGATAAATACATTATCTAGAATATCTTGAATTTGTTTATTTAATTCCTCTAACTCTAATATTTTCCATTCTATATACGGTATTCAATATCATATTGGATCTAGGTATTTGTTAAATGGATATCTTTACCTCTCTTTATAAGGGAGGTATATGTAACTCTTCAGGAAATATATCAATGTATTCCAGATTAATCGGGAATTTCTTTATCTTTATAATTTCATTTCCTTCTTCCTCTTAACTGATAATCTGTATAAAGATGGATATAAGAGGTGATTCTAGAAAAAGATCAGACAGAGATATCTCTCCTTTGAAAATAATTATAGTTTTTACATTAAATACCACCGAAATTTCCTTAATTTTGTAGTTGATCTTAGCATTATACTTTGAGAGCTCATCCATCCCTAGTATAATGTCAAACTCCACCATGGGAATGAATACTAGATTTGTGATGAGGTTGTGCTCTCCAAAGTTAATACAATAGTTTATAAACTTGTATGAAATAAAGGAATTCAATGAACCATAATCAAACAAAGTACTTGCAATATTTGATAGTACAATGAGTGTACTATCCCCCACATAATTTGGATCCTCTACTTTAGCCGTTGTGATATAAAATTCCCAAAATTGACCCCTTAGTATATGATTAGTTTGATGGTGGTTTCCCTCCATTATCTTATGATTTGGACCTTGATTAGAAAAGTTCCCAGGCTATGCACACATGAAACATTGAACTTCTAGTTGGGCCTGTACCATCTTCCCTTTTTCATTAGTCTTGAGAAGTTGAGGCTTCACCTCACGAAGAAAGTTTTAAGCTGTATTCCCATCTCTTCTGCATTTTAGCACTTTCCACTCCCAATAATGAAGTTCCCCGAATGCTTCTTCCCACATTTTTTGCACATGGGAATTTTCACTTTATTTCCTCCTCTTCCATGATCAAAATTACTCCATGAGTTTGGATCCATTTTTCTATTATTTTCATTAAACCTAGGTGATCTCTACATCTCTCTAAACTCCAATTCAACCTTAATAGCACTCCAAACTATCTCCTCATAGATTTCATAGTCTCAATTTTCTATATTCCCATATAGATGGGGTCTCATTTCACCAAAGAATCTATCAAACTTTACCTTAGGATCTATAAAAACACTAGAGGTGTATGAAAAAAGTATCATAAAGTTAATCTCATATCTTCAAACAAATTCATTTTCCTTCTACTTCATCTCTAATAATTCCTTCTCCATTTTTGTTCACAATGAATGGGGAAAATATTTATTGAAAAAGATTCCCCTAAACTCTTTCCACTCTATAGAATCGATATCCTTTCTTGGATTTGTGTTTTTAATTAGTGTCCACCCCTGACCAGGTTCTCCTTCTAAGTAGTATACTTCATGGGTGTATTTATCTTGTTATAAATAACTGACTATAAAAAATATCTTTTCTATAGAGCTAATCCATTGTTCATAAATCAATAGGTCGGTAGATTTACTAAAAGAAGGTGGTCATTGACGCACGAAGGACTCAATGAAAAGTTATTCCCTTCAAGGTGAAGCCAGTTTCTAGACTTGATTCAAGTTATTGTTCATAACTCAAGTTAGTTGATTCATCATTATTATGAATTTTTCCATTCCATATTTCATTATAATGCTATCATTTCATCATCTGTTGCACTCATCATTTACGCAGTTCCTCTAATTTCCCAGCATTTTTGTAAAATAAGAAATCTTGGTGAGAAACTTGTTAGTTTTATAAATATTATAATTATAAAGGTATTTTAATTCTTAAAACATAATTCTTAAATATGTTATTAATATAATATAATTCCATTTTCTATATATCCTTCATAATGGTTCATTAAAATCTTGTGATTAACCAAACCTATCCTCCATGAGTGTCAAGCTTGGTGTGAAGAAAGGACCATTATTGTGCACCAATTCACATTTGAGTCTATCTCAATGTGGTGTTTTTAGGTGTTACCTCTTAGAAAATATGTTCCATATCCACATCCACTTATAGTATCCAGACAATGATGTATTTTCTTGCAAACCACTTATTTCCGGGTTACTTTAGCAGTACTATAGTAGGTAATGTTCGGTACTGTAGTAGCCATAGATATTCATCCATTTGGGATTTTGGGCCACCAATTTGGTCCATGGGTCCTTTAAGGCCTCCGAGAAACCCAAGGCCTTCGGTCTAGTAAGGCCTTTGGGCCAGTAAGGCCTTCGGGCCACCTTAAGGCCTTTGGGCCACCTCAAGGTCTTTGGGCCACCTCAAGGCCTTCAGACCACCTGAACTTATGCTGAATGGACTAGAAAGACTCAACAAGGAGAAGAATTTAAATAAGGATTCTGAGTAAGAATATTCACCAGAGTAGAAGATAACAGATTTAGAAGAATGAGAGGGTTTGACATTACCATCGGGACCAGCCTGTGCATGCATGAGAAGCCTAGCCGAACAATCATGCAAAGGTAGAGAGTTGATATCACGATGCAGATGTTGAGGAGGAGTAGTTACATATAGTTATAGTCTGGATATTTCCTCTAACGCCTATAGGTCAGGTAATCTCTAAGCCTACAATCCATTTAAGGGTTCTCCCTTATCCCATAAAAGGGGGGTTTTCAAAATCAATAAAAAGAAGGCCTTCGGGATATTCAAGCAAAATACCTACTGAAATACCAAGATGTTTTTTATATCTAGAATTTTAATTAGGGTTATTCGTAAAGTTTTAAAGTCCTAATTTCTATAAATAACTAAATAATATTTTGATACCAACTATCACATACCACCTTTTTGTTACATTACTTTTCATTACATCCGAAAAAAGAGATGATATTTTAATGTTTTGTTTCTTGTAAATAAGGTGCATAATACATGAAAACATAAAATATTCTTTTAAATACACTTGAAATACATCTTAATGGGTTCAAACTAAGTTACTTTTATTGTATCTAATATCCTAAGGACATAAATCAAATGAAAGGGGTGAGCATGAATCCCAGTAATGGAATTATAAAGAGAGACAAAAATCATGTGATCTTGAGACATATCAATAAGAACATGAGGCATAATAATAAGGAATGAACAATTTGAATATCTTAATAATAAGATAATTTATCATAAAATGGAAATGTGGCTAAAACATTTAAATGATACATTCATAATCAAATCACCAAGGTTTATCACCGATGTGTCAAAAATGAAAATTACCAAGGTTATTCTTCAGGATATCATAAAACATGCCATATCTAGAGATTAAATTCCATACCCAACACATAATATCACAATGAGGGTGAAAACTTTATATATATTAATTAATGTGAGACACATTGATCATAATAAATTATTTCATTAATAACCTTTGCAGAATAAAGAATGAGTTTCTCATCAAAATCATGGTGTACAAAAGTTCTTAAAGACGCGATCATTACGTTATTTTTAACCCATGAAAAGTGAGTGCGGGTTTCATTTATGTAAATAGCCAAATAAATAAATCAATATTACAACTAGGTGAATAACAATGGAAAATTAAGAGCTTTGGGTATTTATAAAAATAAAATAAATGATAATTTCTCAAGTAAAAGAGAGAAATTTGGGAAGTGGATTCGGTTGAATGACAAGTATAGAACATGGTTTTAGAAAATGGTAAAATGATGGAGAACATAGGTCCCCCATTTATAAAGGACTATTATTATATTAATGGGATAATATGAAGTGAAAGATCTTATTTTGGGAATTATAATACATACAACATGAAAATGGAACTTGAATGGAAAGAGAAGTTGATATTTCCCTTACCTTGAAGAGTTGTTCCGAAAACATGAGGATGGAACCTTTGGGGCTTGAGAAGACCTTGGGGGGACTCATTGGGAGGAAAAATCACAAAAAATTTGGAGGATGTATTTGGAGTGAAGGGTAATGGTGAAATGGGTGGATATTTATAGAAATAGTGGAGGAATTCTTTAATAATTTCAAAATATAGGTCTTGGAAATCTATGTTGTGGAAAATCCAAAACTATTAGCTCACCCATGGTTTTTTCTCACAATCTTGGAAATTTTAATCGCAATTTATGATATTTTAATCCACTAGAACTAACCATAATTTTTTAATATCCCTTTGGACATGGAAATTTACATTTTCCACAAAATAATGCTTCTAAAATCAAAATATCTATTTTAGAATTTGAAAAGTCACTTATATTTTTAGAAATTGTTTAAAATATATTAAAATGGTTAATATTAATAAAATAAAATATTTAAACCATGTATTGTGTTTAATTAACTGTTAAATTATTATGACATAAATATGAAGTCATGAAATATATTGAAAACCCAAAACTGTATTTTTATTATTCATGAAAAATAAAGTATTTTATAAATTATAATTAATTCCCAATAAAATAATTTTAACATGATAACTTCAAATATATTTTTTATATTTTCATAATAATTATCTAAATATGGGAATTTTAACTTTTAAATATAAAATATCTTATTTATTTTGAAAAACAGTTTTTGAGGTATAATATAATTTCTTACACTTATAAAAAAGTTCCTAGGACATTATAAAATTATTTTATCATATATATTTAAATAAGGGTGTATTAAAATTATCACGACCCGAACCTACCAGTCTTGAGCCGAAACTACCCCAAGCCCACCTCCATTGGTTAGGGGCTGGCGACAAGAGCCGAAGGCGTAACGATCTTGGGGAGGCCTTCGCCTAAGTACCTGTACACACACACACCACCCACTCGATGAAGAAGTGCAGAGTAAAAAAGAAAACCAAAGGACAAACAAATATAACCCAACCACAGTCATGCATCAAATTCTAAATAGAATAAGTAAAGTGCTGATAAGTACTGACAAGGAAACTAAACAGAAAAGGGAAAAAACACATACCCAACCCGAAAGGTGCCACAACTTGGAAATAGTTAGAAAAAATTAAACAATGGGGGAGTCCCACACCTAAAAAATCTACTGCGACCCCGGTATGAAGCCCAAGATTCTATGCCCTCTATGCTCCTCTGTAGTCATGATCGACCTGTCTGTCGTCTGCAAGGGCACACCAGGTGTGGGAAAATCCCAAACTGAGGTGAGTATAAAGATACTCAGCAGGATGCCCCGAAAGCTCGAGGGAGCAACAAAGGAGTCACTAAAGAGGTGGGAAGTAGACAAAACAAATAATAGTGAAAGAGTACAGTAAATAGAGTGCATCTCAACCAAACAAGAGAAAGGAAGAAGACTCGCCCAAAAAAGAGGAGCTAGACACAGAAATCACGTGGCATGCCCCGCGCGCCTTCTCCCCTCCTAGAAGGAGAGTAACTGAACCCATAAAGTGGAAACAAAAGTAGGGTGTATATATATATGATCAAAAAGAAACCTAAACGAGTGTGTAAGGGGATATCCATCTCCAAGCTTAGCCCATGAAAAGTTTCCAACAGTTCTAAGGATATCCATCACTGATGCCCAAATGTCCCGCACGTCAAGGCTGTCTCATCGCTGAACCGTACAACCAAGGGTCCGGCTCCGGCAATCATAGAGAAAAGTCACTGACTAGCCTCATAGAAAGGACTGAGTCTGAAAGAATTCAACAGGTAACCCACTACCCAGACTAGCTAGAGGGTAAACCCTAAGAGGTCGTCAGGTAACCCACTGCCCAACCCAACTGGAGGGTAAACCCTAAGGGCAACGGGTAACCCACTGCCCAGCCCCGCTGGAGGGTAAACCATAAGGTCAAAAGGTAAACCACTGCCCAACCCTGCTGGAGGATAAACCCTAAGGTCAACGGGTAGCCCAATGCCCAGCCCCACTGGAGGGTAAACCCTAATACACCAATGGGTAACTCATTTCCCAAACCCACTGGAGGTTAATCCCGGGCCTGGTCCGGTAACTCCGCACTGCCCGTGCCATCACTGGGTGTCACTAACATCACTACCCTGCGTTGGTTTGGAGCGCGTTAAAGGAAACTCCGACCAAGGCCCTTTCATATTTCCACATTTAATGATATCTCGAATGAGGATCCGCATTCCCAAAAAGATTTCACCGTTACAATCCTCGTGGAAAAACACGCGAGATAGACTATTTACTCGCTTGAAACAGACTCCCGACGAAAAAGATATTCAACACCACTTTATGCCCATATGACGTCTCATGGGGCCCACACCTCGGTTCCAAAAAAGTTCAGGTGAACTGCGCCATCATGATGCTCTCGAAAAAACACACCAAATAAACTATTCATTCGCCCCGAACAGACGTCTGATGAAAAATTCGTATTACGCTGCACATAGCTTAAAAGATGGCCCATGGGGCCCACGCCTCAAATCCAGATTGAATGCCTGAAACCACCCTGGAATAATTATTCATGATGCCAGGTTCAAAAATCCACTGACGACACCTAAAACGGACTCCGGATGTACTCGCGCTATCAGAAAGAAGAATCCCGGCGGGGTGCTAAGTAACACTTAACGGGCGTGTCGCGCCACCGAGCCCCCGTATGAGGAATTAAAAATCCCCAAGACCATCTTAAAACCTCCTTCTCGATCCGAGGATCGTGTAACCATAGACGACACGTGAATCTAACACTCAGTTTGCAAGTTAGAGGAATTTTAACACTAACAGACGGAGACGGGGTGGGCCGGACCGGTTCGGCCGGTCCACCCCTTTAGACTGGGGGTCCACGGCTCGGCCGCCCGAACCGCCCGGTCCACCGTGGCCCACGTTTCACCGCGCGGGCCACGCTGCTTCACCTAGACCCGCATGAGCTGGTCTGGCTTTTTCCACATGCGACCCACATTTCACAGGTCTCAGTTTTCTCCCGGGGCCGCGAAGACGCCAGTCTCGCGCCACACACATACCGGCGAAGCCGTCCAACGCATCCCGCCCCGTGCCGCCTGGACCTCCAAGGTGCCGAGCCGCCGTCCCTCTTGCTCGTGCCGACTGATGAGGAGTCACGCCGCCGCTTGGGAGCCACGACACCACCTGGGGAGCCCGCGCCGCCGTTGTCGCCCGCCAGACCGCCCTGGAACCGCCAAAAATAAGAGTTTTTGGCCGGAAAACTTCCCGGGGCCACCCCGGACGCCCCGGGACTCGGAATTTCGATACCAAAAGAGAATTTTAAAGATAGTATCAAACCCTACACATCTATGGACTTCTATAGAAAATTAAACTGCATTTAGATGCAATAATTTGTGTTCAAAGAAGATGCAGAAATTTAAAATGAAAACGCAACGATCCTACCTTGTAGGGCGTAGCCCATCGCTTCACAAACAATCCACCGGAGCCATAACTACCTTGGAGAGGTGGGGAGAGGAGATTGAAGAAGGTGGATCCTTTTTTGGGAGATCTTCCACTAGGGAGATTGTAAGGGGGAAGAAGGAGGGGGTGGATGTGTTTAAGTAGGGAAAAAATTAATTAAAAATTAATTAATTTTAAACACGCACTAGTAGGCCCGCACCCAAACTGTCGACAGGGTCGAGGTTAAGTCGCTCCTAGGGTAAAATAAACACTCTTAGAACAACGGAGGTCTCAGAATTTTAATCCAAGCCTCCATTCAGAAGCTGTAAAGTTCACGCCTGAGGCCGCTAAATTACGAAAACGTCCCTGGCGGCGTTTTCCACAGAAGGTCCGCTCCCACGAAAGTTACACCACTCCTAGTGTAAACGGAATGCTACGGACTCAACGGTGACCTTAGTTTTGCAGTCCGAGCTACCATTTAGGAGTTATTACATTTATTTGGTGTGCCTAGACTCTCCACCGAGCTCTTCTCCCTGATGACAAGGAAGTGCGCCGACTTAGTGAGTTGGTCCACTATCACCCAAATGGAATCATGGCCCATTGGTGTGTGTGGAAGCCCTATGATGAAGTCCATAGATATTACATCCCAATTCCACTCTGGGGTATCAAGGGGATACAACAGCGTTGTCGGAACCTGATGCTCTACCTTCACCTGCTGACAGGTAAGACATCGAGAAACGAACTCAGCTACGCTCCACTTCATGCCAGACCAGCAAAACTACCGCTAAAGGTCTCTCTACATATTCCCAAAACCGGGATGTACAACCAAGGGATAAGTGTGTAATTCCCACATCACCTCCTCCCTCATCTCCACTGGTACTACAACTCGCCGCAGAAACATGATCTCATGATTCCCTCCTTCAAAATACCCATCGGGTGTGTCGCTCATGGATATCCGGTCACGCGGTACCTCGCTGTCGACATCCCCCAGCTGTGACTCTTTCATACGCTCAAGGAGAAAAGGAGTCAACCTCATCAAATGCAGAAAAGTAGTACCCTCATGATCCACCAAGGTCTGTTGTAGAGAAGCCAACTGCTCTGAAGCTTCCCACATTAGACGAACCTGGGACTTCCTGCTTGGGGAATCTGCTGCTACGTTTCCCTTCCCTGGAGTGTAGACTATCTCAAAATCATAGTCCTGCAGAAACTCCAGTCAGTGCCTCTGCCTTAGATTCATATCCCTCTGAGTGAAGATGTACTTGAGGCTATGGTGGTCAGAGTAGACCAAAAAACGCTCACCCAGAAGGTAGTGTCTCCATAACCTCAAGGCAAAGACCACCGCTGCCAGCTCCAAATCATGAGTTGCATAATTATGCTCATGGGGGCTCAACTGCCCCGACCCAAATTCAATCACTACCCACTGCTGCATCAATACGCACCCGAGCCCAGCTCTTGAAGCATCACAGTATACCACGAACTCAAGACTCTCCTCAGGCAGCCTCAACACTGGAGCACTAGTCAGCCTCTACCTCAACTACTCGAAGGCCTTCTGGCATTGATCAGTCCAGGTGAATGGTCGTCCCTTCCACATCAATGCGGTCAAAGGGGATACAATCCTAGAGAAGTCTTCCACAAACCACCTGTAGTACCCTGCCAAGCCAAGGAAGCTACGCACCTCAGACACATTCTTGGGTGGATCCCAAGAAAGCACTGCCTCTATCTTTGTGGGATCTATGGATAAAACCTATTCTGAAATGACATGCCCTAGAAAGTGAACCTCATGAGTCCAGAACTGACACTTCAAGAGCTACCCATATAGCTGGTGCTCCCGAAGTAAGTCTAGGACCATACTCAAATGCTCCGCGTGCTCCTCCTCTGTCACAGAGTAGATGAGTATGTCGTTAATAAAGACAACAAAAAACCGGTCCAAGTACAGCTGAAAGATCTGGTTCACCAAAGCCATGAAGAGGGCAAGGGCACTCGTCATTCCAAAGAGCATCACCAGAAACTCGTAATTCCCATAACAAAAATGGAAAGCCAAATTTGGGATGTCAGTCTCACGAACCCACAAATGGTGGTAGCCGAATCGAAGATCAATCTTGTAAAACCAATTCGCACCTATCAACTGGTCGAAAAGGTCATCAATCATTGGAAAAGGGTACTTGTTCTTTATCATGGTCTGATTCAGGCGACGATAATACACACAAAGCCGTAGGCTCCCATCTCCCTTCTTCACAAACAAAACCGGAGCTGCCCAGGGGGGGAATACTAGGCCTAATGAATCCCTTCTCACGAAGGTCATCCAACTGAAGTCGTAGAACCTGAAGCTCTATGGGTGCCATCCGATAAGACGCACAAGATATCGGGGCAGTACCCGATTGCTAGTCAATGCAGAACTCTATCTCTCGCCTTAGAGGTAGTCCTGGGACATCCTCAGGAAAAACGTCCATATAGTCATCTATAATGGTAGGGATCCAGGTGCCTGTAGCGTCTGCTACTCTGAGAGCCATGCTCGCCAACTGGTGAGAAAAAGGCCGTGGTCTCCTGCTCAGATTACCCGTATTCTCTTCCACGAGGTCTCGCTCACTGAGGATGGTGAACCTCGTCCCATCAGAATGCACGCATCTGAATCGTCTGTGATGACAATCGATCTGGGCATGAACCATAGAAATCCAATCCATGCCCAGGATGACGTCGTAAGGTTCAATCGTGATGACCAGTAGGTCCCACCTGAAACTCTCTCCTCCAAACGACAGTTTGCACTGTCTGTAAACAAAGGTCACTAATGAGGCACTTCCTGTAGGAACCTCGAGGCTAAGAGCAGGTGTCAGTTCCTCTACTGGGAGCTCCAACTCCCGTACCAAAAGCATCAATATAAAAGAGTGGCTGGAGCCTGTGTCTACTAGTACCGAAGCAAGCGTTGAGTAAACAAAAAGCATACCTCGGACCATCTCATGTGCTGGGGGGTCACGAACACCCATAGCCTGAAGCTGCCTACGGCCCCTACCACCAGCTCCCTGAGCTTGGCATGGATCGCTCTGTGGTGGCGGTGGAAGGACCTCAAAATGTCATCCCCCAACTCTAGGTCCTGCCGCTCTGCCTGCGCTGCCTCCCTGAGGACCACCCTATCCTTGCCTGGGAGATCCCTAGTCATGGTGCTACCTCTACCACTGCGGTGAGCCCACTGCCCGCCACGGCTGCTCGGTACGCCTGGTCAGGTATCCCCATTCTAGGTGACCCTGTCTGTCACAAGCATAGCACCGACTCTCTCCTGACTGCCCGGTGCTCTAAGACGCCACTAAGGTGTACGACCCTACACCTGAGTCTACTCCCAGAAAGGTATCCTCGACTGAGGCCCCACTCTCTGCCGCCTACCTGTTACCGAAGACTCTGCTCTGAAGCGACCACTACTAGGCCCTGCCAGCTGGCGTCCCTCATCCAAGAATATCTTTGTCACGAGCTCCCGCTCTAGCACCCTGGCATAAGTAGGGATGCAGATGGGCACTACACTAGCACATATCTCCCTGCGAAGACCCTGCTCAAACTTCCGTACCCGAAAGTAACTATCGCAGATCATATCCTGCGAGTAACATGTCAGATCGGTAAACTGGGCCGAGTACTGAACCACGGTCATCCCCCCTACTTCAGCTCTAGAAGCTCCTGAATCCGAACAGAGCATAAAAAATAGGGGGATTACTCCTCCCAGAAGATCTGCTGTAAGCTATCCCACGTGAGAGATGACTCATCATGGGTCTGTGTAACCAACCCCCACTAACGCCTGACCGTCTCAAGGAAAAGGATGGAAGCTAGGGATACCATCTGGTCCGCTGGTGTCCATACCATCCTGAAAAGGCGGTCCATGGACTCTGGCCAGTCTTCCACTGCCTGGGGATCTGAGTCCCACTGAACTTCTGCGACTGCTGACATTGGAAGTCTTGTAGCGCACTCAGCCTGCGCTCAACCTTGGCCTGTGATACTAGTACTAACTTCCACTCTCCAGATGGAGGGGCTACTGATAAACCACTGGGTGGAAGGGGATCATGTGAGGGTCCCTTAACTGACACCTCGTCACTCACCAGGTCATCATCATGAACTGGAGAGGGTAACCTGGCTGGCTGCTGTCGTGGGGGCATCCTGAAAATTATCAAGGATTACCATGATCAGATGAGCATATATATATATATATATCAGTAATAACAAAGGGGAGATGACTCAAAAAGGATAGTAAAAGACTCAATCCTACCGGATTCATGTTCTAAATTCCCTGCAACAAATGTCTCAGTGTGCCGAGTCCACAAGCGGGTTATCAGGGTCCTGGTGAATGGATACGTCGACCGCTCTTACCATCACTGGACTCCCTGGCCTAAGATCCGCTCTCGAGACACATCGACACTATTTCCCTAAATCCCAATGAATTCCTTTTTTGGGATGTCCGAACAATGCCCTACGGAAGGAACCATCCTATGATACCACTTTTTCATGACCCAACCCAACCGATATCGAGCCACAACTACCCCAAGCCCGCCACCATAGGCCAGGGGCTGGAGATAAGCATCGAAGGCATAATGATCTTGGGGAGGCCTTCACCTAAGTACCTACACACACACACACATCTCACTTGATGCAGAAGTGCAGAGTAAAAAGAAAAACAAAGGAAAAACAACTATAACCAAACCATAGTCATGCATCAACTTCTAAATAAAACAAGTAAAGATCTAATAAGTACTGATAAGGAAACTGAATAGAAAAAGGAAAAAACACGCGCCCAACCCAAAAGGTTCCACAACCCGGAAACAGGTAAACAAAAGTAAGCAATTGGGGAGTTCACACTTAAAAATCTACTGCGACCCCGGTATGCGGCCCAAGCTCCTTTTCCATCTACGCTCCTCCGTAGTCACGATCGACCTGTCCGTCTTCTGCGAAGTAACACCAGGTGCGGGCAAATACCAAGTAGGGGTGATTATAAAGATACTCAGTAGGATGCCCCAAAAGCTCAAGTGAGAAACAAAGGAGGCGCTAAATAGGTGGGCAGTAGAGAGAAAAAACAACAGTGAAAGATTATAGTAAATAGAGTGCAACTCAACCTAACAAGAGAAAGGAAGAAGACTCACCTAAAAAAGAGGATCTAGACACGGAAAGCACATGGCATGCCCCTCACACCTTCTACCCTCCTAGAAGTAGAGTAACTAAATCCAAGGAGTGGAAACAAAAGTAGGGTGTATATATATATATGATCAAAAAGAAACCTGAATGAGTGTGTAAGGGGATCTCCATCTCCAAGATCAGACCATGAAAAGTAGCCAACCGTTCTAAGGATATCCATCACTGATGCCCAAATGTCCCGCACGTCAAGGCTATCTCATCGCTGAACCGTACAACCAAGGGTCCCGCTCCGGCAATCACAAAGGAAAGTCACTGACTAGCCTCATAGAAAGGGCTGAGTCTGAAAGAAGTCATTGGATAACCCACTGCCCAACCCAGTTGGAGGGTAAACCCTAAGAGGTAGTCGGGTAACCCACTGCCCGCCCAGCTGGAGGGTAAACCTAAGGTCAACGGGTAACCCACTACCCAGCCCCGCTGGAGGGTAAACCCTAAGGTCAACCGGTTACGCACTACCTAGCCCCACTGGAGGGTAAACCCTAAGGTCGACGGGTAACCCACTACCCTGCCCCGCTGGAGGGTAAACCCTAATACACCGGTGGGTAACCCCCTGCCCATCCCCACTGGAGGGTAAACCCGGGGCTAGTCTGGTAACTCCGCACTGCCCGTGCCATCACTAGGTGTCACTAACATCGCTACCATGCGTTGGTTAGAAGCACGTCAAAGGAACCTCTGAAGAACTCCCCTTCATGTTTACACATTTAATGATATCTTTAATGAGGCTCTTCATGCTCAAACAGATTACACTGTTGCAATCCTCATGGTAAAACACGCGAGATAGACTATTTACTCGCTTGAAACGGACTCCCTACGAAAAAGATATTCCACACCGCTTTATGCCCATACGACATCTCATGGGGCCCACAACTCGGTTCCAAAAAAGGTCGAGCGAACTGCGCCATCATGATTCTCTCAGAAAAGAATGCCAAATCGACTATTCATTTTCCCCGAACGGACGTCTAATGAAAAAGTCACAGTATACTGCACACAGCTTAAAAGACGACCCATGGAGCCCATGACTCAACTTCGAATTTCAACGCATAAAACCACCCTAGAATTCTTCGTCACATTTCTAGGGTCAAAACGCCACTGACGGAGCCTAAAACGGACTTCGGATGTGCTCGCGCCATCTGAAAGAAGAATATCAGGGAGGCGCTAAGTAACACTTAACGGGCGTGTCGCGCCACCGAGCCCCCGTTTCGAGAATTAAAAATCCCCAAGAAAATCTCAAAACCTCCATATCACTCCGTGTATCCCATATCCATAGTCTAAATGTGAATATGACACTCAGTTTTCAAGTTAGAGGTGTTTTCACGCCAACAGACGGAGATGGGGTGGGCCGGACCGGTTCGGTCGGTCCACCCCTTTATATCGGCGGTCCGCGGCTCGGCCGCCCAGACCGCACTGTCCACTGTGGCCCACAGTTCACCGTGTGGGCCGCGCTGCTTCACCCAGACTAGAAAAAGCCATTTTAGCTTTTCCCCTAGGGGACCCGCGTTTCGCGGGTCTCGGTTTGCTCCCGGGGTCGCGACGACCTCGGTCTCGCGCTGCACGCCGACTGGCGAAGCCGACCAGCGCACCCCGCCCCGCGCTGCCTGGACCACCGACGCACCGAGCCACCATCCCACTCACCCACACTGACCGTTGAAGAGCCACACCGCTTCCTAGGAGCCGTGCCACCATCTGGGGAGCCCGCGCCGCCGTCGTCTCCCGCCGGACCACCCTGGAACCGCCGGAAAACAAGAGTTTTTGGCCGGAAAACTTCCCAAGGCCACCCCGAACGCCCCATGACTCCGATTTTCGATCCGAAAAGAGAGTTGGAAGGTTAGGATAATAACCTATGAATATATGGCCTTATATAAACAATTAAACATAATTTGTATGCTATAATTTGAGTTTGAAGAAGATGTGGAAATTTAAAATGACAACGCAACGATCCTACCTCGCCGGGCGTAGCCCGTCGCTTCACAAATGATCTGCCGGAGCTGTAACCTACTTGGAGAGGTGGGGAGAGGAGATTAAAGAAGTTTGATCATTTTTTTGGAGATCTTATACCAGGAAGATTTTAAGGGGGAATAAGGAGGGGGTGGATGTGTGTAAGTAGTGGAAAAAATTAATTAAAAATTAATTAATTTTTAACACCCACCAGTAGGCCCACACTCGAAGTCTCGACGGGGTTGAGGTTAAGCCTCTCCTAGGGTAAAATCCATGTTCTGATTGCAACGTTGGTCTCTGAATTTTAATCCGAGCCTCCATTAAAATGTTATAAAGTTCACACCCGAGGCCGCTAAATTACGAAAACACCCCTGGCGGCGTTTTCCACAGAAGGGCCGTACCCACGAAATTTACACCCCTCCTAGGTTAAACGGAACACTACGAACTCAACAGTGACCTCATTTTTCCAGTCCGAGATACCATTTAGGAGTTATTCAATTTATTTGGAATTCCTAGTGTGAACGCACTTAAAAATTTAATTTCGGTCACACCGGGGCTCAGAATCACACGCCGTCTGAATGTCCTGCTTTCGAATAACATCCAGAAAATTTAAGATTCTCACAAGATGAAAACCCGAGTTCTTAAAAAAATAACATTTCATTAAAACCAATATTATCCACAATACCATAGTTTATAAAAATATTATAGCATTTAAAAAAACAATTATGTTTTATTTATGTCAAGAATTAAATTTATCAAATTCATCTCAATAAAACATATATTTTATTATGAAAAAATATTCTCAAAATAAATTAAAATTATTGAATAATAATTTTATAAAAAGAAAATTACACTTTAGAAACTAATTCCTAGTTTCATAACCCCTTATTACACCCGTATATGCTCAAAGGGTGAGGTTTGTGATGGTGGTGGCATCATAGGGTGGCTCATCAGACATTGAATGAGTGGTAATATACACTAACTTTAACTTCACTAATATGTGGTTTCATTCAAGCTTCAACTATAGAATCTTGGCTTGGGCTTGATCATGGGTGAACCCCAGTGATGCTACCCCCTTCTATGTTCTGACAAGTGGGCTTCAAACAAAAAAACTCTACTAGTTGTGGCCATCAATTCTCATTTATATATCAATTATCCTTTGTCATTTCTACTTATAAAAACTAATTATAATAGTAATATTATAAACCAATGGTATATATTCCAATCAAAACTAGAAAAAGGCCTATTTCCATGGTTCAAAACTGTTGAAAAAGGCCCCAAAACCGTGGCTGTAGGCTACGGCCACAGTTTTGGACAACTGTGGCCGCTATCGCTGTGGGAGTCAGTCCCGACCTATTGCCATGCTTTTAACCATGGAAATAGGCCTGATATTTTTTCACTATGGTAGTTGACCTATAGCCATGGTTTAAACCATGGATATAGGAAGATATTGTCATAGTTTTAACCATGGCTATAGCCTTGGAAAACCGTGGCAGTAGCCTAAATAAAAAATGTGCCCGCTGAGTTTCGATCCCTACACCTCTCGTTTTAAACTTGCGATGATTAACACTAAACTAGAAAATTATTAACATATATATGTATATATCATGATATATTTATTAGTAAAAACTGTGGAAATAGCCACAAAACCGCAGCCGTAGGCCTTCCCGCTAAAAATTTGGCTGGAATTTTTTTCCTATGGAAGGGCGGGAACCCTATTGCCACGGTTTTGGAAATCCTTGGAAATAGGTCTTTAAAAAAATGTCCTATAGCCGTGTTTTGAAAACCATGGCTATAGCTATAGGTTATAGCCATGGCTATGAAAACTGTGGCAATAGGCCACGAAAAACAGACCTATAGCCACAGTTTTAAAATCGTGGCTATAGGCTGTAAAACCGTGGCTATAGGTATGTGGTAGTAGCTTCATTTTCTAGTAGCAAAAGGTCATATTGATCAATGGTCATATTTTAAAAATGGTCATATAATGGTAAAATACTAATGGTCACATTTCCCTTTATATCCTATAAACACCGCTTCATTATTTCTCTCGAAATTAACTATAATACCAGTTAAGGTTATATTTTCATTTTCATAATATGTTGATTGGTTTATTGATATTTTTTTTATTTCTATAGCATTTTCTGTGGGGGCCATGAATCTAGTAGATTGGGGTGATCCTTATTTTCCCATTTTAGATTTTAATTTTATATTTTTTGTCCAGTTGTAATCCATGTCATTTTAATTTCTTTCATAACAGAATAATGTAATGATCTTTATTAATGAAATTATTTTTTTTTCATTTTCTCTATATTTTGTATGTTTATAATATTATATAATATATAAAACACATTTATTTATGAAACAAATATCATTTAAAAATTCCAGGTCATTACATAGAACCTTAGCCTCAGACGATGAACAATAGTATGGGAGGAAGAAAGAATTTAGAGGCCTTCTCATAATCGGTATTCATCAATAGGGGGGATCACATCCCTTTATATAGCCATCCCCGACATATTTCATTAAACAAAACACATCCACCATATTTATGTATCCATATACATTTAGTCCCATTCACATTAATTCATTAAATACTACCCAATAAATATTCAATCCATTCAATCCTATTCCTAACAGATTTATAATAAAAACCATTAGGGAGAAATAAATATATATATCATGTACATATATTTAGTATCGCATTTATTTAATACATGTATAATAATACCTGCATCAAATAAATATTATTAAATATAAACCTATATATATAATATCATATATATATATTAGTGCATATTAAATATTTTATTTGTTGGATATAGAGATAAATACTTTGGTTTTAATCTTTTGGATGATGAAATAAGAGTGGTTTTAAAAATCTAGAATGTTCTCTTGAATGAGAAGACCTTATAGAAATATCAAAACTTGGAGGAAAAGTAAGTTGAGGGTAATGATTCAACTTCAATTCTGGTTGATATGAATGGAGGTTACTGAAGATCATAGGTTATAGAAAGTTCATATGTATCTGTTTCTATCAGAAGGTCATATGTTATGGAATGTTTAGAGAGAGGTGCAGAAAGTACAAAAGTTCATCCAACAGAAAACATAATTGAAAGCTCAAGAAATGATGAAACTTGTTCAGTAGTTTTGGAAGGTTATGATCCATAATTTTGATTTCCAGGAGAAGCTGAATCAGAGGTTAATATATAAATATCTTCAAGTGTTATATGGTCAGTGGGGAGGTATGAAGTTGATCTCATTTTCTTACTTTTAAGATAAATGAGAGAAACATAAAGTTAGGATGAAGTGGATACTCTGTGTTATTTGAGAAAATAGAATTTAACAATCCCAAAGGATTTGGATTCACTATGAGTTAATAAAATTTATGAGATAAAAAAATTACCACTAGGGAAGAAAGCACTTGAGGAAAAGTGAATCTTTTAGTTGAAATAAGAAGATGGTGGAATAAAGAGGTATATGGAAACTCTTGTTTTAAAATGGGTTTAGTTGAAGGATGGTGTTGATTTCTTAGAAATATTCTCTCCATTAGTTAAACATACTAACATTAAAATTTTCTTAATCATGGTTACATAAAGAAATTTATATCTTGAACAAGTGGATGTGAAGACGACTTTTCTTCATGGTGTTTGGGATGAAGAAATTTATATGAAGAAACCAATTGGTTTCATTGATAATTATAATTGGGTCTTGGCATGTAAACTGAAATATAATTCTTTATAGTTTTAAACAATCACCAAGGTTTTTGAACCGGACTTTCTGATCTTTGATGGAAGACAAAATTTTCACAAAGAGTAACTCTAATAATTGCTTTTACTAGAATAAGTTACGTAGAAACAATTTCATTATCTTACTCTTATACGTGGATGATATGCTGTTGGTGAGTCCAAATATTCAACTGATTTAGAAGTTAAAGGATGGATTTTATAGAAATTTTAAGAAGAAATATCTTGGTGAAGCAAATAAGATCATGGGAACAATGATTGAACGTGATAGGAAAATTGGGAGTTTTTTTGTTATAGAAGGATTAAATCTTGAAGATCATTGAGAAATTTAAATTGAGAAGATATAAATTGGTTTGAAATCCTCTAATTGGACACTTTAAACTTTCGAAGGAGAAGGCCCCTCAAACAAAAGAAGAAAATATGTACATCGAAAATGTTTAAATGTTTCATCTTTCAGAAGTTTGATGTATGTTATGGTGTGCACTCCTCCATATACACTACTAAAAAACTATCATTTAACAGCACTGACATTTATCAGCGATAAAATAAGCAATGATAAAGATTACCCTTTATCAGCGCCTTTTGTTTAGCGCTGATAAAAGTTCACCTTAATCAACGCTTTATTTTAGCACTAATAAAGGTTACCCTTTATGAGCACTTTATTTTTAGTTCTGATAAAAGTTAGCCTTTATGAGTGCTAATAATAAAGAACTGATAAATGGTAACATTTATTAGTTCTTTATTAGCACTGATAAAGGTCAGAAAACAAAATTTATTTATTTTTAATAATTTCATTAATCAAATAATTATTGTTAAAAATGAATAAAGATATATATAAATTTTTAAAATTAATAAATAGTATATTATATATATATATATATATAAAATGAATAAAATGAAATAATTAAACAAATAAAAATTTAAAATGATCGAATCAAGAAAAATATTAAACAGTTTATTAATTAAAAAATTATTGATAAAAATGAATAAATTTAATATATATATATATAGATTATAAATAGTGATAAATAGTATATATTAAATGTAGATATATAAATGAATATATATATAAACAAAAAAAATTAAAAATGAATAAATTACAAAATTATTTACAAAATTATTAATGATTTTTTAATAAAAATGAATAAGTATAATATATATATATATATAAATTATAAATAGTAATTAATAATATATATTAAATACAAATATATATAAAATGAATAAAATGTTAATTAAAAACATATTAATGTCTTATTAATTTTTAATGTTGTTTGTTTTTCCAATTTAACATATATCAAACTTCGCGTGTTACATTGATTTCACATACATATATATATATATATTATTAATATAGTTTATATGCAAACACACTCACAAATATTTGTATACAATATATAGAAACACATACACCTAATATTTATGTAATTTATTCAAATTTGAGTTTATTTTAGAATTTTATTGTTAACATGATACTTTTAATATATTATTTTTTTAATCAGTCAGTTTTATTTATTTATTTTTAATTCTATTATAGTTAGAACATTCATTTTTTCATTTTTCATTTTTCATTTTATTTTTGAATTTGATCATTTTATATGATTTATTTATATATATTTATGTATTATGTTTTAATATTTTCAATATGTATTCATCTTTACTTCAATATATATATATATATATCCATATTTTTTTAAAATTTATATTTATTTAATTTTTTTTCATTTTTTCAATATTTTTAATGTTCACTCATTTTGAATTATTTGATTTCTCTCACTTTTAAAATTCATGTATTGAAGATTATATATCCACTAAAAATGTTAAAAATATATTCGTAAATAAATATTTATATACAAATATTTATAAATAAATATATTTATCAATGCATATTTACCATATTTATAAATTTATATATTTATAATTATTATAAATAAATAATAATTATTTTTTAAATAAGTATTTATATAATTATAAATAAGTAATTATATATATTTAATAATAATAAAATTATAATAAATTTATTCAAAATAAATCCTTTATTAGTGCTAAAAAAGTGCTTTTAAAAATAATTTTTATCAGTGATAAAATATTAGCACTGATAAAGATCCCTTTCATTAGAACTTATCAATTTAATGTTGATAAAAGGGATCTTTATCAGCGCTTTTCTGAAATCGTTGTTAAAAGTGTTCCCAATCTATTTAAAAAACCCTAACTGGTACTCACTCATCGCGATTCTGAAGATCTCACTGAACTCCTCTTCTGCCGGTGCGAGTCCACTACGATCCATCGAAAAAATAAAGGATTGAATCCAATGTATGATATTTTCTACTTTTCCTATATCATTTTTTGATATTTTGGGCTCCGTGTCTTGCATTTTTGCGCTGTTCTTAACCTTGACAAACCCTATATATCATCTCCTCACTCCTACTAGTGCGAATCCTCTTTGCATTTTCATGGCTCATTGAAAATACAAATATCTATAATTTAACTTCATGCAACTAGGATGAGAGATGCTACGCAATTTAACTTTATACTTCTAGGATGAATTTGTGTTGTTTAATGTCATGCAATCTAGACAAGAGGTGCTGTGAAGTTTAACGTCTTTCTTCTAGAAGAATTTTTTGTAGTTTAACATCCTATAACCAGGATGAAATAAAATGTGCAGTTTAACACCTTGCTTCTAGGATGAATTTTTGTAGTTTAACATCATAAAAATAAGACGAGAGACACTACGTAGTTTAACGTCTTTCTTCTAGGATGAATTTTTTCATTTTAACATCATGTATGTGTGATTAGGGATGATTGATGACCATTATGAAAAGTATTTCATGAGAAATATTGTATTAGTTTGGGTTTTGACTTGTTCCTCATCTATTGTGGCCTATGTGCATGCTCTATTTTGTGGTTCATCTTGGCTTGGTTTTCCAAAATGGTTTTTGGAAAGGGGAAAAAATTATTTTCAGAATTGGATTTTCTTAAAAAATGTGGGCTATTATATTGTCAAAAAGTGGCCTTAGAAGAAGGTGGTTTGAAATTGAAAATTAAATAGTGGTTTTCGAAGAGATAATTCTTGTTTTGTTTTGGAATTTGGCTTTTAAGCCTGCTGTTTTAGCCCAAGACGTTCCTTTCGGCTGTGTTTCAGATTGATTCTAAAACTAATTTTATGTTTTTTGTGTTATTCATAATATGCAACCCAGAAAGTTCCATGATGTTTTTTGTGGGTCTCGCCCTGTTTCTAGTTATCCTTAGTTTCTTCCCATCTTCCATGAAAATTGAGGTTCTTAGAGGTAGTGTAGTGGATTGAGGAAGTTGATCATGTATTCAAAGTGTTTGGAACTCCCAAATCTGTTAGAGTTTGTATAGTTATAGGTATACTTGGGGGTCGAGATTTGGAAGAATGGGAGTTTTTTCCCCACCAACGATGTAATTTAGGATGATGTGGGAAAATTTTAAGTCCCTCTTTGTCTGATGGTTTATACTTGAGGAGATGAAGATGAAGAAAAGGAAAGATCTCATGAGTGTCCATAAAGGTCAGTGGATGATGAAGGATTATGTCAAACACTTCAAAGATATGGTTTCCTTTTTTTATGGAGTTGGTGTCACAATATTTGTTGAACGATTCTATTTTCATTGGGGGTCTTCATCTAGAGATCAAGGATTGATTCCTCTTCTCCAAGGATCCCCATTTTGAGAAGTTGGTGGAGGAATCATTTTTGGATGAGTTATTGTGATAGAAGCATAGACACATTGGCTCCGTTTTTGTCACCCATGTTGGGGTAAATATGTTAGGAGTTTCCTCATTTTTTTCTAGCTGTTATAAGTTCATCTTTCATTATAAAAGTCAGATGAAATTATCCTTTTTTAGTTCAAATTATTATTATTTTTGAATGTGAACCTTTAAGTGGTTATCATTTCATGAATTAGTTCCCCTCTTTCTATCTTGATTGTCTGGAGTTGTATATTTTTGTGGAAATCATTCTTTGTGCCTTATGTGCAGGTTCATTTATATTCTGAATTTTGATCATTTTTCCTACTATTTCTACTAATGTATTGTGTTGAGAGAATATTTATGTCTATTTGGTTCCATTGATCAGTGAAGCCAAAGAATGGATTGGTTGTGCATCACTAACAAATTTAATAACAAAAATAAGTATTCTATATTCACTTCACTACTATTGGTTAAGTACTGGTTAGCATAACATATGATCTGAACATCCTGCCCAGCGTCCCCATGATTCTCCCATGTCATACACGCTCACCACCATCTGTATCATGTCACGATTCATCCTTAAGTGTTTCTTATCTTCCTGCACTCATTTACTATATTCATGTATCTACATGCATCATACATCTTTACAGGTATTAAATGGGTGCAATAAGATAAGGAAAAGTGAATTTTAAATAGTGATATGATAGAGATGGTGGTGAGCATATGTGGAATGAGAGAATCATAGGGATGTCAGGTAGGAAGTTTAGGTCAGATTCTATGCTAAGCAGTAGTTAACCAACTGTAGTGAAGTTCACATTGAATCCATAGTTTTTTTATGAGACTATATCTGAACCAAAGAAACCCTTTGGAAAGATGTAAAGGTAATGTTATGATATACTTTCTCTATTTTACCGAAAAAATATATAATAAAACATCGATTTAATTTTCATTATTCCTTGTAGAGATAATTTATTTTGGAATATTTCTATGTATGTGTCATGATTTTTCAGGAATAGAAATGATGTTGTATCTGCTCAATCACAGAGGTAATATTGATGTTTTCATAGTAAAACCATTATCTATAGAATTAATTCATTATTTCATATTTATGTTTAATTTATTTCTTTTTATTATTACTCACATAATAATTGTTTTCTTATACAGGTGGATTCTTTTGTTCGAGTTGGGGTGTTATGTCCAACTTTCATGCTTCTTATCCCTAAGAAACTTTTCACCCCTATAGTGTTTCATTTGTCACTTTATTTCAAGTTATCTCCATTGCCTTTTTAGGAAGATCAACATCGGTGCCTCTGCTCAATTACAAAGGTAATCTTGATATTTTCACAGTAAAATCATTTTCCATAGAATTAATGTATTAGTTCACATTTATGTTTAATTTATTTATTTTTTGTATTAATCATAATAATTGTTTTATTATGCAGGAGGATTATTTTTTTGAAGTTTATTGGTTTGTTTGAATATACTCATGCAGTGCTAGTAGTTCAACAAAGAAAGTCAATGGAAATCATGGTAACATTGACCATTAGGATTGTTTTTTAATGTATGTAATAATTTTTATTTATGTAATTATATAAAACAATGTTTTCAATGTTTATAATATTGTGTTTTTTTCTGGTTTTTGTGTTGTAAATTTCATTTCATTTAAATTCTTTATTGGGACTTGTTTTTGTTGATATTCGGTGTGTTTTTGGTGCGTTCTAGTGCCACAATGTGCTATTAGAGAACACTATAGTATGAACCATTATCAAATATTTTAAAAGAACTGATAAAGAACAAATTTATAAGTGCTCATAAAAAACCCATTTATCTGTACTAATAAAGGGATCATTTATCAGTGCTTCTAAAAGTGGTGATAAAGGTATACTTTATCAGCACTTCTGTAACACTAAAATAAAATTCCTTTATCCGAACTTATAAAAGTGCTGATAAAGGATTCCTTTAGTAGAGATAAATTAAAGAAAATATAAATGGTACCTTTATGACCATTTTAAAAGCATTGATAAAGGTCCCATTTAGCTATGTTTTTCTAAAGCTGATAAATATGCTCTTTATCATTTTTTTAGCACTCATAAAAGCTTTGGGTTCTGAATATTCTTTACATTGTCAGCTCTTTGATAGAACTAATAAATTCCATTTCTAGTGCTGTTAAAGTTCAGTCTTGTAGTATTGATATTTCTATTATTGTGGGATTGGTTAGTTGGTTCATGTAAATTCCAACAAAAGAACATTGGGAATCTATAAATTGGATTATTCTCTATCTCAAGGGAAGATATGTTTTAAGTATTTTTTACAGAGATTATGATCTATTACTTGGGTTTGTAGATGCATATTTTTGGGGTGATTATGATTCTTATAAAAGAATAGAAGGATATGTGTTTACTTTCAGACGATCCACGATTAGTTGGATGCCTAGGTTATAACCAGTGATTTAACTTTCTACAATTGAAGAATAGTATGTTGATGTGATGGAATCTAGAAATTACACATTGTGGTTGAAATGTTTAGTTTAAGAACTCATATGTAGTTAGGGTAAGGGGTTTCTCTACTTTTATAATGAGATTGAAATTTATTTGGATACGAATACAATGCTTCATTGAAGAAATGAATACATTGATATAAAGCACCATTACATCCGAATGATGTTTAAATATGGAAAGTTAAATCTATGGAATACATCTAGGAAAAAAATCCAACATACATGTTTACCCAGAGTTTGGTTCTTGAAATATTGTGGAAATATCAAGCCTTAGTAATGATTGGTCAAATGGAACATGGAGGAGAATCATTGTACGTAGTGGAAGTTGAAGGTGGTTCCATGTTTTTCTTTGAAGTAATATTCAAGTGGAAGATTTTTTGAAATGTGTGAAGTCTAATTTAGTTGATCACATTCAATTGACCAAAAGGTATAGTTTCATAAGATCTCTAGTTCATTGAAGTAGTGTAAGTGATGGTGTTTCCTTTAAAGTTTCTAAAAGGAGGTTGTTTAGAAGGAGGTTTTTTTATTTTATCATCTCTCGATAGTATTGTTATGGAATTTTAGTTGGGACTTATAGAATATGGTGGAAGTTCAGTATTCTATATATAGGTTACTGATTTATTGGAAATAATAATCACTCTGAGGATTACTACAAAAGATCATCTGTGGGAATAGTGGAATAGATAGACTCCTATATTTCTATGAGTTTAGTGCAACCAGAAGACCTAATGATACTATCTATAAGTTGGAGTATAGGTCCACCTTTTCTATAAAAACCCCAACTCTAGTAACACAGATTTTGTGTCTATATTATTACATTGACCGAAGATACAACAAATTACATATATAAACCACTCCGGTGGTGGCGTGGTGGTGAAGGAGATTGGTACAACAACGTCATTCTTTGGGAGGTTCAAGGTTCAAATCCTGGGAGTCCGCTTTCGGGGAGAGCCTCTCCCCTGGGATCCACCTGTCTTGTTGGGTCGCTCGGTCTCAATTGGGCGGGCAAAATGAGGCACGACCCAATGTGCTGACAGATTTCTTTGACGAACCATCGCTGATCTGGCTGTCACCCTCTGGGACAGTATGCCATCTCGGCTGGCAATAGCTCCTTCCCCGGCTAGGGATCTACCTCAAGGCAGTGACCTCTTCATGGGGGAGGGGGGTTCCCATGTGTGGAGGGTTTGAAAAGGCTACACATGGGAATTCCCTTTAAAAAAGAAAACAAAACAGATTAAATCTGTAACACATTGAGATTTTAAAAGAGGAACATATTGTTCTATAGAATATATGACATACAACACCAATATAATAATATAATGTAAGTCCCAAAGACTTTATGATGTATTATTTTTAAATATATTCAATCTTTTTGATATATTGCGATGCACACAACATCAGGTTTAAATGAAACACAATACTCTATTAAAATATTATTATTTAAAACCCAATAGTTATAAACTAGTAATTAAGTTATAAGGTATGAATTTTAATAACTAATATATAAAAATATATGGTTGAAACATGTTTATCGATTATATATTTATTATAAATAAAAATAAAAATCATTTGAAAGAATAAATGATTTATGAAAAACTGTATTTTTCTAAAAGACGATTTAGTCGTGATTTGTGTGCTTAATTTAAAGTTATTTTTTTTTACCAATTTTAGAAAATTTATTTTATAAAATTAATTTCATTTTTGAAGTCATCACATCAATATTATCTTAGGGTAAATTTTTGGGATTCTTCTGATTTTTTTCATTTTTGATGAATAATGAAAAATACTAATTTTTATTGAAAATTACGTTTTTTTAAATAATTTATAATGTTAAAATATAATTTTAATTGTTTTAAAAGTATAATTTTCTCAATTATATTAAATTTTAACTAATTGAGTTAGCTGTAATGAATTTTATATTGTATTTTGATATTAAAACCTTATATACTTATGAAAATTTTCTCTTTGGAAACCCACTTTTTCATCATGTGTGTGGGTATAATTTTAAATTATATTCTTCCAATTATATGAATTTAATTTTGAACAAATGGATTCCATATTTAGAATGATCATAATTTATATTATCTAATAATATTATGTTATTTTTTACCATTGTGAATAGTAGAAGTAGTAAAAATTAATTACTGCGGTTAAGGTAAAAACATGTTTACTAGGGGGTTAAAATAAGAAGATAAGGGTTAAAAATTACCTAAAACTCATCCAACACACATTTTATAGAGATATATCAATCTTATCACCTCTAATGTTTTATAATGACCCATTTTGGATTATTTCTTCTAGATAAAAATGTGAGTTTAACTGATTCTTTTCAAAAATTCCATGTCCTCTCCCCCACTTATAAAATGCCAACCCTCTCCTCCTTTCTTCACATTTCCAAATCCATTTGGTTCAGACAATACCTAATAAATTCACTTAATCACTACTATACCAAAATATTATATCCTTTTTTTGATAAAAAATCTAACCTAGGAATTATTTTACTACAAACCTAAAGAAGCTATTCTAAGAAGAGGTAACATTGTTAAATGTGAAAATCTATTTTGTTTCTTCTTTGATCTCCTTAAAATAATAATAAAACATTATTGTATAATTAAATAAATATATTCTATATACTAATATTTTATTTGTTAATTTCATGATTTGTATCCATATCCTCTTCCATCAAATGGTAAATGAAATCGTCGATCGTGTGTACGACAGACTACCGCCTTGTGAACCGATGTAATTCATTTTGCATCACCAATTTTCAAGGATAAATATACTGACATATTTAACAAATGTATATGATATTTTTGATATTATTATACTTATTTAATTTTAATATCACATTTACCTTTAATTTTTCATTCTTTTTGAAATACAACAACATCGCTCGTGTGTACGGTGAGCTACAACCCCATGAAGTGATGTGATTCGTTGTTCACTTATGCTTTACATGGAAGGAAGTAAGGATAGATTTTGTGAATATGTGTAATATATATTAAATTATACTAATTCTGTAAAATTAATACATCATCCACTTCCTAACCCTTTCACCCGGTAAGGAAATGACAACGTTTCTTGTGCGTACAAACAACCTACCGTCTCCACGAAGCGATGTGATCCATTATCCATGTTAAAATTTTAAAAATGATTATAAAATGTATCTAATAAAAAATTATATTTATAAAATTTATATAATTCTATAGATTATGTAACTATATAATTTTCATAAGAACTGGAACTTTCATGACAAAATATGCATGAGAAAACCTGGAAATTATCACCCAGAATATTGAAAATAATGAAATGTTATTAACAAACAGGTGGTAAAATGTTATAAGGAGATTGTATATGATATTATAAATATGAATGTGTGTCTTTTATAAATTAATAATATTATTAAAACTATTATATAGTAGGTTAAATCACATTCAACCAAAAGTAAACATGAGGTATGAGATTTCATATCAATTTCCCTTCATTGAGGAATATTGTAATGTTATGCACATAATTTATTTTATATAGTGTATATACTACCCCTTTGACATGTAATATCATGATAAATGAATAATTAGTTGTATTTTAAGTTTAAAGTTTAATTATTTCATCCAAGGGTATTTGACATAAAATTTACCAAGTATTAAAGTATTTCATAACTTAATTTCTATTCATTGGGTTATATTACTTATGCATTATCTTTGACATTATAAGACTATGTGTGTAATTAATTTCTAAAATATCATGATGTATTTCAAACCTTTTTATTTCTATTTACATTTGATACACATAATCAATTCATTTATAAATTTTCAATTCAACCTTATGATCATTGTAAGGGTTTATTTCACAATCTCAATTTAATTATATTTTTATGCATGAAATTACATTGAAAGAAATAATTTGATTATTGTTTGATAAACCAAATTCATTTTATTATCCTCTGGTTATTCATTAAGTTTCGTGAAATATTATCATCTTCCTCTCTTTGGTACTTAATTTTTTTGATAAAACATTTTAAAGAAAATCTGACTTTATTTCTATCTTCGGTAGAAAATCGTTTTTCTTTAAAAACCATGTTTTCTAAAAATGTTTTTAACATTATCGAAATGATTTATTAAAGAAATTTTGTCACACCCGGTTTTTTTGTCTTTGTATTGATCTGGTTCATTGGAAATCCCAATCCTTTTCATGGGTATTTGGTGAGATGAATCTTGAGTTTTGAAGCTTCATATTTTTCTAACCACCCTAATTTGGGATCCCCATTGCTTGTTTATGATTTTTTGAAGAAAGGGTGGTTACTTCATGATTTGGGCCAACCATGAGCCCATTTCCAATTTTAAAAACCGAATTTTTTTCTTTTGTAACTCTTTTTTTTTCATTGTTTTTCACCCATTCAAATTCAACCTTGTCCTATAATGATATATTAAAACTTATATATCCTTTTGGACCCCATATTAATTCATAAACATGGTGAATTGGGGTTACTTATTTAGGTATTGGGCCAACCCATGGGCCTATTTAATGTTTTAAAAAAATAATTTGTTTCTTTTATATATTTTTCATTTTTTAATCTTTTTCAGTGATTCCACCTCCCAAACGAATCCAATGTCCCTACCCTCACCCCCAATATCGTTTTTTCCTCTTGGGAACTCAGAATAGTCGCGTAGGGGGGAAACATTGTCAATGTCCCTCAAATCATTCAGAATTGACAAGGTAAATTGTATCATTCATAAATCAATAAATTAGTACTCTTTTGGCCACAAATATTCTTTCCCTGGTTCTTCCAGACATTAGGAGTCTCTCCAAGAAGTTTCAAGCCATTACCTTTTCTCTAGGGTTTCATATATAATGGAAGATGAAGAGTTTTCTAGTTTGAAAGGTGACATTCCTTCTCCTTTCTTCTTCCTCTTCCCCCTCCTTTCAATATTTCTTGGTTTTATATTGTACCCTAGTAATGATATACCTAGTGTTATGTTATAACATGTTTTTTGATGGGGTTTCTGTTCATTTAGGTCTTGTCTTTATAGTTTTAGGGTTTATAAACCCGCGACAGGTGATTTCGGGTGTGCGTTTCAATTACGCCAAGGATTTGAGGTAGGATACCCATTGCACATGCCTTTATTATTTAAGTTTCATCATTTTATTATTTTTAACACCTGATATATGTGTTTATTATTGTTTTTCATCCTTTGGATAGTTTTCTTGGTGTGAAAAATGGTTGTTTACGCCTTGTTTTGTTAAAGGTACTGTTGTTTTGTCAAAAAAGTGCACACCATGTGTTTGTTTAAATGTTCCGCTATATTTTGAAACTATTTTGTGAGGTTTAGAAGACGGTTTTTGATATTTTTAACATGTTAAAGTATCTTTAATGAAAAATGGCATGAAATTGGTGTTTTATTCCTTTTTAAGTTCTTAAAATAAATTGTTTTGTTTAAAAAGGGCATGTCATGTGTTCGGTAAATTTCCTGGTTGGCTTTTATGTGTGATTTGTTATTTAAAAATTATTTGTTTGGATTTATAAATGAATTGTAAGAATTATATATGCTATTTCTGGGTCCTTATATGGATTTACAATTTTTATTTGTTTTTAAAAACAAAAGGGTTTTGGTTTGCAACATGTTTTGGCCCGAGTTGTCCGAAAATGGTCCGTTTCACATCCTCATGAAAATGGTTGTGTTTTGAATATGTAACCTAAGTATTTTAAGGGATTTATAAATGTGGTTTTCTGATTTAAATGGTGTTTATACACCTACTTAATAAAATTAAAATGAATACATTTTTCAAATGTTTTTTTGGGAAAGGCTTAAAGGCACGTTTTTCATTTTCTTTAAACAAATGGAATCCATGTGTATTTTCTTTTCTATCTTTTGCGACCATTTTATGGTCCCTGAAATTGATTTATTAATTGGCCTTGGGGATTCCAAATATGTTTTTTATGTTATTAATGGTTTTATGGTCTTAAAAGAGTGTTTTTGAATGAGTTTTATGTGAAAATCCTCAATATACTCCTTGAAATTGTTTTACAAAAATATTTAGTGGTTTTCTTGATTTGTGAATGAAATGTGAAGAAATTTTGTGGGATTTTTGTGTATTTATTTTTTGAGAATGGAATTTTTATGTGAAATGTGTATTTGATAACATGTGTTACTTGATTGAGCACTAACAGGTTTCCTGAGTATCTAGGTGGGCGGACGTGTACTAGTATGCTAGTGATTCTGTGGGGTTTGGCACCTGTTTCACGTAGCAAGTTTGACGATGACAACATTAACTAAAATATGATGATGATGATGTTGGGGGGACACTAGGTTATGGGTATGCTCCCTACTAGTGGCTCGTGTTCATGATAACGAATATTTATTATGGTTACTTTCACCGAGATACGAGGTACCTGGGGCTCACAACTAACTAGTGCCAAGGGGTGTTCCCATGACTTGTGCTCATTGGCTATTTTTTACTCACCGTTGGCATACGGTGTGTTTGGTTGGTAAATTAAGTAGTGTGTGTGATTTATTTAAATGTGTAAATTCTTTAAAATGGCCATCTTGAAAACTATTTTCATTTTGAAGTTGCACCTCTTTGAAAATTGTTACTAGCATTCTTGTTTATAAAACATGCAAGTTTTATTCTGGTAATTTGTTTTATATAGCTTGGGACATCCTTTGGAAAACATACCTTAATATCACTTATTTAAAACTTGAAATTGATGTTTCTTTTATTTTAAAGGATGTGCATTGGGAATAGAATATCGGGCTAACCTACTGAGTTTTAATACTCACGCCTATAGTCTTCTTCTGTTTTTAGCCCCTGTGGAGGTTTCAGCTTGAGTTCGATCACCTTGGGTGACGTGTGATCATTTTTTTGGAGAGTGAATAGCAGGTTCACATGGATTTAGTTGGTTATTAGGTTTGGTCAGTTGAGTTGTTGGATTAGTTGTACTTTCAGTTTCTTGTACAAATAATGTTCAGTTCTATTTTTATATAAATGTATTTTGGGCTGTCGATTTATTTCCACTATTTGTTTGATTTTTCATATATGGGTGAAATCGTTCCCTTGTGCACTCTATTGATGCCCTTGGTTCTTGTCTCCATCCCGGGAGGATCGGGAACGCCTCGCGGGACTTGTCGCGTGCCAGCCTTGGTGACCGGTTCAGGTTCGACCCAGACTGGTTCATGACAAAATGGTATCAGAGGAGGTCGGCTCTTAGCAGACCTTTCTTTTTAGAGCGCCCTTGTTATTTTGGGGATGCCAAGGTAGATGGAGTAGTATTGTTGGGACTTGATGGGTAAGTTCAAGAAGAGCGTCATGAACTCTTTCTCGTTCTAATCCTCAGGTTTCCATGGGAAGTCTAATTTTATTAGTGTCCTTTGTTCTTGTTGATTGTTTGGTGTTGGGATATGACAAGGGGATTCTGACTAATGGCCCCCTGAAGCTCGCAGGGTCTGGAAAGCCATTTGGAGCTGGGGAATGGTCCTAATAAATCTCTCTATGTTGGTGTTGTGTTTGACATATCGTCGCCAACCATATGGTCAAGTCACTCACCGACACTAGTTCCCTTTTTTGGGTCTCTTGTTCCTTTCTTGAATTCAGTTTTTTTTAAAATCATAGTGTGAGAATTGTGGAAATGGGTTTTAAAGTAAGGATTAGATTTTTAAAAGTGAAAAAGGGGGTTTTCAAGAATTAAATATAAGAATGGTTTTGGAAGATTGTGTTTTTGTGAAAAAAATAGAGGGAAGTGGAAATGATTTAAAGGGATTGGATTATCTATAATCTAAACTTGTGGTTTTTTGAAATAAAATGTTTTGAAATTTTGAATCATTTTAATGTGATTCTGGATATTTATTTTAAATGGGGTATTTTGGGATGTCAAAAAGTTTTTGAATCGGATAAATTAGTTTTGGAAATTGGTTTTGATCGGTTGGTGTTTTCCTAGAAAGGGTATTGGTCTCAATGGACCTTGGATTATGAAAACATACCTTGCTGAATTTTTAAAAAATGGGAAGGGGTTGTTTGGAGTGACTTGGTTATTTTAAAAGTTGTTAAAAATAAAAATGGGTAGGTTTTTAAGAAAATGGTTCTTATTGAATTGTGGTTTTTTTGTGAAATATGAAAAGGGGTTTTGACTTGGTGGTTGGTGTTCCTTTTGAAGGTACATGATTTTTTTGAATGATGTTGTTTTGTTTTAGCCTTTGGTGTTTTCATGGGTGCTCACATGCATGGTATTATTCATATCTGGAAGGATGGCCTATATGGAATGGTGGTTGGGTGCCTAGGGTGGCATGGAAATGTGCATGTGGGTGAGACTTGATGAAACACCATTGGTAAATGTGGAAGCCCACCAGGTTAGTTTGTTTTTCAAAAGTGTTTTGAGATGAAAAATTGTGGCCTTTTTTTTCAACCAATGGTTATGTGGCTTGATTTTTCTATTTATGAGAAGAGTTGTTTATTCAGTAAGCTTCCTTTTGATCTAGAAGTCATACTCTTGTTGTATCTTGAGATGAGATCTTGTTGGTGGCTCGGTTTTGGAGTAATGTTCATTGGGTTTCTAAAGATGTGTTTGATGTTGTGATGTGGCCATGGATAGTTCTCCGTTGGAAATATTTCCTGCTGATCAACCTAAGGATTCATTTAAAATGTTAAATACACCTCTTTTGATGATGCCTCAACCTGTTTGTTGGAATATAGATCTATTTGGGGTCTATTAAAAGTGCTTCTAGGTCGTGATAATTCTTTTGGACAGAGCAGTTGTGTTCAATGATGTTGATGTGTTTCGTCGTATTCCTTGTCCATTATGCCCCTCGTTTGGAGTGAGATAGAATTTTGATATGTATCTATGATTTCCTATTTAGATAAAGGTGTTTTGGTGATCATGTGTGGTTTTTTGAGTGGTGTGATCCTTATCACTTGACTGCGGTGCAACAAATGCTTCAAGAACCAGGGCTCTAGCCATAGGCCTCGGAGTGAAGATTTTCACACAGTCAGGAAATTGATAGAGGTGTGGAGTGCTAGATTTGGATCCTTCCTCCTCTGTTTTGGTAATTTAGTTTCTATGTCAATTTTTTGGTTCCTCATTTATGTGAATTTCCATTTGTCGCAACAAGAGTGGTGGACTTAACCCCTCACACAGTGTCCAGGGTTTTGCCTTCATGGATGTGGGTTTTCGATCAATGTCCCTGTGTGGACCTCGTGTGAAAATCAGGTGTGGCCTTGGTGTTACCTATTTGTAGGTAGAGAGTTTTGGGTAGTTTCTTTGTTTCTTTTGTGGTTTAAGTGGCCAAATTATTGGGTCCCCTTCCCTCCCCTCCCCGAGTGGTGGGGGTCCATATCCATGCTGAAAGTCTTGGCCCAGTTCTTGTGCCCTCTGTTTGGGAGTGGGTGGTTTAGATGTCCATGTTGTAACCCTATTAACTTGGTATAGTAGGTTTTTTTAGGACTGTTTTTTTTGGGCTTGTGTGAGTGGGGCCCAATTCTAAATCATGTTGAATTCTTGTCTGTTCGTTGGTAGTTAGTTTCTAATGGTGGGGAGACCCACCATGGGTCTCCTGGATTTTCATCCTAAGAACTTTTCTAGTGAAAGTTGTTTCTTAATGGTGGGGAGTCCATTCTGGACTCCCCTATAATATTTGGTTTTTGTGAGTGCTCTTTGGTTTGGGTGATGGTTGGGTTCATTGGGAGAAGGCCCAACAATCGGGTTCTTGGCTTGATTGTGGAGGTGGTGGCTTGATATTTCTAATGATTTTCCAGAAGTTGTTCTGAGTAGTGTGTTTTTTTGAGATAGAGGCTTAACATCCATTTATGGTTGATGATATTTCATTTTATTTAGAGGCTGGATCATATTGATAGTTAATCTTTAGGTTTTTATTTTTCATCTGGAAAGTGTTATGGCTTTCCGAGGGCGGAAAGCTTTAATGGTGGGGAGAATTGTCACACCCAGTTTTTTTGTCTATGTATTGATCTGGTCCATTGGAAATAACGATACTTTTCATGGGTATTTGGTGAGATGAATCTTGAGTTTTGAAGATTCATATTTGTCTAACCACTCTAATTTGGGATCCCCATTGCTTGTTTAGGATTTTTTGAAGAAAGAGTGGTTACTTCATGATTTGGGCCAACCGTGAGCCCATTTCCATTTTTAAAAACCGAATTTGTTTCTTTTATAAATCTTTTTTTTCATCCTTTTTAACCCATTAAAATTCCCACTTTTCCTATACTGATATATTAAAACTTATATATCCTTTTGGACCACATATAAATTCATAAGCATGATGAATTTGGGTTACTTATTTAGGTATTGGGCTAGCCCATGGGCCCATTTACTGTTTAAAAAAATAAATTGTTTCTTTTATAAATTTTTCATTTTTTAATATTTTTCAGTGATTCCACCTCCCACCCGAATACAATATCCCTATCCTCACCCCCAATATCTTTTTTCCTCTTTGGAGCTCATAATGGTCACTTAGGGGGGTGGACATTGTCAATGTCCCTCAAATCATCCAGAATTGACAAGGTAAATTGTATCATTAATAAATCGATCAATTAGTACTCTTTTGGCCACAAATATTCTTTCCCTGGTTCTTCCAGACCTTAGGAGTCTCTCCAAGAAGTTTAAATCCATTACCTTTTCTCTAGGGTTTCATATCTAATAGAAGACGGAGAGTTTTCTAGGTTGAAAGGTGAGATTCCATCTCCTTTCTTATTCCTCTTCCCCCTCCTTTCATTATTTCTTGGTTTTATATTGTACCTTAGTAATGATCGACCTAGGGTTCTATTATAACATGTTTTTTGATGGGGTTTTGGTTCATTTATGTCTGGTCTTTATAGTTTTAGGGTTTATAAACCCGCGGTTGGTGATTTCGGGTGTGCGTTTCAATTATGCCAATGATTTGTGGTAGGATACCCCTTGCACAAGCCTTTATTATATATGTTTCATAATTTTATTATTTTTAACACCTGATATAAATGTTTTTTTCATCCTTTGGATTGTTTTCTTGGTGTGCAAAATGGTTGTTTATGCCTTGTTTTGTTAAAGGTACTGTTGTTTTGTCATAAAAGTGCACACCAAGTGTTTGTTTAAATGTTCCGCTATATTTTGAAACTATTTTGTGAGGTTTAGAAGCTGGTTTATGATATTTTTAACATGTTACAGTATCTTTAATGAAATATGGAACGAAATTGGTGTTTTATTCCTTTTGAAGTTCTTAAAATAAATTGTTTTGTTTAAAAAGGGCATGTCATGTGTTCGGTAAATTGCCTGGTTGGATTTTATGTGTGATGTGTTATTTAAAAATTATTTGTTTGGATTTATAAATGAATTGGAAGAATTATAAATGGTATTTATGGGTCATTATATGGATTTACAATTTTTATTTGTTTTTAAAAACAATTGGTTTTTGGTTTACAACATGTTTTGCATCGAGTCGTCAGAAAATGGTCCGTTTCACATCCTTATGAAAATGGTTGTGGTTTGAATATTTAACCTGTGTATTTTAAGGGATTTATAAATGTGGTTTTCTGATTTAAATGGTGTTTATACACCTCCTTAATAAAATTTAAATGAATACCTTTTTCAAAAGTTTGTTTTGGGAAAGGCTTAAAGGAACATTTGGCATTTTGTTTAAACAAATGGAATCCATGTGTATTTTCTGTTCTATCTTTTGTGACCATTTTATATTCCTGAAATTGATTTATTAATTGGACTTTGGGCTTCCAAATCTGGTTTGTTATGTTATTGATGGGTTTATGGTCTTAAAGGAGTGTTTTTGAATGAATTTTATGTGCAAATCCTCAATACACTCCTTGAAATTGTTTTACGAAAATATTTAGTGGTTTGTTGATTCGTGAATGAAATGTGAAGAAAGTTTGTGGGATGTTTGTGTATTTATTTTTTGGGAATGGACTTTTGATGTGAAATGTGTATTTGATAATATGTGCAGCTTGATTTAGCACTAAAGGGATTCCCAGGTATCTAGGTGGGCGGACGTGTACTAGTATGCTAGTAATTCTGTGGGGTTTGGCCCCTGTTTCACGTAGAAAGTTTGACGATGACAACATTAACTAAAATATGATGATGATGATGTTGGGAGACCACTAGGTTATGGGTATTCTCCTTACTATTGGCTCATGTTCACGAGAACAGATATTTATTATGGTTACTTTCACCAAGATACGAGGTACCTGGGGCTCACAACTAACTAGTGCCGAGGGGTGTTCCCATGACTTGTGATCATTGGATATTTTGTACTCACCGTCGGTATACGGTGTGTTTGGTTGGTAAATTCAGTAGTGTGTGTGATTTATTTAAAAGTTTAAATTCTTTAAAACAACCCTCTTGAAAACTATTTGCATTTTGAAGTTGAACCTCTTTGAAAATTGTTACTAGCATTCTTGTTTATAAAAAATGCAAGTTTTATTCTAGTAATTTGTTTTATATAGCTTGGTATATCATTTGGAAAACATACCTTAATATAACTTATTTAAAAATTGAAATTTATGTTTCTTTTATTTTAAAGGATGTGCATTGGGAATATATTATCAGGCTAACCTACTGAGTTTTAATACTCATGCCTATAGTCTTCTTCTATTTTTAGCCCTTGTGCAGGTTTCAACTTGAGTTCGATCCTCTTGGGCGACGTGTGATCATTTTTTTTGGAGAGTGACCAGCGGGGTCACATGGAGTTAGTTGGTTATCAGGTTTGGTCAGTTGAGTTGTTGGCTTAGTTGTACTTTCAGTTTTTTGTACAAATAATGTTCAGTTCAATTTTTATATAAATGTATTTTGGGCTGTCCATTTCTTTCCGCTGTTTGTTTGATTTTTCATATATGGGCGAAATCGTTACCTTGTGTACTCTATTGATGCCCTTGGTGCTTGTCTCCATACCGGGAGGATCGGGAATGCCTCTCGGGACTTGTCGCAAGCTAGCTTGGGTGACCGGTTTAGGGTCGACCCGGACTGGTTCGTGACAAATTTTACCCATGATTTAATTTTTACAAACTTTTTTGTAAATTAATATTTTTGTCATTTTCTAAACAAGGCCTATTTTTATTTTGTAAAAAATTTAAAAATAACCTTTATTTTAATGTGTACGACATGAAAAAAATTTCCCACTATAATGAGCACTTAATGTTTTAAATAGTAAATTATAAGTTTTAGTGGTTATTTTCAATGAAAATTATTTTTGAAACATATTTTAAAATTTTAGTTTTAAAATTATTTTCAAATTGAAAATGTTATTTTCCTCAAGAATGTTCTAATGAAATTTTTATGGTATTTATATTCTTAAAAAATAGAAAAAAATTATTATAAATATCATCCACAGAGGATGATATGTTTTATTGATACCATCCTTATTATTTATCTAGATATTTTATGAGTAGTTTGACCAGGGAACATATGGAAATTGTCTTTCTTGATTAATTTTTGTAGTCATCAAATTTCCTTTCATTTATTCACATTCGTGTTATAATTAGACATTATATCTCACAAAAATATCAGTATTATTTATCATGGATATAATTATTCATTAAACTATATATCATTTCTATATATGTTATTTTACTTTGAAAGTTATATGATTGAATGGGGGAATTAATGTTAATCTATATTCCTTAATTGATATAGAAATTTAATGATAACGAATATTATTCATGAATTAAATTTATCATTTAATATATGTGGAATTAGTTGGACATGCAAATATTGGTGGGGCATGATTATAGATCACCCCTTAATGCATTTGTAGTACTATAGGACAAATCAGTTAGATAAACTTAGTTAAATGGATTTCTTATGTATATCCACCCATCAGTTTTAAACCGTCTTGTGCAATGTCTTGAAAATATAGGCATCACGATTCCTGAGATCATGATGTCTAATAATTAATCATTTCATTCATTAAGAATTTAATTATTATTATCCATGAGATCTTTACAATGATATTATCTTTAGATGTAGTTCATTCTCAGTTATTGATTAAATAGAAGGCGTGTTTAGATATTTACCTTTACATATTTATTATTCCTTATCTAATCATGATATTCAATTTATTGATTAATTGGAATGTGTGTTTAGATATTTACCTTTACATATTGATTTTTCCTTATTTATTATTCTTCATTTACTCGTGACAACTTTTGATTTACGTAACTCTTACTAAGTATTTGAGAACACCCTTATTTTTTTCCTTTGACAAGAATATAAGATGTGTAATAATAATGATATAGAATAATATTCTAGTGGAAATAATGATATTCTAAAAAAATAATTATGTTATAATTTGTGTATTCAAATGTAATATGAGAATCATATATGTATCTAGTTTACCAAGACTACTAAACTATTCATTCATTCTAGATGTGATTCATTTTATCGTATTACAATGTAATAATGCAGACACCATCTCTGAGTTACTAGGATTGTGGTAATTATAGTTGGTAACATAGGAAGTTTAGTAGAAACCCTGAGAACTAGATTTTGGAAAATAAATATTACATAGTAATTACCTTATTATTGACTTTGATGATATGTAACGATCTAAAATTTTATACATAAAATTACCTTTGTGGTTAAATTAAATTCCTTATTAAGCAGTGAAGTTATAGAAAACACATGTACATATTTGTTTTTTTGGAATATTATATCCTATAAAATTTTAAATACTATTAAGCATCATAACCGTTGATCATATAGATACTGAACTGTGACCTTATGATTAGTATATATAAAGGGTTATGATAAATCCAATTGATACTGATAAAGGAAGTTATGACCTTAACTAGTAGGATCATACCCTTTGAAGCTCATTTATTAGAGCTTATGAAGGAGATGGTGATGTGGCCTTTTTATCTCTTATTTTTCCACATCATTTTTCATAATTAATTATCTTTTTTTCTTAAAATAATTTATTTTGTTGAATGACTAATCATTTTTATCATTTTATTTTAAATTATCAAAAATGTGTTTTTTTGTTAAAATTTGTATTTTATTGTTTATTTTAGTCTTTTTGAATAATTTAAAATTAATTAATTAGTTCTTTATTAACTTCCAATTTTTATTCTCGTGCTTCTGTTTGAATTATAGTTTTTCATTTCAATTATTTTTATTCATTCATTATTTCATTTTTCATTTTTCAAAATTTTAATTCCATTTTTTTAATTCATTCTCTTATTCCATTTATTCGTTATTTAATTATTTTTAAATTTAATAAATATTAATCAATTTAATAAATCTTTTTATTTATTTATTTTAATTAATTATTTTGTAGTTAATTTATTTTCTTTTGTTTTTATTACTTTTAATTAATTCACAAATTAAGTCAATTAATTCTTTTATTTTGAAAATAAATAATTTTTCTTGGTTTTAATTTAATTAGTTTTTTTCATTATTATTTGTAAAATTTATTTATTAGGTTTTTTTTTTCAGACGAGTGCTACTATCTCTAACCAATGATATCACAACTCTAATACTGTTTCACATCTGTTATCACCAAGAAAAGAGCGTCCATTATCGTCTACCACCTCCAGCTTTCAAACTCCCCAACAACCATTTTCCAGCATCTACCGGTGCAATGCATCCACCACTAACTTCACCTTGCCACCGCTTTCAACTAACTATCCTTAATGGTAGCACAGATCCACCACCATCACCTACTCACAGTCCAACATTGGAATCACTTCACACCTTATCCACCACCATTACCCAATGGTAGAAGAATCCACTATTGTGACCCAAAATAGGGCATCCACTGTTGCCTATGCAAATCCACCACTCACCCTGCCACCACCAATATATTTGCACCATCTACCATTTTCTTCATCAGTAGCTCTAAGATCCACCATTCCTAGTTGATCCACTATTCTCCCGTCCACCTCTCATGCTACCTTGGACTAATGTAGATGCAAAACGAGCCACTACTATATCCATTTGAAAAATAGAACCAACTGAAAGCTAATGCTAAAATTTCCTCATCAGCTGAAGTCATTCGAGGTCACCAAATCCGAAAGCGGGGATGCTCGTACTTCCAAAGAGTGAACCGACTACTGCCCCATGGATTTCTATTGAATCCAGGTTGAGCCACCTTCCTTCTCCTATCAAGTTGAGAACACATCCCTTCTTTAATTTCCATACTTATAATATATATATATATATATAATAGTTTATATAAACAATATATTTAATTTTAAATATACACATTTATATAATAATAAATTTATATATATATTTTTATAGATTTATAATAATTATTATAACTTTTATAATAATATATTTATTATTAATATTAATAGGTATATAAATATACATGTACATATTTATATTTATGTATATACTCAGTAATTAGGTTTCATATATATATATAAATATAAATATTTATAATAATTAAAAAATATGTACTCAAATGTCATTATGTTCGAGCCCCTATTGGAATTTGGGTAAATTAGATCTGCATAGTGTTTGACATTTTTTTTTCTGATTTATTATCAGGTGAGAAGATTATAATGTCAGATCATGGGGAAAGGGAGATGATCATGGTCTCATAACTTCACGAGGAGTGTAGTTTGTTGAAGAAGTGATGATTGAGTCACTAAAGGAATACAATTTACAGTGAACTAACACCACATAGATGTCGAGGATAAGCAGTTATGAGTGATGACTATGAGGGAACAAGAAAGGCACACAATTATTTTCTATTAAGAGGAAACCCATTCAAGAACCATCCCTCTAAATCAATCCAATCATCCTATAATCACATTCACTAACCATAGCATAGAAAATTGAGACTTTGAAACTGATTTAGGAGCAGGAATCAAAATTTAGGCTGGTGGAGGAGATAAATCACACCTAAGATGTTTCTTCACCTATTTATTCTCATTATTTTCATTTATGTTTTCACAAGAATGCATAGTTAATTATATTAGGGTAATCTATATGGGATAAAATAATAATCTTTTTATCCATTATGCTTCTATTAATACTTTAATTTAGTGATTTTTTGTAAGTTTTATGTTCTTTTCCATTTAATTATAATAATTATTTATCACTACTCAATAAACTACATCTGAGGATAATTATTTCTTTTCAACTTGTACCATTGATCTAAGTATATAAAATTGGGAAAAAGTAATTTCATCTCTTCTCTATAATGAACAGATTAATTAATTGGTTAAGATCAAAAGATCAAAACTCAAGAAGATTCATAGAGATTTGGAAGTTCACAAAAGCAATAGCTAATTTAATCTTCTTCATTTATCAAGAATTGGATAATTAGATTAATTTGAGTAGAGTAGGAGACCATGTTTTCATCAGTTCAAAATAGTTCTAGGACCCTAATTTATCCATGGAATATCTTTTCTCTCTTTTTTTGTTCTCCCTATCACTTCTACCCTTTTCACCCTATAAATCATTTATTTCTTGTGTTTTTTGTTTTATTTTGTTGTTTTTGTTTCCTTGGAGTGAAATATCATTTAGAATTCCCTATGGTTTGACTGTTGTTATGATAATACTAGAGTAAATAGGTTATAAATATTAAATTTTTATGAGTCCAAAGACCACATGGTTAAATTTTGGAACAATTTTCATGAAAGGAATGTGTGATCAAGGAAAAAAACACAAATAAAAATATATAAAAAAAAAACAAAAAATCTTGAAATCTAAAAAATTAAAAAACATAAAGATTGTACAATTTTTTTTCTCAAATCCGTTTTTACTGAAACTGGATGCACATAAGGTCTTATAAGTTAGAATTGAAAAATTTAGTATCCAAAATCAAAAAACACTTTTCTTTTCTTAGAAAATAAAATAAAATTGAAATAAAAAATCTATAAAACTTTTATTTTGGAAGAGCTAAAAATAAAAATATCAATTTTCTACAAATTTTAGTTTTTTCCCTTAAGAGACCTAGAATTAGGGAGTTACAAATTACAATAGTGTAAAAAAATCCATCTTGTATCAAGTTGTCTCCTAGTTCTAGGATCTATGAGATAAATATTCTTATCTCTCTCAGCTTCCTTCATTCAATGGTCTTTCATTAGAGGACTCATTATAGTTTATGAGTGATTTTTAAGGTTCTATATAGAAATTTCCTTTATGAGATTTGAGTGAGGAGTTGTTTTGGTTGATAGTGTTACCATTCTACCTTAAGAGTAGGTCTATAAAATGGTTCCAAAAATTGGATAAAGAAAATTTTGAAACCCCAGATGATCTCTTCAATGCCTTTGTATACAAATTTTACCCTAGGGACACCACTGTAGAAGTGAGGCACACAATATTAGGGTTTTTACTAGATAAGAGAGAATATTTCAAAAAGAATTGGATAGGTTTAAAAGTATTATTTGGTAGATTACCAACCATAAATTGGATCCCCGTATTCTCATAGATACTTTTTATAATTCTCTTACCACTTATAATCAGAATTTGGATGATAAATATTGTGGGGGTGACTTCTATGATTTAACTGATGATGATCATAAATAATTATTTGAAAAAATGTCTCAAAAGTACCAGAACAAGTACTTAAGAAAGGGAGTCACCCATAAAGTTGAAACAAACCCCCAAAGATTCTATTGTTGATTATTGAGTTCTTAGGGAGCAGTGCCATGATTGTGGGATGTTAGGTCATACTCCAAGATACTTCCCTAACATTGACCTCCCTATTCAAATTGGGGAGAATTACTAATTCATTTATTATAGAGATTGGAATCAAGGGGAAAATGATCCATTTTCTAATCAATACAATTCTGGATAAAAAAATCACCACAACCTATCTTGGAAAGAGAAAGTTTTCATTAAACAACCCATTACCACAAATAACCTACCACAACCTAAATATTTTTTCCAAAATCCATGTGGGGATATGTAATCCAATTCTCAAGGGGAATTAAAGGGGATATTCCAATAAGTGTTGTGTGAGATCAGTTCGCTAAGGAAAGATACATACACTAGTATTCATTATATATAACTTGAAATGGATCAAATGGATTGGGACCTATGTGGTTGAGACAAGGGAAAGCTTCCCATCACTATAGATGCTAATCCAAGGGATATTGTGATGGATATTACCAAAATATCCATAATTTAAACCCATGAAAAAGTAAATTAGAAACATAAGGAAGATAAAAAATGATGAAAATTTAAAATATGATAATGAAAATACAGAAAACTCCCATTCTATAAATCTAGACAGTTTGGACCAACCTGAAAAGAATGTTGTACCGACACCTAAACAATACAAATAACCAAGGAAAATTTAGTGGGAAATTATTAAATTGTGGAAGAAAAAAGTTGGGTTTGAGGAGAAGGTGACCAATCATCCCATTTTGAAACACTATTCCCCTCCCATTATCTTCCTTAAAAGTGTAAAAAAGATTAATGAAACTGAACACCTGAGATTCTTAAAAATGATTCAAACTTTTAACCTCAACATGCCATTTTTGGAAGAATTAGATAAAATTCCATCATATTTAAAATTAATTAAGTGTTTTGTTTTTAACAAAAATTATAGGAAGAAATTAGATACCATCAATCTTAATGAGGAGTGTAGTGCTGTTCTTTTGATAAAGTTTCCTCTAAAGTTGAAGGGACCTTAATTTTTTTTATTCAATGTCGAATAAGAGGATGTGAGAAACTTAATTATTTGTGCGATTTAGGAGTGAGTATTAAATGGATTCCTTAATTATTTTTTAAAAATACGAGCCTTAGGGATATGCAACCAATTGCTACTTCTCTTCAGATCACTGATAGGTCACTCACTATCCCCTATGGAAGGGTGGGTGACTTATTAGTTAGTGTATGAAAACTTAAAATACCCATAAATTTTCTAAATCTTGATTTATAATGTGATGATGGGGCCTTAATCATATTAGGTATACCATTCCTTGATATTTGAGGTGCTATCATCGATGTGTCTAGAAGAAATATTAACCTCTAAGATATGGATGATATGGAGTGAATATTGGTTTTTTAAAATCCTAAACATGAGTTTTTTTAAGAACAAATTGATGTTGATGAAAATGAGTGTTTTAAAATTGAGGTTAGACCTGAGTATGGTTCTTTACCTCTAGAGGTCACATAGATAATTATTAACCATCCCATTGAATGTTTTATTCATGCTTCCACTCCTTCCCCTCATCCATCGACTGATGAGGTGATTATTTCCCTAGAACCCATTCTGGAGTTTTAGTACTAATTTTTTCCAGATCTATATGAAACTATTTTCAAAAGTTTCCCTTTGGAATTTGAATGTTTGAAAGTTCCTAAAGTTGTGGAGGGTTATGTTTTAATCCCCCCCAGAAAACTTGATTGTGCTCATTATAAGCAAGTGTATTTCCTTGAAAAATTCTTAATTATTGAGTTTAGTTATTTGTGTGAGGAATTCCAACTAGAACATGAAAGGTTTACATCATTAGAGTCTTCTTTGGACATTGGGAAATATCTTTTGGAAGCTAAATATTGTTCCTTCAAATGAGATTATTCCATGTTATCTGATTTAAAAGATTTTTTAGGAATATTATTTGGAATTTTGAGGAGTTTTTCGTTGGGTTTGATCCTTTTTATGGGTTTTTGGAATCATATAAATGTTGGGGAAGATTGGGTATAATTTTTGATTCAATAAGTTATTTTTCTAGGCTATTGTTTAACTTTGTAAGATATGAGGAAGTGGTTTTCAAATGTCAAGTTGAGCTGGATAACATGTTACCTAATGTTGTGTTGGAATATTTTTGGAGATTTTTTTTCTTTCTATGAAAGATGAATATTTATAGATAGATCCTACGATTAATTCCTTATAAAATAGTTATTTCTAAACCATTGATAATTCACCCCTATTTAATAATCATGGTTAGAAATTTATAGGGGCTTGAGTCCAGATGAAGAATTTAAATTCAGTACTACATAGGAGGCAACCCATGATTGTCTTATTTTACTATTTTAATTTTCTTTTTAAATAAATTCTCCTCCCTCAATTGTTTGTCGATCTAAATTTATGAACCATTATTTTTTGGTTTTCATTATCATGTTATTATTTTTGTTTTATATATTATTGTTTAAAAGTGTTGGGTATGAGTTATCATTAGTTGAATATGGTATGCATTTGGTGGTCCCAATTGGCAGGAATAAATTTTTCCAGTGGCAGACCCATTTAGAACTTCATAGAAAAAGAAGCTGCAAGTTGGAGAACACCTGATAAAACTTCCCTTAACTCAAACTATAGTCAATTTTAAATTTTGATTTCTATTACAAAATCTCATGTTAATCTATTCATATTATTGGAGATTCATATTTTCAACCTGATCAATTTTTTATTGGTTCAAGGGGAGGTTAGAATTGTATTGTTCCAAATTGAAACAATCTTATAAATATTTGGGTAGTAACTATTTAAATTATTTCTAATCTGTCATAGTGCTAATTTTGGTTTCATATACTTCACTATTTTAGGTTTTTTACTGAATTTGTTTCTTGCATGATGCATTTATGGCTTTATTTATAGTCATTATCAATTATTGTTTGTAATCATATTGTCACTGAATGCTCTATTTTCTACTCTATTGCAAATCATTCTTGAAATCACCTATTACATTAACACTTTTAAAAATAAATTTCTATGCTATATTTGTAGGAAATGGGAAATATATTCCCTTTTTTTCATTGATGTAACTTGTTTATGTTTGATTTTATTGTTGAAAATTTTTGTTTGAGATTCCCTATTAACCCTAAAAACAAATAAATTTGCTTTATTGATAATATTCTTCTGTTTTTAACCTCAATGATTTTCTTGTTTCTCCCTTCTTGATATTCAGTAATGGGGTCATTTATTAGTTTTAAGTATGTGGGAGGGGTCTTAATTAAGCTAAATTTCTTTTCACAATAAACACATAAAAACCGTTAATTTTTTTCAAGTTGCCTCCCTTTCAGGTTGTAAATACATTTTTTGTTTGTAAATAGAATCATAATATGTTAAAATAATAAAAAAAACAAAAGAAAAAATACAAATAAAATTCATTGTATTCTTAATAAGTGACAAATACATTCAATATTGAGGGATTTCAAAGTGTTTGAAATTGAAAGAATTTCATGATTATTTTGTTTTTGTGACCCCACTATATTTTTGGAAGTTAAATTTAATAATTAAGTAAGGGAATGTGATGGGATAGAAATTTATTGAATTTTGATCTTAACTATTGAAAAATATAAATTTGAACTTAAACCTAGGGGAAACTCTCTTTTTGAACAAACACTTTAGGGAGACAACTCAAATGATAATCAAATAAGTCCTTTGAAACTGGAGTAAAATGAAAAATGGGATCCCATGATGGGTATTTGAAATAAGGGTCCTGGGTTCATTTTTGTATTTAAATAAAATCTATTTTGAAATTCAATAGGTGATTTTCTTAAGAAATATGGCTGGGAAAAATTTAATATAAAAGGGCATGGTCAAAAATGATCTCAATTAGGTAAGGAGAATTTTGAAACCAAATGAAGAATGGGAAAATTAATTTATTTAATTATCATTTGTGTTTAATCAATGAAGGTATGAAAAAATAAAAAAATTAAACAAATATGGATCTTCAATTTATGGAACCTAGGAAAGAGTGATTATTTCCGATGTCTCTTGTTAAAATTTGAGTTGAATTTTTATCTAACTTGTCTCAATCCTGGATTCAGAACCCATGTTGAAATGAAATAAGGTAGTTAGTAACATTTACATAGGAGACATTATTTTTCAATATTTTGAGGGATTTTTTTATCTCCTTTGATTTTAGAGTGTATTGGAACATAAGAATGATGATATTTTTATTTGTTTTTATAATTAAATAAAATGCATCGAATTGCTTGGGAGTGAAATTGATTAAGTGTTAGGGAGTTTGATGTGACCTTTTTATGTCTTATTTTTTCCACATTAATTTTCATAATTAATTATCTCTTGTTATTAAAATAATTTATTTCATTGAATAACTGATCATTGTTGTATTTTTTATATTAAATTATTAAAATTTATATATTTTTTTGTTAAAGTTGGTATTTTATTTTTTATTTCTGTCATTTTGAAAATTTTAAATTAATTAATTAATTATATACTAACTTCCAATTTTTATTCCTATGATTTTGTTTAAATTATATTTTTCTATTCCCATTATTTTTATTTATTCGTTATTTCATTTTTTGTTTTTTAAATTTTAATTCCAATTTTGTTTTTTTAATTCATTCTATTATTAAATTTATTATTTATTTAATTATTTTCAATTTAATAAATATTAATATTTTTGATTAATATTTTTATTTAATTGTTTTGTTGATTTCATTATTTTGTAAATAATTATTTTTCTTTTTTTTATTACTTTCAATTGATTCATAAATTAAATTAATTCATTCTTTTATTTTAGGAAATAAATAATTTTTATTTGTTTCATTTTAATTATTTTTTTATTTTTTATTTGTAATATTTATTTATTAATATTTTTTCATGCAGGTGCTACTACCGCTGACCAATGGTAGCACAATTCTGCTACCATTGCACATCTGCTACCACCAAGAATGGAGCATCCACCGTCACCTACCACCGCTAGCCTTCAAACTCCCCAGTTACCATTGGATATCATCTACCGGTGCACTACTTCCACCTATACCTTCACCCTGACACCGCCTGCCACTTCTACTCCACAATGGTAGCACAGATCCACCACCATCACATACTCACAATCCACTATTCGGAGCACCCCATAAATCATCCACCACCCATACCCAACAGTTGAAAAATCCACCGCTGCAACCCAAAACTGGGAAACCACCGTTGTCTCTGCGCATCCACTATTCAAACTGCCTCCTCTAGTGGACTTCCACTATCTACCATTGTATTCCATTGATAACTCAAAAATTCACCATTCTCCTATCCACCCCCACCATAGATTCAAAACAAGCAACCGATGCGGCTAATGGTTACACCGAACCGCCCAAAATCCATTACTGAAATGATTTTGCTGGCTGAATTCATCTGAGGCCACCACATAATATGGAGGATGTTCCCACACCACCGACCAATGAACTGACGACCACCCCATGGCTTCCTCTAGAAGCTAGACCGAGTCCCCCCTACTCAAGTCGAACTGAGACCCCCCCTCTTTAATTTCTTATAATTATATAATATTTAATAATAATAGTTTATATTAATATTATATATATATAATTATTAATATACACATTTATATAATAATAAGTTTATATATAGTTTTGTATATTTATAATAATTATAATAAATTTTATAATAATATATTTATTATTAATATTAACAAGTATATAAAAATTCATGTACAAATTTATATTTATGTATATAATTATTAATTAGGTTATATATATATATATATTTATAATAATATAGAAATATGTACTCGAACATCAACATGTCCGAGACCCTATTGGAATTTGGTTAAATTAGAGCTATAGAGTGTTTGGAATTTTTTATTATGATTTCTTGTGAGGTGATTGGATTTCAAGAGGAGATTATGGGGAAATGAAGATGATTTTGGTCACATAACTTCATGAGGAGTGCATTTTTTTAATAAGAAATGCTCGATTCACTGAAGGGTCGTGATGTATAGTAAAGTACCTCTATGTGGAATGCGGGGATAAGTAGTTATAAGTGGTGATTGTGAGCACACATGTGAGGTTTATAGAGATTTTTTTATTAAGAGTAAAACCATTTGAGAAATATCCCTAGGTATCAATCCGATCATCCTATCATAACATTCACCAACTACAACATAGATAAAAGAGTTAAGTTAATTGAGTAGGGAGAGGGAATCAGAACCAGAGTTGGAGGAGTAGAGAAATATCACTAGAGATGCTTCTTCCCTCTTTCTTCTTGTTCTTTCCATTTTTTTTTCCTAAGAATGTGTAGTTAATTATATTAGGGGAATCAATCTGGGATGAACATGTCAAATTTTTATCCATTCTTCTATCATTAATAATTTATTTCAGTGCATTTTTTTTTCATCTTCGATGTTCTTTTCTATTTAGTTGTGAGATTCAATTCACACTACTAAATAACTGACAGGTGAGGGTAATTATTTATTTTCACCTTGGATCATTGACTGAAGTACCAACAATTGGAAAAGGTCAATGTATATATTATATATAATGAATTGATTAGGGTTAAGATCTAAATATCAAAACTCAAGAAGGTTCATCGAGATGTGGAAGTTCACTGAAGAGAAAACTTTGTGAATCTCCACTATTACTTAAGCACTGGATAATTGGATTAATTTGAGTAGATTATGAGACCATATTTTCATCAGTTTAAAATAGTTCAAAGACCTTAATTAATAAATTAACTATCTCAACTCTCGATTTTTATTCTCCTTTCAACTTCTATTATTTCACCCCGTACATCATTTTCAGTTTATTTTTTTTTGTTTTCTTTTTTTTTTGTATTGATTTGGATGAAAGAATCATAAAGCCTTCCTTATGGTCTGACCCTTCTTACCATAATACTAGATTAAGTAGGTTATAAACATTAAATTTTCACGACTCCAATGAAATCATGGTTAGATAACATCTCTAGAGTTTTCTATTGACAAAGTTGAAGAAAAGATTCAAAAACTAAATAATGAGAAAAACTGTTTGTGAGATAATTTGAAACTCATCAAGATCACGACCCAAACCATGTTCACTGAACCACCCTTAGAAAATATCATCATCGCACAACTTACACTTTGGGAATTCATTGGTGTAATAAAGGGATATGTATCTCTGCCATAACAGAATGAACATGTATATTTTATTTTCTATGAAAAAATTATTATATTTGTTCCTTAATAATTTTACTTTATAAATTATAAAATAATGGGTTTGATAAAAATTAGATTTCAACACGAAAAACTCATATTATATTTTTGGGGTAGTAAGAAATTTCAATTAAGACATTCCTTTTGAAGAATTCATGAACTTTAAAAATAAATTATATTTTTATAAAATATTAATATTCAATAATATTTATTAAGTATAGTTGATAATATAATTTTATGAAGTGAAAAATTATTTTTATAATGGAGAGAAAACTATTTTTGTCAAAAAATGAGTATTTTTAAATAAATAAGGATTTTAATTTAAAAAAATAAATTCCCATTTTTATATATTTATTTGGATAAAATAAATACTATTTTTTGGATTTAGTATATGAAAATTATCCAATAGTGATTTTTTTTTATAATTTTCAAAGGTGAATTTTTAGGTAAAAATTCAATACAATACAAATATATGGTATATATTTTGACATCATAATGAACCAAAAGTGATGAAATATATTTCATAAAATTTATCCACAAACAAATATATATTTAACCTTTAAAATAATTTGTAATTAATATAAGTTTTTTCATATGATAAGTGGAGAATGACATCCTAAAATTTTGGTATGGTAGAGATTATGTGATTTTTCCTAGAAATAAATCCCTATCCGGATACTACAAGTGGATGTGGTTATGGAACATATGTACCTAAAGGTAGTAACTCTAAAAAATAGACTTCCTCTTGAATATAGAAAAACTTTATACACAAATATGGGGCTTACTACACACCTTGTCTAATACTCCTGAGGGACATGATTTGGATGATTCATATTTTCTTTACCTATCATTATAAAGGATTCGAATAGATAATGACAATGAATGAACTATATTAAACCAAAGGTGTCTAATATTGAAAGTGTTTCATGATTTAGACATCTTAAAAATGATAATATGGTTTTCTCCCTATGATTATTGTTACATACACTATGTTTTTTGGTTTTAATCAATAGTTAAAACCTGATGGAATCATGTTAAAATTTAAATTAAAGGAAAATATGGTGACTATGAGAAACCAAATGGGACGATGAAAAGAGTGAAATATATAGTGATTATTTCTATTAATTTATCCCAAATATAATTAACAACCTATACCTTAACCAACTCGCAGAATCACCAAATAGGAGGATAACATTCACTAAGATATTGAGTGGTGGAAACCATAAAGGAAAGAAGGATCAATTTTATTCAGGTTAGAAATGTGTAAATAGATTCACAAGAAGGTGTATCAAAATAAAAAGAACATGTTTAATGTGTGTAAAATAAGGGAATAATGCAATGAATGTTTTAGAAAAAATTAAGAGTGTTATGGAAGGAAATAAATTTCATCATAAGGATCCATTTGTAGTTCATTATCTTAAATTTGGGGAATATCGGTTTTACCCAATTCAATTACCTCTTATAAAGGTTAAAACCTAGTAAAAGAAAGGGACTATATTGAAATAGAATTATTGATGTATTTATGAATTTGGATTCAGGAATTAAATTTCATAAGAATTTTTTTGCTAATGGTATTTTGGTTATAAGAATCATGAAACATTTAAGGATTGAGTAAAATTTTAGAAGTGTATATGTATTCATTAACTTTAAAGTTATGGATACCAACATGGGTTGTGAGTTTAAGGTTTTTCATAAGTTCCATGTCTTAAAAAACCTTTTAGAAACTTTGTGTTATGGGAATATGAGATGATTAAATATATTTTTGGAAAATATTTTTGAGAATACTACCACTATTTTAGTATATAAAGGAAGAATGCCTTTAAATTTTTTTGGACCTAAGATTAAAGGTATTGGAAAACTTTAAGTTTTATATTATATTTGATTTTATAGTAATTATTGGTCATCAAAATTTTGGAATGTTATAAGAATTATATTAATATGGTTTTAGAAAAAGAAAAATCGATATGTCGGGTGACAACCTATCACATATGATAAAGGTCATGGGGTCTGAATCCACAACTAAAAAATGATAAGGGTTTAACACCTACCACTAGAGTACATGATGTTCTAGTTAATATTTCATTTATTACTTAAATTAATTTATGGGTAAATATTAATTATGAACCAATGGTGTTACAATTTAGCTTTAGAGATTAATAACTTTTGCTAACCATTTTGGTTTTGGAAAATATTTAGAAATATGAAGAAAAACACATGACCCTTTTATGGATCTTATGACCCATTAAAATTTAATTTTAGTGACTCCATCATAAAGATTCATTTTGGATATTCATTTCTTGGAGTAATAGATGAAGTTAAAATTTATAAAAGCACAACCAAAGGATGAAATTGTGCTTTTGAAATAGAAAAATGTTAAGTAATTACATTTCCTTATATTCCTAGGAAGTAAATGAATTACTCAAATTTAGGAAAAGGATATTGAAACTAAAATTTTATCCTTTTAAATTTATATTTTATGAATCAGATGGCCTTTTAAATCATTAAAAATTTATGGGTTTTAGGTCTTTAACTTTCCATTTATCATTCACTTTCTTATGATCAATGATCTCTATCACTCTTTATAATTATTTATGCTTTTCTTAGAAATCCATATCTTTACTTCATACTTATATTCTCCTACTTGGAAACCTATTTATATGTTATTAAATATAACCTTTCATATTTATCTTTCCCTCTTTTAATAGAAATTTTTTATTAACCCTTTTACAATGTGTGTTTTCAACAAATGAACTTTCAAATTTCAAACCCTTTATTTACAAGTGAAAGTTCAAATTGTGAGGATAAAATTTGTTGAATGTGGAGAGAATATAACACCCTTATATTTGAAAATAGGAACATCAAGTAAGATAACATATATAACATGAAACACCAATATTATATGTGAATGTTACACCTTGATACTTTATGATATACGTATTTTTAAATAAATTTTATCATACACCGACCATAGTTTTTCTTTAATTTTATTCTTCTATTGATGTTGGATACTTGATTTGTGGTATGGGTTGAGATTAAGGAAATATTCTTTGAGTTTTGGAGATTTTGGGTGATTTTTGTCCCTGTGGATGTTTTTAGCATAGTTTGGCCCAAACTGTGTGAGGCTAGGGAGAAACCATGTGGCCTCCTTTTGGTATCAGGGATAAAGCACACAACTTAAACGTGGTTAAAATTAACCTCAAGGTAGGTATGTAAAGAGGATTTATAATTTTACATAACCATTTTTAATGGTTTGTGGATGGTTTTCCAAACCATTGGATGATCCTGTGCTTGTGTCCTCCTCTTCCATTAGGTTGTGGACGATTAGTGCACATTTTGAAAAATGGTGTGACCAAACTGTGCGACCTACTAAGTTCCTTAAAAACTTGAATTCACATGTTTTCTCAACCCTAATTAAAACTATTTTCAGGTTTATCCTCCCCCTTTCTTTATTTGGACTCATGAAGGTGATCCCAAACCCCATTCCCTTGGTTCCTCCTCCTCCCTTGGTGCTCCTACTTCCAATATAGGAAAGTTATTCTTGATTTTTAGGTGTTTCCTTTATCTTACCCTCTTCCTCTCTTGGATATTAGTTCTTACTTTGTGTGTATCCCTCTTATAAAACCCTAGGTTGAGGGTTGGATAATGTTGGTTGTGTGTATAGTCTATCGATCATAGTTATTCCTTCCCTTGGAGTCTTATTTTATTCTCATATAATTTAGGTAGGTGTTTCCATTATTTTTCATTCCAAAACATACCATTTATGCTTGATCTTTCCTAGATTTCTTTTAAAATGTTTTAATCATACTTGTGATGTGATTTTTGGATGGATTGTGGTTCTCACATGTTTTAAATTTGGTAAAAATGGGTTTTCCAAGGTTTTCTATAACTATGCCTATATACATGTATATACGACGTTTTATGAAATATAAATTGATATTTAAAAATTATGTTGGGTGATTTTTGATTATGTTTTTCCTTGGTTATTTTTTGGTAACATGGTTTCTTGTGAATTGGGTCTTTTGAGGGAATTCTGATGCCTTTTTGGTTTGGTACTTATGTGTGGATTCTTGTGTTATGTTTTTTTACTACTTGTTATTCTTTAATTAGGACCATTGGTACTTTTATAGATTTAAACAAGTGTTCCATTAGATGCGGGATTCCTGTTTGTGTACGGGGTGCACATATGGATAGGCTCACAAATCACGATGGATTTCTATAGTGATGTTCACCTTAAACCATGTACTTCATAACACATTTCCCTTTTTACTATTTTCTTCCTTAACACTATTATTTCCAAATTGTTCTTCTAAAATCCCAATGTTTCCAAAATGTTTACTCAGTTTTTAGTTGAACTCAAAGGTGATTTCAAATGTGTCTTCTAAAGTTTATCCCATTTAGTACCTTGGATGCCTGGTCTAATAAATAAATTAGATCGAAAGGCCTGTTTGTTATCTTCTAAGAATAAGTGGTGTTTTTACCTTGGTTTTGGAAATGGTTTTGGAAATTTAATTAGATTTTTAAATTTTAAAGGCTCGATTGGTATCTTTTGGTTTTTAGGGAAATTGGTTTTAAAGTGATATGATGTGTAGTCTCAATTGACAATTGGTTTTTGGCACTATGTGAGTTTGGCACCCTATAGTCATCCTTCAAAGGAGAGGGTCATCACATAGTTGGTGTCATGGTTTGGGAAATACATGCATGATGGAATATGTAGTTTATTTGTTTATTACAAATGTGTGTTGACCTACCCATTATACTTTATAAAATTATCATGAGATTATTAGAAATAATCTATATGGTTCAGTGATGGTTTCTTTCTAGTCCCGATCAGATGGATGGGTACCCCTGCATTTGTTGATAGGCCATGAGGGAGATTCCACTGGTGGGGATATTTTAGAGCAGCCATGTTGGTTATTGACTATGGAGTTGCACCATATAATAGTAAGTGAGCCTAAACTGAGTACTTATAAGGATTTTTTCTAGATATATTTAGGAAATTCCCATGATTACATATCTGTATGTTCTGTTTTATTTTGTTGCACTTGATTTTTTTTCTCTTCTAGATTCTGCCTGCTTGTACTATTTCCTTTATTTCTAGAATTGGCTCTCTGATCACATATTTTTTTTCTTTTAGGGAATTGGGTTCTTAAACTAGATCATTAAAATTAAAATCTTTTTTTAAAATGGTAAAATTATGTAATGTTTTGAAAACTTGATTTTCCTTGAAGGCTATGTTTGGTTCTTTAAAATGATAAAACATTAATTTCTTACATTTATTTCAAACTAATTTTTATGTAATGTTTTTGGAAAGTACATGCATGGATTATGTGGATATTACAGACTAAGTTTTTTTATGCTCACACCTTATTCCACTCAGATTCAGTAGAACCAAGGTATTTTGAAGTTTCAAGTTATTTTCTAGTATTCTTTTGGAGCAGGCTAGATTAATGGATGGTGGCGACCAAAAGTTCACATGGAGATCTTATTGAGTTATGTTTTATGTTCAATTATATCTTAGTTCCCTATTTATTTACACTATAGTTTTTTGGATCCTTTTTATGTATTTCTTTGTGTTTAGTGTTTATGGATCCTCCTGGTTATGCTATGTGGTGTTTTTAGTTTGTTTTAGTGCTGACAATTTTCTATGGGATAAATCATTCCCAAGTGTATGATTTTTGATGCCAGACACTAGTCACCAGCCCAAGAAAAATGAGAGTGAATCTTAGGCCTTTTTGTGGGTTGGGTTGGGTGTTGGGGTAGATTAAAGACTGACTTGTTTTGTGAAAAATTCAATCTCTTTGATAGCTTGCGATGCAGACAACAAAAAGTTTAAATAAAACACAATATTCTATTAAAATATTATTATTTAAAATGTGATAATTTAAACCTATTACTTTAGTTGGAGGGTATGGATAGGAATAAATAATTGATGAAAATATATATTTTAGATATTTTTATTGGTTATCTATTAATTATATATAAACATAAAAATAATTTGAAATAAAAATAAATGTTTTCTGAAAAATTGTATTTTTCTAAAAGACAGTTTAGTCACGGTTTAGATGCATGATTTAAAATTAATTTTTACCAATTTTTGAAAATTTATTTGATAAAATGAAATTAGTTTTTGAAATAATCACATAAAAATTATATTAAGGGGAATTATTGATATTTTTCTAAAATGTTTCATTTTTTAATGAATTGTGAAAAATATGGATTTTTGTTGAAAACTTCATTTCCATAAATAATTTACAAGGTTAAATCAAATTTTAAATAGTTTTTACAGTAAAATTAGTTCAATTATATTACAATTTTACTAGTTTAGTTCATTTTAATCAATTTCATATTGAATTTTGATATTAAAACCTTCTATACTTATGATAATTTTATCTTTGGAATCCCACTTTTTTGTCGCGTCTACGTGTATAATTTTAAATTGGATTCTTCCAGTTATGTAAATTCTATTTGAAAAAATGGATTATATGTTCATTATAATGATAATTTATATTATAAAATAAGTTCAACTTAATTTTTGACCATTATTAATAGTAAAAACAGTAAAACTTAATCACCATTGTTAAGCTAAAAATGGGTTTACCAGAGGGTTAAACTAAGAAGATAAGGGTTAAAAATAACCTAAAACTTTTCTAAAACCCATTTTATTTACATATATATAACTTATTACCTATAATTTCTGATAATTATCCATTTTGAGTATTTTTTAGGATAAATATATGGGTTTATATGGTTCTTTTCAAAAATTCAATGTGTGTGCTATCCCCCACTTATAAATGGACACTCCCTCTACTCCCCTATTCACAATTCCAAAGCCATTTGATTCAGAAAATCCCAAATAAAATCACATCCTTACTCCACTAACAACATACTAGATCCATTTTTTTAATTATAAATCCAATCTAGAAAGGTTTTTGGTTTAAATCTATTGAAGTTGTCTGAAAAAGAGATAACGTTCTTAAACAAGCATTTTTATTTTATTTCTTCTTCCACCACCTTAAAATATTATTAAACCATTATTATGTAATAACTAAATTATATTACATATTCTGATATTTTATTTTGTTATGTTCATGACCTATATCCATCTCCTCTTCCATTAAATGTGAAATGAAACTGTCAATCATGTGTACGATGGACTACCGCCTCACGAACCAATGTAATTTGTTTTCCATCACCATATTTCAAGGTTAGATATAATGACGGATTTAACACATGCATATGAAATTTATGATATTTTTATACTTATTTAATATTAATATCACATATACCTTTTTAGTTTCCATTTCTTTAAAAATATGATAACGTTGCTCATGTATATAGTGGACTACCGCCTCACGAAGTGTTGTGATTTGTTTTTCACATATGATTTACCTAGAAGGTAATAAGGAACAATTTATTGAATATATGTAATATATTATAAATTATAATGATTATTTAAAATTAATATGTTACTTACTTCCTTTCCCTTTCATCCGGTAAGGAAATGATAATGTCGCTTGTGTATATGTATAGACTACCGTCTCCATGAAGCATTGTGATCCATTCACTATGTTGAAATTTAAATAATGATTATAAATTTATTCAAATGAAAAAAATGATATTTATAAAAATAATATAATTTTGGAGATTATGTAATTATATAATATGTGAAATAACTATAACTTTAATGAAAAAACATACATGATAAAACAAGACAATTAACACCAGAAACAATGAAAATAATGAAATATTATTAACAAAATGGTGGTAAAATGTTATAAGGGGATAATATTTTATATTATAAATATGAATATGGTTTTGGTATAAATTAATAACATGCATAAAACCATTATACAAGAGGTTAAATCGTGTTAAACCTAAAGGAAGTGCGAGGTAAGGGACTTCTTCTTAATTTCCCTTCATTGAGACATATTTTAAATTTATACACCTACTTTCTTTTATATGGTGTATATAATTTCTCTTTGAAATTTTTTATCATAATTACATAATAATTCATGATATTTTAAGTTTCAATTTGAATTATTTAATCCAATTTTATTTTACTTAAAATTTAATAAGGGGTAAATAATTTCATATCTCAATTTCTTTACATTGGGTAATATTACCTTTTCATTGTCTTTGACATTCTAAGATTGAGTGTGTTATATTTTTGAAAATGTTATTCTATATACCCAATTTTATTGTGTACTTATATTTGATACACAAAATCTACTCATTAATTAATTTTCACATCAATGATATGATCCTTTTAAGGGTTTGTTTTACAATATCATTTTAATTGGGATTGTTTATGCCTTAATTTACATTAAAATAAATCATTTTATTATTTTATAATAAAACCATTTAATTTTATTTTACCATGTTTATTTATGAAAATTTAAATAAATGTTACTATTTTCCTATCTTTGGTACTTAAAATTATTGATTAAATTTTTTTAAGAGAATATTCTTCGATCCAAAATCCTTTCTCTTCAAAAACCATGTTTTTTAAAAATGTTTTTTATTTTTTTAACATTATCTAAATTATTTATTAAATAAATTTTTACCCATTTTTTAATTTTTAGAAATTTATTTGAAATTAATCTTCTTGTAATTTTCCAAACAAGTCCCATTTGGATTTTACTGAAAATGTGAAAAGAACATTTTTTTACCATGTACGACATGTACAAAATTTCTTGATATCATGAACAATAAATGTTTAAATTATTAAATTATATGTTTCAAATATTATTTTAAAAGAAAATTATTTTCAAAATATTGTGTGAACTTTTGGTTTTAAAAATATTTTCAATGTAAAAAGAATATTTTCCTTAAAAATGTTTTTCATTAAATTTTACGGTATTTATTTTCATCAATGACATCAAAAATTTATTGTACTTATGATTCACTGTGTATATGTTGTATTGATACCATCCTTATTATTTCTATACATGGTTTACAATCATTTTTACAAAAGAAAGTATTAGTATTATATTTCTTGATAATTTTTTTAATCATTAGATTTCCTTTGAAATATTTACATTCGTGTTATCATTAGACATTAAATTTCCCAAAAATATCTTTATTATTTATCATATATATACTTATTACTTAAACTATATATCATTTCTATATATGGTAGTTTACTTTGAAAGTTATATATTTGACTAGAGAAATTATTGTTAATCTGCATTCCTTACTCGATATGGAAATTTATTGAAAAGGAATATTGGTCATGAATTAAATTGATCATTAGATATATAAGGAATGTGTTGGAAATATAGATATGGGTGGGTCCTATTTACAAATAGTCCCTCTATGCATCTAAAGTCTCATGAGATGAATCAATTGGTTATTCATAATTAAATGGGTTTCTAGTAATACTTACCCATCCATTTTAAACTGTCTTATGAAAGGTCTCAATGGTATTGGGATCATGGTATATGAGACCATAAAATCCAATAATTAAAAATTTTCTTTTTTAAGAATTCAGTTGTTGTTATCCTTTGGATTTTCACAGTGATATTATCCCAAGACGTAGTTCATTCTCAGTTATTTTTTAAATGGAATGTGTGTTCATATATTGAGCTTTCCATACTTATTATGCCTTATCTAATCATGATATTCATGTTATTGACTAAATTTCATGTGTGTAAATATATTTACCTTTCCTTATTGATTATTTCTTGTTTATTTTTCTTCATTTACTCATGATAGATTCTAATTTATGTAACTATTATTGAATATTTAATCTCTCCCTTATTTTCTTTCCTTTACCAGGAATCCAAAATGTGTACTAAGAATTATATGAAAGGATATGCTAGATGAAATAATGATATTTTCAAAAAATAATTATGTTTTAATTGATGTATTCAAATATAATATTGGAATGATGTATTTATCTATTTTACAAAGACTACTAAAATATTCAGTTCTTCAGGATGCAATTACTTTTATATTATTCCAATGTAATAATTTAGACACAAGATATGGGTTTCCCGGGATTGGATTATTTACAACATCACCGTGGATTTATCATTTTAGTATTCTTAAATATCCATGTACATACATACTTTCCTTATTACATTGAAAATAAAATATGAAACATAACAAAAGTAAATGTTATGCATCTTTGAAACCCATTCAAATATTTATTTTTAATAACCTGGGGAAAGGAGACAAAATAAGGGTAATCTAAAATGATCATTAAGGGTTAAATAAAATAGAATATTCCAAGAGAAAATCAGGCATAATTATCATTTAAAGGTAGATAACTAAAATGACATTCTATTTATTCAATAACTTGAGCAAGAAATGAATCCATGAATAATATTAATGAAATAATCTCACAGATAATAATAATTAAATTCTAAATGAAGGAAATCAAAAATTATAGATTTCATGATATCAAAAATTATGATATATATACCATCAATTCCTTGTTATAAGTCACTTAAATTGATGGGTGTATATACACAAAAAATCCCATTTAATTTGACTAATTGATTTGTATCACGAGACCTGTTGATAAATCCAGGGGATATCTATAACCGGGACAACTCAAAAATTTATTTAAAATTAATTAATCATATATTAATTTATAAATTCAATTTATAAACAATATTCCTTATCAATAAATATCCATATTGAGTAAAAATATAGTTTTATCAATATTTTTCATAGTCAATAAAATAACTTTAATAGTCAAACACCATATATAAAAATAGTATACAGTGTTGAAAATAATAATATCCATGATATAAAAAATATAAATATTTAATATATATTTAATGTCTAATAATAAAAACAAAATTATTGTTTCAATATAAAGTTAACAATCACAAAATTTATAACAGATAAGAGATCCTTTTAGTTCATCAGAAATATAGGTTTTCTAATAAAATCATGTACTTTGGAGAAATAAATAAAATGAAATTAAAATATTAAAATAATATTTCATTGAAGAGTTTTATTTATAAAACAACAGAAAATGTTTTGAGGAAGCTAAATATCATAAAATAGTTATGGAGGTAGGGAAGTGCGTTAATTCTGTTGTAAGAACCTGTGTTTTTTCAGACAGTAGTTTTGAGTAGAAATTTGAATTTTTGCTGTTGGATGCTTATGAGGGGTAAAATGGTCATTTTACCATAACAATTGATCTTAGATAATTTTTCTGACCACTCCTTTGGTCCCAAAATAGTGTGTTTACCCTAGGTTAGGAGTTTGGTGGAAATCTGAGCTATTCGAATTTTAGTGGAATATTTAATATTTAATATTGTTTAATTAAATATTAAATTATTCATGTAGGTTAGTTTGGAAATAAATTTTAAATAGAGTGTCAGATTGAGATTCTGTCTACACTGTTTATTCTAGAATGGGGAGTTTATCTTAGAGAAGACATAAACTAATGTCGAGCGTCGGGGCCGACCAGGGGCCCTTTTTCTTCCTTTTCTTTTCTTCTTTCCTTTTCCTTCTTCGCTCTTACTTCCTCCTCCTTCTTGCACATGATTCATGTGTGATACTCCTTGGTTGTGTATTTTGGGATGATTTTGTGATTGATAAATATAGATATTTTGGAGGCAAGAGGGGTACCGATTCGAAGCTCTCGATATGCTGATTCAGCGAAGGGAAACTGTGATCCATGAAATCAACCGAAGCTTCGGCTGTTTCTGCCCAATGTAGGAACATTTATGTTTTCGAAAAATATCCCATTTAAAAATGTTCCTTTAAGTCTTTAAAGCCTTATATTTCTTACTTGTGGCCCCTTGAGGCCGAATCTGTTGTTTTAGGGGTGAAAACGAGCTTTTCGGGCGTTTTGAGGGATTCCCCGTCGAAAAAACCAGAATACACGGCGTGTGTTCTAGGGGAACATGCCATGTGTTCTTACCATTTAGGGAGGAAATTTTTTTCCAAATTACACACCGTGTACTTTTATTACACGCCATGTAGTGGTGGTCATGTGTCCTTCTGTGTGAAAAAAGAACACATAATAGTGGATTTTAAGAAGTACACGTTGTGTACTATAAGTACACACTGTGTAGTGGAACGGGGGCTTGTGTTTGGGTGAAAATGCCCATGAGATTTTTGAATAGTACACACCATGTACAGTAAATGACATGCTGTGTACTATTACACAGGAATACCCCATGTGTTCTGGCCATTTACTACTCCAGCTTAGTAGTTTTGGTGTATCTTGTGCCCTGGAAGTCAGAATTAGGCATGTGAGTAGTCCATTGTGAGATTTTTTTTCCACATAGATCACAATGTTGGAATCCGATTTAAATTTATAGGTCATCTAAATTGTGAGTTGGTGGTTTTATCTAAATGGAGAGGTTCTTCCTCCAGTTATCAAGTTCTGTTGACATCTACAGGTGAGACTTAGAGTGGATGATAAGTTGGGTGTTTAGACTAACTTAGTTGAGACCTTTAATATGAGATGAGATGTGAGATATCTCCCATAAAATATTCTTTAGAGGACGTTCCCCTTGTGAGACGTTCCCTTCTGGCCTATAAGGCCATGAGACCGGGAACTTCCAAGGATCCCCCGAGGGACGCCTTTACTTGTGTGCTGACCTTGGGATTCCCTTGTAGGATCTATCTCCCGTGTTTCATTTGAGATGAATGATGTTGTGGAATGCCTATATTTTCCTTCATTTGAGGATCCCGTGTAGGATTCCTCCGTTACTCTTCGCTAAGGATCCCGTGTAGGATTCCTCCATTACTCTTCTCTAAGGATCCTGTATAGGATTCCTTCACTCGTGTTTACCTGGAGGATCATGAGTATGATGCCTCCTCAGTGTTTGACTTGAGGGACCCATTGGGTGACCTTTATTTGACCGACCATGAGTTGTTATGTCGGGTTTTGGTAGATATGGTCATAGGTTGTCACCTAGAGCCTGTGCCAAACTGGTAATCCCAAGGGGCTATGAAAGTAGTGTTTGGTTGGGCGTTCGGGCCAGCCTCACTCATTTGTTTATATCTGACCTAGCTTGTTGATGTAGTGGTGGTTACCAGAGGTGCTTCTTGGTTGGTAGCTGTTGAGCCTGACATGAGGCGTCTTTCTTGCTTGATGGGCGTTCGGGCCACCCTTACTCTTCTTTCATATTTATGCATATGGGTATAGGTATAGGACTATACATGTGTACGTATATAGATATAGACATCCATGTTGGCACTTACTCAGTTGATATGGATTACATACCCGGAGTTTTACGATTGTAGAACGTATGGTTTACTTCCTTTTGTTTTGTTCTAGGTAGGCTGAGCACATTGCTATTGCATATAATTTTATCCACACATTTATAGGTTGCTTTTCAGGGTTACCTACTAAGATTATTTCTCACCCCTACACATACACCTCGGTTTATGTTTAGAACTTATGTCTGTTTTTCAGGTTGATCATGAGTTGCATGGTGAATAGGGCTGAGGCCTCATGTTGAATGATTGAGTGGAGTTTCTCGAGTGGTTTTACTGATTGGGCTGCTGCAGTTTGATAGTTTCTAGAGATCGGGCACGTGTATTGGTTGGAGTTAGTAGTATATATCTGTACTTTTAATTTAATTTTATTTTTGACTTGTATCTATATGGTTGGCCCAGTGGGTGACTTGTATTGTATTGTTTTTCATAGCTGTTTGGGATTTTATAGCATTTTACTATTACAGCTTGTTCTATTTCAGTTGATTATTAATTTCAAACTATATTTACTTTCTGCTGTGTATGATACTTTGTTATTTCTGCTATTTCTTACTCTGGTATGAGGGCATAGTCTCCCCACTATCACACCCTAGGCCCTCTCTTCTAGTTGGAAGCCTCTAGCATACGAGGAGGCGCGCTTGAGGCCTTGTGGAGAACCGGCTTGGAGCACCAGTTTAGTGGATTTCAAGTTGGGACGTTAAAAAGTGGTATTAGAGGGGTTTTCTTTTCCAGAACTTTTACTATTTGGGATATGGTAGACATAATTATTCGGAATGTGTCAGAACCTATGATGGATATCGTACTGGTGCATCGAGAACACTTGTTCCGGTAAGAGGTCCTGGTTTCCAAGGTTTGGGATTGCAGTTCTGATTTTGGGATGTTACAGTTGAATATGATTTTCACCTTGAGTGACACACATGTTTTGGGGTGTTTTGATTTACTATGGTTCTCTGGCTCTTGGCCATTGGTAAGATGCTAGGGATGGATTTTGGCTCTTAGAAAGAAAATACAGGTGGCATCTCACGCATCAAACTAGGTACGTAGGATTTACAAAATATAGGCCTACTAGTGTGTGTTTTTACTGATGAATGATACCTTTGGGTCTGATTACACATATTTTTTTACTTTGATGGAAGGTTATGTGGATCTACGTTGAGGCGTTGGGTTGGGCATTCAGGTCACCCTCACTTGTTTGTTTATATCTGACTTGGTTTCTGATGGAGTGGTGGTTACCAGAGGTGCTTCCTGGTTGGTGGCTATTGAGCCTGACATGATGCATATTTATTGTTTTTTGGGATGCCTACTATACCTTGTGTTCCTGAGTAGAGGTGGTTTGATTGTGAATAGAGTTATTTTCCATGCTATGGATGTGTTTCCTATATTTATTTTGATTTGACTATTTGGTCTATCCTTGCTTGTTAGGATGATTTTTTCCCATGCCTAGTGCTGTTAGGATGGAGGGATTTTATCTGACATGTTGTGATATGCTATAGAATATTATCCAAGTAGTTCATGAGGTTTAATTTGGATTCTATATATATCGTTGAGCATAATTGACTTACACAAGGCTGTGAGAACCTGGTGTAGTAGACCATAGGGGGAATGGATGTTGAGGGATTCACTAGAGTGTCTTTTTTACTTTTCACATGGTGATACCATAGGGGGGATGGATGTTGAGTGCTCCCTCAGAGTGTATGTAGTTTGATGTTGCGAGACCATAGGGGGAATTGGATATTGAGTACTTCCTCATAGTGTCTATAGTTACGAATACAAGACTACAAGGGAAGTGACGGTGATTGATTCCTTAGAGAGTCATTGTGAAAGCTGAACTAGAGGGGTTTGACTATGAGTACTTCCCAGAGGGTTTCTTGTGTTTGATTGGTTGAATCAGAGGGGTTAGGTTGGGAGTAATTCCCAGAGGGTTACTTGTTTTTGATTAGATTTCTCATAGATAAAATTCCGGTGTTGGACGAAGCATGTACATATCGATGATATTATGGAAGCATAGATTGACTTAATGATACAAAACTTTAGTGGCATGATGTCTAGCTCAATTACCTTACAATAGATGTCCAGAAGATTAGGCATATGGTCCCAAGGATTTCCTTCTTATGTTGTTTCTTATTATTTGATTATCCTAATCATGAGTTTTCATATTTATGTATATGTGTATAAGTATGGGACTATACATGTGTATGTATATTGATATGGACATCTATGGTGGCACTTGCCCAGTTGACAGGGATTACATTCCCGGAGTTCGATGGTGGTTGCACGTTTGGTTTACTTCCTTTTGTTGTGTTTGAGCTAGGCTGAGCACATTGCTGTTTCATACACTTTCAGGAGCATATTTATAGGTTGCTTGTCAGGGTTCCCTACTGAGATTATTTCTCACCCTTCCACGTGCACCTCAGTGTATGTGTAGACCTTATGTCTGATTTTCAGGTTGAGCATGAGTTGCATGGTGGATATGGATGAGGCCCAGTGTTTCATGATCAAGCAGAGCTGCTCGAGTGGTTCTACTGATTGGGCTTTTGCAGCTCGATAGTGTCTGGATATCGGGTACTTGGATTGGCTCAGAGTTAGTAGAAGATCCATGCACTTTTACTTTAAGTTTCTTTTGTACTTATATCTGTACGGTCGGCGGCCCAGTGGGTGAATAGTGTTGTATTGTATTGCATAGTTGTTTGGGATTTTACAACATTTTACTATTATATCTTGTTCAATTTCAGTTTTTTATTGCCTTCACACTCTGTTTACTTTCTGCTGTGTATGATACTTAGTTATCTCCATTGTTCCTTACTCTGGTATGAGGGTATAATATGCCCACTATCACACCCTAGGCCCTTGCTGCTAGTCGGAATCCTCTGGTATATGGGAAGGTACACTCGAGGTCTTCTGGAAAACCAGCTCGGAGCACCGATTTAGTGTCTACTGGGTTGGGATGTTACAGTTGTATAGTTAAAAACATTCATTTTGACTTTTTGTGAATAAATTAAAAAATGAATATTTCATAAGACATTAGAATGATTAATTTCAAATTTTTTTAATATTAAATTACAAATTAAAATTTCTTTAATAAATCTTTTGATTAATAAAAAGGACTTTTGTAAAATATTTTTGAAAAATATGGACATGGAAGAAAAACATATCTAATTAAAAGAGAAATAAAATCTATTTTTCTTTTAAACATTTCTTTGCTTGATTCAAGTGACAAAGAGAGAAAAATTGTAATAAAATATTGAAAATATTAAAATATCTCTTGGATAAGTACATATATGATTTTTATTATGTATGTATTATAATATTCCTTCAACAAAAATTAAGGAAATCCCAAATAAATGAGATTGTAAAATAAATCATTACCTATTTTGAAACTTTTAAATTCTGGCCCCTTGAAAGAATAAAATTGAATTGAAATGTTAATAATCTTGTATAAATTGGTATTCATGTTACATATATCAGTTGGTCAGTATATACACCACATACATGTAAATTCATGCATAATATCAAATATGTCTTAATGGAATTGAAATTGAGAAAAATCCCTTAACTTGTTCTTTCCTTTAGGTGAAAGTGATTTAAACTAATGTATAATGGTTTTAAATATGTTATTAATTTATAATTGAACTATTTTTATATTCATAATATCATATATGATCCTATTATTACATATTATCACTCTCTCACTAATATTATTTCAATATTACCATTGTTTTGGGTTTTAAGTGCTTCGTTTTCTCGTGCATGTTTTATCACGAAAGTTCCTATTCTTGTGCATGTGAAATAATTCCATAATTTACATAATTATATTAAGGTTATTAATATATTATTTATTCATTAGATAAAATTTTATAATCATTCTTAAAATTTGGAAATGGAAAATGATTCACATCACTTAGTGGAGATGGTATGCCGTGCACGAGAGACATTATCATTTCCTTAATGTGTGAAAGGGTTAAAAATTGGATGATATATTAATTCTAAAGAATCTCTATTATGTCGTATTTATTGTATATATTAATTATTATATCATTATGATAATTCATGTGAGTCGATGATTAAAAAGAAATTACATCGTTTCTCGAGGTGGTAGTCCCTCGTACACATTTGTAATGATTTTGTTTCCCATTTGATGGAAAAGGAGATGGAAAAATATTATTCTGTAGACAGAATAATATTTAAATATATAGTAGATACTTTTGTTATTATATTTTTATTATTAATATATACTTGATATGATATTATCAAAGCTATTGAATCATTATAGTAGATACTGTTGTTATTATATTTTAAAGGAAGTTTTTCTAAGCGAAGGTAATCATTTCACTAATTATTCTGAAGACATAATAATATTTCAATATATAGTAGATACTATTGTTATATTCAATTTAAAATTGGAATTGATTTGAACATAAGGATGTTTGGAAGATATTTTGGTAGGTTTTGATCAATAAAAATGGATTAAAATTTATAAATAAGTGAGGGGAGGAGGTTTTTCTAAGCGAAGGTAATCATATTCACAAAATATTATACGATAGTATTCAATTTTAAATTGAATATAAAATCTTAGAAAGCTTTTAAACATTTTTACTTTAAAAACCCGCATTCTCATCATATCTATGAGACTGATTTTAAATTAATTTCTGCCACTTATGTGATTTGAATTTATAGAAATGGAATCCATATTTGGAATCATAATAGTTTATAATGTCTAATATTGTCAATTTATTTTTTTAACAAAAACATTAGTGAAAGTTATTAAAATTAATTACAACAATTAAGAGGAAAATTAGCTTAATAAAGAACCTAACCTTACACTTAAGGGACAAAATGACCTAAAAAATTATCCAAAATACATTGTATGTTAATATTTCTACCATATACTAAATTTATCAAATATTTTACATTAGTGGTGCCAAATTCCATATGAAAAATGTTGGTGGAATTCCGTTTTCAAAAATTAACAAGAATGACACTCCTCCTCCACTATAAAAAGTCTTTAACCCATCCAACTTCCTAACACCCCTGAAGCCACTTTGGATCAACCAAGATCCTACCATATAGATCCTACAAATCCCTCCTCTCATCCTATAATCCCCCCTTTGGAAAAAAAATCCATAAAATGAAGCCCTTTGGTGCAAACTAAATGGAGTTACCCAAGGAAGAGTTAACATCCTTCCTTAATCTCTTTTGTTTTATTTTCATTCTCCACCCTCTCAATTATTTTTATTCTATGATTACATTAAAACATTAGTATCCTCAATATACTAAGATTTTGTTATGTTAAGGGTTCTACCTATAATTAATTATGATGGACACACTATTTTATATGATATATATGATATTTATAATGTATTTATTCTTATTTAATTTTTTTATAACACATACATTTATGCTTTATATTTTGTGGGAATTTGATAACATTGTTTATGGAAGGGTAGATTACCACCTCTTCAAAGTGATGGGATTAGTTCACTCTATAAATGGAATGTATAAAGTATGTTTTTAATAAACCTATGTGACATATATGACATAAATATTATAGTATAATGATAATATACATATAGATCCTGTACATTTCATTCTTTTAATATGGAAAAGAATTGAAAGCAGTATTCATACATATGTAGGGCCTACCTCTCTATGAATGGTGCATTTCATTTCCTATATCCAAATATCATGAATTATTATAAATACATATATACTATATATATATATAATATTTACATCATGATTTATATCCTAGATATGATGAAATCATTATCAACATAATAAGAACAAAAAGTAACAAGTCAAAACATCTTAGAAAAACTAGGTAATTAACACATGGAATAATGAAAACAATAAAAGATTGTTAACAAATGGGTAATAAGATATAATAATAAGTTAATATATGATATTATAAAAATGATTATGTTTATATTATAATTTAATAACATTCCTAAAACCATTATTTTTTGAGGTTAATTGATGCTCACCCAAACAGAAACTCAAGGTTAGGGATTTCATCTCAATTTACATTCTATCAAGACTTATTTTTTTATTATGAACCAATTCACTTTTATATGGTGTATATGATTCCCTTTGACATGTTATAACATTAATATAATAATTCTCATGATATTATAAGTTTAATTTAATTTATGGGGAATTATGATTCAAATATTTCAAAGTGGTATGGGATACTTTGGAATGTTTAAATGTTATTTTCCTCAAGAATGTTCTAATGATCTTTTAATGGTATATCCATTAATCAACATTGACATCCATTGTTTTTAGTAATCCTCCATTAAGGAATTATTGATAAATTTGTATTATTTATTCAATATTGATATTTTATAAGGCATATAGTTTTCGATTACTTGATATGAGTAATGATTTGGACAAGCAATGATGGGTTGAGCCAGAATTTATATAGCCCCTCGATGCATCAATAGGTTCTCAGGAGATGAATACGTTCTACAAATTAATAAGGATTCTACCTGTATTTTTATACTATCTAGAGGATATATCTTAACTGTATAGGTTTTCATGTGCCTCAGATATGAAATCCAATAATTAAGCATTTCCTTCATAGATATTTTAGTTATCATTATTGTTATCCCTGAGGTTTCATATGATAAAATACACGGAAGCATTTAATTATTAGTTTATTGTTTAAATGGAATGAGTTTTCTATTTATTACCTTTACATATTGATTATGACCTATCTATTTATTTTAATGGCTTGTGTTATCAATTATTAACCTTTCCATGTTAATTTATTCTCATTAATTCATTATTGCTTCTGCTTTAATTTCCCTTATTGAGTATCTAATATCACCCTTATTGTGTTTCCTTTACCCAGGTTATGTATAGGAATCATTTTAATGAGTTTTAAGGATGTTGATCTTTTAATTATGTTATGATTTTTTTCCAATGTATTATGGGTATATGTATGTAATCTAGTTTTCCAAAACTATTAAACTGATCAGTCCTTCGGGATTTGATTCCCTGTAATCATACTAATTTAATAAAATAATACACCAGATATGGGATTCTGGGGTTAGGTCATTATAGTTGGTATCAAATAAAGTTTATAAGAAAACTTGGAAACTCAATTTAGAAAACTTAGGCTAGGGAACATAACCCTATGATATACTTTGAGGAAAAATATTGAAGAACGTCCTAGAATTTTGGAATGTTTGCGATTGTGAGGGTGTTCCTTGAAATAAATCCCTTTCTAGATACTACATGTTTGTATGGTTTTGGAAGAGATGTTTCTAGGGGTAACAACTCCAACAACGTGTGTCAGGCTTGACTCAAGCATAACCTTGTACACAACAACATGCCTTACTGTGCGCCCAATTTGGAACTCCTGGGGGATACGCTTAGTATAATTCACATTATATTTACCTAAAATTATAAAGGATTTAAAAGTAAATATGTACCCAAAGTAACCACATTTTATAATTTATGATGCATTAATTAATGTTATGTGCTATAACATATTTGGAATTATACATTATGATTTTTTGAGATAATCTAGTGTATGCCATTGTTTAGATTTGGTTCCTAGAAGGATGAATGATATAAATACTTGTAGAAAATGTAGAGATTTACCTATAGAAGAAACTAATACATCTCAAATTGAAATAGAGAAAATTATAGAAATGTTGGGGAAAGTTAACCAGGTTTTGAAAAATAAACTTTCCTAAATGGGAAAACCTATTCCAATGAAAGAATCAACTATGCTAGATAACTTTATACAATAGAATACCCCATAGTTTAGTAGGACTACCAATCCAATTGTAGTTTAGCAATGTATTAAGTCTCTGTAGAAGATATTTATGACCTTAAGATGCAGTGAAATGGAAAAGGTTACACTTGCGGTGTATTTCCACCAAGGTGATGCTGATCAATGGTGGTTCTTGATCCAGAATGCTTGGGAGGAAGAATAAAAATAATTCATTGAATGGAAAACATTTAAGGATACATCATTCAATAAATACTTCCCTCATGATCAAAAAATTGAGGTGAAGATAAAGTTAATTAACTTAAATCCAAAGGAAGAAAAAATTATTGTTGGTTATGAAGCTACCTTTATAAGTTTATCTAGGTATACTATAGATTAAATACGCAACATGAAGTATAATATCAGCCACTTCTTTGAAGGTCTTAAGCCAAATATTGGAAGGGCACTGGTTTCTTAGAAATTTTCATCATATGAAGAAATATTTTTATGTTCCATAAAAATGGAGAAGGAATTTTCTAAAATCAATATATTCAAGGGAAAAAGAGTAGTAAAGTCCATCTAAGCATCATGGAAAAGGGAATACATCCAAGAAAAATAAGAAAACTCAACATTTTCCACCTTGTAAAAACTGTGGTAAAAAGAACCTAGGATAATGTTTGAATGGAATGAAAGTTTTTTATAAGTGCAGAGAGAGGGGTCACCAGGATCATGAGTGAAAAGGGTAGAAGGAAAACACTTCTGTCAAATGTTTAAACTATAGGGAGAAGGTGTACTATGAAAATTAACTCCCTAGGTGTTAGGGGAATCTACTACATAAGAGGACAATGGGAGTTGAATAAGAATATGTGATCACGAAAACTAAGGTAGAAGTACCAAATGATGTGGTGGAAGGTATATTAATCATATATTCAAAATTTTATAATACCCTATTTTATTCTATATCATATCACTCTTTTATTTCAACCATGTTTTCTTAGAAAATTATACATTTCCCTTTTGATTTGATAAGATATTTTTCTAGTAAAAACTCCTAAGGGAAGTCTCATTGAAACAAATATGTGTTGGGTAGTCCCAATTATGACACATAAACATTATTTACTTGATTACCTCATTATCATACATAGTTTTGACTTTGATATAATCCTCATTTTGAAAAGGCTCTCAAAATATGATATAAAATTTTATTATAAGAGGAAGGAAATTATGATTTGTGAGGAAGATATAGAATCCCTAATCTTTAGAGAAGATTATTCCTCACTTGATTCTAATCTATATCCATCCTCAGTAGCTCTACTGAATTAAATTCATTTGGAGAACAGAAAACGACATCTAGTGATGAAGAAGGTAATCTTAAAATTTAAGATTTACCTATTGTGAAGGAATACATTGATGTATTTATTAAGGAATTACATGGACATCTCCTAGAGTGTGAAGATGAATTTTTAATTTATTTAATCCCTAATTCAAGGATAATAACAAATACTCCCTATAGAATGGCCATTGTGGAATTATTGGAATTGAAAAAAGAACTAGAGGATTTGGGTAATCAAGGTTTTATTTACCTTAATTTTCCACCTTGGGGATCCCTAGTTCTCTTTGTTAATGATAAAGATGGATCCATGAGGTTGTGCATTGATTATAGGGAAATAAATTATATTATAATAAAGAAATATTACCCTCTACCTCACATTGATGACTTGTTTGATCAAATTTTTGGAGCCAAATATTTCTCAAATATTGATCTTCATTATGGGTATCACTAATAGTGAATAAATAAGGAAGACATTATGAATACATATTTTTAGACTAGGTATGTACATTATGAGTTTACAATAATTCCATTTGGATTGACTAAAACACCCTTTGTTTTTATAGACATAATGAACATAGTATTAAAGGAATATATTGATTTTTTTGGGGTATTAATTGATGATATTATGGTGTATTCTAAAACCTATGAGGACCATGGGAATCACTTTCAGATCATTCTTAAGACTCTTAGAAGAGAATATTTATATTTGAAATTTAGTAAGTGTGATATCTAGATTCAAGAAGTTTCTTTTATTGGATATATTTTCTCCAAATATAGAATATCAATTGACATTGTAAAGATATGGTAATTAGAAAATGACCTACACCAACAAACATAACCAAGGTATGTAGTTTCATTATTTTTGTAGGATACTATTGATGATTCATTCATAATTTTTCTAGATTATATAACCTATTAACCAAGCTTAAATTTAATGGGGTTAAGTTTTTTTGGACAATGGAATGTTAAGAATTCTTTGATCAACTAAATATAATATTATTCAATGATCCAATTTTGAACCTACCATATAGAAGTGATGGGTTTGTCTTATATAGAAATGCATCAAAGAAGGGACTTGGTTGGGTCCTAATGAAAAATGAAATATTTATTGCATATGCATCAGGTAAATTTAATACTCATGAACTAAACTATCTAACCCATGATCATGAGTTAGCGACTATAATCTTCACTTTGAAATATATGGAGACATTATATCTATGGTGAAAGATATGAGATATACGCGGATCATAAAATCATAAAATGCATCTTCTCATAGAAAGAGATTAACATGAGACAAAAGTGATGGATCGAGTTACTCAAGGATCATGATCGATCATTAAACTACAACCTAGGGAAAGAAAATAAGGTAGTATATGCATTGAGTAAGAAAGATCATGGAGTTCTAACCAAAATGAGGATTGTGAAGGATCCTATGTTCATGGATCTAGTAAATATGGATATAGTAATTTTTAAGTAAGGGGAGAAATCAATCATTTTTAAAATGATTTAAAAACTATATTTATTATAGAAGATAAAGAATTTTCAATCTAATGGTGAGAACCTTTAGAAGAAAATTAAAGGTGTGAATGAAGGGAAATTATCATTATTTGTTTGTGAAGAAGGTGTTCTAAAGTTTTAAAAGAGACTATGTGTTCCAGCTAAACCTAATCTTGAAATGGAATTGTTCGATGATTCTCATTGCTTAAATTTATCTATACACATTGGTAGAAAAAATATATATATGGACTTGAAGGATAATTGTTGGTGGGAAAACATGAAGTGGGAAATTGCTGATTATGTGTCCAGATGTTTTGTTTGTCAACATGTGAAGGCTATGAGGAAATATACTAAAGGATTCCTACAACGTCTTCCAATTCCTGTATGAAAATGGGATAACATTACTATGTACTTTTTCATGGTATTACCAAGGACTCCTAGAAATAATGATGCAATATGGGTTATTATTTACCGCATAACCAAATCTACATATTTTATTACTATAAGTGAAGATCTACCTCTGGAGAACCTCATAAGGCTCTATATTAATGAATTTTTAATAATTCATGGTTCTAATATATCAATTGTTTCTAATCAAGATCCCCATTTTACATTGAAATTTTGGAAGAGTCTTCAGAAGTCTCTTGATAATGAGCTTCATTTGATCACTTTCTTCCATCATCAAACTGATGGACAGTCTGGAAGAAAAATCAAACAATTGAAGATATGTTGAGGTCATGTTCACTAGAATTTAAAGGTATGTGAGATTATTACTTACATTTTGTAGAGTTTTCTTATAATAATAGTTTCTATTCATGTATTTAAATGTCACTGTATGAAGCATTATATGGAAACATGTGTGAAACTCCAACTTGTTGGGATTAAGTTGGTGAAAGGAAACTCATAGGCCCAAAAATAGTTTAAGGAATGATGACAAAGTTAAAGTATATTTAAGATCATATTAAAGCATCTCAATGTTGGAAAAAATTTATGCTGATAATCTATGGAAATATTTAGAGTTACAGGTGGGAAATCAAGTTTTCTTGAAAGTATCTCCATGGAAGGGTTTTATAAGGTTTGGTAAGAAAGGGAAACCGATTCTGTGGTACATATGAACCTTTGAAGTCCTTAAAAATGTTAGGGTTATTAATTATCATCTATAAATTCTTCCAAATCTCTCATTGGTGCACGATATGTTCCATATATCTATGCTAAGGAAGTGCATGCCAAACCCAACAGATGTGATCATATATGATAAAATAGAGTTGGAATGAAACCTTTAATATAGTGATGAACCCATAAAGATTATTCAAACTAGGGATCAAGTGTTGAGGAATCAAATTCCTCTTTTGGTAAATGTACTCTAGAGAAATCACAAAATGGGAGAAGCAACATGTGAAACATATGATTCTATAAAGGAGAACTACCCACATCTTTTTATAAGGTAATACCCTTAAAATTTCGAGGATGAAATTTTTATAAGAGGGATGAATGTATCAACATAAGAATTTAAAATATTTTCCCTTTTATAATAAATTTAATTTTTTTTATAGTTTACGAAACATTCAATACTGAGTTAGTCTGCAATGCACGCAACACCTGATTTAAACAGAACGCTTTTAGTCACATTTTCCACAGTAAATTAAATTATAACACTTATAGAGAATTTATATAGTATATATATATATATTATATTTAATAAAATATTTTAAATATTTTTACAATATATTTCATAGGCATAATATTATAAAAAATCTAATTTTGTACATATGAACCTATATTTTTATAAAGGCAGTTTTACTGCCTTTTAACGGAGAACCTATTTTAAAGCCAATTTATGGAAATTTTATAAATATTATATAAATAAATAAAATTAATTTTTTAAATATAAACATAAAAATTATATTATTCTTATTTTTTGGTATTTTTATGAGATTTTTCATTTTTTAATGAATAATGAAAAATAATGAATTTTAATTGAAAACCGACTCTTCAGCTCAAATATTTAAAATGTTAAATTATATTTTAAATTGTTTTTAGAGTAAAATTATATAAATTATATATCAATTAATAAAATTTAGTTCATTGGAATCAATTTAACTTTCAAATTTAATATAAAAATTTAGCAAACTTTTGAACATTTTTACTTTAAAAACCCGCAGTGTCATCTTATCTGCGGGATTAATTTTAAATTAATTTATGCCACTTTTGTGATCAAAATTTGGAAAAATGGATTTCATATTTGGAATCATAATAAATTATAATTTCTAATATGGTAAAAAAATATTTTGACCAAAAATATTACTGAAAGTGATTAAAATTAATTACAGTGATTAAGAGGAAAATTAGCTTAATAAGGGACAAAACCTTAAAATTAAGGGAAAAAAATGACATAGAACCTTTTCAAAAATCCATTATATGTCATATTTATAACATATAATCCCTTTTATAGATTTTTTCCATTATTTTGTCCACTTTCCATAGGAAAAATGTTGGTGGAATTCTCGTTTAAAAAATTTATAAGAATGCAACTCCTCCTCCACTATAAAAAGGCACTCACCCCTCAAAATTTCTCACACCCATCAAGAAACTTTTTATTAAAAAATATATACGCAAATAGATAATAAAAATCCCTAAATGAATCCTATATTCCTCAGTTTTTGAATAAATAAATCCATGGAATCCATATGGTACAAACCAAAAGGAGTTACCCAATGAAGAGGTAACATCCTTCCTCAATATCTTTTGTTTTATTTTCATTATACACCCCCTAAACTCTTATTATTACATAATTAAATAATAACATAAGTATAATAAATATACTAATATGTTTTTATGTTAAGTGTTATACCTATACTTACACACAATTCCATCTAATGGGTAACGAACTTACCATTTATGTGTATGGAGGACTACCGCCTCATAAAATGATGATTGTTAATTCTTCCTTTATCCCCTATGATGGTGATAATTATGATGGAAAATATATTTTTATATGATATATATTATATTTATAAAATATGTATTTTTATATAATTTTTATATAACACATACCTTTATGGATTCAATTTTGTGGGAATACGATAACAACATTTGTGAAAGTGCAGACTCCACCACCTCAAAGTGACGTGATTCATTCATGCTATACGTGGAATATATAAAATATTGTTTTAATAAAACTATGAAACATACATGAAATAAATATGATACTAGAATTATAATACATAAATATCATTTACATTTCATTCTTTTAATATGGAAAAGAAATGAAAGTGGCGTTCATGCGTATGTACGACCTACCATCTCCATGAATAGTGCATTTCATTTACTATCTAAAAATATCAGGGATTATTATAAATAAATATATAATTGATATATATAATATTTAAATCATGTTTTACATCCTTTAAATTATAAAATGAAGATCTATATAATAAGAAGAACAATTAAAAAGTCAAAAAATACTCGAAAAACTAGACAATGAACACACGAAATAGTGAAAATAATTAAAGATTTGTTAAAAAATGGGTAATAAGATATTATAAGAATTTAATATTTTATATTAAGAAAATTATTATGGTTATAATATAAGTTAATAAAATACTTAAAAACCAATTTATAGGATATTAAACGATGTTCTCCCAAAAGGAAACTCAAGGTAAGGGATTTCGTCTCAATTTACATTCCATTGACTTATTTTTTTTGTTATGCACCAATTCAATTTTATATGGTTTATATACTACCGTTTGACATGTTATATCATGAATATAATTATTCTCATGATATTATATGTTTCATTTAATTCATGTGGAATTATTATTCAAATGTTTCAAAGTGGTATGAGACACTTTGCAATGTTTAAAGATTATTTTCCTCAAGAATGTTTTAATGATCTTTTAATGGTATGTCCTTTCATAAACATCAAAAACCCTTTTGTTTATTTATCCTACACTGAGGAATTATTGATAAATTATTGTTCTTTATTAAATATATATATTTGATAAGGCATATTGTTTTCTATTACTCGATATGAGAAATGGTTTGGACATTCAGTGACATGTGTGGCTCATACATTATATAGACCCTCTATGCATCGAGAGGTTCTCATGAGATGAATAAGTGGTAATTATTAAATAGGTTTCAACTTTTATTTTTAAACTTTTAAGAGGATAGATTTTGACAGTAGAGGTTTTTATGTGCCCAAGACATGACTTACAATACTTAATCATTTCCTTCATTGATATTTCAGTTATCATTATTATTATCCATGAGGTTTTCATATGGTAAAATATATGTATGAATTTAATTATCATTTTATTTATTTAATGGAAGGAGTTTTCAGTTTCTTACCATTCTATATTTATTATTCTTATCCAGTTATTTTAAAGGCATGTGTTATTAGTTATTTTCATTTTCATGTTAATTTATTTTCTTTAATTCTTTATTTCTTCCACTTTACTTACCCTTATAGATAATTTGAGCCCACCCATATTATCGTTCCTTTCCATAGGTTATAAAAATGAATCCTTTGAATGAGTTTCAAGGATGATTAGATTTTACTTATGTTATGATTTGCTTTATTTTTCCAATGTATTATGCGTATCAGGTATGTAATCTTGTTTTTCAAAACTTTTACATCTATCAGCCCTTTGGGATTTGATTCCCTATAATCATGAAAATGTAATAAAATAATCCACCATCTTTGGGATTTTTAAGTTACGGTGTTACATTATTCGTTTAAAAATAGTTTTTAAAAAAATATCCATTTTTACAACCAAATGATATTATCTTTATTGATATCAAATTTATAGTAAATACATGGTTAATTATACATATTATAACACATTTTTATAAATAAAAATTAGTAATAGTAAAATACTAAATTTTAAATTATTTATAAAATATTAATTATAAGAAAAAATTTCAAAAACTCATTCTAGGTTTTTTTTACCTAGTAAGTTTAAAATTGATATTCATCCAATAAAATTAATTTTTTTCCATGAAATATTAAAATCGTAATTGAATTATAGTTTTATTAAAATAGAAATTTCACTTACTATAATTGAAGCTCAGGATTTAAATTCTTCCCTCCTATGAAAATTTCAACCTTGAAATTTTCATGGATATTACTTTCTAAAAAAATGGGGAAAATTCTTCTTCATAAAATACTTTGGTTTCCAAATTGGTTCTTCCATTTTAGGATTTATTTAAAGTACATTTACCGGTCGAGTTTTCCAATTACTCAATAATTTCTATCTCATGTCAAGAATCTGAATAGAATCTTCACAATAAGATAGATCAGGTTACAATTTTATTTATTTTGAGGTGAGAACATATGTTGGATTTGGAATTTACTTCCTTAAAAATGATTTAGGGAACAAATAATATAATTTAGAGATACTTTTTTCCATTTCAAATCAGTAATACATAGATAAAATTATTTCCAAAATTTTAAATGGTATGATGTACCTAAGACTCTATTTTCCTTCTTACCAAACCTTATATCACCCTTCCTTTGAGATAGTTTCAATAAAACATGACATCCCACTTGAAATTACAACTATTTCATTTAGTTATTGGTATAAATATTTTTCTTTGAGATTATATAATATGAGTTAGAATAGTCTTTACCTTTTTCATTTTATCATAAAAAAATTATAGGACTACACATTACCTTTCATGAACTTCATCCCAACAAGTTGGATTATGAAATCTATTTCCATACAATGATTCATATAATTCCATTTTAATACTTAAATGGAATCTATTTTTATAGAAAAACTCTACCAAATATAAATAATGTTCTTACATACCTTTAAAGTCAAGTGATAATGACCTTAACATGAATTCTATTGTTTTAATAGTACTTTCAGACTATCTATCGGTTTAAGGGTGATAGGAAGTGCTCAAATAAAAATAATTATCAAGATACTTTTAAGGTATTTACCATAATTTTGATGTAAATAGTGGATCATGACCATAAAAAATAGAATGAGGTGAAACATGGACTCTTATAAATTCATTAATATAGATCTATGCATGTAGCTCAAGTAAAAAATATTCCCTTATTGTAAAGAAATTTATAGATTTGGTTAGGAGATAAAAAATAACCAATATTGAATCATTTTTCATGGATTATTTGGTAATCCAGTGACAAATTCATAATTAATTTCATCCAATTTTTACATTGGAGTAGGTAGAGGTTGAATGAATCCCCTAGGATGGTGTCTCTAAACCTTTACCTATTGAAAATCAATCATCTTAATACTCTATCAACAATTCGTTGCTTCATATTATCACATAAAAAATGTTATTTCAAATCCCCATACATCTTGGTACAACCATGGTGTATAGGTAAATTTTATCTTTGAGTATCATCCAATAATTCTATTTTTATATTAGGTATATATATAACACATTTCCTATTTCCAAATTTTTGTAATGCTATCTTCATATATGAAGTTTAAAAATTTCCCATTATTCATGGATTTAATTTTATTTTGAAAATTATTATCCTTAGGTTGAGAATTTTTTATATTTTCTAATAAATATGGTTTATAAATAATTTTAAAAAGAAGTAATGTTTCCCCTTCCTTAATAATTCCCATATTCATCTTTACTAAATCTATGAACACATGATCTCTATCGATCATCATTTTGGTCAGGAATCCATGATATTTTTTTATTAGTGCATCCATTTCATTATTTTACCTCCCTTTGTGGTAATGTATTGAGTACTCATGATACTTGAGTAGTTATACCCATTAACTTTGCCTCAGGTTGAGACATTTCTATGAAAATATGTATTTTAGGACCTTATGGTCAATGCATATCTCAAAACTTTCTCCATAGAGATGATTTTTTCATTTATTCAAATAAAATTTCAAGGCTACCAAATATAGATCATGATTTTTATAGTTTTTATAATGATTATTTAACTACCTTGATGCATATGAAATAACTTTATCATTCTGCATAAGGAAAAAACCAAGTCCCTTCTTCTATGCATCCCTATATATCAAAAATCCATCATTTATTGATGTTAGAGTTAGAATCAAATCATTGAACAATATCTTCTTCAATTATTTAAAAAATTCTTCATATTCCTTTATCCATATGAACTTAACCCTTTATGTGTAACCTTGTTTAATAGGTTTGAAAATTGCTATTTTTTGAATAAATAACTAATAGTAACCTACCAAACTAATGAGACCATGTAGCTCAATTATGTTTATCGGTTTATGCCATTATTTGATTGCCTTTTTATTTATAGGATCAACTAATATTCCATCCTTAGAGACAATATATCCTAAAAAAGAAACTTTCTAAATCTAGAATTCATACTTGGTAAATTTTCCATATAACTTTTTTCTTCCCAGATTCTCAAGAATGACTCACAAGTGAATCTCATGGTCCTCATAGATGTTAGAATATACTAATATATCATCATTAAATTCCATAATATAATCATTAAGATATTAATTGAATACTCTATTCATTAGATCCATAAAAATATAGGGTAAATTAGTCAATCCAAATGGAATTACTGTAAAATCATAATGTCTATACCTCATTCAAAATGATATATTTGGATTATCTTCCTTCTGTACCCACAATTTATTATACCCATAATGAAGGTCAATCTTTGAAAAATATTGAGATCCATGAAGTTGATTAAATTAGTCATCAATGCAAGGTATAAAAACTTGATCGTTATCATAATAGAATTGATTTCACTACCGACAACGCAAAGTCTCATAGATCCATATTTATTCCTAACAAAAAGAACATGGGATATCTAAATAGAAACACTAAGGAACATAAATCCCTTATTACAAAAATTCTATTTCTAGAAATTACATAGTGGACATTTTATAGGGAGTCTTTATTATTGGTCTTGCATTAGGGATTAAATCAATGGACAACTCAACTTCATGCTCTAGTGGATGTCTAGGTAATTCCGCATGAAATACATTAATGTATTATTATACAATAAGAACATAATCAATTTAAAGATCACATTTTCCATATATCGGTTGTGTTTTCTTATAACATCCCCCAATCCAACACTCTCTGACATGGACCAAAAGGGTTGGTTATGAGACATCAAGTACGCCTTCCTGTATTCTAGAGGCTACCGACTAGTAGTGGGAGTGTGTTTAGAATAGCGGGGAGACTATAAACCCTGGTATAAAGTGTCATAATAGTAGAAACAATTCATAGTAAGTGGGAAAAAAATCAATGTATACATAGAGTGGAAGATAACAATAAAAGATAAACGAATCATCCAATAAATATATAAGGGAGAATATAATGATGTGGTTGAATGTAACTAAATTAAATGCTAGAACAATACAAGAAAATAATAATAGACTCAAATAAAGACTCAAATTCCTGGTTCCCAAATTCCACATCAGTCCCATATGAAAACTCCAACCCAATAGCAAATAAGAAATAAAAAACAAGGTCCATTACCCTTGTCAAAACTACATTCACATAATCTTCTCAGGTTCCAAAAGGTGGTATGAATAGGGTGTGAGTACAACTCCGTAGGTCAAGACCACCATGTCTAAAAAGAACTATTTTGATAAGAAGTGCATTGAATAAGGCTATAAACAAGTGCATTAATTAATTCAACAATTAATAAAATACAACCATAACCTACTTCAGCTCTATGCCATGATAACTATGGTCAGTTCTTAAAACCATGAAAAATTCAACCATATTACCAAGGTAAGAAAACCTACTTCGGTTCCATGTTGGAATGTATCTGATCATTTCTTATGACCATGCCAACCAAAATTATATAACCATGGAAAGATAACCTACTTTGGCTCCATGCCAGAATATTTTTATGAGCATGTATTATGACCATTCTAACCAAAACCATATAAACATGGTAATTTCATAAGAATCAATCCAAGTAAAATCCCTATAAGAATTACAACATCTTCAGGTCAAATCACTATAACCATTAAAAAATTTAGGGTCATAGTCTTATAAGCATCACAACATGGGATTTAGAATAGCCTGCTCTCTATGAGCATTATAATATGGGGCTGGGCCAAGACTGATATATAATCATCACATCATGGAACACAATTCCTTTCATATAGCGTGGATCTCATAATATCACATCATAATTCTCAATGGTTAATTATGAGAATTTCCATTCCTCTTTCATATGTCTCTTACAATTCAATTCAAATTTGATTAAGAATTATATCAATAAGATATAAGCTATAATTTCGGGATTCTATAATAAGAAATCTCCCAAGGTCACATGTCATGCTAAACATACTTTAAGCCATTAGAAAATTACAAATCCATTTGAAACCAAATGAAATCAAGGAATAATATCATTCAATTATTTAATTAATTTGGGTTCACACAATGATTGCACAATCACAATATTTCATAAACTTGAAAATTATCAGACCATAGGGTTAATATTTATACCCCTACCTTTAACCGACGATCCAAAAATGCTTCCAATGGAAAACTCCCATGAGGAAGAAGGTGTAGATTATTGAAAAGAGATTCCTAGATCAAAACTATTCAACATCAATATCAACAATGCAATCGGCCAGAGGATTTCACCACAATGATTGGAGAACCAAAGGCAAGAAAGGAGAAACCTAACCAAAGGAAATTATCAGGGATTGAAGTTGAAAATGAAATGTCCAAATGGATTATGGAATCCCAAAATCACCAGGAGAATTCCCTAGGGTGGTTAGAAGAGGAGTTGTAGTGAAATAGAGTGAATTTCATCTGCATATCATGTTTAAAAATATATGTTGGGCATTTACATGGCGTGAAATGTGGTTACATGTTATGTAAATGTTTTTAATTGAATTTTTTGAAAAAAACTTCACCTTAAATTTATTTTATTAAAATTCATGAACAATTACATGATGTTTAATCCCCTTAAATGATGTGTAAATTTTCTTCAATTCATTTTTTCATCCCATTTTCCTATTAAACAACCCAAATCCATTTAAATATTATCAAATTACAAAGAACCCATATTAACACTTATTCCCATTTATATCCAGACTCCATTAACAAAAACAAGCATAGATACCTAAAATTTGTATCATTTTCTCCATTAAAGGATCTCTATATCTGGACAAGATTTAATCACCAAGGCTCGAATTAAAAACTTAGAGAGATACACACCTAGAAAAAGACAGTATCTTATAGCCTCCCCACCTTATAACAAATGATCCCCGAGCTTCTCCATTCATGATTGTGAGGCTTCAATGAAAAAGTATGGTCATTGTGTTAGAATACCAGGATCCCTCTCTTAGGTTTCCTACTAAACTTTCCCATGCTTCCACTACACTTGAACCAATAGTATAACTCGACCGCTAAGATGTTTATCACTATGATCCACAACTCATATTTGATGATTATCAAGGGATGAATCAACAAAAATATTTACATATTCTATGTCTATCATATGGGAAGGGTTTGGATGATATCTTAGTAGTTGCGACACATGGAAGACATCGAGCATGGAACAATAGCATTGTGGAAGAGCCAGACATTACACCACTAGATCGACCCTTGCCACCATTTTAAACGGATCAAAAACCTAGATGCCATATTTCAATGTTTACTAATACTGTATTGATCCTACCTAGGAATCAATCTAATGAAAGAATAATGATGATCCTATAATTATATAGGTCCTCTCCAATGGTCAACATATGAATTATTCCTACTCTACATGGTCAAAAACCACTGTCTGATCAACTGAACCTGTTTAGATACATCCTGCATGAGACTAGGCCCAACAAATGTTTACTCACCTACCTCCATCCAAAAAATAGGTGAACGACATTAAATTCCATAAAAAACCTCAAGATATTCCATTTAGCTCGATTCCTAGAAGCTATTATTATATGTAAACTCCACGAGTGACATATGTTGCTCCCATAAAACAAAAAAATCCAAAACATAGGATCATAACATGTCCTCAAAAACTTGAATAGTATAGTCATATTGACCATCGGTTTGAGGATGATAGGTTATGCTTAAAATAACTCATAATCCTAGGGATTTCTAAAGACCCTTCCAGAAAGATGATGTGAAATGAGGATCTCTATCTGAAACAATTCTCCTCAGAACACCGTGAAACCAAACCACCTCACACGTGTAAATATTTTCAAGATATTCAATAGTAAAGGTTTCCCTAATTGGTAAGAAATGGGATACCTTATTCAATTAATCCCCAACAACCCATATAGTGCAATTCTTACAGTTTTTCTTGGGTAATCCTGTCACAAAATCCATTTTGACATCATCCCACTTCCACTCCAAGATGGGTAAAGGATACAAAATCCAAACCATCCTCTAATGCTTGGATTTCACCTGCTGAAAAGTGGAGCATCTATCAACAAATATTTCCACATCCTTCTTCATTATTTACCACCAGTACTGTATACAGAGATCACAATACATATTTGTTAATGAAATATGAACCACTATTTTAGAAGCATGAAAATCCCTCATTATCTCCCTGTGTAATCCCATAGGAACCCATAATCATCCATAGAAAAGAAGAGAATTTACACTACCAAGAGACCATGCTGATGGAATCTCCCCACCATATAATTTTCCTCTCAGAACTAAGCCCTCCGAATTAGAAAAATTTGTGGTCTTAATCTGATCCAAAAGCATGGGTATAACTAATGTCAAAGTCAGAGTTACTCACCCCTGAGATTGCTAAACATCTAGATGAGTGTCTAAAAAATTGGACATTATCTGCCACTCATTACAAGACTCCCATAATACCTCTTCCCATGTCTTCTAGCTCGATGTGTCAACAATGATGTTTCCATATCCTGGTATATAAGACAATTCAAATCTAAAAGACTGCAGATACCTGACCCACCTCCTCTGTCAAAGGTTAAGGTATCACTAAGAAAATATGTACTTGAGGCTCTTGTGATCTGTGTATTACAAAAAAATCTCACGCATGATATAGTGTCCCCAAAATCTTAGAGATTATACCAATGATGCTAACTCAATATCGTGAGTTAGATAATTCCCCTCTTTCGGTCTCGTCTGCCTAGAGACATAAGCAACCACCCGATCATCCTGCATTAAAACTGCTCTGAGTCGAACTATGGATGCATCATAGTACACCGTATATTCTTTACCCAACATAGGTAAAGTGAGGATAGGTGCTGAGGTCATAATTCTTTTCAGATCTTGAAAGGATGTCTCAAAATAATCACACCAAAAAAAATTCACCACTTTCTTGGTCATCCCAGACATTGGTGCTGCCAAACGGGATAAATATTGGATAAAACACCGTTAATAACTATATAAAAGAAGAAATGTTGGGATTTTGAAGATTTTCATGGTATGTTCCCAAGATATCATGGCTGTAAATTTTTCTGGGCCCACTGAAACTACTTCATCTAATCTTACATGGACCAAAAATTGAAAATTATTTATCCAGAAACTGCATTTAGTTAGCTTGGCATAAATCCAATGATCTATCAATGTAATCAGGATGCTGTAAATATGTTTGAAATGATCATCTACTGACTAGGAGAACAATAATATATTATTGAGGAAAACCACCACAGACTAATTCAGGAAATGATGAAAGATCTTATTCATCAAGTCCATGAATACCATAGTCGCATTAGTCAACCCAAATGACATCACTACGAATTCATAAAAACCATACTTGATCCTTATATCTTTCCAAGATATATCTAATAGTATCACCCTTAAATGATGATATCTTGATCTCAAATCAAACTTGCTGAAGATCTTAGAACCTCTCAACCAATTGAAAATATCATCAATGCACGAAAGAGGATATTTGTTCTTGACCATCATCTGGTTCAACCTCCAATAATCCACCCATGATCGCAAGGATCTGTCAGTATTTTTGGAAAAGAGAACAGAATAAAATTAAGGAAATGTACTTGGTTGTATGATGCCTTTAGATTATAAATCTTCCAACTGAAGCTTCAAATGCCTAAGCGCTGGTGGTACCATTTGGTAAGGTGGGATAGAAACTATCTCTGCTCCCGACACCAAATCGATCATGAAATCGATCTCTTTCTTGGATGGTAAGGAATATAATTCTATAGGGTAAACATCCTTAAAATGGTTTATCATTTTAAGAAAAGAATATTATTGCATTACACCATTATCTATAGTAAGACTGGTGATTTGATCTATGATAAAATCTAATTTTCACCGAATTGGTCCCATATGACCATCCTAAAGATCCCACTAACCCTGGTGAGAGCTGATTCCTTCTAGAGATAGGAAGGTAACTATGCTACTATAATGTACGATATGAGTCTGATATAGAATCAACCAAACCATACCAAGAATGAAGTCTAATCCATTCATTTCTAGCGCAAATGGTTCCCAAAATAAATTGTTACCACAAATCTCTAAAGAATATGCCTTGAAACATTTTTCATTCTATGAATGCACTCCCAATGGTGTGTCAATGGTCAAAACACCATCTAGTATTTCCACATCCAAGCCCAAAATATTTTCAAAAATAACAGTTTGAAAATAATGTAATGCTTCTATATCAAGAAAAACAAAAGATATGGTAGACGATACAAGAATCATACCTCAACCCTTAGTTATTCCTGAATCCACGTTAGGTAGAGTAGTCTTCAAAACATGCAACTAACTTGCCCCTTTTCCTTATTATCAAGTACAACTAACCTGAGTTACAACCCTTTTTTGGTACTATTTCTCTTGCATTAGGGTACCACATCCTATGCCTCAGCCTGAACAGCCTGTGGAACACCTACAATATTCTACTAATGGGTAACTAAGCCCCTTACCAACTCTGGTGGTTGTACCGATCCTCTTCCACTGGTCTACTATGAAAAGTTCACACAGAACCTCTTAATATGGCCCAGTGTTACATAAATATGACAATCACATATGGGTTAAGGGAACTATAGGAACTTGTTACCAAACTTTCGTCACTGATAGAACTAGAATGGAACACGGTCTTGTGATGGTAGTCCAATGCCCTAACTGATCTGACCACTATTAGTTTGGTAGAAATTGTCACAGTGATGCTTCTTACCACTCAATGAAGAACTTCTAGATCAACCTACTGAAGCATCTTGACCACTTATCAGGGCTATTTTCATATTCCCTTCTATGATGGGTGCCTAATTCATCACATATTCAAATATTATTAAACAAAAAATGTTTACCTACAACCAGATCTCATAAGGATGACCATCCTAGACTTGTCTCACCCTGAATATCACATTAGTTTCCAAGTATGGAATAAAGCACTATTGGTTGGTAGAACATCCATCATTGTCCAGAACTAACAAACCCTCTTATATCATATGCATGGAATCATGATCTTTTTCATACCTCATGGTTTTGGGAAAAAATATCTGAAGAACTTCATCTCAAATTTCTCCCATGAAAGCTCATCCTGCCACCCAACTTCCTATAGAATATACCATCAATGCTTGGTAGGTCCACAAAGAATATATATAGAAAGCTTCACCCTCTTATCCATAGGTGTCTCAAGAGGCTTGAATATTGTTTGGGCTGACTCAATCCGTAACTCGGCTACCTGCCCCCCTTCCCAAGTAAACATAAGAGGTTGATGAAGATGAAACTCTCTTTTTAGCTAAAACATTTAAGGAATGGTACGAATAATACCCCTTTCCATGGATCACACGACCCTTTGGAAGCTATCATGAAGCTAAACATCCATACGTTCCTCAGGAACTACATGAAGTTATTGTTTTTCTGTGTTAGGAGTGTGCTAATTTCTAGTCTCTTGATGCTCAAGTAGAAGATATTGAGGAATCATTTTCTCTATAATAAAAACACACACCTTAGATAAATGGCTTGCAACAAGGACAACCCCAACAGGTGACTAAAATAGAGAACCATTAAATATTGGTCTCTCTAGACATGGATTACAACTAATTTAGCATGACATGACAACTCATTTCATTTTTATAATGAAATAGAAATCTCATATTACAATTCAGCATGCAATTATATATCATATGAAAAAATAGATATGTCCCTATCATGAATAATGCATATAAATATATCCCTATGCACCTATTATGATACATATATTCTCAGCTCGCGCCATGCCTGACCATGGGTACAAATTTCAAGAAAAAAAACATCATAAAACAATAACCTCACACAACATATAAATCATCCAAGGTGAAATAACACCAACTATAATAAGAACACAACACAAATAGTAATTCCATCCTTGGGTACTCAAATTTTCCCCTATACATGGATTAGCTACACCCATGAACATGATCATTTCCAAGTCTCAACACACCTAATATCCTTTCTAACTTTTCCCAAATAGTAAGGAATATGAAAATAAACCCTTCTCCTTCAATACCACTTTGTAACATCCCACAATACAACACTCTCTAACATTTACAAAAAGGATTGGTTATGAGACCTCAAGCACACCTCCTCTTACAACTTAGGCTACCAACTAGCAATGGGGGTGTGTATAGTATAGTGGGGTGACTATACCCCATGGTATGAAATTTCATAGTAGTTGAAAAAATTCATAATAAGTGAAAAAAAATCAAAGTATACACATTGTAGAAGAAAATAATAAAAGCTAACTGAACAATCTAATAAATATATAAGGAACAATGTAATGATGTAAAGGAATATAACAAAACTAAATGATAGAACAATAAAATAAAATACTATAAGAATCAAATAATGACTCAAAGTCCTAAGTCCCAAACCTCATATCTGTCCCATGTCTAAACTCCATCCCAATAGAAAACAATAAATATAAAATAAGGTCCTTTTCCCTTATCCAAACCTGAATCTACATAATCTGTTCGGGTTCCAAATAATGGACCAAATAGGGTATGAGTATAACTCGATAGGTTGACACCATCATGTCTAAACAAAACTCATCTGATAAGAAGTGTGTGCAATGAGGAAATAAAGAGGTTCATTAATTAATTAAACAATTAATAAAATACAACCATAACCTACTTCATCTCCATTAGAGAATATCTTTGAAAATATCTAACAACCATGCCAACCTCAACCATAAAACCCAGGTAAGATAACATGATATGGTGACATGCCATAATATCTCTAAACATGTCTTACATCCATGCCAACCATAACCATATAAAAAAGGAAATGTAACCTACTTCGGTGACATTCCAGAATATCTCTGAGCTTGTCTTATTACCATGACAATCAAAACAATATAACCATGTTATAGTCACAAGAATCAATCCAATTCAAATACCTATATGTATTACAACATCTCTAGGTCAATGCCTTATAATCGTTACAACATTCTGGGTCAAATCCCTATAAGCATTACAGTATGGGACTGGGTATAGCCCACTCTATATAAGCATTACAACATGGGACTGGTTCGATCCCACTCAATATCAGCATTGAAACATATAAGTTTTAAAGTTCCTAGGATGATAATGAAGTATAATCCTTATAGAATCCAACACAATTTCTATCAAATAGAATGGATATCACAACATCACATCACAATTCTCAATGGTTAATTATGAAAATTACTATTACCCTTTCATATTCCACTTGTAATTAAATTCATAATTGATTAACAATTATAGAAATAAGAAATAAGACACAATTTAAGGATTATATAACAAGAAATAAACCTTGGTTACACGTCATGCTAAACATAATTTAATACATTAGCCAATTATAAATCTGTTTAAACCAAAGTAAATACAGATATAATACCATTTAATTATTTAATTAATTTGGCCACACAAAATAATGGTGCTATCACGATATTGCATAAAATTGGAAATTATCAAACAATAGGGTTGATATTTAGACCCCCTACCTTTAAAAAATGATCCAAAAATTCTTATAATGGACAACACCAATGAGTAATAATGTGCAAATGATTACTTGGAGGTTTCTAGATCAAAACTGATCAAGATCAGAACGAACAATGCAATCAGCCAAAGGCTTTCACAACAAAGGTCAGATAACCAAAGGGAATAAAAAAGAAACTAACCAAAATAACTTACTAGGGATTGAAGATGAAAACTGAATGTCCATAAGGGAGTTTAGAACCCCAAAATTTCTTGGTGAATACCCTAGCGTTGAGATGAGAGAAGATAGAGTAAAATAGAAGGAATTTCAGCTACATATCATGTTTAAAACTGAAGGTCAGGCATTTACATGGAGTGTAATGTGGTAACATTCCATGAAAATGTTTTAATGGGATTCCTAAAAAAACCCATTTCCTCAGATTTATTTTATTAAAACCCATGAAAAATTACACGATTTGTTATCCCCTTACACGACTTGTAAATTTTATGTAGTTGATTTTTTAGTCCATTATCCTTTTTGAAAAACCGAACCCCCTTTAAATCCTCTCAAATTATGAAGAAACCATATTAACACCTAATAGAATTTATACCCAGACTATATTATCTTAAATGGGCATACATCCCCAAACATTTGTTCATTTTCTCCAACAAAGTCTCTCTATCTCCGAACAAGATTTGACCACCAAGGATGAAATGAAAAACTCATAGAGAAATGTACTTGAAAATGATGGGATTTTAAACTTTTATTATTCAACAATAATCCCATTCAGAAGAGCTACTTGAGGTGGATCTATACCTAACATAGATGATTAAGTATCCCCTCTAAAGATACAGAATTCTACATCTTCATCATGAATTGCAATTTACTTCTCTTTGTAATAACTTTTTGCCTCATATTTATAAATAAAATATATACCAAGGATTATATCAAAGTAAAACATAAGTATAATAATAAATTCAGTAAATAGAGCATGTTTATGTTTCATAATGTGAACTTTATGAAATATACTTATTGTAGTGAAATTTCCACTATGATTTTGGACTTAAAACTCCCTTCTTAAAGTACTAGGAAGATATCTAATTTTCTTAGAAAATATGGAATATATAAAAGAGTGTAAGGATATAGAATAAAATAAATCATTATCTAAATTTGAATATATAGTTAAAATAACCACCAACACATATTAAAAAAACCTCAATCTCAACTATAACGATCACATAACCTAGCATTCTCCCCTTAGCCTCTTCTGTGGAAAGTTCCCATGATGCTTAGGAAATTGGTTTGAATAATGAACCACTTATTTAAAATTGAAACATTGGTTAAAAGTGATATCTTTCTTTACCATACATTCATTATCTAGATGAACCTTATCTACAAACTTGTAACAAACTTTCAGTCCCTTAAAGCATTTTACAAGACGTTTATTTCCACAATTTTCACATGATAAAAACCGCTTCATCTTCTTATACTTCCTTGATGAGTTCCATTTTTTTGGTGTTAAAATGAATATGCTTATCTTGATTTAAATTGAATATATATGATCGAGAAAAAAACTTCTCTATTTTGATGGTGCATAAAACTATTTCACCACATGATGAGAAAGTTGGAGCAACCAGTTCCATTCAAAGACTTGTCTTAAGCCCTTCAAAGAGATGGTCAATATTTCATTCTGTATTACATATGTAATCCATATAATAATTGGAAAGTCTTTTAAAGGTATACTTATATTCTATAACACTTTATTATTCCTATTTCTTTAAGATGAGTAACTTCCTCTTGATTCTAGTTTATTACTCATGGGGGAAATATTTGTCGAAGAATGATACTTTAAAAGCTCTCCATTCCATGTGTTATATTTATTATTACTCTCAAGTATTCCAAATAAATTAACACCATTTATTAGTATCATATTTTAGATTATATAATATAGGTATAAATTTTCCCTTTTCATGATATCCCAAAGCTAGGAATTTCTTTTCTAGGGACTTAATCCATTGATTAACAACCACATTATTAGTTGTTCCATAAATTGATGGGGGATTATGTCACATGAAATGATCCAACATAGGTGTATCATTCTATGTTACATATTATTACTACATATTCACAAGTTTATTAGTGATAACCTAGGTAAGATTTCCTAATATGAACATGATCTTCTCATCTCCGACACCAGCTTTATTGGTTTTCTCTATAGGAAAATTTCTACATTGGCCATCAGAATTTTTCCATTCTTTTTTCCAATCACATTTTCTATGGAATGAAATATACTAAATTATTTCATAATATTATGAATTTTAAATTATAATATATAATTCTAAATCTAGTGTAAAACTTAACATAAAATGAAAATTTATGTGTTGTTAATCCCAAAATCATAAACTTGGTTTATTTCAGAATATAAAAATATTTTCAAATGTTTCATAATGATTTGTAAAGAAAATGTGAATCAACCTAATCATATCCCATAGGAGTGTCAAACTAGGTTTATAGTAAGGTCCCACTCACTGTTCACTAGAATGATGGCCTATGTATAATCAACCAACTCTGTAATGTCCTGACCCGACTAACTACTAAACTGGTAGCCAGAACGGTCGCCAAATGGCCTCAAGAACGCCTTCTTGTATGACAAAGGCTACCTACTAGAAGCTAGAGTATAATGATGGTATGATATGGAGACTATACCCTCTAGATCATAGTATCACCATGGAATTATCAGACGTAAATAATTATAAAGTTGCGGAAAAAGTAAAAATAAATGACAAGTAGCGGAAGATAAATATAATAATTGAATAAAGACGGTCAACACCAATATATAACTAACCATGAATGTATGTACATGTGATTATATCTAATAATGAAATAAACATATAGTAGGCGATATAATATAGTACATGAAGATAGAAAAAAATAGAAAGGCCCTAAGGGTTCTCTTCTCTAGCATCCTGAGTACTAGCTCAGTCCCGTGCTCTCCACACCCAGGTACAATGCATAGCACAAGAAAAATATGAGGGACCTGTGAATAAGAGGATATGCTCAGCTACCCCAGGTAAATGGTTGTAAAGACCCACAAATTTCAAGGAAATTTTTTTCCTTAATTTTCTTTGGAATTTTACAAGAGCTCAGCTTCAGACGGCACCTGATTCCGAGGCCCGGTGTGCCCAGAATCAATTTCCGAAGTTTGGCTCGGGTACGTTCAGTGAACGGATGAGCGGGTTTTTCTATCTTTTGAACCAGTACCCGGAATCGAATTCTGAGGGCACCGATGAAATCGCAGCGCCGGTATTTGCTTAGAAGCGCTTCTTCCGGAGTTGCGTTTGCTCAACCGTGGTTTTTAAAATTTTGGGCTTTAAGTCGGAAATAAAATAAAGGTTGTGCGATAACTTTATTTTATTTCACTTAAGCCGCTTGGAAGCCACTTGAACTGAGTTAAAGCGGATAGGGTGCTATCCGGAAAAACCCTACCCCTTGGTAGGATATTTGTGCGGTGGGGCCCGCACGAGCCCCGCCGTTTCTTTCGCTAAGTAACGCACCCGCGAAAACCCGTCAAAATAACTGAAAAGTCAACCGACGCGTTTTCCTTAATTCTTAACAGACCATTTAATTGGGCGGTTTATTTCGTGAATTAAATGGGCTGTTTCATTCGTTGAATTAATTCAACGAATTTAATGGGTCGTTACTTACGCGTTTTGCGTTTGTTGGCAAAATAATAAAATAGACAAACTTGTCTATTTTGGAGGATTGCTATCGTTGTGCGAATCCTCTGAGCCTCCACCCTCCCCGCGAAGAACACGAAGAACGCGAAGAACGCGAAGAACGCCGGAACCGGAATTCGACGACGCACACCGTGATCTGCGACGTCGACGAGCTCTACCCGCGACGTTCTTCGGCGACACCTTTTCTTCCGCGGCCGATCCTCGTTCGGCAACTAAGGTGAGAAACGGATCGTTTAACTCTCCTTTTTTTTAATTTCAATAACAACGGATTTAATTAATTAAATCCGTTTGTTCTAGATCCGGAGATCGTCGGCGCGACGCTTTTCCCGCGGTGCGACGAACGTCTCTTCCGCGAACGACGTGACGATCCCCTCCTTTCGCGACGAGCGATTCCGCGACGACCTCACGTCCGACGGCAACTTCGAGGTAAGGGATGTTGGAATATTTTATTTCCCCGTGTTTATTCTTTTAAAATAAAGAACCTGATCTCCGAACAATTTTAATTTAATTAAAATTGTTGTTGATTATTTTCTTTTCCTCCCGTTGTTTATGACTAACGCGGAGGGTGCGGATCTAACGAACAAGACCCGGCAACCCTCCGCCGATCTTTTGTTGTGCGGATTTGGCGGACGACGATGAACCATGCGGCAAGGGTGATCCGTTGATCCCGCAGTGAAGATCGGCCCCTGGGAGGAGCAACTGCGCATAAGGGAGGCAAAACGGGCCACCAGAGCAACTCCGGCGGCGCCGGCGGCCGGAGGCGGCGGCGCCCGGCGTGCCGCCGGGGAGGAGATCCGCCGTGGCCGAAGCCGCGGCGGCGGCGGCCGGTTCCGCGGCCGCGCGGAACCGGGGAGGGACGCGGCGGCCCGGCCGCATCCGCGTGACAGGCGGCCCCCCGCGGGGCCGCGTTCCACCTAAGCCGCGGGTCAAACCCGCGGCGCCCCTTCGGCCGCCCGGCCGAAGCCGAGCTGGCCGGTCCGGTCGGCTGGGCCGTGCCCAGGCCGGACCGGACTCGGCCTAGCCGGGTCGGGCCGGGTCGGGCCGACCCGGTTCGGCCGACCCAGGGGGGGTTCGGGCCGGGTCGCCCCGGGCCCAGAACCCCCGTTTTCGGGCCCTCTTCGGTCTTTTGCCCATATCTTGGGCCTGGGACCTCCGATTAACGAACCGTCAGCGGCTACGCGATCCTTGGATCGATACGGTCGTTTCGGTATATTATAATTAAGGTTTCGGAAGACTTTGGGTTCGGCCGGGTTGGTTGGTACATGAAACCAACCGGGCCCTCGGAGCGGAAACGCTCATAACTTGAGCTACGGACGTCCGATCGACGTGCCGTCAGCTGTGGTAGTTTCCTCTAAGTGAGACAGAACTTTTGGCATACTCCGCCTGAGGATCGGACACAGGCGGAGTACGGTCGGGTTGGTTTTTCCCTAAAAACCAACCGGGCCCCTGGGACGAAAATGCCAATAACTCTCAGACCGGGTGTCCGTTTGACGCGCCGTCTGTTGCGTTGAGATCCTGTTGTCGATACGGAACTTTTGGATACATCAACTTCGGACTACGTGTCAGTTGATGTATCAGCCTCTCGGCTCGTGGAACGGACCCTCCTAAACGAGCTCGCTGTGTGCGGGAACCCTAGTGCTGGCTGTGACTTCGACGACAGAGCAGAGATCCTCCGTGGACTGCAATGACGGCAGAGCAGAGATCCTCAGTGGACTGCGACGACGGCAGAGCAGAGATCCTTCGTGGACTGCGGCGACGACTGTGCAGAGATCCTCAGTGGACTGCGTCGACTACTGCACTCAGCGATCCTACGGGGATCAGTGCTACAGGTTCTGTGTGAGCCCGATCCTATGTGGGTCCTTACTACCGGTTCTGTGTGAGCCACTGCCTACAGGTTCTGTGTGAGCCCGATCCTGTGTGGGTCTTTTGCGGGGGTTAGTACCTATCGATCCTTCGTGGGTCCGACGACTTAGATGGATCAGTGATCATCTTTGACGTCATCTGAAAAAGTATACCTGGTTGAGCTGAATCTTATGTTACTCTCCTTTGTGGATTGTGTTGAACTATCCTATGTGGATTTACTGTTTACTCTCCTTTGTGGATTTGAGTCTTGCTTTCCTATGTGGATTGAGTTGTTCTTGAGCTCGTGAGCAGAGCTAGAAGTGGGGACTTAGGTATATGTATGGGCATATACCTATGTCGAGTCAGATGTTACTTCGTGATTGCACCTTCCTTTTTGTGCTATATCCTTTGTGGATTTCGGGAGACCTTCGGGGGTCTCAGGGTCCTTACTGAGTAGCTTATACTCACCCCTGCACGTGCTATGCCCGCACCTTGTTGTGTTGGATGCAGACGACGGACAGCGCTGATCACGGTTGGGGCGTGGAGCAGGACGGTACCTGGAGGCGGACCACTGGGCGGGACGTGCTCGGAGCGGACGTGGGACCCGAGGAGCCTGAAGGCTATCTGTACCCACCCTTCAGGTGGGATTGCCAGTGGACGACACGAGGCCGCCGTCTTTTCTTCAGTTGCTGTTCTTTTCCTTTTCAGTTGTACTTTCTGTTGGGCTTGTATTCCGGCCCCCTTTACTTTTCTGCACTTTGTAGTTACTTTCCGCTTGCTGACTTTGTGGTGGTTGTTACTCATAAAAGCAATGCCTTCCCTGTTTACCGGGATTTTACGCCTTGGTGCTAGTCGCCAGCCCCTGGCCTATGGAAGGCGGGCTTGGGGGTAGTCACGGCACGGGCCCCGAGGTCGGGTCGTGACAATGGTGGTCCGATTAGGGTGTGAGATATACTTATTTGGTCAACAACTATGGTGTCTAAAGAATAATCTAATTCATGCATATATAATAAGAAGTGTACATGTATATCAAAGTATGGAATTAATGAGAAATAAATAAATTACCAAGTCAGATCAGGTTTCTCAAGGACACCTAACTGACCATACTTGCTTTCGACCAAACCATAAATGTACGTACCAAGGGTAACCTACACAAAAGCGATATAATATAAGTAATAACAAAAGTTATAAAATAGGAATCACAAGATAGATTGACCCCAATAATGTGGTTTGGCATGGAGGACACATTCCATGGATAAAAAATATATACCACTAGCCTTCAATATAAATGTATTTACAAATTTGAAATAAGAATCATCCTAGGACCATCAGAGGTAAACCTTATCAAGGACCCCATGTGCCGCACTAGGAATTCCATAATGCTTGCTACCATAGGATTCCATATAATGCGATCCATGGATGGCCTAAAAATTATCTATCCTAGCCTAATGTGAGACATCAATCTCTAAGACTGTACCTATTATCTCACGTAAGGGACCAAGTATCACTCATGTCCTGGTACAACCATCTCCCCAGCAAGCCCATCCATAGTGTCTCTCATATGGAACCAGTATCACTCATACCGAGGTAAGTGAAATTCATGGTGAGCCTATCCTAAAATAATAGTATTGCCCCTGGAATATACACAACCCAAAAAATTTATCAGATCACAATCAAAATGAGTGTATCCTTGAAATTATATGGAAGGAAACCCATGAATCACTCATGGTGTTCATAATTCATTTGTTCTGTTTAATTAAAAAATATGAAGACAAGGTAGTGGAAATTCCATAACATATGATAAAGAAGAACTAACAGAACCATGCCCATTTTCCATTTCATTCTATAATTAAAAAAGGAAACATACATATGCAACCCACATCACAACTCAAAATAATTAATTTATATATCCATCACATTAAACCAAAAATCCTTGTAATACATGGCACATATATCACTTTCTAATTGAAGAAAATGCACCTCATCAAGGGTTTTTTTAGAAAACGTGACTTTTTTTATTCAAAAAATTCATTTTATTCAATTGAAATATATCAATTTCATCATAAGGATTAAAGTAACCCACTACAATGGTGTTTTAAAAATAATCATAGACTCAATTCAATAAGATTATAAATATATATAATGGAACACCCTAAGGGGTGGACCATATATAAGGCATACATTGTTCAAAACATGATATTTAATGAAACTAAACTAAAGGGGTGGTTTGGGTTGAGGTCATAACCACTATCCATACCAAGGAGGGTTAAAACCCAATAAAAGGCAAGTTAAAAAACTTAATTCAAGGCAATTTATTATTTTGAAGCGACATCAGGTAAGTCTAGTGAACGACACCAAAAGGAAATTTTATGAGGCAAAGAAACTTGATGGAAAGTATATTGACCACCAACCTTATAGCATAGATTTCCCAATGTCTGATATAAGGCTTTTATTTTTTCTGGTTTAAGAGAAATCAGATAAAAAAACAAACACCTAGGAAATAGGGCGAATTAGGTCGCACAAAAATTGTGCAAAGTAAGAGAAAGTAAATGAATAATTGAATAATGTGGATTCATAGACTTACCACTATACATACAATGCACCAGAGAACACTCGAATCAGAGGCCATATGAGGGATATATCCTCATCTGCAGAGGATAAGAAAAATGAATCACAATGGAGCTTCTATACACAAAGGAGGAGGAAGAAGAAGAAGAAGGAAAAAAGAAATAATAAAATAGGAAAAAGTAAAATTTCACCCCTTTAATGAGGTTCATATTATAGCCACAAGGTTGGAAAAAACATGTTCCAACAGTGATCATGATACTGCCTAAGGAGAAGGGGTGACACTATTTGGAAAACCATGCAGTAACCAAGTGATGAATAGTAAACACACATTGCCTAAGTGGTAAAAAGAGGGTGGTCTAGATGTACGGTTTTGAGAAATATGTGAATCCGATTAAGATCACTACTTGTCACCTACATAATTCATATGGTTTGGATTAATGGTCCATAGAGGTTTAGACAAACTCTATGCCATTACTAGTCCACCCCAATCCTTGAGTTTTCAGGGCCCAACTCCCCCAAAACTAAATGAAACACCTGAGGGACCCCTCGGGCCTTTAACCAAGTATAAAGGAAAATATTGAAGAGTTACAACTCTATAAATTCCATTATGAATCCTAGTTTACAAAATGGACCATCCACTAAATGACAAAGTTCAAATTCCATTGGAATTTTATTAGGTAAAAAAACACGAGACACTACAATATCACCACATTAGAACTTCTTATCCCTAATAATCCTTGGATAAATTAAGAGGAACTCACTTGACCTAATTGGGTCATTAAAAAAATTGTTCAAACATCCACATTATGCTTCCAATTCCCAATGCATGTGTGAGTGTCACCTCATCATATGGTACATAAGATGTAGAAACTCAAAACAATGCATGTTTTTTTGAACAGAACACCGAGATAACACCTACACGAGCCCTTCTTTCATGATATATGATCAAATCATCCTCTCATTCAACATCTGGGTTCTATCATTAGAAAATATAAATAGAGTTACACTACTCCACTGATTTAAGCATTACCTTATCTCTCTATTGTCGCTCTTGACATGATTCACAATTTAAAAGATCAGTCAACATCTAATCTTACTTAGAGGCCTATTTGAGATGAATTTTCATAAAATGTATCACATGAAAAACACCACACTTTCCACAACCCAACAATGTGACATTAAGAGGTTCCTCACTGACCGTGAAAAATAAGAGAGAAAGATATATAGTCAAACCGTCTCCAGTCGACTGTTCTCAAAACACTCGTCTTATACTACCAGTGGATGTTAAAATTTAGACCCGTTGCCATTAGAAAAAGGCACCTCAAAACTTCATCAAGAATTCTCACTGAAGTCTATAACTAGCATCGAGTGATTCCTCAGTCCAAGATGTCCATTTAAGTTGTCATTCCCCAACATGACCATGGGTGTATACCCGATCCATCATACATGGATCGATACCCCTTTTTAAACGACTCATCCGAGCCTGATTGTAATTCAGGGCATACTCCAAATCATCAATTGGTGTTCAAGGAGAATATCCAAGGAAAAAATTAATAGCATTTCCAAAGGAGAGATGTTGGTACCAAGATGAACTCCATATACCATGAACACTTACTAATCCAAAAAACAGCATCCACATGGTGATCAATTAAAAAGAGAAACAACTCGTGTCTATGAGTCTATAAAAGGCATTACTAATTGGGAACCAATGTATTACTCCTAACCAACCATGCCTCTATAATAACCAATATTCTGGTACACAACTATGATAGAGCCCAATAGACAAGCTGAAAAACTTCTAAAACATAGCATGACATACAACCTATGGTCTCTCAGTGAACCCCAACGACATCAATATTGGGGACATGGTCATATTTTAGGCGAGAGTACACTAAGAGGATTTGAACAGTTTTGAAAGTGGACCCAAGAAAATTCCACTACAAAAAATCTAAGTGCCTGATATGGTTTCCACCCAAATATACCCAATTGTTAAAAGAGGAACAATTGAACCTCAAATGGTCAACTTATTCCAAAAAAATCTTGACTTCACCTACCAATGGATCAATAACCTAACCATGATACCTTCACCACCAAACGCTCCCATTGGTCACTCAAGCACAACTACCGTGTCCCATTCCCAACCAATGGTTTCTTCATAGGTTGCAAACATATACAAGAACAACATACTCATTATCTCTATCTAGAACCAACTTTAACATCAGAGATTTCTGACAAAAGGGGTATTTTAAGAAAGAAATACCATTTTCTAACTAGTATTTACATAGGAGTGTTCCTTGTACTTAGAAGGACATGTTCAAATAGAAATGAAATGATGCTGCACATATTAGGAGTTTTATTATCATTTAATTTATAGAGATAGGGATCTCATCCCCTGACACACACTCCACCAACCACTAGTCATGGGTCCCATAGGTGTCCATCATGCTTTAGTAAGAATTAAATAGAAGAGATGGAGATAACCAGCTAATCAAGAGAGATGGATTAGATTCAAATTTAGATGTACACATGACTCTCCACTTGAGTTATGTTAACATGCACCATATAATTAAACATAAAGGCCAAAATGACTGACCAACTTGTCAAACACCTTATCCTCTTAGAATCTCATCCCGAACATTGGGATAATTCTGGGTATTTGCTAATGCCTTGGTCACTATACTCTAGAGTTAACTAGAATTCAATAATAACAGATCTTGGATTAGACGAGTACCACTGAATGGTTTTCTATCCCATTTTATCAATTTGACAGGTATCACGTGAACCAATGCATACTACCCCGATATTACATGAGAAAACGAAGCATCTGTGATATTATCCATAGGCTTAACAACCATATGAATTTAAGTATTGGATTTCCAGTAAAATTTTGAACCCTAATCCATATTACCCTATATGACTACTTACATGACTGGAAAAATATCTAGTCATTCATCACTAAAGAGGAAGAAAGAAGGGTCACACAACCTACTAAGTGGCTAACCATTTCATTGGCATGTCTATCACACTAGAACCAAGAATTTTGTAATTCCTACACTTGTAACATGATGAAATGACACATGATCACTAGTAAAACAAGGGTATAATTTTGGAAACTAAGATTCCTACATGGATAATGACACCCGTACAATACCACTCATTAAAAATATCATATCATTTAGAAATGATTTTAAGTATATGGGGGAATTGCCTACAAAGGGAAAGGCCCTTGAAAAATTTGGAATCATTGACCCTATAACTAGATCATGCTAAAAGAGATGTCTCTTGGATTAAGGGCATATCATTTGGATTCAACTATTGGGGAAAAGTCCTCCAAAATTTTTTCATGCTTCTGTTTCAAGGAATAAATGAAGGAAAAAATTTAAAATACCCTTAAATAGGTGTTATAGATAAGAAAACATATTAATATTTCATTTCAAGGAACTGAACCAAAACTAATTTAATTCATTAAACACTTCTTTGTTCGGTTTTAAAGAAGAACTAATACCATTCATAAGGAAAAATCATCAGGTTAGGTCCATAAAGAGATATAGGAAAGTTATATTAAACTCATTTTAAAAATTGTAATCTATTGACATCCCATTATAATTATTCCATTGACTATGGAAACCCCATTTTAAACACCATTAATTTATCTACAAGATTTAACAATTAGATGATTTTAATAATATGTCAATTTCAATCTATAGAGAATAACAAACTTTTGGTTGTGTTAGGAATTTTAATTAACTAATGCGTTATATTTAAATACATCTAAAAATTTGATAGAAGGTATATTGTTAATTAAAGAGGTCTGTTCATAAATAATTCCACCACACATTTATATGGAAAACCATAAAGAAGGATAAAAGAACTTTAAAAACACCTCAACACATAGCATAAGTACACCCCCATAGGGCTAAGCACCAAGGAACCAATTGAAAAGGATACCTATGAGGGTCCCATCAAGCCATTTTAGGTTCAAATAAAATAAACCCAAATATTTTAAGAATTATGAATTTAAACACCCTTAGTGGTTCATTCCTAAGTCAAGATGCCCCAACTGACGTACTAAGGTCTAATTGTATATTTGAAACTTACCCACACTGGTCATTATGACCAAGAAATATAGTTTTAAGACTTAATAAGGTATCCCATTCATTTAAGGTCAAAACTTAGAAACATTTATGTTTACAATAGTTCCTAAGTAGTGGAATCATAAAAGATGATTCAGTTTTCTGGGTTACAACCTATCAAATTATAAAGTGCCCATACACTTTACATGTTACGGTTGGTTACCATCTAACCAAAACCATTTTACCTTGAATAAATGAAAATTTAATAGCCTTAAAATTTATTCATAAGCCTTTATATATATATATAAGGTGATTCTACAATGGTTTGATTATATGGGCCACCCAGTTCCAACTCATAAAGCACACATAACCTTTAGAAATTGAAACATTGGCTCCCATTTAAGTGTAACCATAAATATTTCATCCCGTATAACCAAAGGATAATGGATTAAATTTTTTATAATTTATTAGTTAAGTGTTTAAGTCAAACCAATTTAAAACTTTTAAAATTAACTAAGCATTCTAAACATTGAAATTACATACAATTTAACATGGTAAGGAATTTGGGAAGTATGAAAATTAACCATGGAAGAGAACTTAATAAATAGGTAAGCACAAACAATATGCTAATCATAACACTAAAATCATTTTAGCATGGGATAACACTCAAGGCAAGCATATTGATCAACAACTTAAAAATGTTATTCCAAGCATGTAATGAAATACCTAAGTAGGTGAAAGCTAAGAATATTACCAAAGAACCTTACATGACATATACCTGAAATTTGAATCTCAATATGCCTATAATTATGCATGCAATATTTCCTCCTTTCCATACCAAGACAGGTTTAAATACTATAATCGCATCAATCAGTAAGCAGTGGAAGGTACTCCAATCACTCAAGGTGAAATCTTAATAAACTGTAATAAGGAACAAAATAAACAAAAATACCATCCCTAACTACTTAGACTTTTCCATGTACGTGAATTGATCACTCCAAAAGAGGGATATTTACCAATCACTGACATATTTCTAGTCTCATATATACCAAATCAAAATAGAAAGACAAAGGAAAAAGATCATTTGACACCACTTTGTAACATCCCAACATGACTGACTACTAAACCGATAACCTAACCATTCTCCACATGGCCTCAAGAATGTCTCTCCATATTCTAGAGGCTAACAACTAGAAGGGGTGGTCTAATGGTGCTACGATGGGAAGAATATACCCTCAAGGTCAAAGTAACATTGTGGTATTATCAGGTGCAAATCTATAGAATGTAGTGTAAGGAGTAAAAATAAATGACATAAAGTGATAAAAAAATATAATAAATGAATATAGATGGTCTATTCCAATATACAACTTACCATGCATGCATGTACATGTGATACTACCTAATAGATTAGGGAAAATACAATAGGAGATATGATACAATATGGGAAAAAAGAAAAAATAAAAATGTCCCGAGGGAGGTTTCCTCTAGCATCTTGAGTACTAGCTCAGTCCCGTGCTCTAAAATCCTAGGTATAATGCACAAAAGTATCTAGGACAAATGAAAAAGACGACCTACTTGGGTTCCCCAGTGAAATGGTGGCCTAAGAAGGGTATGAGATATACTCAGTAGGCCAATACCAAATATTTCTAAAGAATAATCTAGTTCATTCATATACAATAAGTAGTGTGAATTTATATCGAAGTAAGGAAAAAATGTGAAATAAATAAATAACAATGTCAGATTAGGTTCTCCAAGGACACCTAGATTACCATGCTTACTTCGACCTAATTTGTAAATGTCTGAACCAAGGGTAACCTAAAAAAAATAGATATGAGGGAAGTGATAAAAAAAGATAATAAAATAGGTATCACAAGTTGGACCGACTCTAAGCATGCGAATTGTCTTGGCGGATACATCCCATGGATAAAAAATATATACCATTAGACTTTAATATAAAATTATTTAATTTTTTTTAAATTCTAAGAATCCTAGGACCTTATGAGGTGAACCTTATGAAGTACCTCATGTGTCACACCAGGAATTAAATAATGATCACTACTGTAGGATTCCATGTAATGTAATCCATCTATAGCCTTACAAGTATACTCCCAACCTAATATGAGACATCAACCTATGAGCCTGTACATGGTATCTCAAGTAAGGAACCAAGTCTCACTCATGGACTTGTAAAAACTTCTCTCTAGTGATCCTACCCAAGGTTTCTCCCTTAGAGAACCAATATTTATTATAATGAGGTAAGAGAAACACACACTGAGCCCATCCTAGAATACCAGCATCACCCCTAGCATATACACACCCCAAATACTATATATGATCACAATCACAATGAGTCCATCCTTGGAATTATGTGGAAGGAAATCCAAGTATCACTCATGATGTTCGTAATTCATTTATTCAGTTTAACTAGACAATATTAAGAGAAGTTAGTGGATATTCCCTGACATTGGAAAAAAATCACTAAGAGAACCACACCCATTTTCCCTTTCATTCTAGAATTACAAATGGGAACATACATACACAATACACATCACATCTCAAAACAATTAGTTAAATGAACTACATATCAAACCAAAAAATACAATCATGTTATAACACATATATCACTTTCCAATTGAAGGCAATGAACCTCATCGAGGGGTTTTATCAGGAAACATGACTTTTTTATTTGAAAAATTCATTTTATTCAATTTAAATAAATCAATTTCATTACAAGGCTTAAAGTAACACACTACAAAAGTGGTTTATAAACAGTTAAGGAATTAATTAAAAAATATTACAAACATGTATAATGGAACACCCTAGGTGTGGCCTATACATAAGGAAGACATTATTCAACACATGATATTTAATGAACCTTCCCAAGAGGGGTGGTTTGGGTTGATTTCATAACCAATATACATACCAAGGAGGTTTCAAACACAACAAAGGGAAAGATAAACAAATTAATTCAAGGAAATTTATTATTTTTAAGTGACATTGGATAAGTTCAGTGCACAACACCACAATGAAATTTTATAAGGTGAAAAAACATGGGGGAAAATCTTTTGAACACTAACCTTATACCATGGACATCCCACACATCTAATATGAAGCTTTGATTTGGTCCAGTTTGAGAGAAATAGAATAAATAATTGAACTTCTTGGAAATAGGGTGAATTAGGCCGCACCAAAATTGTGAAGAGGAAGATAATTTTAATGAAGAAAAAAAGTAAAGGGAGTATAGGACTTACTGAGACACTTCCAATGCACCTGATCATTCTTGAATCAGAGGTGAGAGGGAGATCTTCTCATTCCTAGAGGAAAAGAAAAAATGACCCACAGAGGACATACTGCAAACAGAGGAAGAAGACTAAGGATAAGGAAAAAGTAATAAGAAAAGAGGGTAAATAGGGCAATTTATCCCCTTTAATAAGAAACGCTGTTTGACTGCATGTTTGGCCAAACCATGCACCAAAATTTCCTGTTCTTCTACCTAAGGAGGATGGGTCACATGGTTTGGCCAAATAATGCGCCAACCATGCAATGAATAGTGCACACACACTGCCTAAGTGTCACAAAGCATGTGGGCTAGGAACATGGTTTGGGTAAACCATGAACATACAATTAATATCACTTTTCTCACCTTAATAAGTTTCACAATTTTCATGGGTGGGCCACACCATTTTAGAAAAACCATGAAACCTTACCAATCCACCCTAATCCTTGAGTTTTCAGGGCCCGATGCCGTCAAAACTTAATAAAACACCCAAGGGACCCCTCGAGCCTTTAACAAAGTTTAAAAAAACACATTGAAGTGTTACAAATCTCATAATTTCATTCCTAAGATCAGTTTACCAAATGAAACGTCCACCAAATGGAAAAAATCAAGTTCCCTTATAATTTCATTCGGTCCAGAAAACATGGGATGCTATAAACTCGTTTTGAGGTTTTTTTCCATAAATTCATCAATTCAAAAACCACATACATTTTTAGTATCCATATATGGATATATTTATAGGAAATCCACATAATAACTACCTTATCAAAACTTGTATGATATTTTACAATAATTATAGATATCGTCAATGTCTATCATAGGATTACATTCCCTAATCTATGCCTTCCAAAATCTAGCAGTCAAGCTTTCTATTAAAATTACACTGATACCAACTGTAACAACCTCAACTCTAGTAAACCAGAGTCAATGTATACTATATTACATTGGAATAAGGTACAAGGGAATAAATTTTAAAATATATATGATTTTATTACTCTTAAATAATTATATATATACATGTTTCCCTTATTAATTTTTAAATTAAATATGAATTATAGAAAAAGTAAAATTTTTATCCTTAAAACTCATTAAAATATTTCTTCTTCAAAACCCGGGGAGAGGAAAAAAATAAGAGTGATCTCAAATGCATAATAAGGTTTACAAATAGTGTAATCTACCATGAGTAAATAAGGAATAATCAATATAGAAAGGTAGATAACTAAAAACACATTATATTTAATCAATAACTTGAGAAAGAAATGAATCCCTAGATAATATCAATGAAATAATCTCAATAATAATAATAATTGAATTCTCGATGAAGAAAATACATAATATTAGATGTGATGATCTCGAAAATCATTATATATAAACCACAAAGACCATACAATAAGAAAATTTAATTGATGGGTAGGTATACACCAAAAACCCATTTAATTTGGTCAACTAATTTTTCTCATGAGACCTATTGATTCATAGAGAGGATATATATTATTGATACCCACCCATCACTTTATATATAATGAATTTTTTATATATTGAATGATCAATTAAATTCTTAAACAATATGCCTTATGAATAAATATCCCTATTGAGTAAAGAATACAGATTTACCAATATTTTTCCCATTCAATCAAATAAATTTAATAGTAAAAGAACACAAGAAAAAATAAAATATGGTTTATGTAATAATCATATAAATGATAAAAATAATATGGGTATTTAATAAAAATTTAATTTCTAATCTTCATAAAATAGTGAACATTTTAAGTGAAATTCGACGACCAAAAAATTAATAAGATATAAGAGATGACTATTGATTCATCAAAAATATAATTTTTAGAATAAAATTATATCCTTTTTAAAAATAAATAAAATGGATGTGAAATGGTAAAATAATATTTAATTAATGAGTTTTTTTGTAAAAAAATTGAAAAAATGCAGAATAGTCTATATATCGTAAAACAGTTAAGGCGAAGGTGAAGTCCGTTAGTGATGTATACGTTAAAAACAATCCTTTTGAATTTTTTTAAAAGAAATATGACAATGAAAATTTCATAAAACATTATAAATATTCCTATCAAATCTTTTAAAAAGTCAAGGATAAAATAAAATTTCCTTAATAAATCATTTGAGTAATAAATTTTAATTATGTTAAATAATTTTTAATAATATAGACATGAAAGAAAAATATATCCGATTAAAAGGGAAATAAAATCAGTTTTTATTTGAAACATTTATTTGCTTGATTCAGTACTAAAGATATTAAAATTTTGACAAAAATATGTAAACTAATTAAATATACATAGGATAATAAAATAGATGGATTTTATGAAGGATGTATTATAATATTCTTTAAAAAAATATAGGCAATCTCCAAAAAATAAGATTATAAAATAAATCCTTAACTCCTTGGTAGATTCTAAATTTTATCCCCATGAAAGAATGAACATTCATTGAAACATTAATAATCATGAATAGATATTTATTCATATTAAATATATCAAAGGGTTAGTATATACACTATATAAAAGTAAATAGGTTCATAATATCAAATATGTCTCAATTGAATAGAAATTGTGATGAAATACTTTACATAACACTCTACTTTAGTTAAACATGATTTAAAATCATATATAATGATTTTAAACATGTTATTAATTTACACCAGAACTGTTTTCATATTTATAATATCAGATATGATCCTCTTATAACATCTTATCACCCATTCACTAATTATATTTCATTATTACCATTGTTTCAGGTGTTAACCATTTAAAATTTTCATGCATGCTTTGTCATGTAAGATTTGGTTCTTGTGTATAGGATATAGTTGAAACATCTCCAAAATTATTTTAATTTTATAGAAATTATCTTTATTAATTATATATATTTTTATAATTATTCTTGAAATGTGGACTTGGAAAATGAATCACATTACTTCATGGAGACAATAGGCCATACGTATGCACAAGAAACATTATCATTTCCCAAATGGATGAAAAAGTATGAAAGTGGATGATATATTAATTTTAATAAATCAATATTATGTATTAATTATAATATATATTTATTATTTCCTTCATTTTTAATATCTGTGCGAGTCGATGATGGAAAAAAATTACATCAGTTCACAAGGCGATTGTCCACTGTAAAGACAAATGCTGGTATTTTTTCAAATTCGATGGAGAAGAAGATAGATAAATATTACGCTATCAAAATTATAAAATATAATTATATTTTAGATTTTGGTGTTATTATATTTTAATAATTATGATATAATTTAATGTGGTAAAAGAAGAAGTAAAAAAAGAGCTTGGTGAAGACAATTACCTTGGCGTAGAAAAACCTCCTTTGGATATCTTATTAAGAAAAGAAAGGATGGTATTTGGAGAAGATTGGAATCTTTATAATTTACATAATTTTGTTGGGGAGATATTTTTATATGTTTATTTTGAGATAAATGGATTATTAGTTGTTCATAAGTGATGCGAGGAGGTTCCCTTTCATAATTTAGGTGAGTAGCACACTTGTAGTTTTTCAAAGTTTTAAAATAATGTCAGGTAACTTTATTGGAAAAATGGATACTAAATGGATAATATTTTAAGTTTATAAGGGTAAGGTGTAAATTAAATAATCCATTGAGGTTTTAGTAATCATTTAGTTCATTTTGACCCTTATCCTTTCAAGTTACCCTTGGTAAATCCTTTTTAACCTTAACCATGGTGATTTTTTTACTATTTTTACTATTCATTATGAAAAAAATGAAAGTGGAATCATTAAAATATTTCTAAATTATAATTGAAAATATTTAATCCATTTTATAAAATACATTTCATCGAATTGACCAAATTTAATTTAAAAATAAACCTGCAGAACCTGTCGAAAAATGAGTTTTCAATAAATAAAATTTTCAAACATTTGATGATCTTACAATAAATATATAGATCATAATAATAATTATATGGATGTAAATTCATATATTCATATATATAATATATACATTTATATTAAATTATTCATCATTAAATATTATTTTAATTAATTAAAATAGATATTCATTATGCATTTAAAAATAGTTTTTTGAAAAATATCCCTTTTTTACCTCCAAATAATTCTATATTTATTTTTATTAAGTTGATATTAAATACACGGTTAATTATAAATATTATGAAAAATTATTATAAATAAACGTCTTAATAGTTAATTACTATATTTTCAATTATTCATAGAATCCTATTTTTAAGGGAAAACTTCAAAAACTGATTCTAGGATTATTTTGACCTAGTAAGTTTGAAATCGATATTCATCCTATCAAATTAGATTTTTTGTGTTGTGAAATATTAATATGTACATTGTATAATAGTTTTCTTAAAATATAATTTTCAATTACTATAATAGAATCTCGGGTGTTACATTTGTGATGTATGAATGAACATAATGCGATTACTTATTATAGTAATCCATGTGACTCATTAGTCACAAGTTATATTCTTTTCCTTCTGGAGAAACAAATTTATGAAATGTTTCTCCCAATGTTGTATTACTTTTATTCTAAAGTATATAAAACCAAAGAGGTCATTATTACTTACATTTACTTTCATCGCATGAATGTTATGTATATATTGATGTGAACATGGATGATGTAGTTTTGAATTAGTGTGGTGATTTGGGTGAATACTCTTCTTCCAAGTTCCAAAACACTAAGATTTGAAGAGTTCCTTCTATAATATTTTTTTCACTAGAGTTATTATAGATTGAATACTTTCAATAGTTTATGAGTAGTGATGAGAAATTGTTTACGGTCTCATATCTTCTCAATCCATTCCTTTATCATTCCAGGGTGTTCGGTGGTTTGAGAGTGGTTACATAAAATATAGAAGTTATAAAATAATTTTAAAATATTTATTGAAATTTTAAAATATTTTTACAATATGGAACTAATTTCAATTTTAAAAATTTATTTGGAAATTTATTTGTACATTTTTAAGTGATTATCCCATTTTTTAGAGTTATTTTGTGATTTTTGAAATGATAATTAAGAATTACCTTAATTATTTTCAAGTTTTTAAGTGAAAATTTAATATTTTTAAAATTATTTTACCCTTATGCAAGTCCTTACTTATTTCTAATGGTAATTATTATTTTCTAAGGGATGATTAAGGGTAAGGCTTATATTTTAAACCCTATATAAATGTATGTTAAAAATTCCTATATTGTTTAAAGGTTCCCCTAGTTGTGTAAAGGTAATATTGAAATCCTTTATGTTACATAAGGGATATTCCTTTTTTATTCTATGTGTTTTCAGGTAATTAGTAGTCTCTATGAACTTTATAAAGGTACTTCCTAGTTTTCATAAGGTTAGGTCTAATTTTTATAAAGCTGTGTAAATGTTTCTCATGTTTTTAAGTATCTATGAAAGTATTGTTTGAGCACTATGTACTGGAAGTCCTCAATTTATAAAGGTTGTAAGAGAGTCATCCTCTTCCCATATATGGGTACAACCAAACTACCTCAGCCCACGTAAGGGTAAGCCTTCCTTGTGTAATGATAACCACCTGTTTATGGGTAAAACCATGTTACACTTACGTAGAACACACTCCGCATGTAAAGGTATCATTTTAAATGTAGAAAGTCTTATTTCCACATCGTTTTATATATGTAACTCACGACTACAAAAACGGGCAAGGGAAGCGCGCCCTTATAACAGCGCTAAGAAAAACCGCTGATAAAGGATACCCTATATCAGCGCTAAAATTACAGTGCTGAAAAAGCTAATGTTTATCAGTGCTTTCTTAGCGCTGATAATAGTAATATTTATCAGCACTAGAAAAGCGCTGATAAATATGATCTGTATCAGCGCTAAAATTTTAGCGCTGATACAGTTGGTCTTTATCAGCGCTCAAAAAGCGCTGATAAAGGTTCTCCTATATAAGCGCTAAAAAAGCGCTGATACAGAACACCTCTATCAACGCTCAAATTTCAGCGCTGATATAGGGTATCCTTTATCAGCGCTCAAAAAGCGCTGATAAAAATTATCTTTATCAGCGCTAAAAAAGCGCTGATAAAGAGACCCCGTATCAGCGCTAAAATTTTAGCGCTGATACGGGGAATCTTTATCAGCGCTTTTCTAGCGCTGATAAATCATAATATTATCAGTGCTAGAAAAGCACTGATAAAGCTAGATTTTATCAGCGCTAAAATTATAGCGCTGATAAAGGTAGCCTTTATCAGCGCTTTTTTAGCGCTGATAAAACCTTAGTCGACTTTTTTATAAAGTCGGTTGCACAGTGCCCTCGTTTTATCGCAGCTAAAGCCCTCACGGAACCGTAACCCTGCTACTCTTCACCCGAATACCGCTGCTGTGTTCGCTTCGCCGGAGCTTGCCGCCCTCGGTACACTCGCCGTCCTCCGCCGCCCGCAACACCCTCGGCCGACCTCCACCGCCTGCCGCCCTCGGCTGCCCGCAACGCCCTCGGCCGCCGTTCTCTGCCGCCCTCGGCTGCCCTCGGCCGCCCTCGGCCGCTCTCCGCCACCTCCTCCGCCCTCCGCCTCACTCGGCCGCCCTCGGTCGCCCTCCGCGGCCCCCTTCTGCAACCCGCAACGCCCTCGGCCGCCGCCTTAAGGTAACAATCTATGAAGAAGATGTATATGTTTTCATATAGATAGATTGTGTATAGTTGATTCTCTCTAAGTGTACTCATGATGATGTCCAGATGTTGGGAATGATCATCATTATTTTGGTATTACACCAATATGTCATCCATAAAAGAACTACAATCTGGTCTAGGTACAAGTGAAATATTCAACTCATCAAGAGAATAAATGCCATGGGGAATTCGTCAACACAAATTTTATTATGAAGAATTCATAAAAACTATACATGATTTCAAAATTAGTTTATAGTATATCAGAATTTCTCAACCTCAAATGATGATAAACAAACCTTAGATCAATCTTAGAGAACAATATGGAACCCCTCAGCTGGTCAAATAGATCAAAAATACAAAGAAGTGGATATCTGTTCTTAATTTTCATCTGATTCATATTATATTAATAGAAACACATATATAATGTTCAGTCATCCTTCTTGGATAATAAAACATGAGATCCCCAAGGTGACATACTCGAGTAGATGCACCCTTCATAATCTAACTCCTCTTATTGAGTTTTATGTTCCTGAATCTATTCTTGTTTCATTCTGAAAGGCGTTATATAAAATTGCTCAACTCCACGCATCAGCTCAATCATGAACTCAAAGTCTCTTTTAGGTGGTAGCCCTGATCAATTCTCATGAAACACATCCTAGAACCAGTCTACTACTGGGGGAAATATTTCTTGTTTCAATCCATTATCATAAAGAAAAATATTCGTAAACTGGTCTATGTTCTCACCTAGTTGTGGAAGAACTGGTTCTACATGGTCTACCAAGATATCCCATTCTCCATAAAAGACATGGGATCTACTCTTATGAGGCAAGACGGTCACTCATCTACGGTAACAATCAATGTGATATTGATTAAATACCAAAAATTACATCATCACTATCTGTTCAATACATATCATATCAAGCATGTATAAATCCAAAATGAAACAATACTCACAAACCATGAGGGAACATCCCTTACGAAGACAGATGCCTTCTAATCACACCCCCAATGGTGTGTTGACCAACATGATCCCACAAAAGTACTCTAACACAAAACAGAAACCATTTACCAAGAGATAAGATAAAAAATAATGAGAGGATCCCCTATTACAAGTCTCCTTTAGGTTCCCCTATTCGGTGCTCTGTACCAATATAGATCATCCATCACTACCCATATTACAAGTGTTCATGTAGAACCTATATATATGAACCATCATGATACATGATTGACACTTCACTAGTGGTCAAAGTCATAGGCCTAACATGTGACCAGACCTACCTCATTGATTGAAGATGACTAAAAACCTCTCTAAGAGAAAAATCCTCTCACATAGATACTCTATCCACCACCACCCTAGTGGAAGATATCATAATGGTGAATCCTACTATCATAATATGTACCACTAGATCATTCAATTGAAACCGCCCTACCACCACTACAAGTCTCCTTTAGGTTCCCCTTGGAAATGAGAACCTGATCCACCACCTCAACAAACCTCATAAAAAATATATTTACCTGGGACTTAATCTCACATCGAAGTCCATCCTATTTTTTTTCATAGATACCTTATCTCCTGTCAACATTAGATAAAAACATTACTGGTATGTGAAGAATCTAACATAATCTATCATTATCAAACATAATTATGTCAAACATATTAAATATTCATATTTTCATTTCCTCAATGTCGTAGGTTAAAAGTGCTCCATGAACATATCCTAGATTTTCTTCCAAGTCATTCCCTCCATATGCTCATCCCAAGACTAAATATCACAGTAGATCATTGTTGGCCCCCATAACATATACGCTACCAACTCTACCCTATTCTACTAAGGAGTAGAAAAGTTATCTAGAATATTCTATATGAACTAAATTTAGAACTTATCTACCTTGGGTCCACCCTCTCCAAAAAACATCAGAGGGTGTTGCAACTGAACCTCTATTTTCAAGTCAAACACACTCGGCACTTCCAACCCTTGTCATTTCTTCATAAATTGTATAAAACAAGAAAGGTAATCCAAAAACTATTATTCCCTCTATCACTCATGATTAATGGGGGAACCTCTACCACTACTAGAATGAATCCTGAGTGCCTATACAAATCATAATAGAGATGATAATGAATTTTAAATTGTATAATGGATTATTTATTTTAATTATTCATTCTTTATCTCACATGCATTCTAAATATAGTTTTTGTATCCTGAGTGCCTATACAAATCAGATAGAAGCTCTAGTGGATGCGTTTGGTTTCTCTCTGATAAAGGTATCTCTCATCGATTGGAAATCCTCTATCTCCTGTTATATCCTCCTTATAGAGTGATAGATAATCATCTTTTTAGTGAATCTAATATTCTTTTTTATGAATCTTGATTTTAGGTTAGACTACTTGATCTCCTTCCAAGGAAGTGGTTCCCTTCTACTGTATTTGGAAGTATTCTTTTGTGTACTTGAACAATAAATACTAATATTTGAGATTCAAATAGGATGAAGATGAATAAATATTGGATGGATTCTAATCGTTTAACAACAGAGTACGAGAACAGAGTGAAAGAGTTCATCAAGTTTGCAAAGGATCACACAAAGGATCCTTCTCAAATCCTTTTTCCGTGTTTACGTTGTTGTTATTCTAGACTACTTACTCTAGAGGAGTTGGAAGAACATTTGATATGTCACGGAATAGATCGGAGTTATAAATGTTGGAATAAACACGGAGAAAAAGCGAATGTAGCTACTGGCTAGGATAAAACTGCGTTTTATGGATCGTCAGATATGAATACAAATATAGATAATGAAGAAGACCATATGGAGGATGTGATTACAGATGTCAATGATGATGAAGATCGTATTGAGGAAATGACAAAGACAATTCAATATGAACCCCGTGATTGCCCAAAATTGTTTGAGAAGTTAAAGAGTTGTGCAAAGACGCCATTGTATGCTGCTTGCACTAAGTATACAACATTGTAGCTGTACTGAAGTTGTATAAATTGAAAGCAGGCAATGGATGGAGTGATGTCAGTTTTACGGAACTACTTGCTCTCTTGAATGACATGCTCCCGGAAGATAATGAGCTCCCAAGACGGACATATGAATCTAGACGAATGCTACGCTCGATGGGAATGATTTCTAAAAGAATACATGCCTGCCCGAAAGACTGTATATTGTTTCGAAAGGAGAACAAATCACTTACAGAATGCCCAAAGTGTGGTGCTTCTCGATACAAGAAAGATAAATCCAATCCTACGAAAGTTGTATGGTACTTTCCAATCATTCCAAGGTTTAGGCGTTTATATGGAAGTGAAGAAACTGCAAGACAATTGTCGTGGCATGCAGATAAGAGAAATAAAGATGGGTTATTACGTCATCCGGCCGACTCTCCTCAATGGAAGAAAATTGATCATGAGTATCCTGAATTTGGAAAAGAGCCGAGAAACCTTCGTCTTGCGTTATATACAGATGGAGTGAATCCTTTTGGTTTTCAAACTAGCACTCATAGTACATGGACTGTTATGTTACTAAATTATAACTTGCCACCCTGGTTATGCATGAAGAAAAAATTCATCATGTTATCTATGCTTATATCAGGACCAAAACAACCAGGTAACGATATTGATGTTTATTTGACTCCTTTGATCGAGGATTTGAAGTTAGTGTGGGACTCAGGTGTAATGTTTTATGATGCTTATAAAAGTGAATACTTCATGTTGAGAGTGATTTTGTATGGGACAATAAATGATTTCCCTGCTTATGGAAATTTGTCAGGCTATAGCATTAAAGGAACTCAAGGGTGTCCCGTGTGCGAAGAAGATACAGAATCAATTAGGTTGAAACATTCATCGAAATTTGTGTTTCTAAGACATCGTAGATTTCTACCTCGTCGGCATAAGTACCGATCTTGGACGACATCATTCAATGGAAGTTCAGAAAAACGCACAACACCGTCTCCACTAACAGGTGATCAGCTGTTTGAGAAAGTAAAAGATATGAACACTGTTTTTGGTAAACCATTTTCGAAAAACCTTACGAAAATCGGTTGAAAAAAGAGATCAGTTTTTTTTTGAATTACCATACTGGAATTTTTTGTACGTCAGACATTTTCTTGATGTGATGCATGTGGAAAAAAATGTATGTGATAGTGTTATTGGAACGTTGCTAAATGCCCCTGGCAAAATAAAAGATGGAATTAAGGCAAGGTTGGACATGGTTGACATGGGAATACGAGAAGAGTTGGCTCCCGTGAAAGGTGAAAATCGAATGTTTCTTCCTCCTGCTGCTTATACTCTTTCTAGGGCATAGAGATATCAGTTTTGCAACTTCATTAATGATGTAAAGGTTCCAGAGGGGTACTCATCAAATATCAAGAACATTGTGTCAATGAATGATTTGAAGTTAAAATGTTTGAAATCACATGATTGCCATGTTTTGATGCAAGATCTAATTCCTATAGCTTTACGTTGCATTTTACCCAAGAATGTTCGTCATACGTTAACCAAACTTTGTTTCTTTTTCAAAGCTATATGTAGCAAAGTTTTAGACCCGGGGAAATTTCCAGTTATGGAAAAAGAAATTGTCATCATATTATGTGAATTAGAAATGTTCTTCCCGCCAACATTCTTTGATATGATGGTTCATTTGATGATTCACTTGGTGAGAGAGATTCGACTTTGTGGTCCTCTACACTATAGATGGATGTATCCTGTTGAACGGTATATGAAGATTTTGAAAGGATATGTCAAAAATCAAAGTCGGCCAGAGGGTTGTATAGTGGAGCGATATATTGTTGAGGAAGCCATTGAATTTTGTATTGAATACCTATATGATGTGGAAAGCATTGGTCTCCCGAAATCTCGTCACACTGGACGCATTGAGGGTGGGGGAATTTCTGGAAGAGAAGTTGTAACAATCAGTATTACAGATCGGGAGCAGGCTCATCTTTATGTTTTGCATAACAGTTGGGAGGTTGCTCCATATATTGAAACTCACAAAGAAATTCTTAGGCAGTTTAATCCATCGAGGGATGAAAAATGGTTAGCAGATACACATAATCACCAGTTTATAGGATGGTTTCAGGACCATATTTTTAAGCAGTTGGATGAAAATCCGAATTCAATTTCAGAACGACTTCGATGGCTAGCCGCTGGACCAAGTGTGTATGTATTATCTTACAGTGGGTATGTAATTAATGGTTATACATTCTATACGGATGAACATGATGAAGAGAGTACCATGCAAAATAGTGGAGTTACACTAGTGGCTGAAGCGATGCATGTTTCTGGTAGTAAGGATTGAAATCCAATTTATGCAAATATGTCATACTTTGGCATTATCAAACTAATATGGGAGTTGGATTATACGACATTTCAATTGCCGATTTTTCAATGCAAATGGATTGATAACAATAGTGGTGTTAAAATAGATGAATGGGGATTTGTGAAAGTTGATTTTAGTAAAGAAGGGTACAAAGACGAACAGTTTATAATGGCATCACAAGCGGTACAAGTTTTTTATGTTCCAGATCCCGTAAACCGAAAGTGGTCGATTGTTCTGTTATCGTCCAAAACTATTGAGGGTTCTGATGAAAATTCAGTTGAGGACGATCCTTTTAGTGGTACGTCACAATCAATTCGGAGTGGTCCCAATGCAGATGATGTTTTGTATGTTAGAGGAGACCACAATGAAGGGATTTGGATTGTCAATAGAGGTGTCAAATCTCTTCAACCTTTGAAAAAAAGAAAGAGAGTTCAGTAAACAGGTTATATTTTGTTTGTAATATAGATCTTGTTATCTCATGTTATTATCTTATCATTACAGAATTTATGTAATTTGAATGAACTGTTCAACCACTTTTGCAGATAATGACTTCTGCACATTCTGGTGCTCCTAACCTTGAGACTGAACAAGTCTCTCAAGCAGCTGCTGCTGCGGCTGCTGCTGCTCCTGCTGCTCTTGCAGCTCATGCTGCTGCTACTATTGCTCCTGATGCGGCTCCTGCTGCTCCTACTGCTGTGGCTCCTACTCCTCCTCCTGCTGTGGCTCCTGGTGCTCCTACTGCTCCTACTGCTACTCTTACTACTGCGGCTCCTGGTGCTCCTACTGCTCCTGCTGCTGCTCTTGCTGTTGCGGCTCCTTATCTTAGTGTTGAGGTCCAACAACCATCAGCACATGCCATTGATATCATAGTAGATGAACATATAGATGATGTTGATATCGATGAAATGGTCGGGAATGAAGGACCGACGTCGCAGAAATCACAGGTGCATCGTAGTTTGACAGTGTTAGCCAAAATTCTTAAGGCGAAAAGAAAAGGCATCAAATTTGAAGTCGGATGGAATGCACGAGGCCAACATGTAAATCCCAACAAGGCTATGTTTAGCAGTTACATTGGATTTTTCACTCGGCAACGCGTGCCGATTGACATAGATTCATGGCACCATGTTGTGTCCGGGTTGAAGGCTGTGATCTGGGAAGAAATTACGGTAACATTATGAATTTATTTCTTTAATTAACTAGCAAATAAAATGATGAAACAGTGTCTTACTCTTCTCAATCTCTTGCAGAGTACATTTATAGTAGACGAATCACACAAGGATTATGTACTAAGTCTTGAAGGAAAGATTCATCGAGGTTTTCATACTATTTTAACAAGATATCACCTGAAAGATTCTAAAGGTAAAATAAACCCGCACCCACCCATTGTCTATGCTCACCTGATATCCCAAGAAGCATGGGATGCATTTATTGGCCGTCGTGGGGATGAGAAGTTTCAGGTACATTGTGAGTGATAATACGTTGTTTGAGGATACCTGTATTCATCACTTTGATTGTCAATATTTCATTTGTGAAACAGAAACTCTGTACTGAAAATAAGGAACGTGCATCAAATCCAACATACCCCTATCGTAAAGCAAGGATGGGGTACGCTTCATTAGAAAAGAAAGTGGTACGTATTGTAAATTTACAGTAATATTGTTAGGTGCCAATAAACAACATCATAATTATCTTTCTATGTTTATATGTAGATTGATGAATCTAAAACCAAATGCACTTCTATCCCACGTCATGTGCTATGGAAGGAGGCACGTGTGAACAAAGAAAGGAAGTTAATAGATGAGAACACACAAAAAGTGTGGGAAATATGTGTAAGTATGACACGATGATAAAAATATTTGTTTAAAATTTTTATTACATAAAAATAATTAGTTTTTTTCCTATATCTGACAGTCACAGGAATCAACTACTCCTGTAGCTGATACAGACCTATTATCGACGACTTTGAAGTAGCCAGAAAAATACGGTCGTGTCAGAGGTGCAGGGTTTGGGGTGACACCCCGAGTATATTTTGAGAAGAAGAAAAAAATGGATGATACAGAGAAAAAATTGGAACAAATGAGCGAAAAAATAGCAACCCTTGAAGAACAATTGCAATGGCAGGGAGAGTTGCTAGCAACTTTTATGGGTGGGAAGCAAAGGGAGGACACAACTCAGGAACAACCACCGCATGAACATCCTGCCCCACCCCCCACCTGCTTTGAGGCGAGCCATTCACCTAAAAAAATGTCTTAGCCGTGTTAATCAATATTCTAATAACGGTTCCCATGAAATATGAATCAGACAAACACTGATAATTTATCTGTTCTGATCTTATACAGGGTGATAATGATTGTGATTTATATCTGTCAACACCCACCTATCACCTTGTAGCGAGGGCTACAGTGTTCAATATCCCAGATGCCACACTGCATAATAGACCACTTTCAAAAGATCATATGAAAGTGACGATTACTATAGCTCATGATCCAAATGCAATGCTACCTATTCCACTTGATGACGATGATATTCATACGGTCGAAAAGGCTATTGGGACATTCATTGCATGGCCGGCACAACTTGTAAGAGTACATGCAGACAAAGAGGTATTTATTTCCTTTTATTTTCAAGCTAAACCCTTAACAATTAATGAAAAGAGTGTCTGAATCAATGATTGTTGTTATAGACGGAGAAAGGAAAGGGGGTGACTAACATCGGCTCGAAACCATCTAAAGGATCGACCAATCGATCCCAAGGAGCTACTGAAAGCACAATAACACCACCTGTTCTCTTTCCACATTTACTAGCATTGAAGACTCATGTGGATATGAAGCTAAAAGATGGTAATAGTCATATAGTGATTTTCGAAGATAATATATACGGAGAGGAAAGTCAAGATTTCGTTGCTGCTAAAAATGTAAATGAAATCCTTGAAAAAGGTTGGTTAGGCGTCATTGTTGTAAATGTATATATGAGGTATGTTTCCATGAATTGATTTTCTAAAAGCTGATCTAATGTGAAAATTATGACTAAATTCATTTTATATTGTTGACAGACGCATTTATGAAAAACAGTTGAAGGGATTTTCCCATGAGCCAAGATTTGGACTGGTTAGTCCTCATATCAAATCAACACACCAAACAAAAATAGAGTCATCAAAAAGGGATGCAATAGTGAACGACTTGCTGAAAACATTTGAACGCAAGATTACAGATGACAGACTTTTCCTAATACCAACCATGCAGGGGTAATACTCTACGATTAAAGCATATCAATTATATTTTCACTTTTTTTATTACTTATTCCTTTTTGTGTTTTTAGGAAACATTGGTTGCTAATTGCGGTGAACTTGGATACTCCGAAGATTTATTTTCTGGATTCAAAGCTAGGATATCCATCAAACCGACCATACGTGATGGAGTTTGTGAATCTATAAGACACTACATCTTACGTTTTAGGTATAAACATCAAGTAATATAATTTTTATTATCTTTTACTAAGGATTCTGTTATGATAGGGCTGTGTGTCAATATCGTCTCAAAAAAGGAATGAGGACATGGGTTAAGCATAGGGAGGCGAGCAAGTACTACGTCTGGACAAATATCAGGGTATATATAATAAAATTTCACTATCCAAACACATCTCCACACAAGTTATTTATTCTCCTAATGATCAATTTTTTTGCAGTGTCCAAAACAAACAAACGATAATGATTGCGGTTATTATGTTTGTAAATTTATGAAAGAGATCGGTTTTCATCAGCAAACTAGCATCCCTAAAGAGGTATTTTCAAAAACAACTACTAGTTCGTTTAAGTCATTTATTAATTCCTTATTTTTTTATTTTGCAGTACTACTATGACTGCCGAAAAGCCTCATAATCACAAGACGATATAGATGTGTTCAGAAACGAGTGGTCCGCATACCTGATGACAGATTATACAGAAATACAATGAAGATCTGACTTGGGGACATGTACAATTGGTGGTCATTTTTGAGAGGGGTTAAGGGGATCAGAAGATGAAATATTGTTGTATGTAAATGTTCGTAGCAAAATTGTAATTGTTATTAAATAAAACATTCTTTCTCCAAGGAGTCATTTTTCCATTTTAACAGATGATATGCACCAGCAACATGCAAGAATGTTGAACCACTAAAATGGTCACTCTCTTGTTTAAAATGAACACCACTTTAATTGAAAACAACAACTGATCTACGGAAATCCGACCAGACGAATCTGGATTGCCTTCATCCTTTAGGAGAATAATCCACGGGTCCTTGGTGACGTGTACGAGTCAACTCCACCTCAATCCGAGGCATGGTGTGACCGCTACCACCCAAAGGGTCGCTCTCTTGTTTAAAATGGACACCACTTTAATTGAAAACAACAACTGACCTACGGAAATCCGACCAAACGCATCCGTATTGCCTTCATCCTTTAGGAGAACGATTCACAGGTCCTTGGTGACATGTACGAGTCAACTCCGTCTCAATCCGAGGCACGGTGTGAGCGCTACCACCCAAAGGGTCGCTCTCTTGTTTAAAATGGACACCACTTTAATTGGAAACAACAACTGACCTACGGAAATCCGACCAGACGCATCCGGATTGCATTCATTCTTTAGGAGAACGATCCACAGGTCCTTGGTGACGTGTACGAGTCAACCCTGCCTCAATCCGAGGCACGGTGTGACCACTACCACCCAAAGAGTCGCTCTCTTGTTGAAAATGGACACCACTTTAATTGGAAACAACAACTGACCTACGTAAATCTGACCAGACGCATCCGGATTGCCTTCATCCTTTAGGAGAAGGATCCACGGGTCCTTGGTGACGTGTACGAGTCAACCCTGCCTCAATCCGAGGCACGGTGTGACTGCTACCACCCAAAGGGTCGCTCTCTTGTTTAAAATGGACACCACTTTAATTGGAAACAACAACTGACCTACGTAAATCTGACCAAACGCATCCAGATTGCCTTCATCCTTTAGGAGAACGATCCACGGGTCCTTGGTGACGTGTACGAGTAACATGCAAGAATGATGGACCACATTTCCTTGGCCTTTGGACAAAAAAACCAGTAAAATCTCCAAAATACCTTCATATCATGCATGAACCAGTAAAATCTCCAAAATACCTTCATATCACGCAGTTCTGAAAAGAGTCACTATTTAAAAGAAAGTCACAAATTTAGATACATCTTGAGATGGTCAGTTTAAAGACATTTTGAGGGACACTACTAAAGACATTCTCAGATATGCACACATTCCCCACTTTTAGATCGTTGTCTACTACAATGATCTTCCAAACAAGATATGCATTAGAACGCTCATGATACATAGAGCAATTCACTGGCCACCTTCGAGAATGATCTAAAGCACAAACCATGACAGCATTATGTTTTTCCTTGAAAATTCTCTTGGCGAACTGGAATGGCAACTCACTCTTGTGATTTTGCGTCTCTACTTGTCTCTTCATGTGTGCAGCTATTGCCATTCCACTTCGCTAAGAGAATTTTCAAGGAAAAATATAATGCTGTCATGGTTTGGGATTCAGATCATTCTCAAAGGTGGGAAGTGAATTAATCTATGTATCATGAGCGTTCTAATTCATATCTCGGTTGTCCTTAAGTTTCAGCAGAATCCGAATGCGTTTGGTCGGTTTGCCGTATGTCAGTTCTTGATTTCACTTAAAATTAAGTCCATTTTTAACAAAACATAGACACTGTGAGTGGTGTCGGCCACATCGGGCCTCGTATTGATGGGGGTTGACTCGTACACGTCACACATGAGTCATGGATCGTTGTGTAAAAGTATCAACACAATCATAAGCCGTTAGATCGGTTTGGCGTGTGTACGTAAAATATTGTCCCTTTTAAACAAATTACATACACTTGGAGTGATAACGGTCACACCGCGTCTCAGATTGAGGCGAGGTTGACTCGTACACATCACATATGATCCATGAATCGTTGTCCTAAAATGTCAACACAATCCGAAGGCGTTTGGTCGGTTTCTCGTATGTCAGTTGTTGATTTCTCACTTAAAAATAAGTCCATTTTGAACAAAACAGAGGCACTTGGAGTTGTGTCAGCCACAACAGGCCTCATATTGAGGCGGGGTTGACTCGTACACGTCACATTTGAAGGTGAGTATGCATACACGATAGTTGACCTTCTTAGAGAAGAGTTTCTGGAAGAGTATAAAAGACATGAAGCAATGAAGATCATTAGAGTGTTGGAGCAAATGTGGTTGCTACAAACAATGTGGAAATCGGCTTGTGCAAAGCGACCTAAGTTACAACTTGCAGGTATTGTACTCTATTTTTTTCTGGAAGGTATCATTCCAAAATGCATTTAAACTGAAACCTTCCAGAAAAAAATAGAGTACAATACCTGCAAGTTGTAACTTAGGTCGCTTTGCACAAGCCGATTTCCACATTGTTTGTAGCAACCATATTTGCTCCAACACTCTAATGATCTTCATTGCTTCATGTCTTTTATACTCTTCCAGAAACCCTTATCTAAGAAGGTCAACTATCGTGTATTCATACTCACCTTCAAATGTGACGTGTACGAGTCAACCCCGCCTCAATCTGAGGCCTGTTGTGGCTGACACAACTCCAAGTGCCTCTTTTTGTTCAAAATGGACTTATTTTTAAGTGAGAAATCAACAACTGACATACGGGAAACCGACCAAACGCCTTTGGATTGTGTTGAAACTTTAGGAAAATGATTCATGGGTTATATGTGACGTGTACGACTCAACCCCGCCTCAATCCGAGACGCGGTGTGACCGGTATCACTCCAAGTGTATGTATTTAGTTTAAAATGGACAATATTTTACGTACATACGCCAAACTGATCTAACGGCTTCTGATTGCATTTATACTTTTTCACAATGATCAATGACTCATGTGTGATGTGTACGATTCAACACCGCATCAATCCGAGGCCCGGTGTGGCCGACACCACTCACAGTGTCACTGTTTTGTTAAAAATGGACTTAATTTTAAGTGAAATCAACAACTGACATACGGCAAACCGACCAAACACATTGGGATTCTATTGAAACTTAAGGACAACTATCCATGGGTCAAATGTGACGTGTAAGATTCAACCCCGCCTCAATCAGAGGCGCGGTGTGACCGGTATCACTCCAAGTGTATGTATTTAGTTTAAAATGGACAATATTTTACGTACATACGCCAAACCGATCTAACGGCTTCTGATTGCGTTTATACTTTTTCACAACAATCAATGACTCATGTGTGACGTGTACGATTCAACACCGCATCAATCTGAGGCCCGGTGTGGCCGACACCACTCACAGTGTCACTGTTTTGTTAAAAATGGACTTAATTTTAAGTGAAATCAACAACTGACATACGACAAACCGACCAAACGCATTGGGATTCTATTGAAACTTAAGGACAATGATCCATGGGTCAAATGTGACGTGTACGAGTCAACCCCGACTCAATCAGAGGCGCGGTGTGACCGGTATCACTCCAAGTGTATTTATTTAGTTTAAAATGGACAATATTTTACGTACATACGCCAAACCGATCTAACGGCTTCTGATTGTATTGATACTTTTTCACAATGATCAATGACTCATGTGTGACATGTACGATTCAACACCACATCAATCCGAGGCCTGGTGTGGCCGACACCACTCACAGTGCCTCTCTTTTGTTCAAAATGGACTTATTTTTAAGTGAAATCAACAACTGACATGCGGCAAACCGACCAAAGGCATTTGGATTCTGTTGAAACTTAAGGGCAATGATCCATGGGTCAAATTTGACGTGTAAGAGTCAACCCCGACTCAATCTGAGGCCCGGTGTGGCCGACACCACTCAAAGTGCCTCTATTTTGTTCAAAATGGATTTATTTTTAAGTGAAATCAACAACTAACATACGGGAAACCGACCAAACGCCTTAGGATTGTGTTAAAACTTTAGTACAATGATCTATGGGTCATATGTGACGTGTACGAGTCAAACCTGCTTCAATCCGAGACGCGGTGTGGCTGGTATCACTCCAAGTGTATGTATTTTGTTTAAAATGGACAATATTTTACATACATACACCAAACCGACCAAACACATCCGGTTTCTATTGAAACTTAAGGACAACGATCCATGAGTCAAATGTGACTTGTACGAGTCAACCCCGCCTCAATCCGAGGCCCGGTGTGGCCGACACCACTCAAAGTGCCTCTGTTTTTGTTAAAAATGGACTTAATTTTAAGTGAAATCAACAACTAACATATGACAAACCAACCAAACGCATTCGGATTCTGTTGAAACTTTAGAACAACGATACATGGGTCAAATGTGACATGTAAAAGTCAACCCCGCCTCAATCTGAGGCCCGGTGTGGCCGACACCACTGAAAGTGCCTCTGTTTTTGTTAAAAATGCACTTAATTTTAAGTGAGAAATCAACAACTAACATATGGGAAACTGACCAAACGCATTCGGATTCTATTGAAACTTAAGGACAATTATCCATGGGTCAAATTTGATGTGTATGAGTCAACCCCGACTCAATCCGAGGCTCGGTGTGGTCGACACCACTCAAAGTGCCTCTATTTTGTTCAAAATGGACTTATTTTTAAGTGAAATCAACAACTGAGATATCCACCTCACATGTAGTGTAGACCCTCCCCCAAGACTTGGCATGAATTTTTGAGATACACAAACATGGGGTGGATTACATGGCTTTCCTACATGGAATATATCCCACTACACGTCTTTAATGAGCCAGCTACGCAGTTTATCCCTTGTACAGATACACAGGAAGAATCACACGAGATCGACGTCATGTACTAACATAGGGCAAGGGTGCATAAGAGGACACAAGATCAAAGGGTAACACGTATATGTTTTTTAACATGCCATGTAATTTCCTATTGATATGACATGTATATTCACACAGGCAGCTGAACATTGGAGTTACCCAGGGTAAAGCGACAAGGCATGTGACCCTTTAAATGACACATAATTTTATGTACCATGATTGATCTCTTTGAACACTATATCAAGGACATATTTCATTAGGGTTGGCTCCCATGATCCTTCCTAGGATGGTTTTGGTATCTTTTCCGACTTACGGTAGTACGATCGCTTCAGCAGGACGTCCTAGACATAGTTGGAGTCTCTCTGAAAGTCCTAGAGTGAGATCATATATCTATTTTTGAGGTCCAGGTAGAGTCATGTATCAACGCAACCAATCCTACCAGACATCGATCCTATATATAGAATGTTAATCTTGATGTCTCATTACAGTCCCCCAATTTATGATATGTTACCTTTTTTGTATTAATATACATAATTACTAAGGGTGATGGTTGGGAGAGTTAGGATATCCTTTTTATGTATTGCAGAATGATTCAAGGAGCACGGGCTCTGCACGATTTGTCAAAACCAAGTGGCAATCCAAGGAGAAACAATGCATAGTGGAATGTTCTAGTATTTATCTTCTGAGTTGTGTAGGAATATTTTGTGATACTATGTAATGAGGTAGTTTTGGTTTCTGGGTAGATGGTATCTAACTCATGGTAAGAACACTGTTTGGTTGGGTTGTGATCGGTTGATGACATGATTGTGGTTGATATACTGGTTTTTGTGCAGGTCTGTGGTTGATATACTGGTTTTTGTGCAGGTCTGCTCGGCTGGCTATACTAGTGCAGGTTTGTTATTAGCAGCAGGCAGGGATTTAACAGCGCTTTTTTAGCGCTGTTAAAGGCGACATTTAACAGCGCTACAAAAGCGTTGTTAAAGGAGATATTTAACAGCGCAAAAAAAGCGCTGTTAAAGGCAACATATAATAGCACTTTTTAGCGCTGTTAAAGGTATCCTTTAACAACACTTTTTTAGCGCCATTAAAGGTGACATTTAACAGCGCTTTTTTAGCGCTGTTAAAGGTGACATTTAACAGCGCTAAAAAAGCGCTGTTAAAGGACCCCCCCTTTATCAGCGCTGATCTTTACAGCGCTTTTCTAGCGCTGTTAAAGCCCGATTTTAGCGCTGTTATTGCCCGTTTTTGTAGTAGTGACTTATTTTTCCAAAATTTAATGGTTATAATTTCTAAAAATCAATTATTTAAATTTGTCTTAACAATTTAGAATTTTATCTAATGTTTTCAAATTCTTTAATTGGATCATTATAAATATTTTAGTTACGAATAAAGTAAATGATAAATAAATGGGAATAAATGTCTGTTTTAAATGGGAAATTTAGAGACACGTTTAACAGTTTTAAAAATCATATTCCTCAAACTCTATCAATATTTCTCTATTTCTTCATGTTTGAACAAGCCACAATTTCTCCCCATGGAGTCATGAAACCCTCATATTTTTTAATATCTACTTATGTATTGTAGGCCAATATGAAACATTCTTCTCAATACTTTACCCTTTTTGTGCTGCGTGAGCCCAATACCATCACAAGGTAAGGGATAAAAGTTATCTCTTTATTTCCTATGAACATGTAATATTATAATCCCTTTGTTTCCTTTTGGGTTAATGGTAAGAGTTTTCCTAATTAATTGGACATATTTTAATTGATGGGAATGTAGAGTTTTTCCTATATTTTTATTGATTTATTTATGTTTCTAATAATTGAATCCCTAGAAAATAACATCACAAGCATAAAGAATTATTATTCTTATTATCTTATGTTTTCTTAATTTAGATAATTGAAATATTATCCTAGAAATATAAAGTGATTATCACATGAATATAATTAATGTTTTTTATATTTATATAAAAATAAAAATATTTAATTGCATGCAATGTTATAATATGATGATTTATAAATTATATAATTGAAGTAGAATTATTTTTTCATGCTGAAATTAATATTTTTTCTTGAAATGTGTTTTTGTTTCATGCTATGTTATATTTTGGGATTTTGAAAATTATCTAGGAGGGGGGGGATAGATAATCGCATGTTAATGGTAATTAAAATTTTATATTATAGAAATTAATATTATTAGTTGAGGCTTTATGATTGATTATGTTATATTCTAAATTTATATTTACCTAATGATGACCTATTTTGATTGTTGTGATAGTTTTTGTTCTATTATTGTGAGCTTTGTTATGGTTAACCATTAATAATTACTTAATAACTCAAAGATTGTAATTGAACCTACTGTGTGTAATAGAAATATGTTCTGTTTTCCTTTTCTTGTGAAGTTGATTTATGTGATGGTATGAATAATGGATAGAATTATGGGTTTGGTTTCTTGATGAGTTTGACTTTTATGGCTTGGTGATGATGTACGGTGGGGTTGTGTGTCGATTTATATTTTAGTGGTGATGTGTACCACAAGAACATGGAACTGATATGGGAATGGTTGGTGGCATTGTGTGTTGGATGGTGGTTTACCGACAGTCATGGATTACGTGAAAGGTGGAGAGTTCTAGTTAAATAAACTTGGGTTGGACTAAGTGGCTTGGGGTTTTAAATAAATGAATGGTAAATGGGAAAATTATATTAAATTTGAATATGGAAAGATGGTAAATGAATGTTTGAATGGTTGGTAATTGATGTGGTTAAATGAGAACTATGAAATTAATGTGTGGTAATTGGATTAAATGAATTGAAAGATAAATTAATGAGTTTCGTTAATGTTACATTGAATGTATTAGTGATTAGGAGTTATTGAAAAATCAATAATTCTAGAAATTGGGGAACTTATAATTGAAAGTGGGTTTATGTGGCTTATGTGTGGAAGTTGTGTGGTGTGATGCATTAGTTGTGGTAGTGATGTGATGCGTGATAGTGGTGATGAAGTGGTTTTGGTATTTGGGTGGTTTTTTTTTGTGTGAACACATAGGTTGTGATTGTGTGTAACTATTTTATATTGCATTGTCTTTGTGATATCCACACACACCTCACCCGAGTCATGTGTTCACACCAACACCCAATGGTTTTCGGTTTTGAGTGTTTTTACCAAACATATTGGCTAATGAGGATGGATGGTTAGCTTCCCCCTCTCCCCTAGTCTCCCTTACAAGTGATTTTATTTCACAAAGACAATGATGTATTATGATTATAGTGACCTAGAGGTGATGATTGTTGAGTGAACGATGTGGTTTATAGTGGATTTGTGCATGGTAGGAGGACAAAATGAGGTTGATGTCCTTCATAGTCACAATACCCTATTACTTTGTTTTATAGTTTTGGTTATGAAATGATGAGTATTCATGGTTGTTTCAGGTGGTATGACAATAATGAGGCGATGATGTAGTGATTTTCAAGGGTTTAAAGTTGGGGATTTCCCTTTATTCGAAGGCTTATGGTGATATGAGGTTGATAGATATAGAAAGTATGGGAGTTCGAGGACATATTACATTGTGGCGTAAGAGTAAAAAAATCATTGTGGAAATAGTGTGGAGTAACCTTTACCAATATTATTCATCTTATATTATTATACTTTTATGAGTTATTTATCGAGTGCTCCTTGGTGCGGCTGGGAACTAATTGACATGATAGATGTTTGTTAATTATGCAGTTTGTTTACTGGGGAATTAGTATGATCTTATCAAATTTTTATGAGAGTCCTTGGGTATGGTCTTATTGGGTATACATTTTATTATCACTATATGTATATATAAACTATTTTTAGGTTCTAGGAGGACTTGGTAACCGATCTGGACATTACTATCTTGAATATCAAAGCTACTATTGAGTCACTTCGATATGACTTGTCTTTTTTTTCACAAATAGACATCAATTTTATTCGTATAAAATTACATTAATTATATTATATTGTGGCTTTTGTCTTTTATTTATGTTATGGAGTTTCCTTGTGGTTGATATCTTATCTCTTGATCCCAATTTCTTCACTTTTTAGGATAATACCTCTCATATATGTGACTTTATTTACACTCTTGGTGATATTCACCAACCTGGGGCCTACTGGAGGTGAGACTCAGGGGTTATTATCCATCTTCCTTCATTTATAGATGACAAGGGGTACCTTTGGAAGGAGGGGGTCATGACAGAGTGGTATAAAAGTTTTAGGTTGAGAGATAAGATGAAGTATAAAGTTAGGCATTGTTGGGATTTCAAGAGTTTGGTAGGGAATCAGTTCCAAATGAGTTTGGTGCATGATACAGGAGAAATATGTTGGGTATGACATGAAAATTTAGGGCCCCCTTAGTCCTATACAAGGACTCTATTCCTACTAAACAACCAAGTGAGGTGGTACTTCTTGAAGGGTAATGACCCGAGATAGGTATATGCATAATGATTTTTTTGTGCTTATGATTGAACGAGGTGGTTTTTTGAAGTAAAAAATGAATATATTTAAATAAATATTGATATTTTATTTGTTTCTATATTTTTTTTCATTATCTGGTTGTTAATTAACTATTATTATTTGCGAAAATAGTCATATGAATAGAATATAAAGAGTAAAATGGTGATTAATTAACATGAACTATTTATTTAAATTTTTTCTAAAACTTGAAATGTGTTATTCCATTTCCTATTGTTACATGATTATTTATAAATTGAATTTTGTTTCTATTGTTAAAATATAGAACATTATAACATGTCTTCCTAATTTTAGAAATTTTTATTGAAGTGTAGTAATTTATTTTTTTGTGAATAACTACGAAATTTTGAAATCCTTATTAAAGCATGTTTACTTGAGTAGATTTCATACTTCTATGCTGAAATGATTATTTTGAAACCATACTTAGGAGTATTATGATTTATATTCAAGTTTTTATTCTATACATTTCTTCTTTATGATTTATTTGAGCATGTTTTGGGACTTATTGTATAATTTGATTTTGGTTATTTTAATATTAGAATACCTGGAAAATGACTAGCATGTTTGATGATGATCTATTTAAATTTGAAATCCTTTACATGGAAAACTTGACCCTCCTTTTTGTAATGACTTTATTTTTATATTTTCATCCCTTTTACATGTTTTATTCTAGTGCTATAAATTCATAGATTGACAAAAATCTTGGTGTCTTTTATCTATCAATTTTATAAAATGATAAGCATGATTAGTGATAATTAGAAAAAATTTGAAATTTTTTCCAAATAAAAAAATTCATCTCATTTTATGATAATGTTCAAGATCTTTATTATGCTAGATTATTCATCTTATTGAACACCAAAATTTTAATGTCATACCATGTGTTGCCTTCCTACTCATGATTTGTAACTTTCAAGGGTTAGGAATTTATTTTAAGGCTATATTTTTTTTAAATTCCTTAAAAATTATAAGCTAGATTTTTGGTAAGACATTGAGACTTGAAACTATTTAAATGATTAACCGTATTATTTTCAAGACTATTTTTTTTCATATTACTGAAATAACGATTCCTCACATGTTGACCCATCAGTAGTTTTTTATTATGATCATTTCTAAAAGTTGGATATTTTTTTGATACTTGTTATGAAATTGATAGTATATAAATCTATAACATGAATCATGTTTAGTATATTTTAACTAAAATATGAAGGCATGTTAAATATTGAAAGAATGATTTATTTTTGAACCTAAAATCATGTAACTCAGTAGGTTAAATTTTTGAGAAATTTTTAAATTGGTAATGAATAGAAAAATGTAAAAAAAGATAACATTTTCATTTTTCGTTATAAGGGAAACATATTTCCTTTGTAATCAATTTTTTAGTTGAAAATTTTCAATCCTAATTAGTATTACCAAAAAATGTGTTGTTTTTTTGTTTAACTTGGAAGTATGTTATAGTTATTTGACTACAAGGTATGATTATTTCCCAGAAAATGACTTGGACATGTTGAGTTTTACTGTAGTTGCATGGTTTATCAATAAATGGATTAAATTATTGACATTAATTGATGAAAAAATGATTCCAAATTATAAAATTGTATTTTAAAGGATATTAAAGAAGCATATGGTCCAAAAGAATCTTAATCCCTGAACCCATTATATTTCTTAACATAGAAAAAATTGTGATATTTTAGATGATTTCACTTGTCATTGAGAACATATATACCTATTGTGATTATGTTTTATGTTGTCTTTGTATTAATGGAATCACCCAACTCTCATAAAAGGTCAATATAGTAATAAAAAATGTTATTTAAAAATTATTTGAATTGATGAAAATAATATTTCATGCCACAATTGAATTATTATAAAAGAAGTAATGAATTTTTTTGAATTTCTTCTTGTTGGTTTTGTTTGTTGTGATTTATCCCATGATAGTGTAATTTTTTATAGATTCATGCATATAAATAAATTTAATCCCCTTACCCCATAAATACACTTTATATTATGATATGTTTTAAAAATTTGTGGGTGAGTGAGTGCCACCCTATGTAGAAAATATCATGGTGCTGTAGATGGGTTACTTTGAATTGTGTACATGTGGTGACTATGTTTATGTTGACGTAAGTGCTTTTATTGGTTGAATAATGATATTTTATGTTAATTTAAATAACATTAAAGTAATGGAATAAACCTATAGTAAGTAGTAAATGGGATGTTAAATCCTATGTTAGTTTTTCATGAAGGTGTTCCTGATAAATAAAGTTTTGTTAAAAAATATGGAAAATTTTATTAGGAAAGTAAAGTGGATTGTTCCAACATTATATTTTGTTTGCGCGACATGTCATATATTAAATTTGGATATCCAATTTTGAATTTATGTTTTGATATTAACTTGGTGAAGATCATCGTAGATCTCTGTTATCTGAATAAAAATAATTTTATGAAAGTATGCTTGTTTCCAAAATATATATAAGTTATCCTGAAAATCTCGCGGAATATGGTTTGATAGAGATCATACTTGGATTATTTTAAATTTATTTTAATTATCAAAATGGTTTAATATGAAAATTCTTTAAGTTTTAAATTATACCAGTAGAGGGATAAATTAAATCTTGTCATGCATGATGAATTAAATTAGCTAATATATTAGTCATATTAGTTGTTTGATTAGTAATAAAATATTTTTGGAAGGATTGAATTTTGTGGTAATATGTTTTATTAAATAAACACTTTAGGTTCTTCCATGAAACAACCCTTATTTTAAAAGTATATTTGAAAAGTGTAGTGGATGTTTTCTCACAAAGAATATTTTGATAAACACCTTTCTATGAAGAAGGGTGGTGGGTGTGATTCATTTAATGGTTTTCTAACCTACTGGATTTTGAATTCTAGAGGCTTAATAAAATTTTTTATCAATATTATTTGAAATTTAACATGTTATAACATGAAATATTTCAATTATCATATCAAAGTTTGTTAATAAATTTTTATGCATCTCTTGTTGGTTTTTTAACTATATGTTTATCCATTTATTTTATTATGTGATCCTAATTGGGATTGAGAGTCATAGATGCATGCTTAATAATATAATTTATTTTATTCTTGTTTTTTGTTAGAATGAAGTATATGCCCTCATGTTAATAGATTTATTCTCCTCATTGATGCAACGTTTTATTAATGGACATGTTCTTGTTTGAGTGGTATCTCCATTAGAAGTTTATTGTGCGATTGTTTTAAGATGTTTCAAAGTTATACACTTTATTCCTATAGTGTGATTGTTGTTTTTAAAAATATAATGGGATACTTGAGAGGTATCTCATGGGGTGTTTTATTTGTTCGAGATCATTTCCCTATTTTTCCACGTTTTGTTTTAATTCTAGAGGATGAAAATTGTTTAAGAGGTATCTAATTAAAGGGCCTAGATCTTCACGATCCCTTCCTTTTTCATTCTAGGGTTTCTGGTTGTTCATAAGTAGTTTGATAAAATTTAGATTTTTTTAAAATAGTTTTATAATTTATAAATTATTTTTAAAAAGGATTTATAGTTATGAATGTAATTTCAAGTTTTAAAAGTTTGTTTTCAAATTAATTTGTATGTTTTTAAGTGATTTTATCATTTTTTGAATCATTTTTTTATATTTTGGAAATGATAATAAAGCCTTATCTTAATTATTTATAAGTTTTTGTAAGTGAAAATTAAATATTTTTGAATTTACTTTTACTGTCACACAAGTCCTTACTTATTTGTAAGGGTAATTATTTTTTTATAATGGAAGAGAAAGGGGGAGACATATATTTTAAACCCAAGGTAAATGTAATTTAAAATATCATATGTTGTGTAAAGCTTCCCCATAGTTTCATAAAGGTAACACTTAAATCCTTTGAATTTAGTAATGTTAATTCCTTTTTTATTTTATGGGCATAAAGTTAATTAGGAGCCTATGTGAGCTATGTAAAGGTCCTTCACAATTTACATAAGGGAAGGTCTAATTTTTTGAAAGTTATATAAAGGTAGATATTTTTTGAACTCGCTACTTATGGATGGTTTTAGTGGAGTGTATAGGTAGTCGATGATTTATAAAGGTTGCGTGAGGGTAATCATTTTCCCACATAAGGGTACAACCAAATCCTTTCAATGCACATAAGGTTTAGGCTTCCTCTTATAAGGGTAACTAGCCACATAAGTACAAAACCATGTTACCCATACAAAACACACACTCCATACATAAGGATATCATTTTAAATGAAAAAATTCTATTTCCAACAAATTTTGTATTAGGATCTTCTTTTACACATTTTTAGTGGTTCTAATTACATAAAATAAAATATTTGTATGAATATTGACTATTTAAAATTGTATTTAATGTTTTAAAAGGGTTTTAATTGAATCATAGTAAATATTTGAGTTAATACCAATGTAAATGAGATATAAATTTGAATAATAGACTATTTAAAATTGTAAATTTAGATACGTGTTCAGTAGTTTTAAAAATACTTTTCCCTTTCATATATTTACATTTGTCTATTTCATCATGTTTATACAATCCATAAGTTCTCCCTTTTGAGTCATGAAACACTCCTACTGGTTTAATCTCTACTTGTGGATTCTAGGCCTTTGTGAAAGATCCTTATACCTCTTTTATTCTTTGTGTGTTTCATGAATCTAGAATCAACACTAGATAGTGGATTTGAGTTCTATCTTTATTTCCTATGCATATGTGACATGATCACGATTTTATTTATTTTTGGGTGGATGGTGAGAGTTGGCCTAATGAAAATAATTAATCATATGTGCTTAAATTTATGGGAATGAGGAGTTTTTCCCATATTTAACTTAAATTTTTCATATTGTAGATAATTTATTCCCTAGAAAATATTATCACATGTGTAAATAATTATTATTGTTATTATGATATTTTAATAATTTAGATAATTGAAATATTATCCTAGAAATATAAATTTATTTTCATATGAAGGTAATTAATATTATTTATATTTCTCTAAAATTGAAATATGTAATTGAATGTGGTGTCATAATTTGATGATCTTAAAATTAAATAATTGAAGTAGAATTATTATTTCACTTTGAAATTAATATTTTTTTTCATTAAATGAGTTGTTATTGCATGATATGTTCTATTTGATGATTTTAAACTTATTCAATCAATGGGATTAGATAGTCACATGTTAATGGTAATTGATTTTTTGTATTATGAAAATTAATATTATTGGTTGATACTTTGTGATCAATTGTGTTATATGTTCCCTCTTGACATTTACAAAAATAGTGTGCTATTTTGGTTGTCATAATAGATTTTGTTCTATATGTGAGACCTTGTAACATACTTTATTAATTCATGGTATGAGATGTTTTAAGTTTACCATCTTTATTTATCTTTTTGTTTTAACTCTATTATGGATGTTTTAGAGGTTTTATTTTAGTATAAAGGGTTTGAGAATCGATGAATCAAGAGATGTGTTGAGGATTGTCCTTTTGGTAGTTGTAAACTTCCATTGGCTAGCCATTGGAGTCCACTCGATGTCCAATGAGAGTATAGTGGGTCTATATAAAATTTCAGACACTACTATCTTGCCAGTGGTTCTAAAAAAACCCTGGTTGTTCTGCATAGCACATCGACCTTCTAGGGGCCAGCTACCAGCTAGCTGATGAGGCCCACCATCTAGCCGGGTGTGCATTAAATAAACCCCTTAGATTTTTAATTCCACTCATTTACACTTGTTTAATAATAAAATATAACCATAACCCCTATTTTGAAACTGGTGCCCCATCCCTTGAATCTTAATCTCTCCCATTCATCTCCCATTATAATTTAAAAGTTAGATCATTTTGGTGATGCTGGATTGGTAAGTTTTATCTATATGTACACTGAATTACTATTCTCACTTGAGATGTGTGCATTGATCTATGATTTTTATATGGATTCGTTGGTGATTTATTCCTTCCTTCATAGACTGGTGATGGATTTAGCGAGTTGATAATATATCTTGACCTGATATTGATCTACCTTCGACTATGAGCATCTTATGGGTATGTGATTATGGATATTCTTCATAGAAATATTCTTTATGGTAAGTTTATGATAGAACTATAACCCATTGATAATATCTAATTTATACTTCTAGATATAATACAATATTGGCGATCCTTTGGTAGATTGCTTATGGATTGGACATGTTGACAATATTCCCTTGACCAGAGCAAGATCTCTCATGAACATTGGATGTTTATGGGTAAATTATCATTGTTCAATCATCTTGATACCTTATTATTCTTATTGAATCTCATATTGGTTATTAATTATTATGATATATTGATATAGGATCAATGTGTAATAACTAAACCCAAGTCCATTTTCTAAATTCAATGATGAATTCTTGATCCGTTCTTCAAAAAAAAAATGTTTTCAATGAATTGGAATCCTCTTCTTTGACATGTCTCATAACTAGTTTCATTGACAAAATTCATGAGGCATCCATGATTCATGAACTAGTTTTCTATGGGTGTGCATTGTGATTCTAGTTTTGATTCTTTTGATGAATATTGGAGTACTTCATCAATGTGCTTAAGGTAGGAAGTTCCTTACCAATTAGTGCCCATGTATACACTTGTTTCCATGGTATTATTCTTTTGTTAGAATTTATTATTTGACCATGCTTGATTGAAAACACATTTCTCTTCATGTATATCCTATGATATCCATATATGATGTTTGATTCCATGAGTATGATTGATTATCTTTTTATAAATGTTTGATTTTGATCATATAAACTCGTATATTTATAATAATTCTCATGATTACATGCTATGTTTTTTCCTTCATATACTCTATCATGTTATGCATCATTACCATGCCTTTATAGGTATTGTTTTTGGTACTTGAAATAGGTGTAATGTCATGATATGATTATACCTTATAGGGGTAGTGTGCATGAAATGCGATGGAAACAGTGATGGACCCAAACATAGGGTAGAGGAATGAAAAACTTGAGGCCAGAAATGTGGAAACAACTTTTAGTGTATGATATACTTTCAGCATAACCTAAGGAAAAGATAGGGTATAAGGACCTTGAGGCATGACCTGTGACTGAGGAGAGATGCAATGACCTTGTGGCCAGATCTGAATCAGTACCTGGAGTCTGCTAAGTGATATGTTCACTAGCCTTGTGGATAGATCTTGGTGTTTTTCAATATCCTCACAATTATTCTTCTAACATGGATCTAAGGTAGGTATGGATGTGGCTTCTGGTTTCTTGGTTAGCACATGAGTGCTAGGAATATTATTGATTATTATTTCTCGCATATTTGCTGTTATCATGGTATATACCTGCTGAACCTATGCACATATGTTAAGGATTCATTGGTGGTTTCATATTGGGTATTATTACTCACATCCTACATAGGAATATCTATGTGAATTCATAATCTATGATTACGAATATTGGTATGGGATAAAGACCCAAAATAGATTCCTAATTTATGATCATGGAGTTAGTAGCAGTACATGGACATAAATAGGAGTATTTATACATTTTTTCCTTATTTATATTATTGTAACTTTATACTTTGGTTTGAATTTACATATTGGGAGCCCATTTTGTTTATATGTGTGAGATGGTTGAGTTTTTTATTTCACTATGATACTTTATCTTACACCTTGATACTTCAAGTTGTTTTTTATTTATATCTATAGTGTGTGGCTATGGTTATGTGGGTATAGTCTCGCCATATATGGAATTCAAAACATCACTACTAGTCAAAAACCACTTTTGTATGGGGAGTTTCATAAGAGACCTTGTAGCTCTTTAGATCAGACCTAGTGGTATCAGTTGGAGAAATACAAAATGGTATCAGAGTTAGTTGCCTTTATTTTCCATTTGAATCACCCGAGACATGGTAGAAAGGAGATAGGTTATGTGGAACTCGGGTAAGGAATTTTCCACCTGCCTAGAGAGATATTGTGTAACAGACCTTTGAGTTACAATTGATGGGATTACTATTACAATTTTATGGGTTTTGGGTGTGTTCATTCATCATCATTTGGCACATCAGATCATGTGCTATATATATACTGGTTTTTTTTGTATAAGAGTTCATTAATTTAATTTCTTAATTTGTGATATCTATTCTAGATAGAATTAAATTATATATTGGGTGATATATATATTTATATATATATATTCTCTACTAATGTGATATATCTATTTTTGAATTAATTAGTTTAAGTTGAGCATTCTGATAAGTTATATATATATATATGATTGTGATACGCAGCTATGGTGAACCTCAGGTAGTTCTAGGAGGGATATACCTTGGGTTATGGGTACTCTCCTAAGAGAACCTTTGTGAGATCCCAAATAATTTTTTGGATCTATATTAATGGATTTAGGTGATTAAATTTTCACTTGGAATTTTAGAAAAATTCCACCTGAGAGAAGCTTAAATACTCCTGACAGGCATGATGTTCTAGTTCCACCACAAGCTATACATAAGGATTCACCTGATTACAATCCCAAACTTTCTTAAGTGGTTCATGTGTTTGATCCACTCTACCCCAGAGCTTTCAAATTTTACCTTTACATAGAGGATGATAAAAAATGATAATGGTTGAGTATTCTTATGAATTCTATCGCCAACATCCCCCAGCCTTTCAGGTTACCAGGGAAACACAAGATGCTGAGTAATGGTTGAAAATCATTGAGGGAATATTCCACTTGGTTGAGATACTAGATGACTGATTGTTCAATCTAGTAGTGTTCATTCTTCAAGGAATTTTTAGGTGATGGTGGAATGTCATGGGAAGAAAAGGTAGACATGGGGGTCTTTCTTAGGAGTCCTTTGACTACATGTGCTTTGATTAATTACTTTATAACACCCTAAAGCTATATTATTCCTGATAATTCATAGATCTTTAGTAGTTATCTGTGAATGTATCCTCATGCTTCTATCATTTCACTAAAATGCTTCATTTTTATCCTCTCTTGGTCAAGAACAAGGAACAGAAGGCCAAGCAGTTTGATATTAGTCTTTTCCCTGATATTAGTTGGATGGTTTATATTTTCAAGCTGACAAAATTCATAATGATTATCCACAAGGATTTGACTATTGAGAAGGTCCTTGAGAAGGATCATAAAGTTGGTCTTCTAAAGTCCTTTAGTAATTAGGTGGGTGGAACTCATACAATTATTATGATCATCTCTTCTTGTAACAAGAATAATAAGAATGAGGACACAAAATGGAGTAGTGGTAAGTAGGTAGAGAAGAGTATGAATTCTTCAGTCCTTTCAAGAGGAGTTCCATAGTGCTTCAATTGTGTCAAGGTTAGAAATTATTGCAAGTTCTTCATTGAACCTCAGACTAGGTGTCAACAATGTGGAAATATGGTACATATCTAGTATTTATACTCCAAATTTTTGAGTTTGGGTTTCTCTAGGTGTGTAGGAAATATGTGAAATATGACTCAGTGATCTATATAGGATCCCCAACAATTGGCCTATATGATGGAAATTTTGAAAATTCATGTTTTTTAGGTTTAGGTCCATTGAGCTAAGGAAAACTTAGTGTATATAGTGGATCATGATCCAAAAAATGGTGGTGAGGGACCATAAACTATTCAAGGAACAATCTTGATCAATTATACACTATTTACTACTTTATTTGATATCAATGATTCTTATTCCTCTATATCTGCACAAGATATTACTATAGTTGAATTACAATTCAATTTATCTTATGAGTTTCTTTCCCTTGGTACAACATTGGGAAAGAAAGTAGGAAAAATTTAGTGATTTCCAGAGTGTCCAATAGATATTTTTTGTTATGGATATATATGAGAATTACTGATTTTATAGATGAAGTGATTTGATGTAGTTATTGGCATAGATTGGTTAACATGTTATAGAGCATACATTTATTGCTATCAGAGATGGATGAAATTTACATCACCTAAGGGAGAGAAGTTTGTGATGATTGGTGAGTGGGATTCTGGAGAAGGTATAGTGGATATTGAAATGATCCAGTTTGGGATGACTGCAAATCAGATTATAGGTTTGGATATTTTAGTAGCATTAGTGTTATCCACCTAATCTTTTCCTCTAGCTGTTGATCTCTATCAGGATGTCTTCCCAGATGAATTAACAACTCTTCTCCTTGATAGAGGTGTTGAGTTCTAGATATAACTCATGCAAGGAGTATTGATTATTTCATTATAGCCTTATCATATGGATTTGAATGAGTATAAAGACCTCAAAGTACAACTTGAGGAATTAAAAAAAGGGTTTTATTAGGACGACTGTATAACTATGTGGTGAACCAATTTTTTTTCAAGAAGGAAGATGCTAGTCAACGAATCTACATATATTGTTGGAAGTTTAATCAAATAACCATTATTAATAGATACATTTTTACCAAGATCTTTGATCTTTTTGATTAGTTTTGGGGAGCTTGATAGTTCTATAAGATTTATCTATGATCAAGCTATCACCAATTATAGTTTAGAAGTGGAGTCACCTCAAAGATGACATTTAAGAGAAGTTATAGGCAATATGAGTACTTGGTGATGTCGTTTGGATTGATGAATTTACCAAAATTGTTCATGGATCTCATGAACATGGTCCTCCACCCATACCTTGACTCATTCTTCATGGTGTTTATTGATAATATACCCATTTACTCACTAACCCCAGAGCATCATGCTAGATATATTGATATTTTACTAAGTATACTTCTAGGAAATCGTCTTTATGCCATGTTTTCAAGGTGTCTCTTTTGGATTCAGGAGGTGAATTTATTAGGGTATGTGGTTTATGATACTGGTATTTCAATATACCAAATAAAGTAGAGGTGGTGATGTCCTGGATGTGTCCCCAAAACTTATTTAATATCACTATCTTTATGGTATTAGCTTGGTACTCTCAACATTTTATCAATGAATTTTCTTATTTTCCAACACCCACGACTTTTCTGAAGAAGAAAGGGGTGAAGTTCAAATGATCTCACCAGTGTGTGGATGATTTTATTTATATGAAGAGAAGGTTTACTACAACTCAATTTTTGACTCTTCATTAGCATGGGATTGGATATTTTGTTTATTTCAATGCATCAGGATATGGTTTGGGGAAATATTTATGCACAAGGAGGAAGTATAAGCTTAGTAGTCACATCATCTATGAGAAGATGAGTATAAATATCATACCAAAGGCCTGTATTTGGTAACCATGGTCCAATATTTGAAGTTTTGGAGATAATATTTCTTTAGTGAGATGTTTATTATCTACAAACACTATAAGAGACTTTGCTATATATTCTCTCAACATGATCCAAATTTGAGGAATTTACTCAGGGTAGATTACCTACATACATTTGAATTTGAGTTGGACTATGAACTCGGTAAAGTTAAACTCATTATAAATTATCTTATCCATAATATGTAGGTAGACCAGGAGCTTGGTGAATGACATTTTGAGGAATAGTGGTGCTTAATGTGATTATTAGCTTATTGGAGGATGGATGCTTTCAAGTACTAGGGATTGATTACACATGACTCATTTGTGTTCATATATTATTTGGTATATTGGCTAAAGGATAATTAGGAATCTGATTCACAATGTGTTATGATGCGGGAACAACTAGAAGGTGGTAACCTAATAACTGTGTGGCAATTTGATGATGATGTTGTGATATTAGTATATGTGAGATTTATAGTATTTGATTACACAAAGGATGTGATGATGATATATTTTCATACCTCAAGGTGGGTAGTAAATCCTGAAGTGACAATGATGTAACATGTATTTAGGCAGCATTTCTTGTGGACATGGATGAAGAGGGACATTGCTATATTTTTTTCCTAATACCTTACCTAACAAAGGGTAAAGGTCAAGTATCAACATCATGGTGGATTGTTCTTGACACTTCCTATACCCATATGTAATTGGGAAGACATAAAGGTGGAATTTATGATGGGGTTACCCATGATCCCATTGATCTATGATGCTATTTTGGTGATTGTTGATCAACTAATGAAAGACGCTCATTTCTTACCAACCCATGAGACTCACTCAATAGATGATATTTAAAATATATATGTTTGTGATATTTTATGCTTAAATGGAGTTACCTTGATAATTTTATCTAATTGATACACATGTTTTACATCATGATTTTTTAAGGTCATTTAAAAGGCCATAGAGACTCAACTATGATTGATCACAAAATACCATCCATAGACATATGGACAGTCAGAGAAAACGATTCGTTTATTAGAGGATATTCTCCAGGATTGTGTTTTGGATTTTATAGGAGCATGGTTTGATCAACTATCCATGTTTTAATTTTCATACAAAAATAATTTTTAAGATTTTATTCAGATGTCACCTTATGAGGGCATTTATGTCATGCCATGTTGTTCACCACTTTGTTGGAATGATGCTAGTGAGATAGTAGCTGTATGGCCTTGTACGGTATTAGAGGTCTCCAATACAGTGGAGCTAATTCATAAGACGTTGATCACAAATCGTTTCATGGAAAAGTCTTATACCAACCATAGGAGGAGACATTTAGAGTTTTATATTGGATATTGGCGTTTTTAAGAGTGAATCCTTGGTTAGGAATTTGATATGTGAGAATTAAAGGGAATCTAACACCATGATATATTGGACCCTTCATGATCAGATAAGAAAATTGGAACAGTGGAATACTATATGTTCTTTTCTTACCTCATCCAAGGTATGCACAATGTGTCTCATGTGTCTTAGATTTAGAAGTACATGTCTGATCCTATGCATGTCATCAATTACGAGAATGATGAGTTAGAGATTGAAATATTTTACGTGGAATGCCTAGTCTAGATTGTAAAACCTAGTGAGAAAATCCTAATTGGGAATAAAATAACACTTTTTCATATTTTATGGAACCATGGATGGATCCTAGAGGATACATGGGAGAAAGAGGTAGATATTCATGATCAACGGCCTGAGTTTTTTTGAGAAAAACTATTTAACTTAGTTCTCATGGATGAGAATTCATTATAAGGGGATGATTGTAACATACTCTCTTAATTAGAGGAATAAGATGTTTTAAGTTTACTAAATCCTTCATTTATCTTTTTGGTTCATCACTATTATAGGTTTTTTAGAGGTTTGTTATTAGTATAAAGGTTTCAAGAATAGAAGACTAGAGTGATGTGTTGAGTCTTGAATTTCTGGTTTCTATAAAATTCCACTAGCTCTATGATGGATTCCACCTACATATCAGTAGGGTTATAGTGGGTCTGTATAAAACTTATTAAATAACCATTTATCTATTAGGGTGACACAAACTAGTTGACAGTGATGGAAAAAACTATACGATTCTTCCAATTTCCCCGACAGGATAGGGTCTAGCCCCTGACCGGTCAGGTAGTCCCACTATCTCCCTAGTGAATCCTAGATGGGTTTGAAATAAATACACCCCATTTATTTTTAATTTCACTCATTTTATCCCTTTTTTATACCTAAATCTAACCCTAACCTCTATTTCGATCTATGTCCCTCCTCTCTTGAATCTGGAGCTCTCCCTTTCATTTCCCCTTGTCCTTTCAACATTAGATCAATCTAGTGACACTAGATCGATAAGTTTTCTCTTAATCTACATTGAATTAATCTTCTTCCTTGAGAGATGTGCATGGATCTATAACATTTCTATTTTTTTGAAAAGGTTTAGGTTCATGCTCCCTTTATTGAAATATAAAAAAGTGATAACTTCTTTTAGAATAAGGAAAGAGGGAACCCATTACAAATAAGGAAAAAATTACTTAAAGATACAAAATAAAAAAATGTCAAAATGATCCCTCAAGTAGAAAGGATGAAAACATGAAATAAAGAACCAAAAAATCCTTATCACCCCCTCACCTGGATATGCAATAGTGAGATCAGTTAAAATGATGCTTCACCCCCTCTTACAATAAGTTTCACCATGATGGGATCACAACGTTATAGAGAACCTCTCTAACCAACACAAAAATGTGGAGAAGATTTGGATGAAAGTTTCAAAAACACCCTTCTCTCTTTCGAGATTCCCACCCAAAAAAGCATGAAATGAACTCGAACAATGTAGTCATCATGAAATGAAAAATTAGAATAAAATCACTTATAAAATGGAAACATAAAGGTACCCATCTTTCCATAAACAGTGATGAAGAATGGATGAATAATGGGTTTCATCACACCCATCCCTTATTTGAGGCCTCCCACCCAACGACACCTGGAAAATGATATGATGCTTCCAAATAAAGCAAGTAAATCCTGGACCATAAATAAATATACTCCCTAAGAACAAAGAGAAAAAAATTTCCAATTAAAAAATGACAAAATGCTTGTGAATTACTCCTGAAACCACCACAAAAGAAGAAGCCACAACTCAATCGCTGGCCAAAATACTGCTGGGGGACTATCCCAAACACATACAACTAGGTGATTCCCACACTAACACCATCAATAAAAAATCAATACATCCAAGAAATCCTAACAAAACCATGACCAAAAATCAGAAACCCAAAAAGCATCACTGAATAGAGGTACACAAGCATCTCGATCCCATAATCCAAACTCCACATGAACCACCGCTATGGGTTCCCAATATGGTTCATGCTTCTTTATTTTTTATGAATATTGGATTAGATTGTCCTTGATCTTGATTTTTTAGGTTCCTTATGTTTTTGATCCCATTTATACACTTTTTTCCTTGTAATGATTATTTTATTACCACAACTTGTTTGACAGTGCTTGATTGTGAATGTATGTGTGTGCATGTGTATCCTATGAGACCCATATATGTTTTTTGATTCCTTGAGAATGCTTGAGTATCTTATTAACTAGGTTAGTTTTTGATCACATGCACTTATATTTTTCTACTGATTATCATGATTCCATGATATGTTTTACCTTTTTATAATCTACTCTATTTTTTAATTTCCATTCATTTGGATGTATTGTTCTTGGTAATTGGGACATGTGGATTGTCATGATATGATTATCCCTTTGAGGGGGAGTGTTCATTACATGTGATGAAGATAACAATAAAATTGAATATCGGGTAGGGGCATGATGAACTTTTGGCTAGACCTATGGAAATGACATTTGGGGAATGGCAACGTTACGACTTGATCCATGGTATAGAAAGGGAATGAAGGCCTTGAGGCCTAACCCATGATGGAGGTGGGATGTGGTAACCTTGTGGATTGATCCAACTTGGTGCCTTGATACTTATGAGAGATATGTATACAATACTTATGGACATATCTTGGTCTTTTTCGATATCCTCATGATTTTCATTATTGCATGGAGTTGAGGTTGGTATTTCCAAGGCTCATGGTGGCTTGGATTGATGGTTCCGGGCATAGAAAAAGCATGTAGTGGTGGGAGATATATTAAAATTTCTTTTAATAATCACTTCACGAAACCAATAGAGAGGATCTTTCACATAAAATTTATAATTAATTTATTTAATATTTCAAGAAATAAATACCTAGAATTTGTAAATTTATTTATTGGTGAATATTTATCATCCATAAAGAATATTTAGGATTACCTTCGTTATGTTGTGAGGATCCAGGGATAGATTTTCTGTAGTGGTGATCCACACATGCTCCTATGATCTATGAGTAACACCACTTTATTTATAGTTTCTAGCATGGCTATTCGAATGTTTTGCATTGGTCATTCTTGTATTCTCATTTTTGGGGCTTTAAGAAATCTCAATTTTAGTTCTCATTCTTGAGAGGGAGAGAGAAGGAAGAGTTGAGAGAGAATTAATTGTGCACAACAATTATATATTCTCAATTTTGGATGCTCTACACAGTAGAAATGGTCGCCTATTTATTGAGTTAGTATTTAATTTAAAATATTATTTAATTTCATACCATACATTAATAACATATATTACCTTTAATAAGTCCCATGCCATATAATTATAATTATATAATAATTATTTTGGTGAAAACACCAACTTGCGCAATAAAAAATATTATATTAGAGTCTTGTAAATTAATATTTGTCACCAAACTTGGTCTTGGTCTATTAAAACTCCCCTAGAATTTATTGAACAATCCAATAAATATTTTATTCATAAATAAATTTTATATTCACAATCTAGAAAATAAATAATTATTAAAATATTCAATAAATAAATTAAATATTTTATTCATAATCTGATGAATAAATATTTACTTAATTTTTGAGATCTATATAACTTGAATAAAATTTTTACTTGGATGTGAGAATAACATTTATTCCATTAATTAACCTCAAATATAATTTAATTTAGATCAACAAAAGCACTTAGTGTATGACCCTCGAGGATTATTTCTCATTTACATTTGACGAGATTCCCTAAAGTCCAAGATTACTATTTAGCAATGGGTCAAGTCACCCAAGAGAAAGAACTTAATGTTGCAACATCAACAAAAACATATGAAAACTCACTATGTAATATAATACCTCTGTCAAAATATCTTATCAAGTAGTTTTCACATATGTGTCACGAATATATATGCTTGATATGTATTTCTTAGACTATTTGAAATAAACACATCATTACACTGTTGGCATGGAATTTAATGTGATGGTTCTATTCCAATCATAAGGCGGAGATGTTAACTTCCATAAAGATGGAAGGGAAAAATCCGTCCATGAATTATTCATTAATTACATGTCACTCATGACACACACAATATATCTAACTTCAACATGGACTATTATCATAATGGTTTATGAAATACATCTACGTATGTGACTTGTAATATGCATTAATAATAATCGTAAAGTATAAGGACCATCACACACTCTCGTAGATAAAAATATCCAATGACCCCAAAACATGCAAAATTCTTATTGGAAGGTCTGTTATCATAATCTCCCATATTGGAGATTACCTAGTGAAAACTTCATGAGAAGAAGCCTTATCTGATTATGATTACTCTCACCCGACAATCTATGTACTATGAGTCCCATCATAGTACATTATCCAACCGAAAATCATTGTTTGAGAATATCGCAAAACACATCAAGGTTCTCATCATAGTGGGGAAATTCTATGACCTTATCAATGCAATACATACTCTAGGACATTATTGCATTATAATCATGCAGAAAAATAAAAAATATTCAATAAGAAGTTTTATTGATGTTCAGTACATAAAATATACATTTAGTCCAAGTAAAAATTTCTGGTACTAGGACACCAAATCTGACATAATCCCACTTGGAATAGAGCCAACTACCTATGAACTTCAGTCCACTATACCTCACATGATAGTCATGTTTCTGTTCAGTCAATGCTTTAGTCAAGGTGTCCTACAGATTTTCTTCCATGGAAATACTACTCACTACAACTTCACCTCTCTGAGAAAAATATTTAAAGAGATGATACTTATAAAGTATGTGTTTAGTCCATTAATGTAACCTTGGATCTTTTGTAAGATCCATTGCTGCAGTATTATCATAATAGACTATGATTGGATATTTTCTTCTAGATACCACATCAAGATCTTGGATGAGGTTGTGCATCCACATTTCTTATTTTTCTTCACGAGAAGACGCAGCATACTTACAATCTTCTATAGAATATACAACCAAAAAATGATTTGATCTTTTCCATCTCACAATACTTTTATTCAAATTGAAGATGTATCCTTTTGTGAATTCATGTCATCTTGATCAGTTTGGTAACTATAATATTCATATCCTCTTATGACTAGTTCCTCATGTCCTCTATAAACCTATAAAATATCATTAGTATGCCTAAGATACTTAATGATAGTATTGAATTCAATCCAATGACGGTTACTTGAATTAGCTTGATATCTTCCTACCACACTTAATGTATAGGTAACATTTAGACAAGTACATATCAGAACATACATGGCTGAACCAATCACTGATGCATATGGAATCCTTGTCATTTTGTTTATTTTTTCTTGTGTCCGAGGACACATTTTTCTAAAAATATTAATACAATGTGACGTTCAAAAAAATACCCTCCTGGACTATTACATACTGAATCTATTGAATATATTGTGAATATATGTACTTTTAATTTGGTCGAGAAACCTCTTAGATCTATCATGACAGATCTTAATCCCAAGAATATATGTTTCCTTACCAAAGTCCTTCATAGAGGAGAATTTTTTCAACCATGCCTCAAATGAATGTAAGATTAATATTTCATTTCTAATGAGTAATATGTCATCAACATATACTATTAATAGAATGACTACAATAACACTAAAATATTTATAGATAGATTTATCACATTCATTATTTATGAAACTAAATTTTGTATAGCCTTATAAAAATGGATGTTCCCTAACCTAGATTCTTTCTATATTCTATAAATGGATATTTTCAACTTTCTTACCTTGTTAGAATCCTTTGAAGTCAAAAACCTTTCTGGACGTTTCCTATAGAAATATTCCTAAAGGCTCCCATTAAGGATCGTTATTTTGACATCCATTTTCAAAATCTCATAATAAAATAAAATCTACAAAGGAAAGAAGAATTTTTATGGATTTCCATATTGAAACCGGTGAGAAGGGTTCATCGTAGTCAATGCCTTTTCACGATTTAAACCCCTTTTAACCAGTCACGTATTATAGGTACTGACATGTCCTTACATGTCATGTTTTTTCCTAAATACCCATTTTAAACTAACAATATTTACATCTACTGGAGGTTCTACAAAAACCCCGACTTGATTTTGGTACGTGGAATGCATTTCATAATTCCGGGGTTCTTTTCACTTGAAAACATTTGTGCCACTTACAACTTCCTTATAGGTTATAGGATCATTATTATCTACTAATAATGTGTAACCATCCTTAGTGACTTGAAAACCACACCATTATGGTTCTCTAACTTCTCTAGTACTCCAACACTGTAATTGTGTATCTGGAATAATTTCTTCATCCACAGGGATTTGTTGAATTTTTTACTATTACAACTCTTGTGCATCTTTATCATATACTTCATAGTATTCCATGTCACTCCCACTATCTATTTTAGAGATGAGATCCTTCTTAATAAAGGCAGAATGTCTGTCAACCGTAACCTTTTTGTCTAAATGATTTTATAGGAAGTATCCCTTTGTTTCCTTAGAATATCCTATAAAGATAAACCTTATGCCTCAGGGTGAAATCATGTTTCCTAAAGAGGCCTTAATAAATGCTTATCTACCCCACACATTTAAGTAAGACAACATGAGGTTCTTTCCATACCATAATCAGTATGGTATACCATGTGTTGATTTATTTGGAACTTAGTTTAGTATGTATGATGCTGTTTGTAAAGCGTATCGTCAAAAGGATAATAGAGGAGTCACATGACTCTTAATTGATCTCACCATGTCCAACATGGTGTGATTCCTACTTTCACTTACACCATTCCATTGAGGAATATAAGGAGGAGTTAGTTGAGATAAAATCTCAAGCTCCCATAAATAATAAATGAAGTGTTGATTATGATATTTTACAACATAGTCTATGAGACATTTCTTAAACTTCTTAGCTAGCTTTATTTCAACTTCATTATTACATTCCTTGAATTTGTCAAAATATTCCAACTTATACCTCATTAAGTAGACATATCCGTATCTAGTAAAATCATCAGTAAAAGTTATGAAGTATGAGTAGCCACCCCTTTCTTCAACAGGAAATGGTCTACACACATTGGTATAAAATAATTCAAGAAGCTCTATATCTATTTCAAATTTCCCACTAAACGAGGGTTTATTAATTTTTCCTTGTAATCATGCATGACATACACCAAGTGGTTTTAGTTCTAAAGAATCTAAATATCCATCTTGATATAATTTAGTTATGAAAATTGAATTTACATAACCTAGCTTGTGATTCCAAGGTTGGTTGTGGTGTGAGTCATGTGAAGTAACTTTGTTATCAATTGACTTTATTTGTTTCATGTAATCTAATAATTAAATACCAATATTTAAATGTGCCTTACCCTAAAAAAAATTCTATATTTATAATAGAAGAAACATTTATTCCCAAATTTGAAAATAAATCTATCTATATCAAGTTTGGATATAGAAATAATATTTTTGGTAACTAAAGGAACATAATAAAACCCCTTAAAATCAATATCATTATTGTTGGAAACATGAGGTGGTAGTCCCCGATAGCTATAATTGCAAGTTTGGCTATATTGGATGCTTTAAGATCTTCCTCTCCTCTGTCAATCTTTATAAATCTACTTTGTTCCTATATTTGAATACATATGTGAGAACCACAATCTGTATCTAATACCTAATTTGTATAAATATATTAATTGAACTCGATAATAAATGGACCTGAAGCTTCCCCTTGATTATTTGTTTGGGTGCAATGTTTCTTCCAGTATACCTTCTTTCCCAATGAGAAATAGACAATATCCTATTCTTTTTCTTTCCTCTTGATCTTCCTCTTCTTGGAAGGGCATGAAGAAGCTTTGGGTTTAAAGCTCTTTTCGTTCCCTTTACATTTGATCACTATCTACTTGTCTAAGAATCGTAAGAAGATCTGGTAGGGACTTATCAATATTTTTCATATTAAAATTCACAACAAATCTAGAGAAGCTTTGAGGGAGTGATTACGAAATAAGGTTGGTGCCCAGTTCCTCTGAGAGTTTAAACCTTAGAAACTCTAAGCGATCAATATAGCCAATGATATTATCTACGTACAGACTAACTGGGGAACCATATCTAAGATTTTTCTGGATGAGAACCTTGTAAATCCTAAAATTTTCCTATCTAGCTCTCTCATAATAAATACCATTAAAGTACTATAGAATTATATACACATCCATGTTTTCATGAGACTTTATTAGTTCACTAGAAATTTAAAAAATCATCAAACATTGAACATCGAACACATCGCTCAATTTTTTTAGACCAAGACACAATTTATTATAAACATAAAAAAGAAACTACATGAGTCTAAATGGGGAGATTTTATTATAGTCTTTTTCATAGATATGGTGAAGATCAACTGGAAAATCATCGCTCCACGTAATATCCAGGTTGATTCCCTTGTTGGTGAGACCATCATCCACCATGTTTGATTCTTGATAGGCATGGGGGGAAATGTATCTAATCTACAGAAGTGAGCTAAGAAAAATATTCCTGTGCGCTGTAAGAGGATATGCAAGGTGAACCACACCATTACAGATAGATTGGACAATGGTGGTGGAATCAATTTCAATCCAGATGTTTTTCTAGCCTTTTAGCTTGACAAAGGTGATAACATGAATCACAACCATCATCTTAGCCTCTAGGTAAGAGGAAATCCCACAGATACCAAAGAACCAGCCATGATAGAGCCCAAGAGAGTCCTTGAAAATTTCCCCACAGCCCGCACGACCTGGATTTCCTTTGGAAGCACCATCTACATTAATTTTGATCCAGCCAGGAATCAAAGCTTTCCATAACACCTCGAACAGGAGATTCGGCTGGTTGTAGATCCCTTTGATTCTAAGCCATCCAAGGATCATATAGTCACCAACCGAGTTATTGTAATGATCTTTCTGCAGCATGGAGGCATCCCTAATGGAAATAAGAATTCTCGTCCGACCTGCATTAAGACTGAATGAGTACTTATTGTGAATAATGACATTTCTATCATACTAAATAACATGGAGGAGCTCAGAAACTACGAATATGAATAGGTTTCTGATTTTCTACAAATATTCAAGCTCCACACAACATTTTATCTGAGAGAAAATAGAGTTAATGAGTAACCATCTATAGTCAAGAATATTAGTAATATAATTCCAAAGAGTAGAGGCCGTAGCACAAGACAAAAATTAATTATTTATGTCCTCCCTATGTTGATGGAAGAAGAAACATCTCGAGAAAAGATGGACACCAGAGGACTGGAGACAAACCTCGTTAGGAATACAGTTTTGAGGAATATGCCAAAAAAGATTAAGTCTTGAAGGATTGTTTCAGGGTTTATAAAAAAACTTCAACAAAGAGAAGTTAGAGTCAGTGGTAGTGAGATAATGGTTGTAATTTTTTTTAGTCAAGAATACCATTGTGTGAAGGTTCCCAAATATGAAAGTCTTCATCATTAGAGAAGGGATACTCATCGACAACTAGTTTAATGTGATCAGAGAGATCTAAGTTATTAGAATTCATCACCTCCCTTATGGTATAATGGATGCTATCAGGAGAGGCATTAGAATGAATCATAGTACTGAGGGGGGTTCCAGTACAGTTATCATGATAAAATTTCATGGTGGATTCTACTATAACCATCCATCTAGAGTTATGAATAATATTGAAAAAGGAGGTTCTAACGGAAGGATATAGCGAATAATCACCATAAATAAAATTTCATTTTTTAAAGTTTTTCCAGGAAATGACTTCTGAGAAAGGTAATGGAGTCATATTTGTTGTTGATCAAATTCCTAGTGAGTCTGGATAGAAGAGCCTCATTGAAAAGCTTTAGGTTTTTGATTCCAAGCCCTCCTTTCTCAAGAGGTTTGCAGTAGGTAGACCAGGGAACTGTAACACGCTTCCTTTCAAGGATACTACCGGTCCAAATGAAAATTTTAAAGTAGATATTGATTTTCTTGAGGAGACTAATAGGCCACCGGTAAATCATCAGCGGGTAAACCATTTTGGAGACAACAGAAGATTTCACAAGGCAAATTCATCCATCCATAGAGAGAGATTTTCCTTTCCAAGAAGAAAGCTGATTAATGATTTGATCAGTAATAGCATAAAAGTACATAGATTTAGGCATCCCCCAAAAAATGAGAACTCCTGTTTAGGTAAAAGGACAAGATCCTTCTTTTATACCAAGGCTCTCAAATATTTTAAATAAACAAGGAACTATTCATAAAATTTCACTTTAACAAGATGATTAGATATTATGGATTCTAGAATGTAATATTTTTATTCATAGTGTAGAACAACCCAAAGGAATCTATACCACTCCTAAAAGTTACTTCCAGTTTTGAGGTTGTATTTATCAAGTATTAATTATAGGTATAATGTGAATGATTATGTTTTCATTTTATTATAAAATTAAAAGAGAAAATTTTTAGTACTTTGATTGATTACAAAATATGTGAGATATAATAAACTAAATGTTTTTATTTATTTATTTATTAAATGTCCCACTATTTTATCAAGTCTCAATAGCCCTCACCAATGAACTTGGAATTTCTTATATATGTATCATTCTAGCGAAAAGGATTTCCATTTATTTTCTTAATGATCCAAACTTTGGTGATGAAAATCATAATAAAGTAATTAGGTAGGCATTCATGCCAACTGCAGTCTTGAAACTACTTAATCCATTGAGTGTATTCCCCTATCCTAAAATCTTCACTTGGATTTCCTTAAAAATTGCCTCCAAATTCGTATTGAATAGAAGTGGGATGTTAAACTCAATAAAATTTCGGTTAAGTCTGCCCAAAACTATCATGATAACTCCCCTAAAAATGTAAGTGTCCAAAAATTGGCTATGTATTTCACTTAGTTCTATAGTTTCATTCCCAATAAATTATTGGAATGGTTAGTCTGAATTTATATTTTATTGAGGTATTTTAATTTATTATGAATAAATTTTATCTTTTTTTATCTTTTACACACCTTGATAATATTAAGTATATGTTAATTAATTAACCATTTTGGATAAAAAATTTATACATAATTCATTTATTTATGTGATCGTAGCCTTGAATCCATAAAGTAAATAGTTTCATAGAGAGAAATAAATAAATAATTAATTGACCTATTTATGAGATTTATCTAATGATTGATTTAATTAGTGGATATTAAATCAACTTTTACCTAGGGTAAATAACTCTTATTTCAGGTCTTAGTAGGAGTTACTACATTCAAGCTATCCATCTATGTATCACTTGGGTTGGCGTCATTATGTTTCCATCTTGAACTGCCTTTATGCGCCTTGGATGCTCCATTAATTACAAATATTTATTAATCACACATAGGTGAGGGGAACCAAAGGATTGTTTAAAGGGGATTATATAAATATCCATGGACACACAGGTCCTACAAAATAATGGATGGCGGGATGAATCACTTAACATCATTTAATTTAATATTAAATAATTTTAAACTCATGAAATAAATTAAATTAAAGAATCCAAGACATACACTCGTCTTTGTCAAGATCCTGAATGATCATGCATACAAAAAATACGCAAAAGTATTTGGCTAGAATTAATTTATTTATTCATTCTTTTATTATTAAAGATAAATGAGCTTGAATTAATTGATTCTATTTCATCTTTAATGATTATCTGATCTTATTTGGAGATACTCATCATTAACTTCATTCATGGAAAATAAATGGAAGAATCAATAATGAAATTTTAATTACAAAAAATTAATTGAACATTTAAATTCTTTAAAATCATTATTAAAATTCAAAACATACAATGGTGTGAAAATCAATAAAATAAGGGGTTAATTCTATAATTTTCTAATTTAATGTAATTTAAATTTTTTCCATTAATGGAAGACTACATGACCTATACGTGAAACTACATGACATATACCTAAGTTGTGGTATATCTAAGTCCCACTCTTGGGGATTTGGTGTTTTAACTTGGGTAGACTACGTGATGTGTACGTGCCAACTACACACCCTCTATCCACTTGCTATGTGCCAGGTTATCCCAGTCAACACATGGTGTGAAATGAAAGCACCTAGTGTAATTAATTTCTTGATGTATCAAGATACAATGTACATGGGTATACAACATGTGCTTCAACTGCATACCATGTAACCATGTTTTACCAAACTAGATTTGGCACTTCTTGATGGCATCTTCAATCATTTTTTATTTTTTATTAAACCTATAAGAAATTGAAACACTGAACGAAAATGATTAATATGTCAATAAAATTTTAATTCAAATTAGATTAATGAATGAATAACTTGAAATAAAAATCTAACCAAAATTTAAAATTGATCAACAATAAATTAAATAATTATAAATTTAAAGGTGATCATTCTGATACCACTTGATGGTTCCAGGTGAAACAAAAGTATGGGAAGGTGGAGGATATATTAAAATTTATTTTAATAATCATTTCCTAAAACCAAGAGAGAGAATCTTTCATGTCAAATTTATAATTAATTTATTTAATATTTGAAGAAATAAATACCTGGGATTAGGAAATTTCTTTGTTGGTGAATGTTGATCATTCAAAAAGACTCTATCAGATGACCTTCATTGCCTTGTGAGAATCCATGGATATAATCCCTCTAGCCATGATCCATAGGTGCTCCAATGATATCTGAGAAACACCACTCGATATATGGGTGCTATCCCAATGATTCCAATGTCTTTCATTGTTCATTATAGATCACCCATTCTTCGGTTTTGAATAAATCTCTCTAACACTTCTCGTTCTTGAGAGGGAGGGAGTAGGAGGAGTTGAGAAAGAATTCATTGTGCACGAAAATTATCTATTCCCAATTTTGGAGGCTCTACACAATTGAAATATCCACCTATTTATTGAGTTGGGATATGTGTCAAAATATTATTTAATTACACATTGGCTATTAAAAAACCTTTATTACATTGAATAAATCCCATGTTGCATAATAATAATTATATAATTATTATTTTGTGGTGCGTTCTAACATGCGCAATAACAAATATTATATAATGGTCTTGTTAATTAATATTTGTCACTCGACTCAGTCTTGGTCTGTTCGAACCCCACTAGCATTTATTTAAAAAACAAATAAATATTTTATTCAGAAATAAATGTTTTATTCACAATATAGAGAATAAATATTTACTAAAATATTCAATAAATAAAATAAATATTTTATTGACAAGCTGGAGAATTAATATTTATTTAATTTATGTGATCAATATAACTAGAATAATATTATTACTCAGACTTGAGAATAATATTTATTTCATTAATTAAACTCTAATAGAATTTAATTGAGATCAATTTAAACACTTAGTGTGTGACCCTCTTGGATTCTTTCTCATTGCCATCAGATAGGGTTTCCTAACGTCCAAGATTACTGTCTAGAAACCGGTAAAGGTACCCAAGTGAAATAACTTATTATTGCAATGTCAAAAAACACATATGAATGCTCATTATATAATATAATCATTTTTTCACGATAACTCATCAAGAAAGTTTCATATCTATGTCACCAACCTATATGCTTGATATATATTTTTTACTATGTAAAATAAACATTTCATTACACTATGGCCATTAAATTTAATGCAATGGTTCTATTCCAATCAAAGGGATGAGATATCATCTTCCATAAATATGGAAGGGAAAAATCCTTCCTCGACTTGTTAATTAATGAAATTTCTCCCATGGCACACCAAAATTATCCAACTTCACCATTAATTGTTATCATCATGTTTTATGAAATACTTCTAAGTACATAAGTTGTAACATTCATTAATAATAATCTTAAAATATAAGGACCATCAGGCATGCTCTAAGATAGGAATATTCGAAGACACCAAAACATGAATAATTCTTTCTAGTGGGTTTATTTTTATGATATAACATATTAGTGATTACCAAGTAAAAACCTAACGAGAAGAAGCCTCATCTGTTCATGATTACTCTCACCAGACAGTCTATGTACAATGTATCCCATCATAGTACATTATTCAACCACAAAACATTATTTGAAAATATCGTCATAGCACATGAATGTTCTCATCATAGTAGGGAATTTCTATGAACTCATCAATTCTACATATACTCTAGGACATTATTACATTAGAGTCATAAAGAACAATGAACAATATGTATTAAGAAGTGTTATTAATATTCAATACATTGAATATACATGTACTCAATGTAAAAATATTTGGCCCTAGGACACAAACTCCAACATGGATAGAACATGAGTTATCAATATATGATTGTTTATGATTGCTTATGAATATATTATTATCATGGAATACACCTGTTATACCCATTCACAAATTTTAAGGACATATTAGTGGTGTCCTATTGTGTTTTAGTACTCACACCCAACACCGTCATCTCGATGCACTTGCATACTTCTTGATTAAGGATCTTGGTAAGTGTAATTGAACCATGATAGATACATGATTGAGTAGCATGGAACTGGTAGCAGTATTATTACAGGCTCGAGAAGATTTATACATCATTTTTGTTATTTATCTTATTGATCTTTTATAATATAGTTTGACTTTGCACATTGGGATCCCAATTTATTTATACTTGTGACATGTGAGACTTTTTTATTTCAATATAATAATTTATCTACTTCCTTGATACTTTTGGATTTTTATTTATTTATATTCATGGTGTTTTGTAATGATTATGAGATTATAGTGTCCCCACATATAGAGTGACCCTTGCATGAGGTCTTACGACACTCTAGATCAGACTCGGTGGTTCGGGTCACTATGTTACACCCCTATTGTGATCATAAATTCATAATTGATTAATAATGTGATGATTTTAATTGAACTTGTTGTCTATAAATAGAATTCATTATGTCACCCTTTTCTTGTGAAATTGATTGATGTGATGATACTGTTAATGTATGGAATTATGGGTGTGGTTTCCTACTGGGTTTGACTTGTGGGGTTTGGTAATGATGTGAGCTGTGTTTGTATGGTGATTAGGGTTGTGGTGGTGATTTGTGGCATAATAACATGGAATTGATCTGGGAATGGTTTATTTCATTTTTATTTGGATTAGTGGTTTCTTGGTAGTAATGGAATGCTTCAAAGGTGGTGATTTAGAATTAAATGAACTTGGGTCAGATTAAATGGTTTGGGGATGGAAATAAGTGAATGGTAAATAGGATAATGCTATTTAATTTGAATATGTAAGGATAATATTGAATGTGAAAATGGGTTTTAATTGATGTGGTTAAATTAGAATTAGGAAATTGATGTCTGGTAATTTTATTAAATAAATTAAAAGTTAAACTTAAGGGTTGTGTTAATGTGAAATGGAATGACTTAGTGAATGGGAGTTTTTATAAAATAAATAATTCTAGAAATGGTGGAACTTTTAATTGAAATATTAATTGTGTGACTTGTGTATGGTGATTGTATTTTTGGATTCATTGGTGGTGGTAGCGATGTTATGGTGTGATGGTGGTGTTGCAAAGTTTTTGGTCATTGGGAGGTTTTGGTTGTGTGAACTGATAGGTTGGGCTTGTGTTTCACTATTATATATTGTATTTTCCTTATGATTTCTATACACACCCCACCCGAGTCATATGTTTTCAACAACACCCAAATGTTTTGGTGTTTGGGTATTTTCCCTAAATATATTGGTTGGTGATGATGGATGACTAGCTAACCCCTCTCCCCACTCTCTTTTCCAAGAAAGTTGATTACACATGGGTTGTGATGTCTTGCGGTTATAAAGCACTTGAGGTAATTACTTATGAGGGGTTGTTTTTTTATAGTATGGGTTGTGCATGATAGAAGGATGGAATAAGGTTGATGCACTTAATGTTCATGACACCCTATTATTTTGGTTAATGGAAGTTTTTATGGAATGAGGAGGATGTGATGGTTGTTTCAGGTTGTATGATTATGATGAGGCTGTGATGTAGTGATTGGAATAGGTTAAGAGCTTCAACTATCCTATTATGATAAGTTTTGTGGTGATAAGAGGCCAATGTATATATAAGGGATGGAATTTATAATATGTATGATGTTGGGGAATGAGTGAATAAAATCAGTGGGGAAGTAGTGTGGAGTATCATTTAACAATAATATTCTTCTTATATTGTTATACTTGGATGCATTATTTGGAAAGTGAGTCTTGGTGAGGTCAAGAAATAGTTTACCTGATAGGGGATTTTTTATTCAATTGTTTCTTATTGGGGATTTAGTATGCTCTTCTCACATTTTAATAAGATTCAATGGGTTTGATCCTATTTATTATACATGTTACAATCACCCTACTTATATATAAACCATTTTCAGGTTTCCAAGAGGACTTCAAGGACCAAGATAAACATTACTAGTTTAGATATTAGTGCTGTTATTGAGTATCCTACATGGGACTTTTCTTTTGTTTTTCATTTGGAGACTTCTCTTGTATTCATTTTAAATTACATGAATTATGTGATATAATGGATTTTTTAATTTAATTTATTTTATAGAGTTTCTTGGGGGTTGATATCCTATCTCTCGATCATAATTTATTCTATTTTAAGGATAATAATTCCTAAATGTGAGGATTTATTTACACCCTTAGTGTTATATTCCAACCCAGGACCTACTGGAGGTGGTACTCAGGGGTTATTATTTATTTTCCTTCATTTCTAGCTCAGTTGGGGTACTTTTTGGGGGATTGGGTAATGAAAAATTCTCATAAGATACTTCCCATTCATTCTAAAAAAAACTTTATCATAACTTTGTTGATATTATCTGCATCATCCATTTTATTGGTCTAGTAGTTGTTATTTTATTGATAAATTCATGTTGAAGATTGTTTTTTAATCTAGGCCTATAATATTCTTACAATTTTCACGGATATTAAAAAAATATTCAGGTTTAAAATATGAATTTTATTTAAATTTTCATATTTTAAATTGTGCATTCTATTTATCTATATTATTAATATGTATATTTAATTTTTATATATTTCAGGCATGTAGTTAAAAAATAGAACAATTACCTAATATTTATCTGTCTTAAAAAAATGTGAATAAAAATATAAACTGGAGGAAAGATGTTTTAAATTTCATATGTATTGGTAAATTCAATTCTAAAATACATACATTCCACATTTTTATTTTTGAATAAAAATTATATATAAAAACTTATCGTTATAAAATTTTCCTCCAGACCATTATTATATAATTAAATATATGGAATATAAGTATTTCTATTTTAATTAAAGTTTCAATGAAGTAGGATTAAAATGGATGTTATCCATTTTTCAAAATAGATATTGCACTTCTAGAAGTTTCAAAATAATAACTTTTTTATATTCTTTAGAAATATATGAACTTTTATTTTACATTTTGCAATAAATAAATTCAATAACATTGGTCACATAAAATATAAGTTCCTAAATTCTCTCATGTTATTTATGTAATGGATTATTCCTTCCCGTCATATTACTTTTTTCAGTTTTGGGTGTTGGAGGTGTTTAAGAGGAGGTTTCGAGGTAGTTGGTGTGGTAACCTAGATGTTGTAGGAAATTCACATTATTGAAGAGGTACACGATGTGAATTGGTGGTTCATAGATTTCATTGTTTGCTAGTTTCACATTTTATATGTGTTTAAGGGGGAAACACATGAAATGAGTTCATGTCATGAAATAAATTAACAAAGTGTAATTAAATAAAGGTCGAGAAAATGTGAATTTTAAAATGAGTTATAATTTTTGGAAAACCCGTGGATTTCATGTCGTGAAAGTGTTATATAACATAAAATTGATAAGTTCTTTGTTTTAAATAAGTCTTTCAGTTGAATCCCTCCTCATTCAACCATATCTTCTTTCTCTCATTTTGGGGAAACCTAGGTGGCTCTTGAAGGATCTTTCCCCCCTTCCTCATGCTTTGATTCATTGGTTTCATTAGACCACTATTGGTGATCCATGGTTAGTTATACTCTCTTTCTATTGTGTCTCTCTTGTACTTCTGTAGAATATATTCTGTGGTGGTGCAGTTTTGGTTTGGGGTGTGAGTATTGGTTTCATTTTTGATAACCCTGAATTCGGTGTAGGTTGATTCGTTTGTTTTGTGTGTGGTTGTGATTTTTATGTGTTTCTTCTTTTCCCTACATTTTTAAGAGAGATAAAAAATATTTTTTAATGTATGGAATCTCTTGTTTCTCACTTTTTTGTATCATTCCCGAGGGGTTTACAATTATTTATCTTTGGGGGATAGATTACACTAGCCCGATCAAGATTAATTAATCATTTAATTGAAATTGATGAGAAAGGGGAATTATTTAAATTATTTTCTAGATCTAATATAATTTTGATGTAGTGTTTGTATGGTATGAATTCCCTACTTAAAATCATGGATGTTGAGTTCCTTTTCTTACATTACAGGTAATGTGGTATGGAAACCTCGTTACATGTTTTTGTGATATCACCCCAAAATTGAAATTGGATAACCATTTATATTTGTATAATTAAATAGTTTCCCATAGATTTATAGATTGTGTGATAATGAACCTAAGATAAAATGAAATGTGATAAAATCGCCTTTATTAAATATGTGGAATGGACTTTGATATGTTGTAACGGGTGGCCGAGATTTTGGGGAAACGATCTGTGGTTACGATGAAACATGGGGTGATGTATAGTTTTTTAGTCATGATTTTAGGGTAGCTTAGTGGGGGTTTGTTTGGACATTATTTTGGGTTGATGAGGTGATGGTTCATTTGGTCGTGATTTTGGGGATGTGAGGTGGTTATTTCTTTGGCTGTGCTTTTGGGTTAGTGAGGGAATGGTTTGTTTGGCCATACTTTTAGGGTGGTGAGGCGATAGTTTTTTTGGTTGTGAATTTGTGATAGCTAGGTGATGGTCTGTTTGACTGTGATTTTGGGGTGGTGAGGTAATGTATCATTTATTTGTACTTTTAGGGTTCCGAGGTGGTGGTTTGTTTGGTCGTGATTTTAGGACAGTGAGGCGATGGTTTGTTTTCCCATGCTTTTGGGGTAGTGAGATAATGGTTTGTTTGGTCGTGCATTTAGGGAAGTGAGATGATGGTATGATGGGGATGATGAGCTTATTTTTAGGTGTGGTTATGTTTTTCTAGATACCCGAATAGTGTGGGAATAATTGTTTAATAATTTTTGAAATGGATGGAGTTTGGTTTGGTTAATGTTTTGAAAATTATTAATGTACAAATAAATGACGGGATGTGTTATTAAATAAACTTAATGGTAAATAATAAAATGAATGGGATGGAGAATGGAATTGGTTGGTGGTGTGAGATATGGATTTTGGTTCTTGTGGTGTTATGCATTTATGGGTGGAAGTGGAAGCATGGATATAAGGAGTCCATTAGTGTTTTTTTGTGAACCCATAGGTTGAAATTGTGTGTGGATATATTTATATACTTATATATTCCTTATGATTTATATACACACCCCACATGCATCAAGGACTATGTAATGACATTCATATTTTCAAATGAGGGCTATTTTTCCCAATATCGCAGGGATGAGGATGGATGCTTGACTACCTGCTATTTACCGCCATCTCTTTTTTTCATAAAGATATGCAAAGGATATGATGGATGGAGGTATGTTAGTGCACTAGGTGATAGACTAGGTGTTTTGGGGAGATATATGATATAACCATGCTCTGGGGAAATGGACCAAGTGTTTTCTGGTGAGATGTGTTATGCCCGTACTATGGGATGGATTATGGAGGGGGTTGTTCATGGTTGGAGGAGGGAATGAGGATAATGTCCTTTATGTTCATGATACCAAACTACTCTGGTTATGGTTGTGATGTGATAGCCCAATTATCTATGGGTAAAATGAGATGTGACTATGCTATGGGGTGGTGGCCTATGTGTTTGTAGGCGTGATGTAATGTGAACGTGCTGTGGGGTGATGATATAGGTTATTTTTAAGATATTAGAGTGCCAAAATGTATGAAATTGGTCTGTGAGAGAAGAAAATCAATGGGATAATTGTTTTTCCTACTGAGTATACTTTTATTCTCAGCCTACATATATAAACTGATTTTTTGGTTTCTAGGAGGATTATGTGAACCATATAATATAGTAATAGCTCAGATATTTTTATAAAGTTTCTATGTTTCTTCTTTAGCTTTTCTTTTGGGTATTTATTTTTGGGTACTTTTTTCTATACCTAAATTATTTATACATGCATCGTGGGATGGTTTTTGTTTCTTTTTATATTATGTCATGTAGTTTCTTGTGGATGCTTAATATTATCTCCGGATCCTATATTATTATAAAGGGTAATTCCTCCCATTTTGCAAGATTTTTATACCCACTGTGATAATATCCAACTAAGGGCCTACTGAAAGTGGGATTCTTGGATTATTATCTCTCTCCCCACATTTTTGTATCTTTAGTGGGAGGGTTTCGTGAAGCTTTACCAATTAATTCCAAAGTATCAAATATTATTGAAATGAATACAATGAAATACAGTGAGATGAACCTACAAAATTCAAACTTCTTTCTGTTATTATATTTTCTAGTATATGACTTGAAAATTTTCTCTACTTCCTTTCACTTAAAATCATTTCCTCTCAATTGTTTGATATACTCAAATTCATTTCTTAATTAATGTATTATTTTTATATATAAATCATTTAATTTTTTTGTTTTGGGTATCTGATAGCTTACATATTTCTAAATATTCATTTATAAATTTTGTTAATTTAATTATATTCACTTAAACCCTTTAATTAACTCATAAAATCATTAGTTTAAATATTAAATCCTGTTCTTAAATGAATCTTTATATTTTACTCTATAAAAATATTGATATATTATCAATTTTTTATATTTCCATGTAACATGATGTTATGTTACTATTTTCCATCTATTACACAATTAAATGTAATTGATGACTTCTCTTTCTTATGATTATAATATATGTTATATGTTTATTTTAGTAGTAAAAACTTATTTGTTTCAGCAGATGTAACAAAGTAGCATACCTTTTTTTATAATTCCTTATGATTTGTATTTGCAATCTCATTTAAATACATTTAATATTATCACGAAATTATTATTATGCACTTGAATAGACACCTTAATGTGCCACTATCTTTCTATGTAATATAGATGATTGTACTTACCTACATGACTTTATTTGAAAATATAAACTATATTTGAAGGCTTCCATGCTGCACTAATATGAAGCTTAAATGATATATTCTATTTTTCTACTATGCATTACTTTTTTTCATATTAAATTTTTTGATTTGAATAAATTTTAGTATAACTATAAAAACAATATGCATATATGTTGTATTCATTTTAAATTTCCAATAGGCATTCTCTTTTAGCATAATACATTATTATGTAATATGAATTGAGTTTATTCATTATAATTTTTTTATTCAGATTATTTGGTATTATACATCATGAATCATGTATTTTACTAATTTTTTTATGAAATTTCTTCTTATATTATCATTATTATGCATTCTTAGTTAAATTATTTCATTATGAAAAATATTTTTAAACATTAAATATAAGATGAACAAGATAAATACCATTAGTTAACAATAGTTAAACATTTTTTTATATATAATATAAATAATCTATACTCTATTTACCTATATTATATGATGAATTCTATTCTTAAATTTTATTCTACACTATAATGAGGGATTATCGATTGCAATCCTCATATTATTTGTTTAGTTCAATGAAATTCTATCTTTTTTCTCATTAATTTCATATATTTTTATTCGTAGAATCTATTTATTTTAATGAAATTTATGTTTCTCATATAATAAACATAACCACAATTGAATTATATTAATATTGGAAAAGTAAGAAAACAATTATTACCTAGATTAATACTTAATACATGTCTTCAATAAAACATTGTTTGATTGGAATAGACCCATGAGTTTTTCCAATGATTAGGATATGATTAATTTCTTCTTATTAATAAATGATTTAAGGAAACTCCCTATTCAATGAAAATTACATGTTGGTGTTTAATTTAAAACTAAATTTTTATTCTTTTTCATCTTTATATTTTTTTTCATGTTTCATTGAAATTGTTTTTTCTTTACTAAAATTGGTTTTATCCTTACTAAAATATGTGGTGAAACTTTAAATACACCATGTTGGTAGTAGTTAAATTATCAAACTCCTCAATTTAATCATTATAAATCTAATTAGTTAAATTTATTTGATTATGCGGTGGAGAGTTGAAGCACTTAATTATACTCTAAATATCCTTGGGTAGGAGCCATTAGTCAAATATTTTTGAAGCCTCAGAGGATATAATTTTTCAATCTTTAGGTAATATTCATTTTCTCAACTTGTTATCATAGGTGATAAGTTAAATAAATAGTTTTCTCTATTTATTTTTATCTTCATACGCAATTTTAGTGAAATTATTTTTACTGAATATAATTTTTTTTCTAATATATATATATATATTGGTGTTCTTTTTAAATGATTAATGTGAATGTATAGTTATTAATGTTTTATTTTTTTTAACATAAAACATGTATCCTTTATTTAAAAGCATACCTGGTATTATACCCAACCAATTTCATTTTTAAAAATTTGAATACTAACCTTTTTTTCTAGAAAATACCCAACTTATGAAGTTTGTAGATATTAATTTTTTTTAATTTTTTTAATTTTTAATACATTTTTTAGAATTTAATTTGATTATGTTTTAATTCCATGATGCAATTGATAACCATTATCTCTATGATGTCCCCAATTTTTAATTGGATACTCCCAAGCCTCTTCCAAATTCATGTTGTGCATAACTGAAGTTTGCGTACATTGTATGTTGTATCTTTATAGGTGTATGTAGTATAAATACAATATGAATATATTATTTGAAATTACACACACCATTATAAAAATAGTATGCATATGTTGTTTGAAATAACACTCCTATACACATATAGTATTCTGTATACAATATGAAATTGAAAACACCCAAGCACATCATGCATCATGCATCCTACCAATTGTGTGATGAAATCACATCTTATGTTGTAACTATTAGTATTTTTAAATTACATAACTATATTTTAAATTATATTTTTAAATTTTAAAACTATGTTACACTTGTTTACTACCATTAGTTACTAGTGGTTATACATTCTGTTATATATAATATTTTTTTCACACTATAGTTACCTAGATTATATGATGCATTCTATTTTTCAATGTTATTCTATACTATGATAAGGGAATATAAATTTTAATTCTCCTATTAATTATTTAGTCTAATGAAATTATATATTTTCATTTTCAATTAATTTCAACTATTTTGATTAATAAAATCAATTTAGTTTAATGCAGTTCAAGTTTTTCATATAAGAATCATAACAATATTTTAATTCTATCAACATTAGAAAATTTATCTTATAATTATTATCTGGATTTATGTTTCATACATATTTACCATAAAACACAATTTTATAAGAATAATCCCACAAGTTTTAACCATGATTGAGACATGACGGGTTTCTTCTTTTTTCATGTTTCATTTAAATTAATTTAATCATTATTAAAATTATTTTTACCACTACTAAAAAACCCCAATTTAACAACATTGGTATTTATCAGTGCTAGGGAAAAACACTGATAAATGACATAATTATTAGCGCTCAGGAATGTGATGATAAGTTTAATAATTTATCAGTGTCTTTTAGCACTGATTAAGAGTATCCTTTATCGGTGCTTTATTTTTAGAACTGATAAATATTTCTTTCATCATTGCTTATTTAGCGGAGATAAAGGTCCAAATTTAAAAAATTAAATTATTAAATAAATAAATAAATAAAAAATGTGTTTGTTAATTTTTTTTGAAAAATACTATTAATTAAATAACTGTTGATAAAAATGAATAAATTGATTATACGTTATTAAATAATAAACATTTTATTATTTAGATAATTATGAAAACTAATGTCATTAAATTGTATATATTATATATATATAGATATATATTAATGTATAAAAATATGTTTTACATATTACAAAATCTGTATGCGCTTGACATTAAATAGTCATATACTTATTGAATAATGGTTTAAAATTAAAACTTAATATGAATTAAACATATTGACTAATTACTTAGTACTCAATATATAATTGAATGTTGTTTGATTTTTCAATTTAACATTGATCAAATCTGTGTTATATTGATTTGATATATATGTATTTAATTTTTTTATGTTCAATGCACACACATAATACTTATCCATTTTTTCAATATTGTTAAAGCACACTGATTTTTAATTTATTCAATTTCACTCAGTTTTAACATATATGCATGCACTTAAAATTAGATATTCATTAATAATGTTAAAAATATATTTGTAAAAAAATATTTGTAAATAAATATATTTATAAATGTAAATTTACAATATTTATACAATTATATATTTATAATTATAAATAAATAATGTTTTTAATTTTTTTTATAATGATAAATAAATAATTATATATATTTAATTAGTTGTTAAATTATAATGAATTTAATTAAATAATTAATATATTTACTATATTTATTTTTATTTATTAAATATATATGAATAATTATATAAATATATATAATGACATAAATATCATTTTTCAAAAATGATTCTCTATTTAAAAATAAATAATTATAAAATTTTAATAAATATATTTAAAAAGAAATATATTTACTATATATATATATATATTTATTAAGTATATATAAATATTTACAATTTTTTATTTATAATTATAATTATAAATCCTTTATCAGTGCTTAAGTAATAAGCCTTGATAAAAGCATCTTTATTAGGACTTTTTTTCGTGCTGATAAAATTAGGTTTTATTAATGCTAAAAAAAGTGCAGATAAAATCAACATTTATCAATTCCATAGTTTTATCCCTATTAAAGTGTCCTTTTATCAATTCTTAAGTAATAAGCAATGGTAAAATTATTATTTATCAATGATTATTTGTAAACAGTGATAAAAGTGTCCAAATCTAATTAAAAAACCCTAACCATTTTCAAACCTGTCACGACATCAAAAGATTTCCATGGAAGCCACCTTATACCGGTGCTCCTCCTCAGTGAATTAAACCTCAAATCACACCACTCGACTACCTCTCAAACATATTGTCATACTTTCAGTGTTTGATTGAAGTTAGGGTTTCTGGACAGGGTTTTATATTTTCTTCAACCTAGTGAGGCATGCCTTCCGATTTTCTTTGTGTATTTTTGTTTTCCTTTTTGATTTCTTCTTTGACTATGTCATCATTTCTGGTTTGGTGATTATATACTAGTGAGTTAGGGCATATAATTTTCTTAGTTTCAAATTTCAATTCAACTCTTGACCACTCATATAGAGTTTATTGTTTCATGACTCGATGGAGACACATGGAGTTACATGGAGTTTAATTGGTTGTTTTATTTTTTTTTACATTTCCCAAGTTGATCACCCAAAGATATCATACTTATTTTTCATTTTTTTATCAATGGTATTCTATATATGTGAAATTTTGTAAATTGAAACCATGGATTTTGTGTGTTAGGGACTTGAAGGTTGGTTAAAGGATTTCTTTTATACTATAATGATTCATTTATTCTTTTTACTACTTATCTGGGTTGGTGTGGGAATCCAATGTATATATTCATCATGATAGTTTTTATTTAAATTTTATTCCTATTATTTTATTTATTTTTTAGGCCAAATCAATCCCACCGTGTTGGTCATTGTTAATTTATAAAATTATTATCATAATTCATCTCTTGGACCTCTAAATATTATGTCATTCACATTGATAAAGACTTTTAATATATCTATAAAATTAATTTTTATGTAATGATTATGATCAATTCCTCATTTTTTAAATTAAACTACCTTTAATAATTTATCTAACCTTCAGTACTAAGTTCTTAGTCCCTATTTCTATTCTTACATCACCTTTGTCAATTTACAAAAATTATTGTCATATCAAATAATGAGAAAACTATCTATTTGTTTGATGTAAAGTTCTAATTCATGTAATCCATTAGTAAATGATAATTTTACATCCAATTGGAGTACCTTGAATTTCCTTGGTATGGGTAGGTTTGTTGATATGACATCCCAAGAGTCTTGATATGTTTTAAAATATTGACATACCATTAATTTTAAATTTATTAATTCCTTGGGTTGCTACATCACTTGTTCCAATAAATTTTTATATCTTCCAGTTGATTGAATGAGAGTTTGTTATTCTTGTTTATCATATTTGAGTTTCTTATCACACTTTAATTGCCTATATTATATTTTCATTTGTTTAATGGATCTAAGAATGATTTTACATGGAGTAAATATTTTATTAAATTCAATTACCCATTTTCTTCAACATATTGCTTTTTTTTAAACAATCAAATGTTGAGTTCCCCTTCTTAGAATTTTTGATAACTTTCACTTTTGATAATGAAAATATTATGTGTATTTATTTATATGTTGTGTAATATTAATCTTTTATGTACCTAATAGGATTGATATAAAATGAAAATGGATGCATGCTAATTATTTTATAAATGAATATGAAGATGGAGTTAAAGAGTTCATCATCTTTTCAAGAGAGCATGAAGGCGACCATTCTAAAATTTTTTGTCCACGTTTATGTTGTTCTTATTTAATAAAAATAAGTCTTAAAGGGTTTGAGGAAGATTTCATTTGTCAAGGAATAGATAAAATCTATAAATTCTGAACTAAACATGGGGAAAAAGTGAATGTGGACATCGATTGGGATGATACTATAGTTTATGAATAATTTGATATGAATACATTTGTAAAATATGACGGAGATAACAGGTAATAAAGGGAAATGGAAATTTAATATGGCCTTTGTGATTATCCAATGTTTTTTGAGGATTCAAATAGCTATTCCAAGAGACCATTTTATACTGGTTTTTCTAGATACACAAAATTGTTAGCTGTATTGGAGTTATATAATTTGAAAGCTGGTATCAGATGGAGTGACACAAGATTTACATAACTACTTGGTCTTCTGAAGGATATAATACCAGAAGAAAATGAACTACAATTCTGAACATATGACTCTAAAAACAGTTACATTCACCGAGCATGATCTCTAAAAAAATACATTCTTGTCCAAATGATTTCATATTGTTTCTCAAGGATAATGAATCACTCATAAAATTCCCTATGTGTGGCATAGATTGATATAAGAAAAATGAATAAAGTCCTTAAAAATATGTAAGGTAATTTCCTATAATTCCATAATTTAAAAGAGTATATGGATGTTTGGAAACCATGAGATAATAAACATGACATATAGGTAAAATAATTAAACATAGGAACCTACATCATCCAACAGATTCTCCTCAATGGATGAAAATTTATCACGAGTTTCCTGAATTTGGTGATGATCTGAGAAACTTTCATCTTGCATTATCTATAGATAGAAAAAATTCTTTTGTTGTATAGTGTAGCACTTATAGTACATTTCCTGTTATAGTGGTAAATTATAGATTTCCACCTTGGTTATACATGAAGTGAAAGTACATTATGTTTTCTCTTCTTATATTTGGACCAAAGTAACCTGATAATGATATTGATGTATATTTGGATCTATTGATCAAAGATATGAAATTGATTTGGGCTAAAGAAGTTACAATGTATGATGTTCATAGAGGTGAAGAATTCACATTACGGGATATGTCGTACCAACCAATAAATGACTTCCCCTCTTATGGAAATTTATTAGGATACATTATTAAAGGAATGTTGGGGTGTCACATTTATGAAAAACTCACATAATCACTCACATACTCAGTTCGGTTGAAACATTCCTAGAAGATTTTATTTTTAGAACATCATAAATTTTTACCTCGATGATATAAATATTGATTCTAGACAATATAATTCAATGGGAATATCAAAAAAGGTACAACACCATATCCATCAATAAGCGATCAATTGTACAAAAAAGTAAAAAAGAGTGAAACTATTTTGGGTAAACCATTTTTGAAAAACCTTACAAAAGCAGGTTGAAAAAATAAATCAATTTTTTTTGAATTACCGTATTGGAATTGTTTGTATGTCAGACATTTTCTTGATGTCATGCATGTAGAAAAAATATATTTTATAATGTTATTGGCACACTACTAAATATTACTGAAAAAATTAAATATTTAATCAAGGATAGGTTGTACTTGATTGAAATAGGGATAAGAGAATAGTTGGAACTGATGAAGGGTAAAATGTGGATTTTTCTTCCTCCATCAGCTTACACTCTATTCAAATAGAAAAAATTGCAATTTTTCATTTTCTTTAATAGTGTAAAAGTTCCACAGTGGTATACATCAAATATAAATAATGTCATGTCAATGAATAATTTGAATTTAAAAGGACAAAAATCACACAACTGTCTTTTTTTGATGTAAGATTTAATGCATGTTTGTTTCCATTGAATTCTACCGCAAAATGTATGACATAAATTAACCAGACTCCACTTCTTTTTAAAATCCATATGTAGTAAAGTTGTAGACCCGACGAAGACTTAAAACATTAAAAATGGTATTGTAGTCATATTTTGTGAATTAGAGATGTTCTTCCCACCAACATTCTTTGATATAATTGTCCACGTAATGGTTCACTTAGTCAGAGAGGTTCAACTATTTGGTCCTGTCCATTACAGATGAATGTACGCCATTGAGAGGAATACCGAGATTTTGAAAGGGTATGTTAGGAGTTGAAGTCAGTCAAAAGGTTGTATTATAGAACAATATATTTTTAAATAATCCATTAAATAATATATAGATTAACTATTGGATATTGAAAGAATATGTATCCCAATGTCTCTTCACAATGAAAGCCTTATGGGAGAAGGGATTTCCAGAAGTGATTTTGTTACAATTGCCATGATAGAGTGGCAGAAAGCATATCTTTATATATTACATTATAGTAAAGGTGTTGATCTTCACATTGAATCCCACAAATAAATTCATAGAGATTTTAATCCATCATAGTTGAAGGATGGATACCAAATATACATAATCAATAACTTATGGGATGGTTTAGAGATCAAATTTATAAGGAGTTATATGAAATTTAGAATTTAATTGCTGAATTACTTTAATAGATAGCTATAGGACCAAATGTAAATGTTATATATTACACTAGTTTTGTAATAAATGGTGATATGTTCTATAATAAGAACATGTTGACTTTAGTACAATGAAAAATAGCGATTTTATTCTTGTGGCTGAAGTGATGCACATATATAGTTCAAGGATAGAAATCCAATTTATACAAATATGTCATATTTTGAAATTATGAAATAGATATACGAGTTGTACTATAAAAAATTTCAAGTGCCTATTTTCCTTTTCAAATGGGTTAAAAATATCAATGGAGTAAAATTTGATGAAATGGTATTTTTGGAAGTGAATTTTAGTTTGGAAGGGGGAAAAGATGAGATGTTCATAATTCCATCAGAAACTTATGTCTCTAATCCAAAAAACAAGAATTGGTCGATTGTCTTGGTGGTGACTAAAACCAATGTTGAGTCATATGAAAATTCAATCAAGGGTGAAACATTCTTTGGGACATCACAATAATTTCATGTTAGTCCCAATTTAGACAATGTATTGTATGTTATAGGGGACCACAAAGAGGGGATTTGGATTCTTGATATAGGAACAAAATCCTTGAAACCTTTAAAAAAAGAAGTAGGGTTCAATGAGAAGGTAAAAGTTTTTGTAATATATTATTTTTCCACTTAATATTATATATTCTTTAATTAATTAACATAATATAAATTAAATTTTTTACTACTCATGCATACAATGTCTCCTGCACTTGATGGAAGAACAAACTATAATGTAGGAAAGCCTTTGGAAATATGTAAAGGTAATGTTATTATATAATTTCTCTATTTTAATAAAAAAATATACAATTATACCTTGATTTAATTTTCATTATTCTTTACAGATTTCTTTTATTATATAGAATTTTCGTCCATGTGTCATGAATTTGTAGGAAGAGCAACGATGCTATCTTTACTCAATCACAGAGGCAATCTTGATGTTTTCATAGTAAAATAATTATCCATAGAATTAATGTATTATTTCATATTTATGTTTACTTTATTTGTTTTTAGTATTAATAAAAAAATAATTGTTTTCATATATAGCTGGATTCTTTTGTTCGAGTTGGGGTGATCTTTCCAACTTTCATGATTCTTCTCCCTTAAAACCTTTTCACCTATCCAATATTGAATTTATCACTTTCTTTATAGTTCTGTCCACTACCAATGTAGGAAGAGAAACGACGCCACCTCTGCTCAATTATAGAGGTAATATTTATGTTTTTAGATAAAAATAATTTTCCATAGAATTAATGCATTGTTTTATATTTATGTTAAATTTATTTCTTTTTATTATTAATCATATAATAATTGTTTTATTATACAGGTGGATTATTTTTTTTGAGTTGTTGTTATCTGTCCAAGTTTCAAGCTTCTTCTCCCTCAAAACTTTTCCACCCCTACAATTTTGCATTTATCACTCTCTTTCTTGGTCTCTCCACTAACTTTTAAGGAAGATCAATGAAACTACCTATGCTCAATTATAGAGTTAATCTTTTTGTTTTCACAGTAAAATCATTATTTTTAGAATTAATGTCTTTTTTTCACATTTATGTTTAATTTATTTATTTTTATTATCACTCACATAATAATTGTTTTCTTATACAGGTGTATTCTTTTGTTATAGTTAGGGTGCTCTTTCTATATTTCATCCCTTTATTCACCTAAACTTCCACATATTTCTTTTCCCTCAAAACCTTTCACCCCTACAATGTTGAATTTATCACTTTCCTTCAAGTTCCCTCCACTTCTCAATCAGAGAGGTAATAATTATATTTTCATAGTAAAATAATTTTCCATAGAATTAATGTATTATTTCAGATTTATGCTTAATTTATTTCTTTTTGGTATTACTCATTATAATTTCCCTGTTATACAGTTGGATTTTGTTTTTGAGTTGATGTGGTTTGTTCAAATCTTCTAAATAAGTGTTGGTGGTTAGATAAATAAATACAATGGAAATCATGGTAACATTGATAGTTAGGATTTTTTGAGAGTTTGGGACAAGTAAGAATCAACTTCACTTCAATATGACATATAATGTGACCGATATGAATCAAATTAATTATTTCTATTTTAAATTGACATTAATTTTTGTAAAAATGGAAACTCACTCAATGTGTAAAATATCATTTTAAAATTGATATTTTACTTTAAAAAGTTTCACTCACTAAAAATTGAGAAAACACACTCAGATTTATTTTTGATAATTTAAGGCGTCGATTCAGAACTCATTTGTGATGGGTTGGAATCACTCTCATATCAAACCAATACATGATGTGACTCATATGAGTCAAAGTGCATGTTTCAAGTTTGGAATGGAATTTTAGTAAAAAAGACAAGTTATGTACTGAAAATTGAGAGACCACATTCATATTATTTTGATTTTTTAAGAAAACTATCCATATCTGATTTAGAACGTGTAGAAATTAGCCACACATCAACCCGATGCATGATTTCACCGATATGATTCTAAGTACGTCTTTATTTAAAATTGATAACAATTTTAGAAAAAAAAACTAGCCTAATCAAAACTTAACAAATACATTCATATTGTTTTTATACCTTAGGAAAATGTTCCATAAGTGATTTGAGATGTGTAGGAATCAGCCACACATCAATCCGACGCATGGTGTGACCAATATGACTCTAGTGCGTGTTTTTATTTAAAATTGACATCAATTTTTGAAAAAAGACCAACTAAACTACGCAAAACAAATAAGAAACAATCAAATTATTTAAATAATTTAAGATAATGATACATAAGTCATTAGTGATGTTTAGGAATCCGCCGCATATCAATCTGATGCACAATGTGACCAGTATGGCTCAATGTGAAAATTTTTATTTAAGATTGACATAAATTTTAGTAAAATTAACACTTTTTGTTAATTTATTTCTCTATATTATTAATAACAAAATAATTTTTTTTCTTATATAGGTGAATTTTTTTTCTCGAGTTGGGGTGGTTTGTTTAGAAATAACATGAGTCAGGTCAGGATTAAAAGATAGAGGAACATTAATGTTTTTGAATGTTTCTAATAATTTGTATTTATGTAATTGTATGAACCAATGTTTGAAACTTCTATAATATATATATATTTTTCTTGTGTTTGTGTTTTAAATTTCATTTCATTTAAATCCTATATTGGGACTTGTTTTTTTTTATATCTGGTGTGTTTCTGGTGTTGCGGTGTGCTGTTAGAGCACACTACAGTATGGCCCTTTATCAGCACTTTTAAAAGCGCTGATAAAGGTATACCTTATCAGTGTTTATAGTATCCCTGAAAAAGGTCTATTTTATTAGTTCTCATAAAATGTATGATAAAAGGTCCTTTATATGTGCTTCTATAAGTGCTGATAAATGACCCTTTATCATCTCTTTTGTAAGCCCTGATAAATAGTTCCTTTAGAAGTGCTAAATTAAAGTGCTAATAAAGGTCCCATTTATGATCACTTTTTAACGCTGATAAAGGGACTCTTTATCAGATTTTTTTAGTGCGGATAAAAGACCAGGTATTTTAATATCAATCATGTAGTAAATGATTTTCTAGCATAGATAATGGACATTTCTTGTGTTGTTAAAGGCTGGTTTTGTAGTAGTGTACCCTTAACAAAATTGGTAGTGCCATTGAAAATCCAGAATGTCACTTATTTTATAGTTTCAAAATCATTGATTTGATCATTAAAAATATAAATAGATACATTTATTTGTCTTCTTAGTGAAATTTTATAAGAAAATTAATATCCTCTTAGCATATTTGGGTATAGGCCACTAATCAATGTTTTTTAATGCATCAAAGGATGTGATTGTGAACTCTTTTGGAAATATTTCTTTTCTCAACATGTTTTCAATCCTGATAAGTAAAATAAATAGATTTATCTATTTATTATGATATTTATATGACATTTTAGTCCAAAATAGGCTAGAGTCGAAGAACCGTTATTAAAAATAGAAATAGATGTAGGATAAAAAAGAGGATGGGGATTCCTACCTTTAATCAAAAATAAAAAACCAAAAAAAGTCACATGAATTTGAAAAATTTCAACTAAAATAATAAAATCAAATGTATAATGTCATAGTCTAGTTGGATGCAACCATCACAGTCCATATACTAGTCAAATTCTTAACTTAGTGAACTGTATTATCTCAGATGATACATACTCCCTTATGACCCAGTGGATGATCTATTTTTCATAGTGGACCTTAGGTTTTATATATATTGGTGTTATTATGAAATTATGATTGTGAATGTATTTTCATTTCATTATAGTTTTTTGATTTCAAAACATGTATCCTTTTTTCTAGAATAATACTTGGAAGTATACATAAAATATCATAAAGTTAGGCATTTAAATACTAACCTTTTTAATTTCTAGAATCATACCTAACTTTGAGACACCTTCCCATGGTGTGCTCCCTTTCTAATATCCCAAAGAATATTTTGATGCATATAATATGTTGTTCATTAGGTATGAGTAATCATATGCGGGTGATAATTCATTTAAGAAATTTTTCAAATGATAATCTCCAAGATGGGATATTATGAGAATAAACCTGCCTATAGGAAATTCACATGTTTTTGTGTCATTGGATATTCCTATCTGTGAGAATGGGTAACATGCCTTATAATTTAATATTATTAATAATAAGTGTCATTACTCACACACATTGATGTATTTTTTTAAACCATGATAAAATATGATTATAGCTAAGTTGGGTATGTTGGGTGCATCATGAAAGGTATGTTATTAATGAATAAGTTGAGTAAGGATTTATACCTTCCATATTTTTGGAAGTTTATATTTCGTACCTTTTTTTGAAATGAAATTTTCACATTAAATTCCATAGATATGGTGTAACAATGCATTTATTTTATATACTCAATGAAATACATATCAAGTATATAGGTTGATAACACAGGTGTGAATCCTACTTGATGAGATATTATGATAAAGGGATTATATTACACAATGAGAATTCGTATGTTGTTTTTGTTGTGACATAGCCTCTTCCTCTATGGGTGTCTTATCGAATTACTAGACAGTAATTTTAGAATTTTGGTAAGCCCACCTAGGCATACTGAAAAGTGGCCTCAAGGGTTTTTGGTTAGAGTAAATATAGAAATATGAGGGGGTGGATTTAATTTAAAAATTATAACCCTAAAAGTGATATGGAAATAATAAAGTAAAAAACAATAAATAAAGAAAAGAGAATGTGTGACAAAATTATAAAAGAATAAAAAAAGATTCAAACAAAGTAATATTAATCAATTGAATAAGGTGATATTTTGATTTGATATAGTAATAATTATAGAATAATGTTATGGGTATCAAAATTTGGTTAATTAGGAATATTGAATATAAAATCAATTTAAACAAATTAATTTATAACTTTGATTATGTCAACGTGAAGATATATAAAGGGCAAATCAATTCAGTTTGATTAAAGTCTATTCAAATATAAAATAAGTGATAATACAATCAGGTATGAGATAATGAAATGATGATGAAAGTATAAAAAAATAAAGTATAGAGTTCAATTTGATAAATTAGTTTGATAATAACCCGATATGATCCCCTATATCTCCTCCCCTTGGATTGAGAGGTTCCCCCCCTTGACTTTAGTGGAGATCAAGTAACGAAATCCCCCATTATTTTTGGAAGTTTTAGAAAGAAAGACATATCTATTAATCTAATGGTAGTAATCACCCATTGACGAATATCCCTCACTTTGTGTTTGTGAGAATATATACACCTTACTTTTCAACATTTCTAGTATGAAACCCATTATAGAAGAAGATGAGAAAATGAATATTTTCTTGGAACAAAACTATTAAAAAACACTATCTTATATATTAAGAAGGATAATATAATTTTATATGAGATACAGGTAGGTAATCAAAGAGGATAACCTAATATATTGAGAATTGAAATTAGATATTTAGTGAAGGATTTGATATTGTTAGATATTTTTTCATCGACATGCCGTTTGATTTGATCAGTATGCCATTGTATAAAATTTCATTTTAAAAGACTCTAAGGTCCTATAGTTATAGCCTCCAAAAGATATAGTGACATTATGTAATCCAAGATATTCATTAATAATCATCAAATTCCAATTATAACTTTGAGGTTCCCCAAAAAGGAGAATTTAGACTTTCTATTTGACCACTACAGGCTAACGCATGGGCTACCTTGATGTTTACCTTTCTACATAGATTCCACTGGTTTGATAGGGGGTATCACCAGCTATATTTTAGTGTTTTTGTATCCCAAAGGACTATCTATATAGACATTGGAGAGCCTCTAGTCTAGTACCGGATGGATGATAGGTTTGTTATTGGATATCTAACACAATCCACTTGACACTGCTTGGACGATGCCCTACACTGGGTAGCCTGTGCTTCCTACAGCACTCCAAAAACTATTCTGGCCTTCATGTTAAAATTAAAAACCTTAATTTTACCCTATAACTTCCCTATACGATATCACTACATGATATTATTTATCTCAAGATTTGAAAAAAGATCCAATAATGATTTTTAAAAGTTATTCAAAATGTCAATATGATATTATGAGCCTATTATTGAGTCTATTAAACTTGTGTATTAGAGTTTAAATCTTATAACTGAATAACACTTAATTAAACTGTTAGAACCATAAATATGTGGTTGTGATCATGAAAAAATCAGGAGTTAAATAAGTACAAAAACATCATATTTGATGATTATAAACACTTAATATAAAAATATATGTCAATTGAATCAGGATTTAATCATATAACATTGTAATCCAAATATGTTTAACAAGATATTAAATATGATCAAGAAGTGAAAAAGTATCGAAATGTATATAAAAATCTCCCAATTATAAAAAAAACATAATCCAATTTATCTCCTTGATAAAAAAATTTTATCCCCGAAAAACAATAAACTTCTCCCAATATAAGTGATAATAAAAAATTTCACCCCTTTTATGATAATAAAAAAGAAAAAAATGGGAGGAAATATAATATGATATTTTATCAAGAAAATGATGTATCAGTTAATTTTATGTATTTAAAAACCCACCTTAAAGAAAAATATTATAGTGAATGAAAAGATTTTAAAAAAAATAAGATGGATTTTTTTGAAAAAAAATTATAAAAAAAACTGAAAATGAAATTTGAGTCATATCCAATTTTAAAATTGAAATAGATAAGGTCAATGAAAATTGATTTATTTTTAAAACAAACTCCAGTGATTGAAAAGAAGAATTTTAGAAGGAAAACAAAATTTCTAAAACCTAATTCTATCATTTTCTAATTAAACCTTTGAATATGAAAATAATTTATTTTATTCTATTATATTTTTAAATATAATAATGAAATCATAAGAAAGTATATCTAGGAGGGAGAGGGGGGTGAATTTGAAACCAAGAACCTTTCCCCCACTTAAAATTATTAACAAAAATCTTCACTAGATTGAAAAATAGTTGACCCCCCAATTGGTGTATTGAAAGAGGAAATAGAAACTAAACTCGAAGAGACTGTAATAGAAATGATAATATCAATGATTTAAAGAGAAAATATTTAAATATTTATTAGTGATTTAGAGAAAAATACCCTTGCGTAAAACTATTAAAGTAAATAAATTTCAAAATGAAACTCTATTATTATTGATTGATCATCACTTCAGAGTTGGATAATCAATTTTTATTGAGAATCCACCATATTAAATGTCATTATTATTTAGTGGAATATACCTTAAAAATATAAACTGTGAGTACCTTTTATTACCTAGATTTTGGGTTTGATAAAGTTAGTTAATAAACATTTTGCTTTCGAGGCAAACTTGTGTACAAAAATTTTGGATAATAAGGATTTAGGAACCCAATCTTGTTTAGTATGAGATTTTATATTATAATTTTTTAAGAATTATGGATTGATTTAGGTCTTCTATATGTATTAACTTTATAATCTTACTCAAAAATAAGACATTCAAATTTTCTACAATACTTACAATTTTTTGTGAGAATCCCTTTACAAATGTCATTTTTTGAGAATAAATATTTGCACTTCAAAAACCAATTAAATAATTATTTTTAACAAAACATTGAGCACCCAAAATGATATTTATATATTGATAAAGATGGGTGAATTGAATGAGAGTATTTTAAGCTCTTTTATTTGATATTCCATGTTCATAATGTTTGGTTGTTTGTGTAATTTAAATTCCAAAACATAATTTTCTTTAGAAACATGAAACTCTTCACTAAAAAGTTTATATTTTTCATTAATAATTTTTTTATTATTAATATATTTTTATTTAGAAAGTATTTTTCCATATAAATTATTAATTTTCTTAGTTTACTAGAGTATAAATAAAAAGTGGATGAATGATAAGGATATGGGGAATAATAGGAAATAAGTGAACAAAACTCATCACCAAACTCAATATGTTCCATGATACATTTTTAACTTGAGTTACCTAAGGAGGTTTAGGAATTAGTGTCAAGTGGTTCATCAACAACACTATAGGTTGAAACCTTTATATCATTCTTTCTATGTATCTTTTTTTCATCTTCCTTTTGGATGTGGTATAATCTGACATGATGTACCCCTTATTGTTACATTCATAGAATTTTACTTTTGGTTCCTTTTTATTTTCATTATTGGTATGATGAGTTGATTTATTCTTATTCATCATTTCTTATTCACTTTCTGATGGTTCATCACCATAAATAGCTTTAAACGAAATGGTCATTTTGGATTCATTATATTATTTGACTTATTTATCTTCTTTATTAGCTTTTATCTTCATGGTTATTTCATATGTCACAAGTGATCTAATTTTCTCCTCATGAAGAATGGTTTTGATTTATTTCTCTTCTTGAATAACTATAAGCTTAGGTGACCAATTACCAGGGAAGACCCATATAATCTTTTTCAATAAAGTTTATAAAGTAAAATCACTACTAAAAGATTTTAAATCACTGTAAATGTTAGTAATATATATATATATTTGAAATATATTCTTTTGGATGCATAATAAAACTTTAAAAATATTTTCTATACATATCATGTTTGGTATCTTCAACTTTATTTATGCCTTTATGTTTGACTTCTAATAGTTTCTAGATTTCCTGTATGGTTCTACATGTAAAAAATAAATTAAACTCATTTTGATCTAAATTAAAATGAAAAGCATTCATTTTTTTCATTATTCTCAATAGAGATTATATCATTAGTATTTAATTTTTCCACTGATTCTTTAAAAGGAGTAAAATTATACATAAAATTCCCCAAACAAGATATCCTATACTACCAAAAAATAGACATGTGAGTTTTCTAATAACTATATTCAGAACCACTAAAAAAAGTTCAACAAAATATAGAGTGTCCTTAGATACATCCATAGGTGTTGGAAAAAGATGCAATATTAAGAAGATCAAACTTTTAAATCATTTAAGTTATTGAAAGTTAAAACTAATTTCTGAAAAAAAATTTATTTTAAAAAAATAAAAAGAACCCTTTGATACCAATTTTTGGTCTGGGAAATGTTGGTACGAGGTGAGGGGGATATCCTTTAAAAATAAAAATGAATTTTTTAATGGAAATAAAAAATGAAATAAATAAATAATAAAGAGAATTCATAACAAAATTATAAAAAAATAAAGATCTATTCGAACAAAGTAATATTAATTAGTCAAATTAGTTAATACCTTGATTTGATCAAGTAATAATAGAATAATAAAGTTATGTTTATAATTTTTTTATTAATTAAGTCTAACTAATATAAAAATGAATTAATAAAATTAATAAATAACTTTAATTGTGTATGAATTATGATATAATAAAATAAAATTGATGTAATTTGGTTAAGAATTTGAGAATATAAAATGAGCGATAATGAAATTGAGTATATGATAATAAAATGATGTTATATGTGGAAATAAATAAAGGAGTGTGAGAGAGATATTTTAAAAAGTAGTTTGAAAATATATTTTTGTGAGCCCCTATACCTCCTCCCCTTGGGATGAGATGTTCTTGTAATTCTCCCTTGATTTTAAAAAAGATCAAGTAACCAAATCCTCTATTCATTTTTTTTGGTTATAGCAATAAAATATACTCACTTAATTTAATGGTATTAATTTCCCATTGATAAAGATCCATAACTCTCTAGCTATGAACACCCATAACCCATTATTTTCAACAAATATAGTAAGGAACCACTTGCAGATGAATATTATAAGTAGATAAATTTTCTTGGGGTAAACCCATCACAAAGATGCTACCAAATCTATCAAGAAGGAAAATAAAATTTTAGGGGGGAGATTAAGTGGTAATGGTTCAAGGGAAACTAAGAGATTTAGAATAGAAATTTGATATTGATATAAGGCTATTGTAATGATGGATATTTTCTTATTAGAACATTGTTTTATTTGATCAATATACCATTATTGAGAATTGTTAGGTCCACTTTGTTGAATACCCTGAGAGGGGGGGGGGGGGGTGAATCAGGGTATGATAGATTAAAACTTTTTCTGTTTCGGATCTTATTTTGTTGTTAGAAAAAACTAAATTCTCTCTTCCTCCCATAGAAATATATGAGTAGATATGAAATATAGAATAGGACACAACATTTTTTACTCGGTTCACCCATACTGTGCTATGCCTAAGGAGCATACAACGACAATGTGCCGATAAACCAAATTCACTAAGGCTCACTTACAATAATGAGTACAATGTTCAGGATAGATTTTCTATACCCAGGATCACTACATTTACAAGGCTTAGGGTCTACTCACTGCATTACCATGGGTCACTCCCTAGGCCTCTTTCTCTAGCTCACTATTAATGGAAAGGGTCACCGTCTTCCTCTTCCTTCACTCACTGCTATTGGAAAGGAATCCACTTACAGTTTATGGGCATGTAGGTCAAACACAGTTTATGGACATGTAGGTCCTTTAATTTTCATGAATTCATGCATCCTCAACTATATGTAGAGGCTCTATTGAAGTTCCGTTTTCACCCTTATATGATGTCTACCTTCCCGAGTAATTCTGGGTACCAGAAAATACTTTCACATACTGATTTTAAGCTCTCACAATATTCTTTGTGCAAATATCAAACTGTTTTTTGTCTCCCGTGTACTTAGTACCAGGTTTGGTCTGTGGGACACCTTCTTCCCGTACCACTGCCACTACTGTGAGCCACCCTTAGTCCATTGACTACTTCTGCCTTCACGATCGCGTACTGCTACCGCGTACCGATTCCACAAACCTTCTCTGAAAAACCCCTCCTGTATGCGAACTATTCACTGTTTGTGGACTGCCTTCACTTATGCATACCAGAGATCCCCCTCCACGTACCACTTGCAGAACTGTCCCTACCATGTACCGTAAATTCTTCCTCCTTTTACCAAGTCTTAAGAGAAATAAAATTTCTGCTTAAATTCTTCGGTGGAAATATTTCCGCGCGAACTGCTTTAGCCTTCGCAGGATTATCCCTTGCGAAATTCCTTCAGAGTTTGCCAAATTATTGGAGAAAAAACATGTTCTCTAATGATATTAAATCTCAATAGTAATCAGTGGGTTTAGAAAATCTTATATAGGAAAAGATATCTAAAAAAACTGTTAATCCAAGATTTACCAAATCTTTGATTCAGCCTCCACCGCTTACCGATCCTTTTGTCGCCACAAATCAAAAGCCACCCGAGAACCATTTTTCCACACTGTATGTGTACTTCCTTTGCTCCTATGCAGTCGATTTCATCTGCAGACCCCAAGCCATCTGTGTACCACACCGCTGGTCCACTGCGAACCATTTTTAGTTTTGCGAACTACATCTGTGTACAATTCCTGCCGCTCTGCATACCATTCCGGGAACATGGTATGAGAACCATGAATTATGGTACATGGTTCTCACCCTTTTTCGGTTTTCTTAAACATTCTTTATACTGTTCAATCATATGAAGAAATACTTCCCTTTCCAACATCAAACCCTGTATTTTTAGACCCTAGAATATGGAAAACACTGGGAAAATGTGCCACCTTAAAAACCTATCTTTGGAAAACACCAACCATACTCATTTGAGGTCATCTAGCTTTTTCAACAAACACAACCACACCCAAATCATAAAGAGAGGTCACTTTGGGGGATTTTTTACCAAAAAGAATTTTATTTTCCAATCATCCAATGTCCTTTATTTTTAGGCACCAAAAGAGCTAGGGATATTCTATAATCCATTGTCTTCATTAAGAATCATTAAATTCCAATTAATAAGTTTTGGGTCTAAAAAAAAGAATTATGGATTGATGTTCAAACACCACTAGCTACCAGATAAGAATGAAAAACCTTCCAGAAGGATTCATGTAGCACAACCCTTGTTCCCAGATGCCATTAGTTGGTCGGTGGATAATATCCACCACCTGGTGGTGGTGTTTTAGCCTATAGGACTCTCTATATAGCCCCTAATAGGTTGTAATCTGGGTGCTGGTAGGGAGATGGGTCTACTGTATGAAATTTACTACAATATAATTGGAACTATTTAGATGGTGCTTCTTGAAATACTCTAAAAACAATTTCTTTCTTCACGCTAGACTCCAAAACAATCAGTTGGTAATCCAAATTCCCTCCATAGTAAGATGACATGATATTATTCACCTCAAGACTTCAAAGAAACTCAAAAAATGATTCTTTAGTGTTCTTTAGGATGTCAACATGATCTTATGAGCCCATCATTGAATTTATTAAACTTATAACTTGGAGTTTAAATCCTATAACTTAAAAACACTCAATGAAATTGTTAAAACTACAAATGAGTGTTTTTTGATCATAAAAACACTATGATAGAGAGAGAGAGGTACAACAGGTCCCCAAAAAAAGTTTTATTTAATCTCAATTAAATATTATATTTAATAGTTAGAATAAATAATATTTTTTAGACCATGAAGTTATATTTATTCTGGATTTATTAAATGATGAAAAATATTAAGTTTATATTTTTTCACAGTGTAATTGTTTAATTAAAAAAATATCAAATGTGTATCTTTCTATTATTATTTTTAAGGTAATAATAATTATATATTCATTAGTAAATAATTAATTTAATTACTGGAAAATAAAAATAAATATTTTATTCACCAGATTATGAATATAATATTTATTTATTTTTTTAATGTATAATATTAATCTCTTGTTATTCATAAGGTTTTAAATAATTATTTATTAATAATTTTTTAATTACATGAATATTAAAATAAATATTTTATTCAATAGACTATGAATATAATATTTATTTATGATATTTATTTGTAATTTCAATAAATGTTAATGAGGACGAGAAAACAATGTTATTGGTCTTGTGATAATGATTTATTTAGTAAAATGTAAATAATATTTATCATTGCATGGATTAGAGAATGCAATGAAATAAAATAATTTTAACATTTTTCATGGCATGGGGTTTTTTTGGGTTTAATATTTATTAAGGGCCCTTTTCAAAAAAAATAATAATATGAAAACCTAACCCCGAGTCTATTAATAGAAAATTATGAGAATTTTAATGGGTTGGTAATTATTCAAAACATTCTCCTCCCTAGAGAATTATCTTTCAATAGGAATTACTCAAGGGTTTTCACCCAATATCAAGGGATTCAATCTACATATTATATTTCCTCTAAATATAAAGAGATCAAGAGATATTCATCCAAGTTCAAAGTAATGTGTTTCAATAAAGGGATAAGTTCATGATGATTAACACTACCACAATGAGACCTAGAGTAACATCAATGAGATTTCAAGATCAAAGGATCACATGTGGATCACTTCCTGAGGGGATCTACTTTGATTCGTCATTAGTGAAACAAAAATTGAACTGAATATCCTTCAAATGATAAAAAACCACCTCATAAAAATAACTCAAGACTAATTTATTTCTTTATATTGTTAAATTAATTCTAAATTAACTTGTAAAAGGATCCTCTCTTTTGGTTTTAATAAAAATTCTTCAATATTCTTCAGATTTTTTTGTTCATTGTCTTCATCATTATTTATTTTGTGGATGATCTATTGAATCTGAAAAAAGGCATGGTGTATATAGGAAAATTAAGTGATTCCACAAAATTGGGTGCCATCAAGAAGTATCATGGTGGTCACATTCAATTTATAGTTATCTATTTATTGTTGATCCTCTACATATTTAAAAGTTAGTCTTCTTTTCAAGAAATTAATTATTTTAATATTTTTGTCATTATATATTCTTATCTTATTGGTTTATCACTTATATAACTTAAATCAGTTAATAATATATGAAGAACATCCAGAGAACCGTAGAGAGTTGGAACATAGTTTTCATGGTTACACAACAAGTAACTTTCCAAAAATATCATGTAACGCCACATGATGTGATGGTCATGTGGTCGACAAACAAGAAGTAATTAATTATATCACATGTAACACAATTAATTTACAAAAAAGGAATTGAATACAAATTCAGTTGAGTTAATACAAACGTGATGCAATAAATTTACATATCGTGTAACTAATTCACATGCAATGTAATTATTTCACATGCATTGTAATTAATTAATAAATGGTGTAATTAATTAAAATTTATAGTAATTAAGTCACTTGTAGTGTAATTAATTCATAAACTGGGTAATTAATACACATGTGGTGTGATTAATACAGACATTGTGTAATTAATTTACATGCGATGTTATTAATTTTCATTCCACTTAATTAATTCATACATAGTGTAATTAAATTCACATGAAATAATTAATTCATACCAATTTATTGGGAATATATATGAATAATAGATGCACACTATGTTAATTAATTCACATAAAAAATTAAAAATTAATTTATTACTCCATAACACTCATCATTTTGTGTTTAGTGTTCCATTTATTGACTCATACATTCCATATGAATGGTTTCGTATGATATTAAATAATTAATTAATTTACACTTAAAATTAGGAACTAAAAGTCATGTATGGTCATTACAAACTATATACTTCATGCGCATTAAATTTAAACACGAAACATGATTTTTATGTGTCCTATATTACATTTATTCATAGTACACAAAGTGAAATTATAACACCTGATGTGTACATGATATGTAATGTGATTGAACTATATACAATAAGGACCGTTATGAGTAGTTCATAAGGGTATAATCTATGTTGATTAAAATTAAAATCTGAATACTTATTTGAATTTAAATAAAATTAGTGAATTTAATTTTTTTAAATCACATTGGGTGGCTATCTTCAAGATAGAATCGATAAATATTAAGATAAAATTAATTAATTGATTAATAAGTTAATTAATTATAATAATTCATGCATGTTTTATAATAATAAAACAATGAATCAAAATTAATGTTATCTAATTATAATAAATATGTATTCTTTGAACTAGTGGATGGTCATAAGCTTAGAAATACCTATATATATGTATGGTTTATTTTATTTTAATTATTTATAGGTATTTTTCAATTATTTTATTAATGTAAATTGATTTATTGTGAGTTTTGTAACATCCTGACACTGACAATTGGTTTGGAATGATCTAAGGTGACGCTAACCTTATGTGATGTCCCCAAGATACTTAAATCTATCAATAAATTTTAAGGGATAACGTAGACATTACATGATGATTTTCCCATAAAAAACAATACAACCTATCAAGAAAAATACAATCAACCAAAATAAATATATGATACCTGAGTATAAATAATTTATGTCAAAAAAAATACCAAAAATCAACAATATTAAAGTTGTAGTGAAAAGTGAAACACAACATCCATGTTAGAAAATAATAGACATCCCAATTAAATAACACTAATGTGACATCACTCTAATGAATACATAAGTGAAACTCCAAGATCCAACTCCATCCTTAGGAAATAAAATCTTGATGTACATCAAGAGAAATACGAGACCTTTTATTTACCATTATCATGAAGAATAATGTCCGAATACACAATAAAGTGTATTTTATAGGTTTGATTTATCATATACAGTTGGATTTAACCAAGAGACATCACAACTCACACCACTAAGACGAGAACATAACAACTCACAGTTTAAAATAAAGTGTATAACAATGGATGGGGCTTCAAAATAGTTTACCAATTCAAAATAATTTTAAATTAAATCAGGTAAATCTAACCATTAATACCACTTGGCATACCCAAACTACATCAATCCACTTACACACATATGAATGCCAGGGGACAAGGCCACACTCATGAGTGATTAATCACTGATTTATCATGTAGTCTGTAACATTTGGGCCCCATTGTTAGTGAAAACTCTACCTTATCATTGATTTCATGTACTAGATTTCTTTTTACCACTATTTTCCCTACAGACATGTCATCCCCTCTCTAGGGCCCACCCACATGCCCGAGAAGGTCATCAATTTAATGACTATCCCCATAGGACAAAACATACTGTTTTCAGTGTTATTTGTCTTCATTCTCAAACACCTTGAGAAAATTCATAGAAAAACACCGTGGGAAAATTCTTAGAAGGTCACCCATCCTAATCACTACTGCAGGACATACACATTTAACTATGGGGTTCTAATTAGGTAAGATCCTGAAAATAAAGGCGTACCTTATAGATATAAGTCATATAATTTAGGAATTTAAAACATTATTATTCTGTGATGTTACATTTACCCTGTTTTGAAGAAAAACATCCTCATTTTTTACCCTATATCTCATCCCAAGGAGTGACACCTCGTTAAGGCTAGGTTCCCCTTAAGAAACCAATTTAACAACTGGGTCGTGATGATAACAAAAACACCACAACATGACAAGGATATCGAGTCCTTGTCCTGTAGGAACCACCAGTTTTCCCACAGACGCATGGTTCCCTCCCTAGGGCCCACCCACATGCCCAAACATGCCATTAGACTAATGAATGACCCTATAGGAAAACATGTTCTTTTTAGTGTTCTCTTCCCTAACTCACACACATCCTATGGAACTTCCTAGAAGGTCACCATCCTGATCACAACTCCAAGCTAAGCATTCTTAACTATGGAGTTATAATTAGGTAGGCTCTCAAAAATAAAGGTGCACCATATTGAAATGAGTTATATCATTTATTCAATTAAACCTTCATCATTCTAGGGTGTTACATTCACCCTCATTCAGAGTAACACCCCGAGTTTTTATGGACCTGTTTTTTTCAGAATAAATTTTAAAGTTTATTTATATATTGAAGTGCACTAAGTCAAATATTCATTTCAAACGGAACTAAATCAGCATAAATTACATGAAACACTAAATTGTCATACATTTAACACAACACCAAATTGGCATATGATGCACGAAACACTAAGTTGGTGTATGTTTCACGCAACACTGAGTTTTGACAAAATATCTCTTTTTATTGTTTTAATTATTTAAATATTATAATTATAACTTAGAGGTTAAATTTATTAAAATTAATATGTATAACTAATTTTGAAATATTTTTTATAATTGTTTTATATAAATAAAACATATTTATAATAAAAGATATGATTTTTGGTAAAGTTATTTTTATTTTCAAAAACATCATTTTCTCAAATGAACTGATTCTAATAATGAAAGTAATTTTAGAAAAATTTATAAATTTAATTTTATAAAATAAACTTCATTTTTTAATTTATAATGTCTTAATTATGTTAGGGTGAAATTTGGGGATTTTTCTAAGAAACTTCAATGATGAATAGTGAAAACTATGGCTTTTTAGTTAAAAAATTCCTTTTTTTCTAATTAATTATTAATGATAAATGATATTATTAATATGTTCTAAAAAACATTAGATTAATATTACGTATATTAATATAATTTAAATCATTATAATAAATTTCACTTTAAATCAGAATATAAAATTTTAACAAACTTTTAAACTTTTTCCCACTTTAAAACCCTGTTATTTTGTCCCGTATGCAGGATTAGCACTAATATTAATTTTACCGCTTACGTGATTGGAATTTCAAAAATCTTACATACTCCATTGGTTTGAAATTAAAATAATGCCATGTTAATTTTTTTTCCAAAATGATTAGTAAAAGTGATTAAAATTAATCATAATAATTAAGGCTAAATTAAGCTTAATTAGGGACTGAACCTTAAAATTATGGCCCCAAATGACCTAGAAACTTGTATAACACCCATTTTATGTCCATAGTTCGGCCATAAACCTTCAATTATATAGTTTTTTGTTTTTTGAAAACTTTTTTTAGGTAAGAACATGTGCACACCTAATTCTTTTCAAAAAATTCCATGTGAGTCCTTTTCCTTCCCTATAAAAGGCCACCACCTCTACCAATTACTCACACCTATAATACCTTTTAAGTTAATCCAAGATATACCCAATTAGACTCCAATAAATCATCCCTTTGACTTTTAAGAATCCATTTTGGAAGAAACTCGCTCAAGGAATCCTTTAGGCACAAACCAAAAATGAGTTACCCGATTTAGAGGCAACGTTTTCTCTCAAGCTCCTTTCCTTTATTTTGATTCTCCACCCACTAAAATCTATTTATTATATTATTTTGTGAAGAAAACAGTATAATACATATACTATTATGTTTTTATGAGAAGTTTCTAACCTAAAATTACACACACCTCCATCTAATGGATGTTGAACATATTGTTTATGTGTATGTAGAACTACTATATTACAAAATGATGATTGTTCATTTATCCTTTACCACCAACAATAGTGGCCATTATTAGGGAAAACATACTTATATATGTAATATATTATATTTATTATTTATTTAAGTTTCTGTATTCCTTTTACATAACTCATATTTATACCTTCCATTCGGTGTTAATATGATAATCTCGTTTGAGGAAGTGTGGACTACCACCCCCTCAAAGCGATGTGATTCGTTCACACACCACATAGAATATATTATGGATGGGTTTAATGAAATTATATGATATATATGATATATTAATAATACTTTAATAATTATATATATATATTTATATACATACATAAATATATGTGCATATTTCATTTTTATACTTCTTTTCAATACGACAATAAAAACAGAAACAACGTTCATGTGTTTGACGACTTACCATCTCCATTAATAGTGTATTCCATTTAGTACTTCTATATACCATAAATTATTATAATATGAATAAAATGGATATAACTTATATTTATATAATTATCTACAATCTGGAATCTTGATTATAATAATTACCAATGATATTAAAAATTAATACACATGTGAAGAACAAAGTCAATATTACCCGAATTGAAACTTTAATATAGGATCGTTAAATAGAGGGTAATATAAGGTTATAATAAAAACATATAAGGTAATATATATTAAAATATTATTCTTCTAAATATGTATAAATGAATTATATTTATTATACATTAAGAATTTACGTGTATGGAGAGAGTCAAGACACAAGTAAGGGGATTTCACCTCACTTTTAATTTCCATGAGATACATGTTATGTTCACCACTCTTTCCTTTTGTGTGGTGTAAGTACTAAACATGATTTTATTCTGTTTATATTACACTTAAATTTATGGGTATTCACATATCCATGTTATGATACTTCTTTAATGGGGTTTACTTTTCAAAAGTTACCAAATCAGTAAAACTGTTTTATCTCAATTTGTCTTCTTTAAGACTCTTGTTTTTTTATGAACCTAATTTTTTTGAGGTGCATATATTTCCATTTTACATGATATATGATGAATTTATATATTTTAATGATATTTTATTCTTCATTTAAATTATTTTCCTTACATGGAGTGTATGATCCCAAGTTACCATGTTATAAATATTTAAGGAGAAAATCTCATCGCTTTTCGAGATTATTTACATTTATGCTTACATTGATGAATTCTTATGTTACATCTCTCAAGAACATCCATTAATTTCATTCTTATTTGGTTATTCATTACAAAATCATGTATTGGTACCATATTTCTACTCATTGGTACATAAGATATTTAAGAAAGCGACTTAAGTAAGAATGAATTTACCCTATTGTTGGTCGGAAATATGTATTCCTTTAAAACAATGATTTCTAAATAAGAGTTTCAAAGAATAATTTATTAATATGCTATAATCATTAAAAGAAATTTTGACATTTTTTTATTTTAAAAATCTATTCAAATTAATCTTCTTGTCACTTTTTGAACAGGGCACTTTTCTATTCTTTTTATGGTGCAAAAGGAATGTTCTTTGACCTCGTACGACATATACAGATTTGCCCACTGTCATTTCTTCGAATCTCCCTTTGAATTGTTAAAAAGGTTAATCTTTAATAACTTTTTTTAAAAGTAATTTTTAAAGAAATTTTTTTTCAAAATGTTTCCAAATATCTTTTATATTTTTTCATTGAAAACTTTTTTCAAAACGTTTTCAAGCCCTATTTATAATTTTTCAAAATATTTTTGAAGAAATGGTTTTCAATTTTTTTTAACTTTTCAAGGAAAATTATTTTGAAAAAGTTTTAAAGCTTTCTTTATATGTTTTCAAAGTGTTTTAAAAAAATTGTTTTCAAAAAATTTTCAAACTTTTTTTAAAAAATATCAAGTGTTTTCAAAAATAAAGGTTTTAAATTTTTTTGAAGATTATTTTAAATGTTTTCAAGGAAAAATATTTTCAAAAATATTTCATGTATTCTTTATAAGTTTTCAAATTATTTTCTAAGAAAATGATATTAAAATAGTTCTATGTATTAAAAATCCTTTTTAATAAAGAAATGGTATTTTCCTTAAGAAATTTTTTTAGAGGATATTTCAAAATTATTTTCCATATAAGATGAAATCTATTGATTTTTATCATACCTTATATGAAATGATCTAAAGGTTACATTTATATATTTTATATGAAAGAGTTATGCTTAATGTCATAATATTTATGAAACCCATTTTTTCTTTATCAGTAATAAATTTATGAAACCTGTTTCTCTTTCATGGTATATATGATTTTGAAACACATTTCTTTTCACAGGTTATGTTTGTGATGAAATGATTTTGAAACATATATCTTTCAACAAATTATGACATGTTTACATGTTTGTGATAACCATTTAATTTCACGGGTTATGAAATGTTTATTTATGATCTTGTGTAACATGTATGTATGATTTAATTATGTGATGGGTGGGACCTATATCTCCCTCAAATTAATTGGGTAAAGATTTATATCTCATGAAATAGATAGGACAGGAACCAGGGTTTACTCAGTTCAGTAATATAGGACTGGAATGAGTGTTTACTTAGTTCAGTAATATACGGCTGGAAGGATGGTTTACTTATTTCAGTAATATAGGTCTGGAATGAGGCTTACTCAGTTCCTTAATACAGGGCCAAAATTAGGGTTACTCAGTTCAGTAATATTGCATTGAAAGGAGGGTTACTCGGTTCAGTAATATAGGGATAGAATGAGGGTTACTCAATTCAGTGATATAGAGCCAGAACGAGGGTCACTTAGTTTAATAATATAGGGATAAAATGGGGGTTACCCAGTTTAGTAAAGTACTTTTTCCACTAAGATGGTCTTGGATACTATGTAAATCAGTATATGCTTATGTGTTACTAAAATTCCATGTCTTATTCCTATTTTATGATCACTTGTCATATACCCTTTATTTTATTATGATTCATGTCTTATGAACTGCCAATATTTATGTTGTGATTCATGTTTAGGATATTTGATATGAAGGGTATGATCATCTATTTATAGGATCATGTTCTCATAACCTTATACTCATTTTTATGCTTAAATGTATCCTTATTTACCCTTATTGAGCATTTGAGCTCACCTCTTTTGATTTTTCTTATCTTTAGGTTATGAAGAAAGGTTTTACATAGAAGTACTAAAGGTGGAGATCTTTATTGGAGATCTTGAAGATATTTCACCAGTATAAAAGATTTTGTTTCCTAGTTTTCACAGACACTAAACTATTGCGGTCCACTGGCATGCATTTTTGTAATGTACTGAATATTCATCTAAGATGATGAAATGTCCATGTTTTTTAATCCTAGTTCACTATAGTTGGTATCAAAGGAAAGGTTTATTCAACCTTTGTAATCTAGGATGAGAAAAACTTAGTGAGATACCTAGGTTTATTTCTAGGGATATGCCTAGGGATTTCTCTAAGGATAAGTATAAGGATGAGTTAACATTTAGGAAAATTTCATGTAATTTTGGTAAAGGATATAGGGAGTGGTTTCCAAGAAATACATCCCTGTCTTGATACTACAAGGGGATGTGGATCTGGAACAGATATACCTAGAGGTAACAACTCTTAAAAGATGTTCTGGGCTTGAATTGGGGTAAAATGGTACAAGGTAATGGGCCTCACTGCACACCTGGTTTGACACACCCAGGGGATATTCTTTGGGAATTCCCAAACACTTCATGGATCATCATGAAAGATCTAGATATAATTTCCCTATTAATAACCGAGGATAAATCCAATGTGTCATAGATTATATAAGGTTTTGTGATTTAGACATCCTATAAGTAATTATTTTCATGACTATGTTGTTTTTTGATATGATAAGTAATGCTCACACTATGATTTTGTTTTTAGTTAGTGGTGGGAATTAGAAGGAACTGGATTAATGTTGAAAGTGGTGGAATATTTTCTCATGAACAGAAAAGTTGGATGATCACTTCAGTGAACGATTTTGTGGTTTTGGCTAATCAGATTTCATGGAACATGATTAACAATTTCTACTTTAACCAACTCCCAGACTCACCAAGGAAGATAAGGAAGGAGTTCGCTGGGAGTTATGGTAATAGAGATTGAGGAGTAAATAAGATTTGTTTTCCTTTGTATCAATAATTTGGAAAGAATCAACTAAGTTAATTTCTTAGAGGAGAAAGAAGTTGTTTTGACTATGATAAAGAAGGACACAAAGAAAGTGACTGCAAGGGAAAAATGAAAAGTTCAGGTAACGAAATGGATGAGAATTTTGGTCTCCCCATGTCCTCATAGAAGGTTAAGTGTTTTAAGTGTGGAGAAAATGGTCATTATGCAACTCAATTCCCCAAGAAGAAAGTTCCTAAAGAGAATCAACATGGTGGTGTGAGTAATAGTTATGTTGTTAATAAGGAAGATATTACAGATGAAATGTGAAGGAAAAAGTATTTTGTAATTGGATAAGGTAACATTGTTAATGGATTAAGGATGAAGTAATTGAATTATTTATGTATTTGGATTATAGAATTCATATTGGTGAATTATTTATGGATTGTTCAGTTTTTGTGGTGCTTTGTAATTACAAGAATACGTTGAATGATCATGATTGACTAAAAAGGTTATCTCATGAAAGTTATCATTTTGAATAAGGTAAGGTAACCCTTAACATTTTATTTATTTTAAGATAATGTTTTATGGATAAAGATATGTGGTATATGAATAAGTACATTGGACAGTATTTATTACCTTGGAACTAAGTAAGGACTAGTTAAAGCGTGTTTTATGCTATCATAGATAAGTCTTATAGTATTTTTTGATTTAAGGAGTAAATAAAGTATACTTCAGAATGAGGAAGCATGGATGTTTTTCAAAATTATTTATGCTAATTCAGGTTGTTACAATGTTTCAAGAGAATATATGTTGAGGGTATTCACATGTTAGGAATGTGACAACCAATAGCTACTTTGTGATATATAGGGGAATCAATGTTAAGCTGATTTTGTGAATTATGTTTAATGTTTTGGATTTTAATACTTTGGAAGGGTTATATGGTTAACAATTTATGGAAATATTATGCATTATCTTACCCCATGAGGATTTATGCATATTGGATATCATATTATAAACACACAGTGATGATGATAACTGATCATAGAAGGGATGCCATATCATGGAACTTGTGATCTATTAGTAATTCAGAAATGAAAAAGAAAACTTTTTTATATTGAAATAAGTGAAGTAGATCAACATACAATAAACAATGATGTTGTATAGAAATCAAGTATGTATATATTTTAATGAAAATTCATTAACTTTTGGAAAAAGGAGCTTGAAACCAAAAATTTTGTCCTATACCTATGTTTTCAATTAATAAAAAATGTCCCTTAGGTCATTAAATATGTTTGGAGTTATAGTTTTTATATTTGTCCGTACCTTGTTCTCTATCACTCTCCATCAGAACTTGATGGTATGATTTTTCAACCATATCCATGTTTTCACTTACCACCTATGTTCTCCTATGTGGAAGCCTAGTTATATGTTACTTTGGGTAACTGTTATGGTTCTAAATTTCCATTTTAAGTGAATTCTTAGTATCCATTTTTACAATGTGATTTTCTATGAGTGAAAATTTAAAGTACTAATCCTTTGATAAACCAGATGAATTTTGAGGGAGAAATTTATTTTAAGGGTGGTCAAATGTAACACCCCGAGTTTTTATGGACCTGTTTTTTTTTCCGAATAAATTCAAATTTTCATTTATATCTTACGATGCACTAAGTAAAATATTCCTTTCACATGGAACTCACTTGTCTTAGGTTACACACAACACTAACTTGTCATACATTCAAATTTATACTGACTTGACGTATGAAGCGCACAACATTGAGTTGGCGTATGATACATGAAACACTGAGTTTCGATGAAATATCTATTTTTATTATTTAAATAAGATAATTATAACCTATAAGTTAAATTTTTTAATATTAATAGTAATAACTAATTTTCAGTTATTTTTTGTAATTGTTTTATATAAATAAAACATATTGATAATAAAAGATATGATTTTTGGTAAAGTCATTTTTATGTTTAAAAACATCATTTTCACAAATGAACTAATTCCAATAATTAAATTAAATTTTGACTCATTTATAAATTTAATTTGATAAAATAAACTTCATTTTTGAATTTAGAACATGTAAATTAGCTTACGGTGAATTTTTGGTATTTTTCTAACAAATTCATTTTTCGATGGATAGTGAAAAATACTATTTTTTAGTTAAAACTGCCTTTTTATCTAATTAATTATTAAATTTAAAAGATATTATAGTTATTTTTTAGGACACATTAGATAAATATTAAAAATATTAATATAATCTAATTAATTATAAAAAATTTTAGTTTAAAAATGAATATAAAATCTTAACAAACTTTTGAACATTATCCTACTTTAAAACCATGTTATCTTGTCCCGTCTACATGATTAACACTAATATTAAATTTTCCACTTTTATGATTGGAATTTCAGAAATATGAAAAAATCCATTGTATTTTGTGTAATTTTTAGATTCTAAAAAGTCCTTGTTATTTTTTTACCAAAGTGATTAGTAAAAGTGATTAAAATTAATGACAACAATTAAGGACAAATTAAGCTTAATTAGGGAATAAAACATAAAATTAAGGGCCCAAATTACCTATAAAATTGTATAACACCCATTTTATATCCATATTTCAGCCTTAAAAATTCCATTATTGAGTTTGGTTGGTTTTTAAGACTTTTTTAGGTAATAATATGTTCACACCTAATTTGTTTCTAAAAATTCAATGTGAGTCATTTTCCTTCCCTATAAAAGGCCACCACCTCTACCCAATCCTCACACCTATCAAAACTTTTAAGTACATCCATTATATGTATAATTATCCTATTAAAAATAATCCATTTCACTTTACACCTCCCATTGGGAAGAAAGCCTCTCAAGTAATCCTTTTGGCACAAACCAAAACGAGTTTCCTGATTTGGAGGTAATGTCTTCTACCAAGCTCCTTTTCTTTATTTTCATTCTCCACCCCTCAAATATATTTATTAAATTCTTGTGTAAAAAAATAAGTATCATCCATATTCTTGGATTTTTTTTCAATGGTTCTGACATACACTAACACACACCTCCATCTAATAGGTGTTGAACATATTGTTTCTGTGTATGGAGAACAACTGCCTCACGAAACGATGATTATTCACTTCTTCTTTACCACCAGTCATGGTAGAAATTATTATGGAAAATATATTTTTATATGCAATATATTATATTTATTATTTATTTAATATTATTTATTCCTTTTACAACATACATATTTTTTACCTTCCATTTGGTGTTAATACGATAATCTTGTTTGAGGAAGTGTGGACTACTGCTCCCTCAAAGCCATGTGATTCATTCACACACCACATAGAATGTATTAAGGATGCGTTTAATGAAATTATATCATATATATGATATAATAATTCTAATTTAATAATTATATATATATATATATACATATATGTACATGTTTCATTTACATACTTTCTATCAATAAGACAATAAAAAAGGAAATAACGTTCATGCGTATGTACGACTTACCATCTTCATGAATGGTGTATTCCATTTCATACTTATTTATGATATAAATTATTATAATATGGATATAATAGATACATGTGATATTTATATAATAATTTACATTCTGTAATCATGATATAAGTATAAGGACCAACGATATAACAAATTAAGACACATGTGAAGAACAAAGTGAATATTACCTGAAATGAAACTTAAATATAAGATCATTAACAAGATGGTAAAATAAGGTTATAATAAAACCATATATAGTAAAATATATAATAATATTATTCTTTAAAACATTTATAATAAACTTATATTTATTATACAAGAAGCTTGTATGAGTATGGAGAGAGTCAAGACACAATGTAAGGGGATTTCATCTCACTTTTAATTCCATGAGATACATATTATGTTCACCACTCTTTCATTTTGTGTGGTGTTTATACTGACCATTACTGTATTATATGTAACTTATACTTAAATTTATTGGAATTCACATATCCATTTTATGGTCATTATTTCATGGGGTTTATGTTTCAAAAGTTACCAAATCGGTAAAATAGATTTGTCTCAATTTTTCTTCTTTAAGACTCATGTTTTTATTATGAACCTAAACTCCTTTTCAAAGTGTATATAATTCCATTTTACATGATATATAATGAATCTATATCTTTTCATGATATTATATGTTTCATGTAGTTTCCCTTTCTTACATGGATTTTATGATCCCAGGTTACCAAGTTATAAGTGTTTATTGAGACAATATCATCACTATTTGAGATTGTTTAGGTTTAAAATTCCTTTGATGAATTATTTTATTACATATCTAAAGAAAATATATAAATTCAATTATAATATGGTTATTAATCATATAATAATTTATTGGTATTGTATTTCTTCTCATTTGTAGATAATATAGTTAGGCAAGTGTCTTACATAAGCCCGACTTTACCCTCTCCTCAGTTAGAAATTTGTGTTCCTTCAAAACCATGTTTTCAAAAGAAGGGTTTCCAAGAATAATTTATTAATATATTCTGATAATTAAAAGAAATTTTAACCTTTTTTTATTTTAAAAATCTCTTCAAAGGTATCTTTTTATCACTTTTCAAACAAGTCACTTTTCTATCCTTTTTTCCGTGCAAAAGGAATATTCTTTTGATAGCGCACAACATGTACGAATTTACCTGATATCATCTCTTAGAATCTCACTTTGAATTGTTAAAAAGGTTAGTCTTTACTAAAATGTTTTTAATAATAATTTTAAATGAATATTTATTGAAAATGGTTTCAAACTTATTTTATCTATTTTCATGGGAAAATGTTTTCAAGATGTTTTCAAGCCCTATTTAAAAGTTTTCAAAGTGTTTTTGAAGAAATGGTTTTAATAACGTTTTTATGTCTTCAAGGAAAATGATTTTGAATTTTTTTTAAGATTTATTTATTTGTTTTCAAATTATTTTCAAATAAATGGTTTTATAACCATTTTCAAGATTTTTTAAAAGTTTTGAAGTGTTTAAAAAAAGGTTTTAAAATGTTTTGAATATTATTTTAAATGTTTTCAAGGAAAAAAGGTTTAAAAAATGATTTCTTTTTTATTTATAAAATTTCAAGGTACTTTATAAGAAAATTATTTTCAAATGGTTTTATGTTTTAAAAATCCTTTTTAAAAAAATAAAGGGTATTTTTCTCAAGAAATGTTTTTAGATGACATTTCCAAATTAATTTCCATCTAACGTGACATATATTTATGTTAATAATAACTTATAGGAAATGATATAATGGTTCCATTCATACCATTTCTATGAATATAATTCATCAAGCTCTAGAATAATTGGAGAATAGTGAGAAGTTACTTACCTATCAATTAGTGATGAAAATAATGAATGATACTATGAAACCTCTAGATCTGAGCTCAAGAATGCTTTCCTTTAATATATCCAATTTAAATCTCCTCAAAATATAACTTTGATCATAGATATTTCTATAACAGATTAACCAAAAGTTCCATGTGAGAGGAAATAAGAAGTTCTAAAGAAAAATGGAGAAAAAATAATAAAAATTGATTCAAAAGATAAAAAACACTTAGATTAATCAAAAATATCTCTTTAATCAAACTAAATCACTAATAACATAGAGGTTTGGAGAGGAGTTCGGGAATGTGAGAGTAGAGGTGAAAAGTTAGGGTTTTGAGGTGTAAAACCGAGTTAAACTCTAATTGTCAAAGCATTTAAAGCATGATGAATGTTTAGTATACAAGGTTTTGTAACCCATGTTCTAACTATTCACATGATACTACCCCCACCTCACATGGCTGGTTCACATGGTTAGACAAACTGCACACCAACCATTCTTTCCCCTTTTCCTTAGCTTGCATGGTTTCTCCTAAACGCCTGCAAGATTTAGAAAATTGTGAACTATCCTTGCACACCCTCTTATACTATTAATCTTATTTCATAGTTTACTGTATAAGACTATATGTTTTAACCTAACCATCATCAAATAATAAACCCTTAAAGAATACTTACAAAACATAACAAAACCATCTGAAAATTTATAAAACTCAAACCAAGTATTATATAAATTCAAAATAAATAAGAAAAAGGTAACGTACCTAAAAGTAGGGGTGTTAAATTATCCCCACCATATGTCTTTATATTTCCAGAATTATAGATATTGTCGATGATTTAGAAAATTTTAGGCCATTGATACCACATTTCATTCTCATATTTCCAATTCTCTTCTTGAATTTCTCAATGTTTTTATAAAGGTAAACCTGATTGAATATGTTTCCCATGAAAAAATTTATCTTGTTTATCCAAGATACAATTTGGTACATAAAAAAATTAACAAAAATTTCATGATCAACATGATCCCATCAAATCACATGGATTGAATCAGGTTGGTATTTCCTTAGTCGAGATACATGGTAAACATTATAGAACATACTGAACCATGGATGTAAAGCCAAACAATATGCAAGATAAAAAATTATTTTAAGTATCTAAAATGGTCCAATATACCAAGGATTAAACTACCCTTTCTTATCCAATCAATAATTTACCATCCTCATATAAACATTGAAGAAAAATTGATCTCCAATGAAAAATGATAAATAGAGAAGAAACTTATCAACAAAATATTTCTAAAGGATTTGGGATGAAACCATGAATTTTCTAATCATTTGAATTTTATTAGATATCTCTTGAAAAAGGATTTGTCTCAATAAAGTAGTTTCTCCAATCTATACCTAAAAAAGTGGATACCAACAAGGAATTATATATAATGCCTTCAATAGATCCATATATATCGTAGCATAATAAATGTTGTTATTGAAAATACCACTAAATGAAAATATTCCTATCATGAGAAAAAAATTAATAACAAAACATCTTGGAATATATTCTAATGTTTGAGTTGATCTTTCCAACTTCCCATATATTTGAGGATGATACACCATACTCATGGTCAAATGGGTGCGTAAAGCTTCTTGAAGTGTTCACCAGATCTAAGAGGTTAAATGAGGATATCATTCGAAGATGATTGAAACTAGTATTTAATGCGACTTTTACACTTCTTGAATGTATATATTTGATAAGTTGGACATTGTATTGGATTCATGAATTAGAATGAAGTGGTATAACTTTATGAGTTAATGCACAATCTTTGTAATCAAATCATGTTTCTGAATAGTTCTTGGTAAACCCATGAAAAATTATTTTGTGATCTACTTGAATTTTTAGATGGTTATAAGTAAATATTATATCATTATAGCTGGTCATTGATGATCCTCCCTGAATTTATAAAATGTTAGGAAATTAAAAAATACTTAACCACATTTTTTTCATACCTATGAACAAAAAATTTGGTCTTAGAGCTTTATAAATATTTTGGATGCTTGGGTGGACTGCCCATTTTTAATGGTGATAAGTAGAAAAACAATTTTCTGCGAAATATGGAGGAATGAATATTCAATATTTAAAAATAAACATAAATTTACAATATTATTTCCATCCATCAATGATATCCCAACCATTACATTTTTAAATTATGGTAAGACAATATGTATCCAATATTTGAGAATCTTAAACTTTCTCAACCAAATTAAGTATAAAATCTACATGATATAAAATAGGAAATTGATTTTTCTAATATTAATCCAAATGAATATCCAAAATCATTCTCATAAATTTCCAGTAACTAATTTTTTTTGTCTAATTGATTGTATGAATTTTCATTTAAATAATTTGCAACTAAATTCTATTTTCTAGGTGTATAAATAAGTCATATTCAAACATATATAGATATTATATTAATTATCTTTGTCTTATTTTCCAATCTATTTTCTGAGAGATGATTTTAAAAATTTTATGGTTTGTGAACACATTGAATTTTTCACCAAATAGATAATGGTTCCATGTTTTTTAAATAATTTACTACTGTAACAAATTCCAAATCCTAGTTTGTATAATTATTCTCAAGAATTTGAGACTTTCAGGATCCATAGGTTGACATGCGTTCTCCCTTCATGAAAACAAATGACAGTACAAATACATATGATTTATAATAAACTACATAAACCATCATAGTTTATAGAAAAAATGATAATTGGTGTGTAATTGATCAGTGATTTATGCTCAAGAAAGTATTTTTGACAATCCCTCCTCCAATGGAATGGAATATCCTTTCTCATGAGTGATATCATTAGAAATAAAAGTTGTGATATGTCCCTAATGATGTAATAACAGTGAAATAATAATCCAAAAAAGATATTAATATCAAATAAATTATTCAATGGTTTCAAACAGACAATAAATTATATCTTTACATAGTTTACTAATGCACCTTTTTCATAAAAAACATGGAAAAGGAAGAAAACTTATTTTATCAAGTTATAAAATTTATATAATTTTTCAAATAACCCATGATCATGTAAAATGATAAACATAATCTACAAATGTTATTCATATTCTTTTTGAGTTTAATAATACAATATAATGTCATCCACAAATTCCACCATGAAAGTGTCGAGGTACCTCTCAAAGACATGATTCATAAATTCCACGAATACCACTGGTGAATTTATATGATAAAAGAGCATGAACAAATATTCCTAATGGCCATAAAACTCCTAGAATCAATATTTAGTATGTCCTCTTCCATAACCTATAGTTGGTTATACCTAGATCATAGATAAATTTTTGAGAACCATTGGGATCCCTTCAATTTATTAATAGGACCATAAATCCAAGGTAGTGGATATATATTCTTTATCATAAACTAATTAAACTGATGATAATCAATACAAAATCATAACAAACCATCTTCCCTATTGAAAAAAATAACTTTAGTAGCCCACAATAAGGTACTCATCCTTGTAAACCCTTTACATTCCAATTATTCTAGTTGGATATTCAACACCTTCAATTTTATTGGTTCATTTCTTTGATTAAAGTAAAATATGATTTTTTTCCCAATGGTAAATTAATTGAAGATTTCACTCACATTTCAGGTATTAAACAAGTGAAATCATTAGTAAACATGTCAATATATTTATCCATAATGTTAGGAAAATTTCTAGTCTTAATTAATACATTACTCCCCAAAGTGACCACTTCCTACTGATATGAAATAATTCCCAACATTGGTGTTAAAGGTCATGGTCTTCTAGCATACATATCTAAATCAAATTAAGAAAAGATGCACCATACCATCCGATAATTTAAATTTTTCTCATAGTAAATAAAAATTGATATAGGCCTTGAAATAAACTAACAAATACATTCCCATGATCAAATAAAATAAATTAATGACCAAAAAAAAATTCCCCTTAAAATGTGTCTCCATCAATTATTTTAGAACAAGATACCCATTGAAATCCCCTACACTCTTGGTACTCAAGAGGTGTATGGATAATCATTACATATGGAATCATATCAATATAAAACACCATTTTATTGGAAAAACATGAAGCAATAAAATAGTGGGATGCACCAGTATCAAATAAAACTTTCATAAGAGTGAGTTAAGTAGAATGTAACCTCATACAATCGAAGGACCTGATTAGTATTATGTGATAAAATTCTCAACAACATATAAATTCTTAATTTACCCCCTTATTTATTCTCCCATACTTTGGTTGTATTGGTTGTGGAGTCAGGTTGTTACTATAATCACCTTTTCTCTCTCGAATATGAGGAGAAGAAGTATTTGGAAGTGATTTTCCTGTTGAATCACAAGATGTCTAAGACACATGAGATGTATTGATAATAGTTGACTTTGTGGTGCTATGAAAATAACACTGAAGATGTACCATATGATTATAGTTATTTTAGGATATGTGTTGTACCATACAATATTTATTCATGTTCCCAAATGAACCACATTTTAAAAATCCAAGCATTCTTTTGGGTGATGGTGGAAAGTTAACAGATTTGGTGGTTTAATTCTAAGATGCTCTACCTTCTTGAAGTATGGGTTCCTCCTCCACTTGTTCCCAACATTAGAGTTTTTAACTATATCCTTATGGAGAAATGTACTTCCTTTAGTCTTATTTCCATATATATCCCTCTCTATCACTATAACTCTATTAACCATATTTGTATAATTTGTAATAAAAAGGACGATTAGCTTATTACTAATTTATGGTTATAGTCCCAACTCATGGAGAAATGAATTCAATGATTCAATAGCATCTAATTCTATAGAAAAATGAACTATTTTTATAAAAAAATTTCATTTTCCATCACTCATAGATTTTATTTCTCTAGGACGAATAAATAAGTCATTCTGACTATCCTGAAGGTGGGAGGGTATAATTGTTTATTGAACAATTTATTCAAATCACACCAATGTAAGGTCTTGGTCTAATTTCTCGTGGACAAAAAAATCACACCATGGGATTGTATGATCATCCAAAATATATAATTAAAATTTTACCTTTAGAACAACCATTGTTCCAATGAAATAAAATTTTTATTTCATTCCATTAAGCCATACTTTTTTCCTTTTTGTGTTTCAAGTCCCCTAGATTTATTGGTGAGTTATATTTTCAAAATTACAGAGAATGATATTCTTGATACGACTCATAATTTTGTTTTCCATTATCAATAACATGAAAATATTGAATAATGATAAAAAAAAGTTACTGGTTCACCTATGGATCAGGTGAAACCATGTTTTCTTCAGCCTCTTCTTATAGGTTTCTATGTTGTACAACTGCTGAAATTTATTTATAGTTAGAAAAAACCCACTTAATCATCACTCATTGGAAACTAAAGTCATAGAACATTGAAAACAATCATAAAGAACAATCATTACATTGAACATTAAAAAAATAATCAAATATTAGATAAAAATATAGTCCTAGTGGGAAGTCACTTTACTAATGCATGATATGGTGCACTCATCAACAATACCCATGGGGATGATATGAAAAAACACCACGAAGATTATTAATACACACTTTATACCAAAACCACACTATTAACTTGAAGTTGAATATAAATTGTTTATCTCTGTATTTTTATGATATACATTTCAAGTTCTGACATGTTCTATCCCATTTCTATCATCCCAAGATGACCGACCGATCGAGGATAATACCATTTATAGCATCCCAACCCTTACAATTATCTTGAAAAGATATGAGGTTCCACAAACCTTATGCGATGTACCTAAGACACCAAAGGATTGAATGAAATTCCAAGGGCTTACCTAGATGTTGGGGAGAAATTTTCCCCTTAAAAACAATATAACCTATAAAGACAAGACAAAATACAAACTGTAAAACCAAATGTGTGATGTATGTGTATAAATAATAAAAGTAAAATGAAACACCAAAAACCAACAATATCACAGTAAAAGTGAAATAGAACATTTATCTTAGAAACTAAAAGACATCCTAACACAACAAAAATGGTGTGGCATCACTCTAATGACTCCCAAAGAGAAACCCCAAGCACTAACACCATCCGGAGGAAATATCATCATGATGATCCACTAGAGAAATATGAGACATTTCCACTACATGTATAGTGAATAATAATGCCTGTATACACAGAAAAGTGCATATACAGAGGGGGTGAGAAATCATACCAATTGGTCTTTACCCAAGAGACTTCCTAACCCATGAAACTACAAAAATAACACGTTAACACTTAGTTCAAAATATTTTATATAACAAAGAGGGGAGAATCAATATAATTTACCAATTAAAAAATATTTAAATTAAAAGAAGAACAATTTATTTATAAATAAAACTTGGTATACCAAAACCACATCCATACACACAAAAATAAATTCATTTCGGGTGATATTACCATACTCATGAGAGGTTAATATTCAATATTATACGTCTTCACTAATTGGTTATTCTCTAGGTTCTTCTAGTTTGGAACTATGCCCCTTATTCAGGGTCACGTCGAATTAAAATGAACTCGTGCCAACTGAGTATTCCATGTTATCCTATTAAAAAATTCAACATAAATAAATCCTTCCTTTTAAAACATTTCATCAAACATATTGGTTTCATTAAAACTATACCGTGATTTAAAACTATAATTTAAAATGGGGTTTCCAAAAACTAATCAAATAACCATGATTTAAAAACCATAAACTAGTAGGGGTTTTGTTTATGAATAATTAAAACACTTCCTTTGTAGATCCTAGAAAAAAAATTTATAAATTTAATCCTTAAAATTATATAATAACTGAATAATTGAGATAAGCCACCCATCACTCAATATGTGTTAAAAATGGGGAACCAGACTACAAAACCTCAAATCTGAGCTCAAAACTCATATCATTCAATAAATCCAATCAGTATATCATAAATATACAACATAGATCAAATATATATCCATAATGGATTTTATTTATTATTTTTTGTCAGTATATATAAGAATATCTAAATAAAAAATAGGGATACTGGAGACTTTCCATTGATTATGGAGATCCATCATAGGTAGATCCATCAAAACTAGATTTTGGATCAAAGGGAATCACTAAGAATTCCTAAAAGGGGATTGGAGTTTGAGAACCTAAGTGTAGAGGTTAAAAATGAGGATTTTATGGTATAAAACTAAGTAATACTCTAATTCTCAAAGTATTCAATGAACGATGCATAATTAGTCTGCACTGTTAGATAAACTGTGCACTAACCATTTTTCATACTACTATCTCCAAACTCCATACTCACACGATTGGTTCAAATTATTGAAAAAATGATGTGCCAAAAATAATTTTACCTCTACATCATCTTTCATGGTTTTTCCTATCCACCCACATGGGTTTTAAAAATTTCATGCTAGTTTTGCACACCCTCTTTTCCTCTTAATCCCATTGCAATATTTCCTTAAGAAAACCGCATGATTTCCTCTAACCATGACTAAACCATAAAACCTTAAAAAATCATTCGAAAATGAACCAAAAGTAGAAAAAAACTCCTAAAACTCAACCCTAGTGTTATATAACTTGAATATACATAATTAAATGGTGAAGTACTTGATATTAGGGGTTTTATAAGTCATCCTTCCCTCATTATTATGTACTGGCCTAAGTGACCACAATTTATTTTATGTAAAACACATTTTTGGTTCCATTAAACTATGTGTTAATTAAAATAATTGTATTTATGAATCTCATAAGGACATTGGTCTTTCACAAATTTACCCATGTTTTTAGGGTTAAGTGGTCAAATGTAGAGTATCTTGGGTTGTCTATTCCTCAGAGACCTTAGAAGAAACCTATAGACACGCACATTCTATGGAATGATTTAGGCTATTAAGTGGCCAAATTTGGGTTTATTTTATATAGGTTTAAGTGAAAACTAGGTTACTTAAGTGAAATAAGATTATGAGAAGGGTTGATTCTAGGTTATTACAAAGGGTGGATTGGATGAAATTTTTTTTCATCGATTTTAATTTCTTATATTCGTGATGGGTTTATTCAAGAAGATAAAAAAACTTCATCACTTACTGGTTTTATAGAAAAAAAAATAATACTAATCCCCTGTATACTTGGAGGATCAAATTTATGAGCACTCCAAGGTAAATGTTTGTATTTGCACTTGAAGTATGAGGCCTTAAAATTCAAAAGGACGAAGAAGTTTTAAAATAATCAAATAAAAATCTCAATTAAAATAGGTGATTAGACATTAATGGGGTGATAAATAACATACAATCCAGCCCCTTTCTACTCCCTTGGATCAACCCATAAGTGGGTCATCCCTCCATTTATGCTCTGGTTTCACTGGAAGTGGGAAGTAGACTCATGAGGGAGTAATTGAAGAACTAAAAAACAAAAAAAAGAAAATAATCACTCGACCCTTGGGTGAATAATTTCACAAGGTTTGGTAAGAATAAATTCTGACCGTAAAGAAATGGTATCAATTTCATAATAAAATGAACAGAATAAGAGAATATGAATAATTTTTATTGAAAACTAAGGTGATTAAAAAAACTTACAAATGAAGAAGAACATTACAAAGGAAAAGTGGAATCATAACACTACAATGAAAGAAAGAATCAAAGATGAATAAATACTCCAAAACCACTGCCTTAATAAGAATTTTGAGATCCTTTTGTTGATTCTCCAACAGTGAAAGTCATCTCACTTGAGTATGGTAGGCTTAGTGTGGTGGAAAGCTTGTGGAAATTAGACTTTTCCACTCTTGATCTGAGGTGGCATCTAGCTTTCATACACCAAATCGAAGCACCTAAATGAGCTTCTAGATGTTGGAATAAGTGTGGGTGATAGGAGAATAAAATATATCTCCGGATGTCCCCTAACCATCTTTAATGTATCAGACCAATAGAGGTTATGGTTTACAAGATATGTGTACAACAGTGGGCTATTTTTATGAGCTGCAGAATCTGGCCCATAATTTTATCTCCAACGTGGGATACCAGTAACTCCATTAAAACATCCAAATTATCTTTGTCCACTTTTAATGAAATGTTCCCCATGATGTCTTATATCTTCAGTTAATTTTTTATAATAATTGGACTTGCTTCCTGGCTGATACAATCTTGTAATTGGGATTCTGTTGAGTTTACTTTACCCAGAACATGTTTCCATGAAATCCCATTTTGGTGGTCTTCCAATGTGAATCTTCCAATACTCAAACATATGAATTGTTCCCAATGTAATGAGAAACCTGAAAATTAATTATGAGAATATAATCAAGACCATATTTTATTTTAGGAGGTGTTAAAAATGTACCCTGTAATAGTGTATTTTAAGAGGGAATTAAAAACACAATGCAAATCAATGTTCAAAGTGTAAAATAAAATAAAATGGTGTTTATGAATAATAAATCACATGAATATTTTACATATTAACAACGAATATTATCCTTATTTAGTGTCTATTCACACCCCATATTTAGTTTTTTAGTCCCTAGGAAAATTTATCTCAAAAATGTGAAATTCGAGTTCTCTTTTCCAAAAACATTTTAATACACAATGATCATAAAAAAACCCTTATATGAAAGAATCATGAAACTTATCAAAAATATTTTAATACAAGATAGTTTCCTAAGAAGACCCCAATCCCAAACCCATTCATTTTCTCAAATTCATCACCATATTTATTCCAGTATCAATTAAGCATGAGGATGTGTTGTGTATCACAATGGACATGGGGGTTCATATTTATTAAAGGGGGAAATGATGTAAGAACCATGTGGAATCACATTTCAATATTAAGATGTGTATTCATTTTTTTCAATATTTCCATGGTAATTGAAATTTCACTCAAAAGAGTCAACCCAAGTAGCTAGACATTACCGATGACTCCCTGGATCAAAGTCCTTAGGGCACCAAGTGAAGCCCACATGCTGGGGTTTCATCTCAAGTTTAATCATTGAAAAAAGTAAAATTACCAAAAATAGAGATACAATTACTAACTCTGGGCTAGAAAACTATGGATTCATGATCCCCAAATATGGAAATCCACACATTAGGTTATTTCATTTCTCTACACGGAAATTTATTGTTTTTATTTATTTATTTATTTTTGATTTTTTATTGAATACTTGTATTAAAACTAAAATGAACACCAAACCAATGAAATTTATTTGGGGTACCCCATAAACTCAAAATAATAACCCACTATCCAAATGATGTGAATTGTGATTTTTTTGATGAAAATATTAATGATGAAATATCACATTAGACAACCATAATTTCCAAAAATATATGCTCATGAAATTATACATGGATTAAAATCAGAATTGAGGAATTCTAAATTATTTCAGATTCAGTTTGAAAGTTTTCAATGTGTATTATCATGTTCAAAGTTAAAGGAATTTTTCCTTCCATTTACACACATTTTTGCCAATTTTTTTTTCACACACAAGAATTTTTATTTTACAGAAATGAAATTTTTTTATTTCATCTCCCCCAACTTAAGATAACACTGTCCCCAGTGTTTGCAGAAAATAAAATTTAGAAGGGGGTAGTGGCAGAAAAGTGGAGTTCAAAAATGAAATTGAAAATGAAGATCATGGAATGAAGTATCCTAGTGGTTGAAGTTGAAGTTTGTGCTACTCCAATTTAGTCCTTTGATATCCATGTTACTCATAGAGTTCCCTAGTGGAAAAAGGAAAAAAAAAACAAACAAAACAATATATATATATATATATATATATAATAATAATAATAAAAATTAAAATATAAGTATACATACAAAAATTATAGAATAAAGAAGCATGATAAGCCGTAGGTCAGTGGTAAGCGCACACCACTGTCTCCCTTCAATCTTGGGTTCGAGTCCTTGAAGCATCACTGGTTGTGACAGGGTTTTCCCCATGCCCTATGACATGTCCTTTTAATTTTTTTAATTGTTATTATATTTTTTTGTAATTTTATTTAATCCTAGAAAAAATAAAAAAATAAATAAACAAATGATACATTGTCTTATTTTAAGATTTTGGGTTAAGGTATTATTCACTGATCACACCTCATGACATAGATGAATATGGTGCTCCCCTTTTATATGCATCCATACTCACAATAGAAAAATAGTTCAACAGTCTATGGTACTATCATATTCATAGTTAAATATATTTTTTAAATATAAAATTGATCTATTAATCTTATTTGAAAAATAAATATGATTCAAAAAGACTGGAAACATGAAAACCACAGTTTTCCTCCCATGAAATGCTTTTTTTAAATGTCATTATCCAAACATGGATCCTAAATCTATCAATTTTTCCTCAGTTCATAGGTTGGATCATTTAAATCAACCTCTGTTTCTTATTTATTGAATGATTCAATAAATGGTTTTATCCTATGACCATTGACCTTGAAAATGTGACCACTTGTGGGATCCTGAATTTCTACTGGCCCATGGGGGTACACATGATGCACTATGAATGGACCTGACCATTAAAACCTTAACTTTCCCAGGTGTGAATGGAGTTTTGAACTATACAAGAGCACGAATTTTCCCGGTTCAAAGTGTTTAACTTTTATATTCCTAGATTGGTAAGCTTTAAATATAGCTTTATTTATCCTTGAATTTTCATAAGCCTCCATCGTAAGTTCCTCAAGTTCATTAAGATCTAATTATCACTTTTCTTTGGCCAAAGAAATGTCAAAATTCATTTTTTTGATTGCCGAAAATGCCTTATGCTCAATTTCAATAGTTAAATGTCATTCTTTTCCATAATCCAACATATATGGTGACATTACTAGGATGGTTTTCAATACTGTAAGATATTCCAAAAGGGTATCTAAGAGTTTCTTGGACCAATATTTCCTAGAGGGATTGACATTTTTTTCAAGAATTTGCTTAACCTCCCTATTTTCCAACTCAGCTTGACCATTGGTAAGAGGATGGTACGAAGAGGAAACTTTATGATAAATACCATAATTTTAAATGGGTGAAGATAATGGGCAGTTACAGAAATGGGTTCCCCGATAACTGATTATAGCCCTAGGAATTCCTATTCGAGAAAATATATTCTCTTTAAGAAATCGGATCACAACCTGATGGTCATTGGACTTAGTGAGAATGAACTCAACCCATTTCGATACATAGTCAAAATATAAGGGGATTTAGAGGTATACCCTATAGTTTGGGAAGGGTCTGCTGAAATGAATTCTCCAACAATCAATGATTTCAATGACCAGAATGGGAGTGAGGGGAATTTGATTCCTTTTGGAAATGGATCCTAGTTTCTGACACCAAGGACAACTTTTTGCCAAATTGGAAGGAATTATTTCTGAGTCTAGGCCAATAGAAACCGATTTGGAGGACCTTTATAGTAGTTTTATTTGTAGAAAAGTGGCCTCCACATACCTCTCATTGACAAAATTTTAGAATGGAATATTGCTCAGAATCGGGAACACATATCATAATGATTTGATCAGGACATAACTTGAAGAGGTAAGGATCATCAAACACATAGTGTTTGACATCAGAAAGGAACTTCCCCTTATCTTGGGTCCTTGAGAATTTTGGAATGTCACCAGTCACAAAATGGTTTTCTATGTTAACGTACCATGGGAAATCACTCACAGAATAAATGTGCTCATCAAGAAATGAATCAGACATAGAAAGGTGATGTGATTTTTATTTTAATTCCATCCTAGAGAGGTGATAAGCTACAACATTTTCAACACCCTTTTTATCATTAATGGTTAAATCGAACTCTTGAAGAAGAATGAACTACCTAATCAATCTAGCCTTGGCATCTTGTTTTTGGAAAAAATATTTTAGGGCCAAATGGTCAATGAATAGAATGATGGGTGATCCTAATAGATTGAACCTGAATTTATCTAAAAGGATGAAACATAACATAATAATTCGTATTAAAACTAGCATACAAAATGTCAATACTTTAACCATAATCCATGAATGGTATAAAATAACACATCCACAGTAAAACATATCACAAAAACATAAATACAATATGGAATATTTTTATCATAATAAATCACCCATGACCATGAATAATATCCCATGAAGGATGTTGACATAGTTGAAAATGATCAGTAAAAATCTTTGGGAGAAATATATCTTTTTTCATGAAATCATTTAAAAGTCACATAATTTATAGAGGAAGTCATTTAAAAGATAGTTTTGAATCAAAGTGTCCCATATAAATTTTAAAACTTTGAAAAGAATTATCATTTCAAAACATTCATGTCCATATAAATAAATCCTTAAAATCATTTTGAAAACATGGAAATTAATTAAAAGGATTTAGAAAGATAAATATTTAAAACATTTAAAATGATGATCTAGTTAAATAGAACCTCCCATAAAACCTTAAAATATTAATTTTTTTTAGGAAATATGGGTATCGATGATAAATATGTCCTAGTAAATACATATATATCAACAATATCAGATAATAATGAGATTGAGGAAATAACCCTTTCCTTGCACTTTCTTTCAGTCGAGGGTACGTTTAACCTCATGTATAATGACCATAGTATGTTATTAAATTATAAAAGAACCATATTCATATTTATTATATCATAAATGATTCATTTATAACTTTATACTACCCATTTAATAATTATTTCCATGTTAAATTAACATTTTGGGTAATAATCGATTTCTTTATCGTACGTGTTTTAACTTGTTATTCTTGATCGTATCATTTAGATATTGATTTAAGTACTTAAAGAATATAAAACTTGATTTATATATAATATATATTTAGAATATAAATATTTATAATATATTGATATATGAAATGGAAAGCATCGTTTATGGAGATAGTTGGCCGTACGTACGCATAAACACTGTTTCCGTTTTCATATCGTATTGAACGAAAGTGAGTGAATAAGCAATATGTAAGTACATAAATACATACATACATACATATATATATATGTATCTCCAGTAGAATTATTATGTCATTTATTACATATTTTTTAATAATATATATTTTTATAATCATCGTTGAATGGTGAACGTGGAAATGAATCTCATCGCATCGAGGAGACGGTAATCCGTATGTATGCACGAGCGAATATATCATTATATTTATAGTAAAATAATATGTAATTGGATGGTATATCATATATAAAGAATCATTAACATGACATATTTATTATTTACATCAGTTATACTCATTATTATACCCATCCAAATAATGAAGTGTTTGAATAACTAACTACACCACGACGTGGAGACGGTAAACCATATGTCCACACGCATGCTGACATTACTATTCATATGATGGATAGAATAATAAATATGGTTGTACCATAATTATAATAACATCACAGTTTGTAGACAGTACTAGAGTTATTATTTTGGTATGGAAATAACAATGAAAAAGTAAGTGGAAAAAGAAAAGAACTTGGAAAGAGGTGATAAAATAATTATCTATTCTTTGGGTGTTTCCTTTTGATTTGAACAAAATGGATCCGTAGTTTGGCTTTCTGCTCAAGGTAAAGCCTATAGGTTAAAGTTAGGGAATTTTTGAGGAGATTTGTTCAGAGGTTGGCCGAGCTAAATGGATTTGGAGGTGGGATTTTAAGAGAAGGGGAAGTACCCTTTTATAAGAGAGGTGGGGGTCACTTTAGAAAAATCGTTAAATATTATTTTATTATAAAGTCATTTTAGGTTTCTAATGGAAGAAAATTGATTTATTTAGAAGCTAAGGTGGGGGTGGGTGGAAATACTCTCAAAAATAGTTTTTATACACGTTTAGATCACCATATTAACTCTATATTTTTGTTTTAACTCTATGTTAAAAAGTTTAAATTTTACAATGTCCACTTGTATTATTATAATATATGGTTAATAAACGTACAATAAAATGACAAGAGAACCCAAAGTGGTTCATTAATGACATATTAATCATGATATGAGTCTTTTGGACGAACCTTAGATCTTTAGGAATATTATATCATTTAATAATATAATATTTGTTTAAAAAACTAATTTATTTCAATTTTGACACTATTTACTATTTGATTTTTGTGAAAGTCATCAAAACTTTATTACTTCGAAAAAATACATTTAATAAACTCTAACATGTCATATTCACCTATAAAATTCATGGATGGAATCAAAACTGTCAAATTATATTTATTTTAATATTTATAATATCAATTATTTTAATATTTAATAAAGAAGGTAATTACTTCATCATCATTGTGTCATAAATAAATTTAATTATTTAATGTCTAAAAATTATAAATAAAAAACCATTATGTAGGAAATATTTTTATCTTTCTAATGAATATTTATAGTCGAATTTATATTTTGTTTAACCCCATATTAAAAATAGTTTAGTTATTAAACTTTGAATTTTACACTTTTAACTCTTCTTTAAATAAAATAATAATAAATGTCATAATCTAATCCAAGTTGACCAAAAGGATAATATATTATTCATAAGTTTGTTTTTGGTCAAGTTAAAATAATCCAACAGAATTAGAACTTGTGTTAGGGTAATTATAATATCTTTTCTACCTTTAATTACCCTATTTACTTTTAACTGTGGTAAATAAAAGTCAAAAGTTACTATTCATAGAAAATTATTTTCATCTTATTAAACCAAATTTTACTTACTGATATTAACCGTGGTTCTAGGATTTTCGAAATTCAACTCACAGATGCGGTAAAATTAAGTTTTATTAAAATTTTAAAATCCTCCTAAAAGGTGGGTAAAAGACGGTAAAAAGTTCAATAAAATTTTATATATCAATCGTTATTATAAAATGACTCCACTGAATTATATTGAATATATATAGGTATTATGTATCTATTTTGAACTAAAATAAATTGAAATAAAACAACTAATTATTTAAATTAAAAGTCGATTTTAAACAATAACATTATTTTTCACTATTCATCAAATATTGAAAGTTTTCAGGAAAATACCAAAAATTTACCCTAAGATAATTTTGATATTACAAATTAAAAAATTAAGTCTATTTTAGAAAATTCAAAACATAGAAGTTTAATTTATTGATTTAAAATTAATTCTCGTTGTCAAAACCAAAAAGCAGGTATTTAAAAAGTAAATACTATCAAAAGATTGACATGTTTTTATGTCAAATTTAAATTTGATATTACTTATAATGAACTAAATTATACTTAATTATAAAAATATAATATAATTATACTTCAAAACCATTTAAATTTATAATATAACACTATAAATTATTTCGATTAAAAAATTTGTTTTCAATTAAAACATTGCATTTTTCACTATTCGTCAAAATATGAAAGTTATTAGAAAAGTACCAAAAATATATCCAGACTAATTTTTTTGTCCCAATTATTAATAAGAATTTAATTTCATTAAATTTAATATATAAATGTGTCAAATATTTGTTTTAAAAAGGGTTCTCCATTAAAAGGTGGTAAAATATCATTTTTTGAAAAATACTTCTTTTATCTAAAAAAATGAATTTGTTCTTATATTATGTCTAATAAGCACATAATATAGATTTTAAAATTATATAGAGTATATAAGATTCAAAATATAGTTAATACTATTCATAACCACTTTTTGAACGGCTAGTTTGTAAGTTGTGGTGCGCTTAAATTCGATGTTTCATATAGCTCAAGTTATTGAATTACTTTAATGATATAATATACTATGAAATCTTGGGGTGTCTCATTCTCCCCTAATTCAATAAATTTATTTGTTGAAATTTGAAAATGTTCTTCAAGAATAAAATGTTAAAAATAAAAAAATACCATTGTGGAAAACCCACATCAGAAAATCGGTTAATAAAATTTAGTCCTAATAAGAGGGAAAGTCAATGAAAAATTTAGCACCAAATTTTGATCTCGATTAGGAGAACATTGGTGGGAATTAGAGACACATATTTGGAGGAAAAATGTAATTATTTATAAGGAATGATTGAGGTCATCAATCACAAGCAAGTGTAAAATTGAGGGACTCAAAGCCATCAATCTATGATGATTTTAAATATCATCGGTTCAACAAAAAATAAAGTATTAGGATAACACATTTTTGATTTTAATATCCCTTCCATAAAGTTTAAGAATTAATATATTTATAGAATATGAGGAGAAAAACACTATTGGAAATACAGTCTTTCCCAACGTTTCTGAACCATTGGGAAAGGCTGCAGAACCGTTGGTATATGTTATACCAACGGATCTGGAAACCATAGGGAAGTAAGCCATTGGGAAAGATTTTCCCAGCGGTTTACTGTGAACCGTTGGTATAGGGTGGGGAAAGCCTAACATATCCCAACGGTTGTACCAAACCGTTGGGATAGTTTTTCCCAACTGTTTGGCTTGAACCGTTGGGAAATCCCAAGGGTTCTCCTCTTTCCCAACAGTTTAGAAACAGTTGGGAAAGATTTTTTACCAAGGGTTCATTGAACCACTGGTAAAAAATGAATCAAAGATGCTATGCCAATGGTTTGAAACCGTTGGCATAGCCTATGCTGTGAAAATTGCACAACATCCTGCAATTTGCACAGCAGCTCTGCAATTTGGACAGCGGGCCTAATTTTGTGAATTCCCTCCCATTTTCAATCCAATTATTGTACCTTCAATAAACTAACACATACATATACAATTATTGTACCTATAATAACCAACTAACACATACATATATAGAAAAAATTCATACACATTTAACATATAATGAATTCTAGAACTATACAAATCCATAATTAAATTAGAATTCATAACTTAATTATAAACATACATAATTCATTTAGAATTCAATTTAAAATTTTGATGACAATTATATGTGGAATCTTGAATTCAATTCATAATTTGATCGGTTTTTTGTATCCCATAGATTTTTACCTGAAATGATGTCCATTTTAAACAAAATACATACACCTGGAGTGATACTGGCCACACCATGACTTGGATTGAGGCGAGGTTAACTCTTACATGTCACAAATGACCCATCGATTGTTGTCCTAAAGTATCAACATATTACGAAAGCATTTTCTCAGTTTTCTGTATTCCAGTTGATGTTTTTCACTTAAAATGATGTCCTTTTGAAACAAAAGATAGACACATTGAGGGGTTCCGGCCACACCGCGTCTCAGATTGAGCTGGGGTTGATTCGTACACGTCACATATGACCCATGGATCGTTCTCCTAAAGTTTCAATAGAAACCGAATGTGTTTGGTTAGCTTTCCATTTGTACTTAAAATGTTGTCCATTTTAAACAAAAGAGAGACACTTAGACTGATCTCGGCCACACCGCGACTCAGATTAAGCCCGGTTTGGCCCGTACAAGTCATATATGACCCATGGATCGTTGTGATAAATTATCAACACATTCCGAATGTGTTTGGTCAGTTTTCCGTATTCCAGTTGTTCTTTTCACTTATAATCCTGTCAATTTTAAACAAAAGAGACACAATTAGAGTGGTGTCGGCCACACTGTGCCTTTGATTGAGGCGGGGTTGACTTGTACACGTCACATATGACCCATGGATTGTTGTGCTAAAGTATCGACATAATCCAAACGCGTTTGGTTAGTTTTCCATATGCTAGTAGATGTTTTTCACTTAAAATGACATCCTTTTGAAACAAACGACAGACACTTTGAGTGGTGTCAGCCACACCGCATCTCATATTGAGGTGAGGTTGATTCGCACACATCACATATGACCCATGGATCGTTCTCCTAAAGTCTCAATGGAAACCGAATGTGTTTGGTCGGTTTTCCATATGTACTTAAAATGTCGTCCATTTTAAATAAAAGGGATCAACTTAGTGTGATCCCGGCCACACCGTGCCTCAAATTGAGCCCAGGTTGACTCGTACACATCACATATGACCCCTGGATCGTTGACCTAAAGCATCAACATAATCCGAATGCGTTTGGTCGGTTTTTTGTATGTTAGTTGTTCTTTTCACTTATAATCCTGTCCATTTTAAACAAAAGAGAGACACTGTGAATGGTTTCGTCCACACCATGCCTCGGATTGAGGCGGGGTTGACTCGTACACATCACATATGACCCATGGATCATTTTACTAAAGCATCAACACATTTCGAATGCGTTTGGTCGGTTTTTCGTATGCTAGTTGATCTTTTCACTTATAATCCTGTCCATTTTAAACAAAAGAGAGACACTATGAATGGTGTTGGCCACACCACGCCTCAGATTGAGGTGGGGTTGACTCATAAACGTCAAATATTACCCATGTATCATTGTTCTAAAGTATCAACACAATCAGAATACGTTTGGTTGGTTTTCCGTATGTACTTAAAATGTTGTCCATTTTAAACAAAAGAGAGCCACTTATAATGATTCCAGCCACACCGTGCCTCGGATTAAGGCGGGGTTGACTCGTACACGTCACATATGACCCATAGATCGTTTTCCTAAAGTATCAACACATTTCGAATGCGTTTGGTCGGTTTTCCGTATGTCAGTTATTCTTTCCACTTATAATCCTGTCCATTTTAAACAAAATACATACACAAGGAGTGATCCCACCACAATGTGCTTCATATTGAGGCGAGGTTAACTCATACACATCACAAATGACCCATCGACCGTTTTCCTAAAGTATCAACATATTCCGAAAGCATTTTCTCAATATTCCGTATGCCAGTTGATGTTTTTCAATTAAAATAACATCCTTTTGGAACAAAAGACAAACACTTTGAGTGGTTCTAGCCACACCGCATCTCAGATTTAGGCGGGGTTGATTCAAACACATCACATATGACCCATGGATCGTTCTCCTAAAGTTTCAACGGAAACCGAATGCGTTTGGTCAGTTTTCCGTAAGTACTTAAAATGTTGTCCATTTTAAACAAAATAGAGACACTTAGAATGATCCTGGCCACACCGTGACTCTGATTGAGCCCAGGTTGGCTCATACGGGTCACATATGACCCATAGATCGTTGTGATAAATTATCAAAACATTATAAATTCGTTTGGTCGGTTTTCCGTATGCTAGTTGTTCTTTTCACTTATAATCCTGTCCATTTTAAACAAAAGAGACACAGTTAGAGTGGTGTTGGCCACACCATGCCTCAGATTGAGGCGGGGTTGACTCATGCACGTCACATAGGACCCATGGATCGTTGTGCTAAAATATTGACACAATCCGAATGCGTTTGGTCGGCTTTCCGTATTCCAGTTGATGTTTTTCAATTAAAATGACGTTTTTTTGAAATAAAAGACAGACACTTTGAGTGGTGCCGACCACACCGTGTCTCCGATTGAGTCGGGGTTGATTCGTACTAGTCAAATATGACCCATGTATCATTCTACTAAAGTTTCAATGGAAACTGAATTCGTTTGGTCAGTTTTCTGTATGTACTTAAAATGTTTTCCATTTTAGACAAAATAGAGACACTTAGACTGATCCCGACCACACCGCAACTCATATTGAGACAGGGTTGGATCGTACAGGTCCCATATGATCCATGGATCGTTATAATAAATTATCAACACATTCCGAATGTGTTTGGTCAGTTTTCTGTATTCCAGTTGTTCTTTTCACTTATAATCCTGTCCATTTTAAACAAAAGTGACACAGTTAGAGTGGTGTTGGCCACACCGCACCTCGGATTGAGGCGGGGTTGACTCGTACACGTCACATATGACCCATGGATTGTTGTGTTAATCATCGACACAAACCGAATTCATTTGGTTGGTTTTCCATATGCCAGTTGATGTTTTTCACTTAAAATGACATCCTTTTGAAACAAAAGACAGAAACTTTGAGTGGTGTCGGCCACACCGTGTCTCAGATTGAGGCGGGGTTGATTCGTACACGTCACATATGACCCACGGATCGTTCTCCTAAAGTTTCAATGGAAACCATATGCGTTTGGTTGGTTTTCCGTATGTACTTAAAATGTTGTCCATTTTAAACAAAAGGGAGTCACTTAGAGTGATCCCAACCACACCGTACCTCAAATTGAGCCTGGTTTGACTCATAGACGTCACATATGACCCATGGATCGTTGACCTAAAGCATCAACAGAATCCAAATGCATTTGGACTATTTTTCGTATGTTAGTTGTTTTTTCACTTATAATCCTCTCCATTTTAAACAAAAGAGAGACACTGTGAATGGTGTCGGCCACACCGCGCCTCATATTGAGGCGTGGTTGACTCTTACATGTCACATATGACCCATTGATCGTTTTCATAAAGCATCAACACATTTTGAATACGTTTGGTCAGTTTTTCGTATGCCAGTTTATCTTTTCACTTATAATCCTGTCCATTTTAAACAAAAGAGAGACACTATGAATGGTGTCGGCCACACTGCACCTCGGATTGAGGCAGGGTTGACTCGTACACGTCACATATGACCCATGGATCTTTGTGATAAAGTATCAACACAATCATAATCCATTTGGTCAGTTTTCCGTATGTACTTATAATGTTGTCAATTTTAAACAAAAGAGAGCCACGTATAGTGATTCCGGCCACACCATGCCTCAGATTAAGGCGGGGTTGACTCTTACACATCACATATGACCCATGGATCATTGTCCTAAAGCATAAACACATTTCGAATGCGTTTGGTCGTTTTTCCGTATGTCAGTTGTTCTTTTCACTTATAATCCTGTCCATTTTAAACAAATACATACACAAGGAGTGATCCTGCCACACCGTGCCTCAGATTGAGGTGAGGTTAACACGCACATGTCCTAAATGACCCATAGATAGTTTTCCTTAAGTATAAACATATTCCTAAACCGTTTTCTTGGTTTTCCGTATGCCAGTTGATGTTTTTCAATTAAAATGACATCCTTTTGAAATAAAAGACAGACACTTTGAGTGGTTCCGAACACACCGCATCTCAGATTGAGGCGGAGTTGATTCTTACACGTCACATATGACTCATGGATCGTTCTTCTAAAGTTTCAATGGAAACAGAATGCGTTTGGTCAGTTTTCCGTATGTACTTAAAATGTTGTCCATTTTAAACAAAAGAGAGACACTTAGAATGATCCCGGCTACACTGCAACTCGGACTGAGCCCGAGTTGGCTCATACAGGTCACATATGACCCATGGATCATTGTGATAAATTATCAACACATTCTAAATGCTTTTGGTCAGTTTTCTGTATGCCAGTTGTTCTTTTCAGTTATAATCCTGTCCATTTTAAACAAAAGAGACACAATTAGAGTGTTTTCAGCCACACCACGCCTCATATTGAGGCGGGGTTGACTCTTACACATCACATATGACCCATGGATAATTTTGGTAAAGTATCGACATAATCTGAATGCATTTGGTTGGTTTGTCATATGCCAGTTGATGTTTTTCAATTAAAATGACATCATTTTGAAACAAAAGACAGACACTTTGAGTGGAGCCAGCCACACCACGTCTCAGATTTAGGAGGGGTTGATTCGTACACATCACATATGACCCATGGACCGTTCTCCTAAAGTTTCAATGGAAACCGAATGCGTTTGGTCTGTTTTCCATATGAATTTAAAATTTTGTCTATTTTAAACAAAAGATAGACACTTAGACTGATCCTGGCTACAACACAACTCAGATTGAGCCCGGGTTGGCTCATACAGGTCACATATGACCCATGGATCGTTTTCCTAAAGAATAAACACATTTCTAATGCGTTTGGTCGGTTTTGTGTATGTCATTTGTTCTTTTCACTTATAATTCTGTCCATTTTAAACAAAAGAGACACAGTTAGAGTGGTTTTAGCCACACCGCACCTCGTATTGAGGCGAAGTTGACTCATACACATAACATATGACCCATGGATTGTTGTGCTAAAGTATCGACACAATACGAATGCGTTTGGTCGGTTTTCCGTATGCCAGTTGATGTTTTCAATTAAAATGACGTCCTTTTGAAACTAAAGACAGACACTTTGAGTGGTTCCAGCCACACCGCATCTCATATTGAGTTGGGGTTGATTCGTACACGTCACATATTAACCATGGATCGTTCTCCTAAAGTTTCAATGGAAACCGAATTCATTTGGTAGGTTTTCCGTATGTTCCTAAAATGTTTTCCATTTTAAACAAAAGAGAGCCACTTAGAGTGATCCCTGCCACACCATTCCTCAAATGAAGCTGGGGTTGACTCGTACACGTCACATATGACCCATGGATTGTTTTCCTAAAGAATCAACACAATTTGAATGCATTTGGTCAGTTTTCCATATGTCAGTTGTTCTTTTCACTTATAATCCTGTCCATTTTAAACAAAAGAGAGACTGTGAATGGTGTCAGCCACACCGTCCCTCGGATTGAGGTAGGGTTGGCTCATACACATCACATATGACCCGTGGATCTTTGTTCTAAAGTATCAACACAATCCGAATGCGTTTGGTTGGTTTTCCGTATGTCAGTTGATGTTTTTTACTTAAAATTACGCCCTTTTGAAACAAAAGTCAGACACTTTGAGTGGTTCCAGCAACACCGCGTCTCAGATTGAGGTGGGGTTGATTCATACACGTCACATATGACCCATGGATCGTTCTCCTAATGTTTCAATGGAAACCGAATGAATTTGGTCAGTTTTCCGTATGTACTTAAAATGTTGTCCATTTTAAACAAAAGAGAGAAACTTAGAGTGATCTCGGACACACCATGCCTCAGATTAAGGCGGGGTTGACTCGTACACGTCAAATATGACCCATGGATCGTTTTCCTAAATCATCAACACATTTAGAATGTGTTTGGTCAGTTTTCCGTATGTAAGTTGTTCTTTTCACTTATAATCATGTCCATTTTAAACAAAAGAGAGACACTAGGAATGATGTCGGCCATACCGCGCCTCAGATTGAGGCGGGGTTGACTCGTACACATCACATATGACCCGTGGATCATTTTGATAAAGTATCGACATAATCCGAATGCGTTTGGTCAGTTTTCCGTATGCCAATTGATGTTTTTCAATTAAAATGACATCATTTTGAAACAAAAGATAGACACTTTGAGTGGTTCCAACCACACTGCGTCTCAGATTGAGACGGGGTTGATTCATACACATCACATATGACCCATGGATAGTTTTACTAAAGTTTCAATGGAAACCAAATGCGTTTGGTCAGTTTTCCATATGTACTTAAAATTTTGTCCATTATAAACAAAAGGGATCCACTTCGAGTGATCTCGGCCACACCATGCCTCAGATTAAGGCGGGGTTGACTCGTACACATCACATATGACCCATAGATCATTGTACTAAATCATCATCTCATTTCAAATGCGTTTGGTCAGTTTTTTGTATGTCAGTTGTTCTTTTCACTTATAATCATGTCCATTTAAGAAAAAGAGAGACACTCTGAATGGTTCCGGTCACATCACGCCTCTTATTGAAGCAGGGTTGACTCGTACACGTTACATATGACCCATGGATCATTTTTCTAAAGGATAGACACAATAATAATGCGTTTGGTCGGTTTTCTTTGTAGGCCACTTGATGTTTTCACTTAAATTGAAGTCATTTTCAAACAAAAGACAGACACTTTGAGTGGTGACGGCCACACCACGTCTCATATTGTGGCTGGGTTGATTAGTACATATCACATATGACCCATGGATCGTTCTCCTAAAGTTTCAATGGAAACCGAATGCATTTGGTCAGTTTTCCGTATATACTTAAAATGTTGTCCATTTTATGAGAATCCTAATGTGTTTATTAGTGTAATGGTATTTACTTAAAATCTTGTGGAAATTCATATAGAATATTTTTATATCAATCTTTGTATGGATTAGATTTTAGTTTATCGTGCTATGAAACATTTTGGAGCTAACAATGTCATGCCCAATGAATACATCTCTTTTATAACATACCAAGAATCTATGATATTGATTAGATGTGTAAATGTGATTTACATTGATTATCAGGATGAAAATAAATAAAATATATATTATAGATTTTCTAGTAGTAAATGAAATCAAGGAAGGTGGGGGGGCTGTCCGGCGGGACTGTTCGGGGGGCTGTCCGGTGGGTGTCCGGGGGGCTGTGCGGGGGGCTGTCCGAGGGGTGTTCGACGGGTTGTCTGGGGTCCAAGGAGGAGGGTGGGGGGGGGGATGTCTGGGGGGCTGTCCGGGGTCCAGGGAGGAGGGTGGGGGGGGGGGGGTCTGGGTGACTGTTCGAGGGGCTTTCCAGGGTCCAAGGAGGATGGTGGGGGGGGGGGGGGGTTGTCTAGGGTCCAATAAAGAGGGGGGGGGGGGGGTTCCCAAACACACAACCACTAAAAGACAAAAAAAATCCTTAAAAACAGATAATATATAAAAATAACTCAACTCCAATACTATACTACGAGTCTAGATAAAACCAACATCTAGAATAGATTAAATATCAAATCTCAGTTATATTAGTAAAAAATGTAATGGATCAATTTGTCCCACATCACCATCACCATCATCACCATCATCATCGCCCTCTTCCTCATCCCCATCATCGTCCTCACCCTCCTCTGCGCTGTCCTCCTCGCCCTCTCCCTCCTCCTCACCCTCGCCATCCGCCTCGCCCTCCTCATCTCACTCCTCTTCCACATAAGACTCCTCACCATCATCATAGTCAACTTGGACATCATCCTGACCACAACTAGAACTGCCACTTGGTGCACCATATATAGAATTTATAGATGACATATACTCATCAAAAGCTTGGCTGGCCTCTGCTGGAAGTGTTGGACGTAGAACTTCAATAAATTTCATAAATGCACTGTTTTCCCTAGAAGACTGTTCTGCAGTATCTGTGGAACTTTTATCAGCCTGTTCTTCCTGTTCCCTAACTTTCTACATATTGGTGGCACTACAACTCATACTTGAGGAGGGCCAATACCTCATCTGGGCTATCCTAGGTTGGCAGTGTACTCTGCCAGGATGCTCCTCTCCCAACACCTCATGTAAGTGATCTATTGGCCCAAAATTGTATGGTTCTTGGGAATCGAGGGCTTCTAAGCAACTTGTTACAAATATATATATATTATTAAGTTAAAAAAATATATTAAAATATAAAATCAATAGATTACAACTTACAATCTACTGCTGAGTCTCTTCATTGACGACACTTCCATCCTTTTTCCATCTACTCGAGCAAAACAGTTTTTCTCAAGGCACACATCCTTCAATATTCTATATTTTTCTCTACAATGACATTGAAAACTAAAGTTATATAAAAAATTTAGTAAACGATTAAATAACTGAGAAAAAAAAAAGAAAATTTAAGTCATAAAAGAAAACATATAAGAAATTTTCATACCTGCTTCCTCTCATGATCCGGCATCGTCATACGTCCTACTGTGTGGAGGTATTTTTTTGCATCAATTTTTATTTTTATTTTTTCCAGATGACTCCTATATAAAATTGTATAATAAAAATGATAATATTAATGCAAAACATGAAATTTATTATTTAAATACCTCAAATGTAATTCATACCTTAAACTGGGTACTCGTCTAATGAGTAATCATCTGACGATACTGCTCTATAGGATAGTCATCCACAACTGGTACCTCCTCTAACTCAGTGCCACCTCTAGCACGCTAGCCAATATACAACTCATGCTTGTTGGCTCTCCAAATCTCACCTAAATCCTTTAGACGTTCTGCTCGAGCACCCTCACCATCGGGAAAATTATATCGAATCTTACATCAAAATATTAATTAATATTAATACAAAAATAATTCATGGAATTAAATACAACATATTTTTTACCCGTATCTCTGCCCAAGCTCTATCCTTGACCTCATGTGGAAAATGTCTCCATGACAGCGGGTTGACGAGAATGATATCGGAGTATTTGGAAAGTGTCAGCAAAAAACTCCAACATTTCTGCCCTGATTTCTCAACAATTTGGTTGTCTTCATTCTAATCCACCATAACTTGTGTGCGGCGGTTCCACACCAAACACATGTGTGTATGTCCCCGCCCCCGTCTCCTCTCAGAAGATGTATCTATCATGAAAGAATTTTTTTTTTATCAAAACATGTTATAATGAAAATACATATTGCTATAAAAATTTGTTAGGGTTTTATAAATATACCTGCGCCAGTCTGATCGATGAGCACCGCCGAATCTACAGAAACTGATGGAACACCCTGTGGTAAAATAGGATTTGAAGACGATGGAATATAGAATCTCAGAGAGACAGAAGTAGAAGGAAAAGAAGATTCGACAACAGTATAAACAAATTCTGACTGGGGAGTGGGAATCGTCATGGGATGTGAAAATGATGGGGCAGAAGATGCAGAAGGTAGCGAAAACATGGGAGGCCTAAATATCCCGTGTGTCCCTAATGACACACCGGGATCAGAATATGGGAAGTATGACATGTCAGTGGGAGGGGCAGGGTCTAGTTGGGTACGCGCAGCTGATCGTGCACCTCTGGTATGAACCCTCCTCGTATCACCGGCCTGAGTACTAGGACCAGTACTAGGCTCCTCATCGAACAACTGTCGACGTATAGGTGGATCCTACAAAAATGTTTACAAAAAAATTAATCACATGACATTATATATTCTTTAAATATATATATTTGAAATAAAGTACTCATTTTAGGCACTAATGGTGGAACGCCCATCTCCGCCATCTGATGATTGTTCTCTATCATTTTTTTCCTCCATCTCTCTTCAATTGGATGCATTTTCTGCTTTTGGAGAAAAATATGTAATTAATTAGAAAAAGGAAAATAATGTGTAAACCGAAAAACTAAATATATGAGGGAATAGGGGGATTCATTTGTAATTTGGCTATCAATTGTTTTAGAAGATCTTGAATGAATTTAATTAATCATACAAGTTTTAATGCTCACCAAGTTAGAAATATTGTTTGACTAGGTTTGAATACAGTTCAATTCCAAATTAGAAAATGAAATTCAAATAAAACAGCAACCAATAAACATTAAAAATTCACATAACGGTCAAGTCAGCTAAAACATATTTGTGATCAATTCTAAATCAATTAGAATATTACCAACCTTAACAAACCAAATCGAGGTAAACCAAAAGAATTGAGAACATGGATGAATGATTCTATATATTTTCAACCACAACTTCAGGTTCACAATAAATTCTGACAATTGAGCTATTGGAGTCATCAAAAAAAATAAATGGATTGGTTCCAATGGAAATAGGGAAAGTGTCAATTCCATCATCACCATAATAAAACATTTGTCTTTGAATTACTTCAACTATGACACCAAATTCAAGTCGAAGTTGGTATTTGACATAAAAAACTTATTTAGCCATTGATGCCAACACATTTGGTTCTTCGGTAGCAAGAGTGAGAGTCATATTATTTACTCGAAATCAACAATCATCAATAAATTTTCCATGTCTCATCATCAAATCAAACCAATGGCATTTTTTCATTGTGACTCGTCCATGAGAGTAATAATCCAATATTATTATTTTCTGAATGACTACATAATAACCCACATTTTCAAATCGCGGTCTACTATCTGATGCACTGGCATAACAATCTGTTGTGGCAGTAACCATAACACCATCATGTTGTGTTCTCATGTTCCTTTCTCATTCAGTGACAATAAATTTGTACTCATTGATAAAAATTGATTAACAGTCACGAACCACAGTATTAGGACCAAAATCCAAAGCTCTTATTTCCTCAGAGACATAGTCAATAGACAGACTCAATACCTGCAATATAAATGACTATTAAACTTAATTAAATATTGAAATAATTAATTTAAACAATAATATTTTTACCTTCAATTTTAACCAAGAAGAAAACTCTTTTCTATGAAAAGTCTCTCTCCTTCTCAAAGATAATGAACGATGCTTCCTATTTATCATTGTTTTATGTTCCCTGTAGATAAAAATTTTTAATAGTTGAATAGATATATATGTAATATATACATAATCAATTTAGTTACCTGATATAGTCATCGAACAAATCAGATTTGAACAAAACTGTGCGATGTGCCATCTCCCGCTCTTCATGGATTAATGTCTTCAATATATATGATCCAGGAATTACTCCTGTTTGAGGAAGTGATGTAAAACTGGGTTCAATTTTCTCATACTGTTCTTCTTCATTTCTCATTGCTTTGTTTAATCTTGTAGTAAGATCAGACAAATACATCGATCAGAAATCCATACATTCTTGATCCAGGTAACCGTTCACGATAGAACCTTCGGGATTATTTCTGTTTCGGACATAAGGATTTAATGTGAACATATTTCTTTCAGTTGGATACATCCAACGAAAAGAAACAGGTCCTCCAAGAAGTATTTCAGTGGGAATATGGACAGTCAGATGCAACATGCATGTGAAAACTGATGGAGGAAATATTTTCTCCAACTTACACAAAATTAATGGGGAATTTGTCAACATTTTTTGAAAGAAAGACTTGGACAACTTCTTAGCACAAAGATCTCTAAAAAATGGCACAAACGAATAACAACCACCCTTACATTATTGGACAAAAGATGACGGATTGCTATTGGAAGCAACTCATGCAGTAGAATGTGATAATCATGAGTCTTCAAAGATTTTAGCTTCAACTCTCTTCTGTTGACCAATTTAGATATGTTTCTTGAATAGACAATAGGAACTCTAATTGTCTCTAATACTTACAGAAATTGTTTTTTCCCGTAGGTTTCATCACATAAGAAGAACATGGAAGTTTCCATTTATTTTCACCGATACACACAGGATACAATTCTGGTCTGATGCCCCAATCCACCAAGTCACGCTGAGATCGTAAATCATCTTTTACCTTCTCATTGACATTTTGAAGAACCGAAAGCAACATTTCGTATATATTCTTTTCAATATGAATTACGTCTAAGAAATGACGTAACAAATTGGTTGACCAATAAGACAAATAAAAAAAGATACTCCTCTTCCTCCAATTGTAACAGGTTTCAGTGGAAACATTATTTCTCTTTCCAGATTTCATTTGACCCTTCCCGAATGAAAAAATGAAATCTATCAATTCATTAAGCACATCAGTTCTAGACATACACTGAGGTGGATCATCGGTCTCTATGCTATTATCAAATCTTTGACAATTCATTCTATATGGATGATCCTTTGGAAAGAATCAACGATGTCCCATAAAACTGAAACTATAGCGATGTTTCAGTCTTCTGGATTGTGTATTCTTCATACAAACTGGACATGACTGTTTTCCCTTCGTGCTCCATCCAGACATCATTACATAAGCCAGAAAATCATTGATCGCCCACATAAGTGTAGCACGCATCTAAAATATATCTTTTGAACATGTATCGTATGTGCGCACACCCACATCCCAAATAAGTTTCAAATATTTTATTAAAGGTTTCATGTATACATCAATATCAATGCCGAGATCAGAATGACCAGATATGAGTATACTCATGAAAGTGAAAGTTTTTTTCATACAAAACCATGGGGGAAGATTGTAAATGTGTATAAAAACTGGCCATGTGCGGTGCAAAGTAAGCATCTACCCAAACAGATTAAAACTGTCGCATGAAAGACCCAGCCTCACATTACGCATGTCAGCTGCAAAATCAGGATGTCGAGCATAAAATATCTACCATGAAAATCCATCTGCAGGATGAACCAACTCATCATTAGTCTTCTTTCTCTCGATATCATGCCATCTCATTTTTATTGATATGTCATCAGACATAAAAAGATTCTGGAGTCTGGGGATCAATGGAAAGTGCCACATTACTTTCTGTGGAACACGAGATGGTGTTCCATCAGTTTTTTACATCTAGTGGGATGTTCCACATTTTATTCAATCATTTCATTCAGCGGTTTCCTCCCAGAACAAACTGCAATCTTTCGGGCATGCATGAATTTTGTTTCTTGAAAATCCAAGTTCCTCAACTAACTTTCATGCCATATAGTGGTTTGAGGGAATATCTGCATCATCTGGAAGTAAATCATTCAAGAGGGTAAGAATGTAATCGATTTCTATATTATAAATCCCATATATAGTTTTCCCATGAAACAATCGGATTAAAAATTCCAGATTTTTCATTTTATTTCATTGTCGATATACAGGAGTTGTGGCAACATCATTCAATTTTTTCACCCTATCAATATCATCATTTTCACTAAATGCATCAGCTTTCCTCACATCGAAGTCTTCTTGAGTCTAAATCCTTTCTTTTTCATGATGACGAATAAACGGAAACTGATCATCTAACAAATTCTCCATTCCAGCCCTTTCATTGGGATCATCACCAATTTGAGATTTTATTTTCTCCCTATTGTGATACCACACAAATAAGTTTTCTTGAAAACCATTTTTTGTTATGTGGTAGCTGACTTCTTCACGGTTCAACCAAGGTCGACCAACACAATTGGAACATGGGCTGTATATGCGACCACTATATGTAGCATTGTGAAATACAAAATCTATAAAGATCTCCAAATTGTTTTGAAAATCGCTTGAGATCCGATCGGTTTCATACATCCAACTTCTGTCCATTCTGTAAAAAGAATTTATATAAGTCATTTTGTCATAAACAATTCAATAGGATTGAACTTTAATAGAAAATACATTTAAGTAAACGATAAAGGAAGAAGTTTCTAGTCGATGTAGTGAACAATTAAAATAATGTAAAGAACAAGTACTCATAAATTAAATTAAAATTTATTTATATTAATTTTCATTAGGTCCATAAGAGGCACATGACTTAGGTCCCATCATGTGTTATAGGCATCCCAAATCATTCACTCATGTTCAATAACTCATTATTGACACCTCTATGGCCATACCTTTCATTACCCAATTACTTCCCCAAGTCAAGCGCACCCCATGGGTGAATAAATTTTAGGCTTCTACACTAATATGTTGTTCATGGATTGTAAAAAGATTTAATTTCATTATGTATAGACAAAAACATTTATTTTTAAATTTGAAATTAATAATAAAGTATGCCAATGATAACAACATTATTGAATTAAACTTGTGACTTTTCTGACATTTTTATGGCTGTCTACACATGCCAGAATGGGTAGTGAAAAGAACCTCACCCTCATAAAAGTGAGTATTGGAGAATAAGGACACATAATATACAACTTAAAATGAGAAACATATTTAGTTGAGCCTAAAGATATATTATTACAGCCATCTTGGGGGAAATGGAATATATGATCCTGGTTAACTGATGAATTCAAAAGCTCGTATTCCATATGTTGGACACTCTCTAAGGTAAGAAATCATGTGAGGATGGGTTTACATAATTCAATTTCTTACATTCTAGTGAGAATGAAGGCTTAAATTTATGACTTGAGTTCACTGATACCATGTCAACCGTTATACACACCATGTGAACCCTTATACACACCATATGAACCCTTATACCATATCGTCATTATTACAACCATTAATAAAAACTTATTAAATAACATCACTTGTTAAAGATAATAAAATTGAACATAAATCAATAATAATATTAGATATATCAAGTAAAATGAAGTCATACCATCTTACTTCCTAAATGACCACCCACAACCATGATTAATGACCACAAAGCTCCCCTTTCGTCCAAATAAAAAGTGAAAACAAAAAAACATAGTTGCAGAAAACAACTTCATTTGTGTGAAGAATAATAATCTCATGATCCTCATGATATTTTAACCACAAAGTCATGATTTTAGAGATGAACTTGTATCCATGAAGACCTATGAGAAACATGATTCAATACATTCATTTTTTTGATTTTCCCATGCATTTTGGGGAACCCCAAATCAGTGAAAATGGTCATTGTGTTTTAAAAAGGTGATTTAATAACACATGTATGATGTCGAAAGAAGAATGATTAATGGTTATATTAGAAAAACTAATATTCACTAATATTGAGAATTTGACATTTTGTGAATTAGTTTCATGAATAAGGAAGAAGTACTAATTAGGGACCACATACTATTTTGCAAAGTTCAATAAGATACTCCATATGTTCTATTGTGAAAAGGATAAGTAAACAGCGTGTCATTTTATATATATATATATTTTTATAGAAACATGATACATACTTGTTATGTAATACACATTGTGTACAAAAATTAATATGAACAAGATCTTTATGTTTGACATGATCTTAATGAAAGGAGTGATTTTCATGAAATAATATCAATAAATATTACAAAGAATTTCTTATTAGTACATATACATGATGCTATAATATTTGAAGCATTAAGATTAAAAAAACTATGAATATTTAAAATTAGAACACAATAAAGAGACACCATGCCCTTATAAATGTAAATTTGTAATAAAAACATTAATTGGACATACACCGATATAGGGATTTGAGTACACAATTCTTGGAACAACCATAAAATTTTACAAAAACCCTAAAAATTGGGAATAACAAAATCGTTGAGAATAGAAGGATATGCTTGATAAGTGGTAGAACTATATCCTTGATAAAATATGGAAGGAGTCTAACCTGGTAGCTCCTGATCCGATGGAAGAGGTGGGGCTTCTGAAGTGCTTCTGCAAAGGAATCACTTCTGGAGACTAGCAGAAGGGTTCTGGAATTGTGGGAAGGCCGCTGCCTGGGTTTGGATAATTTGGGGGTTTTTCCCAACAGTTTTTAAAAACCACTGGGAAAACCCAATCTTTCCCAACAGTTTTATAAAACTGTTGGGAAAACTAATTTTTCCCCACTTTTCCTAACGGTTTGATGAAACCGTTGGGAAAAGTGTTTTTTTACCCATCTTTCCCAACAGTTTTATCAAACCATTGGGAAAAGTCACATGTCCCAGATCTTTACCAACGGTTTGCATAAACCGTTGGTAAAGATAACATATACCAACAGTTCAATGAACCGTTGGTATACAAGTGTTGGGAAAAGTCCGTTTTCCATTAGTGAAAACTATACATGACAAATAGAGTTTCATCCTTCAACTAATTTCTACCTCAAACTCAACTCTCACTAAAAAAGTTAATAGAATTCAAAAATATAAAATTTTTCTTAATCGTATAGGGTTCCAAAAATATTGAATTTATAATGCATTTTTCAGACTATATAAAAAAACATTATAAAAACTTGGACATCACGTAATCCAGTTTCCGGTGATTACCCTTTTCACCCTTCTGTTGCGGGTTCAAGTCTCACGACCTTACTGGACGCGAAGAGTTGTCGCATGACCTTTGGGTTGGTTGTACTTTTTATGACAATACAAAAATAATATTATTAAAATATTTAACCTTAAAAATAGTATCCAATGTCAAAATTAATCCATTTCAACCTTTAGTCTTACCAAAAATACTTCTGTCGAAACTCGCAGTCCAAAATTTATAAGGAAGTTAAACATAATGAAGATCTTTTTTTCCATGTAATAATATATGAATACCTTCATAATATTAAAACCTAAATGAAAAAAAGTACTACTGTAAAATTTTTATATATATCACATTCTTCTTATAACTAGAAAATAATTCTTGAATCCAAAAACACAAATATATTAATTATTCCACTTGAACTGTAGTAACAACATAAGCATGGACTTTCTCTCTTCTATTTTTCTGAGGTAAGTTTCCTTGTTGCTTAGGAAATTCATTTGCATAATGACTCATTTCTCTAAAATTATATAATTAAACATTGACAACCTCTTTCTTTCCCTTGTAGTCACAAGCCTGGTGACATTTTTCTCCACACTTATAACAAACTACCATTCCTTTTAGATAGGCACCTGGGTTCTTACTCCCACAATTATCACAGGGTGGAATTTCAAATCTTCCCTTTTTTCCTGTTTCCTTATTTCCTTTCCCAGAGTGTTCAACAGATCTCTTCTTCTCTTGCTTTGCTTTAATGTCGTACGACTTTGAGAATTCATTTTTCTGCCTTGATAGCACATGAGACAATATCTTCGTATGATGAGAAGGATTGTGAGACAAATTCTCGACAAAGAAATGGTTTTAACCCATCAAATAAATGATCAATATTACTTCTTGGGTTACATATATAATCTGTAGTATGCATTTCTAACCTTGTAAAGTTATCCTCATACTTTATGACATTCTCATCCTCATTTTACCTCAGACTCAGAAATTTCCTTTCCATATCTGCTCGATGGTCATGAGGATAGTATTTTTCTAAGAAAATATCTTTAAACTCCCTTCATTCCATACATTATACCTCTTCATCTTCCTTTTTGTTTTTAATTAATGACCACCATTTATCTACATCTCCTGTGAGGCGATAAACTACCATGAAAACTTTTTCCCTTTCGCTACTGCCCAAAGCATGAAATATTTTCTCTAAGGAACCTATCCATTACTCAGTTAAAAATGGATTTTTAGACCCATTTAATGTTGGAGGTTGTTTCCTCCTGAAGTGGTCTAACATTTATCCTCCATGTTGTGGATTTGGGTGCTCCATACGGGTAAGGTTATTATTAATAACCTGAGTGAGTTGTCCCAGTATAGTGATAAGATGATCAGAACTAGTTGCATCACCAGCTCCTCTAAAATTATCTTGAGTTGGAGGTAAGTACCTACATGTATTACGTTCATTGATATGATTTCCATTCCTTTCACTAGGTGCCATTTCTATACAATGGCATACAATAGATTAATTTTTGAATCGCAATATGTAATTCCAATCTTGAAAAACACTTAACATAAATTGAACAGTTTATGGATATAATCCATAATTATAAAAAATGTTTTCTTTGAGGAAGTATATACCCATAAATCCTTCATAATGGTTTGTAAAAATAATGTAAATTACCCTAAGCATATCCCTGAAGAGTCTCGTAACCAAGAGTGCATCAAGGCCCGTTGTCGTGTACAAGGATACCCCGTACCAAGCCCGAAACTCCTTGTCGGAGATTTCACTCCTATGTACATCTCTGCCAGAGCCTCTTCTACCTACTCGTATCTAGACAGGGATGTATTGCTTGGAAAACTCAAAAAATCTCTACATTGCCAAAATTCTAGGAAGTTCTTCTATACTTATCCTCAATGTATATCTTAGGGTAATGTGATCTAATCAGTGTTTATCTAAATCTGGTTTCCAAGGTTTGTACTAAACTTTCTATGATACCAACTATAACGCCCCAAACTTAGTTACCAAGAGTCAGTGTAATATTACATTACATTGTAATGATTACAATAATTCAAGTCCCAAAGGACCGATCTGTTTAACCATCTTGGAAAATAAATTATATACGTGAACGTTACAATATACCTTAGAAAATAAAACACAACATAAATGATACTTTGAGAATACCATTAATCCCGCAGCTTAAATCTTCTTATACGTCATAATTCACTTCTTGGAATCCTAGTAAAATAAAAAATAAGAAATGTGTGAGTTTAAACGCTCAGTAAGGGTAAGCAATACAATGGATGGTAACATAAACATTATCCTTGGTGAATAATTTAAAACACATTCCTTTAGAAATAATAAACATGAACACTTTATTGAAGGAATATGAGATGAGTAAATAATTCCATAATAAAAAATAGTCATGGGTATTCTACTAGTAGAATAACCACAAGAACCATAAATAATATTTTCATAATGAGGGAATGTTTAATGGCAGACATTCTGTAACATCTTGTCAAGACCTCAACCAAGAAATCTAAAAACGATTTAGGCCTCGGCCAAAACCATATATCAAATTGGAAAACGTCTTGTCCAATTCCTCATATAATTGTCTCATGAGACCTACTGATCCACCGAGGAGCTATATCGGTCTCAACCTGTTACTTACTAAGTCCAATACATTCCTCATATGAAAAGGTTTAAACATAACATAAACATTCATATTAAAACTAGCGTACGAAATGCCAATAATTTAACCATAAACCACGAATGGTATAAAATAACACATACATAGGCAAAAATATCACAAAACCTTAAATACCATATAGAAGATTTGTATCATTATAAATCACCCATGATCAAGAATAATATCCCGTAAAGGATGTTGACATAGTTGAAAATGATCAGAAAAATCTTTGAGCGAAATATCCCTTTTTTCATGAAATCATTTAAAAGTCGCATAATTTATAAAGGAAGTCATTTAAAAGATAGTTTTGAATAAAAGTGTACCTTACCACTTTGAAACTTTTGAAAAGAATTATCATTTCAAAACATTCATGTCCAAATAAATAAATCCTTAAAATCATTTTGAAAACATGGACATTACTTAAAAGGATTTAAAAAGATAAATCTTTAAAACATTTAAATGATGACCTAGTTAAATAGACCATCGCATAGAACCTTAAAACATTCCTTTTGAATTTTTTTATTAAATATAGGTATTGATGATAAATATTTCCCAGTAAGTACATACACATTAACAATCTCGGATAATAATGAGATTGAAAAAATAACCCTTACCTTGCACTTTCCATCGGTCCAGGGTACAGTTAACCTCTGGTATAATGACCATAGTATGTTATTAAATTATACCAGAACCATATTCATATTTATAATATCATACATGATTCATTTATTACTTTATACTACCCATTTAATAATGATTTCCATGTTAAATTAACATTTCGGGTAATAATCACTGTCTTTATCATACGTGTTTTAACTTGTTATTCTTGATCGTATCATTTAGATAATGATTTAAGTACTTAAAGAATATAAACATTGATTTATATATCATATATATATATATATATATATTTAGAATATAAATATTTATAATATATAGATATATGAAATTGGAGACATCGTTTATGGAGACGGTAGGCTGTATGTACGCATAAATGCTGTTTCTGTTTTTATATCGTATTGAACGGAAGTAAGTGAATAAGATATATGTAAGTACATAAATACATAAAAACAAACAAACAGACATATATATATATATATAAATATATATATATCGCATGTAGCATTATTATGTCTTATATTACATACTTATTAATAATATATATTTTTATAATCATTGTTGAATGGTGAACGTGGAAATGAATCTAATCGCGTTGTGGAGACGGTAATCCGTACGTATGCACGAGAGAAAATATCATTATATTGATGGTTAAATAATTTTTTATTGGATGGTATATAATATATAAATAATCATTAAAATTTTATATTTATTATTTAATTCAGTAATACACATTATTATACCCAAAAAAATAATGAAGTGTTTGAATAACAAACTACACCACGACATGGAGATGGTAAGCCGTACATACACACGCATGGTGACATTATTATTCATAGGATGGATAGAATAATGAATATGGTTGTAACATATTTATAATAACATCGTAGTATGTAGAAGTTACTAGAGTTAATATTTTGGTATGAAAATAACAAAGAAAAAGAAAGTGGAAGAAGGAAATAACTTGGAAAGAGGTGATAAAATAATTACCTCTTCTTTGGGTGTTTACATTTGATTTGAACAAAAGGTATCTTTAGATTTGATTTCTATTCAAGGGAAGGACTATAGGTTTAGGTGAGGGAAGTTTGGAGGATATTTGGGCAGAGTTTGGTCGATCCAAATGGCTTTGGAGGTGTTATTTTAAGAGAAGGGGAAGTAACCTTTTATAAGAGAGGTGATGGTCACTTTAGGAAAAGCTTGAAATATTATTTTATTATAAAATGATTTTTGGTTTTTAATTGCTCAAAATTGATTTATTTCGAAGCTAAGGTGGTGATGGGTGGAAATAATCTCAAACAATAGGTTTTATAGAAGTTTAGGTCGGCATATTATCCCTATCTTCTAGTTTTAACTCTAAGTTAAAAAGTTTAACTTTTACAATGTCCTCTTGTATTATTATAATAAATTGATAATAAACATACTATAAAATGCCTAGAAAGCCCCAAGTGGATCATTAATGTAATATTAATCATTATATGATTCTTTTGGCCAAGCCTTATATTTTTAGGAATATTATATCATTTAATAATATAATATTTGTTTAAAAAAACTAATTTATTTCAATTTTGACACTATTTAGTATTTGGTTTTTGTGAGTCACCACAACTTGATTACTTAGAAAAAATACATTTAATAGACCCTAACCTGTAATATCCACCTAGAAAATTCGTGTATATCATCAAAACTTTAAAATTATATTTATTTTAATATTTATAATATCAATTATTTTAATATTTCATTAAGAAGGTAATTACTGCATCATCATTGTGTTATAAATAAATTTAATTATTTAATATATAAAAATTATAAATAAAATACCATTATGTAGGAAATATTTATATCTTTCTTATGAATATTTATAGTCTAATTTATATTGTGTATAACCCTATATTAAAAATGGTTTAGTTATTAAACTTTAAATTTTACACTTTTAACTCTTCTTTAAATAAAATAATAATAAATGTCCTAATCTAATCCAAGTAGACCAAAAGGATCATATTTTATTCCTCAGGTTGTTTTCAGTCGATTTAAACTTATCCAATAGAATTATAACATGTGTTAGGGTAATTCTAATTTCATTTTTACCTTTAATTACCCTATTTACTTTTAACCGTGGTAAATAAAAGTCAAAATTTATTGTTCACCAAAAATTGTTATCATCTTATTGAACCACATTTTACTTACTAATATTAACTATTGTACTCAGATTTATTAAATTCAACTCATAGAAGCGGTAAATTTATGTTTTATGCAAATTTTCAAATGCTCCTAGAAGGTCGGTAAAAGACGGTAAAAAGCTCAATAAAATTTTATATATCTAATGTTATTATAAAATGACTCCAATGAATTACATTGAATATATATAGGTATTATGTATCTATTTTGACCTAAACTAAATTAAAATAAAATAACTAATTATTTAAACAAAAAGTTGGGTTTTTACAATAACACAATGTTTTTCACTATTCATCAAAAATTGAATGTTTTCAGAAAAATAACAAAAATTCACCAGAAGATAATTTTGATATTTTGAATTCAAAAATTAATTCTATTTTACCAAATTGAAAACATAGAAGTTTCACTAATTATTTAAAATTAATTCCCGTTGTCAAAACCAAAAATCAGGTTTTTAAAAAGTTAAAACTATCAAAAGATTGACATGTGTTTATGTCAAATTTAAATGTAAAATTACTTATAATGACCTAAATTGTATTAAATGATAAAAATATAATATAATTATACTTCAAAACCATTAAAATACATAATTTAACACAATAAATTATTTTGATTAAAAAATTTGTTTTCAATTAAAACATATTATTTTTCACAATTCGTCAAAATATTAAAGTTATCAGAAAAGTACCAAAAATTTATACAAACAATTTTTTTGTCCCGCTTCTAAAGGAGAATTTAATTCCATTAAATAGAATGTATAAAAGTGTAAAATATTGGTTTTAAAAAGGGTTCTCCCTTAAAAGGCAGTAAAATTTCTTTTTAAAAAAAATACTTCTTTTATTTTAAAAAATGAATTTGTTCTTATATTATATCTAAGAAACACATAATATGGATGCTAAAATAATATACAGTATATAAAATTTAAAATTTAGTTAATACTATTCATAACCGCTTTTTGAACGGCTAGTTTGGTAAGTTGTGGTGAGCTCGAACTCGATGTTTCATTTAGCACAAACTGTTGAATTACTTTAATGAGATGACGTACTATGAAATCTTGGGTTGTTAAATTCGAGCCCTAATTGAAAATACATGGAATAAGGAATGAGATTCAAACTAGCTCTGAGATCCCAAAGGGCTTTGACAACTTTGTTCTCTCCTAACTCAACATTGCTGTATGGACATCCTGGATCTTTAATCTTTGCTGGAAGGGTTCCTTGGATTGTTGTGATAACATTTACTACCAGAAGGACTTGGTTCTTATGTGAGAATTTCCTTTTAAATGTGCATAGGTCCTTATGGTATTTTGAGTATGCACGAATGGTTTTAATGGCCTTGAGGAGTGGAATGTTCAACTTGACTTGTGAGAATATTTCTATAAATGTTTCACTCAATTCAAGCTTGGTTCCCCCGTCATGCATTAAGGGAAGGGAGATTGTTGTTTGATTGTTTGGTGTGGTTGAAGTTCCGTGACATTCTCATTTTGTTTATCAGAATATGTGGTTTTTTCTTCATCATTTTAATGAGTTTTTTAAGATTTTAATGGTTATGTAATGGCCTTTTCAAGTTTCAAAATGGATTTCCCACTTCTTAAAATAGTCACTACTATGAGTTGTTCATGAGAGGTTTGTGGGTAACTGGATTCTCCCCTTAAAGTAGAGGATGTTACCTCCTGAGTAGGAATGGGTGCCTTCTCAGTTTTAATGGTTTTCAGTTCATGTTTAAGGTATGAGACTTATAATTTCATTTTCTCTATTTGTTTACACAACTACTCATGGATTAGAAGAGGGATAGATTTAGTAGGGGCTTGTGCTAGTGGTTTTATCCCCGAAGGATACTTTGGTTGTTGGATTGGTTGCAACATGGATTGCTGGATGGGTTGTTGGTACTAGACAAGAGGAAGTTGGTATTTGTCTAGTTTTGGTTGGAATTGTTTATGGTTTTGTAAATTTTGTATAGTGTAGGGTTTTGGTCCTTGTGGTTAGATAGGTTGTTGGTTATCTTTCTAGCAGATGCCTGTGTGGTCATTATACCTTGGGTTGAATATGTTTTGGTATGGGAGATTTTGGATTTTAGGGCATTGAATTAATCAGGTGGTCCTCTTAGAAGAACATGCTTGATGGATATAATTGTTGGGCAGTTGTCCGTTTTGTGGTCATGTTTGTCACAAATTGTGCAAACAAGGTCTACAGTTTTGATTTCATAGATTTTCCTAAGGTCTATCTCTTCAACCTTCCTAGTCAGTGTTGTGAGTTTAGCCCTAAGGCTTTCCTCTTCATTAATTTTATGCATTCCAGTAGTTCTTTGTGACTCTTCAGAATAAGGTGATGTTCCCCATGTTTGGTTTTGTTCAGCAAGGCTTTCTGGATACTCATAAGCATCATTTGGGACTTTGTTTTTAAAGGTCCCATCACACATCATGTTAATGAATTTTTTATTTCTCGGGCCCAAACATCCATAGAAAATTCTCACATTTTCAGGAATTGAAAAACCATGGAGTGGAACCATGTTTAGGGTGTCTTTTAACCTTTCCCATGTTTCATAGAATGACTCTCCCTATTTAAAAAAAAATTGGATGCTCTTTTTAAGTGCAATTGTTTTGTGGTGGGGAATGTATTTTTGTAGAATTATCTTTGCAATTAGTCCCAGAAGTGGATTGATGTAGGTATCATATTGTTTAACCCATTATTTTCTCTATCCTTAAGTGAGAAAGGAAAGATCCACATATTAGCTAACTCAAGTTTATATAGTGGGAACATGGTTTCAACAATGTCATTGAACTCTTTGAGATGGAGGTATGACATTTATGAATCCATCCCATGGAAGGTTGGAAGGTGGTTTAGGACATGAGGTTTGAAAACATAGTGGGATTATCCTAGGGTATCATTCCTAATGTAAGAGGGTCCATTGTTCTAGGTAGGTGTGAGGTAGTCATTCATGCTTTGATCGACTGCATTCCCCAAGTTTGGGGCTGCCTCATTTGGATTTCCATTTTGGTTCCCACCCAAGTTTATGAGTTTTTTTTCTTTGAAGATCTTCCATTGAAATGGGATAAATTTTTGACTCCAGTTTATTAGAAAGATTAAGTTCAAATGAAAAGAGTTCCCTTTGTGTACTTGACTCTCCAACCCCAGGACTATCCACCCTAACTAGACGGTTGGATTGATCACGGGTCTAGGAGGACATGTGGAAAAAGAAAAAAATGAGAAAGGGAAAAGAGAAGAGAATTTGGATGAAAATATAAGAAATGGGGGAGAATAGAATAGGGGTTTAGATGACTTACTTGGGTCCCCGGAAATGGAACCAAAATTTGGTCTCGCCCAAATGTACCCAAGTTTTTAGGGTTAATCAGTAAAATGTAGAGTAGCTTGGGTTGTCAATTACTCAGAGACCTAAGAAGAAACCTATAGACACGCACATTCTATGGACTGATTTTTGATATTAAGTGGCCATACTTGGGTTTATTTTATATAGATTTAAGTTAATAGTATGTGACTTTGTGAAATCAAATTATGAGAAGGGTTGATCCTAGGTTATTATAAGGGGTGGATTGGATGAAATTGTTTTTTAAGAATTTCAATTTCTTATATTTGAGATGAGTTTATTCAATAAGATCAAATAATAACATCACCTACTTGTTTTATACCTACATGAAATAATACTAATAACATATACACCTGGAGGATCAAATTTATAAGCACTCCAAGGTACATGTTTGTATTAGCACATGAAGTATGTGACCTTAAAATTCAACAAGGATCTAGAAGTTTTAAAATCATCAAATAAAAATATCAATTAAGAGAACTGATTAGACATTAATGGGGTGATAAATGACATCCAATCCATCCCCTTTACACTCCCCTGGATCAACCCATAAGTGGGTTAGCCCTCCCTTGATGTTTTGGTTTCAATGGAAGTGGGAAGTAGACTCAAGAGGGTGAATTGAAGAAGTAGAAAAAACAATAAAAAGAAAAAAATCACTCCACCATTGTGTGAATAATTTCAAAAGGTTTGTTATGAATAAATTCAGAACATAAAGAAATGTTATCAATGTGATAATAATAAGAACATAATAATAGAAGATGACGAATTTTTATTGAAAACTAAGGCGATTCAAACAACTTACAAATAAAGAAGAATATTACAAAGGAAAAGTGGCTGCATAAAACTATAATGAATGAAAGAATAAAAGATAAATAAATACTCTAATACCACTAACTTAAATTGTAATTTTTAAGAGACTTGGGCCGATCCTCCAATAGTGAAATTCATCCCACTTGATTATGGTAGGCTTAGGGTGGTGGAAAACTTGTGGAACTTAGACTTTTCCACTCTTGACCCGAGGTGGCATCCTGCTTGAATCCACCGAACAGAAGTGCCTAAATGAGCTTCTAGATGCCGAATTATAGTGGTCCATTTAAGAATAAAATGAATCTACGGATGTCTACTAACCATCTGTAAAGGTTCATCCCAAAAGAGTACATGGTTTATAAGATATGTGTAAAATGGTGGGCTGTTTTCATGGGCCTTAGAATCAAGCCCTGAATTGTATCTCAAAATTGGGCCGCCTGTAACACCATTCAAAAATCAAAATTAGCCTTTTACATTTTGTAATGAAATGTTACCCATGATGTACTTTATATTCAGTTAAAGTTTTAGAATCATTGGGCTTGGATCCTGGCTTCTACAGTTTTGTTATTGGGATGTTTCCCAGTTTACTTTTTCCAGAATGTGTTTCCATGAAAGCCCATTTTGGTGGTCTTCCAATGTGAATCTTCCAATACTCTAGAAGTATGAATTGTTACCAATGTAATGAGAAACATTAAAATTAAATTTGAAAATAAAAAAAATACCATTTTTTATTTTAGGAGGTGTTCAAAAATTTACCATGTAATAGTGCATCTTAAGAGGGAATTTCAAACATAATATGAATCAATGCTCAAAGTGTAAAATTTACTAAAATGGTGTTTATGAATAATAAATAACATGAATATTTTACATATTAACAATTAATATTATCCTCATTAAGTGGATAATCAGACATGGAGTTGTTTTTATATATATACATGGAGAAAAAACCAAAGATATGCACAGAACATAGGTGGAATGTTGTAAACTCTAGGCCAAACTAGGTTAAGTAGTTTTTACCATTAGGGTAAATGGTTTGTTTATTGTTAATTAAATAAACAAGCCACTATTTAAAAATCATAATCATTCCAAAATTTATTAATTTTATTTTTATTTGAAACATAATTTATTTTATATATTCAAGACCATAATCAAGTAAATAAATCGAACAATATAAAAAGATGGAATTAAAATTAAAGGATTATGTGTAAATATTCTATCAAGTGCCTAGTTAATTAATTAAGTGAAATACACTTAACATTAACATGTCATGTAAATATATTAACTAATAAAATTTATGAATAATAATCAAAATCCATTAAATTAGTATTATTTATTTATCCCTCCATCGTTTGGATTAAGATGGAACCATAGTTAACGTGTCAGTTTGACCTCTATTGTGGGAACTTTTAATTATTGGGATTTATTAACTAAGATAGTTGGTTTAACTAACAAATTTTTTATAGAGTTTAATAGACATTTCTTTTCTAATAAAAATTTAGCTATAAGTGTTGAGGAAATCTGAGTCAGAATTTCTAGATTGGGGAGTCCACTCAATTGATCAAGGAATTGCAGGTTTTTTTTGTAAGGCCGCATACCTAAATACTTTATTATTATATTCATGTACTATGTTTTTATTATAAGAATATAAATATAGATAGCTGACACTGGAATTCCCAAACTATAGGATAATCTATGTTCTATGGTGATGGTTGTTGAGACTTGATAAAATAGTGGGGTACTTATAGATTTAATTAAATTATTTTGTCTCACTTATTTTGTAATAAAGTAAAGTACTAATTATCTATTTTAATTATTATATAAAAATATTAATCAAAACTAAATAGAATACCATTTTTATTCCATACATTAGGGAACATACTCATAGGCAAAAATTTTCTAATATGGCATAGATTCGTTACTCTACTTTACCATTAAATAATTTCAACCTTCTTTCAAAATTATCTAATCCTAAATATTTTAGTACCAAGTGGAAGTGAAAATGGATTCCTATATAAAATATATGGAGGGTGATTTCTTCATGAAATCTTGTCTTATATCTCTTTAGTATAAGAAATATTTGTATAAAGATAAATGATATTCTCCCTATATTATTCTAGTATAAGCTAGAATAGGGGTGTTTAGATTATAATCATGTCTCTGTTTTATAATAAATTTTTAAAGTTAAACTTCCATTTGGATAAGATATTATCCATAATCTAATGTTATAATTCTTACAAGAAAGGTTTTACCTTTTCATCCAAGCGAGGATGATCAAGATGAAGAAAATTTTAAAAAATCCTTTTCATCTATACTTCTCCCAAAAAATATGGTTTGGTCGAAACTTACTTTATAACTCATTATGGTGAAAAGAATAAAATATATGGTTGAAAATACAATTGAATTTTAAAAACAATGGTGTGATTACAATTTATTTTTTAGAGACATATGGTTTAAAAGGAGAAAAATAAATAAGTCGCTATTTACTTATCAGGTGGAAGGAAATAATTATTGGAAGAATTGTAATAAATTAAAGTAGAAGTATTTATAAACCTTCGGATCATTCATCATTTAATATAATATTTCTATTATACTTTTTAGACAATACAAACAAAATATTTTATTTATATTTTCATTCTATAATGAATAAATTTAATAAATCTTATAAAAAGTAAGGTAAATTCCTTAAGGGGATGAGAAATGGTGATTCCTATCTCAGTTGTGAGAAGACACAACTTCTAAAATTAAAGAATTGATTTATTCAAGTTTTCAATGTTTATCACCCAAATATTTATCTGAGTGTATTTCTAGACATAATAAGACATTATTTCATATTTGAATTAAATGTTTCTATGGTACTTCATACGAAACCAATGGTTAAGTAACTCTTAAATCACATATTTCCATTGCAATAAATAATGAATATAAAATATAATACTCTTACTTGATTATGAAAAGATAATTATTTATCTTATAAAACTAAAATAAGTTTACTTGTTTATACCCATAAAAGTGTTTTAGTCACTATTAAAATGTGTTACTAGGAACACAAAAAAAATTATTATTTTGTTTTAGATAATTTGTTTTTGAAATAAAGGTACTACAAAAATATTTTAGATTTAGTTCAATAAGTTCACCGAAACTATTCAAAAGATATAGGAGAATTCATAGACTTCATGATATTCCTTTAATTTATTTATAAATTTTCAATGAAGTAAATGGGTGAATTTGGTAAATATCAAGGAACTTGTGATATGTCTTATCAGAGATCAAATTATCCAAGTAATCATTATTTATTCATGTTTAGTGAAGGTTTTACCAAACTCAATTTTCCTTACATACTTATATATAGTGATGTTAGTAAAAGGAAGATCAATAATGAGTCCTATATATATTTTAAATATTTCATAATTTCTTTGAAGACATGTTTTTAAAAAATTAGATAAATTAATAACAATAAGTTAACAATATTGACTAATGAACATCAAATAAATTTGAATATGATAAGAATATATTAGGACAAAACCATAAGTGTTTATTGAAAACCATTTTTTAAAAGATGGATTTAGATATATATTAATATGAAACACTATTTTCATCTTAGTTAATAATCATATATCCCCTAAGGATATTAATGTCTAGTCAAGAATGATAGTGTTTACAAAAAGGAAACCTATCTATTTAAGTATAGTGGGATAAAATGAAACTTTTATGGGTTTAGGCTATAAATGAACATGAGTTGGGATAGGAATTCTATATTCCACTATGCTCAGTAGGAGTAGTAGTTCTAGAGGTACTAACTATGTTGGAATTCAAAACTAAAGAGTTGGTTTATCTTCAACATAGTGGGAGATATATATATTATTATTTAACAATAAATATTCCAACAAGGTATCAGCAAATTGAATCTTTCTAATGTTAAAAAGTGTGTATGGATTAAATTTTTGGATTCTGTTTTTCAATATTCAAGGACTTTATATTTTGAATATTTCCAAGACTTGATATTTCTAGTGAGTATTTAAGAGAAACCAGACATGGATGGTACAATCTAGTACCAATAAAGCATAATTTATTATTCAAAGGTTAATTCCATGATAAAACTTATACACATATCATAATGAATAAAATACTTTTCAATTGTACTTGTTAGATCATGATTTTATAATAATTATTTTAGGATATTAATTGTTAAGACCACCTAATTCGGAGGAAACCTTATAGAAGATGTCTATATGATGTGGAAAAAAGGAGAACCTTTGGTCTATGACTATATGGAATAACTTGAAAGGATAAGTGAAATCAATAAATTCTAATAAGTTATATAGATATCATAAATTCATTTATGGACAAATAATTCATAATGATCATAAAATTTTCATTTGGAAATGAAGGAATTCCACGTTTCTTTAACAAGTTAGTGCGATCAATATAAGCTTTCAATATAGTTATATTGATAACATATTGAAAATAAATATTATTTATTAATATTTATTAAGAATAAAGAATGAATTTCTTTAATAATGAATTAATTCAAAAACCTTTTTCTATGGAAAAATATCTTTATAAATTGATATATGGGTTTACTAAATCTATATATAGTAAACATATTGAAAAATTATTGAAAAATATGAGTTGAAATAATTCAAGACCGAATTTTGTTTTGTCATATAATCTTCCCGGAAGAACATGCTTGGTTATAGGAAGAGATCATTGAGATTGAAAGGATTTCACAAGCTCAAGTTCGTATAATTTATCTCATATTCCATGATATGAACTAAAATTTGATATTATTGATGCATGATGCATAATATATGAATATCAAATAAATCCAATAGAACTGCATTGAATTACAGTTAGAACTATCCAATAGTAATTAAAAATTAGAACTGTATGAGTTTTGGGTGTCTAGAAAATTGTAATAACAAGTTATCAAGGTAATTGAAAACTTTTCTTTATTTGTTTCAATTTGACCAAGTATCATAGTAAGGATAAGGTAATATGAAATAAAAATTATTACAACTTGTGGCTATTATATATATTATAATCGAGTATGTTGTGGTATCTGGTGGACCATAAGAAGAGGTTTAGAAACATTCTATTCCTATTTAGGGTTATAACAAAATTAAAAGTTTTATCATTATTAGGATAATATTTGACAATGTACTTAACCAACATGTCAAGTTTCTAAAATGGGTACAAGAGGTGGATACACATCAATATCAATACTTGAGGGATTTTCTTAAGCTATTCTTATTATTGTAATCAAATTATCTACACAATCATTTGGATTCACCAACCCTAGCCACATAATCATGGTTGGGCCAATAGATATATCCATACTCATTAGAAGTATATTTAACATGTGAGAAGTAACCACCCATTAGTATCTTTCTCTAGTGTAAGTGGGATTCCGTTGGAGTTTGTGCCCTAGAACTAAGTACTTTATACTTTAGATTGCCTTTTTTATTCATGGATTTTAATGTTAATAAGTACCGTACCACATATTGATTATTATTCCATGTAACATTAATGTGATAATTTTATAGAATATTTATCACATTGAAAAGGTCATATCAGTTCCCTGGTATTATGAGAACCTTGAAATTCCATGATAAAATTCTCATGTATTATTCTATGATCAAGTGAGATTATATTATGGGACACATAGTATGTTGTACTTAAGGTGTGATTACTCATACGTAGATTAGACTTTGTATCCCAAATTTTAAACTTTATAACATCCCAGGTGAGAGATTTTGAGAATAGGCCAACCAAAAGGAAATCTAAATGTTCCTGTGTCGTGGATATTCCAATCTGTGAGCAAGTATAATGATATTTAGACATTAAGATTTTTATTAAAACATGTAAAGACTCAATCAATTTTAGGTACTTCCATAAACAATGAAGAAATGTTATCCTAGTGAAGTTCAGTATGTTGGGTTCTTCACTAATGACATATTATTAATGAATAAGTCAAATAATTGTTTTCCATTTCATATTTATGGAAATTGATATCTTGTCCCTTTGATTGAAATGGAATCATCATATTAAATTCCATGTGCATGGTGTATTGATGAGTTTATTTGAAATAGTCAAAGAAAGGTGTATCAGGAATAGAGGTTGATGATACAGGTGCAAAACCTACTTGATGAGATATTCAAATAGAGAGATTATATTGCATAGTGAGAATTCATATGTTGTTGTTGTTGTTATAACATATCCTCTTTCACTATGGGTGTGTTGACTTTTTTATAGATACTAATCTTGAACTTGAGGCAGTCCCCCCTAATTCCATTGAGGAAGAGGCCTATTGGCTCACACAAAATGTGTTTCCTTTGATCTCTGTTAAATATTATATTTAACAGTTGAAAAAATATGATTTTATAGATATATAAGTAATATTTATTCAGGATTTATTAAATGATCACTAATATTAAATAATTATTTTTTCTCAAGGTAATTATTTAATTATAAAAATCTATAATATTTATTTATCTATTATAATACACAAGGAAATAATAATTATTTATTCCTCTGTATATAATTTATTAAGTTATGTTAATATCAAAATAAATATTTTATTCTCCAAATTTTGAATATAATATTAATTAATTTATTGTATATATAATATTTATCCCCTCTTATTCCCAAGGAAATAATTAATTATTTATTAATAAATAATTTATTTAATTATGTGAATATTAAAATAAATATTTTATTCTATAAAACATGAAAAAAATATTTATTTATGAATTCAATAAAAGACAAGGAGAATTAGAAGACCCTGTTATTGGTATGATGATTAGTATTTATTTACCAGACTGTAAATAATAGTTTTCATTGCACGAATTAGCATACGACATGGAATAAAATAATTATAATATAATTTTATAGTTTACTAGGTAACTTTTTGGTTTATCATATTATTAAGGGACTTTGTACAATTAATTTATATAAAACTCTACCCTTGGGTTTATAAATAGACAATTATGATAATTGAGAGGGGCTGGTCACTACGCACAACATTCTACTCCCTTGAGAATTATTTCTCTATTAGAATGAATCTAGGGTTTTCTCTTAAGCTCGATGTATTCTCTATTCCTCCTGTCATTCCCCTTAATACATAGAGATCAAAAGAGGTTCCTTCAAACATGTAGGAATGTGTTGCAAGTAAGGGAGAAAAACAAGATGACCAGTACTACTATACCAACACCTAATGTCCCATCTATGAAATTTTGAGATGAAAGAAGTATATGTAGAACATGGCTAGAGGGGATCTACTTTGGGTCCTCATTAATGCGATGAAAATACAATGAAATAGATTTTGGAGGATTGACACTTATATAAAAGAAAAACTCAAGAATGAGGTTTTTATTCATGTTACTAAGTTAATTATAAATTAACATTGAAAAAGATCAACAATTTTGGTTCTGGAAAAATATTTCAATATTATTTTTGAAAAATGTTCATTGGTGACGACATTCATCATCATGTACATTAAAAATAATCCATTAAATCTAACAAAAGAAAAGTTGTCCATAGGCCCACTAGGTTCTTCCACTGCATCTAGAACCATCAGTATCTATGTAGTTGTATGTAGTATGCATACAATATGCATACATTATTTGAGATTTAATACACTAATATTCATAAAATATGCATACATTTTTGTAAATTACACACCTATACCAATAAAATATTCTATATGTGGTATATAATTGAAAACTCGGATGCCTCCCATGCTGATTGAAAAATCACACTATATGAAATTCCTCTATGGATACATTGTATATTTTTTAAAAATACATTATACATGAATTATTTATACCATATAAATGTAGTATAGTATTCCTCTCATACCTCTAAAAGATTAATTAATTGAATACAATATGCATCAATTGGGCATTGAATGCATACATTTTTTGAAATTACATGAACCTATATTCATACACCGTGCATAAATTTTCTACAATTACATACAATATTTGCTACAATTTCATTTTTCAATAATAATTTTATCTTTCATTTATCTTTTTTTATTGCATATTCCCATTTTTTTATAAACAGAAGTTATTTTGATCAGTCTCACAAGCTACTACGTCTTTCTCAAATGCATGGGTTGGGGATACTAGTTATTAAAAATTGGTTGAATTATAATAATATATATATATATATATATAAATGTATGCTATTGTTTTAAAAAACACAAACAGAAACACACACACACACAATGGTGTCACCCACTTATATATTTAATCCACAAGGAGATGGATTTTTATTTTTAGGATATAACCTATTCACCTATGTAATATAGCGAAGATGGAATAAATTTTATTCCTTTTTTTTCGGTTCATGATGATTCTTACTATGTTGTAACAAATAGTGTATGAAATCTTAGACAATGTTGGCATGATGTATGCATACATGTGCATGAAATTTCAAACACTATATACATAAAGTACCTAATTGATACATACCGTATAAAATAAATTACTCTGGAAGAGGCATTAAGGGAATACCAAACTGTATAAATATGGAATGCATAATTCATGAATACTATAATTGAATAAAATATACAATTTATTAATTGTGTAATTTTATATAGAATTAATCTACAAGAGGCATGGGAGGTATGAGAGTTTGTAATTTCATACTTCATACAAAATACTGTATGTGTATAGGTGTTTAATTTCGAACAATGTTTTCATACTTATGCATACAAGTGTATGTACTTTCAAATTATTTATTCATATTGTATACATATTGTATGAATACAATATACACATATATACATACAATATAAAATATATTTATACTGAAATAGTACACAACATAAATCTAGAAGAGGTATGTGAGTATTCAATTTCACACTAAGGACATCATAGAGATAATGGTTATCCATGACATATATAAAGATAACCAAATTAAATGCTAAAGAATACATGAAAAATAAATAAAATAAAAAAATTAATTTCATACAGTGATACATGTTAGGAAATATTCTAAAAAAAAGGTTATTATTCAATTTCCTAACTATGCAACATGTTAGGTATACTTCCACACATGCTTCCATAAAAAAGGATATATGCGTTAAATTAAAAAACTAATTTAATGACTATACATATAAAATTTTCATTTCATTAGGACAATAATATATAGAAAAAAAAGGCACAGTATGTGAAATAGATTCTCTATCTGGTCTGAAGTGAGGATGTCTCAACCGAGCTACTATAGTTCACTGAGTAACAACTCTGACTGGCAAGAGGACTATGATGGATGTAACCAACTAGACTATAAAATTTGATGCATGACTTTATTATTTTAATTTTTAGTTTTTTAATTTCATTTTTGGGGTTTTTTGACTTTTTATCAAGGGAATGATTGCATCATTTGAGAATATCCTGTTTTTTTTCGTTACTTTTGTTTTTTGTTTTTAATGTAGGTTCTTCAAACTCATCCAGCTTCAGAAAATTTTTAATATAGAGATAATAATAAATAGAGAAAAGTATTTATTTCACTTATCATGTATAGAAATAGGTTAATAAAAGTACAATTTCATAAATAGTAGACAATCACATCATTCAAGGCTTTAAAAATAAGTGACTAGTGAATGTTACCCAAGAATACATAGAGGACAATCAATTCAAATGAGTTTATCTAATTAGATTTTTAATGATAAAATAGATCAGTTTAAGACAATAATTTCTACCAACATGGTGAATTTAGAATTTCACTACCTACTTTAGTATGGATTATATCAATTCTTGTAAGGATAAAAATAATTTCAATGAAATATGAAAAAAAAGAAAAAGAAATAAGAAGAAACAATTAGCTTAAAATGAAACTCTAACATTTAAATTTCATTTAATGTAGAGTTTATTCAAATAATTTATCCATAAGCAAAAATTCATCATTTATCGATCATGATAAACTAATGGTCTCATTCTAATCAAGTGGAATTTTATGGTAGACTTGTATGAAACATAAATATTGGTTATAATTTCTGGTTAAGTTTTCTAGTGTTGATAGAATTCAATTGTTGTTTCTTCTATTATATAGAAACTTGAACATTGTTAAACTAAATAGAGGTTTAGATTAAAAATAGATGAAGTTAAAGGAAAAAACAATATATAATTTCATTGAAATAAAAAATTAATAAGAACATTCTAATTTATTGTTCCTTATTAGAGTGAATAAGGACATTAAAGAATAAAATGCATCACATAATCTAGGCCAATATAGTGTGAATTTTTTATATTATATATACAAGAATATATTGAAAGTCTTAAATAATGATAGTGAATAGGTGTAAAATATTTTTAAGGTTTAAAAATATATTTAATAATCTATTAACATAATTTATAATTCATATTAATGAAAACTTAAAATGTGACTTCATAACACAATTCATAAAATTCCCGATGCATGATGTGTATAAAAATATTGTATGTGTATAAGTGTGTCAAATTAAAAAATATATGTATACCGGTGTATGTAATTTTAGACAATTTGTGTATATTATATGCATATAGTATGTATATTTCTTACACACATATATATACAACACATACTGTATGCATACTGCATATTGCAAACAACATGAATATAGAAGAGGAAAGGGAGTATTCAATTTCTCTTTGAGGATATCCTAGAGATAAAGTCTAACAATGGAATCATGGAATGTTAACATAATCAAATTCAATTCAAAATAAAGTATGAAAAATTAATAAAAATTAGAAAATATTGAATATCTTCTATTCCACATGTTAGGTATTCTTCCAAAAAGAAAAGGATTGTATTAAAATTTCTAAAAAATTAATATCCTTGGTATACTACTAGGTATGTTTCTAGAAAAATTGATTCATGTGTCATATTAAAAAAAGTAGTGTAACAACTATCCATTCATATTAATCATTTCATTGAAACATGAATATATATCACAAAATATATATATAAAAAAATTTACATAGTAGTAAAAATAACTCCGCTCAAATTTAATACAAAGGAAAAAATAAATAGAGAAAAATATTTATTTCACTTATGTCCAATGATAATAGGTTGAGAAAAATAATTTCACCTAAAGAGTGAACAATCACATCCACTAAATATTCAAAAATAATTTACCTATAGCTTATATATAAGGATATTGAGAGGATAATCACGTCCTTAAACTCTTCACTACCTAGTCAAATCAATTTATCTCATTTTCTTTATAATGATCAAATAGAAGAGTTTTAGACTAAAACTGATACTAATATGGTAGATTTCAAGTGCCACTATATTTACTACTGATAAAACTAATTATAATGAAGCATAAAGAACAAAATATTATGGTGAAAAAGAATAAAAATTTATCTTGAAATTAAACACAAACATGTAATTTTAAATTAATGTGGAGTTTCATGAAATAATTGATTCATAAGAAGATATTATTCATTTCTAAATCATGGTAAAAACTAAAGCACTTGTTCTGATCAAACAATGTTTTATGGTGGACATGTATGAAACAAATATTTTGGTTATAATTCCTGCCAAACATTTACAATGTTGATATAATTCAATTTTTGGTATGATTATAATATGAGAAACTTGATATGTATTAATCTAAATTGATGTTATGAATCAAAATTTATGAAATCAATTGAAAAAAGTATAGCATTACATTTAACTAGAAATTTAACTAGATAATTACAATTGATAATCTCTTATCATAGTGTATAAGAACATTGAATAATATAATGTATCATATAATCTAGGTTTTTCTTGTATGATTTTTTATTATATATAACAAAATGTATAAACACTTTAAACAATGAGAGTGAAAATATGTGACATCATTTTAATGTTGAAAAATATATTTCATAAGACAATAATTTAACTAAAAATTCATAATAATTATAAATTAAGAAGTGATTTCATAACACAATTTGTAAAATACTTGATGCATGACGTATAATACCAGCTAATCTATTTAAAAAATTATAATGAATAGTTTCAATTCATATTTCATAATACTATATTATGATGAGAGATAATTGTTATTGGAAATTCATAATGATAAAAACATAGATGCTTATTTTTTATAGTTTTGTTTAAATGTATTGAAATCCCAGGTTTCATTTGTTGGGTTTTGTGAATATTATTATGTTCTATTGGGAAAATTCTTCTCAATAGAGATTATCAGGAATAAATCCACAAATGCAGGTTTCAATTGATAAATTTTAGAGTGGTTAGAAAGAAGTGTTTAACGAGAGAAAATTTATTAAAGAAATACTCGAGTCAACTAGACAAGCCACCTGAGCTGGCCTGCCACATGGTGTGGTACTACAGGATAATGGAAACCAGCCTTGAATATAAATCCCAACACGACATATAACTAGAGTAAAAATAATAAGAAAATGATATATCCAAGATCCATGATATCCAAGAAAAATAGGGTAAAACATAAAATAAGAATCAGAAAATACTAATAAGTTTCTATGTGACCAACCATCACCTCCAAACCATCCCAAATAGAAGGTTATGACAACAAGAGAAGCCAATATGATACAAGGATACCTTTCATTTACCTGGATCTTGAAATACAACATATAAAACCATCCAAATTCAAAATTAGGGTTTGATAACAAATCCCAATAGGATACCAACATAGATTCTATATATGTACAAATACCAAGAATGAAATAGTTATAGCTTTTAAAATAGAAATCAATTTACAAAGAATTTTCACAATTCCAAAACCAATTGTAAATCATTTTCCTTTGAATTTTCATAATATAAATTTTAATCCAAATATAGGAATATTAAAATTATAAGTGGTAAAATATGGATTCATATCCATACACCATAAGGTAACAAGTATCCACACTTCCATGAAATAAACTTCCACACAAAACCATGTGATATAACCTTATGTGAGACCAAAATTTGATGAATGATACCTAAAAAACAATCATGTGATAAAAAAACCATAAATGAAAAATCACTCCATATTAGAACTTATCATATGTAAAAAAATACTCATCAGAAAACATCATAAAAACATGAATATGTTGGTACTAGATGATATATATTATTATGAAAATATTTCGATATCCCAAAGCAACCCATTGTAGTGCCACACACTCTAGGGTAACATATGTCCCTTTCTCGATGCACACAAGGTTCCCATTGTTCCATTGTCGAAAAACCATTTCAAACTCATGCTCATTTTTTTTAAAACATTTTCAAATCCTAGAACATATTTTTTTGGTGTTTTAAAACCCATTTCTGAATCAATACCACCATTCAAGTATTTAATCAAACACTTGGTGTGCAAAAAACTCTTTTAAAACTAAAAACCATCAAAAAATTTCATCTTTCTGAGAAATCCCTTAAAACCATAAATCACTTAAAATCAAGGAATAACCTAATGGAATTTTACAATAATGATAGTAAATTTATATAATTATCCTATTATCTAGAAACACTTGTAAAGAACCAAGCAAGATGTATATAGACATTAAATTACTTTTGAGGAATACTTAATACATGACAAAAATATGCCCAATGACCGTATTAGTTTAGTGTCTTTGGAAACTTGGAACAAAATCTTCTAATAATGGTGAAAGATCTTCAAAAACTCCCATAAAGATCTTAACCTTTTGTTTTCTTACCTAAAACCTTTCTTTATATTCTGGGGAAAGTAAAACATAAAAAAGGTGAACTTAAATGCTTAGTAAGGGAAAACATGGAGAACATAAAACAACCCATACACATTTGAACGTAAAAACATGAACATAAAATATAAAAATCACGAGTAATGACATAAATCTTGGTAGTACATAAGGCATAGATAATAAAAGAACATTAATCATGATACAATAGAATAAGAAAAAAACATGTAATTGTGGAAAACCATTTAGCACTTGTTATGATTTCTATAGTAGCCAAGGCATTGCTGCCAAGACCATCATAGTGGATAAAGTCCATTACTGAACCGGGTTTACGTTCCGTTCCAGCCCTGTATTGCTGAACCATATTTTACTTGTCATTTCAACCATGTCTATCTCATGAGATATAAATCTTTACCCAATGAATTGGAGGGAGATATAGGTCCCACCCATCTCATAATGAAACCATTCTTATGTGTGCCACAAAATCATAAATCATACATCACAACATAAATCATGTAATAGAATGAGATTATTAAACATCATGCCATAATAACATAATCCATATAAAACAAATGGATAACATTTCATCATAATAATAATAGAACTATGTAAATAATAGATACATTATACTTGAAACATAAACATACTAAACAATGTCGTCTTAGATGGAAAATAGTTTGATAAAACACTTGAAATAAATTATTGAGGAATTTATCATTTCTTCATCAAAATCATTGTCTTGTCTCAAAATGCCATGAAATTTTAAAATAAAAGGATTTTTTTGAAAATAATCATCAAATATTGTATAGGAATCTTTATGAAAATAAGGCGATATTAAACTGTTAAAATCCATTCATGCAATATAAGTTAAAAAGTAAAGTAAGAAACGTAATGGTAACCCAAATTAACTCATCACTAGGTTTCCGCATAGGAAAACATAGGTGAAAACATGGATATGGAAGTGAAATATAACCATCACGTTCTGATGGAGTGGTAGAGAACATGGCTATGAAAAATCCAAAAATCACAAATCCATAAATTTGTGATGATCCAAGGTACCATCTGATTAATCAGATATGAGGGTAATAGGACAACAATTTTAGTTTTCAAGATCATTTCCCTAATGTTGAAGATTTTTTTTCATAAAAAGAAATAATTATTTTTTTGGGTACATTCTCACCATTGTTCGTGCATTGAACAATTTCCACTTTACCTCTTAAATTAATGAAGTTGAGTTTGTCATTCGTAAAGTGTTAGTAGTTCATGTGATAGAATGATAGGTCATTCCATATTTTCTCAACAAAAAGGTTAGAACATGTTAGTATAAGTTCACATTTAGCGTGATAATAAATTAATCTTAAAAATGAAAATAACTTATACTATCTATAAATGGATAACATTAAAATCCTTCCAAAAAAATATAAAAATTTAGAAGAAGGTGAACTAAATCTACTTAACATTTTCCTCCCATATCTCATAATATAGTTCTTGATTGTCAAATTCCAAACATATGAATACCTTAATCATGTATTCTCTTGAAAAATTAATACCCATTGAACTTTAGTGAAAACATGAATGCTGTCAAAAGTTATCTCTTTCCACATACCAAAATCCCAAAATTTCAATATAGTCAAACCATGATGTCACTTTGTCCTTATATCAGTCATGATCTCATTATAAAACATATTATTTTCTCCTTATCCCTTCATTATGCACATACTATCTTCTTTCCAAAAATATTTCAATCACTTTTCATGGTTACCGGTACCATAGAATTATAGAAAACCACCATAAACCAATACATAGATATTCCAATATACCATAAAGTTACCTCAACAAAATTATTCATGAATACCAATACATAAACACTTCAATCCATCCTCTTCAATGATTTTCATGGAATAAGTCCTTCCTTGATTTATAAGTAAACTCTTTGGTCAGGGCATTGAGTTGGGTAATGCACATGTTCTCCACAGAAAAGACATTGGACTCCATAACAGTCTGTCACTCTATGACCCTTCTCCCCACACTAATAACATCTTACCCTCCATTTGATGTATTCATCAAGGTTCTTCTTCCCTTCTTTAGAAATCTCAATATTCCTTTCTCTATGCTCCTCACCATGCGAACATGCATAAAATTACATCTTCCTCTTATTTTATGAATTAAGAATACCTCTAAAGTTCACCTTGTTAATCATATATCGCGATGACTGATTCAGAATAATCACAATATCTTTCTTTCTAGGCATTACGCAATTTAGTTTCTCATAGTCACCAATTTTTCCATTGGATTAAATGTTGACCCAATTCCTTCTGGTTCCCTCCATTGACTAAAACCAAAAACCATGGTGTAAGAAACAGTTAAAATAACGATAAACCACATAATCATAAAAAGTATAAATTATCACACATTCTTTAATCCCTGACACCTTAGGTTCCCCCTAGTTTATTCATGATCGTCATCATAATTCTTGTACTATAACCTATAGTTATACTAAACCTTAGGGATATCTTTAGAGATACCTTAGATATATTTCTAGGGATCTCACTAAAGTTTTTGCATCCAAGTTTCCAAAGGTTAACTAAACCTTCGCTCTGATATCAACTGTAAATACCTAAGATAGACGTACATAGAAATTACATTACTTTTGAGGAATACTTAATACATGACAAAAAGAATCCCAATGACCATATTAGTTTAGTGTCTTTGGAAACTCGGAACAAAATCTTCTAATCATGGTGAAAGATCTTCAACATCTCCCATAAAGATCTTCCCCTTCTATTTTTGTACCTAAAACCATTCTTTATATCCTGGGGAAAGGAAAACATAAAAAGGGTGACCTCAAATTCACACTAAGGGAAAACATGGGGAATATAAAAAAACCAATAAACATTTGAATGTAAAAACATGAACATAATATATCAAAATCATGAGTAATGACATAAATATTGGCAGTACACAAGGAAAATATCATAAAAGAACATTAATCATGATACAATAGAATAGTAATAAAACATGTAATTGTGCAAAAACACTAAGCACCTGTTATTATTTACATAGTATGCAAGGCATTGCCGCCAAGACCATCATAGTGGACAAATTCCATTATTGAACTGGGTATACTTGCCGTTCCGACCCTGTATTATTGAACCGTATTTTACTTGCCATCTCAGCCATGACTATCTCATGAGATATAAATCTTTACCCAATGATTTGGGGGGAGATATAGGTCCCACCCATCTCATAATGAAACAATTATTATGTGTTCCAGAAAATCATAAATCATACATCACAGCATAACCCATGTAATAGAATGAGATTCTTAAACATCATTCCATCATAACATTATCCATATAAATCAAATGAATATCATTTCACCATAAGAAAAATCGAACCATGTAAACAATATAGACATTATACTTTAAAAATAAAGATACTAAATAATTTCATCTTAGATGGAAAATAGTTTTGATAAAACACTTGAAATGAATTCTTGGGGAAATTATCATTTCTTCATCAAAATAATTTTCTTTTCTCAAAATTCCATGAAATTTTAATAAAAAAGGATTTTTTTGAAAATAATCATGAAATATTGTATATTAATATTCATGAAAATAAGGCGATATTAAACCATAAAAATCCATTTATGTCGTATAAGTTAAAAAAATTCTCCTCGTACTTTTAACGGAAAACTCAAAAAGTACCACGTATGGTAAAAAAAAGAAATATTCCTTCCATAACACATGGTAAAAGTAAAATATGGGTAAACATGAATTTAAAAATAATGGAAGAATATTAAACACTTTATGAAAAACAATTTTATGGTCATGGATGAAAAATATAACCCCAGTAAATACTTACGTAAAAGCAATCTCGGATAAAAATGAGATTGCAAAATTATCTCTTAACTTATGTCCAATTTCTTCTGTATGTGTCTGAGACCCCTGTATAGTGGGTTTAAACATATTATTAACTTGTAACAGAACCATAATAATATTTATGTTACCATGTTTGATTCACTTACGACTTTATATTACCCGTTCATTTGTCAATTCCGTGTTAAAGTAGTGTTTTGGGTAAAATCTTTTCATTTATTGCCAGTGTATTGACTTGTAATTATTCATATGATTACATAGATTATGATTAATTACATCCAGAATTTAAAACATTATTTATATATAATATATATTCATAATATACATATATATAATAGATCGATAAATGGAAAGAAATACACCATTCATGGAGAGAGTAGGTCGTACGTACGCATGAACACTGTTTTTGTTTCCTTATTAAATTGAATGGAAGTAAGTAAATAACATATAAATAAATATAGTATCATTTATATGTCATATATTTCAGGATTATTTATTATATATAGTTTATAATCATTCTTGAATGGTTTACTTGGATAATGAATCTCATCGCGTCGTGGAGACAGTAATCCGTACGTACGCACGAGCGATGATATCATTCCCATAATTATTGAATGGAATTAGAGTGGATGATATAATATCTCATAATTATTATCATGTTATAATAACCATATATAGTTATTATTTACACCATTATACCCATACAATTAAGGTGGTGGTGGAAAAATAGATTACACCACAACGTGGAGACGGTATTCCGCACGTACGCACGCGCAATGATTTTGTTTTTTCGTAGGATGGGTAGAAGCTGAAATAGGGTTGTTTCATATTTATAATAACATGTAAGTATATAATTTATTATTATGTTATTAATTTATAATGAAACAACTATGGAAGAAAAAGTAGAATAATAAAGAAACTTGAAAGAATTGGTAGAAGAGATTACCTCTTCTTCGACGCGCCTCTTCAAAACCACCTTTTAAGGAACTAAAGATGGTCTTTTGAGAAAACCATGACCTCTATTATGTTTATATGGAAGTGGATAAGGGAAATGGGCTGGGTTTTTCCGAGCATGAAGGATCAAAACGGTGTGAGGAGGAGAGGGAGGAGGTGCCCTTTTATAAGAGAGGAGAGGGGCACTTTTGGAAACCTATAAAATATTAATTTATAATAAACTCAAACCAGACAAAAAAACCTCCAAAATGACTCAACATCGAATATGAGATGAGATAGGGTTGTAATATAATCAACCAATAAAATTTATACATGTTGTGAATTTATTTTAAACCTTATCAACTTGATTTATCCTTATTTAATCTATTTAATTTTATTTGTGGTAATAATATTCTAAATTTTAAATTGTTATAAATAATTACTTATGTGTTGTGATTTTCCCATAATTGGATAATATATGACATTTTAAACCATATAAATTTAAATTTATAATTTTAAATATTTTTTTCATTAGTAATCAATTTAATAATATGTTGTTTTTATAAAATAACAATAGTGTCAATTTTAACACTATTCATTTATTTGAATTTAAATAAAATCCACACAGAATATATATTAAAACAAAAATATTTAATAGATTCATAACATGTCATATTTATCTAGAAAATTCATGGAGAACATTAAATAGTTCATATAATTTTTATCTTAATATTTTTAAAACCATTTATTTGATATTTCAATCAATAAAACAATTTCTACATCACTATTGTGTCACCATTAATGATAATTATATAATCAATAAAAAATCTATATAAATTCACATGATTTAGATAATTTTATTAGATTTCTGGTGACTTTTTATGTTTGAAGTTTTATGAATTTTATCACTAAATTAAAATTATTACACTTATAAGATATAAGAGAGTGACATGTTGTCACTTTCTTTGGTTTTAATAATAATTACATCATTTTCATGGTCAAAAAGTCCATGAAATGAATCTATTCTGATCCTAAAATGATATGGGTATACTTTTATTCATCAAATAGAATTTTGGCAGGTGTTATAGTAATTTTATAAGCTTATTTTTACCCATAATTACCCAATTTACCTTTAACTGTAGTAAATAAAATTTACCGTAGTTACTATTCATAATGTCTAAAAATAAAAAGTAGCATATTAGCATAATTTGGACCTAATTTTTCCAAATATGGAATCCATTTTTCCAAATTCAAAACACAGAAGTTGCAGTATTTAATTTAAAATTAATCCCGCTATTGAGAAAACAGGTTTTAAAAGTTAAAACATTACAAAAGATTGAAATGTTTTTACCTATGAATTAAATGTGAAATTAATGATAATGGTTTAAATTATATTAAATTGTAAAAATATATGATATTTATAATTTAAAACCATTCAATAATATATTTTAACCATATAAATTATTTTGATGAAAAAAGTTGTTTTCAATTAAAATTTAGCGTATTTTTACTATTTATCAAAATAAGAAAGATATCAGAAAAATATCCAAAATTTATTCAAAGTAAATTTTTATATCTAAATTCCAAAGAGGAATATTATTTTTCATATTGAACTTATAAACATGTAAAAAAATAGATTTAATATCGGTGCGACGTCAAAAGGTTTCAAAATTGCATTTTTTGGAAAAATACTTATTTTTCCAGAAAAATTTATTTTTTTCTCATAAAATGTTCTAGAATATGTGTAAGATGAATTATTATGTAATAAAATTCAAAATTTTGTTAATACTATTCATAACGTCTAGTTTATAAAAATATATCGTTGTTTAGTGAAACTCGGTATTGCCTACAACACACGCTATCGAGGAAGGTCACTCTTGCATGAAACACAAGCCAAGAAAAGTGTTGGAATATACTACAAGCTAATATGGTGTTGCGTATAGCGCAAGATAATCTTGGTGTAGCATAAAACACAAGACATCAAAGAAATTACAAATAATATTTCTCATAAAATCTCGGCGTGTTACATTCTACCCCCCATTAAAATGAATTTCGCCCTCGAAATTCGCCACGGTTATAAATGGTTTACTACGTGAAATTTTTTTCCATAAAAACCCACATTGTAAAAATTAATACTAAGAAATAATTTTAAAAAGTAAAGAAACATAATGGTTACCCAAATTAACTGATCACTGGGTTTCCCCATAGGAGAACGTAGGTGAAAACATAGATATAGAAGAGAAATATAACCATCATGTTCTGATGGGGTGGTAGAGAACATGGCTATGAAAAAGCCAACAATCACAAAGCCATAAATTTGTGATGATCTAAGGTAGCATCTGATTAATCGGATATGAGGGTACTAGGATAACATTTTTGGTTTTCAAGATCATTTCCCTAAAGTTGAATATTTTTTTTCATAAGAATAAATACTTATTTTATTTTGGTACATTCTCACCATTGTTCGTGCATTGAACAATTTCCACTTTACCTCTTAAGTAAATGAAGTTGAATTTGTCATTCGTGAAGTTTTAGCAGATCATGTGATAGAATGATAGGTCATTCCATCTGTTCTCAACAAAAAGGTTAGAACATGTTAGCATAAGTGCACCTATAGCGTGATAATAAATTAATCTTAAAAAGGAAAATGACTTATACTCTCCATAAATGGATAGCATTAAAATCTTTACAAAAAAATATAAAAATGTAGAAGGTGGTGAACTAAATCTACTTAACATTTGCCTCCCATATCCCTTAATGTAGTTCTTTATTGTCACATTCTAAACATATGAATACCTTAGTCATTTATTCTCTTGAAAAATGAATACCCACTGAAACTTAGTGAAAACATGAATGATGTCAAAATTTATCTCTTTCCACATAAAAAAATCCCAAAATTTCTATATACTCAAACCATGATATCACTTTGTCCTTATATCAGTCATGAGCTCATTATCAATCATATTATTGTCTCCTTATCACTTCATTATGCACGTATCATATTCTTTCCAAAAATATTTCAATCATTTTTCATGGTTACCGATACTATAAAATTATAGAAAACCAAAATAAACCAATATATAGATATTCCAATGTACCATAAAATTACCTCAACAACATTATTATTGAATACCAATATATAAACACTTCAATCCATACTCTTCAATGATTGTCATGGAATAAGTCCCTCCTTGATTTAGAAGTTACCTCTTAGGTTAGGGCATTGAGTTGGGTAATGCCCATGTTCTCCAAAGATAATACATTAGAATCCATAACAGTCTTCCACTTTATGACCCTTCTCCCCACACAGATAACATCTTCCCCTCCATTTTATGTATTCATCAAGGTTCTTCTTCCATTCTTTAGAAATCTCAATCTTCCTTTCCTTATGCTCCTCACCATGCGAACATTCATAAAATTTCATATTCCTTTTATTTGATGAATTAGGAATACCTATAAAGTTCACCTTGTTAATCATATATCGCAATGACTGATTTGGCATAATCACAATGTCTTTCTTTCTAGGCATTACACAATTTCATTGCTCATAGTCACCAATTTTTCTATTGGATTCAATGTTGACCCAATTCCATCGGGTTCCCTCCATTTACTAAAACCAAAAACCATGGGTAAGAAACAGTTAAAATAATGAGGAACTGCATAATCATAAAAAGTATAACTTATCACACATTCTTTAATCCATGACACCTTAGGTTCACCCTAGTTTATTTATGATCGTCAACATAATTCTAGGACTATAACCTATAGTTATACTAAACCTTAGGGACGTCCCTAGACATACCATAGATATATCTCTAGGGATCTTACTAAAGTTTTTGCATCCTAGTTTCCAAAGGTTAACTAAACCTTCACTCTGATACCAACTGTAAAGACCGAAGCTAGACGTACATTGAAATTACATTACTTTTGAGGAATACTTAATACAAGACAAAAAGAATCCCAATGAACATATTAGTTTAGTGTATTTAGAAACTCGGAACAAAATCTTCTAATCATGGTGAAATATCTTCAACATCTCCCATAAAGATCTTCCCCTTTTTCTTTCTTACCTAAAACCATTCTTTATATCCCAGGGAAAGGAAAACATAAAAAGGGTCTCCTCAATTTCTTAGTAAGGGAAAACATGGAGAACATAAAACAACCCATAAACATTTGAATGTAAAAACATGAACATAAAATATCAAAATCATGAGTAATGACATAAATTTTGGTAGTACATAAGGAATAGATCATAAAATAACATTAATCATGATACAATAGAATGTGAATAAACCATGTAATTTTTTTAAACCATTGAGCACTTGTTATGATTTCCATAGTAGCCAAGGCATTGCTACCAAGACCATCATAGTGGACAAAGTCCATTACTGAACCAGGTTTACTTTCCATTCTAGACCTGTATTACTAAAGAAGATTTTACTTTCCATTTTATCCATGTCTATCTCATGAGATATAAATCTTTACCCAATTCATTTTATGGAGATATAGGTACCACCCATCTCATAATGAAACGATTCTTATGTGTGCCAAAAAAATCATAAATCATACATCACAGCATAACCAATGTAATAGAATGAGATTCTTAAACATCATGCCATCATAACATAATCCATATAAAACAAATGGATATCATTTCACCATAAGAAAAATCAAACCATGTAAAAAATAGAGACATTATACTTGAAACAATAACATACTAAATAATTTTTTCTTAGATGGGAAATAGTTTTGATAAAACACTTGAAATGAATTCTTGAGGAAAATATCATTTCTTCATCAAAATATTATTCCTTTCTCAAAATTCCATGCAATTTTAAAATAAAATTATTTTGTTTGAAAATAATCATGAAATATTGTATAGTAATATTAATGAAAATAAGGTGATATTAGACCTTAAAAATACGTTCATGCCGTATAAGTTAAAAAATATTCTCCTCGTACTTTTAACGGAAAAGTCAAAAAGTACCACGTATAGTAAAAAAAAGAAATATTCATTTCATAACACAAATTAAGAGTCAAATAGGGGTAAACATGACTTTAAAAATACATGGAATTAATTTTATAATCTTATTTTTACCATTAATTACACGATTAATCTTTAACTGTAGTAAATAAAATTTACCGTAGTTACTATTCATAATGTCTAAAAATAAAAAGGTAGCCTATTAGGATAATTTGGAACTACTGATTCCAAATATGGAATTAATTTTTCCAAATTCAAAACATAGAAGTTGCAGTATTTAATTTAAAATTAATCCCACTTTTGTGAAAATGAGTTTTAAAAGGTAAAACATTACAAAAGATTGAAATGTTTTTACCTATGAGTTCAATGTAAAATTAATGATAATGACTTTCATTATATTAAATGGTAAAAATATATTCTATTTACACTTTAAAACCATTAAATAATATATTTTAACCATATAAATTATCTTGATGAAAACAGTTGTTTTCAATAAAAATTTAGCATATTTTTACTATTCATCAAAATAAGAAACTTATCAGAAAAATATCAAAAAAAATTTGAAAGAAAATTTTTATATCCAAATTCCAAATAAGAATATTATTTTTCATATTGATCTTATAAACATGTAATAAACTAGATTTAAAGTGGATGCGCCATCAAAAGGAGACAAAACTGCATTTTTTTTTTCAAAAATACTTATTTTACAAGAAAAATTTATTTTTTTCTCATAACATGTTCTAGAATATGTGTAAGATGAATTATTATGTAATAAAATCTAAAATAGAGTTAATACTATTCATAACGGATAGTTTATAATAGTATATCGTTCTTTAGTGAAACTCGGTATTGCCTACAACACACGCTATCGAGGAAGGTCGCTCTTGCATGCAACACATGCCAAGAATAGTGTTTGCGTATACTAAACGCTAATATGGTGTTGCAAATTGTGCAATCTAATCTTGGTGTAGCGTACAACACAAGAAATCAAAGAAATTAAAAATAATATTTCTCATAAAATCACGGGGTGTTACAACACCTACCTCAAAACAGAGATATAACAACTCGTCTTTAAAAAGAATGATAAGGGGAGAGTAGATTGGGTCCTCATGATCCTAGATCTAGAAGAAGAACATCAATACATTTTCAAACCACATATATCTAAAAAATAAATCCTCTTTGGGTTCTACAACTTGAGAGGTGAATATATCTAGCATAGATCTATGAAGAAGAGGGGAAACTGAAAAAAAATGCAACATACCATGATATGATCCATAAAGAATGAAGTATTTACACCTATAATCCAAGTGGATATAAATCCAAATCATTGATTAAGGTTAAGTATGAGACAATATATGATGGGTGATTATCCTTTAAACTGATCTAGGTAAAAAGGGAAACATCCCCTTTTTTATCAGTTTTGAAGGGGCACAGATGGTTTATTGAGGAAGGAAGCATGGTTAAACTAACCATGCACCTAAACTGTGTTCCCCTTCTATCCATTCTGGGTGGTGGTATGGTTTGTATGCACAATTAGTTTTACCGTGCACCAACTTTGCAACCCCCTCAATCCAAAGTCTGCACATTTAGCCCTAGGGACCACACTGTTTTTTTGAAACCATGATAAAACCATGTGACACCCCTTGATAACCAGTAGATACACACATGGTGTTCTGGGAATGTCGCACAGTTTGACTAGCTATTCTTGAACTGTGAAAAATTCTCTTGGATCCTCATAGATTCATACCACATGGTTACTACAATATTAAACTAATTATGTGCCTTGACCATGTGTGTTGATTGTTTTCCACAAAATCCCTTGTTCAAAAACTATGATAACCAAAATATTCTTTGACCTCAAAAGTGAAAAACCAAGGCTCAAGTAAGGTGTACCTATGACCTAGAGGGTTTCAAAAATTCCACCACAAGATATTTTTGTCCCTAGAAAGTCCTCAAGATCCTAGACCCATAAATAAATATGGTCATTGATGCCTCATCAATGATTCCCACTCCCACATATCTTGGCTATCCCATATAAACTTCTATAGTATTCAGACAAGAGGAATAATTTTACCACATTGTATCATATATTGGAGATCCATAATCTGAACTGGTAGCTAAACAATGGTGGTATCGGGCTCAAGATCAACATAGTACCATCCAATCACATGGGAAGGATCTGGTTGACTCCATCATGGATTGAAGTCAAATGAAATGGTACATTCAACTGATATTTTAACTTTTGGCATTATTAAAAGATGTCAAAGGGGAAGCAAACCTCAGGGTCGACTTACCCTTATTACCCAACCGATGATGTCCCATGTGAGGTTAAGCCCTAAGAAAAATAAAATTACCAACCTAAAACTTTAGTGTCCAATGACGATGGTCCAAAAAATATTTCCAATGCCTCTATGTTGTGATCAACCTCTTCCGAAACAACTGCACCTTGTTTATAGTCTCTTAAATAAGACAACACCCAAACAATAATTCTCTCCCATCTTTTCCCTACAAAAGAGAGATCCACATGCCAACCCATAAAACACTTCAAAGGGAACCATATTTATCAAATCCTAATAGCTATTGTTATTGTAAAATTCAACTAGAGGAAAATTACTTTTCCAAGATCCACAAAAAATTCAAACATGCAATCCCAAATCATATCTTCAAGAACCTCTATCGCTCACTCGGTCTATCCATACATCTAAAGATGAAAATACATGATCTATTTAAAATAGAAACCCATCACCTCTTACAACCATTTTCAAGACCTAGATATGATACTTGGGTCCCTTTCAGAAATAGTAATAGAGGGAACCCCATGAAATATAACGATCTCTTGGATGTACAAGTCCTAGATCTATTCCAATTTTTTCATATGGGTAGAAAATGAGATGATTATATAAATGGATCAATGATCACATCACATACATCCATCCCACTTGGATTTCATTTAAAAAACACTAGGTAATCCATGGAAATCTCATCCCACTTCCGTACTGGAATGGGAAATGGTTGCAACAAACCAATAGGTCTCTGGTGTTCCACCTTAATTTTATGATAAGTGAGACACTGTGAAACAAAATCTTCAATTTAACACCCCATACCTATCCAAAATTATTGATATCTCAAGTTGTGATACATATTGGTTTTAATAGGGTGTAAATATCAAAAAGATTAGTGTCCCCTATCCATCAAATCCTGCCTCCGGGATGTCGGAATGACCAACATTTTTTAAAATCACAAAGCTTCATTAGGAGACAGAGACTACCCATCCAAGGTATCCCCACCATAAAGGATTTTAACTATGCATTGGAAATAAATTCCTATCACCTTATCGAGCTAAAATTTATAATTTTAACATGAGGAATATTTCATCGAATACAAGAATACCTTTACACCATCCTCTTCTACTCCTAAGATCCCCTCACCAAACAAACTCATCAGAGACCATTTCTCAAATGATTCCTTCATGACTTATGTTAGTAATTTTCTTCTCAATGCATAAAAATCTAGATTCCATTTCTCAGAAGTGTAAATAATATCGAAATAAGAATTATAAAGATACTCCACCCATCGTGGATATTGAAAATTTATATCCCTTTCAATAAAAATATATTTCTAGATCTTATGATTATAATACACTATAATCCATTCCCCAAAGAGATAGTGATGCCACATTTTAAGAACATTCATGACTTCTACCTACTTAATATGCTGTTTTGGTTATTTATTTTCATGAGGAAATTACTGGTGATAGCTATATTACCCAACCCATTTCCCTTACATTAAGACACATCCTAATACCAATACAAAATCATCCCATAAAATATCATAATCCAAACCTAATTCCCGAAGAATAAAAACTTGTATTGAAGTAAACCTCAAATTAAGCTCCCTAAAAGAGAGATAACACTATTTGTTCTAGTAAAAAATTACATCCTTATGGGTTAAAGCTATCATCAAATATGTGGTCTTGGAGAAATCCTATACAGACCATATATATTAACCAGCCAAACCCAAGAAGAGAAAGATTTCAAATACATTTATGGGATTCTTCTAGGACATAACTACTTATATCTTTTTAGGATACCCTGAGATTACCCTCTCAGATATAACATGTACTGGACATTTTATATCCCTTATCCAAAAATCACATTTTTGGAAGTTACCACATAGAAGATGTTCTTTCAATGTTCGAGGAATGATATCTAAATTTTCTACATGCTCCTCCTATATCTTGGATCACACCAATATATCATCCACAAACACACAAAAATTCCCAGAACTAGTGAAATATTTTATTCATCAAATCCATAAATACTACAAGAGAATTGGTGAGACCAAATAGAATGACTAAAAACATGAAATTCCCATATTGGATTATAAATGTTGTCTTTGGTATATCCTCTTATTAGAATCTCAACTGGTGGTATTCTAACCAAAGGACAATATTTGAAAACCAAAATTCCCATCAAAGTTGTTCAATGGGGTCATCAATCCTTGGTAAAGGATATTTGCTCTAACGTTCTACTGATTTAACAATAGATAATCTGAAAAATTATGAGACTCCCATGTGAATTATTAACAAAGAGCATAAGAAAATCCCACTGTGACACACTAGGACGAATAAATACCTTAGACTCTAGATCCTCAAGATTGAATTTATGTTCCAAAAAATCAACAAGAGTTCCATTCAGAATTATGGCATAGAAATGGGCATCATACAAGGGATTATTTTAGTAATAAACTTGACACATATCTATGGTTGTAAACTCGAAAAGTCATATGGAAAGACCTTAGGGTAAGAACAGAACACCATATGAATCAGACTACCCAAACAAGGGTCAACAGTATCAATAGGCATCTCATAAAACTGAAATGGGATTTTCTAAGAAGAAGGAACAACATGCCCCTCCCTTACCGATCTAGAGTACCTCTCAATCTGAAAGACTTGAGTGACCGAATCAGAAGATAAAAAATGAACCTGATGATGATAATAGTATTTTTGGGAATTAAAAATTATTAGCCAATCCATTGTAAGTATGAGGTATACTATTTCTATGTTGAGATCTAAAAATTCCCATATCACTTCATAGTCGTCTATCATCATATGAAAGACGAGACACTTGAAACCTTTCTTGGAACACTTTCCAAAAGGTGTGGAAAGATCCAACCAATATGACATAAATATGTACCTCTAACAGTAGAAGGACTTGCTTCAGATTCTTCTGGAGTTTACTCTTTGACATAAATATATACGATCTAATCCACATGAACATCCCCTTGAACCCAGGATTAGACACACCACCCTTGGAAGCATTAGTGTGAACCCGTGAACCCTTTGGGATATTGGATCCTCCCTTACTACCCAAATATATCCTTTCAAAAAAAATATTTACATGGATCGATAGTCCACATAGATGAAAAGTCTTAGGAGTCTTTATATAGTTATGATTTTTATGAACATGCCTTCCACATTAATAGAAGAAAAACTATCGCTGTCATGATGAATCCCCTAAAACTGGTCTCGAAGAAAATGGACCATCGTTGTGCTTCATTTTCTGTTCAGAAAACACACACTATCTAACAACTACACTAATTGAAGCTCCACCCAAACTAGTATTTTCCTCTATGTTTATATCTGCCAAAGATACATTTTCAACTAACTAAATGAAGGTTGGAAGGAAAATGAGGATCAAATGCAATTAAATATCCAGCCTCAGTCCCAACTCAAACCTCTAAGCCTCTAGGTACTCATTAGTGACTTACTCTAGTGCCAGATGCCCCAACTTAGAAAAATAGGTGGAGTAGTAAAAAATAGTATGCTCTCATTTTTCCATGGTCATAAACTTCCATGTCTTCACCACATGTAATTTCTCATGGTAAACTATTGATTGAATATGTTATTGAAATAATTCAAGTTAGGTCCTTTGGTAACTTATCTTTCACAATAGAGTCCCATCATCTCCTTCCTGGTACCTCGAGCATGTACATCCCAAAACCCACCTTAGAGACCTTAAGATTCTTCAAGATGTTAAAGATCCTCTAAATATTCAAAAGAACCTCATCATATTTTTGGGGTCCTTTATGACCATGTAATATGGGTGGATTCTTCTTAATGAACATAGGCCTTGATCCACTATATATATGGGGTTCCTAATGCCTACGTGACTGAGGGTCTGAATTGTATGAATTATAGCTTCAACCAAAGAGGGGTCTACTGGGTGATTTTACTAAGGATCATATCTCATAGTTTACACTCTTATATTTGGAAGATATCTTCCCATATATATTGTCTGTTATGCACAAGAAAAAACCCAATCATCTTTAGTGCATATTCAAAAATCATAAGACCAAATTAAATAATTCACATATATTCTTTAGAACATCAAAAAATTAAACCAATTATGAATTCCATAAATGAAAAGTTATGATTTATGAAGGAACAAGTACATGAAAATTAACTTCCCATAAAATTATTACAAATGACCTTACACTCAAAGTCTCAAAATTGGAATTTTTGTTGACCTCCCATGGTAACTTGTGTTCATACATGAAATTGAGTTTTCTAGGCATTCTCCTGCACTTACTGGAAAAATCATGGTGGTCCTAGATTCTATCTACCCAAGAAACAAAACCACACTTAGGAAGTGTTAACACACTATAGTTTGAGCATTCACTATAATAACAAATTGTAACAGATCAACCAAAGTTAACTAGATAGGACACCATAGCCAGACAACCACATATAATGTAAAACAAGATAATGGAAACAAGTCCTGCATATATAAAAAAAGACATATAAATAAAGTAAATATCAGAAGAAATATATAGAAACAAGATCTATAAAATCCAATATAAATAATATCAAAAAGAAAATATAAATCAAACAGACCAAAAATTCTTCATGTGACCAACCATCACCTCTAAATCATCCCAAATTGAAGGCTTCAACCACAAGAGATGCTAACATGCTATAAGATTACATTCCCTTTACATGGATTGCACAATACAACATCTGTAACCACCCAAAGAAAAACCTAGGGTGTGAAAAAAAATCCTAGTAGGATACCACCATTCAGTCTATAAAATATATAATATCAATAATGAAATAGTTCTATCTTTTAAAACAAAAACTATTTTACAAAGAATTTTCATAAATGCAAACCCATTTTTCAAATCATTTTCCTTTGATTTTTTATATAATCCTTTCATATACAAAGCTTGTAATATGAATATTATAAGTGATAAAATAGGGATTCATATCCACACACTATAAGGAAATCAAGTAACAACACATCCATGAACTAACCCTTATTGTAAGACCATGTCACACAACCTCACGTGAAAACAAAATGTGATCAACTATCCATGAAAAAAACAAACATTCTATAAAAAAATATAAATAAAAAAGAACTTCATATTGGGACCTAGCCTATAATAATACATACAAGACATAAAATATCCTAAAATATTAATATGTTGGTACTAAACTATATGAAGTCCTGCTACATTCTATTAATATCACAAAAGTAACCCCTAGTGGTGACATACCAACCAGGGTAACCTATGTAAATTTCCTAACTCACCCAAGTTTGCTAATGTTCCATTTTCAAAAACAATGATCACAATTTTCTTAAACATTCTCAAAGCCAATAAAATCCTCTTTAAATTTTGAAAACCCATTTTTGAAACAATTCAAGAATTTAATTAAACACTTGATGTGTAAAAACCCATTTTTAAAGATAAACCCCTTTAAAAACTTGAATATTTCTAAGAAATTAAGTGAAACCATCAATAAATTCAAATAACTGAATAACCCAAAGAAATTTTACAATTATTATAGGAAATGCATAAAATTAACCCACCATATAGAAATACCCACATCAAAATAGAGGTAGAAAACTCACCTTTGAAAACACTATCTGGTGAAGAGTAAATAAGGCCCTCACTGTCCCAGTTCCACAAGAAGCACATTAGTCCTCTATAAACCCCCCTATATTTGAAATATATAGGCCCTTTGGGTTCCATAAGATGAGATGACAATAGATCTAGTATAGTTATATAACGAATATGTGACACCCGATAAAAAACGCAACATGCCATTATTTTATCGGTCAGGAAGAAAGGATTTCCTTTTAGAATCCAAGGAGGGAGACCTCCAAAGTACTAGAAAAGTACAAGGATGAGAAAATATGTTATTATAGGGTCATTATTATTTAAATAGAATAAGGTTAAAAGGGTAAAATCCCATTTTTTACAGTTTGAAAGGAGATCAAAGTATTTCATGGGGAAAGACACATGATTAACTAAATGTATGGGTTAACTATGAGCCCGTACTATATACTATGGCTGGGGAAAAAATTATTCCACATAGTTAGTTTAACTACACACCAACTATTCAAACCCATATATCTAAAAGGTTCACTATTAGCAATGGGGGCCACATGATTTTTTAAAACCATACTCAAACTATGTGCCATTGCTAGATAACCAACATAACCCCACATGGTTCCCAAGGTATGTTGTGTAGTTCGAATAACTATTATTAAACCATAAAAAACTTTATTGGAACATTATAGAGTCAGACAACACAATAAAATTAATCATGTGCCTTAACCAATCACCTTTCCATTTTCCCAAAACATCCCTTGTTTTTGACCTCAAAACCTATAAATATCCATATACTATGAACTAGAAAAACCAAGGATCATCTAAGGAATACCTATGACCCAAAGGGTGTCGTAGTTTTACATTGGAAAAAGGCCATCAGACGGAGTCCATCTTACAAATTCCATTTGTAAAAGTGCATCGAATGGTATCCATCAGACTATGTTATAATATACAACATTCACCAGGATAAATACTCTATAAATGGAACAAAATTATGTATATCACCTATTGTTAGTTTCATCAGATGGTTCAAAAGAGTATCAGGGGTTTCCTTGGCCAATGGTAGGTTGATCATGTTTATCATAAGTTGGTGTGACCGATTTATGGGATAATTGGTTTTATTCTCGAGTGGATGTGAGTTTCAAACATCATTATCTAAGACTTTGTAAAGTGGAGAAGAATTGGATGATGTTTTTTTATTTTCCATTATATCCTAAATGAAAATGTTTTTAGTGTTCTCTAGTAGATGTAAGACATTTGTTTGAACCAAGTAATTCTATTTTTATGTTTATTTTTATTATTAGTGCGAAGTGTATTCATCTAGTTTGTATGGGGATTATGTGGAATCTTATCCTAGTTCTAGTACATAGACTTGGGAGAAGTCACATATCAGATGAACCTTTGTCCGATGGTGTTCATAGTTTTTTGTTGTGAAGGATGAGACTATTAGAAGGGTGTCTATATATTGGTTTGACATGAATTTATAAAATGTATGAAGTGCTCACCATGTCAATCAGGGGATCATATGAGGTGGTACTTTCCCCTTTATCTTTCAACATGTTTTATCAAAGGGTGGTTCTACATCAATCACAACATTTGAGTTTCTTATCTCCTTGGATTAAAAGCTGGTTTATTTCAGTTACTTTTACTATTACTTGATGGATGAAATTAGAGGAAGGGGAGTTTCACATAAAAATGTTTGACGGAACAAAATTTAAATTTTGGAGGATGCAATTTGAGGATCTTATAACATAGAAAGATATAGATTCTCCTTTTTTTGTGAGAATGTCACGAAATGAAGGAAAAAAAGGAATAGGTGTGGTTGTATTGGAAGACCTTATCCTCTATTAGTATATATCTTTCTCAAAATGATTCATTTAACATTTGAGAGAATAAAAATACTTTATAAGTTATGAGATAATTAGATAACAAGTTCGAGAATCCAATGAATCTCAATTTTTTATGATGTGAAGATTGTTTAGATTGAGGTTTTTAGATGGAATACCTACAAAATATCACCTGAATTATTTAAATATGAATTTAGGTACTCTCTAATCAATGAAGGTAACTTTATCAAATGATGTTTGGTCTTTACTTTCTTATAATCACCTCCAGAAATATAGGATTCCATGGTGACAACAATAAGAAACTCCAGTGGGAATAAAAAAATTGTATTTGAAAACATTCAAAACATGATCCTGAATGCGTATTTGATGATGAAGGAATTCCAAGATCTTTCCAAAAGTTCTCTTTTTATGATGTAATGGGATTGGTCACCTCAATGGAAAGATTTCTAGAAGAATAATTATTCAGATGATAAGTCCTGGGGAATATGTTGGATAAAATTAGCGAGTACATGTCCTAAATGTTAGATTTGTGTGAAGAAGAGATATATCATTAATTATTTGAGGAATTAGATGGTGGATTCATCTTCTATAGAGATAAAATCTATTAGTGAAATTTATAGAGGCATCATTTTTTTAAGGTGAATATTCTAGAAGAGTCTCGAGTTATTAACTTTGGTGAATCTTTTCATTCAACTGGTGAGTGAGGGTACAAGGTATATTATTTACAAGGATTATTGGGAATAATATATCAAGTATAAAATGATTCTATAAAGATAATTGGGAACTGATATGTTAACAGTTTAATAAATAATGGAGGTTTCTTGAGACTAAAACATGTTAGACATATTCTAGGTCTCCTGAAGATCCTTATATTAGTTGGATAACTTTATAATGTTAGTTTAAAATTTATTTTATCTTATGAATTTTGGAAAACAACCATATCCTCTCTAGTGGTTTCTCATGGAGTAATGAAATGAAAATTATACTTGACTGAATGCAAAGATGATTTTTGCAGTTATCAGAAGCACTTCATCAGACAGTCTGAAAGTCTAGAATTGTCAGTTATGTCACCTCAGTGAATAAAACCTAAAATTTATAGTGATAAATAGTATACTTAAACTCAAAACAGGGACCTCAGAAGATGCGGGAGTTTTATGTTGGGGAAATATAACATAGTTTCATTTATCATGGATGAAAAAATATATAGTAATCAAAAGCTAGAACTTGTTTATTTCAATATTTGGGGACCTTCCCCCATTCACTCCAACAGAGGAACTCTATACTTTGTGACCATCACTGATAATTCCACTCAATAATTATGAGTTTACTTATAGAATAATAATTGTGATGTTTTTCAGGAGTTTATTTAGTGGATGGTTTTCATCGAAGGAGATTGTCAATAAAAGTTGAATTTTCTCCGGACAAACAATAGTGTGGAGTATATCAAACATAAATTTCATAAGTTTTTTTGGAGGAATGGTATCTAAAATTAGAATAATATTTGAATAAATTCATAATAAATTGGAGTAGATGAAAGGATGAATTAGTCTTTTTAAGGGAAAGTATATTGTATGTGGATTCAGTCTAGAATGCCTAATGTAAATTTGGCAAGAGCTATTAATAAAACAACGTATTCGGTGAATTGAAGTTCAACTTCAGCTATGGGTCAAGAACTTCTGAAAGAATCTTGGTCCATTAAGATAACATTGGTGAATTATTTGAAAGTATTTGGAATTAATTATTTTGTTCATAGAAATTCTAATGATAGATATCAGTTGTAGGTGAAATCCAAGGAGTGATTCATCATTGGGTTTGGTGATAAGAAATTTGGATATCATCTTTGGCATGGTGAAAAGAAAAAAAATCATTAACATTAGATATTTTCTTTTCAATGAAGGAATTATTTGGAATGATCAAAGTTTTTATGAGAAGGAAGTTGAGGTTTGATCTAATATTGAAGTTCAAGATGATTGGAATGAGGTTATCGAATGAACTGTATGTCCATAGACTTCAGGGGATACTTTAGAGTCCATTGTTTTGGAATTCAGTTTACTGGATAGAGAATCATCAAAAAAACATGTACTATAATTTTTTTCAGATGAATGAATACATGATTTCGAGGTTCCAATAGATGAAAATGAGGTTGTTCTACGAAGATCCACTGACATCAAAAAACAAAATCAAAGGATTAGGATTGATATGAAATTTATACTTATAATAGACACATGAGAACTAGAATTCCTAAAAGAAATAACTACTCTCAAGGACTTCAGATAGATGAATTTATACATGATGGAGGAAATGAAATCCTTAAATCTGAATAATATGTTTGACTTAGCTAAACTAACAAAATTAAAACAAGATCTGGAAAATAGAAGTGTTTTTTCATTTATAAGAGTCAGTTAATGGAAGTAATGGATACAAATAAATATTGTTATTAAAAGGTTCTTTAAAAAAAGAAAGGTATTGAATTCTCTAAGATTTTCTCACTAATAGAGAGGAACACAACTATTCAAATAATTATCAACATTATTGCATATGATGATTTATACTTAGATAAGATGGATGTAAAGACCAATTTTATACATGGGGATTTAGAGGAAGAAATTTACGTGATACAATATGACAGTTATGAAATTCATTATAAAAAAAATCTTGTTTGTATGTTTAAATGAAGTCTTTATGGATTAAAGAAATCTCAATGATCTTGGAATAAAAATTTGGACACTTTTATGTTTGAAGAATGTTTTTATTGATGTTATTATGCTCATTTTTATTATCAAAAGCAACGGGATGATGAAATCTATATCTTACTATTTTTTTATGTTAATGATAAGTTAATTGTAGGTCCATAGTTATATTAGATTAACGAACTAAAGTGAAAGTTATCTAGAATTTTTGAGATGAAGAACCTTTGAAAAGAAAATAAAGTCATGCTAATGAGAATTGAGAGGGATGGGATAACCAATTATTTTCTTTTATCTGAGAAGGAATACATCTAGAAGGTCATCAAGAAGTTTGGAATGAATGGTAGTAAATCTATCCCAACCCCCTTCAATAGACACATCAATATTTCTAAATAATGTTGAGATGGTATGTGAGTATGATATACTCTATAATACCAAATGTAGGATCAACTATGTAAACATGAGATGCTCAAATACAAGAGGGGGGGGGGGGTGAATTATAAAATTTAAAAATCCCTAAGGAAATTTTTTAATAACCAAAATTCACAACACCTCTAAGATCTAAAAACTTTCTTGATTCTGGAAGAGTGATTCTGGAAATGAAACTTAACCAAAGTTTACAATAACTAAGTTTCTACCTTAAATTGTATAGAATCCTATATAATCAGAGAACAAGTATAAGGAAGTATAAGAATATTATACTTTTCTCAAAAACTAAAAGTACAAAGGAAAAATAGAAAACTACAAGTAAAAATTAGTAACTCTTTAAACCCAAAGAGAAGGGTATTCAAGAACCTTGGATAAAGGTCCCTTGATTTATAATTTCAAGAAAGTCTGTCTTACCCACACCAGAGTAAGCCCTTGATACGAAGATTGGAGTCTGTATTTCTATCCCCACAGGCCCTCAACTTTAAGATAGTTGGGACATATGTCTTCCTATCACTGGAATCCCTCGATTGTACACAACAAAAATCCGAGTTGCACAAGGAAAATCTGCACGAAGAAAAGGTTGAAAAAGCTGTTCAAACTTTCTGCACGAAGCCTAAGAGTTTATAAGATCCTCTCTCTCTAGAAATGACTTCTGAAAGTTCTGACCTTCAAAAATTCCAAAACATTCTTGAACTCTTTCAAATGAGCTCCTATTTATAGGCACAACTCCAACGGTCGGCTCCCTCCTCCAATGGTCATATTTTCCTTGAATTTCAGAGGGACCTATACACGTGTCACTCAAACAACGGTTAGTTGATAACTAAAAGCACGACATCATTTTATAACAAAAAAAGTTTGATCATAACTAAAATCTGATATTTGGAAGATAAGTAAATATGAAATTTCAAAGTCTATCCAAAAATTGACTTTGGAGTCTATAATACAAGGATATTCGGATTTTGTTTTCTATGAATTCAGAACCTGAATTCTATAGAATTTTATAGTCTGAATTTCAAGGAAATTCAGAATCTGAACTTATAATATTCGAAGTCGGAGTTCATGAGAATTCCGAGTTAGAACTCATAAGAGTTCGGAGTCTGTATTCCGAGAACTCGGAGTTAGAACACAGAGTAGTTCATAACAAGAATTCATAATCAGAATTCGGAGTCAGAACTCAGAGTAGTTTGTAACTAGAATTCATAATCGGAATTCGGAGTCAGAACTCAGAGAAGTTCGTATCCAGATTTCGTATTCATAATTCGGAGTCAGAACTCTGAAGAGTTCGTATCCAGAATTCATATTCAGAATTCGGAGTCAGAACTCTGAAGAGTTCGTATCCAGAATTCATATTCAGAATTCAGAGTCAGAACTCTGAAGAGTTTTTATCCAGACTTGGTATTCATAATTCGGAGATAGAACTCTGAAGAGTTCATGACCAGAATTCTGATTCAGAATTCGGATTTAGAACTCAGAAGAGTTCGTAACCAGAATTCTGAGAATTCGGAACCTAAAACAGAATGCTTCATATCTAGGTAATTACACGATTCCGAGGTTATTGGTTTCAAACCTAATTTTACACTTTGAAAAAATATTATATGAAAAATAAACATGGTAAGGTTAAATTTCCTTGGGGAAGGAAATTCTTCCTTATAGAAGTAAAACATAGGGTAAAAAGCATTTTTCCTTGAGATAAGGTGTTTGTGATTTTCAAAACAAGAAGGAATGGTAAAGTCATAATGAAAACCTTACTGACTCACCAATGTCCCCCAATTATGAAGGAATGGAAAAGTCATAAGGAAAACCTTATTGACTCAACAATCTCCCCTTTTTGGAAAGCACAAACAATCCTATGAAAGAGAATATAATGACTTGGAAAAATTTTATAGACTTTGAAATAAATCTTATCTCCATTTTTTTATTGGTAAAGATGAATATGAAAAACTCCCCCTTAGGCTTTTTAACGCTAAGAATCGTATTCTAGATTTCTGGAATGAGAGTTTTCATTTAGCTTGAATAATTAAATCTTTGTAATGAGAACTCCCCCTTTGATAAACTCCCCCTTACTTGTGGATATTTATTCTTTTACTTAGAATTATTTTTCCTTCTCCCCCTTTGTGATTTTGAAAAAGATTTTGATGGAATGGAAAAAAATATGGTACCTAAAATATTAGTACAACCATCCAAACAAAACATAAATCCACAATTTCAATGATATTGGAAGTATTTATACAAGGAAAAATAGATACAATATAATATCTAATTTGAGTCTATTTCTTCTTCTTTTTCCTTGGGTATGAGCATATTCACAATGGTTTTTAGCTTCTTTAGTTCTTTTTGATCCTCCTATGCTTCCTTTTCTAAGACTGTAATCCAATAAACTTGTGTCTTCAGGGCCTCTGCGTGAACCTTCAACAATTTATCTTGCTTCACTAGCTTTTCTTCTAACTTGACCCATACATCCATTTCTGTTTTCCAACTTTGGACAACAAAATTCAACTTCACATTCAGATATTTGACCTCCTGAATCCAAGAATTTTGTTCAAGATAGAGTATTTCCTAAAACTTGTTTGTAAGATCCTTGATTTTGGTGTCATTAGTATCAAAGGCCTCCTTGAAATCTTCTTGAAATTGATCAACTCTCTCATGTATTCAATGATTTTCTTTGACCAACTGGTCATTTTCTTTCAAGATTTTCTGTGGGCTTCATAGTTGACAAGGAAATTCTTGTGTTCAGCCTCAATCTTTACACACCTATCCATCACCATGGATAACAAGTCTAATTTCTAATTCATGCGATGATGGAGCATCTGGCATCTAGAGTCAATTACTGGAAAGATCGAAATGGTGTCCACTAGCTTCTTCAGGGACTGAACGAAAAAATCACGTCCGAAAGTTGATGACTCCGAATCTGACATTTTTCTTGGAGATTTTTCTCCATCTATCTCTTCCAGCTTCCTCTTAGAGGATCCTCAAGCTTCTTTCTTTCGTAAAAATATATATTTTTGGGGTATCAAAAACCACTTTTCCCCCTTATTGGTTATCGGAATGGCTTCTTCATAAGGAGTTTCATGCTCACTCCTAGATAACCGTACAATATTATCTTCATCAATTTTCTCTTTTTCAGCTCCTGCCTCAATTTCTTCAGAAAGAATGAATTCATGATTCTGACTCTCTTCCTCAGATAACTTTTTTACTTCCTCTTCCCCTTTCTCATCTATTCTAGGAGTAGCAAGTTTTGAAGATCCGGCTTGAGAAGTCTGGATTGAAAATTTTTCAGAATCACTTTCCTTCTCATGATAATATTCAACTTGCTTAATCAGATCATCATTTCTATTACTACTTTCCTCCTTTTCTTGCACTTTTTCCAGAACTTCTATTAATTTAGAAACCTTTTCTTATGCTTTTTCTAGATTCATGAAATTTTTTCCCAGCGTGTCAGGTAATGGTTCAACTAAGAAGGTTTTTGGTATGGGAATGTTCTTGGATGAAACTTTAGTAGCCCTCAAAAGAGATTGCACAATATCTTCCTTCAAAATATTCTTCTTTTGCTTCTTCTTTTTGGCTTGCTTCTCAAGCTATTCATCAACTTTTTCCTTCAGTTCTTTGGCCTCTACAGGGTCTAGGACAAATTGTGGTTCCCCTTCCTTCCGACTATTTTTATCCTCCCTCTATTTGGAAACCACTTAATCCAGATAGGCTTTCTGATTTTTGGGATTTGGAGGTGCATATTGAGCTTCTGTGGACTTAGGGGTTTTCTCTGTTTCTTCCACTTTCTTTAGTTTCCTCTTCTTTCCAACCTTCTTCGATGGTTAAACTTCTTCAACATTTTTCGGAACGGCTTCTGCCTCATCCTCAGGTAGATCATAAAACTGAACTGACTTCTTAGAAAAACCTACTTTCATCCTCTTGAGGGTATCATCACTAATTAACATTACTTCTCAAATCCTCGGCATAGAACTGCAGGGGATCTTGAATGATTTAAGGAAGCGAACTATCAATTTGGATAATAGAGCAGGTTAAATGACTATCTGTGCTCTCAGATTCCCATTCTTGATATTATATGTCATAATGAGAATATGATTCATCAGATTTATTTTCCTTAGATTTACCAAAAAGTCTAAGATATACATATCACTTTTCTTAAGAGTGTCCTTGCCACCCTTTATCAGTATGATAAGACCTTGAACCCATAACTATAGGATCTGATTGTTGGTAGACAAGTGGGAAATTTTTGCGGTCTTGACATCAGTAAGTCCAAGGCATTCCATAACCTTCACCTTTAAGAAATTACCTTGAACATCCGACAACTTGTGGGACCAAAACTATGCCTCCCCTTCATTTGACAGCCACACAAAGCTAGAATTCTTGGTGAGAGAGAATGCATAATTTTTTCCACAACTCTTGATGGAAATTTTTTCTCTCCTATCTTCTTTGAAAAAGAAAACCAATTCATATAATTCTATAAGTAGATCCGGATACACAACATCCTGATCTCATGTCTCTGAAATGGATATACGCTCCCACCCATTAAGCTTGATATTCTTTGAGATAATATAGTAATACTTATTGAAGAGGTTCTGATGTACCAACCTCTCCCTGTAAATTTTCCACTCTGAATTGAGCTTGACAGAAGACATTTCTTGAGAAGGAATTTTATCAAACAATCAGACTTGTGAAAACTCTGAAAATCCAGAACGGGATTTTGAAGTTGGGAAGCGCTTCAACATGCAAATGCTTTGAAAACCAATGTGGGACAACCATCGGGGGTCCCCTTTTTATAGGTGTTGAAGCGACAGTTTAACTTCCCATTTGAATCCCATGGATGATAATTCTTCTGATCTGATATTTCAGTTGAAATAATAGCCATAATGAAAATTTGGTATGATCTGATCTTTTGGGGGTTTTAAAAGAAAACATTTATATTTAAGGAAACCAGAATCCGAGAAATTTTAAAAACAAAAAAAAACTACCAGAAAGTAAAAGGTAATTATGAAAACTCAATAAAGAAACATACCTTTCAGATTGTCAGGAGAATTATTCATATTGAGGAAAATTCTTCTTGAAGGTCTTTAGATTCTGAAAAAAAATTAGTATGAAAAAATGAGTATGAAGATATTCATTACGATAATCTTCACTACGAAAATCATAAGTACGAAAAGCCTCATTATGAAAAATATGAAAAACTATCCTTACTCAAAATATGAAAAACTATCATTACTAAAAATATGAAAAACTATCATTATGAGAAATATGAAAAACTATCATTATGGAAAATATGAAAAACTACATTACGAAAAATCTGAAAAACTACATTATAAAAAATATGAAAAACTACAATATGAAAAATATGAAAAACTTCATTAAGAAAAATATGAAAAACTATCGTTACGAAAAATATGAAAAACTTTATTATAAAAAATACGAAAAACTTCATTATGAAAAATATGAAAAACTTCATTAACAAATGTACTCCCCCTCTGAAAAGGAGTTTATTAGTGTAAATAGATTGGTTTAAAAAAGAAGTTATTGAGGAGGATTACCTTAAGGTTATCATTCCTAACTTCTATTTAATGTATTCAAATCTATTGGAGGGTAAATATTTTGTGAAAATATCAGCAAGTTGATCTTGCATTCCGATAAATTGAAGAATGATATCTTCTTTTTGTGTGTTACCCCTAAGAAAGTGATGCCTAATACCCATGTGATTCGCATGAGATTGGTGTGAAGGTTTTTTACTAAGGGAAATGGAACTTGTATTATCACACAAAATGTGTGTTTTGGTAAAACTCATACGATAGTCTATGAGTGTGTGTTGCATCCACAACACTTGAGCACAACAACTTCTAGCTGTTACATATTCAACTTCAGTAGTGGAAAGTGATACTGATTGTTCCTTCTTGCAAGGCCAAGAAAATAATGAATCTTCTAAGAAATTACAAGTTCTGAATGTACTCTTTTTATCCATTCTACATCCACCAAAGTCAGTATCCAAATTTTTTTTTAAAACAAAATCATTTCCAGAAGTATAAAAGAGTCCTAAATCCATGGTTCCATTTATGTAGCCAAAAATTATTTTCACTTCCTTTAAGTGAGATTCCTTTGGATTGGATTGATATCTTGCACATAATAATACTGAAAACATTAACTCTGGATGACTAGCTATCAAGTAAAGTAAACTTCCTATCATACCTTTAAAAGTTTTTTGATCTACTGGTTTCACAGCTTCATCAAGATCAAGTGTGCTTGAGGTACCAATGGGAGTACTTATACTCTTAGTGTTATCATATCCATACTTTTTAAGAAGATATTTAATATACTTATGTTGGGATATATAGATTCCTTCTGTTTTTTGAAGAATTTGAAAACCAATAAAAAATGTTAACTCACCCATCACACTCATTTCAAACTCATATTTCATTATATCCACAAAGGAATTAGTTAAATTTTGCTGAGTTGAATCAAATATAATGTCATCAAAATAAAATTGAACAATCAAAACATTTTTATTATCTTTCTTTATAAAAAGGTTTGGATTTTCATTTCCCATGACATAGTTATTTTGAAGAAAAAAATACTGTAAGTCAATCATACCAAGATCTAGGGGTTTGTTTAAGTCCATACAAGGTTTTCATATGTCTAAAAACATGATTTAGATGTTTTTTATCTTCAAAGCCTGGAGGTTGTTCAACAAAAACTTCCTCTTGAACATAAACATTAAGGAAATCACATTTCACATCCATTGGAAAAAGTTTTAAATTGAAGAAAGATACAAAGGCAAGTAAAATATGAATAGATTCAAGTCTAGCTACTGGATCAAAGTTTACTTCATAGTCTATTCTTTCTTGTTCATTATAGCCTTTAGCAACTAATCTAGCTTTGTTTCTTACAATGATTCCATTTTCATCACACTTATTTTTGAAGACCCATTTTACTCCAATAACAAAAGTTTTCTTAGGTATTTCAACCAAGGTCCAGACTTTATTCCTTTAAAATTAATTTATTTCATCTTGAATGGATTTAATCCAATCATCATCACCTAAAGCTTCAACAATAATTTTTGGTTCTAATTGGGAATGGAATTATAGTTATTCTACTTCATTTCTTAGGGAACTTCTAGTCCTTACAGGTTTATTGACATCACCAATGATGCTATCACTGGGATGATTCTTCAGAAACAGATGATTTGGGTTTTGTAAAACCTTTTCATCAACATAGGGTAGGAAATATTCTGGGGTAAATGTCTCAGTAGTATCTTCTTGAACATTTTCTTTATTAGAAGGATCTTCTATCAAAGTTTGATAATCAGTTTTTGAAAACACATCTGAGGATGTAGGTTGGGGTTGTTTAAAAATAAAAGGATCAGTTTCATCAAATTTAACATGTACTGTCTCTTCAACAGTGCAAGTGTTTTTATGGAAAACTCTATATTCCTTAGAAGTTGTGGAGTAGCCTAAGAAAATTCCTTCATCAGATTTTGGTGCGAATTTATGTAGGATATCTTTAGTATTAAGAATGAATACCTTGAAACCAAAAACCTTAAAGTAGGAAAGTCTAGGTTTTCTACCATTCCCTAACTCATAAAGAGTTTTATTAAGAAAAGGACTAATCAAAACTCGATTTATAGTATAACATGAAGTACTTACAGCATCAGCTAAAAAATGTTTGGCTACAGAATACTCACTCAACGTGGTTCTAGTTACCTATTGAAGAATTCTACTTCTTATTTCAGGAACACCATTTTTGAGGTGTTCTAGGTGCTGAGAAGTTATGAGTAATGACTTTTTTACTACAAAAAGTTTCAAAATCAGAATTTTGAAATTCTCCTCCATGATCACTATGAATAGTTTTAAATGGACGAATTTTCTCATTTTTAACTTGGGATCTAAAACTTTTGAAATAAGAGAAGGCTTTATAATTATTTTATATAAAATATCCCCAAGTAAATCTAGTGTAATCATCAACCAAGACAAATACATAGTACTTACATTTAATGCTTCCAGTTTGTGTTGGAGAAAAAAGATCTATATTCACTAGCTGTAATTCATCAATATTTGAGACTTCACCGACTGATTTAAAACTTGATTTATGTTGATTTCCATACTGATAAGGGTCAAAAACTTTTGAAGAATCAAATCTAAGATCCGGTTGATCCTTAACTAATCTTTTCTTAGAAAGTTTTCATATGTTCCTAAGGTTACAATGACCTAACCTTCTATTCCATAACCAATAATGATCTTCCATTGCACTAAGGAAAGGTAAGTCTTGGCTCCTAAGTTCTTCTAAGTTTAGTGTCTTAACATTATCTTTCCTATGGGCAGAAAGAATATACTCTTCCTTGGAATAGTGAACTAGGCACTTGTCATTCCAAAAATTCACAAGGTATCCTTCATCCCATAATTTGCTTATGCTAATGAGTTTGTGATTCAGACCCTTAACAAATAATACATTTTAAATAAAAGTTTTTCCAAGAAGAATAATGTTACCTATACCAATAATTTCTCCCTGAGTATTATCTCCGAAAATTACTTTTCCTCCTTTCGTCTTGATAATCTTTTAAAAATAGTTTTTGTTTCCAGTCATATGCCAGGAACATCCACTATCCATGTACCACGTATTACTGTTGGTATTTTCTCTATTTTCCTGAAAACAAAAGAGTTATACTTTCAGAATCCAAACTTTCTTGGATCTGAAAATTTCAGAAAGCAAAATTTTAGGCACCCACATCTTCTTAGAAAAATAGGCTTTATGGAATCCTAAAGATTGGGTTTTGTTTAGAGAACAATTCTTTGCCCAATTTCCACTACACTAACACTTAGTACAAAATGGAGCACTTTGAGGAACAAAGTAATTGTTACTAAAAATTGGTTTAGAACCAGTATAACCAAAACCAGAATTATTCCTTAGAGTTCATAATTGAGAATACTTTTTATCAAAATTTTCTTTACCTAAGGTAAATTATGACAAACAATTCCTCAAGGAAAATATTCTATATTTGAGTTTGATAACCAAGTTCTTGTCTTAAAAAACATTTGAATTTTGACTAGAGCTAGGCTCGAAAACATTTTTCTTAGAAATTACGTTTTATAGATCTTTGGAAAATTTATTTTTCTTAGAACTTACTTCCTCAATATTTTTTTGAAATACTTTCAAAATCAACATTTCTTATCAAGATCTTTAGAAAGATCTGACATTTCCTTAGTAAGAATAGTATTCCTAGAATTTTCCTTATCATGTTTTTTCATGAGTTTTGAATTCTCAATCTCAAGAAGTTTAGAAAACCCAGAAACTTATTCACAGGAAGGTAAAGTATTATCCTTATCAGAAGAATATTCTTCATCTGAAGAATTATAATATTTACAATATATTCATAAATAATAAAATTAGGCTCTATATACCCAGATAAAATATTCATTTCAAAATAAATTCCCACACATAAGTGATGGCACTAAATCTATTGCATCATGGCGGTTATTCTTACCACTTAATAAAACATGGTATCTCCGCCCGACAAAATTTTTATTTAACAACAACCAATTAAATTCCATCTTGAATTAATCAGTTCTTTATGAATTGGTTATATTTGTAACAAAACCTAAGGGCTTTAGATAACCTTTGATAACTATAAACATAACTTCAAGAATTTTATTATAAATCCAATCCAATTTGAGAAGTAATCACTATTATTGTGGCTCTTCAGTTATTTATCCTCTTTTTGGATTTATATCGTTATAGTTTCATTCAATTAACCATGCAGAAAAATAACAATAAAATAATTCCAAACATAAATTACACTATCTTAGTAAAAATTAAGAGGTAACCTAAAAGAATATATCAAAACCCAAAAATTTATTTAATTATCTGAGAGAGAAATTAATTATCTTAAAATTTTCATAATTATAATTTCAATTAATTAAGTTGTATAATTGTAAACAACTATCATTATTGGACAAAAGCCGGTACCACTACATCATGTGTTGACATCTTTGTTGTTTTAAAATTTTGGATTTAAGGAAGCTTAACACTTTATTCTTGGGAATTAATTTCAAATTATAATATAATTGTATAATTATTGATGAAAAAAGTATTCCATGCAATGTGATTTAGTAAAAATATTAAATTAAACAAAGTATGTAACAATTCTTACTATTCCTTACAAAAATTTCTTGATTATTCATTAATGGTTTGACATGAAATTACTTTTATATATTAATATATTATTAAAATAAATCACATCCAATTAAAATAGGAATTAATTAATGATATATAAACACTTAAATATAAATAAATGGATAAATAAATGATCCCCTACCTTGATTAGATGCTCAACATTCTTTAATAAAGAACAAAGAATCCAGGAATAACCACTGCCAAAGGAAATATTACCAAAACTGAAATAATTCCACTAGAAAATAATCCTAAAATCCACTATCAACACTAGCCTTATTTCAATCCAAAAATTGAGGTAAAACTTTCCAATAATGAACTCTTTAAGGAAGAATATAGGAAAAAAAGGAGAGAAAAAGAGAGAGTACCTTTATTCTTGAAACATAGATAAATATGATCCATGGGATAAAATCTCAAGGGTATATGGTTGGAGTGTGATGAGGGTCACAAGGATTATCTAGGTTTGGAGATATGTAGAAAATATATGAACCAAGGGATATCAAGCCTTCTATTTAAAGAGGAATCCCATAAGACTTCCCTAGGACACGGTGAACTCCCAACGTACTCACGGTGCCTCTAGTCAAAGAGAGATATAGTTTTCAATGTGTTGGAACCCCATGGATCACATGACCTTTAAGACATTCATTGAATCATTTTTATCACCAACATGGACCACACTATAGAGTGGTGTGAAAGCCAAATTTGATTTTCCCTCTCCAATCACAACACTACAATGTTGTGATCCTCAAACAATATGTTTCCAAAAGTGGAACTAAACATGTTCCATTCCCAACGTCCTTCCCCAAAATGGTGTCCCAAGAAGTTTTTCTCATAAATATGTGTCACATGAGACACATAAAGGGGACACACCATTTACCATGGACAAAAAATTCGTTTCATAATTTTTGGGGCACTCTTGCACCAAATGGATATGAACACATCCAAAAAATCCATTTCACAACATACGATGTACTCCAACAAAAAACAACCTTCACCAAAACAAGACTCAAAATTACTAAGTCCAAAATAGACTGCCCCACATTAAAGGCCAAAAAAACCTTCCCCACAACATACTGACCCACAAAAATTCCAAAACTCTTCTCTTACATCCAAAACCCCTCCAAAATTCTTTAAAACATCTCCGATCCCTGGGAAAATAAAATGGGAAGTAAATTAGGAATTGGGGAACTTACAATACCCTAACTAAATTCCAAAACATAGTGGATATTTATTTTACTAATACAATGTTAAACATAATCACACACAATTATTAAAATATTATATGTCTTAAAATAAAAAATATATTATTTTACATATCAAAAATATAATAATAGAACACATACTTTTACTAACATATAATCAATAAAATTTCCTCTAAATGTTTACAAAATAGTATGATAATGAAATAAAAAATGTTGGACACCATAAAATTATAGTAAATGTATTGTCCGAGTATAACATAACTTAAGGCGTAATGTAATGCTCCTTACCACACTAGATTTTTAAATAATGATAAATGTTTAACTTACTCTAATATACAGAATTTTTGGATTTATTGGTTATGATGATTTGTAAAATGTATTGATGGAGTTTTAACATTCAAAATTATTTCTATAATAAAATTTGGAAAAGTCCTAGAACCTTGTTGTAATATTTAAAGATAAAAATGATGATATGTAAAGATTATTAGGAGGATACATAAAGGTTTACATTTTGAAAAAAATGAAATCATTGGATATTTGATATCCATATCTTGTTGAACGATATTACAATACATAAAATTAAATCTCAATATCCTATACATATGTGAAGGTTAAAAATAGATTATAGATCATATATGAGGGATAAAATTTTAGAAAATTATGAAATTCTTGGTGACTCAAATGTTAAGATGTTGTGAAGAAGAAGGATGAATTGTGATAGATGTTTCCAAGATATGAGGAAAAAGATCACATCCTGAAACTTTTTTAAGATAAAATTATATATAAAGATCGTTTTGAATTTTTATATATATTCATTCCATGAGGATAAATCCATGAAACAATTTTTGATTCAGATAGAATTATTTTCATGGAGACTTTATGTGGTTACTTTTTTTATTGTCATCATTAATTTTAATCTGTAAGATCCGAGACCTTTTTTTAAGGTTTGTTTTTGTTTATTTTTCAATTTAAGTCATTTATTTTGGTCAAATGAGTGTTCTGTAAAGTTCTTGAGAAGCCTCAGGGATGTTCTTGGGGTTCATGACACCAAATTGTAGGAAAAAAGAGTTTCTTAGAAATTTTCATGGTTTGCGCATGGTTGGTATAAATAGTGAAGTTTATCCATGTAACCATTTATCCTTGGATAGAGGCTTGTGCATGGTTATCACATGGTTAATCTAATCATACAGAATCCCCATGAAACAGTGTGAAAGGGGTATTTTGAGAAAGTGTCACTCGCATGGTTTGAACATAGTTTAGAAACTCTGTGGGTAAATCGTGCACCCCAGTAAAGTTGAAAAATTTACAAAAAATTCCATTACTGGATTTTAACCCCTAGCTCAATATTTTCTCCTTCCCCCCTTGTAACCCTAGTGCTAATAAAAAGCTCCCAAGATCTTATAGGGGTGATTCTCCCTCATCTATATGTTGTTTGGAGTGCTTTCAGTTTCAAATTGAAGATCTGGGTTGAGGATTTAATGGGGGTGTTAAATTGGGATCTAATCCCCCAGTTATGTGTGCATTCACTAACAGATCTAAGGTAGGTTTTCTACAAGTTATATCCCTTAGTTTTGTTTGGGATTTGTTCAAGATTGGGTTTATCTATTGGTTACCCCTTATTATTCTTTTTATCCCTTGATGATATTTGGTATAATGAATGTCTAAATGATAAATGGAAACCCTTATGTCCCCCATGGGACACATAGAGGATGACATGACCTTTGTAGGTCCACCCATGGGGTGTACTGATACTTTCTGGACATAGAAATTATCTAAGTATGAGCAAGGTTGTCATCTGACAATGTAGATCCTTGTTAAGCATGTTGACCAATTTAATGGGAGTGAAAATGAATGATTAGAATGTACATATTCTTAGTAATATCTTAAGGTATTGTTTGGCATGGTTATAAGAATGGGTTAAATTAGTTAAATTGGGATTATGCCTTGTGGCTAATGAATTAAGTTGAAAATATCAAGAGGGTGGGTGTATGTGAAATGTTGACATGTGGGATTCGTAATGGATTGTGACTCAGGATTATTATCTTTATGGGATGTATTGGTTATGATATTGATAAATTTGGTGAATTAATAAAACAACTTTTGTACGTGGATTGGTGGTGGGATAAAGGACTGAAGATCCTCCCAAAGGTAGGGTTGGATTGATGCTCTAACCAACCCACGAATGCACGGGTTAGGTAGTCAGGATAATGCTCTCTACCCCAATGTTTGTAATCAAGGAAATACAGAGACTGATGCTCTTAGTTAAGTGTGGTTATTACTTGATATGTTATCCCTAGTGAGTTAGGGACTTACTTATTCCCTTATGAAAATGATGTATTCCATGAACCATGTGTGATTGATGATGAACTAGGAATGATAGAATCATAATGAATTGGAACTTTGGTTAGTGTAGCTATGTAGAGATTATTAACCAGTGGACCTTCATTTTCATTCCTTGGATTATTTTTTATTTATAATTTCACGCACTATCTGTTAGATTGGATATTTGTAGACACTGTTGGTGGTCACCTACTAAGTTTTAATCACACCCTGCTTAGGCCTCCTTTTGGTGCCTAATAATATTTCATGCTTGCTATTAAAGTCAAGTGAAAGGGCCCTGCAATATCCCTGATGCAGAATCCATTAAACCGGTGCTCCGAGCTGAGTCGTCACATGACCCCAAGCGCACCTCCCCATATCCAGGAGGTTTCTAACTAGAAGCAAGGGTCTAATAAGTCATGTGGGGTGACTATACACTCTTTATTAGATCCTGGCACAACAGAACACAATATAAATAGCAGAAAGAATATGAAAAAAAATAAACATTCATAAGCAAACATTTCCCAAACGGGTATAACCACAAATTAAATACAACAACGTGATGTCGTACTAGTAGTGCAAAGTGAAGAAACCCAAAATGAAACAAATAAAAAAAACTCTAAATGGGTCCTGACTCTAAGTCTAGGTCCTTCTCTATGTACATCCCGAGCCCAACTCAACATCCCATAGTAGGGCCTCTTTCCATGTCCTGACCTGTGACCAAGAGATCTACTCGGACACCCAACGACAGCCCGAGCAAGGTGTTAATACAAAACTCAGTAGGCCACAACCAATGGTGTCTAAAAAATATCCAGTCTAATAGATAGTTCATGAAAATACTAAATGAAAGGAAAGTATGAAAGGGACAGTTCGGGTTCCATAAATTAACGAAGTTCATTTAATATATTCCTATCTTTTATCCTCATTTCATTTCTTATACCATCTTCATCACATAAGCCATATTGATCACATGTTCCAGGGGTTAGGCATAATTATCATCTACACAAGGGTATAAGGAAATCGATCACAATGTATAGGGGAAACAAATCAAGTCCCTATCTCACTAGGGATCCACATATCAATAAACACATTCTCCTCACGTCGAAGCCTCAGTCCGGATGGAAGGCAACCATTAGGGGAATAGAGTCTTCATCCCCTTCCCTAACCCATGAATTTTGTAGTGGAGTTTATATCCTTAGACTAAATCGAACCGTGGGAGTAGAACCTCATGTCAACACCCACCTCTACCAACCCATGTGAACATGCTTATATATATTAATCAACACAACCATACCATAATACAACATAAAACAACCAATGCCATTGCAATTCATCAATCACAATGCATAAGAAACAACATGGGAATTGACAATATGCTATAAGCCATTAACACTTTTACCAATTTTAATTCACATCCATTTAGCCAAATTCCCATTCCTGTGCCTTAACCCCATATGTGTATTCAAAAACCCCTATTCCTTAGCCACATTCACCATTTTCCATTCATTATCCCATTTACCATTTTCACAAGATTTTACCCCGTTAGAAATTTCTAGTACAATCCTAATATCACAAAACACATTCCATTTATTGCATTCAAAAACATAGGTGTACCACCAAAATATAGTGTATTAAACCATTCCACAAATTCATCCATTCCCTTATTCCATCTCATTAAAACATTCCCCATTTCCCATTACATTACCCAGTTGAAAGTTCACCATTTAATATGCCCTAATCCCCTTAGGCATTTCTAACCAAAATTCATGAAACAATCGACATAAAACCTTTTAACCCAATTACCGATTTTCATGTCATTCCAAAAAAAAATTATGCCTTTATTACCATAGGCATGTTTATCATTATTCCATCTGAAACTTAAACCACCAATAATAAATACTCTACATGGGTTCCACATCATTATTTAGAGACCCCTCATATAACCCTACCACACTCTAAGACTAGGTTTGCCGGCGCAACCCATGGGTGGCCGTAAAATGGTCAAGTACTCCTACATGCATCCCACTGGAATCCCGAGGGTTTAAATTGGTCACATGAACTCCTTTTTTATCAAACACCCCAAAGGAACCAAGAACAAAATTAGGGAAAATGTAGAACACAAGATTCCATGCACAAATCTAAAGTAAAACTATGGGATAATACTTGTTGACCACCTACCACGAATTTGATAATGAACGCACTCCTAATCATGGCCTTGGATCTGGAATCAAGAACCCCTTGAAACCCCAACCAAGGTTCCACCGAAAAACGAAGGGGTTTAGAACTTCAGAATAAGATGGGAGAAACCACAAGCCCTAATCCAAATAAGAGAGGGGTGGAAAGGATTAGACTTACCTGGAGCTTCGATGTGAAACTAGTGGCACTCAAAATGGACAAGAATTGAAGGAAACCCACCTCTAGGAAGCATGGGTTAGAATGGTTCGTCACTAGGGTTGCAGGGGATGAAATTGAGGAAAATCATGAGTTGGGGTTTTAAATCCTAGGATGGAAATTTTGTAAATTTTCTAACTTTTTTGGGCATCACGGTTTACTCGGATGGTTTTCCAAACCACGCACAAATAAATGTGGAAGCTGATATCCAAAAGACCCATTTCGCATAGTTTTTTGTGATACCACACGATTTTCCCTAACCATTATCAAGCCGTGCAAAGGATAATGTCCGAGGATGGCTAATCTGCACGGTCTATCCGCACAGTTTCCCCTAACCCTGTGCAGACCGTGTGCCTAGCACTGTTAGTCCTGATTGATCTGCTCATCTCACCCTGAGCCCCTGGGGCACCCCCGAGCCTTCACATGAACTTTGGGAAACACTTATTCATCCAAAAAGATACCCCCAAATAGTTACATAAATAAAACGTACGTTAAGAAAATCTGATATCTTACAACCTCCCTACCTTATAATGGATTGTCCTCGAGCTGCTCTTCCGAAAATCACTATCTTCCATAACAAGGGATCATGTCACAAGGTCTACCTATCCTCTCCCACTTTCCAAGTTTCTGGTTGTACATCATAATTCCTACTGAACATGAATCAAGGGCACAGACATGAACCACAATCCCTCCTCATCGCAACCACAAAACAAGTTGAAACTCCTCAAGGATTCATCAACTTAAATCATTATCACCACGATAAATTCATATGGAAAACATATGTGACAACACCTAACTCACAGCACAAGGAAACATAAAACACAACATACCATCGTCATGGGGAAACAAATGAGCACCTCATCGGCCCAATCCTCTGCACAACTCATGACCCAAACCATTGGGCTTAATTTTCTGTTCACCCAACTCTAATGGTGACCCAACCCTATATCAACCGAAGGAAAACTGTAACACTCCAAGCTTCCATGGTACGCTTCTCTTTGAATAATGTGATAGCGTGTGTTGTACGCAACATCAAGTTCTAACACACACCATAAACGATCAAACTAGTCGTTATGAATAGTAATACCTAATTTTTTAAATTATATATATTTTATATTTCAAAATGGAATTCATTTTTGGATTTTGAATATCGAAATTATCCTAAGATGAATTTTTGGTATTTTTCTGAGAACTTCCAATTTTTATGAATAGTGAAAAAATACTTAAAAACAACTTTTTTAATCAAAGTAATTTATAGTGATAAATTATATTATGGAGTGGTTTTAAATTATAATTAGAATATATTTTTATCATTTTATCCAATTGTGTTCATTATAATTAATTTCACTTTGAAATTAGACATAAAGAATTGTCAATCTTTTGATATATATTGTTTCTTAAAAACACGCTATTTGTTGTGACAACGGGAATTAATTATAAAATTAATTAATGAAACTTATATGTTTAGAATTTTGTAAAATAGGCATCATTTTTGTATTTGGAATATCTATTATAGCTTATGGGGAAATTTTGGCATTGTTCTGAAAAACATCAATTTTTGATGAATAGTGAAACTACTAAGTGGTACTTAAAAAAACTGAATTTTTCATAAAACTTAATTTTACCGCTTCTGTGACTGGAATTTCGAAAATACGAGAGACACGGTTAATATCAATGAGTAAAATTTGGTTCAATGAGATGAAAATAATTTTTGGTGAATATTAACTTTTTACTTTTATTTACCACGGTTAAAAGTAAATAGGTTAATTAAGGGTAAAAATGATATTAATATTACCCTAACAAATGTCATGATTTTATTGGAAAAGTGTATCTCAACCAAAAACAACCTTAGGAATAAAATATTATCATTTAGGTCCACTTGGATTAGATTAGGACATTTATTATTATTTAATTCAAAGAAGAGTTAAAAGAGTTAAAATCAATGTTTATTTACTAAAACATTTTTAATATAGGGTTATACATAAGATAAATTTGATTTCAAATATTAATAAGAAAGATAAAAATATTTCCTACATAATTATATTTTATTTATAATTTTTAGAAGTTAAATAATTTAATTTATTTATGACAAAATGATGATGCAGTAATTACCATAATAGTGAAAAATTAAAATAATTGATATTGTAAATACCAAAATAAATATAATTTGAGACTTTTAATGAATTAAAATAATTTTCTAGTATAATATGACATATTAGGATTTATTTAATGGACTTTTTCGAACTAATAATTCTGTTATGATTTTCACAAAAACCAATCTTCCAAATAGTGTCAAAATTGACATAAAAGAGTTTTTAAAACAAATATAATATTATTAATTGATATTAAATTCCTAAAAATATAATGATCGGCCAAGATACTTATATCATGATAGGTGTATCATTAATGTACCACTTGGGGGTCTCTTGGAGGTATATAATAAGTTTATTAACCATATTATATAAAAATACAAAGAGACATTGTAAAAGTGAAAATAATTAACTAAGAGTTAATACTTAATGATAAGGTTAGTCTAATGACCAAACCTGTCTAAATTCTATTGGTTGAGTGGTTTTCGACCTATCCCCACCTTAAAATTTAAATAATCCACTTTGGAGCCATTAGAAACCGAATATGAATTTATTATAAAATAATATTTCTAGCTTTTCCAAACGTGCCCCTCACCCCTCTTATAAAAAGGCACTCTCCCTTCTCTTTAAATCACACCTTAAAAGCCTTTTGGTTCAGCCAAACCTGGCCCAAAATCTCTCTCAACTTCCCTCAATACAACCTTGAGGCCTTAGTTTTATCAGAAATCCAACCTAAGGAGCCCTTTTGATCAAATCAAAAGGAAGAACCCGAAGAAGAGGTAATGTTTTCACCACCCTTTTTCAAATTCATTTCTTCTTCCACTTCTTCTTTCATTGTTCTTCCCATTCTAAAATAATGAATCCAGTATCTCCTATATACTTTAATATTATTATAAATATGTCACAACAATATTCATTATTATATTTATCCTTTGAATGACATGTCACCATACGTGCGTACGTACGGCTTACCGTCTCCACGTCGTGGTGTAATTGTTATTCAATAAATTATTATTTGGATAGGTATAATAATGAAGTGTAATTCATTTAAATAATAAATATAGCGTGATAATTATTCTTTATATATGATATACCATCCAATTATATTTTAGTTTAATATCAAAAGAATGATATTGTCGCTCGTGTGTACGTACGGACTACCATCTCCAGGAACGCGATGGGATTCATTCTCTATCCTATCCATTCAAGTATATTCTCATTTGATGATTAAAAATAATGTTTAAGGACTTGATATAATTCTGGATATGAATAATATACATCCCATTAATAATAAATATGTCTCATATAACAAAGAATATAAAGTAAAATGAACCCGTTAACACCCGAAATGATGATAATTCTAAGATATTATTAACAAATCAATGTTAAAAGATTATATATGATATCATATTAATGAATATGATTCTTGTATAATTAAATAAAAATTATTTCACCATTATACAGGAGGTTAACCTACCATCAACAAAGGAAAAATTGAAAATTAAGGGGTTTCTTATCTCACTCTAAGTTTTTTGAGAATTCCATTGTATACCATTTATTTATTGCATGTGGTGTATGTGTACTAACCGTAATTGTATTCATTGTTTATTATACTTTAATTTATGGGTATTTACATCATCATTGTATGATCCTTCTTTCATGGGTGTATGTTTCTTATGTTACCTAATCGATAAGGGAATTCGAAATATCAATTTCCACTCATTTGGCTTTACGCATATTTCATTGATTATATTACTCCAAGATTATGTGTGGAATCACTATTTATTTGATTATGTCATAATTTCCACTCCCCTTTTTTGTTGATATACTTTTGATACACATAATCACTCTATTGATAATTTCTCAAGTCATCGATATGAATTTGATAAGAGTAATTTTAACTCATTCTCCATTTGTTGAGTTAAACATCTAATTCATTAGTGTTGTTTTTAAAAGATTATGTGTGAATATCCTTTGATTATTTTACACTTAATATCCAATAATATTTAGTGTATTTATATTTGTCACACATAACTATGTCGTTGATTTATCCTTAACCTAAGGATACAACCTTTATGAGAGATTTCATCTCAATTTATATTCCATTGAGACTTCTTTGTTGTTATACACCAAATCACTTTTATGTGGTGTATATAATGTACTTTGACATAGTATATCATGAATCCCTTTATTCTCATGATACTAAAAAGTTTTGATTACCTCAATTATTTGTATTCAAGTGTCTCTCTTTTGGTTAGAAACTGTAACTAAAATACCATTTTTAAATGTTTTAAAGACTTATTATTCTAAATCTTCCTCATTAATGTCCATGTTTTAAAAATGGTTTTAAGGATTTATTTATATGGACATTAAAGTTTTAAAATTGAAACTCCTTTTAAAAGTTTCAAAGTGGTATGGGACTCTTTGATTCAAAAATATATTTTTAAAGGTCTTCTTGAAAAATTGTGTGACTATTAAATTATTTCAAGAAAAAGGGGGAAATTTCTCTCAAATAGTTTTGATGATTATTTTCATCTATGTAAACATCCTTCATTATTATTTATTGAGGTTAATGAGATACAATACAATCTTCTATATTGTATCTAATGAGTTATGTTTGACTGTGGATGTGCTATTTTTATACCATTAATTGGTTGTGGTTAAATTATTGACATTTCGTATGTTAGTTTTAATAAGAATGTGTATGTTATGTTTAAACCTGTTCATATGAGGAATCCATTGGACTTAATAAGTGACGGGTGGAGCCCACTATATCTCCTCGATGCATTGGTAGGTCTCATGAGACAAACTAGTGTCTTGGCACAAGGCCTTGGCAAAATCTTATTTGTAGTCTTGGCACGAGGCCTTGTCTATGTGGTTATGATAGTATGGCATTATACATTCCATCATTATGAAAGTGGTTATTGATATTGCTTGTGATTAATTGACTAGTAGAATATCCATGTGAATAAGTAAATGGAATTATTTCATTTTATCGTTTCCATATTATGCTGAAGTTCAAGTTTAAAAGGATTTTGTTTTAGTTATAAATTGCTTTAAGTGTTTATACTTATCTACGAAAGCTTCTGCTATATTGTTATCCTTACTGAGCATATGAGCTCACCCCTTTCAATGTTTTATCTTTTCCCAGGATGTGAAGAAGTAATTTATGAATGACCTGCAGGGATAGTATGAGGGGATATGAATACAAGATGTTGATTTAGTTTTTCTTTACCTTATGATGTAATGTAAGACTTATGAATATATCTAGTGTTTCCAAGACTACTAAACTAATCAGTGTTTTTAAACTTTATCCTTTGTGATCATACCAATGTTATGTAATAATGAATCGACTCTGGGTATCTAGGGTCGGGGTGTTACAGTTGGTATCAGAGGAAGTTTAGTACAAACCTTGGAAGCTAGATTTAGATAAACTCTGATTAGAGAACGTAGAACTAAGATGAATTTTGAGGATTAGTATAGAAGAACTTCCTAGAATTTTGGTGTTGTAGAGATTTTGTGGGTTTTCCAAGCAATACATCCCTGTCTGGATACGAGCAGGTAGGGGCGGCTCTGGCACAAATGTACCTAGGGGTAAAACCCAAAAACACCGCTTTAAGCTAGACTCGAACGAGAACTGGTGCATGACAACGAGCCTTGCTGCAGTCTTGGTTATGACACTTATGGGGGATATGTTTAGGATAATTTACATTTTCTTTACTAACCGATTTGAAGTATTAAATATATAAGATGAGAGTAAATGACCTAGGTTAATCCTAATGTGTTTCAAATTGAGAATATGGTGACATGTTAATCTCTAAATGATTTTATGACTACTGTTACTCACACAATTATTTCTGGTTTTAGTCAATGGTTGGATTCCAAGGAAGTCATAGTGACATTGAGAATGATGTACATGGTGGGAATGGTGGTGGAAATGAGAAACAAAATGGAATGATGATAGGCGTAAAAGATATTGTCTTTATGCCAAATCAGTTTTCCAAAAATATGATCAACAACATATATATTAACCAACTCCCAGACTCAACAAGGAAGAGAAAGGTGATGAATGATAAGAGCTCCAGCAATGGAGACCATGGAGAAAAGAACCCTCAATTTCCATCATGCAAGAAATGTGGTAGGAGACACCCAGGAAAGTGTCTCAATGGGACCAAGAAATGCTTTACGTGTGGGAAGGAAGGATATAATGTGAAGAATTGACGAAGAAAAATGAAGAGTACTATGGAATAAGATAAAAATGGTCCCAAGAGTCCATTTACAGTCATTTTCCATAAATGTAGGGGACCTGGCCATTACCCGAGTGAATGCCGTATTCTATAGGATATTTTCATGGTCAAAGAAGAAGCTATGTGGAAATAAATGATTGGATAAATGTTTAAAAAATATTAGTGCTCCTTGTTGATGGGTTTACTTTGGAATAATTTTCTCTTGTATTTTGAACCCTACAGTTTTCCATGTTAGAATGATATTTGAGGAAGAATTATCTTTTCTCTGGTGGATATAGTTATAAATAACCACTGGGTTTTATATGATCATTGTGTTTGAGGCAATTATAAGTTATTATAATTTGGGATGAAAATGGCAGGTATGAGATAAGATTTGTGGTAAAATTATGTTATGGTTATTTTGAGGAATTTATCCCATTTTGGTAATGTTATAAAATATTTTTTTTTGAAAAAGGACAACACGCAGACCATGTGACAACTCGTCGCATCGGACAAAGCTGTGGGAATTGAACCCACAACCAAAGTGAGATTAGGATTTATCGCTTACCACTGGACTACGTGAAGTCCCTGGTTAGTGTGACTATTATTTTTAGTTAAATGATTTTATTGATCAATAATAATTTGATTTGGGATCTTGTGTCTTTTCAAATGAATACCCTTAGTATAGAAAAATGATTTGGTGATTAAGTGATAAATGTTATTTTGGAAGTTGTTCGCTTTGTTGTGAACACTATATGCCCAAGGAAAATAGAATGTTATGGGATTTCATTTGAGGAGTAATGGTGGATTTTTATCTATGTTTTTACTGTGGATTTATAGTGATTTGGGTTATTTATGGAAATGATTAGGTTAATTACTTTTAAGTATGTGACTTTAAGAGTAATTAATGTCATTTGGAGATACAATTTAACGTGGAAGACTACATTCTTATAAGTTTTGGGTTTCAATATTAGTTTGGATTATATTGAAGGATTTTAAGGACAATTGATTATTGAATGATATTTATTTAACTTTGGGGTATTGATGGTTTAATTTTAGAAATTAAGATTAGGGTTTTTTTTCCTCTAATGGAATATCCATTTGGGGGATCATCAGATATTATACTAACCATTTTGGTTTTGATTAATCCTTAAAGACAAGGTAAATATATAGTTTATCCTACGTGGATCATGTATTTCTATAGATGTTTATTCTAGCTCTTCCATTATGACCAAGTCTTCTTGAATACTCATATTTCAAAAAAAAAGAGTTAGTGGTAAAAAATTATTAAAGAATGAAACTCTACTTAAAAAGTAAGTATATCTCTTTATGTTCTTTGTCAATATCATAAATTAATTCCTTGTCCTTATATAATGTAACTTAAAACAAAAAATGTTTTCCGTTTACTTTTCCTACTCGGAGACTAAGGAACGTTTGTCCCAACACAAGTTTGTCGTTTTCTTATTGTTAACTTTCTCCTGATCATTTTTTCTATCCCTCTCCATCGGAACTGAACACTTAGTTTATCATCCATATCCATGTTTTGATACATGGAATCCCAGTATGAGTTATCTCGGGTGAACTTTGTTCTTCTCTTTCTTTCTTTTAAAGTGATAGTTTTATTGAAGCTTTTCTGGTGTGGAAATTTCCATTATATTCCAATGCCCAATTTTAAAAATTGTGAGGAAGAAATTTATTGAAGGAGGAGAGAATGTAACACCCCAAACTTCCATGGTACGATTCTCTTTGAATAATGTGATAGCGTGTGTTGTACGCAACATCGAGTTCTAACACACACCACAACCGATCAAACTAGCCGTTATGAATAGTAATAACTAATTTTTGAAATTATATATATTTTATATTTCAAAATGGACTTCATTTTTGGATTCGGAATATCGAAATTATCCTAAGATGAATTTTTGGTATTTTTCTGAGAACTTCCAATTTTTATGAATAGTGAAAAACTACTTAAAAACTACTTTTTTAATCAAAATAATTTATAGTGATAAATTATATTATTGAGTGGTTTTAATTTATAATTAGAATATATTTTTACCATTTTATCCAATTGTGTTCATTATAATTAATTTCACTTTGAAATTAGACATAAAAAATTGTGAATCTTTTGATATATATTGTTTTCTTAAAAACACGCTATTTGTTGTGACAGCGGGAATTAATTATAAAATTAATTAATGCAACTTATATGTTTGGAATTTTGTAAAATAGGAATCATTTTTGTATTTGGAATATCAATTATAGCTTAGGGGGAAATTTTAACATTGTTCTGAAAAACATCAATTTTTGATGAATAGTGAAACTACTAAGTGGTAGTTAAAAAAACTGAATTTTTCATAAAATTTAATTTTACCACTTCTGTAATTGGAATTTCGAAAATCCGAGACACACAGTTAATATTAAGGAGTAAAATGTGGTTCAATGAGATGAAAATAATTTTTTTGTGAATAGTAACTTTTTTACTTTTATTTACCACGGTTAAAAGTAAATAGGGTAATTAAGGGTAAAAATGATATTAATATTACCCAAACACATGTACTAATTCTACTGGACAAGTGTATCTCGACCAAAAACAACCTAAGAATAAAATATTATCATTTGGGTCCACTTGGATTAGATTAGGACATTTATTATTATTTAATTCAAAGAAGAGTTAAAAGAGTTAAAATCAAAGTTTATTTACTAAAACATTTTTAATATAGGGTTATACATAAGATAAATTTTATTGTAAATGTTCATTATAAAGATAAAAATATTTCCTACATAATTATATTTTATTTATAATATTTAGACATTAAATAATTTAATTTATTTATGACACAATGATGATGCAGTAATTACCATAATAGTGAAAAATTAAAATAATTGATATTTTAAATACCCAAATAAATATAATTTGAGACTTTTAATGAATTATAATAATTTTATAGGATAATATGAAATATTAGGATTTATTTAATTGACTTTGTTCGAACTAATCATTCTGTTATGATTTTCACAAAAATCAATCTTCCAAATAGTGTCAAAATTGACATAAAAGAGTTTTTAAAACAAATATTATATTATTAATTGATATTAAATTCCTAAAAATCTAAGGATCGGCCAAGGGACTTATATCATGATAGGTGTATCATTAATGTGCCACTTGGGTGTCGCTTGGAGGTATATAATATGTTTATTAACCATATAATATAAAAATACAAAGAGACATTGTAAAAGTAAAACTAATTAACTAAGAGTTAATACTTAAAGATAAGGTTAGTATAATGACCCAAACCTGTCTAAATTCTATTGGTTGTGTGGTTTTAGACCTATCAACACCTTAAAATTTAAATAATCCACTTTGGAGCCATTAGAAACTGAATATGAATTTATTATAAAATAATATTTCTAGCTTTTCCAAAGGTGCCCCTCACCCCACTTATAAAAAGGCACTCTCCCTTCTCTTTAACTCACACCTTCAAAGCCTTTTGGTTCGTCCAACCCCTGCCCAAATACTCTCTCAACTTCCATAACTACAACCTAGAGGCCTTAGTTTGATCAGAAAGCCAACCTAAGGAGCCATTTTGATCAAATCAAAAGGAAGAACCCGAAGAAGAGGTAATGTTTTCACCACCCTTTTTCAAATTCATTTCTTCTTCCACTTCTTCTTTCATTGTTCTTCCCATTCTAAAATAATAAATCCATTATCTCATATATAATTTAATATTATTATAAATATGGCACAACCATATTCATTATTATATCCATCCTTTGAATGACATGTCACCATACGTGCGTACGTTAGGCTTACCGTCTCCATGTCGTGGTGTAATTGTTATTCAATAAATTATTATTTGGATATGTATAATAATGAGGTGTAATTCATGTAAATAATAAATATAAGATGATAATTATTCTTTATATATGATATAACATGAAATTATATATTATTTTAATATCAAAAGAATAATATTGTCGCTCGTGCGTACGTACGGACTACCATCTCCACGAACGCGATGGGATTCATTCTCTATCGTATCCATTCAAGTATAATTATCATTTGAGGAATAAAAATAATATTTAAGGACTTGATATCATTATGGATATGAATAATATACATCCCATTAATAACAAATATGGATCACATAAAAAAGAATATAAAGTAAAATGAACTCGTTAACACCCGAAATGACGATAATTCTAAGATATTATTAACAAATCAATGTTAAAAGATCATATATGATATCATATTAATGCATATGATTCTTGTATAATTAAATAAAAATTATTTCACCATTATACAGGTGGTTAACCTACCGTCAACAAAGGAAAAAGTACAAAGTAAGGGGTTTCTTATCTCACTCTTAATTTCATGAGAATTCCATTATATACCACTTATTTATTGCATGTGGTGTATGTGTAATGCCCGTAATTGTATTCATTGTGTATTATACTTTAATTTATGGGTATTTACATCATCATTATATGATCCTTCTTTCATGGGTGTATGTTTCGTATGTTACCTAATCCATAAGGGGATTCGAAATTTCAATTTCCACTCATTTGGATTTACACATATTTCATTGATTATATTACTCCAAGATTAAGTGTGGAATCACTATTTATTTGATTAGGTCATAATTTCCACTCCCCTTTTTTGTGGATATACTTTTGGTACACATAATCACTCCATTGATAATTTCTCAAGTCATCGATATGAATTTGATAAGAGTAATTTTAACTCATTCTCCATTTGTTGAGTTAAACATCCAATTCATTAGTGTTGTTTTTATAAGATTATGTGTGAATATCCTTTGATTGTTTTAAACTTAATATCCAATCATATTTAGTGTTTTTATATTTGTCACACATAACTATGTCGTTGATTTATCCTTAACCTAAGGATATTGCCTTTATGATAGATTTCATCTCAATTTAAATTCCATTGAGACTTCTTTGTTGTTATACACCGAATCACTTTTATGTGGAGTATATAATGTACTTTGACATAGTATATAATGAATCACTTTATTCTCATGATATTACAAAGTTTTTATTACCTCAATTATTTTTATTCAAGTGTCTCTCTTTTGGTTAGAATCTCTAACTAAAATACTTTTTTTAAATGTTTTAAAGACTTATTCATCTAAATCTTGCTCATTAATGTCCATGTTTTAAAAATGGTTTTAAGGATTTATTTATATGGACATTAAAGTTTTAAAATTAAATCTCCTTTTAAAATGTTTAAAAGTGGTATGGGACACTTTAATTCAAAAATCTATTTTTAAATGGCTTCTTGACAAATAGTGTGACTTTTAAATGATTTCAAGAAAAAGGGGGATATTTCTCTCAAATAGTTTTGATGATTATTTTCATCTATGTCAACATCCTTAATTATTCTTGATTGAGGTTAATGTTATACAATACAATCTTCCATATTGTATCGAATGAGTTATGTTTGACTTTGGATGTGCTATTTTTATACCATTCATGGTTTGTGGTTAAAGTATTGACATTTTTTATGTTAGTTTCAATACGAATGTTTATGTTATGTTTAAAACTTTTCATATGAGGAATTCATTGGACTTAATAAGTGATGGGTGGAGACCGATATAGCTCCTCGATGCATCGGTAGGTCTCATGAGACAAACTAGTGTCTTGGAACAAGGCCTTGGAAAAATAATATTTGTTGTCTTATCACGATGCCTAGGCTATGTGGTTATGATAGTCTGGTATTATGCATTCCGTCATTATGAAAGTGGTTATTGATATTGCATGTGATTGTTCAACTAGTAGAATATCCATGTGAATATGTAAATGGCATTATTTCATTTTATCTTTTCCATATTATGCTAAAGTTCAAGTTTAAAAGGATTTTGTTTTAGTTATAAATTGTTTTAAGTGTTTATGCTTATCTACGAAAGCTTCTGCTATATTGTTATCCTTACTGAGCATCTGAGCTCACCCCTTTCAATGTTTTATCTTTTCCCAGGATCTGAAGAAGTAATTTATGAATGACCTATAGGGAGAGTATGAGGGGATATGAAGACAAGATGTTGATGTAGTTTTTATTTACCTTATGATGTAATGTAAGACTTATGAATATATCTAGTGTTTCGAAGACTACTAAACTAATCGGTATTTTGAAACTTGATCCTTTGTGATCATGCCAATGTTATGTAATAATGCACCGACTCTGGGTATCTAGGGTCGCGGCGTTACAAAAACACATGACCCTTCCAACCACATTTCATGAAGATCTCATTTCCCTAATATTGAAGATTTTTTTTCATAAGAAGAAATACTTATTATTTTGGGTACATTATCACCATTGTTCATGCATTGAACAATTTCCACTTTACCTCTTAAATAAATGAAGTTGAGTTTGCCATTCGTAAGGTGATAGTAGTTCATGTGATAGAATGATAGATCATTCCATCTGTTCTCAACAAAAAAGTTAGAACATGTTAGTACAAGTGCACATATAGCGTGATAATAAATTAATCTTAAAAAGGAAAATAACTTATACTATCCATAAATGGATAACATTAAAATCCTTCCAAAAAAATATAAAAATTTAGAAGAAGGTGAACTAAATCTACTTAACATTTTCCTCCCATATCTCATAATGTAGTTCTTGATTGTCAAATTTCAAACATATGAATACCTTAATCATGTATTCTCTTGAAAAATTAATACCCATTGAACCTTAGTGAAAACATGAATGCTGTCAAAAGTTATCTCTTTCCACATTCCAAAATCCCAAAATTTCTATATAGTCAAACCATGATGTCACTTTGTCCTTATATCAGTCATGATATCATTATCAAACATATTATTTTCTCCTTATCCCTTCATTATGCACATACCGTCTTATTTCCAAATATATTTCAATCACTTTTCATGGTTACCAGTACCATGAATTATAGAAAACCACCATAAACCAATACATAGATATTCCAATATTCCATAAAATTACCTCAACAAAATTATTCATGAATACCAATACATAAACACTTCAATCCATCCTCTTCAATGATTTTTATGGAATAAGTCCTTCCTTAATTTAGAAGTAAACTCTTTGGTCAGGGCATTGAGTTGGGTAATGCGCATGTTCTCTACAGATAAGACATTGGACTCCATAACATTCTGTCACTCCATGACCCTTCTCCCCACACTAATAACATCTTCCCCTCCATTTAATGTATTCATCAAGGTTATTCTTCCCTTCTTTAGAAATATCAATCTTCCTTTCTCTATGCTCCTCACCATGCGAACATGCATAAAATTACATCTTCCTCTTATTTGATGAATTAAGAATACCTCTAAAGTTCACCTTGTTAATCATATATCGCGATGACTGATTCAGCATAATCACAATATCTTTCTTTCTAGGCATTATGCAATTTAGTTTCTCATAGTCACCAATTTTTCCATTGGATTCAATGTCGAACCAATTCCTTCTGGTTCCCTCCATTGACTAAAACCAAAAACCATGGTGTAAGAAACAGTTAAAATAAAGATAAACCACATAATCATAAAAAGTATAAATTATCACACATTCTTTAATCCATGACACGTTAGGTTCACCCTAGTTTATTCATGATAATCATCATAATTCTTGGACTATAACCTATAGTTATACTAAACCTTAGGGACATCTTTAGACATACCTTAGATATATTTCTAGGGATCTCACTAAAGTTTTCGCATCCTAGATTCCAAAGGTTAACTAAACCTTCGCTCTGATACCAACTGTAAATACCTAAGCTAGACGTACATAGAAATAACATTACTTTTGAGGAATAATTAATACATGACAAAAGGAAGCCCAATGACCATATTAGTTTAGTGTCTTTGGAAAATCAGAACAAAATCTTCTAATCATGGTGAAAGATCTTCAACATCTCCCATAAAGATCTTCCCCTTTTGACATTCCAGCCCTGTATTACTGAACCGTATTTTACTTGCCATCTCAGCCATTTCTATCTCATGAGATATAAATCTTTACCCAATGATTTGGAGGGATATATAGGTCCCACCCATATCATAATGAAACAATTATTATGTGTTCCAAAAAATCATAAATCATACATCACAGCATAACCCATGTAATAGAATGAGATTCTTAAACATCATGCCATCATAACATTATCCATATAAATCAAATGGATATCATTTCACCATAAGAAAAATCAAACCATGTAAACAATAGAGACTTTATACTTGAAAAATAAACATACTAAATAATTTCATCTTATATGGAAAATAGTTTTGATAAAACACTTGAAATGAATTCTTGGGGAAACTATCATTTTTTCATCAAAATAATTTTCTTTTCTAAAAATGCAATGAAATTTTAATAAAAAAGGATATTTTTGAAAATAATCATGAAATATTGTATATTAAGATTCATGAAAATAAGGCGATATTAAACCATAAAAATCCATTCATGTCGTATAAGTTAAAAAAAAATTCTCCTCGTACTTTTAACGGAAAACTCAAAAAGTACCACGTATGGTAAACAAAAGAAATATTCCTTCCATAACAAATGGTAAAAGTAAAATATGGGTAAACATGAATTTAAAAATAATGGAAGAATATTAAAAACTTTATGAAAAACATTTTTATGACATGGATGAAAAATATAACCCCAGTAAATACTTACGTAAAAGCAATCTCGGATAAAAATGAGTTTGCAAAATTATCCCTTAACTTATGTCCAATTTCTTCTGTATGTGTCTGAGACCCCTGTATAGTGGGTTTAAACATATTATTAACTTGTAACAGAACCAGAATAATATTTATGTTACCATGTTTTATTCACTTACGACTTTATATTACCTGTTCATTTGTCAATTCCATGTTAAAGTAGTGTTTTGGGTAAAATCATTTCATTTATTGCCCGTGTATTGACTTGTAATTATTCATATGATTGCATAGATTATGATTAATTACATCCAGAATTTAAAACATGATTTATATATAATATATATTCAGAATATACATATATATAATAGATCGATAAATGGAAAGAAATACACCGTTCATGGAGAGAGTAGGTCGTACGTACGCATGAACGCTGTTTTTGTTTCCTTATTAAATTGAATGGAAGTAAGTAAATAACATATAAATAAATCTAGTATCATTTATATGTCATATATTTCATGATTATTTATTATATATAGTTTATAATCATTCTTGAATGGTTTACTTGGAGAATGAATCTCATCGCGTCGTGGAGACAGTAATCCGTACGTACGCACGAGCGATGATATCATTCCCATAATTATTGAATGGAATTAGAGTGGATGATATAATATCTCAGAATTATTATAATGTTATAATAACCATATATAGTTATTCTTTACACCATTATACCCATCAAATTAAGGTGGTGGTGGAAAAACAGATTACACCACAGTGTGGAGATGGTATTCCACACTTACGCACACGCAATGATTTCGTTTTTTCGTAGGATGGGTAGAAGGTTAAATAGGGTTGTCTCATATTTATAATAACATGTCAGTATATTATTTATACTGATGTTATTAATTTATAATGAAACAACTATGGAAGAAAAAGTATAATAATAAAGAAACTTGAAAGAATTGGTAGAAGAGATTACCTCTTCTTCGATGCGCCTCTTCAAAACCTCCTTTTAAGGAACTAAAGATGGTCTTTTGAGAAGACCATGACCTATATTATGTTTATATGGAAGTGGATAAGGGAAATGGGCTGGGTTTTTCCAAGCTGGAAGGCTCAAAATGGTGTGAGGAGGAGAGGGAGGAGGTGCCCTTTTATAAGAGAGGAGAGGGTCACTTTTGGAAGCCTATAAAATATTAATTTATAATAAACTCAAACCCGACATAAAAACCTCCAAAATGACTCAAAATTGAATATGAGATGAGATAGGGTTGTAATATAATCAACCAATAAAATTTATACATGTTGGGAATTTATTTTAAACCTTATCAACTTGATTTATCCTTATTTAATCTATTTAATTTTATTTGTGGTAATAATATTCTAAATTTTAAATTGTTATAAATAATTACTTATGTGTTGTGATTTGCCTATAATTGGATAATATATGAAATTTTAAACCATATAAATTTAAATTTATAATTTTAAATATTTTTTTCATTTGTAATCAATTTAATAATATGTTATTTTTATAAAATAACAATAGTGTCAATTTTAACACTATTCATTTATTTGAATTTAAATAAAATCCACACAGAATATATATTCGAACCAAAATATTTAATAGATTCATAACATGTCATATTTATCTAGAAAATTCATGGAGAACATTAAATAGTTCATATAATTTTTATCTTAATATTTTTAAAACCATTTATTTGATATTTCAATCAATAAAACAATTTCTACATCACTATTGTGTCACCATTAATGATAATTATTTAATCACTAAAAATTATAAATAAATTCACATGATTTAGATAATTTTATTAGATTTCTGGTGACTATTTATGTTTGAAGTTTTATGAAGTTTATCACTAAATTAAAATTATTACACTTATAAGATATAAGAGAGTGACATGTTGTCACTTTCTTTGGTTTTAATAATAATTACATCATTTTCATGGTCAAAAAGTCTATGAAATGAATCTATTCTGATCCTAAAATGATATGGGTATACTTTTGTTCATCAAATAGAATTTTGGCAGGTGTTATAGTAATTTTATAAGCTTATTTTTACCCATAATTACCCGATTTACCTTTATGTGTAGTAAATAAAATTTACCGTAGTTACTATTCATAATGTCTAAAAATAAAAAGTAGCATATTAGCATAATTTAGAACTAATTTTTCCAAATATGGAATCCATTTTTCCAAATTCAAAACACAGAAGTTGCAGTATTTAATTTAAAATTAATCCCGCTGTTGAGAAAACAGGTTTTAAAATTTAAAACATTGCAAAAGATTGAAATGTTTTTACCTATGAATTAAATGTAAAATTAATGATAATGATTTAAATTATATTAAATTGTAAAAATATATTCTATTTATAATTTAAAACCATTCAATAATATATTTATCCATATAAATTATATTGATGAAAAAAGTTGTTATCAATTAAAATTTAGCGTATTTTTACTATTCATCAAAATAAGAAAGATATCAGAAAAATATCCAAAATTTATTCAAAGAAAATTTTTATATCTGAATTACAAATAGGAATATTATTTTTCATATTGAACTTATAAACATGTAAAAAAATATATTTAATAATGGTGCGACATCAAAAGGCTGCAAAACTGCATTTTTTTTAAAAATTCTTATTTTTCAAGAAAAATTTATTTTTTTCTCATAAAATGTTCTAGAATATGTGTAAGATGAATTATTATGTAATAAAATTCAAAATTTTGTTAATACTATTCATAACGGCTAGTTTATAAAAATATATCGTTGTTTAGTGAAACTCTGTATTGCCTACAACACACGCTATCGAGGAAGGTCGCTCTTGCGTGAAACACAAGCCAAGAATAATGTTTGAATATACTACAAGCTTATACGGTGTTGCGTATAGCGCAAGATAATCTTGGTGTAGCGTAAAACACAAGACATCAAATAAATTACAAATAATATTTCTCATAAAATCTCGGGGTATTACATTCTACCCCCTATTAAAATGAATTTCGCCCTCGAAATTCGCCGGGGTTATAAATGGTTTACTACGTGAAAGTTTTTTCCATAAAAACCCACATTGAAAAAATTAATACTAAGAATTAATTTTAAAAAGTAAAGAAATATAATGGTTACCCAAATTAACTGATCACTGGGTTTCCCCATAGGAGAACATAGGTGAAAACATAGATATAGAAGAGAAATCTAATCATCATGTTCTGATGGGGTGGTAGAGAACATGGCTATGAAAAAGCCAACAATCACAAAGCCATAAATTTGTGATTATCTAAGGCAGCATCTGATTAATCGGATATGAGGGTACTAGGATAACATTTTTGGTTTTCAATATCATTTCCCTAAAGTTGATGATTTTTTTTCATAAGAATAAATACTTATTTTATTTTGGTACATTCTCACTATTTTTTGTGCATTTAACAATTTCCACTTTACCTCTTAAATAAATGAAGTTGAATTGGTCATTAGTGAAGTGTTAGTTGATCATGTGATAGAATGATAGGTCATTCCATCTGTTCTCAACAAAAAGGTTAGAACATGTTAGTATAAGTGCACCTATAGCGTGATAATAAATTAATATTAAAAAGGAAAATAACTTATACTCTCCATAAATGGATAAAATTAAAATCTTTCCAAAAAAATATAAAATTTTTGAAGGTGGTGAACTAAGTATACTTAACATTTTCCTCCCATATCCCATAATGTAGTTCTTTATTGTCACATTCCAAACATATGAATACCTTAGTCATGTATTCTCTTGAAAAATGAATACCCACTGAACCTTATTGAAAACATGAATGATGTCAAAAGTTATCTCTTTCCACATACCAAAATCCCAAAATTTCTATATACTCAAACCATGATGTCACTTTGTTCTTATATCAGTCATGAGCTCATTATCAAACATATTATTGTCTCCTTATCCCTTCATTATGCACTTATCATCTTCTTTCCAAAAATATTTCAATCATTTTTCATGGTTACCAATACCATAAAATTATAGAAAACCAAAATAAACCAATACATAGATATTCCAATATACCATAAAATTACCTTAAAAACATTATTCTTGAATACCAATATATAAACACTTCAATCCATCCTCTTCAATGATTGTCATGGAATAAGTCCTTCCTTTATTTAGAAGTTACCTCTTAGGTTAGGGCATTGAGTTAGGTAATTCCCATGTTCTCCAAAGATAATACATTAGAATCCATAACAGTCTTCCACTATATGACCCTTCTCCCCACACAGATAACATCTTCCCCTCCATTTGATGTATTCATCAAGGTTCTTCTTCCCTTATTTAGAAATCTCAATCTTCCATTCCTTATGCTCCTCACCATGAGAACATGCATAAAATTTCATATTCCTCTTATTTTATGAATTAGGAATACCTATATAGTTCACCATGTTAATCATATATCACAATGACTGATTCGGCATAATCACAATGTCCTTATTTCTAGGCATTACACAATTTCATTGCTCATAGTCACCAATTTTTCCATTGGATTCAATGTTGACCCAATTCCTTTGGGTTCCCTCCATTTACTAAAACCAAAAACCATGGTGTAAGAAACAGTTAAAATAACGAGGAACCACATAATCATAAAAAGTATAACTTATCACACATTACTTAATCCATGACACCTTAGGTTCACCCTAGTTTATTCATGATCGTAAACATAATTCTAGGACAGTAACCTATAGTTATACTAAAACTTAGGGACGTCCCTAGACATACTATAGATATATCTCTAGGGATCTTTCTAAAGTTTTCGCATCCTAGTTTCCAAAGGTTAACTAAACCTTAGCTCTGATACCAACTGTAAAGACCGAAGCTAGACATACATTGACATTACATTACTTTTGAGGAATACTTAATACATGACAAAATTAATCCCAATGACCATATTAGTTTAGTGTATTTAGAAACTCGGAATAAAATCTTCTAATCATGGTGAAATATCTTCAACATCTCCCATAAAGATCTTCCCCTTTTGTTTTCTTACCTAAAACCATTCTTTATATCCTAGGGAAAGGAAAACATAAAAAGGGTGTCCTCAATTTCTTAGCAAGGGAAAACATAGAGAACATAAAACAACCCATAAATATTTGAATGTAAAAACATGAACATAAAATATCAAAATCAGGAGTAATGAAATAAATATTGGCAGTACATAAAGAATAGATCCTAAAAGAACATTAATGATGATACAATAGAATGTGAATAAACCATGTAATTTTTTAAAACCATTAATCACTTGTTATGATTTCCATAGTAGCCATGGCATTGCTACCAAGACCATCATAGTGGACAAAGTCCATTACTGAACTAGGTTTACTTGCCATTATAGCCCTGTATTACTGAACCAGATTTTACTTTCCATTTTATCCATGTCTATCTCATGAGATATAAATCTTTACCCAATTCATTTTAGGGAGATATAGGTACCACCCATCTCATAATGATATGATTCTTATGTGTGCCAAAAAAATCATAAACCATACATCACAGCATAACCAATGTAATAGAATGAGATTCTTAAACATCATGCCATCATAACATAATCCATATAAAACAAATGGATATCATTTCACCATAAGAAAAATAAAACCATGTAAAAAATAGAGACATTATACTTGAAAGAATAACATACTAAATAATTTTTTCTTAGATGGGAAATAGTTTTGATAAAACACTTGAAATGAATTCTTGAGGAAAATATCATTTCTTCATCAAAATAATATTCTTTTCTCAAAATGCCATGAAATTTTAAAATAAAATTATTTTTTTGAAAATAATCATGAAATATTGTATAGGAATATTAATGAAAATAAGGCGATATTAAACTGTAAAAATACGTTCATGCCGTATAAGTTAAAAAGAAATTCTCCTCGTACTTTTAGCAGAAAAGTCAAAAAGTACCATGTATAGTAAACAAAAGAAATATTCATTTCATAACACAAATTAAAAGTCAAATAGGGGCAAAAATGACTTTAAAAATACATGGAATTAATTTTATAATCTTATTTTTACCATTAATTACCTGATTTATCTTTAACTGTAGTAAATAAAATTTACCGTAGTTACTATTGATAATGTCTAAAAATAAAAAATAGCCTATTAGGATAATTTGGAACTACTGATTCCAAATATGGAATTAATGTTTCCAAATTCAAAACACAGAAGTTGCAGTATTTAATTTAAAATTAATCCCGCTGTTGAGAAAATGAGTTTTAAAAGGTAAAACATTGCAAAAGATTGAAATGTTTTTACCTATGAATTCAATGTAAAATTAATGATAATGACTTTCATTATATTAAATGGTAAAAATATATTCTATTTATACTTTAAAACCATTAAATAATATATTTTAACCATATAAATTATTTTGAAGAAAAAAGCTGTTTTCAATTAAAATTTACCGTATTTTTACTATTCATCAAAATAAGAAACTTATCAGAAAAATATCAAAAATTTATTCAATGTAAATTTTCATATCCGAATTCCAAATAAGAATATTATTTTTCATATTGATCTTATAAACTTGTAAAAAACTAGATTTAAAGTGGGTGCGCCATCAAAAGGAGACAAAACTGCATTTTTTTTCAAAAATACTTATTTTACACGAAAAATTTATTTTTTTCTCATAAAATGTTCTAGAATATGTGTAAGATGAATTATTATGTAACAAAATTCAAAATAGAGTTAATACTATTCATAACGGATAGTTTATAATAGTATATCGTTGTTTAGTGAAACTCAGCATTGCCTACAACACACGCTATCGAGGAAGGTCGCTCTTGCGTGAAACACATGCCAAGAATAGTGTTTGCGTATACTACAAGCAAATATGGTGTTGCAAATTGCACAAGATAATCTTGGTGTAGGGTACAACACAAGAAATCAAAGAAATTACAAATAATATTTCTCATAAAATCACGGGGTGTTACAACACCTACCTCAAAATAGAGATATTACAACTCATCTTTAAAAAGAATGACAAGCGGAGAGTAGATTGGGTCCTCATGATCCTAGATCTAGAAGAAGAACATCAATACATTTTCAAACCACATATATCTAAAAAACAAATCCACTTTGGGTTCTACAAGTTGAGAGGTGAATATATCTAGCATAGATCTATAAAGAAGAGGGGAAACTGAAAAAAATGCAACATACCATGATATGATCCATAAAGAATGAAAGTATTTACACCTATAATCCAAGTGGATAGAAATCCAAATCATTGAGTAAGGTTAAGTATGAGACAATATATGATGGGTGATTGTCCTTTAAACGGATCTAGGTAAAAAGGTAAACATCCCCTTTTTTATCAGTTTTGAAGGGGGACAGATGGTTTCTTGGGGAAGGAAGCATGGTTAAACTAACCATGCACCTAAACTATGTTCCCCTTCTATCCATTCTGGGTGGTGGTATGGTTTGTATGCACAGTTAGTTTTACCGTGCACCAACTGTGCAACCCCCTCTATCCAAATTCTGCACATTTAGCCCTAGGGACCACACTGTTTTTGGAAACCATGATAAAACCATGTGACACCCCTTGATAACTAGTAGATACACACATGGTTTTCTGGGAATGTCGCACAATTTGACTAGCTATTCTTGAACTGTAAAAAATTATCTTGGAGCCTCATAGATTCATACCACATGGTTACTACACGATTAAACTAATTATGTGCCTTAACCATGTGTGTTGATTATTTCCCACAATATCCCTTGTTCGAAACCTATGATAACCAAAATATTCTTTGACCTCAAAAGTGAAAAACCAAGGCTCAAGTAAGATTTAACTATGACCTAGAGGGTTTGAAAAATTCCACCATAAGATATTTTTGTCCCTAGAAAGTCCTCAAGATCCTAGACCCATAAATAAATATAGTCATTGATGCCTCATCAATGATTCCCACTCCCACATATCATGGATATCCCATATGAAATTCTATAGTATTCAGACAAGAGGAATCATTTTACCACATTGTACCATATATTGGAGATCCATAATCTGAACTGGTAGCTAAACAATGGTGGTATCAGGCTCAAGATCAACATAATACCATCCAATCACATGGGAAGGATCTGGTTGACTCCACCTTAGTTTGGAAATAGTAAACACATCATGGATTGAAGTCAAATGAAATGGTACATTCAAATGATATTTTAACTTTTGGCATCATTAAAAGATGTCAAAGGGGAAGCAAACCTTAGGGTCAACATACCCTTATTACCCAATCGATGATGTCCCATGTGAGGTTAAACCCTAAAAAAATAAAATTACTAACCTAAAACTTTAGTGTCCAATGACGATGGTCCAAAAAATATTTCCAATGCCTCTATGTTGTGATCAACCTCTTCCGAAACAACTGCACCTTATTTATAGTCTCTTAAATAAGACAAAACCCAAACAATAATTCTCTCCCATCTTTTCCCTACAAAAGAGAGATCTACATGCCAACCCATAAAACACTTCAAAGGGAACCATATTTATCAAATCCTAATAGCTATTGTTATTGTAAAATTCAACTAGAGGAAAATTACTTTTCCAGGATCCACAAAAAATTCAAACATGCAATCCCAAATCATATCCTCAAGAACCTCTATCGCTCACTCGGTCTATCCATACATCTAAAGATGACAATCCATGATCAATTTAAACTAGAAACCCATCACCTCTTACAACCATTTTCAAAACCTAGATATGATATTGGGTCCCTTTCAGAAACAGTAATAGAGGGAACCCCATGAAATATAACGATCTCTTGGATGTACAAGTCCTAGAGCTATTCCAATTTTTTCATATGGGTAGAAAATGAGATTATTATATAAATGGATCAATGATCACACCACATACATCCATCCCACCTGGATTTCATTTCAAAAACACTAGTTAATCCATGGAAATCTCATCCCACTTCCGTACTGGAATGGGAAATGGTTGCAACAAACCAATAGGTCTCTAGTGCTCCACCTTAATTTTATGATAAGTGAGACACTTTGAATCAAAATATTCAATTTAACACCCCATACCTATCCACCATTATTGATATCTCAAGTTGTGATACATATTGGTTTTCATAGGGTGTAAATATCAAAAAGATCAGTGTCCCCTATCCATCAAATCCTGCCTCCGGGATGTCGGAATGACCAACATTTTTTAAAATCAAAAAGCTTCATTAGGAGACAGAGACTACCCATCCAAGGTATCCCCCCATAAAGGATTTTAACTATGCATTGGAAATAAATTCCTATCACCTTATCGATCTAAAATTCTTAATATTAACATGAGACATATTTCTTCGAATACAAGAATACCATTACACCATCCTCTTCTACTCCTAAGATCCCCTTAGCAAACAAACTCATCAGAGACCATTTCTCAAATGATTCCTTCATTACTTATGTTAGTAATTTTCTTCTCAATGCATAAAAACCCAGATTCCATTTCTCAAAAGTGTAAATAATATCAAAATAAGAATTATAAAGATACTCCACCCATCGTGGCTATTGAAAATTTATATCCCTTTGAGTAAAAATATATTTCGAGATCTTATGATTATAATACACTATAATCCATTCCTCAAAGAGATAGTGATGCCACATTTTAAGTGCATTCATGACTTCTACCTACTTAATATCATGGTTTGGTTATTTTTTCTCATGAGGAAATTACTGGTGAGAGCTATATTCCCCAACCTATTTCCCTTACATTAAGACACATCCTAATACCAATACAAAATCACCCCATAAAATATCATAATCCAAACCTTATTCCAGAAGAATAAAAACTTCTATTGATGTAAACCTCAAATTAATCTCCCTAAAAGAGAGCTAACACTATTCGTTCAAGTAAAAAATTACATCCTTATGGGTTAAAGCTATCATCAAATAAGTGGTCTTGGAGAAATCCTATACCGACCATTTATATTAACCATCCAAACCCAAGAAGAGAAAGATTTCAAATACATTTATGGGATTCTTCTAGGATATAACTACTTATATCTTTTCAGGATACCCTGAGATTACCCTCTCAGATATAACATGTACTTGAAATTTTATATCTCTTATCCAAAAGTCACATTTTGGGAAGTTACCACATAGAAGATGTTCTTTCAATGTTCGAGGAATGATATCTAAATTTTCTACATGCTCCTCCTATATCTTGGATCACACCAATATATCATCCACAAACACAAAAAAAATCCAAGAACTAGTGAAATATTTAATTCATAAAATCCATAAATACTACAAGAGAATTAGTGAGACCAAATAGAATGACTAAAAACATGAAATTCCCATATTGGATTATAAATGTTGTCTTTGGTATATCCTCTTATTAGAATCTCAACTGGTGGTATCCTAACCGAAGGTCAATATTTGAAAACCAAAATTCCCATCAAAGTTGTTCAATGCGGTCATCAATCCTTGGTAAAGGATATTTGTTCTTAACGTTCTACTGATTTAACATTAGATAATCTGAAAAAGTTTGAGACTCCCATGTGAATTATTAACAAAGAGCATAAGAAAATCCCCCTGTGACACACTAGGAAGAATAAATACCTTAGCCTCTAGATTCTCAAGATTGAATTTATGTTCCAAAAAATCAACAAGAGTTCCATTCAGAATTATGGCATAGAAATGGGCATCATACAAGGGATTAGGTTAGTAATAAACATGACATATATCTATGGTTGTAAACTGGAAAAGTCACATGGAAAGACCTAAAGGTAAGAACAAAACACCATATGAATCAGACTACCCCAACAAGGGTCAAAAATATCAATAGGCATCTCATAAAACTGAAATGGGAATTTCTAAGAAGAAGGAACAACATGCCCCTCCCTTACCGATCTAGAGTGCCTCTCAATCTAAAAGACTTGAGTGACCGAATCAGAAGATAAAAAATGATCCTGATGATGATAATATTATTTTTGGGAATTAAAAATGATCAGCCAATCCATTGTAAGTCTGAGGTATACTGTTTCTATGTTGAGATCTAAAAATTACCATATCACTTCATAGTCGTCTATCATCATCGGAAAGACGAGACACTTGAAACCTTGCTTGGAACACTTTCCAAAAGGTGTGGAAAGATCCAACCAATACGACATAAATATATACCTCTAACAGTAGAAGGACTTGCTTCAGATTCTTCTGGAGTTTACTCTGTGACATAAATCTATATGATCTAATGCTCATGAACATCCCCTTGAACTGAGGATTAGACACACCACCCTTGGAAGCATTAGTGTGAACCCGTGAACCCTTTGGGATATTGGATCCTCCCTTACTACCCAAATACATCCTTTCAAAAAAAATATTTACATGGATCGATAGTCCACATAGATGAAAATTCTTAGGAGTCTTCATATAGTTATGATTTTTATGAACATTCCTTCCACATTGATAGAAGAAAAACTATCACTGTCATGATGAATCCCCTAAAACTGGTCGCGAAGAAAATGGACCATCATTGTGCTTCATTTTCTGGTCAGAAAACACACTCTATCTAACAACTACACTAATTGAATCTCCACCCAAACTAGTATTTTCCTCTATGTTTATATCTTCCAAAGATACATTTTCAACTAACTAAATGAAGGTTGGAAGGAAAATGAGGATCAAACTCAATTAAATATCCAGCCTCAGTCCCAACTCAAAACTCTAAGCCTCTAGGTACTCATTAGTGACTTACTCTAGTGCCAGATTCCACAATTTAGCAAAATAGGTGGAGTAGTACAAAATAGTATGCTCTCATTTTTACATGGTTATAAACTTCCATGTATTCACCACATGTAATTTCTCATGGTAAACTATTGATTGAATATGTTATTGAAAGAATTCAAGTTAGGTCCTATGGTAACTTATCTTTCACAATAGAGTCCCATCGTCTCCTTCTTGGTACCTCGAGCACGTACATCCCAAAACCCACCTTAGAGACCTTAAGATTCTTCAAGATGTTAAATATCCTCTAAATATTCAAAAGAAACTCGTCATATTTTTGGGGTCCTTTATGACCATGTAATATGGGTGGATTCTTCTTAATGAACTTAGGTCTTGATCCACTATATATATGGGGTTCCTAATGCCTATGTGACTGAGGGTATGAATTGTATGAATTATAGCTTCAACCAAAGGGAGGGTCTACTGGGTGATTTTACTATGGATCATATCTCATAGTTTCCTCTCTTATATTTGGAAGATATCTTCCCATAGATATTGTCTGTTATGCACAAGAAAAAACCCAATCACCTTTAGTGCATATTCCAAAATCATAAGACCAAATTCAATAATTCACGTATATTCTTTAGAACACCAAAAATTTAAACCAATTATGAATACCATAAATGAAAAGTTATGATTTATGAAGGAACATGTACATGAAAATTAACTTCCCATAAAATTATTACAAATGACCTTAAACTCAAAGTCTCAAAATTGGATTTTTTTTGACCTCCCATGGTAACTTGTGTTCATACATGAAATTGAGTTTTCTAGGAATTCTCCTGCACTTACTCGAAAAATCATGGTGGTCTTAACTTCTATCTAGCCAAGAAACAAAACCACACTTAGGAAGTGTTAACACACTATAGTTTGAGCATTCACTATAATAAAAAATTGTAATAGATCAACCAAATTCAACTAGATAGGACACCTGAGCCAGACAACCACATATAATGTACAACAAGATAATGGAAACAAGTCCGGCATATATAAAAAAAGACATATAAATAATGTAAAGATCAGAAGAAATATATAGAAACAAGATCTATAATATCAAATATAAATAATATCAAATAGAAAATATAAATAAAATAGACCAAAAATTCTACATGTGACCAACCATCACCTCTAAATCATCCCAAATTGAAGGCTTCAACAACAAGAGATGCTAACATGCTATAAGATTACATTCCCTTTACATAGATCGCACAATAAAGCATCTGTAACCACCCAAAGAAAAACCTAGGGTGTGAAAAAAAATCCTAGTAGGATACCACCATTGAGTCTATAAAATATATAATATCAATAATGAAATAGTTCTATCTTTTAAAACAAAAACTATTTTACAAAGAATTTTCATAAATGCAAACCCATTTTTCAAATCATTTTCCTTTGATTTTTTATATAATCCTTTCATATACAAAGCTTGGAATATGAAAATTATAAGTGATAAAATAGGGATTCATATCCACACACTATAAGGTAATCAAGTAACCACACATCCATGAACTAACCCTTATTGTAAGACCATGTCACACAACCTCATGTGAAAACAAAATGTGATCAACTATCCATGAAAAAAACAAACATTCTATAAAAAAATATAAATAAAAAAGCACTTCATATTGGTACCTAGCCTATAATAACACATACTAGACATAGAATATCCTAAAATATTAATATGTTGGTACTAAACTATATCAAGTCCTGCTACATTCTGTTAAAATCACAAAAGTAACCCCTAGTGGTGACATACCAACCAGGGTAACCTATGTAAATTTCCTAACTCACCCAAGTTTTCTAATGTTCCATTTTCAAAAACAATGATCACAATTTTATTAAACATTCTCAAAGCCAATACAATCCTCTTTAAAGTTTGAAAACCCTTTTTTGAAACAATTCAAGAATTCAATTAAACACTTGATGTGTAAAAACCCATTTTTAAAGATAAACCCCTTTAAAAACTTGAATCTTTCTAAGAAATTAAGTGAAACCATCAATAAATTCAAATAACTGAATAACCCAAAGAAATTTTACAATTATTATAGGAAATGCATAAAATTAACCCACCATATAGAAATACCCACATCAAAATAGAGGTAGAAAAACTCACCTTTGAAAACACTATCTGGTGAAGAGTAAATAAGGCCCTCACTATCCCAGTTCCACAAGAAGCACATTAGTCCTCTATAAACCCCCCTATATTTTAAATATATATGCCCTTTGGGTTCCATAAGATGAGATGACAATAGTTCTAGTATAGTTCTATAACGAATATGTGACACCCGATAAAAAACGCAACATGCCTTTATTTTATCGGTCAGGAACAAAGGATTTCCTTTTAGAATCCAAGGAGGGAGACCTCCAAAGTACTAGAAAAGTTTAAGGATGAGAAAATATGATATTATAGGGTCATTATTATTTAAATATACTAAGCTTAAAAGGGTAAAATCCCATTTTTTACAGTTTGAAAGGAGATCAAAGTATTTCATGGGGAAAGACACATGATTAACTAAATGTATGGGTTAACTATGAGCCCGTACTATATACTATGGTTGGGGAAAAAATTTATCCACATAGTTAGTTTAACTACACACCAATTATTCAAACCCATCTATCTAAAGGGTTCACTATTGGAAATGGGGGCCACATGATTTTTTAAAACCATACTCAAACTATGTGACATTCCTAGATAACCAACATAACCCCACATGGTTCCCAAGGTATGTTGTGTAGTTCGACTAACTATTATTAAACCATTTAAAACATTATTAGAACATCATATAGTCATAGAACACAATAAAATTAATCACGTGGCTTAACTAATCACCTTTCCATTTTCCCTAAACATCCCTTATTTTTGACCTCAAATCCTATAAATCTTCAAATACTATGAAATAGAAAAAACAAGGATCATCTAAGGAATACCTATGACCCAGAGGGTGTCCTAGTTTTACATTGGAAAAGGGCCATCATATAGAGTCCATCTTACAAATTCCATTTGAAAATGTGCATCGAATGGTATCCAACATACTATGTTATAATATACGACATTCACCAGGATAGATACTCTATAAATGGAACAAAATTATGTATATAACCTATTGTTAGTTTCATCAGATGGTTCAAAAGAGTATCAGGGGTTTCCTTGGTCAATGGCAGGTTGATCATGTTTATCATAAGTTGGTGTGATAGATTTGTTGGATAAGAGGTTTTATTCTCGAGTGGATGTGAGTTTCAAAATTCATTATCTAAGACTTTGTAAAGTGGAGAAGAATTGGACAATGTTTTTTTTATTTTCCATTATATCCTAAATGAAAATGTTTGTAGGTTTCTCTAGTAGATGTAAGACATTTGTTTGAACCAAGTAATTCTATTTTTATGTTTATTTTTATTATTAGTGCGAAGTGTATTCATCTAGTTTGTATGGGGATTATGTGGAATCGCATCCTAGTTCTAGTACATCGACTTGGGAGAAGTCACATATCAGATGATCCTTTGTCCGATGGTGTTCATAGTTTTTTGTTGTGCAGGCTGAGACTATTAGAAGGGTGTCTATATATTGGTTTGACATGAATTTATAAAATGTATGAAGTGATCACCATGTCAATTAGGGGATCATATGAGGTGGTACTTTCCCCTTTATCTTTCAAAAAGTTTTATGAAAGGGTGGTTCTACATCAATCAAAACATTTGAGTTTCTTATCTCCTTGGATTAAAAGCTGGTTTATTTCAGTTACTTTTACTATTACTTTATTGATGAAATTAGAGGAAGGGGAGTTTCACATCAAAATGTTTGATGGAACAAAATTTACATTTTGGAGGATGAAATTTGAGGATCTTATAACATAGAAAGATATAGATTCTCCTTTTTTGTGAGAATGTCACGAAATGAAGGAAAAAAGGAATATGTGTGGTTGTATTGGAACACCTTATCCTCTATTAGTATATATCTTTCTCAAAATGATTTATTTAACATTTGAGAGAATAAAACTACTTTATAAGTTATGAGATAATTAGGTAACAAGTTCTAGAATCCAATGAATCTCAATTTTTTATGATGTGAAGATTGTTTAGATTGAGGTTTTTAGAAGGAATACCTACAAAATATCACTTAAATTATTTAAACATGAATTTAGGTACTCTCTAATCAATGAAGGTAACTTTATCAAATGATTTTTGGTCTTTCCTTTCTTATAATCACCTCCAGAAATATAGGATTCCATGGTGACAACAATAAGAAACTCCAGTGGGAATAAAAAAATTGTATTTGAAAACATTCAAAACATGATCCTGAATGCGTATTTGATGATGAAGGAATTACAAGATCTTTCAAAAAGTTCTCTTTTTATTATGTAATGTGGTTGGTCACCTCAATGTAAGGATTTCTAGAAGAATAATTATTCAGATGATAAGTCCTGGGGAATATGTTGGATTAAATTAGCGAGTACATGTCCTAAATGTTAGATTTGTGTGAAGAAGAGATATATCAATAATTATTTGAGGAATTATATGGTGGATTCATCTTCTATAGAGATAAAATCTATTAGTGAAATTTATAGAGGCATCATTTTTTTAAGGTGAATATTCTAGAAGAGTCTCGAGTTATTAACTTTGGTGAATCTTTTCATTCAACTGGCGAGTGAGGGTACAAGGTATATTATTTACAAGGATTATTGGGAATAATATATCAAGTATAAAATGATTCTATAAAGATAATTGGGAACTGATATGTTAACATTTTAATAAATAATGGAGGTTTCTTGAGACTAAAACATGTTAGACATATTCTTGGTCTCCTGAAGATCCTTATATTAGTTGGATAACTTTATAATGTTAGTTTAAAATTTATTTTATCTTATGAATTTTGGAAAACAACCATAGTCTCTATAGTGGTTTCTTATGGAGTAATGAAATGAAAATTATACTTGACTGAATGAAAAGAAGATTTTTGCAGTTATCAGAAGCACTTCATCAGACAGTCTGAAAGTCTAGAATTGTCGGTTTGGTCACCTCAGTGAATAATACCTAAAATTTCTAGTGATAAATAGTATACTTAAACTCAAAACAGGGACCTCAGAAGATGCGAGAGTTTTATGTTGGAGAAATATAACATAGTTTCATTTATCAGGGACGAACAAAAATATAGGAATCAAAAGCCAGAACTTGTTTATTTCAATATTTGGGGACCTTCCCCCATTCACTCCAACAGAGGAACTCTATACTTTGTGACCATCACTGATAATTCCACTCAAGAATTATGATTTTACTTATAGAATAATAATTGTGATGTTTTTTAGGAGTTTATTTAGTGGATGGTTTTAATCAAAGGAGATTGTCAATAAAAGTTGAATTTTCTCTAGACAAACAATAGTGTGGAGTATATCAAACATAAATTTCATAAGTTTTTTTGGAGGAAGGGTATCTAAAATTAGAATAATATTTGAATAAATTCATAGAAAATTGGAGTAGATAAAAGGATGAATTATAATTTTTAAGAGAAAGTCTATTGTATGTGGATTCAGTCTAGAATGCCTAATTGAAATTTGGAAAGAGCTATTAATAAAACAGTTTATTCGGTGAATTGAAGTTCAACTTCAGCTATGGGTCAAGAACTTCTGAAAGAATGTTGTCCATTAAGATAACATAGGTGAATTATTTGAAAGTATTTGGAATTAATTATTTTGTTCATAGGAATTCTTATGATAGATATCAGTTGTAGTTGAAATCCAAGGAGTGATTCGTCATTGGGTTTGGTGATAAGAAATTTGGATATCATCTTTGGCATGGTGAAAAGAAAAAAATCATTCACATTAGATATTTTCTTTTCAATGAAGGAATTATTTGGAATGATCAAAGTTTTTATGAGAAGTAATTTTAGGTTTGATCTACTATTGATGTTCAAGATGATTTGAATGAGGTTATTGAATGAACTGTATGTCCATAGACTTCAGGGGATACTTTAGAGTCCATTGTTTTGGAATTCAGTTTACTGGATAGAGAATCATCAAACAAACATCTAATATAATTTTTTTCAGATGAATGAATACATGATTTAGAGGTTCCAATAGATGAAAATTAGGTTGTTCTACGAAGATTCACTGACATCAAAAAACAAAATCAAAGGATTAGGATTGATATGAAATTGATACTTATAATAGAAACATGAGAACTTGAATTCCTAAAAGAAATAACTAATCTCAAGGACTTCAAATAGATGGAGTTATACATGATGGAGGAAATGAAATCCTTAAATCTGAATAATATGTTTGACTTAGCTAAACTAACTAAATTAAAACAAGATCTGGAAAAGTGAATTGTTTTTTCATTTATAAGAGTCAGTTAATGGAAGTAATGGATACAAATAAAGATTGGTATGAAATGGTTCTTTAAAAAAATAAAGGTATTGAATTCTCTAAGATTTTCTCACTAGTAGAGAGGAACAAAACTATTCAAATAATTCTCAACATTATTGCATCTGATGATTTATACTTAGATAAGATGGATGTAAATAGCAATTTTATACATGGGGATTTAGAGGAAGAAATTTATGTGATACAATATGAAAGTTATGAAATTCAGTAGAAATAAAATCTTGTTTGTATGTTTAAATGAAGTCTTTATGGATTAAGGAGAGCTCAATGATCTTGGAATCAAAAGTTGGACACTTTTATGTTTGAATAATGTTTTTATTGATGTTATTATGATAATTTTTATTATCAAAAGCAATGGGATGATGAAATATATATCTTACTATTTTTGTATGTTAATGATATGTTAATTATAGGTCCATAGTTATATTAGATTAATGAACTAAAGTGAAAGTTATCTAGAATTTTTGAGATGAAGAACCTTTGAAAAGAAAATAAAGTTATGGTAATGAGAATTGAGAGGGATGGGATAACCAATTATTTTCTTTTATCTGAGAAGGAATACATCTAGAAGGTCATCAAGAAGTTTGGAATGACTAGTAGTAAATCTATCCCAACCCACTTCAATAGACACATAAATATTTCTAAATAATGTTGAGATGGTATGTGAATATGATATACTCTATAATACCAAATGTAGGATCAAATATGTAAACATGAGATACTAAAATACAAGAGGGGTGGGGGGTGAATTGTAAACTTTAAAAATCCCTAAGGAAATTTTTTAATAACCAAAATTCACAACACCTCTAAGGTCTAAAAACTTGCTTGATTCTGGAAGAGTGATTCTGGAAATGAAACTTAACCAAAGTTTACAATAACTAAGTTTCTACCTTAAAGTGTATAGAATCCTATATAATCAGAGTACAAGTATAAGGAAGTATAAGAATATTATACTTTCCTCAACAACTAAAAGTACAACGGAAAAATAGAAAACTACAAGTAAAAATTAGTAACTCTTTAAACCCAAAGAGAAGGGTATTCAACAACCTTGGATAAAGGTCCCTTGATTTATACTTTCAAGAAAGTCTGTCTTACCCACACCAGAGTAAGCCCTTGATACGAAGATTGGAGTATGTCTTTATATCCCCACATGCCCTCAACTTTAAGATAGTCGGAACCTATGTCTTCCTATCACTGGAATCCCTCGATTGTACACAACAACAATCAGAGTTGCACAAAGAAAATCTGCACGAAGAAAAGGTTGAAAAAGTCGTTCAAACTTTCTGTACGAAGCCTGAGTGTTTATAAGAGCCTCTCTCTCTAGAAATGACTTCTGAAAGTTCTGAGCTTCAAAAATTCCAAAAAATTCTTGAACTCTTTCAAATGAGCTCCTATTTATAGGCACAACTCCAACGGTCGGCTCCCTCCTCCAATGGTCATATTTTCCTTGAATTTCAGAGGGACCTGTACACGTGTCACTCAAACAAAGGTTAGTTGATAACTAAAAGCACGACATCATTTTATAACAAAACAAGTGTGATCATAACTAAAATCTGATATTTGGAAGATAAGTAAATATGAAAGTTCAAAGTCTATCCAAAAATTGAATTCGGAGTCTATAATACAAGGATATTCGGATTCTGTTTTCTAGGAATTCATAACCTGAATTCTATAGAATTTCAGAGTCTGAATTTCAAGGAAATTCGGAATTTGAACTTACAATGTTCGAAGTCGTTGTTTATCAGAATTCAGAGTCAGAACTCATAAGAGTTCGGAGTCTGTATTCAGAGAACTCGGAGTTAGAACACAGAGTAGTTTGTAACAAGAATTCATAATTAGAATTCAGAGTCAGAACTCAGAGTAGTTTGTAACCAGAATTCATAATCGGAATTCGGAGTCAGAACTCAGAGAAGTTCGTATCCAGATTTCGTATTCAGAATTCGGAGTCAGAACTCTGAAGAGTTCGTATCCAGAATTCATATTCAGAATTCGGAGTCAGAACTCTGAAGAGTTCGTATCCAGAATTCATATTCAGAATTCAGAGTCAGAAATCTGAAGAGTTTTTATCCAGACTTTGTATTCATAATTCGGAGATAGAACTCTGAAGAGTTCATGACCAGAATTCTGATTCAGAATTTGGATTTAGAACTCAGAAGAGTTCATAACCAGAATTCTGAGAATTCGGAACCTAAAACATAATGCTTCATATATAGGTAATTACAGGATTCCGAGGTTTTTGTTTCAAACCGAATTTTACACTTAGAAAAAATATGATATGAAAAATAAACATGGTAAGGATAAATTTCCTTGGGGAAGGAAATTATTCCTTATAAAAGTAAAACATAGGGTAAAAAGCATTTTTCCTTGAGATAAGGTGTTTATGATTTTCAAAACAAGAAGGAATGGTAACGTCATAATGAAAATCTTAATGACTCACCAATGCCCCCCAAGTATGAAGGAATGGAAAAGTCATAAGGAAAACCTTATTGACTCAACAATCTCCCCTTTTTGGAAAGCACAAACATCCTTATGAAAAAGAATATAATGACTCAGAAAAATTTTATAGACTTTGAAATAAAGCTTATCTCCATTTTTTTACTGGTAAAGATGAATATGAAAAACTCCCCCTTAGGCTTTGGAACTCTAAGAATCATATTCTAGATTTCTGAAATGAGATTTTTCATTTAGCTTGAATAATGAAATCTTTGTAATGAGAACTCCCCCTTTGATAAACTCCCCCTTACTTATGGATATTTATTCTTTTACTTAGAATTATTTGTCCTTCTCCCCCTTTGTGATTTTGAAATGGAGTTTGAGGGAATAGAAAAAAATATGGTACCTGAAATATTAGTACAACCATACAAACAAAACAGGAATCCACAATTTCATTGAGATTGGAAGTATTTATACAAGTAAAAATAGATACAATATAAGATCAGATTTGAGTCTATTTTTCTTCTTTTTCCTTGGGTATCAGCATCTTCACAATGGTTTTTAGCTTCTTTAGTTCTTTGTGATCCTCCTCTGCTTCCTTTTCTAAGAATATAATCCAATAAACTTGTTTCTTCAGGGCCTCTGCCTGAACCTTCAACAATTTATATTGCTTCACTAGCTTTTCTTCTAACTTTACCCATAGATCCATTTCTGTTTTCCAACTTTGGACAACAAAATTCAACTTCACATTCAGATCTTTGACATCCTGAATCCAAGAATTTTGTTCAAGATATAGTATTTCCTGAAAGCTGTTTGTAAGATCATTGATTTTGGTGTCATTGGTATCAAAGGCTTCATTGACATCTTCTTGAAATTGATCAAGCTCTCTCATGTCTTCAATGATTCTCTTTGACCAGCTGGTCATTTTATTGCAAGATTTTCTGTGGGCTTCATAGTTGATAAGGAAATTCTTGTGTTCAGCCTCAATCTCTACACACCTATCCATCACCATGGATACCGAGTCTAATTTCTAATTCATGCGATGCTGGAGCATCTAGCATCTAGATTCAATTACTAGAAAGATCGAAATGGTGTCCACTAGCTTCTTCAGGGACTGAATGAAAAAATCATGTCCGAAAGTTGATGACTCCGAATCTGACATTTTTCTTGGAGATTGTTCTCCATCTATCTCTACCAGCTTCCTCTTAGAGGACCCTCAAGCTTCTTTCTTCCTCAAAATATATATTTTTGGGGTATCAAAAACCACTTTTTCCCCCTTATTGGTTATCGTAATAGATTCTTCATCGGAAGATTCATGCTCACTCCCAGATAACTGTATAATATTATCTTCATCAATTTTCTCTTTTTCAGCTCCTGCCTCAATTTCTTCAGAAAGAATGAATTCATGATTCTGACTCTCTTCCTCAGATAACTTTTTTACTTCCTCTTCCCCTTTCTCATCTATTCCAGGAGTAGCAAGTTTTGAAGATCTGGCTTGAGAAGTCCGGATTGACAATTTTTCAGAAGCACTTTCCTTCTCATGATAATATTCAACTTGATTAATCAGATCATCAGTTATATTACTACTTTACTCCTTTTCTTGCACTTTTTCTAGAACTTCTATCTATTTAGAAACCTTTTCTTATGCTTTTTCTAGATTCATGAAATTTTTTCCCAGCGTCTCAGGTAATGGTTCAACTAAGAAGGTTTTCGGTATGGGAATGTTCTTGGATGAAACTTTAGTAGCCCTCAAAAGAGATTTCACAATATCTGCCTTCAACATATTCTTTTTTTGCTTCTTCTCTTTGGCTTGCTTCTCAAGCTCTTCATCAACTTTTTCCTTCAGTTCTTTGGCCTCTACAGGGTCTAGGCCAAATTGTGGTTCCCCTTCCTTCCGAGTATTTTTATCCTCCCTCTATTTGGAAACCACTTAATCCAGATAGGCTTTCTGATTTTTGGGCTTTGGAGGTGTAGATTGAGCTTCTTTGGACTTAGGGGTTTTCTCTGTTTCTTCCACTTTCTTTAGTTTCCTCTTCTTTCCAACCTTCTTCGATGGTTCAACTTCTTAAACATTTTTCGGAACGGCTTATGCCTCATCCTCAAGTAGATCATAAAACTGAACCAACTCCTTAGAAAAACCTACGTTCATCCTCTTTACGGTATCATCACTGATTAACATTACTTTTCAAATCCTCGGCTTAGAACTGTAGGGGATCTTGAATGATTTAAGGAAGCAAACTATCAATTTGGATAGTAGATCAGGTTAAATGATTATCTGTGCTCTCAAATTCCCATTCTTGATATTATATATCATAATTAGAATATGATTCATCAGATTTATTTTCCTTAGATTTACCAAATAGTCTAAGATATACATATCACTTTTCTTAAGAGTGTCCTTGTCACCCTTTCTCAGTATGATAAGACCTTGATCCCATAACTATAGAATCTGATTGTTGGTAGACAAGTGGGAAATTTTTGTGGTCTTGACATCAGTAAGTCTAAGGCATTCCATAGCCTTCACCTTTAAGAAACTACCTTGAACATCCGACAGCTTGTGGGACCAAAACTATGCCTCCCCTTCATTTGACAGCCACACAAAGCTAGAATTCTTGGTGTAAGAGAGTGCATAATTTTTTCCATAATTCTTGATGGAAATTTTTTCTCTGCCATCTTATTTGAAAAATAAAACTAATTCATAGAATTCTATAAGTAGATCCGAATACACAACATCCTGAGCTCATGTCTCTGAAATGGATATACGCTCCCACCCATTAAGCCTGATATTCTTTGAGATAATATAGTAATACTTATTGAAGAAGTTCTGATGTACCAACATCTCCCTGTAAATTTTCCACTCGGAATTGAGCTTGACATAAGACATTTCTTGAGAAGGATTTTCAGCAAACATTGGGACTTGTGAAAACTCTGAAAATCCGGAACGAGCTTTTGAAGTTGGGCAGTGCTTCGACATGAAAATGATTTGAAAACCGATGTGGTACAACCATCGGGGGTCCCCTTTTTATAGGTGTTGAAGCGATGGTTGAACTTCCCATTTGAATCCCATGGATGAGAATTCTTCTGATCTGATATTTTAGTTGAAATAATAGCCGTAATGAAAATTTTGTATGATATGATCTTTTGGGGGTTTTAAAAGAAAACATTTGGATTTAAGGAAACTAGAATCCGAGAAATTTTAAAAACAAGAGAAACTACCTGAAAGTAAAAGTTAATTATGAAAACTCAGGAAAGAAACATACCTTTCGGATTGTCAGGAGAATTATTCATATTGAGGAAAATTCTTCTTGAAGGTCTTTAGATTCCGAAAAAAAAATTTAGTATGAAAAAAATGAGTATGCAGATCTTCATTACGAAAATCTTAAGTACGAAAAGCCTCATTATGAAAAATATGAAAAACTATCCTTAATCAAAATATGAAAAACTCTCATTACTAAAAATATGAACAACCATCATTATGAAAAATATGAAAAACTATCATTATGGAAAATATGAAAAACTATATTACGAAAATTCTGACAAACTACATTATAAAAAATATGAAAAACTACATTATGAAAAATATGAAAAACTTCATTAAGAAAAATATGAAAAACTATCATTACGAAAAATATGAAAAAATTTATTATGAAAAATACGAAAAACTTCATTACGAAAAATATGAAAAACTTCATTAAAAAATGTACTCCCCCTCTGAAAAGGAGTTTATTACTGTAAATAGATTGGTTTAAAAAAGAAGTTATTGAGGAGGATTACCTTACGGTTATCATTCCTAACTTATAATTAATGTATTCAAATCTATTGGAGGGTAAAGATTTTATGAAAATATCAGCAAGTTGATCTTGCGTTCCGATAAATTGAAGAATGATATCTTCTTTTTGTGTGTGATCCCTTAGAAAGTGATGCCTAATATCCATGTGATTCGCACGAGAGTGGTGTGCAGGGTTTTTACTAAGGGAAACGGAACTTGTATTATCACACAAAATTTGTGTTTTAGTAAAACTCATACCATAGTCTGTGAGTGTGTGTTGCATCTACAACATTTGAGCACAACAACTTCTAGCAGCTACATATTCATCTTCAGTAGTGGAAAGTGATACTGATTGTTGCTTCTTGCAAGGCCAAGAAACTAATGAATCTCCTAAGAAATGAAAAGTTCTGAATGTACTCTTTTTATCCGTTCTACATCCACCAAAGTCAGTATACAAAAAACTTTTTAAAACAAAATCATTTCCAGAAGTATAAAAGAGTCCTAAATCCATGGTTCCCTTTATATAGCCAAAAATTATTTTCACTTCCTTTATGTGAGATTCATTTGGATTTGATTGATATCTTGAACATAAGAATACTGAAAACATTAACTCTGGATGACTAGCTGTAAAGTAAAGTAAACTTCCTATCATACCTCTAATTTTTTTTTGATTTACTGGTTTCACAACTTTATCAAGATCAAGTGTGCTTGAGGTACCAATGGGAGTACTTATACTCTTAGTGTTTTCATATCCATACTTTTTAGGAAGATATTTAATATACTTATGTTGGGATATATAGATTCCTTCTATTTTTTTGAAGAATTTGAAAACCAATAAAAAATGTTAACTCACCCATCGTACTCATTTCAAACTCAGATTTCATTATATCTTCAAAGGAATCAGTTAAATATTGCTCAGTTGAATCAAATATAATGTCATCAAAATAAAATTGAATAATCAAAACATTTTTCTTATCTTTCTTTATAAAAAGGGTTGGATTTTCATTTCCCTTGACATAGTTATTTTGAAGAAAAAATCCTATAAGTCTATCATACCAAGATCTAGGGGTTTGTTTAAGTCCATACAGAGTTTTGGTATGTCTAAAAACATTATTCAGATGTTTTTTATCTTCAAAGCCATGAGGTTGTTCAACAAAAACTTCCTCTTGAACATAACCATTAAGGAAATCACATTTCACATCCATTGGAAAAAGTTTTAAATTGAAGAAAGATACAAAGGCAAGTAAAATATGAATAGATTCAAGTCTAGCTACTGGATCAAATTTTACTTCATAGTCTATTCCTTCTTGTTCATTATAGCCTTTACCAACTAATCTAGCTTTATTTCTTAAAATGATTCCATTTTCATCACACTTATTTCTAAAGACCCATTTTACTCCAATAACAAAAGTTTTCTTAGGTATTTCAACTAAGGTCCAGACTTTATTCCTTTCTAATTAATTTAGTTCATCTTGCATGGATTTAATCCAATCATCATCACCTAAAGCTTCAACAATACTTTTTGGTTCTAATTGGGAAATGAATTATAGTTATTCTACATCATTTCTTAGGGAACTTCTAGTCCTTACAGGTTGATTGACCTCACCAATGATGCTATCACTGGGATGATTCTTGAGAAACGGCTGATTTGGGTTTTGTAAAACCATTTCATCAACATAGGGTAGGAAATATTCTAGGGTAAATGTCTCAATATTATCTTCTTGAACATTTTCTTTATCAGAAGGATATTCTATCAAAGGTTGATAATCAGTTTTTGAAAACACATCTGAGGATGTAGGTTGGGGTTGTTTAAAAATAAAAGGATCAGTTTCATCAAATTTAACATGTACTTTCTCTTCAACAGTTCAAGTGTTTTTATGGAAAACTCTATATTCTTTAGAAGTTGTGGAGTAGCCTAAGAAAATTCCTCCATCCTATTTTGGTGCGAATTTATGTGGGATATATTTTAGTGTTAAGAATGAATACCTTGCAACCAAAAAACTTAAAGTAGGAAAGTTTAGGTTTTCTACCATTACCTAACTCATAAAGAGTTTTTTTAAGAAAAGGACTAATAAAAACCCGATTTATAGTATAACATGCAGTACTTACAGCTTCGGCTAAAAAATGTTTGGTTCTAGAATACTCACTCAACATGGTTCTAGTTACCTCTTGAAGAATTATATTTCTTATTTCAGGAACACCATTTTTTTGAGGTGTTCTAAGTGCTGAGAAGTTATGAGTAATGACTTTTTTACTACAAAAAGTTTCAAAATCAGAATTTTGAAATTCTCCTCCATGATCACTATGAATAGTTTCAAATGGAAGTATTTTCTCATTTTTAACTTGGGATCTAAAACTTTTGAAATAAGAGAAGTCTTCATAATTATTTTATAGAAAATAGCCCCACGTAAATCTAGTGTAATCATCAACCAAGACAAATACATAGTACTTACCTTCAATGCTTCCAGTTTGTGTTGGACCAAAAAGATCTATATGCACTAGCTGTAATGCATCAATATTTGAGACTTCACCGACTAATTTAAAACTTGATTTATGTTTATTTCCATACTGATAAGGGTCACAATCTTTTGAAGAATCAAATCTAAGATCCGGTAGATCCTTAACTAATCTTTTCTTAGAAAGTTTTCATATGTTCCTAAGGTTACAATGACCTAAAATTATATTCCATAACCAAGAATGATCTTCCATTGCACTAAGGAAAGGTAAGTCTTGGATCCTAAGTTCTTCTATGTTTAGTGTCTAAACATTATCTTACCTATGGGTAGAAATAATATACTCTTCCTTGGAATAGTGTACTAGGAACTTGTCATTTCAAAAATTCACAAGGTAGCCTTCATCCCATAATTGGCTTATGCTAATGAGTTTGTGATTCAGACCCTTAACAAATAAAACATTTTAAATCAAAGTTTTTCTAAGAAGAATAATGTTACCTATACCAATAATCTTTCCCTGAGTATTATCTCTGAAAATTACTTTTCCTCCTTTCTTCTTGATAATCTTTTAAAAATAGTTTTTGTTTCCAGTCATATGCCAGGAACATCCAATATCCATGTACCACATATTGCTGTTGGTATTTTCTCTATTTTCCTGAAAACAAAAGAGTTATACTTTCATAATCCAAACTTTCTTGGATATGAAAATTTCAGAAAGAAGAATTTTAGGCACCCACATCTTCTTAGAAAAATAGGCTTTATGGAATCCTAAAGACTGGGTTTTGTTTAGAGAACAATTCTTTTCCCAATTTCCACCACACTAACACTTAGTACAAAATAGAGCACTTTGAGGAACAAATTAATTGTTACTAAAAATTGGTTTAGAACCAGTATAACCAAAACCAGAATTATTCCTAGAGGTCGGATTTGAGAATACTTTTTACCAAAATTTTCTTTACCTAAGGTAAAGTATGAAAAACAATTCCTCAAGGAAAATATTCTAGATTTGAGTTTGATAACCAAGTTCTTGTCTTAAAAAACATTTTAATTTTGACTAGAGCTAGGCTCTAAAACATTTTTCTTAGAAATTACATTTTATAGATCTTTGGAAAGTTTATTTTTCTTAGAAATTAATTCCTCAAGATTTTTTTGAAATACTTTCAAAATCAACATTTCTTATCAAGATCTTTAGAAAGATCTGACATTTCCTCAGTAAGAATAGTATTCCTAGAATTTTCCTTATCAAGTTTTTTCAGGAGTTTGGGCTTCTCAATCTCAAGAAGTTTAGAAAACCCAGAAACTTCTTCACAGGAAGGTAAAGTATTATCTTTATCAGAAGAAGATTCTTCATCTGAAGAATTATAATATTTACAATATATTCATAAATAATAATATTAGGCTCTATATACCGAGTGAAAATATTCATTTCAAAATAAATTCCCACACATAAGTGATGGAACTAAATCTATTGCATCATGACGGTTATTCTTCCCACTTAATAAAACATGGTATCTCCGCCCCACAAAATTTATTATTTAACAACAACCAATTTAATTCCATCTTGAATTAATCAGTTCTTTATGAATTTGTTATCTTTGTAACAAAACCTAAGGGCTTTAGATAACCTTAGATAACTATAAACATAACTTCAAGAATTTTATTATAAATCCAATCCAATTTCAGAAGTAATCACTATTATTGTGCCTCTTTAGTTATTTATCCTCATTTTGGATTTATATTGTTATAGTTTCATTCAATTAACCATGCAGAAAAATAACAATAAAATAATTCCAAACATAAATTACACTATCTCAGTAAAAATTAAGAGGTAACCTAAAAGAAGATATCAAAACCCAAAAATTTATTTAATTATCTAAGACAGAAATTAATTATCTTAAAAATTTCTTAATTATAATTTCAATTAATTAAGTTGTATAATTTTAAACAACTATCATTATTGGACAAAAGCAGGTACCACTACATCATGCGTTGACATCTTTGTTATTTTAAAACTTTGGATTTAAGGAAGCTTAACACTTTATTCTTGGGAATTAATTTCAAATTATAATATAATTATATAATTATTGATGAAAAAAGTATTCCATGCAATGTGATTTAGTGAAAATATTAAATTAAACAAAATATGTAACAATTCTTACTATTCCTTACAAAAATTTCTTGATTATTGATTAATGGTTTGACATGATATTCCTTTTTTATATTAATATATTATTAAAATAAATCACATCCAATTAGAATAGGAATTAATTAATGATATATAAACACTTAAATATAAATAAATGGATAAATAAATGATCCCCTACCTTGATTAGATGATCAACATTCTTTAATAAAGAACAAAGAATCCAGAAACAACCACTGCTAAAGGAAACATTACCAAAACTGAAATAATTCCACTAGAAAATAATCCTAAAATACACTATCAACACTAGCCTTATTTCAATCCAAAAATTAAGATAAAACTTACCAATAATGAACTCCTTAAGGAATAGTATAGGAAAAAAAGGAGAGAAAAAGAGATAGTACCTTTATTCTTGAAACATTGATAAATATGATCCATTGGATAAAATCTCAAGGATATATGGTTGGAGTGTGATGAGGGTCACAATGATTATCTTGGTTTGGAGGGATGTAGATAATATATGAAACAAGGGATATCAAGCCTTCTATTTAAAGAGGAATCACATAAGCCTTCCCTAGGACACGGTGAACTCCCAACGTACTCATGGCGCCTCTAGTCAATGAGAGATATAGTTTTCAATGTGTTGGAACCCCATGGATCACATCACCTTTAAAACATTCATTGAATCATTTTTATCACCAACATGGACCACACTATATAGTGGTGTGAAAGCCTAATTTGATTTTCCCTCTCCAATCACAACACTACAATGTGGTGATCCTCAAACAACAGGTTTACAAAGTGGAACTAAACATGTTCCATTCCCATCGTCCTTCCTCAAAATGGTGTCCCAAGATTTTTTTCTCATAAATATGTGTCACATGAGACACATAAAGGGGACACACCATTTACCATGTCCAAAAAATTCGATTAATAATTTTTGGTGCACTCTTGCACCAAATGGCCATGAAAACATCCAATAAATCCATTTCACAACATACAGTGTACTCCAACAAAAAACAACCTTCACCAAAACAAGACTCAAAATTACTAAGTCCAAAATTGACTGCCCCACATTAAAGGCCAAAAAAACCTTCCCCACAACATAGTGACCCACAAAAATTCCAAAACTCTTCTCTTACATCCAAAACCCCTCCAAAATTCTTTAAAACATCTCCGATCCCTGGGAAAATAAAAAGGGAAGTAAATTAGGAATTGGGGAACTTACAATAACCTAACTAAATTCAAAAACATAATGGATCTTTATTTTACAAATACAATGTTAAACACAATCACACACAATTTTTAAAAGATTATATGTCTTAAAATAAAAAATATATTATTTTACATATCAAAAATATAATAACGGAACACATACTTTTACTAACATATAATCAATAAACTTTCCTCTAAATGTTTACAAAATAGTACGATAATGAAATAAAAAATGTTGGACACCATAAAATTATAGTAAATGTATTGTCCGAGAATAACATAACTTAAGGCGTAATGTCATGATCCTTACCACACAAGATTTTTAAATAATGATAAATGTTTAACTTACTCTAATATATAGAATTTTTGGATTTATTGGTTATGATGATTTGTAAAATGTATTGATGGAGTTTTAACATTCAAAATTATTTCTATAATAAAATTTGGAAAAGTCCTAGAACCTTGTTGTAATATGTAAAGTTAAAAATGATGATATGTAAAGATTATTAGGAGGATACATAAAGGTTTACATTTTGAAAAAAATGAAATCATTGGATATTTTATATCCATATATTGTTGAACGATATTAGAATACATAAAATTAAATCTCAATATCCTATACATATATGAAGGTTAAAAATAGATTATAGATCATATATGAGGGATAAAAGTTTAGAAAATTATGAAATTTTTGGTGACTCAAATGTTAAGATGTTGTGAAGAAGAAGGATGAATTGTGATAGATGTTTCCAAGATACGAGGAAAAAGATCACACCCTGAATCTTTTTGAAGATAAAATTATATATAAAGATCATTTTGAATTTTTATATATATTCATTCCATGAGGATAAATCCATGAAACAATTTGTGATGAAGATAGTATTATTTTCATGGAGACTTTATGTGGTTACTTTTTTTATTGTCATCATTAATTTTAATCTGTAAGATCCTAGAACTTTTTTGAAGGTTTGTTTTTGTTTATTTTTCAATTGAAGTCATTTATTTTGGTCAAATGAGTGTTCCGTATAGTTCTTGAGAAGCCTCAGGGATGTTCTAGGGGTTCATGACACCAAATTGTAGGAAAAAAGAGTTTCTAAGAAATTTTCATGGTTTGCGCATGGTTGGTATAAATAGTTATGTTTATCAATGTAACCATTTATCCTTGGATAGAGGCTTGTGAATGGTTATCACATGGTTAAGCTAATCATGCAGAATCCCCATGAAACAGTGCGAAAGGGGGATTTTGAGAAAGTGTCACTCGCATGGTTTGAACATAGTTTAGAAACTGTGTGGGTAAATCGTGCATCCCAGTAAAGTTGAAAAATTTACACAAAATTCCATTACTGGATTTTAAACCCCAACTCAATATTTCATCCTTCCCCCCTTGTAACCCTAGTGCTAAGAAAAATCTCCCAAGATCTTATAGGGGTGATTATCCCTCATCTATAGGTTTTTTGGGGTGCTTTCAGTTTCAAATTGAAGATCTGGGTTGAGGATTTAATGGGGGTGTTAAATTGGGATATAAGCCCCCAGTTATGTGTGCATTCACTAACATATCTAAGGTAGGTTTTATACAAGTTATATCCCTTCGTTTTGTTCGGGATTTGTTCAAGATTGGGTTTATCTATTGGTTAACCCTTATTATGCTTTTGATCCCTTGATGATATTTGGTATAATGAATGTCTAAATGATAAATGGAAACCCTTATTTCCCCCATGGGACACATAGAGGATGACTTGACCTTTGTAGGTCCACCCATGGGGTGTACTGATACTTTCTGGACATAGAAATTATCTAAGTATGAGAAAGGTTGTCTTCTGACAATGTAGATCCTTGTTAAGCATGTTGACCAATTTAATGGGAGTGAAAATGAAAGAATAGAATGTACATATTCTTAGTAATATCTTAAGGTATTGTTTGGAATGGTTATAAGATTGGGTTAAATTAGTTAAATTGGGATTATGCCTTGTGGATAATGAATTATGTTTAAAACCTCAAGAGGGTGGGTGTATGTGAAATGTTGACATGTGGGATTCGTAATGGATTGTGACTCAGGATTATTATCTTTATGGGATGTATTTTTTATGATATCGATAAATTTGGTGAATTAATAAAACAACTTTTGTACATGGATTGGTGGTGGGATAAAGGACTGAAGATCCTCCCAAGGGTAGGGTTGGATTGATGATCTAACCAACCCATGAATTCACGGGTTGGGGAGTCGGGCTGATGCTTTCTACCCCAATGTTTGTAATCAAGGAAATACATAGACTGATGCTCTTAGTTATGTGTGGTTATTACTTGATATGTTATCCCTAGTGAGTTAGGGACTTACTTATTCCCTTATGAAAATGATGTATGCCATGAACCATGTGTGATTGATGATGAACTTGGAATGATAGCATCATAATGAATTGGAACCTTGGATAGTGTAGCTATGTAGAGATTATTAACCAGTGGACCTGAATTTTCATTCCTTGGATTATTTTTTATTTATAATTTCTTGCACTATCTATTAGATTGGATATTTGTAGACACTGGTGGTGGTCGCCTACTAAGTTTTACTCACACCCTACTTAGGCCTCCGTTTGGTACCTAATAATATTTCATGATTGCGAGTCAAGTCAAGTGAAAGGGCCCTGTAATATCCTTGATGCGAAATACACTAAACCGGTGCTCCGAGCCGAGTCGTCACATGACCTCAAGCGCGCCTCCCCATATCCAGGAGGTTTATAACTAGAAGAAAGGGTCTAATAAGTCATGTGGGGTGACTATACACTCTTTATTAGATCATGGAACAACAGAACACAATATATATAGCAGAAAGAATATGAACAAAAAATAAACATTCATAAGCAAACATTTCCCAAACGGGTACAACCAAAAATTAAATACAACAATGTGATGTCGTACTAGTAGTGAAAAGTGAAGAAACCCAAAATGAAACAAATAAACAAAACTCTAAATGGGTCCTGACTCTAAGTCTAGGTCCTTCTCTTTGTACATCCCGAGCCCAACTCAACATCCCATAGTAGGGCCTCTTGCCATGTCCTGACCTGTGACCAAGAGATCTACTCGGACACCCAACGACAACCCGAGCAAGGTGTTAATACAAAACTCAGTAGGCCACAACCAATGGTGTCTAAAAAATATCCAGTCTAATAGATAGTTCATGAAAGTACTAAATGAATGGAAAGTATGAAAGGGACAGTTCAGGTTCCATAAATTAACGAAGTTCATTTAATATATTCCTATCTTTTATCCTCATTTCATTTCTTATACCATCTTCATCACATAAGCCATATTGATCACATGTTCCAGGGGTTAGGCATAATTATCATCTACACAAGGGTATAAGGAAATAGATCACAATGTATAGGGGAAGCAAATCAAGTCTCTATCTCACTAGGGATCCGCATATCAATAAACACATTCTCCTCACGTCGGAGCCTCAGTCCGGATGGAAGGCAACCATTAGGGGAATAGAGTCTTCATCCCCTTCCCTATCCCGTGCATTTTGTAGTGGAGTTTATATCCTTAGACTAAATCAACCCGTGGGAGTAGAACCTCATGTCAATACCCACCTCTACCAACCCATGTGCACATGCTTATATATATTAATCAACACAACCATACCATAATACAACATAAAACAACCAATTCCATTGAAATTCATCAATCACAATGCATAAGAAACATCATGGGAATTAACACTATGCTATAAGCCATTAACACTTTTACCAATTTGAATTCACATCCATTTAGCCAAATTCCCATTCCCATGACTTAACCCCATATGTGTATTCAAAAACCCCTATTCCTTAGCCACATTCACCATTTTCCATTCATTAGCACATTTACCATTTTCACAAGATTTTACCCCGTTAGACATTTCTAGTACAATCCTAATATCACAGAACACATTCCCTTTATTGCATTAAAAAACATAGGTGTACCACCAAAATATAGTGTATTAAACTATTCCACAAATTCATCCATTCCCTTATTACATCTCATTAAAACATTCCCCATTTCCCATTACATTACCCAATTGAAAGTTCACCATTTAATATGCCCTAATCACCTTAGGCATTTCTAACCAAAATTCATGAAACAATCGACATAAAAACTTATAACCCAATTACCCATTTTCATGTCATTCCAAAAAAACATTATGCCTTTATTACCATAGGCATGTTTATCATTATTACATCTGAAACTTAAAACACCATTAATAAATACTCTACATGGGTTCCACATCATTATTTGGCGACCCCTCATATAACCCTACCACACTCTAAGTCTAGGCTTGCCGGCGCACCCCATGGGTGGATGTAAAATGGTCAAGTACTCCTACATGCATCCCACTAGAATTTTGAGGGTTTAAATTGGTCACATGAACTCCTTTTTTATCAAACAACCCAAAGGAACCAAGAACAAAATTAGGGAAAATGAAGAACACAAGATTCCATGCACAAATCTAAAGTAAAACTATGGGATAATACTTGTTGACCACCTACCACGAATCTAATAATGAACGAACTCCTAATCATGGCCTTGGATCTGGATTCAAGAAACCCTTGAAACCCCAACCAAGGTTCCACCAAAAAACAAAGGGGTTTAGAACTTCAGAATAAGATGGGAGAAACCACAAGCCCCAATCCAAATAAGAGAGGGGTGGAAAGGATTAGACTTACCTGGAGATTCGATGTGAAACTAGTGGCACTCAAAATGGAAAATAATTGAAGGAAACCCACCTCTAGGAAGCATGGGTTAGAATGGTTCGTCACTAGTGTTGCAGGGGATGAAATGGAGGAAAATCCTGAGTTGGGGTTTTAAATCCTGGGATGGAAATTTTGTAAATTTTCTAACTTTTTTGGGCCGCACGGTTTAATCGCATCGTTTTCCAAACCATGCACAAATAAATGTGGAAGCTGATATCCAAAAAGACCCATTTCGCATAGTTTTTTGTGATACCACATGGTTTTTCCTAACCATTATCAAGCCGTACAAAGGATACTGTCCGAGGATGGCTGATCTGCACGGTCTATCCGCACGGTTTCCCCTAACCGTGTGCAGACCATGTGCCTAGCACTGTTAGTCCTGATTGATCTGGTCATCTCACCCTGAGCCCCTAGGGCACCCCTGAGCCTTCACATGAACTTTGGGAAACACTTATTCATCCAAAAAGAGAGCCCCAAATAGTAACATAAATAAAACATACCTTAAGAAAATCTGATATCTTACAACCTCCCCACCTTATAATGGCTTGTCCTCGAGCTGCTCTTCCGAACATCAATATCTTCCATAACAAGGGGTCATGTCACAAGGTCTACCTATCCTCTCCCACTTTCCAAGTTTCTGGTTGTACATCATAATTCCTACTGAACATGAATCAAGGGCACATACATGACCCACAAGCCCTCCTCATCGCAACCTCAACACAAGTTGAAACTCCTCAAGGATTCATCAACTTAAACCGTTCTCACCATGATAACTTCATAGGGAAAACATATGTGACAACACCTAACTCACCGCACAAGGAAACTTAACACACAACATACCATCGTCATGGGGAAACAAATGAGCACCTCATCAGCCCAATCCTCTACACAAATCATGACCCAAACCATTGGGTGTAATTTTTTGTTCACCCAACTCTAATGGTGACCCAACCCTGTATCAACTGAAGGAAAACTGTAACACCCCAAGCATCCATCGTATGCTTCTCTTTGAATAATGCGATAGCGTGTGTTGTATGCAACATAGAGTTCTAACACACACCACAACCGATCAAACCAGTCGTTATGAATAGTAATACATAATTTTTGAAATTATATATATTTTATATTTCAAAATGGTCTTCATTTTTGGATTCAGAATATCGAAATTATCCTAAGATGAATTTTTGGTATTTTCTGAGAACTTCCAATTTTTATGAATAGTGAAAAAATACTTAGAAACAACTTTTTTAATCAAAATAATTTATAGTGATAAATTATATTATTGAGTGGTTTTAAAGTATAATTAGAATATATTTTTACCATTTTATCCAATGGTGTTCATTATAATTGATTTCACTTTGAAATTAGACATAAACAATTGTCAATCTTTTGATATATATTGTTTCTTAAAAACACGCTATTTGTTGTGACAACGTGAATTAATTATAAAATTAATTAATGAAACTTATATGTTTGGAATTTTGTAAAATAGGCATCATTTTTGTATTTGGAATATCAATTATAGATTAGGGGGAAATTTTGGCATTGTTCTAAAAAACTTTAATTTTTGATGAATAGTGAAACTACTAAGTGGTAGTTAAAAAAACTGAATTTTTCATAAACCATAATTTTACCGCTTCTTTGATTGGAATTTCAAAAATCCAAGAGACATGGTTAATATCAATGAGTAAAATGTGGTTCAATGAGATGAAAATAATTTTTGGTGAATAGTAACTTTTTACTTTTATTTACCACGGTTAAAAGTAAATAGGTTAATTAAGGGTAAAAATGATATTAATATTACCCTAACACATGTCCTGATTTTATTGGACAAGTTTATCTCGACCGAAAAAAACCTTAGGAATAAAATATTATCATTTAGGTCCACTTTGATTAGATTAGGACATTTATTACTATTTAATTCAAAGAAGAGTTAAAAGAGTTAAAATCAAAGTTTATTTACTAAAACATTTTTAATATAGGATTATACATAAGATAAATTCGATTGAAAATATTCATAAGAAATATAAAAATATTTCCTAGATAATTATATTTTATTTATAATTTTTATACATTAAATAATTTAATTTATTTATGACACAATGATGATGCAGTAATTACCATAATAGTGAAAAATTAAAATAATTGATATTGTAAATACCCAAATAAATATAATTTGAGACTTTTAATGAATTAAACTAATTTTATAGTATAATATGACATATTAGGAGTGATTTAATGGACTTTTTTCGAACTAATCATTCTGTTATGATTTTCACAAAAGCCAATCTTCCAAATAGTGTCAAAATTGACATAAAAGAGTTTTTAAAACAAATATTATATTATTAATTGATATTAAATTCCTAAAAATATAATTATCGGCCAAGATACTTATATCATGATAGGTGTATCATTAATGTACCACTTGGGGGTCGCTTTGAGGTATATAATAAGTTTATTAACCATATAATATAAAAATACAAAGAGACATTGTAAAAGTGAAACTAATTAACTAAGAGTTAATACTTAATTATAAGGTTAGTATAATGACCAAACCTATCTAAATTCTATTGGTTGAGTGGTTTTTGACCTATAACCACCTTAACATTTAAATAATCTACTTTGGAGCTATTAGAAACCGAATATGAATTTATTATAAAATAATATTTCTAGCTTTTCCAAAGGTGCCCCTCACCCCTCTTATAAAAGGCACTCTCCCTTCTCTTTAACTCACACCTTAAAATCCTTTTGGTTCAGCCAACCCCGGCCCAAAAACTCTCTCAACTTCCCTCACTACAACCTAGAGGCCTATGTTTGATCAGAAAGACAACCTAAGGATCCCTTTTGATCAAATCAAAAGGAAGAACCCGAAGAAGAGGTAATGTTTTCACCACCCTTTTTCAAATTCATTTCTTCTTCCACTTCTTCTTTCATTGTTCTTCCCATTCTAAAATAATTAATCCATTATCTCCAATATACGTTAATATTATTATAAATATGGAACAACCATATTCATTATTATATCCATCCTTTGAATGACATGTCACCATACGTGCGTACGTACGACTTACCGTCTCCACGTCGTGGTGTAATTGTTATTCAATAAATTATTATTTGGATAGGTATACTAATGATGTGTAATTAATTTAAATAATAAATATAACATGATAATTATTCTGTATATATGATATACCATCCAATTATATATTATTTTAATATCAAAAGAATGATATTGTCGCTCGTGCGTACGTACGGACTACCGTCTCCACGAACGCGATGGGATTCATTCTCTATCGTATCCATTCAAGTATAATTCTCATTTGATGATTAAAAATAATGTTTAAGGACTTGATATCATTCTGTATATGAATAATATACATCCCATTAATAAAAAATATGGCTCACATAACAAAGAATATAAAGTAAAATGAACCCGTTAACACCCGAAATGACGATAATTCTAAGATATTATTAACAAATCAATGTTAAATGATCATATATGATATCATATTAATGAATATGATTCTTGTATAATTAAATAACAATTATTTCACCACTATACAGGAGGTTAACCTACCATCAACCAAGGAAAAATTTCAAAGTAAGGGGTTTCTTATCTCACTCTTAATTTTGTGAGAATTCCATTGTATACCACTTATTTATTGCATGTGGTGTATGTGTACTACCCGTAATTGTATTCATTGTGTATTATACTTTAATTTATGGGTATTTAAATCATCATTGTATGATCCTTCTTTCATGGGTGTATGTTTCATATGTTACCTAATCGATAAGGGAATTCGAAGTTTCAATTTCCACTCATTTGGCTTTACGCATATTTCATTGATTATATTACTCCAAGATTATGTGTGGAATAACTATTTATTTGATTATGTCATAATTTACACTACCCTATTTTGTGGATATACTTTTGAAACACATAATCACTCCATTGATAATTTCTCAAGTCATCGATATGAATTTGATAAGAGTAATTTTAACTCATTCTCCATTTGTTGAGTTAAACATCTAATTCATTAGTGTTGTTTTTACAAGATTATGTGTGAATATCCTTTGATTGTTTTACACTTAATATCCAATCATATTTAGTGTATTTATATTTTTAACACATAACTATGTCATTGATTTATCCTTAACCTAAGGATATGGCCTTTATGAGATATTTCATCTCAATTTATATTCCAATGAGACATATTTGTTGTTATACACAAAATCACTTTTATGTGGTGTATATAATGTACTTTGACATAGTATATCATGAATCCCTTTATTCTCATGATATTACACAGTTTTGAATACCTCAATTATTTTTATTCAAGTGTCTCTCTTTTGGTTAGAAATTCTAACTAAAATACCATTTTTAAATGTTTTAAAGACTTATTCTTCTAAATCTTTCTCATTAATGTCCATGTTTTAAAAATGGTTTTAAGGATTTATTTATATGGACATTAAAGTTTTAAAATTAAAACTCCTTTTAAAAGTTTCAAAGTGGTATGGGACTCTTTGATTCAAAAATATATTTTTAAAGGTCTTCTTGACAAATAGTGTGACTTTTAAATGATTTCAAGAAAAAGGGGGATATTTATCTCAAATAGTTTTGATGATTATTTTCATCTATGTAAACATCCATCATTATTCTTGATTGAGGTTAATGTGATACAATACAATCTTCCATATTGTATCGAATGAGTTATGTTTGACTGTGGATGTGCTATTTTTATACCATTCATGGGTTGTGGTTAATGTATTGACATTACGTATGTTAGTTTTAATACGAATGTTTATGTTATGTTTAAACCTGTTCATATGAGGAATCCATTGGACTTAATAAGTGACGGGTGGAGCCCGATATAGCTCCTCGATGCATCGGTAGGTCTCATGAGACAAACTAGTGTCTTGGCACAAGGCCTTGGAAAAATATTATTTGTAGTCTTGGCACGAGGCCTTGGATATGTGGTTATGATAGTCTAGCATTATACATTCCATAATTATGAAAGTGGTTATTGATATTTCATGTGATTTTTCGATTAGTAGAATATCCATTTGAATAAGTAATGGAATTATTTCATTTTATTTTCTCCATATTATGCTGAAGCTCAAGTTTAAAAGGATTTTGTTTTAGTTATAAAGTGCTTTAAGTGTTTACGCTTATCTACGAAAGCTTCTGCTATGTTGTTATCCTTACTGAGCATCTGAGCTCACCCCTTTCAATGTTTTATATTTTCCCAGGTTGTGAAGAAGTAATTTATGAATGAACTGCAGTGATAGTATGAGGGGATATGAAGACAAGATGTTGATTTAGGTTTTCTTTAACTTATGATGTAATGTAAGACTTATGAATATATCTAGTGTTTCCAAGACTAATAAACTAATCGGTCTTTTTAAACTTGATCATTTGTGATCATGCCAATGTTATGTAATAATGCATCGACTCTGGGTATCTAGGGTCGGGGCATTACAGTTGGTATCAGAGGAAGTTTAGTACAAACCTTGGAAGCTAGATTTAGATGAAATCTGATTAGAGCACATAGAACTAAGATGAACTTTGAGGATTAGTATAGAAGAACTTCCTAGAATTTTGGTATTATAGAGATTTTGTGAGTTTTCCAAGAAATACATCCCTGTCTGGATACGAGTAGGCAGGGGCGGCTCTGGAAAAAATGTAACTAGGGGTAAAACCCAAAAACACCGCTTTGAGATAGACTCGAACGAGAACTGATGCACGACAATGAGCCTTGTTGCACTCTTGGTTACGACACTTCTAGGGGATATGCTTAGGATAATTTACATTTTCTTTACTATCCGATTTGAAGTATTAAATATATAAGATGAGAGTAAATGACCTAGGTTAATCCTAATGTGTTTCAAATTGAGAATATGGTGACATGTTAATCTCTAAATGATTTTATGACTACTGTTACTCACACAATTCTGTCTGGTTTTAGTCAATGGCTAGATTCCAAGGAAGTCATTGTGACTTTGAGAATGATGTACAATGTGGGAATGGTGGTGTAAATGAGCAAAAAAATGGAATGTTGATAGGCGTAAAAGATATCCTCTTTATGCCAAATCAGTTTTCCAAAAATATGATCAACAACATATATATTAACCAACTCCCAGACTCAACAAGGAAGAGAAAGGTGATAAATGATAAGAGCTCCAATAATGGAGACCCTGGAGAAAAGAACCCTCAATTTCCATCATGCAAGAAATGTGGTAGGAGACACCCGGGAAAGTGTCTCAATGGTACCAATAAATGATTTACGTGTGGGAAGGAAGGATATAATGTGAAGAATTGCCGAAGAAAAATGAAGAGTACTATGGAAGAAGATAAAAATGGTCCCAAGAGTCCATTTATAGTCATTTGCCATAAATTTAGGGGACCTGGCCATTACCCGAGTGAATTCCCTATTCTAAAGGATATTTTCATGGTCAAAGAAGAAGCTACATGGAAATAAATGGTTAGTGAAATGTTTAAAAAGTATTAGTTCTCCTTGTTGATGGGTTTACTTTGGAATAATTTTCTCTTGTATTTTGAACCCTGCAGTTTTCCATGTTAGAATTATATTTGAGGAAAAATTATCTTTTCTCTTGTGGATATAGTTATAAATAACCATTTGGTTTTATATGATCGTTGGGTTTGAGGCAATTATAAGTTATTATAATTTGGGATGAAAATTCAAGGTATGAGATAAGATTTGTGGGTAAATTATGTTATGGTTATTTTGAGGAATTTATCTCATTTTGGTAATGTTATAAAATATTTTTTTTGAAAAAGGACAACACGCAGACCGTGTGACAACTCGTCGCATCGGACAAAGCTGTGGAAATCGAACCCACAACCAAAGTGAGATTAGGATTTATCACCTACCACTAGACTACGTGAAGTCCCTGGTTAGTGTGACTATGATTTTTAGTTAAATGATTTTATTGATCAATAATAATTTGATTTGGGATCTTGTGTCTTATCAAATGAATACCCTTAGTATAGGAAAATGATTTTGTGATTAAGTGATAAATGTTATTTTGGAAGTTGTTCGCTTTGTTGTGAACACTATATGCCCAAGGAAAATAGAATGTTATGGGATTTCATTTGAGGAGTAATGGTGGATTTTTATCTATGTTTTTATTGTGGATTTATAGTGATTTGGGTTATTTATGGAAATGATTAGGTTAATTACTTTTAAGTATGTGACTTCAAGAGTAATTAATGTCATTTAGAGATACAATTTAACATGGAAGACTACATTCTTATAAGTTTTGGGTTTCAATATTAGTTTGGATTATATTGAAGGATTTTAAGGACAATTGATTATTGAATGATATTTATTTAACATTGGGGTATTGATGGTTTAATTTTAGAAATTAAGATTAGTGTTTTTTTCCTCTAATGGAATATCCATTTGGGGGATCATCAGATATTATACTAACCATTTTGGTTTTGATTAATCCTTAAAGACAAGGTAAATGTATAGTTTATCCTAGGTGGATCATGTATTTCTATAGATGTTTATTCTAGCTCTTCCATTGTGACCAAGTCTTCTTGAATAATCATATTTCAAAAAAAGAGAGTTAGTGGTAAAAAATTATTAAAGAATGAAACTCTACTTAAAAAGTAAGTATATCTCTTTATGTTCTTAGTCAATATCATAAATGAATTCCTTGTCCTTATGTAATGTAACTTAAAACAAAAAATGTTTTCCGGTTACTTTTCCTACTGGGAGACTAAGGACCGTTTGTCCCAACACAAGTTTGTGGTTTTCTTATTGTTAAACTTCTCCTGATCATTTTTTCTATCCCTCTCCATCGGAACTAAACACTTAGTTTATCATCCATATCCATGTTTTCCTACATGGAATCCTATTATGGGTTATCTCGGGTGACCTTTGTTCTTCTATTTCTTTCTTTTAAAGTGATAGTTTTATTGAATCTTTTCCAGTGTGGGACTTTCCATTATATTCCAATGCCCAATTTTAAAAATTTCGAGGAAGCAATTTATTGAAGGAGGGGAGAATGTAACACCCCAAGCTTCCATGGTACGCTTTTCTTTGAATAATGCGATAGCGTGTGTCGTACGCAACATCGAGTTCTAACACACACCACAACCGATCAAACTAGCCGTTATGAATAAAGATATCTAATTTTTGAAATTATATATATTTTATATTTCAAAATGGACTTCATTTTTGGATTCGTAATATAGAAATTATCCTAAGATGAATTTTTGGTATTTTTCTGAGAACTTCCAATTTTTATGAATAGTGAAAAATACTTAAAAACAATTTTTTTAATCAAAATAATTTATAGTGATAAGTTATATTATTGAGTGGTTTTAAAGTATAATTAGAATATATTTTTACCATTTTATCCAATGGTTTTCATTAGAATTAATTTCACTTTGAAATTAGACATAAACAATTGTGAATCTTTTGATATATATTGTTTTCTTAAAAACACGCTATTTGTTGTGACAGCGGGAATTACTTATAAAATTAATTAATGCAACTTATATGTTTGGAATTTTGTAAAATAGGAATCATTTTTGTATTTGGAATATCAATTATAGCTTAGGGGGTAATTTTGACATTGTTCTGAAAAACTTCAATTTTTGATGAATAGTGAAACTACTTAGTGGTAGTTAAAAAAAACTGAATTTTTCATAAAACTTAATTTTACCGCTTCTGTGATTGGAATTTCGAAAATTCGAGAGACACGGTTAATATCAAGGAGTAAAATGTGGTTCAATGAGATGAAAATAATTTTTGGTGAATAGTAACTTTTTTACTTTTATTTACCACGGTTAAAAGTAAATAGGGTAATTAAATGTAAAAATGATATTAATATTACCCTAACACATGTCCTAATTCTATTGGACAAGTGTATCTAGACCAAAAACAACCTAAGAATAAAATAGTATCATTTAGGTCCACTTGGATTAGATTAGGACATTTATTATTATTTAATTCAAAGAAGAGTTAAAAGAGTTAAAATCAAATTTTATTTACTAAAACATTTTTAATATAGAGTTATACAAAAGATAAATTTGATTGTAAATGTTCATTAGAAAGATAAAAATATTTCCTACATAATTATATTTTATTTATAATTTTTAGACATTAAATGATTTAATTTATTTATGACACAATGATGATGCAGTAATTACCATAATAGTGAAAAATTAAAATAATTGACTTTGTAAATACCCAAATAAATATAATTTGAGACTTTTAATGAATTAATCAAATTTTATAGGATAATATGAAATATTAGGATTGATTTAATTGACTTTTTTCGAACTAATCATTCTGTTATGATTTTCACAAAAATCAATCTTCCAAATAGTGTCAAAATTGACATAAAAGATTTTTTAAAACAAATATTATATTATTAATTTATATTAAATTCCTAAAAATCTATGGATCGGCCAAGAGACTTATATCATGATATTTGTATCATTAATGGACCACTCAGGGGTCGCTTGGAGGTATATAATATGTTTATTAACCATATAATATAAAAATACAAAGAGACATTCTAAAAGTGAAACTAATTAACTAATAGTTAATACTTAAAGATAAGGTTAGTATAATGACCCAAACCTGTCTAAATTCTATTGGTTGAGTGGTTTTCGACCTATCCCCACCTTAACATTTAAATAATAAACTTTGGATCCACTAGAAATTGAATATGAAATTATTATAAAATAATATTTCTAGCTTTTCCAAAGGTGCCCCTCACCCCTCTTATAAAAAGGCACTCTCCCTTCTCTTTAACTCACACCTTAAAAGCCTTTTGGTTTGGCCAACCCCTGCCAAAATACTCTCTCAACTTCCCTAACTACAACCTAGAAGCCTTATTTTGATCATAAAGCCAACCTAAGGATCCCTTTTGATCAAATCAAAAGGAAGAACCCGAAGAAGAGGTAATGTTTTCACCACCCTTTTTCAAATTCATTTCTTCTTCCACTTCTTCATTCATTGTTCTTCCCATTCTAAAATAATGAATCCAGTATGTCCTATATAATTTAATATTATTATAAATATGGCACAACCATATTCATTATTATATCCATCATTTGAATGACATGTCACCATACGTGCGTACGTACGACTTACCGTCTCCACGTCGTGGTGTAATTGTTATTCAATAAATTATTATTTGGATAGTTATAATAATGATGTGTAATTAATGTAAATAATAAATATAACATGATAATTATTCTTTATATATGATATAACATGCAATTATATATTATTTTAATATCCAAATAATGATATTGTCGCTCGTGCGTACGTACGGACTACCGTCTCGACGAACGCGATGGGATTCATTCTCTATCGTATCCATTCAAGTATAATTATCATTTGATGATTAAAAATAATGTTTAAGGACTTTATATCATTATGGATATGAATAATATACATCCCATTAATAACAAATATGGCTCACATAACAAAGAATATAAAGTAAAATGAACCCGTTAACACCTGAAATGACGATAATTCTAAGATATTATTAACAAATCAATGTTGAATGATCATATATGATATCACATTAATGCATATGATTCTTGTATCATTAAATAACAATTATTTAACCACTATACCGGTGGTTAACCTACCGTCAACAAAGGAAAAAGTACAAAGTAAGGGGTTTCTTATCTCACTCTTAATTTCATGAGAATTCCATTGTATACCGCTTATTTATTTCATGTGGTGTATGTGTACTACCCGTAATTGTATTCATTGTGTATTATACTTTAATTTATGGGTATTTAAATAATCATTCTATGATCCTTCTTTCATGGGTGTATGTTTTGTATGTTACCTAATCGATAAGGGAATTCAAAATTTCAATTTCCACTCATTTGGCTTTACACATATTTCATTGATTATATTATTCCAAGATTATGTGTGGAATCACTATTTATTTAATTATGTCATAATTTCCACTCCCCTTTTTTGTGGATATACTTTTGATACACATAATCACTCCATTGATAATTTCTCAAGTCATCGATATCAATTTGATAAGAGTAATTTTAACTCATTCTCCATTTGTTGAGTTAAACATCCAATTCATTAGTGTTGTTTTTACAAGATTATGTGTGAATATCATTTGATTGTTTTACACTTAATATACAATCATATTTAGCGTATTTATATTTTTCACACATAACTATGTCGTTGATTTATCCTTAACCTAAGGATATGGCCTTTATGATAGATTTCATCTCAATTTAAATTCCATTGAGACTTCTTTATTGTTATACACCAAATCACTTTTATGTGGTGTATATAATGTACTTTGACATAGTATATCATGAATCCCTTTATTCTCATGATATTACAATGTTTTGATTACCTCAATTATCTGTATTCAAGTGTCTCTATTCTGGTTAGAATCTCTAACTAAAATACTTTTTTTAAATGTTTTAAAGACTTATTCATCTAAATCTTGCTAATTAATGTCCATGTTTTAAAAATGGTTTTAAGGATTTATTTATATGGACATTAAGGTTTTAAAATTAAAACTCCTTTTAAAAAGTTTCAAAGTGGTATGGGACACTTTGATTCAAAAATCTATTTCTAAATGGATTCTTGAAAAATAGTGTGACTTTTAAATGATTTCAAGAAAAAGGGGGATATTTCTCTCAAATAGTTTTGATGATTATTTTCATCTATGTCAAAATCCTTCATTATTCTTGATTGAGGTTAATGTGATAGAATAAAATCTTCTATGTTGTATCGAATGAGTTATGTTTGACTCTGGATGTGCTATTTTTATACCATTCATGGTTTGTGGTTAAAGTAGTGACATTTCGTATGTTAGTTTTAATACGAATGTTTATGTTATGTTTAAAACTTTTCATATGAGGAATGCATTGGACTTAATAAGTGAGGGGTGGAGCCCGCTTTAGCTCCTCGATGCATCGGTAGGTCTCATGAGACAAACTAGTGTCTTGGCACAAGGCCTTGGAAAAATCTTATTTGTAGTCTTTTCACGAGGCCTTGGCTATGTGGTTATGATAGTCTGGCATTATTCATTCCGTCATTATGAAAGTGGTTATTGATATTGCATGTGATTGTTCGACTAGTAGAATTTCCATGTGAATAAGTAAATGAAATTATTTCATTTTATCTTTTCCATATTATGTTGAAGTTCAAGTTTAAAAGTCTTTTGTTTTAGTTATAAATTTCTTTAAGTGTTTATGCTTATATACGAATGTTTCTTCTATATTGTTATCCTTATTGAGCATCTGAGCTCACCCCTTTCAATGTTTTATCTTTTCCTAGGATGTGAAGAAGTAATTTATGAATGACCGGTAGGGATAGTATGAGGGGATATGAATACAAGATGTTGATGTAGTTTTTATTTACCTTATGATGTAATGTAAGACTTATGAATATATCTAGTGTTTCCAAGACTACTAAATTAATCGGTCTTTCGAAACTTGATCCTTTGTGATCATTCCAATATTATGTAATAATGAACCGACTCTGGGTATCTAGGGTTGCGGCGTTACAAAAACACACGACCCTTCCAACCACATTTCTTGAAGATCTCACTTCACAACTATACCTCCAAATGAAACTCAATAATATTGGATACACGACCAGTTAAACCTCAAAAAAGATCTATACTAGGGCCAACTCACCGGAATGGTGAACACTCAAGTCCTTCCAACCCAAAACTTCGATCACTTCATCAACCAACCATTTATCTGTTATGTTTCCCTTCACCATTTCCAGTTACTTGGAACCTCCTCCATCGATGAAGGAACACTACAACTCAACCCTACCTTCCCATTTCCTAACACGTTCCAACTTACTATGCCCAAAAAACCCTAGGGAATTACCCTACATTGGCATCCAACCACACCATCGACACCTTTCAAAAGGACATTCCTATGCCATCCCTTAAAAGACGAAGATTAACACAACCTCACTCAGGTAAAACTTCATTTCAAAAAGAAACTTTCCGCCACTACCTGAACCAAGAGGTGAGTCACTCCCACCACACACTTTCAAGTTTATCATCCCAGGTCAGTCCACACATGACTGGCTTTCCCCTGAGTTCCCACTCGCCACTTATGGTATGCTACCACCTTATCACCTTCCCAAGGTGCTTACTAACTGGAAGCCTATAATTATCATCCCACAAACCCAATTGAGGTCGTTCTCTAAATTTTAGTATAATTCCATCATCTTGGCATTACCACCCTCCAAAGATTCATCTAGAATCACCCCTGGCATGAAACCACATCACTAGGACAAGGTTCACTCAAGGTCAAGATGTCCTAAAACCACCTGATGAGAAATTACCCAAGCCTAACCCCGATCTTCGTTGGAGTAATAGAACCCAACCTCCCTTAACACAACCAATTTTCATATCCAACCACACCATTCTACGACTCGGCACAGACATCACAAGCCTCACATTGAACCACCCTGAGCTCAAGCCAACACTTGGCTCCTCAGTCACCACCTCCAAGTCCCACATTCCCTCCCTAAGGTATCTAACATACTCCTTATATGTTCCTCATCGGAATCCCTGTGCCACCACATCAGATCGAGGTTCTCCTCTCTACATCTAGGACCGACTCATCACTCCCCACCTTAGGAGTGTTGTTACCACTACTATCAAGAGGTATTTCAACCACCACATCTTATACCCAATCAAAAACCGAACCCCAAACTTAATCATGGCCAACCAACTTTCTCCAAAACAAGAAAAAAAACATCACCCAGTGCCAATTTCTGACTTTCGTGGATGGCACCCAGGATGTTTGTCGTCACTCAGTCTAACCTCAGGACATCACCCTAAGCCATATAGGGTGCATATCCCATAATAAATCTCCAAATAGACCGTTACCTTGAGGGAAACCTCCATGGTGTCCCTCATCCAACCAAACACCTTCATGTCTCTTGGCGTGAGCTAGATCTTATCAATGTACCTGGGACGATGTCAAGATGTTGGTCATGCTTATCACAATATAAGGTAAACTAAGAATTTGTTTAAGTACACCACCACCAACTTATCCATTTCTGATATAAAGCTATGGGACAACATGACCTGGCAAGGATTCTTAGGCTCCCATACCGAACACATGCTATCAGCACTTAATCAATACCGTTCATGTGTGATTGCCAACCGATTTCAATCATCGCTCCACTACCAAACCAATCATACACACAAGTTCAGCCACATGACCACCGTTACCTTGGGTGTCACCATCAGGTGAAAGCATATAATCAAACTCCCTCCAACGTCATCTTTTATGCTCGAAAACAACTCCCACACCTCTTATCACACACACTGGGGTGCCCTTATGAAAGGACCAGGCACAACTAGAACATTCCCTAAAACATGGTACTTAGTATGAATTGACACCACCTCTGAAGCATCTCCCATGATTAATACTCCAAGGAACTTTCACCGTTGTCCTAACCTCCCATGAGGTCACCCTAGATCATTTAGAAACCAACATCGCATAACCACAACTCGAGAAGTAAAACCAACCATAAACATTCCCACTTATCCTTATGTTACAAAACAGCACCATGCAACACTCTATGTCCTACTTTCAAAGTCCAAAACATCCACATGTGTGAAAACACCCAAAAATCACTAGAAACCATATTTGACCTCTCTCCCGAGTCACCTTAAATGTTGAATGAAACCAACTGCCTTGAATGGAATCACAATTGGGAGAAGTCATTGGTTCTCTCTCCAATCAATACTTATCATGAAATGAGCAATGAAATGGACGTGAATGGAAATATCACTCCCATTCCGATGCACACTATAATTTGTGTTCCAAACAACCATATTTTCTAGGTTCTGTACCAAAGGTATACACATCCATAGGTACTATGAGCAAGCATCCTATCTGGGACTCAAAACATAACTCACCAGGTGTACAATCATAAGGTCACAAAACCCAGGCACCAGCCTTTGGGTCCATCATGCACTCCATACGGTCATAAACCACAAGAGTTTTCTTACTCACATTACAGAACAACACCTTTCAACCAAATTCCACAACCCCACCAAGGGTTCCCTAAACACACAAACTAAGCCACATCATCACCATAAAGGCCTCACAATCCAAATACAAAGTCTCAAACTAGGACACTCTCACTGCCCCGACCCACACATACAGTGGTCAAACTTCCAACATAGAGGATAACCACCTTTGAACTCAATCATCATCATTTTAAACTTATCATTCACCCGACACTTCGAAGAATGACTAACATGATTTATCCACAGATGGAAAAGACCTCACACTATCAAAATTTAACAAACCATTCTTTATACTCTATCCCAATGGTCAACATCACAATTTGAACACTATCCTCTTCCATACCTACCACGGTCATAGTACACATGGGGTAACCAGTTCAATTAATCACAAGACTTTCATCAACACATCTTCAAACCAATTCTTCTTTTACTGCACGATCTATTCTTATTAGGAATATTTATCATTTCAAAACCTATTACAATCATCAATTTAACTCATTGAAACCTTTCATTAGGAAAAATTCGTTAACAATATTACCATCATTATGCAACCTTTTTTATTTTAGACTCTGAGTCAAAATTTTACAATTTATCACAACCCAAAATTTTAACTCATCCCTAACATTTCTTTTTACATGTTATTTATTAACTATTCAATTTCATTCCTTCCGTTCACCCCCTTTCATTACTATTATTAGGAAAAAATTTCTTCAAATTTATCAGGGAAAGAAAATGCATTCTACTCTCAATGCCCCACACACCCATCTCATGTGTGTGACAATAATGATGCATTCCACCTATATCCTTAGGTGCCTAAAATGATACATGAATGAATAACCCCATGTCATCCCAAAAGTGAGAAAAATATCATAAATTAGTCAAATCACACAACATGGGAATCACACAATGGTAAAATATCATTCAAATATAATAACATACATCAAGAACAACAATTCCCACCCAGGGTTACATGGGGTTTCCTTCATACATTGGTTAGCTACTCCAAAGCATGAGCTTATTGCCAAGGCCCGAATCCTCATAATCTCTTGTCTATTATCCCCATATTGTAATAAAGATAATAGAACACCTCTAATACCACTTTTTAACATCCCCAACCTGGAATCCACTAAACCGGTGCTCCAAGACGATTCGTCACAAGACCTCAAGCGTGCCTCCCCATACGTCAGAGGTTGCCGACTAGCGATTTGGGTCTAATAAGTATTATGGGGAGACTATACCCTCTTTATCAGATCATGCCACATCATAACACAATATAAATATTAGAAACAATACGAAAAAACAATAAAAATTCCTAACCAAACATTTCCCAAATGGGTACAACTACAAATCAAATACAACAATGTCATGTCGTACGAGTAGTGCAAAGTAAAGAAACCCAAAATGACACAAACGACCAAAAATCTAAATGGGTGCCGAATCTATGTCCGGGTCCTCCTCCAGGTACATCCAGAGGCCAACTCAACACCCCACAGTAGGGCCTACGCCCATGTCCTGACCTGCAACCAAGTGATCTGCTCGGGTACCGAATGGCGGCCCGAGTAGGGTGTGAGTAAAAAACTCAGTAGGCCACCACCAATAGTGTCTACAAAATATGCAGTCTAATAGATAGTGCATTCAAGTACAAAATTAAAGGTATGTAAGAAAGGGACAGTTCCGATTCCATAAGTTTACAAAGATCATTTAATTTATTCCTAGAATTTATCCCCATTTTATTTCATATACCATCTTCATTACAAACCCATATTGACCACATGTTCCATGGGTTAGGCATAATTATCATCTATACAATGGTATAAGGAAATCAATCCCAATGTATAGGGGAAAAAAATAAAGTCTCTATCTTATTGGGGATCCAAATATCAATCAACACATTCTCCTAACTTCAAAACCTCAATCTAGGTGGAATGAAACCATTAGGGAAAAAGGGGCTGCATCCCCTTCCCTAACTAGTTCATTTTGGGGGTGGAGTTTAGAGCCTCAATCTAACTTGACCCGTGGGTGTAGAACCTCAAGTCAATACCACACTCTACCAAGCCATGTGCACATGCTTATATATATCAATCACCACAACCATACCATAATACAACATAAAACAACCAATTCCATTGAAATTCAGCTATCACAATGCATAAAAAACAACATGGGAATTAACACTATGCCATAATCCATTAACAATTTTACCAATTTCAATTCACATCCATTTATCCATATTCCAATTCTAATGCCTTAACCCATCAGGTGTATTCAACATCCCCTATTCATTATCCACATTCACTATTTTCCATTCATTATCCCATTTAGCCCATTTACCATTTCACAAGATTTTACCCCCTTATGAATTTCTATTACAATCCTCATATCATATAACATAATCCCTTTATTTCATTCAACCACTTAGGTATACCACCTAAAACAATGTATTAACCCATTCCACAAATTAATCCATTCACTTATTACATCTCATTAAAAAATTCCCCATTTCCCATTCCATTACCCAATTACAAGTTCATCATTTAATATTCCCTAATCCCCTTAGTCATTTGTAATAAAAATTCATGAAACAATCGACATAATCCATTTCAACCCAATTACCCATTTTCATGTCATTCCAACAACACATTATGACTTTATTACCTTAGTCTTGTTTATCAATATTCCATTTTTAACTTAATCCTCAATTAGGACATACACTACATGGGTTCTGCATCATTATTTGGAGACCCCTCACATAACCCTACCACACTCTAGGTCTGGGTTTGCTAGCGCACTCCATGGGTGGCCCTAAAATGGTCACGTCCTCTTCCACACGTACCATGGAGATTTAGAGGGTTTCAATTGGTCACATGAACTCCCCTTTTTATAAAACACCCCAAAGGAACCAAGAACACAACAAGGGAAAATGGAGAACACATAATTCCACACACAAATCTGAAGTAAAACTATGAGATAATACTTGTAAACCACCAACCCCGAATCTTGTAATGAATGCACTCTTAATCGTGGCATTGAATCTAGATTCAAGCCCCCCTTGAAACCCCAACCTAGGTTCCACCGGAAAACAAAGGTGTTTAGAGATTCGAAAGAATATGGGAGAAACCACAAGACCTAATCTGAAAAAGATATGGGTGGAGTGGATTATAATTACCTAGAGCTTCGATCTGCAACCGGCTGTGCTCCAAATGGCCAAGAATCGAAGGAAAACCTATTCTTGGAAGCTTGGGTTAGAATGGTTCTTCACTAGGGTTTCAGGGGATGAAATGGAGGAAAATACTGAGTTTGGGTTTCAAGTCATGGGATAGAATTTTTTTAAATTTTCAAACTTTTCTAGGCTACACGGGTTTCCAAACTGTGTGCAAAATGTGCAGAAGCTTCTGTCCGAAGACACCCATTTTTCACAGTTTCCTAGGATACTGTATGGTTTGACTTAACTGTGCTCCGAACTTGCAAAGGCTACTATCCAACGATGACCATCCCACATGGTCTATCCACACTGTTTTCCCTAACAGTACACATACCGTGCGCCTAGGACTGTTTTGCCTCATTGCTCTTTTCATTGCACCCCGAGCCCCCGAGGCACCCCCAATACTTTCAATGAACTTCGGGAAAAACTTATTCATCCAAAAAGATATCCCCAAACTGTAACATAAAAAAACATACCTTAATAATATCCGGGATCTTACAGGCCCTATTCTAGGGAGTTGAGTTGGATAAGGGGCATGTATAGATGAGGTTCTCGACTTGAAGTCATTACTGTTTTGTGGATTTCGTTGTTGTATTTATTTTGTGTTTTTGTTCACGTGACATTGTAGATTAATATAACATATTTACTATTTTTAATGATATATACCTAGTTGGTAAATGATTATTTATGATTGGTCATTAATTAGCTCATTTTCTCTCCACTTTTTATATGTTTTCTACTGATGATTACTCTGGAATGAGGGTATAGTCTCTCCATGTGACTAATCTCAACCCACACTAATAGTTGGAAACATCTAGAATATGGGGAGGTGTGTTTGAGGTAATGTGACAACCAAGTTCAGGGCACTGATTTAGTGTCCCCCAGGTCGGGGATGTTACATATTACCTTATTTTAATTATTAATATCGCTTTATTTTATTTAAATAAAAATTGTTACTTGTGTTACTATTTGAAACATTTTAATATTACCTTATTTGTTTTTTATAATTTAGTTAATAAAAAATATAGTTTAATATTTTTCAACATTATTTATCAAGTGTTTTTTGTTTAAAATACATATTTTTTTCTTTTTTGAATATTATAATTTCAAATAAATATTATAGATATATATGTATAAATTCACACACACGTATATATATCAATTGTTATATATTTCTATATATAGTGAAATCAATATATATTTAGAAGAAAAAAATTTATACATATATTAGTTCACACTGTTTATATTCTTTGCATGGTTCATCCTCGACTACACTTTAGCCGCCAGATTCGACCTACTAAGTATAGTGTGACACCAACTTCCAATCCACTTCAAAGAAACATTAATAAAGACTCCTCCATTATTCTCATCAAGAAATGTGACACCGATGACCTCTTTTTGCCATATTTCCAATACATGCACATGAGATCCTTCATACATCCATGGAAGTGAACTCTTCCTACTCGACATCAATTTTCTACAACCAACATAGCTATTATAAAATAGCTCAAAAATAATATTTTATGTGACATACCTCTATGAATAGTGGATCATCACATTTATCACCTTCAATACATAACCAGTTCCGTGATTCTAGGGTAGAAACTCGTATATCATCATCCAACATGGCTCTAAATCACACCTCTACATCAAAATCTATGTGTTAGCATCGTCTGAACTCCATGAGAGTATCTAAGATAGATCAACTCCTAGGTATCTTTCATTTCCATATATTCATCATATTGTTCCATTTGCTCTAGTGTCTCGACAACGCTCATCATCCACGCAACACTCCACCTCCACTTTACCTTCGTGTGATGGTAACATTACCCAATAAAACACCTAGTTTCAACCTATTTTTCTGCTCATACCTGAACTTATCGTGAGGTGGGTAGATTACCTACCATGTGAAAGGGAAAAACCTACTATTCCATATATCAACATACTGTGGGTAGTATTCTATGTTTTTGTGAGAGTATCTATACCTATCTTGAGTTTCTGTATACACCTACCTTGTTTATCACTCTCTTACTTCTGTGAATCTTATTGCAAGTTCATCACTTAATGAAAGGTATTTTATCTATTTTAGGGTAAGTATAAGAATATTTTTTACCACATGGGATATTAATTTTCAATTGATTGAAATGGAAAATTAAATATTTCCATGCATGAATTAATTCTTATGTGGTTCACACGGTCAGTATTCCGACCACGTGATAAATACATCCCATGACTATTATACCAACAATATAATCAAAATAATCACGTGGTCAGTATACTGACACTCCACATACAGTAAGTGTACCAACCACGTGTGATTATAGAGTCAATTTATCGATCATAATGATAAATCATCACACTTTCAATATTTTACTTTTCTTATTTTTGAGAACATCAATACTTTTTAGAGCACTTAGTTTTAACGCTATTTTTATATATTATTAACTACAAGTGAATTAAATTTATATTTATCATTATGTTTATTTATAAAATAGTTATATATTATAACAATAACATGAAAATTATTTGATTGAGAAAATATGATAAAATTATTATGAAAATAATAATTCTCCTAACAATTATTTTATGATTTATTTTATATACTTTTTTGAGACATAAAAGCACTGCATCCTTGTTTAATTATTTATTAATTTTTATATTTCTGTATTTTCTTAATAATATTATTTTATATATTTCTAAGTTTATTCTTGTAGAAATAAAAGATCATGAAGATTATATGTATGAGTGTGAAAATTAAAAATACAAGAAAAATACATATTTTAATGTTTAATTATTTTTATAACATGTATTTCTATGATTAGAAAATGAGAAACTCTAATATTTTATTTGACTCTCTATTATCCATTACATTTCAAACTATTTAAAGTAATAACAGTTCATTTTACGAGATCACCTACTATGACTAGAGAATTTCAGAAACAAAAAAAAATAAAACTTTGATATGATCTTTTGAAGTACTATTTCTCGATTATGGCTACAGTTCCATTACTATAATATTGAAGGAATTCATAATTTTCATCATCCACTACTGTAGTGATTGAATTTATTATGATACATCAAATTCAAGACTATATTCTCATCAATTGTTCTTAAGTTCTTTTTGTTTTTCATTATTGTATTTCTTTCCATCCTATTTTTGTACACTAGAGCCATTTTACGATTTTCTCATAAAAATTATTTCAAATGGGGTATTACTCCTACATAAAAGGTTAGTCAACTTGTGGCTCCCTAAAAAATGTCAGGTGGGTTGTGACTCCTTCAGAAGTCATGGGATATACTACCAGGTATATTAATGACACATCTGTATATAATTGGGTTTTCAATCCCAATAAATAATTAGGAATGAGTAAATAGAAGTCTCCTCACTGAGTAAAGGATATTGAAGGGTATACTATGATATTGATGACGTGAACTACTATAAAGAACATTATTTGTTATTTTCTTTTTTACTTTTTACAATGTTTAATCACCCTGATAATAATGTTCATTTAATTAATTTTAGAAGTAATATTCACTCCCCCTTGTCAATATTTCCATATATTGGGACCTAAAAACTGGTATGAGAGCATGGTTGCTTTTGAGAAATAATTTATGACTATTTCATTATCTTTTTTAACTAACCATTATCCTAGACTTAATCGTCTAAAGAAAATATGCACTGATTTGGTTATGGAATGCCAATAATTTGAGTTTTTGAATCCCAAGAGATCACCAAACTTCAATGGAAGAGATTATATTTAATAAAAGGATCAGATGGAGGAGTTAAAAGAAATTTAGGTCTTCAATTATGTGATATTATTTCAAAACCTAATAAACTTCCTAAACTTGATTTCGAAAATATTACGAGTAATGATCATGTAAAATGTATTTGAAAATAAAAAGTTATGAATTAATTATAATTTTCATCAAGTCGAAATTTTTATAGCCACATTTCTTCATTTATAATTGGTTATGACATTTGGAGGACTTTAAAATTCACTCATGAAGGAACCAATGACTTCTATATTTCCAAGCTAGGTATTCATATAGAAAATTTCTCAAAATTCCGAATTACTAATCAAGAGAGTAGCAATGATATGTACAAATGATTCAGAAAAACTGTAAATAACATGGTTTCACTTAGAGAGACCTTAAAGAATTAAGTTCTCATTGAAATAATAATTCACGATATACCCAAAATATGGCATTCAAAGAAGGAGAGAATTGAAGTGCGTAAGTATTTAATTGAGTATTCAATGGATAAACTAATAAGGCCACTTCTTCAATATGAGTTGAATTTTAAGAATGACAATGTTTATGAACACAAAAAATAGAAATGTGTAATAGTTAAATATAATATAAATGTTATTATTAATTCATTTGATTCTGAGTGGATGCTAATTAAGATTGTCAAAATAGAGAATTTCCCCAAAGGAGCTTATAAGTACATTAATGGAGAGAGAAGATTTAAGAAGAATCCTAGAAAAGATCATCTAAAGGATGATATAAAGGGAAGTAAGAGATATAAAAGTTGGAATTATAATGTTTATGAATTAATATGATATGAGTGATAGAATAAGGGATATATAAAGTTGTGTTTATGAAATTGAAATAGGAATGAAACAGAAATAAATATAAGAAGGATCCTAAACTATCATATCATACTAGATGGAGATAAATTAAAGAGTTAGACACTAGTGTTGATGGTTTTGAGAGTGAAAAAGAATCGAAAATTCTTTACATGATATAGACAATAAGGAATGAGGTAAACCTTGTTTTTTATTGTAGTTATAGTTCTGAGTATTATATTGAAAATGAAGTTAAACAATTAACTAAAATAATGAAATGTTACCAAGTGATATTTTGAGAATGGATAAAATATAAAGATAATTGAAAATATAAAATCAAAAATTTATGAATAAGAAATGGTTACTGCTTCTGAACTAATTAAGGTAAAAGATGATATTGAAAGAATGAAATATTTCATGTTAAAAACTAATGAAAATCAAGACAGTTGATTTAAAATAGTATATGAAGACTTAAAAAAACTAAAATTTATTTTAAGGAAATAAAAACATAAAATAATAAACATTTAAATAAAATGTCAAGTTATACTATAAAAATAAGTGATGGCCAAGAAGTTATTAAAAAATAGAATGAAAATATTAAAATGGAAATAACTGAATTAAAAGAAACCGTAGATGTTTTTTTCAAGGAAAATAACAGTATGATAATATGATGGATTTAAAAAATAAAATAAATATAAATAGGCTTTGGATATAATAGACAGATTCCTAAAATCTAAAACCTAATTTTTTCAGAAGTAGTAAAAGGAATATTTTAAATTTTACATGCAATAGATACAATCTAAAAGGTAATTAAAAAAATGAATTTTCATTACTATTTAATCAATAACTAGGCCAAACTAATATTTTTATTACTAAGAATATATCACAAAAATTATTGTATAATAAATTTATTAAATATATATGGGTTCATAAGAGTTTTATTAATAATCTGGTTGGACCTAAAATAGCTTTGTCACCAAAATAATTATCTACTTAATCTATTTTTTCATGAAACCTACCTAAATAGTTATAATGATTCATGGTACATGGATAGAGGGATCTTTAGGAACATTATTAAAAATGTCTCTAATTTTTAATATTTAATTATTGTAATAGATGCACTGTCACTTTTTGTGAAAACTCTAAATATATGGTCAATGGTTTTGGAGAGGTTAGTATATTAAAATAAATTATAATTTCTAAAGTTCTATATGTATATGGATCAAAACATTATTTAATTGTCAAATCAAAAGTTTTTTATGATGATATGAGTGTAAAGTTTGAAGATAATAAATTTCTTATTTATAAAGACAATACTATTTTATTTTATTCTAATAGAAATGAAAATATCTACACTATATATTTTTTATAAGTAAACCAAATAATTTAATGTGATTAAATTTTGTATAAATACACCAAATTTTTTTGGCATAGATGTTTGGGAAATTTCCACCTTCAAGATCTATACAGGATGGAAGAACATGGAAAGGTTTCAGAACTCCAAAAATTTAAAGCATGTAAGTATTTTTTTATGTGATTCTTATCTGAAGGGTAAGCAATACGGAGAGTATTTTAGATATGTTAATATGGATAAAACAACTAGATACGTAATCTACTTCATCTTCATTTATTTTGACCCTTGAGAACTACTAGTTTAGGTAGTAATTGATATGTGTTTCTAATTGTATATGATTTTAGTAGATTCACTTGGACTCTTTTTATATACCATAAAAGTGAAAACATAAACACGTTTATTACATTATTTAAACAAACAAAAAATAAAAAAGGTTATTTAATTTCATCAATTATAGGTGACAAAGGAGGGTAATTTTGTAACTTATACTTTGAGAAATTTAATGAAGATAAAGGATATTTATATAAATTTTCAACACCTATAACACCATAAGATGTTTCTTTTTTGAGATGAAAAAAGAACTATACATGGAATGGGAAGGATAATGCTTAATGAATTCAACTTACCAAAATAATTTAGGTTAAATCAGTTAACATAGCTTTATATATCTTAAATAGAGCTTACGTTAAACACTTTCTAAAGAAAACCCCTTATGAACTATTTAAATAAAAGGAAACCTATGGCTGGTTACATTAATGTCTTTGTTTTTAGAGTTTATATCTTAAATACTAAATATAATCAAGAAAAATTTCATGGTAAAAGTGATAAGGAATATTTTTAGTATATTAAAATAATATTAAATATTACAGATTATATAATAAGCCATCTATATTAAGAGTGGAATATATGAATGTAAAGTTCATTGAAAATTATGAAAACAAACTATGGATTCATTTGATTCATTTGATGAATTTTAAGAATTAAATTTTGATGATGATAAACATTAAAATGATAATGAATTCGTTGAGGGGGAGGTTATACCTTCTAAATATGATTCTACAAATTGGAAAATCCATAAAGATAATTTTTTATAAAATGTAATTTGAAACGTTGGATCTAGAATAAGAACTAGAAAATAATTTTTTAATTTTTATGCTAATTCTACTATTATTTTTGATTTTGTGCATGTTAATATTACTTATGTTAAGAAAGATTCAAACTCAATAAAATCATTTCATGATGAAATTTACTAGTTTTATAGGAATAAATTATTTAATCTAGTTTAGTTACCTAAAGATAAACTCTCTATCGAAACCAAATGTATTTTTTGAAATAAAATGGATGAGTCTGGTAATATAGTTATAAATAAAGGTCATTTAGTTTCCCAAGGTCGTTTACAAAAATTATACATCTGTTTTGAAGATTCCTTTGCACCATTTTCATGATTATAATCTATTCATATATATTTTTTTATCTTTTTCATGTTTTAAAAAATTTAAACTGTTTCAAATGAATGTAAAAATATCATTTTTAAATGGTTTAGATTATGAAGAGGAATATGTTATTCAACTACCTAGTTTTGAAAATAATTATTTTCCAAAAAATGTTTTCAAATTGTATAAATAATTATATTGTCTAGAACAAGCTCCAAGAGTTTGGTGTGAGGTTCTAACAATTGTTTTATATAAAATTATTTCATTAAATGAAAGGTTGATAAAAAATTATTTATAATGAAAGATTAAAATTATATTTTTTGTCTAAAAATATATGTTGATGATATTTTATTTAGATCAAAAAATGATATGCTTATTAATGTGTTTTCAAACTTAATGACAAGTTAATTTGATTTAAGATTAAGGGGGGAGTTAATTTTTTTTAGCTTCCAAATTTTACAAAGAAAAGATTGAATTTTTCTAAATCGAAGAAAATATGATAATGATTTAGTTAAAAATTAAATATTGATTCATATAAAACTATGAGAGGCCAAATAAAAACTAATTATAAACTTGATGTTGATGAATATAGAAGGTCTTTTAACAATGAATTTTATACATGAATGATTTGAATCCATTTGTATTTAACTGAACCAAGTCCTAATATTATTTTTTCAATATGTGTATTTTTTATATATAAATATAATCCAAAAGAAAGTCATTTAAAGGATTTAAAATGAATAATCATATAGGTTGGAGGAACTATGAAAACTTTTTTATTTTAATCCAATCAAAACTATTTTAATTTGTTATAAGTTTTTGACATTGAATTTAGAGGTCATAGACTCAACTGGAAAATCGCATCAAGTATGTGTCAAGTATTAAGAAAATTCCTAGTATCATGGTTGTAAAAAAAGAAATTTCCAATTTCCTTATCCATAGCTTAGGCTGATTACATTGCAACTACAAATTTTTTTTCACCAAACCATTAGGTTGAAACAAATTCTACATGATCTCAATACTTACTTATATAAAATTTCCATATTTGTGATAATACATATACCATTTTTATGTTTAAAAATTCATTACATCATTCTAGGACTAAACATATAGATGTTATATTTCACTTTTTAAGATATCATTTCAAAATAAGGGCATATTATTTCAGAATACATTCCAATATAGAACCAACTATATGATATTTTACAAAATCACTAGATTATGTGAGGTTTGAAAAATTAATGTTTTAATTAGGATTAATAAAGTTTTAATTTTTGAAAGAATGGAAATATATGTTTAATTTTTTTTATATTTCTGTTAAAAATGCATAATTTCAATATAAGTTATCCCTTATATTATTTATATATACATCTTTACTCATAATAATACTTTCTATGTAAGGCCCTAGCCTTAAAAATTTCATAATCTTAAGTTAAGTCAAGAATTAAATTGAGGATATTTTCATGTTCAGATTTCTAGAGAATTATGATGTAACTATTACAATACATCTCAAATATTAAAAAGTAGACACTTCTAATCTATACAATTTTTTTCACAATAATAAAACTACTTAAATAAAAATAAGAGTTCATTTCTTGATATAAATATTTTTGAATACTTCCTTTCTCTTACACTTCCTTATACCTTGTGAAAAACATATCAAGAACATGGGATGAGCATTAAAATTTCAGTAAGTGTTATAAAATAAGGAAATAATACATTAGTCCATCAATACATACAAATCAATGAAATCAGACTTATCAATCATAAAACATAATCTCTTTAACATACCTCATGAAATCATAAGATTTATGAATTACACCTAGAAATCGAAAATAATAAAGGTAACTTGTGTAATCTAGATCATACTTACATTTTATCTTTCATAGCTACATAGGGAGTTACGTTTGGAATACACTTCACAGTATATTCCCTAAATCTCTTAGGAGAACATTAGCGCTTTCCTCCACCACATTACCTAATTCATTGGAGAGTTACCTCTAGCTTACCCACCCTAGGTTTATCATGGAACCAATTGTATACATAAACAATGCCCGAGAACCATAAAAAATTCATAACACATAAAATAAACATAAAGGAAAGATAAAATTTCCACATTCCAATCACAATATAACATTTCGAGATGCTCAAATAGTCAATCCATTTACAAAACCATTTAAAACATTTAATAAATAGATTTTGGAATCAAAGTGTCCCATAACACATTGAAAATTTTAAAGGAATTAACATTTTAAAACATTAATTTCATTTTAAATAAAACCTAGAAACCATTTTGAAAACATGGACATTAATGAGAATGATTTATAAGATTAAATCATTATAACATTTAGAACAATGTTTAAGTTAAGGAGTCCCATTCCACATGAGAAAATAATACAGAAAATAATTAAAGAATCAAATTAAAATAAACCTTTAATATCATGAGAATAAGTATATTCATGATATAATATGTCAAAGGGAATGATATACACCTTATAGGATAATAAAGATGCACAATATCAAGATATTCCTCAATGAAAGAAGATTGAGATGAATTCCCTTATGAAAATTCGGTAGCCTAACAACGTCACTTTAAAATTCATAAAATTAGTTGACGAGAGAGAAAAGGGTCCCTCATCACTTGGAAATAAATATATATCAATAAGGATATATAAGAACATATCACAACAAAAGAAAATTGAAATTAAAAGTCATAACAAAGAACAAGTCTTTGACTAAGGGAGGAGGGTGAAATGTTCCCTTACAAAGATCATTTTGTAAATAAAATAGATTGATTATGTATATTCACTATAAGTACACATAAAGAAATTATAAATAAAATATATCATAAAAAAAGTTATTTCTCACATAATTATATCACGACATAATCAAGATGTAGAATTTTAACCTAAAGAATGGAAATTAGGTTAAGGAGTTCCCTTTCCTCGTGTCCGACTTGACTCGTCCGTCCTTTAATTTCCTGAATAAAAAAATAACATAATTTATAATTTCTTCAAAACCTTTTTCAAGTTTATTTTTCCTTTTATGTCACTTATTACTTTGCAATAACAATTAGTTAATTATTTGAGTTCATATCAGACATTTTGTCGATGTTCGGAATTTGAGTGAAAAATGATCTTGTTATTATTACAATTTGTCAATGTGGTAAAAAGTACATTATCTCTAGAATATTATTCATATATATATATCATTTATATCATTTATATCACGTATATATTTATTTATAATATTCCATAACATTTGGAGATAATAAATGAAATGCACCTTTCATGGAGACAGTAATCCGTACGTACGCATAAAGGCTACATTCATTTCCTTTTCATTTTTAGAGGAATAAAAAATAAAAGATACACATGTATATTATAATTATTGTATAATACAATATTATATATATTATACATAAGTTAATTAATTCCATCCTCTACCTGTTCCATTTATAGCCTAAACAAGTCATATCTCTTTGAGGGGGTAGTAGTCCTCATTCACTCAAATGAAATTATTGTATTTACCCATTATGGAAACCTTAAAGGTATTCTATAAATAAAAAATACAAAAAATTGAGAAAATATAAATATAATATATATCAAATATAAATATAGTTCCATAATAATGGAGCCCATGAGATGTGGTACTGAAAAATCGAACAATCATCGTTTCGTGAGGCAGTAGTTGGTCGTCCACATAAACAGTATGTTCTAAATCAATTAGATAGAGGTGTGTGTAAGTGTAGTTTGAATACTTATCATTAAAAAAAACTTAGTATATTTATAATACTATTATTATTATGTAATCAAATAAAAATAATCAAATAGGTAGTGAATAATTAGAATAATGGAAAAGAATTTTAGAGAAGACACTACCTCTTAAAACGTCTAACTCTCTTTGATTTGAGACAAAAGGCTTTCTTGAATTGCCTAATTCCTTGGGTAAAGCGTCTATTAGGAAGAGATGTATGTTGGTAACTTTTTGGATTAGAGTTTGGATGATCTAAGGGGCTTGAGAGGTGTGTGTAATAGGTTATAAAAGGTGGCCTTCTATAAGAGGAAGGAGGGGCTCCTTAGGAATGTTTGAAAGTATTATTTTATTATAAATTGATTTTTGGTTTATAAAGGTCCAAAACTCATTAAATTAGAATATAAGATGAGTATCAGTCTAAGAAATCATAAACTAATAATTTTATAGGTTTTGGATATTTTTTAACCCTTATTTTTTTATTTAACACTTTTTTACTCCTACAGTTTTATCAAGTATTTAACACTTTGAGAATCAAAATAGTTACAAAACCAAAAAATATCCAATTAAAGAGTAAATAATAAAAGTTTAGACTTATAATAACTATTTGGCCAAATATTATATTTTTTTTAATTTTATAATATTTAATAAAATATTTTATATTTTAAAATATGAATTATGTCAATTGTGACACTATTCAAATCATGACTTTTTAAAAATCTATAACGACCTGGTTGATTAGAAAAAATTCATTAATAAAAATTATAACTAGTATATGTCATCTAGAAAATTATTGGATGATATAAAAATAATAAAATTCTATTTATTTCAACATTTATAATATCATTTATTTGAATCCTTTATTAATGAAGCAATCACTATATCATCATTGTGTCATAATTAAATTTATTTATTAAATTTATAAAAAATATAAATAAAATACAATGATGTATGAAATTTTTTATATCTCTAATGAATATTTATAGTCGAAAATATAACTTTATAACCCCATATAAATTTTTTTACTATGACATATATGTTCATATTACATTTTCCTTAACTCTAAATTAATTTTTATAAAATGTACTTATCACTTATAAGTGGCTCCATGGAGTCCCATAATCAACCCATGGATTTACATGGTCCGCCATGTATCATCAAATAGCATTAGAAGACATGTTATGGTAATTTAATATTATTATAATATTATTTTTTTACCCTTATTTACCGATTTTACCCTTTTACCTTGGTAAATAAAATATATACTGAAGTTAATATCTATAATGTCTAAAAATAAAAGTTACATATTTACACAATTTTTACCTCTTGATTCCAAATATGGAATAAATTTTTTCCATTTCAAAACACATAAGTTGGAGAAATTAATTTAAAATTAATTCCTGTTTTCAAAACCAAAAAGCCTGTTTTTAATAAATAAAAACTATCCAAAGATTGACATGTGTTGAAGTCCAATTTAAGAATAAAATGACTTCCAATGACGAAAATTGGATGAAATGGTAAAAAAATATTTTAATTACACTTTAAACCCAATTCTAATGATAATCTTACTATATAAAAAATCAGATGAAAAGATAGTTTTGACTTAAAACGCAGCATTTTTCACTATTCATTAAAAATGAACTTTATTAGAAAAAATACAAAACATTTAACCAAAATAAATTTTGATGTCCCACTTCTATATAATAAGTTTATTTTTTTAAATAGAACATATAAAATTGAGAAAAACTATATTTCAAAAGGATTTGCTATCAAACAGCAGGTAAACTACCTTTTTAAAAATATTAGGGTATTTATGCTTAAAATTGAACTCATTCTCATTTTAAGCCACTAAATTTTATGAGATAAATGTTAAAAAATTTAACAAAAATGTTTAATATTAAAATGGTTAGTTTGGTTTTTCCCTCCAATACAACGACTAGGCGTTAACTACTATTTAAAATAATAATACAAAATAATATTATTTTTCTCATTATGACTCAGTCTTGTGTGCAACATAAGATTTTAGAGAAACACATTATTGCGTGTTGGGTATGGCATCAATCATAGCTTATGATTTAAATTTAAATTAATATTTAATTCAAAAATAGTTATTAATATAAAAATTTTATATTCTTTATTTACCTAGGATGTTACATCCTTCCCCCTTTTAGAAATTGTGTCCTTTCAATTTTAAAATTTTGCTCAAAAAATTTATTGGAATTCGCACATCAGAAAAAGAGTCAATAAAACTATCAATTTAAAAGAAATAAAGATAATTAAAAAGGTCACTCGAGATAACACATACTATAATTCCATGTATTAAAACATTGTTATGGAGGAGAAACTAAGTGTCAAGTTCTGATGGAGAGTGATAGAAAACATGATCAGGAAAAAGATAACAACTAGAAAACTACAAACTTGTGATAGGTTAAATGATCATTGGTTTCAAAGTAGGAAAAGTAAACCGAATTTTTTTTACATTCCCTTTCATAAAGTTGGTGAATTTATTTATGATATTATCTAAGAACAGAAAGAAATGTACTTACTTTTCATGTAGAGTTTCATCCTTTAATAAGTTTCTACCAAAAAGTCATCTTTTCTTCAAAAGATGAGTATTAAAGATGAATTAGTCATACCTGAAGTTCTAGAATCAACTTCTAGAGAATAACATGTTCCAAAAAAAACCATTTATTTCCCATGTCTTTAGACATTAACCAAAACCAAAAAGGTTAGTACAAGATCAGATAATCCCTAAAATTTATAATCATTCATAAAAAGAAATACTACTCTTAATATTCAAAATTTAATAAGAAATTATCCTTAAAATCCTTAAAAATAATCCAAACTATGTTTGAATCTGAAAATTAATAATTATTTGATCACATAGTCTTCCACAAAATCTTAACATTTATCTCTAAATAACATCGGCTACTCTTAAAGTCTCATACAGTAAAGTAATTAACCTAGTCACATATTCTCTAGGATAGGTTAATCATTTCCATAAATAACCCAAATCGCTATAAGTCCAGAATAAAATATAAAATTTCAACCATTACTCCACAAATGAAATACCATAGCATTATAATTTCCATAGGCTATAGTGTTCCCAAAAGAGCGAACGTCTTCCAGAATAACCTTTATCACTTAATCACCAAATCATATTCCTATACTAAGGATATCCATTTTATAAATCACAAGTTCCAAAAAACAACTTATTCTTGATCTATAAAAATAATTTATCTAAAATTAATTACTTATACGAATCCGGAAGTTGACGTAGTCCAGTGGTAGGTGATAAATTCCAATCACACTATGGTTGTGGGTTCCATTTTTGTAGCTTTGTCCGATTTGACGAGTTGTCGAACGGTCTGTGTGTTTTCCTTTTTAAAAAATTATATAATTTTATAACATTCCCAAAAATGAGACGAATTCCCTAAAAAATAACCATAACATATTTTAACCACAAATGTTTTCTCATAACTCACATTTTCATCCCATAAAGTAATAACCGGTAATTGCCTCAAATTCAAGGATCATATAAACCCAAATGGTTCTTTATAAATATATCCACAAAAGAAAAGACAGTTCTTCGTCAAATATCATTTTCTAATAACAAACTTCAGGGTTACACATAAAAGAGAAAATTCTTGCAAAGTAATCCCATCAACAAAGAGGATTATTACTTTTAAACATTTCTCCATCCATAGTTCCATCATAACTCTTCAATTCCTAAAATGTATAAATCTTAATCATCGAAAATTCTTCGTGATCCTTTATCCATGTTTTTTCATATAATTATTTTATACTTATTTCCTACAACCAAAAATCATGCCTAATGTCCTATGATTTCCATAATTTCAAAACATGAGCTAAGAAATAATTCATAACTTTCATAGGTTATTTCTAGTTTCCTCGTATTCAATTTGAATGGAATTAAGAATTGGTAAAAAAAATATTTTTATGATCCTGCTAACTCCATTATGGAACCTTATTCATAGGACATATATTTGTATAATGACCATGAACACCACATTTAAAACATTCAATTGATCCTTCAGAAAGAACTTATTTTCCTTTCGAGGATTCAACTAGATTCTTCCCTTTTCTATGGAAGTTTATTGCTTTATGTCCTTCATTACCACATCTATAGCATCTTCCCATACCTTAATCATTTTACTAGGTGTTTCTATCCAAATCCTTGACGCATATGTTTTTAATATACTTACCTTTATGATTATTACCTAAAATTCCATTGGGATTCGTTTCTCGCATATATGATGACTTAGAAAATTCACCATGGTTCAAGTGATCAATCATGAATCCATATATATGGTTAAAAATAGCCATAATATTTCTCATTTTATCTCCCATTTCATTCAGTTTCTTATTCAGAAAACCATTATAGTTTTCTTCACGTCTATTTTTTACTTTCGTGCATTCTAGATCCATCCATTTACTACAACCTAAAATGTCAGTGTGAGTATATCAGTAAAATCATCATATAATATATTATGAGGAGGTTAACCACTAAGATATAATTATTCATGTCTTCTTAAACTGATTTAATTTATCTATAATTAATATGGCTCTATCTTATATTGTAACCATTATGGTTATGTCACTTATGCTTAAATAACACCCTAACAACTAAACTTATCTAAACTGACCTCTTATACCAACTGTAAGGCCCTAGAATTAAACATTACAAAATCTTGAGTTAAGTCAAGAATTAACATTGTGGATATTTTTAGGTTTAGTTTTTTAGATAATTAGGCCGAAACTATTATATCACATCTCAAAAATTACAATGTATACACTTATACTCTATCCAATTGTTTTTCACAATAATAAAACTAATAAATAAAACAAGAGTTATTTTTTTGATATAAATCTTCATAAATAGTTCCTTTATCTTACCCTTCATTATTCCATATGAAAAACATTTCAAAAACTTGGTATGTGCATAATTGGTTCAGTGGGGATTATAGAATAAGGAAATAAAAAATTAGTCCATCAATACATAAAAATCAATGAAATAATACTTCTCAATCATAAAACATAAGGTCTTTGACATACCTCAGGAAATCATAAGATTTATGAATAACATATAGAAATCATAAATCATAAACAATGTCCAAGAACGATAAAATTCATAACACATAAAACAATCATAAAGGAAATATAACATTTCCACATTCAAATTACTATATATCATTTAAAGATACTAAAATAGTCAATCCATTTCCAAAACCATTTAAAACATTTAACAAAGTGATTTTTGAATCAATGTATCCCATACCACTTTGAAAATTTATAGGAATTAACATCTGAAAATATTAATGTCTATCAAAATAAATCTTAAAAACCATTTTTAAAAAATGGACATCATTGTGGAAGATTTATAAGATTAAATATTTAAAACATTTGAAACAATGTTTTAGTTAAAGAGTCCCATACCAATTGAGAAAATAATTGAATAAAATAATTAAAGAATAAAATTAAAATAAAAATTTAATATCACGAGAAAAAAGATATTGATGATATAATAGGTCAAATTGTATGATATACACCTTATAGGAAAATAAAGATGTACAATATCAAGATATTCCTCAATCAAAAGAGATTGAGATGAAGTCATTTACGAAGATTCAGTATCCTAACAGTGTCACTTTAAAATTAAGAAAATGAGTTGATGGGAGAGAAAAGGGTCTCTAATCACTTGGACTTAAAATTTACAGCAATAATGATATATAAGAACATATCCCAACATAAGAAAATGGAAATCCAATGACCTAACAAAGAATAAGTCTTTGACTAAAAGATGAGAGTGAAAGGTTCCTTTACAAATATCATTTTGTACATAAACTAGATCGATTATGTATATTCAATATAATTAGACATAAATAATGTATAAATACAATATATGATAAAAAAAATTATTTCTCCCATAATTATAGTGTGACATAATCAAGAAGTATAATTTTAACCCAAAGAATGGAAACAGGGTTAAGGTGTTCCCTTACGTCGTGTCCGACTTGTCTCGTTCATTATTTAATTTCCTGAATAAGAAACATAAGTTAATATATATTTGCTTCAAAATATTTCTAATTTTTATTATTCTTTTTATATCACTTATTACCTTGCAATAAAAATTAGTTAATTATTTAAGTACTTATCATACAATTTGTAGTTGCTCGGAATTTTAGTCAAAAATGAACATGTTATAATTACAATTTGTCCATGTGGTCAAAAGTAAACTATATACAGAATATTATTCATATGTATATCATATATATCTATTTTTTATTTATTCAGAATATTCCAAAACATTTGGATATAAGAAATTAAATGCACAGTTCATGGAGATGGTAAGCCGTACGTACACATAAACACTGCATTCATTTATTTTCATTCATAAAAGAATGAAAATTAAATGATACGTTGTTATATTATAATTCCAGTATAACCTAATATTATATATATGTTACATATTTTAATTAATCCCATCATTTATACGTTCCATGTATAGCCTGAATGTGTTATATCACTTTGAGGGGGTGGTAGTCCGCACTTCCTGAAATGAAATTATCATGTTTACCCATTATAGAAACCCTAAAAATATGCTATAAATGAGAAATACAGAAACAAAGAGACAATATAAATATAATATATATCACATATATATATAGTTCCATCATAATGGCCACCAAGAGAGGAGGTATGGAAAAATCAAACAATCATCGTTTTGTGAGGTAGTAGTTTTCCATCCATAGAAAAAGTATGTTCTAAATCCATTAGATGGAGGTGTGTGTAAGTGTAGTTGTAATCCTTATAAAAAAACCTAGTATATTGAGGATAATTTTGTTTTTATGTAATCAAATAAAAAAATATAATAGGGAGTGAAGAAGTAGACTAATGGAAACAAATTTTAGACAAGAATCTGATTCTTAAAACATGTATCTCTCTTTGATTTGAGCCAAAAGGATTACTAGAATTTCCTTCTTACTAGGGTAATGTTTATATGAGGAAGTGGGGGATGTTGGGAGCTTCTTGGACTATAGTTCGGTTGATCCAAGGGGCTTTAGAGGTGCGTGTAATGTGTCATAGGATGTGGCCTTTTATAAAAGGGAGGATGGTCTCTTTAGGAAAGTTTAAAAGGATTATTTTGTTATAAAATTACTTTTGGTTTCAAAAGGTCAAAAACTGATTAAATTATAATATAAGATGTATATTTTTCGAACTAAAATCATCCAATGGGAATTGTATAGTTTTTGGATATTTTTTTAATCCTTATCTTTTTTATTTAACCCTTTTTTACTCTTACCATTTTATCAAGCATTTAACACTTTAAGAATAAAAATAGTTACAAAAACATAAACAATATCCAATTAAAGAGTAAATAATAAAATTCAAGACTTATTTTAAAAGTTTAGATGAATAATAGTCTTTTTGTAATTTTAAAATATTTAGTAAAATATTTTATATTTTAAAATATGAATTATGTCAATTGTGGAACTATTCATATCACGACTTCTTAAAAATTCATAACAATCTGATTTATTAAAAAATCATTAATAAAAATATAACGTGTAACTGTAATCTATAAAATCAGTGTATGAAATCAAAATAACCATGTTATATTTATTTTGACATTTATAATATCAGTTTTTTGAATCCTTTATTAATGAAGCAATCAATGCATCATTATTGTGTCAAAATTAAATTTAGTTTGTTAATGTGTAAAAATTATAAATAAAATACTATAATGTAAGAAATATTTTTATATTTATAATTATAATTTATATAAAAAAATATAAATTATATAACCCCATATAAATTTTATTTAGTAAGAGATATATCTTTATGTTACATTTTCCTGAACTTTAAATTAATTTTTGTAAAATGTCATTTTCACTTACAAGTGGCTCTATGGGATCCCAAAATCAAACCAATGATGCCAATGGCTGGAAGTGTATCATCCAATATGGTTAGGACATGTGTTAACATAATTTTATATAATTATAATATTATTTTTACCCTTATTTACTGGATTTACCCTTTAACCATGATAAATAAAATAATTATTATAGTTCCTATTCATAATGTCTAAAAATAATACTTACCTATTTAAACAATATGAACCTCCTAATTCCAAAAATGGAATGAATTTTTCCAAATTCAAAAAACATAAGTTGGAAAAATTAATTTGAAATGAAATCATATTGTCCAAATCAAAAAGCTTTTTTAATAAATAAAAACTATCAAATGATTGACATGTGTTTATGTCCAATTTAAGAATGAAATCATATCCAACGACCAAAATTGGATTAAATGGTAAAAAAATAATCTAATTACACATAAAAAAATTAAAAAGATAATCTAACCATATAAATAAGTCATATCAAAAGACAGTTTTGACTTAAAACGAAATATTTTTTACTATTCATTAAAAAATGAATTTTATCAGAAAAATACCAAAATTTTAACCAAAGTAAATTTTGATGTCCAGCTTCTAAATAAGAATATTATATTGTCAAATTTAATATACAAATTTTTAAAAAACTATTTTTAAAAAGTGTTCGCCATTAAAATGCGGTAAAACTACTTTTTTAAAAATATTAGAGTATTTTTTCTTAAAATTGGATTCAATCTCATTTTAAGACTCTAAATTTTATTTGATCGATGTAAAAATATTTAACAGACATGTTTAATCATAATATGGTTATTTCTGTTCATTCCTTCCAATAAAATCATTATGAATTAACTACCATTTAATATAATAATATTATATTATTATCATTTTTCTCAGTATGACTCAGCCTTGGGTGAAACATAAGATTTCGGAGAAACCCATTGTTGCATGTCAGGTTTCCCATTGAAAATAACATCCCCTTTAGAGTAAAATCAATATTTTATTCATAAATATTAATAAATATGAAAATTTCATATTCTTTATTTACCTAGAATGTTATATCCTTTCCCCCTTTTGGAAATTGCAAATTTTCAATTTTAAAATTGGCCTTGAAAACATCATTGGAATTACCACATCAGAAAAAGTGTCAATACAACCATCACATTAAAATAAACAAAGATAAGTACAAAGGTCACCTAAGATAACACATACTAGGATTCCATGTATGAAAACATGGATATAGAGGATAAACTAAGTGTCAATTTCGGATAGAAAGTGATAGAAAACATGTTAAAAGAAAGTTAACTACAAGAAAACCACAATCTTGTGATGGGTTAAATGGTCATTGATTTCCCAGTAGGAAAAGTAAACTGACAATGTTTTTTTTGTTTTAGGATCCCTTTCATAAAGTTGGAGTATTTATTTTAGATATTGACTAAGAACATAAGGAAATATACTCACTTTTCTAGTAGAGTTTCATCCTTTAAAAAGTTTCTACCAAAAACTCATCTTTTCTTCAAACGATGTGTATTCAAGATGACTTGGTCGCACCTGAAGCACTAGAATCAACTTCTAGAGAATAACATGATCCATAAAAGATGAACCATATATTTCCCTTGTCTTTATACATTAACCAAAACAAAAAAGCTATGAACAGGATCAGATAATCCCAAAAAAGGAAATATTTTATAGAAATAAATACTACTCTTAATATCCAAAATTGAACAAAAAATAAAATTTATAGTAATAAGGTTATATAATAACATATCCCAGTAAAATAAAATGTAAATTAAAATACATACCAAAGCAGAAGTATTTCACTAAAATTGGAGGGTGAAAGTTTCCTTTCAAAGATCATTTTGTAAATAAAATAAATCAATTATGTGTATTCACTATAAGTACCCATAAATAAAGTATATGTAGAAGATATTATAAAAAAAGTTATTTCTCACATAATCATGGCATGCCAAAATCAAGAAATATAATTTTAACCCAAAGAATAGAAATTGGGTTAAGGAGTTCCCTTACCTCGTGTTCGACTTGACTAGTTCATTCTTTAATTTCATGAATAATAAACGTAAGTTAATTTATAATTGATTCAAAGAATTTATGAAGTTTATTATTCCTTTTATATCACTTATTAACATGTAATAACATGCAATTAATTATTTGAGTTCATGTCAGACATTTTGTCGATGTTCATAATTTGAGTCAAAAATGAACTTGTTATAATTACAATTTATCCATTCAGTCAAAAATAGATTATATATAGAATATTATTCATATATATATGTCATATATATCATATATATCAAGTATATATTTATTTAGAAAATTCCATAACATTTGAGCTAAGAAATGAAATGCACCGTTCATGGAAATGGTAAGTTGTACGTATGCATAAACACTACGTTCAGTTCTTTTTCATTTTTAAAGAAATGTAAAATTAAAGATACATAGGTTTATTATAATTCCATTATAATATCATGTTATATATATGTTACATAAGATCATTAATTACATCCTTTATATGTTCCATGTATATCCTGAACGAGCCATATCACTTTTAGGTGGCGGTAGTCCACACTTCCTCAAATGAAATTATCACTTTTCCCAATTATGGAAACCATAAAGGTGTGTTATAAAGGAAAAATACAGAAATATAGATACAATATAAATATAATATATATCACATATAAATTAAATTCCATCATAATGGTCCCCATGAGAGGTTGTTTGAAAAAATCGAACAATCATCATTTTAGGAGGGAGTAGTTCACCATCCACAGAAACAATATGTTTTAAATCCTTTTGGTGGAGGTGTGTGTAAGTGTAGTTTGAATCCTTATCATAACAGAAACCTATTATTTTTAGGATACTGGTGTTGTTATGTAATCAAATAAAAAGAATATAATAGGGAGTGGAGAATTTTAATAATGGGAAATAATTTTAGAGAAGACGCTACATATTAAAACGTGTAACTCTCTTTGATTTTAGCCGAAAGGCTTTCTAGAATTTCCATTTACCCTGGGTAAAGATTCTTGGAGGAATAGGGTGATATTGGTAGCTTCTTGGAGCAGAGTTTAGAAAATCCAAGGGGCTTGTGAGGTGTGTGTAATGAGTTAGAGGTGGTGGCCTTTTATAAGAAGAAGGATGGGATTTTTAGGAAAGTTTAAAAGTATTATTTTATTATAAAATGATTTTCGATTTCAAAAGGACCAAAATTCATTAAATTAGAAGATAAGATAAATATATGTCGAAATAAAATAATTCAATAATAATTGGACATTTTTTTGGATATTTTATTAATCCTTATCTTTTTTATTTAACCTTTTTTTACTTTTTCCATTTTATAAAGCATTTAACACTTTGCGAATCAAAATAGTTACCAAATCATGAAAAATATTCAATTAAAGAGTCCATAATTAAAATTTATAATTATTATAACTATTTGGCCTGATTATATATATATTTTTTTAATTTTATAATATTTAATAATATATTTTATATTTTTAAATATGAAATATGTCAATGGTAACACTATTCATATCATGAATTTTTAAAAATACATAAAAACCGGATTAATTCAAAAAAACTTCATTAATAAAAATATAAAATGTAATTATCATCCAAAAAGTTCATAGATGACATCAAAATAACCAAATTACATTTATTTTTACATTTATAATATCTTTTATTTGAATCCTTTATTAATGAAGTAATCACTACATCATCATTAGGTCATAATTAAATTCATTTATTTAATGTATAAGAGTTATAAATAAAATAACATGAATTAGGAAATATTTTTAGATTTATAATGACTATTTATAGTTGAAAATATAACTTATATAACCCCATATAAGTTTTTTACTAAGAGATATATGTTTATGTTACATTTTTCTTAGCTTTAAATTAATTTTTATAAAATGTCATTTTCACTTAAAAGTGGCTCCATGAGGTCCCAAAATCAACCCAAGGATGCCTATGGTCTGATATTTATCATCCAATAGGGTTAGAAAAAGTTTTATGGTAATTTAATATTATTATAATATTATTTTTGTACCCTTATTTAGCAGATTTATCCTTTAACCATGGTAAATAAAATATTTACTGAAGTTATTATTCATAATGTCTAAAAATAAAATTTACCAATTTACACAATTTTTACCAACTTATTCCAAATATGGAATCCATTTTTACAAATTCAAAACATAAATGTTTCATAAATTAATTTTAAATTAATTACCGTTGTCCAAAATGAAAAGCGTGTTTTTAAGAAATAATAACTATCAAAAGATTGACATGTGTTTATATCAAATTTAAGAATTAAATTACATAAAATGACCAGATTTGGATTAAATAGTAAAAAGATAATATAATTTCACTTTAAAACCAATTATAAAGATAATATAGCCATATAAATAAATCAGATGAAAAGATAGTTTTGACTTAAAACGCAGTATTTTTCACTACTCATTAAAAAATGAACTTTATCAGACAAATCCCAAAAATTTAACCAAAGTAAAATTTAATGTGCCGATTCTAAAGAAGAAGTTTATTTTCTCAAATGGAACATATAAAAGTGACAAAAACTATTTTTAAAAAGGGTTCTCCACCAAAAGGCGTTAAAACTACCTTTTTAAAAATATTTGGGTATTTATGCTTAAAATTAGATTCATTCTTATTTTAAGCCTTTAAATTTTATTGGATAAATGTAAAAACATTTAAAAACATGTCTAATAATAATATGGTTAGTTCAGATCATTCCCACTAATACAACGGCTAGGAGTTAACAACCATTTAAAATAATAATATATTATTATAATTTGTCTCAACATGACTCAGCCTTGTGTGAAATATACGATTTTGGAGAAACCCATTGTTGCGTGTCTGGTATGCCATCAAACATAGCATCCCATTTATTTTAAAATTAATATTTAATTCAAAATTTTTAATAAATATGAAAATTTCATATTCTTAATTTACCTGAGATTTTACATTCTATGAGGTATTTATTTTTTATTCATTGATAAATTTTAAAAAGGGGGATAAAATAGAGTATTTTTATAAAATTAAAAGATTAGTTTTGGTTTTTCAATTTACAAAAAGGGTGATATTTTTTTAATTGAAAGTTTATTGGTATATTTATTTTTTTTATTTTGATAAATTGTAACTCCATATTTTAATTGTTAATATTGATTTAGTTTTTTAAATGAAAATTGTTAGTTATGTTATAATTTAAAATATTATAATATTATCTTATTATTTATTTATGCTTTCTAATTTAGTTAATAAAAATATACTTTTAATGTTATTTTTAAATTTTTTATCATATGTTTTTTTAAAATACATATTTTTTATACTATTTTAATTTTAAGGACATATATATATATAAATTATTAAATGTTTCTATATATATTAAAATCAATATATATTTAAAAGAAAAAAAATTATATATATGAATTTTTACTATTTGTCTTCTCCGGGGGGTTCTTCCTTGACCACACTTTAACAATCGGATTCATCCTCTTAAGCATAACACAACACCAACTTCCACTCCTCCATAGAGAAACATTAACAAAGAATCCTCCCTTATTCTCCCCAAGTGACACAATATTAGGGATCTCATTTGGACATGTTTCTAGAACATGCACATGAGATCCTGCATATATCCATGGTAGTTGACTCTTATTTATTGTAATAGACACCCCATCTCTCAATAGTGGTTAGAAAACTTCTCGAAAATAAGCTTCCATGTGATAGACCAGTTTGCATAGTTACTGGAAATCTTCATCTCCTTCGCTGCATAACTGGTTCAACGATTCCATGACAACAAATCATATATCATCATCCTACATCAGTTGAAATCACACCACATCATCAACATCTAGGTTTCAACATCATATTACCTCCATGTAAACATCCATCATGGCTCAAATCCTTTTCAGCTTACGTTTACACACCTTCAGCATGCTACACCTTGTGATCTTGCATCCTGAAACTGGCCATCATTCACATAGCCTTCCTAATCCAAATTTAATTTTTCTAAATACAAAATCACCCAATACGATACCCAACACCAACCTATCCAACTTCTCATAATTTAACTTACTATGAGGTGCGTAAAGTACTTATCATGCCAAAGGTAATAACCTACCGTGCCTTATATGAAATTACAATGGGTAGTATTCCATGTTGTCAGGTGTGACTCTATACCTACCATGAGTATGTGTGTGTATACCTACCATGAGTATCACAATATTCCTACCATGAATCTCAACATAAGTGCAGTACTTACCACATGGTAGCTTAATTTGTTAAAGTAAGTATAAAAATATTTTTTACTTTATGATATATTAATTTTAAATTGATCTCAAAAGTGTTTTAAAATTACTGTGCATGAATTAATTCTTAATTATGTTGTACGGTTAGTATACTAACCATATGAGAATATGTTTCATGCTCAGTATACCAACAACATGATCAAAAGAGTCACACAATTATCATACTTTCAATGAGTGTATGGTAAGTGTACCGGCCAAGTGTGATAAAGGTTCCTTCAATAAGATCGACTATTATGATTAGAGAACTATAAATAAAAAAATACAACTTTGATATGATATTTTTGAATTATTGTTTCTTTAATATAACTACCACTACTTTCATTCAATCATAAAAGATTTTATAATTTTCATCATCCACTACTGAAGTTACCGAATTTCATGTGCTACATTGACTTTCATGATTATCTTCTCATATTATGTTATTATGTTCTTTCTAGTTTGAATAATTTAATTTATTTCCATCCAATTTTTATACTATAAAGTGGTTTTGATATTTTCACATCCTAAATATGTTAAAAGGGTTAGTCCTCTCATCTAAAAGCAAGGTCAGGTTTTGACTCCTAGAAAAAATTCACGTGGGTTATGAATCCTTCAAAAGTTATGGATTATACCTCTATGTGTGAAAAAGGTGCATCTGGATTATCCATCCCTATAAAAAGTGAGGAACTATTAAATATTAATATCCTCACTTAGTATATGATATTGAAGAGTAGATTAAGATCTTGGTAATCTGAGCTTCTATAAAAAACATCTTGTGTTATTTTTTTATTTTCCACTACACTTTTAACACTTATTAATCACTATGATAATCATGATCATTTAATTAATTTTAAAAGGACTATTCACCCACTCTAATAAATATTTTCATATATCAGAATCAAATAAGTATCATAGGAGAGCTTCATATCTTTATTGTTCCACTGTATATCTTCATGCACGTGTGGAGAGTTTGAGTGATTTTGGTTATTATGGAAAGAAATAATTACAGTTATCCTTGATATCATGGGAGGATTAAATGATTGAGTCTTATAGAAATATTATATATATTTTTAAATAATATTCTGTGATCCATATTTATGGATAATCAATGTGAAATAAATATACAGTCAAGTTGATGAGAATATAAAAAGGGAGGAGGAGAAGAAAGTATGGATTGGTGGAGAGAATTTGATAATTAATTACTTTCAAATACCATAAGTATCAATGTTATTGAAGAAAATAATATTTTATAATGAAGAATATGTATTTAAAATAAATAGAAGAAGAAGAAAAAAGTATAATAAGTTTTTGATACCTATTCTATGACAACCTAATAGAGTAGAATCCAAAAAAGAAGATAAAAAGAACCTCGACAAGTTATTCTTATTAGATAACTCTTATAAAAAAGTTTTAGTTTGAGTAGATATTTATATATTGATGAGAATTTAGTTTTACAATATTATAATTTATTATTTAAATAATCTCATTTAGGAATAAGATATGTTCATTTAATGTAGTGAAATTCTGGAGCACACTCTGTATCTTTTTCATGAGTTTTTTAGAATGACACATTGTACACTAGTAAGAGAAAACATAAATAAACCTACTAGGAGATAGTAATAAATTAGGTGAATAAAATATTTAGGATATTATTTTTGATTTTTAAGTGATATCATACATTTTATTCACTTGAGTTATATAGTGTATATCCATGCCTCAGACTCTATATAGAAACAACTTGGAGTAGATTACCATATTGGCGTTGAACCTTATAAAAATACCATGTGATAATATCCATATTTATTTATAGAGTTTCATATAGTGAATATATTTTGGGTAATCTTAAACAAATCCATATATATCCTAACTAACAATAAAGGGTTGAATATTGAGTGGGATAATTAAAATGGAAGAATAATTTATTAAAAATGTCACAATGATTCAACCCCTCTAGTGATTGTGTGATCCTATTGAGGTACTACAAGTAGTATCATTTCTAATATAGGTTCCATCTAAATGTATCAATATTTTCCCTAGTTTTTTAATATATCATACATTAAATTAATATTTGGAGAAGATTACGAGTTTATTAATATGGAGAAGAAAATTAATATTCCCTTCATAGATGATATGGGGGTTTGTCCCGAAGACCTAAAAAATAGAAATAAGGGAGAACATAATTATATGATATACTCTATATCTATGAGGAAAGAAAAATAAGATTAACCATTATTATAAGGTAATCAATATGGTTGTATTTCTATAATATCTGTTGATCACGATCCTTCAATGTAATTAAGTTTAATATGTCTAGAGTGTGTGTATAGTGAATCACACAATGATTTTTATTCTAAAATTAAGGATTAATTTAAAATTATCCATATTGAGGATATTAAATATATATTAGAAGTTTTCAAGGATCCACATGATTAAAATTCAAAGCTTGATTTGGAAGAAAATGTAACAGAAAATGAGTTGATAGAGAAGTTTCAAATTTTCATTGCTCTCATGAAATAAGTGTAAGATAAGGAACAAATAACATTATTCTAAAAATGAAAATTCCCCATGGATGAAGAATATTTTCAATAATAAATTGATGATAAATTTTATATAATTTTTTTAAATAAATTATCCAAACATTAGAATAAACTCACAAAGCTGTTAGTAGTGTTAATGAAACTAATTAGAGAACAAAGACAAAGTATTAAGGATCTTGAAATTTTTTAGTTATGTGAAAAAATATAGATTAAATTAAAAATATAACATAATATCATGAGGAAAGAGTGTATACAATTAATTATCATAATAACACTATTAACACTAGGTGTCTTAGGATTTAATTCAAATTGAAAAATTTATAAATGACACAAGTTGAGTCTTCAAAACAAGTTAAGAGAAGATCCCTTGACACAAAAAATTAAAAAGATGATTCTTATGATAAATTATGTACATATTATGTAAATAATATTTTGAAAATATATATAAATATATAAACTAAAATATTATGGAAAAATACAACACATTTATACTATTACTTGTTTGAAATCATTTTACGAAGAAACAGTGGTAAAAAACTTATATGATAACCACTATTACATTAGGGTGGATTTGAGAGAGTATGAGAATTGGATCCCTAAAAAAGCTCAAAATAAGGCATGTTTTGTTTAAAAATGGAAAGGGGAAATGTCTATCTAGTCTACATATAAATATTGATTAAATTGTTTTTCATCCATTGCTGGTGTATTATGATATTTTCATATCTAGCTACAGAATTTTGGTATAACTTCTCAATTTATAAAATTTGTAGAAGGATTGAATTAATGGGGAGAATATCTAAAGTAAATTTAAATCCTATAATATGGATGAAATGTACACAAAGAAATATGGTAATGAATATATTTAATGAAAATGTATTTTGAATATTAGACAATTTATATGGAAATTCCAACATGTGTGGTCATTCTGAATATTCATTCTTTAGAAAATAAAAAATTTGTATATTTAACTCATTTTAATGAGGGATAATATAGATTAATAAGTTCTAAAATAATAAATTCGAGAATCCCTTGGGTTATCTACACCTCAAATCTATCAAGAAAATCATTCCTAAGAAGACCATGAATAATTCCAGTCTAATGGGAAGAAGTAATTTCTAATTTAGATGAAGTTGAAATACTAATGTCCATTTAAAACATTACATGGAAGTCATTAGAAATGAAATCAATCTAATTCATCAAATAATATAATAAATCAAAAAACCAAAAAATTGCATTAGATTGGTGGATGCTAGCCCTGAGTAAAAATGTGAAAGATTTAATAAAATTTACTATGCTTCTATCTAATGCTTGAATATTAGTTTAGACTAATTGGAAATGAAAAGTAATATAGATAATGTAAAAAAAGTTCATGAGCTTAATATATACAAATAATTCCATTTGTAGATCTCAAATTTCAATAGAAGTTGTCAATAGGTTATAATCGAGGAGCTCATGAGATATTGTGTTAGAGGTGAAATAAATATGTACATATATAAAAATAATACTTAATAATAATAACAAATAAATAAAATATAAAAAATTATATGAATATAGCACCAAGAGATGCATGTTCTTTGTTGGAATATGAAAAGAATAATGTACCACAAAAATGAGTACTTGATAAAAGTAAAAAGTTCAAACTGCCCAAGATTTATTCTTGAAAGACCAAGGGTGAAATAATGAATATTTATCTCAAAGTTGAACATATAAAGAAATGAGTGTCTTGATTGATAAGAAACTCTCAAACTTGTTACTATCTTGGATGAAAATTAATAACTCTCCTTATTCACAAATTTACTTGTTTATGATTATGTTAGGGGAATTGAATATTATTTTTTAAATGTGAGAACTCTATGAGAGTTGTAATTACCATATAGTAATAATTTTTGTACATCACAGATTTATTTGTCTGGTTTCATGTTTCCACATTGTAACATTTTAAGTGGAATCACAAAGGATATTCATGGAGTATATTTTAAGTAAGATCATTAATTATGAAGAATTATGTAGTGAATCCCTTTAGGGGAAGTTAAGAATAAATACTGTCAGAAAATATTGAAATCATGATAGAATTTGGGGAATACGAATTTTGACATATGATAATCTAATTTCCCATCCTTTATTTCAGTTTAGTCCTTTATTAGTTTAAGGGGAGTATTTAGTGAGTGTATAGATGAGAAAATTAAATTGAAGGGAGATATACATTCTTGCACTTGAATATTTTTAATGTGTTTATTGAAGAAGTGTATTTGTTTTTATTTATAAAACTACATGAATAGCCTATAGGTTTAGATAATTAAGTTGGTATTGTAATATGGATAGTTTTAAAGGTATATTCTTTTTCTAGGTTAATCACATATATTTTTTACATTTAGTTAGCCCTAGTATAATTAGAGTAGCGTAATTTATGGATCATTTTAAGTGAAATGTGATAGAAGACTTCTCTCAAAAGAATTAGGATTTTACACTAAAAAATGGGATAATAAAGGATAGAAGATGATATTTTAAGTCATGATTAGACTATTATATGAGGATTACATTACATTAACTTCATACCTTAACATTTATCGTCAATATGGTGGAGAATAATATTGAATTAAAATATAAAATTGTTATTTAAGAAAAATATAAAGGTGGGGATTGAAGTGCCAAATTGGATTGTGATGAAGTGGGATAGATTGGTAGTATTTGTTTTTAATATTTCAATTATATGTAAAGTAAATATTTTCCTAAGTTAAGAGATGATTGAGGGACCGATATGAATGAAGAAGTGAAATATTTGTGAGATACATCTTGGAAGAAGATGTCTCCCATTGTACAAGTTTTTAGGGACCCATTTATACACTGAAAATATTGGTATGTTACTTCTTGTTTAGGAAATAACATTGAAATCTTATTATTTTACAACTTATCTTAATGATAATCAATGGAATGTGTTTGTGAAGGGTGAAAGATTTTCTGACAACACATTCCTTATAATTTTGAGAAGTTCACTACAAAAACTCTTTTGAATCTATGATTAAATAAGTACACTGGATGGAAGGAAGATTAAGAATACAAACATTGTTTTTTAAGAATAAATATTTCTACAATATAGGTACAATTTCCATTATATTATGAATTAAAGAATGTTTAGTTGAATAAGGATTTTTTATACCATGGAGATCCATTGAACCACTCAAAGTTGACTTGTCATATATTTCATGGCTTTGAAAATGGAATTCAAGAGATTTGGAAATATTTTGATAATTTAAAAATTTATTAAAGATTATTTTGATATGGATTGGTGTTATTAGAAAATATCTATGATGATTTGAAAATGTTATAGGATGATTTTTTTGGAATCCTATATTAAATATAAAATTTTGCAATGTTTAGAACCTCCCTTTTATACAAAAAAGTAACTCCCAAAATATGTTTTATATGTAAAAGTAACTCTAAAATTACTTTTTTACATAAAATCATTTCATAATTTGATGACAAAAAATTATTGAATTCATGATTTTTACTATGATACATAAAAATAAATTACTTGATATGTTAGAGTCGTCCAAGTTGTCACATGTAATGTGTAGAGGTTGTCCAAAACATGAAATCTCAAAATTAGAAAAGTTATGATACTTTTTGGGATATGTAAAAGTAACTATTGATTAGAATAAAATAATTTTAAAAGGTATGAAGATCCATGTGATATTTTAAGGTAAAAATTTCAGGCATAAGGGTTTCTCACATGAAATTTGAAAAAGTATTAGAACCTCACTGTGATATGTAAATTTAAACATGATGATATGTAAACGTTAATAGTTTGATATGTGAAGGTTTCAAGTTTGTAAAGTGAAATGATATGAAACAATATTTCCATATCACATGGAATTATATTAAAATATGTAAAATTAAATTCAAACTTATAGTGCATACATAATTTTTTAAAATTGATTACAGATGATATGTAAGGGTTCACTAGTGAGTGAATTTTTAGATTTCTGTGATTCATATGAGACGATTTTTCGTTGTAATTGGAAGATAAAATATACAAATGATTTGAAAATAAATTATTAAATCTAATATTAAAGATATAATTATTGAATAGGATGGATCATTTGTGATAAGGATTTCCAAGCTGTAAAGACGAGTATTGCATCATGATGGATATGCCATAGTGCATGATAAATGAAGTGTTTAGGGATATCTTCACCCCATGACTATAACATTGCATTTTCTCATGTATAAGTGAAGATATTAGGTGACTAAAATGACTATGGAATGAGAACATTTCAATAATACCTAATTTCAAGTGAAGATTAAAAAACCCAATCTTATGGAGATATTTTATCAGTTTTTAGGTGATATTTGATAATTAAGATTATTGGATAATTAAAGTAAAATAAATATTCATAATTTATTCTTAGAATATATATAGTTAAGTAGGAGAACAAGAAATTGTGAATGAGCATTGAGAATATGATACATTATTACTATTTAACACTCTAAGTATTTAGGATATAAAATACAATTATATTCTATAAATAATATCCTATGATTCAAAGAAGAAGATGAAAAAAAATTAGAGAAACTTTTCCTAAAACCTTTTCTATGATTTCCCAGTATTGTTGAATCTATAGAATAAGAGAAGAAAATGTTCAACGATGTATTCCAACTAGATACCTATTATGATCAAAATTAGAGTTTGATCAAAGATGTATAAGATGATGTGTATTAAATTTAAAACGAATACTATTTGGATATAAAAGACTCTCATTGAGGAAGAAGATAAAATCATTTGACACAATGACATGTAATAGTCCACTATGGATATTTTTAGGTGTTTTTTAGAAGGAAATTTTTTATATTATCAGGATATAATATAAACAAAACTGTAATGAGACCATAAGTAATTATGTGATTATAAAATAATTTAGAGACTAGTAAGGATTTTAAGATGATAAACATAATTATATCCACTTGATTTATGTTGGATATATTTATTTGATACCTGAATCGAGTGAAAGATGATTTGATTCCCCCAATAGAGTTAGACCTTTTAAAAATATAGTGTGATTCTCTCTTGTTTTCTTTATTTCTTTCTATGTGGTAACTATGTGTTGGGTAATCAGAACCATATCTATATATATCTTAACAAATAATAAAGGTTTAAATATTTAGAGGTAGAATTAAAATTGAAAATAATTCTATAAAAAGGAGCACTAAATCAAATCCCCATTCCCGTGAGGGAACAGTCTTATGGGGTTACTTGAAGGTGCATATCGAATATTAGTGTGTAGTAATTCATGAATAATTTGGGCTATCTAATTGATGAAAAGATATGTTACTATAAATATGCATGGAGAATTTTGAAATATTTCTTAAGGTCACAGTTATTATTTGGAAGTATAATGAATGAAACTAGAAGTGATTAATTATTGTTTTGATTTTGTAAAAGTAAAGAAAAAAGTTTTTTTGAATTACGTCGTAGGAGTTAATATACCTAAATCATAGGTTATGATTAACCAATATCATATAAGTTTATAAGGAAGTATGAAAAATAAATTTCAACTATGGTTTATATCACAACATATGATAAAAATATATCACCACTTATGATATATATATTATAAAGAAGTTGTCTAAATCAAAATCCATGATATAAAGAAATTATGTCACACGATTTGTGTTTTATAAGGTGAAAAAGGATATCATAGGGCACAATAGTGTAAGAAAAATAGAATTTTTCCTTATAAATGACAAGAACACTCGATGCAAGCTTCAAAAAGAATCATATAAGGAAACTTCATAATATTTCTATTTCTCTCTATCTCTATTAACTTTTCTATATCCTATATTAATTGTATATAAATATTTAATCTATTTTACACATATATCATTTCAAAAATTTATCCCCTCTATATTCTTGGACTGTGTCTCTCTCATTTTCACCTTTCCTCATCTTGGTATACGAGACTCTATCTATCGATGGATTAGTAAGTTGTGTTATTTTTAGACCATTGGTGGAAGACACCTTATAGTCTCATCTTATTTATGGACATAATAACATTAATGAATGGATCATCCCAAATATTGAGTTGTGATGGACTCCCATCCCAGCATTGAAGTTCGCATGGACTCATATATTTTATTGTGTGTGGTTCTAGGCATAATTTTTATCTGGGTTTAAGGAGTGTAATTTTATATTAGTGGTTTCCTTGAATATATCCTAGGGTATTAAAATTAATATTGGTTAGGGATTTATTTCCATTTTTTCATCCCTATAAAATATTATTCATTATAGTTTTCATTTTGTTTTTGATGATTTGTCCCACAATCATTCTGATGGTGTCAACCACAATTTGTATGTTGGTATTTCGTATGGTGGTTTGGAATAGATATAGGAAGAAGATGGTAGAATACTCCTACTTATAGGTTATTTTTTATTCTTATTCTTCGGTGATGACATAGTATTGGATTTATAGTCTTTTGGGTCAAATTAGGGACTCCGATCGGTTTTTGATTGGTTTCTTTACCAATTTTATTTTTATGTTACTCTATATTTTTAGTGTTTAGGCCGTGGAAATGGATCTTCAACTGGTGTTTAGTATTTTGGCTCATGATTATGTGTGAATTCCTATTTAACACATAAATATGGGTTTTAAAAAAACTAAAAAAGTGGGGTTGATATGGAGTTGTCGACGATTGGTTTATGGGAACAAAGAAAAAGATATCATTGGTCAAAATAATCTCAAGAATATTATCACATATAGTAGTGAGTTATATCATAGTTTATGTAATATATAAGCATAATTATTTATAACTTAACCTATACCTACCACAACCCATCCATATATTGATAAGGAGATTGAGAGTGACACCACAAGACCATCTTCGATTAAATAAGTGTCAATGATTAGCATTGAGGGTTTTGAATGCTCTTAAGAACCCATAAAAATATTGAAGGTATACTTTATTTGTTTTAAAAAATATTAGAGAATTATAAAAAACTCTTAATAATGTTTTTTTGGGAAAATTAGAGTGGTTTGAAAATTATTGAGAATATTTAAATAAGTTCATAGATGATTTGTAAAAGTTAATTAATTTTTAGTTGGAGTTGAAATCTAGAAAATTATTCCATACATAAATGTAAATTTGATTCTCTAAATAATATAAAAGGGTTTTTCTAGATAGTTAATATTATAATATGAATTTTTTTGAATCTCATTTTGTTATTTAAAAGTACTCAAGATGATATAGAATGGTCACTCCCATTGTCTTCTCTATACGTAAGAGTACATCTACGTTGAAGTAGTAAAATATAAAAAGTACTCGAGTAACTGTGATATATAAATATCAATCAATAAATATGAAATGGTTTATAGTACTCTAAGGATAATAGATAAAGTAATATAAAGTTAATGAAGTCAAGAAAATCATTGATATAGACAATGATATGTAAAAGTGAATCAAAAATTCTAGTGCATACATAATGGTTTCAAGTTATTAAAATAAAAATTATAGGATAAAATATATCCATATTGTAATAAATGATATACTTAAGTGTAAATATAATACTCATTATAAGAACACCATGAACAAAAGGTGATAAAAAATAGTCATCCAATGTTTTCAATGAATATGTATGATTCCTCAAGATGATAAGTAAGGGTCACTAGTTAGAAAAATGTGAGATTTCTAGTGATGTGGATTGTAATGATGCTAAGATATTATTCTAGTAAAAAGTACAATGGGATGGAAGTTAATAATTAATTTAGGATAATATTAATGAATAATTAAATGATAATAGACGAATAATACAACTATCTTATCATTTTTTAGATTTTCTAGTGTGAAGATTTGAAAATCCTTAATAGTGATATAAAATTAGATGATTTATTAAGAGACATGTAACCTATGATTAAGTGAAAATTAAATAGAAGATCTAATTCACAATATTATAGGATTTTTATCTATTCAAATATGTAATATATATTCACATTATTCTATGAATATATTAGATAAAAAGAATCATTTAGAGTTTTAGGTGTATTGAGAAAAAATGATGGATTATCCTATTGATTGAAAATCACGTATTAATTATATTCATCATCTGTGTTATAGTAAAAATAATAGGACGATGACCATTTGAAAGGATTTTTATTTAGGAATAAAAAGGAAATGTTTCATTTCTTATATTATGCATACATTTATTATTTTAAATTATGAATAATAAGGCTGATATGAATGTAGTGTTTTGAATTATACTCTAGTAGTCAAAGACCTAGTATTGAGAGGGAAGATATTGCAATGTGATTTGAACATATTTATAAGTACATTGAAGGTATTTTTTAACACATAAGGGTGTAAGTTGAACTATTTAATACTGGAGGGTTATGGAATAATCCTAACAAAACTATTACCATCACAATACAATATTTTAGTCAAGGAGCATACCTTCCCAATGGATTACGAGTGATAGCATCCTACCTATTGTAAGTGATAAATTAAGAAAGATAAATTATCATATTTTTTAACCACTAAAATTGATTAGTGATAAAATTAATTATGTATAATTAATTAATAAAAAAATATGATTAGTTACCCATATTAGGGGTGAAATTTGTAAAAAATAATGTGTTCCTTCAATTTATGTCATTTATGTTGCATAAAAGTGAGAGTGAGATTTAAAGGGAGTGTATCAAGATGTTAACTGGACATATAGTTTTATTTTAAATAATAAATTATGAAGAGGATATAATTGATTCGTCCCCCCTTCTCAGTGATACATCACCATTTACCAGAGTGCTCCAAATGGTTTCAGAGCTTACTAGGGTTCCTATAAAAGATCTAGCCTCGACTAAATAATATATGGGGAATAAAAATTATATGAATGACAGAGTTGTTATTATATTATACTAAAATTATATTCACAGATTAAAGAATAGTATTATTACTTATAATCATTCAATAATCTTTTTTGTTTTATTTTATTCACTACTGGAAATATACCCTACACCAACGGTTTGTAACCGTTGGTATAGGTCCCAAAACCATTGGTATAGGCTATACCAACGGTTTGGAGGACCGTTGGAAAGTAAGCCGTGATAATAGGTCTATACCAACGGTTCGGAAAACCATTGGTATAAGTAATTAGAAAATCTATACCAACGGTTCTCAAAGCCGTTGGTATATGTATTTCAAAAAAGAAAAATCCGGTGGGATTTGATCCCAGGACCTATAGTTTATAATGGAATGACTTAACCACTAACCTAACATGACTTTTGTTAACATAATTTCATAAATATATATATTTATTGTTCTAATTATTTTAAATTTTGATTTATATAAGGTTCTCTGTAGGTAGATTCCAAAAAAATAAAAGGACCTTTCCCAACGGTTTTGCAAAACCGTTGGGAAAGGTCTATTTTTTTGGGTATTCTGGCCGAAGGATGAATTCTGGGCACCCTTTCCCAACGGTTTGCCCAAACCGTTGGGAAAGGTGGTCCAGAATTCAGCCTATCCCAACGGTATGGCCAAACCGTTGGGATAGTCTCACCTTTCCCAAAGGTTTGGAAAAACCGTTGGGAAAGGGTGTCCAGAATTCATCCTTTCCCAACGGTTTGGCCAAACCGTTGGGAAGGGTGGCCAAAAAATGGGCTTTCCCAACGGTTTGGCCAAACTGTTGGGAAATGGTACCTATACCAACGGTTTTTACAAACCGTTGGTATAGAAGCGTTGGGAAAAATCATTTTTCCAGTAGTGATTGTAGTGTATTTTACACCACTTGAGAGATATTATCTCATGATATTTTCTGATGAAAGTAATATAGATTATTTCTTAAAATTGAAAAATAAAATTTTGATATCAAAAATTAAAAATGTGTATACCAAGTTTATGTTACTTATAATTATGAAGGTTATGTGAGATAATATTGATAATACTTTTTAAGGGAACATTAAAGTGAAAGCAGCTAAACTGAAGATAATAAGATAAAAGTTTGAAGATATTTTAATGGATGATGATGAGACTATTTATGAAAACTTCACAAGGTTAAATGAGATTGTCAATAATATTAGGGTTTTTAGATAAACAATGTAATACTCAACCATATTCAATAAAGTGATGAGAAATTTTCCTTACATATTTGATGTAATGATTTCTACCTTAGATGAAAAGGTGTACTAATTTCATGATGAGATAGAAAAATAACTTGTTATCGATGATATGTAGAAATATGACGTATTTAAAAATAAATTCAGGGATAATATGGCTTTAAAAACTATATATATTAAAATGATGGAATATAAAGATGAGTACTCTGATAAATATGAGGATAGTGAAATGATTTGATGTTTATAATAGGATTATTGATCTTATTTAAATGGAAAACAAAAAATGATAGTGTATTTAAAAGTAAAACATCCATTAAATTGTATTAAGTGTGTTTGAAATTGTTAATTTTCAGTTTATTGTCCAAATATTGAAGGTTGAGAGTACAAAGATAATGATCAAGAAGAAAGGCCCCAAATGAATTAATGGGGAATAAGTTATAATAATGCTAAGAAATATATTGATATTAAGGAAATTTTTTAAAGTAGACAAACAAGAGGGACAGAGGGAAAATAAAATTTAGTATGCTACTTTCAAATTAGTCAATAAAAATAGTATGTTAGTAATTTTTTTTCAAAATATATGTCTCATGCTGAGAAGCATTAATAAAAATAAAGTAGTGAAAAAAAGGTGAAGAAACCTGCCATGAGAATATGCTAAAAGATAACAATGAAGCATGTTTTGATCAAAAAACCCAAAAAAGAGGGAAATAAAATTCGTAATGAATGAATTTATAAAGTAAAACAAATTTCAAGATGAATTTTACAAGAGTGATAGTGAATAAATTAAGTATATAAATCTTGTCAATGTGAAATTTTCTGAATAAGAAAAAACATTGAAGGAGTTTGAAAAGGGATTTTTTGAAAAGGAAGTAAAATTAAATATGACGCAACCCTGGTGTACTAAATCTAAAATTAGAATAGCTAGAATGATAGATGACTATAAAAATATTTTTTAAAAATGTCTGTGATATCAAAAAATATAGATAATTTTTATGAAACACCAAAGGTAAAATCTGGACCTTTGAATCATAATAATACTAAATACAACTTTTAATTGTGGAAGATATAAAGGAAGATATGGGAAATATGGGATTTTCAAAAATCATGATAATACCACTTATATACCAAGAATTGTTTGAGGAATATTGAGAAGGGAAGTTTCGTGGAATATCATATTTTGTAGGAAACTATTTGTGTTGTGATGTCTTTGGGAATAAATCTTCTTTTTTTCTGGTATAACATTCCATTTACATGGAATCAAATATATAAATAATTGAGGGAGATATATCTAAATAAAATGAGAAACAATTCTAAATAATGGAAGCTATGAAAAAATAGTCATGATCGATTAGTAAGAAAAAAATTGATTTCATGGATTAAATATATGGAATATGTGAGAAATATGGTTATTATACTGATTAATTTATGAGTTTTGTTTCACATAAAAACTCTAAAGGTTGTTGGATATATTAAGGCTCAATTTAGAGATAGAACTGAAAAGTTACATCTTATTATTGTTGATCATTATCATGAAAGAGAAGAATGCCATTGATATTTGATAATGGTTTTTTATGTCATATTATAGGTAAAAAATATAGGAGAAAATTGAATGTCATGATGGAGGTTCAATTACATTGGGTAATGGAATTTCCCTAAAGAGTATAGAAATTGGTATTACTGAGATTGAAGCTCAAAAGCTAAAATCTAGAGATATTTTATTTGTTTTTTGGATTTAAGAACAAATTATTAGGTATATGATAACTTTATTAATAATATAATATATCTATTTTTATAAGGAACTCTTGTTTTATCATAACCATAAATAATGGAATAATTATCCATAAGGATGAAATAAAAAGTAGAAAAATATTTAAAATTGGTGATATAAATAATTCATGTTATTTGAGTGAAAAAAGAAGAAAATAAACTTTGAACTGAAATAACATCCCATATTTGTAAAACGTTTTTGTGTAAAATCATAAAATAAAATATGCTTAGATACCTTCCCCACCTTATTAGAGATAAAGTTATTAATTGTGAAAATTTTCAAGAGGAAGATGATAATGGGAAAACTCAAAAGAGTAGAAACTAAATCCACTTAACCACTTGAGTTAATATATTCATATTTATGCCCAACAATGAGAAATAAATTCACTATAGGTGATCTATACTTCCCAATATTTATTGATAACTTTTCAAGAATGACTAATTTTATGTCTAGGAAGAAAAAGTGAGAGGTAGTTGAGATGTACTATATTTTCTAAAGGGGAGTTGAGAAATTGTCTATATTTAAAAGAGGATAATTGAAAATGGAAGTGATTTCAAGGAAAATAAATTTTAATCATACCTTGATAATCATGGTATTAAACAGCAATATATATATATCCTTATATGCCTCAATAAACTTTTTTTGCAGAAAGGATGAATGGAAGTTTGGTTGAAATGTGAAGAACTATGCTAAAAAAGTTCAAATACTCAAAATTATTCTAGATATAAGCTATATGTACAAAAATGAAAATTGAAAATAGACTCTTTCTAAGTCCCAAATACAATGACTTATTATTAGATGTGGTATAAGATGAAACCCACTATGAACTACTTCATAGTTTTTTGAATTCCTTGTTTGAGGAAGAATAGAAATTCAAACATGGTAAAGACTAATGAAAAATCTAAATAATTTATTTTTCTAGGATAATTATCCATTGAGATATGCTATAAGTATAGGAACAACGTGCTTTATAATATATTTTTTATGGGACTATTATATAAAATAAAAGCAATTTTCATGAGGCAAATGAAGAATTTTTTGTAAATTAAAATGTATACTTCATGCAGATTTTTGAGAAAATCAGTGAAGAACAAGTTATAAATAAATCAAATAGTAATCATATTGATCCATATAAGACTAATTATGAATCAATTGTTGATAAATATGAGAAAATGAATCATCAGAGGCTAAAAAATCATGTTTATATTGTTAATAGAATTGAAAATTATAATGCAATGGTCAAATCTTGCAGAATATTGAGATTAAATAATCTAACTATTTTATCATATGTTGAGACAAAAATAGTTTATGAGCCTATTGAGTAAAAATAATGGATAGTCATAATGTATGAATAATTAGATCAAATTGATAATAATTTCACTTGGGATATTGTCCCATGACTAAAATAGAGTTATTTCATTTGTACCATGTGAAACTTTAGAATCATGGTTAATGATTTGGATAAATTCCCAGAAAACAATTCCATAATAGTTTTAAAGGGATACTACCTAACTGATTTCATGTGAATAATTTTTCATAGTTTTCTGGTAACCCAATTTTTAATAAAAAATATAAAAATATAAATTCAATATAACAGTAAAACGATTCCATTTTTTTAAATTATAAGCATACTATATCCTTTTTAGGTTCCAATCAATAGTGTATTTCTTCCACTCAAGGTCCTTTTTTATAATGTCTTTAATAAATGTGTTCATATGACCCCATATCTTGATATAATCCTCCATTTATATCTTCCCTTAATTTTAAGGGAATATTAATATATAATTTTGATTTTCATTCAATTCCCCATTTTATTTATTACTTGTATTTTCTATGTTCAGTTCAAACATCATGTGATAGACTTATTCTGAGGATTTAACATTTCATTTCTCTTCCACATTATTCTATTTTGAATGAAAAAGTAATTCAATAGTTTTTGTGAGGCATATCACATTCGAACTCTCTATGTCCCCTCTATTCTCTAATTGAGTTAGGAAACTCGAAAATCCATTTGAATCCATGGATACCTTATCCCAAATATGGAGTTCTATAGAACCATATTGATTGAGAGTTAGATCATGAAACTAAGAAGATATTGGATCTAATCCGATGGGATCATAAACCTTCTCATGTATCTTATAAGAGGTATGATATGTTCCTTTAGTATTTCCAACCGTATTTTCTTATCTGGTCGACATGGGTCTTGGAAGCTTAGAGTAGTCTTTATATTGTCTCACATTCATCCCTCTTTTCATCGGGTATTGTTCTAAGTATATACCACATTTATTTCATTCCTTCATTCCTAAGTATTATATTTCATTAGATCGAGACCCATTTTCAAACATAGATATGGGTTTGTACTCTATTTGTTCATAATTTATAGGGTCACTTTAGATTATGGACACCCAAAATAAGAGATCATTCTTATTCCATGCTTTGGGGGAGGTGGATCATAGTTTTATATTTTTCTTCTCAGGTTTTTTTTACATTTTGTGCCATAATCTGTACCCTTCTAATCCTTAATCTATTGTGTGAACCAAATTTTTAATTTGGCTTTAGGAGAATTCCCTGCCATTTAAGGCTCGTTCTGTGTCAAAGTAAAACCAATAGGCTTCCCAAGAATGTAGGTAGAATAAATCATTCCTATTAGACTTGGATCAATACCATTATCCAAAGCATGTCGAATGACTTTCATTGAACCCAGAAAAACTTCAGACTCAATATAATATGGATATGATTTCCCCATCAACTGATTCTTCCTATTAGATGCCACTCTATTCTTCTTAAGTATAGGAGAGACCCAATCCAAAATTCTCTCATAGGTTATATAATACACAGTTCTCTTCACCTGCACTATAATATTAAATCTTTTCCTCCACATCATTCTCCTCTTTTTAATGCCATTTATCACCCTTCTTCTATGCACCATCAAAAAAAATAAATGGATGTTTCTTAATATCAAAAGATATACGTTCATATTATCTTCAACCCAATATATCCAACATTTACTATTCATTAAATTAGGTTTTTGAACAAATTACTTCATTATAAAACATCGATGGTTACTCAAAATTACTTTGATATTAATATCCCACAAAAATATTTAGGCTATGTTCAATCATATTTGCTTCCATTGTCTTCAATATCCTTTCACCGCATTGGACTGACAATGTCAAACTCCATAAAAGTATCACCATCTTCTATAGTCCTATTAAATACTTCTTTACCATCTTTTGATGAATAATTTTTATTTCTTCCAAGCTCATGTGTTATTTAATTTTAGATATCAATGATTGGTTATTATCCCCTTGTTTGTTATACTAAATTCAATGTCTATAAATTTATATGAAACTTAGTTTTAGGATCTAACATGGATCATTTGACATTAAAAATATTTACACCAAGGGATAAATATTTTCTTACACAACACATAGTTCACTAGAAATTTCTTATGAAAAGATATTTTTGAATGCAATTTTGTATGAAGGAGGGAAAATTATTCTAACCGGAATCCACTAAAAACATTATGTAAGTGACTAGGACCTAAAAATTAATCTTTCATATTAATTATTATTTCATATATGGATACTTCTTTCAAATCAATTAAATTTATTTTTTTAATGATTTATTTGAGTTTTTTGGTTTGGATTATATATACGGTGTTTCAAAATTGAATTAGCTTTGGATGACGCCAAATTATTTATTAGGGTTATTTTACCAATCCTTATACAATATCTTTTATTTATTATATACTTATTTTTTATGATTTACTTGTTTCTGATAATATATTTAGATATATATCTGTTTGAATCAAGCTATTTTAAGAGAATTTATTTTTCTCCTTTGTGGATGTTCAAAATTGAGCTGTTTGTGGGGATTATCTTTTGTCTAGAATTCATCTTAACTTTAATAGGTATTTTTTAAGATATGTATAATTATTGTTTTCATTTTTTATAATTTTTTTCTATTTTTTCACATTTTCAATTTGGGGAATCTTTAATAAATTAATGGTAATTTTTTTAATTTACCTATATTTTTTTTACATTTTCAGAACTAATAAATTTAGTTTTATTTTATTATTGTGAGTAGATATCAATTATAGATATTTTTATACATTAAATATTAGTTCATTTTATTCCTTTTATAAAATTAATTTCTTAATAAAATTGGATACATTGATCCTGCAAAGTGGGTTGAATCCATTTAAGATGGATCTTATTAAATAATTATAATCCACATTTGAAAAACCCTTCTTTAATGACTTCTTTTTTAGTGATTTAATTAAATTATTAACATTTTTTTCTTAATTTAGTGCATAACTTTGTTGGAAAATCTCATACCGATGAAACCAAAATTTGGTTTCTTAGATTGTTAAAATATTTTCAATTTCAATTGAAAACATATTTCATAATTTTTTTAATAATATATATTTGAATTGATTTTTACCCTATAAAAATCACTCCCAATGAAATTTATAGAAACAATTCACAATTAATTTATAAATTTTTGTGGACACTATTGTGGTATAATTACATTTCTCATCAATTCTTCACCAGGAAGAAGAATATATATGAACTTTTCCAATCCCAATTAATGTAACTAGATAATTTTACATATTTATAATCCTATAATTCTTCAATATTAATATATTTATTTCTAAAAAAACATGTATTAGTTATTTGAAAGTAATTTTAGATCTTATAAACACATTACTTTTCTCATAAATGTTTTTTAATGCATATTTCTTTTTTTCCCTGCCTAAAAAAATTGCATCATTATTATCTCACATAATTATTAACCATTAAGACACTTGAATTTCCTAAAAAAAATATCCATAGAATTTTGATCAATATTTTAGTCTGGTTACATTCCTTATCAATTATTAACTGGGAATAAAAATATTTATTTAATTATTCATATCACAGTTATTGTATTTTGGTCATTTTACACATTAATAATGATATATTTCTTCACAATTCATTTATTTGTTTCTAAAATGATGTGAATCAGTTTTTCTAAAGTGATTTTAGTAATTCTAAACTAATTAATTTTCTAATCATTTCCTTTTTCCCGAATACATCATTTTCCACTTATCATCAATTTTTTTAGTAGTGTTCACTGGAATTTTACCCTTTAAACAACTTGTTCTATCATGAAATGACATGTATGAAATAATTGATAAATAGAAATGAAAGAAAAAAAGATAAAACATGGAGAAAAATGAAATTTCTTATCGTATTATATCCGGGAATGAAAATATTGATATTTAATGCTAAAATACATGAAATTATGTTTTATGAAGAAAAATGTTTTGATCTATTTTAATGATAAAAGGTCGATATTTTATGATAAAATTGAAAAATATTTTGATGAGAATGTAACAATTTTACTCAAACAAGGTGATATTTCATGGTAATTGTACCACCAATTTTTAACTTAACATTGTTAATCCAATATCCATCATTATTTTCATTGTAATTTTAGTGGTGATTTTCGAATTTAATGCAGGTAGATGATTTGTTTTCTATGCCTAAAATATTTCAAAATCTATCACTAAGAATGAAGACAAAACATATTTGAAAAACAAATATTCATCAAAATTTCAGCTCATATTTTCATCCTTTTGACTTTCTACCATTTAACAATATTATTAATATGTAGATATGTTTTTTATATATTTTTGGATTGTGGTTCAAAGTTACTAAAATTACCTAATGTTTGTATATCTATCGAAATTATGAATAAAAATACCAACTAGTAGAATAACCTTTTGAAATTTATGTATATTTCTAAATTCAATTCTAATGTATATTTGTTGATATTTTTGTTTTGAATGAAAAATTATATATTATAACCTATCATTATAAAAATTTCATCAATCTGATTATAATATAATTAAAAATATAGAACACATGTCTTTCTATTTCAATGCATATTTCAATAAAGAATAATTATAATGGATCTTATCTATTTATTATAATAGAGATACCACTTATTCAAGTTTCAAAATAATTAATTTTTTATTTTCATAACAAATATGTGACATTTTTTTAATTCTTTTGATTTATTGAAATATTCAATAACATTGTTCACTCAAAATATTTTTTTATAGATTATATATTTTTTTAATTATTAATTCCTAAGAATCACAGATTGTTACAATGAATACCATAATATATAGACAGATTAACCTACCAAATTCAAAACATTTTATATTATTTGATTTTCTAGTATATGAAAGGTGAAATTTTCCCTACTTCATTTCACCTAATATCATTTATGAAAATTTCAATGTTCTACTCAAATTAAACATTTAACATCCATTTTATCTTGAAATTGATCTCATTTAAATTTGTTGTTTTGGGTGGGTAATAACTTAAATATATAAAAATCTTAATTTTTAATTTTTTCTTATCCAATTGTATTCACTAAATAACTTAAATTAACTAATAAAATCATAGGTGTATGTATAACATCTTTATTTTAAATTATGATTTATATTTTACTCAATATAATCATTTATATATTTTCAGTTTTATTTTTTTTCTTTTCATGTGATGTTATGTTAATAATTTTTAATCTATTACTCAATAAAATTTAATTAGATACTTATTTTTATTATGCTTTCAGTATAGGTTATGTGTTGGTTTCGATTATCATGACCTATTTTTTCTCTAATTACAATAGAATAACATATTTTTTTGAATTCCATGTGAGTTTTATTTGAAATCTCATTTAAATACATTTAATTTTATCATGAAATTAATATCTTGTTCCGTAATATCTAATTTTATGTTCCACGACCATAGAACATAATATAAACCAATTTACTTACATACCTGAATTTATTTGAAAATTTTGACTATATTTAATGCCTTACGAACCAAAATAATATGAATTTTAAATGATGCATTCTGTTTTTTACCTATACATTATTTTTTTCTTAATCAAATCTGGGGTTTGAATACATTTCAACCCAACTATTAAAAAATATTCATCCTCATTTTATTTATTTTAAATTTCTAATAAGTATTATATTTCAACATTATACAATACTAGGTAATAGGAATTGATTTTATTCATTATTATTAATTTCTTTAGATTATCAAGTAATTCACATATTGTATCATGAAATTTACCAATTATGTTATGAAATCACCTCTTATGTTGTCATTATCATGCATTTTCAATCATGTTACTACATTGTGAAATATATTTTTAAACATCAAAACTAAGGAACACATATTCACTATCATTAGTTATCAATGGTCACTCATTCTATTATATATAATATTTTTTATAATATAGAAATATATGTATATATATATATATATTATCTGATGCATTATATTCTTAAAATATCTTCTAAACATTGATAAGTGATTATCAGTTGTAATAATAACAATAATTTAGTTTAATGAAATTATATATTAGATTTTTACTTTAATTTCATATATTTTGATTCTTAATTTCTATTTTATTGAATGATGTTTAAGTTTCTAATATAATAAGAAATCAAATATTTAATTATATCAACATTTTAATGTTATCTAATAATTATAACCCAAATTTAGGTTTCATATATCTCTAAATTAGAAGTTAGAAAATAATAAAAACCCTTTCATTTTAATTTTCATGGGGATCGATGATTTTAAAAGGGATTTTAGAGGTGTCTAGGTTTTGGGAAAAGGATCTAGCCTTTCATAAAGCCACCTAGATATTGTAGTGGGTGTGGTTTTTGACGTTTGTTTAGCACCCCAAACATTTTATGGTATGTTTCTCTAAAATACATTCAAGTCATAGCCTATATTTCATAAAGCACTGAGTTTCTTTAAAACAACACTTGGTTTTTTTGAAGATACTCATAGCCTAGACATTGAACTTAAAATTTCCAATTTTGTGTTATGAATTTTGAAAATCTGACATACACAGTTGGGTTCAGGATGATATTTAGAGTGTGATAGAATTAACTTAATTTTTAGTGAATATTAACCTACCCTTTTGAATAGTAACATACCCTTATGAATAGTAACCTACGCTTATGAATTGTAATATGACTTTTATGAATGATATCCATACACATGAATATAAAAACATTATTCACATTAAAAATGAAGCTGCATATTTTAAGTGTTTATATTTTTCAATTAAATATTGTTTGAAATACTTGATTTTTTTGTGAATAGTAAAATATATTAATTTACTGTATAAATACATTATAAGTTAAATTGACTATTCCTAGCATCATGGGTGATGTAAGCACCCAAATACCTAACTCAGATGATCTTATTACTAATCTATTTCAAGTAATACTCTCTATTTCTTGTCTTGAGAAGAAATAATAAATTAATGATTATAATATTATGAAAACTCTTCTCCCCTGCAATATATAAACCATCACTCACCCCCTCTTCCTCCGACACCACTCAAGCTTCAAAACTTACCTAAATTCTTCTCAAATAGATCCCTAACCTCCTCCCCCACCACCAATACCTACTGGTCTCATTAAAAGGCCAAAATCAATGTCCTTAAGAAGTTTCTCAAAGAGGAGTACTCAAGTGGTGAACCTCTCTACCTTTTTCTTTCAATTCCTTTTACAAGTTCCATTATTTTGTTCTCTCTTCTCACCTAACCTCATCAAAATGACATGATAATTCTAGTATGATACATGTACTGGATTTTCATTATGTTAATGGAATATTTCACCATAATCTCTTTTTTTTCCTTTCCTTTTGTACTATAAATGGAAACACTTTCCGAGATGTGTTAATTTATCACACTCAAGGAAGATGGGTTTTTAATTTGCATTAATATCTTCAATACTGGCCATACAACCTTTTCAATTATTGAAACAGATAATAATATATTTATTTTATATTTTTTAATTTTATTGAAACCTTACGCACTCATAATATGAAATAATAATACAAAAAAAGTTCATTTTTCACAAACCGCCAAGCCAAATCCAAGCATTTATCATTAACTCATCGAATGAGTCATCCTCATGGTATATAACCAGAATCATTATAAGGTCATTTATATTTATTTAATTTAATTAATATTATATATTAAAAATTCTTTATATTTAACCACATGTCAAATGAACTTTCATTAATGAATACAAGTAAAAAAATCATGAACACCAAGGAAGAAAGTGCTTCCAAAACAATAAAATTGAATCTCTTATGAACCATCAAAAATGTCATGAATGAACCTAATAAGGTTATACCGTTTCAATTAAATGTTTATGAGGTTATGTAATTATTAATTAATGAAGCTAAAATTTATTATTCAGGTCATTAAGAACAATCAAGAACACCTTCAAGAATAAGTTAAGGGATTGATTAATTCAGTTTTCATTCTTTGAGTTAATCATATATTTCATTGGTTACATAGTCACAAGAATATGTGTGAAGGACCTATGATTGTTTTATATGGTATATTCACTTTTATTTGGTGGATTTTTATTTTTCACACATAAATATTTCATGGATTTATCATCACTATAAGGAAACAATCTTTGTAAGGGATATCTTAACTCAATTTCCATTCGTTGAGTTAAACATCAATGTCATTGGTTTTATATTTTCCTAGAATATGTGTGAATGAACTATTATTTTTTTATTCTATATATCCACTTTTATTTTTTGGGTTTGTGTTTTTCACACATAAATATTTCTTTGATTTGTCCTCAATCAAATGATAAGTTCTTGGTAAGGGATCCTCTCTCTCACTTTTGTTCAAGAATCTCCCCTATGTTGTGCTCTTTTATTTTTAATACCTAATGACGGGGTATGTTTTTGAACCTACCCCATACTGCCCTTATGATATAAAAATAATGGGATACCAATTTACGTCTCATTAATCCCTTGCTAGAACACTCGTTACCATGCCGAAATGATTTTAAGGGGTTTTCTCATCTCACTTTCAATTATGTTGGATTTCCATTGTTCACCTCTGATTTATTATATGTGGTATATGTGTACTTCAATTTGATATATATTATCATAATTATCTTTATATTGATGGTATTTTTTGATTCATTTTGTGGTTATTAACTTTTGGTCATATGACTCAATTGATTAAAAATTGGTAACAAGCTTTGTCTCAATTTTCACTTCATTGTGACTTGCTTAGTATTGTGAACCTACTATTTCTTATGTGGTGTACCTACAGACCTTTTGAAATCACTTTTAAATTGAAATTATATTCCATTTAAATTTCCATATTATCATATCATGGATATGATTATTGTCTAAGCAGTATACCATTTTACATATGGTATTTATTTTGAATTTTTTTGACTGTGGAAATATTGATGGATCTATATCCTCTATTCTATACAGATTATGTAAAGGTGTATTGATCTTGTGTTGAATCTATGTATAAAGAATGATTTGGACATGCAGCAGTGGGTGGGGACCTCTAGATCCCCTCGATGCATTAGTAGGTCTCATGAGACAGATTTGTTGGTGACAAACCCTTCGAGTTTGCTTAGAAAATAAGACGGGTTTCAACCCACCGAACTAAACCGTTTTTATGGTATTATAGTATCATTTCCTAGATTCATGAATTCCAATTAATAATTATTATTTTTATTCTTTATAAGTTATTACTATTCATGAGGTTTTCACTATGTCAAAATCTATGGATGTTGTTTCATTCTCAATTTATTAATGGTGTGAGTTTTTCATTAATTCAAGACAACTAAACTGATCGTTCCTTTGTGATTTTCACTTTTTCTAACCATGTCAGTGTACTTAGTAATGCGCAGACTTCTGTCTAGAGGGGTTGGGGTGTTACAGTTGGTATTAGAGGAAGTTTAGTAGAAAACTTGGAAACTATATTAGAAAACGTATATTATGGAACTTATCCCTAAGGTAGCATTTGAGAAAAAATGTACCAGAACATCCTGGTATTTTGGTAAGGAAAATGTTATGTGAATCTTTCAATAATTACATATCTGTCTGGATACGAGCAGGTAGAGGTGACTCTGGCACATATGTACCAAGGAGTGAAAGCTCCATCAAGGAGTTTCTGGCTTGACTTGGGGTATCCTGGTACATGAAAATGGGACTTGCTGCACTCTTGGTTATGACACTCTCGTGGGATATTCTTAGGATAATTCATATTTTCTTTACAAGCCATTATAAAGGATTGAAATGTAAATTATTCCTCAAAGAAACCACTTTTCTGATTATGGGATTAGACTTGTGTAGGATCTCAATTTATGCTATGTATTTTGTTAAGTTAATATTATACGTTATGATTCATACCCTAATCTAGTGTGTGCCATTATTTAGAAATGGAGTCTAATGGAAGAAGGTGAATCAATACTCGTGGGAAATGTAGGGATCTTCCCCCTGATCAAGTCAACATAGACAATGTCGGAGTTGATCAGATCATGACTATATTGGGACAACTTACTCAAGTTGTGATGAATAACCATTCCACACCTATGTTGGATCGTTTCATGTAGACAAAGCCGCCATATTTCAGTAAGACTACTAATCTAGTGGTTGCTGAGAAATAGATCAAGTCCCTTGAAAAGATATTCATGTCATTAAGAAGTAATGATAATGAAAAGGTAGTATCAAAAGTATATTGTCTCAAGGGAAATTCTTATCAATGGTGGTCCTTGATTCAGAATACCACATGGGAAGAAAAAATAAATGATTTGGAATGGAGGACTTTTTAGGAAATATTCTACGAAAAATATTTTCCTCATGAAAAAAAACCTAAATGAAGAAAAAATTCATTGTCTTAAATAAAAAGGAATAAGATAGTATTGCAGAGTATGAGGCTACCTTCACAAGGCTATCCAGGTATGCCGTAGATTACATACGTGACTCAGCAGACAAGATTTATAAATTCTATGAAGGTCTTAAGCCAAGTCTTCGAATGGCACTGGTTTCTCAAACATTTTTATCATCTAGTGAAATTGTATCAAGTGTGATAAAAATAGAGAAGGAATTTTATAGATCAAATTTTTTCAAGGGAAATCAAGATAAAAAGTGGAACTCTAATAACAAAGGGAAAAGTGATGCACTATAAAAGAACAAGGGAATGAAGAAATTACCATTATGCGATAATTGTGGAAATAATCATCTTAGAAAATGCTTGAAAGGCATGTGAGTCTGCTATAAGTGTGGAGAAAAGGGTCATCTATCTAATTAATGCAAGGAGAAGAAACAATTTGACGTTGTTAAATGCTAAAATTGAAGAGAGATGGGAAACTATGCAAATGAGTGTCCTAAGCAGCAAGGAAACATGCCTCACAAAAGGATAAGAGAAAAGGTAGAGATTATGCGATTACAACTGCAGAAGTTAAAGTTCTTAATGATTTGGTGGTAGGTACATTAATTGTTTCCTCAAACTTAGCTAACACTTTATTTTATTCTATATCACCACATTCATTTATTTCTTCCTAGTTTTTAAAAAAAATTATACATGTCCAATTTGATTCAATAAAGGAGTCATCAGTCAAAACTCCTAGGTGATTCATCATTGCAACAAAGTCATATCAACTAGCCCCCCTTGTGACACATAAATTTGATTTAGTTTCTAACCTTATCATCATACCAATGGCTGAATTAGATATTATTATCAGTATGGATTGGTTTTCAAACTATTATTTGATGATTTATTGTAAGAAAAAGAAAGTTACACTTTTTGAAAATAGTGTAGGATCCCTTATCTTTAGAGGAAAAACCTCACCACCTAATTCTTATCTAGACCCACCCCCAATAGACCTAATAAATGCAGTACTTGGATAGGTAGATAAAACAATATCAATGGGAAAGGAAATAAATCTTCAATTTTAATATGTGCATATAGTGCAAGAATACATTGACGTATTTCCAGAGTAATTATATGGAAATCCTTCAGAGCAGGAAGTTGAGTTATTTATTGATTTAAATCTTGGTGCAAGATCTATATCAAAGACTCCCTATAGAATAGCCATTGAGGAATTAGTGGATCTAAAGAAACAACTAGAGGATTTGAGTAAAGAATGATTTATTCGACCTAGTGTATCTCAATGTGGAGCCCATGTCCCCTTTGTTAAGAATAAAGGTGGATCCATGAGGCTACGAATTAATTATGGGGAAATGAATGCTATTACAATAAAGAATAAGTATCCTCTACCATAATTGATGATTTATTTAATCAAATTCATGGAGCACTATACTTTTCAAAGAATGAACTTCGATCTGGATATCATTAGCTACATGGGAGGAAGGAAGATATTCCAAAGAAAAAATTTTGAACCAGGTATGGCATTATGAGTTTATAGTGATTCATTTTCTACTAAATAATGCACCCTCTATTTTCACAGATTTAATGAATAGAGTTTTCAAGGAATATCTTGATTACTTTTTTGTGGTATTCATCGATGATACCCTGGTATACTCAAAAATCTATGAAGACCAAGAGAATGAATTGTAGATTATTATGAAAACTCTTAGAAGAAATTAATTATATTTTAAGTTTAACAATTGTAAATTATGGATCCAATCAGTTTCTTTTCTTGGCCATATTTTCTCTCTATATTAAATATTAGTTGATCCTATGAAGACAAAGACAATACAAGAATGACCCATTCCAACAAACATAACTGTGGTATGCAGTTTTATTGGCTTAGCAGGTTACTATCAGCTTTTTGTTCAAAATTTCACTCAACTAACTAACCCGCTAACCAAGATCACACATAAAGGGGTTAAGTTTGTATAGATGAAATAATATACTACATTCTTTGAATAATTGAAAAGAAGATGGGTCGATGCTCTAATTTTGACTCTTACATCTAGAATAGAGGGATTTGTGATATACAATGATGCGTTAAAGAACAAAATGGGTTGCGTCCATATGAAAAATGATAAAGTTATAGCTTATGAATCAAGATAGTTGTAGAATCCTGAGAAAAATTATCCAACTCATGATCTTGAGTTACTAGCTGTAATCTTATCTTTGAAAATTTGGAGACATTATCTCTACAGAGAAAGATGTGAGACTTATACAAACCACAAGGGTTTGAAATATATTTTCACAAAAAAAAGAACTCAAAATGAGGCAAAGGAGATGGATAAAGTTACTCAAAGATTACGATTGTTTAATACACTACAACCCATGAAAGGTAAATAAGGTGGCAGATGCATTAAGCATAAAATATCATAGACTCCTAATCCAAATGGGGATTGAAAGAGATACTATATTCATGGATATATGGAAGATGGATATTGGATTTTTTTTGAAAGGGGAAACATCTTTCCTCTTTCAAATAATTACTAAAACATATTTATTAGATAAGATAAAAATCCCTCAATCTGATGATGAGAATCTGCACAAGAAAATAAATGTTGTCATGGATGGGAGATTGGAAGACTTCATTTATGAAGAAGGAGTTATGAAATTTTGGAAGAGGTTATGCATTCCATCAGTACCTGGCCTAAAAAGGGAACTATTAGATGATGCTCATAGATCAAATTTCAATAGACACCCGATTAACACAAAGATGTATAGATATCTGAGGGAATATTTTTGGTGGGATAACATGAAGCATAAAATTGCAGACTACATTTCATTGTGTCTAATTTTTCAATAAGTGAAGGAAAATAGACAACATCCTAGAGGATTGTTGCAACCTCTTCCTATTCCTATGTGGAAGAGGGGTAATATTACGATGGTTTTTGTCACTGGACTACCAAGGACACCTAGAAGGAATGATTCAATATGGATAATTTTTGATCGACTCACAAAATCAGCACATTTCATTCCAATAAGAGAGGATTTACCACTTGAGAAAATGGAAGGACTTTATATTAATGAAGTTGTAAGACTTGATGGTGCTCCTCTATCGATTTTGTCTGATCGAGATCCCCAGTTTACATCCAAATTCTAGAAAATCATCTAGAAGGCTTTGAATACTGAGCTTCGTATGAGTACGACTTATCACCCCCAAACCGACAGATAGTCTGATAGGACTATTCAAACTCTGGAAGACATGCTGAGATCATGCACTCTTTACTTCCAGTGTATATGGGATCAATAATTTCCACTTCTGGAATTGTCCTACAACAATAGTTTCCATTCCTATATTCAAACGGCTCTATATGAAGAATTATATGGAAATATATGTCGAACTCCATCTTGTTGGGATGAATTTAGTGAGAGGAAACTTATAGGCCTAGAACTTATTGAAGAGACCACGACAAAGGTGAAGAAAATACAAGCCTATTTTAAATCATCCCAAAGTAGGCAGAAGAGTTATGGTGACAATTGGAGAAAGTTTTTGGAATTTCAAGTGGGAGATCATGTCTTTCTGAAAGTATCTCTGTGAAAGGGTTTCTTTAGGTTCCTTAAGAAAGGGAAATTGAGCCCCAGGTACATTAGAACATTTGGATCTCTAGAAAGAATCATATCTATATCTTACTGTTAAGAAATGCCTCCAAGTCTCTCCAATGTTCATGATGTGTTCTATGTGTCATTGTTGAAGAAATACATGTCAGACCCAAGACATGTACTCACCTATGAATAAATAGAATTAGAACATGATTTTTCATAATGTGAAGTGTAAAGACCCGTAAAATTCAAGTAAATTTTTTTCTTAATTTTCTTTGGGATTTTAAAAGAACGCAGTCTCAAACAGCACTAGATTCCGAGGCCCGGTGTGCCCGGAATCATTTTCCGAAGTTTGGCTCGGGTACGTTCAGTGAACGAACGAGCGGGTTTTTTTTCTAACTTTTGAACCGGTGCTCGGAATAGAATTCCGAGGGCACCGCTGGAATCACATCGCTAGTATTTGCTTAGAAACGCCTATTCTGGAGTTGCGTTTTCTCGGGTGTGGTTTTCAATTTTTGGGCTTAAAGTTAAGAAATAAAATAATGTGGTACAACAACTTTATTTTATTTCACTTAAAGCTGCTTAAAAGCCACTTAAAGCTTCTCAAGATGAGTTGAAGCGGATAGGGTGGAAACCAAAAATATCCTACCCTCTTGGTATGATATTTGTGAGGTGGGGCCCGCATGAGCCCCATAGTTTCTTTTCCGCTAAGTAACGCACCCGCGAAAACCCCTATTAATTGAAAGTCAACTGGGGCGTTTCTTAATCTATTAAACGCACCTTTATTTGGGCGGTTTTATTCGTTGAATTAATTCTATGAATTAATGAGTCGTTACTTAACTTATCTTTTTTTCACTGGTTGGAACGTTAATAAAATAAGACCAACATTCTTCTTCTTGTGTGTTGTTCGTTGAGAGGATTTTGACAGAACATAAAGTCCTTCATCCTCCTTCACGAAGAATGCGAAGAACGCGAAGAACACGAAGAACTCCGGCCTCCAACGAAGGGCGATGAAGAACGCTGAGCCCTCGGAGAACAATGACGTGACACCATGTACAGCGACGCTGATGATTCTTCTCCTACGACGTTCTTCTGCGACGTTCCTTCATACGCGACAAATCTTCGATCATCCATTGAGGTGAGAGATTACGGACCTTTTAATTCATTGTGGTTTATAACAACAACATGGATTTAATTGTTATAATTAAATCTGTATGTTCTTGATCCTCTGAGTTCATCGACGGAACGCCGTATACCACGACGGCGCAACACCCTTCCACGACAGGATGATCAATTCCACGAAGAACGCACGTTTGACGACTTAGATGAGGTAGGGGTTTGATTCTTAAAAATCTTTGTGATTTATACCCACGACGTTTGTTAAACTTTTGTTGTGTAATATTTCTTTTAAAACCGCTAACGCGGTGGGTTCCGACTAACGAAAAAGTCTGAACCCACCAAACTTTTTCGTTCTTGGTGCGCGAAACGGAGGACGATGACAAACGGGGCCGAAAAGGCGATTTGAGGGCCTGCCAGTGAAGAATGGGACTTGGGAGGAGCTTCGGTGCATGCGGAAGTGGAATCAGACCACCAGAGCAACTTCGGTGGCCCACAGAACCCACCGGCGGCGCCGGCAGCCGGAGGCGGCGGCGCCCCGGCGCGCCTCCAGATGGAGCAGCCGCGGCTGAAGCTGTGGCGGTGGCGGCGGACCAGACCCACGACCGCGCGGGTCCGGTGATACACGGGACGCAGCAAAGCCGCATCCGTTGACCCAGCATGGCCCCACGTGGGGCCGCGACGCTTCATCCCGCGAGGGCCAGCACCCCGCAGTTCCTCCGCTTGGCCGGCTCGGCCGAGCCGAGCTGGGCCCGTTCGCACCAAACCGTGTCAGACCTGTACCCGGGTCGGGTCGACCTGGTTCGGGCCGACCCAGGGGGGTTGGGCCGGCTCGGTCCGGGCCCAGACCCCCCCTTTCCGGACTCTTTTCGGTCTTTCGCTCATAACCTGAGCTACGAGCCTCCGAATGACGATCCGTCAGTGGTGATGCGATCCTTGGATCGAGACGGTCGTTTCGGTATATCGCACTCAAGGTTTCAGAATATTTGGGTTCGGCTGGGTTGGTTTGTGCACGAAACCAACCGGGCCCTCAGAGCAGAAACACTCATATCTTGAGCTCCGGACGTCCGATTGACGTTCCGTCGACTTTGTTGAATTCCTCTAAGTGATACGGATCGTTTGGCTTACTCCGCCCGATTTTTGGATGCATGTGGAGTACGATCGGGTTGGTTTTGTCTTAAAAACCAACCGGGCCCCTATGACGAAAAAGCCAATAACTCTCAGACCGGGCGTCTGATTGACGCGCCGTCTGCGACGTTGAGTTCCTGTTGACGATATGGAACTTTTGGATACATCAACTATAGACTATGTGTCAGTTGATGTATTAGCCTCTAGGCTCGTGGTGTGGACCCTCCCGAATGAGCTTGCTGTGTGCGGGAACCCTAGAGCTGGTTGCGACTGCTACTGTGAAGACGACGACTGTGCAGAGATCCTCAGTGGATTCGATGGCGACGACTACAACACCCAGCGATCCATTGTGGGTTAGTGCTACCATCCTGTGTGGGTCCGATCCTTGTGGGTCAGCGCTCAGTGGTCCTGTGTGGGCCAGCGCCTACAGGTCCTGTGTGGGCCCGATCCTGTGTGGGTCTTTGCGGGGGTTAGTTACCTATCGATCCTTTGTGGGTCAGATCCTTTGTGGGTCATTGCGGGGGTTAGTACCTATCGATCCTTTGTGGGTCCGACGACTTAGATGGATCAGTGATCATCTCTATCGTCATCTGAAGAAGTATACCTATGTGAGCTGAAACCCTGTTTTGCTCTCCTTTGTGGATTGTGTTGTGCTATCCTATGAGGATTACATTTTGCTTTCCTTTGTGGATTGTGTTGTTCTATCCTGTGTGGATTTACGTTTTGGTTTCCTGTGTGGAATGGGTTGTACTTGAGCTCGAATGTTGGAGCCAAGCGAGAATTGATGACTTAGGTATATGTATGGGCATATACCTAAGCAGTGTCGGATGTTACTTCGTGATTGTATCTTTCCTTTGTGGTTTATCCTTTGTGGATTTTGGGAGACCTTCGGGGGTCTTGGGGTCCCTACTGAGTATCTTATACTCACCCCTGCACGGGCTATGCCCGCACTATGTTGTGTTGGTTGCAGACGACGAACAACGCTGATTATGGTGGAGGCTTGCGGAGCAGGACGATACCTGGATGTGGACCACTGGGCGGGACGTACTCGGAGCGGTCGGCTGGACCCAAGGAGCAGTGGAGGCTTCCTGTACCCACCCTTCATGTGGGACTTCCAGAGGATGGATCGACGCTGCGGCTTTACTTTTTAGTTGTTGTTTTCCCTTTCGAGTTGTACTTTACTTTCAGTTTGGGTTTGTATTCTGGCCCACTTACTTTCCGCACTTACTGTTGTACCAGTTTTTACTTAGTGTTTACTTTTTCCGCTTGCTTACTCTATGGTGCTTGTTTAATTTACAAAGGCAATGCCTTCCCTTTGCTGGGATTTACGCCTTGGTGCTAGTCACCAGCCCCTGGCCTATGGAAGGCGGTCTTGGGGTAGTCACGGCACGGGCCTCGAGGACGGGTCGTGAAAAATTGGTATCAGAGGAGTTCGGTTCTACCACAGACTCTGATCTTTCTTATATGTGAAGCAATAGTGTTAAGAGTATTGGGTGTGGTTATCAGTCTAGGGAGCCCAGTGTTGGTGTGACAGTCGACGTATCCGTACACCAGGACCCAGACTTCTGATTTCTGACTTAATGCACGAAGACATTGATTGCATGTGTGTTTCAAGTTTTCTTTGTGATTACATTGTATCTGCTCATCAGGTATACTGTTCTGACCGTGGCACACCTGTTTCCTTTCAGGATGGCCCAATGACGGCAGCCAGCTAGGGTTCCGAGAGTTGTACGTGACGACAGCCCGCCGAGCGACGAGGCCTCGGTGCAGGGCCCTTTGACAACAGAGGCACCGACAGTACCTCTACCTGCCGAGCCACCGATGCTTCCAGCCCCAGCTGCTGACGATGCACTTCGCCTCAGTGCACTGCATGAGTTCCAGCGCCAGCGACCGCCCGGGTTCCGCGGGGAGATGGACCCCTAGGCAGCCGAGGACTGGCTGGAGGCAGCGGTGCGAGTTTTTCAGTTAGTGAGGACACCAGCAGACCTCATGGTGATCCTCGCAGCGAGCCTACTGCACGCAGCAGCGGGCCGATGGTGGAGCTTGATGCTCCATGTGCACGATGAGACATCTCTTCTCTGGACGGACTTTGAGAGCCTCTTCCGCTCGGAGTTTGTCCCTACCACCCTCCGTGCGGTGCGCATCCAGGAGCTTCTTCAGCTACTTGAGGAGGAGACAGAGCAGCTAACCGCTTTGAAGATATCCTTTGTGGATAGTGATGGATCATCCTTTATTCAGTCTCTCACAGTCACTCCTCCACTACTGCAGCGGGTCAGAGAGGCACAACGAGGGGACGCAGACTGTGAGACGCGGCATGCGCAGTTATCCTCAGGACATGCACCTAATGGATTCTCCTTTGGGGAGAGCACAACATCCCTTTCAGAGGATGTACCTTGGTACCAGTCGCTTGACGGAGGAAGTGCTGAGAGAGTTTCACACTTCTCCCTTAGCGGTACATCCTGGAGTGGGGAAGATGTACCAAGATCTCAGACGACAGCACTGGTGACCAGGCATGAAGAAGGCTGTGGCAGAGTTCGTTTCTCGATGCCTCACCTGCCAGCAGGTGAAGGCAGAGCATCAGGTACCAGCAGGCTTGGTACAACCCTTGGAGGTCCCGAAGTGGAAGTGGGACGATATATCTATGGACTTCGTGACTGGACTTCCACGCACTTTCAGAGGTCATGACTCCATCTGGGTGATTGTCGACCGACTCACCATGTCGGCTCACTTCTTACCCATCAGGGAGCAGGGCTCAGTAGAGAGTTTGGGGCATCTCTACGTTCAGGAGATGGTACGGCTTCACGGTGTGCCATCATCTATCGTCTCTGATCGAGATGCTCGCTTTACTTCCTGGCTTTGGAATGGGTTGTAGGAGGCTTTCGGGATGCAGCTACGTCTGAGAACCGCCTTTCACCCACAGACGGATGGTCAGACGGAGATGACCATTCAGACTCTCGAGGACATGCTCCGCGTATGTGTCGTCGACTTTGGTCGCATCTGGGAGGTCCACCTACCCTTGGTGGAGTTCGCATACAACAACAACTACCACTCCACCATCGGGATGGCACCATACGAGGCGTTGTACGACAGACCTTGCAGATCTCCTTTTTGCTGGAGAGACCCTGGGGAGTCAGCACTTGTGGGACCAGAGATGGTCCGGGCCACGACAGAGAAGGTCCAAGTCATCCATGAGCGGATGAGGACAGCTCAGAGCCGGCAGAAGTCTTATGCTGACACGAGGCGGAGGCCACTAGAGTTCGAGGATGGCGACCACGTCTTCCTGCGTGTCTCACCTCGACCTGGATTACAGAGATTTGGACGAGGCGGAAAGTTTTCTCCACACTTCATCGAACCATTCGAGGTCCTCAGTAGGATTGGAGAGGTGGATTATCGCTTGGCTCTACCACCTCAGTTGCACCGGGTGCACAACGTCTTCCATGTATCTTAGCTGAGGAGATACATGCACGACCCGACACACATCATTGACCATGGGGATCTTGTCGTTGATGATGGGGAAACTTTTGTGGAGGTCCCAGTGGAGATCGAGGATCGATAGGAGTGGGTCCTACGTGGACGGTCGATTCCTCTAGTGCGCATCAGATGGCAGCACGGGAACCTCCAGGAGATCACTTGGGAGCGGGAGGCTCAGATGCGTGCTCAGTACCCACATTTGTTTCCCTAGTTTTCGATGTATCTTTACGGGGACGTAAATCCCTGAGGTGGGAGTAATGTAAAGACCCGTAAAATTCAAGGAAATTTTTTTCCTAATTTTCCTTGGGATTTTACAAGAACGCAGTCTCAGACGGCACTTGATTCAGAGGCCTGGTGTGCCCGGAATCATTTTCTGAAGTTTGGCTTGGGTACGTTCAGTGAACGAACGAGCGGGTTTTTTCTAACTTTTGAACCTGTGCTCGGAATCAAATTCCGAGGGCACTGATTGAATCGCAGCGCCGATATTTTCTTAGAAACGCCTCTTCTGGAGTTGCTTTTTCTCGGGTTTGGTTTTTAATTTTTGGGCTTAAAGTTAAGAAATAAAATAATGTGGTACGACAACTTTATTTTATTTCACTTAAAGCCACTTAAAATCCACTTAAAGCTACTTAAGCTGAGTTGAAGCGTATAGGGTGGAACCCAAAAATATCCTACCCTCTTGGTAGGATATTTTTGATGGGGGGCCCGCACGAGCCCCACCGTTTCTTTTCCGCTAAGTAATGCACCCGCGAAAACCCCTATTAATTGAAAGTCAAGTGGGACATTTCTTAATCTATTAAACGCTCCTTTTAATTGGGCGGTTTTATTCGTTGAATTAATTCTATGAATTAATGAGTCGTTACTTAACTTATCTTTTTTCACTGGTTGGCACATTAATAAAATAAGAGCAACAATCTTCTTCTTGTGTGTTGTTCGTTGAGATGATTTTGACAGAACCTTAAGTCCTTCAACCTCCTTCGCGAAGAACGTGAATAATGTGAAGAACGCGAAGAACGCGAAGAACGCCGACCTCCATTTAAGGGTGACGAAGGACGCCGAGCCCTCTGAGAACAACGACGCGACGCCAAGTACCGCGACGCCAAGTACCGCGACGCCGACGATTCTTCTCCCGCGACGTTCTTCGGTGACGTTCCTTCATCCGTGACAAATCTTCGATCATCCGTTGAGGTGAGAGATTTCAGACCTTTTAATTCTTTGTGGTTTATAACAACAACATGGATTTAATTGTTATAATTAAATCTGTATGTTCTTGATCCTCGGAGTTCATCGACCCAACGCCGTATAACGCGACGACGCGACGCCCTTCCGCGAAGCGACGATCAATTCCGCGAAGAATGCACGTTCGACGACTTCGACGAGGTAGGGGTTTGATTCTTAAAAATCTTTGGGATTTATACCTGCGACTTTTGTTAAACTTTTGTTGTGTAATATTTCTTTTAAAACCGCTAACGCGGTGGGTGCGGACTAACAAACAAGTCCGAACCCACCGCACTTTTTCGTTCTTGGTGCGCGAAATGACAGACGATGAAAAATGGGGCCGCAAAGGCGACTTGAGTGCCTGGTAGTGAAGAATGGGACCCAGGAGGAGCTTTGGCGTAGGAGGAAGTGGAATCAGACCACCAGAGCAACTCCGGTGGCCCATGGAACCCACCGGTGGCGCCGCCGGATGTAGCCGCCGCGGCTAAAGCCTCGGCTATGGTAGCCGACCAGAACCGCGATCGCGTGGGTTTGTTGACACACGAGACGCGGCAAAGCCGCATCCATTGACCCAGTGCGGCCCCACGCGGGGCCGCGGCACTTCATCCCGCAAGGGCAGCACCCCGCGGTTCCTCCGCTCGGCCGTCTCGGCCGAGCCGAGCCGGGCCGACCTGCCATGCCGGGTCGCGCCCAGGCCGGGCCGGGCCACCCTGGCCGGGCCGGGTCGTGCCTAACTGGGTCGGACCCGGGTCGGGTCGACCCGGTTCGGCCCGACCCAGGGGGGGTTGGGCCGGGTCGGTCCGGGCCTAGACCCCCCGTTTCCAGATTCTTTTCGGTCTTTCACTCATAACTTGAGCTACGGGCCTCCGAACGACGCGCCGTCAGCGGTGATGCGATCCTTGGATCGAGACGGTCATTTTGGTATATCGCACTCAAGGTTTCGGAATACTTTGGTTTCTGCCGGGTTGGTTCGTCGACGAAACCAACCAGTCCCTCGGAGCGGAAACACTCATATCTTGAGCTCCGGACGTTCGATTGAAGTGCTGTCGACTTTGTTGAATTCCTCTTAGTGAGACGTATATTTTGGCTTACTCCACCTGAGGTTTGGACGTAGGTGGAGTACGGTCAGGTTGGTTTTTCCTTAAAAACCAACCGGGCCCCTGGGACGAAAAAGCCAATAACTCTCAGACCGGGCGTCCTATTGACGCGCCGTCTGCGACGTTGAGTTCCTGTTGACGATACAGAACTTTTGGATACATAAACTCTACACTATGTGTCAGTTGATGTATCAGCCTCTCGGCTCGTGCAGTGGACCCTCCCGATCGAGCTTGCTGTGTGCGGGAACCCTAGAGCTGGCTGCGACTGCTACTGTGACGATGACGACTGTGCAGAGATCCTCAGTGGATTCGACGGCGACGACTACAGCACTCAGCGATCCTTTGTGGGTTAGTGCTAGCGATCTTTTGTGGGTCTGATCCTGTGTGGGTGAGCGCTCAGCGGTCCTGTGTGGGCCAGCGCCTACAGGTCCTGTGTGGGCCCGATCATGTGTGGGTCTTTGCAGGGGTTAGTTACCTATCGATCCTTTGTGGGTCAGATCCTTTGTGGGTCATTGCTGGGGTTAGTACCTATCGATCCTTTGTGGGTCCGACGACGTAGATGGATCAGTGATCATCTCTATCGTCATCTGAAGAAGTATACCTGTGTGAGTTGAAACCCTGTTTTTCTCTCCTTTGTGGATTGTGTTGTGCTATCCTATGTGGATTACGTTTTGATTTCCTTTGTGGATTGTGTTGTGATATACTGTGTGGATTTACGTTTTGCTTTCCTGTGTGGAATGGGTTGTACTTGATCTCGGATGTTGGAGCTGAGAGAGAATTGATGACTTAGGTATATGTATGGGCATATACCTAAGCAGTTTCGGATGTTTACTTCGTGATTGTATCTTTCCTTTGTGGTTTATCCTTTGTGGATTTTGGGAGACCTTAGGGGGTCTCGGGGTCCCTACTGAGTAGCTTATACTCACCCCTGCACGGGCTATGCCCACACTACGTTGTGTTGGTTGCAGACGACGGACATCGCTGATCGTGGTGGAGGCTTGCGGAGCAGGACGGTACCTGGAGGTGGACCACTGGGCGGGACGTACTCAGAGCGGTCGGCTGGACCCGAGGAGCAGTGGAGGCTTCCTGTACCCACCCTTCAGGTGGGACTCCCAGAGGATATCTTGACGCTGCGGCTTTACTTTTTAGTTACTGTTTTCTCTTTTGAGTTGTAATTTACTTTCTGTTTGGGTTTGTATTCTGGCCCACTTATTTTCCGCACTTACTATTGTACCAGTTTTTACTTAGTGATTACTTTTTCCACTTGCTTACTCTGTGGTGCTTGTTTACTTTACAAAGGAAATGCCTTCTCTTTACCGGGATTTACTCCTCGGTGCTAGTCGCCAGCCCCTGGCCTATGGAAGGCGGGTTTGGGGTAGTCACAGCACGGGCCCCGAGGACGGGTCGTGACATGAAGAGCCTATCGGGATCCTTGACACAAGGGAGCATGTGTTGAGAAATATGATGACTCATCTAGTAAAGGTTCTTTGGAAAAACCATAATATGGAGGAAGAAACTAGGGAACCTGAGGATGTTATGAAGAAGAACTACCCACATCTTTTTGGTGGGATTTATAAATGAAAAATTTGGAGAATGAAATTTCTGTAGGAGGGAATAATGTAACACCCTAAACATTTTATGGTATGTTTCTCTTAAATACATTCGATTCATAGACTATATTTCATAAAGCACTGAGTTTCTTTGAAACAACACTTGTTTATTTAATATTTAGTCATAGCCTAGCCATTGAACTTAAATTTTCCACTTGTGTGTTTTGAATTTTGAAAATCTGACATACATAGTTGTGTTCAGGATGATATTTAAAGTCTGATAGAATTAACATAATTTTTAGTTAATTGTTTCCTACACTTATGAATAGTATCCTATCTTTATGAATAGTAATTTACCCGTATAGATAGTAATATGACTTTTATGAATGGTATCCATACCCATGAATGTATAAATAAATTAGGCACCTTAAAAATGAACATGAATATTTTAGGTGTTTATATTTTTCCATTAAATATATATTTTAATTAAATATTTAATTAATAATATTTAGAATATTATTATTGAAAAATGGACTTCATTTTTGGATTCTACATGTCGAAAAATGTTTTGAGTGAATTTTTGGTATTTTTCTGAAATACTTGAAATTTTGGTGAATAGTAAAATACATTAATTTACCGTATAAATACATTATAAATTAAATTAACTATTCCTATCGTCATGAGTGATGTAAGAACCCAAATATTGAACTCACATTCTATTAATACTATTCTAAGTCATGGAATACTCACAATTTCTTATCTTGAGATGAAATAATAAATTAATGATTATAATATTAAGAAAACTCTCTTCCCCTCCACTATATAATCCACACTCACCCCCTCTTCCTCCCACAACACTCAATATTCAAGACTTTACTAAATTATGCTAGAATATCTCCCTAACATCCTCCCCCACTTCAAATACCTACTGGTCTCATCAAAAGGCCAAAATCAAAGGCCTTATGAAGTTTCTCAAAGAGGAGTACTGAAGAGGTGAACCTCTCTTCCTTTTTCTTTCAATTCCTTTTACAAGTTCCATTATTTTGTTTTCTCTTCTCACCTCACCTCATCCAAATGACATGATAATTCCAGTATGATACATTTACTATATTTTCATTATGCTAATGGAATATTTAATCACAATCTCTCTTTTTTCCTTTTTTATACTATAAATGCAAACACCGTCCGAGATGTGTTTATTTATCACACTCATGGAAGACATGTTTTCAATTTGCATTAATATCTTAAATACTAGTAATGAAACCTCTTAAATGGTTTAACCAGATCATTATATATTTATTTTATCTTGTTTAATGTTCGGGAATCCTTACACACTCACTCTATGGAATAATAATACAAAACAAGTTCATTTTGCACAAAACCGTCAATCCAAATCCAAGAGTTTATCATTAACTCCTCGAATGAGCCATCCTAATGGTATATAACCTGAATCATTATAAAATAATTTATATCTATTTAATTTCAATAATATTATATATTAACAATTCTGGATATTCAACCACATTTCAAATGAACTTCCATTAATTAATACAAGTAAACGGATCATGAAAACCAAGGAAGAAACTGCTTCCAAAACAATTAAGTTGAATCTACAAAGAACCATAAAAAAGGTCATGAATGAACCTAATAAGGTTATAACATATCAATTACATTTTTATGAGGTTTTTTACTTATTAATTAATGAAGATAAATTTGATTATTCAGGTCATTAATAACAATCAAGAACACCTTCGATCATAAGGTAAGGGATTGCTTAACAAAATTTTCATTCTTTGAGTTAAACATCTATTACATTGGTTATATAGTTATAATAATATGTGTGAATGACTATGATTTTTTTATATTGTATATCCAATTTTATTTTGTGAATTTTTATTTGTCAAACACAAATAATTCATTGATTTATCGTCACTCTAATGACAGAATCTTTATAAGAGATATCTTAACTCAATTTCCATTCATTGAGTTAAACATCAATGTCATTGGTTTTGTATTTTCCAAGAATATGTGTGAATGAACTATGATTGTTTTATTCTCTATATCCACTTTTGTTTTTTGGACTTATGTTTTTCACACAAATTTATGTCATTTATTTTTCCTCAATCTAATGATACGTTCTTGGTTAGGGATCCTCTCTCTCACTTTTGTTCAAGAATCTCCTCAATGTTTTGGTCTTTTATTTTTAAAACCTAATGATCGGGTATGTTTTCAAAACTCCCCCTCCTTATGAAATATAAATAATGGAATACTCCTTTACCTCTCATTTTTCCCTCGCAAGAACACTCATTACCATGCCGAAATGTTTGTAAGGGGTTTTCTCATGTAACTTTCAATTCTGTGGGATTTCCATTGTTCACCTCTTATATCATATATTTGGTATAGGTGTACTTCCATTTGATATATATTATCATGATTATATTTATATTCATCATATTCTATGACTCATTTGGTTAATATTAACTTTTGGTCATATGACTCAATTGATTAGAACGTGGTAATGATCTTTGTCTCAATTTTCACTTCATTGTGACTTGCTTAGTATTGTGCAACTATTATTTCTTATGTTGTGTACCTACTACCCATTTGAGATAAATTTTCAATTGAAATTATATTCCATTTATATTTCCATTTTATCATACCATGGATAATATTATTGTCTAATTCATATACCATTTTACATACGGTATTTATTTTGAATGTTGTTTTGACCGTGGAAATGTTTATGAATTTGTATCCTATATTCTATATGGATAATGTAAAGGTATATTGATCTTGTGTTGAATCTATGTAAAAATAATTATTTGGACATGCAGTGGTGGGTGGGGCCCGCTACAGCCCCTCGATGCATCAGCAGGTCTCATGAGTCAAATCAGTCGGCGACAAACCCTTCGAGTTTTTTTTTCCAAAAACCAGGGGGGGTTTTACCCATATAAATAAGCTGTTTTTACGATATTATCGTACAATGTTCCAAAAATATGACATAAAATTAATAAGCATTATCTTTATTCCTTATCAGTTATTACTATCCAAGAGCTTTTCACTATGACAAAATATATGGATGCAGTTTCATTATTAGTTTATTAATGGCGTGATTTTTTCATTTATTCAACATGCCATATTGATTATGTCACATTGTTTACAATTCACTATTAATGATTCATGCTTCCACTATTTTTAACCCTTATTGATAATTTTAGCTCACCCCATTCATTTTTTACATTTAAAAGGTGATGAAGAGGATATCATTTATTGAGTTCTTGCGGATGAAGTTTTTAGTTTTTGTTTTGTATTGTATTTTGTAACCTTTTCCAATGTAATTTGAGTTACATATATGTATCTAGTATCTTCAAGAACACAAAATCGATCTTTCCTTTTGGATTTTAATTCCTTCTAACCATGCCAATTTACTTATTAATTCACTGGCTCTATTCTACAGGGGTCGGGGTGTTATATTTTGAATCCTTATTAAAGTATGATCATGGGGAAAATTCATTTTGGAATTGGGAATATTCTGTTGGGACATGGAGTTGGTTGTTTGATTTTGTAGCTCATCACAGATAGAGGAATGGATTGGATATAAATTTTAGAAGGGGTTTCACCAGAAGGTTTAACCTATAAAAAAATGAGACAAGGAAATGGATTGGGGAGATCATTTTTAAGTCGGATATTCAGGTGTGGTTCTCAAGGATTCTTGCTGTAAGAAACATGTAGTATAGAGATCGCTATGCCATGGTACTAGGTGTAGAGGGATAAAAAAACTAGGGTTTTTACACCAAATCATGGTAGTGGTCAAAATGGTTCAAAGAGTGTTTTAAAAGTGTTTTGTACCCATGATTAAAATTACATAAAATGAAATTGTTCTTTGATCAGAGGCATTGTAAGTGTTTTGGAGTTAACCACACTATGGAGAATGTTTTCGGGAATCCTCTATAAATATTGGGACCAATATTCATTTGTTATATTTTAATCCCTCTCTTGAACTGGTTCTGACCTGAAAAAATATCACCACCACCCAACCACCTCTATATGGGAGTCTAACCCCTTGGTTCATCCAGATTTTGGTTTCAGGGATCAATGTACTTGGTTTTAACAACTCCTATTCATTTACAGTTTTCATTTTCTATATTGAAGTCCATATTTGGGGAATTACTTTATTTTTTGGTTAAAAATCAAGTGAGAACTTATGGTGGTTTTATTATTCGGTTATAGTGGTTTTTATTTCATTTTATTTGGTGATTTATTTTACAGTGGTTGAATCTTGATTGTTCGTTATTTCTCGGAGAATGCTGAGCTTCTTATTGAGGCCCAAGATTTTTTATTTTCCTATTTATTTATATGAAATTTTAAAATAATCATTATTTCATTCCACATATAAATGATTGTGATTTAACTTAATAATATAATCATCCAAAATAATAATTTTATACTGAATTATTGTACAATAAAATGGAAATAGTAAGGAGAATAAGCATTGTTCCAGGATTTGGTTTAATTTATTCATTATAATTAATCTCATGTAACAAAACAATGTTGTTTTCATTTATGCAAGAATTGAATTAAAGATTTAATTTCATCAAATAGCTTAAAATGTTAACCTTCATTAATCAATAAATTACATGAATTAAATCAATAATAATATGATTTTGTTTAGACTACATTTACTTATGATAATAAATTTTTTATAATTTTGGAAATTAAAGTATTATAATGGTAATTATCAGAAGTTTAAATTAATTAATAACTAATGTGGAGAATTAAATGAATGGTTATTGTGTGACCACATGGGCATTATGGTTCTGTTTATACCACCTCTTATTTTTTACATGGTATCAAGATCTATATGTTTGGCATAATTTTTTTATTTATATTTCATGTTTATTTTATTGAAACTATAATCCATGTAATGTAAAATGATGATATAATCAAGTAGAAGAGACATGAGGATATGTATACTTCTCATTTTAGTTTGATTAAATATGGGAGTAAATCTTGAAATCATGTTTAATTATTTTCATAGATATGGTTAGCTATTTACTATAGGTTTCAATGAAAAATTAAAGTAAGATTAATGAACCAGTGAGTTAAAGGTGGAATTAAAATGGTTGTCTTCTAATATAATTTTTTGGTGATGGAAGAGTCCACTATTTGTTGCGGGTGGCTTAAATTCATTGGTTCCAGTGTGTATGTTCCTTTTCATTCATAAATAAAAAAATAAATTTGAACTATACTTTTTTCTAGGTATTTGGAACCATATTTTATTTTTTAATGAACATGTTTCAATTGGGAACATTCGATTAGAAATACGATGGAGGCCCATAGATTTATTGTTTGATAATTTTGTAAAGTGGAATTTTTTGGGCATCCAGGATGTAGTAATGGTCGTTACCAATGATGGTGGGAGAGATTGATACTATTCCCAACTGTGTGGGAAACTGAAGTGGTCAGAATGAGTTTAGAGCTAGGCCCACTCATTGATGGTTACTTATTTCAGGATTTCATGAGGACTGAATGATATTTTCTTGATCAATTTTTAACTTATAAATGTAGTTCTATTAATTTCACTACAATTTCAACTTAATAGTGTTTGATTAATATTGTTTCTACATTACTCAAATGATTACAAAATGATAATTTTACTAATTAATGAACAGAGTTGGTTCATGGTGTACAAAAATGATGATGGAATACTTTAAAATATAAGCAATGAATTAATATTTCTGTAGATAGTTGTGTTAAAATATTAAAGTTTATATATGGAAATTGAATAAGGAATAAAATTAATCACTGGAAACCTTATTAATTAATATTGAACTTTCTTCTTGTATGGTTTTTTGATATCCAGACCTTAGTAGTGGAACCTAAGGGTTGAGTATGAAAATATTAGTAGATGAGTCTATGTCTATGTAGTTTCATTTAGTTTGTATTCCCTTGATATTATTTTGATTTTTCTTTATGATTTCATATGTTACCCCACCCACATCAATAGGGTGACCAACACCGAAATGTTTTGGCGGTGTTTTATTCAGCATCTTTGATATTTAGGGAATAGACTATTGACTTTATCACCTCCTCCTACTCCCATGAAACATAAATGAGTAAGTTTATCCTAGAATATAATGGATTATGAAATTGGGTGCTTTTCTACTAGGGTTGGGATGACTCACCATTTACTATAAATTTATGTGCGGTCAGTAACCCTTTGTTGTTAAGAATATTGTTGTATCCAAACAATCTGGTTTCAACTTTAAATTGTTTTAAGTATATAGGATGTGATGTATTAAGGTATAACACGCCCATATCAACTTTAGTGGCTTCCTAGAATACACTGGATCACTATTTGGATATGATTATGTTGTGAGGCTGAGCTGTAGAAGAGGTAGTAATGGTGGTGATACTATTAATGTAGTCGAAGTTGATTTATAGGTGGGTTGAGAACAGGATGTGGTCATTGGTGTGTGAGGGTGAAAACAAGTAGAGAAGTGGAAGCGGGGAATCTTTATTGATATATTTAAATGATTTGAAATAGAATGGATTAATTATTTTGATTATTTGGTTAGTGATCCATGGTGTTGATATGAACGTAGTATTACTTGTTTAAGTGATTGGTTAGTTTAATTTTTTTTAATCATTGCGTTTTAGTATTTTTCTCTCACATTTTTTACTCGAGAAGTTCTATAGAGGATCATACATAGTAAATTAGTTATGCTCACCATAGATATATAGAAACTATTTTTTGGATAGTAGGAGTAGTGTGATTATTTAGCTAGATGTTACTAGATCTAAGGAGTTGTTGAGTCGGTGTTAGGAGTTATTGGAGTTCATGGTCACTACCTAGTCTTACTTTTGGTTGTTGTATTTTTATTTTATATTTATATATTCCATTACATTTTTTAAGCTTTCCTATTTTATTTCTATATGGTTTTGGTTGGTATTTTTTTTCATCTCTTACTACTTTAACTTATATGGAGTTTAGTGCCTCTGACATGGGTGATTGATATACCCGCAGTTCTAGTAACCAACTCATTCCCTATTAGAGATTGGATTCAAGAATCATTATATATATTTATTTATTTCCATCCCAAGAGGGGTGAATTTTGAGGGAGGGGTTCATTAGAGAGTTGTATAAGGTATCAAAGTATTATGGTTGTGAGATAGGTTGATGTTTGGAGTTGGGCACCGATGAAGATACAGGGTTTTCTTGGGGAAATATATCAGCTGGGTATAATAGACATTGTAAACAAGGGAGACCGTCTTGAATATGAGATTTTATAGAAACCTATGATCATACAGGAGGGCCTTCCAGTTTGAAAATTTTTCTAAGTGAAGTAATGCTGCTGGTAGGGTGGAGTCCTAAGAGAGGATCATGAACTAAGGTTTTCTATGTATATGTTTGAATTGGGTAGACAATGGGATTCTAGTCAAAATAAAATAATAAATTTAATTAATAAATCTAAAAATGTCCTTTTATACCATGTTATGGAGTTCTAATAATATTTTATTTTAAAGATATGACTCCAGGATGATGTCTGAATCAGGTTTTCACATAATATGTTTATTTTGTTGTTTTAGTATATTAATAAAGTGTAGATGTGGATGATAACAACACAATAAGAATTTATGTAATAGGGTCTACAGAAGTATAAGGGCTCTGTTTTAGTAATGAAGATAGAGGATTAATCAGAGTAGGTGTATATATCTTTCAGTTTGACCCATTCTAAAAAATAAAATTGTGTTTATTTTGCTGTAATGTTGCTGCAAGGTTCATCTTGATAGTGGTGAATTTTTTTATTCGGTGATTGTGAGGAGCCTACTATTTCATTGGAAAATTTTTGGGATCAATTTCTTGTTAAGTTTCTTTGTTTAAACAATATGGTGGATTTTTAGAAAGATAACCTTACCCTTTTTTTGGTGAGTTCTAGAATTTGGGAATTCAAAATTCTATATAAGAAGCTCATATGATATGGTTTGAATCTTCTTTTCAGATAAGGATTTTAGTGCGAGGAATTTTGAGGAGGATTTTCATCTTGAGATCCCATGTTAGATCTCCCTATTTATGTTGAAGTCATATAATTAGGTAATAGAAAAGAAAGTGGTCATATATAGGACATTGGAAAGGACTGAGTCATCATGATATGTGAGTTTCTAAGACCTTCCATAGAGAAAATCTATGAATTGAAATTCTTAGTAACCTAACTAGGATAATAAGTTATAGTCACCAGGGAGTTGGTTTCAACCTCCTTCAACTCATTTCACTGTGGTTATTAGTTGTCATACCCTTTCCAATAGGTAGAGTGTAGATTATTTATCGTGAGGAGGTTATTTCCATAATAAAAGAGAGTTATCAACCTTCTTTAGTAGTCATCATGCTTCTAGTTGTCCATTTGAGTTCCATCCTTTGTAGAAATATCACTCAAGGTAACAATAGTAGCAGAGCATATGATCTTATGGGAAAAAAGAGGGTAAGAATAAGATAACCCTATGACATCCTTTAACCTCAGGGAGAATGGGGGGAGTGAGGAATTTGATGTGGTATCCATTAGGGATAGGGAGACCATACAACATACTATAGTTAGAAGTATTATTCAGCACTACTAGTATTAGGAAAGATAGAAGTACTACAAGGTACTATCTGTATGTTTTTTATAAATACTTATTCCCTTTTTAATTAAAGATCTACAAAATCCTTTTCTTCACCCACTCTAGTCCATGATTTGGGACTTCAGATAGATAGGTTTCTATTTCCCACAACATTGAATATGCTAGTTAGTGATAAATCTTTCTTGTATGATGTGTACAATGACTATAAATTAGTGTTAGGGTAGTACTTATCTTGGGAATATTTCCAATGTTCATGAATACAACTATACTACATCATCCTCAAAATTTATTAACTATATTCAGTGTGGATATCAAGGATTTCTTATGTATCCATGTTATGTTATTTGATGATGATGGGGACCAGGTGGTGTTCATTGGTTAATGGGACCCTCAGACGGGTTACATGCATGTTGATTCTCTATCTTATTTATTGGTTAAGATGATGCTGAGTTTTCTAAAGGATCATCTGGTGGTGTTTACCAGGGTTGTTGAAAAGTATACTGATTTCTTTCATAAAGATCTTGATATTCTACCCCATTGATGAGATATTGAGTTTGGGATATAGGTATAACCAAAATTACAAGACTAGGTTTATCCAATGCTAGTCATTATGAGTGCTACTGAAAAAGCATTGATAAAGGGGTGGAATTTGTTAGAGTTTTTTGACAAGAAATGATAAGGTCCCCCCTTTATCAGAGATTTTTTACTAGCATTGATAAAGGGTATATTTCATAAAAAACAAATTTCATGAAAAATAATATATTTATATAATAATATATGAATATTGATTTAAATATAATATGTTTTTTAGATAATTCTTAGATAAGGATAAATAGGCATTTACACATAATATATAAGATATTTTGTGAAAATGGATTATAAAACAACTAAAAAATATTATTAATTAATAATTTTCAAATTATTATATAGTAATAGTCATTTAATAATAGTTGGATGACCAAAAAATTAAATGAATTAATGAATAGTCTAAGATAAGTTGTAAACATGACATGACCTTCAAGTGACCATAACATATGATCCGGGTGTCTGTTTGGGCTCTACCACATATAAAATCAAATCTTGTGATGAGATATATTCCATGGTAATATAGGAAACCCTTTGAAACATTTTTCAAGGAAAAATAAGGCCAAAAAATCCTCCAAAACTAAGTTTTTGGTCAGGATATCTCTTTTTTTTAATATTTGATGTAATTTTAGCCTCATTTAATGGGTTGTATTGTTTTTTTCAACGAGGGATAAATTTATTCATAGGACTCGCATTCATAATGATATTATGGTTTTTATTTTTTTTATTTTTCACAAATAATTTTTATTTATAATTAAATATATGCATATTTTCTTATATTTACTTATAATAAATCAACTGTATAAATACATATATTAACATATTTACATAAAAATTTATTTTGAAATATAAAATATAAATATTAATAATTCATTTTATTTAAATTAAAAAACTATCCATTTTACTTACCTTATAAAAATTCATTAATATGTATATAGATATATACCTACATAATTAATGTTTATATATAAAAATGTGTGTGCCCGAAATCAAATATATATATATGTATATGTATATTATAATATATGTAATTAAATACATATTATGTAAATATTTTTATGTATATGTGAGAAATATTAATGTATACTTGTGTGTGTTAATATGTGTGTGTGTGTGTGTATTATGTATATATATCATATATAAAATTATCTTTATAAATAAATCATTATCATTGTCATTAAATATTGTATACAAAAATATTTTATAGTAAATATTTATAAATTCTTTATAAAAAATTTATATGTAAATATACGATTTTATGTGAATATGTAAATATATTTGTATTTCTCTTTAAAATGTATATCTAAATGTATAATATATATATATATAGACAAATTATAAAAATGTATTTAAAATAATATCTTATCATTTTTTTACATTATAAAAATAAATGAATATTTACATAATTATCAAATATATATATATTGTTTATATATACATATATGCTTTTGTTAATAAATGAATAGATATTTATCTTATAATCTAGTACATATAATTGAATATTAATATAAAATATACTTTTATATATATATATATATATATATATATATATATCACACACACAAAAACACATATTTTATAGATTTATTTAAAAATAATTATATAAATATACGAATAAAATATATGTATGTAAATATTTATATAAATAAAAAGAAATATTGTAAAACAAACAATAAAACAAAAAGGTGCAGTGTAAAAGGAATTTGAGTTACAAAGGATGGTATAAGGATCAAATCTAGGTGCGCGCAAGGGGATAAAATTATATAATGCACTGAATGGGGGGGGGGAATAAATTGGGTAAAGTGCATTGATAAAAGGATGAGTGAAGTGAAGATAAATAGTAGGGAAAAAATAGGTTCAAAAAAATTAATTTTTCCTACCTTTATCAGCACTTAAAATGATTGATGATAAAGGGGCCCTTTAACAAAACTTTTTTTAGTGTTGATAAAGGAACCCTTTAATATAAATAGAAAAATAACTATTAAATGTTGCCATTAACAACACTTATTGCAAGAAATATTAAGGCCAACCCTTTAACATTGCTTGTATTATCGACACTTCTATAGTGCTAATATATCTATTTTACTATCATTGTTAAAGGGAAAATTTGAACTAGTGAACCAAGTGTTACTCTATTATTGATTTCTCCGTATTGATTAGTCCCTTCTATGTTATGAGTGCTATGGACTTACATTGATATTCTCATGGAGAAATGATTCCTTCCTCCTAGAATGTCACCTTGGAGAACTCCAGTTCTATTAGTGAAGAAGGAAAATAGAATTCTATGGTTTTATATCGATGAACATTATTTTTATTAGGTGAAAATGATTACCCCATATCCTCTCCCATGAATTGATGATGTTTTTGATATTTTGAAGGGAGAAAGATATTTCTAGAAGATAAACATGAGGTCTGGACATCATCATATTCAAGGAAGGATGAGGGTATCCTCAATAACACTTTCCAATTTCATTACGAGCTTTAAAAGTTTCTTGTTAGGATGTTTCATAGGAAAAATTCTTTTTGAATGTTCATGGTGATGATGAATGTAATGTTTCATGAGTTTCTCGACAAGTTCATGGTGGTTTTATTGATGAAATTATTTTGTTCTTATCATCAAGAGAGAAGATTTTGAAGAATATATGATCCTTTTGGGAGTTTTTTGATTTAATAAACTATCTAGGAAGCTTTATAAGAGTGAGTTCTTTGCTCATGATGTCCATTTAATAGGAAATTTCATGTTTTAGAAAGGAGTAGTCATATATACTTTAATGGTTTAAGTTGTGGTTTCTTGGGTATCCCCAAAGAATATTGTAGAGGTACTTAGTTTCCCTAGCCCCACTGGTTATTATTGGTGGTTCATACCCTACTTATTATAGATTCCTACTTATATTATATCATTGAATATAATGGATTGGGTGTTCATGTGGATCGAACAATGTCTAAATACTTTGGGGTATTTGAAAGAGAAGTTGTTCAGTGTTGTGGCACCCTAAATCTAGAATCCTAGAGTCAGTGTATAGTTTATTACATTAATCTTAAATATAAGAGACCCCACCCTGTAGTATTGATCAATTTAGTAGTCATGTATAACTTGGTGTAGAAATGATTCATATATTACAATTGAAATATAAAAAAAACATAACCAGAATAACATTATTGTGACCTTAAAATCATTCACAATGACATTATTCTTATCTTAGGGAAAAGAAAACAAATAAATTGTGAGATCAAATTCTAAGTATTGGTTACTTACAATAGAAGTTATCATGAGTAAATAAGACATAATCAATATATAATAATGGTTAATCAAAACACATTCCATTAAATCAATAACATGGGTCCAAGAACATACATGGACAATATAAAAATAGAAATCACATGGCTAATGGTAACTAAATTCTTGATAAAGTAAATGTATAATTCTAGACATTCATGGTCAAGGACTCTCAACTGAGATATCATGAATCTTATTATAAGGCCACTCAATAAAGATATCATTGTTAATAAATGGGTATATGTAAACTAGATTAACATCTAATATGGAATTCATGTTGTTTTGTCTCATGAGACTTGATGGTGCATCGAAGGGATATCTATGAATGTTCCCAATTTTTCACCTTCATTTCATATTAATTAATCATATTAGGAATAATCAACACAATTCATTCTCAAAATACATAAGTCAATAATTATCCATATTGAATTAAGAACACTGAACATTAATATTTATGAAATAAATGAAATAACTTACTTAATAAAAATGATTCTGAATTAAATAAATTACCCTATATAGAATATATATATATATTTGAAATATAATCTAAGTAACAAAAATGATTTTAAATTCAATCATGATATTAAAAATATGGAGATAAAGGTGAAAAATAATTTCCAATGAATAATGATGAGTGATATTGAACATGATCACAAGAAATTGAATGATCTAAAAATAAGTTATGACCCATTATTAGTAAGGGAAGACCATAGATTCATCAGAAATTATGGTCTTATAGTAAAAAATGTATTTATAAAATAAAATAGAGTCAATGCAAGAAAAATATCATCCTTGTAAATATGTTTAAGGACAATGTTATAAATCACTTTTCAAAATTATTTACATTCCTTTAATAAAATAATACCAATTTATTTTGATATAAGTATTAATAAAAATTACCTAAATATTGATAAAAATATTTTATTTAAAATATATAAGGAAAATTGTAAAGGAATGATTAATTAAATTAGTGGTCTTGATCACCTAAATATTCATTCGTATAGTGAATATTAAAATAAATATTCTCTTCATTCCATTGGTAAAAAGTACCTCATTTGAAAAATTGCAAGAAGATTTCTATTATATGTTTTTTTGAAATTAAAACTTGTGTAAAAATGAATTTAATTTATTTATAGATAATAGTAAAATAATTAATGAAATTTTTTTAATTAAAATTCTAATAAAGAAGAAAACGTGTTCGAAGGAAAAATTCGAAACATGTTTTTTTAAAAGAATGACCCTTACATGTAACTTAATTTGTAATTCTCGATACAACATGAGAAAAAAATGTAAATAAAAAATTTAATACCCACAGATAGATAGAGAATTATAATACATAAGGGCTTTAATTGGTTAGGATCACATACATTTTTCATTGTGAATTTGAACATAAAAAATCCCAAAAGAAAATGATATTTTAAGATAAATCCATTAACTTGGTTCCCTTATTAGTAGTACATGTTTGATATTATTTTAATATGAATTTAAATTATTTTAATATTTTATAAAAAATCATATATTTTATATTTTTTTCCTTTTATATTTATTTTAAATATATTTTTTGAATAGATCTTACTTATATCTTCCACATTTAGGTTGTTCAGTCAATTTCTAGAAAATCACTTTGGTATATTTTCCATGGTTAAAGGAGTTATTAAATGGTTACATAATCTAAAAAATGTGAATAATTTCATGAATATAATTTTTATTAATTATATACAATTTTAAAATCATGTACACATTTTGATAATAAAAAAACAAATCAAATTGCTTTTTAGTGGTGGCAGTCAATATGTAGGCCTAGATGACGTTATCATTTTGTAATAGGTGGAAGGGTAAAATGGTAGGTGATGAATTTTATTTTAAAAAAAATAATTATGTTATAAATTTTATTTATATTTCATTAAACCCACCTTTATAACCATCCAAGTCAATCAATGATGTAAAAAATATTACCACTTTGTGGATACAGTAGGCCATATGTAGGCACGAGCGATGTTTTCATTTTCCATAGGATGGTAAGAAGGTGAAAAATTATTGTACCATAATCATAATAACATATTAATATATTTTTGATAGAGAATTAATTATGTTTGAATGGATATAAAATATTTAGAGGAATTATAAGAAGAAATAAACTTTAAAAGAGTTGTGTAATCTGATTACCTCTTCTTTGAGATATGTCCTTTATCTTATACCTCAAGCCTTCTCAGAATGGTCTTAGGAAAATAATTGGAGCTCATGAGTGAATTTAAGGATTCATTGATAGTTTTTTGATAGGTATTGTCTAGTATATCGAGCTCAATGTTTGTTAATAAAGAAGTATAAAAGGTTCCCTTTTACATGTGAGGAGAGATACATACATGTAATTTCTTAAGATATATTAATAATTTAAAGTCACTTTCTTATAAATTTTTTCCAATTTGTCATATATTATAATATGATAAGGTTAAGGTCTAAATTAATCAAAAAATGGGGTTTATCAAATTGTTTAGGTTATCTTGAAACATGATCCATTTATTTTTAACCCCTATAACCCATTTTTCCCATAATCAAGGTGATAAAAATTTACCATGGTTACTATTTCTTATGAAAAAATCTAGTTGAACTTATTAAGAAATATTAATTATGTTGGTTCCTAAAATAGAATATATTTTATATGATTAAACTCTAATAATTGTCACAAATTACTTTAAATATTTGTTACCAAATGTAATTAAAACCATTTTAAGAAATTTTTTTGTTTTAATCATAAAAATGATTTTATGAAAAAATAAATAACGATGATGATTAAAATGGGTTTAACTGGATAATATTAAATCGAAGGTTATTTTTTTTAATTTAAAAGAAATCCATAACCGAATGGTACCTTTTAAATAATTTATTGTAATAAACTAATTAAAAATATTTTATATTTGAAGAAAATCAAAACATAGATTTGAAAAATGTTAATGATATATTTATAATTTCAAAATTATATTTTTATATGAATTATAAGAATTATTTAAAATTTATTTGTTCTAATTTTTTTATAGATTTATAGGTCTTCTTATATCAATATACTATTATAAAAGTGTTAGTTTTTTAAAATCAATTATTTTCACCGTTGACCTAAAAATCAATAATTTTTGAAAAACATGAATAATTACCCAAAGATAATTGTTACATTATCAATTTAAAAAATGAAATTCATTATATCAAAATAAATTTATAAATTTCCGGAATTTAGTTTTAAATATAATTCTTTTATAAATTCATGTGGATTATCCCATAGTTTCTTTAAAAATAAAAACTTACTTACTATAATTGTATCTCAAGTGTTGCATTCATCAGTAATATAAAAAAATTATCATCAAAATTTTTAGAACGTAACCTCATGAATAGATGTGGATGGTTCTTTATCAAAAAATATTCCTGGTTACAGGTTACCTCTTCTATTTTATGATTTTCCAAAGTATAATCACCAAGAAATTCATCTAATTCCCAACACTTGTTCTATAGTGTCCAAAATTTGGATAGTCCCCTCCTAATAATATAAATTATGTTCCAATTCTATTTCCTAATAGGTGATAAAATTAATTGGTTTTAGAATGTACTACCTTAATAAAAATATTTTGAACACACCATGAACATTTTAGAGGCTTGGGGGAATTTACAAATGGTAATCCAAAACTCAAATTCTTTCTAGAATTTCAAAAGACATTATGTACATGGGGCTTAGTTTCAATTTCTTATTGTATAAAATATTTTCCCATAAAACACTTTATATATTTCCAGTTGAATAATTGAATGGAATATATTATTATATATAAATTACACTAAAATTAAATATTGATATCATGTACCAATAAAGTAATGTTAGAAAGATCATAACATGTCTTTTAATATCTTAATAGTCCTCTCAAACTATCTCTCTATCTGAGAATGATAAGGAGTTCCTAAATATAGCTCTGTTTCAAGAGCCTTATGCTGAATTTTCAAGGGTTTCTATATCAACTATGGGACATTTTTATATTCTATTGAAATATGTGTACCATGAAGTCCCACAATTTTATTAATATAGAGTCTCATGGGGTGCTTAAGAAGTATATCTTCCCTTATATAAATTAAATGGTAAGACATGGTTAGAAAATTAGAAATAACCCATTAGGAATCATTATTTTTTATATTGATTGGAATTATGGTGATGAATTACATAGTAATGTATTCCCATTTCAAAATAGAAATAGGTAGAGGCTTTATGAGTCCTTTATAAGGTTGTTTTGTTTCATTTACCTATTGAAAAATCAAGCATATTGATATATAGTCTACAGTTTAACATTCCATATTATCCCTCAAAAAAATGTTCTTTCAAATAATTATACATTTCGATGCAAGGGTTATATAGTGAAATTTCATATATGAGCTTCCTCCACAAATTTTCATTTTTATACTAATAACAAATGGAACACATATCCTCTTTCCATATTTTAATATAACTTCTTAATAGATAAAGATTCAAATATTCCCATAATTCACAACATTGATTTTATTTTTAAAATTATTATCATAAATCTATGAGTTTTTTAATTTCTATAATATGTACAGTTTGATAATAATTTGGAATATATGTGTTGTATCCCATTACTTAACGATTCATATGAAAACCCTTTTCTTTAATACACATTATTTCTTGATTTATTATATAATAGAAAACTTATTACAACTAATAAGATCAAGAATCCTAGTGTATTTGGTATATTAGGTATATATAACATCAAATTGATACATAGATACAATGAAATTGTTTAAAAACATCAATAACATCCTTCTAAAATTAAATATCTTTTAAAACATCATGAGATATTCAAGGTACATGTGTTAGAAAGGTTGAGCTATAAATCCAAGTAATGGAATAAAAAAACACAACATGAGGAAAGTATTACATGTTATTAAATTGGAATTTAAATGGGGCCTAAAAGGAATTATATTCCTAATTGTGAACCTAAAATCATGATATATGATGATAACTTAAAGGAAACATGGGAATATGGAAACAACATTAAACATGAAATCATAAAAATAGTTTAAATTTAATTGAAAATACATCATAAGATGGTAGAAAAAGTAACATAAATGATTAATTTTACACCATAATTTCACAGGTTACATATCGTAAGACTAAAAAATTACCCAATTCATTGGAGCACTATATAATTTTGGTTACACCTGTTTCTTTCATATCATGTTTATTCATAAGTGTGCCACATAGATCATTCAAAATATTATCATATTTCATCACATTTAATATCATGATTAGGGAGTATGTAATACATACATGTTAGTACAAAATAAAATAAGGATAAGTATTTATAGGTCGATCCCCTTGACTGGAAATGGTTATGGTACGAAAAATACAAAGGTTTGGTATGAATAAAATCAGAGGATAAATTTAGTTGAATAATGGGGGTACATAATAAATCATGTTAATGATTAATGAGAGTCAACTGGATCTATAATAACTTGTAAAAAATAATTTAAGTAATAGAGATATGTAATAACATAATAAATCATGAAAAATTGGGAATTTCAAGGCTTAAGACAAAAAGGGTTCTTGAATAAAAGCATATCGTGGAAAAATTATAAGATAATTTCGGCAGCATAAAAGAGGTACATAATGATTAATGGGAAGGATTAATGAGACTTAAAGTGGTATATAATTAATTTTAAATAAAAATTAAATTAAGAGGGATGTGGGGAGGAATATCCCATCTTTAGTAATTCAAATACATCTGAAATTTCATAAATAAGGTTATTTAATAAAGAGGTGAAGGACAAGATCCCTTACCATGAGAGGCTGTTTCCAAATGCTTGGGAGGATATTATTGAGAGTTTGGGATAAACATGGGAGTGATATAGAGAGTAAATGGTATATTATAGCAATGATAAATTTTTTTTGAGTGAATTGGAATTGGAGTTTGGGTGGGTTTATATATTATATTAGAGGGGATTTCCTTATTATTTTCTAAACACAAGGTTTGGACTCTTTAGAATAATGTAATAAAAATCGAAAACCTTACCATGGAATTTTCCCACGGTTCCTACTGAATGATATTTTTTTATTTATTTTATAATTTCACGAATTTATCACATTTAAATAATATCCTTGGTGATGTGCAAGTGAGTCATGTTTACAAATAATTAATTTTAAAACCATTAAATATAATATAGGATCTATAAGAATCATAAAGGGTCTATAAAATTAATAAAATAAAATAAAAATAACATTATTATAAAGGGTAAAAATATACTTGGGCATTTATTACTTTTATTTCACATATTAAATTAAATTTTGGTCATTATGATGTCATAATACACAAAATATATTTAGAAAATATTTAATTTTTACCCAAAAATTTGACTATTTTAGAAAATTATGAAAAATTCACCATTGGATAATTTAAAAAGTTAGATTCCAAAAATAATATTTATTTAATAAAAGTAATTCTATGAATTTAATAAATTATATGTTTAAATTAAAATCCCCATTTATATAAAAATACTAGTTTTTTTGAAAATACTATTTTTCTGACCCTTATAAAAATTTCATTTTAACTTATTTAAAATTATATTACCATTTATATTTAATATATACTATTTAATAATAATATTTTATTTAAATATAGTTTATTTAATAAATTTATTATTTTATCAAAATGAATTTCTCTATTGAAGTTACATGTTAACCAAAAATACAATTCATGTTTTGTCATATTAAAATCTGATTTTTATCAAACTCATTACTCAATAATTTATAATGTAAAAATAATAAATAATAAATATAATATTTATTTTATAAAAAACAATATATATATTCCGGATTTTATTTTCAAGATACATATCACATTATTACACTTGCGAACATCCTATGCGTAAGGTGTATGCATGTGAGATTTTATTGTAGTGGTTCAGTGAGCATGGCTTCGGCCGTGATATCGACGAACTTGAACTTCTCCCATAAAAGATTTATCAAATAATTTAGTTATTAAATATATTATTGGTATTGGTCAATGTAAAATACCAGTGATGAAATATATATCATAATCTTAGATAAATGGGCTTGATTGGGTGTGATCCTACTGGTCGAGGCCATCAATTCCTTTGTTTGTCTCAATTGGATTTTTCATAACCCTTAATATATACTAACCATAAAATTATTTTTTAATGACTATATTATAAATGGATATAACAATTAATGGCCTTTTAAATCTTTTAAGATATAATATTCCCAACCAAAATTAAATAAGTTCTTGTGTTTTCTATTTCCACATTACATAATAGGGCATTTAATTCCATGTCAAAGGGAATTTCATTAGTAAAATTTAATGTCATTAAAATTACCATATCTTACTTTACTAATTACATTAACATATTATCTTAATAAATCCTCATTTTAGTCAAAAATCAAGGTTATTTCCTACACAATTCATCGAAAACCTTATTTTCCTTCCAAGGGTGGTAGTTTTTTGAGAAATTGTACTACTTGTGTAATTTTTACCTTTGAATTTTCATTATGTTGATATTTTTATATAAGAAGATATATGTAGAAATTCTGTGATCCATATATATTTGAATTTTTTTTATAAAGGAAATTCCTCTATATATTCAATGAAAAAATTACAACTTCCAAATCATGTTCGTGGTTTAGATAATTATGTTCATGGATCTTTACCCGCCTTAAAGAATAATAAGTGGCTCTATTTGTTTCTATATAGACACCTACAAGTCTTGAAACACCCCTAGTCTGAAGTAACATAATAATTTATTTCATATTTTGAAGTTATATAATATTGGGTTGAGTTTCGTAGAATCTAGATGATTTTAAGGTGTTTTTACAGGGTTTTAAGGGTTCTTGATTTTAAACCATTTAGGGTAAACCATGTATTCTCTCTGGGAAAATTCATAAGAGTTTTTGGGAGCCACTAGGCAAGACCATGTTTGAAACACAGTTTGGACAAACCATGCAGGTGCGAGATGAATCTGTTCTAGTTGAGCTATAGTGGAAAAGAAAAACTTGGGAACAATTTGTCAACCTATGTGCATGATATGTGAGGGTGGTAGTTTGAAGACAACATTTTTCACAAGGTTGGGACACAACTTCACTAACTATAAAACATAACCATGAAACATGCATGTATTATTCTAGAAATTTGACTTTAACTCATTTTTTGTCCTTAAATCCCTCATTTTTCTTCTCATCTCTTAGTTTCTCAAATTCCCCTCTTTTATTAAGTGTTTTTTGAGTTTCCTTTTGATCTTGAGGCCAATTTTGTGGGATTAAAGCGTGTCGGATCACCAAAAGTAATGGTCAGTCTCAATTTTTCATCCTTATTTTTAGATATCATATACTCTTCTATCTCAAAATGTTAGAAATATTCCATTAAGGAATGATCTATGATCTATGATACGTTTTTATGAGAGCCAGATTGGATCTATTGAAGTAAAGATGTTTTGAGCTGGATCTAGAGGTTTCATTGTGAGATTCACCTACTTCTTCAACCATTGAGAGGTATCTGGATTCTCTCCCATCTCAACATATTCTAGAACTTGAATTATTAGTTTTATTTGAATGTTGTCTTGTATTTTAAAAGGAATTATTTAATGATTTATTGAAGTTAACCCTTTTTGGTTTAAGGTAAGGGAATTTTAGAATTTTAATAGATTTTTTGAAACCCATTGATTTTAAATTTAAATTTTTTATTTTAAAAATATGTTTTGGTTTAATTTTTTTTCCAAATAAATGATTAAAATTAATAAATGGGTTGTGTAAACTGATTTTGAATGAGAAATTACAATTGAAGTTTGGTATGTTTTCATTGAGACAAAGCATCGTTGTGAAGTACCATCATCAATGTGGGATGTAAAATTATTTTTTTGTGACGCCGTCAATGTGGGTCACCAAGTGATTACTTGGTGACAAGATGAATCACCAATCATGAGTACAAAAAGCCCCATAGAATGTGCGTGTGTGTGAATAAGGGATTTTTATGCTGAGTGGTAAGGAATAGTAATACATTTTTATTATTTTTTTCTTACATTGATGTAATCTATGGATTCATATAAAACTATTTTTTTCTTCTCACCTATTTTATATAAAATTTGATAACTTGTTACAATACTATTGGGATGTCCGGGAAGTCTATTAGTGAAATAATACTAGGTATGATTACTCATCCCCTACATATGATCTTTGGGGCATATCCAGATGTTGTTTATTGTGACATAGAATCTTGATGTTAGTTCCTTAGGATGGATTTGGATCTCAGAGATTCATTTTGGGATCATTGGAGTTATTCCACCTTGGTTTTTTTATATTCACACATACATTGGTTTTAGAGAGTCTTTTGTTATAATTTTTCCGTGTTAATATGATATTATTATTTTATTATCTTATTGGTTTTCATTGGAGATGTATTGTTTTCACTAGTACGTGATATATTTTGTTTGGTTACATATTTTTTTTATCTTTTCAGGTTATATTTTTTCTCTATGGATAATCATTCCCTAATTTTTTTTTATTCCCTTATAATTTGTTACCATCCTTTAGTGTCATAGGTATTCAATTTATGGTTAGTATCACCTCTTACCCAACCCGAGATAATGGGTTGGGTTTGGATGTGAAAAATGGAATCAGTTTAAGTGGGTACATCATCTTGGGATAGTAAAAAGGATATATGAATGTTGGAATTTTAAATGTGTCGCATTAAAATACATAGCTAGACTCTTTATATATAACTTCAAGTTACTTGGTAGGTTTGAGAAGAAAATATTTGTATACACCTAGATGTGTGTTTTCATCTCATCATTGTGGGTTTACCTGATGAGTATAGAATATCGAGCATTAATACTAATATATCCCACTTAGACTGTATATATGTTTTTATGTTTAATTTTATTTTGGAAATTGTTGATAAATTTTTTAATTTTTTATGATTTTTTTGGACAATATTGTTGATGTTATGTTTAATGTTTTTTAGGAAATTTTAGATAATTGCTGTTGATTTTTATGAAATTACAATAATTTCTTCCTTCTATTTTAAGAGAGTGACGACCAAGTGGTGTTTTGTTTTGGTTATAGATAAATGATGCCGGTTAGATGACATAATAACCCTCAAGATAATTTCATGAAAAATGTGGTTTATCCTAAACCATAAGTGAACCATCATCTTGGAAAAAACATAAATCAATATTTTGAAGCCATTTATCGGGGAAATCAAAATGATAAACTATTTCAACAAGATCATTCTAGGAAATTTCAAAAATACAATACACCAATATTTCAGAGGGATTCCGAAAATAAAATTTCATAAGTGTGGATTGATAGAATAAATAAAATATTTATTTCCTTATAACACTATCTGATCTTAAAGTGAAGTTAGTAGTGTACATACTGGAGGATCTTACATGAAAATGATGAGATTTATCTATCCAAGATAAATTTATCCAAGGATTTTCAAGGGAGTGATTTGAAGAATTTTTTAATAAAAAATTCTATAATCACACCTTCATGATACCATAATGATATATTTCTCCATCTTAAATTAATAAAATCTATTAGTGATGAAATAGAAACCTATGTTTATGAAATTACATTGTTTTAATCCAGAAGTAACTACTTGTAAAATTTTGACCCGCGTGCCACACATCAGTTCCATAAGCTAGTTCACCACACGACCTATGGCTGCCCTCCCTATATGACAAAGGATTCCAAGTAAAAGAAATGGTCTAATTTCAATCATGGAGAGACTATACCCTCTTTATCAAAGTATCACAACAATGAAAATAAATTTGAAAAAACAAATGATATATCAATAACCAAAACAATACCAATGCCATATGATGACCAACACATGAAATAAGATATCCCATACATAATAGTAGATATTTCATGTTAATATGTTTCATTATTCAATATGAAAACCCCCATATATATAAGGACACTGAAAACTCCCAAGTGGCCCCCGAATCCAAGTCCAGTTCCCTCATCCAACATGCATCCTGACTCAAGCATCCAACATAGGGACTTTTCCCTTAACCTCTCATACAACCATGAAATCTATTTGGGTTACAAGCTATCAGTATTCCACCACCAACAACATCTAAAATAATATCGTTTTAATAACAATATATACAGTTATGTAAAAAAATAAGTAAAATTCATAAATAAACAATTATCATATTATAAATCGTTCTTTATTTAAATACATAAACCTCTAGGTTCCCAAGGACATCAAAACCTCAGTCCCATATTTGGCACTTTCTATAGTCTGAAATATCCCCAAGGTATATCTCACATTTGAATTAAATTGTTATCATTTATCATCTCAACTCACATATTATAATTCCATTGTTACCATTCTTCATCTCAATTTGTAAGGGAATTACAAAGCTACCATTCATCACCTGAATTAACATATGAAGTCCATTTTTACCATTCAATATCTCAATTTACATCTGAATTCCATTATTACTATTCATTATCTCATTTCACATATGAATCCCATTATTACCATCCATTGTCAAATTTCACAATTGAATTCCACTATTACCATTCATTGTCTCATTTCACATCTATCACAATTTTATAAAATCACATACATCACAATATCATAATGTCACAAATATCACAATATCACCATTATTTAATTCTTCAATTAATTAATCCAACTCAAAAATAACATATTTATATCATTCCATTAATTAACTCAAAAATTAACTAATCACATAAACCCCATTGATGAATACAACAATTAATTAATCACATCAATGATTGTATAATCATTTCAACCTCCATTAAGCAATTAAATGAAAAAATTAATCCAATTTGTTTAACATCATGAACACAACATTCTCGATTAATCAATTCAACAATTAATTAATAAATCTAAAATAAAAATCTCCCATAACTAATTCAATAATAAATTATTCCATTCATAACCCTAATATCCCATAACTAATTCAACAATTTATTATTTAATTCAATAAATTAAATATGCCCATAATTAATTCAAGAATTAATTATTCTAAGTAAACAATTCAAAATCCCTATAATTAATTTAACAATTAATTATTCAAATTCAACAATTCAATATCCCCATAATTAATTAAACAATTAATTATTCTTCTTCAAAAATTCAATATCCCTACAATTAATTCAATAATTAATTATTCCAATCCGAAAATCCCAATAATCCCAATTTTACTATCCCCTAATTAATTAATTTACCAAATTAATCAATTCAATGTAATAAAATAAAATTCAAATAATCCAATAGAAATTATACAAATAACTACATGTAATTTATATTAAGACATTGGGATTCAAATTATAGACTAACTACCTCAAAATTGATTAAGAACACTCACTAACAGAAATCCCAAAATTGAAGCAAAAGAAACAAAATCATGATGAAGAATAAGATTTATATCAGAATCCAAAATCTCTGATAAAATGAATCAAGATATAGAAAACCAAGAATTGAATCTACAACGAACAACAGATAAACATCCCTCTTTTATCCAAGAAGAGGAGAGAGAGAGAGAGAAATCTATCAGGGGGAAAACGCATCCCTGGAGAGGTGAATATATTTAATCTACCCTTTGAATAACCAATAATGGAGGTGGTGAGCCATAATAAACAATTTGAGATCCTAAAAAAAGAGTTGAATATATTATTTCCATGTTGGGGTTTACTAGGGGTTAAAATGGGGGTTCATTAATTTTGAAATCTAATTTTCGGGTTAATTAAAACCTTGCCTATAATTTTCTGGGAAAGGGGCATAGTTTTCCAACATGTGTTCCATACACATAAGACTCTTCTGGGGGGGGGGGGGGGGTTGTTCACGGTTTCTCATAAGATATTTCATAGTTTGAAAAAACATACACCTTCCATGAAAATAACTTATTTTTGGGGTCTCATGGTTTTTTACACTCAGGGGAATGGTTTGGGAAAACCGTGCTCCAACTGTGCACTTTCCCTATTCCTTCCAAATTTACCAATTTTCATCCAAACAAAACCCAAGGTATAACCCAAAAAAATCACTCAAATAAGAAAAAATGAGTACCTATATACAAGCCTAATAAATATCCGAAAAAGGATATCTTATTACACTAATAGTGCTTCCTTTTAGTCACACATCTATCAGTTTAGACTAGGACCAAAGATTTGTTTTAATATAAATGAGCACTATATTACAAATTATAAAAATATGGAGAATAAAGGGATAGTGGGGAAAATATATGTCTCAAGAAATTTGGTTAGAGGAATTTTGTTTTCTCCATGAGAATAGGAGGGGGCTCTAATTATAGAAATGGGAGGAATAAGTACATATACTTCCACTGTTGTGTGACAACTAATAATCAGACCACTGAATCTATTAACTTTCCTCCCTAACTATAAATTAATCCTAAATGTTTCTAATGAAATTCAATTTATTATATCAAGTGAGATTTTATTACAACACCAAGATCACATCACAATTGTAATCATATGGGACATCTTAAACATTATCACTATAGTGCTACATAGTTAACTACTATTGATACATCTCATATCTCTCAAACATATTATTCTTTTTCTCGATGGTCACATCAGAAAAATTCCCACACATTGAAAAGAGTGAACCAAAATGATTCCAGGAACACCCTTAATCATCAAAAAATATAACCACAACATGAAATAAAAGGTCAAGGGGGAGTGAGTAAGCAGTTGTATGGTCCCAAGAATATGATTATGGAAAAACACTCGAGTATTTATAATGTATGAGGTACCAATATTTTAAAATTTATTCTTGTGATATTTATATTATAAACTAGTACATATCACTCTTTTATTTATTCAAATGTCATTGATCAAACATGATTTTATGTTGAGATAATTATATATGTGATGTGTATCTAGGAACCTCTCATGAAACGAGAGTATAAGGGATTTAAATATGTTTCTTGTTCTATAATAATTGATAGTGTTTGTAATGACCCACTTATTCCCATTGGCTTGAGAGTACAATGAGTCATTACAAGGACTTAAGAGACATCCCCAAGATGCCAATGGCTGTTAATAAATGACGAAGTGTTTGCAATAAAATTTGGGGATGATTTACCCTTTAAGAGATAAACCACTAACCCAATATACCATATCCAACATCTCACTATATGATTCTTGAATAAAAGAAAGAAAACTCCAATACAATATTCATATCAAAACCATTCCAATGTGTGAAAGAACATAATACCAAACAAGTATCAAAGAAAAAAGTGGAAAACAACTAAAGACTCTAAGAAGACCACAATACTACATGCTCCATAGGCTCTAAGATCTACAATCACCAAAAAAACAATGTATTACAAGGTGGTCCTAGAGACGTGTGATACATTACCGATTCCTATTTATTGAAAGATAACATCTAAAAAAGCACATAGGTGAAAAAGTAGGGGTGAGTATAGAACATAGTAAGAATTCCCCAATGAATTTCCTACTAATGAAACAAGGATATAAAGGTTATAAACATTTATATAAAACCATTTATATAAATCAATTTTGAAAAACAGTTTAAAAAAAACAATATAAAAAAGTTCCAAAAGCATTTGTAACCAAATGAAAGAAATTCTCTTTAAACAAATTTCCAACAAGTTATTTTCCCAAAAAAATATTTAATCAAATATTGAAAACCATTTCTAAATATTCCTTTTCCATACCCAAACCATTCCACACATCCACACAACCAACTGTGCGTGTAACTTGGATCTCCCTATATTCACGAGTGGTGAGTCATCCTTTCACTAACTTGTCCCTAGTGAACCAATTTTCAGGGGAGATCCCTAACCGTTATTCTTCATGTTAATGATAAGGGAAAACCTAAACCATTATCCTCCACTCATGAAACAATTTAAGGGGGATATCCCTAACCCTTATCCATCCCATTAATTATGGGGGAGACCCCTAACCCTTAGCCATCCCGCAAAACTGTGAACACACACAACCATAATGTCAAAAACCAGGTGTGTTCAAACTATTCAAACCATTTCAAATTTTTTTTATTGAAATCCATTCATCAAATAAATTCAAAAAAAATAATTTCATTTCAATAAAACATTCCTTTTTAATAAAACTTTCCTTTAATTTAAAAATGAAGAAAAACCCAACTTTTGAACATCCATACTAATTCAATAAAACATTCCCTTTTTTATTGAAAATATATAATCAAAAACAAGTTCCATGATTCAAGAAAATTCCCATTTTAAAATCTATATTTAAAATCATGATCAGAAGCACTTTATACAAAACACACAATTTTATAGATTTTCCCAATTTGTGAAACCATGACAAAGAAGCTTTTCCAAAATATTCTAAAAAGACAAATAATTAAAAATTTCAACCAAGATATTCAATTTTAAATCATTATAATCATTTATACTAAGTGTATTTAAGAGAGAGTATACCTACCACTATGATTCTAATGAAAACTGATAATAGATGAAGAACACTACAGTGATCGGGTTGATTGTCCACAAAACAACCTTAGATCTCATATCCTACCAACAAAAAACCCAAATCATTAAAAATTTGGAATCTAGAATCCTAGATCTACCCATAATAGGTGTATACCAGATAAAGAAAGAGGATATGAGAATTAGGTCTAAGTGGATCTAACAAAACGTGATGAGAACAAAGAATAATGTCACTTACCGTGAGAATCAGGCTTGAAAATGCTAAAAGAGGGCTCTAGATTGGTTCCAAAATGCATGGGAGTGGTTCCACAACCTTTAATGGAGAAAAATACCACATTTTATTCATTTGGATAAAAATTGATCAAGTAAGATAAACAAATATTATGATCCTAAAAAATAGAATCTTACTTTTTCCATACCCACAGTTAGACTACACAGTTAGGAAAACCATGTGTTTTCCACTATCCCAGAACTGCATGTGTGAATGGTTTCTCCTAGGATATCCACATAGTATTGGAAAACCATGCCCAGACCATGCACCACTCCTTTAGCCCCAAAAACTTCTTAAAAGTTTACCAAACTCTCCCATCATACACCATTACACTTTTATAATAATAAAAAGCATCAAGTAAGGGTTATATACCAGAAAATGAGGTACTACATGATGGTTCCAGATGCACCAGAGGCATGGATGTTGGGCAGTCCTGGATTTTCTTTTTCTGTAATCGATGACCAATGTTGGATTAATATGATGATAAATTCAAGTATTCACTGATTAAAATAAAAAATTTTGAAAAAGAGAAAAATAAAACCGGATCTGAGAAATATGATCTTGCACATCATGTTTATAAATAATTTAATAATTTTTAGATAATTTAAATACCTAGGTCTTCAGTACTTTATTCATTGACGATCATTGATCTTCTAGAATGACCCTTCTGGATTTCCTTCATTGCTCTTGCAAGGATCTAAAGTAGAATCCCACTAGCAGTGATCCACATGTGCTCCAATAGTCTCCAATAAACACCCCTCATTTTTCAGGTGCTAACACAGTGGAATGAATGTCTTGAGACAATTTTTGTTGTTTTCTCATTCTTCGGGCTTGAAAAACATCTCTCATTCTTGAAAGGGAGAGATGAGGGAAGTCGAGAGAGAAATTTTTGGGCTCAACAATTCTCAATTCACTGGGGTTCGGCACAATATATGTATATACCAATTAATCGACATGGGGTTTCTTTTACAATATTTAATTGAGAAACAACAATTAAATGAAATTATAACTGTTATAGAAAATCCATGCCACATAATAACAATAACATCAACATTTTTTTGGGTGCTCCAACATGAACAAAACAGAACCATAAATGAAATCTTGTGCTGAATAATGATAACAATTTTATTATTATTTATTTTTCCAACTGGACAAACATTATTTACCGACATGTAAATAATTAATTTATCAATGGACATAGTCTTAGTCTGTTCAAATTCCTATTTCATTTATTGAACACCAAAATAAAATATTTTATTCTCCTAAATAAATATTTTTATTTACAAACTAGTAAATAAATATTTATGAGATGTTCAATAAAATATATAAATATATTTTATTCACAATCCTCTGAATAAATTTATATTTAATTTATGCGATCATTTTTACTTGAATAAAATTATTCTTTGGTGTTGATAATAATATTTATTCCATTAATTAAATTAAAATATAATTTAATCAAGACCACTAGAAACACTTAGTGTGTGACCCGCTACGATTCTTTCTCGTTGTCATTAGGGAGCATGCATGAAGTCCAAGATTACCTTCAATAAACAGGTCAAGGAAACTAAGATAAAGAACCTAAAGTCACAATGATGACATCCACATATGAAAATTCATTGTGTAATATAATCGCTTCGTCAAAATATCTCATCAAGTTGTTTCATGATAGTATCATCAACCTATATTCTAGATACACCATTCATTGACTTCCTAAAATAAAATCACCACTACACCATGTCCACAGAATTTAGGGAGGAGGTTCTATTTCAATCAAAGGGTCAAGATATCAACTTCCATAAATGGATGTGTAAAATCCTTACTCGACTTATCCATTAATAACATGTCATTTGTGAGGAACCCAACATACCCTACTTCCTTAAAACATATGGAATGACAGTTTTAATCCTCAAATGTAACTGCACGAGTCATGAAATGTATTAATGATAATATAAAAGTCTAAGGACCATTACACATGCTCGTAGATAGGAATATCTGATGACACCAAAACATGCAGAATTATTACTAGCTGGTCTGTTATCATAATCTCCCCTCTTGGAGATTACCAAGTGCAAACTCCATGAGAAGAATTCTCATCTACATATCAGTACTAAAACATGATGGTCTATATACTACATGTACCATCATGGTATGTCATACAACAATTTAACTATATTTAAGAATATTATCATAACACTTAAAGGTTATAATCACAGCAGGGAAAAGGAATAACCTTATTAATTAAACACATAATCTAGGACATTTTTACATTACAGTCATGTAGAATAATAAAAAATATATAATAAGATGTTTAATATTTAAATAAATTAACTATTCAGGTAAAAAATATACAAACATTTGGTTCTAGGAAACCAACTCCAAAAGCCCCCACTTCGATTACTGCCAACTAACTCTGACTTTCAGTCTTCTAGACCTCACATGATGGTCATGTTTTTTCTTAGTCAAGGATTTAGTCAAGGGGTCCACCATGTTGTCTTACATGGATGTACTACTCACTACAAGTTCACCTCTTTGAGAAAAATCCCACAAGAGATGATACTTTCGTAGTATGAGATTCATCCGTTGATATGACCCTGGCTCTTTTTTGAGATCCACTGCTATAGTATTATCATAATAAAGGTTGATGGGATATTTACTTCTAGGCACCAAATCCATGTCTTGGACGAATCTATACATCCAAAAATAATTATTTATCTACCTTAGAAGCCATGATATACTCAGAATATACTTTTGAATCTGTGACCACACCTTACTTTGAGCTCTTCCAGCTCACAAAACATCAATTAAAAGTGAATATGTATAATGTTTTTAACTTCATGTCATCTTGATCAATCCATAAACTAGAATTTTCATATCCTCTTACAGCTATTTCCTTATCTCCTCCATGTACATGGAACATATCCTTATTATTGCTTAGATATTAAAGGATAGTCTTGACTGCCATCCAACTTCGGTCACCTGGATCAGCTTGATATATTTCTACCACTCTCAATGCATAGGTGAAATCTAGCATAGTACATAGCATAACATACATGACTGACCCAATCACTGATGCATATGGAATCCATGCCATTATCTTTCTTTCCTCATGGATCTGAGGACACATTTTCTTGGAAAGATGAATGCCATGTGATGCTGGAAACAATACCTTATTGGATTGCTTCACACTGAATATATTCTGTATCTTTCAATGTATGTAATTTGACGTAGGCTCAGCAATCTCATGTATCTATCACGATGGATCTAGATACCAAGAATATATTTTTCCTCGCCCAAGTACTTCATGTAGAAGCATTTATTCAACCATGCCTTAACATATTGTAGAACCAGTATTTCATTTCCAATAAGTAATATGTCACCAACATATACTATCTTGAAAATGACCGCTATCCCCTTAAACCATTTGTAGACAAACGGTTTCCATTCATTATTTATAAAACCAAATTTCATTATGTCTTCATCAAAATTAATGTTCCAGGACATGAATGCTTACTTTAATCCATAAATGGATTTCTACAACTTACATATCATATTGGAATCCTTTCTTGTCACAAACCCTTCAGGTTGTGTCATATAGACATATTCTGGAAGGTTCCTGTTAAGGAATGATGTTTTGATATCCATTTTCCAAATATCATTGTCATGGTAAGTGAAATGGACAATAGAATTCTGATGGATTTCAGTATTGCAACTGGTGGAAAGGTTTCATTGTAGTCAATGCCTTGATGTTGTTTAAACCTTTTTTCAACTAGCTGTCCCTTATACATACTGACTTGTCCTTCTGTGTGCATTTCCTTCTGGAATACCCATTTGAAACTAATATTCTTTAAATCGACTAAATGATCTACCAAAATCTATACCTGATTTTTCTACATGGAATCTATTTCAAAATTCATGGCTTCTTGCCACTTAGCAACATTTGTGTCACTTACTACTTCCTTGTAGGTAAGAGGATTATTATTATCATCTTATATTGAGTCACCATCCTCATTTACTAAAAAAAATACTATTCTAGTACTTTAACCTCAATTGTACTCATACTTATTACTTGTGTCTCTAGAATAGATCATTCTTTCATGGGGTTTTGTGGAATATTCTCCCGTAACAACTCTTGTGTACCCTAGCCTCAACTTCATCGAAGTCTTTCTCACTACCACTATCTATTTTGGAGAATTCTCTCTCTCAAGGAATATGACGTGTCTTACCACAATATCCTTTTTTTCTGAGGGGTGATATAGGTAATATCCCATTTTTTCTTGGGTATCCTATAAAGGTACACTTTGTGCCTTGGGGTGGGAGTTTGTCACCTGAAGAGGCCTTAATAAACGCTTCACTTCCCCACACATGTAAATTCTATAACATGGATTTTCTGCCACTCTAATGATTGTATGGAATACCATTTATCTATTTTATTGGTACTTGGTTTAGTTTATTTTTAGCTTTTTGTAATGCATATCCCTAAAAAGATAATGGATGACTTTCAAAACTCATCGTTGATCTCACCATGTCCTACAAGGCGCGATTACTCGTTTTGATTACACCGTTCCACTTGGGCCTGTTAGGAGGAGTGAGTTGGGATAGGATCCCAAGCTCCCATAGGTAATTAATGACGTCTTGATTAAGATATTATCCACCACAATCTAAGCAGAGTTTCGTAATCTTCATACCAAGATGGTTGACAACATCATTCTTGTATTCCTTGAACTTGTCGAAAAAATCTAACTTATACCTCATTAAGTAGATATATCCATATCTACTAAAATACTTAGTAAATATTATGATGAATGAGTACACACCCCTTACTTCAACTGGAAATGGACCACACACATCGGTATGATCCAATTCAAGAATATCTTTAGCTCTTTCACCTTTCCAACTAAATGTGGCTTCGGTCATTTTGCCTTTTAAACAAGAGTGACACAAACAAGTGGTTTTAGTTCGAAATAATCTAAATATACATTTTGATGTAACTTTGTTAAGAGTTTCTCACTTAAATGACCTAGCTAGTGATGCCAAAGTTGGGTGTGGTATGGGTCATGTGAAGTAGTTTTGTTATCAATTTCCATTACTTGGTTTTTGTAATCCAACACATAAATACTATTATATTAATGTGCCTTACCGAAACAAATTCTATCTTTATAAAAGAATAAATATTCACATAAGAACTAGAAAATAAATCAATCTGTATCTATTATGGATATAGGAAGAATGTTTTTGGTTATAGAAGGCACATAATGGCAGCCTTTTAATACAAAGATCATCCCAGTCAGCAACGTGAGGTGGTAGTCCCAAACAGCTACAACATGAAGTCTAGATCCATTGGTTATTATTAGATCTACCTACCCTCTATCAATTTTTTTAAATCTAATTTTTCATATATTTGGATATATATGAGAGCACCACATGATATATCTAATACCCAATTTGTAAAATAGATAAATTTCACTCGATAACAAATGAACCTGAATATTCCCCTTGCTTCTTTAGCTGGGTGCAATTTTTCATCGAGTGGACTATCTTTCCACTTGAGAAACAAAAAACTTCATATTCTCTTCCATCCCCCTTGATCCCTCCTTTTCATGGAAGGGTATGAAGAAGATTTGGGATTAAATCTCTTCTTCATACCTTTCCTATTAGTCACCATAAGGACATAAGTATTTTCACACTTCATGTCTTTGTCCACTTGATGAAGGAAGATAAGAAGATTTGGTAGATACTTCTCAATGTTTTTCATATTGAAATTCAATATAAAACTAGAGAATCTCTGAGGGAGTGATGTGAGAATGTGATCGGTACTCAGTTCCTCAAGGTGTTTAAATCATAGAACCTCAATACACTCAACATAGAAAATCATCTTGACTATGTGAGACCAAGTTGGGGAACCCTTTCTAAGATTACTCTGAAATAGTGCCTTGGAGATCTCAAAATGTTCCTGTCTTTCTGTCTCGTGGTAAAGACCATAGAGGTTCTCAATCATGCTATAGGCATCCCTGTTTTCAGGAGACTTCATGAGTTCACTAGACATTGATTATAAAATAAAATCATGAATGTGGACCATTTCATTTATATGTTTTTTATGGAATAGTAACTCTTTATCACTCACCACTTATGTAGGAAGATCAGTTAATGTGGACTCAAACACATAAGATTTTCCTTCATGGCATAGAATGAACCGAAGGGGTCTATACCAATTCTAAAAGTTACTACCAGTGAGAATATTGCCTTTATACAGTATTGATCACAGAGATAGAGTGGTGGAAAAGTTTGTAATTATTATTCTAAAATTAAAATAGCATAGAATTTGTAGTTTCTTTATTACATTTCATGAGAAATAATAAATTAATATTATCATGTATCCTAATATTTTATCATGTCCCAATGGCCATGACCATTAAATTCATAATTTATAATTTCTAGGACATTCTAGTGGAAACGATCCATATTCCCCTTCGCATAACACTAACAACTGTTGGTCAAGCTATTTGAAGGTATTTAGGTAGGCGGGTCTTTTCCAATTGTGGTCTTGAAACTCCTTGATCTGTTGAGTAGACTCCCCAATCCTAAAATCCTAACTTGGATTTCCCAAACACTTGCCTCAAAATTTACACCAAGTCTAGAAAGGTGTACTTATCGTGATGTAAATTTTTTTTGTCAACCCGAAACATTCATATGAGCTTCCTGTATAAAAGTAAGTGTCCCAACAAGGGTTGTTAAAACACATAGTTTTTTCGAGTCTTTCCCTTAATCAAGTAATGGAAGTCTTAATCTGGATTAATATTTTGTTGAGTTATTTTTATCTCTTATATATAAATTTCTTTATTATCATTATCACATGATCATTAACTTGGTTATTACCCTAAAACTCCCTCACTGCATATAATTTTCAGGTTTCCCTGTTACATATTAGAACCTTCCCTATTTATATTATCACAAGGTGTGGATAGTGTTGGCTATGCCTCACATGAATTATTAACATAAAATGGTAATTATTCAAGTAATGAACTGATTAAATGTCCATACACCTGCTGAGGGATGAATAATGGACTTTGGTATTTAGTAATATTTTACTGCTTACTATATTTATCTATGCTTTCACCATGTTTAATATATATTACACCGTCAGGATTGGGTTAGACACTGGTTGTTCCGGCCTACTGAGATTTATATCTCACACCCTATTCGTTCCTCTATTGCACTGGGGTACCCGAGTAGACCTTTCCTATTCACAGGATTGTGGATCGTGCTTTATTGTTGTATTGCTTGTACCTGGAGTAGGAGATCGTCTGTGTGTCTTCACTGTTCATTCGTTATTTTCTTATTATATTGAAAAACATGTTTCACTATTTACTGCTTTCTGTCATGTATCAATATCATGTCAAGCATTCATCTATTTCATAAACTGGCATTGGCCACTTTTGTTCATTTATATGAAATATTTCTTTCACTACTTTTTCAATTACATATTACTACTTTCACTATTGATTATTATATACTCTGTTATACCGTTGTTCAACTCTATTAAGAGGGTATAGTCTCCCCACTTACTACCCTTACACCCTCGCTGCTAGTCAGTAGCCTCTGGCATATGGGGAGGCGTGGTAGAGGTCATGTGGTGACTGGTCCTACCACCATCTTAGTGGTGAACCAGTTCGGGATGTTACAATCGTAAATGATGAGTTTTTTCATAGTGTTTTAACAGGTCAATTATATAAAACACACGTATAACATATTTTGAATGAATATAAAGTTCTTAGTATGAAGCTGATGCTTTATATAAGTCACTCTAAATCCACAGTTATCTATATACACGCCTTTATGTGTAGTTAAATCACTAATCATTCATTTCCTCATTGTCATATGATCATGTGAATCTTAATTTAATAAAACAATTCTTTCAATTACCCCAAAATATGATATATTTTTTATCAATGTTTTTTGATTGATGCACTCACATAATAACCTGTTATGGTTCTTATCGTGACACTATCATGAAACATTGAAATTTTTTCTAAATAAATATTCATAATGAATTTAAAGTCATTGAAAGCCATTGCCTTATAATCAGGCACCACATTTTCTGGACCAAATGACCACACCATTCATTGGTAATATTATAACCTAAAAGATACTGACTTCAAATACTAAATAGATACTTGTGATTAAGTTATACCGAAAAAAATCTATTACCTTGGACTTTAACCAAGAAATAAATTCTTTTCTGTGGAATTTTTACTTCCTCTTAATAGATAGAGAACAATGTATCATTTTTATAATTTCTAAATGTTCAATATAAATATGAAAGATTTAAAATTTTATGATATTTGAAAAAATCACACTGTGAAAAAATGTATATTTATTATTTTATGTACTTGACATATTAATCAAAGACACCATAGTTTAATAATAATATACGATGATCCATTTACAACTCTACCCTTCTTAAATTACACAACTAGTATTTTCCAAATACCCCCCTGTTTGGGGCATTGAAGGAAATGCAGGCTTAATGGGATCATATTACTTATCTTTAGTTCTCATTTGTCTATTTTACTTCATAGTGACGTTAGCCAAGTATGATGAATAGAAATACATGAATTATTATTCTAAATAGACTTTCACAATAGAACCTTTAAGATGATATTTATTTCTCACATAATATTTCAAGACATACATCATTATTTCTGTCAGATACATCTAACACTTGAAACAAGACCACTAAAAATATATTGTATAGGGAGATGCATAGTCATATGTAACATACATGAGAGAAATTATGGTGGAATTTTTCTCTCTAAGTCATAAAGAATAATCAGCGAATCTATCTATAATTAACAAACCAAAGTTTTTCTCAGTCTTTTGGAAGGTCTTCATAAATTGACATAATCTAATCATAATAACTTTATCATTATATGAAAGTAAGTATAGAATGAAAATGAGAATCAACTCATATAACAATACATGGTAGTCATGAGTTTTAAGAGATTTTAGTTTCACATCTTGTGTATTCACCCTTTTTGAAATTTTACTTGAATAACCATTTGGAACCTTCAAACTTTCAAATACATGAAGAAATTGTTTTTTCTCAACATTTGTCACTGAAAAATAGGAAAAAGAGTCTTTCCACTAATTCTAGCCAATTAAACTAGGATGAATTCTTGGTATTTTATCCTAATCCATAAAATCATGATATGACCCCAAATCATATTTCTTCCCTTGTAATTTAAAAGAATAGAAAGTAACATTTAATAAATTTTTCACGATATGAATTACGTCCAAGGAATGACACAATAAATTTTATGCCTAATAAAGAAACTCAAAACTTGTATTTTTCTTTCTCCAATTTCTATTAGAATGTGAGTTAATATTCCTTTTATTTCTATAATTTTATTGAATCTTTCCAAGAATATAATTTAAACCATCAATTTCATTAACAATATTATCCCCTGACATTCGTTGAGGTGTTTCATCTATATCTACAAAATTATCAAACTATCTTTTATTATTCTGATATGGATGGTCCATCAGTAAAAATCATCAATGCTCTATGAATAGGAAAGTTGTTAGAGACTCTAATCTATATGAATTATTTTTTTTATAAAGATAGGGCATGATAATTTCCCTTTTGTAATCCAACCCAACATCATTATATAAGTATGTAAATCATTTATCAACCATATTAAAACTGTATGAAACATAAAATACTCTTTCTAAATGAATCATAAAATTACACACAAATGACCCAAATATCATTAAACTTATCTATTAATGGTTTCAATTATATTTCAATATCATTTCCATGATCACTCGGTATAGATATTAAAATAATCATGATAGTAAAAAAAATTTCATAAAAATCCATTATGAGAAGTTATAAATGTGAATGAAAATAGGCCAGGTATTGTTTGTAGTATGCATATGAAAAAATGGGTTGAAACGACCACATGAGTATCTCAATCTTACATTTTATGGGTCAGCTGAAAAATCAGGATATAACCTATCAAATTTCTTCAAAGGTAACTCATTTGTAGGATGAACTATTTTATTATTGTGCTCATTTATTTCATCTTTATTCCATCTCGTATTTATTAACATTTGTTCAGACATATTTTTTCTAAATCTTAGAAATGACTGGAAAGTACCACATCACTTTATTTGGTATATGGGATTGAGTTTCATATTTATTAGTCTTCCACCTTGATGCACCACACTTTTAACACCCCAAGGTTTTACAAATAAATTTCATATAAAATTAATTCAACAATGAGTCTATATGAAAAAAAACTTTGATATTTATAAGATATAGTTATAAACTGGCTGTTAGATATAATTTTTATGCTTCTGTGATTTGAATTTCAAAAAACTGACATACACAATTGCGATCTGTAAGATATTTATAGTCTGATAGGATCAACTTACATTTTTGGTGAATAATAACTTACCCTTATTAATAGTAACTTACACATATTAAGATTAATGTTCCCTTATTAATAGTAACCTCACCCATGTATGTATAAATAAAATTTAGGCACCATATAAATGAGATTGAATAATTTAAAAATTAATAATTAAGTGTTGGTATTTTTATGAGTAATAAATATCTAATTAAAACATTAAATTAATAAATTAATAAAATTAATTTTCATAAAATGTATTCTTAAATAAATATTTTGTTTTTCTATGATATTAGGATAATTTTATGAGACCTTAGTTTATTTTGTAAAGTATTATAAAATTAGTTTTAAATTTAAAATCTGTATTTCTTAAGTAAATAATGATTTTATTTAAAAATTAATCTTCTATTATTTATAAAATCATTTTAATAAAATGGATTTAATTTTTAAATTCTACACATCAAAAAAGTCTTATGATTTTTTGGGATTTTTCTAAAATACTTGATTTTTTTATGAATAGTGAAATTCGATAATTTACAAAATATGATAAATAAATAAATTTATGCATCATGATTTAGTCATGGATAATGTAAATGTTCATTGGTTCAAAATATTGTGCAATTATTAATATTTAGATTCACAAGAATGAATAATATTCACAATCTTGAGCAAAAATCATAAACTAATGATTTAAATAATGGGAAATAACTCCTATCCTCCACTATAAAAGTCACCCATCACTCCCTCTTCTCCTCAGTCCCTTTGCCTTGAATATCCTCAATTTTCGGCCCAAATACTCTTCCCTAGTCCCTCTACATGTCCAAGAGCCCTTGGTATTTCTAAAATACCCAAACCCCTTCCCTTAAGGAGGTTGTCAAGGAGGTGTATTCAAGAGGTAAATCCACATCTTCTTTCTTTTAATTTCATTTCAAGTTCCTTTCTTTTGTTATCCTCTACTAACCTACTCTATCAAAATCATATTTATACCTCCATTATCATATATATATATTGTAATTATATAATGTTAATGTAATAAACATTGTCAATCTTCACACACACACTCTCTCTCTCTTTTTTTTATAAATGAAATCATCATCAGTGATGTGCCAATTTACAACCTTAATGAACGACAAAGCCTCGTTATTCAATTTCTCCCTTAGTTCTATTCATAAAACCATTTTTATAGTTGAAAAAAACTATAATATATTTATTATAAGAAATTTAAATTTTTTTTACTGCTATATATACCAAATATTAATACATACAACAAAACTAGTTCACAATATTCAAAATACCACCAAAATAATCTAAATGATTTTCATTAATGTTTCACCTGATAACTCATCCTCGTACCATATAAAAAATGAATTATATGAACATTTAATATTATTAATGTTAATTATTATCATATAAATCCATTTATTGAGAATTATATCCATTCCACATGAACTCCATTAATTATAAACAAGAGAACTGAACATGAAAATCAATGATACAATCACTTCAAAACGATGAAATTCAATCATATAACGTATCAATAAGGCCATAAATGAACTTAATAAAATTATAAAAAACTAAATACATGTCTAATAATATATTAGTTAAGTTATTAATAAGTCTAATTTCAAATTACATATAAGGTCGCGGCCTTAAACCTTACTTAATCTCGAGTTACTTCAAGAATACACGTTGAAGATCTTTTCAGGTTTAGAGTTTTTGAGAATTAGATCATAAAACATGCATTAAATTTCACATTTAAACAAAGTGGTTACATAAAAGATAGTACTCATTTTTCTCATCAACGGAAACATATTTAAAATAAAACATGGATTCTTTCATGACACTTCATTGACACTATCATCAATTCATGTACCTTTCCCTTGACCTGTGAAAAACATTTCAAAAACCTGGGATGAGCATAAAAAGGCCAGTAAGGGATATAAAAGTACGAAAAGAAAACATTATTCCATGTATGAAATCATAATTTACTCATAAAACATAAGCATTTTAACATACCTCATCAAATCATGAATAAATCATAGAAATCATTAGACATAAAGGTATCTTGAGGAATTCATAACATTCTTACGTAGGGAGCAACCCTCATGGTTACGCTTGGAATACCCATCACATTATATTCCCTAAATCTCTTTTGAGAAACCTTAACGTTTAACCCCTTCACGTTACCCAATGAATTGGAGAGCTATATTGGGCTCACCCACCCTTAGTCTATCACGGAACCACCTGTCTTCATAACAATTCCCATGAACCATAACATAATCGTATCGCATAAAACATGCATAAAGGAAACATAACAGTTTCACATTTAAATCAAAAGACATCAATACAACACATTGATATAATAAAAACATTGAGAAAACCATTTTAAATACCAAAATAAAAGAAAATTAAAACATGGTATTTATTATTCATTTTTAAAAAAAGTTATGGCTTGTAGAGGAAGCCGAATCTCAAATAATAGTCACAGCGACAGAGAAGTCCTTGTCGCCGCATACATACGACAAAAACATTCCCTTTTGTCATTTAGTAAAACGCTCGTATAAAAAAGATTCCTTTTGAATAAATGTAAAATTCAAAGGGGTTTATACACCGTATAATAGAAAGTAGTGTATAAAACAAAATATGCCTCAATGAAAGTAGATTGAGACGAAGTCCCATACCTCTGGTCCGACTTGACTCGATCATTCTTTAACGTCATGAATAATAAACTGGAGTTGATTTATAATTTCCTAAGAACCTTTTTCAAGTTCATTATTCCTTTTATATCACTTATTACCATGTTATGAAAACTATGTAATTATTTAAGTTAATAATGGTCGTTTTGTCGATCATTGGTACTTGAGTCAAAAATAAACTCTTTATAATTACAAGTAGTTCATGTGATAAAATATCCATTATATCCAGAATTATATTCATGATGTAGATATCATATATATCATATACATCCATTATATCCATGCATTTATAATATTACATAAAATTTAGAGGTAATAAATGAAATACACCGTTCATGGAGACGGTAAGCCGTACGTACGCATGAACGCTACTTTCATTTCTATTTCATATTTGATGGAACGAAATCATAATTACATAAAGATATATTATAATTCCATAATTATATCATATATAATATCATTAACTCCAGCCTTTATACGTCCCACATATGGCATTAATGAATCAAATCACTTTGAGGGGGCGGTAGTCCGCACTTCCTAAAATAAAGATATCGCGTTTACCCATATTGGAAACCATTAAGGTATGACATAAATGAAAAATACATAAGCTTAATGAAAAAATAAACATATTATATATCATATATAAATATATTGACATCTTAATGGCCACCTTTTAAGGTTTTAGAAGAATATTGAACAATTATCGTTTCGTGAGGCAGAAACTCTCCATCCACGGAAACATTATGCTCTTTAACCATTAGATGTAGGTGTGTCTAAGTGTAGCTCTAATACTTCTTATAAAAACATCCTAATATATGGAATATGCTGGTTTTGTTATAAAATAAATGAATAAAAATATTTTACGGGGTTGGAGAAGAAAAATAAAACAAAAGAGCAGTAGAGAAGACTTTACCTTTGAATCAGGTAACTCCTCTTGGTTTGAACCAAAAGGGTTTCTTGAAGAGATTTATGACTACGTTAAGGATTCTAGGATGAGGAGAGGGATGTGGAGAGACAAAATTACCAGATATTGGCCGATAAAAAGTCTTGAGAGGTGTGGGTAAAGAGGTAGAGGTGGGGGCCTTTTATAAGAGGAGAGGAGGGGTACTCTTGGAATGGTATAAAATGTTACTTTATTTTCAATTGAGTTTCGAATTTTAAAGGTCCCAAATTGATTTATTTCTAGTATAAGGTGATAAGGTTTCTAAATACACCCATACAATTGGTTTTTGACATGTGTAGGTCTTAGATTTTACATTATCTTTTCATTTTATTTAAATCGTTAAATAAGGAGGTAATCGCTACATCATCATGATTTCATAAATACTTTAATTTATTTAATGTCTAAAAATTATAAAAAAACTACTATAATGTAGGAAATAATTTTATCTTTCCAATTAATATTTATAGTCCAAAATATCATTTATGTATACAAAATTAAAAATGTTTTACTCAGGTGATACATTCTTTGTTAAATTTACTTTGTTTAAAAAATAAAATTTCATTATCACACAAAAGTGATTCCATGGGGTCCCCAAGATTGGAACAAGGCATCCCATGGTCGTAAATGACACAACCAGTAGTATTATGACACATGTTGGTGTAATTTATTATTATTATCATATTATTTTATTATCCTTAACTACCTGATTACTAATTAATCATGATAATTAACGATAATTACCATCATTATTATTCAAAAAGTCAAAAAAAGCGTACTAATTACATAATTTGGACCTTCTAATTCCAAATATGGAATCCATTTTACCAAATTACAAACACATAAATTTCAATAGTTAATTTAAAAAATAATTCCCATTGTCAAACAATATCTATGAAAGGTTTGGCATTAGTTTATGCCCAATTACAAAGAGAAATTAATTTTAATGACCACTATTGGATAAAATGGTAAAAATATATTCTATTTACACTTTAAAACCAATTAAAAAGATAATCTAACCATATAATTAAATTATATAAAAAAGCAGTTTTGATGTAAAATGCAGTATTTTTCACTATTCATTAAAAAATGAACATTGTCAGAAAAATACCAAAAAATTATCCAATGTAAATTTCAATGTCCCAATCATAAAGAATAATTTTATTTTAAAAAATATAGATTATAAAATTGTCAAAATATTGATTTAAAAATGGTTCTCCGTCAAAAGGCGGCAAAACAATCTTTTAAAAATATTTGTGTATTCCATGCTTAAGATTGGATTTATTCTCATTTTAAGCCTCTAAAACACTATATAACTATAAATAGACATAGATAAAAATATATATTATTCTTTACTTACTTGGGATGTTTTTTATTAAAAACTAAATTTCTTATATTTTGAAAATTATTTTCATAAAATGGTGTTCATTATTTCATTCTACTCATCTATAAATGGTTCGGGTGAATATTTTGGATTTTACTGAAATAATTGATTTCTTGTGAGTAATGAAAAAATATATTTTACACTATAAGGTAAATACATGAATTATTGAGTAATTGATTATGTATGAAAGATGTATGCCCATAATCTTATACTATCTTATATTATTTTAGTATATTTAGTGATAATTATCAATATATTCATAGTCTTGGGCCAAAAAAATAAACTAATAAATAAAATAATCAAAAAACACTTACTACTCCACTATAAATACCACCTATCACCCCCTCTTCTCCTCACACCTCAAAGCCTTGTAGCAGGTTCAATTTCTTCCCATTTAAATTCCCATGTCTCTTACCCACATCCATATTTTTCCTGGTTTATTTTAGTTCCATCTTGTATGCTTATTAATTAATTAATTATGTTGTTGTGACAATACTTCCATATTTATAAATCATGAAACTGATATAAATAAAGTACTGTACAGTTCATGATAATGATCTCTTATAATGGTTAGTTTATCTAGCGGTTGATAAAATAACCATTGACCTATGGGAGAAACACCTTGAACCATTTATAATTCGTTTCTATAGCTTTTCACCCATCCAGCTTTGTATCTCCTAGGATTGGTTTCACCTCAGCTCCTTACTTGAACCGCCTCCACAAGCTTGGGATCTCCATGCATTACATATAATTTTTAACTCATATGGAGGGGAGGGGCAAAAAATTGCGTTTACATAAAAGAAACCATATGAATGTAGACCCAACATAATAATGAAGAGAGATGGAAAACAGACCAAAAATTTAATTAAAAATAAAATAAAAGGAAGACAAACACATACAAAGGTATGATCTAGCCCACGACCACCCACATACATTCAATGAATTACTAAATTTAAAAAACAAGAATTAAATTCTTTAATCATTATTATTAACATAAATCAGGATTGAATTGATTAATTAAAATCATTAATTAATCCATCCTTTTATCATAATTCTTTTCTGATTTCCATGGGATTCTCGTCCATATCCTCATAGGTGTACTTTGGAAACATTGGAGTACATGACATGTCCAGTGGTCCACACACCATTTTTTCTCTGGGTTATATGATTACCGGCCAGCTTAGTTGTGTATGGGAAGCATGGTTTGGCCCTTGACCTGAAGAAACCAGGCGCCATGTCATATGGGCCACACATCGTGTAATTTTTCTGATCATGCGCCAATTTATCTTGGTCAACACGCGGTTTAAGAATTAACTACACCACTTGTCATTAATGCACATGACATGAGTAATTGTAGAATTACTCTAGATGCACTAAACACAACTACACGGTGTGTAATACAGATTACATGTTGTGTTTGGAATATTACTTGGCATGTAACTCCGAATAGAAGACATGTACTTTTGTGTTACCTGGAAAGAATTAACAGAACCTTTTGATCAGATCATTAATTTAATTTTTATCAAAAAAGTATTCCTTTTTTTAGATATATGAGAAACTAAAAGTGGATGAACAAATATCAAAATTCGGATTACAAAAATGATTAAATATGATTTGTGAAAATAAATTATTTAAGTGTAAATTATCAAAAAATAATTTAAATAATTATAAACTATGATGATCCCCCTCTGATATCGCATTAAGGATCTAGAACTAGAGGAAGCCTGACGGTTGGGAGGGACCAAATTTTCTTTTTCTGTAATCGATGACCAATCCAGGATCAATATGACGATAAATTATAGTATCCAATGAATAAAATCAAAGATTTAAACAATGAAAAAAATTGCACCGGATCCTTGAAATAAGATCTTGCACATCATGTTTATAATTAATTTTAAATTTTCTAACGAAATTAAATACATGGGTTTTCTTTAATTTATTCATTGATGATTGTTGATCTTCCATAAATACCCTTTTAGATTTCCTTAATTCCGCTTGTGAGGATCTAAAGTAGAATCCCTCTTTTGGTGATCCAAATGTGCTCCAATTGATTCTAATCAACACTACTCATTCTCTAAGTTCTAGCGCGGTGGAACAAATGTCTTGAATTGACCATTATTGATTGCTTGTTCTTCAGTCTTTAAGAACTCCTCTAATTATTGAGAAGGAGAAATGAGAGGATTTGAGAGAGAAAATGTTTGGCTCAACAATTATCTATCCACCAGGGCTTTCCACAATAGACGTACCTACCTATTAGTCTACATGGTGTTTTAGTTACAATATTTAATTGTGAAACATTAATTAAATGCAATTATAACTATTAGATAAAACCCATACCACGTAATAAAAAAATCACAATTATTTTTGGTGTGCCAAATTGCCCGAAATGGAACTATAAATGAAATCTCATGCCACAGAAATGTAAAAATATTATTATTATTTCTTACACCAACTGGATAAACATTATTAAACGACTTTTAAATAATTAATTTATCAACAGACATAGCCTTGGTCCTTTTAAACTCATCTTTCATTTATTGAACAAAAGAATAAAATATTTAATTCTTTTAAATAAATATTTTTATTTACTAACTAGTAAATAAATACTTTTTTAAATTCCCAATAAAATAAATAAATATATTTTATTAACAATCTGATGAATAAATATTTATTTTATTTATTTGATTATATTAACTTGAGTAAAATTATTCCTCATTCTTGAGAATAATATTTATTCTAATAAATAAAATCCAATAGAATTTAATCAAGATCAATAGAAACAAATAGTGTGTGGACCTTTGGGATTCATTCTAATTGGCATTAGGTAGGCTTACCTAAAGTCCAAGATTACTGTCTTAAAATAGGTCAAGAAACCCCAGATAAAGAACTTAAAGTCTCAATGATGAAATCTATATACGAATGATCACTGTGTAATATAATCTCTTTATCACAATATCTCATCCAGAAGGTTTCATGATAGTGTCATCAACCTATATGCTTGATACATAATTCTTTGACTACCTAAAAAAAACTCATTGTTACACCGTGGCCTGGAAATTCAGGGCAACGATTCTATTTCAATTAAAGGGACGAGATATCAACTTCTATAAATGCAAGGGACCAATCCTTCTTCGACTTATACATTAATAACATGTCATTCGTGACACAACCAACATACGCTACTTCTCACCAACATAGGGAATGATGGTTTGCATAAGAAAATATAAGTTTCTGATTCATGAAACATATTAATGATAATGTTAAAGTCTAGTGACCATTATACATTATCTCAGATAAGAATATCTGATGATACCAAAACATGAAAAATTCCCACTGGTGGGTCTATTATCATAATCTCCCATCTTGGAGATTAACATGTGTGAACATCATGAGAAGAAGTATCATCTTCCTATGAGTACTCAAACCTAACCGTCTATATACTTTGTGTCACATAATAGCATTTTAATCAACCGTAGAACTAAATTTAAAAATATTTTCATATTACTTTAATGTTCTCATCAAAGTGGAGAAGTGATATAACCTTATTAATGAAACAAATAACCTTGGACATTATTACATTATAGTCATGAAGAATACTGAAAAATGTATAATAAGATGTTTAATACATAAATACATTACATATTCATGTAATTAATTTAGAAACATTTGGTTCTAGGATATGAACTCAAACATTACATTCTCCCCATGATTAGTCTTTCCATCCTTGGAATGAATAAAACAAAAAACACCCTAAAAGAGTTATATCCATTATTATTTCATTTCCTCCTCACGTTACCAAGTCTCTTCCTAAATCTGACAATGTTTCCACAAAAGCTTCACTAGACTGATGCTTTTTCCATTCAAGACATTATCATTCCTATCCAAAATTCGCATCCAGATATGTACCAATGATGATTATGGCTATAAGTCAACGTGATCCCATCTGATCACATGGTTAAGATCAGGATAATACTTTTTCAACTAAGATACGTTGAACACATTTTCAACGAACTGAACCATGGTGTAAATTCCAAAAGATATTCCACCTCTCTAACTCGTCATATTGTCTCAAAAGTGCCAATTTACCAAGGAGATAACTTTCCCTTCTTACCAAAATGATGATGTTAGAGTCTTGGAGATATCTTCAAGAATTCACGATCACTAACGAAAAATTGAAATGGTCTTAAGAAATGATTCACATAAGATTTCTAAAAAATTTGAGCTGTCTCAATCCTATTTCTGATCAAATGAATCTTCTCCATATTTCTTGGACAAGACTAGGCCCGACTAGTGATGTCTCACCTGTTTCCACCCAACACAGTGGAGAAAGAGAAAGACACCCATACAGTGCTTCAAACTAAGTCATATGTATCACGGACTGAAAACAATTATTGTTTGAGAACTCTACTAAGGGTACATGCTCCTCCCACAAGTCAAAAAAATCCATTAATCATACCCACAACATATCTTATAATGTTTTTATCATCCATTTGGGTTTCCCATATGTCTGAGGTTGATACGCAATACTCATAGTGCACTAAGTCCCAAGATATTTCTATAAGGACTTACAGAAACAAGAGGTGAACCTGAGATCTATATTTGAGATAGTTGAAACTGGTATTCCATTTATATTTAGGACCTCTTGGATATAGATTTTTGATTGATCCTCCACCGTATGAGTTTCATGAATTGGAATGAAATGAGACAAATCATTATGCCGATATACTATCACCTATATGAGATCATTCTTCAGAACAATTATTGGGAGACCTTTGACAAAATCCAGGGAAATTTTCTCCCATTTCCACATTAGGATAGTTACAGATTGTAACATTCCTCCCAGTTTTTGATGTTCCTCCTTAACTTGATAACAAGTTAAGAACATTGAAAAGAACTCATCCACTTTCCTTGTCATGGTGCTCCACCAAAACTATTCCTTCAGTTCTTTATACATCTTCTATATTCTTGGTTGTACAACCCATCTCTAATGGTGGTAAGCATAAATAATTTGTTCTTGACAATCCATAGGTACAACCATCTGGTCTTTAAACCATAAAACCGAACTCCCATCCTATTTCCATCCCATAATGGTCTCCCCACCATTGAATTTTGAACTCATAATCAATAATTTTTCATTGGGTGTTTGTGCCTCTTTAACCAACTTTTCTAAATTTGGAACTAGAAAAACTGAATGGAAAACCATGAAATCACTTTAGTCTTTGCATTCCACATGCATGTCGGCTAGTACCGACTTCAACTGCCTTTCATTTAAATCATCCATTTCTAATAATGCATATGACATTCTACTTAATGAATCTGCCATCACATTTCCTTTTTCTGCTTTATAGATTAACTCAAATTCAAATGTTTGGTGACACTCCATACATCTCCTTTTCCCCTGAATCAAATATCATTGTGAAAAATATGTTTCAATATCTTATGATCTATGAACACAACAGATTTCTTACCAAAGAGATAGTGATTCCATGTTTTCAAAGCATGACTGACTACTTATAACTCCAAGTCTTGTGTTGCGTAGTTATTCTCATACTCTCTTAGCTTCCTTGAGACATGAGAACCCACATGGTCTCCTTGCATGAGAAAACATCCAAACCCAAATCCAGAAGCATCAAATTACACCACATACCTGTATCCTAGTTCTGGAAGAATCAAGATGGGTGGCGATGTGAGATTATGTTTCAGCTCTTGGAAAGACTTCTAGAATCTCTCAATCCATTGGAATTTCTTTTTCAAAGTTTCCATTGGTGGGGATAGTTGCGAGAAGTCACACACAAACCATCAGTAATAACCAGGTAGACTAAGAAATCTTTGTATATCAAAAATATTAATCATCCATTTCGAGGAGATAACAGCTTCTATTTTATATGGATCTACAGAAACACCATTTTCATAAATAACATGGCCAAGAAAGAGTACCTCTATATCAAAAAATCACACTTTCATAATTTGGCATACAACCAGTGGTCTCTCATGATTCCCAACACTATCACCATGAGTTTCTCATGATCATCCCCTATCCTTTAATATAATAATTTTTCATCCACAAACACCACAACAAATGAATCTTGATATCTCTAAAATATCATATTCATAAAATCCATAAAGGCCTCTCATGACTTTATAAGATGAGAAGGCGTGACTACCTATTAATAGTGTTAATATCTGCTTATGAAATCTTTCTTAAAAATATCTTCCTTATGAACATGCAATTGATGATATCCTGACCACAAGTCAATTTTAGAGAAACACTGATATCACCTCAATTGATCAAACATATAATCCAATCATGGTAGTGGATATATTTTCTTTATCATAACTTGGCAAAGCTTATGGTAATCAATGAATAGTTGAAGAGTTCCATCTTCTTTATTTACTAAGAAGACTGGTGGTACCCAAAGAGACATACTTGGATGAATGAAACCTTTGATTTCTGACTCCTCCAAATACACTTTTAGTTCCTATATCTCAGTTAGTTCCATGCTATAAGATGGAAGGGAAATAGTATAGGTCCCGAGAAAAAGATCAATTGTAAACTCCAAATCCCTTATAGGTGGTAACCCTGAGAATTTCTTGGGAAAGACATCTGGAAATTGATCCAAAACTGATGGAAAACTAACTTCCTAGATATCTTCCATTGATTCCAAAGTCAAAACCACCAAATTCTAAGAGATCATTCCCACCACGGGGGCCAAAAATCTCCTTAAAAATTTCTTTACAACCCTATCTCCTCTAAAGATATGCTTGACACCGTCCTCAATTGAAAAACACAATATCCATCTATAGCAGTCGATGTGAGCCTTAAAAATTATCAACCAATCCATACCTAGGATTAAATCAAATACATCCATGTCCAACACCGAGAAGTCCCATAATAGTTTTTCTCCATCAACCATTATAGAACAATCTCTACACACAATGGATAAACATTGTATTTCACCAAGAGGAGTTTCAAGTTTTATCATAGAAATCATCGTTTCATGTTTTAAACTTAGAAAAAAACAAAATTAGAGGCAATGAAATAATGTGATTTTCCAGTATCAAACAATACTTTCATAAGGGAATAATCCAAAATAATCATACCTCTCACCGTAGATGGTCCTGCCTGATCATCCATAACCAACTACTCATATCCATATAGTTGCTTCATTACGTCACTTTTCTCCTTTTTCCTTGCTAACATTACACTCTTTATGATTAATCATATGGTTTTTTGACCCCTAAGAAGTTTGTTGATCACCTGACCATGGAGTACTATGACAAAAGCGTTTGAGATGTTCTATCTTGTTGCAATTATGGTATGCCCTCAATGGTGTTGTACAATATCTATTAATGTGGATCAGTGAGCCACACTGAAAACATCCATGCTTGCTCTTGGGTCTTGGATGGATTTTAGTTTCTCCAGTGTTACGATTCCGATGTGTTCCACCTCCTTGCCAATATGTGTCCCACTTCCTCTTCATGTTATTTCTAGAGTTATTAGCTCCTCTAGTGAAGACAATATTACTTCCTCTACATGGATTTTCATAAGTGAAAAAAATCATAAACAGAGTATCCAATTGTAGTCCCTACTCAATTGTTTTCAAATCTTGAGTGATGATTTGGACAAAATATTGGTTCACCTGTGTCTCAGGTTCAACCACATTCTCACTGGCCCCTTCAAACTGGTTTTTATGACACCTATCTAGTGTCATTTCCTAAACACGCAACAATCTCGATTAGTCTCACTCTCAGGCAACTGATGGCTTAGCATTTTAAAATCTATCACATAAACTATCGAAAAAATGTTTTCCAAAAACAATATTTTTCCATGTTCAACCATTTTTATAAAAATATTACCCTTGATTTTGAAAATCAAACAATTTTCAAATTACTCCAAATATATTATTTTCAAAATCATTCATCTGAAAACAAAATATGCATTTTTCAAAAATTTACACCATTAAAAAAGATCATAAATCATTACTCAAAATGAAATATGAAATAATAATGGGAAGTCATTCCTATATAAATCATGTCATTCTTGTATCATTGGATAAAACCTTAGCAATGAGATTCCAAAATCTTATAAGTTTCACCAAAACACTTATGCACTAAACTCCTTGGTAACTTGATGTTCTGCATAAATGGGTTAGCTATGTCATTTTATGCTATAAATTTCATGTTATTACAATCAAACTCCTTTATAAAATCACAAACCAAGGAATAGGCAAGGATGAATTCAACTACAAGAATAAGGAACTAAAAACTTCTTGTTAGGAAAGGACCAAATAAGATGATACCATTTTTATTGACCTACTTATTCCGATTGGCTTGAGAGTAAAATGAGTCCCTACTTGGCCTTAAGAAACATTCCCAAGATACCAAAGTTAGGAAATAAATCTCGAAAGGTTTCAAATACAAGTGGGGATGATTTAACCATTAAGAAATAAACCACTAAACCAATATTCCATAACCTACAACTCACTATATGATTCATGAATAAAAGAAACACAACTCAACTACAATATTCATATCAAAACAACTACAAAGTGTGAAATAGCAGAAGATCAAACAAGTATCAAAGTAAATAGAAGAAAAAACTAAATAATAAAAGAATACCACAAGAATCCATGCTCCATAGGCTCCATGATCCACAATCACCAAAAATCCCAAGTATCATGAGGTGGTTCTAGAGAAGTGTGATAATTTACCTTTTCCCATGTCCCGGAAGATTTCATCTATAAAACAACCAAGTTCCAAAGTAGGGGTGACTATAAAACTTAGTAGGATTTCCCCAATGGCTTCCATAATCATTCCACTTGGACAGAAAGGTTAGAAACATCTATATAAATCCATTTATATAAATCAATTCTTCCAAACTATTTATAAAAACAATATAACCGAGTTCCAAAACCAATTGTAACCAAATGAAAACAATTTCTATTTAAACCAATTCACAACAATTTATTTTCATAAAAAAATAACTAAAAAAAGATTTAAAAATATTTCTCAATATTCCTTTGGCATACTAAGACCATTCCCCACATCTACACAACCAACTGTGCAGGTAACCTGGATCTCCATATATTCACAAATGATGAGTCGTCCTTTCACTAAGTCATACCTAGTGAACCAATTGATGAGGGAGATCCCTAACCCTTATCTGTACTATTAATTATGTGTGAGACCACTAACCCTTATCCAACCCACATGTACCCTTTGACAGGAAAGATCCCTAACCCTTATCTATCCTCTTAATAATGGGGTAGACCCCTAACCCTTATCCATCCTGCAAACCTGTGAACACACAAAACCATAGTTTCAAAAACCAAGTGTGTTCATCCATTTCAATCAATTTTAAAAAAACTATTGTTTTATTTAAAACTATTCAGAATGCCAATTCAAACAAACCATTTCATTACAATAAGACATTCCTTTTCCATAAAACCATCTTTTTCTGAAGACTGAAGAATAAACCAAATTTTGAACAACCATATCACTTAAGTAACACATACCATTTTTATTGAAACAAATAATCAAAACCAAGTTCTATGATTCTAGAAACATCCAATTTTATAATCCCTATTTTAAAATCAATAATAAATTCACTTTATTCAAAACACCCAATTTTACAGATTTTCCCAATTTTCCATACCATCACAAAGAATAGTTTCCAATAATTAATAAAAAACCAAATAATAACCAATTCTACACAATACATTCAATTTGAAATCATTAAAACTGGTTATACTATGTACAGTTGATAGAGAGGCCACCTACCTTGATGGGTTTGATGAAAACAGTCAACGAATGAAGAACACTCTATAAACCTGATTGATTCTCCACAAATAAGGACTTAGATCTCTTCTCATACTAACAAAAAACCTAAATATTAACAAAATTGTATAAAAAAACACTATATATACCCATAATAGGCATATATCTTAGAATGAAAGAGGATATGAAAATTAGATCTAAGAAGATATTAAGATACGTGACGAGAAGGAAGAAGGACGTCACATACCATGAGGATTGAGGTTGAAAACGCCAAGAGAGGGATCTAAATAAATTCTAAAATGCTTAGGACAGGTTCCCAAACCTTTAATGAAGAAAAATATTTAATTAGACCAATTTTGGAGCAAAAATTAGTAAGATCCAAATAAATATGATCTTAAATTTTCCTTGCGCACGGTTATTCCTCTTGGTTAGGAAAACCGTTCGTTAACCATGCATTTTCTACTATCCCAAACTGCATGTGTGCATAGTTTCTCCTAGAATTTCTGCATGGTTTGTATAAACCATGCACAAACTATGCACCTCTTTTTCGGCACAAAAAACTTCTTGAATGTTTTCCGATCTCTCCCATTCTCTACCCTTACACTTTTAAGAATTAAAAGCATCAAGTAAGTGTTATATACCAGAAATTGGGGGGGGGGGTATTATAGTGTCTAGTTTGATTTATAATTTTCTATTTTGGAAATAGTTGTTTCAGACTTGATAATGTAAATTGAGTGGTTAATTTATTTCAAGTCCCATATTGATTGTTATGCACGAAGGGTAGTTTTTTACATCTCCTGATAGGAGAGTGCATATCTTTAATGGTAGTTGTGATATGAAGGTTGAATATAATTATCGTTAGAAGTTTTTTGGAACTATTTCTTATCAATTAGAAATAATCACTTTTGGGATTGATGACATGATTGATACTAGAAATTTTCCTACTATTTTGGGTTTTTATCCGGATGTGTTTTCCAAATATATCATTAGTTTGGAACCAAAAATGGAAGGTGAATATTTGATTGATCTTATTTCGGGAAAAAATCTTATTTTAGTTACATTTCATAAAATAGAACCAACAGAATTGAATGATTAGAAAATCAAATTTAAGGAATTGGAAATTAAAGGATTTATAAAACCAAGATAATTTTCTTAGGCTACTCTACTTCTTTTTGTCAAGAAAGTATATGGTTGATTATGAATATGTTTTGAAAATCATAAGATGAATCATGTTATGATAAAAAATCGATATCCACTACCTCAGATTTATCAATATTTTGATCAATTAAAGAGAGCCAAATGGTTCTCTAAAATCAATCTATGATTTGGGTATCACCAACTATGAGTTAGGAAAGAGGTTATAATAAATAAAACCTCCAAGATTCATTAGAGTCAATATGAATATTTATTTTATAACTTTTATCTTACAAGTGGCCCAAAATGTTTTCTATAATTGATGAATCATGTCAGTGATTCCTATACTATTTTATTATAGTAGTTTTAGATGAAATTCTTGTGTATTCTCAAAATTAGAAAGAAAATGAATTATATTTAGATATTCTATTGATCCTTTTTTAGAGCACTATTTATATGAAAAATTATTTAAATGTGAATTCTTGATATGATAATTTCACTTACATGGCCATGTTATTTCTATGCAAAGAGTTTAAGAAGATCCTATAAAGATAAAATTTGTTGTCTCATGGAAACTGCCTACGGATTCCTTTGTGATACATAGAATTTTGGGATTAGTTGGATACTATAATCTCTTTGTTTGAGACTTCTCATGATTTTTATCTCTAATGAAAATTCTCATAATAAAGGGTCATAAATTTCTTCTGAGTGAGGATTTTCCCCAATAATTTTTAGAGGTTATCTCAAGGACCACTTCCCCAGAAATTCTTATTTTTATAGAGTATGGGAAGGGTAATATTTTTTTGGCGATTCATCTAGATTTGGGCTCGGTTGTGTTCTCTTCCAAGGAGAACTCATGGTATAATATATATCACAAAATTTGTGTATTCATGAGAATAATTATATGACCAATGATTTCAAATTAGATGCCATAGTGAATTCTGTGATAACACGACTTCCTTATCACTTTGGTGATAAATTAAATGTATTAACATACTATAAAATTTTGAATTACATATTTTTTCAAAGGTATTTAAACTTGAGACAAATGTGATAGATGAAATATCTATAGATGCTTCACTTTGAATTGGATTATACTATGGAAAGAGAAAATTATGAGGTTGATTATTTGACACCGAATTCATATAATCAGTTATCCAAATAATTTTTTGAACACTGGATATTTATTTCTATGATAATATATATGCACAAGGATTATACTGATCAAAATGACGTCATAGTTTTCTTTCCAATGACTATTATTCCATATTTGGTAGAGAAAGTTACAGATTCTTAAAAACCAGATCCAAATTTTCTTACCATTACTTAAAAACAAAATGATTGGGAGATAATTAATGGATATAAATAATATGTAAATTATGTGTTTCTTTCATGATCATATGGTTTTTCAACTATCTCACTATGAACAACTAATTTCTTCTTATCACCATTTAAAATGGTTTATCCTTCTTAGAATTTAGAAGATATGTATGGAATTGTGAATGTAATGACCAAAACTCGTATCAATGGAATTTCCTTTGTTATAATTATGTTATACCAACTAAAACACATACATAGCTTATAGAAACAAATAAAAACAATATTCTAATAAATGATGAAGGATATAATTATTATTTATAAAAATTAAGGAACCATACCAATGGAATAATAAAACGATCGTAAGAATAGTAATATGAAAATTAGGAATAGTAATTTATCTAATGGAATAGATACCCCACCTATGAAAGTATAAATAAAATTTAGGCATATAATAAATTGAAATATGATATAATTATTTCATATTATAAGTAAATTAATGTTTTAAATATGATAAATTAAGTGTTGTTATTTTAGTGAAACATAAATGTTTATTTACAATTTTATAATTAATATAATAATTTACGGGAAACTTTATTTTCATAAAATTGATTCATAAATTAATATTCTATTGTATTTTAATTATTAGGTAATTTTATGAGGCCTTAATTAATTTTTCAAAGTGGTATAAAATCAATTATAATATTAAAATAAACGTCTTTCAAATAAATGATGATTTCATTTAAAAATTAAGTTTCTCATAAATAGAAAATTATTTACATATAATGGATTCCATTATTTTAATTATGCACATTGAAAAATGGTAAGGGTAATTTTTTGGTATTTTTCTAAAATTGTTTAATTTTTAGTGAACAGTGAAATACGGTAATTTATGGTTTAAGCTAAGTATATGAATTTTTGAGTCGTAGATAATGTATGGATGATGTAAACACCATAGTATAAAAATTCCCTTCTCTATTTAATATATTTAGTGAAAATTATCATCACTATTTATAGTTTTTATCCAAAATAATAAAACAATGAATATAATAATAAAAAATACCTCTATTGTCCCCCTATAAATTCCACAACTCACCACCACTTTTCCTAACACCTTCAAAGCCGTTTAGATTGTATAAATTCTCTCCAATTCCTTTACCATGACTCTTACTTACATCCAATAGCTACTGGTTTCAAAAAATGACCAAACCCATATACTTTAAGGAGGTTCGCAAGGAGAAGAAATTCAAGAGGTAAAATACTCTTTCTTTCTATTTTTTTTATTATCCTCTCATAAAATACCCTCTCAAAATTCACATGATAACTAAAATATCATGTATATAATTTTATTTTATTATTTTAATTGAATTTACATCATTAAACCTCTTATCCTGTCCTTTTTTTTATAAAAAATGAAAACATCATCTCTATTGTGTTGATTAATCACCTTCGTGGATGACGAGTTTTAATTGTCCAATAATTCCTCCAAAGATGAAAATAATACCATTATTTTGGTTAAACCATTTTTTAATGTTGAAATTATGTGTTTATTTATTTTATAGAATAAATTTATTAGCATAATTTTTAATAAAACCAAATTATTTCATGATGGATGGAAAAACCACCAAAATAAACTAAAGGTTCATCATTAACATTATCTCTAATGAATCATCCTCATATTAACCAAATGAAATATAATACCATTTAAACTTATATAATTTCATTAATAACATATAATTTCAATTTTATAGAATTATTCTCATTTTACATGAACGTACTGACTTGTAAAAAAGTGAACCAATCATGAAAACCATGAGACAATCACTTCCAGAATGATGAAATTGAACTCTATAACTCATAAAAATGGTTATAAACGAACTTAATTATACTACAAAAAATAAAATACAAGAAGAATATTATATTTATTTAGTAATTAATTATTCTAATTTTATCATCTAGGATATTTAATTAAAGAAACCATTGAGACATTTGGTTAGTGGATTATCGAACCCAACTCCTTTTCTTTGGGTTTTTCCACTTTAATTCAAAATTTTAGTGTGTATATTATTTTAATATTCCTGAAATATAATTTAATTTTTTTTCCTATAATTTTCTAGGATACACTTGTTTCCAATTAGATTTTATGAAAAATAAATTTTTTTCCAAAATAACTCTTCTTTCCATAACACATTTTAACTCCCCTTGAGATGTTTCTTATTCACTCAAGAATGATGAATCTTAAACCAAATATTTTGTTTAACTTATCATTATGTAACCCCATGTTTATTCATGATTTTTGATATACTTATGAAACCCATTAATATATGTGGGTTACTACTTGACTGTTATTGTTGTACATTCCATGACATTACCTAATTATTCCTCTCATGACTATGAAGATGATCCCATGATTCTATTATGATGATGATGATTATGATCACCCATGATATATTGATTAATTAACCTTATTTATCATCTTACTATGATTTTATCTCACTCTTTTATTTTATGTATATCCTCAGGTGATTACATGTACGAAGGAGAAGGTGATCTTTTAAGGATAAAGATAGGGAATTTAAAGAAATGTTTATATTTTTTTATGTTCCAAATGCGTATGGTCCTAATTTTTCCAAGATCCAAAGCTGTTGGATCCTATATTGTAATGATTTTGTGTTGTTCATATTTACAATGATTTAATAGTCATTTATGAAATGTATGATCTATATAGTTGGTATCATAGCGTTGTTTTGATAATTTGGGAATGAGGATTTTGGAATGTTAGTGAAAACCCTTAGGACAAGACTAAGTCTATAAATATTTTTTTATAAAAATTCTACATATAAGGATCCGAAAAGATATTCCTTTAGATTTATTTTAAAAATGGAAAAAATTATTTATTCATGACTTTTTGACTTAAGTTTTTTTTAAAACATAAATCTTAGAAAATTGTGGGAATAGGTTGAAACTCATCGAACAAACTCTGTGAGGGAAAATGCAGTGATTTACCAAATGACACCACCAATTTCTTAGGATATGGAGTTTAAAATTTCATGGTGATTCTTAACTGTAAATGTTTGTTGGAATAATAACCAGAATAAAGTGGAACATTCTACTTCAACCAAGAGGGAGAAACTAGATATAAAAACTTTTATGTGGCAACAATCATTGACATTTAGTGGATCTTCTGATCCACTCTACACAGAATAGTGGGTAAAATCAATGGAGAATATATTTTATATTATTCACTATTCTGAGAAGGATAAGGTGACTCTGACCGTTTATTATTTAGATAGAGTTATTGATCAATGACGGTATTTTATTAAAAAAACCAAGCTCAAGGATGAAATAAAAGATATAGAGTGGGAAGACTTTAATTAAATATTTCTTAATAGAGATTTACAAAAAACTCTTAATACAAAGGCATAGATAGAATTTATAGGGTTTAAGCATAATAAAGGTGAAATTATATTCACATATGAGGCAAACTTCATAAGTATTTCAAGGTAAAACTCATGTTTTTTTATCAAAAGTGATAGAAAAATAGATAGATTCTTTAGTAGTTTTAAACCACACCTTCGAAATACGCTAGCTATCTGAGACTTTGGTAGTTATAAAGAGGTGGTCCAATTTGCTCTGAAATTTGAGATGGATTTTAGATAATGGTCCCATGATTACTGAGATAGGAAGAGATGAATTGAGTTTCCTGATGGTGGGTCAAATGATAAAGGTGGAAAGAGGATCCAACCACCCACATGTAAAAAATGTAGGAATAAGTGTCATGGGAATTCCCATAAAGGGGTAAGGAAATGATTCAATTATAGGAGAGAAGGCTAGGAAGATCATCAATGTAAAAGAGACATGATGAAGCAAACCAACTTAATTGAGGAAAGTAGAGCACTACCCATGGTTCAATTCTTCAACTATAAGGAACAATGGAATTATGAAAGCTAGTGCAGAAAACCTTGAATCCTTATTGGTAATCAGCATCAACAACCACCAAAGCTTAATGATAAAGGGAAAAATTATTCAATCACTAATAATAATGTGGAATAATTAATTGATGTTTTACATGGTACACTTCCTATTCACTCGGGAATGGAAAAATTCTTATTTGATTTTGGCTCTACACATTCCATTATATATTTCATATTTTCTAACACCATGCAATCAAAACCACGATAGTTAGAAGTAGAGATAACCATAAAGCACCTAGAGGTAAGATCATTAAAATCCAAGTGTTGCAATCTTCTTCTATTGGAATATGTGGGATGATTCATACAATCAATCTCGTGATACTTTCCTTTATGGAATTCAAAACTATATTAGGCATGAATTAGATCTCATTATATTAAGCACACATAAACTACCAGAAAAAAGAAATATGTTTCCATATTTTGAACCATCCTATGATTTTCTAACAATCCAGTGAAGAGCATGAATCTACCTTAGAAAATCCATCCATGGTGTGGGTATAGATACCCTATAAAGGAGAGTATCTCACCCAAATGGTTGAGTCAAAGGAAGATATAAACATTGAAAAATTACTATCATGAGGGAATACAATAATGTATTTCCCAATGAGTTGCCCACACTTACCCTAGTTCATGAGGTAGAGTTTCCAATAGAAATTATACATGTATCCTCTCATATCTAAAAATGTTCATATAGTTTTAACCCTATTTAACTAGAGTATTTAAATAAGTAGTTATCAGATCACTTAAATAAAGGGTTCATACGTCCTAGTGAATCACCTTGGGGTATGACAGTTCTCTTTGTAAATAAAAGGAATGGATAAATAAGGTTGTGTATAAATTACTAGGAGATCAATAAGATCATAATAAAGAACAAGTATTCTCTTAAAAGGATTGATGACTTGTTCGATCAAATATGTGGAGGTCAATACTTCTCAAAGGTGGATCTTAATTCTGGATATCATTAACTGATGTTTAGTATGTAAGATATCTAGATGACTACTTTCCATACATGGGTTGTGAACTATTATTTTCTAGTGAATCCCTTCATATTTACTAATACCCATGAAATCTTCATGGATTCAATGAATAGTGTATTTAGAGACTACCTTGAAAAAATTGTGGTAGCATTTATAAAATATATTCTCATTTACTACAAGATAAAGGATGAACATGAAGAAAATATAATGATTTTACATGGATCATTATAGAAGTATATATTTTGTGCCAAGTTCAATAAGTTTGGATTTTAGATGTATAATGTCACATTATTGGGTCAGGTGATTACAAGTGAGGGAATTTCTATGGACTCTTAAAAAATAAAAGAAATTGAGGAATGTCCCAGACCCACTAGTGTCATAGGAATACATAGTTATCTTAGTTTATATGGGTATTACTGATGTTTTGTGAGGAATTTTTCATGATTTTATAACCCACTAACTTGGGTAACATAGAAATGGGTTAAGTGGGTATGGATGAAATAATGTGAGGAAATATTCAAGATGATAAATAAGGGACTGATCACTACAATTGTACTCAAAATACCTAAAAGTGGATAAAGTTTTGTGTTATACAGTGATTATTCAAATAAAGTAATGGGTTGTGTACTCATATATAATGATAAAGTGATATCCTACACCTAACGAAAACTGAAGATCCATGAGTAGAACTTCCTGACACATGATCTAGAACTAGAAGTTGTGATTTTCCATGAAAGTCAGGTGGCACTACCACTATGGTGATAAGTGTAACATATATACCAATAAAAAGAATTTAAATAATTAATTCACACAAATGGTGATAAAAAAGAATCAAAGGATATGGTTATAGATAATCAGGGACTATGATTAATCTATTTAGTACCAACCTAGAAAGGTGAACAATGTAGCTGATGATCTTAGCTTAATAGAAACTTATACCATATCCATGATGTGGATTCCGAAAGACCCTATAATCATGGATATAAAAAGAATTGATTTGGAAATCGTAATGATAAGTATAAAATAAAACCTTGCCCAGATTATTTCCAAACCATATATCTAATATAATATTAAGGAGGCACAAATGGATGATCTAGAATTACAAAATATGGTGAATTATATAATGGAAAGAAATACATATAATTTTCACACTGATTATGAAGGTGTGATTCAGTTTGGAATGAGGATGTGTGCGCCGTCATCACATAAGTTAAAGAAGGAGATATTGGATAATGCACATAGCTCACCTTTATCCATCCATATTGGAAGTTCCATGATTTACCATGATATTCGAGAACAATCATGGTTGGAAAATATGATTAATGTGATTGTGAAGTATATCTTAAGGTGTGTGGAATGTCATAAAGTTAAATTGGAGTGAAATAAGTCCAAATGGATGATTAAAACATTGCCTATACACAAATGGAAATGGGAGGATATCACTTTGGACTCCATCACGGGTCTCTTGAATAATTTTAATGGAAACAATGTGATATGGTTTGTGGTAGATAGACACACCAAGTTTTCCCAATTCATTCATATCTAGGAGGATTTATTTCTTGAAAAACATTCCAATATATATGTGCAGTAAGTGGTAAGGATGCAAGGGGTTCTACTTTTTATCATTTCAGATCATGATCCATGGTTCACATCTAAATTCTTGAAGATTCATAAAAAAGATTTGAGTATTGAATTGAATTTTAGAATGACCAATAACCCCCAAACTAAGGTCCATTATGAACGGACTATTAATACACTTAAGGATAGGTTAAAAGACTACTAAATGTAATTAAAATGTGGATGGGATCAGAATATCCCATTGGATATGTTCTTATGCAACAACAATTTACACTCAAGTATTCAGATGGCTCTATATGAAGCTCTGTATGGAAAGTGATGTAAAAATACCACATGTTGGCTTGAAGTTAGCGAATGAAACTAGTTGGAACTAATATTGTGCAAGAGATTACTGAGACGGTTGAAGACATAGAAATACATAAAAAAATATTATTAGATTCTGTAAAAGAGCTATATTGACAACCATTAAAAGAAATTGGAGTTTGTTGTAGGAAACAAATATTTCCTTCCAATATCACTGTGGAAGAGATTCAAGCAGTTTGGATGGAAAGGGAAGATCAACCCAAGGCACATTGGCCCCTTTGAGACCCTTGATCCCATATGAGTTGTGGCCTATAAGTTTTCACTTCCACCAAGTGTGGCTCAAGATCATGAAAGGATTCACACATCACTCCTAAGGAAAAATATACATGATCCCTCACATGTACTAAATCCAGAGGTGGTATAACAGAAGAATGACCTCTTATATGAAGAGCATCCAGTGAAGATCTTGGACCGATGAAACAAATTCATATGTGAAAAAACAACTAACCTTGTAAATGTGTTGGGGAATAATCATAAGTATGAATAGGAAACAAGGGAACTAGAGAAAGTAGTGAAGGATAAGCACCATCACATGTTTTCACCTTAGTACATAAAACAAAATTTTGAGGGTGAAATTTAAAAAGGGAGAAGAATGTAATGACCCAAATTTGTATCAATGATATTTATCTTCTTATAATTGTGTTATATGTTATGAAACCCATACATATAATAGATATCCCAATAAAAAAATATTCACATAAATTAATAATGAAATAATTAGTGTTTATAGAAATTAAAGAACCTAAACAATTGGAATAGTAACCTGATCATTGAAATTGAAATATTACCATTAAGATTAGTAATTTGGAAAATAGAATAGTAACATCACCTATAAAAGTATAAATATAGTTCAGACATCTTATAAATGAAAATATTATATATTTATATCATATTATATGTAAATAAATGTTCTCAAAATGATAAATTAATTGTTTGTATTTTTGTGAAATCTAAATGTTTATTTAGAATTTTTTAATTAATATAATGAATTAAAAGAATATTTATTTTCATAAAATATATTCATAAACTAATATTTTTCCATATTATAATTATATGGTAATTTTATAGGACCATAATTAAAAAATTTAAAGATACATAAAATCGGTTCTAATATTAAAATATTTATTTTTTTAATAAAGTGTGATTTTATAAAAAAATTAAATTTATCATATTTACAAACTTATTTTCGTAAAATTTATTTCATTTTTTATTTCAAAATATCAAAAAAATTGGGTGATGTTTTTGGAATTTTCTAAAATAGTTGTGTTTTTGGTGAATAATGAAATATTGTACTTTACGGTATAAGTTAAATAAATTAATTTTTAAGTCATGGATGATGTATGGATTATGTAAGAAATATAATATTGAAATATATTTTATTATTAAATATATTTAGTGATAAGTATTAAGACTATTTGATATTCTTGAGCCAAAAAAATAAAATATTGAATGTAATAATAAAAAACTACCCCTCTCACCTATAAATACCACCTCCCACCACCTATTCTCCTCACACGTTAAAAGTCTTGTATAATGCCTAAATTCTATCAAATTACATTACCAATAATCTTACCCATGTACAAGAGATTCTAGTCTCAAAAAAAGGACAAACCCAACTTCCTTAATTAGGTTCTCAAATATAAGAAACTCGAGAGATAAAATCTTCTTTCATTCTCGTTAGATTTATTTTATTTTCTTATTTTATCCTCGCCTACCCTATTCAAAGACTCATGGAAATTAAGTTATCATGTATATAATGTAATTTTATTATGTTAATTTAATATCCATCATCAAACCACTTCCCTTATCCTTCCATTATGAAAATGAATACATCATCCACGATGTGTTGATTTATTGCCTTTGTGGATGAAAAGTTTTAATTTTCCATTACCCCCTTCAAGGCTAGTGAAAAAAATATATTTTAGTTTAAATAGATTTTTATATTCATTTTATAACTTTTTTAAAATTCTTTAACTGATTTATAAACAAAATATTTAACAAAATGAAATTATTTCATGATAGACAGGAAAAACCGTCGAAATAATGAAAAGACTCATCATTATCATTTTATCTAATGTATAATACTTGCGTAAAAATAATAATATATAAGAACATATAGGCTTTTAGAAGTTCATTATTAACATAAAATTTCAATTCCTTATAATTATACTCTTTTTACATGAACTTCAATACTTGTAAACAAGTGAATCGATAATGAAAACCAATAAAACAAGCACTTCCGAAACGATTAAATAAAAATCTATATCTCATCAAAATGGAAATAAAAAAACTTCATAAAATTATAGAAATTAAATAAATGTATAGTAGGATCTTTATTTTTTAAAAAATTAATCAAAATCAATCATCTAGGATATTAATGTGAAGAAATTATTCACACATACGGTAAGGGGATTCTTGACCCCAACACCTTTTTTTGGGTTATTCCTCTTTTATTACAAATTTTAGCATTTATATTCTTTTAATATTACTAAAACATAATTTCATTTTCCTTACCTTTTATTTTTTTAGTATTTACATGTTTCTAATATGATTTTATGACAAATAAAAATATTTCCAAAAGAACTCTTCAATCCAAAATACATTTTGACTCCTATAGAGTTGTTTTTTATTCACTCAATAACGATGAATATTATAAAAAATATATTTTTAACTTTTAATTAGGGAACCCCAAGTTTATTCATGATTGATGAAATCCTTATAAAACCCATTCCTTTATTTATTTTACTTTATGGATTGATTTATGTACATTCTGTGTGGTATGTATGATTTTGTAAATGTTATGATGTGACAGGTGTGTCTAGAATTATATAGTGCTCTAATGCATTTGGTAATGTGTGAAATCTAATGAGATAATGTGTATTATTCATGAAAATGATGATAGTTATGTTCAAAATGATGATGTTTTGAATATGATAATGTCTTATTCATGAACATGATGGAATATTTGTTTTCAAATATGTGTGATATTTGGCCACTAAGTCATGGTGTTTTATATTTATGAATTGCCACATTACATTCATTTACCTAAATATTCTAACAAAGTTTATGATTATGATGCTATGATTTTATTATGATGATGATGATTATTCATGCCCATGGTATATTGATTTTGGTTCTTTATTTATCATCTTATTAGGCTTTTAACTCACCCCTTTCTTGGATGTATATCCTTAGGTGATTAATTTCACTAAGGAGAATGTGAGGTTTTATGTATAATGATGTAATATTTAAATAACTTTTTATATTTTATAATGTAAAAAATTAGTATGGTCCTAATTTTAACAAGATTATTAACCATTGAATCTTGTATTGTAATTATTTTTTGTTTTATATCCTTAAAATGATGCATTAGTCAAGTAAGAAAAGTAGGGTTGCTATAGTGAACTCATTTATTATGGACTAGAATGAAGAAGAAGGTGAAATATTAGGTATTTAGAGTCCTAAATGTTCAATTATTCAAAGTTGGGAACCAATTAAATGATGGTATATTTCAATATTTACCTATACCTATTTGGAAATGGGAGAACATACCTATGGATTGTTTCACAATTTTACCAAGAGTGGTTCAGAAACATGATTCCATATGGGTGATTATGGATTGGATCACAGATCCATCACATTTCATCATTATTAAATAATCAAATATAGAGGAAGACTTAGAAAAAATTGATATTCTCAAAATCATAAAGACTAGGGTGATATCGGTTTTTATCATGTTTGACTAAGATCTTCAATTCACTTCCTAGATTTGGATATCTTTATAGTAATATTTTAGAGCTACGTTTTCCATGAGAAAATTTATCATCCTTAAGAAGATTTATAATTAGAATAGATGTTCCAAAATTTAGAAGACATGCTCCAATATTATGTTATGGATTTCTGAGTCTCAGGGGAAGATCATATACCATTAGTGGAGTTCTCATATAATTAAAACTGTCATTCAGGGATTCATATGGATCGTTTTGAAGAATTGTATGGACACCTATTAGAATCTACACTTTATTGGGTAGAGACTAGTGTAGATTCACTATTGGGACGTATACTTGTTCAGGAGACAAAAAAAATTTAGATGATCCTGAAAGGGATTGTGATTGCTTGTAGAGATTTTCAGTCATATGTGGATCATTTTCATTGGTTGTTACCATTTGATGTGGGAGATCTTGTGTTCTTGAATGTCTCTCAATGGATGGGGAATTGACATTTTGGTAAGCATGGTAAATTGTATTCATAATAAATAAAACATTTTCAAATTCTAGAATAGATTGTTTATGGGGATTATTGATTAGATTTACCACCATGATCCATCTCTATATAGAATTAATTAGATTAATCTAAATTTTGTAGGTGACAAAATTATACTAACAATTTTATTTTATGGGACAACATTTATCTTGAACCAGGTTCTACATTTTAACATGTGATAATATGGACCATGGAAAGATAAGATAAAATATTACATTGAAAGAATATATAATGGGTGTGGGTTTTATATTTTCATGGTGTTATTTATGAAGAAATTTGGGAACTAGAATACTTTATGCTGAATCCATGGCTTGAACTTTTTCAAAGCACCATAAATTTCCATGTTTTTGAGGAAATGAGTCCCAATGATGGGGAGAATGTAATATCCTAATTTTTAGGTATTATACCATTTTATTATGTATTTTAAAGTTATATAATACTTGGGTTGATTTTTAAGATATTTTAGATTATTTTATATGTTTTGTAATGGTTTTTAAGGTTGAAAGGTTTGATAATGGTTAGGGGAAACCAAAAAACCTATCTAGAAAACCATTCATTAGATTCTAGGAGTCAATGGGAAGGAGCACTATTTGACCAAACTGTGCAGGTATAAGGAGAAAGTGTGTAAGTGGAAACAATGGGGGAAAATAATGGTTTGAATACAATTTATCAAAACCTATGTAAGCTATTTGAGTAGTGTGATTTAAAGAGAGTATGATGCACACAGTTGGAACATGGTTTCCCAAATCATGAAACATAACCCTGTAACATGAATTTATTATTATAAAAATTAGAGTTAACAAGGTTTATAAAACTAAAACCTTCATTTTTTTCTCATATCTTACTATCTTTAACTCCTATAATTCCTTAATAATTCTTGGAGGTTAATTTTTATTTGAAAGCCAGTTCCGAAGAATCAAAGTGCATTAGATCTGTAGAATAAAAGCGAAGTCTCCATTTTTTCTCTTTATTTTTAGATTACCTGTTATCATCTCTTCAATAATTTTGTATATTTTTTATGGATAATTTTATAATATATAGTTTGTTTTGATGAGATCTTGATTGGTTCTATTGAAGTAAAGAGGTTTTGATATGGATGTAGAGGTTTTGTTGTTATATTCACCATCTTCATTAACCATTTAGAGGTATGTTTCTTCTCTCTCTATCTTCTACAATTATCTTAAAACTTGAAGGAATAGTTTTATTAGAATATTTTATTTTGTTTTTAAGAAATTATTGAATGGTTTCTTTAATTTAACAATTTTTATTTAGGATTTGGGAATATGGTAATTTAAATGTATTTTAGGAAACCCCTAGATTTATAATTTTAAATTATTGTATTATAATTATTGTTTTGGTATAATGAAAAAAGATATTTTATTAAATGATTAAAAGGAAGAATTGTATTATGTGAATTTAATTGTATAGAGAACTTGGAAGACATGATCGGTGTGTTTTCATTGGGAGAGAGAAAGGTCACGATATACCGTCATCAATATGGGAAGAAGCTTGGTCCTGAAGTACCAACACCAATGTGGGTTACCAAGTGATGGAATGGTGATAAAATGACTCACAACTCTTGAGTTATTGGATTTATATGGAATGTGGGTTTGAGTGAATTTGTTATGGTTATTTCACATAGCAAGGAATGATAATATGATTTGATTAATTTTTCTTCCATGAAACTTGATTGTGGATTTGTATAAAACTATCTGTATGTTTGTCAAATATTTTATATAAACTTATCAGACTTATTATTGTTCTATTAGTGTGTGTGGGGAGGCTTCTGGGGAAATCCTAATAGGTTTGATTACTCAAACCCTTTATATGAACTTTGGTTTTCATGATGACATTGTAATTGAAATGTCTCCCACTTATATAGAGGAGGATCTTGATGTTACTTTCTCAAGAGAGTGTTTGTTCTTGGGGTTTCCTTTATGATTCATTTGAGTGATTCCATAATGGTATTTATTTATCGAGATGTCCTTTAGTTTTCTTGAGTCTTGTGTTATAGTTTATTACTGTTACTAGGATATTATTATTTTGTTAGTTATCATTTGAGATGTATTGTTTATATCCATTCATTATATAATTGGATTGGTTTATTATATTTTATATTATATGGTTATGTTTGTTCTCTTTGAAAAACCATCCCCCAAAATTATACTAATCCATTTTAATATATTTCTAGACCTTGGTGTCTAGGGGATGTCATTTAATGCTAGTATCACCTCCTACCTGGACTAAGACCATGGGTTGGCTGGGGATATTACAAATACATTTTTTTGTAATTATCACTATATATATCACAAATCCATCCCTTCTCAATGCTAAAGTTAACACTGATTCATTAAATAGTCCCCCTTTAATCATTTAAAACCTTCTTTACATTATTATGAAAATATGAACTCAACCCCTTTACATGTTAACTTGGCTAAAAATTTATCCAATTGATCAAAATTTGGAATAAATCATCAATAGTATCCTACTATTTCAAGGAAACTATATACTCCAATTGTATATTTTTTCATCGACTATTCCATCACCATTATCATATTTGAAAGATTAACTAATATTACGTCCTTATAGACAACATGAATAAATAAAGAAACCTCTTGAATAAATAATTCTCATTTGATTAATTTTTTATATAATTCATTCTCTTTTAGATTCTTAATAAATATTCCAAAATAAACCATATGCTCATCATATCATTTAGAGTATAGCAGGATATCATCCATAAATACGACAATGAAATTGTAAAGATAACACCTAAATACTTCATTCACTAGATCCAAAAAAATAGAGGAAAGATTGGTAAATTTAAAAGAAATTGCAGTAAATTCATAATGTCCATACCTCATTTGAATTTCCATATTTGTAATATCCCCTACTTTACTCATAGTTGATGGTACATAGAATAAAGATTAATCTTTGAAAATTATTGAGTTCTTAGTAGTTGATCAAACAAGTCATCGATGATAGGTAGAGGATACTTGTTACTGAAAGTAATGATGTGGATTTACCTATAATCAATGCACAACCTCATCGAACAATATTTATTATTAACAAAAAGGATCACGTTCCCCCCCATGGAAAACCTATATTTAATATAAACCCCATATCACACAACTCTTGAAGTTTTTTATTATATTCCACTAATTTCACATTGTATATTCTACAGAGAGTATATGATATATGTTTTTGATCAGGCATGAGATAAATATAAATCTCAAATTTATGCTTAGGTTTATGTATAGGTAGTTCTACATAAAAGACATAAATGTATACCTTTCCCTCTCGTAGGTTTCATAATCTCTTCTTCTATAAAAATCCCATTAAGGGGGTCAATTGGAGGTGGTTCCAAATTTGATTTTGATGATTCGGTCTCCCTTATAAGGATAAGGGATTCCACATATCCATCATTAATTGTAATCTCATTATCTCAGAAATAAATTTTTTCCCTTATGATTGGAAAGCCTATACACACTAAGGACTATATCAAAATCAACCATGTGAATAATGATTAATTTTTCAATTACGGTATGTATATGTGTTTTTTTGGGAACTAACTAACACATAATTGTTTTAATAATATTTCTAATAAGAGTATTGATTAATAAATCCTTTCTTAGGGTGCTGGGGAAATATATAATTTTATTTAAAACATGGAAGATTTTAACACAGTGAAGGTCCAAATACTTATTGGGATGTTGGTTTGAAAAAATCCTTATCTATTTATATCTAAAGAACTTGATGGTAGTGGTTTATTTGTCTTACTTGAATTCAAGAGGCTTACAATACCTTTCTACACACATGTAATAAACTGATGTTCCAGTTAAGAAAGTACCAGAGTGTTTCATTCCACAATTATCACATGTTCGAAAGATTATCCTCTCATAATTCATTAACACATTTTTTAATGTTTATATGAGCTCTTATTTTATTGATTCCCATTGAATATATAAACTTATAAAATTATTTTTATGTATTGAGTGTACTTGATACTATATCTTCATATGATTAAAATGTTGGAGAAACTAGTTCCCTTTGGAATATCTATTCTATACCATAAATAAATAGTTAATATTCCTTTTTTAAATACATATATGGTCTATATCATGATAGGATAATCTTTTAAAGTTACCCTCATACTCTATAATAGTTTCTTATTCCTATTATTTTAAAGTGAGGATCTTCCTCTCCATTTAGATCATAGTTCTTGAAGAAAGTTATCATAGAATATCAATTTAAATGTTCTATATTTTATACTTTCTATTTCATTAATATCATTAGTGGTATGGATCTATAAACACCATTGATGGATATATACTTTCAAATAATACACTATAAGAAAAACCTATTCCCTTTCATTACTTTCAAAGGCCATAAATATATTTTCTAAGGAATTGTTCCATTATTCAGTAACTAATGTATTTGTAGATTCCTTAAAAGATAGAGATTTTGATTGTACAAAGAGATTCAAAATAGTTGAATTATGATATGTAAAAAAGTTTTTGAATATGTATATGGTCATTTATTATAATATTAATTATATATCCAAATATGGCCATGATCTTCTCTGTTCCAACACTAGCTATATTATATTTTTCAACAGGGTAATCCCTTCATTGACTAGAGGTTTTGATTCCATTCCATCTACTAGGATCCATTTATAAACAATGAAATACTCTAATAAATATCATAATAATCATGAATATTGATCCATAAAATAAAAACCCCTATAATATCAAAATATCTCAAATACCTTAAGGGATTATAAAAAGTTTAAGGTTAGTTATTTTCATTGAAAATCTAGTTCATCAAGTCCCTATTAAACTTTTTATAATACGAGTTTAACACCACAACTCTAGAAAACTAGAATTTGTGTTTACTTTATTAAATTGTTAGAAAATAAAAGGGATGTTCCCATGTAAGATTAATTAGTTTTTCAATCTGGGAAAACTACATACATATATGATTCCCATATTAAATTGGAAATATAAAAACATAAAATAAGAAACATTATTGAATCCTTAAAATCATTCATAATATCCTTTTTCATATCATGAGGAAAAGAAATTATGAAAAGGGTGTTCATAGATTCTCATTTTGGGTTACATGAAATGTAAAATATCATGAGTAAATAAGTTATATTCAATATAACCTAGTGGAAAAATTGAACACATTCCATTTTGTCAACAACTGGAGTTCAATGAATATTAGCCAAGATATCATAAATTTTAATATTAATATCTCTCAACCTCAGCAACATTCATAATAAATGGGTCAGTTTAAACTAGATACCCATTTAATGTTGAATGATTACTACTTTGTACCATGAGACCTATAAATGAATAAAGGTTCTATCTATAACTTAGAACCACCAATCAATTCTATGTCATATGAATACTTCATATTTTGAATAATCAGCACAATTCATTCTCAAAAATCATTATAAGTCAACAATTATCCATATTTTATAAAGAACATGGAACATCAATATTTCCCTAGTAAATGAATTAAATTACATAAAAATATTCCTTTAAATAATTCCATATATAGAAATGGTATGAAGTTGAAAAATTATCAATATAATAGAATTGATTATGAAATCATTCTTGATATTGAAAATATAGACATAATGGTGAAATGTAACATATAATTAATAATGGAGATTGGAAGAGAACGTGATCAAAAATAAAGTTAATGATCTTAAAATAAGTTATAATATATTAAAACTAAAAAATACAATCAATTTATATAAAATGAATGATTTTTACTAAAAAATCCTTTATAAAATAAAATTGAATCAATACATTAAAGACAACTCCATTGTAGCTTCTATTAAAAATGGATTTATAAATCACTTTTTAAAAATATTTTCATTCCCTTGAGAAAATAATTTTCATTTATTTTGATATAATTTTAAAAAAATTCCAAAAATAAAGATTAAAATATTTTTTATAAAAATAACCATGGAAAATTATAAATTAATCTGAAATCAAAATAGTATTCATGATATTGGGAAATTGTTTCTTGCGGTGTACGTTTCAACGAATATTCTGTTCACATATTTTGTAAAAAGTACCTTATTCAGAAAATAAAAAGAAGATTTTTTTTAAATTTTTTTTATAGAAATTAAATCATGGGTGAAAATGTATTTAATAAATATTTATATAATATTAAAATATTATTGAAAACCACTTAATGAAAATATGTACGTGGAATAAAAAGAGTGGGAAAGAAAAATTCAAAACATTTTTATAAAAGAAAGTCCCCAAAAGGTAACATATTTATTGATTCTTGATCACAAAATAGAATAAATTGAAAATAATCATTTAAACACAAAAAATAACCATAAGAGAAAAAAATATATATGGTTTAATAGGGTAGGATCTTATAATTTTTCCAAATGAAATTTTAACACCATCAATCCCAAAAATAATTTAGACTGTTACATAAATCTCATAGCATGGGTTTACACTTTGTAATACATGTTTTATACTCATGTATACTGAATTTAAATTTACAAGATAATTTATTAGTAACCATTTATATATATATATAAAAAATTTAATGGCGTTTTTATTATCATTTTAAAATCCATTAATTGAATTGTTCATGAAAACATTGACCACTTTATGTCCGTTTATTCCATTTCTCGAAAATTAATTCAGTATATTGTATATGATTAAAGGAATAATAAAATTTTCCATAATCTCAATAATTTCTATAACTTAATGTATTTTTTTTAGAAATTATATATAATTTTATAATTCTTCATTAAAATTTGTAGTAGAAAAATGAATCAGGTATCTTTGTGAGGGTGGTAGTCTACACGTACACATGAGAAATTCTATCATTTTATAAAAAATGGAATGGTAAGAAGATATATGATATTTTAAATTGACGTAATAATAAATATTTCATAAATATAACATACATTTCATTAATTACACCTTCAGAACTATCCAATTAAAATAGTGGTAAAAACAAATTTCACCACTTCATGTAGATGATAGTTTATATGTACGCATGAGCAATGTTTTGGTTTTCAGTAGGATGCTAAGGTGGGGTAAAATGGTTTCCCCAAAATCATAATAACATGTAATTATATACATTAAACTGGAATAACTATGTTATCTTTGATAAAATAAAATTATAGGAAGTATAAAAATAAATAAACTTTGAATGATTCGGGTAATAAAATTACATCTTCTTTTATAGTCCTCATTTTATTAACTCCTTTAGCATTTGTAGGATGGTATTAGGGTAATAATAGGAGAATAAGTATGAATTTAATGACTATAGGAATGGTTTTTGATATATATTTACTTATCTAGAGGGGTTGAAGTTTATAAATAATAGAGGATAATAGGTTCCCTTTTATATGTGATGGGAGAGGCACACATGGAATTACATAAAAATATTTGAATAATATATGGTATTGTTGTTGTGAATTTTGATTCAAATTGTAAAAAATTTGAATTTTATATGGTTATGGTTAAAATTCAACTAACCAATGGTGTTTAAGTATGTTTTTTATGTTATCTTGATACCTTATCCTCTTATTTTTAATGCTTTTATCCAATTTTACCCTTAACTGAAGTGATAAATGGTTACCATGGTTAATATTCATTATAAAGAAAATTTTTGTTGAAATATATACCTAATATTAATTATGTGGATTGAAAATATGGAATTAATTTTATATTATTTAACTCATTAAATTGGTATAAATTAGTTTTAATATATGTTTTCAAAACAAAATAAAAAACATTTTTAGAAAAATGATAGTTTTCATCATAAATAATTATTTTATAAAAAAATAAATAATAATGGTGATTGAAGATTAATTTAATGTATTATTGTAAATAAAATTACAATGATTTTTTTTTGAAACCCACCCAAACCTAATGGAAATATTTAGATATATGATTAACTTAAAAGACTAAAATAAATTTTATTTGAACCAAAACCTTACTTAGACTGAAAAAATGTTAAGCATATATTTATAAGTTGATATTATATTTTTATATGAATTATATTAATTATTTAATATATATTTTGTCGATAGAAAATGTTTAAAAAAACTTCATGTTATTATTATATCATTATAATTTCATATAATTGACAATTTTGTATAACTAATATATTTCACTATTCGTCTAAAAATCAATAATTTTGGAAAACTCTCAAAAATTAATCATATGATAATTTTTAAATGATATATTTTCAAATTAATATCATTTATCCAAATTGAATTTATTAAATTTTTTATTTTAGATTTTAATCACACTGTTAAATAAATTTATGTGCATTATTCGACAGTTTCTTTAGAAACAAAGGCTTACCTACAATATTTAAGACATAGGTGTTAAAAGTGATTTAGTTCTTCATCTATGAGAGGAGGGTGTTTTGTTTTATATTTATTTAATTACATTATGTTTGGGTATGGGTTTCATTTTTATGTAATAAAGAGAAGTAATATCTTATGGGTCATAATATGTATGGCCTAATGAATGTAACTATGTACCATATGATCTTCAGGTTTTTATAGTTGTGTTTTATTTGTTGTAATGGTGGAACTATATTATTAGTGATTTTTTAGTCTTAAATGATCATGAAATCATGATGTATATCTTCTTTTAGTGGTACTAATATTTGGGGAATCAAGGATTGTTGGAGTTATTCCAAGATTACAACTATAAGATTTCATTTTCACCTAGTAAAGGGAACATCATTTCCAATGCCTTGAGAATAAATTTTGGTGGTGGTGTTTTTCATGAGTAAAGTGAATCTTGGAGTAAGGTGGAATAATTAAAAATATTTCACCTTAAATTGGGAGATGTTGATATAATAGGGTTTCTTTATTATATTATAGTGTAATCATCCTCAGTAAAATAGTTTAAGGAATCCCAGTTTGGGGATCCCAAAGTAGTGGTTTGGCATGATCTAGTTCATTGTATTGATGTAATGTCTGGTGTCGCATTTACTGATCAGTAACTGAACCTATGATCTACCTAGACTAAATTCAATCCCACCATATTCTTGAGGATATTGACGAGTAGTGAGGGACTATGATGAAATGGTGGGGATACTGTACCCTCAAGGATAGAGTATAACACAACGATATAACAATTTAATAAGATATGGATGAAAATATCTAGATAAAAATTATTAATAAATTTAGAGACAATTTCATGAATAAAGGATGAACCATAAACATGGAAATGTAAGAAATGATAACCATGCCATGATGATATACAAGAAGAAGAGTACATGGAATACAGAGTAACATGAATATAAAAAATGATATACAAATGTGAGAAAACACAAAATATATATTCAATATAATCATGAGTATATGGTGGATAATCATCTCTTGTAATCCATCATTGAACTCAAATCAAGTCTCTAAAGCTGAACGCTTCCCTTAGTCCCTACCCTTATCCAATAATATTATTCAAGTACCGTTAGAAGCCTAAATAGGGTGTGCGATATATTGATTAGAACACCACCAATTACGTGTAGTACGATCCATCAAGTGTATATAAAATTTTCAATGTGTAGGTATAAAAAAAAGAAAATATATTAACTATAACCAAGTAATCTTATTTTCCTAAAGGACACCCGACTGACTCTACCTACTTCGACCTATGCCGGGTCATATCTGATTATGTGTCACTATGTATATATGTATACTTATATATATAGACTTTTATGTATATATATAATATATATATGATATTATATATAGAGATATATATAAATACACATTACTAGATAGGTCCTGATGTGTAAATCAGGAAACTATACAAAACCCTAGGAGTCTCATTGAATAATAAAGGACACCATGCCTGAGTATCAACATTTATTATGGGACACCATTCAAAATTATAATAAATATTAAGGGACGCGATTATTGATTATCATTAATAACAAGGGATTCTATGCTCGAGTATCGTTGATAATAAGGAAAACCATGTTCGAGTACTGCAGATAGTAAGGGACACCATGCTCTAGTATCTTAAGTAATAATAATTGTCGTTCATGATTTAGTATAATCTAAGGGATGGTTTCCAAACATTTTAAAATTAATTTAGTTAAGGTAATTATTGACCATCTATATAAGGGTCATGTGACATGGTCATATCATTCAATTCATTTATTATTATGTAATTATTTCATTTAGGGGTCAATCCATAACCAATTATAAGGTGGGTTGGTCACATAAAAATTTATATAGTCATGGGGAATTTTATAAGTAAACCTAAAGAGGTGTCAGTTATCGAAGGTGACATCCTCTGAAAAGTAAAAGGCTATATGAGGGTATTTCTATATGACCATTTTTGTAGGATAATTCCTATTTTTTCAGCACATGGAAGGTCCGGCATGCAACATCACAAAACAATTCTATAAAACAACAAGGCCTTAAAAGAAAGTATTAAAATAGCTAATCTATGTCTATAGATGACTCCCCATCTAGTGTTTAAGTCTAATCCGAGCTAGAATGGAATAGATTAGAAAAGAATAAAAATTCCAAAAAACATAGGGAATATCCCCCCCCCCCCCAATGTTTTTAACATTTCATTTAACCTGGAAATGAAAGAAATAAAGTAAGAGGATTGAAGAGATTACTGATACAGATGCAACAAAAAAAATGAAATTTAACTCTAAACTCAAATGAGGGATTTATCAGTAAGCCTAGAGTATATAGATATGCTTCTAGAAAATGTGGATAGGGTTTCTATGTGAGGAAGAAAATAAGGATGGAATAATAACAGTTTTAAGTTAAGTCATTAGGGGTAAAAATATTATTTCCCTTTTTTAAGATTCTCAACATATTTATAGAGTGAAATGATATTGATGAAATAAATCCCCCTATTAATAGTGTCCTAATGATAAATTTATAGTGTAATATGTGTTTAAACCATAAATTAATAATTTATAGTGTAAATTACTGATTTATTCTGTACGTTTTTTGCTGCATGACTTCGCCTGATGCTTTTCAACAATATCTATTTACTCATAGAAGCACCTCAAAGGCCTATGTAGGACCCTTAATAAGGTCAAAACCAACACAAACAAAATAAAACAATGTTTTAATTAAAAATTAATGTATCTATAACTCATGGGGAAAATTGGGATCTTATAGGTGACTCTTTTGAGGGATGGTATGAGGATTGACAACATCCGGTGTTGTTCAAGAGAAATATTTTCATTACTTAACTAATTAATGAGGTGGTTCTCTTTTGTTCCATTTTTTTACGATAGAGGTATATCCTAGTGTGATAAATATATTACTTTATATAAGATACTAGTTTTATGGTTTATTATAACGAAGTCAATTATAGATTTTGTCTCTTGATGTTTAGTCTACCAGAAGGTGAAGGCTGAGAATGATGTTCCCATTAGGTTTCTTCATCTACTCTATGATACCTAAATATAAGTTATAGGATATTTTTATAGACTTACTCACCATTTTTACTATATCTGAGGTTGTTTATGATTTCTATGGGTGATTATTGATCATTTGGTGAAGTTATATCACTTATTAGTGATCAAGGATTTGAGCTCAGTGAAGGTGTTATCAAGGAAGTATCTAGAGAAGATAGAAAGGATTCATGGGGTTATGAAGATAATAATTTATGATCACGATCTCTATTTTACCTTCCAGGGGTAGAGAGTTATCTAGTATTATTTTGGGTCACAATTTTGAATTATAACAATTTTTATTCATAGAAAGATGGTCATACAAAGCAGACTATCCAGAATTTAGTGGACATGTTATATGTGTGTTTATTTAGGATTTTTGGGGGTTGTGGTTGAAATAACTTCCACTATTGGAGTTTTACTATAATAGTTTTTATAACTCCATTATTTTTATGATACATTTAGATGTGTTTTATGAAGGACCATTTTTTTATCCATTTTACTGTATGAAGGATGAAGAGTGAGTTTTTCTTGGACAATAGTCGATGTAATGATTGATAATGAAGGTTTAGGCAATCTGTGAATGGAGAAATGTTGAAATGGATCATCATAAGTCCTATTAGGATCCTAAGAGGATTCATATAGAGTTTAATATTAGAGATCATATTTTCTTAAAGTTTTATACTCATTGTAGGCAGTGAAGGTTCAATCATGTGACTAATATTTATCCTAGGTTCATTAGTAATTTCACAGTGTCGACTTGGGCTGGAGCCATGATGAACTAGTTAATTCTACCCCCATATATAATCCATATTCCGGGAATATTTAATAAATCAATTATTTTATAATATATTCATGATTAACGTCACATCATTGACTTCTATGATCTGGATGTTGAGCATGGTGAAACCATCAAAAAACAACTTGTTGAGATTTAGGATTTTCAAGTGAATGTGCTATGTGAGCATTATATTCCATTAGTTCATTCTATACAGTGGCATTGTATCTTATTATATATTATTTTTGAGTGATAATGATATATTCACACTCAATATCAATAATTTTTTGATGCTTTGTTGTTCTTCTTTTAGTTGGGATTTTTTTACCTCACATTGATACATGAGACTCTTTTCCTTGTTTCATGAATTTTCATGTTTATGTACACCTTACTCATAATGTTTTAGCGATGTTCCTTTTGTATTGTGATCCTTGAGAGGTATCTAATAGGATGGTTGTTTGTATTTCCTTTATCTTCTCTTTTTTTAATTATTAATGATGATTTTTTTTTGAGAAGTATGATATATAATGTCTTGTATTTATAAATCGATTACCATTATTATTTATTGAGTCTAAATGGAATTTTGTGGGATTTAAATGGTGTTATAGTAATTTGGAAAGGGTTATGACCTTTTATTTTGTCACCATGTTATGTTATTGGGAAGGTTACTAGACATTTTTAAACCTTCTTGGAGATTGAGTGTGGGGAATTCTGTTTTCAACTTGGGTGTTTTGTGTTTGCTTTTGGAGATAGAAATTTCATATTTGAGTTCACCAGGGTGAGTGAAAAAGATTTTCTATCTATTTTATATGGAATTTATCATTAGGGTTCAACCTATGAAAAATGGTATGGGGAAACATCATGGGGATCACATTTTGCAATAGGCCAATAGGGCATGGTTCTCTATGAGTCCCTTTGTTGAAAACAGATAGTGCAGTGCTCGCTATGTCATGGTTCTAGACATGGTGGGGATACAAAAACGTGGGTTCTTATAACATGTCATAGTAGATTCAATGATTATAGTTAAAATGATTGGATAAGTGTTTTAAATGTTTGAGATCACTGATATTCCAATGCGTTGAAAATTGGATAGTGATTTGATCGAAGGAACCGCCATCATTTTGGGATTTCACCAAATTTTATTGAGTGTTATTGGGATTAATAAATAAATAAAATGAACTATAATGCCCCAACCTTAAACATTACTTAATCATGAATTAAATTAATAATTCACATAGAGGATCTTTCAGGTTTAGATTTTTAGAGAATTAGGTCATAACTATTACATCTCAAAAGATTACATAGTAGACACTTCTACTAGGTTTCCATAAAATAAAAATAAACTTAAAAATAAACATGGGTAGTTCCATGTTTTAGATAGAATGCCTTTCGTTGATCCCATCCTTGATCCTATTCATCTTTACGTCTTATGGAAAACATTTCAAAAACTTGGGATGAGCATAAAAAGCCCAGTAAAGGATACACAAAGAAGGAAAACTGTTAGTTTTTCAAAACAACAAGTAAACCATGAGTACTTTACCAAAGTAATACTTTTCACCTTTATTAATTAGTAAAAACTCTTAACTGAATAAAATATCATTACTTACCCCTTTTGTAACCAAAATATTACCATAAAAACCCCTATAAAGAACACATAACATATAAAGGTAACTTAGGACATAAACATACTTAAATGGAATAACCATACAGTCGACTTCCACACATATCTCTTAATGGAATATCCATACGGCTGACTTCCATACCCAATGCATTGGAGGTTATAACGTAACCAACCATACTGGTATTCACGACACCACCCGTCATATGGTTTATCACGTAACCATCCTTCAAATATCCAAGTACCATTATAAAATCATAACACATAAAAAAATTATAAAGGAAAGAAATAATTTCCACATTTCAAGAAAAATATATCACTTAAATATATTTACATAACAAATCCATTATCGAAACAATTTTCAATACCAAAAATGAGTATATGGTATTTATTTACTTTTATAAATATAACGGCTTGTTGAGGAAGCCAAAGATCAAATAATACTTGCGGCGGTGGAAAGGTCATTGTCACCGCGTACGTTAAAAAGAAACATAATTTTTGTTGTTTAGTAAAACGATTCATATAGAAAATATGGCTTTCGAATAAAAGTAGAAGTCAAATGGTTTTATACGCCGTATAAAATAAAGTTGTGTATAAAACAAAATATGCCTCAATGAAAGGAGATTGAGACAAAGTCCCTTACAAAGTCGGTATCCTTAGATTAAGGATAAATCAATTACATGATTATGTGTGAAAAATATGAATACACCAAATATAAGTGGATATTAAGTGTAAAACAATTAGAGGTCATTCACAAATAATCTTGGAAAAAAACCACTGACATAGATATTTAACTCAATGAAATGGGATTGTGTTATGATTTCAGATAAAAGTTCGTCTAAATGACATAAGAATTTATCAATGAGATGATTATGTGTAGAAATAGTATATCCACACAAAGGTTTGTGGAAATTACAACATAGATATTCCACACATAATCTTGGCATAATAAAATCAAGAAGTAGATGTTTAACCCAAAGAATTGAAAGTGGGTTAAGAAGTTCCCTTACAGAAATCCGACAGCCTAACGGCGTCACTTTAAAATATAGAAAATGTGTTGATGAGAGAGAAAATGGTATCCCATAACTTGGAAATAAAATTTATATCAACAAGGATATAGAAGAACATATCCCAACATAATAGTATGTGAATTAAAATACATAACAAAAGAAGTCTTTTAAAAAGAGGAGGGTGAAAGTTTCCCTTACCGACTTGGGTAACTTTCGAAATGTACACCCCATAGAAGAAGGGTCATAAAATGAATATTTAAATACCCATAATTGAAATTATACTACACAAATAGTATAATAATGGGCATAAAATACACCACTAAAAGGAAATGGTGGAAAACGTAGCATAAATTTCATGGGAATAAAAGTGAGATGAAAAATCTCTTACGAAAACTCGGCAGCCTAACGGTACCACTTAAAACGTCCAAAAATGGGTTGATGAGATCAAATAGGGTCTCTCATAATATGAAAATAAAAATTAAAGTAAGAGGAATATAAAATAACATCTCCAAACATAAGAAATATGAGCTTAAAATAAATGACATAAAAGAGAGTTCTTAAAAAGAAGGAGAGAGGTAGGAGCCCTTACGAAAATTCGACAGCCTAATGACGCCACTCAAAACTTCAAAAATGAATTGATGGGAGAAAATAGGGTCTCTCATCATATGAAAACAAAACTTACAGTAATAGTAATATAAAATAACATCCCAATCATAAGAAATATGAGCTTTAAAGGAATGACATAAAAGAGTGTACTTAAAAAGTAAGAGAGGGGTAGGAAACCTTACCTCAAGTCTGACTTGTCTTGTTCGTTTATTTATATTCCTGAATAATAAAATTTGGTTAATTTATAATTTCTTAAGGACCTCTTTTAATGGTTATTATTCAGTTCATATCAAATATTATAATGTTATAATAATTGGTTAATAATGTGAGTTCATATCAGACATTTTTGTCGATGTTTGGTACATGAGTAAAAAATGAACTTGTTTGAAAATGGTTGTCCATGTAGTTATAAGTAAATCATCTCCAGAATAGTATTAATGATTTAACTATCATATACATCCATTAAATATTCATTTTATACTACTCCATAACATTTGGGGATAAAAAGAAATGAAATGCACCGTTCATGGAGACAGTAGGCCGTACGTACGCATGAACGCTACTCTCATTTGTTTGTCATATTAATGGAATTAAAAATAATTGAGATATATATATATTATAATTACAGTATAATATATATGTTATATAGGTCACATATTTTCATTAATTTCATTCTTTATACATTCCATGTATCGCATGAACGAGTCACATCACTTCAGGGGCGGTAGTCCACACTTCCTCGTATGAAATTATTGCATTTGCACAACATGAAAAGCATAAAGGCATGTTTTAAATATAACATTCAGAAGAATATAGAAAAAATAAATACCATATATATCATATATAAAATATATTGACATTATAATGGCCACCATGAAAGGTGTTATGAGAATATTGAACAATCATCGTTTCGTGAGGCAGAAATTCGCCATCCACAGAAACATAATGTTCTTTAACCATTAGACGAAGGTGCGTGAAAGTGTAGCTAGAATACTTCACATAACAACATTTTAGTATATTTAAGATACTGGTGTTTTTAAAAAAGAAAGGAATAAAAATATTTTAGAGGGTTGGAGAAGCAAAATAAAACAAAATAACACAAGGGAAGACATTACATTTACATCGGGTAACTCTTTTTGATTTTAGCTCAAAGGCTTCCATGGAAAGGATTATTCCTAAAGGTGAGGCTTAAATGATTAATAGAGGGATGTGGAGAGATGAAATGAGCAGGTTTTGGCAGATCCAAAGGCTTTATATGTGTGGGTAAGTTGGTAGAAGTGTGGGCCTTTTATAAGAGGAGAGGATGGACACTCTTCGAAAGTTATAAACTTTTACTTTATTATAAACTTCTTTTCGGATTTTAAAGGTCCCAAAATTATATATTTCAAGGATAAGGTGATAAGAGTTCAAAATACACCCATACAATAATTTTTTGACAAGTGTAGGTCTTAGATTTTACATTATCATTTCATTTTATTTAAATCGTTAAATAATGAGTTAATCGCTGCATCATCATGTTGTCATAAATAATTTAATTTATTTAATTTCTAAAAATTATAAAAAAATATATCATGATGTATTAAATATTTTTATATTTATAGTGAATATTTATAGTCAAAAATATGACTTGTATAACCCCATTTAAAAATTGTTTTAGTAAAACAACGCATGTTTGTGACATTATTATTTTAACTTTAAATAAAAAGTTATTTATGTCCTTTTCCTACCAATGTGGCTCCATGAGGTCCCCAAGTTGACCCCTAGATTTTATTGGTCGGCCATGAAACATCCAATGAGGTTAGGACATGTGTCTAGGTCATTTCATATTATTAAAACATTATTTTTACCTTAAACTACACTAATTACCTCTAATCGCGATTAAAAACTTAAAAGTTACTATTCACCAAAAAAATTATTTTAATCTCAATGAACCACATTTTAATCCTAATTAAAACCACATATGTCATATTTTTTAAAATAAAATCACAAAAGTGGTAAAGTTTCATTTAAACGAGAAATCAGTTTCTTTAACTACCACTTAGTGGTTTCACTATTCATCAAAAATTGAAGTTTTTCCGAAAAATACCAAAAATTCACCCTAAGATATATTTGATATTCCAAATTGAAAAATGATTTTTATTTTACAAAATTAAAAACATATATGTTGCATTAATTAATTTAAAAATTAATTCCCTCTGTTAAAACAAATAGCGTGTTTTTAAGAAACAACATCTATTAAAAGATTAACACCAGTTTAAGTCCAATTTCAAAGTAAAATTAATTCCAATGACCACCATAGGATTAAATGGTAAAAATATATTCTACATAAACTTTAATATCAATTAAAAATATAATATATCCATATAAATAAATCAGATTAAAAGGAGTTTTTGAATTAAAATGCAATATTTTCACTAAAAATGATCTTTATCAGAAAAATAACAAAAATTTACACAAAGTAAATATTGATGTCCAGATTATAAATAAGGATTTCATTTTGTCAAATAAAACATATAAAATTGTCAAAAGTATATTTAAAAACGGTTCTCCATCAAAAAGCGGTTAATCGACATTTTAAAGAATATTAGAAGATTTATGCTTAAAATTGGATTCATTTTCATTTTACGACTCTAACATTTATTGGATAAAAGTAAAAATATTTGACAAAAATATATAATCATTTTGTGTTTAGTTCTGTTCTTTCCTGCCATTAGAATGGCTAGGCGTTAACTACCATTTAAAATAATATTATTTTATTATTAGAGTGCAACATAAGATTTCAAAGGAACTCGTTGTCGCGTATTGGGTACGCCATCGAGCATAGCGTTCCCTTTAAAGTAATATTAATATTTTATTCACAAATATGGATAAATATAAAAATGTCATATTCTTTATTTACCAGGGGTGTTACATGAACAATATCCTTTTTTGGGATTTTCAATCACTCTAAATAATTCTAGTCTATCTCCATCCCTATTACTACCATCCAGACATGTGTATTTGAAATAATAACTTCTTGTTTTTTCCAAATTCAGGTTTCAATGATCAAGGTACTCTCTATTATCCTATCCTCTTGATTTATGTTGTTTGTTTTGTTATTATAAATCCATTTTTTTGGAGAGTTCATTTTTATATTATTTAAATAGATTGAGAACTAATGGTGGACTATAATCTTAGGTTTTGGTAGTGTTCAATTCGTTTTTATAGTTTTTCCTTCGATGACAATTGCTTCTCAATTATCAATTATTTCCCAGAGAGCAATGAGCATCTAATCTGGGTAGGGGATATATTAGTTCTCCTATCATTATATAAATTTTTTGATTAATTATCTTTATCACATTAACTAAATGTTTTTGATTGGACCCAATAAGATAATAACCTAGAATGTGAATTTCACGTTGAAAAATTATATAATAATATGAAAATTATAAGGATAAGAAGGATTTTTTGATGATTATTTTAGTTTATTCAGAGGAATTAATCACATGAAATATAATAATTCTATTTTAATTAATTTATGAATTTAATTACATCTCGAATCACATTCCATTGCTTAGTGCATTAAAATTATAAAATCCTTGAATTCAAGGAATCAAATTAATAACCACATACTATGGTGCTAAACTATTTTTGTATTTTGATATTTTTTTTAAATTATTGAAATTAAAGAATTATAATGAAAATTATCAGATGTTTAATTTAATTAATTGCCCATGTACACAATTAAATGAACGGTTAGAGTGTGATCACATGTGACTTGTGTTTTTGTTGATACTGCTTGATGTTGTTTACTTAGTAGTGTAATCTATATTATTGGTAGTTTTTTTATTTTTATAGCATGTTTATTTTCCTAAAACTATAAAACAGATAAGGTTGAATGATTGAATAATTATGTGGTAGTGGAATGGGAATATACTTACTAATATTTTGGTAGATATTAAATATGGGAGTAATGATTGAAATCTAGTTTACTTTTTTTTCATACATGTGGCCTGCAATTATATTTAGTCATCCTTATGTGTGTAACTTATTCTTAATGAACCAGTTAATTCAAGTTGTAATGGATTTTTTTCTAGTAATATATGTATAGGGATAAACAAGTCTACTTCTTATTGGGGCATGCTTAAAACCATTAATTCCACGACCTTTGAACATTTACCTATGTGTATAAAAAAATACATTTAATATTTATTTGTTCTCTGGGGATTTAGAGACTTGTTTAATTTTTGGATAGCCTTATTATAGTTGGTAACCTTGGAAGATAAATTGGATAGAGGTCTAGTTCTATGTTTTTTGATTATTTGATAGAGGAGAAATAAACCTGGAGCATGGATATGAGTGATGGACGATAACGATGATGGAATGATAGTTTGATATTATACACAGTAGTGTGTGAGACTGTGGAAGTTGGGATGAGTTTATAGTTGGGTTTGTTAATCTATTATTATTTCTTTCATGATTATTTCTTGATGTTCACATGGCTAGATGATATTTACTTGATTCCTAGTTTGATTCTATGCACTATAAGTGTATATTTGGAGTGATATCTTGGTATGTGTCTGGAAGTACAATAATTGTTATGAAACTATAATTGAACTAATAAATCAATGGGGTTGGTTAATTTTTTACACAAATAAATATTATAAACATGATAATAAAAGTAAATAATTAAGAGTTCCCTCATCAATTTTCTTATAATTTAAAAGCGTAACTTGAAAATTGAATAATGAATAATATTAATTAGTGGTAAACTTATCAATTAATAACGAACTTGATTATTTTATACTTATTTAATAACTGGACCACAGTAGTGGAATCCATGGGACCAACATGATAATATTTGTAGATGAGTATAATGCTAGATAGTTTCCCTTTTTGTAGATATGTGTGCTATTAATTATAATTTATTTCTTATGCTTTCATGTGGTACCCCTCCCATATTAGAAGGGAGATCGATACCCAAATGTTTTTTTGGAGGGTGTTTTTTCACCAACCTATCGTATGGGAAGATAATATATTGAGGACTTATCCCTCTCCCCTTCCCCTTATATATGTTGATGAGTAAGTGTAACTTGATCCATAATGGATTATGATATAGGGTTCATTCCTACCAGGACTATGATGGATCAAAGTTTACTATATATTTATGTTCTACATATAAAATCGCGGGGTTTAGAATATACTTATATCTGGGTATTGTGCTTTTATATGTACATGGGTGTACAAGCATGGTCTGTGATGAATTTTTGTTTAATGCATGGGAATAGGCTATTGAATTTTTTTATACACATGGTTACTACTTGGATACTAATATGATGAGATGTTGCACTACACCAAATGTAGTAATGGTAGTCATAATATTTCATAGGGTTTAGGATAATTTATAAAAGGAATGACCTCATGATGAAGCTATTGGAGCGTGATAACGACAAACTAGTGGAGAATTATAAGTGGATTACCTTAATTCATATATATATTTATATATGATTTCAAATAGAGTGATTTAATTCTATGAATTATTTGGAAAGTGATCATTGGTGAGGATGAGAAACTAGTATTAACTATTTTGGTGATGAGTTTGTTTCATTTTTTTATTCATTGATATTTTATATGATTCTTTAATATTTTTTTCAGGAGAATTTTTAAAAATCAACATTATAAATATTCATGTTATTCCCAACCTATGTAAATATATACTCTTGTAGGTAATCAAGGATAGGTTTATGAAAACTACTATCTTTATTACATAATAATTCATGATTTATTTCATATGATTACTCATAGTAAAACAAAAAATATAGGTAATTATAGTGTCTTTGGGAAATTATGTACATTACATAACAACTAAAAATAGGGGGTACATTGACATTACTAAAAACATCTTTAACATGCACATAATATTACTTCGTACTTAAAACTGCATGAGATAACCCAGGGACATACATAAGAAATGGGTGAGCTACAGTGCCCATAAAGGGTATAAAAATGGTATAAAATGATGAAATTACTAAAAGTAATAATATATAAAAAATAAACGGGACATAATTTTTTTGAGAATCATAAACATTAACAAAGAGTTAATTTATAAAATGACAACATGAAGACAACCTAGAAATGTGGAAACAAATTTAAACATGACATCACAAACACAAGACATGGAAAACCACCAAGACATCATAATATGGTTGAAAAATTACTATGATGGATTATGTTCACTGTCTAATCTCTTGTATGATGCCTCATGAGACTAAAACATTACACAATGCATTGAAGAGTTATATAATTTCAGGCGCATTTACCACTTTCATATCATGTACTTTCATAAGTGTGCCCCATAGTTCATTCAACATAGGTTCAAATTTAATAATATTTAATTCCAAAATAAATGAATGTGAAATAGGTACATTTATTCCCACAATCAAAGAAGTACAAGTGATTAAAGGTGAACAACATTGATAGAGAATGGGTTCAAGTATTCACTATACAATTGTTTGGCATGGAAAATTGTGGTGAAATTTCAACAACATAATCGGGGAATAGAAATGTTCATCGGAGGGATTAATGATAGTGAAAGGGGTGCATCATCATTTATATATCTTAATTACAATAAGGGAGATATGGAAACTCACATCCCAACATTAATGATTAGATATAAAGGGAATAAGATATGTAAGATGCTTGAATAAAGATGAGAAAGAGTGGATCCATGACCTTGACAGGGTGATTCCAAAAGCATGGAAGGATCCTATTTAGAACTTGGGGGAACCTTCAGAGGTCTCTAAAGAAGGGATGGAATGGTAATTTTTTTCTATAATTTTTTTAGTGAAGAGGAATGGGAGTTTGGGTGGATATATATAGGAAAAGAGATTGGTGTTCTTTATTATTTCCCAAACATAGGTTTCAGAATATATATAATAAAGTAACCAAACTGAGAACCTTCCCTTGGGGTTTTACCATTGTTTATTCCAAATAGGATTTTTTTCTTTATTTTATAATCCATAGGGCCTACCGTATTATAATATTTCCATTAGTGATGTGTAAGCGAGTCATGATATTAAAGAAATTATTTTAAAACCTTAAAATATGGTATAGGATTTGGAGGATACATAAAGGATTTCTAAAATTAATAAAATAACTCAAAAACAAATTAATTTAAAGGTAAATATATATTTGGTCATGAATACATTTTATGGTATTTATAAAATCACTTTTGTGTCATTATGATGTCATAATACCCATTGTATATTTATATAGTATTTAATTTTTACTCTAATATTTGAATATCAAAGAAAATTACAAAAAAACTCACTATTGGATAATTTTAATGTGATTATTAAAATAATAATATTTATTTTATCCAAAAAAATTTACAAATATTAGAATTTTCACTTTTAAGATAGAATTGACATTTATTGAGAAATGTTGAGTTTTTTTACAACAATAGTTCTCAAACCCCTAAAAAATTACATTTTAATTCATAAAAATTATATTAATATTTGTTTTTAATAAATGAAATTTAATTAAAATATTTAATTAAAATATTATTTTATCAAAATCTTGTAAAAAGGATGGTCTTAATTGAAATTTGATATTACCCGAAAATATAATTTGTGTTTTATCAAATCAAAATCAAAATCAATTAAAAAGTAATAAAATGAGAAGTTAATAACATTATTATGTTATTAATACTAAAATTTAAATATTCATATTTTTAGGGTCTTGATACATATCCCTTTATTTTATGAGAGAATTCTATGACGGAAAGGTGTGCAATGGTGTGACTTTCTTGGGCTGGTTTGGGGAAATATTTTGTACCATGACCCGGATAACTTGAAATTCTCCCATAGCCTGTTTCTCTCATGATTTATTAGTTGGATATTGGTCGAGGATTGTTTAATGTAAAATACAAGTGATTCTATATCACTCTGAAGCTACGATAAATGGGATTCATAGGTTATGATCCTACTAGTTGAGGAAATCACTACCTTTTTGTATGTCAAACAGATTTATTAGAACCCTATATTTATACTAATTATGTGATCAATTCTCAAAGTCTATATTATCAATTGTTATAATTCCTAATAGTGTTTTAAATATTATAGGATTTAATAATACCAAATAATTTCATGTTTTTTCAAAAACCATAATAAAAAATAGGGAATTTAATTCGACCATAAAGGGAATTTTATTTTTAAAAATCATAGTTCTTAAAATATCCCCCCTTTATAAAAATATCCCTTGAAATTTTCATCTCAGAGAATAAAATAGATGAGGGTAATTCTATTTGATCACCTACTCCACTCCCCATGTTTCTTCTTCAAAATTGTTGTTCCTCTATAGAACTTTGACTATGTGAATTGTCTTATTTCACAAAACTTTTTTCTATGGTATAGTATATTCAGTGGATTCTCCTCATAGGAAAGATCATTCTATAATAGTACCACCTCTGTATTGAGTACATGTGATGAGCATGTTCTGTAATACCTCAAGAATGATACAAATAAGACATCATGTACTTGAGATAGGTTAGGCAGAAGTTCTAGACAATAGGTTACTACTGTAATTTTTTCAAGGATCTCAAAGGGACCAATGTATCTTGGTCTAAGATTTCCCTTCTTACCAAAGCTTATTATTTTATTCCATAAATATATGCTATGAAATACCTTATCACTAAGCTCAATCTCTAGGAATCATCGACGATTGTCATCATAGCTCTTCTGTCGACTCTGAGTAATACTGATCTGGTGCTAAATGATCTAAAACTTTTCCACCACTTCATCTAACTTTTTAGGATCTACCAATTTTTAGTCAAAAAATTTATCCCAATATACTAGTGTTTTTAACATCTACCCATAAATGGATTTATAGGAATTCATTTAGATTCTTTATTGGAAACTATTATTATATTAGATCTCGAATTGTGGAAGATATTGATACCATCATCCTTTGAGGTCAACTGAGAATGCTCTCAAAATGTCCTTGAGTGTTTGGAAAGTCCCATCAGATTGGACATTATTTTAATGGTGATAAGAAGTGATGAATTTCAACATAATATTTAGAGAATTTAGTAGGATCTTCTATAACATGGAGGTAAATATTAGATATTCATAAGATAAAACTGATAGTGGTGTTCCATGTAGCCTCACCACTTATCTAATGTATATCCTTGTAATTTGATCCAGTGAGAATTCCTATCAAATCACAATTAAGTGAGATATATTTATAAGATGATCCTCCACAACCTATATAGAATTATTTCCTATTTATGTTATTGGAAGACCAGTGAAAAGTTCCATGGTTATGTTCTCCCATTTTGATATATGTATGGGTAATGGTTTATCATACCATTTTATCTTTTACTTTCATTATTTACTTGTTGACACACAAGACTCCTTGATGTGTATTCTGGGATCTTCATAATCATATTATCGCACCAATAGTTCTCTTAGAGATCTTGATACCTCTTTTTTCTCTATGTATGGATTTGGAAGGTCGAACTGTATGCATCATCCAATATATCCTTCTTTAACTCAAGATTTGATGGAATACATAGTCATGACCTAAATCTTACAAACCCTTATTAATTAACATTGAAATCTAGGTATTTCACTTTTATTATAACTCCTATTTTCATAAGAATTTCAACATCATATATTTTTGAATTTTTTATCTTTTACTGAAGGGATGAATAAGAAATAAATTATTAAAGTATTAATGATGTCCCCTACTTTATGATTCCCATGTCCATCCTTTTCATGTCTAATAAGTTAAAATCCTTGTTAATTATAATCAATGATAAAATTGATGGACCCATTCTACATAGATCATAAACTACTTTATTTTTTCTGAGCATGTTTGTATATTGAGAATTCATAGTCCTTAATCATCTCTAACTATCTTTTTATCACATATTCTGCTCTTTCTAAGTGAATATATACTTGAGGATCTCATGATATGTATATATTTAGCATTCTCTCAAATGAGATAATGTTACTATATTTTCAAAAAAATGTCATAGAATCCAACTCTAGATCAAAAATTATGTTGTTCTATTCATGAATGATCAATTACCTTGAGACATAGGCTCTCACTCTGTCATTTTTCGTTGATATTCAATCTAATCACTTTTTTGAAGCATCAGTTTATAATATAAAAATTTTCCCACTTGTGCATAACATAAGTATATGTGCAGTTATAAGCATCCTTTTAAACTCATTGAATATTTATTCATATTCCTTATTCCAAAAAAACATACATACCTTCTAAGTAATCTTGGTTATAGGGTTGGAAAATTGAGATAAGTTTCATATAAATTGATAGTAATTCCTAGATAACCTAGAGAAACTATTTATTTAAGTAAAAAATGTCATCCTTAGACATCCTTCAATTTCTTTGATCTATAAAGGGTCTATAAATATCCCATTACTTGTGATAATATACCCCAATAATGATACTTCCATCAACTAAAATCACATTTTCTATAATTTTCATTAGGTTTCTCCCTTAGAAAGGTCTTTAGTAAAGTTCTTAGATACTACTCAGGACCCCCATTCTTTTAGAGTATATTAGAATTTCTTATATAAATACTACCAAAAATTTGTTGAGGTAATCTATAAATACTATATTCAAAAAGTCCATGAAGACTTCTTGAGAATTATTAAATCCTATTTTCATAACTAAGAACTCATAGTTCCCCTACCATGTTCAGAATGTAGTCCTAGGGATATCCACCATTTGCACTCGTACATGATAATACATCGACTGAAGATCCACCATGGAGAGTATTGGGATAAATGTAGCTGGTAGAAAAATTCATCAATCCATGTTATTGGATTCTTTCTCTTTATCAAGATCTTTTTTATCTCATGATAATCAATGAAAAGTCTCATCGAACTATCCATATTCTTGATGAAGAGGACTAGTGCACCCAAGAGTGAAACACCTGGGTGTGTGAACCACTTATCCAGATTATCTTTTAGTTTTTTATTTATCTTCTAAAGATAAAAAAATCCACTCAATATAGAGTCTTGGTTATTCAAAATTCCCATGTATAATTTTGTTTGAAAATTTTACCTCTCAGCTAGGGAAAAGATGAGGAAATTACTCAAGAAACACTTCAATATATTTCATCACAATGAGGATGTCTTTAATGATGATCATTTACTTATAATCAATCACATGAGATAGATATGCATAATTTTAAGGAAATAATATCCCTGTTTAATATGTTTGTGCTAAATACGACTGACTATCTTCCTTACACTTGTATAGAATTAGGGTATGATTCATGATATGAATATTGATTTCCTTCTTGAGGAAATTTATATGGGATCTATGTAATGAAAGTTAATACATAACCACAATTTCATCAAATTAAACTATAAGGAGTATCGAAAGGTTTACTATGAATTTAATCCCATATATTCTAACCAGGGGGAGTTTTATACTTGGAATGGAATAATTCTCCAATTTTAAGCATACACTGAAAGCTCAAATTCCCTGATTTGTGGTGGTGTTTGACCTATTATACTAAACATACATAATATTAAGGAATGAGTAGAACCAGAATCAAAAATTAATTTTGTCATCATTGAATGAATAAATAGCATAACTATCACCACATCATTGTTGGGATCCACATCAGCTATTGTGATGGAATATTCTCACCCTTTCTTGTAAGTTGTTGAAACTGATTATCTTTGACCACCCTTGTATTAGTGTACTGGTTTGAAAAGTTCCCTTGTTCATTGAAATTGAAATATGGGACTAAAGGATATGGGATGCTTGGAGAATTCCCCTCCTCTATTACATTGTTGGGTTTCTCGCATCTAAAATCACTATATAGGTTCCCTTATTTCTCAAACCTATAACATTTCCTCATCCCCAATAGGAAATTTCCAGTGTGCTTTATTGGCTTGTCTTTATCCCAATGAAGAGGTCATCAACTTTTCATTTGGGCATATGACAAATCTGGAGGCATATCATGAAATTATTGTAAAGATTTCCTCATAGTCTATAATTTATTATTTTCCTTTTTTAATTAAGTATAGGGAAATCTATTTCCATTTTATGTAATAGAGTGTGAGGAAAATAATTATGATTTTTTTGAACACCTTCTACAATATCACTTTAATCACGTCCTCAGGCTTCATATTTTCGATCAATGCACACCACTAACCAACTTATACATCCATAAGATAAACACCTAGTATAATATTATATTTCTTTTAATATTTAATGATGGATAATATCTTCTCAATAGATTTCATCCATTTTTTCATGATTAAGGGTTCATATGATCCATAGAATATTGGAGGCCTTTGTCGCATCAAGGTCTCAATCATATCTTTTTCTTTCTTTGTGGAATTTGGAGGTTCTTCTTGATTTAGATATATATTCATAACTTGATTCAATTGAGGGGGTATCTTCACAATGTTTTTCATTATTCTTCTCATCAGGTTGGGCATCTGGTTTGGTTGGTCTTTACATTTCCATTCACATCGGTCGTTTACTCGGTTCATCCTATTTCTAGCTGTTGGCTAGAAAAAAGGGAAATTTAAGGATGAGTATTTATAAACTAATAAACACATAAATTAGAATACAAAAACATTAAAGTGATAACTTATAAATTAAATGAGTTTTCATAAATTATAAACTTCAAGGATCCAATCTATGTTATCCATGATACATTTCCAAACATAAAATCTTATGGGTGCTTTTTTTATTCCATTAATAATGGTTCATAATTAGATTTGGAATTTACCAAATCATATCCCCTAGGAGTGTCAATCAAGGGGTGTCGAAAGGAACATTTTAATGCACTAGGACATGATCGAGTCTAGATCAATGTGTTTTTTTTTTGAGTTTTACACTAGGTGAATTTGTGCTTAATCCATATCCCACTATAGTATCTAGAAATGGATGTATTTGCTTGACAACCAGTTACTCTAAAATTTACCAAAATTTTGGGACATCTTATTATGTTATATCTTATCCCCATATATTTCACTAGAGTTTTCTAATCATAATCCCACAATAACTAAAATTTCCTTTTATGCTAACTATGACCAACATTGTCTTTATTACACATTAAGTTGTGATTTATTACATAAAATTACACATAATATAAACTAGAAGATCAATAAGTATAGTGTGTTTGGGTAATTAGGAACAATAAATTTCAACTGAAAATAGGGGTAAATATCCATTATTGAAAGATTCCTTTCATGATCATAATATTCCATCGTACTTAAAACTAAATGGGATAACCTAAGGACATACATAAAAAATGGGTGAAATATAAATCCTAGTAAGGGAATTAACATGGAATACCATAAAGAAATTATTACTTGAAAGAAAATCGGTAATTAATTTTAATATAAAATTGGTGAGATTCAAAAATATGAAAAAAGAGGCATGATATAGTGTGATAACATAAAGGCAATAAGGGAAAGTGGAAACAAATTTATACATGACATCATAAACAGAAGTCAAGGATAATGGCCAAGACAACATAACATGGTGAAAAATTCCTATGATAGATTAGGTTCACTCCCTAATCCCTTACAAGAAATCTAATGAGACTGAAAAATTACCCAATGCATTGGAGTGCTAAATAATTATAGGTGCACCCATCACTTTCATATCAAGTACACGCATAAGTTTTCCACATAGATCATTCAAAATATGTTCATATTTTATAATATTTAATTCCAAAATCAATGTATGTTTAATAAATACATTTATGTATCTAATAAAATATGTATATGTTCATAAAGGTGAACACATTTGATAGGAAATGTGTACGATCCTTCACAACCCAATTGTTTGTCATGTAAAATCACGGTGAAATTTCAACAGCATAATAATGGAAGATAAATGTTCATGGGAGGAGTTAATGAGAGAGAAAGTGGTACATAATAATTTTTAAATCAGAAGGATATTAAGGTGGATATATAAGTTCATATCCCTACATTATTAATTGGAGAAAAAGGGAATAAGATAATGAACATTCTTGAATAGAAAACAAGAGGATAGGATCGCTTACCTTGAGAGGGTGATTCCAAAAGCCTGGGAGGAGATTATTGAAAGTTTGTGGGATACTTGGGAGGACTATAGATATGGTAGGGAATAGTAATGATTTTAGCCAAAAAAATTTAGTTATGATTATTGGGATATTAGGTGGGTTTATATAAGAAAATAGAGGAGACTTTTTTGTTATTTCCCAACCAAAGGTTTTGGACTCTAGATAAAAAAGTAATGAAAACCACAGAAATTAACATTTTTTGGAACAAGGTTTCAGCCAATGGGGTGTGGTCTTCATTATTTTATAATGAAAAGGTCCAAAATTATCAAAATATTATCCTTCGTGATGTGGAAGTGAGTCTTTTTCTGTAATAAATGATTTTAAAACCATAAAATATAATATAGGTTTTAGAGGATTCATAAAGGCTTTAAATAATTAATAAAATTACTTAAAAAACAGATTAATTTTAAATTTAAATATTTATTTGGTCATATAAACATTTTATAGTATTTATTACACCACTTTTTTGTCATTATGCGGTCATAATAATGACCACATATTTATATGATATTTAATTTTTACCTAAAAATTCGAATGCCTCAGAAAATTTTGAAAAATTCACCATTGTAAAATTATGAAATAATGATTACAAAAATAATATTTATTTTATAAAAATAATTTTCTAAATAAATGAATTTTTAATTTTGAAATAGTATTTACATTTATTGAAAAATATCGAGTTTTTTGAGAATAAGAGTTTTCGAACCCTTTTAAAAGTACATCTGAATCCATAAAAATTATATTGTCATTTATTTTTATTAAAAATTATTTAATAATAATATTTAATTAAAATATAATTTATTTGAAATATTTATACGAAGTGTGGACCTTATTGAACTTTTATATTACCTAAAAATATAATTTGTGTCTTATTGTGTCAAAACCAAAATCATTTATAAAGTAAAAAAACAAGGACTAAATATAATTATTATTATTTTTAAACTATAGTATAAATATTCACATTCATAGGGTCTTGATACATATCCCCTTATTACATCAGAAAATTCCATGAGGGTTAGTTTCTAGATGGTGAAATTTTCTTAGCGTGGTTCGACGCACTTGGTTGGGGTCGTGATATCGATGATCTTGAACTTCTACCATGAATAGTTTTTCTCATGCATTATTTTATGGATCTCATCATGAGATTGGTCAGGGGAAAGGACCAGTCACTATATCTCCCTTGGAAGATATAATTAAGGAGATTTATTGGGTATTATCATACTAGTTGAATCCATCACTTCCTTTGTCTATATCAAAATGATATATCAAAACCCTCTATTTATACTAATCATATGAACACTATTCAAGGGATATATTATCATCAATTATGATTCTTAAATATATTTTAAATTTTATAGTATTTAATAAAACGAAATAAGTAAATATGTTTTATAAAACAATAATAGATAATGCAGAATTTAATTCAACCATAAATGGAATTTTATTTATAAAATTTGAGGTCGTTAGATGGTTAATGATTAGGTTGGATGTTACTCGCTCAGAGGATTTATTGAGTAGTTTTGAGGAGTTTCTATAGTTCATGGTCACTTCCTAGTATAACCTTTTCTATGTTCAAATTTCTTTTTTGTTTATAAAAGATATTATATTGGGGTTGAATATTTTATTTTTCTCTAGTGCTAGTTGCTAGTTATTTTAAGCATATATCTTACTAATTAACTAATATATATGCTAATTCATACAATATGTGTGATTTATATACTTTCTGTGCTAGTCATCAACACATGGCCTATTAGAGGTAGGTTTTGGGATTCATTATATATCATTATTCATTATTGGATAAATTTTGGTACCTTTGGAAAGACTAGATCATAACATGATGAAGTTAATATTTTTAATTAAGGATTTGTATAATCTCTATATACAATGAAAAATTCATTTTTGTGTTTAATTTAAATATAATTAATTATTATTTTTTTGTTACTGTTCTTTTTTTAATGTTTTATTATAATTAGTTTTATCCTTACTGAAATTGTTTTTGGAATTACTAAAATTGGGTGCGACACTCAAAATCCACCATTTAGATTGGAATTTATATCTCAAACTCTTGAATTTGATCATTATTTATTAAATAAATAAATTGATATGAAAAGGTAGTTATGTGTGACAAGAATTTATTATCCTCTAAATATACTTGGGTAGAAGCCACTGGTGAAATATATTTGAAGCTTCAGAAGATGTGATTGTGTACTCTTTAGGTAAGCTTCCCTTTGTCAACTTGTTATCATAGTTGATAATTGAAATAAATAGTTTTCTTAAATTATTTTAATCTTAACAAGAAATCTTAAAGTAATTATGTTTTAATAAAATATAATTGTTTATATATATATATGTGGATATATCAGTGTAATGATGAAATGATTAATGTGAATGTATATTTATTTAATTATTATTATTTCAATAGATATATCCCTTTTCTATAAGAATAACTGGTAATAAACTTGTTATATTACATTATCATACATTTGAATACTAACCTTTTTTAATAATCATACCAAACATATAGCGCTATTATATATTCATCATTTTTTCTTTTATTATTTTTTCCGTAAAAGTTTTATCATTGAATTATTTTATATTTACGTTATAGGATTCCATTGATAAAAATTATCTAAATGATGTCCTTAATAAGAAATTACATACTCCCCAACATCTTCTAGTTTTATGATTTGTGAAATTTTAGTGTGAATAAATTTTATTTTGTATCTATACTGATGTAAACAATATACATAAAATAAGCATAAAATTTACATAAGTTTTTTGGAATTATATACAATGATATTCATATTGTATGTATATATTATTCGAAGTTAAACACATATACACATAATTTTTTTTATGTAGTTTGAAATTTATAAATACCATGTAAAACATGCATAATTCATTTTTAGTTGTGTTATTAAATAATTTCTTACATTATTATTATTATGAATTATCAATTATGTTATTGCATTATGAAATTTAATTTTAAACATTAAAACTAACATACACATGTTCACTATCATTAGTTAGTAGTGATTATACATTCTTTTATATAAATTTTTTTCATACTTTAGTTACATTGATTATATGATGCATTCTATTCATCAATTTTCTTCCCCAATATTATAAGGTATTATCATTTGTAATTATATTATAATTTATTTATTTTTGTGAAATTATATATTCATATTTTTCCTCTAATTTCATATATTTTTTTCATAACGTCTATTTAGTTTAATTTATATCAAGTTTACCATATAAGAAGAATAGTAATTGTTGTATTCTATCGATATTATAAAAACTATCTAGTAATTATTACCTAGATTTATATTCCATACATGTACACCATAAAAACATATTTAACTAGAACAAGACTTTTGAATTTAATATGATTAAGAAAATAAAAACCCCCTAATTATGAAAAAAATATTTTAGAAACTCGAAAGTCAATGAAAAACACATTTTAGTGATTAATTTCAAGATAAATTTTTCTTACTTTTTTCCTTTTTTATTTTTTTCATGCTTCATTAAAATCAGTGTTATACTTTCTAAAATTGGATTTTCCTTACTAAAATATATGGTGATTATCAAAATACACTATGACGGTAGAAATTAAATTTTCAAACTCTTCGATGTGATAATTATGAAGTTAATTAGATAAATTAATTTGACTATGTAGAAAAGAGTTTCGGGACTTGATTATCCTCTCTGTATCCTTGGGTATAAGCCACATGTAAAATATTTTTCAAGCATTATAGGATGTGATTGTACACCCCTTAATTAAGATTCCTTTTATCAACATGTTATCATAATTGATAAGTGAAATATATATTTTTCTCTATTTATTTTTATCTTTTAATCAAATTTTAGTAGAATTAAATTTATTAATATAAATTATATATTTATATATTATGATATATATTGGTGTAATGATAAAATAATGAAAGTTAATTTATATGTTTTGTAGTAATTTTTTTGCAGTGTAACACATGTATAGAATCATACCTGGTAGTATATTTGGAATTTTTCATTACTATGCATTTGAATACTAATTTTTTTCTATAAGTATACCTAACATATTCTGTTATTATCTATTCAAATTTCTATCTTTTATTAATTTTAATACATTTTTTTATCAAATTTCATTATGTTTACATTATATGATTCCAAGGATAACCATTATCTATATGATTTCCCCAATAAAGAATTGCATACTCCCATGCCTCTTCCAAACTCATGTTGTGTGAAAGTTATATATGAATACATCGTATACTTTATCTGTGTAGTTGTACGCAATATACATGTAATATAGATATATAATTCAAACATTGTTTGAAATTACATACATATGTATGCATAGAGTATATGGAAACTCTTGTCTTTAATACGCATTACTTTGTGATTTTTATACAAGATTACACATAATACAACCTTAAATATTGATAATTATAGTTTATTATAGTAATTAGGTAAATTAAATAACTATATAAAATAGGGGATATATCACCATTATTGAAAACACCCATAACATGTTCATATTATTCTATAGTACTTAAGTGTATGGGATAACCTAGGGACATATGCATGAAATGGGTGATCTATAAATACCACTAAGGGAATAAACATGGAATACCATGAATAAATTGTTTAATGTTAGATAATATGACAATAAATGCTATATACAAAGTGTTAGAATAATAAAAATGAACAAATAGGCATGATATATCATGATAACATAAAAGAAACATGGGAAAGTGAAAAACTTTTAAAACATAAAATCTTAAACATAGGTTAATGATAAACAAAAAGAAATTATAACATGGTGGAAAACATACCATGATTTATTATGTTTACTCTATAAACACTTTCATGACATCTCATGTGACTATAACATTACCCAATCCATTAGAGCACTATATAATTCAGGCATACTCATTACAATCATTTCATGTACGTGTATTAGTTTTCCACATAGATCATTCTACATAAGTTCATATTTCATCATATCTAATTACAAGATTAATTAATGTGTAATAGACACATTTAGTTTCCAAAAAATATAATTATAAGTGCATAAAGGTGAACACCCTTTATTGGAAATGGGTATGATTATTCACTACATAATTGCTTGGCATGGAAAATATTGTGAGATTTCGACAAAAAAATGGCAGAAAATAAATTATCATGGGAGGGACTAATGAGAGTTAAAGGGGTATCTCATAATTTAGACATAAAAATGGTGTAAAGGAGTATATGGAATATCATATCCCGATATTTATAATTTCAGATAAATGGAATAAGATAATGTGGATTCTTGAATATCGAGGAGATGAAGAGGATACCTTATCTTGAGAGGTTGATTCCAAAAGATTTTGAGGAGCTTATTGAGATCTTGGGGTCACCATAGGAGGATGCTAGAGAGGTTAGAAAAAGATTAAGGATGTTATAAAAGGTTTTTTGTGAAGATTAATTACATATTGGGTTGGTTTATATTGGAAAAGAGGGGAGAGTTCAGTATTATTTCCCAAACATAAGTTTTGGACTCTGTATAAGAATGTAATAAAAAAACCTAACATGGGATTTTCCAATGGTTTCTGCCAAAGAAGAGTTTTTTTCAATATTTTATAATTAAAAGAGCCTAAATTATTAAAATATTACCCTTATTGTCATGGAATTAAGTATTTTTCTTAAAGAAATGATTTTAAAACCATAAAAATATAATATAGGTTTTGGGGGATTTATAAAAGATTTAAAAAATTTATCAAATAACTTTTAAAAAATTAATTTAATGGGAAAAAATAGATTTTTTTGTGGATACCTCTTATATTATTTGATAAAACAGTTTTTGTTCATTACTATTTCATAATTCAAACCATATATTTATATGGTATTTAATTTTTACACAAAAAATCAAATGAATTAGAAAGTTATGAAAAATTGACCATTGGATAATTTTGACATGATGATTCCAAATGATATATTTATTTTATCAAAATAAATTTTTAAATAAATAAATTCTCAATTTTAAAATAGAATTGAAATTTATTGAGAAATGATGTGGTTTTTTACAGTAATAACATTTGAAAACTTATAAAAATTACATTTGTATACATAAAAATTATATTTTTATGTTTTTTAATAAAACTTATTTAATAAGAATATTTTATTAAGATATTATTTATTTCAAAAATTTATAAAAATTAAGGTCTTAATTTAAATAACATATTACCCAATAATATATTTTTGGGTTTTACAGAATCAAATTCAAAATCATTTATGAAGCGATAATAATAAGAAATAAATATAATTATTATTCTATAAAAAATAAAAAATATACATTAATATTCTTAGGGTCTCTATACATATCCATTTTTTAAAATTGAAAATTCCCTAGGGGGTTAGGTGTTTAATTGTGATATTTTCTTGTGGTGGTCTGATATACATGGTCTGATCCATGTTCTCGATTATATTGAAGTTCTCCCATAAGTAGTTTGGATTGTGATTTAGATTTTGGATATAAAATTGGGATTGGTAAATGTAAAATCCCACTGATGATATATCCCATAAAATCTATGATAAATGGGATTTATAGGGTATAATCCTACTGGTTAAGGCAATCACTTCCTTTGTTTATGTCAAAATATTTTAGCAAAATCCTATATTTATACTAGTCATATGATCCCTATTCAATGAATATATTATTAATGGTTATAATTATTTACAATATTTAAAATCTTATAGGATTAAATAAAACCAAATAAGTGCATGAATTCTATAAAATCATTATATATAATATGTAATTTAATTAAACCAAAAAGGGAAATTTATTTATAAATTTTTCAGTCATTACAATATTCCCCCAATTAGAAATTTCACCCAAAAAAACTATATATCAAATAATAAAACAGATGAGTGTAATTCCATTTCATCACCTGCTCTGGTTCCCATGTCACTTCTAAAAACTTTTGGTTTCTCCATAACACTTGGATTGGGTTCATTGTATTGTTTCACATAATTCATTTTCTTTATGATCTATGATGTTCCTCTGATGATCCTCCTAGAAAATATCATTCACTAATGGCACCACCTATTAAATAAGTACATGTGAGTGGTATGGTATGTACTTAATTTATATGGGTAAATATAACACATCATGTACTTGAGATAGGTAAGGTGGGAGTTCTATTTGATAGGACACTGGTCTAATGTGATCAAGGATCTCAATGTGACAGATATACCTTGGACTGAGCTTTCAATTATTCATAAATGTCATAACATTATTTCATGGATATATATAGAGGAATACCTTATTTCCAATATAAAAATCTAGGAATCATCAGAATTTTTCGGCATAACTCTTCTTTTGACTCTCAACAAACCTAATGTTCTTCTGAATGGTCTTGAACTTCTACACTATTTCCTTTACCGTTTCTAGACCTAGGGGTTTTCATTCACCAAATTCATCCCAGCATGTAGGTATTATTATACTCTTACCATAAAGGGATTCATAGGAAACCATAAGTACATGTTCAAGGATAGGCCTTTTTTCCCACTCTTTTAATATTTGTTCACGTTCATTATTTTAAAAAAAACATAACTCCCTTACGAGTACGGTTGGTTAGAGGGTTTAAAATCTGGAGAAATTTCTCACTAATCGATGATAATAACTAAATAACCTATGGAAACTACAAATTTGTGTCATAGATGTTGGCCTAGGTGATCCCTCAATTGCTCATTTCTTTAATGGGTCCACCTATATCCCATTAATTGTGATAATATTCCCTATGAACAATATTTTCATCAACGAGAAATGACATTTATATACATTTCAAAAAAATTCTCACTTTTAAATGTCGATATCAATGTTCTTAGATGGTCATCATGCTCATTATTGATTTTTTTATTATATTAGAATATCATCTATATATACTAAAAAAAGTTGTCGAGGTAATATCAAAAGAATCAATTCCTCAAGTCCATGAACATTTATAGAGAATTAGTGAGTCTGAATGGTAACATTATAATGTCATAGTTCTTGTAGATTGTATGGAAACTAGTTTCAGTGATATCATAATTATTCCCTCGCACTGGATAATACCTTGACAGAAGATCCACGTTGGGGAAGTATTGGGATCCACATAGATCGTTGAACAAGTCATCAATCTGTGGAAGAAGATACTTTTTATTTATCGTGGTCTTGTTTATCTCATGATAATAAATGAAAAGGAACATTTAGAATGTCATTCTTCTTGATGAATATGACTAGTTCCCCCCATATTGAAGCACATGGAAAAATAAGCCCTTTATCTATATTCTACTATAGTTTCTTCTTCAGAACCTCATGTTCCAGAACAAAAATCTATATAGAGTCTTGGATATTTTTATAGCCCTATGTATAAGATCATTTGAAAATTCAACCTCTTGGCTAGGAGAAAACCTAGGAAATTCCTTCAGAAACAATTCAGTGCTTTCCATAGGCTCAATAATATGAGATAGTTAATCTTAATCATAGAGAAATAATATCCATACATTAGATGTTGGTTATAAAGAAGATTCATACTCCTCCTCACTCTTGTATAAAATTGGGGATTGATTCATGATACAAATAATGATTTTTTTTCATATAAACTTGGGTTTTCTCTATGTAAGGTAATCCAACCCATACATAAAATTGTATCAAATTAGACTAATGGGAGTATCACAAGGTTCTCTAGGAAGTTAATCCCAGAACATTTTATAGGGAAGGAGTTATTTACTTGAGATGTGTTAATTACCCCAACTTCCATTTACACTAATATATCTACATCCTTGATTTGTGTTGGTATTTTAATTGTTCTACATAACCGTCATGATATGGAGGAATTCATAGAAAATAAATGAAAAACTACATTCATTATTATTAAATGAAAAACTATGATACATATCATCACTTCATTATTGTGATCCAACTCAGTGTTTGTGATGTAATATTATTACCCTTGCTACCTTAGAGGTGGTTGGAAGTGATTGTGTTTAAGCACCCTTGGATTAGTGCAATAGTTTAAAAAGCTACCTTATTCATTTCTATTGAAACATAGTAGAATATGAAGTGTGTTTAATGGATCATTTGTCTCTTACATTACATTGGTGTGTTTCTGTTGTTTTTTATCACTACCTAGGTTCCCATCCTTCCCACATGTAAAGATATTCCTCACCCCATTCATGAATTTTTTTTGGTGCTTCATTCCACAATTTGGAAAGTGGGATGTTGAAAATTCTTAGTTTTATTATATTTCCCAATCACACCACCAGAATTAAAATCCACATTCTTCTTTTATCCCTATGATACCCTTGAGATTCACCAATATCCATTTCAACTTTAACGGAACATTATATAATTTCATCATAGCTATCAAAATATCACATCTCTTAGGCTTTTCATATGCTCTATTTTATCCCAACCAAGAGGAGGTAAACGTTTCATTCAGGGGTAATTAAAATGCGGAGGCATGTCATGAATGTATTATGATGTTTTCATCATTTTACCAAATGGATTTATCATCTATTTTTAGTGATAAATGGAATTCATTTACATTTTATTTTAGATACTATGAGGAAATTTATTTTCGAAAAAAAATTTCTAGAACTCTTTCCACCCCATCACTTCAATCTCTTCCCCAGACATTGTATTCTGGATCATTGTCTACCACTGATCAGATTCTACCTTAATAAGATAAAAGAATGGAATGAACTTCTTTTAATCATAACATTGAATTAGTGATAAGATATTCTCAATAGTTATGATCCAATATTACACAATTAATGGATTAGATGATCTATTTAAATTTAGAGGCCTTTCTTCCATTAATGTTTCAATTAATGACTGTTCTTTCATATTTGGAGTTCATAATTTTTCCCTATTTAGGTTTCTGTTCATAACTTGAGTCAAGTGAAAGAGTATCATAATTCTTTTTGATTCTAACTCATATCAGATTGGGAAAATATTTTAGGGATTCATCACAATACCCTTCACGTTGGTTGTTTAATCAGTTACTCCTATTTCCAGCCATTGGCTAGAATAACGGGAAAATTAGGGATGATTTTTTTAAACTATTAATCTCATAAATAGGAATCTAATAACATTATATGGAATAATTATAATTGACATGTATTTTTATTAAATTATTAATCTCTAGGATTCAATCTATGTTATCCTTGATACATTTCCTAACATAAACTCTTATAGTCATTTTGTTTTTCCCTTAGTAATGGTTCAAAAATAGCCTTTGAATTTAACACGGAATATCCCCCATGAGTGTAAAAAAAGGTGTGAATTATGTTCTAGTGTCTTACACCAAGACCCAATTGAGTCCTACTGAATGTGGTGTTTTCAGGTTTCACCCCATGGTGCATCTTTCCCATATCCACATCCACTTGAAGTATCCTAAACGAGATGTATTTTCATGGAAAATGGTTACTATATGATTTACATAAATTTATGGATGTCCTTTAATGTTTAGTCTTGTACATAAGGACTTAATTGTAGTTTTTTAATCCTAATCCCACAAGTAACTAAACTTTCCTTTTATTCTAGTAATGAAAACTCATGTTTTTATAACACATTAATTCATGAATAATTATGTAAGATTACACATAATACAACCTGGAATATCGATAGGTATAGTGTATTTGGGTAATTATACATAGTATATAACAACATAAAACAAGACATACATCATCATTTTTGAAAACATCCTTAACATGCACAAAATATTCCATCGTTCTTAAAACTGCAATGGATAATCTAGGGAAAACATTAGAAAGGGGTGAATTATAAAGAACAATAAGGGAATTAACATGGAAAGACATGAAGAAATAATTAAATGTTTTAAAATAGAAATTAATTGGAAATATAAATGGTGATAAACATAATCAAGAATAATGAGGCATGATATAACATGATAACGTAAAGAAAATATGAAAATGTGGAAACAACTTTTAACATGAAATCATAAACATAGGTAAATGCTAACCAATAAGAAACAATAACATGGTTTATTAAATCCCATGATGGATTTGGTTCACTGTATAATCCCTTTCATGACATATCATTAGACTAAAACATTACCCGATGCACTAGAGCACTTTATACTTCCAGGAACACCATATACTTTCCTATCATGTACATGAATAAGTGTGCCACATAGATCATTAAACATGGGTCCATATTTCAATAATATTTAATTAAAAAACCAAGGAATTAGGAATAGATACCAGAAAGTCCCTAATAAAATAATTATAAGTGCTTAAAGGTGAACACTCGTGAGTGGAAATGGGTATGGGTATTCACTACACAATTGTTCAGCATGGAGAATCACGTTAATATTTTGACAACATAATAGGGTAACATAAATGATCATGGGAGGTACTAAGGGGAGAGAAATATGTTTCTAATAAATTATACATAATAAGGGATGAAAGGGGGATACATAATATCATAACCCAACATTTGTAATTAGATATAATGGGCATAAGATAATGGATATTCTTTAAAAAGAGGAGGACATGATCACTTACCTTGAGAGTATGATTCCAAAAGCCTTTGAAGAACATATTTAGAGATCGTGGGCACATTTGGAGGAGTATAGAGAGATGATAGAATGTTAATAAACATATTCAAGTGTTTTTAATTAATACGAATGATATATTTTGATGTTTTGTATAGGAAAAGTTAAAGGATTTCTTTACTATTTTCCCGACATAGGTTTGGGTCTCTATATAATAAATTAATCAAAACCACAAGACTTACAATGATTTTTACAATGGTTTCTACCATATAGGAGTTTTTTAATTATTTTATAATTACAAGCTCTGAAATTATTAAAATATTACACTTGGTGATGTGTAAGGGAGTCATGTTGTTAAAGAAATGATTTTAGTACTGTAAAATATAATATAGGTTTTTGCAGATTCATAAATTCTTTATAAGATTAATAAAATAAATTTTAAAAACAAATTAATTAAAATGGAAACGTATATTTGGTTGTTTATTCCTATTATGGTATTTAGTACAACAATTATCTGTCATTTTTATTACATAATGCACCCTATATATTTATACGGTATTTATTTTTTACCTAAAAATAAAAATGTCTCAAAAAATTAGGAAAAAATAAATTTTGGATAATATCAATGTGGTGATTCTAAAAATGTACATTTATTTTATCAAAATAAATTTATAAATACATGAATTGTCACTTTTAAAATTGAATTGACATGTATTGAGAAATATTTGGTTTTTTTATAAAAATAGTTTTCGAACAATTATAAAAATTGCATTTTAATTCATAAAAAGTATATTATCACTTTTTATTAATAATTATTTAATAATAATAATTCATTAAAATATTATTTATTTAAAAAATTTATAAAATGTAATGACTTAATATAAATTTAGTATTACCATAAAACATAATATGTGTTTTATAGAATAAAAATAAAAAACATTTACAGAATAATAATAATAAGAAGCAAATATAATTATTATTTTATTTTAAATATATATATATATATATATATGTAGGTTCTTGATACATATCCCTTTATGATACCATAAAACCCTAGGGATATGGTTTTTTATCGTGATATTTTCTTAGGGTGGTTCGGTGAACATGGTTTGGGTCGTGATATCGATGAGCTTTATCTTCTCCCATAAACAGTTCCACTCATGTGTTAGTTTTTGAATCTGAGATTTGACTTAGTCAAGGGTAAGTTAGAATTATTCTTTCTCCCTCATAATCTCTGATAAATGGGATTCATAAGGTATGATCCTTATGGTTGAGGGAAACACTTCTTTTTTCTATGTCAAAAAGATTTATGATGACCCTATATTTATACTAATTATATGATCATTGTTAAATGTCTATATGAAGAATGGTTATTATTCTTAATGGTGTTTAAAATCCAATAGTATTTAATAAAATCAAAGAGGTGAATGTGTTTTCTCTAAAAATAATACATAATAGTGAATTTATTTCAACCACAAAGGGAAGTTCATTTATAAAATTTTTGGTCAATATAAAATATCCATACATTGTTTAAAATTACACCCCACTATACATACAATATTATAAATGTATTGTGCAATTGAAAAATCCCATTCCTCCCATGTCTCTTATAGATTCATACTATATACACATACACTATGAATGCATTTTATATTTTATGAAATTTTAGTATACATGAATTATTCATAACTTCTTCATATAGTTATGTGTTCCTTCCACACCTTTTATAGACTAATTAGTTGCAAAAAAATTTCATCAATTGTTTACTATATGAATATGGTATACATATATTATTTGAAACTACATACACCTTTATTCATAGGCCATGCATATATTTTATAAAATTAATTATATGTACACATACTATATGAATATATTATCCATACATTAATTGAAATTAAAAATATATATATGCATATACAATGAAATGGTTTTATAAAATAACAAACACTATTTATTACATTTTCATTTATGAATACTCATCCTAGAATTTGTTTCTATTTCTATATTTTATCTACATATAATTTAGATAACCAAAATTCTTTTTCTTTTTCTCACAAGCTAATACATCTTGTAAAAATTCATGGAAAATGGACACTAGTACACACACACAAATATATATATATATATATATAAATAGCGCACATTTATATATTATATATTACAATTAAAATAATTTCGAATAATTTTCTGTTTCCATTCCCTATTCTAATTAAATAAGAATAAACTCTTATTTGTATAGTCATAATCAACCTAATGAAAAGTTGAACCATTTTAAATAATAATTCCTCAACTATATTCCTTAACTTAATGAATCTTTTTTTTCATAACACAATGTTACACATGATCACACATAATGATTAAAATCTTAGATGTCTGAAAAGACAAGATCAATAATATATCAAATATATATTCATGACAAACATAATACCACTAATATATAATTAGTGTAATTTATTTTGAATGTATAAAACATAATATTATTTTGAAATATAAAATTTTAGATTCCCTAAACATATAATCAGTGCCTTTCCCTAAGATAACATAACTTAAAGGGTAATGTAACTATCATTACAGAAATATAATTTCAATTCATACTAAGTACTGAACATACCCTAATAAATGTCATAGTTGCAATTATTGATTATAATGATGTGAATATTGTGTTGAATTATTTTTAAACAATTATTTTTTTGGCTTTCATGGTTTTTTTCATGGTTATATTTTTTATCAATAATTTATTATGGTGTCAACCTGTGATGAAAATTTCAACCAAATATGATTAAATGTAAACCATTGATGATTATGGATTTTGATGAACCACTAAAGATGAATAATCCAACCAATATATATTAAAGATCACTTAAAATTAAGCCATAAGTTGTGATAATTACAATGGAGAATAATGACTGCACTCCTGATGATTATGGAGATGCATTTTGATTATAGATAAGTGATTTTTAGGGGATGTTTGGATGTAATTAATATAATTAGTATGAATATTCATTATAAATTTTCACATAATGTTTTATCATGATGTATTTTATTTTAAAATAGAATTTATATAGACATAAAGATGAACATTGTATCAACCCATACCTTAATGAACCAATAATTATGAGTTTTAAATAAAGGATTTAATTTTATTACATTCCTATAATAATTAAGGTTTGTAGATTTAGAGAATTATGGAAAAATATTACATATCAAAACTATACAAAAATATGATCTCTTTAAATAAATGTTTATTTTTTGTACAAAAAATTGGATTCTTAGAACTTAAACTCATATTTCATTCAAAACATGCTAACTTATTTTAAGGAGAACCCCCATAGAGGAAATATAGACCCTGATATAGTTCTTAATTATTCTCAATCCTTATGAAAAAAATTAAAAAATAGGGATGGATTTGAAAATCTTATTAGGTGATAAAAAATAAATAATCCCACAATTCCATTTTCCAAATCATGAAATCCTATATAAAATTTTCCATTTTTATTCTTGAGCTCAAAATATTGAATTAGATACTCATGAAATCAAAATTACTTACCAAATATTTTCATAAAATATATCATGATAAATATTAAAGGCAATATCATAACCATGGGGGTTTCCTGTAAAACATGACTACTCCTAAAATTATTCTCTTGAAAAACATAATTTTCACCTGTAAAAGTGGTCTAACGTTTCTTTGAAACTTAAACACATTTTCGTACCTTTTGAAATTAAAAGACTTCATGAAAAATTGAATGAAAGAATCTAAAATTATTTTTGGTACCTTGAGAAATCACCTTCATATCACTCTTACAATCACTCTTACAAGAATTCTTGTAAATGGAATAACTTACATGGTTAATTCCAATATATATTCTCTAATGATCCAAATCGTTACCCAATGAATTAGAGAGTTATATCAGGCTCACCAAAAATCATGAATAATTTATACGGACTATAAAATAGATCAAACACATAAAAAATTTAATTTTCAAAATAAAATCTCAAATATTATCTCTTTTAAAAAATATGGAGAGGCAATTTTCGGCATCAGGTAAAATTTTGGATAACAATAGTATTTCCTTTCATTAAATTCCCCAAATTTTAAAAATGTTATATTATTTTAAAAACTAAGTATAATTTAATTGAAATATTTTTAAGGAATAATGATCAAGATTATTGGATATTTTTCTCACACCATAAATTTAAAAAAATATTTTGTTCACACTTTGGTAAAATGGTAAAAAATTACCCATTTAGAAAATGATAAAAAGACTTCTTTTAAAACCATCAGAAAGAAAGTGAAACATGGATTAAAATGTATATGAACATATATTATTTTATATAAATAAAATTCCTAAATTTTTTTTTTATAATTTATATATAAAAAAAGATATGAAAATCATTAAAACTGTTTAAATAAGGTTTTAAACAAAAATCTCTTACCACGAGTATGAATAACAACAAAATTACTTTAACTAATGTACAACAAATATATATTAAATATCTACATATTTTAGAACATTTTTTCAGTTTGTTACTATATTATTTTTCCTTTTATTTAATTTATTTCCATGTATTATATAGTTTATAAACTGTTAAAGGTCATGTCAGATGTTTTTCAGATGTTCAATTCATAATCCCAAAACAAATCGGATAGGTTTAATGTTATCAAAGGGATCATTGTTCCATCATTTCCAAAATATTAATCAAGAAATATTTATCATTTCTATTCATTAAATTAAATTTATAACTAGGTATTAATGTGGGTGTGGAAAATGAAAAATATTTTTTCATAAAGGTTGTAATGAACACAAATAAACAAGCGATGTTTTCCATTTTTCAACGAATGCAAGGGTATAAAGGTGGATAATATATTATCTTTTTAGAAACAAAATTATATCGTAAATATAATATATTTTCATTAAATCCATCATAATGACTAGACATATGAGGTCATGATGAAAAATGAAACACATTTCTTCATGGAGGTGGTACTGCACAAGTACACATATGTAGTGTTTTTTCCCATTGGATGGAAGATGAGATAAAAAAGGGTTATAATAAAAAATATTAAATATATTAAAATCAATAATAAATTTTCGTTTCAGGATTCCAAATATTAAATAAATTTTTTAGTAATAAATTTTTATAATTGAAGTAAAATAATTTTAACATTATCTCACAAAATACAAAGATAAATAGTTTTTTTTAAATGTGTTTTTTGCCTAAAAATAAATTTATACCATAATAATGTACAATTATGATTACTAGTGAATTAATCAGATTATTTTTAATCAAACAAGACTAATTTTATTTTAAAATAAAACAAAAATTGAGTGTGAAATTTCATATACTTGAAAAGAAATGATTTTCTTTTGCAAAAATCGTTATTTTTCACTCTTCACCAAAAAATCATTTTTTTATGAAATATCCAAAAAAGTAACCATAGACTATACTTCATATATTGACATAAAAAATTAATCCCATTTTATAAAATTCAATTTATAAAGTATATTAATTTAAATTTTAAATTAAACTATAAAATTAATGGAAAAAACTTTTGTTAGAGTAAAATTATATCTTTATTGATATAAAAAATCATATATAATTATTATAGTGGATGTAAAACATAATAATATAATATATAATATTAATAATACATTTAATTAGTTTTTTTATTATTATTACATGAGTTTTAGAATTCTTGCCCTCTCTAAGAAATTTCCACATTGAAATTTTATTCATCACAAAAAAAAGTAAGGGGATTTCTCATTCATAACCTTTTTATGTTCCCTTGTTTCTTCCCCAATTATGTGGTTATTACAAAAAAAATAACAATTTAATTTAACTTATTAAATAATAATTTATCACTATGATATATGTTATGTACTAGATTTGGGTTAAAAGAAATATTTTCATCCCACTAAACTCCATCAGTGTTCAAAACATAAGATATGTCAGGTATATATTTTCCTATTAATGAATAATGAGACACAAAATATAAATAAATTAAGCTCACAGGTAAATGTAATCAGTAATAATCAAATGAAAACTTCTCCAGAATTTCATAGAGGCCAATACATTGTTGGATTTATTTTCCTTTCTTACCAAAATGCATAATACCTTTCCAAGGAGATATTTTTTGAAAAACCAGATCTTCTATATCAGATAAAAAGTATTACCTCTAGTTATCTAAAACAATTTTCTACCTACTATGAGTTTCCCTAATTTTGTTATGAATAATCTTGGTTGTTCCAGCCATCTGTTCAACTTATTCTAGTCTTAATAACATTCTATCACCAAAATCATCCCATCATGCTCTACATCCAAAATCATCCCATCACATACTCCAAATTTTGAATTTTCTGCTCTGATTGTCCATCCGATTGAGGATGGGAAGCTGTACAGAAACTAAACTCTTTACCCATTGACTTCTAAATCCCTAGCCAAAAATTTGAGATAAATATTGGATAATTTTTAGATAAAATAGGGAGGTTAATACAGAATAACCAAATTATCTCCTTAATATAACTTCATGAGAACATATATAAAGACATAATATCTTGAATTAGAAAAATATGTGTGAATTTAGTCAATCGATTAAAAATTACCACAATAAAATAATTACCTCTAGAATAATTTTTTTTAAAATACCACCATAAAATATATGGATATTTTCTCCCATTTCCATTTAGTCATAAAAAATGGTGAAATCATTCATTTTCGTAGTTTTTATTCAGATTTAACCTTATAAAAAGTTAAATTTTTCATTGTAAATCCAACAATATCCTTCTTCATTAATCCCCACCAATAATATTCTTAAATGAAACAATATATCTTTCCACAGTTATGAAAAAATTAAAAAGGATAAATGTGGGCCTCACTCAAAAATTACTTCTTAAGCAAAAAATCTCTCAGAGTACATAACCACTGTCCAAATTATATAACACTTTATTTTTCAATATTAAATTCATAAAGGTTTCCTTCCTTAACTAGTTTCATTCTTTTGTAAAAGTCGTGATATTATTATAGAGTCGTCTTAATTATTACTAAATCCGAAGTCCGGAGAGAACGAGTTTCTACATGTTAAAATTCTATTCTAAAATTAATCAGACTATTGACTATAGGATCTTGTTATAAACATTGAATAATTAAGGATGCATTTTTATTTTGACTTAAAGAATCATTTTCCTGTTAGATTTTCTTGGATGATAGTTTAGTCATAATAATTTTTCATTTCATACCATATTATCTATCTCATGTATATTTTTTCATACTGAATATATACTTTTAACTTTTTTGATCCATATATATTTCGAATTTCAACCTCTATAAAATATTTATTCAATTTTTAAATAAAAAAACTTTTGAAGGATCATGGTCATGTGTTGAATAATTTTATTCATGAGGTTTCAATTCACATGAGGTTTTTTCATTTACCATAAAAATTTTCATTAAAATAAAAAAATTTAATTTTAATAAAGAGTAAATATAAATAAAAAAATTCCCCATTTCTCAATGGATGGGGTAACACTGGCACATTAACCAATACTATTTTCAAATTCATGGAAAAATTCATCAAACACTTAAATTAATTTAACTCTCTTTAGTGTTAGTTTTTTAGCGGGATAAATAATTAAGAAATGTTTTCAAAAACTATCACTAATATCCCACCAATAAAAGAAAATGATAAATATTAGTGACATTTTTGGGACTTGTCTATTTTTCAACAACTTAAGTCTTAGAAGTATCAATTGTAATACCATCTTTAGTTATAATATGCCTAAGGAGTGAAATCCATTGGAACCAAAATTCAAATTTTCAGAATTTTACATATTACTTATTTTCTTTCAAGATCTTCATAGTAGACATTTTATGTTTTTCATGATCCAAATATATATTAGAATGTACTATAGTGACATAAATAAATACTAATTTTTTTTATAAAAATACTGATGGAAAACTCTATTAATAAGATCCATGAATATAGTTTTTGCATTATTAAACCCGAATGGCATAACAAAAAACTCATAATTCTCGTACCTAGTATGAATATCCATGTTTTTTATTTCATCCTGCTTCACTTTTGACTGATTAAATATAGACATGAGATCAATATTTGAAAAATATTGATTCCTGGAGGTAAATAAACAAGTCATCTATTTATGTAAAAATATACATGTTGTTAATATTAATGTTACTATGTTATCTAAAATCAATGAAAGGACTAATATAACCATCCTTGTTTTTAATAAATAAAATAAGGGCACTCCAAAGTTAATTTCTAGGATGAATAAAATCCTTAATAAGAAAGTTTTGCAACTTCATTCTCAATTCCAATAACTCTAGTAAAACCATTTGATAAGGGGGTTTGAGATTTCCATAGCTTATATAAATAATCCAATAGTCAATTGAACAACCAGATTAGATATATAACTTGGTAAATCATCAAAAAATACATTCATATATCCATTTACCTCAAAAACATCACTAATCTAACAAAATTATATATTTTCAACAAATCGATGAAGACAAATTTAATTTTCATATTAACTAGTTTCTCTGATTTTTTATATGTTACCATAGGTATTAATTCATTATTATATACAAACAAAAATTCACTCTAAGGATTTAATTAACATTCCATATCTCTATAATCTATCTTATCCTAATAAATTTAAATTCAATCCATAATCAGAATAAAATAAAACTCCACTATGTTTAAGACAACAAAATCAATAGGAAAACCCTTTCCATGGATAATAATATGAAGATTATTATAAATCTTTTTTTCATAAATAATTTTAACGGATATTTTACTAAAATTTATTTCTCCATTTAATGAGGTAATATTTAAATTTTAGTAGAATATTTTCCTTAAATAAAATAATGTGTAGACCCCTAATCAATGAATACTTTGGATTAATCTGAGTACAAATGTAATTTACCAATCACTAATTCATTCAACGATCACTCATTCCCTAAGGTAGTCATGAATGAATTTTCCACACCCTTCTTCTTAGATTCTCAATTATTTCCATCATTCATTATTTTCTTTAGACACTCATCAATATAATGGTCCGTCTCATTTCATTTAAAACATCTCACTCTTTGTTTTTCATAATTTCACTAACTATCACTTTTATTATTTTCTTCCCAATCATGAGAAAAATTTCTCAGCATAAAAGTCTAATAAAACATTATTGATTTAATAAGTAACACCCCAAGATGTAACACCCAAATATTTTTATGAATTTTATCTTTTTAACTAATTTAATTTCCTAGATATCTTGCATTACATGCCACACCAAGTATAGATGGATCGTTTAACATTATTTAAATATTAGGTGTCCATTATTGCATAGTTATTGAAATAGTGGGTATGAATAGGAATAAAAAATTGTATTAAAATGTTTTGGTTATATAGGCATAAAATTAATTAATTTCTTAAAAATTGATTATAAATCAAAATAAAAATATTTTTAATGAAAAATAAATATTTTTATGAAAAATTGCTTTTATGCCAGCAAATTATTTTTATATATAAAAATAAAATTGATCACTATTGGTGAAATATTTTATTAATATATATATATATATATTTAATTTTTTAAATGTTTTATGCAATCAACTAATATTTTTTGGCATAGGATAAGAATAAATCGAGTTTTCTGATTAAAAATATATTTTTATAAAGAAACAATTTTTGTCATATTTTGAAAAATTAATTTAAAATTAATTTCTAAATATTAAAGGTATTTAATTAGATAAAATTAATTACATATTTATAAATATTAGGTTGAAATTTTTTTATTATGTACTTTTTGTTTTTGGGAAATATGAATAGTAACCATGGTAAGATTTATCGCCTTTGTAATGGGTAAATATGAATTAAAAATAAATGATAGGGTCATAATTCTTCATCAAAATTCTTATCAGAATAATTTAGTTATATAATTAACACATTAGGTTCAAAATTTTGTTGTCTAGTGGACAATGTTCCATTAAAATGACTTATATGTTATATAAATCAACGAAAGTTACAAAATGTTATACTCTTTTTTTAATATCACCTATGTGTCTACATAGGGAAAAAACTAAGTAATGAATTAATATATGTCTATAAATTTGGATTTATAAAAATATTATCATGATATACATATTTTTTTTAATATTATAATGACCATAATTGATTATGCAACACAGATGTTGCATTTATCCATTTAATTAAAAATATAATAAATGATTTTTAAAATATTTAATGTGATATAATTTTAATGATTTATTATGAACCACGAATTATATATATCTAAAATATATAATAAGTATTTTTTTAAAAAAATTATTGGAATTTAACCTTTGTATTGATGTATTAAAATTTACCATAATAGAATAGTGTAAAAATTAAAAAAAATTATATTTTTATTAAAATTATATATTATTAAATTTGTTAAAAATTATAAAATACATTAAATAAGATAAGGTTTAAATTATATGTTCTAAAATTTCATTATTTGTACATTTATGGGAAACTTTTCACCTTATAAGAAAATATTACACCGATTTAATTTTAAAAATATGTTATCATAGTTTAAAATTATAATTGGTTAGCTAAGGATTAATCAAACTGATAGGTTTAAAATGAATTCAAAACATCTCTAAATTATATTGTTTTATGGTATTAAAACCCTATTGTAACATCAATGACTCAGAATCCACTAAATAGGTGCTTCGACATGGGTCATCACAGGACCTCAAGCGCGTCTCCCCGTATGTTAGAGGTTACTAACTAGCAGCGAGGGTCTTATGTGTCATGTGGGGAGACTATAACCTCTTTACTAGAGTAAGACACAAAAGATAAAAATTTGAACAATAGAAACAACAGAAAATAATCAACAACATAATTAAATGACCCATTCCCAAAACTAGGTAAAATCATATACAACAGTAAACATGTCATGTCATGCTACAATGCTTGTGAAGGAAGAAAAAATAAAACAATGGAAAAAACTATCAATAGGTCATGGCATTATGTCCAGATCCTTCTCCATGAACATCTCGAGCCCAAGTCAATATTTTAGTGTAGGTCCCTTACCCTTTTCCTGACCAACAACCAAAAATTTTACTCGGGTACCCAACGACGACCCGAGCAGGGTGTGAGCACAAAAATCTATAGGCTACCACCAACAATGTCTAAAAAATATCCAATATAATAGATAGTGCATAAAAGTAACAAATGAAAGGTAAGTGAACAAGGGATAGTTTGAGGTCCATTACATAACAAGGTTCATTTAGTTCATGAATAGAGTTCATCACAATTTCATTTTGCTATACCATTTTCACAAATAATCCATTTCAATTTATTCTCTTTGGGTTAGGTATATATATTATACATACATGGGTTTAAGCGTATCAATCAAAAACCATAGGGGAGATCAATCTAGTCCCTATCTCCCTAGGGAGATACATATCACATCAAACCATTATACTCATGTCAAAGCCTCATTCCTAGTGGAATGAAACCATTAGGGGAAAAGAGCATCCATCCCCTTCCCCAACCCGTGCATTTTGGGGTGGAGTTTAGAGCCTCAGTCTATAACGCAACGCATTGCTGTAGAACCTCATGTCAATACCCCACACTACCTAGACATGTGCACATGCATATTTATCAATCACCACAACCATAACATAACACAACACAACATAACCAATGCCATTGGAAATCATCATTCACAATGCATAGAAAACAACATGGTAATTAATACTATGATATAACCCATTAACACATTTTCCAATTATAATTCATATCCATTTAGCAATATTCCCATTCCCATGCCTTATTCTGTTAGTTGTATTCAACAACCCCTATGCCATAGCTGAATTCATCATTTACTATTAATTAACCTATTTAGCTCATTTATCATTTCACTAGAACTTACCCAACTATGCATTTAAAGTACAACTCTCATATCACATAACATAATCCATTTAATGCATTCATCCATTTAGGTTTAGCACTTAATATTCATGTATTGACCCAATCCTCAAATTCATCCATTCTCTTATTAAATCTCATTAACATATCTCCCCTTATTAATTCCATTTTCCAATTACATTTTTACCATTTAATATGCACTAACCCCTATGGAATTTATAAACACAATTCGTTAAACAATTGACATGACCACATTTGACCCAAAGTGCCCGTTTCAATGACATACCAAACAACTCCTTATACTTTATCACACTAGGTTTCTCTATTATCATTCCATTTACACTTAGTTAACCATTAACACATGTTCTACATGGATTCCACATTATCACTTGACAACCCTTCACTTAACCCTACCATCTTCAATGTCTGGAAAAGCTGGAGCACCACAGGGGTGGCCCATAAATGGTCAATTCATCCTCTATGCATCCCACAGGGATCATGACGGTTGAAATTTGTCAATTAGACACCCATTTCTATCAAACACCACAATAGAACGAAGAAAACCAAAAAGGGTAAAAAGAACACATACTTTTATGCACCAACCCAACATAAAACTATGGGACAATACTTGTAGACCACCAACCTCAAATCCAACATTGAACAAACTGATAGTCATTTCCATATATTCGAATTAAAACAAAACTAGAAGCCCCAAACTAGGTTCCACCAGAAAACAAAGGGGTATAGAGATTCATAAGAATATGGGAGAAACCACAAGCCCAAATCCGAAAAAGAGAAGGGAGGAGAGGATTAGACTTACCTGAGGCTTTGATCCACAACCAATGACGCTTCAGATAGCCAACAATCGAAGGAGAACCACCTTTGGGAATCTTGGTTCATCCATGATTGTCAGTAGGGTTACAAGGATTGAAATGGAGGAGAAACCCATGTTGGGGTTTAAAATATCAGAGTATCAATTTTGTAAATCTTCCATCTTTTTCGGGCCACACAGTTTACCCGCATGGTTTTGCAAACCATGTGAAAATCGTGCAGAAGCTACTGCCCGGAATCACCCCTTTCGCGTCGTTTCCGAGGAATTCTGTATGAGTTTCCAAATCATGTTCAAATCAGGTGTAATTCTCTGTCCATGGATGTATGGTTACCCGGGATGCTACGCATGGTATTCACTAACCGTGTGCAAACCGTTAAACATGCCTAGGAACCCCCCTTTACTGCCTCTTTCATGTCCGAAACCCCCGAAACACCTCAACATTTGCATAAACATTGTAAAACACTTATTTATCCAAAAAGGGGAGGCCAAATTAAAACATAAACTAAAACATACCTTAAGAAGATCGAGGTTCTTACAACCTCATCACCATATAACGGCTCGTCCTCGAGCCCCTCTTCTGAGCATCAACCTTCTTCTATAATAAGATATCAGGCCACAACATATGGCTATCCATTCCCACATTATAGTTTATAAGTGCACATCATAGGGCCCACAGAAAACATATAAAGGGAAGAGACTTATCCCACAAGTCCTCACCATAACATGGACTGAAAATTACTAAAAGATGCTTCCAGTCCAACCACACCCAACCACTAGAACTCCATAGATAAAACATAGACAATAGTTCCTGACTCCATATACATGGAAACATCGCACACAACATCACATCATCATTGAGGAACCAATCAGCACCTCATCGGCCCGATCCTCTATAAATCTCATGACCCAAATCACTTAGCGTCATTTTACTCTATTTTTCAAACTCAAATGGTGACCCAAACCCAATATCACCCAAAGGAAAACACATGTAACTTCCAACCACGTTTGCTGAAGATTAATTCCAGAACAATACATCGAGACACAACTCAAGACTCTTGGCTACTCGACCAGTTAAACCTTTCCAAAGCTCCCAACAAGGGCCAAATTACCCGAATGGTGACCACTCGAGTCCTTCCAACCCAAAACTCTGATCATGCCATCCACCAACCATTTATATGGTGTGGTTATCTCCACCATTTATAGTTACATGGAACCTCCTCCATAAATAAAGGACAACCAGAACTCATCCCAAATTTCCAATCCCCTAGCATGTTTTAACTCACTACACCCAGGCATCTATATAGCATTACCTGGCATTGGCATCCATCCACATCATCGAAACCATTTAGAAATACATTAATACACCATACCTTTAAGGGATAAATTAAGACGACCTCACTTAGGTAAAAATTCATCTCCAAAAGGTACTTTAAGCCACAACATGACTAAGATGTGGGTCACTCCCACCACACACTTTCAAGTTTATCATCGCAGGTCGGTATGCACCCGACATGCTTGCCCCCGAGCACCCACTCTCCCCTAATGGTACACTACCCCTTATAACCTTCCCTTGGTTCTTACAAAATGGAAGCCTATCATTATCATCCCACACACCCAACTGATGTTGTTCCCTAAATTCTAGTAGAACTCCCTCATCACATCACTATCTCCCTCCAGACTATCATCGGGCTTCACCCTTGGCATGTCACCACATCCAAGTCCGAAATTGACTCTTTGAGGGACCTAACATACACTTTAAAAGTTCCTCATTATCATTATGGTTCTACCACATCAGCTCGATGTTCCCCTCTCCACATCTTTGACTGACTCATCACTCCCCACCTTAGGAGTGTTGTTACCACAGCTCTCAAGAGGGATTCCAACCACCACATCTTATATATTATCAAAAGTGAACCCCAAACTTAGACATGGCCATCTAGATTTTTCCCAAAAACTAGAAAACAGATGTCATCCAGTGCCCATTCCTAGATTCCATGAATGACACCCATGATGTTTTTAGACATTTGGTCCATCCCGAGGACATCACCCAAAACCATAGAGGGTGCACATTCCATCATCAAGCTCCACATATACCATTACATGAGTGCAAACTTCATGGTGCCCCTCATCCAACAAAACACCTTTATGTCTCTTGGTGTGAACCGGAGCTTCTCATTGTACCTGGGACGATGTCAAGATGTTGGTCGTGCTCGTCACTAACTAAGTTATGCTAGGAAGATGTCGAAGAACACCACCACCAACTTATCCATTTATAATGTCAAGCTATGAAACACCATGAACTGGAAAGGGCTTTTAGGCTCCCATACCGAAAGAATGTTATCAACACTTAACCACGACTACTCAGGTGTGATTGAAAACAAAGTTTAACCATCACTCCAGGACCAAACCACCAAGCAGTCGTGAACCATTATTTCATATGGAATGACTTCCAAAAAACAACTATAGTTCTTCTGATGCGTCCCCAATAAATAATAGCCAGAGCACAAAATTCTACCACACTAATAAATCTAGTGGTGTCTTATAAATTAACCTTAATATGGGTATGGCCCATCACCTACTTACATACCTAACCATATCTAATGGTTATTCAGTAACATCAGCCCCGAGGAGGCCCCTGCATCTCACCCAACAACCAAAACCATTCATTCAAACACGTTCATCCATGTGACCACTCGCACCTCGAGTGTCACCATCGAGAAAAAGCATATAACCACACTTCAACCACCCTTATCCCTTTCAATTGAAAATGAATTTGAGTCCTCCGTTAATCATAATCCAATATGCTATAGGCATATATATGGTAAAACCATTTAAAAAACCTTAGATCCCATCACATGTACTAGGGTACCCTTATGGAAGAACCAAACATACTTTTCCATCCTCAAAACTCAGATTAACACTACCTCTGCAGCATCTCTCATGCTTCATACTCCAAGGATTCCACATCACTCTGATATCAATACATGAAGTCACCCTTGATTTCTAAAACTATCACTGTGAAACCACCACTCATGTCACACCAAAAACCATCAGCCTTCCCACTTAACCCTTTAGGTCAATCCTGTACCACGGGGCACTCAGAGTCCCACTACCCTAGACGAAAACATCTACATGCACAACACATACCCAAAAAGAACTAGATGCTCTACTTGACCTCTCTCACTGGTCATAATGAAAGTTGAATGATACCAACTCCTTAGAGTAGATTCAAAACTAGTAAAAACCATTGGTACTCTCTCCAAACCATACTTATCATGACATGAACAAAGAAATTCTGGTGAATGGAACTCTCACTCCCATTCCAATGCACCCTATACATAGCTTACCAAAAACCATCTTCTCTAGGTTCCACAGAAAAGGTGTAAACATTGTTCAGAACTACAAGAAAAACAACCTCTCTAGGATTTAAGAAACAACTCTCAAGGTCTCTACGCACAACGTCAGCAAGACCCATGCACCATCCTTAGGGTCCACCATGCACTCTGTACCATCACGAACTACGATAGTTTCCACACTCACATTACTGAACAATTCCTCGCAACCCAAACACTATAACCCTACCAAGGGTTCCCTGAACACACCACCCTAGGAAATATCATAACTATTAAGTCCTCATAATCCAAATCCGATGTCTCAAACTAGGGCACTCCCACGGCCCCAACCCACACACACAAGGGTAAAGCTAACGACACAAAGGATACCCACATTTGAACTCAACCAATCTCACCTTAAACTTATTGATCACTCGACTATTCGAAGAATGACCGATAAGATTTAACCATAGATGGAAAAGATATCATGCTATCAACCTTAAACAAACCATTCTTCATACTCTATCTGAACGATCATAATCACACTCTGAACACTACCCTATACCATGTCTTCCATGAGTCATAGTCAATATGGGGTAGCTAGTTTACTTAATCATAAGTCTTTTGTCAACACCTCTTCAAACCAATTCTTCTTTTACGACATGAGCCATTCCTCTTAGGAACATTTCAAATTTCACAACTTGTTAAAATCATAATTTTATCTCATTTACACCTTTTATTGGATGGAATTCATTAACAATTTTATCGTCAATCCACAACCCTTTTCCTTTTAGACACCAAACCTACATTTAAAATTAATCACAACCCAAAATTCTAACCTAGTTACAACATTTCGTTATACATGATATTCCATAACTATTCATTTGAGTTATTTTCATTCACCTACTTTTATTACCATTATTAGGCATCATTTTCTACATATTTATCCTACTAGTAAAATTGAATTCTACTCTCTATTTCCCTGCACACCTAACCCGTGTCTATGCCTATACTGATGCATTCTACTATATCCTTAGGTGCCTAAAATGATGAATCAATGCATAACCTCATTTCGCTCCAAAAATGAGTAGAATATAATAAATCAGGAAAATCACGCAACATGTGCATCACCCAAAAATGAAATATCATTCAACTTTAACAACACACGTCAAGAACAACAATTCCAACATAGGGTGACTTGGTTTGTTCAACATACATGGGTTAGATACTATTAAGAACGAGCTCATTACCAAGACCTGACACATTCTTATCTCCTATCTACCATCCCCAAACAGTAATAAATATAAAATAACTCCTATAATACCACTTTATAACGTCCCCAATCTGGAAGCCACTAAACCGGTGATCCGAGACGGGTAGTCACATGAACTCAAGAATGCCTCCCTGTACGCAAGAGGTTGCCAAATAGCGGCAAGGGTATAATGAGTCAGGTGGGGAGACTATAAACTCTTTACCTAATTAAGTTGCAATAGATAATAATTCAAACAACATAAAAAATAGAAAACAATAAACAACATGCATAAATGATCCATTCCCAAAATTGGGTACAATCATATACACTAGTAAATATGTCATGTCATGCTACCATGGAAGTGAGAGAACACAAAATAAAACAAATGCGAAAAACTCCCAACAGGTCCCAACTCTGAGTTCAGACCCTTTTCAATGAACATGATGATATTAAATCAACATCTGAGTGTAGGGCCCTTTCCCATGTCCAGACCTACAACTAAGAAGTCTTCATGGGTACCCAACGACGGCCCGAATAGGGTGTGAGCACAAAACTCAGTGGGTCACCACCAACAGTATCCACACAATATCTAGTCAAATATATAGTGCTTGAAAGTGAAAAATTAAAGGTATGTAAACAAGGGAAAATTCTGGTTCCATTAGTTACAATGGTTCATTTAGTTCATGAATAGATTTCATCCCAATTTCATTTCTCATATAATTTTCACACAAAATCCATTTCGATTTATTCTCAATGGGTTAGGCATTTATATCATCCATACATGGGTCTAAGGAAATCAATAACAATTCATAGATGAAATAAATCTATTTGCTATCTCACTAGGGACACACAAATCACATCAAACCATTATTGTCTCCTCGAAGCCTCAGTTCGGGTGGAATGCAATTTTTAGGAGAATAAAGCCATTGTCCCCTTCCCTAACCCATGAATTTTGGGGTGGTGTTTAGAGCCTCATTATATAACTCGATCCATGGGCATAAAACCTCAAGTTAATACCCCACACTACAAAGCCATGTTCACATGATTATTTATCGATCACCACAACCATAATAACACAAAATAATATAACCAATGCCATTGGAAATCATCATTCATAATGAATAGAAAAAAACATGGGAATAAATACTATTCCATATCCCATTAACACATTTTCTGTTTACAATTCATATCCATTTAGCCAAATTACTATTCTCATGCCTTAACCCCTTAGGTGTATTCAACAACCCCTATTCCTTAGACAAATGCATCATTTACTATTCATTTACCCATTTATCACATTAATCATTTCACAAGCATTTACCCACTTATGCATTTCAAGTACAATTCTCATATCAAATTACACAATCCCTTTATTGCATTCAACAATTTAGGTGTACCACCTAATTTTCATGTATTGACTGAGTCCACAACTTAATCCATTCCCTTATTACATCTCATTAACATATCTCTCCTTCTTAATTCCCTTTTCCAATTACTAGCTTACCATTTAATATTTACTAACCCCCTAAGGCATTTCTGACCACAATTCTTTTAACAATTGACAAAATCCCATTCAATCCAAATTTACCATTTCCAAGTCATTCAAAACAACCGCTTATGCCTTACCACCCTGGGAATATATATTATACTTATATTTAAACTTAATCAACCATTAATTCATTTTCTATGTGAGTTCCACATTATCACTCGGAAACCCTTCATTTAACCCTACCATTTTCTAAGTCTGGAAAAGAAAGTGCACCCCATGGGAGTCCCTTAAAGTATCAAGACATCCTCTACTCTTCCCATGGGGATCATGAGGGTTGAAATTGGTCACTTAGACACCCATTTTTATCAAACGCCTCAATGGAACCAAGAACACAAAAAAGGGGAAAACAATAACACAATCATCCATGCACAAACCCCACATAAAACTATGAGACAATACTTTTCGACCACCTACCTCGAATCCGATGATGAATTCACTCTTAATCAGAGTCATAGATATGGATTCAAACACCCCTTGAAGCCCAAACCGAGGTTCCACCAGAAAACAAATGATTTTGTAGATTCAAAAGATGATGGGAGAACCCAAAAGCCCTAATCCGAAAAAGAGAAGGGAGGAGAGGATTAGACTTGCCCAAGGCTTCAATTCACATCCAATGACACTCCAAACGACCAACAATTGAAGGAGAACCACATTTGGGAAGCTTGGTTTATCGAAGCTCATCACTCGGGATACCGAGTGTGAAATAGAGGAGAAACGCGAGTTGGGGTTTTTAATCCCAGAGTGGAAATTTTGTAAAATTTCCAACTTTTCTGGGTTGCACGATTTACCGACATGGTTTTCTAAACCATGCACAAATCGTGTGAAAGCTAATACTTGAAATCACCCCCTTTATCATGGTTTCCTTAGAATTATACGTGGTTTTCCAAACTGTGTGAAAATGCACATAAGCCTATGTCCATGGCTGCACAGTTACCTAGTATGCTCTGCACGGATTGTAATAACCATACACAAAATGTAAAAAATGCCCAGGAGCCCCCCTTTTCATCAAATTTCGTGTCTTGAACCCCCAAAACACCCCGCATCCTTTGCATGAACTTGGGAAAAACTTATTTTCCCAAAATGGATAGGCTAAACAAAACTTAAACAAAAACATACCTTAATAAGATCCATGTTCTTACACCTATAGTAACTTATCTTCAGATAAATTCCCATTTTTTGTCATTTTGAATGATAATTAATTTATTATAAATTAATATTTTATGAAATTCAGATTGTGTCCCTTTCTTTAATTATAAAATAGTATCTCCTTGTGCAATTATTTACACAACTTTTGGCCTTTTATCTCAACAAAAATATATCAATTTTACTTCTAAAATTCCCTAGATACACCCTAAATGTTTTTATCTGCCCAAATAAATTTTTTTATACCTTTATAGGATACTGAAAGGAGTCGTTGTAAAGCATAGGTAATTTACATTATAGATCACTTTCATTTATACTCTTCTTTTGTTCACATAAATCAATGGTGTTTATAATAAAATAATAATTTCAATATCCTAAGTATTATTTAGTGTTAATATGATTATTAAAACACCATTAGACACTCATTTTATCATCAAATGAGAAGTGAAGTCACCGACCGTGCGTATGTATGTCTTACTTTCTCCACATAGTGATACAATTCATTTTAAATCACTATCTTTTAATAATGAGTATTACGATGTATTTACTATTTTTATATTATATTAATGAAATAATTTTATTTTTTAATTATAATATCTCATCTACCAACTTATTGTTAAGTCCCTATAGAGATTATAATGTCGTTCATGCATACCACCTCCACAATGGGATGTAATTCATTTTTCATTTATATTTTACTTGGATAGTAATCAAGAACGATTAGATGAATATATATATAATATGATATAATAATGAACCTATAATGGGTATTTAATATTTTATATCTTTCATTTCATCCATTGAAAAATAAAAAAAACGTTATTGCATACGTATGGCCCACCATCTCTATAAATGATGCAATTAATTTTTAATATGTATACATTTTACAGATGACTACAAATGGTTGTATAATTAATATATATGATAATTATATCATGATAAATATTTTTTAAATTTTTTAACCAAGTTGAATGTAAATGTACTAAAATTACTAAACAGATATAATCATGATAAACAAAATAGTTAACACATGTAAATAACAATTTAAATAAGTAATTATTGGTTAGAGGGGGGTTTTTAAATGTTATAAATGGAATTATATGATATTATAAGTATGAAAATGACTCTGGTATATAATTATAATAAATATAAATTATTATATATGGGTTTAGAGTTCTTTTGAAGTAAGATGAACTCAACGTAAGGGTTTTATTTCACAATCTCATCAATATTATAGATTATTTATGTTTAAATCTTCATTGGGGAATATTTTTCTTCATATAAATTTTTTATAAAAATAATTTAAATATATTTTTTAAATTATCCTCTGATTTTTTAAAGTTATTTTTAATTTTTTTACTTTTTAAAAATGGGATTGAAAATAATCTTGTTGGCATTTTCTAAATGAGGTACTTTGTTATTTTTACTAAAAAAAAGGAAGGAATGATTTTAAACTTATATGAAATGACTTAATTTTTCCTCGATAATGAAAAAAAATTGATTTGAGTCTTTCTTCAAAATTATACAAGGTTATTTTCAATGTAGATTTTTTTATTTATAAAAGAAAATATTTTTAAAAATAAATTATTTTGGAATTGGAAGGTTATTTTCATCAAGAATAATTCCTAGTGATTTTTGAAAATAATTTTCCACATAAGTTTAAATTATTTGATGTTATTTATTATTTAATGGGGATATAATCCAAGGATACCATTATTATTATTTCTTTGGATGGTTTACATTTATGATAAAAGGATACTTATGAAACCCATTTCTTTTCCATGGGATATGCAATGGTGAATAGTTTTGGAAAAACATTTCTTTTCATGGGTTATAATATGATGAATGATTTATATTATTGTAGAACACATATGTATTTTTTTATCATTATGTGATAGGTTGGACCTATATCTCCTTCCAATTAATTGGGTAAATATTGAAATATCATTAAATAAACATAAATGGAATAGAGGGTGAACCCAGTTCTGTAAGAGACAGTGTCCACTATGATAGTAGTGAGAGAGAAAATAGAATACTATAATAGTTTGGGGTGTGAAATAATTCAAATATGGAATCCTAGTAAAATAACCTCAAAAACTAAGGAAATAATTTTCTCTACTTATTTTTTTCCCACAATTCCATGTCTTAAGAAAATGTTATTTACTCATGGATCATGTTCATTGATTACTTTGTGATTCATATCTTATTAACTACCTTGATTTATTCCATGACTAAATATTATGATCTATGATATTAAGGGTATAATTTTAAAATGTTATTTTCATGTTCTTATACCCTTATGATCATGACATTCTTATATAATCATTGATATATCCATTGGTAATCCTTACTTAGAATTAGAGCTCACCCTTTTATTATGTTTCCTTTCCCCATGTTATAAAGAATATTATTAAGTATTATATATCTAAAATGGGTTATATTTATGAAGAAATAAATGGGAGATGATATAGATATTTTATGAACCACTTTTTAGGTTTCTATGTTTAAAAAAACTAGACCTATTTGATTTTGTCATGGATTGAAATGTTATGTTATGAATATTCATCTATTAAAAATGTGATATATTTATATGAAAATTATGGGTCAATATACATGGTATTATAGAAAGGTTTACTTAACCCTAGTAAAATAGTATGATAAAACATTTGTAATATCCATTGGGATTTGTATAAGGATAAGTTTATGGGGCTCTCAACTTCGGGCAAGAGCTCTATGGGTCTCCTAGGGTTTTGGTAGCCCGTCAGATCTGGAAAACCATTGGTGTGGATGGGTGTGTCCTTGATGGCCCTCTCTCAAGAATAAAGTCTTGAAATTAGTGCAGCTTGATGGACATTGAAGGATCAAATCTTATGGCGAGGTCATTTGGGTCAGCTTTCTGAGTGTGGTCTCACCTTTTTGGATGGGCATCAATATTTCAGTTAGGAAAATATCAGTTGTAGCAGTGAGGCTTTGGGAAGTGTTACAATGAGGCTTCCATTTGGGATATTAACTATGTAGGTTGGGGAAGAAAGGCATTGAGAAGCATTGTAGTGGGGATTCCAGTCATGCATCATCTCTTCCGACATTATAAGCTCTTGTTTTTGCAGTAGTAGCAAGTGTTTTGTTGGATGCATTGAATTTGTTAAATGAAAAATTATAGGTTTCCCTTCTACTAAATACTATTTATGATTTTTTGGTGGAATTATTTGGAATATAATTTGGGTTCTTCCATTTTCAGAATATGGTGAGGATGGGGACGTGCCGGTCTCGAAGGAGTAAAAGCCATTTTTCCTAATTTTTCACCCTACTTAACTAAATAATGAAATTAGTGTCTTCTGGGAAGCATTGGTTTTCTTTTGTCTTGATCAATTGGTGGATCTTCGGGCTCCACAGCTTCAGTGGGGTCCTGAACATGTGTTAGTGGTTCTCTTCCCTATGATGCACTCTTACGCTACTATAAAGGCATCTGTGTTTCACAACTCTAGTTTCTCTAGTTTTCTCTCTGATGTGCTTTTCAGCTTCTCCATTTTCCTCTGTGATGCATGTTTTGGTATCTCTAATGTCCTCTATTATGTGTTTTATTCTTCTTCGGTTCCATTTTCATCTCCTTCTAGGCGAACATTTGAGTTGGTTTTGTTTGGTTTCTGGTTTTTGAAGGAATGTGGGTTTTGCGATGGTGTTGTTTGTAGTTTTTCATGTTTTCTAGATGTAGTTTGGAGGTTTGAACCCCTTGGTTATTGTTCTTGGCCTTGTATTTCAATATTACACTACTCTGGATGCCTCTATGATGTGCGTCCCTAGTTGATCTAGTTACCTCTAGGATGTAATTTTCAGCTTCTCATGTTGCCTTTGCAATACAGGTTTCAGTTTCTCAATTCTCCTCTATGATGTGATTCGGGATGATCTGATGGTTTTGTCTTGTGAAATTTTTGATGACGATAACCCAATATAGTGTTTCTCATGTTTTTGCGATGATGTAGAAGGTATTGTGACAGTGCCGAGATGTGGTGTCAATAGTGATTTTTCCTTTTGTTGTTTGCATGGTATATGCTCTTATTTTATTATTCCTCCATTCTATTTGATGTGGAGTAGAAAAATTGTCTTCTCAGTCCTTTGGGGCATGTGATCGAGTGTACAGTTTATAGATATCAATGATGATTATTGGTTTGATATATTTTTTGTGATTTTTGTATTTTAAATATGGGAATTTATCAGTGGTAGTTTTTGAAGTCTGAAACGGGTCGGTTATGAGGCAGTTTTTGATAATTTGGTTTTATTCTGAATGTTAATGGTGAAATAAACTATTAATCTACAAGGATCAAATCTATATGAGGATAAAGAGAATGAATCATTCATCTGATCCTAACCATTTGGATTTAGATGAACGAGAGGGTGTGTCATTTCTATTGGTTCTAGGATTATGCAACCCTACACAAGATAGCTTTCCAAGCGGTCGAGTGAGGTGGAGGCTTGACATAATGATGAAGTTACTGGGGAGGGGTAGTTCCTTGTAGTCTTGATCTGGGTTACTTATTTTATGATTTTGTTTCAGGTTTCCGACTTTTTCCTCAAATGTACTTTTGAAAAAAAAATTAAATTTTAGTCAGTCTAAGGATAAGTCAAAGTGTATGTTGAAACCCTAATGTTTTGGTGATGATAATGAACGAACCAGGTTAAATAAAAATTTTCATAGAATAAGGTGTGACAATTTATAAATCCTATTAATAATTTTTCATTATTATGTGGTTTCACATCATTATTATTGTTTCTCACATTATGATTTAGTCTTTTTTTCAATGGCTATAACCTGAAGGAATCCTATTAATGATGAATGGGATGGATAACTAAATGATTATCATTCTATGAAACCAATTTTTATGGGATATGGAATAAAAAATATAATTTTTATTCTCACAATACATTATTAAGCTATGTATCATTAAATTATTTGAAATGATCAAAGGAGGGAAGAAAATTTTGTTGAGTTATTCATAAGGCGATGTACAACTCCATTTTAGTGGGTTTTTTGATCCAATGGTTTTAGAAAAATGGATCAAGAAAAGTGAATTGTAATTTTCCATTCTTCTTTGTTTTACACAAGAGAATGTCATTATAACTATTTATTATTTAGAAGGAGGAAAAGATAACTGATGAACTCTTATCAAGAACACAAGAGACCAAGATGAAATTGAATCAATGGAGTAGGATAAATTTAAAATATTAGTTTTAAATAAGTAATTTAATTGTATTATTCATAATAAAATAAATAAATAATTACTCGAGTTAATGTAGAAGGATTATTAATATTTTGGAACTATGGAGGAAAATTTTACAAGACTTTTAAGGTATGTTTCTAATATTATCATCCAACATGATTGTAAAGTTCATTTATTTTTCAATGAATGAAAACAAAGTCTCTAAAATAAAATATCCACAAGAAGATTTAATACCTATGAAGAAATTATTTGATGTTCTCTCAAGGTAAATATTGATATTGAAGTTTCAAATTAACATCAATGTTTTGATAAGAAAATAAAGATACAATTCAAAGGAAATTCTAAAATCCATGGAGAGAAGAAGATGATATTTCCTTTATGCTCGAAGTGTTGAAGGAAAAATGTAGGAAATTATCTTAAGAGAACTAATAAATGATTTATGTTTTGAAAGGAAGTTCATTAGGAACTAGAATGAAAAATTAATGAGAAGTAGTTTGATAATGATATGAATAGAGATAAAGCTCTCTACAATGAACCACCTACAATATAATAAATTTAATGTAGGGATCATGGTTGTTATTTTAACCAGTACCAAAATTCTAAGGTTAATGGGGATGATTTACATGAAAACCCTCTTAAGACCAAAGAAAAAAATATCATGTGATAACCATTTCTGATGAGGGGTATGATAACAACATGGTGAATAGTACGCTTACGATTCAATTTAGAACTACTCATGTATTATTTTATTCTAGATCTACCCACTCTTTTTATCTATATAATTTTCTTAAAGTATCACAGTAGGACCTCAAAAATTAGAACATGATTTAATATTGAAAACTATTAATGGTATAATTATAACATCGTATGTCGATGATTCTTATCTAGTGGAAGTTTGGGGAAATTGGTTTCCTAAAAATATTTTCATTTTTCCTATAATTGAATATGATGTTATCCTGGACTAGGATTGGATTTTTTGGGATAAATCGTACATCAATTTACATGGAAGGGAATTTACATTTGATATTTTGAATCAACATTTGACCACCTATCCTCATGATGAAAAAATGAACATTGATGGAAATTACATCAATCGAATGGTTCATAATTCTAATTAAAAAGAAGAATTTATCTCATATGGTTGGGGGGAAACTATAAATCAAAAATATACATATTTTATAGGGTTTATTGATGTCTTTCCATAATATTTTTGAAGTTTTCTGCCAAATCCTAAAGTGTAACACCCCAAGATTTCATAGTGTGTTATTTTTTCAAAATAATTCAATAACTTGCACTACACGCAACACCGAGTTAAAGCACACCATGACTTACCAAACTAGCCGTTATGAATACTAATACCTAATTTTTGAAATTTTATAAATTTTATCTCTCAAAATGGACTTCATTTTTGGATTCGGAATATCAAAATTATCCTAGGGTGAAATTTTGGTACTTTTCGGATAACTTTAATATTTTGATGAATAGTGAAAATTACTAAATTTTAATTAAAATCAACTTTTTTAATCAAAATAATTAATAGTGATAAATTATGAATTTTTGTGGTTTTAAAGTATAATTAGAATATATTTTTACCATTTTATCCAATGTTGTTCGTTAGAATTAATTTCACTTTGAAATTGGACCTAAACAATTGTCAATCTTTTGATATATATTGCTTCTTAAAAACACGCTATTTGTTGTGACAGCGGGAGTTAATTATAAAATTAATTAATGCAACTTATATGTTTGGAATTTTGTAAAATAGACATCATTTTTGAATTCGGAATATCAATTATAGCATAGGTTGAAATTTTGGCATTATTCTGAAAAACTTCAATTTTTGATGAATAGTGAAACTACTAAGTGGTAGTTAAAAAAAACTGAATTTTTCATAAAACATAATTTTACCGCTTCTGTGAATGGAAGTTCGAAAATCCGAGAGACACGGTTAATATCAAGAAGTAAAATGTGGTTCAATGAGATTAAAATAATTTTTGGTGAATAGTAACTTTTTACTTTTATTTACCACGGTTAAAAGTAAATAGGGTAATTAAGGGTAGAAATGATATTAATATTACCCTAACACATTTCCTAATTCTATTGGACAAGTTTATATTGACCAGAAACAACCTTAGGAATAAAATATTATCATTTAGGTCCACTTGGATTAGATTAGGACATTTATTATTATTTAATTCAAAGAAGAGTTAAAAGAGTTAAAATCAAAGTTTATTTACTAAAACATTTTTAATATAGGGTTATAAATAAGATAAATTAGATTGTAAATATTCATTAGAAAGATAATAAGATTACCTACATAATTATATTTTATTTATAATTTTTAAACATTATATAAGTTATTTTATTTATGACACAATGATGATGCAGTAATTACCATAATAGTGACAAATTAAACAAATTGATATTATAAATACCCAAATAAATATAATTTGACACTTTTAATGAATTACACTAATTTTATAGGATAATATGGCATATTAGGATTGATTTAATTGACTTTTTCGAAGTAATCATTCTTTTATAAGTTTCAAAAAAATCAGCTATTGAATAGTGTGAAAATTGACATAAAAGAGTTTTTAAAACAAATCTAATATTATTAATTGATATTAAATTCAGAAAAATATACAGTTCTTCCAAGAGACTTATATCATGATATGTGTATCATTAATGGACCACTTGAGGGTATCTTTCATGTATATAGTAAGTTTATTAAATATATAATATAAAAATACAAAGTGTCATGGTAAATGTCAACCTAATTAACTAAGAGTTAAAACTAAAAGATAAGGTTAATATAGTAACCTAAACGTTTCTAAATTCTATTGGTTGAATGGTTTGTGAACTATAACCACCTTAAAATTTAAATAATTAACTTTGGATCCATTAGAAATTGAATATGAATTTATTATAAATTAATATTTCTAGCTTTTCCAAAGGTGCCCCTCACCCCTCTTATAAAAGGGCACTCCACCTTCTCATTACGTAACACCTTCAAAGCCTTTTGGTTTGGCGAAACTCTGCCCAAATACTCTCTCAATTTCTCTCAATACAACTTATAGGCCTTAGTTTTTATCAGAAATCCAACCTAAGGATCCCTTTTGATCAAATCAAAAGGAAGAACCCGAAGAAGAGGTAATGTTTTCACCAACCTTTTTCAAATTCATTTCTTCTTCCACTTCTGCTTTCTTTGTGATTAGCATTATAAAAAAATAACTCCAGTATCTTATATATAATGTGATGTCATTATAAATATGGTACAACCATATTCAGTATTCTATCCTCCCTTTGAATAACATGTCACCATACGTGCGTACGTACGGCTTACCGTCTCCACGTCGTGGTGTAACGGTTATTCAATATATTATTATTTGGATGGGTAAAATAATGATGTGTAACTCATGTAAATAATAAATATAACATGATAATTATTCTTTATATATTATATACTATCCAATTATATATTATTTTAATATCAAAAGAATGATATTGTCGCTCATGCGTACATACGGACTACCGTCTCCACGAACGCGATGAGATTCATTCTCTGTCATATCCATTCAAGTATAATTATCATTTGATGATTTAAAAATAATGTGTAAGGACTTGATATCATTCTGAATATGAAAAATATACAACCTAACCATTACAAACATGGCTTACGTAACAAAACATATAAAATAAAATGAGTAAGTTAACACCCGAAACGACGATAATACTAAGATATTATTAACAAAGAAATGTTAAAAGATAATATATGATATCATATTGATATATATGATTCTTGTATAATTTAATAAAAATTATTTCACCATTATACAGGAGGTTAACCTACCCTCAACCAAGGAAATGTACAAGGTAAGGGTTTATTTCAAAATATCTTAATTATCCGAGGTTGTTTATACACAATTATCTACTGGGATCTCTTTATCATCCACATCCATGTTTCTTCTAAATGTATTTCAAAACATTTTTACTATTTACAAATAATATGGGTTAAAGTCATTTATACCCTTATGTGTTTTTAAAGGAATTTTTCTGTCATTTTCCAAACAAGGAACTTTTTACCTTTCGACAAATTTAAAGTAAGAATGTTTTTTTAACTTATACGGTGGGTGCGGCTATTTACCGCCGTTATAAAATCGTCAAAGTTTCCCTTACATTCTTATAAGAATATTTTCAAAGTAAATGTTTTATTTTATAATTATGTGACTTTTAAATGATTTCAAAATAAATATTTTAAGAATTTTTTAAAGGTACTCTTTATCAAGATCATAATTTTAAATGTTTTAAGGATTTATCTTTCTAAATATTTTTAATTAATGTCCATGTTTTCATAATGATTTTAAGGATTTATTTATATGGACATGAAGGTTTTGAAATGATATTTCTTTTCAAAAGTTTCAAATTGGTATGGGACACTTTTATTCAAAAATCTCTTTTAAATTACTTCCTTTATAAATGTGTGACTTTTCAATGATTTTGAGAAAAGAGATATTTCTCTCAAATAGTTTTGATTTCATCTATGTCATCATCCTTTGATGGATTTTAAGCTTATTTGAATTTGATTTATTATGATACAAAATTTCTATATTATATTTAAGGTTTTGTGATATGTTTGACTGTGGATGTGCTATTTCTATACCATTCCTGGTTTATGGTGAAAATATTGACATTTCGTATGCCAGTTTTAATACGAATGTTTATGTTATGTTTAAACCTTTTCATATGGGAATGCATTGGACTTAATATGTGACGGGTGGAGCCCGCTATAGCTCCTCGATGCATCGGTATGTCTAATGATACAAACTAGTGTCTTGGCACAAGGCCTTGGAAAAATCTTATTTGTAGTCTTGGCACGGGGCCTGGGCTATGTGGTTATGATATACTGGCATTATGCATTCCATCATTATGAAATTTGTAATTGATATTGCATGTGATTATTCGATTAGTAGAATATCCATGTGAATAAGTAAATGGCATTATTTCATTTTATTTTTGCCATACTATGTTGAAGTTCAAGTTTAAAAGGCTTTTGTTTTAAGTTATACATTGCCTTAAATGTTTATTCTTATTTATGAAAGTTTCCGCTATACTGTTATCCTAACTGAGAATTTGAGCTCACCCCTTTTCTATGTTTTATTTTTCCCAGGATGTAAAGAAGTAATTTATGAATGACCTGTAGGGATAGTATGTGGGGATATGAGTCTGGGATATGGAGACTATGTTGTTGTAGTATTTTTTCACTTTATGATGTAATGTAAAACTTTATGAATATATCTAGTGTTTCCAAGGCTACTAAACCGATCGGTCTTTTGAGATTTGATCTTTCTTGTGATCATGCCAATGCTATGTAATAATGCACCGACTCTAGGTAACTGGGGTCGAGCTGTTACAGTTGGTATTAGAGAATTTTAGTACAAACCTTGGAAGCTAGATTTAGATAAACTCTGATTAGAGCACATAGACCTAAGATGGACCTTGAGGATTAGTATAGAAGAACTTCCTATAATTTTGGTATTTTAGAGACATTGTAAGTTTTTCGAGCAATACATCCCTCTCTGGATACGAGCAGGTAGAGGCAGCTCTGGCACAGATGTACGTAGGGGTAAAACCCAAAAACACCACTTTGAGCTAGACTCGAACGGGAACTGGTGCACGACAATGGGCCTTGCTGCACTCTTGGTTACGACACTCCTAGGGGATATGCTTAGGATAATTCTCATTTTCTTTACAAACCATTATGAAGGGTTTATGAGTATATACTTCCCCAAAGGAGACATTTTTATGATTATGGATTATATACATAAACAATTTAATTTATATAATGTGTTTTAGAAGTTTGGGATTAGGTATTGTTATTCATAAACTAATCTAGTGTATGCCATTGTGTAGAAATGGTGCCCAGTAGAAGGAATGAGAACTCCAGAAATGCACATGATCCAAAGAGAAATAAAGATCATATCTTTCATGTTCTTAAGCCAGAATTTATAAGATAAATAGTCTCCCATGTATTATCATCATATGAAGAAATAATATCATGTGTTGATAAGATAAGTAAATATTTTACTGAGTCCTATGGCTTTGAAGGGAAGCAAGAGAAGAAAAGGATGGATGAGAGAAAGATGGATAAAGGGAAGAGGGAGAAGAATAATTTCCCCATATGTGATAACTGTGGGAAGAAACACCCTGGAACTTGCCTGAAAGGAATGGGAGTTTGTTATAAGTGTTGAGGAAAATGTCATAAAGTACATGACTGCAGGGGTAACAAAATGGTTTCAAATGTACAATGCTTCATTTTCAAGGAGTTTGGACACTACGCGAACCTATGTCCCAGTCATCAGACTATGCCGCAAATGATGCTATTGGATAATAATCAAGTTATGATACTACCACAGATGAAGAGGAATGATTAGAGTTCTTATGTTGATTTTGTCAATTGAGTGTTGTATCAACAATGTACTTGTTATAATAATTATGGAGTATATAAGGATTGTACTGCAGTACTATTTCATTAAGGACTTGAGATTGTGTGGAACAAAGAAAAGTGACTCAATAGAAGGATAAATTTTTGGAAAATATATGGTTGAGAGAATGATAAACCATAATATAGTTCTGATACCGAGGTAGTGATTTTGGAATAATACATGATTGATTTGGATAAATTATATTGGATATTATTGACTACCTTGAAACTGATTAATTATTTGTATATTCCATCATTGTTTGGGTTTAAAACATTTTTGGATTGAAGGAGTATATCTATTATTCTTTAAGGAATAAGGCATCATGAATGTAATCAATAAGGTTTTATAGTAATTAAGGATGTTGTAGTGTTTTAAAAGAATACATGATGAAGGTGGTCACATGTTATTACACGGAAAAAAGGGTATTTATTGTGTTTACCTTCCTTATAAATTTTGGACTAAAGTATTTTGGATAGTTCTAGTTTGGATTATTTTGGATTGCCATAAAAGGACAACCCAGAGGTCGGGCGGTAACCCGTCGCATCTGGCAAGGCCGCGAGACTTGAACCCACAACCGAAGGGCGACAAGGGTGTATCACCTACCACTGATCCACGTGATGTCCTGGATTGAATAATGTCATTTTTTAATGGTTCTTCTAGATGAATTATAAATTCATTATTTTAACACTATATAAATAGGATAAATAGAATATTATTTTGAAGATCTATTATCTTTTAGAGTGAAAGATGAGTCTGTGGTCGAAATTAGTTAAAGGATGGAACTCTACCTGTCAAGAATATATTTCTTATTCTTCTCTTATTCTATGAAGAAATTAATTATTATACTTTATTTAAGGAATCCTAAAACCAAAAATGTGTTATCCTAAAACCCTATGTTTTGTTGAACCGATGGTATTTCAAATCATCATAGATTGATGAATTTAAGGACCTCAATTTTAAACTTGTTTGAGATTGATGACCTCAATCACTACCTATAAATATTTATGTTTTTCCTCCAACTATATGTCTCTAATTTCCACCAATGTTCTCCTAATTGAGATCATAATTTGGTGGTGACCCTTTCATTTCTCTTTTCCACATATTAAGACTAAATTATAGTAACCCATTTTCCGATGTCGGTTTTCCCACAAAGATATTTTTTATTTTCAACATTTTATTTTCAAAGAACAATTTCATATTGCGAGGACGCAATTTATTGAAGGAGGGGAGAATGTAACACCCCAATATTTCATAGTGTGTTATTTCTTCAAAATAATTCAATAACTTGCACTACACGCAACACCGAGTTAAAGCGCACCATGACTTACCAAACTAGCCATTATGAATAGTAATACCTACTTTTTAAAATTTTATAAATTCTATCTCTAAAAATGGACTTCAGGTTTGGATTCGAAATATCAAAATTATCCTAGGGTGAAATTTTGGTACTTTTCGGATAACTTAAATATTTTGATGAATAGTGAAAATTACTAAATTTTAATTAAAAACAACTTTTTTAATCAAGATAATTAATAGTGATAAATTATGAATTTGAGTGGTTTTAAAGTATAATTATAATATATTTTTACCATTTTATCCAATGGTGTTCATTATAATTAATTTCACTTTGAAATTGGACCTAAACAATTGTCAATATTTTGATATATATTATTTCTTAAAAACACACTATTTGTTGTGACAGCAGGAATTAATTATAAATTTAATTAATGCAACTTATATGTTTATAATTGATTAAAATAGACATCATTTTTGAATTCGGAATATCAATTATAGCTTAGGGTGAAATTTGGCATTATTCTGAAAAACTTCAGTTTTTGATTAATAGTGAAACTACTAAGTGGTAGTTAAAAAAACTGATTTTTTCATAAAACTTAATTTTACCGCTTCTGTGAATGGAATTTCGAAAATCCGAGAGACACGGTTAATATCAATAAGTAAAATGTGGTTCAATGAGATGAAAATAATATTTGGTGAATAGTAACTTTTTACTTTTGTTTACCACAGTTAAAAGTAAATAGGGTAATTAAGGATAGAAATGATATTAATATTACCCTAACACATGTCCTAATTCTATTGTACAAGTGTATCTCGACCAGAAACAACCTTAGGAATAAAATATTATCATTTTGGTCCACTTGGATTAGATTAGGACATTTATTATTATTTAATTCAAAGAAGAGTTAAAAGAGTTAAAATCAAAGTTTATTTACTAAAACATTTTTAATATAGGGTTATACATAAGATAGATTGTAAATATTCATTAGAAAGTTAATAACATCCCCTAAATAATTATAGTTTATTTATAATTTTTAAACATTAAATAATTCAATTTAGTTATGACACAATGATGATGTAGTAATTACCATAATAGTGAAAAATTAAAAAAATTGATATTATAAATACCCAAATAAATATAATTTGAGACTTTTAATAAATTAAAATAATTTTCTACGATAATATGACATATTAGGATTGATTTAATTGACTTTTTTAGAATAATAATTCTGTTATAAGTTTCACAAAAATCAGATATTTAATAGTGTCAAAATTAACATAAAAGAGTTTTTAAAAGAAATATTATATTATTAATTGATATTAAATTCCTAAAAATCTAATTTTCGTCCAAGAGACTTATTTAATTATAGGTGTATCATTAATGGACCACTTGGGGGTCTCTGGGATGTATATAGTATGTTTATTAACTATATAATATAAAAATACAAAGTGACATGGTAAATGTCAAACTAATTAAATAAGAGTTAAAACTAAAAGATAAGGTTAATATAGTAACGAAAACCTGTATAAATTCTATTGGTTTAATGGTTTGTAACCTATCCCCACCTTAAACTTTTAATAATAAACTTTTGAGCCATTATAAACCGAATATGAATTTATTATAAATTAATATTTCTAGCTTTTCTAAGGGTGCCCCTCACCCCTCTTATAAAAGGGCACTCCACCTTCTCATTACTTCACACCTTCAAAGCCTTTTGGTTCTTCAAAAATCTTCCCAAATACTCTCTCAACTTCCCTCACTACAACCTAGAGGCCTTAGTTTTATCAAAAAGCCAATATAAGGAGCCCTTTTGATCAAATCAAAAGGAACAACCCGAAGAAGAAGTAATGTTTTCACCACCCTTTTTCAAATTCATTTCTTCTTCCACTTCTTCTTTCTTTGTAATTACCATTATAAAATAATAAATCCAGTATCTTATATATACTGTGATGTCATTATAAATATGGTACAACCATATTCAGTATTCTATCCACCCTTTGAATAACATTTCACCATACGTGCGTACGTACGGCTTACCGTCTCCACGTCGTGGTGTAATTGTTATTCAATATATTATTATTTGGATGGGTATAATAATGATGTGTAACTCATGTAAATAATAAATATAACATGATAATTATTCTGTATATATGATATACTATCCAATTATATATTATTTTAATATCAAAAGATTGATATTGTTGCTCGTGCGTACATACGGACTACCGTCTCCACGAACGCGATTTGATTCATTCTCCATCATATACATTAAAGTATAATTATCATTTGATGATTTAAAAATAATGTTTAAGGACTTTATATCATTAAGAATATGAAAAATATACAACCTAACCATTAAAAACATGGCTTTCATAACAAAACATATAAAAGAAAACGAGTAAGTTAACACCCGAAATGACGATAATACTATGATATTATTAACAAAGAAATGTTAAAAGATCATATATGATATCATATTAATATATATGATTATTTTATAATTTAATAACAATTATTTCACCATTATACAGGAGGTTAACCTACCCTCAACCAAGGAAAAGTACAAGGTAAGGGTTTATTTCACAATCTCTTCATTATGTGAGGTTGTTTATACGCAATTATCTACTGGGATCTCTTTATCATCCACATCCATGTTTCTTCGAAATGTATTTCAAAACATTTTTACTATTTACAAAGAATATAGGTTAAAGTAATTTATACCCTTATGTGTTTTTAAAGGAGTCTTTCCGTCATTTTCCAAACAAGGAACTTTTTACCTTTCGAAAAATTGAAGGTAAGAATGTTTTTTTATCTTATAAGGAGGGTGTGGATATTTACCGCCGTTATAAAATCATCAAAGTTTCCCTTACAATATTATAAGATTATTTTAAAAGTAAATGTTTTATTTTATAATTATGTGAATTTTAAATTATTTCAAAATAAATATTTTAAGAATTTTTTAAAGGTAGTCTTTATCAATATCATAATTTTAAATGTTTTAAAGATTTATCTTTCTAAATATTTTTAATTAATGTCCATGTTTTCAAAATGATTTTAAGGATTTATTTATAGGGACATTATGGTTTTGAAATGATATTTATATTTAAAAGTTTCAAAGTGGTATGGGACACTTTGATTCAAAAATATCTTTTAAATTACTTCCTTTATAAATTTGTGACTTTTCAATGATTTCGAGAAAAGAGATATTTCTCTCAAATAGTTTTGATTTCATCTATGTCATCATCCTTTGATGGATTTTAAGCTTATTTGAATTTGATTTATTATGATATAAAACTTCTATATTATATTGAAGGTTTTGTGATGTGTTTGACTATGGATGTGCTATTTTTATACCATTCATGGTTTATGGTGAAAATATTGACATTTCGTATGCTAGTTTTAATACGAATGTTTATGTTATGTTTAAACCTTTTCATATGGGAATGCATTGGACTTAATATGTGACGGGTGGAGCCCGCTATAGCTCCTCGATGCATCGGTAGGTCTCATGAGACAAACTAGTGTCTTGGCACAAGGCCTTGGAAGAATCTTATTTGTAGTCTTGGCAAGAGGCCTGGGCTATGTGGTTATGATAGTCTGGCATTATGCATTCCATCATTATGAAAGTGGTAATTCATATTTCATGTGATTATTCGATTAGTAGAATATCCATGTGAATAAGTAAATGGCATTATTTCATTTTATTTTTACTATACTATGTTGAAGTTCAAGTTTAAAAGGATTTTGTTTTAAGTTATAAATTGCCTTAAATGTTTATTCTTATTTAGGAAAGTTTCCACTATATTGTTATCCTTACTGGGAATTTGAGCTCACCCCTTTTCTATGTTTTATTTTTCCCAGGATGTAAAGAAGTAATTTATGAATAACCGGAAGGGATAGTATGTGGGGATATGAGTGTGGGATATGGATACTATGTTGTTGTAGTAGTTTTTCACTTTATGATGCAATGTAAAACTTTATGAATATATCTAGTGTTTCCAAGGCTACTAAACCAATCGGTCTTTCGAGATTTGATCTTTCTTGTGATCATGCCAATGTTATGTAATAATGCACCGACTCTAGGTAACTGGGGTCGGGGCGTTACATAAAGTTTTTTTTAATTGAATCATAAGTGGTAATACACCTAATTACAAGACTCCATAGAGAATGACCCCAGTTTAGTTGTAATAATTGAAGAAGAAACAACCAAATAATCTTGAAAATTGATTCATTTGACTAATTGCATCACCTTGGGGTGCCCCACTATTATTTTTTAAGAATAAACATGGATTGATGAGATTCAGATTTGATTATGGATAACTTAAACATATTTCTATCAAGAACTAGTATCCTTTACCCCATATTGATAGTTTTTTGATAAAATGTTTATTGATCAGTAGTTTACAAGATTTATCTTCATTTTGGATATCATCAATTGGGGTCAATGAGGATATGTGCGAGAAATAATTTCGTACAATGTTTGGATATTAGGAATTTATAGTGATTCTATTTAATAATAATAATTCCCCTACTATATTCATGGATTTAACGAATACATTCTTTTGATATAATGTTGATTTGATAGTGGTAGTATTTATAGATGATATTCTTATTTATTCAAAGGGTAAGGAAGATAATGAAGATAACTTAAGGATTATACTAAAGACCTAAGAAAGGATAATATTTTTGAAAAACATACCAAGTATGAATTTTGGCATTACAAAGTTTCATTTTTGGGTATATAATCTCAATATAATGTATACAGTAGACCCTTAAAAGATAGATGTTATTGAGAATTGGACTAGACCAACCATAATGACTGGGATGGTAGTTTTCTCTATTTATCTTGATATAATCAACAATTTTTAGAGAAGTTTTTTGGGATACTAATTCTAATCATCTTGTTAACTCAGAAGGTATCCAAGTTCTTTTGGATGGTTGAATGTGAGGAATTTTTTAAGAAACTAAAGATAAGGCTAGTCACACACCTATATATACACCACCATATTATAGATAAAGGTTTTTAGTACATAGTGATACATCAAATAAGTTATTGTGATTAATACTTTTTAAAAAAGATATAGTTATATATTATGAGTCACAACATTTAAATTCCCATGAGAAAAATGACTAAACTCACAATTTGGAGTTAGAAGTAGCAATTTTTACATTAAATATATTGAGGTATTTTCTCTATTGATAAAGGTGTAGAATATATAATCATCACAAAATATTTATGTATATATTCACATGGAATGATTTGAAAATTATGTATAGAGGATGGTTGGATTTTATTAAATATTATGACTTCTCAATACATTACCACACTGGGAAAATGAACATAGTGGTAGATGTTTTGATCCCAAAGGATTATACTATCTTATCTATAATATGGATAAAAAATATACAATATTTCTTAAAATGAAAGTTATGGCTCTTGAAATCTTGAATTAATGTGATATATCTTATATTTATTAAATGAGTGTTTAACCATCTATCTAAGTAAATATTAAAGAGGTGATGAAGGAAGATGTATAGCTGAAAAAGAAGGTGAGTAATGTTCCAGATTTAAAACTTGATTGTGAGGGAATAATAAGGTTTAAAAACCATTTATGTATCCTTTAGATACTATATTTGAGGAAGGATATTTTGGATGAAGCTCATAGCTCATCATTCTCTATTATTTCTAGAAGTATGAAGATATATTGAGATTAAATAGAGTATTTATTGTGGAATGACCTAAAAAGATAAATTGCAGAGTATGTTTCTCAGTGCATTGTACGTATGTAGGTTAAGGATGATAGGAAAATGTATAAAAGTATTTAATAACTATTAACATCACTATAATGGAGATATTTAACCATAACCATGGAATTTTTTGTCATAATCCTAGAACATCTAAAGGGTATAATGCTATTTAGGTTGTAGTTGATCACCTTTCGAAGCCAGAACACTTAATTTACATTAGATAATATTTATATATTTATTAAAATAATTGGTAATAAATTAAAAATGTGTTAAGATTGAATGGGTCACCATTATCAATTTTATCTAATCGAGATATTAGGTTTACATCAATGTCTTAGAGAAGTATTTAGCAGGCTCTAGAAATATAGTTAATTTTCCACACTATTTTTCATCATCAAATAGATTGTCTGTATGAGAGGACCATTAAAACTAAATAATTCAAATTTATATCTTTCTCTATGGATTTAAAATATGTTTTTGATCAACACCTTAATTTTTCAAAATTTTATTACCACAATAACATTCACTTTAGTTTTCATATAGTTCCTTATAAATATATCTATGTTAAGAAGTGAATCAATCCTACATGATGGAATGAAGTTGAAAAAATAATGTTATTATTAACTAATATAGATAAGGAAATGGTAGATACTGTTAGATATTTTAACAACAAATAGTAGAATAAAAAAGTCAAAAAAACATTTATACTAACAATCGTTGGAAAGATCAAATGATTGATACTTCCACTAAAGCTCTCTTAAGTTCATGATTTGTTCCATGTATCTCTTTTGAGGATGTAAATACTTGATTCTTCACATATACTGATCTCAGACATCATAGAATTAGAGGAAAGTTTATATTATAAATAAAAACCAATATAGATTTTGGATCTTAAGGATAAAGTGTTATGAAACAAGGCCACTCACCTAGTTAATCTTTTGTAGCAAAACCACCAATTCGAGGAAGCTACATGGGAACCTAAGGATGTAATGAGGAAGATATATCCTCATTTTTCTATAAAAATGTAATTAATTTAGAGGGTGAAATTCATTTGGGGGGGTTATAATTTAACACGCTGATATTTTTATGAAATATTTTTCTTTAAATAATTTAATTTATTTGATATATTTCTTTATACACAACACTGAGTTTAGACGAATACAAAAACATTATTAATATATCATGTGTTTGTTATAACCTAGTTATTGGATTGGGGGGTATGGATAAGAAAGACTAAATTATGAAAAAATTATGGTTATATATGTATAAAATTAATTCATTGGTTATCATATGATTATAAATTAAAATAAAAATGATTTGAAAGAAAATGTAATATTTTTCTGAATATTTTCATGCGCATTATGAATTTTTTATATTAATATAATAAATTAATAATTACTATTTAGTTTTTAATTAAATATATATATAATTAATTCATAAAATATTTTATAATATAAATTAACATTTTTCTAGGATATGATAACAATAAATCCATTTTTATGCCTAAAAATCAATTTTTATAAAAAAATTAGTATTTGTTTTATTTTGTTCCATTAATTTAGAATTAATTTATGAAATTTTTATTTAATAAATTAGATAGAATTATTTACTTATTTATGATCAGGGGGAATAAATTTGGTAATTAGGCCCCTTTTAGTTTTTGTCAATATTAATATTAACCATGGTAAAATATATCACCTCGGTAAAGGGTAAATCGTGTTAATCTAGATTAAAAATAATTTACATGGACCTAATTTTTAACCTAATTATTATTTAATGAATATAATTAAAACAAAAATAACTTAATTTAAAAATTTATCTATTTAATGGATTGTTTTCCATGAAAATAACTGATATATTATTTAAATTTAAGAAAGTTACAAAATATCACTTTCATTTTTTTAATATCTCTTATGTGTCCACATAGGGAAAAAAGTTAGTAATAAATGAATATAATTGTCTATTTTGAGATTAATAATATTATTTTAATTGTTATAATTTATTTTCTATTTTTAATAATTATATAATGGCTTTAATTTCTTATGAAAAACCGATCCTCTACATCTCCATTCAAAAAATATAATATCTGATTTAAAAAATATTAAAAGTGATATAATTTGAGTAAGTTAATGTGAAATAAAAATTTTATATATCTATTGGACATATTAGGGAATTTTTAAGGCATTATATTTATATTTACCCTTTTTCTTGATGTTTGTAAATTCAAATTAATAGAATAGTGTAAAAATTGACAATAAGGATTTTTATCAAAATGATATCTTATTAAATTATTAATAAATTATTAAAATACCAATCTATGAAAAGGTGGATATTATGTGGTCTAAAATATCCTGAATTTTCCATTCATGGTCCATTTTCAGCTTATAAGAAAAAATTACAACCCTTTAATATAATTGTTTTTGTTATTGTAGTTTAAAATGTAATTTTTTTAAATACGGGTTAATAAAAATGATAAGGATTAAAATTACATAAAACTTTTCTAAATTATATTAGTTGATTGTATTATGTATTTATAACATATTAACTTTGAATCCATGTCTTTGTTGATGAATTTTTGTTGATATATAACTTATTATAATTTTATCTTTTGTTAAATTTCAAAAGTTCTCCTCACATTAATTATAAACGGGAACTTCCTACCTAACATCTTTACACCATTGTATTCTTTATTGAGTGACCAAATTATTAATATTTCTCTTTCAAAATTACTTATCCACATCCAAGAGGTTTTTATTTTCACAATACAAAACATAGATCACTTTAGAGGTGATCTAATGTAGTCGTTCCCATGAAGTGGTAATCACCCTAATCGATCACATTATTTTCTAGTCTTCTTTACCACCTATAGACAAATTATATTTATCATAAAATAAAAAATTAACTATCATAAATATTCTTAAGATTTATTATTATTATGAAAACACCATTTTACACCCTATTTCCCATAAGAATAAGTGAATATATTTCTCATGCATACATATGCCTTACCCTCTCAATGCAGCGATACTATTGATTTTTCATCACCATATTTTTAGGATGAGTATCATGATGGGATTAATTTTTATATATCATATTTATGATATATTTATACATTTTTAATTTTAATATCACATTTACCTAATTACCATCCAATCCTTGGGGGAATGATAATGTTGTTTATGCGTATGTTTGAACACCCACCTCCAAGAAGCGATGTGATTACGTTTTCAATTATATTTTAATTGAATGATAATTTATAATGATTTCATGTATATATAATAAATATATGACATAATAATTATATTATAAAGCTGAATTGATATTTAATTTTTTATTCCATTTGTTTAAAAATGAAAACAACGTTAATATTTATGTACAACCTATAATCTTTATGAATGGTGTAATTCATTTTTCTATATCTAAATTTTACGGATGAATATAAAAATGTATTTAATGAATATATATGATGTTTATACTATAATAAATATTTTTTATTTTATGTAACCAATATAAAGTTAGAAGGACCACAACTGCTGAATTGATTTACTCATTACAAAAAAATAGTTGGCTCCCAAAAATTACAATTTTAATATGGTACTACGAATAAATGGGGGTGTTAAAATGTTATAAAGGGATTATATATGATATTATAATTATTAAAATTACTTTATAATAAAATTATAATAAATTTTAATTTATTATAAAGGATGTTAGAGTGCTTTTTAAGCCAAGAAAACTCAAGGTAAGAGTTTTAATTTCATTTGTAATAATTGATATATCAATCTCAATGTATGTAAAACACGTATTCTCATTGCCATCAAGGATGATTCCTCTCTTTAGAAGGATCATTGTGACAACTCTGTTGGTGATTTTGAGATCCTCCACCATCTTTGAATTGCAGGCTCTTATAGGCAACCCCGACGTACCTTTGAGGTCTTCTGGAAAGTCCTACTTCTAGGATGGATCATAGTGAATGTCGACGACACCTCTAGAGGAAACCCGGGTCCGGCAGGCTGTGGTGCCATCTTCAAATATTTTCTTGGCAGATTCCTTGGTTGCTTCTTCGATGGATGTGATACGGCCTCGACTTTGGAAGCATAAATGATGGGAGTAATTCATGTAGTGGATTTCACCAAGAAAAAGGGTTGGCGCAACCTATGGATTGAATGTGATTCAACCACTGTTGTCCAAGCTATCTGGAAAGGGTTGGTTCACCTTGCTTGGCCTCTTACCTCTCGTTGGATGAAATTTCTTTACTCGCTCAGGGATCTCAACTACATTTCCACTCTTGTATTCCATGAAGAGAACATGGTTGCTGATAGTCTTTCCAATAAGGGAGTAAATTAGGTTGTTACCTGGTTGGATGATTTGCCTGAAGAATCGCTCCTTTTTTCTACAAGGATTGTAATAAGACTCCTTCTTTCAGAATTTTTTAACTCCCTTTCTTTTTGATCAATAAATTGTGCCTTGTTCTTTGACTGAGGAACCACCTATTAAAAAAATTAATTTTATCATTTTCCAAATGAAGTACTTTGTGTTTTTTTCATGAAAAGTGTGGAATGAATATAGTTTTTAATATTATACATCCTGAATGGATTTCTCTAGAATTGTGACTAAAATTTTCATTGAATATTCCTTTACAATTTTATAATTTTACTTTCAAATAAAATTCCTTCCTTTAAAAATGATCATCTTTTTAAAAAGTACATATTTTGAAATAAGAATGATATTTTCCTCAAGAATTATTCCATGTGATATTTCAAAATAATTTTTCATCGACGATGAAATTATTTGACTTTGTTTATGATTTAAGGTGGATATGATCCCAGGGTACCATTATTATTATTTATCTGGTTGGATTAGTTTTATGATGAAAATATATTTAAGAAACCCATTTATTTTCCTTGAGTTATTTTATAATGAAATGTGTATGAAACCCATTTATTTTTATGGGTTCATATATGATGAATTATTTATGATATTTTAGAACTCATATATATAATTTTTATTATTTTTTGGGAGGTTCCTATATCTTCATCCAACACATAGGGTAAAAATTGATATCTCAAGAGATAAATCATACTAGAATGAGGAGTGAACCCAGTTCAGTATAGAAAATTATCCACTATGATTGTCTTGGGAGTGAATGATAACTACTAAAATAGTTTTTTGGAGTGAACCCATTTCACTATGATATTCTCATAGAATATCCCTTAGTAATAAATAAATTATTTTCAATACTTATATGTATGCCACAATTCCATATATTGTGCCAATGTTATGCTCTCATGGATCATATTGATTGATTAATTTTGATACAAGTCTTATCAAGTACCAAGAATTATTTCATTACTCAAGATTGTGATCTATGATATGCATACTATAATTTTTAAATGTTTAGTTCACATTCCTATGTCCTTATAAAAATGATATGATTTTTTAATCATAAATATCTCCCTTGCATACCCTTACTGAGAATGTGATCTCACCCTTTTTCTTGTGATTCCTTTCCCCATGTTTTTTCAGAAATGTATTATGTCTGATATGTCTAATAAGGGTTCTGTTTATGAAGAAATAATTTGGAGACCATGTTGTTATTCTATAAACTACTTTTTTCATTTATAATATTTCAAAGACACTAGACCAAAATGATTCTGGCATGAAATGAAATTTTATGTAATGAATATTCTTCTATTAAAAATATAATATATATGTATTAAAATCATGGGTTTCTATATAAGATTCTTCTTACCGCACTTATCACATGAGGTTAATTTAGACCTCCTACCTTCATATTTATTCAACGGATGTTTTCCCTTTTCCTACCTCATTGATCGCTTATATTATTGGTTATTGTAAATGAAAATAAACTATATCTTTACCATATTATTACCCCTATAACATTTTCCTAGATTAAAAATTCATAGGAGTAAAATAATATTTATAAAATTATCATCAATACTAATTAAAATACATCAATTGTAGTAACACCAGACAGACAAAAATTTGCAGTTTACCTGTAAAATATAGTAAAATATTTTTCATAGGTGACAGTCGGGTCCTACTCCTTTTTCTTTAGTTCCTAAAATTTCATTTCCATAATATGTTGAAAAACTATAGGAAAGTACATCTCAAGTAAATAGTCATTTAATATCATTAAATATATGACTAAAATCCCATATTTTTTTTATCCTTAACCAATTACCACCACTGATCAACTTCTCCAATAAAATGTTAAATGGAAATAATTAACATTTTAGGTTTAGAATAACCCAAAACATTAAATGTATTTTCTAGATAATTGATCAATACTTTGACTACAACTGGATATAAGGATTCAAAATATGCTGGAGGGTATTGTTCCATGAAATTATCAACTATAGACATGTTCCTCTATTGAGATTATGGTTACTCTATGATATTGGTAGCACCATTAATAAAATGTGGGAATTTATTTAACATAGTTATAAACTAAAATATTCTAATTATAACCACTCTAGGTTTCTAATTTATAAGGGTATTATACTCCTAATGTCTTTCCACTTCTTTCACCATGTTACCTCTCTAGAAAACAATTATAAAATAGTCACCGATTTGATGCAGAATCATAGAAAACCTCAATGATTTATGATGATAATATAATCCACATATTATCAACACTAAAATGTATTTTCATAATAAAATCCTGAACTATTACATTATATAGTCCTTTATCTGATACTATTTATAACAATTAGTACTTTAATCAACCCATAATTATGATTTTAATTCCCATGATTGAATTTTATTACATTTACATGATCGTCTAGGTTTAAAGTTTTAGAGGATTGAAAAAAATTATTATAGATAAAAAACATATAAAAACGTGGACACCTCCACTCAATGTCCTTTTTTCACAAAACCTAGATTCTTAAAATTTAAAATATTATTTCATTCAAAATTTATTTGCATATTTTTAGAAAAATCCCAAGGTGGAAATATAGATATTTCAATAATAACTACTCATCCTTAATCCCTATTTTTTTTTGAAAACATGGGATGAGAATATATAATATTATTAATGGATATAAAGATAAATAATCCTATTAGCCTATTTTGAAAATCATTAAATCCCATATAATGTTATCCATTAATATCATTAAGCTAAAAACAATCATATACTTAATCAAAATATCAACATCACTACAACACCCTATCGTAGATGACACTAAACCCATGATAAATTTCGGATCTCTATAATACATCAATCATGAAACTCTACACACTATAGGCTACTGACTAATATCAAGGTACAAAGGTGTGTCTGTGGAGAGTTTATGCCACCATATCAGAGGAAGCATTTTAGAGACAACTAGATATCAACCATTGAGTAAATAAATAGTGTGGAAGAATTAAATAAACCAAAATAGAACATGTTTTAGTGATAAATGAATTTCTATAAATTCCCAAATATCCAAGTAATAAATACAATACTGGTCACCCACGGGGTCAACCATACATGAAAGAGTATTTAAAATAAGCTAAAATAAATGTATAAGGTTATATTACAATATCAGAACCAGACCACATACCCAGTTTCTAGACACTATCGAGCTACTCCAGACCAATTAAAATAAATGACATGAGTGGATTTTTTCTATCGTGAAACCATAGTCCTTAGCCCTATGCACTATACTTCTATGCTCATCATGAAAATAAGGAATAATGTTTACACCCACCGCGAGGGTCACGTATAGGGGTGAGGAATAAGATTAGAAGGCCACCCCAATGACGAATCTAAAAAATGTTCTTCATAATTTCTTCTTCATGAAATATCCTTAGCCTATATGAGAGACAACTGAAAAGATAAATAAAACAATAACATGAAACCACAGTTGAACCCTGGGTCCGTAATACTAGTCAAATGGGTAATGTACAATCATGTATACACATATTTATATGTCTATATATATTCCTAGATATATATATATATATATATATTTATATGCATGAGTAAGGTGAAGGGATAACATAACTCAATAGTAGTCAATCCTTGGGGTACATAATCTTAATATCTAAGACTTCATGTTGAAATGGAATTATTATGGATGTAATACTTTGGAAGTCATGTATAATTACTTCAATATCTATGTATGTAATCCCAATTAAAATTAAATTCTTTGGTTAGTGTCCAAAATGTCTCTGAGAAAGCTATATCACCGTAGGGGGATACTTTTCATAACCCTGGGTTAACCTGTACTCACCTCCAACTAGTATAATGATGGATTTTGTATACAGAATAAAAAATATTTTAAATATTGAACTGATATGGACATCATACCACTCATTAAATGTAAATATAGTCCAATGTATAATCCCTAGGTCTCATTACCTTGGTGGTTATGACATTACGACTCAGAAAAACCCTAAGGGTCTGACCCTTAAGCGATCAGTAAGGAGAGATCACAGGTGAAACATCATGCCCACCCCTCGAGGTCTCTGATTTGGGAGAGCATAATCATCCCAATCAATCAGGAGTTTGTAATCATCCATGAGTATCCAGTGATGTGGAACACCATTTCCAACAACATGGTAAATTAATTGGCTATTTTGATCATAATGATACCCATCACTGATGAGAGAGTAATCTTCCATGGTTATCATCTGAAGTGATGCCATTCCCATATTGAGGAGAGAATTATCAACGTAGTCACGTATCAATTAGATTATAGTGTGATCATCCTCACACATATAAAAAATCAATGATAGTTTAATCATAATCATAACATATAAATTACAGGAGAGTATGATTATCCTCACACATACAATAAATTTTGGATAGAATAATCATCCTCAGCTGCATCAATACCGACATGAAAAATATCCATACATATATGACCCAAAAGTAAAATATCTGGGAACATGTATGGGAATCCAAATAAAATAAAAACTAAAACAAGGCCAAAATATGGATCCTAGGAAATAAATCCGAGCATCCAAACATATGAACAAGACATATCTTGAGAAATACATTCAAGCATACCAAGTATTAAGAAAGATACATCATGGAATTATCATCAACTACCAACTAGGAATAACCTCTGGTAATCATCACTAGATCAGTAGTAAACATGTGAATGTATAAATAAAAAATAAAGGGTGTTCAAATGCCTAAAAATTACCACTAACTTTACAACCTCTGAAGATTACAAGTTCTGAATGAGTTCTATGGTGACAACTGATTCCATCTCTAACCCAAACCGACAGAATATCTCAACTTCAATACAACATTAGGATCACACTAGGATCCTCATGTCCAAACATAAGAGATCCATCCAACCAAGTATTCTTAGTAATGAAGGTAAAACTAGAAATCCCCTAAAGATAAGAAAATAGAGGCATCCTACCTAGGGTCCTAAGAATTGTATGTAGGATGGGGCTTCCAATAAGGGACCCTCAAAAGAAGTACAAGAAGCATAAGAATATTACATGGTATCCATTGAACAATATAAATGTAGAGGATTCATACAAGGGATTCCCTAGGTTGGCATGAGAGGGAAATAATCCCACCTGGGATCCTGGAAAATAGTGGAAATTTTGATGAATCCTGCAAAATATCCTCTTGGTTGAAACGTAAGTAGGGGAATACAAGAAGGGATTCTTGGTAAAAAATATATTCTCATGACCTCCTAGGCATGAAGGGAATATCTCACAGGGGATACATCCTCAATAGAAAATTTGTAAATCATTGGTAAATAGAGATAGTTCATGGATCATCTTGGATCAATTTTTCTCTATTAGGATACAACTGGATACAATTATTTGGGGAAGAATCTCTCTATTTTTTGGAAAAGCCTAAAACTCATCCTATGAGTCCTCAAAGCTCTTCAAGGGTTTCACTGTCATGATCTATGCATAAAGATAATCAAGATGGATGACTCATGTGTCCAGGTATGAATCCTAGGCATAAATGTATTTAAAACCCTAAAAGGTTAACCAAGGGCAGCACATGACATGTATACCTATAATACGACATTTGTCCCCAAATCCCCATGTGGGAAAGTAACTCAGCTGAACATGGAATGTAAAATCTCATTTAAAAAACAATATTATGTTGTAAAGGACATGTATCAAACATGGGGTACATAACCTTGTACCTCACACAGTTTTTTCATGTACTTCCTGGCCTTATAACTCTACAAGGCATGCAATGCACACTAGGTCTGTCCAAGTACTCTACACGACCATGTGTCCCTACCCTGGCTGTCTATCTGGGTACTTGGATGCATGGAGGAGTCCTAGTACAAAACATGTATAACCCTTATATATAATTTACCCTTAAATACCATATTCCCTAAATAAAAAGAATACATGGTGTGTGTTCTTGAACTACACACCCTGTGATCTGGAATTCCAAAAATGAAACCCCTTATATCAATAGAAACACAGGTTTTCCCACAAAATCAACAAATCAACCCGCAATGGGTACTAAGTAATCATAATTAGGTTTTAAAACTAGAAAACAAAAAATATGAGGGGATATATAGAAAAAGTTTGAAAAATTACTACAGTTGGGTGGAATCTGTTGAAGCTTCTCCCATTTCCACATTCTATATCTATCACACAACAATCAAGTTCCTTCTGAGTTCCTTGGTGGTATCTCCCTTCTTAACGATCTATCTTTCTCTACCACTTTCCATTTAATATCTAATTCAGATGAAGGATAATACCCTAGAACATTATTGAGATTCCAAAGTATAAAGAAAATAAAGATGAAAAAAAAATGAAGGAATGAAATGAAAAATGAAAAAGGGCCCGACCCGGCCTTTGTGCTCGACACAGGTTTATGCCCCAACAAGGAAAAACTCCCAATTATAGACTCAACGAAGGATAAATAATCTCTATTAGAAAAGATATTAAAAAAGATATGGTAGAATTAATCTTTGTAAATAAATTAATATTTAATTAATTAAATATTATATATAAATTATTCCATTAAAATTCCATTAGCTCATAATTCCACCAATCTCCTTTAATGTTGTAAAAACCATATTCCAGGATCAACAGAGTGGTCAAAAATATTATCTGAGATCATATTATAGGTTAAAATAAGCATTTTACCCATTACAAGCATCTAAAAGAAAAAAATTATTAAAATACCTAAAATTTCTAGTCTTTAAAAAAATGATTCTTTAAATTCTCCCTACTATAAACCATCTAATCCTTGAGAAGATATGGTGGTAAAAAATGGCCATTCTCTCCCTGGGTATCTACAAAACCAAGTCATCTTACTATCCAATGACTATTCTAATAGTATCATCAACTTTCCCATCAAGGAATACATTTACCTATGACCAATCTGGTACTCCCCACCATTTGGATACCCCTATCGTCATCTATAAACCCAAAAATAAGCTCAAAGACTAATGAAAAATGATGAATTCAACTAAAAATGTGGGTCACCACCTCCAAATGGATAATGTTGTACTCCCTACCATATATATAACCACATAATTCTCCATGAGTGTAACCTAAATAGGTTACTTTATCAATCTAGAAAAAAAATTCAAAAATAAAAGAAGATCGGTGTAGAGATGACCCTTACTCAACATAATTAAAATGATTAAAAGATAGATCATGATAATATCTAATTGAAAGTACAATAAGATATTATTTAAAGTCATTTACTGCTCTCTCCGAGACACACTTGAATCTAAACATTATATGATTTTATTTAACCATCCCATGACACTAAATAACATTAAAATTAGTGTCTAGCTCTATCCATGATCAACTGTCCCCCGATACCTAATTCATTACTGATGAATCATCTACCAAAGATTTAAATTCAAGAAAACTATTTGAATACCTTCCCCTAGGAAGATAAAAACATCAATCCTCATCCCACATTCAGGCACTCATCGATTTATGATTTAAATTGTACTAGACGTGACCAATACTTAACATTATCACCCAACTCATGAGTCCATGAGTAGTTCATCACAGGCTCAGCTGACATTCCTGTACGAAACACCATTCCAAAATATCCATAATATGACATGGAAATCCTCTTCAAAATAGAGAAAATCAATTTTTCCATGATTTATTCCTGACCGCCCATCACCTAGCAACATTCCAGTCCTGAAAATCTGCCCAGACTCTGACTACATTTGAAACATTAGAAAGACCGGTTAATAGGTCCAATTTCCTGAATAGTTCTTCCCATTAAATCCAAACATGATACCAGAGAACCATAGGTGCTTTGTAAAAATCAAAAGACTTCAACATGCGTATATTACAAAACCCATGCACTAAGCATGCATCAGTATCAAACTAACATGCCACCAATCTCACTTCCTAAAATTGAATCCACATACTCTGGCCAACCTCACTCGAACATTTCCCTTGATCAAAATTAAATTCCAACCAATAGGTGTCTGAGTCAAAATTTAGGGACTCCCACCTTGACCTACTATTCAAGTCAAAAAACTGTGTCAAACGGTCCAACCACCAAGCCAAAAGGTCAAACCTCTCTAGGGAAGCTAATGAAAAAATTACCTAGGGGGGTCAATACTATAAACATCATCTTACGAGGGCCCTGATCCTCCCTATGAATCAACATAAGAGATTTCCCCTTGAGAATCAAGATACCACCGTAGAAGAGATACATACCTGACAATTACCAGACATCTATATAATATAATACCCCCCAAGTTCCAGTTCACTAGAAACATCATGGTACTTATTGTCATCATACTCAATGATTTAATTGGATTACCAAAAAATATAGTTTGGTTAAGTATAATTTCATTCCAATCTATACAAGAAAACACTATATAGTGTGACTCATTAAATAACAAAACCTAATAAATTAAAACCCTATAATAGATATAGAATTTGTGAATCATGTGTCCTATCGACCTAAAAAGGTCACTGCAACAACCGTGCATGAGGACTGAGTCATAAAACTCACTGTAAAAAACCTCAACATAGGTCCACATAGATAAACATTTGAATGAAAAATATATAAAAGTATTTTTAATTGAGTATAATTCAACCAAACCGCTTCAATGAAAAAAATCAATTAGGTTTTTGGTGACACTTTAAACAATTGAACTACTATCATAATTAATAATCCCACACAAGTAGATCTATAACTTGTGAATCCTATGTGCCAAATATAATGCATTAGACACCTATTTCAATTGATTTCCATGAGTAAAAATCAATTACTAAACAATTTCCAATGGGCCATGATCTAGAAATCTATCAATAAATCCAAACATCCACACAAAATGTTTATAGATAAACGAGAAAATCATATAAAACTGTATCATTAGAGACCAAGAACAACAATATCATAACCTTGTAAACTAGGAATTCTTATTGAAATAGGATTTTTTGACATACCAGTCCGATATCCATCACAGGTTCTGACACATTCCTAAATAAAGGACCCAAAACTTATAATAAACTAAAAATTCTACTAGTGGATTAAAGGATATCTAATTCGATATTAAAGATAAAGTATTAATGATCCTGGTAATTATTTTTAAGAATTTAGAAAAAATAATAGAGATCAGACTAAAAATATTAGGAAATATTTTAAAGGTAGAGTGTAGAAATTTCAAGATCAGAAGAATAATTTTTACTTGATGTGTCTTTATCTTGAAGTAAAATTGAAAAATATGGAATTGAAATAAGTTAAGCCTCCCAAATAAGATTAGAAAATAGTTTTCCCACACAAAATTCTATATGATATTCTTTGTATAAAATAACACTATCATATGGAAAGAAGATCTTGAAATCAAACATAAATAAATTAACTATAATTTCACTAAAAATAGTTACCCATGTATAAGAAAATATTTAATTACTAATGTTTTTCCAATCATTGGTATATTTTTTAAATCAATTTATGTCTGATCATGGGTGAATATAATGTTATAAAACCCTCCATTTCATCCTGTTTGGATGTGAGAAGGAGGAGGTGAATTATATCTATCATGAAATATCAAAAGAATCACTATTTTCTCCAAATATAGTTAGGTTAATATTTTTCCAAACTATATATAGTGAAAAAATAACAAGGGTTTTCAACCAATACTAGTGTTGTGATAATGATATCCAATGTTTTTAAAATAATATCACATCATGAAGTAGTTTTGGTATAAATCCAATGTTGAAACTAGTTCTAAATTTGGATATATAGTCATGCTGTGAGTAGATTGATATTTCACAATGCATGATGAATATAGTATCACCTTAGATATTCATACTGTGAGTTTTTTGTAACATGTCATCAAGTAAAAGTGGAGAGATTAAGTTATTTCAACTACTGTTGAAGGAGAGAATTAAATTAATCCTAGATATCACATGAATTTTAAAAACCCCAATTTTATAAATATATTATATAAATTTTGAAATTATGTTTAATGATTGATGTTTACAGAGAATTGAAGTGAAAGTAAAATCCATATGTTATTCATAGAATATAAAAAAAGAAAGGGGATAATAAGAAAATGTGGATGATTATAGAAAATATGATACATTATTCTTATGTGTGAAATACGAATAAGAATAAAAAACTAAGAAGATTTTTTTGAGACCAATTCTATGATATCCAAATATTACATAAGCATATGTAGAAGATAAGAATAGGGATGATGAAGTATTCTAACTGGGTACCTATTATCATTGAAATTAGAGTTTGATTGGATATTTTGATACTGATGTTAATTAAATTATATAAGGTAGTCATTTTGCTATCAAATAATCTCATTAAGGAAGAAGAACTATTCATTTGATATAGTGATATTTTAGAGAAAAATGGTGATAATTTTGGGTGTTTTTTTAAGGACACTTTGTATACAAGAAGAATCTAGTATAAATAAGATTTTAATGAGATAGTAAGTAACTAGAAGAATGTAACTCAATTTTCGGTCTGGTAAATATTTTCTGGAGATAGATTTCATTTTATTCACTTTTTTCAAATAGTGGATATCTTTTCCTTTGACTCAACTTGTACATTACAAGAATTATACACCCACTTTAGGGTCAAACCTTGTAAAAATTTAGTGTGCTAGTCTCTTCATTTATTTATTTATTTTTATGTGTTAATTGGGTGTTGGGTAACCATAACCATATCCATGTATATCATAACTGAAAATAGATGTTTGAATATTGAGTGTAATAATTAATAGTTAATTTTTATTTAATTAAAAATAATTAAAATAGATTTGTAAAAGATTGTAGTTTGGAAGGTAAATAAAAAAAGATTTTGAGGTATATCATGGGTGGTGATGTACATATATAGAACGATGTGATATACCAAGATCACGGGATTTTATATAGCTATATCATAAGTGCTAATAAGTTAATATGAAAAAGTTATTTGAAAATAATTTTATATAAGAACATATTCTATAAATATATCACATCCTTTGACATAGCTATTAGAAAATAGTTGTATCATCCCAAATCCATGATAAAAAGAAATTGTGGCACATGATCTATGTCACAAAAGTTAAAAAGGGATATAACAAGGTAGAATATAGGAAAAAATAAAATTTTTATGATAAATGATAAGAACAAATAGTACAATATAAAATATGATTCATAAAGAGAAATGTGGGTATACCATTATGGTTTCCCCTATTTCTTCCATTTTTTATCTTTAATCTTGATTCTATACTAGTATTCGTTTTAGTTTTCCCCCTTTATCTTTTAAATAATCTCATACCATGATAATTCTTAGACTATATCTATCATATTCTAACCCAGCCACATCATGGTATAGTAGACTATATTTATCGATGGAATAATCAATAGTGTGATTTTTAGATCCCTTGTGGAGGATTATCGATAATATCATATTATTAATGGAATTAGTAACTTTTATGTTTGTATTAACCTAACACTTAAGTGGTTATGGTGTACTCTCCTAGCATTAAAGGTGGTTTGGAGTCTTCGAATTTGGTAGTGTATGGATCTGGGCATGGTTTTTAAGCTATATTAAAGAGTGAAATCTAATGAAAATAGTGTAATTGAATATCTAATAGTGTATTCAAATATAGATAGGTTAGGGATTAATACCTTTGGTTATCATTATTATATAATATTCTTTATCATAAACTTATTTTTTTATGAAGATTAGTCCCAAAATCATTCTTACAGCGTTTCACACAATTTCAATGATGCTATTTCTTTTTGTGAGTTGGAATCGGTGCAGGTCCTTGTTTGAAGTTCTCTCTTTGCTAGAGGTAATGATTTATTCTTCTCCAATATTGATAGATTAATTATTTAATTGTATTTGGGTTTTAATTATATTTTCATTCTAGTTTTTCATCTATGTCTATCCCCTTTTTTCATGTTTCAATATTTTTTCATGTTTGGGAAATAAACATGGACTGTTGATTGGTGTTTACGGTTTTCTCTCTTGAGGATGTTTGAGTTCATATTTAACACATAGAAATGGTTTTTTGAAAAATAAAAAATGGTATTTGAGTTAGATTATATGGTAATTTATTTAAGTATTTTGGGAAGAATATTTCATTGTACGTGACAATATCATTATACATTTCATAGATATCAATAGGTTTTATCACATGTTAAATTAGATATAAGCATATGGATTTATGAAATGACATATACTTAGCATGACCCATTCCTAGATAAAAAATTATAAAAATAGTGATACCATAAAACCATCTTCAATACTATAGGGGTTGATGATTAGAATTAATAATTTTCAACACTATGGAGAACACGTGGAATTTTTGAAGGTATATTTTATTTGCTGTAAGACATGGGAGATAATCATTATAAGCTATTAATAAAGTTTTTAGGTGTATTTGGGTGATCCAAAAAGTACTCCGAATATTTAAATACGTTATAAGATTATTTTTAACGGTTATGGAATTTTTATTTAGAGTTGACATATGGAAAAATATTTTATATGTAAAGGTAAAATTGAAACTATAAATAATTCCTATGGGTTGCCCATATTGTGAGGAATATAATCTAAAAAATGTTTAAATTTCACTTTTATATGTAAAAGTACTCAGGTTGATACTTAGGTTTCACTCCAAGGGTATTATTTATTTGTAAGGGTTCCCTTATGTTGAATAAGTAGAATTAGAAAAGTATCTAAACCATAGTGATATGAAAAGGTCAGTCACTAAATATATAAAGGTTAAAAATACACATTGTATAATTAAAAAAGTGAATAAATGGGAATTAAATTAATAAAAGTAAAATGATGAAAAATTATATGTAAAATTAAATCCAAACATACACTTTGTGCGTAACAGTTTCAAATTAGTTTGATGAAAATTATTCGATAAAATATATTCATATCATAATAAATTGTGTACAAAATAGTAAAACTGGACTTTATTATAGGAATAAATGGTTAATAATTTTATAGAAAATATTAACACAAATTATTTAATCAATATATAAGATTCCTCTAGATGATATGTAACGGTCACTAGTTAATAAAATGTGATATTTCTAGTGACACTGTGTGCGATAATGCTAATATATTATTCTAGTGAAAAAATATATTACACTAGTTATTAATTTATAATTCAAGTTGGTATTAGTGTAAAATTAAATTTTAATAGATTTATAAGTTCAATATTTAATTTTTTTTATTTTCATGTGTGAATATTTAAAAAGAATTAGTGGTGATCAAGACTTGGAAGATTTATGGGGAGATTTTTTAACTACAATTAAATGAGAAATATGAAGACAATACCATTCCTAATATTGATATAGTTTTCTATATTAAAATTGGGAAAATATATTCACATGAATCTATGAATATAATATAGAAAAATAAGTGACAGTTTGAGGTGAATATTGAAAAATTTGATACTATATTTCATTGATTGACTAAGATTAAATAATTCCATTTTTCATATATATTTAGGAAAACAAAACTAGATTCTGATATTCTGGAGGCCTTTTATTGAGGTGGAAGAAGAAGATGTGTGTATGATTGATCTCATTCATTTTTTGGTGTTCTGAATGATTATGAATAAGGATGACATGAATTTAGTGTGATTAATTATACTCTAGTTTTTGAAGACATTTTATTTAGAAGGATGATCTTACATTGTTATGAGAAGAAATATTGAGGCTTATTCAGGGTATTGTTCATAAATAAAAGTAAAAATAGAATATTTAAAGATTATATGAATCCAATATAATCTTATACAAACTAATAATATTTCTATATAACATTTAGGCCAAATATAAAACCATCCCAAAGGGTTTAGGATGATACATTCATTCCTCTTATAAGTGATTAGTATAGAATGATACATTCTTAGGACTTTTTAATCACTGTAGTTACTTAGTGAAAAATCCATGAATTGGAATAATATTTAACACAATATGGTATATTCCCCCATATTAGGCAGGAAAATTTTAAAATTCACGTGTTACTTGTATTTCATTCATTTTAGTTTCATATGAGTGGGAGTGATATTTAAAGGGAGTGTATGAAAATTCTAACTAGACATAGAGGTTGATTTTAAAAATGAAAATTTAAAAATATTATCATTGATTCTTACCCCCTTTTTTCATGATACATCACCATGTACCCACATAGTTGATGTAGTACAAGATCTAACTAGGTTTCCTATAAAATATCCAATCATTATTGAAGAATAGATAGAGAATCTGAATTCACTGATCAATAATATTGTTTCTATATTTGATGGAAATTATTTTCTTTGATTGAAGAATTTGATATGTCTTTATAGTCACCCAGAAGGCCTAATTTTTTTTGATGTTATTATATTTTATTTTACTCCACTAGATATGGGTCATCCCATTTCATGTGCCAATGAAAGAAATTTGGAAGTTTATTGAAAGGAGAAAAAAGCAATTTTTTATGTTTGGCTCTGATAAAGTGTAGAACAAGGTGATGAGACATTCAACTTCCAAATAGATTTGGGATAATTTTAAAAATACTATTAATGAGATGTCCAAAGTTAAAGAATTAAAATTTATGATATGGAAAGAAATATTTTAAGATATTATAATGATTAATTTTGAGAATATTTATGAATACTTCTTGTGGATGAATGAAATTATTTGTAATATTATAGGTTTTAAAGAAAATATTGAAGACACTACCATTTTCAAGAAATGAATGATACATTTTACTAGAACATTTATTATAAAAGGTTTTTATAGGAATAAAATGAATAATTATAAATGGATGAGTTACATAACACACTTCTTAATGACGAGATAAGGAAAAATAATGTGTTTACAAAGATGAACAATGAGGATATAGATTAATAAGCTAAGAAAAATCCTAAAATAAGGGTGGATAAGGATGATAAATCTACAGAATATGAGGATTATGAAAAATGGAAGAAGTTTATAAGATGATTATGAATATTTTTTCAAATAACATCAAAAAATGAAATGATTATTACAAAGGAAGACCTCAAAAAAATATTAAGTGTGTTGGAATTAGTAATTTTAAACTTATTTTCCAAAGAAGAAATGTTTAGAGTAAAATAATGAAAATAATGGTTAAAGGACACAAAGAAACCAATGGAAGATGAGTTCTAAGGAAACTAAGAAAATATTTGAGAGCAAAGAAAATTTTAGAAGGAGAAAAGGAAGGATTATGCTGAGAAAATAATATTAATAATACTCCTTTTAAAGTATTCAATCCAAAGAATAATTTCCTAAATTTTTTTCAAACATTATGGATCATGTTGATAATAATGAAGAATCATAATTTAGTGATGAATATGGTAAAGAAACCAATTTTGTGTAAATTTATAAAGTAAATATTGAAAATTCTATTTTCTAATAAATTCCAAAAAATCTGGAAATAAAATATCTAAATAATTTTGTTGAGAATTTAATGTAAGATAAAGACGAATTGTATAATATTGAGATTGACTGTATTAATGAGATCAATCTTATAAAAGTAAAAGTTGATGAACAATAAAAAATTTTCTAGGTTAAAAACAGATTATTTGTAAATAAATAAAAATTTAAAAATTCAAAATCAATTTTTCATAACCATGGAAAAAATCCTTGAAAAATGATATATGACCAAAAAATGAAGTGTAAGTAATGAAACATTTACCCCAAACTTTTTATAATTATTGTGAAAAATATCTATTAAAATATATATATGTGAATCACAATAATGTTAAATCATTATTTTTTAACAGTGCAATATCAAAATAAAAATCTAGAAATTCTTTGTTTGAGAAAAATTATTACAAGAACACTTATATATCAACAAGATTTTTAGGAATCCCAAGAATTTCATTCTACCTAATGTTAAAGCAAAATTAAACTATTAATGTAACCATAAAATAAGCATAATTTCATAAATATATCCACCGGTTTCATGGAATATTTATTTTTAAAAGAAACTATTTATGTTATGGAGTTTTTGGGAATAATTCCAATATTTATTGGTAAAACATGACATTTACATGGAATCCGATAAGGAAATAATTGAGGGATATTTTTAATGAAAATAACCAAAAAAAATTAGAATAACTAAGATGTGAAAAAAAATCATTCTTGATTACCGACTCATAATATATTTGATTACTTGAATGGGACATGTGGATGATGTCATCAATATGTTCATTTTAATAATTGATCTGTTTCAATACTTAAAAGTTAAAATCCATTGATTGTTTTAAATTATATTGTTCAAAAAATAGATACAACTGAAATGTCACTTCATATTGAGGTGGCTCATAAGAAAATCATGAGAAGCTAGCCATGTATAGTTGATAGTGTTTGTTCATCTAAAATGATAGGGGATAAAAAACATGAATAAAATTGATGATAATTGGGGATGTTAATTTTATTTGGGGAATAAAAGTTCATTAAACATAAGAGCAATTAGTATAACTGAGATTGAAAATCAAAACATGAAATCTAAAGAAGCTTTGATTATTGATAGGGATAAACAAAGCTTATTGAGTGTATGATAAACTTTTATAAAGTGAACATTTTTTATTTTTAGAAGAAACTATTGTCTTATAATAACTATAAAATATAGAATAATTATCAATTAGGATGAATTAAAAAATTGTTACTTATTCTAAATTAGTAATTTGTGTAATTCATATTATCAGAGTAAAAAATGATTTGGCATAAAATACTTGGCCATATTAGTAAAAAATGTTGGCCGTAAATTTCATAATTAAAATTTATTTAGATATCAACCCCAACCAATTATATATTGAGATGTTATTTTTGATACATATTGAAAGTGGAATATGATATAGGGAAAACACAAAATAGTATAAAATCTTTACACTTGGACACTTGAGTTAATACTTTCATATTTATGTGGGATAATGCGACATAAATCTAATAGAGATGATAATTCATCAATTTTATTGAATAATTTAAAATAATTATTGAATTGGTGTTCATGAAGCACAATCCATAGGTTGTGTTGATTTTCAATATTTTGAATATGGTAGTGGAGAATATGTTGGGGCCTATATAAATAAGTCCATAATTGAAAATTTAAGTGAGTTCATAAGAAATTATTTTTTATACTAATTTTTTAAGAATGATATTAAAAAAATATTGTTCTATTTATACTCTTTATATGAATGGTTTTTCAGAAATGATTATTAGAATATGAGTTGAAAATGGAAGAACTGTTCTTGCAGTTTTCAAATGGAAAAAATTCTTCTAGCGAGAAGATATATGTATAATTATGAATATTATTAATATTTTCAAATAGTGTACCATATAAAACATGAATTTCTAGGATTTTTTCTATAAGAATAATCCCAATTTATACTGCTTCAATGTTTTGGGGATTCCATGTTGGATGAAGATTAGAAATTTAAATTAAGTAAAGTTTAATGAGATAGATGAATAGTTTATTTTTTAAGATACTAATCTAATATATGAGTATACGAGCAGAAAAATAATATTCTTCACAAAATAGTAGTTTAATTTCATGAGAATACTATATAATATAAAAATAATTTTAGCGAGGAAAATTGAGAAGTTAATAAAAAACAAGAAGCATAAAACCTGCATATTTTTTAGAAAATCAATGAAGAATATGTTGTAATTGAACTAGATAATATAGTTATCAACTCATATAAGACTAGTGATAAGTTGATCCAAAAACAGTTATCGAGGCTATTGATGTAAAACCCTATTTCAATATAAGTTTGAATCCCCAAACAAGTGGATGTGTCTTTTTAAGAACCGAGTATCAGTTAGATATAATAAAGGTTTGAACCCCTAAAAGATTATTTTTTTGGACTAGGTTTTGGGATTTAATGATGTTTGAGGATAGTGTGAGGGTCAAAGGATAGGTCAGGTGGTAGGGGATGTGGGCTACAACCACTAGCCAGGTTGGTAGCCTAGCTAGAAGGTTTGATTGTACTAATGAAAAGTTTTTGGAGTTTCACTGGCTAGCCTATAAATAATGTCAGTGGTTAAAACCACATTCTCATTCCATTGAACATTAAAAGGCCACCACTGGCTCACTGGAAGGACATTAATGGGAAATAATTAAAATTTCTCTCTTTAGGGTTTTTAAGGTGAATCCATATTTATCCCTTGTTCTTGGCTCAATTAGACAAGAGATCTCCCCTCACCCCTTATCCAGATTTCCCCCCATGGGGGATGGTGTTTGGATCTGATTCTTCGAATATTTTAGCAGGATTCTCCCCTAGGTTAACTTTCTTATTATGATCATCCTCATCTCCAAATAATTATTAGTTTCACTAGTTAGGGTTTTGAGAGAAGATTCCACCAGAGGATCGTGGAATCAGCCTAAGATGACGGGGATGTCCTGACATAACCCCATGAGGCTATCTTGGCTAGTGGTAAGATAGGAATGAAACCAAGTGGGCACCTTTAATAGGTCGTGGGATGGATACTTGCATTTATTAGGCATTACACACAAATGGGCAGCCTTATAATAAAGTAATTGTCCACATATAGACATCTCCACACACCAATATAATGGAAAAAATTAAATAAATCACTCTGTAGATAATTTTGTACCATCTATAAAATTTTAGAGTAGTAAAAGACATGAAACAAAAGTAAAATTGACTCATCCACAAGAAGAAATGGATATTGAAGACACCCCAAAGATGCATACTGTGGTGAAATAGGGAGAATCCTCCCCAATCAAGCACCCTATCGAGTCGCAGTCAGAACAATGCACTACTCAGGTGAAACCTCAACACCCTATTACTGATGATGATCATTAGGATAACTATTAGAATCAAGATATTTCTAAGAAGTGTGTGTGGCCTGCTAAAATACACAGGAGGCGACATGGAAGGGATGAAATGAAAACAAGGAATGAATCTACCTCGGATGTATCAGACTCATACACAGACATTGAAACTCTTCTGCAGTAACAATGAGATTTGGAGGCTCCCCACTATAGAGTTTGGGGACATATTTGTTGACAAAGAATGGATTGGGGTCCTTTTAGGACAAAGGAAAAAAGGATCATTTAAAAGATAAGAAAAATGATTGGGACCTCATGATGGATGTATTGATCTACTATTTGAACTACCATTTCTATTTTTGAAGTTCAATGCACTTTTTTATGATTCAATTAAAATATTATTGCCCCCACCTTAAAAAAATAATAGATCCAAATATAATCCCACATAAATTGTTAATGAAACCAACTTACAGACAACACAGGGGTATCTTCCCAAAAGAACTCATGGGTCCATCTGAACTACATCTATAATAACTAACTCCAACTAATCTTCACATGCTCCTAGTCCACCAAAGACTCCAGTTAAAATCATGAATTCTATAAATGTAATGACATATATGGGTATATCTCATCTATGAGTGAGTATATACATACCCAGTAGGATGCCATAAAATCACCAAACACAAAAAAATAAGAGGGTGGTTTTCTTATCATCATAAAGGTATGTAAATCAGGATAAGACACAAAATAATGAGAAAAAATAACTAAAACATTCTCCAGAGGGAAACTATATCTCAAGTTGAGGTCACAACCTCACTTAAAGCTAATTATTTTACTAACATTCGAATGTTATCACTTATCTTAGAGAACTCACTCCCCAATCCTTTCGATTCCTGATGGCCTGCATTCAATAGTTCTCACTCATTGGGTCTGGTTACACTAATAGAATTCATCTAAGAGAACTTTATTTCTAGTAATAACCATGAAGAAGCACCATGTAAACTACAATGGATCATAAAAGATAAAAAATATATCAAAATACACCTTATTATAAGTCAACAAATGTCGATACACTAATAGGGGATCATACCCAAGACATGTGGGGTATATCAGACCCTAATTATAATAACCTTCTAATTAGGGGATCATATTATCATATATATTGGGCATAATGATTTCTAAATCCCCACCAAGTTAAGTATATAATGATATAGGATCACACATTGGGCCTTACAGAGGGATTCCATAAATCTATCCGATGTTAATTCTATAGAAGGGTTTAAATCCAATTCCCAAGTCATGATTCTTCACAACACCCTCATTGAGATGGACTAAGGTAATGAAGCCGCACTAAGACAATCCTATGAAATAAACCCTACCTCACACCAAAGATGAATTGAGAAGAATAAGGGATCTATCCAACCATTTAAGGAGTAGAAGACATGTACCATTGGGGTATATGGTGTGTTTCACTATGCTTGACATCGTTTAGGTATCACACTCACATGACATGTATTTCCCCAAATACACAAAATGTTATTTAAGATAACTGGTGTGTAGATATTGGTCTAGGACATGGAATAACATAAGGACTAGCATGTTAACTATATCCCTTACCTTAGTAATCAGGGCATACCTATGTACACTGGTCATGACCAAGTACTCTCTTATCTCTACAGTGTGTGCCCAATCACACATTGTGTGTGGGGGTTATGTGGCATCTTGGGTGTGTAGTAATAGTATATGCTAATCCATTCTCCTAGGGTAATATTGAATATAATCTTACACACAAGTTATGCATCAACCTATGTATTTTTTTGGAATTCACTCACTACAGATGCTGATATGGCTAACTTACAGTCACACGGTGTGTGAGTATACCACACAATGTGTGATATTTGACTAAGCACGCAAACATTATACACCGCTTGGGGGGAACTATTTAGAATGTTACCCTATGAAATACAAGTCATGTAGTTCAAAATTTTCTAGATTTATCTTTTCTTCAGCTGACTTTCCTAGGCCTCCACTTCTGCCAATGATTCAACTAGGAATCACTCTATAACACTGGTATCTAAGTTGAATAACCTCTATAGTAGACCCAAATCAGATTCCGGCCATTATTCATTATAAATTCCATCACTCATGCAATACTTATGTTCTGTATATCAAACCCTTGGGTTCACTATAACCTCCACCTCATTTGAGTCCCCTTAATCGCTAGTGGATATATTTTGTCCACCAATAACTTGTCGAAAAGTCTCTAATAGAACAACACTTCTGCAACACCAAATGACTAACCATGGGTCTCTGATCCAATTCGTAAACCTTCAACTATTATCATCTACCCTTGATCTCATAGTAAATCCCAATCCATAAGCCATGATATAGATCCGTTGCGCCAAAGAAATATTGTGCAATAATCACCTACCTTGTATTTGGTGAATTTTTAGACAAATGGAATATCAATGATGATCATGCAAAATCATGTGATGAAATAAACAAAAAATAAATTTAAGGAATGAACCTCATCCATTTTTTAGTTCAACCTCAATTCAATGTCGTTAATGTGATGAATGCAGAGGAATGAATAGGGATGAACAAAGAACACCAATTACTAATTTGAGGAAGACAAATACATCTACCATAAATCAAATTTTACCCATGAATCAATTGTTAGAGGGATTTTTTTTGTGATTGACGTGTAATATAAATTTATGTGATTAAACCAACTAAAAAAATCAATAAATTCATTTTTCATCAGTCTCTAATGAAATATTATTCCATGTTGTTGTCGTTGGTGACATCGACAAACTCCATTGAAAAAAATGAACTCCAGGATACTGATCTCTGATATCGTGATCATCCTCCAATGTGATATCCACCTGAGATAACCAATCAATTTTTCTATCCTCTCATTCACTCTAGGGTTATGCAGATAACACTTGGAAATCCACCATAATAGGGTTTATAAATATATGTATTATTTCATAGAAAATTAATAACAAACACATAAACTAATTATTTTATTTTATTATTTTTGAATTTGACATATTTAAACATACAACATGATGCTGAAAAAGATTATATAACACCTAGGGTAATTCTAATATTATTGATTTAATGGAGGTCTCATATCTCCCTAATGAAAATCCATTTAATATTTATTAGGCTATTTAAAAAAACATCACATGTTTGATATGATATATTTAATATTTTTAATATCGTTGCACTAGGGGTATTTGGGCCATATAATTAGACACCGACTCAATTCCCAGCTTTGAAAATATTGTCTAAAATATTCCAAAATCTTGCACAAAAAAGTGTCATTATAGGGGATTCCATGTGTCTTGGATTAAGGATTCTCAAATCTAAATCTCATACTATCAACCATCATTTAGTTGAATGTATGGGAGGGGTGTGTTTTTTAAGTGTTTTGGGATAAATTATTTATTATTTCTTAAGTTTATGGTCTGTTTTGTCAATGTTTTTGTTTGAGTGAGTGATCAAGGCATGGAATAAGCATTTTTTGGGCCATTAGTTTCTTTTTTGGTGCTATGGGTGTTCCCAATGAGTGGATTTACTATTTTTAACAAGTTTTAAATTTAGTTAGTTATTTGTACACTTATAAATAAATATAATTTTATTATAATTAATTAATTGAGTTTTTTAGTTATGATGTAGAGTATCAAGAGGTATGATATGTGTCTGCTGGTCTTGGGAATGCTTGAGAAATGTGTTGCTGAATTAAGGCTTAAAAATGAAGTGAATCTAGGAAAGGTATGTGGCCCCTGTAAACAACTTATAATCCCACCTTTATTTAAGTGGTTCATTTTATAGTTGTATCATATTTTCCATACCTTGAAATATTTTAAATTAAATGTTCAAATATTGGTTTCTCCATAGTTAAATCCCCCTTTAATATGCCATTTCCAAAAAGTGAGGTGATCCCAAGTGGCAAGCCTTAGTAACAAGTAGAACAACAGTTTTAAAATAAGAAATTTGAAAATAATATATGTTTTTTAATGAAAAATATGATGGTGTTTTTGAAAATAATAACTCCAAAATAAAGTGTTTTTAAAAAAAATTAAATCTAGTTGGTTTTTGAAATTGAAATGTGTTATGGTTTTATTGAAATGCATGTGTTGTTTTGGTAATTTTTTTAGTTGGATAATTTATAATTGATTTTTATGGAAAATGATATAATGGGAAATGGTTAATTTGTGAGTATAGTTAAGCCATGGTGAATGCAGAACCTTTGGGGACACAAGAGATAATAGTTGACATGGGGTGAACATGACCCCTGGGGGATGACACGAATTCTTATTAACACATGGTGAACTTGACCCTTGTGGGACATATGGATTTAGGGATTTGAATATTTTCCTTAGATGTTAGTTTTGAATAGGTTTGGGTATATTATCCTAGTTTAGGAAGGATATGGCTGTCGCAGTCACTGAGACATGTTCAAAGACACCCCAACACTATCCAACCAAGGTTTAGAAGATTTTCAGGGTGAACCAGGCCCAAAAGATATGTATGTGTTTATGTTTTCAATTTTAAAATGTTTAAAATAATGGTAATTGTGTTTGTTTATCTATAGAACATATGAAAATACTAGTCATCAAATGTGTTTTTTGGGACACCTTTAGTGGTTTCATACTGAGTTGTACTCACAACATGCTTGGGATTCCAAGAAACTTGGGTACATAAGCTGATGCTACTTGATTTTAGGCATATGTTTTGGGTCAGAGACGATGATTGGTTTAATTTGGAAGACAAACTAATGGTTTATAGTAGCACTTGTCCATGACTCAGATCCATTTTTGGGTTTTTCTTATTATTAGTATCTTTGGGATTTTTTTTATGATTTCATGGTTTCTATTATAAACTTTTCATTCATTATGGATGCTTTTTTTGTATTATTATGGACACGTCAATTTATAACCGTCATTAACTGATTTATTTGAATTTTTTTTATCTATTTGATATTATTTACATTGTGGTTTTACTATGAAAAAAAGGTATAGTCTCCCCACTATACAATTATAGACCCAAACTACCGGTAAACATCTTATGAAGTATGGGGAGGCATGCTTGATGTCATGTAGAATTCCAGTTTGTTTACTATTCATCGAGTGAGTTAGGACAAGCTGTTAAAAATTAGTACTAGAGGTATCTTTTTGTTTTACCACTTAGGTGTGGTATATAGGAGACTTGGAATATGTTGGGACAAGGTATAAACCATTTACCTTGGACTGGACACCCTATATATAGGGAAATTTCATATTTCTATGGATGGTATTGTTTTTCATGCTGTTCATTTTTACAGTTGATTCAATTTCACCTCATGTGGTGCACTTGATTTTTGAGGTTATTTACTTTTTTGGGTTATCTCTTAGATCAATAATATAATATAGGATTTTTGAATGCATTATATCAAGCATGTAGGGTCCATATGTGTAATTTTTTGTGATTTATTATTTGTATAATGATTTGGATGGGTTATATAATGTTCATGCAAGAATTTATATGGTTATTAGATATAATTTTATAGTGGAATCTTACTTAACCAATCCCCTAATGGGATAAAAGTGTTATATTTTTTATTTTGGTTTTATTATTATGTAGCCTCTTGTAATTAAAACACTAATCACTATACAAAGAGTGTTTTACTCTACAACATGTAATTAAAATCTTATTTAGTATTTCCTTAATTTTGAATTGTTTTGGTTAACGTAAATTCTTAAAACAAAGTGTTTTATGAGAACATGTTTTGAGTTTTATCTCATGTCAGCTAAATAATACTCCATGTACAATTTATAAAGTTTTTCCACATATAAAATATAAATTAAATTTCATTTAACTAATCATAAAATAATTTAAAATTATGGGTTTAAAAAGTCTTAAACTATATTTTCTACCATATGTATACATATGTATGAGTTGGTCCTAATTGTTGTCGACGTGGACTTAGTTTCTCACTATTTTTGACCCTATGTGTGGGTAGTTTGGGATATTTTGAGCTCCAAACTTATGTGGTTTTCCATATGATGTTTAGGCCTTAAAATAGAGATATAATTTTATATTGGTTGATTTGTGTGTGACCCGACCTTGTTAATTGGTGGTTGGAATAGAGAGAGTCTGAGTTTTGATACCTCTAAGATACAAGATGTATCCAACAGTGAGAATTTTTTCTGTACAATTGATTTGGTAGGACTTATAAATTTGTGACCTATTATGTATTGGGGTTTGTTGGTATACTTTTTGGTAATTTTTAATAATGGACTATGTATTCATGGGTTGTTCAAACCAATATTTTGACGATGTAGTGGGAATTTGTAAATTAAAAAGCCACGTGACCTTGAGATGTGGTGAGTTTCATATTGTGTGTTGTGACCCATTTGGGTATGGGTGTATGACATAGAAGGTATATCATTATTAATTTATTGGTATGACTATGTTCAGGAGTCAATGTCTTTTTTCCTTCAAGGTTGACTGATGAGTGGGGCAGGGATTGTTCATGAGTTCCTCTATGTACATAAGGTAGGGCTGCATGTTTCAGATTTTTACATCATAGATCGAGTGATATTAGTTCTATATGGTTTAGGATTCCTGGAGTTTTTTGAGAATGTCAATATAGGTATGGTATACCTAATGTATTATTAGAGGGGAAATAAAGTGCTTCTTATGGGTAAGGGAATCCTTGAAAAGGTGTTTTGTGATAGGCATGTGGAAATTATTGGAGGTCTTTAATAGTGAAGAACATCGATTGTTGGTTATTTGGTAACATATATGGTTTGTATGGGTGGTGATGGTTAAGTTTCTATCCCTATAAACTTCTGGTATTCCTTTTTGAATAAATAGAGAGAATGAGATATGTTTAATTTCTGAAATGATTTAGGAGGGTGAGTAATCATGTGATTACTTATCTTTCAAGTTAAATACCTCTTTAAGGATCAAAAAGGGTTCTATGAATTTAGTGATACTAGAAAAGAGGAAGTTCATGGCCAGTGGCATAATGGTGTATTTTTAGTTTTGGGGAGATGTGACTCACAAATGCTGATTTTGGCCTATGTGTCTAGGTTGCACATGTTTTTAAAACCATTAGCCACTACTAGAAGCTAGAAGGAAAGAACTCATTGGAGACTAACTATTCCATTTGGATTATTATTGGTAGGTATAAGTTCATACACTCATGATTCGTAATGAATAGGCAGTTGTGTGTCTAGGTTGATGATTAGTGGGTGTGTGATAAAGGGCCAACTTGTGTGGTCACACATGGTTCTCTGATGAGAGTTGTCACATTTTGATGGTGGATATAGAAACATTGAGCTATCAATCCTAATGAAATGGTATATTTGGCGATGAACCTCAATAAATGAATTATAGGATGGTTCCACTGATGTGTTAGCATGGATTAAGAGGATTGACACACATGTGACTTCAGTGAGACCCATCTCGGTAGGTCCTCTAGTAGATATAAAGGATTTTACAGGCTATGTGGCATAAAAAATTAATCATTAAAAAGGTATAAACCTCATTTTTGGTCGGATTTTTGGGGGTTTCTATTTAAATCCTAGGTATCTTCCATGATTTGGGTGTGAGAATTGGGTTTCCATTCATAATGGTGTTCATGTGTGAGCGGTCTCGGCCTGTCTAGTCATCATGTTTGGTGATGGATGAAGTAAAGAATATGGGTATCAGAAAAAGGACATGGGGACGTTGATAAAGAATATCCTATGGTGGGTAGTAGGATGTTATCCTTAGTAATGTGACCCTCATGTGAGGGAGATTCAGTGTGCATGATATCAATCAAGGGATGAACATTATCGTGTTTTGGTTTCAGTGGGGAAAATGAAGCTAAATTTAATGTATTCCACTAGGAAATACAAGATTTGACTCAGATATAGTATAATTTGGGGTCCAAGTATTGGTTTCAATCTTGTAATGGTTGAGGTGATCTAAGAGAGAATCAAGTTAGTTGTAATTCCCCAACCCCATAATCCTAGAGTCAGTGCATTACTTTATTACATTGGATTTATTAGAAGGAAAGAAATCCAGAAATAATGATTGTATAGAAGCCTTTGAAATCTAGATTACATACATGATACCCATAATACATATTGAAAACAAAATAAAACATTCTACACAATAAACTGGAATAAATTGAATCCATTAACACTTATTCAATGATTTATTCTTCATAAGCTGGTGGAAGAAACATAATAAGAGTGAGATCTAATGACCAGTAAGGGTAAGTAAAGTAAAATAAATAATGAATAAATAAAAATATATTTACATGTAAAGGAAAATAAATGATTACACATTCCATTAAAATAACAAGATCGGTCAAATTAAATATGTAAAGGTGGGAAACTATTACACATTCCATTTAATCAATTAACAAAAATGAAATGTTTCCGTAGATATATCGATGAAAAATATCATGGATGATTAATAAATGAAATATATATGAAGAAAATTATTAATTATTTTACTTCATTTCTTAGGCACATGAGGAATTATGCTGTCAAGATCCATCCTCTAGACTGTTTAAAACTACAGGTAGAAACCTATTTAATTTGGTCAAATTAATCATCTGATGAAAACATGTCGATACATTGAGGATCTATATAAAGTCTAGGCTACACCTATCATTTCATGTCCAAATAATTCCCCATATAAAAAATAATCTATTTCATCAATATATAATATGCCTTATCAAATATGCATATTGAAAAAAGATACAGATATATCAATAATTCCATCGTTAATCAAATAACCATCAAAGTAAAAAATTGTATGTGAAATGTTATATAGTTTAGTAAATAATAATATCCATCATATAATAATATATATATATTTGAGTAAATTTAAAGTGTAAAATTATTACCAAATGATGTGATGTTGAAAATAACCTTACAACGGTAGAATATACACCAAATAAATGTGAATTGGTGCATAATAAAAAATAAGTCTCAATGGAATGTAATTTGAGAAGAAATTTCCTTAACTTATCCTTAACTTTTGTTGTGTGATATTTATCATCCTATATATTGGTTTAAAATATGTTTCTAACTGATATCATAACTATAAGAATGTTTATAAATCCTTATATTGAGTTCTAATAATATCTCATTACCAGTTTTTTGACAAACATACCTTAATTTCAAGATTTGGAGGGTTAATTGCAAAGTTTTCTTGAGTAAGTTTTAACATGTTTTTTGTTATCATTAATTAGATTATGGTTCTTCATCTACATAATTTAAACCATGACTTAATTTTCTTATATAATTTTTATATATGTAGTTATAATAATCTATAATAATTTTTGATTCGAAATGAAAGGCACCGTTCCTGGAGATGGTAGGCTGTACAGATGCAAGGATGCTATTTTGATTTCATTATTTTTTAAAGAATGAAATATAAAAGAAAAGTATGTATATTATAATTCCAGTATCATATCTATTTTATATATCATACATTGTTTTATTAAAACAATCCTTTACATGTTCCACATATGGAATGAATTAGTCTTATCACTTTGAGGGGCATCACTCCACACTTCCTCAAATGTAATTATCATATTTACACAAGATGGATATTATTAATGAATATTATAAATAAAAAGTATATAAACAAAAAAAATTATAAATATTAAATATATAACATATAAAAATGTTTCCATCATAATTTCCACAATGATATGTGGTAAGGGAAAAATTATCAATCATAGTTTCGTGAGGTAGTAGTTTTCCATACACAGAAACAATAGGTTGACTACCCATTAGATGGAATTGTGTGTGATTTTAACTTGAAAAAATATAATAAAAAATACCTACTAAATTTTTTATAATTGTTTTTATATATAATAATAAAAATAATAATATTTTATGGATTGGAGAATGGAAATAAAACTACAAATCTTAAGGATGTTTGTTACCAATTAATCTGGTAACAACCTTTGGTTTGTAAAAAAATGCTTCCTTGGATGGATTTGGGACAAGTTGGAGGATTATAGGTTAATTTGAGGTATGTTTGGAGACAATTTGGGTAGTTTTCGGATAATCCAAAGTGTCTTGAGAGGTGTCAGTAATGGGTAATGTACTTGCATTTTAATAGTGGAGGGGGTGTGACACTCTTGTAAATACAAAATGGTATTCATTAATGGAAGTATACCTTCACTAAAGTGCTTTAAAAATATAAATATAATGTATTAAAGGGTTATAATGGTCATTAAAAATCATAATCACAAAAAACATGTGCATTTTAATAATTTATTTCCTTAACTTCTAAGATTCCCCAATTTCATCATTTTGGTATCTACTAAAGCGTCTAGTTTTATAATTAAACTAATTCAACCATTAAGACTAAAATAAATTTATATTTATTATAAAATTTTAATCCACATAATAGTTATTATGATATATAATTTATAAAATAAAAATATCACCTGTTTTGAAAATTAATTTTAAAACAGGCGTAGGTGACGCGCTAAAGCACTACTTAATCCTAGACCACGCTAATAAGGTTTTTATAGTATATGCGTAAAACTGTTAATTATAAAAGATACATTAGTCCATTAATATTAAATATTTTATATATATTAAAAATTAAAAATAATTATGAGAAATATTTGGTTTTTTAAATTTTAAATCATTTAATAAAATTTCATTTATTGTTAAATAACAACAATGTCAATTTTGACATTATTTATTTAAATTTAATTTTAAAATATCTAAAAAAATCGTAATTCAATTATATTAAGTTAAAAACTACTTATAGATGATATATTTATCTAAATAAATAAATAAATATAATAATTCAATCAATTTGCTTCACTTTTAATATTTTTCGTTTCATTTATTTTAGTTGGTTTTTAAATAAAAAATAACTACATTGGTATTTCTTAAGCATTTTATGTAACTAAAACATTTATAAAAATTATTTTATGAATTATTATGATAAAAATAATAAATTTATATTTTAAAAGGTTATTTATGACTGAAAATATGATGTTTTTTACATATCTCAATGTTTTATATTTATTAAAGGTAAGAAAAGTTCCTTTTTTATCTTTTTCCTTACCTAACCTTTTATATAGAATACATTCATTTAATAATATCCCAAAACCCATAAAATTAGAAAACATTATGGATATGGATGAATTATTGTAATCCAATGGCTTTTGGAAAAGTTTTTGGGTCATTTTTTACCTTAAGATTAAGGTTTAGTCCCTTATTAAGCTAAATCTTACATTAATCACCATAATTAATTTTAATATTATTCGCTAATATTTTTGCTAAAAAATTAAATTTGATTATATTATATCACAATTTTTTTATTTATTATAATATTTTATATCCATTTTTTAAAATTCAAATCACAAATGTGGGAAATTTAAGAATAACTTTAATCCCACACATGTGGCGAGAAAGCAGGTTTTCAAAAGTAGATACTTTCAAAAGTTCAAAAAGTTTTTTATCTAATTTCAATATAAAAACCATTCCAATGAATTAAATTAGATAAAGATATATATAATATATCTATTTTGACGTTAAAAACTGATTTAAATTATTATTTAATACTAATAATTATTTTAACGAAAATGTTGATTTTAACTAAAGTGTAGTAATTTTCACTATTCATGAAAAAATGAGGTTTCTCAGAGAAATCCAAAAAAGTCACCCTAAGATATTTTCAACATTATTAATTCAAAAATGATGTCTATTTTTTAAAATAAAATTAATTAACGTGTCAAAATTTAGTTTTAAAATATTTGCTCTATAATTAGGTGGTTAAAGTCAAAATTGCGTACAAGCTAATCTTCTGTTTTATATAGCATAATATTAACATGGTGTTTCATATAATGATAGATAGAAAAAAAATTAATTTTATTCTAAAATTAAAATATTGTAACATCTTGGGATGTTACACTCTCCCTATATTATTTAAATTTCATCCTCTCAATTTAAACATGATCTTAGTAATTCAGGGATTGATATTTGAAAACAAACTATTGATGAAAGACCCAAATCATAAAAAGGGTTAAGGTCACATAATATTAATAAGTGATAAATGAAAGTACAATGTTCACATAAGTAGGTTATCTAGTTGGAGAAAATATATGGGAAATGGATACATGGATATGTGAGAAAATATCCAACAATCAAGTTTTGATGGAGAGTTCTAGAGAACATGTTCTAATGATAGTTGTTAACAAAATAACCATAAACCATAGGTGTGAATAAAGGTCATTTATATCATGAAAAATGATGATAATTGGATGAAATTTTTGTTTTAAAACCATTTTTTTCTATAGTTAATTATAGTTTTCACTGTATAATAATTTAAGTACATATTTGTCTCTATAAACATAATATTTTCCTTTTATTACACCTTGAAAAGTTTCTACTTCATATCTTAGAACATGATGCATATTATGGTGATGTAATAAATTGAACTCTAAAATCTCTTCCAATGATCATCTTAAACAATTTTATAAATGGTTATCTTTTCCATCACATTATGATCGAATAACTTTTGAATGAAAATCACTGAATTTCCAAAATTAACTTATCATTATCCTTTAATCAACATGAAGAATCTCTAAATTTTCACATTCTAAACATGTGAAAAACTTCATCATGTATCCTATTTATATATGTTAATAACTCTAATAACCATAAATCCTTATTCAAAACATGAATTCTTCCTTATTCCTTAAAAAACACATGTTTTTGGATATATTCCATTATTCAATAATTTTTGTCAAATTGAGTCTAGAGCACTTGTTGATAAGTCTTTAATCAGTTACAAGGTAGTAAGAATTTATCTAAATCAATCATTTAATATTCATTATCTCAACCTTGGGAACATATTAAGGGTTTTATTTTCCTCAATCACGTGTTTTATGAAAATTTTAACTTTCTACTCAATAACTTCTTTTGGTTCCATTCGTTTTATGATCTCAAATAATTATTGAAAAACTATTGTAGTAAAATCCTTACATATTTCATAATTCATATGATGAGAACATCATCAATGAAATACATTAACAACATATTTCTATGATCCAAATATATATGTACATTAATCAACCCACTTTGGTTGTGTCAATGACATATGATTGACCTTAATCCCATAGTTTCTTTAGAGGTATGTTCAATTGATGCATGGGGAATTAATTTGTGTAGTTCCCCATATATTTGAAGTTGTAACATTGAATAACAATGTTTTCCTTCTTTCCATTGAATTATTTTTTCTGGTGACCTTGTTCTCCACACTTATAACAAAATCCCAATACATTAAATTATTTTCCAGGGTGATTCTTTGAAAAGTTATCACATGTTTGAAAATCATTCTTTCCCTTTATATTATTTGATTCATTATCTTTTTCATGATGTTTAAAATATCTCTTCTTATCTGGGTTTCCCTTGAGGACATAAGAATTTGAGAATTCTTTCTCTATCATGATAAAACATAAAATTATTTCATCATATGATTTTTTTAGACACAAGATCCCTTCGGAGACATGGATTAGGTACATAAAAAGAAATGATCAAACATTGATTTGGTGTTACGTATGTAATCTATATCATACCATGCTAACCTGGTAATTCTAGCTTCATACTCTATAATACATTCTTCCTCCATTTAATTTAAAATAAGGTTCATTCTTTTCATCTTTGTTTTCTGATAATGAGGGAAGTATTTATTGAATAATGTATCCTTAAATGTTCTCCATTCCATGAGTTCTATTTATTCTACCTATATAGTCTTTTGGGGAAATGACCACAATTGATCAAAATCACCTTGGATAGAATATCCTGCATATATCACCATTTCCATTTTACTGCATCCCAAGGTTGAAAATAACTTCTGTAGAGACTCATTCCATTTCTCAGCTACAATTGGATTAGTAGTCCCAATAATTATGGGTTATTCTACCATATAAAGAGATCCAACATTAGATATTCTCTATATGTAATAGGATTTTCTATTCATGTAAGGTTATTTTTCATAACCTAACTATTATTCCCTTTGACATTCATAACTTTCTCTGTTCCAATACCAACTGTATTGGTTTCCTCAGTAGGGGAATATCTTCATTTTCCTTGTGTACAGATTCAATTATTACATATAGGTTCCATTTCAAAACAATAACATATTCAAGTTCAACTCCTAAAATTACTAACATTCTATAACTATAAACTCGGTATAACACATGAAAAAAAATTATGCATCGTGAATCGTAGAATCATAAAATTTGGTTACATTGGGGAATATTTACTTTAAATTTTTTTATAATGGTAGGTAAATAAAATATGAATTATTCTAAGTATATATCTTGGGAGTGTCAAACCGGGTATAATGTAAGGCCCATTTTCATCTACCAGGTTACCCCGAGTCAGGTTTGGAACACCATGTCATAGTTATTACACCTAGGTACATATGTTCCATAACCAGATCCACATGTTGTATCTATACATGGATGTATTCCTGGAAATACCCACATAATTTCTTCCTTAAAAAAATTCTCATTTGTTATTCTATACCTATCATCAATGTATGTCTTAGGGGTTTTCTCTTGAATCTACATTTTTAAATCTTATTTCTGATGTTTTTTCTAAACTTTATCAGATACCAACTGTAATGCCCGGTCCTCAGATGCACCGAGTCGGTGAATTATTTTATTACATTAAAATTATTACAGGGAAGTAAATCTCAAAAGTCTGAACATTTTTAGAGTCTTGGAAATGCATATTACATACATGATAAAGATAATAAATTCAGAAAATAAAATAAAACATGCTACATAATAAATTGGAATAAATTATATCTATGAACAATTATTCAATGATTTCTTCTTCATAACCTAGGGAGTGAGACATAATAAAGGTGAGATTAAATTATGAGTAATTGTAAGTAAATATGAAGAAAAAATTAATCAATTGGAATAAATTGACATGTAAAGGAAAATAATTGACAACACATTCTATTCGAATAAATATATAATGAAAATTCAGTATGGAAATGTAAGAAACTGATAAAGAATAGATTTAATTGATGAAAAAATGAAATGTACACAAAGATATTTTGATGAAAAATCTCATGGTTGAATAATTACTGAAATATCTATTATGGGAATTCTTAATTATTGGACATCATATCTTATTCACATGAGGACCTATACTTTCAAGATCCATCCTCTGGATAGTTTAAAACTATCGGTAGAAATAGGTTTAATTTGGAAAAATAATTATCTCAGGAGACCTATAAATCCATTAAGGAGCTATATAACATTATAAATCCACCCTACATTTCATGTGATAATCATTCCTCAAACATAATAATCAATTTTATCAACATAAAATATTCCTTATCAAATATCTGTAATGAATAAAAATGTAGATTTACCAAAAATTCCCCCATCAATCAAATAACTGTCAAAGTAAATAATATATGTGCAATTATATATGTTTTAAGAAATATTAACATTCATCATATAAAAATATTGATATTTTATTAAATATACACTTAAAAATTATTATAAAAGGAAATGAGATTTCAATGGTTATCATTAAGAACATTGTAGAGGAGAATAATCTTAAAATATTCCAAAGTGTCCCATACTAATTTGAAACATTTGAATCATAATATCTAGAATGTATGAACTTAAATTAAACATTTAATATAATGATAATAATGGTAATCATTATATATCATGAGAAAGGTAGTATACACACCACATAAAAGTGAATTGGAGCATGAGAAAAAATATGTCCCAAGGGAATGTAATTTGAGATGATATTCACTTACCTTATCCTTTCATTTGGTTATGTGGTCTTCATAATCATGTATTGTGACTTTAAATATGTTAATAACTAATATAATAACAATAATCATGTTTATAATACAATATATTATATTCTTATAGTATCTCATTACCCATTGTTAGCCATCTTTAATTAATTTCACTATTTCGGGGATTAATTTACAAGTTTTCTCAAGAAAGTTTTAACTTGTTATTTGATGTTATCATTAGTTTGATAATGGATTCATCATATCCATAATTTAAAACATGAATCAATTTCCATCTATAACTAGTATATACATGTTTAAAAAATTCTATATTGATTGGAGATTAGAAATGATGTGCACCGTTCATAGAGACGGTAGGACGTACGTACGCATGAACACTGTTTTCATTTATTTTTTGTATTAATAGAATGAAAAATAAATGATACATATGTATATTATATTATTTTCATCATATCTTTTCATATATTTTTCATTGTTTTATTAAAACCATCCTTTATATGGTCTGTGTGCGGCATGAACGAGTTATATCACTTTGAGGGGGCGATAGTCCACACTTCTTCAAACAAAATTATCGTATTGAAACAAGATGGAAAGAATAAAGGAACGTTCTAAATAAAAAATTTATAATAATAAAGTCATTATAATTATAATATATATCACATATAAATATAATTTCCTTCATAATTTCAACCATGATAGGTTTTAAAGGAAAAAATGTGCACTCATCGTTTCGTGAGGCAGTAGTTCACCATACACAAAAACTGTATGTTAGTTACCCATTATATAGAAGTGGGTGTAAGTGTCAGTTGAAACCTCATCATAACAACATCATAGTATATTTAGGATACATGAATATATATAAAATAATTTAAATAAAAATATTTCACAGATTTAACAATGGAAATAAAACAAAAAAGATTAAGGAAGTTTGTTATATCTTAACCGAGTTACACATTTTGGTTTATAAAATAAGGAATCATTGGATGTATTTTTACAAAATTGGAGGATTAAAGGTATTGGGGAGGGATTTTGGGAGACTATTTTTTCATTGTTTTGATGATCCAAAGTGGCTTGATTGGTCTGAGGAAGAGGTAGGGTGCTTGCCTTTTTATAGGGGAGGGGGAGTGGTGGTGTTGTAAATACCAAAAGGTATTCATTAATGGGAGGTCTAAATTACCTGAAGTGCCTAAAAAAAGTAAAAATAATGGATTAAATGGGTATAATAATATATTAAAACTTCTAATACACAAAAATATATGAATTTTTATAATTTTGTTCCATAACTTCTATGATTCCCCAATTTTATCATTTTGGTTTTTATTAGAGCATCGACATTTCTAATAAACTTAATTCAACCATTAAGACTAAACTAAAGTGATATTTATCAGAATATATAGAGCCACTAAACTATCAATATGATATATAATTTATAAAATAAATATACCATGTGTTTTTAAATTTATTTTAAAATAAATGCATATGATGCACTAAAACACTGCTTAAACCTAGACCACGTTAATAAAGTTTTTATAGTATATGGATAAATATGTTTACTAGAAAAAATAAATTTTTATATTAATATACCATATATAATATTTATTAACACTGAAAAATACATTTTTATAATATATGATTTTTATTAATTTTAAATCACTTAATAAAATATCATTTATCGTAAAATTACAATAATGTAAATTTTGGAGTTATTTATTTAATTTTAATATTAAATTATCAAAACAATTTTCGAATTAAAATATATTAATTTTACATACATGTAAAATGATTAAATATTCTATATAAATAAATAAATAAATAAATTCAATCAATTAACTTAACTTCTAACATTTATAGTGTCAATTATTTTAGTTGGTTATTGAATAAATAATCACTATGTCGGTGCTTCTTAATAATTTTATATAACGAAACCATCTATGAAAATTATTGATAAATTATTTTGATAAAAATAAACCATTTACATTTCAAAAGTATATGTATAACAGGAAAAATGATTTTTTTACATATCTCAAGGATTTGTAAATTCTAAAGGTAAGGAAAGGTCCTCTTTTGTTTTTTACCATACTTAACCTTTTATATAGTGCATTTCAATTTCATAATATCCCAAAAACACATAAAATTAGAACGTAGTGGAGATATTCTATAATTACTGTAATCCAATGTATTTTGGATAAGTTTATAGGTCATTTTGGTCCCTAAGATTTAGATTTAGTCCCTTATAAAGATTAATCTTACCTTAACCATTGTAATTAATTTAAATCACAATTAGTAATATTTTTTTAAAAAAATTGTGTTTATCATATTAGAGAAAAAATATTGTACCCATTATATTTTTGTATGTTCGTTTTTAAAAATTAAAATCACAGAAGTGGGAAAATTTAGATTAGCACTAATCCCCCACACGTGACTAGAAAGAATGTTTTTAAAGTATAAATATTCAAAAGTTCGATATGTTTTTATATCTAATTTAAATATAAAAATGATTATAATGAAATAAATTAGATTAATATATGCTCAGTTTATTTATTGTTACTTTGAAAACAAATTTAATGTATAATTTAACCCTAATAATTATTTAAATAAAAAGGTTGTTTTTAACTAAACTACATTAATTTTCACTATTCATAAAAAAATGATGTTTTTTAGAAAAATCCCAAAAAAATCACCAAAAGATAATTTTCACATTCTAAATTCAAAAGTAATTCTTATTTGTTAAAATAAAATTAATTAATGTTTCAAAATTTATTTTTAAAATAGGTTTGTCATTGAAAGCCAGTTAAACTTGGTCTTGCATACAAGTTAATCCCATGTTTTATATAGCATAAGTTTAACTTGGTGTTGCATATAAATATATATTGAAAAAAATTAATTTTATTCTAAGATTAGAATATTTTAATTTCTTGTGGTGTTACATTCTCCCCAAATTATTTAAATTTCATCCTCATAATTTAAACATGATCATAGTAATCAAAGGATTAATATTTTAAAATAAACTCTTGTTAAAGGATTCACATCATAAAAAGGGTTAATATCAAATATTTTCAATAAGAGATAAGTGAAATTAAAATGGTCAGGAAACTAGGTTCCTTATTAGGAGAACAAAGGTGGGAAATTGAAACATGGATTTGGATGAAAAAATCCAAAAATCAAGTTCGAATGATGAGTGCTAGAAAATATGTTCAGATGAAAGATATTGAACAAACAACCATAAACAAACGGTGAAAATAAAGGACATTGATATCATAAAAAATGATGATAATAGGGAAATGTATTTTTTATGAAAATCATTTTTTGCATAGTTAAGGAATTATTTCACTGTATAAGAATATAAGTAAATATATATATCTATAAACATAAACTTTCCCTTTGATTACACCTTGAACTATTTCTACTTCATCTCTTAGAAAATGATGCATAATATGGTGAAGAAATATATTAACCTATAAAATATCATCCAATGATAATCCTAAACAATTTTATAAATGGTTAAATTTTCCAACATATTATGATACAATCACTTTTGAAGTAAAGTCCTTGAATTCCAAAAAATATCTTATCATTAGCCTTTAATAAACTTTAAGAAGCTCAAAATTTTCATATTATAAACCTATTAATAGCTTCATCATGTATCCTCTTGAAAAATGGTAATAACTCAAATCACCATAAAAACTCACTAGAAATATGCATTATTCCTTATTCCTTAAGAAATACACATGTTTTTGGATATATTCCTTTAATCCATTTGTTTTTTAAACTACAACATAGATTAGTTGTTGAAAAATCATTAATCAATTCCAAGGTAGTCCACACTTATCAAAATCAATAATTTCTTCATCATTATCTCAATATGAAGAACCTATTAAGGGTTTTATTTCCCTCTATAATGTGTTTTTAAACAAAGTGTTACTTTATACTGAATAACTTTTATTTGTAAAATTAAGAATATGATCTCAAATAATTATTTAAAAAGTACAGTAGTGTAATTACCACATATTTAATAATTCATATGATAAAAACATCATAAATGAATTACATTAACAAAATATTTATTATATCCAAATATAGAAGTTCATTAATCATTCCACTTCCATCGTGTCAATAACATATTCCTGTCTTTGATCCCTTAGCATATTCAGAGGTATGTTCCCTTGATTCTTGGGGAATTCCTTTTCATAGTTACCCATATTTTTGTAGTTGTAACATTGAAGAGTAGTGTTTTCCTTCTTTCAATTTCTTTCTTTTTTCTTGGTGACCTTTTTTTACACACATATAACAAGCTCCCAATACTTTTAAGAATTTACCAGGGTGATTATTTACAGAGTTATTACAGGTTGGTAAATCCTTCTTTTCTTTAATCTTGTAAGATTAATTCACTTTCTTGTGGTTTTTATAAGACCTCTTATTGTCCTGGTTTCGCTTGAAACTATTAGACCGAGATAATTATTTCTCTCTCTCTCGATAGAACATAAAACTATTTCATTGTATGAAGAAATTTTTTGAGACATTAGCACCCTTCATATAATTGGATTAAGTCCTTCCAAGAAATTACCAATATTGAATTATGTGTTGTGTATGAATTTTGTAGTGTATCTTTCTAACCTAGTAAAGGTAGCTTCATACTCTACAAAATTTTTCCCCCATTTGATTTAAACTATTAAACTTTCTCTTCATCTTGGTATTTTGATCACGAGGGATGTATTTATCAAATAATGTATCATTAAATGTTATCCATTACATGATTTCCATTTCTTCTACCTCCCTAGTATTCTGGATTGAGGACCAATATTGATCAGCATCACCTTAGATACAATACAACGCAAATGTAACCTTTTCTATTTTACTATATCTCAAGGTTGTAAATATATTCTCTAGAGACTTAATCCATTGCTCATATACAATTGGATTAGTAGTCCCGCAAAATGATGGGAGATTTTACGGCATATAGTGATCCAACATAGGATATTATCTCTATAGAATAGGTCTCTCCATTTAGAAAAGATTATTTTTTAGTCTTGTTAAGCTACCCTAATATATTCATAACATTCTATGTTCCAATACCAGCTGTATTGGTTTCCACAGTAGTGAAATCTATTTATTTTTCATGTGTACTGATACCATTCTTTCTTTTAGGTTCCATTTCTAAAATATGGAATTTACTGGATTAACTCTAAAAATTATGATCTTTTTATTACACAAAAAATGGTACAACACATAAAAAAATAGGCATCGTGAATCATAGAATAATAAATTTTGGTTACATTGGGGAAATATTTACTTTTAAATCTATCATAATGATATGTAAATAAAATGTTAATTAACTTAACAATACCCCCAATGAGTTTGAAAACAGGTTCCCAGTAAGACCTACTTTCAAGTACGAGTTTACCCTAAGTTAGGCTTGGAACATCTTGTTAGATTTATTACTTGTAAGAAATTCTGTTCCATAACCACATCCACTTATATTATCCAGACAGGGATGTATTACTAGTAATACACACCTAATTTCTCCCTTAAAAAATTTATATGATGTTCTTATATAATTATCCTCTATGTCTATCTTAGGGTTGTGATCTAGAATCTATATTTTCTAAATCTTGTTTTCTTGGTTGTTTATACACATCCAATGATACCTACTGTAACTCCCCAAACCAAGAAGCCGAGATCCATTTTATTATTTTGTTACAATGTAATTATTAAAAGGAACCAAATCCTGAAGGACCGACCAGTTTAGAGGTCTTGGAAATCTAGATTACACCCATGATACCCATTATACATTGGTAAAATAAAATAAAACATGATATATAATAAATTGGAATAAACTGAATCCCTGAAAGATTATTCAAATATTTATTCTTCATAACCTGGGAATGAAACATAATAAGGGTGAGATCGAATCCCCAATATGGGTAGGTAAAGGGGAATAAATGAAGAATCAATGGGAATAAATTAACATGGCATGGAAAATAACAGGTAACACATGACGTTCAAGTAACTAGATAAGGTAAATTCAATATGGAAAGTTTATAAACTCATACACGTGACATTTAATCAATGGAAAAGAATGCAATGTACCCATAGATAAGTCAAAACAAAGTATTAGGGATGAATAATTACTAACATATATTTGAATGGAATGATTTATTATTGTATGTCATTTCTTAGGCACATGAGGACATATACTGTTAAGATGCATCCTCTGGAGAGTTTAAATCTATAGGTAGAAACCGGTTTATTTTGGGAGACTCAATCATCTCATGAGAACTTGTCGATGCATATTGTACCTATATAATGTCTGGAGCCCACCTATAATTGAATTTCCAAATATTTTCTCATATTGATCAGTCAATTTTATCAAAATACAATATTCCTAATCAAATATACATATTGTATAAAATATATAGATTTATTAATAATTCACTATTTAACCCAATAACTGTCAAAGTAAACACCGTATGTGAAATGATATATTTTTTATTTAATAATAATATCCATTGTATATAAATATGGATATTCAAGGAAATCTAAGATTAAAAATTATTATAAAATGAAGTTATATTTCAATGTTTATCATTATGAACCCTTGTTGGGAGAATAATTTTTAAACATTCTAAAGTGTCCTATAACAGTTTAAAACATTTGAATCATAATATTAAGAAGGTATGGTAGTAAATGAAACTCAGAATATCATGATAATAAATTTATTAATGATATAACATGACAAAGGCATTATGTACACCAAATAAAATATAATTGGTACAAACTAACAAATAAGTCTCAATGGAATGTAATTTGAGATGAAATTCACTAACCTTAACCTTCCTTTTTTTGTGGTATTTTACCTCATATATGGAGGTTTAATAAGTTTTCCTAACTAATATTATAACCATAATAATTTTTATAATACCATATATTTTCTTATTATAATATATCATTACCCATTTGTTAACAAACCTTTATTAAGTTCACTATTTCGGGGGTTAATTACCTAGTTTTATTTAGTATGTTTTAACTTGTTGTTTGTTGTTATAATTAATAAGATCATGGTTTCATCATCTACATAATGTAAACCATCACTTAATTGTCATATATAATCAGTATATATGTATTTATATTAAGCCATATTATTTGGAGATTAGAAATGATGTGCACCGTTCATGGAGATGGTGGGTCATATGTACGCATGAACGCTACTTTTATTTTATTATTGTATTAAAAATGAAAAATGAAAAATGAAAAATGAATATATATATTATAATTCTAGTTTCATATCTATGTTATATAAGTTAATTTTTTTAAAACCATCCTTTATATGATCCATGTATGGCATGAACGAGTCATATCGCTTTGAGGGGATGTTAGTCCACACTTCCTCAAACGAAATTATCATATTTCCACCATATAAAAAGAATAAGGGAATTTTATTAATAAAAGTTATAGAAGAATAAATATATTATAAATATCATATATATCATATATAAGCATATTTTCCATCATAATGGCCACCATGATAGGTTGTAAAGGAAAAATGAACAATCATCGTTTCATGAGGTAGTAGTTCGCCATATATAATGAAAATATATTTGTTACCCATTAGATGGAAGTGTGTATAAGTGTTGGTAAAAACCAATTCATAAAAACATAATAGTATATTTAGGATACTGTAGTTGTCATAAAATCATGAAAATAATAATATTTCAGGGATTGAAGAATGGAAATAAAACTAAATTCTTAAGGAAGTTTGCTACCTCTTAATTGGGTAACTTCTTTTAGTTTGTTCCAACTGGATTAACAGGAAGGATTTATTCCAAAATGATGGATTATATGATGAGAGGAGGGATTTTGGGAGACTATTTTGTCAATTTTTGGATGATCCAAAATTTCTTGAGAGGTGTGAGGAAGGGGTAGAGTGTTTTCCTTTTTATAGTGGAGGGGAGTGAATTTCTTGTAAATTCCCAAAGGTATTCATTAATGGATGGTATACCCTACATAAGTTCCTAAAATGAAAAAATAATAGATTAAATATGAATAATTGTCTATGAAAAACCCCACCTCACTAAAATCGTTTCATTTTAATAATTTTTCCCACACTTCTATGATTCCCCAATTTTAATATTTTGGTTTTTATTAAAGAATCTAGTTTTACAATCTAATTAATTTAACCATTGAAACTAAAATAAAGTGAGTTATATTTTAATATATAAATAAACTAAATTATAAGTTATATATATAATTTAAAAAATAAATATACCATGTGTTTGTGAAATTATTTTAAAACAAGTGCATGTGACGCGCTAAAATGATGCTTAAACTCGGACCATGCTAATAAGGTTTGTATAGTATATGGGTCAATATATTAATAACAAAAGATAAATTGATAAAAATAATATAAAATATTTAACCATTATTAACCATTATAAAATCACTTGGAATAATATAAGAATGTTATTAATTATAAATCATTTAGTAAAATAACATATATTGTAAAATAACAACAACGCCATTTTTGAGATTATTTATTTAATTTTAATTTTAAAATATCAAAAAAATATAGGAATTCAAATATTTAAAATTTAAAGATATTTTAGAATATATATTCATCTATATAAATAAATAAATACAATAATTCAATAAATTCTCTTCACTTATAATATTTACAATATCATCTATTTTATTTGGTTGTTAACTAAATAATCTTTATGTTGGAATTTCTTATGAATATTATGATACAAAACCATCTCTAAAAAATATTGATAAATTATTATGATATAAATAAAACATTTATCTTTCTAATGGATATTCATATCCGAAAATATGATTTTATTAACATATCTCAAAGCTTTATAAATTTCAAACATAAAGAAAGTACTATTTTTTCCTTTTTCATTATATAACAATTTATATAGAGAAATTCCATTTCATAATGACCTAATAACACATATAATTAAAACAACGTATAGATATCATATAATTATTATAATCCAATGTATTTTTTAAAATTTTCTAGGTCATTTTGGTCCTTATGATTAAGGTTTAGTCCCAAATTAATCTTAATCTTACCTTAATCAACGTAATTAATTTTAATCACATTCACTAATACTTTTGATCAAAAATTATGAAGATATTGTTAAACAAAAAAATTGTATTGATTACTAAATTTTATTTCCATTTTTATAAATTCAAGTAACAAAAGTGGGAAAATTAAAATTAATGCTAATCCCGCACATGTTGCGAGAAACAGTATTTTTAAAGTAGAAACTTTCAAAAGATCAATAAATTTTTTATATATAATTTCAATATAACAAAGATATGAATGACCTAAATTGGATTATTATAGACATAATTGATCTATTTAAACATTACGAGCAAATTAAAAATATAATTTAACACTAACCATTATTTAAAAAAAGATATTTTTAAATAAATTGCAGTAATTTTCATTATTCGTCAAAAATTGATGTTTCTTAGAAAAATCCAAACAATTCAGCCAGAGTTAATTTAGAAAATATTTTTTTCAAAAATTATGTTTATTTTTAAAAATAAAATACATTAAATTTTAAAAATTTATTTTTAAAAATGGTTTTCTAGTAAAAGGAGGATCAACTCGGTCTTGCGTAAAAGGTAATCCCGTGTTTTATATTCCATAAGCTTAACATGGTGTTGCGTATAAAGATATATAGAAACCAAATTAATTTTATACTAAAATTAAAATATTTTAATGTCTAGGGGTGTTCCATTAGTAGTCCAGTTATTATAATATTTTTTCATTATTGTGGATCTATTCAGATAATCTTTTGACCTTAAAATGACATTTAAAGTCAAGTAGAAATATTGGTGGGATGATTCAAAAAATCATAAGATTCCCTAGGTCATTGCGGGATCAAGATTTGTTGGGTTTTAAATGTGATGGTGGTAGTGGATGGGATTGATAAAGTGTGATAATGGAATGATGTTCGTGTTTGACTAGGGTTATAACATCTAATTGGATAAAGTTGGTTCAAAACAATAGTTGGTAAATCATGTTGGCATTGTCAATAAATATCAATGGTTGCTTAGGTTATTTCATGAATAAAGAGAGGCTTACTTGTATCAATTCATAGGTTATGGAATTTCTCTCCTTGTTTTAGGAATTTGAGATTCATGAGGGACTCTAACATTGGATGGATGTTGTTTTGAATTTTTGGGCATAATTGTTTGAGAAACTAGCTAAAGTACATCATTAGAACACCTTGTTTTGTTTCCTTAAGGAAATTACAACATTATATGGTTCCATGGTTTAGAATTAGAACCTCTAAGCTTAGTCAAATAGTGGGAACTACTGTGAGTTGGGTGAGAGCCTGGATGAATAAACATTAGGTGTCTAAGAGGGTATGGTAAAAGGAGATCAGCATCTCAGTGTCTCTGTAATGAGTTTCAGAGGTGACTTGGGTATGGTAGGTTAAGTGGATATAACTCTAAATATATGATCAAGATTAATGTTGATAATTCAAATTAGAATATGGCTATTGGGCTATGTTTTGTGACGAATGTAGTTAAAGATTTGTTTTTCAACTAATATGATAGCTTGGGGATATACTTTTATATAGTTGGGAGGTTATAAAACCCAGTATTAGTACATCTATACAAAAACGTTTTAATTTTAGGAGAATTTTGAATTTTCAAAATAGTGGATGGGTTGTTTTAAGAATCATGTCTCGCTTAGTAAAACAAAGTATTTGGCTACCATAAAGAGGTGTTTTTGGATGATGTTTTGGATTCAATAGGTGGATAAATTTAGTGGTAAGGATCAAATAATATTTTAGCTCGTTGGAGCTACATGATGAAACTATTTTTTTGCTAGTGGGACTTTTAAGGTATCAAATTAAAATTCATGCCCATATGTTTTTTAGTGGGGAAGTCATATTTTCCTGTTGTTCTTATTTTTCATGGACTAGGCGTCCCCCCTCATTAATTATTTTGTCTCCCTCTCCCTATGGGATGGTCTTGGACTATGATTCTTGGAGACTTTTAGATTTATTTTCTTCTTGGAAACATTTATTCTTTTTATCCTCATATCCCTCTAATTCTACGGTTCCCCGATTAAGTATTTGATAGAAAATTCCACCTATGTTTGAATAAATCATTTAAATATTATTGTACCTCTAGGTGGATTAGCTTATGAACTTCCAAAGGCTAGTTCTACACACAATCTCCCATCATTTATTAGAAGATATGTGGTTCGGTGGGGTTTTCAAGGGTTTGAGAAAAAAATATTTATTATCACATATGGTTCCCGTTCTATTTTTTAATTATTTTCTAGGTTGAGTTCTTGGGGTATGGAATAAACCTTTGGGAGATTTTTGGTTCGGTTTTGGGTGCGATAGGAGTTCCCGACGAGTGGATTTTCCATTTTCTTTTTAATTTGTTAAATTAGTTAATTGTTTTCTGTTTTTTAAATAATTATAATTTTTTTAATTTACTATTTCTTTTTATTTTTGGTTATGGGATAGAGTTGTGGGAGGTATAGACAATGGTCATTGGTCTTGGGAAAGCCCGAGCAATGGGTTACACAACTACGGATTGAAACCGTAGAGACTGTTAATGATGTGGTGGTTCATCTAAAATAATGCATAGATCTTACATTATTTTAGAAATTCATTGTGTAGTCAGGAAGACCTGGACATGAATTGAACTAATTTAAATTAAATATCTTAAAATTGGTTTCCCTATATCAAAATAACACTTTAGTATGCTATTTCCTAAATGTGAGGTGGTCCTAAGTTCCCCCTGATAAATAAGTTGAACATGGGTTTTAAATGAGAACTGTGACATGACACATGCTAGGGTTATTTAAAATAGAAATAGGGATGATATTTTTGAAAATAGTAACTCAAAAAAGAAGATGTTTTCCAAAATGGTACATCTAGTTGGTTTTTAAAATAGAAATGTCTAATGTTCTTATTGACATGAAAGTGTTGTTTTGGTAATTGTTTTTATTTTGAAAATTGATAAATGTTTTCTATGTAAATGGTTATAATTGTAAATTCTTTTTTGTGTATATAGTTAAACCTGGGTTGATCATATCCCCTAAGGACAAAATGAACTATGGTTAACGTAGTGTTAACACATCCCCTTAGAGATACATTGCTCTAGGGTGGGTTATATTTCCCATGGATGTCATTTTGGACCAAGGATGGGTAAATTAACCAATTTAGAGAGTGGAATGGTATGAATGTTCATCATTAGATGTAGAGAGACACCCCCAACACTAGATGAAGTAGTTTTTTTACCATTCTTGTGGTAAACCTGGAACCTGGGTTTAATGTATGGTTTTATCTTAAATTTTAATATGTTTTAAATATTGGTAATTCTGTTTGTGTATCTGGATTACATATTCATGCACTGGTTATGCACTATATATTATAGGGACACCATTATTGGTGGCCTATATAGTTCTAATAAAACCTTTCATGGGATACTATAGAACTTTGAAAGATGCTACATGGTTTCATGTATAGGATTGGTGATGAAGTCATTGATTGGTTTTGTTGGGTAGCTAGGACGGATCATGGGAATAGAAACAATCCTTTGATAAGATCCATGTTTGGATTTTTATTAGTTTTTAAGACTGGGTTGGATTATATGACTTCTTGGTTAATACTATATAAATTTCATTCAATATGGCATTGTTGGGATTATTTTTGGCACTTTACTATATGTCATTATTTTACAGCTTTGTCAGGACGTTTTATGTTTATGATGTTATTTAAATTGTTCTTTTACTTGGATATGTGGGTATAATCTCCCCAAAATACCACCATAAAACCAAAATAATAGTGAGTAACCTCTAGAATATATGGATTTGTGACTACAGTAGTAAAACATTCTAGTGAAATTACTTTTCATAGAGGGATCTGGGCCGAGATGTTACAGGTGAGAACATATAATTTATTGATTTCCTGAATGAATACCTAGATTAGATTGAATGGAATACCCCTTTTTATATTTTTCTAGGAGAAAAAATGGAAGAATGACCATATAACTAATTTGGAATTCTGAAAAAAAAATATTAATAATAAAGAAACAATTTTATGAAAATAAATCTCATTTATTTTTCAATGGATACTCTCAAAAAAAATTATTACATTGGCAGGTAGTTTTTAAGGGTTTAGTGGTAACCTAATAGTGCAGATTTTAAAAAAAGAAATTAAGTATTGAAAATAACTCTATGACCATTCTACTTTTTATAAATATTGGATACATGCATCATTAGAATGTTCCAACCAATAGCATTGTTGTTCCACTCTAGATCCTTTTTTATAAGTTCTTAAAAAATAGGCTATATGATCCCAATTGTTTATATAATACTCCATGTATATCTTCCCTACATTTAATATGTGGAGTAAGATACAATATTTACCATCAATCCATTAATCTTTTTCTTTCTAGATTTTTATTCTTTAATTTCGTTCAAACATCCTATAATTGTATTCTTCTAATGAACTAACATCATATGGTACTTCTACATACTAGTCTTTAGAATGAAAGTGTAACTCCATGGTAGGTGTGAGGCCTCATTCCTCCGTACTATATATGTCCCCAATAAGCTCTAGTTGAGGGAGGACACACATATACACATTTTCATCCTTGAATTCCTCAACCTAAAATAGGGTTCCATTGAACCATATTCGTTGAGTGTTAGAACCTAAACAAAAGCTGGAGATTGATAAAATTGGATGGGCTCTTTAGCCTTTTATGATCCCTTATTAGGGGTGATATTTTTGAATTTAATTATTTATACCTTATCTATTTATATAGCCATCATTGGCATTAGAATCTTGGAGTAGTTTTTTCAATGACTCATTTTCTTTCCTTTTTCGCCAATTATTCAAAGAAATCTCTACCATAATTCATTCAATTATTTATTCTTACAGAATTTAGTTCATTAGATTGAGACCCCTCTTCCTACTAAAATGAGGGATGAGACTCCAACTATTCATCATTCATAGAGGGTAATTTTGATGGAGCACTGAAAAAATGGGAGACCATATTTTTAACACCCCATAATGATAAATGGTTAAATGAATAAATGATATGAATCATGTTAAAAAGGTGCACATTTCTTTTCTAGAGCCTACCAGATTAGAAATCCACAATTAAGCATTCTTGTCCAAGAGTAGTGATCAGGATGGGTGATCTTCTTGGATGTTTCCTAGGGTGTGTGCAAGTGAGGACAAATCACACTGACAAGAACATGTGTTTTCCTATGGGGACAGTCATTAGTTATATGACCCATTGAGGAAAGTGAGTGGGTCATAGGGAGTGGACCACGCGTTTGATGGACAACTGGTGGTGCTTTTAGGGACAATACCTGATGACCATGTGAAGGATATGTGTTTATACTATTATTGGGGCCTAGTAGTTACATTTTAATCAGAGAAGGAATCCACCCTTTAATGTTGTAGAAATTCTTGGGTTGAGTTGTTAGGTCTTAAATGATGACATTGTTCTCCAGGGGGGGTGAATGTTACACACAAAAATGATATAGGGATAAATGAATAAGTGATATGACACATGTCAACATGGTGAACCCATCTTTCTAGGAGCCTACCTAATTACATGTCCACTGTTAAACGTGATTGGCCAAGAGTAGTGATCAGGATGAGTGACCATCTGGGAAGTTTCCTATGTTGCGTGCAAATGAGTAAAAAACACTATGGAATAAAATGTGTTGTTCTATGAGGAAATTCATTAGTCCGATGACCCATTCGAGAATATGGGTGGGCCCTAGCGTGGGGACAACACATCTGTCAGGCAACTGGTAGTACCTGGTGGGCCAGGACCCTGTGACTAAGTTAAGACAGGGTGTATGTGTTGTCAGTGAGGCCCAGTTGTTACATTAGTTACTTAAAGATCTTGGAGGGAACCTCTTTATCTAGTATTTTTTTCTTCCTTAGTCATCTCTTTTCCACTACCCACCCTCATTTTTACCCTTTAAAGCCTCACCCAATTAAGAATACATATTTTAAGAATTATTAGCAATTAAAGAAACATTTTGGGTTGAATTAGGACTATTTATCCCATTATCCAAAGAAATTATAAAGTCTTATTTAAACCCCAATGAACTTCTAGACTCATTATGAAATATGAAAATCACTACATGGGATTTTATACTCACCATAGGGGGTGTTCCAATCATGAGTGACCAATTATTATGTTTAACATAAATTTATTTATTCATTTCATTTTATCAAACTTTTATCATGGGTTTGGATGTATATATATTTATAATTTTCCCTCAAAAAACTTCCCTTAATGTTTTTAAGATAAGATAAATTAGACATCACACATGGAATTTTTGAAGTTTTGGCCTCAATGTGAGAGTATACTCATCGTCGTTTCAACTCTTGTCAAGAAAGAAATTTTCCACTCAAAATATTTTCTTCCAATGTATTATCTTTTTCCACTACCCACCATAATATATTCCCTTTTAATACCCAATCAGATTAGAAAACATATTTTTATAATTCATAGGCATTGAAGGCACGTTTTGGGATGAATTAGGACTGTTAGGATTCCTAATAATGCATTTTGAAGCAACCATGAAAATTGCACTTCCATTAATACCATTATCCAATGAAAGTGGATAGTCTTATTTCAACCTCAATGAACTTATAGACTCATTAAAAACACTAAAAAGTAGTACATGGGATTTTAGAGCCACCCTGGGGGGGTGAATCATGAGTGACCAATTATTAAGCTTGAATTACAATTTCCTTCCGCATTTTAATAGATCAAACTTATATCATCAGTTATGATGTATGTATCCTTATAAATATCCCTAACCATTTCCCCCAATGTTATGAATATAATGTAATGTAAACATCACATGAGTATTTTTATACGGTTTTTCCTCAATGGGAAAATATATTCCTCATTGTTTTGAAGCTCTTCAATATTTCACTTTCACACTAATAATGTAATTTCAGAACAACCTTGTTCTGATTTTGGTAAAAGAAATTATGAATATCTCACATCTTTGTAACATAATTTTCTAGCCTACTCAACTTTCCTAAAAACCTAATGTTTTGATCTTATTAACTTTACATTGAACCTGATTTTCTATTTTTCTCAATAACATCAACTCAACTAAATTTTACTTGAATGATATGGTCCAAAACATCCCCTCTTAGCGTTTTTTTCTTTTTTTATTAGGATATATATAAAAATTATTCTTAACTAAATAACTTTCTCTGAATGATATTGACTAATTTTATAGACTCAAATCTTTCCGATAATATTTTTGATTCCAAATATTCAGACTGTAAGATTTTATAACTTTCAAAAATAATGTTGAACACATTCAATAATTTTCTAATTCTTTGGATTTAATAATCTTAATATGATGTCTCTTGAATCCATATGTAATTCTCTTCCCAAAACCCAAATAGAATTATGAAATTTATTTCATGATATATTTTTGATCACTGACTGTATAACACAACATCGACACAACTATTTTTATTTACCAAAACAAAATTTTCATCTAGAATATTTTGGTAATAGTTATTTATATGCAATCAATATATATAGATTGAACATTGTTCTATATTTATTCTGGTTCTACCTCTACTTTTTTGAACTGAAATTATTATGCATGTATAAAAAACTCATTTTTTTACAAAGCTACATTTCTTCTAATAGATACTTCAAGAAATCTCAATGCTCCTCCTAGAAACTTAAAACAATCATCAGCCACAATGAATTTTTTTTGTGATTTTAATGTTTTTCAGAAAATAATTTTCACGTAAAAATATATAATCTCTTTATTTGGTGTGAACATGTCATATAGATCCTTCTTTTCGTATAGTTTCATGTATAAACCATACCAAATCCTTCTAGAACTATTCACTTAGAAGTTTTCTTATCTTCTCATCACAATACATAATGTAAAATCATTTTATGGTCAGTTGGTATGAGTGAAGTAAATAATTTCAATGTTAACTGTATTCTACCATTTAAACCTATCAACTATCCTTTTTATCAAGTTATGGCTACTTTAATATTCAATTTTCTTACCCATTGAACTTGAATACATCATCCCATAATTACCATGACCAATAATGTGTGCATCAAGATCATGTTTCATCTTCATCATAAAAATATTACATTATATTCAATGATGTATCATGTGTCCACTTCTGTTGAGTTCATTTTATCACTTATACACATTGAATAATGTTCTGGGGAACTCATCTCTAGTTTTCAGCACACACCAACTTCATATATTTTTTTCAATAATGCATGAATTTTATCTCTAAAATACATCATCTAGATTGCCCAAAATCTCCATTCCCTTCAGTATTATTATTATAAAAACATTTTTTAGATTTTTAATTTTCATTCTATGTTATTGGATTAAAGAAGTTTTAATCAACATGAACATGAATATGATTCTCATGTAAATACAATGTAGATATTCATTATCAAGTCATGGATTCAATCATGATCTACTATTCCAGGAAACATCTGTTTGGTATTGAAGTCATCAAGTGTCTGTGGTATGGGGATGTAGGATGAAAACTATATGGGACACATGAATTAATTTAATAAATATACTACCCCCAATAGTCACCCACATATTAAAATATTTTTTGTGATATCACCTTATGTTTATGAAAATTTTGATATTTTCAAGATCATGTTATCCTCTACACATCGAATAATTTTCATGAATATTCTTCCATAAATATTTATATTTCAATGTAGTTATAAAATAATTTTTTTACTTTTTATTTTAGTTTTTTCACATAACACTATAAAATAAACTATTGTAACAACATCTTCCACGAAATATTCTTATGAACCCCTCCATAAGAATATTATACTTCCACAAATTGATACTTCTTAATTTAAGTCTAAATTCTTTTACTGTTCACTTTAAAATTTGGTGTACCTCAGATTTATTCATATAGACCACTAAATCCTCCAAATTATTGTTGTTTTTTAACCTTTTGGTTTCAAAATTTCATAGATTCTTCTTTTGTATACAGAAATACCTCACTTGTATGTCCCATGAAACTACCCATATAATGAACTCAAATTATAATCTTCCAATCCTTATCATTAGGTATGCTCAATTTTTTTTAATTTATTAAATTTTCATTTTATAAACACAAAAATTCTCTCATAATGATTAATGTGTCTTCATTTTGAATATATCCTGAATATTTTGGTTTTTTATTTCAATCAAAACCTTATCATTATGACAATTTTTCACATCAATCACGTGAGTCTCTATATAGTATTTATAGAACCTCAGCACGATCTACTTTTTGTAGACTTATTAAAAATGTTTTATCAATCTACCTTAAGTTATTTCAAATTAAATCTTTTATTAATTTTTTTATTATGGTGATAGATCATTCCATGAATGTTTGGGTAAGATTACTTTTTTTCTTTACATAAATATAATTTTAGAAACATTATCCTTCTACTTAAAGTAAATTATGGTGCTCTATTAACTTTAAAAAACACATGATTAATAATGTGAACATTACTATAATAAATCATTTTATTTTCATGACTACTTGTAGATATAATTATTTTTAATAATTTATCCTCTATCCATCAGTAGTATTTATTTCACTTTCCTTAGTCCACTAATGCTCCTTCATCCGATGATCAATACTGGTTATATTCTCCTTTTGGATTATGCACTTCATGTTATTTTACTTATAGAACACCCATAATTCACCAACTTAAATAAAATTCTTTTACATAATCATTGAATTTTATTTAATTCATTGAAAATAAATACAACACCTTAATTATCATCATCTAGTGAGATATTTAATCCCCCTTTAGATCTATTGTAAATACAAATTACCAATTTAAATTCATTTAATTACTCCCCACATTGTTGAAAATAAATTCACTAAAACATTATAAGGGATACATTTTCTATCCCCATTGTTGATATGAATTCGAATCCCCATAATGATCTTGGGGTGAGGGAGGAACGTTTTTCACAAATTTTCTACTTCTACACTTTCCTTCCATTTAAATTAATTTAAACCATGAATTATTTTATAAAAGGATTGAATCCCTTTTTTAAAAGTAATAATCTAAAAATAAACCAACATTAAGTTTAGGTGATCCATGATCGGTGTAGAAAGAAATAGTGATTAAGATGAACATTAACGTTTTCCTCAAAATTTACTAAGTGATGACACCTTTAATAAAATCCACTTTTAGGGTAAAATTAATCATATTTCCATTTATAATTTTTTTCTATATTCATCATAATAAATGAATAAAAAACCTTCCATAAAAAATGGATGTTTTATCACCCTTTGTTAAAATATTTGTATCGTTATCAAATAAAATTTCTCCTATTACATTTTAATTTTATTTGTCATATATGAATGGGATAGTATGGAAACTTTTACATATAGATAATTAATAAAATAAATTTTATATCTTTGTATGAATAACTTCTTCATAATGATTCTAAGCTTCAACCTTCTGGTGCTTCAATTCCCACTTTAACAGAACATTTGAATCTAGTTTCTTAATCTTTTGATTGGAAAGATTTTGTTTCTTCATTTCTAAATCAATATGTTTTTCAAATTAGTGACTTCATTTTAGGAGACAATTTCATTAGGATTTAATCACTATAAATTCTCATTTTCAATAAACCTCATCACACCCTCTTAAGGAATAGGGTGGTTCCTCCTTTTCTCATTTTTTTATAGAAATAAGAATGCAAATGGTTTCTCAATATGGAAAATCTCTTAACATCATTTGAGTCAACCAGAGCATTTCATATATATATATTACAACATTTTAGATAAATATTTAATATATATAAATATAATAAATACCTTATAATATTATATGTTTAGTGTATTTTGAGACTAGATACATAATCATATTATTTTAAAAAATTTCTTTAATATCCCCAATATAGTTCTTTTTATATAGTACACTTCCAAGCCATACACTACATAAAAAAGTTATTATAAATCATGGAAAAACCATAAGAATGGATGATATGAGATGCTCAGTTAGGGTAAACATCAGAAATATCAATCAATGGTCATAAGTGAGGAATCGATATGAATAAGGGTGTGCTAACATGGTCATAAATTTTGATAATTGTTTCTAATTTGTAAAATATAATTAAACAAATATCATGGAATAATCATATACTATAACAAAATATTTAATTCATAAATGTGTGGATTCATCAATAATTGTAGGAACTCAGATCATATTTTCAGGTATGTCATTGTTTGCTAGTTCTTTTTGAGAAAAAGAGGAGTTTTCGGAAATTTCAAGAGTACATGTCGTGTACTTATAAGCACATGTAGTGTACTTGGTTTCTGCGGGTGACTATGTACTGGCCGTGAAACAGCCGTGTACATGGCCATGTGGGATGACCTAGATATTGCCCAAAGCGGAGGCTGTTTAAAGCAAGTACACACCATGTACCCTTGAATAATACGTCATATACTTTTTTCCATTAAATGGAACGGGGTCGTGTCTAATCAAAAGAACACATTTATTCTTATTCCATCTCACCTAGGAGTCAACGAGATCACTGATTCTTCTCCAAGCCCCCAAATCACCATCCGTTCTCTAAATCAAACTCCACCGGGTAGCATTGGAATTGCATTGGTGATTTCTTCCTTCTTCTAGAACCTCATCTCTTGATTTCTCCTCTGTCACGAGATATCCTCCATTGAATTTTTTTTTGTTTTTTTATATCTATGTAATTATAGGGAGATTCAAGGTCTGAGGCTCACATATATTGATCATACAATTCTGTGGTAGGTGGTTTGTGCCTTTCTGTAGTTAGTCTTTGAGTTATATGTGCACAAGTTCCCAATACCTTTGTTCGGAGTATTGTGTGTTTATGGTTCTTAGCCCTGTATTTTCCTGCTATTCATTGTGTATTTGAGTAGCGGATTTATGATTGTAAATAGGGTTATTTAACATTCTATGTATGTTTTGCCCATGTTTTCTTGATATTGACCGTTTGTTATGGATTTTCATGTTAGGATTATTTGTTTTCCTTGCCTAGTATTGTTAGGATCGAGTGTTTTTTTTGATATAATGTGATATTTTTTAGACAATTTATCCAAGTAGTTCTAGAGGATTACTTTTTCTACCATACACCATTTGGGAACGATTTATTTACACTGGTCTATGGGAACTTGGTGTAGTAGACCATATGGAGAATGGATGTTGAGGACTTCTCCAGAGTGTCTGTTTACTTTTATGTTGCGAGACCATAGGGGGGATGGACTTTTTGCTCCCTCGGAGTGTTTGCAGTTCCTTGTTACGAGACCATAGGGGGAATTGGATGTTGAGTTCTTCCCCAGAGTGTCTATAGTTACCGATACGAGACCATATGTGGAATTGATAGTGAGTTCTTCCTCAGAGTGTCTTTTCTAAAGCTAAACCAGAGTGGTGAGACTGTGAGTACTTCCTAGAGGGTTGCTTGTGTCTGATTGGTTAAACCAGTGTGGTTTGGCTGTGAGTACATCCCACAGGGTTACTTTTGATAGATTTTTTCTCAACTAATAATTGAAAATGGATGTAATTGAAACTATAGGATTGTTTACTTTTGAGTTTTCCCTTATTTATTGCTTGATTTTTTATATTGCCATCCATATATATTCTCTGACTGTTAGGCACATATCTTTTGGTGGTTTCCTACTGGGATTCATCTCACACCCTGTTTGGGTCATGCTTTGGGGTCCAAAGAGATTATATTGATTTATTTCTAGATAAGGGAAAGAACCCTTCTACTTCAGGTACTTGATTGATATAGAGCAGGGGAGTATGGGACCAAGATGAGGCTTGTGATGTTGTGGAGTTGTTTACTTTATTTTTTTATACTTTGGTTTAGTTCTGTATTCCATCATTGTGACTTGTTTAACTACTTTCCAATACATATGTATCATGCATCTTTTATATATGTTCTCTAGTTTTTTATTTCTTCAGTCTTCCACTATTTACTTATTACATATTATTTCTTCTTCTTATATTGTTATCTATTTATTTCTAATGTGTTACTCTGTTAATGCGGGCATAGTTTCCCCCAAGATTACACCCAAGTCTGTCGCTGCTCGTCAACAACCTCAGTTGTTTGGGAAAATGTGCTTGAGGCCATGTGACGAACCAAGTACAGGGAACCTTTGGGAGGCTCCCATAATTGGGGAATTACAAAGATGTATCAAAGACATTCTTTTCTTCTTGACTCACTATATAGAGCCTATAACTGGGGATAGAATGGAATAGGTAGTTGGTAATAATCTATTCTTGGGAGTAGCTAACTCATGTACAGGTGAAATCCAACGTACCTCGTTATTGAAGGTTTTATTGTTTTTAAATTATTACAGTTGACTTGAATTCTCCATTGGTTGATTCATAGGTTTTGTGATGTCATGGTTGATAATATTGAGGTTCTAATTCTATTTCTATCCGATGAGATAAGGGTATCTATCTCATGCATCATACATTCACTTGATAGAAATCACATGTCATGCATTCTTTCCATACCATTTGGGATGAATTACTAATTGCATGTTGTTGTGATAGATTTTGTGATAAATACACATGCGGTTGTGATAAATTACTTGATAGAATACCTATTTTTAGAAAGGATATTAAATTGTGTAAGGTTTCATTTGAATGAATTCTAATCATTGGTTCTTATGGTGTTATGGGCTCTAATGTATTGGAATTTGGTGGATCATTACATTTTTATGCATGTATATGACTTTTATAAGATGATAATATTTGATTCATGGGGAGCAAGGGACCCCATGAATCGGAATTTGGCACATTAATGTTCTTTTTAGTGTTTTTCTTGGTTCTGGAGTAGTTTCTGAGGATTCTTGTCTGAGAAAACCCAGAATACTCGGCATGTAATGATAAATACATTCCATGTATCCTTCTGTTCAGGAAGGCACTACTTTTCTTAAGTACTCACCATGTAATTTATGTACACTCTGTGTAGTCCCTAACCCTGTTACTACCTGTGTGGGCTAAGACACATGGTTGGGAAATCATTGGTGGAAGACGTCATGTACCAGATATACAAGCCGTCTGTACAGACCATGTTCCCATCCGTGTGACCAACGACACTGGTGGATAATGGGTAGTTAGTACACGTCGTGTCTGACATAAACATGTCGTGTGACTAACAAAATGGGTCTGTGAAGTTCATCTAGTACATGCCATATTTGGCACAAACACGTCGTGTAGAGTCAGTCGTGTAACCGACCATGTGACTAACAACATGGGTCGGTGAAGTTTTTCTAGTACACACCATGTCTGTAACAAACACACTGTGTAGTCTTGTTCTAGGGGCACAGTGTGGGTTAGTTGTGTAGAAGAACTCAAGCAGGGGAACATGATTCAAGTAAATGGCATGTCTTGGAGAAACATGCCGTGTGTATGGGGTGTTACATGACCAGAGTTGGCTGGAGTACACACACATGTGAAGGCTTAAATGATCATGCCGTGTAGGAGTTATAAATTCCATGTATCCACCTTTTTGTAATATTGCATTCTTTCTTTCTCCTATTCCCTTCTTATAATTGTTACTTTATCTCTATGTTAGTGTTGAACTAAGTGTGCGCTTTCCCTTGCTGAGTCTGGCCACTAATACGTCCTCTAGTTGTACGCTAGTTATAGGGAAGTGATCAGACACCAGAAATGGAAAATCAAGAACAACCAGCAGATCCTCCTATAGTGCTAGTCTTGGCACCATCTGTTATTCCAAATGCATGTGCTAATGCATAGTTATGAGAGGGATTCATGTGGTTCATGCAAAAATTATGAGGAGTACCGCATCATGCCCCTTCTAGGGCAGAGATGACACGAGTTTTCTGACAACAACATCCTCCCTCCTTCACAGGTGATGGAGGACCATAGGCTGCAGAGTCATGGTTCGAAGACATGAAATCAATCTTAGAGCATCTGGATATGCCTCCAGAGAGGAGGGTGAAGCTCTCTATGTATATGGTTTGGGACTCATCCAAGAGATGGTAGGATGTGATCTCACAGGCAGAACGCTAGTAGGTCATGGCTTGGGATGAGTTCCAGCATTCCTTCTAGGACTACTTCTAACTAGAGACATTGTTGGGCAATCAAGACCGAAATTTCATGAGTCTAGAGAAAGGTACTCTTTCATTTATGGAGTATTATTCTCACTTCATTGAGCTACAATGACCTAAACCCATCCCAAGAGGTGATGAGTTATTCCTGGAAAGAAATTTTGTGGATGGTATCAAGAATGACATCTGATCTTAGATGAAAATCTTCAGGTTGACTTCCATTATATCTATAGTGAACTAGGCTCTAATCATAGAGTTAAATCTGAGGGATTCTGGATCTTTGAGCCAGGTTGGTTCGGAATTCGGAGTTGGTACCCCTCTTACTGACAGTAGGAAGTGTTGTAGGGATTCTATGCACAGGGATCTGAGGAAGTGAGATACTTCTTATAGTATCCATGTAGTGAGCTACCGGTGTAGAAAGAGTGGTAACACAAGGCCATATTTCCCAAGAGACCCAGTGGAGTGCTAATCTTGTGGCAATATGGGACATCTTCAGCAGTTCTATCAGTTCTTCTCACCAGAAGCTGGTGATAGGGTTTCTATTTCGACTCCTCGTACCAGAGAAGGTACACCAGTTTCTCATTTGTCTGGGAAATAGAGTTCTTCTGGCCTTTCAGGATGAGGTGGAGTTCATGGTCATGGTAGCTAGTCTGTAGGCTTTCAGTAACCATAGGGTGGATAAGCTCAGTGTGTTCAGGTAGGGTCAAAGGGCTACGTTACATTCCAGACTTTTGCAGTGGAACAGGCCGAGCAAGAGTAGGATCCCAGACCCTCTGCAGTTCGAGGTACGATCATAGTTGCCTCGGTTTTATATTCTGTAGTTTTCGATATAGAGGAATCTCATAGTTTAATATTTGTTTCTGTTGTGGAAAGCCTTGGGCTCAGTATCCTTTCTTTTCATGATTACTTGACACTAGAAACTTCATTGGGGAGATGAACAGCTACTGTGTGATAGTGCAAGGAGTTCCCTATAGAGTTTGGTGGGAGTCACTTCTTCTAGAACCACTATTTCCTAGAGATGACATGCTATGATGTCATTCTCATAATAGACCGGATAGTTCCCTTCTAGGCTATTTTTGACTACTATCTCCATAGGGTGAGTTTCACCACACTGTAGGGTGGATCGTTTCTTTATAAGGTAGAATGGGATGTCCGAGAGAGTAGAGCGGGATCCGAGCATCATGGGTTGGGAGGAGTTACATCCCATATTACTAGTCGTTATCTAGGTGAACAGGGGATATCATAGTTGGAATTTCCTCCAGTGGTCGATGGTTTCAAGGATGTCTTTCCAGAGGAATTTTTAGGTTTGCATACGGAGCGAGAGGTAGACTTTTATATTGAGCTTCTTCCAGGAGTGGCACCGGTGTCCATTCCTCCCTATAGGATTGCTACGTTAGAGTTACATGAGCTCAAGAAGCAGTTAGAGGAGTCTCATGAAAATGGATTTAGTCGACCCAGTACTTCTCCTTGGGGTTCGTCTATCCAATTTGTGAATAAGGTGGATGGTACTCTTAGTATTTTTCTGGATTATAAGAAGTTGAAGCTATTGATGGTCAAGAACCGATATCCCTTGTCGAGGATTGATGATCTCTTTGATCAGATTCAAGTAGCCCAAGTGTTCTCTAATATTGACTTGAGATTAGGTTATCATCAGTTGGGTGTTATACTATATGATATACCTCTTACAACCTTTCGGATCAGGTATGGTCTATAATAATACGTGGTTATGATGTTCAATCTCACGAGCGCGCTTGCAGTTTTTATGGAATTGATGAACCGAGTATTCCATCCATACTTGGATTCTTTCGTTGTAGTCTTCTTTGACAATATCTTGGTGTACTCTCAAACTTGACCCGACCATGCCACACATCATGAGATCATTTTGAGTACACTGAGAGAGAATGAGTTAGATGCTAATCTCTCAAAATGACACTTTTGGATGGTCCAAATTCACTTCTTGTGTCATGTTATCTCAGATACATGAGTGTCACTAGTCCCAAAGAAATTGAGAGCAATAGTTTCCTAGGATCAGATGAAGAATCTCTTTGAGGTACTAAGTTTTGTAGGGATGGCTGGTTACTGAAGACGTTTCATACAATTTTTTTCATGCCTAGCATTTCCACTAACCGTCCTAACTTGAAAGGGTGTAAAGTACTTGTGGTTAGATTCATGTGATTCAACCATTCACGAGCTAAAAGGGAGGATAACTTCAGTTCCAATACTAGTATTGCCAAATCCGAACAAGATCTATACTATTTATTGTGATGCATCAGGTGTCGAGATGGGAGCTGGGCTTATGTAAGGATAATGAGTCGTTTCGTACGGGTCTCGGCAGTTGAGGCCACATGAGAGGAACTACTCGATGCATGATCTCGATTTGGCCGCAGTTGTTCATTCTTTAAATTGTTGGAGTCATTATCTGATTGGAGGGAATTTTGTGGTTTTCACCAACAACAATAGTCTCAAGAATATCTTCACTCAGCGTGATCTGAATCAAAGACAATGAAGGTGGGTTGAGTGCCTTTATCCCTTTGACATTGATCTTTCTTACATGCCTAGAAAAGGAAATTCAGTATCTGATGCGTTATGTAGGTGGACTCATATACAGGCAGTTTAGAAGGCCATTTGTGAGTGGAATCTTATGGATATGTTCCCTGAGATGCATTTGGAGGAGCACGACAGACAGGGGTAGACTTTCCTTTCTTATATTTCCATTACCTCTATTATACTTGATTGAGTGTGAATGAGGAAGCTATTAGATGTTGAAGGCCTTGTTCTACTGGAGAGTGTGTCAGGAGGGGACCCTATTCCTGAATGGACAATAGGATAGGATGAGATATTTTGTTTTCATGGACGTGTATGGGTGTCAACAGACATACGCGCAGAGATGATGCAGGGCATTCGTTACTCTATTTGGGTAGTTCATCCTGATGTCACCAAGATGTATTGAGATTTGTGCTATCAGTATTGGTGGCCAGGTATGAAGAGAGATTTTTCTTGTTTTATTATGAGGTGTTCCATCAATAAACAGGTGAAGGTGGAGCATCAGCGACCGACAAGGATTTTTCAGTAGTAACTCATTCCGGAGTAGAAGTGGAATGATGTCGTGATGGACTTCATGACATGTTTACCGAGGTCACCTTGAGGGAATGATGCAGCTTGGGATTTTATTGACATACTCACAAAGGTTTCTCACTTCTTGCTGATCAAGGACACCTATAGTGTAGATGAGTTGGGAAGGTTGTAAATATGGGATATTGTACGTCTACATGGGGTTCCACACTCCATTTTTTCGGGAAGGAATGCTTGTTTTACTTCTCGAGTCTGGAAGGGACTATAGAAGGCTTTGGGTAAATAGGCACTTCTGAGTACAACCTACCCCCCCCCCCAAGATAGATGGATAGTCTAAGCATAAAATTCAGGTGATGGAGGACAAGATTCAAGAATTTATCCTAGAATTTGGTGGTTCTTTGGATAAGCACATACCTCTTTTGGAGTTTTCCTAATATAATAGTTTTCAAGAAACTATTCAGATGGAACCTTATGAGATTTTGTACGATAGGCCATGCCAATCACCCTTATGCTGGGTGGAGGAAGGAGAGGCAGCTATGTTGGGACCTCGCCTTTTTCAAAAGACCATAGAGCAGATAGATTTGATATGGAAGAGGATTTTTACAACACAGTCATGACAGAAGTCTTATGTTAATCGACGAAGATGACCTCTAGAGTCTGAGGTCATATATCAGGTTTTCCTGCGTGTCACACCAAAGTTGGGACATAGAATAATTAGGAGACATGGAAATCTTTTTCTGAGATATGTTAGACCATTTGAGGTTTTGGAGAGAGTCAGGCTAGTTTCCTATCGGCTACAGTTACCTTAGAGGTACTGGGCTATGCACGACGTTTTCCTTGTTTCTCAGTTGCGGCGTTACATCTCAAACTCATCTCTTGTATTTTAACTGGAGGAGTTTGAGTTAGAGGTTGATGCATCATTCGAGGAGAATCCTATCATGATTGTTGATCACATTGAAAAGGTTCTCTGTGGCCAGTATGTTCCTCTGTTACGAGTGCTACAATAGTACGGGTGAGTACATGACGAGAGTTGGGAGAGGGAGGTCGATGTACAACCATTGTGGCTAGAGCTATTTGAGGTTTCTTCTTATGCACCTTTTTCATAGTAAAAATGAAGGATGAATTTATTTAAGGGGGGAAGTTTGTAAAAAACCATATCTTCTATTCAGGTATATATTTCTTTTCTAGTTGTTTTTGGGAAAAATAGGAGTTTCTGGAAATTTTAGGAGTAAACACCTTGTAATTATAAGTAAACACCTTGTACCCAGTTGTTGTAGGTGACTGTGTACTGGTCGTGTAACAGCCGAGTACGTGGAAATGTGGGGTGACCTGGAGAATGCCTAAAGAAGAGTCTAGTTAAAGTAAGTACACATCATGTACCCTTGAAAAATACACTATGTACTTTTATTTTTTTATCATTAAATAGACCAGGGTCACGTCTAATTTACAGAACACCCTTCTTCTACATCCATCTCATCTTGGAGTAAACAAGACTACTGATTCTTCTCTAAGCCCCTAACTCGCGGTCTATTCTCCAAATCTAACTCTGTCGGTTGCGTTGGAATCGCATCAGTGAGTTATTCCTTCTTATAGAACCCCATCTCTTTATTTCTCCTCTTTCACGAGATATCCTCAGTTGAACGTTTTTATAATTTTTATAGATATATGGCATTCTAGGGTGATTCAAGTCTTTAGTATCATGTATATCGATCAAAAAATACCACGGTAGGTGGTTCGAACCTTTCTTTAGTTAGTCTTTGAGTTATATGTGCAAAAGTGCCCAATACCCTTGTTCAGGGTATTGCGTGTTTATGGTTCTTAGCCCTGTATTTTCCTGCTATGCCTTGTGTTCTTGAGTAGAGGATTTATGATTTTAAATATGGTTATTTACCTTTATATGGATGTGTAGGCCATGTTTTCTTGATATTGATGGTTTGGTCTGGCTTTTCTTGTTAGGCTACTTTGTTTTCCATGCCTAGTATTGTTAGGATGGAGTGATTTTATTTGACATGTTGTGATATATTGTAGAATGTTTATCCAAGTAGTTCTTGAGGTTTAATTTGGATTCCATACACCGTTTGAGCACGATTGATTTACATGGGGCTGTGGGAACCTGGTGAAGTAGACCTTAGAGAGAATGGGAACTAAGGTTTTCTCCAGAGTGTCTGTTTACTTTCACGTTGCAAGACTATAGGGGGGAATAGACATTGTTCTCCTTTAGAGAATCTGTAGTTCCTCGTTATGAGACCACATGGGGAATTGGATGTTGATTGCTTCCCTAGAGTGTCTACAGTTACCGATATGAGACCACAAGTGGAATTGATTGTGAGTGCTTCCTCAGAGTGACTTTGCTAAAGCTGAAGTAGAGAGGTTAGACTGTGAGTACTTCCCAAAGAGTTTCTTGTGTTTGATTGGTTGAACCAGAGGGGATAAGCAGTGAGTACTTCCCAAAGGGTTACTTTTGATTATTGGTTTCTTAACTAATAAATGAAAATGGATGTAATTGAAATTTTAGGATTTTTCACTATTGAGTGTTTCCTTGTTTATTGCTTCATTTTATATATTTCTTTCCATATATATTCACTGACTACTAGGCACATATATTTGGGTGGTTTTATACTGGGATTCATCTCACACCCTATTTGGTTCATACTTTTTCTCCAAAACATATTATATTGTTGTGGTTCTAGATAAGGACAAGTTCCCTTATTCTTTAGGTACATGATTGACGAGGAGCTATGGAGCATGGGACTAAGATGAGGCTTGCGATGTTCTGGATCTGTTTACTTGATTTTCTTTTGTACTTTGGTTTAGTTTTGTATTCCAGAATTGTGACTTGTTTGGCTGCTTTCCTAGATATATGTATCATGCATCACTTATATATTTTCTCTAGTTGTTTATTTCTTTAGTCTTCTGTTGTTTAATTATTGAATGTTATTTTGGCATCCACTATTGTTATCGATTTATTTCTGCTATGTTACTCTGCAAATAAGAGTATAGTTTCCCCACAATCACACCCAAGGCCCTCAATGCTAGTTGGAATCCTCTGGCATTTGAGGAAATGTGCTAGAGGCCGTGTGACCAACCGGGTACGGGGAACCTCTCGGCAGCTCCCAGAACTGTGATGTTACAATAATCAATCATGATCTATGAGAATATATCATAAGCATAAGGCATAGGTTTTTGGAATGCATGTAATAATATAAAATCATATCTTTAGTCAAGGATTTCTTTTAAGACCATCATATTTGATTATATTAACTCCCCATTCCATCATTTAGTTAGTAAAGGTTCACTGAAAAACAATCTTATTGGATAAATTCACTTACATAACTAGGTTTAACCATAGCTTCTATCCTTATTATCTCATAAGATATCCATATTTACACAATTCATTAGAAGGTTATATAATTATAATACCACCTGTCACATAACGAAAAGCATACATATGTGTGCTATAATAAAAGAAAACATTCTCCAAGATATCATATAATAAACTATGGAAAATAAACAAATTTCACAAATATTTCATCATTTCATCATAAAATAACCTATGGAAAAGAAATGAGTTTCAAAATTTTTTCTTCAAAACATAATTTACACAATCTAAATAAAGAAGATTAACTGAATATTCCTTAAACATTCATTATAAAAATCCATCAATAGAAATAACGTGTATGGTATTATAAGAAGATATCACTAGTGAAGCATAAAAAACCTTAAAAAAAGTTGACATAGATGAAAATTACAATTAAAATAACATTCAAAACATTCTTTAAAAAAATGGAAAAAACATTGTATCCATTTTGATAAAATTTTAAATGAAAATACATAAAATATTTTGAAAAATGTTTATTTATAAAAAATCATGGAATATTTTAATTTAAAGGTTAAAATATAATTTCATTCATGATGGTGGGAAAATCTATTCATACTATATATTGTAAAAGAAAATATTATTTTCAAACTTTTTTAAAAATTAAATAATGACTTATACAAAATTAATTTTTTAAAAAATATTGATTCTAAATCGTTATAAATAAATTTAAATTAAATGAAAATGATCTTTAAAAAATAATGTAAAGGTAAAAAGTTCCATAAATAAAACATGAATAGTATGGATATGGAAAACATTTCAATGACCATAGAGGAAATAAAAGTGAAATTTCTTTAAAAACATTTTCCCGTTCATTTTAATCACTTAGGAGAAGGAAATTGTACAACTACATAGAAATTATAGTAATAAAAAAATTAAAATAAAATATGTTGGGTTTAAATGATAATATCTATATAATTTCCCTCAATCAAAATTTATCATAGACAATTCTGAAAATAAATGAGGTTGTAACATAAACCTTTACCTTAAGTAACATATTTTATGATACCCATTAAAATATATTGAATAATAAATATATATTTATTATAAATATATTATAGAACCATATATATATATATATATATATTACAATGTATCATTATTTAATAAATTCCAATTTTCCTTTAATTGACAATTTCCTCTTTCAAATGAACATTCATGTAAAAATTGGCCCATTTTCAATGGTCGTTCCAGTTAGTTGGATTCAATAACTTAACCTCAATCATGGTTTAATTTTATGAGGAATATTAATCATGAAATAAGAATTATATTTATTCATCATAAACACTATTAAAATATTTATATAATCTGAGGAGGTAAAATTTATTATAACACTTTGTGATGATGATTTTCTGTACCTATATAGGAGTGATGTCTCCACTATTCGAAGAGTTGGACAAAATAATGGTAAATAGTAATTAAATACTATAGAATAATTATTATATAATAAATCTGATATATATTCACTAAATCTATCCTTATTACCATCCATGTAAAATGAAAATGAAAAACAAGTCGCATCGCTTCGTGCGGGTGGTAGTCCATACGTACACACGGGTGATGTTGTCATTTTCAAATTGACCAGAAGGTAATAAGGTAGATTAGATATTATAATTAAAAATATTAATTATCTCATAAATATAATACATAGATATTAAATCCATCATCACAACCATCCATGAATTATATCATGAAAATAAAAAACATCACATCATGAGGCAATAGCCCACATATACACACGAATGACGGCTTTGTTTCCTATTTATTAGAGAGTGAGATTGATACATTTTACACTATAAACATAACAACATATAATTAATTAGGATATAATATTGTCATTATATAAATATGTTTGGAATATAATTTAAATAGTCATAAGAATAAATAATCACAAAACACTAGGTTAAGAAGTATACCTCTTCTTTCGGAAACCTCATTTAGCTTCCATGTTAAGGCTTATAAGGTTGGTATTTTGATTAAAACATGTCCTATAAATCATGGGGAGGGATTCTAGAAATTGATTTGGTATTTTTTTGACCAATATATAAGTCCTATGAAGTGTGAATAATAGAAGAGATTTGATATCCATTTATAATGGGGGGAGATGACACATTTGTATTTTTTCAAAAGATTAAAATATATTAATGTATTAATCAATCCAAATGGCTCCAAAATGGCTCATATTTTAATATTATGTGAGATATAGTTGAAACCTGACCATAAAATAGGATCTAGAATGTTTTTTTCTCATTATATCCGTTATTATTTCAGTTTCAACTCTTTTAACCCATTTAACTCTTACCATGGTTACTGCTAATTCTTATACAAATTTTACCATTCACAATAAAAAAATAGGTAAATAATATTTTATAAAATTAATTATTCTAATTAAAAATATTGGATCCACTTTAAAAGATTCATTTTATATAATTGGAATAAATTTAGTTTAAAATATGTTTAAAAATGTTACAAAACAATTTAGAAAATTGCATTTTAAAAATAATGATGAGTTTACAATCATTAATTTCATAGTAAAAACTAAAAAATTAAAGGTAAACTATTTTATTATATATATAATATATAAATTTCATTAAAATAAGTAACAAATAGTGGATTATTTATTTTTTAAAATAAAAACACATTGTGTGTATTAAACATATTTTTTCAGAAAACCATAAATTTTTTTACTTTCACATGATTTTATTTTATTTAGAAAACAATTAATAGACAATGAATTTATTTTATAAATCTTAAAATAATAATTTCTCTTAATTATATTATTCATATTCGTACCCTAAAATACAACTACTAGGTGATAACTATCACATTAAAAAATAACAATTCAAAACTATATCATGGTTCATTTATACTAGGTGTTGTATATAAATAAATCTATCAAAAAATAGAATTTTTTACAAGGAAATATATATTAAAATATTAAGGTGTTATAATCCACCCCTATAATTATTTAAACTTCAAAAATACATATCCTTGAGATAAATAACTAAGTATACTTCAACCTCATCAGATCTCAGGGTTCCTGTGCCGCTTTCTCAAAAATACGATTTCACTCTAAAAAATTAAAAATACATGTTGTCTTATTTTGAAAAAAAATTACTTATATAATCAAAAATCACAATTATTTGTTCCATATTATAGATATCAATCCAAATTGGTATGAACTCTGAGATTAGTATATATAAAGGATCCATTGTATACATCCTCATGATAGATACATGGGACACATTGTGATCTTGAGATTCATTCAGTGTAAGAACCATGTGATAAGAAACCATCCCAATATGATCATTAATTTTGATGGGAATGATATATTTTGGAATTATCTTTCCCTTCATTAAAAATCATATAAAAAATTTTGGGGATAAATTAAGTTGAATACCTTCTTTCCAAATTGAAATTCTAGACCCCTCTAATGATTGTTAGCATAAATGTTAAATCAAATATAGGATTCCATGATGTGATACTAAATAACTCTATCCTTATATAATATTTCCCTAGATAGCTATGGTTCTATAAATATTCATTCTCCAACTTCATCCTATCATGATTTGGTATGGTCATCAGCCATTTGGGTTAATTGATGTCAAAGCATGGTAGGTTCACCGTTGAAAACTATGGTCATTACATAGATACAAATGGCGGATGTAGGAACAATATTTACTGGAATTGTCCCTTTACCAGTTATTTTATTGGTTAACCTAGGGTTGGCTCCATAGTGATATTAACTGACCACTTCAAGTCTATAAGTGGGCACAAGCATGGATCTACATTTCGGTCCATAGCCTTCTAGTTCCACATTTCGAACCCTAACAACAAATCACATACCTTTGATCACCCCATTCAATGGTTCATCTTGGTGGGCCTCAAAGTTATGGCTTGTTCGAAAACCTACATCTATAATTTCTTGCCTAGTGTGGTTATTTTTCTATTTCGACAGGGTTGGTTCAGTCTATCTATGTCAAACTATGCTCTTTTTTCTTTTCCCCTCTACACATCACTCTAATCGGGTCAATTTCTAGTGTTTTCTTGGCAATATGGGATATTGTTGTTGGCTTCAACGATGGCCTATTTCCAGTGGTATAGTTGGTGTTCATGATGGTAGATCCTAAGTCCTCATCGACATCAGGTTTCTTTCTTGCTTCTGTCATCTTATTTCATGGGTTACCTCCCTCTTTGCTAGATTTGATGCTCTAGCTTAGGGTGTGGCGCTGGACGTACTATCTGTTTGATGATTGGATAGGTCACTCTAGAGATGTATTGGGTAGTGAAAAGATGATTTTATATTGAAAAGTGGTGTCTTTAGGATCCTATATAATGGGATGTGTTTGTGTTTGGCTTTATAGGATCATTTAGAAGGGATTTTTGGTGGTATGGACAAACAATATGGTTTGTCTACACATTTTTTCCTATTTTGGTGCCAATTTTTTTATGTTAGGTTTGGTCCGGGTGATCACCATAGTGTCTAATTTTATCAGTTCTCACTGAACCTTAATGTTATTTTTATTTGAAACTAAAAAATATATATAGTTGGATAGATAATAATATCAGATAATATCCTATAGGGTTTAAATTTTCTTCTTATACTGATCAGCATCATTAGGATGATATGCAGTGATAAAGTTCATATCCCTATTCTATGATTAACAAAGTATTTTCCAGAACATTGAGGTAATCCTCAGATATCATCTACATATAATATAATTTGTTACTCCATGTAACCTTAAAACATTATTAATTCATATCATGGTAACCATATAAAGATACTAATATTCTCTGATTTAAAATAAATGTACTAATTTCATACAATGAGAAACTAAAACACAAATTGCAATGTTCCCTTTAGATGTTTTGGGGTGTCCGGTGAAAAAATCTATGGAAATGTTTTCGGATATCCATTTTGTTCTATGTAGTGGTTATATCATATCCTTATAATTCTTTTAGACAGCCTTAGCTTATGTATATACATGGAATTGATATACAAAATATATAATATCCATTTTCATGTTATCCCACCAGAAATCTTATTTCAGATATCTGTAAATATTCATAATTCTAGGACGAAAAGAGAACAATGAGCTATGAGCTTCATCGAATATCTCCTTATACTGTTATGGTATTGAAGAGATAAATACTTGATTCCATAACCATATCATTTTATCAAAATTTTGGAAGAAATATAGAATATTACTCACGTTCTTCTGTTGTTCCACATCCTCCTTCTGTGCAACTTTAATACTCACTTGGATTGATTATTAAACACTCATCTGAGAAAGATATGATTTGTCCCTTTTAATAATTATTTCAAAATCCACCTTATTCCAATACATAAATTTTTGATTTCTTTCAATCCTCATAATGAAAAAACTATCATGGTATTTCCAAGTCATATCATCATCCACCTTGTTCGCCTTCTCGGTGTTGTAGTGTATTGAGTAGTCATAATCAGTAATAAATTCAAACGATATCCATTGATTTATACTAAAATATTTATGAGTGATTGTATATATGTAAATATTTTACTATCAATATATATATCACCTTTTTCACAATAAATATATGGAATCCATATTTTTATTGAAGAGACTGTTTATACTAACTCAAAATAATGTTTCGGGTAAATTTTCTCATGAATTTTCAATTTGAAAGAGGTATAAGATATCACCATATCATTTTTTTTGTGGGGAATCTCAAACCACTGATTGATAAACTAATTTAGCTCAAAAACCATTCTCCACCATAGCAATGTGTGCACACAGGTACGCTGACCGACCTTCCTCTAACCTCCTCAAAAGATTCCTCACATCCACTACGCTAAAGGAACATGGATTCATTATGAGTCTACTTGCTTATTCGATTATATTTGTGAAATATCTCAAAAGGTGTTGATAGTATCCCTACAACCTATGAAAACTATAGATCTTGATCACCATGGTTGGTGTCATCTGTTTCTCAATTACTTCTATCTATAAAGGATCTACCATTGTACCCTCACTTGAGATTATATGTTCCAAGAATAAAAATTTATGTAGTGAAAATTCACATTTTTTTAGAATACCAATTATCCTTCACCTAGGTCTTGAATTCAATAATTAAATTATATTAATTATATTAATTTCTTTTAAAATATGTAAGAATATCATGTATAAATACTACCAAAAAATAATAAATTTAATCATTAAGGCATAATTCATTAAATCCATGATGTTATTCAGGGCATTGGTTAGTCCCAATGGAATTAATAAAAATTAATAATTGCAATAAAACTTATTTAAGGATATTTAGGGAATATCTTCCTTATTTACCCTCAGTTAGTAAAATCCTAATATTTTATGATATATTTCATTTCAAATAAATTTAATTTCTTTGATTTATTGTGATACACAAAAGGCTGAGTTTAAATAAATAATGAAATATAAATGAAATATTATTATGAGATAGATACTACCTAATCATTGGATTAGATGGTATTAGTAGTACTAAAGAAATTATAAAAAAAATTGGTTCACACATGTTTAAAATTAATTCATTTGTTATCATTTGTTTAAAATTAAAATAAATATCATTACAAAGTAAAAGAAATGTTTTTCGAAAAACTACTTTTTATGAATAAAATGTGTTTTATCATAGTAAACTAAATTAATAACTATTGGTTATTTATTTTATATAAATTTATATATTATATATTCAATAAAATATTTTTACATTTATATAACATTTTTTCTAGTCAAGGGATGAGAATAAATATATTTTTATGCTTAAAAATGAATTTTCTAAAAACACTATTTTTATCGAGTTTTGCAAACATATTTTTAAAAAATCAATTTATAACAATTATATATAATTAATTCCTGAAAAGTGGATCCCATTTATGGAATAAAGAGATTCATATTTTGCAAATTGGTACCCTTTATTTTAGGTCATTATGAATAGTAACCTTAGAAATCCTTTTTCACCTTAGTAAGGCTAAAACTGGTAAAACAAGATTACAACATTGGGGTATGACTTTAAAATTTATCTAAACTTACTTTTATTATATTTTCGTAGTTTAGGTGATCTATTTACATCCTATTTTAGAATATATGCGGACTTGGTGCTATTTTACTTTGATTATGACCATTATACTAATTTAAGAAAAGAATAAATACAAAATGTCACTCTATCGACATGAAGATCTCTTTTATTTTTATATAAGGAAAAAATGAGGATATGTAAAGTTATAAATGTTTATTTGAAAGGTGAATTAATTTTTTTCATCGTGGTAATTTATATTTACTTTTTATTGATTTGATAATTACTTTAAATGATTACACAACACCGACACAATATTTATTCAATTAATAGAAAAATTAAATAATTGAATTAAAAAATATTAATAGTAATAATATTTGGATGAATTATTGTGTTCCATGAATTTCTTAGATAAATATATCATATCAGGGGAGCCTAAAATGTCCATATTTGAATTCCTTTTATGAAAAGTTTTTTTTCAACGTCAAATAAAATAAACACCTCAAAAATTTACATTAATGATATTTTATAATAATTAATATTTAATTAAATGATTCATAATTAATGAAAATATTATCAACATCCAAGTGGATGGAATATGTTGTAAAATATAATCCATGATATTTTTATTATTCAATTATTTTTTATGGTATCAATCATGTAGCTTGAAGTGTAAAGCTTTTTTGTTTTTGTGGTAATTGACAAAGGATTTAGAAAGGTTAAAACTAGGAGAAATGGGTGAATACATCTCCTAAAATTTTTAAAATTTTATTTTATGATATGATATATAATAATAATAAAATCATATTTTCATTATAAAATTTTGGAGAAATTTTTCAATGAAAAATAATTTTTATGAATTTAATACTTTAATTAATTCCACGAGTGCCTCTCCCCACACTTATAAAATGGTACCTCCTCTCCTTCATTATTCTCAATTTTTGAACCATATAACTCAAAAAATTATTCCCATAATAAAGTAAAAGATCAATTAATGATATCATATATTTTTTTATCTTTTCAAAAGGTAAACCTTTCATTGATTAAGGTGTAAGCCAAAGAATGTTTCTCAAAGAAGGGGTATAACACTTAACTGAGCATTTTCAATTTTATTTCTTCTTATAACTCCAATAAATACATCATATTCATTAAAAAATAGTGAATTAAATATCTTAATTGTAATTATTTTTTATTTTCATGATGGAAAAACCATTATATACCTTTTTTCCATCCTTTGGAAGGTGATGACGTCCCTCGTTTGTACTTTTGGACTGCCTCCTACACGAAGCGATGTGATTCATTTTCCATTTTTAATTTATAGAGATGGTAATAAGGATAGATTTAATGAATATATAATATATATATGATATAAAAATGATCTCTTAATTGTGAATTATTATTTAACATTCTTGTATTCCCCCCATTTAAAAATGAAAACAATGTTCTTGCATACGTAGGACCTACCATCTTAATGAAAAATTTGATTCATTTATATATAACTATTAACTATGGATGAATCCTAATATATTTATATAATAAATATATAAATGATATTTATATATTTATTAAAATTCTTTATATGAGGTAAAAATATCAAATTATACGGCCTGTAACTATCGAGGAAAAATTTTCAAGAAAAATTGAACCGATTGACACCAAAAAATGATGATTTTAATAATTAATTATTATTAAATGGGAGTAGAAATTTTATAAAGGGGTCATGTGTGATATTATAAATTTTTTATTTAAACATTTAACGAATTAAAATAAATTTAAATTTATTATAATGATGGTTAGAGAACATTAAATTCATGTGGAACTTGAGGTAAGTGTTTATCATTAAAATCTCATTGTTTATCTTCATGGTTTATGATAATAATTACTATAAAATGGGCCTTTAATAATGATTAAAATGGACTTTACCAGTGATAGAGAATCACTGACTACGAGAGTTAGATTAAAATCCTTTGTCTTTTATTAGTGCTATTATTTTGCATCGGTAAACGGTACCTTTAGTAGTGTTTTTAGAATAAAAAATAAATGAATAATTTATCATCCCTTTCAAAAGTACTAATAAAGGGGAATACTAAAGTGTGCGGTAATAGCACACTACAACACTAGTCCAATGTACTATTATAACACACTAAAGCACCACAAACACCACTAGATATCAACAAAATCGAGTACCAATACATAATTTAAATGGAATTAAATTTTCAATGCAAATATAAGAAAAACACAATAGTATAGACATTTAAAACATTGGATTATACAATCACATATGTAAAAACTGATTACATTCATTCAAAAACATGAATGTTATTTTTCTTTTTATCTTAACCTCAAATAATGCTATTTTTAAAAAAATGGCCTTTGCTCGAGAAAAAGAATGCACATGTATAAGAAAATAATTCTTAAGTTAGTAATAATATAAAGAAATAAATTAACAGAAACTCTTAATTTAAAGCTAAAATTTGATTCATACTTGGAACCCTATGTATCATATTGAATGTTTGTTGATTCTTACAAGTAAAACTATTTGTTACCCATATTCAAACATTATCTCTATGAACATTAATTATATTATTATAAGATAAATCCCCAGGGGTGCACCCTAGTGGTTTCATCATGTGGTGGAGTTTGGGAGGTCTTAGTTTGGAGCCTCCTCGTGGGCATTTAGATTTGTTTTCATTTGTTTATTACCCCTCCTCTAACTGATGTAATGCAAATAAGTATAAGATTTAAAAAATCAATTAATTAATAGAAGATAGACTGATGAGAAAACAACTAGTACTGTTTTCTCGGTTTTGTAGAAGTGATAAGCATTTTAAACTAAAAAGACAATTATATGTTGATTAGAGGAACTTGGAGTCATACAGATCACACAATGTTTTGGATTGAGGTGTAGATGATTCCTAAATGTCTCAAATGACTTATGGATCATTGTTCGAACATATAAAAATAATATGAAATCATTTTCTTGGTTTTGAGTACATCACTTGACTTTTTTATAAAAAAGTCATTTTAAACTAGAAACATGCATTTTGAATCATACTGATCACATCAAGTATTGGTTTTATGTTAGAATGATTCATACACATCAAAAATGATTTATGAATCATTTTACAAAATGATCAAGAAAATAAAAGCATTTGTTATTGGTTTTCAGTGAGTAACACTTTGGGAACTAAAATATCGATTTAAAACAAATAATAGAAAATTTGAGTAATATCGGGATCATCTTGTATCAGATTGATATGATAATTATTCCTAGACATAAAAAATGACTTATAGATAATTTTCATAAAGGATAAGAACAATATTATTGTGTTTTATCTGTTTTGAGTAGGTAAGTAGTCCATTTTACTAAAATTGATGCCACTTTAATTAAAAAGACATAATCAAAGTCAAACCGGTCACACTATGCATTAGATTGAGATGAAATTGATTTCTACATGTTTCAAATGACTTATGGATCATTTTATTAAATTACAAGAATAATCTGAATGAATTTTCTTGGTTTTGAGTACGTCACTTGTCTTTTTTTACTGAATATGTCATTTTTAATTAGAAACATGCACTTTGACTCGTACCGATCACACAGTGTATCAGTTTCATGTGTGATCAATTCCTATACATCAAAAGTGACTTATGAATCATTTTTCAAAATTATCAAGAATATCCGTGCACGTTTGATCATTTTTTAGCGAGTGATAGTTTTTGAACTAAAATGGTGATTTTAAACTTATAATAGAGACTTTGAGTAATACTAGGCACATCATGTATCGTATTGAGGTGATTATGTTTCTACATGTCAAAATGGATTATTTATCACTTCCATAAAGTATCAAAACAATCCTAAGGTATCCTATCAGTTTTGAGTGGGTCAGTTTTATATTTTACTAAAATTGATTTCAATTATAAATAAAAAGTTTCCCTTGGAGTCGTACCAGTCACAACATGTGTCATATTGAGGTGAGGATAATTAAAAAATATCTAAAATAACATAAGGATTGTTTTATTAAAATATTAAAATAATATGAATTCATTTTCTCTATTTTGATCACATTACTTATCATTTTTACTAAAATGTTATTTTAAACTGGAAACACACAATTGGAATCATACTAATCACATCATATATAGGTTTGAAATAAGACAAATTCCTACATGTTAAAAATAAATTAGGAATAATTTTCTGAAATTATCAAGCAAATATGAGATCGTTTGACCGACCTTCAGGTATTGACACTTTTTGAACTAAAATGTAGATTTTAAATAGATAACAAATACTTTGGTTCATAAAGTGAACATCTTGCATCAAATTGAGATAAAAAAGATTCCTATACATAAAAAATTACATATAGATCGTTTTTGTAATGTATCAAAACCACTCGAATGAGTTTTCTTGGTTTTGAGTAGTTTAACTATCCATTTTTTTAAAATTGATGTGAATTTTAAATAAAAAGACACCCTTAGAGTCATACCAGTCATAGTGTGCATCAGATTGAGGTGAGGATGATTCCCACAGGTCTCGAATAACTTATAGATCATCTTAATAAATTATAAATGAAATTCTATGGTGTTTTCTATATTTTTGAGTACGTCACTTGTCTTTTTTCTAGTAAGATTTCATTTTAATCAGGAAGTACACACTTTGACTCATACCAATCACATTGTGTATGAGCATGAAACGAGAAAAATTCCTATAATCACAAATGAATTATGAATAATTTTCCTAAATTATCATGAAAATATGAGTGTGTTTTTTCAATTTTCAGTGAGTGAAACATTCTAAATATAAATGTCGATTTTAAAGTGATAACGAGCACTTTGAGTTATATTGGGAATAACATGTCATGACCCGTCCTCGGGGCCCGTGTCGTGACTACCCCAAGCCCACCTTCCATAAGCCAGGGGCTGGAGACTAGCACCAAAGGCGTAAATCCCGATAACTGGGAAGGCATTGCCTTTATAAAAGTAAAAAAACACCACAGAGTACAAGCAGAAGTAAAACACTAAGTTCAAAGAGAAGTGCTAAAAAGTAAATGGGCCAGAATACAAACCCAACTGAAAGTACAACTACAAATGAGCAAAAGTATAACAGAAAAATACAATAGCTGGAAGAATGGAAGCGGCTCCTAGGACGTCCTCCTCGGGTCCTACCTGAAGGGTAGGTACAGATGGCGCAGCTCTTGGATCATCCCCCAAGGATCCAACCTGAAGGGTAGGTACAGATAGCCTCCACAACGCTCTTGCCCATCAACCTCCTCCGAGTGTCGTCTTGCTATGAAGTCCACCTCTGGATACTGACTCGTCGTGTAGTCCACCTCTGGGTACCATCCAGTCCTCAAACACTCGGCCTCCGTCAGTACTGCCCGTCGTCTGCAACCAACACGACGAGGTGCGGTCATAGCCCGTGCAGGGGTGAGTATAACCATACTCAGTAGGGACCCCGAGACCCTCAAGGTCTCACTAAAACCAACAAGGATAACCACAAAGAAGATCTCAATAGATAAACTCTACTTAGGTATATGTCCATACATATACCTAAGTTATCAAGTAACCCATCTCAATCATGAGGAAACACAAGGATTATAAAATCAACGGATAACCACTACCCAGGTATATGCCCATACATATACCTAAGTTATCACGTAACTCATCTTAATCATGAGGAAACACAAAGATTAAAGATCCATATCAACCCAGTACTTTCATGATCGAAACCGTAACTGGTGAGGAGCCCCGTCTCTGGAGTGTACAGTGGTCCTATCACGACTCCGAGGTACTGCTCGCTAACCTAAGACTGCTGAGGTACTCCTCATGTCGAGTACTCTGGGCCTGCTGCTAGAACCAAGAACTTACCACCATGGGTCTGCCGCTACAACCAAGTTCTCCCCCTCATAGCCTCAAGAGGTACTCCTTCTGTTGAGTACTGTGGGTCTGCCGCTACAACCAAGCGCTCCTCCACCGTGGGTCTGCCACTAAAACTAAGCGCTCCCCCTCATAGACTCCAGAGGTACTCCTTCTGTTGAGTACCGCAGGTCTGCCGCTACAACAATGCGCTCCTCCTCTGTGGGTCTTCTGCTACAACCAAGCTCTCCCCACTGGGCTATCCGAAACACACCGAGTCGATCGGTCAAGCAGTCGTCAGGTCTCAGCCGGGTACACAGTCTCCGTACTCTGCACGCTCATCTCGGGGAGGGTCCGCTCCATGAGCTTCTGGTCGATACTATAAGTATCACAAATTTCCACTAAGAAGTATCTCAAAGGACCGCCTCGTCACAGGGGTCTCAACGCAAAATACGGCGCGTCAATCGGACGCTCGGTCTCTGAGTTACTATCCTTTTCGTCCCCAAGGCTCGGTTGGTTTCGTGTGCGAACCAACCCAGCCATAATTCAACTGTACCCTGAACTCTCAAAGGGTATACTCATAGGGACCTTTTCTCCACGTGATCACCAACGCCGCAGACGGTTCGTCAAACGGACGTCCGGTCTGGAAGATATCAGCTTTTCCGTTCCATGGGCCCGATTGGATTTCGGGTACGATCCAACCCAGCCACTATCCAACAGCAACCAAAACTCAGGAGAAATATACCAAAAGTTTCATATCATCAAGAGAAATTCAACGAGACAGACGGCGCGTCAATCGGACGCCCGGTCTGTGAGTTATTGGCTTTTTCGTTCCAGGGGCCTGGTTGGTTTCGTGAGCGAACCAACCTGACCACACTCCGACGACATATAAAACTCAAGAAGAGTATGCCAAAAGATCCGTCTCACTTAGAGGAATCATTCAAAGTCAATGGCACGTCAATCGGACGCCCGGAGCTCAAGATAAAAGTGTTCCCGCTTCGAAGGCCCGGTTGGTTTCGTATTCGAACCAACCCAGCTGAACACAAAGTATTCTAAAACCTTGAGTGCGATATACTGAAACGACCGTCTCATTCCAAGGATTTCTACGCAACTTACGGTGTGTCGATCGGAGGTTCGTAGCCCATGTTATGGGCAAAAGACCAAAGATGGTCCGAAAATGGGGGGTTTGGGCCCGGACCGACCCGGCCCGGCCCGGCCGCGTGGAAGCCGCGAGCGGGGTGCACGGTCCCCCCCCCCCCCCCACTCGCCGCTAATTGAAGCCGGCGGCGAACCACCGCCGCCAACCTTCCGGCGACGCGCCGCCACCGCCTTCCGCGGACCACCGGACGCGCTCCGGTGGTCCGTTTCTCCTGCTGTCTTCGCAAACGGTCCTCCTGGGACCAGACCTTCACTGCGAAGGCATTCAAATGCCATAGCGGTCTGCTTCGTCGTCGTCCTTTGATCCGCACATCGATTAACAAGCTTCGGAGGGTTGTCGGGCCATGTTTGTTCAGCCCGCGTCCTCCGCGTTAGGTGTTATCAATTAGAAAAAAAATAAACACATGATTTTAATCATTGAAGAGGGTATAAATTATCCAAAATAAATTATACGAACACATTGCAATCAAATACCCACGCACAAGAGTTTAAAATTTGAATGTGCGGTGTGATGACGTCGCGCATTCTTGCCGCTTGATCTCGCGCTGGGTGATGTTGTCGCGCATCCTTGCCGCTCGATCCCGCGCGGTGCGACGACACCACGTCAATTTCATTCGATCCGCAACAACATGAAAAACAATAAGGGAGGGGGACGGCTGTGTTTGTGCAGTCCGGCCTCCTCCCATTAACTGATATCATGCGGTCCAAATATCGCGGATAAAAGACGGAATAGAATCACGTAAGGAAAATCACATAAACCCCCTACCTCGATTTGAAGAGAGGAGTCGCGGAAAGAGGATTTGAAGACAACTTCGGGGTGCGTCTGAGGAGGAAGTGGCGTTCTTCGTTGGCGGCGATGTGTTCTTCGTGTTCTTCGTCGAAGAATGAAGAACTTCAAGGCTTGGATCTTTCTCCCAAAATCCTCTCGACAAGCTAACCCCCCAAACAAAATAAGTGTATCTCTTATTTTATTAACCAACTCATAAGTTTGCATTTAATAATATTAAAACAGGTAATTCAATTGAATTAAATTCAATGCTTTAATCCCCCATATTTAATAGGGGTGTTTAATAATTTATTAAACGCAAGAGTTGACTTGACATTAAGAGGGGGGTGTGGGTGCGTTACGTAGAGGAAAAAAACGGTGGGGCTCGTGCGGGCCCCACCTCAAAAATATCCTATCAAGAGGGTAAGATATTTTGGATTGCACCCAATCCGCTTCAACCCAGCTTAAGTAGCTTTAAGTGGCTTTAAGTGGCTTTAAGTGAAATAAAATAAAGTTGTCACACCACTTTATTTTATTTTCTTCACTTATCCCCCAAAAATTAAAAACCACACCCGAGCAAACACAACTCCGGAAAAGGCGTTTCTAAGAAAATACCGGCGCTGCGATTTCATCAGTGCCCTCGAAATTCGATTCCGAGCACCGGTTCAAAAGTTAGAAAAACTCACTCGTTCATTCACTGAACGTACCCGAGCTAAACTTCGGAAATTAATTCCGGGCACACCGGGCCTCGGAATCAGGCGCTGTTAGAAACTTCATTCTTGTAAAATTCCAAAGAAAATTAAGAAAAAAAATTTCCTTGAAATTTCTGGGTCTTTACGTTACTCCCATCTCAGGGAATTACGTCCCCGTAAAGCTTCAACCCAAACTAGGGTCACAAAAGCGGTATTGAGCACACATCTGAGCCTTCCTCTCCCATGTGCTTACCTGGAGGTCCCTGTACTGCCCGTGAATGTGCACCCGAGTAATAGCCTGTCCTCAAAGGATCCACTTCTGTCGATCCTCGATCCCCACTGGAACCTCCGTGAAAGACACCCCATCACCATCGTCCAGCTCCTCATGGTCGATGATATGCGAAGGGTCGAGCACGTATCTATTCAGTTGAGATACGTGGAAGTCATCGTGCACCTGGTGCAACTGAGGTGGATGGGTCAAGTGGTAAACCACCCCGCCTACCCAGCTGAGGACCTAAGAAGGTCCGTTGAACCTTAGAGATAACTTGCCGCCTTGGTCACATCTCCGTAAACCTCGTCGAGATGAGACCCGTATAAGGACGTGATCGTCATCCTCAAACTCCAGAGGTCTCTAACTCCTGTTTAGAGATGGAACTCAAAACTACTGCTACCATGAGGGTAAGGTTGACTGACTCAAGAGTGATCGGTCGTACCCTACTGTTCATGAGTTTATCCTATGCTGCCTGGTGTTTCCTTTCCGCCGACCAAGGAAAACCCATCCCGACGTTTGCCTAAAACCGTCAATTTGAGTATGAACATTTATTGCCCATTCCATACTCAAACTAATGTCGTAGGGCCTAGAAGTTTCCACCAAGAGATTCCAACTGAAACTCTCGCCTCGAGGGTCTGACCACACCGTCGGCGTAAGTGTGATTATCGAGTCTTCTCCCAAGGTATCTCCAGATGTGAGGGTCAAGTCCACGGCTTACCAGAAACTCTAGGTCTGGGACAAGATTTGTGAAAGCGAGGAATGATTCATATCGACGTCTGTTACTACAGCAGCTAGTAGTGGACACAGACTGTCCCTTGAATCATTCTTAGAGCCATCGGGTCACTCTCATTGACTGCATGCAGCCGCACTCTTCCTCCTCCCTCCAGCTCCCTGAGCCTGGCGGGGATAACTAAGGTGGGTGGTTTTAGCATGTTAAGATGTACACCACCTCATGCTGCTCTCCTAGCTCTGCCTCCATTTCTGCTAATTCGCAGAATCATCTCTCCTTTAAGCTTCCTCTTATGGAAACATTTAACATGCCCGAGTCTCTAAGACTGGTGCCAGTTTCCTGTTTCTTACTGCACTGTGCAGTCCTCATCCGCTCCAAGATGATCTGCACCTTCTTTCCCTACGATCTGGAAGAGCTGCTAAAATTTCTCATTTTCTGAAAAGAGAAACTCAGTCTCATCCCCTGGATGGACCACTCCCAATGCCTAATACAGTCAACCCTGACATGAAGGATGCATTAATGCCATGGATGACATCGTAAGGCCTCGACATAACTACCAAGAGATCCAACTGTCACTCTCACCTCCAAGTGTCGAGTCACACTGTCGGCATCAGTGTGAGGTCACTGGGTACCCTCTAGTAGAAATTTCAAAAGTGAGGGTTAAGTCAACTGTCCTAACCAGGACCAATCAGTATCAACCAAACAAAAAGGACAGTAAACCAAACATCACAAAGATAAGTGTCTTTTTATAATTGCAGCTCATAGTACAAAGACACAAATACAACAGCATAATGGAAATAGAAATACAAGGGACGTATCCACTAGTTCCGCTCCTGTCCACCTGCTCCCGGAGCTCTACTGCCTTGTCCACTTCTCGGCTGTTGCTCAAGAACCCGCCGCTGCTTCTGCCTTGGTGGCTCCTCCAAAGCCTGCGGATCAACTGTATGAGGAGCCGGACAGTCATGTGCCAGGTGACCCTTTCCACCGCATTCATAACACTTCCTGCTCCTCATACAGCTGGCTCTGGCTCTCTTGGACCAATGCATCATTTGTCTACTGCCCACAGATGACTCGGGTACTGATAGAAAAACACGCGGTAAAGGCAGGATCTCTTGAACACGCTCGGGGTGTAGAGCTACTAGCACAAACTCCACCCTGAAGAAGGTCTCGACGTCTTCCCATGTGAAGGCCATCCCATCGCAAAACATGAACAAGTTGCTCCACCACCTGCCTGCTGCTACCTGAAGAAGGCTGGCAGCAAAGATCACCATGAAGTCTGCAGGCGTCCCCACTAGTTTGAAGACTCTCACCACTGCCCCCAGCCAATCCTCAGCCACCTGCTGGTCTGTATCTCCCCGGAACCTCGGTGGCCTCTGGCACTGGAACTCGTACAGTGCGCTCAAGTGGCGTGTATCGCCTAATGCTGGGGCTGGTGGAATCAGTGGCCCAACGTATGGTAGTACCACTGGTGCCTCCGCTGGTGCATCAACTGAAATAGGGACATGTACCGAAGCCTCATCGCTCGACAGGCTGTCAATATGCACATCCCTCTGGGCTCTAGCTGGTCATCCGATAAAAGGAATCCCGAAAGAAACAATGTGAAACTGTCAAAAGATTATACCTGGTGAGCTGACCTGGTTTGAGATGATATTTAAAAACTTCTGGAAACACACACGCAATCAGTGTTTTCGTGCACAAAGTCGGAAATCATTTGTCTGGGTCCTGGTGTATGGATACGTCGGCCGCCCGCACCAACACTGGACTCCCTGAACTGAAAACTACACTCGGTGCTCTTAACACTATTGCTTCACAGAAAGAAAAAATATCAGAGTTATAAGTTCTGCGGTAGAACCGACTCCTCTGATACCAATTTGTCACGACCCATCCTTGGGGACCGTGCCGTGACTACCCCAAGCCCGCCTTCCATAGGCCTGGGGCTAGTGACTAGCACAAAAGGCGTAAATCCCAATAACTGGGAAGGCATTGCCTTTATAAAAGTAAACAAAACACCACAGAGTACAGGCGGAAGTAAAACACTAACTACAAAGAGAAGTGTTGAAAAGTAAATGGGCAAGAATACAAACCAAACTGAAAGTACAACTACAACTGAACAAAAGTACAACAGAAAAAGACAACAGCTGGAAGAACAGAAGCGGCTCCTAGGACGTCCTTCTCGGATCCTACCTGAAGGGTAGGTATAGATGGCGCAGCTCCTAGATCGTCCACCACGGATCCTACCTGAAGGGTATGTACAGATAGCCTCCACAACGCTCTTTCCCGTAAACCTCCTCCGAGTGTCGTCTCTCCATGAAGTCCACCTCCGAATATTTAATCGTCATGTAGTACACCTCCGGGTACCATCCAGTCCTCGAACACTCGGCCTCCGTCAGCACTGCCCGTCGTCTGCAACCAACACAACGAGGTGCGGGCATAGCCAGTGCATGGGTGAGTATAACGATACTCAGTAGGGACCCCGAGACCCTCAAGGTCTCACTAAAACCAACATGGATAACCCCAAAGAAGATCTCAACAGATAACCTCTACTTAGGTATATGCCCATACATATACCTAAGTTATCATGTAACCCATCTCAATAATGAGGAAACACAAGGATTATGAAATCAACGGATAACCACTACCCAGGTATATGCCCATACATATACCTAAGTTATCAAGTAACTCATCTCAATCATGATAAAACACAAAGATTAAAGATTCACCTCAAGCCATGATTTTCATGATCGAAACCGTAACTGCTGAAGAGCCACGTCTCTGGAGTGTACAGTGGTCCTGTCACGACTCCGAGGTACTACTAACTAACCTAAGACTGTAGAGGTACTCCTCCTGTCGAGTACTGTGGGTCTGCTGCTACAACCAAGCACTTCCCACTATGGTTTTTCCGCTACAACCAAGAACTCCCCCTCATAGCCTCAAGAGGTACTCCTTCTGTTGAGTACTGTGGGTCTGCCGCTACAACCAAGCACTCCTCCGCCGTGGGTCTACCGCTACAACTAAGTGCTCCCCCTCATAGCATCCAGAGGTACTCCTTCTGTTGAGTACCGCAGGTCTTCTGCTACAACCAAGCGCTCCTCCGTCGTGGGTCTACCGCTACAACTAAGCGCTCCCCACTGGGCTATCCGAAACACACAAAGTCGATCGGTCAAGCAGTCGTCAGGTCTCTACCAGCTACATGGTCTCCGTACTCCGCACGCTCGTCTCCAGGAGGGTCCGCTCCACGAGCTTCTGGTCGATACTATAAGTATCACAAAGTTCCACTAAGAAGTATCTCAATGGACCGCCTCGTCACAGGGGTCTCAACGCAACAGACGGCGCGTCAATCGGACGCCCGGTCTATGAGTTACTAGCCTTTTCGTCCCCAGGGCCCGGTTGGTTTCGTGTGTGAACCAACACGGCCATAACTCAACTGTACCACGAACTCTCAAAGGGTATACTCATAGGGACCGTTTCTCCACGTGATCACCAACTTCGCTGACGGTTCGTCAAACGGACGTCCGGTCTGGACGATATCAGCTTTTCCATTCCAGGGGCCCGGTTGGATTTCGGGTATGATCCAACCTGGCCACTATCCAACAGTAACCAAAACTCATGAAAAGTATACCAAAAGTTCCGTCTCATCAAGCGGAATTCAACGATATAGACGGCGCGTCAATCGGACACCTGGTCTGTGAGTTATTGGCTTTTTCGTTCTAGGGGCCCAGTTGGTTTCGTGAGCGAACCAACCCGACCGCACTCCGATGACATCCAAACCTCGAGCGGAATAAGCCAAAAGATCCGTCTCACTTAGAGAAATCCATAAAAGTCAATGGCACGTCAATCGGACGTCCGGAGCTCAAGATATAAGCGTTTCCGCTCCGAGGGCCCGGTTGGTTTCATATCCGAACCAACCCGATCGAACCCAAAGTATTCCAAAACCTTGAGTGCGATATACCGAAACAACCGTCTCATTACAAGGATTGCTACGCAACTGACGGTGTGTCTATCGGAGGTCCGTAACCCACGTTATGGGCAAAAGACCAAAGATGGTCCGAAACGGGGGGTCTGGGCCCGGACCGACCCGGCCCGACCCCCCCTGGGTCGGCCTGAACCAGGTCGACTCGACCCATGTCCGACCCGGCTGGGCCCGACCCGGCGGGGCCCGTCCCGGCCCGGCTGGCCCGACCGTATAGCCGCGGCGCGGCCAGCGCGGCCGGGCGGAAGCCGCGGGCGGGGTGCTCGGTCCCCCCCCGTACCGCTAATTGAAGCCGGCGGCGAACCGCCACCGCCAACCTTCCGGCGGCGCGCCGCCACCGCCTTCCACGGACCACCAGATGTGCTCTGGTGGTCAGTTTCTTCTGTTGTATTCGCTAATGGTCCTCTCGGGACCAGACCCTCACTGCAAAGGGATTCAAACACCATAGCGGTCTGCTTCGTCATCGTCCATTGATCCGCACATCGATTAACATGCTGCGGAGGGTTGTCGGGCCATGTTTGTTCAGCCCGCGTCCTTCACGTTAGGTGTTATCAATTGGGAAAAAATAAACACATGATTTTAATCATTGACGAGGGTATAAATTATCCAAAATAAATTATACGAACACCTTGCAATCTAATAGCCACACACGAGAGTTTAAAATTTGAATGTGCAGCGTGATGACGTCGTGCATTCTTGCCGCTCGATCCCTCACGGTGTGATGATGTCATGCATCCTTGCCGATCGATCCCGCGCAGTGTGACGGCACCGCGTCAATTTCATTCGATCCGCAACAATAATAAAAACAATAAGGGAGGGGGACAGTCGTGTCTGTGCGGTCCGGCCTCCTCCTGTTAACTAATATCATGCGGTCCGAATATCACAGATAAAAGACGGAAGAGAATCACGTATGGAAAATCACGTAAACCCCCTACCTCAGTTTCAAGAGCGGAGTTGTGTTAAGAGGATATGAAGATGACGTCAGGGTGCGTCTGAGGAGGAAGCGGCGTTCTTCGTTGGCGGCGATGCGTTCTTCGCGTTCTTCGTCGAAGAATGAAGAACATCAAGCCTTGGATCTTTCTCCCAAAATCCTCTCGACATGCTAACCTCCCAAACAAAATAAGTGTATCTCTTATTTTATTAACCAAGTCATAAGTTTTCATTTAATAAGATTAATACAGTTAATTCCATTGAATTAAATGCAACGCTTTAGTCCTCCAAATTTAATAGGGGCGTTTAATAACTTATTAAACGCAAGAGTTGACTTGACATTAAGAGGGGGTGTGGGTGCATTACTTAGTGGAAAAGAAAAGGCGGGGCTCGTGCGGACCCCACCTCACAAATATCCTACCAAGAGGGTAGTATATTTTGGATTGCACCAAATCCGCTTCAACCCAGCTTAACTAGATTTAAGTGGCTTTAAGTGGCTTTAAGTGAAATAAAATAAAGTTGTCACACCACTTTATTTTATTTTCTTCACATAACCCCCAAAAATTAAAAACCACACCCGAGAAAACACAACTCCGGAAAAGGCGTTTCTAAGAAAATACCAGCGCTACGATTTCATCGGTGCCCTTGAAATTCGATTCCGAGTACCGGTTCAAAAGTTAGAAAAACCCGCTTGTTCGTTCACTGAACATAACCGAGCTAGACATCAGAAATTAATTCCGGGCACACCGGGCCTCGGAATCAGGCTCCGTCAGAAACTGCGTTCTTGTAAAATTCCAAAGAAAATTAAGAAAAAAAATTTCCTTGAAATTTCTGGGTCTTTACATAACATGTATCACATTAAAGTGTGACTAATTCATACACATCAAAAATGTCTTATTGATCGTTTTTATATTGTATCAAAACAATATGAATCTGTTTTATTTGTTTTGAGTAGGTCAATTATCCATTTTACTAAAATTAATGTCAATTTAAAATAAAAAGACGCACTTGGAGTCACACTAGTCACACCGTGTAATAGATTGAGGCATGGATGAATACCGCATGTATCAAATGACTTTTGGATCATTTTAATAATATATAAAAACCATCCAATTTTTTTTTTGTCAATTTTGAGTACGTCAATTTTCTTTTTTTACAAATAATTAATTTTAAATAGGAAATACTAACTTTTAGTCATACCAATCACATAATTTATCATTTTGACCTGAGACTGATTCCTACACATAAAAAATGTATTATGAATAATTACATCAAATTGTCATGAAAATATGAGTGTGTTCGATCAATTTTTGGTGAGTCACACTTTCTGAACTAAAATGTTGATTTTAAAGTTACAACCGACACTTTGAGCCATATAAGACACATCATGTGTTGAGATGATGTGAGGATTATTACTATACATAAAAAATTACTTATGAATCATTTTAATAATTTATAAAAACAATTTGATTTCATTTTATCAGTTTTGAGTTTGTCAATTGTCCATTTTTCTAAAATTGGTATAAATATAAAATTAAAAGATGCACTTGGAGTCATACAGGTCACTCCATGCATTAGACTGAGGTCTAGAAAATTTCAACATGTCTCAAATGTAATATGGATCATTTTACTAATGTATCAAAACAATTAGACTATTTTTTAATAAATTTTGAGTACATCACTTTTCTTTTTTACTAAAATGTCATTTTTAACTAGAAACAAGAAAATTGACTCATACCAATCACATTGTGTATCAGGTTGACATGAGACTAATTCCTACACAACCCAAAGTCTCAAAAAAAATAATTTCCAATGTTACAATGATTTCAATTGCCTTTATTTGTTGAAATTACAACAAAGTATATTGACTAGATGTTGTAATATGAAAAACCATTCTCATTGTTGAAATAAAAAAGAGTAGAGGATTCTAAAGTGCCCATTATATCATGAGAAGTCAACATAATGACTACATGATCTTCCTAAAATATTTTATATTTCAACAATAAAGGCATTTTAGATAATAACATTGAGTAAATAAGACTTCCCAAAAGATTTGTGGAAAAAAATTAATACGTATTATATAAAAATGAAAACAAAATTAACATAGAAATATTAGATAAAATGATGAAACAATTAATTAAATAATTAGTATAGATTCACCATTTCCTTATGGTTGTATGAATTTCTAACACATTTCATTATTGTAATTATATCAATTATAGGCTAAAAGTCAAATATCTCATGATCATGAGAAGCTTTTAGCAAACTTCCCCAACTTGAAAAAAGTAATCCACAAATATAAGAGAACTGTTATTGTGTGATTAATAGTAAAAATAAATAAATAAAATATAAATATGAAAAAATAAATTAATTATATGGACACTGATTTTACTGTGAAAACATCCAGATTACCTCTATGATTGAGAAGTGGAGGGAACGTTAAGGAAGATGATAAATGTGAACACTTCAGGGTCGAAAAGTTTTTTAAGCCCAAGATTGTGGATGTTTTGGTGAAGAAAGTCTTGAAAGATTCACAGAACACTGTAAATAACACAAAATAATCCACTTTTATAAGAAAAATTTTAATATGTGAGTAATATAAAAATAGAAAATAAATATAAATATTAAAAACTACATTAATTCTATGGAAACTGATTTTATTGTGAAAACATAAACATCACCTCTATGACTCTGCAGATATAACATCATTTCTCTTCCTATAATGGATGTACAACGAAAATAAAGGAAACTAATAAATGCCACACTATATGAGTGAAACTTTTTGATTGAGAAAAAGTCTATTGAAGTTTTAGTGCAAAAATGCATAACTGATAGAAAGACTATCCCCCCTAGAACAAAATAATCCACCTCTATAAGAAAATAATTATTATAATTAACTTAATTAAACATAAATATGAAAAAAATATAGTAATTATATATGCAATTATTTTTATGTGTAAATATGATGATTAACACTATGATTGAGTAGAGAAATTGCAACTTCTCATCCTGTAAAGGCATGAAAGATGGACACAAATATTTGAAAATAAAAAAACTATTCAAGGAATAATAAAAAATTAGATAAATATTCCAGTATATATTTTTTTATTAAAATGTGGAAATTATATCCTAACATTTCCAGTATATATTCCCTAGAAGTTTCCTTCATTATAGTTTTTCCTTCCAACGGATTGGTAACATTATACTGTGTAGAAGACTTTCTTTATATGATTAGTCAAAAATTTAATTTATATTATTTTAATGTTTTATAGAACATATAATATTATTAGAAAACACATTGTATTTTAATAACACTTATACCTTATATTTGAACTCTATATATTTTTTATTGTTTTAGGGATTTGGTTCCTATATTGAGAATCTGAATCCCATGTTTTTAGTATCCTATAACGTATAAAACATTATCTACATTGTGACTAATATGAACTAACTATGATCTTCCAATGAATGGGTTATTCTTGATTTAATTTTCATCTAACTCGATATTTTTTTTAGTCTCCATAAGAATAATCAACCAACTCTTGTTTGCTGGATCTGATACATAAAATACTTGCACTACTTGTGATTCCATTATGAACGGATCATATTTTTTTCCCTACCACACTAAAATTCACCTTCATTAATCCAATTTCATCAAAATTCACTCCACTCCTTTTTTCAACCCATTTGAAATATAAAATCATCACTTTAATGTTTTGTAATCCAACTCATATATCTATTTGATAATGACAAAATATTACATATTTTCATAGATTGGATTTCTATCCCTGGAACCAGATACATGAATCACTTCTACAACGAGAATAAAACCAATATTTTTCATCGTACTATAGTATTCATGTTCTTTTGTTTAGGATATAAAACCATTGATTACAAACCCATTGTAAGATACAACATTTTCATTTGTTCCCATGTCTTACCATTGAGGTCGTTTGATGATTGAATTCATATTTTCAGATAATTCTTTATAAATTTGATCTTAGAACCATCATATGAACTATTTATTATGTTTATTTTATATCCATATTTCATTACTTGATGGATTTAAATATTTAATAATTTTTTTTGGGTTTCGATGTATAGATCATCATCTTTACTATTATGTAAAATATAATGGTCCACTTGCTCCCGCATTTTCAAGGTAATTGTAAAAACATCTCTTCTGGAAATAAATTCACCCATAAGGTGTCCGCTATGAAAATAAATAGGGAGATTGATTCTATAAACATATGATAGGTAATAGGTACAAAATTTGATAACTTCTTCTAAAATATATCATTATGCAATACATCCTTCTGACCAACTTTGATTCTTTACATACACGTTTAAAATCCTCATATACTGTTCAATGGGTTACATCCATATGTAATAGATAGGACCTCATTGTTGAACCTATCTAACGAAGTGAACTACTAGGTGTACCATTATATCAAATAATGATAGTGGGAAGAACATCTCAAATTCACATAATAAGACTACATCCTCCTTATTCATGATTGGAAACTTCACTAGGCCTATAAATTTATGGCATATGGATTTAAAAAAGAAGATGATTCTGGTAAATGTAGGCCACATAATTTATGGTTTAATGAAAAAAAATAAACATGAATAAAATCTTTCATAAAAACATGACAGTTATATGATTTTAGTCCTTTTAACTTCAAATAAGTCATTGAAATGAAATTCTTGATATCTGATGAATACCCAAGTGCAACATTTACACTATTAAGGAAAATTAAAAATTAAAAATTTTCTTATCTGGATAGTGTGCAAGCTATAGGATTAAGAAAGGTATTCCTTTTACCCTCTACTAGTTCCAAATCCTCCCTTATAACCATTTAAATCAAGTCCATCCTAGCCTTGATTCCATTTTTCATTATTAAAAGAACATTTATTAATTTTCCTATAACACTATAAAGTACATTTTTTTCTACATGCATGAAATCATGAAAATTTCTTACATAAAAAAATTATAAGACGATAATTCAATGAAAATTTATCTCTTCTTCCTACATTATTTTTTAAGGTTTTTTGAAAATGGTTTAAAGAAAACTGTTTCAATATATTTTACTTTATTGTACAATTAACCACCCATTAATGGAGATGGTGTTTTCTTAGTTTGATATTTATGTCATTGGGGTAAAAATTTCTGATGTCCTAAAAACACAGTCTCTATGGAATTTTTTAGATTAACTTAGTATGTACAATTTTCAGAAATGGTACACCCCAACATTACTTTAATGTTGTGTTTCTATTTGTGTTGAACTAATTTATTGTACTATAAAACATGGAGATAAATGTGAATTATTCACTTTTATGAGAATCATATATTGTAACACCTCCATCCCAGAACAATTTTATATCTTCGATCAATGGATCCAAATAGTCATCAATATCACTATCAGGTTTCTTTTATCTTGATATAAGCATAGAAAACATAATGTATTTGTACTTCAGGCATGACCATGGTATCAAGTAATAATTTACCAACATGACGGGCCATATACTATGTGTAATACTCTATATACCAAAAGGATTTATTCTATCTACAGATAATGCAAGATGAATGTTTCTAGGATAATTTCCCAATTGACGATACTCTTAATAAATTTTCTTCAAATGAGGAAAATTTTCTATATGATATAGATTCACATATTTAATTCTTATATATATGTGCCATATTATTTTTCTGTAAGTTTCTTGACATCCATATAGTCTTCTAAACCATGGAATTTTAGGAAAGTACCATATATGTTTCAAAGGACTTGATTCATTTTTTTATATTGATCTACTCCACACTTACGTCATTTTATGAATGACTCACAGTCCTTGGGAAACAATATATAATCATTTGGAAATGCATGTATTTTTTTGAGATCATTCCCATTGAATGTGGCATTCATTTAGTATCATATTTTCGACATGGTATTTCATTTTCATCTATTAGAACATCACTATGGCTACCATTTAGTTTTATAAATCTAATATCACTCTATCCTATTCTGACTTTAAAATTAAATAACTTCATTACAACTAAATTTTTTGTTAATTTAGTACAACAGACATACAATTGTATTTTGGAAAAACTATTTAACTTTTCCAAAAACAATGGACAATCAAAAAGATCTTATTTAATTTCCATTTTCGTTTCTTTCATGTGTTCTACATGATCATTTACATTGTTATTCTTATAAAATGATACAGAAACCACGGTATCATCCTAATAGGTTCACATGTTTAGTTTTTCCTCAGGTTCATCCAAAAATTTGTATATGTCATCTATTTCTTGGAAAATAAAATGTTTTTATAACCTTTCTTGACTAATGTTTCTAGAATAACAACAATGTAAACATGAAAAAAGGGAATGAGAATGGTTGTATGAAAGATATCCTGAAAGCATGATGAACTACTCAACACCATCATTATAATTTTTTGTCAAACGATTAGTGTGCATCCATTTTCAATTCATATCCATCCTACTGGTTTCATAAAATGTTAATTTAATACAATAAATACATAAATACACATCAAATATTTTTTGTCAAAGGAGAGAGTTATAAACAATTCTAATAAGGGAATCCCAACATTTGATTGTTTCAAAGAATTTTTGTATGCTTTGAAGAAAATGGGTAATTAAAAATTGGAAAAGAATTATTCCACTATGCTAGCTATTATCCTCTGAATTAATTAAAAGGTTAAATTTATCATCAAATATCATGATCATCGCATCATCTCCTAAACATTTATCATTTCATTTTGTTGTTTGAAACACATCCCCCTTCTCTTGTGGATACACACCTATGTTGATTTTAATACTCTAAGTAGTAGTTATCCATGGGATGACTACTACTCAGAGTAGTACAAGAAACATAAAAGAGATGGATAATGAGTCTCAAGAAACAAAATGCAATAAATATTCAGGATATGAAACTGATGTAGGTAACAATTGTATATAAATGAGATAGGGATGAGTCTCAAGCATCAAATTGAAATAATAACTATTTTTAGACACACATAAATGCTTTCTTAAATACCCTAAGAAAATTATAATATAATATAGGGAATTAATGAGTAATAATAAACCCAAATATGATAAACAAGAATAATAAACCATTATTAAATCAATTAGATGGTATAAGAATTTATGAATATAACATTTTTATAAATATAGAGTAATTTCATATTAATGGATGGTAAAAAGATATTCATAGGGGTGGAACCAATAGATGTAGAACTAAAATGATGAATACCTAAAAATAATTTCTAATATATAGTATTTGATAACCTCCATTCTATTTTTGGGAATAAGTGATGTAATAACCTAAGGAATTATTATATTTAATATTAATGATATGTAAAATATTTTAAGACATCTTAAGTCTATTGGGATGTAATATCACCACACTAACCCATCCAAAGGATTATAGGGATGTCATCACATCATATCTACTCATCTGAAGGATTCTCGGGAGGTTATATAATACACATGGTCCAATCTTTAATATTATATGGAGGTATATAAAAAAGTTGGAATAATGCAATAATACACATTAATAAGATATATCACAAATAAGGTATAAAAACTCACCAACTATTGCAACATATATCATGTACACTCTTGGCTCCATCAAGATAGAATGACTCCTTTTGGGTCACATTTTCTAATCAGACTATCCTTACATCACTCAAAAATATAATTGGAATATAAAAAATTACATATCTATAAAACAACAGTCTATATCTAAAGTCAATACTGTAAATATAGGAAAAAATCTAGTTAGTTTAATTTTCCATGAAGCAGGATCATAAGCTACCCAACCCCCATCATAGAAATTGATACATATAAAATTATATTGATGATGTAAAATGGGGTGGAACTTCTACTATATGGTTAATTATAATATTTATCCCTTGAAAATAAATCAGGATTCATCCACAGTTTCAAATAAATAAATGTGTGGCTCACAAATCCCATGCATTAATTCACAGCTGTAATTGATATGGAATGAGATGCACGTATGGACTAGTAACGAAGATGGGAAGGCTTGTAGTATAATATTTTTTCACTCTAAAAATTTTAAGCATTAAAATAGATGATCTCCACGGACAAATTACCAAAATGGTTAACTAACCACACTCACAGTAGAAAAAAAACCTCCACCATTACTAGAACCATTGATGTTTTACACCTCGAGTTCCCCAATACAATGTAGAGAAAGAATTATGTTTGAGATAAATTAGAGAAAGAATTGAATTCAGGCCTTGGATTCATTCGAATCATGAATCGTTCAAGACTTGGATTTGAGCATCAGAATAGTTCGAGCCTTGATTTGAGGTTTGAATCATCGAGGAGGAGCACAGACAAGGGTGGCTTCCATGGAACGATTCAGATATTGTGATGCATTTTCTGTTAGTTAGGGTTTTTAAAATATATTGGTACACTTTTATCAGTGCTTCCAAAAAAGAAATGATAAAGATACCTTTTATTAGTGATTAAGTAATGATTTCTTATAAATAAATCTTCTATCATCAATTATTACCTAAGCACTAATAAAGGATATAAAGTTATGATTAAAAATATTTTTTTGTAAATATATTTATATAATTATATATAAAAATTTAATAAATATATATAAATATAAATATATTCTTTATATTATTTATTTAAATATAATTATTATAATTTTACAATTATTTAAATATATAATTATTTATTTATAGTTGTATAAATAGTTTTAAAAAATAATATTTATATCATTATATATATATATATATATTAAATATATATAATAGTAAATACTTTCATTATTTAAATAAATTTATTATAAATTTAATAATTATTTAAATATATATAATTATTTATTTATAATTATATTAATAAATTTTTTTAAATAAAATATATTTATTTATAATAATAAATATATAAATATACAAATATAGTAAATTTACATTTATAAATATTTTTTATAAATATATTTGAATCATTATTGATGGATATTTAATCTTATGTACATGCATGTTAAAAATGAGTGAAATTGACAAAAAATTAAAATTAGAAAACATTAACAATATTTTAAAAAATGGATACATTTTGTGTGTGTGTCTTGTATTTAAAAATTCATTAATTACATATTTGTGAAATCAATATAACAAATGTTGGATCGATGTTAAATTTAAAAATCAAACTACATTCAATTATGTTGATTACTCTATGCAATTAGTTTGTATTTTTTAAGTGATATTAAATATTAAATATAAATCATTATTCAAAAAATATATTATTATTTAATATATTGAAAAAATATTTTGTATTATATAAATCATATTTATATAGATTCATATATATCTATATATTTAATATACACTATTTATTAACATTATCAATAATTATTTAATTAATAAAATGTTTAATATTTTTCTCAATTTCTTTATTTTTAAACTTTGTCTTATTAATTTTTAATTTTCAAATATTTAAATATTTAATATATAATATTTATTAGTATTTATAATTTAAATATAGTATAATCAATTTATTTATTTTTATTAGTAATTATATAATTAATTAAATTTCTATTTTTTCACAATTTTTTATATAATTATTTCATTTTATTATGACCATTATCAGTTCTAAAAACCTCTTATAAAGGTTCCATTTATGGGAAGTTAAAAAGCACTGATTAAGGGTATCCTTTGTCAACACTAGAAATAAAGCGTTGATAAAGGTTACCCATTATTAGTTGTAAAAATAAAGCACTCATAAAGGGTACCCTTAATCAGCGCTTAAAAAGCATGGATAAAGGGATCATTTCTTAGTACTAAAACAAAATCATTGATAAAATGTAAAACTTATCAGTGCTTTTTTCTGTTGTGAAAGGCCTATTTGTAGCAGTGTATGTTTATAATGATGCAATTTCATTATATATCACGCAATATTTTTATGATTTATCTTATAATCTTGTTATTTCTTGAGAATACATATTTTTCTTTTATTTTCCTCACTTTAAGTACATAAGACACAAGGTGAATTTTTTTAGGAAAAATGAATTTATTTCTCCCTTTGGTCAAAAATCCATTTTATTCTTAGAAATATTTTCTAAAACTGTTTTAGATATTGGTTTTTCTATTTCCATATGATTTTAAAGTCGTTTTTACCCATTTTTGAGTTTTCAGGGATTGGTTTAAAAGGAATATTCTTTTCATTTTACAAAAAGAATTATTTTTGAATTTTTATAAAAAAATTTGAATGAATTATTTCTTTTAATATACACAAGATTTATAGAATTTACCACCATCATGGATGTTCAATTATATGAATATTAATTTCTATATTTCCTAGTTAATTTTCAAAGAAAAATGATAGCTTAATATTTTGAAAATTTTAGATTTTAATATGGGATTTAAAAAGATGAAAAGGGTATTTCCCTCAAGAAATATTCTTATTATCTTTTAAAGGTAATTTTCACTTGTTATAACATTGTTCGAAGTTACTTTTAATTTACTAGTAATTATCCAATGATACCGTTCTTATTCATTCTCAAGATGGTTTATGGTTGTGATGATGAAATATCAGGGGAATCCATTTTCTTTTCCATGTGTCTAGATATGATCGATATTTTTATGATCTCTTGGACTGTATATAAATTCATTTATGATTATGTGATGGGTGGGGATATAATTATATAACATTCTAATGCAATGGGTTATGATTACTTTTCAATGAGATAAAAAGGTATGTAATTCCCCAACCCTTGAAGCTTAGTACTGGTGCATTATTATGTTACATTATCATAGATTCATGTGTCAAATCCCGAAGGACTAATCGGTTTATCAGTCTTGGAAAACAGATTACATAAATGAACCTTACATTACAATTTCAAACATAAAATACTACAAATATATTCATTTATGAAGACCATTATTTTCCTAGATTAACCCTAAATATCAGTCATAATACACAGTGTTGAATCTGGAGAAAACAAAACATAATAAAGGGTTGAGTTTAGATTCTCAATACAAGTAAATAATATAGAGGAATCCATAACAGGGAATTTTTTTTAAGGAAAGGTATATAATTTAAAACACAAGAGTGTTAAACCTAATAGTGTGCATAATATGGAAAGAATATATCAAATAATTCCTTATAAACATTCACATAGATATTCTACTAGTCGAATAATCATATGTATCATCAAAAACTAATATCCTAATGAGGGAATATATAATGTTTGATATGATAAATTTACCATTAAGCCTTCTTCCAAGACGTCATAAATAAATGGGTAGAAACCCAAACTAGCTTATCTCATGAGACCTACTGATGCATCTAGGGGCTATAGAGGGTCCAACCTGATTCTTACTAAGTCCAAATAATTCCTCATAAGAAAAGGTTGAAGCATAACCAATATAAACATTGATATTAAATCTTTTATATTAAATGTTAATACATTAACCACATACCATGAATGGTATCAAAATAGCATATCCAAAGTAAAAAATTTCATAAATCCCTCAATAAAATAAGGTAGATTTTATTATAATAGATCAACCTTAATTAAGTATAAAATCCACCAAAGGAGGTTTAAAAAGATGAAAATAGTCTTATAAATCAATATTTTTTAAGAGAAATACCCTATTTTACATTAAAATATTCTAAAATACCTGAAATAATAAAAGAAAATATTAATTTTGAAAATAACATTGTAATATTGTAAGGGATTCTTCAAAACATTAATGCCTCATGACTATAGAAAAATCCACTCACACTGTATAAGTTACAAAAACATTCACACCATAAAAAAAGTCGTAAAGTACCTCATTTGGAAAACTACAAAAGATTCATTTCAAACCATTTTATAAAAAAAGTCAAAATTGGGTAAAAATGAATTAAAAATATTATAAGAATAGAATGAATATTTTGAAATACATTTTTAAGAAACATGGACATGGTTTATCTATATGTCTCTGTAAATACTTATATATAAACAATCCCAAAAAAATTGAGATTTCAAAATTAATCCTTAACTTATAATTTCATTATTTTCATGGTGAATTAAACTTTTGTATAATGTTTAAATAATTTTATTAAATTATCCTAGAATTATATCCATATTTATGATATCATATACGACCCTCTTATATCGTTTTCTTGATAATATTTCATTATTACCATTGTTTCAGGTGTTAACTGCTTCATTTTCTAGGTTTTTTTTTGTCGTGTAAGTCTTGTTTCTTATTCATAAAATATATTTTATTCCTATAAATAATAATATTATGTTCATAAATATTATATTCACTCATAATATATATTTTTATAATCATTAATTAATGGTTAAGGTGGAGAGTGAATCTCATAGTTTCGTGGAGATGGTAAGCCGTACGTATGCACAAGTGATCGTATCATTACCATAATGATAAAGTGGTAAGTAATTTGATTGCATATTAATTATATATATAATCAATATCATGTTATACAAATTATTTATATCCACCATATTTATCATTATACCCATCAAAATAAGATGGTGATGAAAAAAAAATTACACCACAACGTGGAGCTGGTAAGTCATATACACATACAGATAGTGGTATTGTTTTTTGTAAGACGTATAAAAGGAGGAATATGGTTGAACCATAATAACAATAAAATCTAATAATATCTACTATATGAATGTTATAATTTTACAATGGAAATAACATGTGATGTGGAGGTATATAAAGAAATAATTTTGAAGGGGTTGATAAAAAACGATTAAGTATTGTTTAGGGAACCTCCTTTGGATGTCCTCTTAAGGAAACTAAGAATAGTATTTTGTGAATAAAATATCCTCTAGGATGTGTATATTTAATTTTATAAAATAAATTGGATGGTTTTGGTTGATCATAAAGGCTCAATGTGGTGTGAGGTTGTGAGAGAGGAGGTGTTTTTTTATAATTTAGGGGAAGGGAATTCTGGGAATCCGTTAAAATATCAAATTAATATTAACTAATTTTAATTTAAAAATCGATAAAATGTGATTAATTTATAATATATGACGAGTATGGATTGAAATCCTTTTCACCACGATTTTTTAGAAATGTTTTGGATAAAGGTTTACCCTTATATTTTTTCATTAATTGTAAATTAATTCCTTTTAGTCTTACCATGGAAACATGTGTTTTTATCACTTAAATGTTAATATAATTATAATACAATTCCAAAACAACCCCAAATGGACAATTTATTAAATATTAAACCTTATTATATTAATTTTTATCAATATTAGATTTTTTATTAATTTTATATCATTTAATAAAATATTATTTATTTTAAAGCATCATTTATAACAATTTTGATACTATTCATTATTTGAATTTTTAAAAATATCATAAAAATGTGATAAATTCAAAAAAACACTTCTATTATATCTATAATATGTCTCAATTATCTATAAACTTGGGGATATCATTAATTATGTGAAATTTTATTTATCCGAATATTTATAATATGATTTATTTGATATTTGAACTGATTAAAAAATTACCCCATCCTTATTATTAAGCCTTTAATTATATTATTTCTTCCCTATAAATTAACTATAATTTATCAAGATGATGAAAATTTTATTATATTTCAAATGACTATTTATGGTCTAATTTATCATAAATATAACCTTATATTAGAAATTATTTTGTTTTTAAAAATATGAGTACAGAATTCTTATCATATCATTAAAAAAATATTATAAATGAAATGACCTTTCTGGATTCTTTCTAACCCTTAATTTCTAGATCGTAGTGACCTTTTTTTATCCACACTTGTAACTAAACCTCATTTCATTCAATCAAGTACCAGGGTGTTTCTTCCCACAATTATCACTTGTGAAAAAATCCTTATTTTCGTTTCCCTTTATTAATATCTTTCTCCATTGATCTCTTCTTCTATTTATTTACCTTAAATTAATAGGACATAGAGAATTAATTATCTATCTTGATAGAACATGAGACTATATCTTCATACGATGAGAATGTTTGGGTTACCAGTTCCTTTTGGGGGAATAAGTTTAAACCATCAAAGAAATGATCTATATCACTTCTTGGGTTATGTATATAGTCTTTATAATTCCTTTTTATCCTTATAAAGTTTGATTTATATTGAGAAACATTCTCATCCTCCGTCTACCCCAGATATAGAAATTACCTCTCCAAATCTTCTCTTTATTCATGAGGAAAATATTTTTCAATGAAATTTTACTTAAAATATCTCTATTAAATGTTTTATATTTCCCCATACTCCTTAGTGTTTTGAATAAATGAACACCATTGATCCACATTTCTTGTTAGAAAATAATTGACATGACAACATTCTCACTTTCAATACTTCCTAAATAAAAAATGTATTCTCTATGTAATGTATCAATTTATAAATGAAAAATGAATTTTTAATACCATTGAATAATGAAGGATATTGTCTCATGAAGTAGTCTAAAATTGATCTTCCATGTTATGGATTAGGATTCTCCATGTGGGTAAGGTTATTTTTTATAACCCATTTCAAATGTCTCAGTATAGTTATGAGTCGGAAAACACTAGATTTATCCCCAACACCCACATCCTTATCACTAAAATTATGGAAATACTTACATGGAATAAGCATGTTTATACATTTTCCATTCCTTCCACTAGGAACCATTTCTATGAAATGACATACAACAAATTAAGTAATGTACAAGAATATATATTTTCAAACTAGTAAAATACTTAACATAAATTGAAAATTTTATGCATATATAATATCTTAATAATAAAAATGGGGTTTTTTGAGACATATTTAAATTTAAATCTTTTAAAATTGGTTTTAAAGAAAATTTGAATTATCCTAAGTATATCCCCTAGTAGTGTCGATCCAGGTGTTTAGTATGGAACATTTTCATGTAACAGGTTACCCCAAATCAGGACCAGGACACCTTTTCAGAGTTGTTACCCCTAGGTACATCTATTCTAGAATGATGTCCACTTATAGTAGCCTGAAATGGATTTATTTGTAGTAATACCCACATAATATAATACTTATCAAAATTTATGAATGTTCTTCTATTCTTATCTTCAAAATCTTTATTAGGGTTATGTTCCCTAATATATGTTTTCTAAATATAGCTTACATGGTTTCTAATAAACTTCGTCCAATGCCTTGTGTAACACCCAAACCCTAGTAGCCCAGAGCTGGTGTATTATATTACTACATTGGAATGAAAGTTTCAAATATCATAGGTCCTATGAGTTTAAAGGGATTGGAAAATATATTACATACATAAAACTTATATTAAAATTTAAAACATAAAAAATATAATACATTTAAAACCCCATTATTATACTTATCTAATCCTACATATCACTCAAAATTCACATTTTGGTAACCTAAGAAAATAAAACACAATAAAGGGGTGAGATTTGATGCTCAGTAAGGGTAAATAATATATCAGAATCCATTATATATAAACATAGCATTTTAAGGCAAGGTATATAACTAAAAAAATCAATCTAAACATAATCTTGAGCATAATATTGCAATAATAAATCAAAAAAAAATTATATAAAAATTCTAATGAATATTTTATTGTAAAATAATAACATTTAATATCAATAACTAATCTCATAATGAGGTAATGTATAATATTAGACATCATACACATATCACCAATATTTCAACCAAGACACCCTACATAAATGGGTAAAATCCAAATGCATTTAGTCTCATGAGAACTACCAATGCATATAGGGGCTATAAAAATCCCATCAAGAAACTTACTAATTCCATTGCATTCCTCATATGAAAATGGTGAAACATAACCAACATAGACATTCGTAATAAATCTTGCATAAAAAATATTTATACAATAAATATAATCCATAAATGGTATAAAAATAGAAAATATAGAGTCATAAATATCATGAAACCTTCAACAAAATAATGTAAATTGTATCATAAGTGATCAACATGAATTAAGTTTAAAATCAAACAAAGGATGTTGACATAGATGAAAATAATCTACAAATATTATTTAAAATTTACGGAGAGAAATACACCTTTTTTACATTGAAATCATTTAAAAGACACAAAATTATAAAATAAAATATATATTTTGAGAATAAACTTGTAATAATATAAGGTATACTTCAAACTTTAATTCTTTATAATGGCGTAAAAATCTTCTCACACTATAAAAGTTAAAAAACATTCTTTCCATTAGAAAAATTCATAAAGTAACTTGTTTGGAAAATGAAAAATGATTCCTTAAAAAAGTTTAATAAAAAGTCAAACATGGGTAAAATTGTTTTTAAGAAATTTTATATGAATATTAATAATATTCTGAAATATATTTTTAAGAAACATGGACATGGATGATAAATATGTTTCAGTAAACACTTACGTATAAACAGTCCTGAATAAAAATGGGATTGTGAAATTAACCCTTACCTTATACTTTTCTTTAGATGAGGTAGAATTAATCTCCTATATAATGTTTAAATAATTTTTTTAAATTATACCATAACTATATCCATATATATATGATATCATATACTATCCTCTCATATTGTTTTGATAATAATATATCACTATTATGATTATTTCGGGTGTTAACTGCTTTATTTGCTTTCTTTTTGTCATGTTAGTAATGTATATTATGAACATGATATATTTGATTCATATATTGAATGATATTAGTTATATGAATATTATATTCACTCGTCATATACATTTTATTATCATTTTTGTAATGGATAATGTGGATAATGAATCTCATCACGCCGTGGAGATGGTAGGATGTATGTACACAAGAGAGACAATATGATTCGCTTAATGGTAAAGTGGTATTTAATTTGATGGTATATTATTTATATAGAATCAATATAATGTCATATTTATTATTTATATCTATTATATTTAACATTATACCCATCTAAATAATGTGTTGTTGAAAAACAAATTACACCACATCGTGGAGACGATAAGTCGTACATACACACACATGGTGATATTATTTTTAATAAGATATATAGAAGGAGGAATATGGTTTTATCAAAATAATAATTAAAACTTAGCATATGTATGATAGTTTGTTTATTTTATATTGATAAAAACACATGAAGAAGAATTAGAAGAATAAATAATTTTGAAGGAGTCAGTAAAAACAGTCACCTTTTATTTAGTGATCCTCCTTTGGAGCTCCTCTTAGGAAAAGTTGAGTTGATATTTTCAGAAGACGGAACATCTAGTATATTTATAGGTATGTTTATAAGTGAATTTTTTAGGGTTTGGTCAAGTAAGAAGTCTCAATGTGTTTCGAGGATGTGATAGAAGAGATGCCTTATTATAAGAGAGGGGAATGGCACTCTTGGAATCCCTTAAAATATTAAATTAATATAAATTAAATTTAAATTTAAAGTGGATCCAGAGTGAGTTATTTATATATAATATGTGTATGGGTCTAAATAATCATAGAAAATAATTTTTATACAGATTTAGGATATATTTTTATCATTATCTTTTAGCTTTAACTCCAAATTAATTCTTTTAACTCTTATCTTGCCAACATGGGTTTTTATTAGTTAAGGGTTAATATAGTTACTATAAAATTCCAAAAGAATCCTAAATTGATCATTTATGAAATATTTAACCTTATTATAGTTACATTTCCTAATTTTTGTTTTTTATGAATTTTTATCATTGAATAAAATGTTATATATTTTAAAATATCATTTATGTACATTTTGAGAGTATTCATTATTTGTCTTTTTTAAAATAACATAAAAAAATGGTAACTTCAAAAAAACGTAAAATATATCACTAAAAATTATAAGTTATCTATAATTTTTTTATTTTTTTAATTATTTAAAATTTTATTTATTTTAATATTTTTTATATCATTTATTTGATATTTCCATACATTAATCAATTACCACATCATTATTTTGAAAGTAATTTATAAAATTAGTTATTATGTAAAAATTAAAAATAAATTACATTATGAATATGAATTTATTATCATTAAAATTACTATTTATATTTGAATTAATATTATAAATAACCTTATATTAAAAATTATTTTGTTATTGAAAATAAGTGTATTTCATTTTTAACTAATCTTTAAATAAAATATAACACATGTCATATTATTAACCAAGTGGCCTAAAACCATATAATTTTGGAAAAATGTTGATTTTGGTAAAAGAGAATTATATAATGAAATTATGAAACATTTTAGGGTAATTTAATAATATTATAATATTATTTTTACATTTAATTACCTGATTTAACCATAACCATGGTAAATAAAATACTAAAGTTACTATTAAAAAATTAAGACGATCCTATTATACTATAAATATCATAATTATTACAAAAAATTATGTCCATTTATCCAAATTAAATTCATTGATGTGGCTAAATTAATTTTTTCACGAATCCTGCAGAAGTGGTGAGAAGGCTTATAAAAGAAAACTTTTAAAAATTAAAGATGTTTTTATATATAATTTCAATATAAAAACCGATCCCAATATGATAAATGGGATTAATATATATATTATTTATTTATTTTCACTTTATAAATCAACTTAATGTTTAATAATAATTTAAATGAGAAGTCAGTTTTCAACTACAATGCATTATTTTTCACTATTCATCAAAAATTAAACTTCTATGAAAGATTCCAAAAATTCACACTAAGATAATTTTGAAATTATGAATTAAAAGAAGAAGATAATTTTTTCATATAAAAATTATTAAATTGTCGAAAAGTAAATTTAAAATGGTATTACCATTAAAAGGTGGTAAAATTACCATTATTAAAAAATACTAATTTTTATGAGAGAAAATGGATTTTTTATTAAATCATGTCTAAAAAACATATAAGATGAATGTTAAAATTATATAGAATAAATATAAATTACTATTAATTCCCACTATTTTAATGACTAGGTTATATTATATTAAATAATAATATTTTAATAATATACTCTTGTTTGGTAAAACATGGTCTTGTGTATAATGCAATCTATCAAATAAAGTCTCTCTTAAGTGTAACACAAGATAACTGAGTGTTTCAAAAATTAAAAGCTATAAAATATATAAAAAATAAAAAATATTGTGAATTATTGGGGTGTTAGAGTGTAAACAGAAGGTTTTCCCAAACCTGAGAGAGTGTATATAGGAGGTTAAATCAACAAAAAAAGAGGGTACACGAGAGGTCATACCAACCCCAAAATATTTTAAATGGGAGGTTATCCCAAGACATAAAGAGGGTACTTTGGAGATTATAATCATCTATAAATATAGTACGCAAGTGGCTATCCCAAGACCAAATCAAGTACACTAATGGTTATCCCAAGACAAAATTGTTATGAATTATTTATGGGTATCCTTGACATAATATTTATATGTTTATGATAATTCCAATATTTATAATTGAACTTTATGAAATGATCTTATGTTAATGTTATGTTATAATGGATCTTTTTATTTGATTCCATTATGATTTAAGCCGTATAAATATCCAATCTGTATACAATGACACTGGTTTATAATCTAGGAATTACTGGGTATAATTTTAAATGATAAATCTCATATACTCATACCATTTATGATCAAGTTATGTTTAAATTAATATTGATATCCCTCTTCTTTACCCTTATTGAGCATACGATTTAACTCTTTATTATGTTTCTTTTCCCTAGTTTTTGAAGAATTTTTTTGTAGTGTATGTTTAAGAAGAGTACTATATGGGAAGACCTTTTTGGGAGATGTTGAAAATAGTTCATGAAATAAGAATATTTTGTTTATAGTCTATAAATACAATATGTCTATTTGATTCTAGATTGGATCTTAATGTTTTGTGATAAATATTCATCTAATAAGATTTATTATTTTTGTATGAATTGTATGGGTAATTATAATGGGTATTAGAGTAGATTTTAGTTGATATTCAGATATTGAGATAAGAGATATTTGTTAAAAACCCTAGAGATAAGTATAAGTATGGGATCATATCCTTAAGTTTTAGTAAGGAAGATATTATATGGTTTTTCTTACAATACATCCTTGTCTGGATAATATAAGTAGATATAGTTATTTTATAGATAAATATAGGGGTAATAACCCCAATAATAGTTGTTCAAGTATATCTAAGTCACCATTTTGTTACGTAGTGAATGTGCCATTACTTATCCTTTGGTTTAACACTCCTAAGGGATTTGTTTTGGATAAGTCACATTTTATTTTTGAACCATTTTTATAACAACCAGAGACCCATAATCTCGAATACGATATTAAAAACATAAATTTTAGTTTTATGGATTTGATAATGATAAATGTGACCCAATTTTTTTTCATCCATAAAATAAAACATCAAAAAAAATATTGGATCACTTACATACCTGAGGGCCTTTTATATTTAGAGTTTTATATAATCAGGACAACCTCTTAGAAACTTGGGTCTATAAACACCTATATCATAATGATCTACACCATCTCCCATGATTTTTAACTTTTGATATTCCATGTTCTGTATTTATTATCTCCTATAAAATTCTTCTCTTATGAAACCTTTCTAATCACAGATCATTTAGCACCATTCTTTATAACTTGTGAAAAGAAAACATAAAAATAAATAATATTAGATGCTTATTAAGGTTAAGCATGAAATATATGATTCAATAATTATATGAAATAATAAGATAATCATAAGGTTATAAGATCATGAATGTAATATAGAAATTTTTTATAAAATATGAAAAATATCATAAGTAATAGTAATGACATAAAACATTATCATTTCAAAATTTATGAACCATTGGAATTAGAATTTATCATAAATCAATAACGATCTATAAGTTCATGTCATAAATGTGTGTGGAATAATCATAACTCTAGAAACCATTTCACATGTTAGGCATAAGTACTAATACTATCATATCAGTCATCAACACCTATAACCCAACATAGATCATGTAAGTTGACCTATTTCCAATATTGGATCAAGTAATTCAACTTGTTTCTAAAAACTGATCAATCACATCTTCTTGATTCCAATAACGGATCAAGCACTTTGACTAGTTTACCCTTACTACCTCATGAAATAAAATACCACCCAATAAATTGGTGGGATATATAGTTCCCAACTATCTCATAATGAAAATTATTCCTATGTATGACATAATACTAAACATTCATAAAATCAAAACCAATGAAAAGAGGAGGGTTTCATAATCATTTCATTATAACATAACTCATAGAAATGATATGGGATCCCTAAACACTATGTCCTTATAAACATACACTATCTTGAGAAAGAACAACAATTATATCATTGGATCATATACCTATTAAATAATAATTAATATCAAATGATGTCATCTTAGATGGAAAATATTTTGGAAAGATCAATTAAAAAATTATTTCGGAAACTAAATTTCCCATTTTTAAATAACATTCTGTTTAAAAAGAATACAAACATATAAACGATTTTTTTAATTAGAAATAAATTTATAAAAATATTAAGTAATCTCAAAATTCTTCAGTAATTATGATAGTAGAAAAATACACTCATGTAATATAAGTTAAGAAAACATTACTTCAATAACTTTTATCTCACAAAGTACCTCATTTGGAAAAAAACATACAGATCCATTTCAAACCATTTTGTAAAATGTTAAAAATGGATACAGATGATTTTAAAAAGTGAAGGATAATAGTAAAAACATTTTTAGAAAACATGGACATGGAAGAGAAATATTCCATAATTGAGACTTAAACACGAGTCATGATGAGATTGTGAAATAAACCCTTACCACTTTGGTACAAATTGAATTTTAATACCCATGAAATAAATAATGTTATATGGATATTTACATTCCATAATTTTAATGATAATTATATTAAAATACATTCATCGTTATTATATACACAAAAAAAGAAGCGAGTATTGTATAAGGAATGTGTACCACATAAATAAAAGTGAGAAAAAAATCCCACACCTTAAGTCTGAATCGGAACGTACATTATTTATCATTTTAAATAATATAATTTGGTTAATTATTTACTTGATTAATATCCTTTTTAAAATTATTATTCCTTTTTATCTGAATTAATACACTGTTATAACAATGATTTAATAATTTATGTTCACGTTGGATATTTTAGCTATATTCAATACATAAGTCCAAAATGAATTCAGTAGGTTGAATATGGTAAAATAGGGCATTATTCTATCATCTGGAGAATAATAATCATGAAATAATAATAATTTATATACTTAAATTATACTTTTAAATCCATCAATTATATTTTATTTTTAAAAACAAACTATGTTACAATCATTGAGATGGTAGGCTGTTCATATTCTTGAGTAATGATTCCATATTTGAATGATCATTATGGAAATAAGGTAAGTTTTATTTTATCTTCCAAAATTTATAATAATATAATATATATCAGATTACATTTTTAAATATATTTATATTTATAATCCATGTGATGTAGTGATGAAAAATGGATCACCTCACTCTGTGGAGGTGGTAGTCCACATGTACGAATGAAAGATATCATAATTTTTCATTTTATAGAATGATAAGATGGTAAATGGTATATTATATTTCAATAATGATAAATATTTAATTAATATAATATATAAATATTAATTCATTCATTATAACTTATCTTGGGAGATGATGATGGGAAAAATATTCAATTTGAAATCGATCAAAAATATTTTATTTAGTAGATTGTATGAGGATGGGTCTAAATAATCTCATGATGTAAACATTATGAAAGTTTTTGAATATGTTTTTATCCTTTTATTTTAATTTCAACCCCTCATTAACTATTTTTAAACTAATCATGACAACATGGTTTCTTAATCTTTTAAAGTCAAGATAAATATTATAAATAGTGAAATGGCCCATAAATAAGGCTTCGTTGGTATTATAAACCAAATAATTATCACCTCAAAGAATATAATACTTTTTTGGTATTTTATATCATTTATTAAAATATAATTCAGTATAAAATATCAATAACATTAATTTTCTTAATTATTCATTACATTACCAATAATAACATCATGATAACAAATTGAATTAATAAATTATTTTAAAATATTATAAAATGTCATTTTAATCTATAAAATTATTTTATAACTTTATTTATTTCAAATTATAACACTTCTAAATTATTTCAATCAATTATATGATTTTCCATTAATTAAATAATTACAATGTCATTATTATGTAAGCAATTAATGTTATTATTTATTCACTAAAAACTAAAAATTAATTAGCATGATGAAGATAATCCGTTTATATTACAGAATAATATTTAGAGTGAAACATATCCTTTGTATAACCCTATTTTATAAATATTATAGTTATTAAAAGTAAGAGTGTGACATGTTAATTTTCTTCAAATAAAATATTATAAAGGTAATAATCTCATAGAAAAGGCCCAAAATTTTCATAAAATATTATTTTTGATGATTATGAATGAAACATACTCAAAGAATAATATTTAGGAATTTTTTTTGTTCATTTTGTAGTCCTTATCATTTTATTTTTTACATTAATCACCTGATTTACCCTTTACCGAGGTGAAAAAATGTACTAAGGTTACTTTCATATTAAAAAAAGGGACCACTTTAATAATTGTGTACATAATTATTCCAAATATTGAATTTATTTTAAAATATTAAAATCATAAAATTTTACAAAATTAATTTAAAAATAAATCATAAAAACCCAACAAAAATTATTTTTTTCAAAAAAACGCCATTTAAAAGAAATATATTTATGATAAATTAAAATATAAAGTACATTTAAAAAAAATTAACTAATAAAATTTTATAACTAATCCCAAACATAATTGTAATTTTTAAATACATTGAAATATAATTAATTTTTGTAGTAAACATTAGTATTTTTCATTATTCATCAAAAAATAAATGTATTCTGGAAATTCTCAGAAATCAATCCTAATAAAAATTTGACATAATTATTTTAAAAAATTATTTCATTTTATCAAATTAAATTTCAAACTGTTATATATATTAATTATTTTATTTTTTCACAAAAAAATAGAAATCATTCTTAAAGAAAATGTATTTTTTAAAAATATATTGAATTTACAGAAAATCTAATTCTTATTTAAAAAGAATTAATTAATGTATTATAAATGAGTTGTAAAATTATATATTTCGTAAATCAGTTTTTTCTATTCATACTCGCTAATTTAACAACTATGATATTACAATCAAATTTAAATTATAATATTTAGTTCTTCATTTAAGTTTAGTGTTGTGTAACTTGTATTCTATTGGATTTATAAAATATTGGGATATTACATTCTCCCCCATTTAATAAATTTAATCCTCGAAATCTGAAATTCATTTTCATAACCAAGGTTTGAATTTTCAAAATACCATTATGGAAATCCCATGTCGTAAAAAGTGTTAATAAAACTTCCACTTGAAAAGAGAGAAAGGGATGTATGAAAGTCATTTGGAATAATATATACTAGGTTTACATGTAGGAAACAAATTTGGGAAGTGAAATAATACATATGAAAGAGAAAACTAACTATGAAGGTATTATAGGGAGTGATAGAGAAAATGTACATGAGAAAGTCAACCACCGCAAAATAATTATTCTTTTATTCGTTAAAAATCCATTGATTTAATGGTAAGAAAAGTAAATAGGTTATATTTTTATTTTGAAGATCATTTTCCAAGAGTTGAAGAATTAATTTATCATCTAAACTAAAATAATAAGTAAATATATTTACATATCAGTGAGGATTTCATCTTTTAATAAATGTCCCCTACAAACTCATCTTTTTTCCCTATCATTGAGTAATCAAAATGAATACCTATTTTGGGAATGAAGTAGTTGAATAAAGTTACAAAAAATCACATAATACATTTTAGAATAAAAATATATTCCTCCAAACTTCATACATTAATCAAAATCAAAATGGTTAGCATAAGGTAAGATAATTCATGAAATGAATAAAAATCCATATGAAGAAAACAACTTTAATTTCCAAAATTCCCCAATAATACTATAAGATCCCAAATTTCTCCATATGGTATGTTTTATTTACATTTCAGTTTAGGCCCTTTATTTGAGTTAATTGAGTTCTTTCCAAAGTCCTTGAGGAGGCTTGGGGTTGTTCTAATGGTTCAAGACACCAAAAAGGGGGAAATGAGTTTTTGTTTTAGGCGCACGGTCTGCGCATGGTTTGTGCTAACCGTGCAGGAAGCCTAGGTAAACCATGAAAAAGTAGGATTTTTAGAAAGTAGCATCCACACAGTTTTCCCATGGTTTAGAAACCCATGCAGATAAGTCATGTGAGGGTGCTCTTGGGGATATAAGCATCCACACGGTTTGTGCACGGTTTGGAAAACTGTGTGGGTAAACCATGCAGCCTACGAACCATTAAAAAATTACAATATCGCCACTCCGAAATTTTATAACTCACTCTGCATTTTCCTTCTCCTCCTCTCTTTCAATCCTTGGAACGAACCAAAGGGGCCAAGAGCTCCCATAGATCAATATCCTTAGATTCTTGGCTGTTTGGAGTACAGTTGGATGCGAATCGATGATCTGGGTGAGTCTAATCTTCTCCTCCTCTCTCTTTTCCGGATTAGGTCATGTATTTTGGGAGATTTCCTTATGATTCTCTTAATCCTCCCTTATTCGGTGAGATCTTGGTTGAGGATTCAAAGTGGTGTTGAATCGGGATCTAAGGATTTGGTTGGGAGTGGATTTGCCAACGGATTCAAGGTATGTGGTCTACAAATTATATCCCTTGAGTTATTTTGTAGATTTGTGCATGTTGGGTTTTTTCCCCTATTTTGATGATTTTTTGGTGAATTTTACTTAATATGGGGTAACGGGTGTTTTAAGGGTTAAATTAACCCCTCTATATCCCCATGTAATGCAAGGAGGATGACTCGACCAAATTAGGGCCACCCGTATGGTGTTTCAATATTTTTTAGATTTATATTTATCTAAGTAGTGTATGATAGTTGGGAAATAATGTAGAAACCTTGATGAATACATTAATATTTTTAAATGGATTGGTTGGAAATTATAGTTGAGTATATTATATTGGAATATTCTTAGTGATATAGGCATGGGAAATGGGAAATGGGGCTAAAGGGTTAAGTAATTAAAAATGATGAATGTATTAATGGATTGAGGCAAAAATGTAATTTCTCTTTTAATGAGATTATTGAGATTTTGTAAATGATGTTGGATTTTTTGTTCTGATATGGTGATTTGTGGTGAATGATAAATAATCATATGGACATGGATTTTTTGAGTGGGGTATTGACTTGAGGTCTGATGCCCACAGGTTGAGTGGGAATGAGGTTCTAGCTCCTCCCCTAAATGCACAGGTAAGGTAAGGGGGATGAGTTCTATTCCCCTAATGGTTTCATTCCACTCATACTGAGGATTTAAGGTGAGGATATTGGGAATTTTTGTGATATGATTCCTAGTTATATAGGACATGTTTAATTCTCGCATGTTGAAAATGTTGATCATGCTTAATCCATTGAAGACACTAAAAGGGTGACCTTCTAAATGAATTGTCTTAATAATAAACGTGGGTCAAGTGGTAGGTTAACTTAAAGAAACATAAGTAAATATAGCCTATTAAACTTTTTACCTTAAAATTCCTTTATTTATCATTTACATGCACTATCTACCTTTCTTGATATTTTTTAGACACCGTTGGTGGTGGCTTACAGAGTTATACTCACACCCTACTCGGGCTGTTGTTGGGTTCCGGAGAAGATTTAATGCTTGCAGGTCAGGACAAGGGCAAGGGCCTTATTCAAGGGAGACGAGTTGGACATGGGACATGTTTCGATGAGGTTCCAGGCATGGATTCCAGAACATTTGGAGGATTTTACTATTTTATTTCTTAAGGGTTTTGATCACTTGACATTGTAGCACAACATGGAATAATTAACATTGTTTTGATTGTACCCAGTTTTGGGATTTGGGTATTATGTATGTTGTGGATTTTTCTATTATGTTTCCTCTATTTCAGTTATTATCTGGTGTGTCTTACTTCAGTATTGAGGGTATAGTCTCCCCACATGACCTATTATACCATCGCTGCTAGTAAAAAACCTCTAGCATATGGGGAGACGCACTTGATGTCATGTAACAGCCTGGCCCAGAAACCAGTTTAGTGGATCCTAGGTTGGGGATTTAACAAAGTGGTGTCAAAGGAGGTATTTTATCTTTCTTACTATTTGGGGATGGTAAAGAGGATATTAGGAACGTGTCGGGCTTTGGTAATGAACTCATGCTTGGGAGTAGTTAACCCATGAATGGGGGAAAACCCAAGTCACCCTAGGAATGGATTGTTGTTCTTGTTGTGTGTTGAAACATTTGATGATATTTCACCATTGGGTGATTTACTTGTTGTGTGATTTGACGGTTTTGTGACATTTCTCTCATGGATGGAAAGGTACGAGTTTGTGCATTCATGCATCTTTCTAGGCATTTATATAGGAATGTGACATGCATCGTCAAAGGCACACACACGAGATGGGTGTGCGGAATGTAAATTTTAGGATGCATATGTTCTTTTAAAATTAATGAATTATTCCTAATAATATGGTATGAAGAAAAAAGGGGAAGTGAAAATATCTATTAGTAATTAGAAAATGGTTTTTGATAAAGAAGTAAAAGTGGAATAATTTTTTGTTGGGATAAGTTGGAATATGAAAATGGTTATAATGGGAGTAGAATATAAGGCTTGTAACCATGACCATTATATACCATATTGACCATAGAATTAGAGATATGGTCGAGGGTAGTGACTCGATCACAAGTAGGCTCTTTTGGGTAGTGTATGCGAACATTTTTGGTTATTACAAGTGAAAATCCTATCTATATCCCGTCTTTCTCACAAAATATTAATGGTTTCATTCTAAATCTTGTATTTGGAATTATTGAGAAATGCCACCTCAAAGACGTGTTCTAGTTGGATGACATGAGGAATTCGCTGAGAATGCTCCTCCAGTAGTTGATCAAGAGAACATGGTGATCCTAGCGGATAGGGAAGATCAGTTCTGCAAGAGCTTTGCTCATCTTATGTAGATGATAGAATGAGACCCAGGGCATGTTACACCGAGCATTTTTGAGCGGACCAGGGAATTTCAGTTGTAGCACACTGAGACCATCATCGGAGAGGGTAAGACAAAAGCTGCAGAGGTTTGGATTGAGTCCATCAATGCTATTCTCAACCAACTAGAGACTCTTATCGATAAGCGAGTCAAGTTAGTAGCATATATGTTGAGGTGGGGAAAGCAAAGCATTGGTGGGACATTATGGTTCATACAAAGCACGCTGAGGGGATGATGTGACACGTTTTTTAGGAGAAGTTTCTTGAACATTTATATCTAGAAACCTTGAGGCTGGAGAAGGCTAGAGATTTTATGAGTTTGACTCAAGGGACAATGTTGGTAATGGACTATGCAATCCATTTCACTGATTTGAGGTGCTTCATTCCGACATTTATGGGAGATGAGGTCACTTTGGTGAAACGCTTCTTGGACAGGCTGAGACACAAGATAACATCTCAGGTGAATATATTTTGACTAAAAAGGTTTGTTGAAGTGGTGCGTGAATACATTATCTCAAAAGGAAACCTAATGGTAGATTCAAGTAACGAACTTATGTCCTCGGCTGGGCAAGAAAGGGGTATGACTTCTGATCATAGGAAGCATCGCATTGGTACCTCTCAGCAGGGTGGAAGCACATAGATCACTCAGAAGAGGGGGTCAACTTCTCAGGTGGGTGACTAGGACTACTGTTTTTATGTGTGGAAAACTGGGGCCCAAGCATGAATAGTGTCCCCACCCACCAGTTGAGTATCAAGCGTGTGGAAGGCTAGGCCACGTGCATGGATTCTACTGGAACCCACGACAGTCGGGTAATGATGGAGGTCATAGGCAATTGCTGAGTGTTGGGAGAGGCCAATTACCCCATATCAGGCAGGAAGTCAGAGCTCCGTAGACCATACTTGTAGAGGAAGTGGGCATGGGACTTCGGGGTGAGATCACCCTTACAAAAAGAGCATTACAGTGTAGGGTACTTAGGATGAAGCCCAAGGTAAAGGGGTTCGTCATTTCCCTGGAATTCAGGGTACACCTAAGGGTGGAGTGGCATGACCATCTACTGCTCTAGGTATGATTCTTGTATCTTCCACATTTTCTAGCACATTATTTGATATAGGTGATACACATTCCTTTATTTCTACACAATTTTTAGTTGTGATGGGCTTAACCATGGAGACTACGTGTGGGGTAATGTCTCTTGATACTCTGCAAGGAGTGCAAGTAGAGGACATCAGTCAGTGTAAGGGTTGGGCTCTGGATGTTGGTGTGGTTTGTTTTATGTGTGATCTATTTTTCTTAGATATGTTAGGTTTTGACCTAATATTGGGAATGGATTGGTTGGTGTTGTATCAAGCTCATATCAACTGCTACCGGTGTCGGGTATCATTCACATCTCTCTATGGGAGCACTTATGTCCTCCGTGGTGAGTGGGATACTAAAGCGAGCCACACATGACCACTACGACATCAGGTGGGGGAGCTCACAGCCTAAGTGGAATTCCTTATGATAATTGATGGGGAGGAAGGATAGTCTATCTTAACATTATTGTGGATAAGTTTTAGGATGTGTTTCTTGTGGACTTGATAGGGTTACCACCTGAGAGATATGTTGAGTTTATGATCTAATTAATGCCTAGAGTAGAGCCACATTTCATTCCACCTTACTGAATGGTGCTAGTAGAGATCCAAGAACAGAAGGTTCAGTTAGAGGATTTGGAGCGTAAGGGGCTATACACCCTAGTACATCACCTTGGGATCTATTGTGTTGTTTACTAAGAAGGATGACAGATCTGAGAGGATATGTGTTGATTATTAGAAGCTGAACTAGATGATAATTAAGAACTGATACCCTCTTCCTTGAATTGATGATCAGTTTGATCAGGTTTTAGGTTCCTTAGTGTTTTCAAAGATTGATTTAAGATTGGGATACCATCAGTTGAGGGTGATACCTTCTGACAAACCCCATACGGCTTTCCAAAGCAAGTACGAGTTGTATTAATTATTGGTAATGCCATTTGGTTTGACCAATGCACCAACTGAGTTGATGGCCTTGATAAACTTGATATTCCACCTGTATCTAGATCAGTTATTAGTTGCTTTCATTGATGAAATCTTGTTGTACTCTAGAACTCATGACGATCATTCCAAACATCTTGACATCATCTTGAGTAAACAAAGCGATAATATGCTTTATGCTAAGCTATAAAAATGTCGGTTTTGGATTGATGAGGTTCAGTTTTTGGGAGATATCATATCTAATTCAGGCATGTTGGTGGATCCAAAAAAGGACAAGGATGTGGTTTTTAGGGAATATCCCAAGAAAATCTTTGATTTTCAGAGTTTTTTGGGATTGTCCAGTTGTTAATGAAGGTTTTTTATAGATTTCTCCCATTTGGATGCACCGCTCACATGTATAACCAAGAAGGGGGTTAAGTTAGTTTGGTCTGAGGCTTGTGATAGTGCTTTTTAGGAGCTGAAGAAGCGGTAGAACACCACATCGATTTTGATCTTACCTGAGCAAGGTAAGAATTATACCTTGTTCCGTGATGCATCTGGGGTTGGACTTGGGGTAGTGTTGATACAGAATGATTGGGTTTTATCTTATAGGTCGAGACAACTGAGGACACATGAAAAAAATCATCTAACTCATGACCTTGATCTAGCTGATATGTTTCATTCCATAAATATTTGGAGTCATTACATGTTGGGAGAACCCTTTACGGTGTTTACCGACTATAAAAGTCTCAAATGCATCTTCTAATAGCGGGATTTGAATCTTGACAGTGACGGTGGGTCGAGTACTTGCGGTATTCTGATTTTGAATTAGTTTACACACTGGGAAAATGAAATAGTGTCATAGATGCTCTTAGCTGGAAGTCTCAGAATTAAGTAGTTCAAGAATCTAGTTCAAAGTGGGTGATGATGGAAATTTTTGCAAAGATGCATTTAGTGGTACAGGAGGGGCATATGAAGATTACCCTTCCATATATAGCAGAGGAGTCCTCACTTTTGAGATGATTTAAAGAGAGTCAGTTGGTAGATATGGAGTTCTTGGCTATAAATTAATGTCTTAAGGGTGGGGAGTCACCTTCGGATTGGACCTTCATCACTGATGGAGTTTCTTATGTTCATGTTCGTGTTCTGGTGCCGGTTGATGTACGAGAAGAGTTAATGCATGAGTTATATGAATCAAAGTGGGAAGTGCATCCAGGAATGACTAAGACATACTACAACCTATGTAGGCAGTTTTAGTGACCGATAATGAAGAAGTAAGTGGTGAGTTTTGTGGAACGATGCCTTACCTGTTTGCAGGTGAAGGTCGAACATTAGCGCCCAGGTGGGTTGTTTCATTCATTGCCTATTCCATAGAGGAAATCGAATGAAGTCACGATAGACCTCGTAGTGGGTCTCCCAAGGACGCCTTGAAATAATTATTCCATTTGGGTGGTGGTAGATTGGATGAAAAAAATTTCCCATTTCTTGCCGATTCAGGAGACCGATAAAGGCGACCAGTGGGGGGAGTTGTATCTTTGAGAAATAGTACGGTTGCATGGCATGCTAAGGGCCATAATTTCAGATCATAATCTATGTTTCTCTTTATTCTTCTAGAAGGGGATGTAGAAGGCACTTTGTACCATGGTGTTTCTAAGTATGGAATACCACCCACAGATTGATGGGAAGTCATAACTTACAGTCCAGGTATTAGAAGACATGTTGAGAGCATGTGTTCTAGATTTCGATGGATTGTGGAAAAAACATGTCGCTTGTTGATTTTTCTTATAAAAATAGTTTTTATGCTACAAGTTAGATGGAATTTTTTGAGTTACTTTATGGGAGACCGTGTAGATCACCTATTTGTTGGCTAGAGGCCAGAGAGTCTGAGGTGTTAGGGCTGAATCTTCTATATGAGACAGCGAAGATGGTTAGTTTGATTCAAAAGAGTATGGAAACTACTGAGAGTAGGAAGAAGTCATATGAAGATTAGCATCGCCGACCTCCTGAGTTCTTGGTGGGTGATAGTGTGTTTCTTCGAGTTTCATTAAGGTTGGTTCACTATTTAATTCAAAGGTAATGAAAGTTTGTGCCTAGATATGTTGGGCCATTTCAGATTATGGTGATGATCAAACTGATGGATTACTAATTGCCTCTTCCACAATGGTATAGTGGGATGCATGATTTTTTCCATGTCTCACAACTCTGAAAGTATCACCAAGATCCATCTAATGTGATAAATTCCAAGGATGTCATGATTTAGGCTAATGCATCCTTTGAGAAGCACCCAGTTCGTATTGTATATCATAGCAAGAATGTTTTGCGGGGTAAGGTAGTGCCCCTGGTTCGTGTTCTATGGAAGCATGGAAACATTTAGGAGGAAACATGGGAGAGGGAACTAGATATGTGGGTGTAGTGGCCTGATTTATTTTCATTATAATATCAATGATGCTCAGGAAGAGTGGCTCGGGGACGAGCCGTTATAAGGTGGGGAGGTTGTAAGATCCCAAATTTCTCCATAAGGTATGTTTTACTTATGTTTCAGTTTAGGCCCTTTATTTGAGTTAATTATGTGCTTTACAAAGTCCTCGAGAAGGATTGGGGTTGTCCCCAGGGTTTGGGGGACAAAAAAGAGGGAAAATGAGCTTCCAGGATAGTCGCATGGTATGCGCACGGATAGTGATAACCATGTCAGTAGACCAGGTAATTGGTGAAGAGTAAGATTTTTGGATAGTAGCCTCAGCACGGTTTTCACGTGGAATGGAAAACTGTGCGGATAAGCTGTGCGAGGGGGATCTTAGGGATAGAAGCGTCTTCACGGTTTTGGAAACTGTGCAAGTAAACCGAGCAGCCTAGAAACATTTAATAAATTACAAAATTACCACTCCGGAATTTTATAACCCACTTGGGATTTACATTCTCCTCCTCTCTTGCAACCCTAGGAACGAACCAAAGGGACTAATAGCTCCCAAGGATCAGTATCCTTCGATTCTTGGCCATTTGGAGTGAGTTTGGATGCGAATAGAAGATCTGGGTGAGTCTAATCTTCTCTTCCTCCCTCTTTTTCGGGTAAGGTCTTGTATTTTGGGTGATTTCCATCCAAAGCTCTCAACCCTATCTTTTTCGGTGAGAACTAGGATGAGGCTTCATAGGGGTGTTGAATTAGGATATATGGATTTTGTTGGGATTGTGTTCGCCAATAGATTAACTACTGGAATTCTTGGTATTTACGACGGGATCCCGTCGCAAATAAGCTTTAGCAATGGGGCCCCATCGCAATAGCCCATTGTAGAAAACGTTGTCGCTAATACCATTATTTGCGATGTGCCCGTTGCAAATAAATCTCTGATTATATGCATTATATATATATACTTTTTCACGATGGGACTCTCGCAAATAATTTTTGCGATGGGACCGCCGTCCCTTCGCATATATATATATATATATATATATATATAATGTTCTGTGACTCGCCCGTCGCAACAAAGTATTTGCGACGGGTTAGTAGTCCCGTCGCAAATATGGTTTTTAAAAATATTTATTTAGGCTATTTGTGATGGGGTCCCATCGCAAAAGGTCCTATCGCAAATAATAAATTAATTTAAAAAATATAAATTTAATTAAATTTCTATTATTGAAAAAATAATATTACTATTATTAAAAAAATTAAAAATATTAAAATTCTCAATATTCACAAAAAATAAAATAAAATATTTATAAAATATTATTATTATTATTACTATTATTAGTAAATAAACAAACATTAAAAAATATAATACTAAAAAAATATTTAATAAAATAATATTAATATTATTAAAATAAAAAAATAAAAAAAATTAAAAATCTCAATATTCACAAAAATAGTTAAAAATTAATAAAAAATAAAAAATTAAATTAGGTAATATTTTCACCAATATAAAAGACATAAAATGTAAATAATTCATATCACAATGTTAAATTCAAATTTTTTTAACTTAAAAAAAATCACTGGGTGGTCGTGTTCTAGAGGAGGTGGAGGAGCTGAAGGAGATAGTGGAGGAAACTCCATCCATAAACTACGAGTCAGATGGCGCTTGTACTCCATCTGCTCGTGATACTGCTGCTCCGATCGATGCATCTCCTCCTCATGCTGCTGATGTTGCTGCTGCCATCGACACATCTCCTCCTCGTGATGCTGCTCCTGCTACTACTGCCTCTGACACATCTCTTCTTGCTACTTCCGCAAAGTCTCTATAAACTCAGTCTGAGCTCATAACTGCTACTGATACTACGAGCTAGAAGATGATTCCTCTCCACGAGCTCCCCTGAAGATGGTGAGTACTGGTCTTCTCTTCTCAAAGCCATACTGAGTCGCCTGCATCCATACCGACTCATCGAAATGGTGAGCACTGGTCTTCTCAGTCGTCTCGTCCTGACCCTCAGCCTGTGTCTGAGAGGTCACAGCCTCATATGTATCCTTCAATTCCTATTTAAAATTATAATTGTAAAAATATTATATGCAGTTAATTTTCAAACTAAAAAAATAATACTGACCACAATCTGACGTTGGCGATCACCTCTAATCTCTCCAGTGGCTGGATCACTGTACATCCTCTGATAAATGTCATACTCCATAATATCGGGATGCACAAAAACCTATATAAATATAAAATAAACAGTTTATATTTAAAGTTATATAAAATATTTAAAAAAATATACTTTCTAGATGCTCTCTTTGCGAACTAAATGTACGGCTACCAACACGATGCGTCACCTCCTGTCTCCCCTGGTTCTGTCGTCCCACTGAAGATCTCCTCTAAAATCCACCACCCAACCAGTGTAAATATAATCCATCCCAAACGTGATATGAAATGTACTATGGTCGTTGGGCTCTACACGACTCATCAAATTTTTTCACTCCTTCTTTCTTAATGGTTGTCCTTCTCAAATTGTGCAAAAACTGACGGAAATGGTCATGCATAGAAACCTTCCATGTCGCGTGGATAACGTCGTGCATGCTATCATCGATAGGATACCACAAACTCTAAAAATAATTTATAATATCAAGTTATTAATAAAATGAATTTCAAAATAAATATTATTTATTTACATACCATCCAATGATGGAACAAGTCACGTCACACATCAAAGGGAATCTGTTCCCATGTGATACATGGCTGAGAAAAATAATTGTGCAAGATAGCGCTCCCCTATCAAATATCTACATGACCAGAACTGTGAAAAAGAAATAAATAATCAAATAATCAGTATATATATAAATAAATTAATAAAATCTATCAAAAATATAAAGATTACCATACCTCTGTGTGTGTGAATCGAAACCAAGATGTGGACATCGCTCGGGGATAGGGTCAAGAATCATCAGTCGTGCAAGACCATGCCCCCTCCACGTACCCCCTGAACTGCCAGTAGGTTGAGGGTTAGATGATCCAAAATCCCCCTCATCCAATGGTAGGTCAACCTCCTGCAACTCAAGATATAGCTCAGGGTCCATCTAAAACACAAAATGATTTTTGTTAGCATATAGTTGAAAATAACTATTACATATAGATATATATTCATTATGATTAAAACCAGCATTTAAATGTGTCAATGTTCATCTTCATCCTCTTCTCTATAGCCATCAATGTAAATGTCTTCATTTTCCTCCTTAGCATTATTAATATTCATATGAGTTTCTGTTTCAGCATCTCTTGTCATTTCAAATTCATTTATAACATCATTAACATTTTCATCACCATCAGTCCTTATTTTTGGGGTATCATCATCGATATTCACATCTCTTTTTGAATCAGATGGATTTTGAGTAGTCTCTTGAAAAATTTCAATTCCTTTCACTTTAGCGGAACCACATTTAGTTTGAGTAAACTGATTTTCCTGAGATTTTATTTTTATTATGCTCCACCAATCGCTCAAGTATCTTGATGTAGCACAGTACTTTTCATAATAAATTTGATGTTCCTATTGGTCCAGTAAAAATGGTTCATTTACTGCAAGAAGACGTTTATATTTAATATCGACGATTCCATGAGTCGCATGAACACGCAAGCCTCTCTCAGTATCCAACAACCGACATTTAAACATTGTTATGTAATTTTTTCCTAGATAACACAACTCAATAATTTCATCCAAAATGTCATAAAAGTAAACTTCAGTTTCTCTGTGATGTGATCCTATCAAGAAAAATCCACTGTTCATTGTTTTTTTGATTCCCCATATGCATGTGTTTGAAATAGAAAACCATTCACCACATATGAATTATAAGATTTAACCATTTTGGATGGTGGGTTACCCAATATACACAGTCTCATATCAATTTTATCAGCATATTGGGACACTTGAAAATTTTTAAAACAATTATCATTATAATAAATAATAAACGGAATTGATATTAAACCATAAATAATTTATGTTACCAGTTTGTGAAACCGTTGAGAAAAAAATGTGTCTGCATTCTTCTAGAGAAGCTACTGTAACTTGTGGAAGTTGTTTCTTGATATGATTATCACAAAACCTACAAATAAAATATGTTTAAATAATATAACAAAAATTATAGAATAAGTGATAGAATCACATGCAGGAAAAATGATGTCATTTCTTCATAGTTGAGCAGAACGTATGTATGAGCTCTGTGATGTTCATCATCTGAAAGCCATCATTCATGAACTCCACCGAAACCAAGATTTGGATTATTAAAAACTGTTAATTTATTTTACCTTTAATCATTAACATTCCCCTTATTTCATCCCATGCGATTGTGTTTTGAGGGATATTGGGATTCAAAATAATGGGAGCATAAAAAATCAATTTCCTCTTGAAAATAAACTATTACAATTGATCCTTCAACTGATGCTTTGTTATGTACTTTTTTTTTCAATTTATGCATTCATATCTCGAATGGGTACATCCATTGAAACTGTGCAGGACCTCCAAATTTAGCTTCATGTGGAAAATATAATATCAGATGTTCCATTGAGTCAAAGAAATCCAGAGGAAATATTTTTTCCAGTTTACATATAATTACAACAACATATTCTTCCAGTTTTCTTAGCGCATCGTAGTCTGTTTTCACTACAAAAATGTCTCAAAAAATATGATATGTTTTTTATCGAATACCAAGTCATAGAATTCAACAAACCTCTGAATCCAATCGGCATAAGCCTTTCCATTATAACCTGACAATCATGACTTTTTAATACAGTAATATAACCATTCTTAACACATCTTCCCAAATTGGAAGTATAGCCATCTGGAAGTCTCAAATTTTCAATCCACTAACAAAATAATAAGCGATTCTCTTTGGACAGTATATACGCTGATTTTGGCTTCATTAACCTCTCTGATCAGACATCTTAAATATAGTTGAAGTTCGGGTCGCCTGCAAATGTGGGCAAGATCTAATCATGCCTTTACAGTATCATTGGTCTTACCTGGTGTATCCAAAACTGTATGAAATAAATTATCAAAAAAGTTCTTCTCAATATACATAACATCCAACATGTGGTGGACCAATAAATCAGACCAATATGGAAGATCCCAAAAAATTCTCTGTTTTATCCAATTATGTTCTTTCCTAAAGCCATGAATTTTCGGTTGGTTTACTGTTGGTCGAAATGTGATGGGGGGTAATGAAAATATAACTGATTTTAACTCTGTACCTGTGATCATCTTTGGAGGTTCATCCCTTTCAATTTTACCTTTTTTGAAATGAGATTTGTTCCTCCGAAAAGGATGATTGGTTGGAATAAATCAATGGTGACAATCAAAATAACCATGTTTTTTTCCATTGACAAGCATAAAGGATTTGTTTTCTTTCAAACATTAAGGACATGATTTTGGACCATGTTTACTCCAACCAAATAACATTCCATATGCTGGAAAGTCACTAATCATCTACATCAATGCGTCTTTTAATATGAAATTTTCTTTCATAGCAATATCATATGTATTAGCACCATCACTCCACAATGCATTAACTCATCAATAAATGGTTTCAAATAAACATCAATATTCTTTTTCAGATGTCCAGGGATTAATAGATTCAAAAAGATATAAGGCCCCTTCATCAAAATCCATGGAGGTAAATTGTACAGAGTTATAAAGACAATACAACATGAATACTGACTACCATAAGAACCAAATGGAACGAATCTGTCAGTAAAAAGACCCAGTCACACGTTTCGGGCTTCTATAGAAAAAGGCTGAAGTAGATGGTCAAAATGATTCCATGAATCACCATAAGATTGATGATTCATGCATTTATCAGTTGAAATCATGGTTTTGTGCCATGACATCATTGACGCTATGTTTTGAGACATAAATAAACATTGCAACCTAGGTGTAAGGGGGAAATATATCAACTGTTTTACTATAATCGATCTAGACTTCCCTGGTTGAGATTCTTTATACCTCAATTTTCCACATGTGAGACAACTATCCAATGACTCATTTTCGGCAGAATATAATATTCAATCATTTGGACATGCATGAATCTTCCAATAACTGAGGCCCAGATAACGAATCAACCTCTTTCTCTCATAGTAATTTATAGGCAACACATTTTCTTCAGGTAACAGTGTTTTAACCAAAGAAAATATCTGATCAAAACAGTTGATTGACATTTCAATATCTGATTTAATAGCCATAAATTTTGAAACCACTTCTAATTTTCTTATCCTGCAACCAGGATATAATGCATCCTTAGCAGACCTCAACAACTCATAAAATTTGGATGGTGCCAACTCAGGAGTTAAATCAATATCACTGTGAGTTTCATTTTGTTGCACTGATAGACCTGCAACATCATGTACTAAATTTTCAAACCATGATGGATCCGGAATCAAGTTATTAGGATCTTCTCTGGAACTATGTTCACCGTGTTGATACCAAAAAAATAATCTGGATGAAAACTAAACTGCAAGAGATGTCCCTCAACCTTGTCAAATGTGTCAAACGTTCTCAGAGCACGTTTTTTTACAAGGACACTTAATTTTTCCTTCTGAACCATAATCTGGTTTTGATGATGAAAATGCTAAGAAAGATTAAAAACCTCAATATAAATATGATGTAAACCAGAACCATTTGGATTTATGCGCTGATTTATCCAACCGCGATCATATAATAATGACTGATGTCGACTTCCTTGTTCCATATTTTTCGACATAAATATAAAATCATGGCTATTTTTGAATAATTTGAAATTATTAAAACACTATTTGAAAAAAAGTTAAATAATTACAACTACTTAATAATTACCATTAATTAAGGGCGACACAATTTCCAGTGTATTGACGGCTACTCTTTTATCCGAAGGCTCATTTAATTGCATCTTTCATAAACTAATTATTGCTAATTATTGCTAATTATTCCTAATTATTCCTAATTATACCTAATTATTCCTAATTGTTTCTAATTATTCCTAATTATCCCTAATTATTCTTAATTATTTATAATTATTCATACTTATTGCTAATTATTCCTAATTATTCCTAATTATTACTAATTATTACTAATTATTACTAATTATCACTAATTATTACAATTTATTACAATTTATTACAATTTATTACTAATTATTACATATTATTACTAATTTAGCAATACTTAGCAATACATAGTAAAATGGAAACTGCTTGAATAATGAAAGGAAATTTGGTAATCATCATTGTGGAGATGATTACAAATCTTCCCTTCATTATCCAAGCAGTTTTCATTTACTAATTATTACTAATAAAAAAAATTATACTATAAATATTTATGAAAAAAATATTAATATTATTAAAATAATAAAACAATTATAAAATATTAAAATTATCAATATTTGCAACAGACTTTGCTCTATTCATAATATGTTTAAATCTCAAAAGGTGGCCAATTGTTAGGTCATGCGCAATAATTTTTTTTCAGCCATGTCCAATGTAAACTCTATAATTGTACTTGCATGGTTGATCACCTCGCAAGTAGTGTTGCAATAGGATGACCAAATTAATGTCATTCTCATCTCTATGAATTATCTCACTCCCTTTACATAGATCATTCTTCCATAAATATTTGAGGGGACATCAGTATCTTTCCCTTAAATTTTCAAGGAAGAATGGTCTATGTAAAGGGTCATGTGAGATAATTCTTATAGATGATAAGGGCATGACTTGGGTTGTCCTATTGCAACACAACTTGCGAGGTGGTCAACCATGAAAGGACAATTATAGAGTTTACATTGGACATGGATGACACAAACTTTTTATTGCGCATGACCTGACAATTAGAGACCCTTTGAGATTTGAACATGTTAAGAATAGAGAAAATCCTGTTGTGAATATTGATAATTTTAATATTGTATAAATATTTTATTATTTTAATAATATTAATATTTTTTATCATAAATTTTGATAATATAATTTTTTATTATTATTTATTACTAATTATATCAATTTATTACTAATTATATCAATTTGTTACTAATTATATCTCTTTACATATATTTACATATATTTACATATATTTACATCTATTTACATCTATTTACATATATTTACATCTATTTACATCTAATTACATCTAATTACATCTATTTACATCTAATTACATCTAATTACATCCAATTACATCTAATTAGTACTAATTACATCTAATTATATCTAATTATAACTAATTACATCTAATTACATCTAATTATTACTAATTATTACTAATTATGACTAATTATCACTAATTATTACTAATTATTACGAATTTTAACTTATTATTACTAATTATTAATAATTATTACTAATTATTACTAATTTTTACGAATTATTACTAATTATTAATAATTGTTACTAATTATTACTAATTATTACTAATTATTACTAATCATTACTAATCATTAATAATTATTACTAATTATTACTAATTATTACTAATTATTACTATTTATATCTAATTATTACTAATTATATCAACTTATTACAAATTATTACTAATTATATCTAATTATTACTAATTATATCAAATTATTATTGATTATATCTATTTATTACTAATTATTACTAATTATCACTAATTATAACTAATTATTACTAATTATTACTAATTATTGCTAATTATTACTAATTATTACTAATTATTACTAATTATTACTAATTATTACTAATTATTACTAATTATTACTAATTATTACTAATTATTACTAATTATTACTAATTATTACTAATTATTAGTAATTATTACTAATTATTAATATTTATTACTAATTATTACTAATTATATCTAATTATATCTAATTATATCTAATTATATATAATTATTACTAATTATTACTAATTATATCTAATAATATCTAATTATTACAAATTATGTCTAATTATTTCTAATTATATCTAATTATTACTAATTATTACTAATTATATCTAATTATTACTAATTATTACTGATTATTACTAATTATTACTAATTATTACTAATTATTACTAATTATTACTAATTATATCAAATTATTACTAATTATTACTAATTATTACTAAATATATCTAATTATTAATAATTATATCTAATTATATCTAATTATATCTAATCATATCTAATTATATCTAATTATATCTAATTATATCTAATTATATCTAATTATATCTAATTATATCTAATTATATCTAATTATATATAATTATTTCAAATTATTACTAATTTTATCTAATTTCATCTAATTATAGCTAATTATATCTAATTATAGCTAATTATGTCTAATTATAGCTAATTATGTCTAATTATAGCTAATTATATCTAATTATTTCTAATTATATCTAATTATTACTAATTATACCTAATTATTACTAATTATATCTAATTATTACTAGTTACATCTATTTATTACTAATTATATCTATTTACTACTAATTATATCTATTTATATCTATTTAATACTATTTATATTTATTTAATACTATTTTTATCTATTTAATACGATTTCTATCTATTTAATACTAATTATATCTATTTATTACTAATTATATATATTTCTTACTAATTATATCTATTTAAAACTAATTATATCTATTTAATACTAATTATATCTATTTATTACTAATTATATCTATTTATTACTAATTATATATATTTATTACTAATTATATCTAATTATTACTAATTATAACTTATTTTAGCTAATTATTACTAATTATATCTAATTATTACTAATTATATCTAATTATTACTAATTATATCTAATTATTACTTATTATATCTATTTATTACTAATTATATCTGTTTATTACTAATTATATCTGTTTATTACTAATTATATCTAATTATTACCAATTATATCTAATTATTACCAATTATATCTAATTATTACTAATTATATCTAATTATTACTAATTATATCTAATTATTACAAATTATATCTAATTATTACTATTTATTACTAATTAAATCTAATTATTACTAAGTATATCTAATTATATCTAATTATTACTAATTATATCTATTTATTTCATAAATATCTATTAATTACAAATTGTATCTATTAATTACTAATTATATCTATCTATTACTAATTATTACTAATTATTACTAAATATGTCTAATTATTACTAATTATATCTAATTATTGCAAATTAACACTAATTATTTATAATTATCACTAACAATATCAGTTTCTTTCTAAAAATAAATATAAATTAAAATCAATTGAAATCTAATTTAATTACAACTTATAAACAATTAAATTAACATAAAAAATAAAATATATAAAATATATAAAATATAAATAACTTATACTTTGATATTCTGATGGTATTGGCGCCTTCCAATTGCTCTCGTCGAAAAAATTTTAACTAAAAGAAATTTTTTCCTTAAAACTGAAGAATGAAAAGAGAGGGAGAGGAAGATCTGAGTGATTTGGGAAAAAAACGGGTGAGGGTATATTTAGGTTAGTTTAGTTGCGACGGGTTATTTGTGACGGGTTTCCCATCGGAAATAGTTGTATTTGCGAAGGGGCCCGTCACAAATACCCTCGCCCGCATTAATTACAGTCGGCGGTTAAAAGGGTATTTGCGACGGGGGCCGTTGCGAATAGTTCTTGCCGACACTCTTTTTGCGATGGGATGCCATCCTCTCGTTAAAAGCTATTAACCACCGCCGGGGTATTTGCGACGGGTATCATCGCAAATACTCTTGCGCGGTATGACGCGCAAGCCGCGCAGTTTGGCGCAGAAGTCGCGCAAAATTATTAGCGACGAGAGACAAAAACCTGTCGCAAATAATTGGTTATTTGCAACAGGGAAATTTCCCCGTCGCAAATAACTTCCTGGACGGGTTATTTGTGATGGGAATAAATCCTGTCGCAAATATTGATTTTTCCTGTAGAGATTCAAGGTAAGTTGTCAACAAATAGTATCCCTTGGGTTTTGTAAAGATTTGTGCATGTAGGGTTTTTTTCTTGCTCTCTTTTGAAGAGTTCTTAGTTATTTTGACATATGATGGGGTAACAGGTGTCTAAATGGTTAAATTAACCCCTGTTGATCCCCATGGGATGCAAGTAGGATGGCTCAACAAAATTAAGGCCACCCATGGGGTGTGGCGATATTTTCCAGACGTAGATTTAGTTAAGTAGAGTATGATAGTTATGCAAGAACTAGATTCCTAGATAAATACGTTATGATGCTTAAATGGATTGGTGGGAAATGCTAGGTCAGTAGCTTATATTTGAATATGATTTGTGAGATAGGCATGGGAAATGGGAAATGGGGATAAAGGGTTAAGTAATTTAAAATGATGAATGTGTAAATGGAGTGAGGCAAAAATGTCATTTCCAATTTATTGAGATTTTTGTGATGTTGTAAATGATGTTGGCTATGTTGATGTGATATGGTGATTTTTGGTGAATGATAAATAAGCATGAGAACATGGCTTTGCTGAGTGGGGTATTGAATTGAGGTTCTATGCCCACAGGTTGATTTGGACCGAGGTTCTAGCTCTTCCCATAAATGCATAAGTTAGGGAAGGGGATAGAGTTCTATTCTCCTAACGGTTGCATTCCACCCGGACTGAGGCTTTGAGGTGAGGATATTGGGAATTGTTATGACATGATGCCTAGTGAAATATTACTTGTTTAATTCTCATATGTTGAAAATATTGATCATTCTTAATCCATTGAACACGCTAAAAGGGTGACCTGAAAATGAATTGTATTAGTAATAGACAAGAGTCAAGTGGTAGGTTAACTTAAAGGAACATAAGAAAAGATATTCTATTGAACTATTTACCTTAACTTGCCATTATTTATCATATTCATGCCCTCTATACCTTTCTGGCTATTTTTTAGACACCGTTGGTGGTGGCCAACTAATTTATACTCACACCATGCTCAGGCCGCCTTTGGGTACCTAAGCAGATTTCATGCTTGTAGGTCAGGACAAGGGAAAGGACCCTATTCTAGGGGGATGAGTTGGACATGGGACATGTTTGGGTGAGGTTCCAGGACTTGAGTCCGGACCAATTTGGGGATTCTACTATTTTATTTCTTTTGGGGTTTGATCACTTGACACTGTAGCACAACATGGAATATTTAACATTGTTATGATTGTACCCAGTTTTGGGATTTGGTTATTATGCATGTTATGGATTGTTCTCTTATGTTTCTGTAATTTCAGTTATTAACTAATGTGGCATACTTTAGTATTGAGGTGTAGTCTCCCCATTTTACTTATTAGACCCTCGCTTCTAGTCAAAAAACTCTAGCTTATGGGGAGGTGTGGTTGAGGTCATGTAATTACCCAGATCAGAGCACCAGTTTAGTGGCACCCAGGTCAGGGACATTGAAAATACACAAAGTTCAACATATATCATTCAATAAATAAATATCCCTAAAATTACACAAAAATATTTCAAAAATAATATCAAAACCCAAACACTTGAATGATTTTACCACATAGATTTTCAAGATTTATTTAATATTTATCTTTAAATAACGTCAATCATCTTTAATGTGTGATTTTAAAAATGTATTTTCTCTAATAACATAATCTTCAAGAAATGTTAATCATTTCTAAAAATAACCTTAATCATAATAAATCCACATTAAAATAAATTATGTCTCTAAAGGATAATTCGATATTTATTTCTAAAATAAAAACATGTAATATTTTTTTTATTCTATCATATAATGTTTCAAAAATACCATTAATCACATAATAACCAAATCAATTTCATTCTCATGGTTTTCTATATAATAAAACATATGTTTCAAAATGAACTTAAATATTATATTCTTGATAGTTTAGATAAATAAATTAAATTTCATACTTTCCAAGACATCATGTGGCCCAGTGGTACGTGATTCCCCATTGTCTCCCTTGGATTGTGGGTTCATGCATCACATCCTTTTCGAACGCAACAAGTTGTTTCTTGACCCATGGGTTGTCCTTTTTCTAAAATAATATCAACATAAAAAAAATTTATAAATACCATAAATGTGATAAAAATACTCAAAATAAAATTAATATATATAATAATAATGAAATATTTTAACTTGATATATTATCTGATAGTTTTTATTTTGCATCCCAAAAATGTAATAACCCCAAATCACTTCAAAGTAAAATATCATTAAAACTATAAAGGTTATACATAAATTTAAACTTATATAAAAAACTGTAAATATAATTCTTATTCAAATAATATTATTCACATGATAAAATTATGGGGTAAATATACCTCAACCCAATTAAATATCTCCTAAGACACCATTTTCATCTTAAATTTTAATCATTTAAAACCCAAAACGGGGGGTATAAAATTTTTACCTTATAATCAACAATAAACTTGAAAACCCATGTAGTATCCATGAATCATAGAAAAACTTATAATGAAAAATACTAATCTCCAAATTTATCTAAACCCTACTCTGATACTTACTATAATTGGCCGAGACCCGCACTTAGAGATCTAGGGCTGAAAAACAAAACATTAAATTTATGGCTTTAATACCAACAAATGTGACCAATTTTTTCTCCCAAAACATATAAATAGAAAGGAAATATAATATCACTTACATTACAATGTAAATTTTTTGTTTAGAGTTTTATAGAATGATGGAAAATTCTAACTTCGTTGTTTTTTAAAAAACTAGATCATAACGATCAACATCATCTCCCACTATACCTAGATTTTAATATTCCATGTTATGTATTCATTGTCTTCCAAAAAATTCCACATTTGTTAAATCATTATTATAAAAAATAATTTAGAATCATTCTTTATAACCTAGGAAAAGGAAACCTAAGAATGGTTGAGCACAGATTCTCCGTAAGGGAAAGCTTGGGAGATATTAATAAATAATTATATGGGTATAAGGTCCTAAGAATTACTTACAATGTTAGTACCCAATATGAAAAATGTCACTAATATATGTTATGTGATAAACCATTATTATTTCAATATACATGAATCACAAGAAATAGAATTCAACATAACACAATCATGAACAACAAGTTTATGTCACAAATTGTTTTGGAATCATCATAAGTATGAAAACCATTTTATATGTCCCAATTAACTATGAAGAATATCGTATGGTGAATCAAAAACAATTTCCCATTGCAGATAAAGAGTATCAACATGTTTCCTAAAATTAATGAAGCACTTTGACTTTTTTTCCATAACAAATCCATCACATTAACATGTATCCAAAACATATCAACCACATCAACTTATTTCCCATAATTAACTCGTGAGATATAATATATAAACTAGTGAATTGGAGGTATATATAGGTTTAAAATGTAATTAAATGAAAATCATACATATCTGTGCCACAATATAAATCATTCATCATATTAGCACCCCTTAAAATAAATGGGTATCATTAACAAATCCTCCAAAGATAACTCATAAAAAATAAATGGGATTCATAAACATCATTCTATCATAAACACAAACCATATCGATAAATAAAATAGATGGTATACTAGGATTACTTCCCCATAAAATTATAAGTAACACAATATGGTTTCTTCTTAGAGGGTAAATAATTTTGAAAGATCAATTAGAATAATTTTTTAAGAAAACAACTTTTTGTAGGATCGAAATTGTGATGTAGATGCTCAATATACAAGAGGGGGGGGGGTGAATTGTATACTTTAAAAATTCCTTTGGAACCTTTAAAGTCAGTTAAGAATAACTATGTTTTCCTTAAGAGAAGGAAAGGTCTAAGTTTAACAAAGTTAAACTAAGAAAATTCACAACACTTCTAACACCGAATGCAAACTTGGAAAGAGATTCCGAAAGTGGGTTTCAGAAATATGGTTCCGGAAATTGAACCTTAACAAAAGATTCCAATATGAGATTCTACCTTAAAGCGTATAGAATCTAAATGAAACAGAGTACAAGTAAGGAAGTATAAGAAAGTAATACTTTCCTTATAATACAAAATGCAGCGGAATAAAAACAAGTAGTTAAACTACAGGTAACAAGATATAAGTCTTTTAACCCAAAGAGAAGGGTATCCAACAACCTTGGATAAAGGTCCCTTGATTTATACTTTCAAGAAAGTCTATCTTACCCACTCCAGGGTAAGCCCTCGATACGAAGATCGGAGTCTCTGTCATGCTATCCCCGCAAGCCCTCAACTTCAAGGTAGTTGGCGACCTCTGTCTTCCTCAGCAAGGAAGCCCTCGAACTTCAAGGTAGTCGACACCTATGTTTTCCTATCCCCGGAAGCCCTCGAATGTGATCACCAACATTTGGAGTAACGAAACTTTGAGAGTTAATAAGAACCTATCTCTCTAGAAATCACTTCAAGAAGATTAGTCAACCTTTCAGCACTTCAACTTTTTTAGCCACACCGAGCTCTTTCAAATGAGCTCCTATTTATATGTAAGGTCGGCTCCTTATCCAACTGTCATATTTTCCTTAAAGATCAGAGGGACCTGTACACGTGTCACTTAGACAACGGTTAGTTTATAACAAAATAGACGACATCGTTTTATAACAAAAAAAGCGTAACAGAATGTACGACATCGTTTTAAAATCTAACTCAAAAGTTCGGAATGAAAGCTTTGGAGTGAAGGTTCGGAGTGTAATGAAAATAATAAAGAGTAGAAAAATTATAGAAGTGTAAGCAGAATATAAGTTCTGAGTCTAACCAAAATATTTTTCGGAGTCTGAATTAATTTAGAGTGTATAAAAAAAAGATAATCGGATTCTGTTTAATAGGTGAATTAGGAATGAGGATTCGGAATGGGAATTCGTCATCAGAATTCGTAATGAGAATTAATCATTAGAATTCGTATTGAGAATTCTTCATTGGAATTCGTAATGAGAATTCTTCATCAGAATTCGTAATGAGAATTCTTCATCAGAATTCGTAATGATAATTAATCATTATAATTCTTATTGTGAATTCTTCATTGGAATTCGTAATGAGAATTCTTCTTCAGAATTTGTAATGAGAATTCGTTATCGAACTTCATAAGAATTCGTATCCTGAATCTGGAATAGAACTTATTCAGAGTTCATATCCGGAATTCGGAATGAAACTTCCTTATAGTTCTTATCCAGAATCCGAATCCTAAAACATAATGCTTCATATCAATGTTACAACGATTCCGAGAAAATAGAAATGAATCCGTATCTCATACTTAAGAAAAATATGGATGAAAATAAGATAAGGATAATTTTTCTTATAAAATCGATTTTGCTTATAAAAGAAATTTTCCTTAAGAAAGCAATTTTCCTTAAAATAATGTGTTTGTGATTTTCAAAACAAGAAGGAATGGAAAATTCATAAGGAAAACCTTATTGACTCAACAATCTCCCCCCTTTTGGAAAGCACAAACATCCTTACAAAAAAGAAATTCTAAGAAGAAAGAAAAACATTAAGGCTTATCTCCCTTGGCTTTAAGGAAATTGATGAATACGTCTAACTCCCCTTAGGCTTTGAAACACTAAGGATCGTATTCTAGATATCCGGAGTGACATTTCATTATAAAAAATAAAGTCTTCTTTGATGAAAAACTCCCCCTTAGATAAACTTTCTTCTTTTTCTTAAGGATTTTTTCCTTCTCCCCCTTTGTGATTTTCAAAAAGAAATCCAGGTAATGGGAAAAAATACCTGAAATATTAGTAATGACAACAAAAGAAACGAGAGGCACAATTTTCATTAGGTTTGAAATCTCAACAACAAAGAAAATATTACAACAAAAAGATCAAATTTAGTTATTTCGGATCTTTTTCCTTCGACATGAGCCCTTTAAGAATAGTCTTGATCTTCTTTAGGTCTTTATGATCTTCTTCAGCTTGCTTCTCTAAGACCACTATTCTTGCACTTTGAGATTCAATTCTTTCTTCCTAGGCCTGAATCATTTCTTCCTGAGCTTTGATCTTTTCTTCCTGAGCCTTCATCTTCTCTTCAAACTCAATCCGATGATCTCTTTCAAATTTCCAGTTCTGAGAAACAGAATTTAACTTCCCATTCAGATCTCTGACTTGTTTAATCCGGAAGTTCTTTTCATATGTCAGCTTCTCTTCAAAGGATGAAGTCAGTTCATTTATCTTCTTGTCCTCAGTCTCAAAGGAATCCTTAACATTATCTTGAAACTCATCAAATAACCTCATCTCTTCAACAGTCTTCTTCGACCAGTTTGTCATCTTCTTGCAAGATTTTATATGAGCTTCGTAGCCAACAAAGAAGGTTTTGAACTGAGCCTCAATATCAACACACTTGTCCATAACCATGGATACAGAGTCTATTTTCTGATTCAAAGCATGTTGGAGCATCTGGCATCTTGAATCAATACTTGAGAAGGTTGGGATGGTTCCCACCAACTTCTTCAAAGACTGAACAACAAATTCATGCCCCACCGAAGATGACTCCGAATCCGAAACTTTGCTTAGAGAATTTTCTTCTTCAATAAGGTCAAGCTTTCTTTTCGAAGAACTACCAACTTCCTTCCTCTTTCTCACTTCTGAGCTTGGAGTATCAGCAAGAATTTGCTTTCCCTTGTCTTTTTCTGGAATTGAATCCTGTTCTGGAGTTCTCTTGTCACTATCAGAAACTTGAACAACATTATCTTCCTCATCAGCGACTTCCTGAACATGAACCCCTATGATTTCCTTCTGAGCAACATCAAGTAAAAGATGTTCTTCTTCTCCATGATAAGTAACTTCTTCTTCTCCTTTATCTTCTTCCATTGCTATAGTAACTAGCTTCGAAGATTCAAATTCTGAAGTTCGGAGTGATAAGTGTTCCGAAGGTGTCCCCTTGTAATCATCTACTAGTTTCAGCACATCTCCGGTTTCACCACTTCCTTCAGCACCATCTTCTTCTTGTTCCACTTTCTCAACTTGCTCTACTTCTTCAGTATTCTTAGCAACAGCTTCTTCCGGAGCAACGAAATTTCTTCCTGGAGTCTCAGGTAGAGATTCCAAGGAGAAAGATCTCGGAACAGGAATAGTTGTTGAAACCATCTCATTGAATTTCAACAAAGTCTGAGCTACCTCAGCCTCAGACATCTTCTTCTTGAGCTTATTTTCCTTTACTTGTTTTTCGATCTCATTAGTAGTTCTTTCCTTCAAGGCCTTAGCCTCCGCAGGGTCCAATCCGAACTGTTGATCCCCTTCTTTCCTTATCTCTTTATCTGCTCTCCACTTCGCAAAAACTTCATCAGGATAGGCTTTCTTCTTCTTTGGTTTTGGAGGTGCGTAATGGAATTCCTTAGTCATAGGATTCTCTACTTCTACTTCCACTTCTTTCAGCTTTCTCTTCCTTACTGTCTTAGAGGATTCCAGATCTACAACTTTCGGAACTGCTTCTCCTTGAGCAGGTAGATCAATAAACTGTCCAGACTCCTTGTCAAAAGCTACATCCATTATCTTAAGAGTGTCATCGCTCACCAGAATAATCTTGCAAACTCTTGGCTTAGATTTTCAAGCCTCCTTGAAATACTCAAGGCACCGAACTATCAACTTCGAGAGGATTGCTGGATACGTAATAATCTGAGCTCTCAGATTTCCTTTCTTCAAATTCTCAAGAGTGATAAGAATGTGCTTCATCAAGTTAAACTTCCTCAGATTTATCAGAAAATCTAGGATGTAGATCTCACTCTTCTTCAAGCTATCTTTGTCACCTTTTCTTGGTACGATAAGACCTTGTACCCATAGCTCTAGAATCCGAAAATTTCTAGATAAACTAGAAATCTTTGGAGCCCTGTCATCAGCCAGTCTGAGAGTTTCTAAAGCTTTTTCCTTGTCGAAGCTACCTTTAGAATCCGGCAACACATGAGAAACAAACTCAGCTTCACCTTCATTCTTTAGCCCTACCAAGCTGGCTGCCTTGACATGTGAAAGTTTATAAGTCTTCCCATAAAACTTAAAGGACAACTTGTCCTTTCCATCTTCCTGAAGAAAAGAAACTGTCTCATAGAATTCAACAAGTAAGTCTGAATACACTTCATCTTGGTTCCCGGGTTTTGACACCGCAACATCTTTCCAACCATTAAGCTTGATATTCTTAGAAATAAGAGAATCATACTTGTTGAAGAAATCCGGATGAACCAGCCTCTCTCTATAAACTAACCACTTCGAGATCGGCTTAGATGAAGACATATCTTGAGAAGCTACTTCCACAGACATTCGGATTTGAAAACCTTTGAGAAGTTCGGAATAGAGACAACTGAAGTTCGGAACGGCCTTAAAAAAGAGAGGCAGAGATTCAGGACGCGAGAGCTTGAGAACCGATGTAGGACGAGTATTCGGGTCCCCTTTATATAGGCAATGAGATGACGGTTCAACTTTTTCAGTTGATCTAACAGTTGTGATAAGCTGAGATCAGATCTAACGGTTGAAAACCAATTATCTAGAAAACTTGAATCCGATCTTTTTGAGGTTTTAAAGTAGAGAATTAAGAAAAGTATACTCCGAAAACATAATACAAGAAAATTCCAGCAAGTAAAATATGACTACGAAAACTGGAGTAAGGAAATCATACCTTTCGGATTGGCTCAGGAGGATTATTTGTAATGGGTAATATAAAAAATGACTAAAAAAAAAATAGTTATGAGAAGACAGAATTCACAAAAACTTTACTATGGAAAATAAGATTAGTACGAAAAACTCATTACGAAACACTCATTACAGAAAACATAGTACGAAAATTTTGAAAAAAAAATGAAAACGAAAAACTGAAAGATTCGGTATGAAAATCCCGTTATGAAAATACAAGTACGAAATTTTCCATTATGGAAATTTTTAATACGAACACTTCCATTTCAGAAGTATTCTATATAGAAATGTCCATTTTGGAAAATTTTAGTTCCGGGAATTCCATTCCAGAATTGTAGTTCTGAAAAGTTTGAAAACAAATTTTGGAAAACATTGTTAATCTAACAATCAGATGTACTCCCCCTATGAAAAGGAGTTTATTTCTGTAAGGAGATTTTTTCAATAGAAAGTTAATTTAGGAGGATTACCTTACAGTTATCATTCCTAACTTCTGTTTAATGTATTCAAATATATCAGAAGGCAAATATTTTGTGAAAATATCATCAAGTTGATCTTGCGTTCTGATAAACTGAAGAATAATATCTCCTTTAAGTTTGTGATCCCTAAGAAAGTGATGCCTAATATCTATTTGTTTTGCACGGGAGTGACGTGCAGGGTTCTTACTGAGGGCAATGGCACTTGTGTTATCACACAAAATTTGAGTTTTAGTAAAACTCAGGCCATAGTCTGTGAGTGTGTGTTGCATCCACAACACTTGAGCACAACAACTTCCAGCTGCTACATATTCAGCTTCAGTAGTGGAGAGTGCTACAAAATGTTGCTTCTTGCAGGACCAAGGAACTAGTGAATCTCCTAAGAAATGACAAGTTCCGGATGTACTTTTTATATCCATTCTACATCCACCAAAGTCAGAATCAGAAAAGCTTTTAAGAACAAAATCATTTCCATAAGTATAAAATAATCCTAGATCCATGGTTCCCTTAAGGTAGCGAAAAATTATTTTTACTTCCTTTAAGTGAGATTCCTTAGGATTGGATTGATATCTTGCACATAAGCATACTGAAAACATTAAGTCCGGTCGACTAGCTGTTAAGTATAGTAGGCTTCCTATCATACCTCTAAAAGATGTTTGATCTACTGGTTTCCCAGCTTCATCAAGATCTAAAGAATTTGAGGTACCAATGGGAGTAATTATACTTTTAGTGTTGTCATAACCATACTTTTTAAGATGATCTTTAATATACTTATGTTGAGATATGTAGGTTCCTTCTGGTTTTTGGAAAATTTGAAAACCAAGAAAAAATGTTAACTCACCCATCATACTCATTTCAAACTCAGATTTCATTAGACTTGCAAAAGAGTCAGTCAAAGATTGCTGAGTTGAACCAAATATAATGTCATCAACATAAATTTGAACTATCAAAACATTTTTCATATCTTTCTTTATAAAAAGGGTTGGATTTGTATTTCCCTTAACATAGTTATTTTGAAGAAAAAATCCAGTAAGTCTATCATACCATGCTCGTGGGGCTTGTCTAAGACCATATAAAGCTTTGGTAAGTCTAAAAACATGATCAGGATGTTTTGTATCTTCAAAGCCAGGAGGTTTTTCAACAAAAACTTCCTCTTGAACATAAACGTTAAGAAAAGAAAATTTCACATCCATTTGGAAATGTTTTAAATTAAAGAATGCTGCAAAGGCACGTAGAATACGGATAGATTCAAGTCTAGCTACTAGAGCATAGGTTTCTTCAGAGTCTATTCCCTCTTGCTGATTATAGCCTTTAGCAACAAGTCTAGATTTATTTCTTACTATGACTCCATTTTCATCACATTTATTTCTGAAAACCCATTTTACTCCAATAACAGAAGTTTCCTTAGGTCTTTCAACCAAGGTCCATACTTTATTCCTTTCGAATTCATTTAGTTCATCTTGTATGGCTTTAATCCAATCATCATCACCTAAAGCTCCATCAGTGCTTTTAGGTTCTAATTGGGAAAGAAATGCTAGATGTTCTAATTCATTTCTTAAGGAACTTCTAGTCCTTACAGGTTGATTTACATCACCAATGATACTGTCACTGGGATGACTCTTAAGAAACACCTGATTTGGGATTTTTAAAACCTGGTCATCAACATAGGGTAGAAAGTCTTCTGGGGTAAATGTTTTAGAAGTATCTTCTTGAACAATTTCCTTATCAGAAGGTTCTTCTATCAAAGGTTGATAATCAGTTTTTGAAAACACATCTGAAGATGTAGGCTGGGATGGTTTGAAAACAAAAGGATCTGACTCATCAAATTTTACATGTACTATTTCTTCAACAGTCCAAGTATTTTTATTAAAAACTCTATAAGCCTTAGAAGTTGTGGAATATCCTAAGAAAATCCCTTCATCAGATTTTGGTGCGAATTTATGTAAGTTATCTTTAGTATTCAAAATGAATATTTTTCAACCAAAAACTTTGAAGTAGGAAAGTCTTGGTTTTTTACCATTCAATAACTCATAAGGAGTTTTATTAAGAAAAGGTCTAATCAAAACTCGATTTATAGTATAACAAGCAGTAATTATAGCTTCAGCCTAAAAATTTCTAGCAATAGAATATTCACTCAACATGGTTCTAGTTATCTCTTGAAGAATTCTATTTCTTCTTTCAACTACACCATTCTGTTGAGGAGTTCTAGGTGCTGAAAAATTGTGAGTAATACATTTCTTACTACAAAAAGCTTCAAAATCTGAATTTTGAAATTCTCCTCCATGATCACTATGAATAGTTTTCAATGGAAGGTTTTTCTCATTTTTAACTTGAGCTCTAAAACTTTTGAAATAAGAAAAATCTTCAGATTTCTTTGCTAGAAAATAGACCCAAGTAAACCTAGTGTAATCATCAACTAGAACAAACACATAGTATTTTCCTCCAATACTTCCAGTTTGTGTTGGACCAAAAAGATCCATGTGCACTAACTGTAATGCATCGGTTGTTGAGACTTCAACGATTAATTTAAAACTAGATTTATGTTCGTTGCCATATTGACAAGGATCACAAACTTTAAAAGAATCAAATCTAAGCTCCGGTCGATCCTTAACTAGTTTCTTCTTAGAGAGTTTACATAGGTTCCTAAGGTTACAGTGACCTAGTCTTCTATGCCATAACTAAGAATGATCTTCCATTGCACTTAGGCAAGGTAAATTTTGTCTTCTGAGGTCTTCTAAATTTAGACTGTAAACATTCTCTTGCCTATTGGCTGAGAGAATAAACTCTTCCTTTAAATTGTGAACTAAGCACTTATCATTCCTAAAATTCACAAGGGAGCCTTCATTACATAACTTACTTATGCTAATGAGGTTGTGCTTAATACCTTTAACAAAAAGAACATTTGAAATCAAGGTTTTAACAAGAAGAACAATATTACCAATACCAACAATCTCTCCCTTAGCATTATCTCCGAAAGTTACCTTTCCTCCTTTCGTTTTGATAATATTTTTGAAAAAGATTTTGTTACCAGTCATGTGCTGGGAACATCCACTATCCATGTACCATGTATTGTTGCTGGTACTCTCTTTATTTTCCTGAAATCAAAAAGAAAATTAGATTTTCGGAATCCAAACTTGTTTAGATCCGAGATTTCCAGACAATAAAATTTTAGGAACCCACATCTTCTTAGAAAAGTAAGCTTTGTGAAATCCTAGAGATTGGGTTTTGTTTAAGGAAAAATTCTTTGCCCAGTGACCACCACATTGACACCTGGTACAAAATGGGGCACTTTGAAGAACAAAATAATTGTTACTGAAAATAGGTTTTGCATGGGTATAACCAAATCCGGATATATTTCTTAAAGGTCGTATTTGGGAATACATCTAATCAAAATTTTCCTTACCATGGGTAAAGTTTGATAAACACTTCTTTAAGGAAAAAATTTCAGACTTGAGTTTTAAAACCAAGTTTTTATCCTCAAAATCATTAGTTTTTGAACTAGATTTAGGCTCGAAAACATTTTTCTTAGAAATTACCTTTTCTAATTCTTTAGAAAGTTTGTTCTTCTCAGAACTCACTTCCTCAAGATTTTTTGAAATACTTTCAAAATCAGCATTTTTCTTATCAAGATCTTTAGAAAGATCTGATATGTCTTTTTTAAGAATAGAATTCCTATAGTTTTCCTTATCAAGTTTCTTATTGAGTTTGGAATTCTCAATCTCAAGAAGTTCAGCAAACCTAGAGACTTCTTCATAAGTAGGTAAAGTATTTTCCTCATCAGAAGATGATTCTTCATCAGAAGAGTTATAATACATACTATCATTAGAATTTAAAGAATCATTGGTCAAAGATTCAGTATTTCATACCTTAGCCATAAAAAAATGATTATCAATAGTGGCTATAAGACCAAGATTCTTCTGTCCTGAAGATTCATAATCAGAAGATTCATCTGAAGAGTCACCACCACTGGCACTCCATGTATCATTAGCTTTCAGAACTTTCTTAGCTTTGGCTTTATAATATTTCTTTCTGTTCCTGTCTGAATTCCTTTCTTTTATTTCTTTCTTTTTGAACATAGGGAAATCTGGTCTAATATGTCCAGCTCTCTTGCATTCATAACAAGTAACTTCTCCATCTTTCTTATCTTTCCTTTCCTTTTTCTTATACATAGATTGGAAATTTCTCTGTCCAGCGATCTTGTTCATCCTTCGAGCAAGATTTTCTAGATAATTTTCTGAGACTTCACTCTCACTAGATTCGGATTGGAAAATAACTTTCTAAGACATGGATCTGGTTACTCTCTCAAGAGTCTTATCTTTCATCTAATTTGAAGTTGTTGTAAAATCAACAGTACCATTTCCATTTTTCTTCTTGATGTTGTCAGCATCTCTCTTCATTCTAGTCTCATGTTGTAGAAGAGTTCCAAATAATTCATCAAGAGTAATTTGAGTGACCTTCCTGTTCTCATCTATGGCTGTTCTCTTGGATTCCCACTCATTGGGCATAATATCAATTATCTTGTCCACAAGAGCTTCATCATCTAAACCTTTTTCTCCCATAGATTGTAGACTGTTGACGATAGTCATAAATCTCTGTTGAACTTTACAGATAGGTTCACCATAAGGAAAATTGAAGCCATGATATTCATCTCTAAGCATAGATCTTCTAGTCTCAATCACTTTAGAAGTTCCAAAGTGTGTAACCTATAAATTCTTCCATATATAGTTTCCTTCTTCACAAGAATAAATTTGGATATATATATTTTTGGCCATTGAACATAGTAGAGTATTTCGTACCTTATAATTGAGTTGATATTCCTTCTTTTCCTGGTTAGTAAAAGTTCTGACTTCCTTGTCAGGAATTTTATAATCTCCAGTAAGCATAAAATATTTGTCCACTCCAGTGTTGATAACAAAAGTCTTCATTCGATCTCTCCAGTACTAATAATCATTACCATCAAATATAGGTGGTCTTGTAGGATTTAGATTATCAATCGAACCAACATTGACTCCTTCCATACTAGTAAAAACCTTCGATACACAAACTTGTTAGTAGAAAAAGTTTTGTAATAACAAAGTTCGGAATGGAAAAGTTCGGAATGGGAAAAGTTAGGAATGGGAAAGAGAGAAAGAAAAACTTGTATGTGAGTACAAGTATTTCAGAGACCAACTCTGATACCAATTGTAGGATCGAAATTGTGATGTAGATGCTCAATATACAAGAGGGGGGGGGGGTGAATTGTATACTTTAAAAATTCCTTTGGAACCTTCAAAGTTAGTTAAGAATAACTATGTTTTCCTTAAGAGAAGGAAAGGGATAAGTTTAACAAAGTTAAACTAAGAAAATTCACAACACCTCTAACACCGAATGCAAACTTGGAAAGAGATTCCGAAAGTGGGTTCTGGAAATATGGTCCCGGAAATTGAACCTTAACAAAAGATTACAATATGAGATTCTACCTTAAAGCATATAGAATCTAAATGAAACAGAGTACAAGTAAGGAAGTATAAGAAAGTTATACTTTCCTTATAATACAAAACACAGAGGAATAAAAACATGTATTTAAACTACAAGTAACAAGATATAAGTCTTTTAACCCAAAGAGAAGGGTATCCAACAACCTTGGATAAAGGTCCCTTGATTTATACTTTCAAGAAAGTCTGTCTTACCCACACCAGGGTAAGCCCTCGATACGAAGATCGGAGTCTCTGTCTTGCTATCCCGGCAAGCCCTCAACTTCATGGTAGTTGGCGACCTCTGTCTTCCTCAGCAAGGAAGCCCTCGAACTTCAAGGTAGTCAGCACCTCTGTCTTCCTATCCCCAGAATCCCTTGAATGTGATCACCAACATTCAGAGTCGCACGATGCTTTAAGAGTTAATAAGAGACTCTCTCTCTCTAGAAATCACTTCAAGCAGATTAGTCAGCCTTTCAGCACTTCATCTTTTTTAGCCGCTCCGAGTTCTTTCAAATGAGCTTCTATTTATAGGTAAGGTCGGCTCCTTCTCCAACGGTCATATTTTCATTAAAGATCGGAGGGACCTGTACACGTGTCACTTAGACAACGGTTAGTTTATAACAAAATATACGACATCGTTTTATAACAAAACAAGTGTAACAGAATGTACGACATCGTCTTAAAATTTAACTCAAAAGTTCGGAATGAAAGCTTCAGAGTGAAGGTTCAGAGTGTAATGAAAATAATAAAGAGTAGACAAATTATAGAAGTGTAAGCAGAATATAAGTTCAGAGTCTAACCAAAATATTTTTCGGAGTCTGAATTAATTCAGAGTGTATAAAACATAGATAATCAGATTCTGTTTAATAGGTGAATTTGGAATGAGAATTCGGAATAGGAATTTGTCATCAGAATTTGTAATGAGAATTAATCATTAGAATTCATATTGAGAATTCTTCATTGGAATTCGTAATGAGAATTCTTCTTCAGAATTCGTAATGAGAATTATTCATCAGAATTCGTAATGAGAATTAATCATTAGAATTCGTATTGAGAATTCTTCATTGGAATTCGTAATGAGAATTCTTCTTCAGAATTTGTAATGAGAATTCGTTATCGAACTTCATAAGAATTTGTATCCTAAATCTGGAATAGAACTTAGTCAGAGTTCATATCCGAAATTCGGAATGAAACTTCCTTATAGTTCTTATCCAGAATCCGAATCCTAAAACAGAATGCTTCATATCAAAGTTACAACGATTCTGAGAAAATAGAAATGAATCCGAATATCATACATAAGAAAAATATGGATGAAAATAAGATAAGGATAATTTTTCTTATAAAAGCGATTTTTCTTATAAAAGCAAATTTCCTTAAGAATGCAAATTTCCTTAAAATAAGGTGTTTGTTATTTTCAAATCAAGATGGAATGGAAAAGTCATAAGGAAAACCTTATTGAATCAACACTTTTTCCTTCTTGTTTTTATCTAATAAAAGGGAATTTCCTTGTGTGGCCTTTTCGAATCCTCCACACAAGGAACCCCCCTTCCCCATGAAGAGGACACTCCGGAGAGAGCCCCAGCCGGGAAGGAGCCGTTGCCAGACGAGATGGCAGAGCGTCCCGGAGGGTGAAAACCCAGGCAGCGATGGTTCGTCAAGCAATCCGTCATCACGGGTGGGTTGCACCTCATTTTTCCCACCTAGTCAGAAACCGGGTGACCCGGCAAGGCGAGTGGATCCCGGGGGAGAGGTTCGCCCCGAAAGTGGACTCCCAGGATTCGAACCCTGAACCTTCAAAAGAATGGCGTTGTTGTACCCCTCTCCTTTACCACTACGCCACCACCGAAGCGACACTTTTTCCTTATGAAATCACTTATGTTTTTAAAAAATAACACTATTATTAATGAGAAAATTAATTGAGAATATAATTGTAAACATATAAAATACCATCCAAATAATTGAGGTGTCAAGATGGTAGAAAAATATTCCCATTCTTTATAATTTAAAAAATAAATACTTCCATACTTTTTTTGTAAAATTCATAAATTACCTCATCAAGAAAACCCTAAGAAGATTCATTTAAAACTATTTTACAAAAGGAAAAACATAGGTAAAAATTATTTAAAAAATTGTAGAATAATTTTAAAAAAAAATTAAATTATTTTTATAAGACATTAACATGTAAGAATAATATTCCCTTTTGGGGTTTTAAACATAATCAATCCTAAATAAAGATTTGATTGTGAAATAAATGCTTAGGACTTTGGTAAAATTTTAATCATTATCCCTATGAAATAAATAAAACCATATGAATATTTATATCTCATAATTTTGATGAGAAAAATCATAAAATAAATTCATTGGTTTATGTTCACTACAAAAAAAAAACATGTCGTGTATAAGACAGGCATCTTAGAGAAATAAAAGTGAGATGAAAATATCGTAGCTTGAGTCTGAATCATCCTGTAAGTTATTTATATTCATAAATAATAAACATATGTTAAATTTTTAATTACTGGAGAAATTTTTTCTATTTTATCATTCATTTTTCTCTTATATATTACCATGTTATAATAATTACTTAATCATCTATGTTCACTTGAGATGTTTTTGAGATATTTGGTAAATAAGTTAAAAAATGACTTCACTAGTTTGAATATGTTTAAATTGGTCATAATATAATTATATAAAAAATAATAATCATGATTTTTTTATTTTTTATACATCAATTATACTTATAAATCCAACCATTAAATATATTTTTTATAATTATGTACGTTGCAATCATGTAGATGGTAGGCCATAGGCACACATGAGTAAAATTCCCATTTTTCTATGATCATTATAAAAAGAAGGTGATTATTATTTTATATTTAAATAATAATCACCATATAATACATATTATCTTAGTTATTTAAATATACTTATATATATAATACTTTTGATGTGGTGATGAAAATGAAGCACATTACTTCATAGAGGTTGTAGTCCATATGTACGCTCGAACGTCGTTATCATTTTTCTATTCATGAAATGAGAAAAAGGTAAATGATATATTGTAATTTCATAATCATAAATATATAATTAATATAATATATAAATTTTAATTAATTCATTATAACCTGTCTTGAGAGATGGTGATGGAAAATGAATTGCATCGGTTCACGAGGAGGTAGTCTGTATACACATGAACGATGGATTTATTTCCCATTAGAGAGAGGATAGAGATGGATATATTTTTTTATATTTACATGGTAACATAAAAGTATATTTAATATAATGAAGTTAAAATCTTATCATGGTTGAAGAAGATTTAAAGGAAGTGTATGAAGAAATAATACTAAATCTTGTAGTTAAAAACTATAGCACTTATTTGGAGAAACATTTTTCATAATAACTTATGGCCTCAAAGTTTGGAATTATTCAAAAAATAAGGTCACTAGAATGAGTTTATGGTTTATAGTACGGTATTAAGGTGGTTATTGGATAAATAAATGGGTTTTTATGTGGGAAGTAATGAGAAGAATACACACCCTTCTATAAGAGTGTGGAGGGGAACTCTTGGAATTTTTTAAAATATTAATTTGATATAAATTATTTTAAATTAGAAAAGGATAAAAACAATTTTATTTATAATATTAATGAGAATGGTTCTAAATCCTATCATAGCATAAAAATTAGATATATTTTGAATATTTTTCTTGTCCTTATCTTTTCATTTTAACCGCTCACAGACCCCTTTAAAACATAACGGGATTATATGCTTTTTTACTCATTGAGGGTCAAGATATTTATTATAAATGAAAAATGGACCATAAATAGACCATAGTGGATATCATGAACCATATAATAATAACCTAGATTAATCTAATACTTTTAGTTTTTTTATCATTTGATAAAATAATTTTCGTCATAAAATTTTAATAATGTCAATTTTTAATAGTATTTAGTACTTTGACATTAATTAAAAAAATATAAAACATTAAATTTAAAAATATTATTTTAAAAAACCCCCAAAATATAATATTAATATATAAAATTAATTTTTAACATTAATTATCTCAAATTATATTAGTTATAATATTTTTAAAATCATTTATATGCTTTTTCTATTAATTAAATAATTAATGCATCAGTGTTGTTCAACCAATTAAAGTAAATATTTATTCACTAAAGATTAAAAATAAATTACCATAATGAATATAAAACTTTTATATTTTGTAAAAATATTTATTGTCAAACATATCCCCCATATAACCCCATTTTAAAAATATTAATGTTATTAAAAACAAGAGTGTGACATATTTGACTTTTTGTGAAATAAAATATTATAAAAGAAACAATCTCATAAAAAGGGATATAAAATTAAATATAATATAAGTTTTGATTCTTATAGATGAAATGGAATCTTAATATAATCTTTATACATTTATTAGATACATTTTATAGTCATTATCATTTTATTTTTAACTTTAATTACCATATTTACCTTTTAGTATTGTAACCAAAATTACTAAGGTTACTATTCATATTGAAAAAAATAAAACCGAAATTATTAATAAATTCAGTGAACAAGATAAAAAATATTGAATATATTTTTAAGTATTCAAAAAACAGAAGTTTAAGAAATAAGTTTAAAATTAAATGAGAAAACACAATGAAAAATGGGTTTTTCGAGAAATGTATTTTTTAATTATAAACTGTATTTCTGATAATTGAATGTTTAAAATAAATTTAAAACCAATTATTTAAATAAAAAACTTATAAAATTTTGAAACTAGTCCGAAACATAATATTTCTTTTTAAAAACTTGGAAATAAAATAATTTTTCTAGTTAAAATCTGTATTTTCACTATTTTTTGAAAAATCAATATATCCAAAAAAAACTCCCAAAAATTCATATAATGATAATTTTTACATTATGATTTAAAAGTGAATTTAATTTAATTAAATAATATTTTAAAAAAATTAAATAAATTAATTATATTAATATCTCACAAATAATAAGAAAATTATTTTTAAAGAAAATTTATTTTGAAGAATAAAATGGATTTACTAAAAATGAAGTTATTATTTAAAAACAACTAATTAATGAATTTTTAATGATTATTAACATTATATATTTATCAAAATAGTAATTCCTATTCATACCTGATAATTTAATAGCAAGGATATAATGGTCACATATGAATCATAATATTTCATTGTTCTCTTAAGATAATTGTTGGGTATTCTGTAAGCTATAGACTTTTTGAAATCTCCAAGTATTAAAATTATGTTGGACTTGAATATATTAGGACCATGAATTAAATAGTTTAAACAAAAGGTGTTATAGATTGAAAAAAAGGAGTCACGATTTGGACATCCAATAAATGTTTTTTCATTATTATGTTGTTTCCCACTATGATTATTGTTTATCACACTATGATTTTTAGTTTAGTTAACATCTAGATCCCCAAGGAAACATGGTAATTATAAATGTGATAGAAAATGAAAAAAAATTCCTCATGAAGAACCAAATTTTATGTGAATTAGAATGAAATATCTTGTCGTTATGCTTACACAACATTCTCAAGTTAAGAATCTAACATATCTTCCAAATGAGAAAATGAGGGAAAAAATTATGTTGATTCCTTTATGAGGAATATTAAAATTATTTAAGTTGGTCTTCTAATCCACTAGTTTCTATAAAATCAATTAGTGCATTTAAAATATATTCTCCATTCACTAGTTTTTGGAACATGAGAATGTTATTTGAGCTATTTATAATTTGTAATGAAGAAGAGATCAATGGTGGTCTCTTATTAAGAACAAGAGGAAATATGGTATAATTATCACCATGGATTGGGATGATTTTAGGAGATTATTTTTTAGTGAGTACATTCCTCAAGTTATTTATATAAAAATAGTGAATCAATTCATTAATCTAAAGTGAAATGGTGATGAATCTATCAGTAATTATGAGGAAAAGTTTACAAGACATATGAGGCACACTTATAGAATTATCACCCTACCGAAAATATAGTTAGATATAATAATTTTCGGCTTAAATACAACTATCTGAAGGTAGTTATCTATATGAGACATTAGTTCATTTGATGGGTAATCAAGGAAGAAATGGAGATTGGAGTAACCTATCATTCTCAAGTTTTTGATAAAAAAATAAAGATGAAATTAAATAGATAATTTTATTAAAAAAATGGAGGGAAGAAGATGATCCTTCCACTATGCTCAAAGTGTGGATGGAGACATTGAGAAAATTATCTCATGGGGAATAGTAAATTCTTTAATTTTGGAAAGGAAGGTCATCATAAAATCTAATACTTAAGTGATTGGAATATTTTTTCCTATGATGGAGGAACAACACCACAAAATGCACCACCCACACCCCATTATTTAAAATTAAATGAGTATATGAATTAATCTAACCAGTACTCAAACCAATGGGTTAATGAAAATGATCAATGATAGTAACCTCTTAATCCTAGAGACAATACGAAATATCATGTTATCACTATTTCTGAAAAAGGGTATGATATTGAAGAGGTGAAAGGAACACTTACTATCCACAGTAGAATAGATAATGTCATATTCGATTTTGGATCTACCCACTGTTTTATATATAAATAATTTTATAAGGGTAGAAAAATTCCACCTCAATGATAGATATTGAGTTAGTAGTGAAACCCCATGATGGCATGATTGTCACATATCAAGTTTATGATTCTTCTTTAGTTAATGTTTGTAGGATTTTTCGTCATACAAATCATGTTATTATCCCTCTATTATATTTTAATATTCTATTAGGAACAGATTTAATTTGTTTACCTAAATCCCACTTCAATTTCTGAAGAAGGGATGACACATTTGATACTATGAACCAGACTCTGATCATCTATCAATAAAGGGATCATTATAGACATATGATATAAATCACATCCATTATATATGTATTTATTACTATTATAAATGGTTTTTTTATCTTAGATAGATGGGTAGAAACTAAACATCGAATATATTCATATTCTATGGGAATTTGATTATTTATTTTTGGAAGAGTTTTCTAATATTCTACCAAATATTAAAGATGAGTTTTTAATAGAACTCATACCCTGAGCTACACTTATTTGAATTGATCCATATAGAATATCCCCAATTCAGTTGCTGGAATTAAATAAGAAACTCTAATTGAATCATGACATGTGATTCATTCATCCAGGTGTGTCCCATTGGGGTGCACCTATTGTTTTTTTAAGAATAAATATGGAACAATGAGACTATGTATTGATTATTATGAACTTTACAAGATCAATATTAAGAATATGTATCCTCTATCTCATGTTGATGACTTTTTAAATAATTTTTTATGAGACAAATACTTTTCCATGAATGACCATTATTTTGGATATCATCAATTGCGTGTCAAGGATGAGGATATTTCTAAGAATGCCTTACATATATGTTATGGGCATTGAATTTCTAGTGATTCTATTTGAACTTACGAATTTCCCCCATATCATCATGAATTTAATGAATAGATTATTTAGATATTACCTTGATGAGTTTCTAGTAGTTCTTATTTATGATATATTCATGGAGTCACACATTCTTTTTTATTTGATTTACATTCATGGTTAACCTTGATGTACTGAAAAATTATTCAACTAGGTCAGGATAGATATTTGAGTTTCACTATTACTTATCATCATTAGAAAAATGTCCATTTTGAGAGAACTATTCAAACCCAATAGTGTATTCAGAGATCTTTTTCCATGGATGTTAAAGGTGTTTTAGATCAATGCTTTCCTCTAGTCGGGTTTTCTTATACAAATATCTTTTACTCAAGCATCAATGTGTCTCCTTATGAAGCCCTATATTGAAATAGGTATAAAACTAAATTGTTTTGGGATGATTATAGAGAAAAAAATCTATTTTTACTTGATATAGATGAGGAAATTTAAGAGAAACTCAGATCCTTTCAACGTGATATGAAGAAAGTACAGAGTCCTAAAAAAAGTTATACAGACAATCGTTTAAAAAAATTAAAATTCTGAGTTAGCGAAAAAGTTTTTCTATAAATTTTTCTATGGAAGAATTTTATGAGATTAAGAAATAATTAGAATATGATCCATTGATATATTGGAATCTTCATGATTCTTTATCGAGCAGGGAATGTTTTTTATCTCTAGGAACTTCCACTTAACCTCTCTCAAGTTTGTGATGTGTTCCATGCATCTATCATAAGGAAGTATGTACTTCGTCCATCACATTTAATAAACTCAAAGGCCATACCACTATATTGTGATCATTATTATAAAGAAAAAACTATATAAATATTTAATCATGGTTATAAATTTCTATTAAACAATACCACTCACCTAGTTAAAGTTCTCTTGAGGAATCAGAATTGCAATGAAGCAACTTGGGAACTTAAGGATGTGATGGAACTGTGATATCCTCATATAATTATATCAAAGTGATTTAATATTAAGGTATTAATTTATATTAGTGGGTATAGAATTTAAAACCCCCATATTTTATGATATATATATATTTTTCAAATAAATTTAATTTCATTAATATCTTGTGATATACACTACACCATGTTTAAACAAGTCTTGATATACTGTCGAGATATTATTATAAGAAGGTTACCTCATAGTCGTTGGATTGATGGGTATGAATAAGACTAATTAAATTATGTTTTTTATTTACAAATGTATAAAATTAATTCAATGGCCATCATTGGATTATAAATAAAAATAAAAAATTTTGAAAGTAAAAGAAATGTTTTTTTGAAAAACTATTTTTATACGGGTAATGTGTTATTATATAAAAAAAATAAATTAATCACTATTGTGGATTTAAATTAATGAAATGTATATATTATATATTCTATAATTTTTTATAACATTTGTTGAATGATTTTCCAAGGCATGGGATAACAATAAATACATTATTATTTATAGAAATGTATTAAAAAAATTCATTGTGTTTCATGCACGATTTTTTAATTGAATTTCACCCATTTATAGAAATTTAATCTTAAAAAATAGATCTAATATTTGTAATTATGATATTAAAATTTGGAAAATATTTCTCATTTATTTTGTTCAATATTAATATTGACCGTAAAATGTTTTTTTCACCTCAGTATGGGTAATATGGGTAAAATATGGTTAAAACTTTGGAACAAGACATTAAAATTTCTCTAATAAATGAATTTATCCGATTTGATGAGTTTAGTTCAATAATTTCCATACAAGACATGAATATATGGGAACATATTTCCATTTCTCATTAATTATAATATCTATATTAATTTAAGAAAAAAATAAAAAAATAAAAAATGCGACTCTCTTCCCATGTGTCTATAATTTTTTTGAATAAGGGAAAAAAGAGTATTTTCTCCATTATAAATTTTTATTTTAGATATGAATTAATTTTTTTATCATGGTAATTTTTTTTAAATTTTTAGTGAATGAATAATTTCTTTAAATTCTTATGCAACACCGACACAATATTTATTAAATTAATAGAAATCATTTATTTGATTTAAAAAATGTTATATTTAATAAACTTTTGTTGAATTTTTATGTTATGTAAACTTTTCTACAATAATAAAATATTTTGGATGTGTGAAAGGTTTATATAAAAATTCATTTTCTTTCGAATTGTTTTTAAATTCAAATTAAATAAATAGTTCCATATATGAAATTAATATTATTTTAAAATAAAAAATATTTTATTGAATGATTTAAAATTAATGAAAATATTATCTTCTTCAATTTTAATGATATATGGTTGAACATTTCAACCCTAACCCATTTGTGGGTCACATTCCTTTTTATGGTAACATTAATGTCCCTTCAAAAGTAAAAAACATTGGTTTTGTGGTAACTATTAAAAGGGATAATGGGGGATTAAGACAAAATGATAAGGGTGAAAACAACACCAAGATGATATTATCTCAAATCCAAATCATATTATCTATAAATTATATCAATTTAGAGGTATTTTTCGACCAAAATTTATATATATTAATTTAATAATTTAGGTAATTCCAAGAGTGACCCTCTGCTAACTTCTAAAAGTTCACCTTATATCTTTCATTATGCACATTTTTTGAGACTTATAACTCATAAAAAATGCATTTATAGCCCCATTTAAGACATCTTAAGTATTTTGGTCTTACAAAAATATAATACATTCAGTACTTAAGGTGTAATCCAAAGAAGGTTTCTGAACGAGGAGGTGTAACTCCGAACCGAGAATTTGAAAATTTATTTCTTCTTATTCCTCTTCTAAATTGATGGTATAAATTATAAAATAATTAATTTAGAATATTTATAATTATTAATTTTTTTATTATCATGGAACAATAATTATCCTCCTTCCTATCTGTTGGAAAATGACAACGCTAATCATGCATACATATAGACTACCACATCCCAATAGTGATTGATTTATTTTTCATTTCCAATTTCCATGGGTGGTAATAAAAATATATTTAATGAATATATAAGATATATATAATTTAAAAATTATTTTTTCATTATTATTATTATTTAACATTATTTCATTAAATTAGTCAAAAAATAAAAACAACGTTCATGCGTACATACAGTCTACCTTCTGCATAAATGATATAATTTTTTTTCTATATCTATACATTATTGATGAATATAAAAAGATATATAAAGAATATATATTATATTAATTTCAGTATTAACATTATATATATTATAGATCCATGGTCAATGTATAAGGACCATAACTACCAAACATGCATTCTCATGAAAAGTGGAATAGTTAACACAAAAAAACCAATTGTAATATGATATTGTTAATAAATGGTTTTTGAAACGATTTAAGGTTATAAAATATTATATGAAATTATTTATATTATTTTGGTATAGATTTTTATGAAATTTACATTTAATATTGAAAATTTTATTGTGATCTCAAAGTAAGTTGAACTTGAGTTATAGGTTTTATGTCACAACCTCATTGTTTACTAGGATTGTTTACAAATAATATTTAATGATAAAATTTCATGATATAACTATCAGGAATATCATATTTTTTATCATACTTAGGTAATTTATTAATAAAAAAATTACTTTAATTTTTCTCATTTTAATTCCCCAAGAGAATGAAGGAATTTTTTTATGGAAATTTTTTTTTTCTCTCTTTAGTTGAAAATAATTTTCCTTATATGTCTATTTTTTTTTCTAAAAATGTAGTTTAGAATTTTTTTAATATTATAATTTGATATTTTTAAATCCATGTTTACCCATTTTTCAATTTTCTAGAAATGGTTTGAAAGGTATCTTCTTTAATTTTTGAATGAGAAAATTTGGTTCATTTTACTGATAATATAAATGGAATATTTCTTTGGTTTTATTAAGAATTAAAAAAAATTACTCTATCATGAACACTAAATTATCCGAAGATTAAGTTAAACGTTTCCGTGTTTCTTTTCAAATAAATATTTCATCTAATGTTTTTGAAATTTTTAATCTTTAACTTGTGATATAAAAATTTAAAAGGGTATTTTCATCAAGAAATATTGTCTTAATCTTTTAAAGGAAATTTTCATCTATGATAACATCCTTTTATGACAATTATGAATTACTAGGGATATGATTAAATGATACCATATTTACTATTAATATGTATGGTTTATAGTTATGATGATGAATTATTGAAGACAAACATTTTTTTTCATGGGTTATGTTATGAAGTTTTTTATGATTCTGTGGCATAAAAAGGACTGTATTTAAGATTATGTGAAGGATGGTACACAAATTATAAATCCCTTAAATGAGTTGGGTAAATATTAATGTTCTATAAGCTCAAAGGGTTCAAGAGAGTTTATCCCAAGCCCTGAAGAGGGTACATAGGAGGTTATCTCATGCCTAGAAGAGGGTAATAGGAGGTTATCCCATGCTTGAAAGAGGGTACACACTAAGTTATCCCATGAATGAAAGTGTTAAAAATAGAGGTTATCCCAAGCCTAAAAAAGTGTACATTGGAGGTTCTCCCAAGACTGATGTAGGTACATAAGTTGTTTCCGAATACTAATATTATATTGAATATCTAGGTGGATATCCTTGATATAAGATTTATATAGTTATGATTATGCCACACTTTATACCACTCTTCAATGATGTTATCTTATATCAATGTTATGTTCTAACAACTCGTGTTCATTGATAACTTATGATTCAGGTCTTATTAAGTACAAATATTTCTTCCATGGATCATGTTTATCATATAATAATTTATGGGTATGATTTTAAAGGTTTAATCTCATTCACTCAAACCCTTTATGCTCATGTTATTTATAAAGGATTATTGATAGATCCCTTATTTACCATTACCAGTAATATGAGACACCATTTCATATATTTACTCACCCCATTTTATAGTTATAGTTTTTAATATTTTTATTTTTAAGAAGAGTACTATATGGAAAAAACATCATGAGAGATGTTGAATGTCATTCATGGAAAAATAATACTGTGTAACTTGTCTCTGAAGAAACTAAACCTAGAATGTTATGGAATTGATCATAACTTTTTATGATGAAAATTCACTTAATTATTGTTAGTATGTGTGTATGAAAAGTGTGATCTATTATATAATGGATGATATACAGAACAAATTTTAGTCTTGGAAATGTATTTTGATATGTAAATTTGAATAAAAAATTCATCAAAATAGAGCAGATGATACTTATTATTGACAATGACCATGTTATGCTCTCAATAATCAATGAAAAGTCACATTGACCAATATTTATTCTTTACAAAATGAACATGTTCATAACATAGAGAAACTATAGAGAGTTTTAATCCCTTATGAATATTCTCATGGAGTTTCTACTTCAATTCATGCAACTCGGTCCAGATCGTTCTATGTGGAGTCTTTAAAATAATTTTAGCACTGGTTATGAGTTCTTTTGAAAACTCAAATTCACGATTCAGGGTAATCTCATAAATTATTTATGAAATACAATAACATAGTCCAAAACAATAGGTATATCTTTTATATTGAGTTTTCCCAACTATTTGGGATAAATATCTATCATGAATAGGTAGTAATAACCATATAATATAATTTATTTCCAATTTAAGTTAATATTAATCCTTAAACTTAATTTTATTTTATGTTGATTCTATACATCAAATTTTATTTATTTATACTATAAATTTATAAGGATTCTCTATAAATAGAGATAATAAATGATAAAAATCATATCAAAATACACTAAAGTAATAATTATATTATTTTTAAAGTGTACGTTCTTAAAACATTTATCATGAAATCCCCAATTATAAAGTTTAGTACATGTATTACTTATCCATCTTATTATACTTCAATAATTGCCATAAAATTTGATCTTCCTTATACTAGGAGTTATCCTTTGGATTATGGAATCAAATATGAAAAATCCCAAGTTACCCATATATAGGATACTATATATAAATTGTACTTTAATATGTATTTTATTTCCCTCCATCTAACTCTTCACTTTAACTTAGAATTTACTTCTTATATATATATATATTTTTGAACCATAAGGAACCATCCCATTCAAATAATAATTTTTCCTATGGGATTATTCTTAAGTTCATGACATGTAGGAAGATGAATATTCTCTTATACAAGATCTCCATCAACCAAACTCCCATGGAACTCAAATTTTAGGTAAACAAGTGTGTTAGGAAACTCACCCAATTTGAGATTTTTAATTATATATCAGTATATCTAGTTAGGAATAATCAATGTGTTTCAGATTTAAACATCCAATAATTTTTTCGATAAGGAAGATCATTGAATTTTCTCTCATATTTAGCATTAACCTGATTCCTCGTAGTTACAACAGTTGATTAAAACGAATAAATATAGTTTGTGAAACAATAATCATATTGAGTAATCATGTAATCATGAAAAATAATTCTTACTATGTCTAAATAAATACATAATCTATTCAATATGTCATTCCTTAGGTTTAACCTAGGTTATTCATGGTCATCGTATATTCTTTATATTAGTTTATAATGAAAATGTGAATTAATACCAAAATGATTCCCAGGAGTTTCTATCCATGTTTGTATTATTAGGTCCACTCATCATGCATCGACAATAATCGAGTTAATACCCAATCCCCACTTTCAGATTTTTTTACCCCTATTTTCACCTTTAACACAACCGAATCCAATTAGTAGTGTCAAGAAGGATATAATTTTAATTAGTAAAACAAAATAATGTCTACTTTACTAAAGATTAACGAAGTTTTCCTATACATAGAATTATCCTTGTATTTTTCAATAATGTTCTCTAAATAATATATCCAAAAAATAACTAAACCCTTCTATGATACCAACTGAGGTGACCTGAGAACTTCACATATATATACTAAATCATTTTAGATGAATATTCAATACCTCTCATAATAATAAATTCCCTATAGTCATATATTTTTAGTGTATTTATTTACTAGACCCAGAAGTATATTATTTCATTAAAGACCTTCAAAATATACAACAATGTTTTTCATTCATAGTACACTTCATAACAATAACCTATATAAAAACTTTCATCATAACCCATGGAGAATAAACATAAAAAATGATTTTCTAAGATGCTCAATAAGGGTAAGAAAAATATAATTCAACCAATGATTATAGGTGGTAAAACATTATATATAACGATGTGGAACATGATCATAACTTATGATAATAATGACCAATCATTCAAAGATTATTAATCATAAATCATGACATAAGGGTTTTTATTACAAAATACATAAATCATAAGTGTTCAATATCATAAATAATCTTTCATAATCCACGATAAAATTTTAAATGAATAAAAAATGGTTTTTCCATACAAATAAGCATAGAAAACAAATTCATTAGACAAGGATCACCACCAATACTATCATAGTGGATTTCTTTTTTCTCCAAATTCCACTGATTTTTTATTCAATGGTCACTCCCAAGACTATATTATTGGAAAAAATTCCTTACTAATCAATGATTACTACCGATCCTATATGTTAATATCTCATGATATATCTATATTTACCCAATGCATTGAAAGATTACATAATTTCAGTCCCACTCCTAACATAAAAAAACCAAACCTATGTGTACCACAAGATTATAAAACATCCATCATAAAATTAAATCATAACCCTAGAAATGGAAAAAAAAATTATAAATATTTCATCATTTGATCCCAAAATATCCAATGGAAAAGAAATGATTTTTATAAAGTTTTCATTATAAATTAACTAACCAATGGGAAATAAATGACTTTCATAGAATCATTATTAAATTATAATCATAATAAGATATATAGATAAAGAAATTGGATATAAAAATAAGATCACATCCCCAGATAATCATTAAACCCTTAATGTATGTTGATATAAATGGATTAAACATTTAAAAAAACTATATATTTTTTTGAAAATATGAGATAAATATCATTGATTTTGATAATATTTTAACTAAAAATTATTATGATATTGAGAAAATTATTTTCATTGAAAAAAACATAGATACTTGTAAAGCATTTCATAATTTAAATAATGATCGTGACTGTGGGAAAATTTGTTCATACAGTATACATTAAAATATAACATTATTTTCAAAATTTTGAAAAAAGTCAAAAATAACTTATTAAGAAAATTTTTTATTAAAAATATTATTTTAAATATTTGTATCTAGAAGTTAATGAAAATTATATCATTAAAAAATTTCCATTATATTAAAAAAATTATAACACATTTTTTAAAAGGTTTTATGTCTAAAAACGTTTGCTGGGAGAGGGGAAATGTGGTCAAATATTTTTTAAACAAAATTTATCAATTATTTTAAGTACACAAAAGAGGAAAATATTAATATTATATAAAAATTACTAGAATAAATAGAGGATTATAAAATATATTTTGGTTAAAGGATAATATAAAAAAATCCCCTTCATGGAATTTTAACATAGACAATCCAAAAAAATGAAAATATAACATAAACCCTTACCTCAAGTGTCTTCTTTCTTTGTACGTATTTGAAGCCCATATATCATAAATATAAATTTATTTTAAATTTAAAAATAATATAATTAATAAAAATTTAACTTGGTTTTAATAATTTATATTTTCAAAATATCATTTTATTAATAATTTATTTATAAAAATTCTCTTTCGAGGTGAAAAGTTATTCGTTTTCCCTGAATGTTTCAATATGATGTTTCTGGTACTTGAAACTTGGTCATGGATTCATTATCCCAATAATATTAATATTTAAATAATAATAACATTTATTTATAATATTCAATTTTATAATAATTCATATAAATAGGTGATAAAAAATAATTACATCACTTCTGGAGATGGTAGTTCATACATACGAACACATGATATATCCTCTAATAGATCGATGGAAAAGAAAAAAATTTAAATATTAATTAACCTTTAAAGAATCCTTATTATATATAAAATATCATATATAATAAATAAATATATCCTTATTACCATCTATGTAAAAAATAGTGAAATAAAATCATATCGCTTTATAAAGGTTGTAATACACTTGTATACTCAAGCATTGATAACATATTCCAACAGATGGAAAGGTAAGAAGGTATATAAGTATATTTAATTAAATAATAATTATATTTTCTTATATATCACATATATTCATGTATTCCATCATAATAACTATATATAAATGGTGAGGATGAAAAATAAAATATATCACTTCATAAGGCGGTAGTCTTCACATAAGCACGAAATATGGTTTTGTCTCACATTTGAAGGGGAATGAGATGAATAAAAGATAAAAAAGGACATAATAAAATTTTAGAATTTTTTTATATAGTAATTATATTATATAATAATGTTTATCATTTAATTTATATATGTATAACAATAAATAAAAAATAAAGAACTCGATTAAGAGCAATAACTCTTCTTTGTACAACCTTCTTTAGATTATGAATTAAGACTTATAAGGTTGGTATTTTGATCAAAAAAGGACTATATATCATAGATAAGGATAATATAAATTTATTTGGGTTGTGATGTCATGATCTAGAAGGCTCATCAATTATGATGAAGAGTGGATATGTAGTGTCCATTAATAAGAGTGGGAGATGACATGCTTGGAATTTTTGAAAAAATTAAAATATATTAATGTCTTACTCATGTAAAATGGTTAAAAGATGAATAATATTAAAATATTATATTATATAGGGTCTAAATATGACTATAAAATAGTATTTATACCTATTTTAGATCATTTTTCGATTATTATATTATATTTAACCCCTTTGACATATTTTAACTATTACCATGATAATTGAATTTTCTTTACCAAAGTTAATATTCCTAATGAACAAAAATAAATATGACATTATTACATAAAATTAATTATTATTATTAAATATATGGAACCTTTTTAAAATACCCAATTTCTATAATTAGAATAAATTTATTTTAAAATAACTTTTCAAAATGTAGCAAATCCTTTTTAGAAAAATGCATTTTTTAGCTTAAAATTCGGTTTATATTCTTTTCATGCCTAGTGAAAACTATCGTATGATTGTTAGAGTATTTTCTTGAATATATAATCTATTAATTTAATTAAAATAATTAATTTAATATTTATTAATTTAATTTATTGAAATTGAAACACATTTTTAGATAAATATAGTTTTTTCAAAAAAGAATCTGTTTTTTACATTAAAATGTTCATATTTTAATTTTATAACCATTTTATAATCAATAAATTAATTTTATACATGTGTAAACAATTATATTTTTATAAATTAGTAATTATAATTTATACCTATAAATCCAACAACAAGGAGATAACTACCACATTAAATAATTAAAATTCAATAATATATCATGATCTGTTTAAACCCAGTGTTGCATTTAAAGAAAGATATTGGACACATAATATTTATTAAAAAGAAATTTATAAAATTATATTTGGGTATTACCTCATCATAAATTTTCCTCATGCTACCACCCATTAATTTATAAGCACTAAACATATTGTTTATATTGATTTATTATTCTTTCCTTTATTCATTATTTTGTATGGAACATCCTTTTTAACATTCATTATAAATGAGCATGAATTCCCGTTATATTCTTTTGATTCATATTTCATTTATTCCTATAAATATTATAGACAAAAAAATTAAATCCTTCTAAATATATTCAAATTTTTTGTTATGTTAAGATTTATTTATAAACACACATTTTCCTTTTGATGGTTTCTTCTGTTGAATTATCTGCTTCTTCTATATATGTATCTATGTTAAGATTTTTTTAGGAGTGTATAAAAATTTCATATATCTTATAAATAGATTATTTTTATCCATTATGTTATATTTCTATGTTAACTCTAGGTGAGTTTAAACTTATTCATTGTATATTCACTCCACCATTCCAATCCACTTTTGTATTTGTTATATTGATTCACTTTACTATTTCAAATTGTTTCCAATAAGTTGAATATTAATTTATTGATCACATATTTCAATGAAGTGGACTTTACTTCCATAGTAAGAACATATTTTCTTGGGCATGAAATTTGGATTTACTTTCTTTGGGTTGTTTTCTTCTTTGTATTATTATTTACATTACACCTCATGGTAGACTAAAAATATATCTTACATTAACTTTAATTCATCTTATGAAGCTTTATTCTATTATTCTGAATTGTGTTATACTTGGCAGAAGTAAATGGAAAATCAATATTTCTGTAAACACCTATTCCGAAAAAATCATAGAAATTTTCAATCTATTAATATATTTTTTATTTCATCATATTTTCCTTCTTCTATGTACTCTAGATTCTATTATCTGATTTTTTTAATTTTATTCGGACAACCCCTCAATTAAGGCACTTTATTATTTTCAACAGTTGAATATTTTTTCTAATAATGGATGGACTCCTAATAAAACTTTCTAGAATACTAGCAATAACCAAAAAATATATTCTTTTTTTGGGTATCATTTTGGAAGGTGGTGTTTATTCTCTATCTTGAATATTTATTCCTTCCTTCTGAACACATTGTGCTTTATTTTTTCATTTATTTATTTTTTCCACATTAAAAAAAAGTTGTGGGTTTTTCCATATATATATACACCTGTATTCATATATAATTATCACCATAATTTACCTATTCATCTAAATTAGGGCACAAAAATTCTTCATAATGTGGGGTTACCTTTTTATTTAACTTATCAGAAAATGGAATTTTTAGTGTTTTCTCATACTTCCTACCACTAGATTGAGTTTTTTATGAAAATTACTACTCTTATTTGAAAATTTTATTGTGGATATTTTCTCAAAATCATGTGAATATTGACATTGAGTATATTCTAATTTTCTTAACTTAGTTTCTAACTAAATTCACTTTAAACGTAAAGTGTTTTTCCATTCCAAAATAATTGTACTTTATCTTTACATTTAGTTTTTAATATAAGAATCACTTATTTAATAATCTACATTTTTTCATTTTATATTTATCATGTTATATTATTCTTATTAATATAATTATCAATTAAGAGTTCTGGAAATTTATAAAATATTATTATTGATGAAAAAAATCTGAAAAATTATTCACTGTAATTTCTATCCCAAAAAAATCATTTGAAAACCTAATTTTATTAAGTATAATTTTTCAAATAAAAAGTGAAATTGATTAATCTTTCACTTCCAAGAGTTCTATGAGTGTTTTACATTGTTGGAACTACCTTACCATTGTATCTTAAATTTCTTCATGTTCTAATTATAACTATTGTTTTTCTTATGGAAGATCCATGATAAATGAAAGTATGTCTGCCATAACATTAGAAACTACATTTTTAATTTTTGGATTTGTTTGTGAGTAGATAAATTTAATGGTTTCTATATATTCATACTATTAATCGAAATTATTATTTTCGTGTTGGATTTATTTCATATGTTTGGATAAAATTTCTCCCACTCCCCTATAATTACGGTGGTGATGGATCATTCTTATAATGATTCAAAGAGGCACACATAAAATGATTCTAGGATTCATTATTTTTTTCCAATTTTTTAATGTATTAGATAAAAATTTATATATTTCCTTCATCTCAAACTTAACTTCATTATCTTTCAGAGTGACTATTTTTCATCTTTTAGTAAGTTTCACTTTATGTAAATCTATGAAAAATATATCTGTGTAAAAATAATTGTAGATACAAATAGTGTGAACTCCCTAAAACACTAATTGATTTTACTACAGGATTATTTAGTCCCCCTAATAGGGTGAGGAGGGGGGGGACTGGGGTGACTAACTTTTACCGATTAAACCAAATATAAATATCTATCTTCATTTAAGTTGAAAAAACCTTTTTCATCTCTTCCTATGTGTGAATATTATCAAATGTTCCTCACCATATTTCCCTATTTCTATATAGTTTTAAAAAGTAAACATCATAGAACTATTTTTTTGAGGGTTTGTCTTCAATGTGAGTATTTGATACATAAACTTGTTGATTTCATGTTTCTTGTTATTTAAGTTCATCCTCGATGAAAGTTAAGATAAAGGATGGATTTTAACTTTTTAAGAATGAACATTAGGGTGATTATATTTCTTTGTTGGGTAATTTTTACTCATTTTTAGCCCTACCCGAACTAAATTTGGAGTGTTATGACTAAATTCTTTCCTTATATTGAATCAAATTTAGGATTTATTGAATAACATCCTCCTTATTTCAGAAGTAATATAGGTTTATTATGAGGGAATTTGAATAAAATATTAATGTTTTATGGATATTTTGTAATTATTTATGGGGATTATTTTTTGTTATAATTATTTCTTTTTAGTGCATTAGGATTTGGTGAGATTATTTTGGAATTTCATAGATCTTGTTAATTCTTTGGGTGGATCCCTGAGAGTGCTTATGGTACATTGGTTGTTCTTTAAGATCTCATTCCTTCATGAATATAATGTTTTTTATTCATTTTTTTATTAAATTTTGACATTCATTTTTGGTGTTTTTGGAATGGTTGATTTCGAGCATTTGTTTGGGTTACTGTGATGAGTGGCCTACCTAGAGCCAAGAACCTTAGAGTAATAATTATTTTTTGGTAGACCATGAGATAGTGTCCCATATTTATGTTCAATGTTTACCTATTTGAGTATGGTGACATAGGTGAAATTCCCATGTTGGTTATTGAATTAAGATTTCTTCAAATTTATCCTCCTTTGGTTATGTTTGTCTGATAGAGATATTGTGGTTTTTATGGATGTTCTGTTGAAGTGTTATTTTCTAGTGGTTGTATCTCTTGGAGAGTTGGTTTTATTTACCCACTAGTTTATATGAATTATATTTTTATGAAAGGCTCATATTTATATTAGTGTTTCTTAGTCCATGTGTCCCTTGATGGTTGAGTGTTTCTTTAGATAATCTCGATGTTACTTGAGGACGTGCTTCTTTTGTTTTGAAGAATCATTTTAGTTATTGTTTTTCATCTATTTAGGGTGTATTCAATCCTTTTTACCCTTATAAAATTATCTTAAGGTGTAATATCTTTAGATTCTGGTTCTTTTTCTTAACTTTGGTAATGGTTTTATCAGGTCAGAAAGATTTATGGAGGGAAGAATTTCATTACCCCCTGTCTTTTATTAATTTATTTAATATTAGTTGACATTTTTTTCAATCATTCAAAATTTTAAAAAATTTGGGAATTTTTCTTATTTTATTATATGTTTTAAAGGAGTTCTTGATTTTATAGTTTAGTTTGGAAGATCATTTGGAAACTATGCATATCATTCTTTTCTTGAAAAAAATAATTTGGAATGATTCTCACATTGTTTGTTAAACTATATTGAATTTTAGGTGTAACTGTGCAAGGTATTTTTTAGTGCCCAATGTAGGTAGTAAATTCTATTAAACTATGTGGGTAAACCTTGCATTTATCTCAACTTAAATATTATTTTCTTATTTTCATGTAATTTCTTTCTTCATTTTACCCCTTTCCTCCCATAACCGATCATAATTATAACTCGAGGATGAGCCCTCATGGTGATTTACAACCAAAATCTAGGATCTCCACCTCTATGGAAATTTATTTCAATTTTTAAAGTATTCTTAGTTAGTTTTTGGAGGTAGGAACTCCTCATGTATCTCTCTCTCACTCACTCACTCACTCACTCACAATCACACACACACACACACACACTCTCTCTCTCTCTCTCTCTCTTATTTTCTTATGTTTTCTTTTTTCCCCCATCACTTTATCTCTTCTAACGCTTAACCAATTTTTTGTATGTTTTTTGTTATTAGGATTTTTTGAGGATTATTCTTTCTTATTTTCATGTTTTTCATTGAAGGAGACCCATTTTGTCCCATAATCCATTGATTTTAGGTGGGTCAAGAAATTTTTATGCTTTAAATTTATGAAACCTATATATCTTGGTTTTTTAGATGTTTTATTTATTTGATTGTGCCTTTGTGTGAGTGTTAAGTAGATTTTAGTAAATGTTTCTAGGTGTTATTCATTATAAATAATTATTTTATATAGAATTTTAAGTATAACTAGAAAATATAATTATTTAAAAAGTGTTGAAATATTTTTATTAACATAAAGGAAATGTTTGAAATGGTGTTGATCCTATTTTGGATGAGAATTAAATTGAAAATATTCTTCTCAACATTTTTTGGATTTGAAAATAATTTTTTCGGTAATTCATTAAAAAAAATTAATTGGAATGTTTAGTATTTGTTTTGGAAGATGTTGAGAATAGTTTTTTTAAATCTCTCTTTTAACTTTACGTGTCATTTCAATTAGCACTTGAAATAAAAAGAATCAGTACAATTTTTATATAATCAATTCTAAATAAAAACGAGATTTTTGAAAAATGTGTCTTGATATATATATATTGCTGCTATATATATATATCTAGGCACACAAAGACAAATATATATATTTACAAATTCTCATGAAAATATGTAAATTTGTGCAATGAGATAAATATGTAAAATTGTTTGTATGAATTTACATGAGTGTAACTAGAAAATGGATATTTTTATTTTGGTTTCTAAGTTATAATTTAATGTTTTTTCTACAATCTGAAAGATATTTCATATTTTGTGCGTGTGTGTGAGCTCCTCTAGGACTATTTTTCTTCTTTTGAAATTCATTTTGGCCTATAGGGTGTAGTTTGTATTTTATATTATGTGATGGACATGTGATTAATGTTTTTTTAAGTGGGACCTCAATATGATGGTGAGATTATTTTATTATTATTCATGGTTTTTATCATCACTGGTCTTCTCACACTTATTCTACTTTGGTATTGGTAACCTTAGTTCTAGGACAATCTTTCTTATATTGGACTATAATGACCAGTACTTTATTAATGATATTTGTTTCTTGAATAAATTTCAGTTATATTTTATTCTACACATTACAAATAGAAAATTTAAAAAAAAATCATTATTATATATCATTACATTAATCAAAAACTAACCCCATGAAAATTACAGAAGTTACAATGGGAGAAAAAATAAAAAATAAAAAACATTGAATGTAAAAATTTAGATTATCTTGATATGATAGAATTATGTCTCCCATGAAATAAGACATTGAAAAGAAAAATAATACCAGTAAAACAATTGATATTTTTAGAAAAAAATTTCTAATCTTTAGAGTAATTGTATTGGATGATGTATGAAGGATTGAGATGGTATTTACAGGAGGTAATATGAGTGTTGGAATAGTAACCTAACCATTAAAATAATAATTTGAACTCAAAAAATAAAATGTAATATAAATAATATTTATCACAAATAATTTATGTGAATATAAATATTATAATTCCTTAAAATAAATATTAAGATTAAAAACTAAAAGTGACGATAAGAAAATTTTTAATAAACTATATTTTATTATTTTTTGGAAAAAACATATTTTTTCATTAAAAATTAATGTGACCTATAATAGAAATTAATTTAGAAAAACAATTAACTTAGTTTTTGAAATCATCACATTGAAATTTTATAATGGTGATTTTTTTGTAATTTTAAGAAATGATTTAATTTTTAGCTGAATAGAAAAAATAGAGTGTGTTTGTTACTGTTGTGTTTTAAATTGCATGATTCATGATGTAATATTTATCTAATTAATTATTAAATGTTTTACTCGACCAAAGACATATTTAATGAGGTAAATGATCCATTTAAATACAATAATTTTCTTTTCCATACCTAAAAAGTATTTTCCAAAGTCTAAAGTACAAAGTATTCAATTGAAATTGCATCTTATCATTATTCTATTTTCATTTTTAATAAAACAAAGAATTATATTTTTTAAATCCATAAATGTACTAAAATAAAATTATTTTGATAATATATGAATTTAAATTTCAATAATAATACTATTACAATTGTTACCATGAGAATTATATTTATTCAATATTATATCGTAAAAACACCACTCTCCATTAGTATAAATATACAATCTACCAACCCTTGTAAAACGACTTAAATTCCATATAAAAAGCCAAATATTTTAGAAATTACTCTCTCTTAATACACTTAAAATTTTTAGGTATGTTTTTGAGAAACTAAAATTCATGAATTCAAGGATTTTGGTGCTATTGAAGATAAGAAATAGAGAGAAGATGGTATGTTTTGATCAGTTTTTTCTCTCATTTTCCTCTTCTCTTCCCATTTTTATCTATTAATTTCAAAAAAAACTCTAATATTAATTGAGTAGTATTTTAAAATTATATTAAATTTTTTAACCAACTATAAATATTATATTTACACCGTATCTATATTCTATACTTTTATTTTTTCCTTTTTTGGCAATATACTATCAACGTTGGTTTAACCGCCAATAAGGACACTACAAAATTTCTAATTTTCACAAACATTTAAGTGATTATATTAAATTATAAATAATATTTAAAGGAATTAATATATTTATTTCTAATATTTCGAATCTAATATTAATAATTTTTAAATAAAAGTAATGGTTGATCATTAAATTGAATAAATATGAGATATTTTAAGGAAAATATGATATCAAAACATTTCACCTTTAACAATGAAAATTAAGAAATATATTCTGATTATTATAATTGATCAAGAGTAAAAATATGAAAATATTTCACTTTTGGGTCAATGTTTTAATAAAAAACAAGTTTATTATACAAGAGGGGAGATGTGATAAAATAAATCGTGATTTAAGGTAAGGGGATTCATGAACCCAACTCCCTCTCTTTTGGGATACCACATCTTTCTCATTATATTCAGATGGTTATTTCTATAATTTCCTTAATATAACGTTTCACAATTATCTAACTTTTCAATTTTTGGTATTTAAATGTTTCTACCTTATTAAAATGGAATTTAAGCCAATTTTAATGATTTTTTAAAAAGACTTTATTTTTCAAAGTCATATCATTGACTCCCATTAATCTACTTATTCTTAAAATAACAATAATATCTTATGTCAAACTAGTTTCTCCCTTATTTGTTTTAGAGACCTAAAAGTTATTCATGAAATTATTCTTTATAAATCTTTTGTGAAAATCATTCCATTTTAAAGGTTTTATTTCATGACTACGATTGTTATTTGTATCCTTTCAACATGGAATGTATGATCATGAGAATTTTATTTTCTGATGGTTAGACCTTGAGTTATATAGTAAACTAATATATTTGATAATGAGATATATACCATGATTTTTTGTCTATTATTCATGAACATGATTCTATATTTGTTAACAAATGTGATGTTATGTTTTAAATAGATATGTTGTTCACAGACATGATTCTATATTTGTTCACAACTATTAGTGTTATTTGAAAACTATGTTATGATATTTCATTATTATAACTATGATAAATTCCATGTATAACAATACCGCTGTTTATATCAAATTAATTCAACATTTATTACATTATTTTACCCATAATACAACCTAGATAATTGGTAAGTCTAGTGTATTTTGGAATTAGGTGTATTACATAACAATTAAAACAAGAAATATGTCATCTTATTTAAAACATCCTTTACATGATCATTATATTTCTTGGATATTAAAATTACTCAATTTAACCTAGAGAAATACATAAGAAAGGGGTGATATATAACTCCCATTAATGTAATAAGCATGGAATAAGGAAAATAATGCTAGATAATATGCATATCAATTGGGAATAAAATGAACTAGAATAATAAGGACTGATATTTCATGATAATGATAACATGAGAAATGTATAAATAACTTAATACATTGTGTCATAAGAATATGTCAAAGATAACTACAAAGAAATTTAAATGGACAAAGTCCCATAAAATAATCAGGTTCACCCGATATCCCAACATGAAGTCTCATGAGACAATACATTACCCAATTCAGTGGAGTGAAATATAATTCATGGTGTACCCCTCCCTTTCATTTCATTCTCAAGGTTATGTTTTCCAAATAGATAATAAAACATGGAATCATTTATCATCATATTTTATTACATGGAAAAAGAGTGTGGAATAAATATAGGTAAGTACCATGTCAAAGTCATATAAGTGTATAAATGTGGACTCCCTTGATAGGGGATAGGTATGGTATTCATTACACAATCGTTTTGGCATGGAAAATCATGGTGAAATTTTGGTAGCATAACAATGTCACTTAAAAATTCATAAAATGGGTTGATGGGAGAGAAATGGGCCGCGCATCATTTTGATGTAAAATGGGAAGTAATAAGGAAATTTAAAGACTTATCCCAACATTATTAATTGGATTTATGAGGAATAATACAATAATGATTCACGAATGAAGAAGATAATGTGATGATCCCTTACTAAATTTCAGCATTGTAATGGGTGTACATAAAGTTTAATGGGAAGAAATATGGAGATTTAAATGAGTATCTCATCATTTATAAATCAAATGGATATTTTTTGGGATATAGAGAAACATATCCAAACATGAACAAACTGAAATTAAGTGGCATAACATAGAATAGGTTCTTCAATAAAAAGTGGAGAGGGAGATCCCTTACTTGAGTGTGTGATTCCAAATTACTGGGAGGGGGATATCATGATCTTGGGGATACCTTGGTAGGACTCTTGGGAGTGTATTAATGAGTATGTATATGCTCCAAGGAGTTTTAATGGAGATTAATGTGAGCTTTGGGGGTTTATATAGTAAAATAGTGGGATTTCTTTATTATTTGGGTTTTGGACACTAAATAAAAAAATAATCAAAAATAAAAAACCATCCCATGGTTATTGCCCATGGTTTCTAAAAATATGAGGGTTACTCATTATTTTATAAGGATAAGGTTAAAAATTAATAAAATAATACCCTTTCTTGGGTAGAGGTGAGTCACACTCTTAGATAAGTGATTCCAAAACCTTATCATATATTAATGGTTTTGAAGGATTCAAAATAGCATTAAAAATTGAATAAAATAAAATTAAAATCCCATTATTTTAATAGTAAAAAATATATTTGGTCATGGATACCTTTTATTGTATTTATTACATCAGAATTGGGTCATTATGATGGTATAATACACAAAGTATATTTATATGGTACGTAATTTTTACCCAAAAATTTGACTGCCTCATAAAATTATACAAATTTCACTCTTGGATAATTTCAACATTATAACTGAAAAAAATATTCATTTTATCAAAGTAATTTTCTAAATATATGAATTTTCAATTTTAAAATAATATCAACATTTATTAATAAATGATGTGTTTTTTGACAATAATAGTTTTATAACCCCTATAAAAATTAAATTTGACATTATAAAAATTATATAATAATGTATATTTAATAAGACATGTTTAAGAATAATATTTTCTTAAAATTTTATTTATTTAAAAAAATCAGTAATTCATCAACATAATTTCATAAATTGAATTTGACTATTACTCAAAGATACTATTAGTGTTTTTGTATCAAAATAAAAATAATTTATAAAGAAACAATAATTGGACGAAAAAATATTCATTATTCTCTACCAAATAAAGTAAATAATAATTTTTATATGGTATTGATACTTATCCCTTTAATACACCATTAAATGGTTAAATAGTAAGGTGTGCGACTATGAAACTTTTGTGGGGTGGTTTTACATACATGGATTGGGCCTTAATCTTGATGATCTTGAACCTCCAACGTAAATAGTTTCACTCATCCTTATGTTGTTGGATCTCACCCTGGGTTTGGTTAATGGAAAAGCTAAGTTATTTTATCTCCATTGTATGCTATAATAAATGGGATTTATATGGTAAAATCCTACTGATTGAGGCTATCACTTCCTTTTTTTGTGTCAATTGAATTTGTTGAAAAATTATATTTATACTAATCATGTTATTAATAACTAAATAATATATTATCAATGGTAAATATGTTTAGAAGTATTTTACATTCAATATAGTTTTATAAAAAACAAAATTCAGATGTTTTCTATATCCATAATACGTAACAAGATATTTTATCAAATTTCAAGGGAAATTTTATTTATAATAGTTTAGGTCATTAAAATATTCCCCCTTATGAAATTTCACACTTGAAATTTTATTTTCCCACACTAAAATAAATGAGGGTATCTCTATTTCATCACCTCATCCATAGGAATGATCATTCACCAATAGGAATGATTTTTATCCAATAGTATTACATATGGATTGAGTTATTGTGAGGGGTATGGTATGTACTTTTTCAAAAGGGATAAATAGAATACATCATTGTCTTTATATAGACATGGTGGTAGTAGATGTAGGTAGGCCACCACTCCACTATGATCAAGGATATTAAAGGGGCCAATTTATCTTTGACTAAGCTTCCCCTTCTTCCCAATTCTCGTCACATTATTATATAGTGATATGTGGATGAAAACTATGTATATAACATCAAAATCTCGGTCTCATCCATAACTTTCAGAATTTCTCTTTGGCCTACTCAAAGAAGGCTTGATGTTCTGCTAAATGTTATTAAAATTTTCCACCATTTCATCAAACATTTCAAGACCTTCTAATTTTCATTCCCTAACTTCATCCCAGCATGCAGGTGTTTTGCACCTCTTCCCATAAAGGGCTTCATAAGGATCCATTTGGATACTTGTGTGGAAACTCTTTTTGTAAGAGGACTCGAGCATATGTAGATGTTTGTAATATCCTCAATTTAAGTTCATGGATCATGTTGGCAATATGTCTTCCAATGTGTGAACTGTCCTCTATGATTGGCCATCTGTTTGAGGATGACAGGTCATACTAACGTTTAGCTCAGTGTTAAGAGAATGTTGGATAGTTTCTGAGAAATTGGAGGTGAATCATGGATATAAATTGTATATAATAAAAATTGGTACTGTAGATAGCCTTATCAATTATTTGATGTATATCCTTGTAAGTTTATCTAGTGAGAAGTCATCCAGAATTGAAATAAAGTGATTCTTCATTGTAAGACGATCCATAAAAAACCATATACCGTTGATTCCACTGGATGAATTTAGATGTTCGGTGACAATTTTCGTCATGATGTTTTCCCATTTTAATGTTGGTATGGTTAGTGGTTTCATCATCCCCTTAGACTTCTACTTTTCAGCCTTCACCTTCTGATATACCAGACATTTTGATATATATTCATCAATCTAATTCTTCATATTATTCCACCAATACTTCTATTTGATATCTTGATACATATTTTTACATCCTAGGTTAATGGAGAATGTATAACCATGTGAATCATCCAAAATATCCTTCTATAACTCATGATTTTATCTTACACATAGTTGTAATACAAAACTCAAAAATCATTATTAATTAACATTGAACTCTGAGAACATACCATTTTTATTTTTTTCCAATTTCTTTTTCATTCCCATATAATCATTTTTTGAATCAATTAACCTATCCAAAAGGGACATTTGAGAAATCATTCGTGAAAGTGTTGATGATGCTTCTTCCTTTGTGATTCACATACTTCCTTTTTTAAATACCAGAATTTGGGATCGTTCTTAATTCTCATTATTCATAATTTTTTTGGATCCTTTGAATCTTCATCTTTATTCTCTTTACTTGGATGATAGTGGATTAACCAGTCATATTCCTTGATAAAATATAACCATATTTGTTGATTCATATTTATCTCTTTCTGTGTGAATATATACAGGATGCCTTTGTGATCCATATATATTTCACACATCTCTATAATGAAATATTGCCATCATATTTTCAGGGAAAAGATCACTACATCAAACAATAGATCATTTTTTGGTTAGTTCTATTCCGGAACATTCAACTTTATAGAAGAATAATCTTTGAGTTTTTAATTCTATATTAACACACATCCTAATACCTTATTCAAAGAATCTCTAAATACTATAAAAGGTTCTCCACTTCTAGGTAGTGTGAGAATAGGGTCATTGATAATCCTACTTTTAAACTCATTTATGTTCTCCTCATAGTTATCACTCAAAGAAAACTTGACTCCATTCTGAGTTATCATTGTTAGGGGTGTTGAAAATTATGTGAAATTTCTCCCAAATCGACGATAGTACCCAGATAATACAAGGAAACTATAAATATCATTCCCAAACATTGGCCTCAAACACCTATAAATTTCTCATTTATTTGAATGGTCCATAGATATCCCATTTCTTATGATGATATGACACATGAATGGGACTTACTTTAACCAAAATACACATTTACATTACTTTTCATGTTGATTATCCATTCGTATAGTCAACAGCACAATACTTATATGATCCTCTTGCTCCACATTTATTTTGGAGAATATCATAATATCATCTATAATGACTAACACAAATTTGTCGAGATAATATCTAGATACTCCATTCATCAAGTCCATGACGATTTTTGTAGAATTAGGGACTCCAAAAGGCATTAATATGAACACATAGTGATCATACCTTGTGTGAAAATTATTATTGGAGATATCCTCCTTCTTCACCATAACTTGATAATATCCCAACAACAGATTCAACATAGAGAAGTATTGTGCTCCGGGTAGCTGATCGAATAAGTCATCAATCCATGGAAAATGATACTTTTTATTTATAAATATCTTTTTGATCTCATGATAATCAATATAAAGGAGCATTCATCCATCATTGTTATTGAAAAAGAGGACTAGTGAACCACATGGTGCAGCACTTGTGTGTAGTAATCCTTTATCTAGATTCTCCTATAGTTGTTTATTTTGTTCCTCAGGTTCTAGAACAACTATTCTATACAGATTATTGGATGATATAAAATCTTTATTAATATGTTAGATTGATAATTCAACCTCCTAACATGGAGGAAAGACCCGAAAATTCACCGAGAAAGACATCAGCGTATTCCCTCACAATAGGCATGTCTTCAAGGGTGGTTATTTCCAAAGACTCAATCATTTAATTTGTATACACTATCTCATAAAAAAATAATATCCATTATTGATATATTGGTTATATACTCCTCCATTAACATGTATAGAATCATGCATTGATTCATGATAAAGATATTGATTTCCTTCTCATGGAAATTTAAGATGGATCTATATATGGAAATGAAATCCATACAAATAATTTCATAAAATTCCCCCAAAGTATGAAGTAGTTCACTGGGATGTTTATACCATAATTTTTGATATAGGATGAGTTATTTTCTTGGGATACAATAATTTTCTCTTCATTCATTTTCACGAACATCTCTACACCCATGATTTGTTGTGGTTTTTAAATAGTTATAATAAACATACACGATATGAAATAATATATAGATCAAGAATCAAAAGGTCTGCTCTATATTCATGAGTGAATAACTAAAATACCTATCACTGCTTCTTTTTCAAGATCCACCATATCGTTTGTGATAGAAAAATCTCACCCTAGCTTCCTTAGATAATGTCTTATAAATGGAGTTAATCCATCGTTCTATAATTAAGGGATCAGATGATCAATTGAAATTCGAAGGCATTTTTCACATAAATATCTCAACTATATCTTGTTATTTATCATGGGGATTTTTGTTCTCCTCATGATCTAGGATTCTATTCAAAACCAGATTCATTTGAGAGAGTAGAGTCACAATTTTTGTGATTCCTACTTACATCGGGTTGGGAAACTCATTGGGGGAAGTCATCACATTGCCCATAATGTTGATTATTTACCAGATTACTTTTATTTTTTCCATTGGATAGAATAAATGAAAAATTAGCGATGATTATTTTTAAACTATTAACCACATATAATTATATCGAACGACAATAAAGGGATAACTTATAAATTACATTAACTTCATAACTTATGAACTTATTGGATTCAATCTATTTTATCCATGATCTATTTACTATCATATACTATAATGGTAATTTTTTACCTTAGTAATGGTAACTATTGAGATTATGAATTTACTAAAACATATCTCTTGATATTGTCAAACCAGGTGTTCAGTAAGGCTCATTTTCATGCACGAGGTTACCATAAGTCTCGCCCATCAAAACATGAAGGAATTATTACCCCTAAGAACATATCTTCTAGAACCACATCCACTTATAGTATCTAGATATGGATGTATTTTCCTGATGAACCACTTAATATATAATCAACAAAATTTAGGTATTCTTTCTTATAGTTAGACTTATTCTTATGTCTTTCTCTAGAGTTTTCTAATCCTAATGCCAAAAATTTCGAATTTTTTCCTCTAATACATACTATAACAACCCTACTCTATATTTAAAATTGATACTTGATTTGTTAAATATGTTTAAACATAATAAAACATGTAATATAAAAATTTATTGTGTATTTAAGAATTATGTACATTATATAAAAACTAAAAATAGGAAATACATCATCTTTATTGAAAACTTTTTTAACAGGATCATATTATTAAATGGATTTTAAAACTACATGGGATAACCAGGGGAGATACATAAGAAAGGGTTGATAAATAAATCCCACTAAGGTAATAAGAAAATAATATGTCAAGACTATTTATTAACTAGGAATATCAATGTGGAATAAAATAAACATGAATAATTAGGCATGATATAACATGATAAAAATAACATTGGAAGTGTAGTAAGAACGGAAAATATTGCATCATAAACATAAGTCAACACCATCTTTTAAAGCCATTAAGATGGAAAGAGTCGCATAAGGGAATCAGGTTCACTCTCTCTCCCAACATTATGTCTCATGAGGCTAAACATTACTCATTGCATTTGAGCGCTATATAATTCTTAGTGCACCCATCACATTCATTTCATTCTAATGCTTAATTATGCTACATTGGTCATAAAATGTGGAATCATTTATCAACACATTTTAATCCATGGACCTAGAGTATGGAATGCATAAATGTATGTCCCATGTCAAAGTGGTATATGTTTATAAATGTGAACTCTATTAATTAGTAATAGGTATGGTATCCACTATAAAATTGTTTTCACATGGAAAATCCCGATAGAATTTTGGAAACATAACAACGTCACATATAAATTCATAAAAGGGGTTTATGAGTGATAAATGGGTCTATATAATTATTAAATAAAATTTTAAGCAATAGGGACATGTAAATACATACCCCAACATTAGTAATTCTAAATATAAGGCATAATATAACAAAAAACATGATTAAAAATAGAAGGTGAGGATCGATTACTAAATTTCATTATGGTAATAGGTGTACATAAAGGTTCATGGGAGGGACAAATAAGAGGTAAATGGATCTATTATCATTTAAAAATGAAATATATAGTATTTGGAATATGGAAGAACTTATCCAAACATGATGAAACTGAAATTAATTGGCATAACATTAAATAGGTCCTTGATTAAAAAGTGGAGAGGGAGATCCCTTTATTCAGTTTATGGCTTCAAATACTTATGATGAGATTAATGAGAGTTTTTTGGTTCCTTGATAAGACTATATAGAGTGTAAAAAATATTATTTACAATCTCCAAGGAGTTTTTTGTTAATAGAAATGTGATATCGGATGTGTTTATATAATAAAGGTGGGGGATTACATTATTACCTAGGTTGTTCACACTACATAATAAAATAACAAAATAACATAGACAATATGATGGATTTTTTACATGGTTTATGAAAATTTGGGCTGGTTATCAATATTTTATTGGTTCAAGGAACTAAATTAATTAAATTATACTCTTTCTTATGTGGTGGAGGGTCATACTCTTTAAGAAATGATTATAAAACCTTGAAATATATTATTCATTTTCGAGGATTCATATTAGCTTTATAAAATAAATTAAAAATATAATTATTTTAATGATAAAACATATATTTAGGCGTTTATTACTATAATTGTATTTATTACATCACATTTGGGTCATTATGATTTCATAATACACATTGGATATTTATATGGTATTTAATTTTTTCTCGAAAACTCGATTATTTTAGTAAATTATGAAAAATCACCATTGGATAATTTCAACGTTCTGATTCCAAAAATAATATTTATTTTATCTAAATAATTTTTTAAATATGTGAACTTTATCTTTAAAAATAAATTCTCCATTTATTAAGAAATGATGGATTTTTTTGAAAATAACCATTTTTAAATCCTTATAAAAATCACATTTGACATCATTAGAATTATATGATCATTTATATTTAATAATAATCCTTTTTTTAAATATAATTTATTTAAAAAATCCATTAATTCATCAAAATGTGTTCCTTAATTGAATTTGAATATTACCAAAAAATGGTATTTTTATTTTTTGGTATCAAAATAAAAATAATTTATAAAGTAAAAAATAATTGAATGTAAATATATTTATTATTATCTAAAAAATAATGTGAAAAATCATATTTCTAGTTTATTTACATATAATTATCTAATACACCTATAAATTCCCTAAGAGTTAGTTTCATGACTGTTAGAATTTCATTGGGCAGTTCGACGTAAATGTTTTGGGCCATTATCTCGATGAGATTTCAATTATCCCATAAATAGTTTCCCTCATGCTTAAGTTGTGGGATCTCAAATTGGGCCCATTAAAGGTAAAATACCAGTGATTCTATATCCCTTGGGTGCTCCAATAAATTGTATTCATAGGATATGATCATACTAGTTGAGACCACCACTTCATTTTTTCTGTGTCAATTGGATTTGTTAAAACCCTATATTTATACTAATCATATTATTAATGTTCCACACCAATATTATCAATGATAAAGTTTTTTAATGGTCCTTTAAATATTATAGAATATAATAAAACTATATAAGTGCATGAATTTTTTATATACATATTACATAATAATACACTTAAATAAATTGTAATGAAAATTTTATGTATAACTATTCGGGTCGTTACAACAAGAATTTTTCAAATTATCCTCTCATTTTTATGATAAGTGTTCAATTATTATGATATGATGATAATTATTATTCCCCCAATCTACTATTTACTCATATCTCTTATTCCATCTATTATATCATTATGTTTACTGAGATTTTCTCCCCCCCATTTCATTGATATATATCCTTAGGTGATTTCATGTTATAAGGAGATCATGTGAGATTTTAGGAGGATAAATAATAAGTTTTTAATTATTATTTCAGTTTTATTATGTAAAAGTGATTTATGAACCTAATTTTACCTAGATACTAAACTATTTGATTCAGGAATAAATTAATATTATATTATTTGTCCTTCAAAATTTGTAATAGTCATTCAAGAAATATTTGGATTGTTATAGGTATGGGTTCCCTAAAGATTTGTTATAATAGTGATGTATATTTACCCCCACTAGTCAGTGACATGTAACTATACCTTTCCTCTAGATGGAAGAAAAGTATGTCATTGGTTTCCTATCCTTAGTAGCCGTAGGGTGGAGCCCATGACATATGTTCCATATTTTTTATATTGAAATATTGTGATCCTATTGATTATTTATATTTCCATATTTACTTGATATGTGTGGAACCTTGGTTTATTATCCATTTTCCTTGTATTTTTTTCTCCTAATGATTTGGTTCCCTATGATTATTACATATATTTTACTTGGGTGATTTGGGTTTTCTATACTGTTTTGGAATCTATTTTAAAAGGTTGTTTTCATATAATTGGTGATTTAAAATGTAATTGATTACAAAGATTATTTACATTTTAATAAAATTAAAGGAATGTTTATAGAAATGGTTTTGGATTTATGAAAATTATAATAAAAACCTAACATTAAATATTGTAGCTCAAACTATCCCTAAATAGATCTTTAATTTAATGTTTATACTTGAGGTATGGTTTCCCAATTAAATTCATATTTAGATTTATCTCATTCCAATATATCATTCTACTTTTGGGTATTAATTCATCTTCTGACCACTCTTAAGGGAGTTTATTGATTTGGTATATTTTAGGTTAGCTATTTATTTTATCTCATTCATCTGGTGGTTCCTATTACTTGATTTTTTAGGAATTTAAATTTTTTATAGAATGTCAAATGTGTGTCCCATTAAATTATATAAATTATACTATTAATGCTAAAATGCTTTATCTAATTTATCATTGGTGTAATATATCTACTGGTGGTCGAAGAAAAGGAATTTCTGAGGCATCTTTATTGATTTTGTGGAAGGGGAGACTATGGTGTGTAGTGGGACTATTTGTTTTCTTTGGAATAAGGATATATATATATATATTATTTAATTTTCCATGAATTTATAATATATTAATGGGTCGTAGTGGTTTGTTATTAAAATTATATAATTGTTTTTATTATAACTTATGGTAGAAATCATTCCCATCATATGTAATTGATGCCTTAGCACTTGCAGCCAGACCCTAGGATCAAGAAAACCCCTGAAATACGTAATGGGTCTGTTCGAGAATCTGATGAATGGAAGGATCATGATGGTTCATGATATATTCCCACAGAACAATGAATAGTCTATATAATTTATACTTAAAGAAAAAGAAACCATTACCACATTATGATTTCAGATATTCCATGTAAAAAACCTACCACAATGCAAGCATGTTTCAATGGTCCACTACGAACTTCCATAATATCTTATTCAAACTGAAACACTTTCCATTATTCCATGTAAATCTCTAGCTTCCTATTTTCAAAAACATATATAAATTCTTGGATATACATAATTCCCATTTTACACTGACCTATGTTACATGATAAATTTTTAACAATAATATTATACACTATAACATAGACCGATATGTATTACCATTTTCATCCAAGCATCTAAAACAATGAAAAATACATCCCTAGTCATCATGATAAAAAATGGTTCCTTTCTAGTTTTATATCCTATGATGAAACATTTAATGGAATGGGGCAGCCTATTGTTGTATCTAGATTTTTTTTGATAATACAACTTTGAATATAATCACAATCTATTTCCCTAATTATGTTAAACTCTAATACAATAATTTCATTATCCATTCTAATATCTCCCCATTTTCTTCTACTTTCTCCCCTTTAATATTAAAAATGAAAGGTATATTATTTACAATACTTGAACAACTAAGTCAATCATTAAAAAATATACAGGGATATGAAATTTTCTGAACAAATTTATGTTGAGGGAGGTAATTGAAAAATGAAATTAAATACATATTCAAAAATGTCTTTACAACCAATGGTTTTTTTAAAATGTATACCACTTTTTTATTCATTCCGACATATTCCATATTTAGGAATCCTTAATGAAGATTTACTAAAATGAAATGAAATAGAATTTAAATGTTTTCATATAAAACTACTACACTATATTTTTCATTAATTTAATGGAAACCTTTTTTTTGAATAGATCACCATAATTAACTTCAACTCTTCATTGAGTAACTCTTGTTGTTACTTCATCAATATGAACTATGTACATGCCTTCATATCTACAATACATTACACATCATCTATGTTAGGAAACATGACTACTTTATTCTTACTTATCCATTTAATTCACTTCTTCCTGACTAATAATGATTTCCCACTTATGATTTTTCTATCAATGATATCCGATGCCCAAAAGTTTCAATGTAATACATCAAATCATCTTACTTTCTTAACAATTATTCAATCCATAATTTAGTGTACATAGAACATACCACAAGATTTCTTTAAATATAGTGAGACATATTTCATTCATATTACTTTTAAATGGAGGAAAAAAATAATTATAATATATAATTATGGATATTATTATGATAAAATATGAAAATATTTTAATCATTATCTAGAATAATTTTGGATCACAAACTAAATTATCGCCATCTTTGCCAATTTTGATACCAATTGTGATTGGATTTGAAACAGGTTTTCAACCATTCTTATCAAACCAAATTATTTATTTCATTGCATATTTTAATTTAAAACTAAATATATATCCCTATTTTGACTCACATATAGACTAAAAATGTATGTTATCTCACAAATTATGGATATCTAAAATTACACACCAAAAAATAAAAAAACTCCTCTATTTATTTTTTTCTTTCTTACAAAGAAAAAAATATCTTAGAAATATAGGAGTATCATGAACTAATATTCTTAGTACAATTTCACATAGAAATTGTCATCAAAACCCATATCTTGAATTATATATTCTCCAAATATGAGTATAATCAAACATACATGCAAAACCCCAAAATTTTAAAATAATAAGCATGTATTAGATAGTGTGTATGACATGTAAAAAACATTATAAGAAAATATTACACCACGCGAAATCACAATACATTTATTTTTTTAAAATAAATTAAATTCCTTCAAATAGATTTTTTAATACGCAACACTGTGATTATCTTACATTGCACACAACCTTGAGTTTATATTGTGTTACACACAATACCAAGTTTAAATAAAATGTTACATATTAATAAAATATTATTATTTCATATGGTAGTTATCACATAGCTCCTATAATAGGCGAGTATGAATATTAATAACTCTATTGTGAAAATTAAGGTTATCTATTAATTATAAATAAAATAAAAATCATTTAAAATAAATAAGAAATGTTTTTTCAATTTTTTTCTCTAAAAGATGGCTTAGTCGATTTTTTTGCACAAAATTTAAAATTAATTTTTCCAATTTTATAAATATAATTGATAAAATAAATGTAATTTTTGATATAATAATATAAACATTATGGTATCATGTATTTTTGGGTTTTTTAAATGTTTCTTTTTTTATGAATAATGAATTTTATTGAATTTTAATTGAAACTGTCTTTCCATTTTATTTTTTTAAAAGTTTAAATTATATTTGTAAGTGATATTTAAGTAAAATTAGTATAAATATATATCTATTAATCTAATTTTTATAATAAGAATAATTTTCATTTGGAAGTTTTAAATAAAATATTTGTAAACTTCTGAACATTTTGTCTTTGAAAAATGTGCTTCCTCTTCGTGTTTGTAAGATTAATTATAATTTAAAATTTTCCACTCCTTTGAATGAAATTTTGAATAATGGATTCCATATTAGGAATAAAAAATATTATATTATCTAATAAGGTAAAATTAATTTATAACCAAAATGATTGGTGAAGACAGTAAATATTAACTACCATAGTTAAGGTAAAAATGAACTTATCATGGGTTAAACAAAGAAGATAAAGGTTATAAAGACCAAAAAATATGTACAAACCCCATTTTATGATAATATTTTGACCCCTAATAACTTATTATATATTATTATGATTTTTTGTGGAACTTTTTCAAGAATGTGACAGTGAAAATAATTTATGTTAAGAAAAGGAAAAAAAAGAAACCTTTATTGCGTTGTATACATATATAGATTTGGGATAGGGACATAATCTACAGATGATTGGTTATAAAAAATATTTTTAAATTTAAGTGAGTTTTTTTATCATCATAATTTAATTTTAATTTTTTCGGGTTGAAATAATTTCTTTAGGTTATTAGGAAACACCAACATAGTAATTATTATTTTTAATATAAAAATAAAATAAATGATACGAAAAATATTAAAATTAAAGTAAATTGGTTGAATTATTGTGTTATATAATGTTTTTAGAAAAATATATAATTCTTAATAGGTTTTAACATAATATATTGTAATTCTATCATTTTATTGATATTTTTAAATTTAAATTAATTTAATAATGTCAAAATTTACATTTACCTTATTGCATAAAAATTGATATTTTATTAAATGATTTAAAGTTCATAAAATTATTATATTATTCTAATAGAATTAAAAATGTCTAAAAATATAAAATATGATCCATTAACGAACCAATTTTTCTTTCATATTGAATCTATTCACACTAAAGTAGTAAAAAATATGTTAGCATTGTTATGTTTAAATGATATTTTAGCATGTTGCATGCCTCTGTGATAAATTGTTTTCAACACTAATAAGATTTTTAGTTAGAAATTGGATATAAAAATTTTGAATCAGTAGGTAAAAAATATATAATATGGGTCATTTTATTTTAATCATAAATAGTAAATTTCATGTGTTTGAAAATATAGTTACCATAGTGAAAACCCAAAATGGTAAAACTAAGGAAATTTAGATGTTATGGAAAAACTTGTTTAAAACACGTGTTTTTTATGTGGGGATATTTTGGATCTTCAGTATCATCCCTCATCACTTGTAATTATCATTTTTTGGGACACTTGTGGTGATAGGTACTTCCCCTTATTAAATAGTCCAGGGTATTTAAAAATGCCACTCTTCAATTATAAACGAGAACTCATTCCCCACACCTCTTCACACCTATCAGTTAATTTTGATAATAAAACCCTTCCATATTCACTTAAAAACTTCACTAATTTCATAATATAACCCATAGGATTGGAATAAATCCATACAAGGAAATATTTTATGATAATTAGAGGAGGGTACATAAAGAAGTTGAAATGTTCTTCAATGAGCATTATTATTTTTTTGGTTCATCCACCTACTTCAATTAAAATTAAACCACGATTATATAATAAAATAACTATTTATATATATTAATATGATTTTATAATAACCTCATGGACTATAAAAACACCATCTTCCATCAAATGGTATCCAAAATCATTATTCGTGTCTTTGACTGACTACCATATAGCCCTTTGATGTCATTCATTTTTTCATTACCAGCTCTCACGGGTGGGTATGATGGCGAATACATAGTTTATATATGATATTTATAAAATAATTATACATATAGAGTGATTATTTCATATATAAAATTTTTTAATTTCCATTCTGTATTTGATATGATAACGTTACTCTGGTGTACGATGAACTTCCGACTCACGAAGAGATTTGATTCATCTTTCACTAACAATTTACATAGAAGGTGATAATGACAAAATTAGTGAATATATATTATATAAGTGAAATAATTATGATATTAAAGAAATATTTATCAGTATTAAAATATATTATATCATTTTATTTCTTATATTTTACTCACTTAAAGATGATAACGTCGTTCGTGCACGTGTGGAGTACAGCCTTCACGAAGCGATATGACTATGTTCCTCACCACACCACATAGATGATATATATAAGTGTATTTAAAGAAATAATATGTTATTTATGATATAATTATAATTATTTATGGATAAAATATTACTTTCATACATTCCATAATTATCATTGAAAAATGGAAATGTTACCCACGCCTATGTATGACCAACAGTTTCCATGATTGTAACATAATATATTTTTTATAACCATATTGCATTATATGTCATAAAAGAATAATTGATATATACATTTTATAATTATGTCTTTATTCTTAATCTGGATATGATATAACCATATACTATGTGTAATATCCAGATCTTCATGGTGCAACACACATGAGAAAACTAGAAAACTCACACCAGAAACAATGCAAATACGGAAAGATTATTATCAGAAGGGTTATGATATGTTATAAAAGGATAACATATGATATTATAAATATTAATATGGTTATTTTTTATGTTAATTTCATGTTTAAAACCTTTATATGTGAGGTTAAATCACATTCAATCAAAACAAATCTTGAGAAACATGATTTTGTCTTAATTTAATTTCATTTAAGACTAATTTGTTATAATGAACCAATTCACCTTTATATTGTTTTTATACTATAACTTTGACATGTAATAATATGATTTATTCATAAATTATGGAATTTTATGTTTCAATTTGAATTATTTAATCCCAGTTCATTTGAATTTAAAATTAATAAGTGGTAAAAGTTGTTGTACAATCCCATTTTATTTTGGTATTGTAAACTTTATCTTAAAATAACTTCCCCATGGCAACATTTTTCATTATAATTTACATTAATTTAATAATTACATATTATTTAAAAATGGATATGCATATTTCCTAAACCATATACAAATTTTATATATAGTTTTTATAATGAAAATTATGTGTTTATCTATAAAAATATTGACAAATATGTGTCCTTTACTCAATTCAGATTTTTATTAATAAGGCACATTGTTCAGGTTTTAAATTTATCATTCGATATATGAGGAATTATTTGGACATGAATACATTATTGGTGAATGAATATAGATGTCCCCTTGACCCAATTATAGGTCTCATGTGAAAATTATTTGGCCAAAGTATATGAGTTTGAACAAAGTAAATTTAAGTATGTTTCCCAAATTAGATTGGTTAGTACCCTGTAGTTTTAAAATTACTTAAGGAAAAATCATGATGGTATATGTATCATGTTCCAGATACATGATTCCAAATAAATTTTCAATCACATTATTTAGAATATAGTTATTTTTTAAATAATATTTTTACAATGATATTATATAAGGATGCATTTCATTCTCAGTTATTGATTAAGTGGCATTGGTTTTTAGTTATTTATATTTGAATATTTTTATACTAATTGATTCATGACTTCTTCCTCTACAAATAAGCCTTATCAAAAAATTTATATCTGCCTTATTTTCTTTCATTTCCCAAGGATATGAAGTAGAATTATTTGAATTATTTCAAGGATTCCATGTGTTTTCCATTTCAATGAATTTTATTTTATATCCATATTTAAAATAGGTATCATGTATGTATATAATTTACTAAAACTAATAATCTGTTTAGTCCTTCACGATATAACTCCATGTATCTTATGATAATGTAATCAAATAGACACTGGCTCTCAGCTACTAGGGTTGTGGTCGATGTAGTTATTGTTAGAGGAAATTTAGTGGAAACATGGGAATATAATTTAGGAAAACATATATTATGGAAGATAATCCTATGATAAAATTTAAGGATAATTATGGAATAACATCCTAATGTTTTTTAAGGAATATATTTTATGGGTTTTCCTAGAAATACATCCATATTCATATTGTACAAGTCGACATTGTTCTCGTATAGACGTATCTAGGGGTAATTACTCCAAAAATGGAACATTGGGATTAGACCAATCATCACCTTGTGCACAAAAATTTTCATTAATTCACACATGTTTTGAAATACATAGGGTATATTCTTAGGATAATTTATATTTTATTTATAAACCATTATGAAGGATTTGAAGATAGATATATCTCCAATGAAACTACGTTTATAATTTTGATATTATCTATGCAAAAAAATTTAAATTCATGCTAATTATTTCCCTGGTTTTGGGACTATATATTATGTTTAATTATAATGTGAAATAATATAGTGTATTCCATTATTTAGAAAATGCGCTGAACAAAATTAATGGGAACCACGTCAATGCACATAATGCAATGAGTAAGAATAATGATTTCAATGATGGGATTGATACAATATTTAGAAGGGAACTAATATCTAAAAATTATAATCATATAAATACATATTCTAATCTTAGAAAAAATAAAATAAAAAATTCTATATGTATTATGTATTCTATGGTAAGAGAGAGAAGAAGAGGATGGAATATAAAAAGTTAGGTTAAGGTAAGAAGATAAAGAAGTGTTTTCCCACATGGGATAATTGGGGAAAGAAACACCCTAGTATACATTTCAATAGATTAATATTTTTCTTAAATTTTTTCAGATAAAGGCCACCATTCATGTTACTTAAAGGGAAATAAAAAAATTTAGATTATAAAAATCTTCTCCAATAATTAAATGGTGCACTACACAAATCAATTTCTGAAGAATCAAAGGAATATATCTCTAAAGAATATAATGGATCATGCTTAATCTTATTATTTACTACATAATAAGTGTAATGATTAATGTTGTTGTATATGGATTTAAGAATTATTTAATTTAAGTATTTTATCAATGATATCCTGGTTATGAGTATTATGAAAGGTATGAGGATTCTACTGCCATAATTTTTCATTATGGATTTTCAACCATATGTTGAATGTTATCAATGATCAAGAAAAATAATTCAATGGAAAGTTAAACTTATAGGAAAACAGATGATTGAGGGAATATTTACCCTTAATATGTTCCTGATATTGAGATAATGATGTTGGGATAAAGAGATGAATGATATAGGTAAAGTAAAGAGGATAGTACATATTACCTTCAAATTATTTAATGATTTTTTGAAAAAGTGGTTTATGCTATCATTGATGGAGTTTAAATTTTTTTTGGATTTAAGTAATATATAAAATAATATATGTTTTAATTAATTAATAAGTAATAAGGCATGTTTTCAATAAGGTGTTAGGCCAATTTTTTTTAATGTGTTTCAAGAGAATACATGATGAAGGTATTCACTGGTCTATGGTGTGATCAGTAAGAGCTACTTCATGTTTTTTTGAGAGATTAATGATATGTTCATTTTGGAAATTTCATAACCTAATTTATAATGTTTTTTATTTTTATCTATTGCAAGGTTTATCGGGTTAACCATTTAGTAAATTCTATAAATTGAACTTTGGAATAAGTTTTAGAGATTAATGTATTACTTCAACAAATAAATATTTTTTCATATTGGATAACCAATGAAAAAAATATTATCACAATAATAACTATTGATAAAAGGAATGAATTCTCACTATAATATGTATATTAAAATTTATCAAAAGCTAATTTATCTCTCGAGGCTTAAAAATCATTTTTGGATATTCATATCTTGGGGAATGGGATGAATTATAAATTTACCAAAGCACCATAAAAAAAGAAACAATGATTATGATAAATAAACATATCAAATAAGTGTATTTCCTAATATTCCCAATCAATAAAATAATTCTTCAAATGTAGGAAAAGGATCCTGAAAAAAATTATCCTATTAAATTCTTATCTGATTAATCAGATGGTATTTTAAATAATCATAGATTTATGGTTTTAAGCCCTTAACTTTCTATTGATCATTCATTTTTTTTGTTATCAATGTCCTTAATCACTCTCAATAATTATTTACACTTTTCATCCATATCAAAATCTTCACATTCCACTAATTTCTCCTACATAGAAATTGAGTTATGTGAACTTGGTACTACCCTTTCTCTCTTATGATGTGGATGTTTTTAAACTTTTTTATGATGTATATTTTTCATTAATGGTATATCCATATAAAAAACTCTTGATTTCCAAGATCATGTTTATGTTTTGAAGAAAAATTTTATTTAAGTTGAGGTGAATGTTGAGAACTAAAATTCTAAAATATGAACATTATATTCGAAAACATTTATGACACCTAACACCAATATTAGTAGAAAATGTAAGAACTTAATACTTTAATATAATTTTTTTTATAAATTCAACATCTTCAATATCTTATGTTACATGAAAGACTGAGATAATTTTTCATTACACACAAATCTTTTTTTATATTGCATTACATTAAATATTTAGTTTAATAGAAACATGACATATTATATAAATATTATTATTTAATATGAGAGTTTTCATGAAAAAACCCAAGGTCAACCCTAAATCTATCACATGACCCGTCCAGTGACAAGTCCCCAAAGGTGTTCCAGAACCACTTGGGATGGTGATAAGTTCCATGAGAATCAATAGATTAATGGTTGAAAAAATAGTACGCATTAAAAATAAAAAAAGATGAGGATTAAAAAAATATCAGTCCAAAAAGGTTAATCAAATAAATCAACCAATAATGAATTGAAAATAAAACTAACCAAACCTGATAACCACTAAAACTTCATGTGACCTCATGGGTCATACTCCGATCCCAAAAACTAATATAGCCTATGGATATTGAGACCAATATGGAATATTTACCTGAAACTAAAAACAAGAATTAAGTATAGGGGTGAGTATTAAAACTCTGTAGGCATGGTCAAGTAATCTATTCCCAATTCATTTCATTCAAACAAAAGAATAATCTATTTTAAGTATTAACTAGAATATATAAAATTATGATTTTCATACATTTTCCCTTTGATGAAAATCATGGTCTACTACCCTTTCTTTAAACCAGTTTATTTTATATGAAAGAGACCCGTATCATTTTAAAGAAAGGGAGGGTAAGTAAGTAAGATAGTTTTATTTAAAATGGGTGAGATTTGATGTGAAAAATTCATTGAAATTTTTCATAAAACATTTCAAAACCAATTATTCACCTTTATTAGATAGGTAGACTATAAAAAATGTTAGGAGAGATAATAAAACAATAAGGGTAATGGAAAAGATAACACACATGAGTAACATAACCAACCAGAGCACCTTAATCATTTTCCACGAATAATAAGGGCCAAAGAAACATGGGTTAAACTAGGAACTCAAAGGAAAATAAATAATGTACTATACATCTAACTCACCCCATAATAATTCCTAAACTGATGAAATCAATCCTACGAAATGCTCGGTCCTACCCTTCCTAGCCTAAATGAGGAGCACAATCCCAACGTAGGGAAAAGGTCATACTAAGGGCCCCTATCCGGGGCATAATCTAAACTAGTTCAAAAAGTGTTCTCATAAGTCCTCATATAAATGCTAGGTTCCCATGTCATGTTAACAATGGGGTGTTCCAAACAAATACAAGAAACAATCCATACAAAAAATCCATAAAAGATGTCACAAAAACCATCACCACCCAGACCACCCCAAGAAATAATCCCTTTCCTTAAAACCATCATCACAAAAGAGAAATTTCAAATCAATGGAACTACCATCTCTTTTCCAACAAAAATGATAGAGAATCATTCATAGGATTGCTTTTCAATGAATCCATTTCAAAAGTTCTAATTAGGCCTCACATAACCATGACATGTCAAACCATTTCTTAAAGATCCATACAGACACACCTCTGAAAAAACACACATGGAAACCCATTTTAAGAAACCCTAACTATCACTTAAAATCCAAAACACAATTATAAGATCCAATCATGCATTCCGTCAAGTACTTGGTGTGGAAAACCAAATACAGACATTTCAAACAATTAAAATAATGTATAAATCACCTAATTTCAAATCAAACATATATTCTAGAAAATATACATAACAAATTAATATACAAGGAGGGTGTGAAAAGAATGTAACCAATGAATTATTAATTTTAAAGGGAAATGTAATGGGATCCAACCTAAAAATAGGGAAACCAAGCTAAAAAGCTCAACACTTGATTCCTTTGATAAAGATCTCTCCACACTTTCATGAACATACACTTCCGTAGGTATATATATATTTTGATCCAATGTACAAATTATCCACACCACGTAGGAACTTGTACAAGGAGGATACACACACAAACACCTATGTATGCATGCCAAGTCATTAAATAGACATCAAATGATCTAATTAAACTAGAGGGAACCGGAGATCACCAATGACTCTAAATAAAATTGAATCAATAAAAAGTGGTGGAAGAATCTAACCTCAAACAATAGTAGATGGTTCAAAATGGACCAAAGTGCTTCGCGTTTGACAATGAATTCTGAAACACACATGAAGATGTCCCATGAGACCCACCACGCACCATAAAAATGGAAGGAATAATGACAATATAGTCAAACCATAACCTTTGATTTCGAGTGTATAGGGCAGGGTGGTGGGAGAGAAATTTTTTTTCGTAAAAACCCCAAGAGGAACCAAGAGGAGAACGTACCTTGATGAATTCAACAAATAAATCGAATAAATAAGAATAAGTCATCGATATGGGAGCTCGCTGGAAGGGAGGTCTTGGAACATGCACAGCTGGAGGAAGGGTGAGGGTTGTGTCACGTGAGGTAAGGGAATAGGGAAATATTAGTCTTTCCTTTCCTTTTATATTATTTTTCATTTAATTAATTTATTCTTTTTTAAATGACTAAGCATAGTTTAGTTTCTAGGGTTTGGAAAAGTGTGTGCCAACTGTGAACCCTATAGTTGTCACCTAGAGCACCCCATAGGGGTTTACCTCATAGTTTTCAAAACTGTGTTCCAATCATGAAATTGGCTCTATCAAAACCTATAAAAGTGGTCACACGATTACCACACCATTTAGTAAAGCATTCTCTTTAACCATGAGCCATTCTTTAGATTCCCAAAAACTATCATTTGGGGGAAAAACACCCATAGAGGAATAAAATTAAACAAGAATTAAAAAATAAATAAAATAGCCAAAAAGTTTTTGGTCAGGGTGTGATAATTTTCCCCATAATGGGACTTTATACCAGAAGAATGTCTCAAGATACTCGATTGATCAAAACTAAATCAAGGATGAATTATAATAAAAGGAAAAACATGAAGACTTTAAGACCTGTGAACCAACACTCTCTTTTGTTAAAAACTCAAAACTACAAAATTACAAAAAGAAACTATGATACCACCCCCAAAAGAAGCCAACATCCAAGTAACCCATCAAGAAATACCAAAGAGATTACATAAACAATAAAGAGTTTAAAAATAAGATACTCAATGTGTACTAAATATATTCCAAAAGGGAACAAACTAACCACTAACATAGGCACCTCCAAATAAAATCATCACGATCTGTTTGGGATCTCCCTGAGCATCCATTACATGACCCACTATCCACGTAAACAATCTACTATGACTTAGGTTGGGAGTAGTTTAAATAAGAAAGTACTCCACTGAGAACACCTGGATGTTGGGTTCCTCATGAGCTCATTCCATGGTGGTATCCCCAAAATATTAGGATTCAAAAAATACATTTATTCCCAAGATGGATTAACTTTGTAATCCTAATAATAGAAAAAAAACCCAAAGAAACAAAGCATGGGACAACAAAAACCACCATTCTACATCAATAACCTTAAGAACATTACAAGGAAAATCCCCCTAAAGAAAGAGTTCCCAAAATACCATCAAAATAGTTCTCCCTACCCAAAAGAAGAAAACACCATGAGAAACATTAATTACAAAAAAAGTGAATTTATAATAAAATAATCTTATGATTGGGATCGTACTAGCACTAATTTCATCCATCTAAACTAGAAGTTTCTCCAAGGGAGTGTATCTGGATCCATGTTACTTGCTCACATAACCCTGTAAAAAAATTGAAAATGCCCTAAATAGCCACAATTATGATAGTTCTTATGTGATTTGCGATAAGAAATCCTCATATTCTTAATCTTAACACACTGAAAACAAAGACAAATCATACTCTCAGATGAGATTGGGGAGATAGAATACATCAATATTTTTATACATCTTCTCAAGTTACCAGATATAGCTAAACTATATTTTACCTGAACAAAATATCTCACTACATCATAATCATCAGGTAAAAGGCACTTCTTGAGGGAATTATGATTTTAGAACCCTTTCATTAAATCAAGCCTTCAAAATTTCATCCCTGGAATGCTTTGGGAGATATGGAAGAAACTTATTAAAGATCATAGAATAATAAAACACAATTGAATCGCCCTTATTGATAAAGTAAAATGTTTAATCCATCAGGATCTACACATTATTGGGGAATTACTGCTGTTTGAACAAGGATATAAGGTATTCCCATGTGTAATTCCTCTATGTTTTGGCCTAAATAATGGATTTCCACTATTCCTGAAAGAGAAATTCTAATGCGAAGGTGCAAAGATAAAACTTAATATGTTTTGGAGATTTTATATGAAGAAATATACCCTCAAAATTTCACAACTATTCCTCTTATTTTTCTTTATTATGTATTACTAATGAAATGTGGAGGGTCCAACTATCAGAACCTCTTGACAAACTCTTAATATTGAGAACCACTGGGCCTGATATCTAAAATGGATAAACAAAATTTCTAAATAACTACTTGATAAACCTAAAGTAACATGATGAAAGGACAAACCATATATTCTTTCTGAAATATCTTAAAATTCAGTGGGGACGTAATCATAAAATAGGTAGCATGAAAGGAAATAAAAACATATAATAAATCAAAATTGCACATAACATTTTCAATTCAAGTACCCTAACTCAAAACATAATTTCAATAAAACCACCAAGACATCAAAAACAAATCTCAAAAAGGAAAACTCCAAAAACCAAAGGGTAGTATCACAAATTCCCACTATTGAGAACATTGAAATTCCCTCCCTTTATGAAGAACATTTTTAGAAAACATAACAAGACATACGAACCAAAAACCCACCACTGGTACTCCATGAAGCCTCGCATATTTACATTACCGTTCTAGATCATGTACCCATCCCCGCATACCAATTACTATCCAATTACCACATACATGCTTCCATAGACCTATATGTGAGCACTCTTGTCAATACTAACAGAAAAATAAAGAAAACACTATCACATACGAAACTAATTTAAAAATACCACAACCACTTTCAAAACCACATATTATCATCATAGAAAAACATTTTCAAATTAACCATTTATTTTCCAATTTCACATAAAAAAAACCATTCAAAAAAACCACAAAACATTTTCCAAAATGACACCCATTTTACTCTCCCAGGGATTCAATGTTTTGGTTTTGGAAAAAATATTTTAAATAAAACAATCACCATTTTATCAAACCAAACATCATTTTAAAAACTAAATAAAAACACACCCAAATCATCTCTGGCCATCCATAAGTAAAAAAATAAAGAAACCTAGCACTTGACGGGACAGAAATCCAAAAATATCGAAAGGACCCAAAACAACTCACCAAGGAAACTAGTGTTGAAGGGTGACATATCTATATGGTTAGAGGGAATATGAAAATTAAACCATCTTCAAAGAGATTATTCAAGGAACATTACCCTGACTCCACATGGTTTTATAGGACCTGAGAGCTCACTGGGATAATTATCCTGAATCTAATTTTATTTCCCATACACAAAACAACCCACAAGAACCGAATACACCAATAAAATCCCTATTAAATAAAAATCGACACACCCTGTTAACACATGGTTCGACGAAGAATGTGGTGGCAAGACACTTTCTTGTAATTACATGACATATTTCAATAGTCCAAATCCACATACCTTAACAAACCTAGTAATAAAGTGTGCTATAAAAGTTATTCCTTCTAAAGAACCTATGCTCTGATATCATTTTTTTAGGAACCAACCCAGGGTCGACCATCAACCGGTCACCTGAGCCGACCCGTGACTAGACCGAAGAGGCATTCCAAATACTCCAAGTCTAGAGAAAAGTGCCATGGTCTTCAACAAAGTAACGATGAAAATTATTTCTTTCAATAAAAATAAACAAAAGAAACATATTAATAAAATTGAAGGCCAAAATAGAACAAATCAAATAATGAAACAAAGAATGTACTGAAAATAAAACTAACTAAACATGTTGACCACTCATATTTTGCAAGACCTCATGGGATACACTTAAATACCAAAAACCAACATTTATAATGGTGATCAAGACCAACTGGAACCTGCATAGAAGACTAAAAATAAGAATTAAGTTTATGCATGAATATTAAAACACAATAGGCATTCCCATGAAATCTGATACCATTGCATTTCCTTCAAACAAAATAATCGTTAATTTTATGTTTGAACTACAATATATTAATGAAATTGTTTTTCACACTTTTCCCCTTTAAATTAAATCATTGACCATTTCCCTTTTTATTAAAAACTCGTTTATTTTCTATGAAAGATACCCTTAGCATTTTAAAGAAAGGGAAGGTAAGTAAGGAAGATGATGTTATTTTAAAATGGGAAGAGTTGGTGTAATAAATTCTTTAATATTTTTCTTAAAACATTTCAAATCAAAATTCTCACCTTTAGTAGATCGGTAAACCACAAAAAATGAAATGATAAGTAATCACACAATAAGGGAAATGGAAAATATAGCACACCTAAGTAAGTGAACCAACCGGGAAACCTAATTAATCTTCTATAGATAATATGTGACAAAGAAACATGGGAAAACCTAGGAACTCGGAGTAAAATATAGAACATATGATACATCTGACTCATACCATAGTAATGCCTAACCCAATTACATCAATCCACCGACACGTTCAGTCCTACCCTACCTGGACTAATAGAGTGGAAGAATACAAAAGCATAGAAAAGTCACTACTAAGGGAAAATACCTCATGCACAATATAAACTAGTGAAAATGTGTTATCGGGAATCGTCTTTTCTATGACTTGTTCCCATGTCATGTTCACAAGTGGGTGTTCTAAAAAAATACAAACAATATTCCATACATACAAGACATCATAGAATTCATAGAAACCAGCACCACCCGGGCCACCCCATCAAATAATACCTTGACATAAAACCATAATCACATAAGGGATGTCCCAAAATGAGGTTAATACAATATCTTTGTCAACAAAAAAGGTAAGAGACTCAATCATAGGAGAGTTTTCCAACAAAACCCTTTCAAAAGCTCCAATAATGCCTCACATAACCATCATATGTCAAACCATTTCTTAAAGTACCACAAACAGACCACTTTTAAAAACAAAAAAACAATTGGAAATCCATTTAAGAAAACATAATCATCACTTCCTATCCAAAAGGAATTTATAATATCTAACAAGGAATTTCATTAAGAACTTAGTGTGAAAATCCAATACAACCATTTGAAATAATGAAAATCAAGAGAAAATATCCTCATTTCACATTTATTATTTATTCTAGAAATCATACATAACAAATTAACATAAAAGGAAGGTGTGAAAAGAAAGAAAGAAATTAATTATTAAATTAAATGGGGAATTCAAAGGGATACCACTTCAAAAGGAGGAGAACAAATACAAACACCCTGGCACTCAATGCCTTTGACGAAGATGGCTCCACACTTCCACACACATATAATTGTCTATATATATAACCCTTAATCCAATATATGTATTATTCTCTCTATTATGGAATATGTAAAAGGAGGACACACACACACATGTACCTATTTATGTGTTTTCAAGTCTTCAAGGAGACACCAAATGATCTAATTTTCTAAGAGGGAACCCAAAATCACCGAATACTCTAAATAAATTTGAGACAAAATAGGGGTGGAAGCCACAAACCTCAAATGATGGAAAACGAACTAGAAATAACCAAAGAGATTCAACTTTAGAATCAGATGTAGACACACACAGAAATATGTCCAGGGAGACCCACTATATTCCATAAAAGTGTAAGGAAGAACCAAAATCTAGTCAACCCACAACCTAGGGTTTCAACCGATTGGGATAAGGAAACAAGAGAGATTAAAAATAATTGGAAATCCCAAATAGGAAGCAAGAAGGGGATATAACTTGATGAATCGAGTGCTAAACCTGGACAAATCAGGTGAATCCGTGGATAGGGGAGCTCTATGGGAGTGGGAAGGGGGGTGGCGCGTGCATGGTTGGAGGAAATGGGGAGTGCTACATCATGTGAGGTAAGGGGGAGGTACAGATTAGGTGTCCTTTTTAATTTAATTTTATTTCAAATTTTATTAATTTTTTTAAAATATATTATATGCACAGTTTTGGTAACATGGTTTTGAAAACCATGCACCCTGTACTGTGCACTTAGACCACCCCATACAGGTTGATCACACAACTTGATAAACCGTGCCCCAATAATGTGGTTTGGGCCATATAAAACCACATAAGCAATCATATAGCTGTGAAATGGTTTATATAATTGTTTTCCTTGGCCTTTAAACATGCATTTCATGCCCAAAGACAGTCATTTTAATGAAACAATACCTAGAGACGAATAAAATTAAATACGAACACAAAAATAAATAAAATATATGAAAAGTGTTGGGTCAGGGTTTGACAATACTTATCACCTAAATATTAGAATAGGTGGGTATGAATATTACTATATAAATTTTAAAAAATATGGGTATCTATTTATTAGAAACAAACCACGAGTCATTCTAAAGATATAAAGAAAATATTCTATGGAAAAAAAGATTCTAAAGGATTTTTTGTCACTATTTACACACATAATTAAAAATTATTTTTTAAAAATATTAAAATAATATTTAAAAAAAATAAAATAAATTTTTTAAATTATAATATAAAAATTATCTTAGGTTGAATTTTTATGTTTTTTATGAAATGTTTCATTTTTTGATGAATTGTGAAAAATACTAAATTCTAATTGAAAAATTTATTTTTGATTAAATTTTTTATAACGTTTAACTATATATTTAATTGGATTTAAAGTAACATAATTTCAATTATATATATCTACTAATTGGATTTAGGACTTCATAATAATTTTAATATTTAATTTTGATAAAAAAACTTTGTAAGATTTTGAACATTTTCTCATTGAAAAAAATGTTTTTACATCGAATTTACCGGAATAATTTTAAATTAAAATTTTCATCTCCTATGAATGAAATTTTGAAAAATAGATTAAATATTTATAATCATCATGATTTATATTATATTATAATTACCACTTATTTTTTGACCAAAATGGTTAATGAAAACAATAAAAATTAATTACCACAACTAAGGTAAAAATTGGTTTCCCGAGTGGTTAAACTAAGAAGTTAATGGTTAAAAGACCTACCAATTTATCCAAACACCATTTTCTAGAAATATTAATAAATTTATCACAATATTATATAATTTTATGATTTTTGGGATAATTTTACCAGAAATTGACAATTATTCTTAGTTAAGTGAAGATAAATACAAAAAATGAACCTTCCTTACTTGTAATATCTATAATCCTTGAGATTGAAAAATAAATGTTCAGTTTTAAATAAAATTTAAAAATATAAATGAGTTTTATTATTATTATTAATATATAACTTTTATAGACGAAATAATTACACTATACGCTTAAGAAATACCAAGATATTAATAATTTATTTAATAGAAAAATAAAATAAATGATACCAAAAATATTAAAAGAAAAGTAACTTGAATGAATTATTGTTTTCTATAAATTTTGTAGAAAAATTTATATTTTTATGAATGACTTTACATAATATATTATATTTTTACCAGTGTTATTATTTTTTAAAATTCAAATTAATCAAATAAAGTCAAAATTTACGTTAATTTTGTTTTATAAAAAAATATTTTTTAATAAATTATTAAAAATTATAAAAATATATAATATTCTTAAAATTGAATTTTAAAATTTATAAAATTTCATATATGGTCAATTAAATGATGAATTTTTCTTTTCTAGTGACTATATTGACCTTCAAACAGCAAAAAATCACTTAGTGATGTTGAGGTTAAAACTATGTTTTTTCTGGTCACTTGAGCTTGTATTAAAATTAATTTTAGAAACACATAAGATTTTTCTGATGAATTGTATTTAATATGTATAATAATTAAGTCGAAATTATTTAATATTTATCATTTTATTCATAGCTTCATTGTAAATTAAATAGGTTAAATAGGCTACTTACCATAATGAAAAACCAACATTGTAAAAGTATAGAAACATATAAGTTAAAGAAAAAGTTGTTAAAAATGTTTTTTTTGTTAAAGTTGTGGATAATAAATATCATCCCTCAAAACCGTTAATTATAAATTTTGTTTCCAATTTTTTTTCTCATCAATCCCATTATTGAATAGTTTTGGATAAATACAAAAAATCCACTCCTCAATAATAAAATGGAACTTGCTCCTCTCACTTCTTTACACTACTAAATCCATTTTTCTCATCCAAAACCCGAAAAAATAATTTTATAAAATCCTTAATCTCTTCAAAGAATACTATTATTTTTAATACATCCAATCTAAGAAGGATTTGGTGTAAACCTAAGGAAGATACTCAAAGAATAGTTATTGTTCATCAATGAGAGTTTTTATTTAATTTCCTCCACCACCTCATTAAATTATTATTAAACCATGATTATATAATAAAATAAGTATATTAAATATACTTATATGTTTTTAAAATAATTTTATTACCTAAAACCAAACCCAATTTCATAAAACGGGTTACAAAATCCTCATTCATGCGCATGATGGACTACAGCCTCATAAACTGATGTCATTTGTTTTTCAATTTCCAAAACTCAAAGTTGTCTATAATGACAGATATAAAGTATATATTTGATAGTAATAACCTAATTATAACTATTGAGTCATTATATCATATATTCCGTTTTTATTTCTTTTCCTTTGGGGATATGATAATGTCGCTCATGTGTACGACGGACTGCAGCCTCGCCAAATGATAAGATTCTCCTTTCACTAATGCTTTAAATAGAAGATGAAAAAGATATTGTTAATGAATATATGTCATATAAATAAATAAAATTATGATATTAATGAAATATTTATCCTTATAAAAATATTATATTTCATTTCATGTCTTTCCTTTTCACTCATTGAAAGATGATAATGTTGTCATGTAAGTGTTGAATACCACCTTCAGGAAGTGATGTGACATTATTTTCATCACCAAACCAGATGGATAATATATATCAGAATATTTAAATATATTATATGGTATTTTTATCTTACAATTATTACAGAAGGGTTAAATATTACTTACCTCATTTCCATAATTATCGTTGAGAAATGGAAATGTTAGTCATGCGTACATACGACCTACCATCCCAATGAATATAATGTAGTTCATTTTTCATAACAACAATTAATGATTTTTCTTAAATGTATAATTTATTCCAGAATATGATAATTATTTCATTATTATTACTAAATATTTAATATAAATATATAATTTTTGCAAGAACTAGATCTTTTATGATGAAACACACATGATAAGACAAGGAAATTAACATAGAAACAGTGAAAATAATGATATATTATTAATGGAAGGGTCATAATATGTTATAAAAAGGCAATATATGTTATTATAAATATTAAAATGTTTTTATATATTTTAATTTCTTCTGTAAAACCATTAGGTAGTATGTTGGATCACAATCAACTGAAAGGAAGCATGAGGTAAGGGATTTAATCTAAATTTACATTCAATCAAGGCTTATTTGTTATTATGAACTAGTTAACTTTTACATGGTTTATTGAATACTTATACACCATGAAATATCCTAATACATTCATAATTCATAGTATTTTATGTTTCAATTTAATTTATTTCATTTAATGGGATTTGAATTGAAAACAACCAAGGGTTAAAAGTTGTTGTACACTCTCACTTTCTTTTATGACTGTTAAGTTTTTATTAAAAAATAACATTACTATGAAAAATTTTCAATTGAAATTATATTTTTGTTTAAAATTTATATTCATTAATTATGGATAAGATTATTTCCTAAAATTTAGACAATTTTTTCAAATGGTTTTTACATTGATAGTTATCTATTTTTTGGGAATATTAATAAATTCATGTTATTTAATCAATATATATATATATTAATAAGGGATATTTTTTATGAACTAAATTGATCATACATTATATGTGGAATTATTCATAAATGAAACAGTAGTGGGTACTGGTTATAGATATCCCCTTGATGCATCAAAAAGTATAATGAGAAAAAACAGTTGGCTAAACCAGATAAGTTTGTACCTAGTAGTTTTCATCCAGTTGGCCAAAATAGATTGGTTTAGATATTATTGTTTTAAACTATATTGTTGATTGATATTTATGTTAGGGGTATCATATTCCTAAAATGTGACATCCAATAATAAATATTTAATTCCTTTATAATTCAGTTATTATAATCAATGATATTTTCAAAATAATTTTATCTCTGGATGTATTTCATTCATAGCTATTATATAAATTGAATGTCTTTTTAGATATTTACCTTTCCATATTGACTATGATTTTGGATTTTGGATTTATTATTAGGTACATATCCCTTACTGATCATTTTATCCTACCGTTATTTTATTTCATTTCCCCAAGATATAAATAATAATTCTTCAAATTAGTTCATGGATTCTAATTATTTTCCATTTATATGATTTATATTTTATATCCCTCTGTAAAATGGGTGTAATATTTGTATATAGTATATGAATACTGCTAAAGTATTCATCCCTTTAAGATCTGATTTCTTATATCTTATACCAATGTAATAAAGCATACACCAGCTTTGGGATACTGGGGATGGGGTTTCTACAATACCAATCATATTTTGATTGATTAAATATAGAAAAAAATTTATTCAATCAAAAAATATTTTATTTATCATATATAATTTCAAAAACTACTACTTATTCAATATAATTTACATCCTTGGGTTATCCATTCAAGAATTATTCCTTTACCTCTATTTAAAAAACATTAACGCCTCTTCGAATAGTAATTAATGAGATAAATTTATTAATTCATGTATTTTAATCATTAAAATTTTATCCACATTTATGATTCTCACTTTAGAATGTCCTTGAGAACCAATATTTCTTTATTATATGCCATATTACAATGATAATCATATATTTTTAACACCCCTTTAGTTTCAATGACATTTTGATTCTCCATACTTTTCAAAAGATTCTATGTATTATTTTTATCCATATGGTCTAACTCATCATTCATAGATATAAATCCATATTCATCCTTTTACACTTGAAATATTTGCTGTTCCACTATAGATAATAGATTATTGTGCTCTACATTTGTCAAAATCCTAGTTTTTTTAGATGATATATATCTTCAATACTATAAGATTAAACAATCTCAAATCTTACCTTTCTCCTTTGATTCAAAGGTAAACTCCATTTTTTACCTTCTTCTTCCCCTCATTCAGCCATAGATCCCGCATCATTGAACAAGGGATGAATTCCTCTATAATTTCCACCCAATTTTTCTTATTCTTTATAAAATTATTATAATTCTTTTTTATAGTTTTTTATACTTACGTTTTCATTTATTTTGTTTATGTCACTTAACTCCATAATTTTTTCAACATGTTATTGATGCTTTTATAAGATTTTCTCTTTTTTGAGTAGCAAAAAATATTCCCTCATCAGATGCATAACCATACATTCCATGATATACTTATTTATTCTAGATGTACCCTTTATTCCTAAAAACACTAAAGTGTTTCAGTGTTAGCTTCATTCCATGACATGATTAACTTGGTATCCTCTCCTATTTAGAACTTAAAAAACTAAATTTTGTTTTTATATAACCACTTGTACCAATTCCATCCAATAATAACATGAAATTAAACTAAATTTTTTCCATATTGTTCACCATAAGGTTACTCTATCCAGTAAATCTACTTTGTTGTGTTTTTATCACTAATGATACCTTATACTGGATCATATACTTATCTAGATAATTATCCACTTAAATTGTGTTAATTGTTATGCCATTATCCAACCAAATAATTGTTGATAGTAAAATGAATTTGTTTTTATCACTATCATATAATCAATTGATAAAATATATCCCCACTTTCTTATTTTACATATATGTCCTAAAACCAATCATGTTGAAATATTCAATAAATATAGTGAAATTCCTTTATTTATGAGACTGGTATGTGTCATTGGGCCACGTATATCAGTGTAAACTAATAAATAAATTTCAACAAACATTTCTACTTTCTTCAGTAGGTATTTATCACCATTTTCCCTATTATGAAATAATCACAAGATCTCTCTATCCAACTTTAAATGTGAAATTTTGATTATTCCATTGATATTTGATAGATTTTCCATGATTTTTATGAATATATAATAGATTCATATGCAATAATTTTTACACCAATTATACAATAATGTGACAAGTTTTCTCATTACTATCCACTTGATACATATTTATGTTCCTTCTTAAACCATTTGACAAATAATTTACAACATTACCTTTGATTATGCAAACCTTTGGTTGACCATAACAAGGATTCATATGTTGAAAATTTTACATACACTCAAGAGATTAGTCATCATCTATCCACCTAAATCTCATAATTTTTTTAATTAATTTATACCAAGACTTGTATTTCTACTTTATTTAATTAAAAAGGCCCCATAATTTCTAGATAGAACCCTTCCATCAACATGAAATTTCACATTTTTTAAATGATTCACATTCCCGATAATATAGGATAAACACCCACTGCCAATAATATTTTTACTACTATTCATTGAATCCTTAAATGTAATCTTGACGTGGATATCCTTCTCATTATTCCAATTTTCCTTTTATGAGACACCTAGTAGAGTTTAGAAAATTGATGATCACTCCTCATTCTATTCCACATGAGGAACATATTAATATACTTATTCTTTTAATGGGAATAATTTATTTTCCAATGGGATCATGTTAACTTGTCTTGTTTTTGTAATGAACCTGAAACTATTTTCTTATATTCAGTGGTTAATTTATTATATCGATATTAAATACTAGAAATTTCATCCCAAATTACTTACTAATTTAGTATTTTTGGTAAACTAGATATATATTGGGATACTAGATTACATTTGAGAACATAAAATTCAACATAGTATTTTATTCGGGATCATATTTATACCCTTTATAATATCCCATTGTATCAATCATAATGAATTTCCTGACATACAAAAGAAAGTATACATATGTAATGGTTGAGCTCAAATACATAGTAAGGGAATGAAGAAAGAGAATGCAAAATAATTCTTGAATAACATGGAAGGAATAAATGAGGATCAAATTTTTCCATATAAATAATCAAATGATTTTGAAACTTATTTAGGGATATAATACCTACACAAATAAACTCATAGACATCATTAAATTATTTAATATTTATGGTATTTATAATTCATTATAATTGAAATTTACCTTCAAGGCCTTGTTTTAGAGCATCCAAAATTTTTTTCATGCCTCATGCCAAGACATTCACCAAAATTTGTAAGTCCTATACCAAATAACCAATATATTTTTTCTCATGATGCATACCGATGCATCAAAGGGATATTCAATAATAGGCACCAATTATTACTTAAAAATTCTAGTTCCCTCATCATATGAATAAAAAACATTACTTAATCAATCTTCCATAAAAATTAATAACTGTTCATATTGAATGAACAAGAATTTGAAATATCAATACCTTCCCCAAAAAATATGATCATAAACCATCCATAGAAATATGGTGGTCTGTATCATAATAATATAACCACATAAAATAATAATATTTTACAACATATGTTGACATAGAAGAAAATACTTCCAAAATCTCAATGGAAAATTTCTTGAGAAAAATACCATTTTTAATATTGGAAAAACATATTTAAAATATAAAAAGATACAAATATTAATTAATATATTTTATATGAAAATAATCTTGTAAATTTTTAACCAAATCTTCAAATAAATGAGCATTCATGATAATGGTAAATTATGTTCACGTCATATAATTTTAAGAAATTCCTTTTACACTTTTGTAAAAAGGTCAAAATGTAACTCATTTAGAATATAAAAAGAATATTTCATAGAAAAAATTTCATAAAAATTAAAACATCAGTAATTATTATAGAATGTTTAAAACATAATTTTAGTCATTTTAAAGAAAATATATACATGACAGAGAAAGATTCCCTAGAAAGTAGAAAAACAAGGTCAGTTTTCCATAAAAACATTATTTCAGTAACATTAGTACTTAAAGAGATTGAAATTTAAGTAAAAATTATAATCAATAAAATAATAATAGGAGAGTAAAATATATTTTTATAAATTAATAAATATCAAATAATCTTCCCAGCTAATACATAATCATAAATAATTGTGAATAATTATGTGATTGTGAAATAAATGCCCACCCTAGTTTCAAGTTCTTTTATAGGTCTCTGAACCATATTTATAATAAATATTAATTTATTATAAAAATATTATAGAGACATAAACTTGTATATAATAACATTTATTATTTAATTATAATAATTTATCACCCGTTTATAAATAATTATTTTTTGTAATCACTATTCCATGTAATAAAACTTCTTTTTTCATATAGGTTTTAGTATGATAGTTTCAGTCCTATTGAATTTATCATGGTTATATAATCTCAAAAATGTAAACCATGATATAAATATCATATATATTCATAATATGTTTATCTGTAGTAATCGATAAATGATAGAGATGGAAAAAATTGATTACACCTCGATGAAGACGGTATGTCATATGTATGTATGAACGTTGTTTTCACTTTTTTATGGGTGGAATAAAATAATGTTAAATAATAAATGACATTTACCAAATAATTATTATGTAATATATATCCTATTAACTTATTAAATCAATCCTTATTACTTTTCATGTAAAACCGAAATGAAAATCAGAACACATCGCTTTGTGGATGTTGTAGTCGTCACGTACACACCAGCGACACTATAATTTTCCAAATAATTAGAATGTTATATGGTTATTTTTATATTATAATTACATAATAATAATTATTTTACAAATATAATATATAATTATTATACCCATCCTAATACCCATCGATAAAATATGGTGATGAAAAATTAATTGCACCTTTATGTGGAGACGATAAGCTAAATGTACGCATGAGAGATACATTCACTAGCCAATTCAAGAAAATGATAGAGGATAAATGTGGTATAATAATAAAAATAAATTTATGTATATCTATAATAAAAAATTTATTATATTATAAAAACCACAGATACAGAGGGGATAAAAATGAATTAAATTGTAAGAGGTCGGGTAAGACAATTATCCCTTCTCCGAGAGACCTCATTTAAATCCATTCTAATAGAAACAAGGGTTTTTATTTTGAGAAGACAAGCACATATATACTATGTATATTGATGTTTATAAGATAAATGGTTAGGTCTTCATCGATCTATATTGCTCAAAGTTATGTGAGGAAGTGAAGGAAATAATGTCTTTTTATAAGGGAGGGAAATTATACACTTGGAATTATAAAAAGGATTAAAATATAACTATGTCATTCTAAAAAAAATTCAAAAAGAACATATATTAAAATATAATGTAGATTATGTTTTAAATATTCTCTAAAAATGAAATTTAAATAGGTTTATGCGGTATTTTATAGCTTATTATTTCATTTTACCCTTTAGTTATCCTATTTTAACCATAACTATAATAACAACTTATTCAATCTTACGGGGATATAATTTTACTTATATTGTGATAATTTTATAAAAAAATACAAAATTATTATATTTGTACCTATATATTATCCCCATTTACCTATTTAGATGTTTTAATAAATTTTGTAAAAAATAATAAAATATTATTTTCATAAAATACCATTATTATCATATTTGACACTATTTTTGGACTTCAAATACATAAATAAAACATTTTAATTAGAATTTAATCTTTTAAAATATCCCTAATATGTTATATTTATCTAAAAAATTAATGTACTATAACAAATCATCCAAATTTTATTATTTTTAATATTTTCAAAACCATTTATTTCATTTTTCAATTAATTGAATACATAACGTGTCTACGTGGGTAAGAATTTACGGTAATTATATAACACCTAAAAATTACTAATAAACTACCATAATTAAATTAATTTTATTAATATTAAAATAAAAATTTATATTAATTTAAAACATTCTTTTTTCTCTATGTGAACACATAATACATATTTAAAAGTAATAGAGTGACATTTTGTATTTTTCTTTGTTTTAAATATTATATAGATCATTTTCAAGGAAATGTGACCCTAAAAAATTATATTTATATCCTAAGGTGATACTGGAAGAATTAAATTCATCCAATAAGAATTTGGATTGACAATGGTGACCTTAACACTTATTTATTAACCTAGGTTAACTAAATTTACCATTTTAGAGGTGTTAAATTTTACCAAGTTTACTATTCATAATGCCTTAAAAGAAAAGAGAACTATTAACAAAATTTTAACCTCATAATTATAAATACTAAATACATTTTATTTAATTCAGTACCTTTATGTGGAAAAAAATTAATTTTACAAATAGTGCATAAAATGTGACAAAAAATGTTCTTCAGAAAAATACAATTTTATTAATAAAACTAGATTTATTCCTATATCATGCAAATAAAAACATGATATTAATTTCAAAACATTTTTTGAATATATAACATATATTTTTCATCAAAATCATTCACTAATAGTGAATAATTTAATATATTAAGATAAAAACGTGTTCTGCACATAAATTTTATTTTTCATAAAAAATTCAATTTTAATTTATAATGATATTTATTTATATTCTAATTAAATCGATAATGAATTAATTTATATTTTATGTAAATGTTTCACAACTTATTTAGTATTATTAATAATTCCCAATTTAACGACTATGATATAATAGTATATTGTATTCGAGTTCATTTATACTCTGGATTTCATGTATCCCAAGCCAACTTTTTTTTTATTTGAAGAGAAATATATATCCCGATCCCTAGGAGTTACATTATAACCCCTATAAAAAAATTTCACCTTAAAAATTTCATCACTAAAATATTAAAAAATTTGATATATATATTTCATTACATTATCAGGTTCACATGCATCTTCTTTCAATTTTTAATTCCTATAATGTCATTTTACTAGGTGAGCTGTCTAGTTCAATACAATCATATCTCTACGATCCAATATTTTTACCATATTTTCCTCATAAGATTGATCACACTCCAATGTTACATCCTCTGAGTTTAGCATATTTGAATGATCAGTTATGTACTTCCTCAATTGAGATCGTAGAACACATCATGAACTTGAGAGAGGATTTATGGAAGTGTTGAGATATAGAATTCCATATCAACTCGATCAAGAATATCAAAAAGGGACAATATACATATGGATCACCTTTACCTTGTTATTGAATCTCATAATCATCTTCCTTGAAGAAATTAATAGATATAAATTTTAATCAAGGTAAAATTTTAGTTCCCTCCAATGATTGTCTGCATAACTGTTATATTCACTCTGATCTAAATTGATATGTTTTTTAATGGATCTAATTTTCTCTACAATTACATAAACCTGATCAGGCATTAATAGTTTTTTTCTTTAACTTCCCCCCACAACGTAGGAGTCTACACATATTTCCATAGATTTCTTTATGAGAAACTATCTAAATGTTCTAGTGAAGTCTTTTATTGTATGAAAATTATACTAAATAAAGGTGTTTTCCCAATAAACTTTTAAATCTATATAAAAAGATCTCAATATTAACTTTAGAGTTTTAGTGGTCATCTCAAACTAATATTTTGTCTGAGGATGACAAACAATACTGACACTAAATTCTATATCTAGAATTTTATGAAGACTTTTCTAGAATTTCAAGGTAAACCTTGGATCCCGATCAGATACAATAGAATGTGGTAATCCATTAAAACTTACCACCAACTTAATTTATATTCTGGAAATTTGATCAAGTGATAAATATTCCATGCTAATAATTAACTGTGATGACTTTCTAATGTGATTGACTAAAGCACGAATAAATTGATAGCCTTTTACATTTTGGGGATTCTGATGAAAAAATAATTGGTGATGTTTTCCCATATCCATTGAAGCTTTTTCAATGGTTGTAGAATACCTCTATAATTTGGTCTCTTTTCCTAAAATTAATAATATACCAGGAACCATGAAACACAATTTACATTAAATCTTGTTATGTTGTCCCAACAAAAAATATTTTAGATCTCTATAAATCTTCTTACTTTTTTTATGAATATAGAATGATGAAATAGTTTCCTTATAAAATATCTATTTCTTAAAGTATTTTATTTATGGGACACATACATGGTTTCTAAGCCCAATCATTCTAATATGGACTTGGATAAAATCAAGAACTTTCCTCACATTCTTCTATAATTCCGCCTCTTCTTTATGTGTCTTCTTAATCCTCTAATGGATAGATGGTTGAACAATTATTTGAGAATGATATGATATTTACCATTTTATAATTATTTCAAGATTTATCTTTTTAAATTATATAAATATTGGATTTATTTCAATTTCCATCATAGACAAACATTCATGGCCTTTCTGACTCAGAGCATCAACCACCTTGTTCTCCTTCCTAGGGTGGTAATGATTGAAGAATCACAATATTTGATTAACTCCAACCATATTCTCTAGAAAATATTCAAATATTTCTATATAAATATATACTTTAGGATTTTTGGATGAATATATATATATATATATAACACCTTTCACTATACCGATTTTGCAACTATATTTTCAATGAAAATATCAACTGCAAAATCTTTATCATGAGTTGGGTAATTTTTTTCATGAACACTCTATTAGAATGATACATAAGCTATCACAATATCATTATACATGTGGATTCAAAATAGTAACTTATTTTATGAATAAATATAGACCATAAACCCTTCTCTAAAAAATTATAGGCCCTCATCGATGTAAACATGATGGGTGGATAATCCAGATAAATCTCTCACGAAGTGTCAATAGATTCCATTAAACCCAAAAAAAACTCTGAATTCTGGTAACTGGGGTTGGCCTAGGCCATTACTCAATAGCTTCAATCATTGAATGAACTATTAATATACACTAAATTGATATTATATTACCTCAATAAGAAACTTTGTTATGTCAAAATTAAAACTTTATACAATTATCATTAATCATTTCCTTCCATAGTGTCTCCAACACAATTATTAAATTTTATTCATAGTCTTCCTTTACCTTAGAATAATTTTGAATATTGATTATAAACACTACCAAAACGGATAAATTTAATCTTTATAGACTCTATTCATTAAATCCTTAAATATAGAATGATAATTGGTAAGTCTAAATGGCATTACTATGAATTTATAATGACCACACCTTGTATGGAAAGACACCTTTGTTATATCCTCCTTATTGAACAATAGTTTACGATTCTAAATAGAATATAAATCTGTGGAAAATATATATCTCCACATAATTGATCAAATATGTCATTAATATAGGATAAAAGGAACATGTTCTTAATATTAATTTTTTTTGTTTCTGATAATCACTGTAACGATTTGAAGACCCAAGTTTCTTATTAGTAAAAAAGAATAGGTGAACCCATGATGAATCACTTGGACAAATGAATCCCTTTTCCATATTATCTTAGAGTTTATTATTCAATTACTACAACTCAATTTATTCCATTATATATCGAGTATTTGAAAGAAATATAGCACCATGTATGAGTGCTATTTAAATCTCAACTTCACGATTCATTGGAAGACTAGGCAAGTCCTCGGGGAAAAAATATCATACATACAAATAATAGAAAAATATTCAATTTGGATTTTCTCCCAAACTATTTGAGATAAATATCAATCATTAATTGGTAGAAAACCCCATATGATAGAATTAATTACCTTTGGGTGTTTAGGTTCATCATTGCACTCATATATGACTGAAGGATTATTCAGAATATAAAATGTAACTATCCTTCCTCAATGATCGAATTGTTGTTTTAATTGATTTAATGTTTAAAATTTTTATTTTCCTACTAACTACAGTCTAGTGGTGAGTAGGGTTGAACCTAAGGGGAAGGAAGATATACCAATTTTCCTCTAAATTTTATCAAAAACACCCGATTGTTGTAAGCAATGGGGTAAACCTATATATTTTAATATTTTTTTAACTTTTCTACATTTTCATATCTTTTTTTAAAAGAGAACTAAGTATAAGATAAAATATGACGATCTATGGGATATAAGTAAACTAAGACAAGGTAGCAATGAACAACAGAAACAATAGATGCTAAAAGTTGAACAATCAAGAGACATATCCAGGGAAAATCTATTCTACAGGTTTTGAAAGGATACCCAATCCCTTAAATGTTGTTTCAATTTACCACTAAAAGGGAATGACTTATTTCCCTCACAAGGAGATAAGTCACACAGATTGAACAATCTTGGAGTTCTCCTCTCCAAGAAAGTTCAACTGAAAAATTATCATTTGAAAATGACAACAGAACAAACTCACCAATGTTTTGATGTTTTCTGAATTAAACACTTTAGAAACAGTATCAAGGATTGGACTCACCGAATGATCATGGAATTTGAAATTAAATAAAAGTGATACGAACCAATCGAATGAATTTAGAATTGATCTCACCAATCAATTCTGAATTCATTAAAATGAAAAGTGAAAAGATATATTATAGGTAATCAGTAGAACTAGAATTTCCCCTAGACAAAAAATATCTAGAATAACATCATATTAAAAAGGGAAATTGCAAAAAATTGATTACAATATCTAAAATTCAAAGAGAAAAGGGAGAAAAAGAAACTCCCCTGCAAACTAAAAGAAATGTTTTCTAGCTCTACTCGTTGGATCTCTAGGAAGAAGTTCTCCAGGTCTCCATGGTATCTCCTCTACTCTGCTCTAGATGAATAGTTGTGACCAAATGAATTATCTATCCCCCACCCTCACGATTCTTTGCTTTAACCTTTTAATTCTACTGTCATCTACTACATCATGAATATAATTTCCATTGACATAGTCTTTTACTTCACAGCGCATCCACAAACTTGCGATTTTCAGGCAACAAATGTCACTCTATCTTCCCCCACATAACTACCCAAATCATTTTTTATTATTTTCATAGAAGCCACTTTAGGGTAGTGGGAACCAACTAGGATATCCAAAATTCAAAATACCACAAATCACAAAAAATCAACGCAAAATCCCACAAATCAAGTGATCCGCCCGAGAATCCATTGCACCGAGGCATCAACACCATCATTATCTGCACATCACTATCTTCCGCAGTACTTCTCCTTTCATTACTATCTTCAATGGAGGAAACCACGACCGGTGTTGCAGCCCATCACTAGAGCAAAACAAAATGCATCCTTCAACCATTCTCGTCGTCGACCTTCAACTGGAGGACAGTCAAAGACCATCGACCCGCCATAAAACTTTATCACTTATCTGTTGTCTTCCAACCATCACAGAAATCATCCACACCATCGTCTCTATGCCTTCAACGTCACCACACCAACAAAAAAAAAATACCGAAACCAAATACACAAAATTGCAGAATAAAATCGATTAAAGCCGCGTCTGGAGGATCAGCAGTCGCTGAGCCACACATCCCAAAGCCTCAATGTAATCGCCGCTCCAGATCAGACAGGGAGAGGTGCGGAGGAACTCAAGGCTAGAGTAGGGCTTGAAGAGGTACCGGACTCGAAACACCAACATCGTTGAAGTAGAAGAAAACAATAAGAAGTAGAGCTAAAACATGCCGGATCAGGTAGTGCCAGGAGACACGCCGACCGCCGATCCACATAACCCAAAGCCCCTTTGTTACCACAGCTCCTACCTCGACCAGAAGAGGCTTAGAGTAACTTGAGGCCAGAGCAAGGATTGAACGGCCGAGGGATCCGCAGGAAGCAACCGTTGACGGGGAAGACCGAAAGAGTCAAAGCAGAAGATCCACAACATCGATCATCAAAGCAAAGAAGGAGAAAATCCAAAGAAGAAGAAACCACCACGAAGAAGGAGAATGAAGATTTGGGAAGTACCAGAAAAGATGATGTTCGAATTGGAGTTCCATCGCCAGCGAGGAGGCCTCCAGAAACCCTAGGAGGGGAGCCGAGGGAGGAGCGGGGAGCCAGGCGATTGGGGTGCCATCAATTAATTCTCCCACATAACTGAATCCACACTAATTCACTAGAGTGAACCTGGTTGAGATTGTGTATTTTATTTGAACTTACATATTATAATAGAGTATAAATAAAGGTTATAACATTTTTAATAAAAATGAATATAAACTTAATTAATGAGTTAGAAAAAAGCATTAAATTATTATATGTTTTTCATTGTTAATTTAAGTATTCTCAATGTTTCTAAATTTATAACTATTATAGAAAATATTGTAATTAATATTATTAATTTAAGATTAAAAGATTATCATTTAATTAAGTTAACTACTTAATTTAGTTAATATTATTTTTAAAGTTATTTTTAATAAATTAAATAAATTTATTATTATATTAATTATTGAAGTATTTACTATCTTAAATTTAATTAATTACTTAATTTTGATAAAAAAATTATTTATAAATTATTTTTTAAAATAATATTTTATTTAAGTCATTTAATTCATGTTTTATTTTATTATTATATTATTCAATTATTATAATTATTATAAATTGTAATTAATATTTTCAGTTTATTATTAATTTTTTTAATTTTTATTAATTTTTTATTCTCCCCCACCCCATATAATGTTCTCTAGCACAATAGGGTGGAGTGGGTTTGATCCTCTTGGGGAGGAAGTTTGCTCCACCACCCTCTCCAAAGTAGTGACCCGACATCATCGCAAAAGCTATGCAGTGGTGCATTTGACTGCTTCTGGCTGCTTCCGATTGACTCTAGGGGTAGCGATGAAACCCTACTTCTTCGATGGCATTGGGGACATGAACTCCTTCAAGGAGGGAGAAGATATCATGGTCACAGAGCTCATCCTTGGCTGCTGGTTGAAGATCCAGTCCATGGTTGTGAATTCCGTCAAGAAGTGAGAGCATGACCTATCAGATATGTGGGATTTTAGTTTAATATTGTGTGAAGATCTGGTTTGAATTTGAATTATTCTGGTCTGTGACTGTGTGGGTAGAAGGAAGTCAGTGAAAATGTGTGACAACGCCGGAGGATGTTAGTGATAGGAGGAGCCATCGCTAGGACATATAGGGAAGGAGGAGGAAGCACCAGGGTGTGTCGGTGTCAGTGACACATTGAGGTGGAGCATATCATCAGTAGGAGTGTTTGGGAAAGAAGGATGGGTGGAGCATGTCTATGTGATAAAGGATAGTCAGTATCGGTAGGTGCAGGACAGCGTGAGAGCATCGGTCTCCTTTGTTTTGATACCGACAGAAGAATGAAGGTGTGTCTGGGAGATGTCTCACTGACCGTGAAAAATAACTAATACATCGGTGATACCAAAGAAATTAAACAACAACAACTTAAGTTAATAAAAATGTTTAATTAACTAATTAATTAAAAACATCAACTAAATTTAGCTCAACTAAAATTAAAAGAAAAATAAATCGTCGCACTATATTTAATTAATTTAACTAAAATAATGAAATGATTAACAAAATAGAAAACTTTAAACTAAAAATAAAAGATAAACTAAAACTAATTAGAGTTAATGAAATACAAAGAAGTTGGATTATAAAATAATTCAACCAATTCAACACGATTAAAAAATTAATTTCAATAACAATGAAAATAAATTAAAAATTAAACAAAAACATAAATTAATTAATACAAACATATATTCAACTTAATAAAATAAAAAACATAGAACTAAAATAATCTCAAACTAATATTAAAAACTAAAACAAAGTTAACTAAATAAAATTCAACTAAATTAACACTTTAATTAATTATCCGAATTAAGATTAAACTAAATAGAGAAGGATAAAAGAAAAAAATTAAAAATCTAGATTAATAATTTGATCAAAGGAAAGTGTTGTGTTGGTGACTCCTAAAAAATGGAACGATATATATTGAGTCGCCAACAGTGTAAAAGGAAATCAGGGGCGCGTAGGTAGCTTGTGGTACCGATAGTTGGTGTGTGTCTAGAAGTGAGACTAACATACCAAAAAACATTTAGGTAACTTAATTTTTTAAACTGCATAAATAACAAGAAAAGATTATGTAAATAAAATATGTAAATATATAAATAAATTAATTAATTAATTAAATACTAAAAAGCACATTATTTTTTTTTCTAAAAATTGAGTTCTTAACGTATACTAAATTTTTTAATGCAAATAAAAAGATTAAATAATGATCATGTCATATAATTAAAAGTGAAGAAGGTAAGAACAACTAAACTAATTAGCATATTAAATGACTTGTAAAATTAATAAGTCTAAATTAAATATTTTAAAGGCTAAAGTTTACTTTATTATTTATAAAAATTTATTAATTAATAAATTTAATTAAATAAACAAAAAAGTCAAATTAATTATCAACAAGTGCAATAATAATATATTAAATTATTAAAAACCTAATAAATGATGTGGAAAACTATGTCAAATTAGATCCACATCAAATTCCCTGAACCCTTAAACATTGTTTGTCATCAAACAATACCGTGCTTTCTTGTCATTTAATAAAAGTGGCATCTTTTATAATTAAAATAAAAATGTAAGATGTTGAATAGTTTCAAAACAAAGGACTAAAAACTGTCAAAAGGATTTGAAATTTAATGTTCAAATGAAATCTTTCCCAGTTTCAAACTCTTTATGGTAATCTAGAAAGTGAAGAATCATCTAAGTATGAGAGTGTCCTGCCTCAAACATGAATGTTCTTATTGACTTGTTACTATCCATGTCCATGTTCTATATCCAGGTGTGACAATAGGTTAAAAGAGATTGGAATTTAATCTATCCCTCTAAGATGATAACTTTAATAAATAAAAGAATGTGAGTCCCCTAGGATTAAATCGAAACTTCTAGTTCCTATGGTTATGATCTTAACTCCATTGACATGTATCCAATATCAATCTCAAAATAATACTTAAACCAAAGATTCATAAATTCAATAAATAGAATCACTCAACAATCATATACCCTCATAAATTTCAGTCTCAAAACAACTGTCAACTATGAACAAATAAATTGTTATTAGGAAAGACCCATTTGACAATAGTGTGAAGTCTAAAGAACTAAAATTGAGAAAGAATTTTTTAAAAAAATTACCCATTTTTTGAAAAAAATAAGTTTGAAATAGCAGTAGGAATTTATGGGCTTTTATTAAGAACAAAGTTCAGCTCAGATTGGCTTAACCCTCTCCCCCACACATAAAACCCAATTTCTTCCCCAAAGATTAATGACAAAGTGGAGATTAACAATTTAAAAGTTATATTTCAATGTAAATTTTCAATAAAGTATAATTATGACATGTATAGGGTCTCAATAAATCTCAGAGAAATATATTTTTTCCCTAAAAATTACATTACAATAGGATTATGAAAGATCATTCATTATCATTTAAGTGAGTGAAATAGATTTTCAATTATGTTCAAAAAGTATAATGTATAACATATAGGTACACAATGGATTTGGTGTACAAAGATTAATAAATTTTGATTCAAAAAGATTTATAATTGATCAATAAAGTTTCATTCTAACCACCCAACAAATTAAAGCAATATTAAATACAAGAACAAAAGCCAACCAGTATGACCCACCCACACTTAATTCCAAACAGTGACTGATTTTAATATCAATGAGCATCTATTTTTAGCAAGGAGTAACATGCAAAATTTTTAAAATCATAACAACTTTGGCAGTAATAACTTATGGCAAGCAATACTTGAAGAAAAAATATTTCCAGCAATCATAAAAACTTGAATCAGATATTTCTTTAATATCAAGACATATATTGAAGAATTTTCTAGTAAGAGGCAAGTGCAAAAAAAATTTAGCAACAAAATAAAATTATTGACTTACCGACACTGCCACCAGTGAGTCACCATTGAGATGACTCACTAAGAGTAGTGTATCGGTGACTCATGTGAACTATCAGGGACTTATCAGAGTTTTTTTTAAATGAAAGTAATAAGATAAAGAAAATAAATTCATAAATAAAAATGAACGAACTTACCTATGAAATTTTATCATTAAAGATCGAGCATGGGAATTCCACTCCTTACTGACACAAAAAAGTATCATACTTGTTATTCTAAAAATAATAAAGGTTCCGGGCGCAGTGGAAGTGCATGGGTGGATGTGACCAATTGGCTTTTTGTCATTAACAATGATCAATCCGGGATCAGTACGATGATAAACGCCAGTCTCCACGGATTGAATCACAGAAATGGAAAAAGAAAAGAAAAGTCCCGGAACCACAAAGTAGGATCGTTACAGGTTTATTATAATTAATTTAATCAATTGAAAAGAAATACCTTTTGGGTGTTCTTTCTTTGTTGATGTTCTTGATCACGTTCCGATGTGATTCTTCATTGCATCACAGAATCCAAGTGTAGACTTCCTCTAGCGGCGATCCACATGTCTACCTCGTATCTCGGGACGTCGCCAAAGGAGTCTCTGGGTTCTAGCATGGAGAAACCTTTTCTTGTATTGTCCGCCTTAGATCGTATTGATCTGATGGAAGAGGATCTCTCTTAGTCTTGAGAGTGTTCTAGGAGGAAGAGGTTCTTTCGACCTTGAAAGAATTCTCCAGAATTGTTGTGCACAACGATTCTCTTGTGTGTAGGAAAAGAGTTGGGGTTGTGAGGATTTTTATAATCAGGTTTGAGGTTGTAGATTTATGACAATAAAAAAATGTGTTACGCATTTCATTTATTAACTCTTATTGAAATCCCCCATGTTGAATAATTAATTCATTGACATGTTCTCACGCTGATTATTATAAATATCATTTAATAAGACAATATTATATCCTCAAAATCCCGACTAGAAAAACTACACGGTGTGTAATAATAAATACACGGCATGTACATTAAATGTACACGACGTGTATATATTGTTTTCATTTATTCATTTCCTTTTCAAAATAAAAACTACATGTTGTGTAAAAATTAATACACGACGTGTACTTGTTTTCATTTTATTCTTCCTCCAACATTAAAACGATTTAGGCTTCCTTGAATGTTTATGAAACCACATATTGGAATAATATTTATTCTACTTGAGATAATTGAATACACTTAGTGTGTGACCCACTAGGCCTCTTTCTCGTTGGCATTACGAGGGCTCACCTAAAGTCCAAGATTACTGTCTAGAAACGTGTCAAGGCACCCAAGAGAAAGAAGTTGGCGCCGCATTGATGTATCACCACATACAAACGCTTACTGTGTAATTTAATCCCTTTGTCTTGATATCTCATCAAGAAGGTTTCATTGCAGTGTCACAAACCTATATGCTTGATCCGTCGTTCTTTGACTACCTGAAATAAACTCGTCGTTTACACCATGGCCATGGAATTTAATGCGACAGTTCTATTTCAATCAAAGGGCCGAGATATAAACTTTCATAAATGGAAGGGACAAACCATTCCTTGACTTATCCATTAACAACATGTCACTCGTGACGCACCCAACGTACCCTACTTCCGACCATCTGTCTGCATGACAGTTTTTGTTAGTAAATCTAAGTGTGCGAGTCATGACATGAGTTAATGATAATCTTCCAGTCTAAGGACCATTACACACGCTCGTAGATAACAATATCTGATAACACCAAGACATGCAGAATTGCTATTGGCGGGTCTGTTCTCATAATCTCCCATCTTGAAGATTACCAAGTGCGAACTCTATGAGAGAGAGTCTCGTCTTCTTACAAGTACTCACACATGACGGTCTGTATACTATGTGTCCTATCATAGTATGTCATCCAACCGTAGATCTTTATTTAAGAATATTGTTATAGCATTTCAAGGTTCTCATCATAGCGGGGATCTACCATGACCTTATCAATGCAACAAATATTCTAGGACATTATTATATTATAGTCATGCCGAACAATGAACAATATATAATAAGTGATCATTCATGTAATCAAAGTACAAAATAGTTGGTTCTTAGGACACCAAACCTTATAAACTCTCACTTGGACTGGAGCCAACTACCTATGACTTTTAGTCCGCTAGAACTCACATGATGATCATGTTTCTACTGAGTCAAGGCTTTAGTCAAGGTGTCCGCTGCGTTGTCTTTTGTTGAAATACTTCTCACTGCAACTTCACCTCTTTGAGAAAAGTCCCTCAAGAGATGATACTTCCGAAGTATGTGCTTTGTCTTCTGATGTGACCTTGGCTCTTTTTCAAGTGCCACCACTGTAGTATTATCACAATAGAGTGTGATTGGATCTTTACTGCTCGGTACTACATCCAACTCTTGGATGAATCTTCGCATCCATACTACTTCTTTATCTCCCCAGAAGTCGCGATATACTCGGACTCCGCTGTAGAATCTGCCACCACACTTTGCTTTGAGCTCTTCCGGCTCACTGCACCTCCATTAAAACTGAATATATATCCAGTCTGCGACTTCATTTCATCTTGATCAGTCTGGAAACTAGCATCTACAAGTCCTCTAATGACTAGTTCCTCATCTCCTCTATAAACCGGGAACATATCCTTAGTATGCCTCAGATACTTATGTATAGTCTTGACGGCCATCCAATGGCAGTATCCTGGATCAGCTTGATATCATCCTACTGCACTTAATGCGTAAGAAACATCTAGCCTCGTATATAGCATAACATACATGACCGACCCAATCGCGGATGCGTAAGGGATCCTTTCCATTCTTTTTATTTCTTCATGTGTCTGAGGACATATTTTCTTGGAAAGATGAATGCCATGTGACACTGGCAACAATCCCCTCTTGGATTGTTCCATACTAAACCTCTTCAGTATCTTGTCGATTTATGTACTTTGACTCAGGCCCAGCATTCTCTTGGATCTATCACGATGGATCTTGATCCCAAGAATATATGATGCCTCACCAAAGTCTTTCATGGAGAAGCATTTATGCAACCATGCCTTAACTGACTGTAATACAGGTACTTCGTTTCCAATTAGTAATATGTCATCAATATATACTATTAGGAAAATGACTTCACTCCCACTAAACCTCTTGTAGACACATGGCTCATATTCGTTCTTAACAAATCCAAATTCTGTTACAGCTTCATCAAAATGAATTTTCCATGACCTTGATGCTTGATTTAATCCATAAATGGATTTCTGCAACTTTCATACCTTGTTGGAATCCTTTGGAGTCACAAACCCTTCAGGTTGTGTCATGTAGACATCTTCCTGGAGGATCCCGTTAAGGAATGCTATTTTGACATCCATTTTCCAAATTTCATAGTCATGGTAAGTAGCAATGGCCAATAAGATTCTGATGGATTTCATCATCGCAACCGGTGAAAAGGTTTCATAATACTCAATTCCTTGACGCTGTCTAAAACCTTTTTCAACTGGTCGTGCCTTGTAGGTGCTGACTTTACCCTCCATGTCCAATTTCCTCTTGAATACCCATTTATTACCAATAGGCTTTACATCAACTGGAGGATCTACCAAAATCCAGAATTGTTTTTGGTACATGGAATCCATTTCAGAATTTATGGCTTCTTGCCACTTGGAAACGTGTGTGCCTTCAACTGCTTCCATGTAGGTAAGAGGATCATCATTGTCAACTAATAATTAGTCACCATCCTCAGTGACAAGAAACCATATCGTTCTGGGTCTCTTACCTCTCTCGTGCTCCTACACAGTTCTTGTGTCTCTGGAACATATTGTTCTTCCACGAGGCTTTGTGGAATCTGTTCTTGTACCAACTCATGAGTATCTTGAGCCTTGACTTCATCGAAGTCTATCTCTCTCCCACTATCTCTTTTGGAGATGTGCTCCCTCTCAAGGAATATGGTGTGTCTTGCCACTGTAACCTTTTTGTCTGATGGGTTGTATAGGTAATATCCACTTGTTTCCTTGGGATATCCTATAAAGATACACTTTGTGCCTCGGGTTGAAAGTTTGTTACCTGAAGAGGCCTTAACAAATTCTTTGCTACCCCACACATGTAAATTCGATAACATGGATTTGCGTCCACTCCATAACTCGTATGGAATACCATTTATCGATTTAGTTGGTACTTGGTTTAGTATGTGTGCTGCTGTTTGTAATTCATATCCCCAAAAGGATAATGGATGACTCGCATGACTCATAATTGATCTCACCATTTCCAACAGGGTATGGTTCCTCCTTTCACTTACACCATTCCACTGAGGTGTGTAAGGAGGAGTGAGTTGAGATAGAATCCCAAACTCCCATGAGAAATCAATGAAGTCCTGATTAAGATATTCTTCTCGTCTGTCTGAGTGGAGTAACTTAATCTTATTACCAAGATGGTTCTCAACTTCATTCTTGTATTCTTTGAACCGATCAAAAGAATTTGACTTATACCTCATTAAGTAGATATATCCATATCTACTAAAATCATCAGTAAAAGTTATGAAGTACGAGAACCCACACCTTGCTTCAACTGGAAATGGTCCACACACATCTGTGTGAACTAATTCTAGAAGCTCTTTAGCTCTTTCACCTTTCCCACTAAATGGGGCTTTTTTCATTTTTCCTTTTATACACGCATGACATACACCAAGTGGTTTTAGTTCGAAGGAATCTAAAAACCCATCTTGATGTAATTTTGTCAAACGTTTCTCATTGACATGACCTAGCTGGTGATGCCAAAGTTGGGTGTGGTATGAGTCATGTGAATTTACTTTGTCATCTATTTCCCTTACTTGGTTTGTGTAGTCTAACACATAAAGGACATTATAAAAATGTGCCCTACCAAAACAAATGCTATCTTTATAAAAGTTGCAACATTCATTTCCAAACCTGAATATGAATCCATAGGTATCTAATATGGACACTAAACTAATGTTTTTAGTAATAGATGGAACATAAAAACAATCCTTTAACACCAAGATCATTCCAGTTGGCAATGTGAGGTGGTAGTCTCTGACAGCTACAACATCAATTCTGGCTCCGTTGGCTGCTTGTAGATCTACTTCCCCTTGATCAATCTTCCTGAATCTACATGGTTTCTGTATTTGGATAGAGATGTGAGCACCAAAAGCAGTATCTAATACCCAATTAGTAGAAACATATATATTTCATTCGATAACAAACACACCTGAAGCTTCCCCCTTCTTCCTTGGATGGGTGCAGTTTTTCTTCCAGTGGACCTTCTTGCCACATCTGAAACAAACAACATCATGTTCCTTTGCCTCCCCTTTGATCTTCCTTTTCTTGGAAGGCCTTGAAGAAGATTTGGGCTTAAATCTCTTCGCCTTCCCTTTCCTTTTATTCACCATGAATAATGAAGGCTTTTCATGCATCATGTCATTGTCCACTTGGTGAATAAAGATAAGAAGATCAGACAGAGACTTCTCAATGTTGTTCATGTTGAAGTTCACAACAAAGTTTGAGAAGCTCTGGGGAAGTGATGTGAGAATGAGATCAGTACCCAGTTCTTCGGGGAGTTGAAACCCTAGAACCTCCAAGCGCTCAATGTATCCAATGAGATTGACTACATGAGGCCCATCTGGGGCACCCTCTCCAAGATTGCTCTGGAATAGAGCCTTGGAGATCTCAAACCTTTCCTGTCTTTCTCTCTCTTGGTATAGACCATGGAGGTTGTCGACATGCTATAGTCATCCATGTCCTCATGAGACTTCATGAGCTCACTTGACATTGATGATAGCATCAAACATTGAACGTTGAGTGCATCGCTCAAATATTGATCATAGACTAGGAAATATTCATCACTTGCCCCTTGGGAAGGAGGATCAAGAAGTGAGGACTCCAGCACGTAATACTTTCGTTCATGGCGTAGGACGAACCGAAGGAACCTAAACCATTCCGAAAAGTTACTGTCGGTGAGGATATTGTCTTTGTCCAGTATTGATCGCAGAGAAAATGTGGTTGACGAGTTTGTTATCTTGATTCTACAATTTAAAAGAGAAAATTTATTAGTACTTTCTTGATTACATTTTATGAGAAATAATAAATTAATTAAGTAATTCTCCCACTATTTTATCAAGTCCCAATGGCCCTCACCATTGATCTCAGAATGTCTAGTTTCTTTGACATTCTAGTGGAAAGGATCCATATTCCCATTCGTATAACCCCAAAAGGGTTCGTCAAGCTATTTGAAGGTATTTTGGTAGGAAGGTCTTTGCCAACTATGAGCTTACAGTTCCTTGATCTGTTGAGTGGACTCTCCAATCCTGAAATCCTGACTGGGATTTCCTCAAATCTTGCCTCCAATATTACATCAAGTCTAGAAAGGGCTACTCCTATTGATGTAATATGGTTAAGTCAACCCGAAACCTTTAATAAGGGCTTCCTTTATAAAAGTAAGTGTCCCAACATGGGTTGGTCAAACACATAGTTTTATTGAGTCTTTCCCTTAATCAAGTAATAGAAGGATTGGTCTGACGTAATATGGTATTTGAGGGATTTTATTCTTTATGCGTAGTTTTTCATTATCACATGCTTGATAATATTAAGTGATGCTTGATTAAGTGATTAACCATGTTCTGATAATGTTTACCCATAGTCTTGGATTTTATTTTAATCCATCTTTGCATGATTGTTCATTTTATTAACTATGTGATAACGACAACACATACATAATAAATAAACCATGCAATTTAGACAGAAATAAAATAATATGGAATGATAATGAGCTTCTATTGGTTAGCTTATCTAGCAGTTTTGATAAGCTAACCCTGACCTAGGGAAAACACCTTGAACCTGACGGTTCGTGTTATGCAGCTCCCACCTGACCACCGTTGTATCTTCTTGTGTCGGTTTTGCCTCAGCTTCCGGATTTGAACAGTCTCCTCTGGCTTGGGGAGATCCTCCATTTCATGGGTTTACATTAAAGAAACCATGGGCACACATGCCCTACATTTTATTAGAAGAAGGCTCGCATGCCAACAAATTTAAATTAAATAAATTTAAATGAAACCATACACATTCAAAGGGTCTTTGGTCTAGCTCATGATCATCCATAGCATGCAATGACATTTACACATATTTAGAATTCAAATTCTTTTAATCGTTGTTTCATTTAAGATAATTCACTCTCGAATTCAATTAATTATGATCTTATAATTAATCAATTATTTATCTTAAATTCCTTTCTGAATTTCCTTGATATTCTTCCCATCCATATTCCTTGTACGGGTCTTTGTACATTGGAGGAAACCTGGTGAAATTCCATTTCTGGAAAGTACACGGCGTGTAGTTTATAATTACACAGCGTGTATTCACTTTTTTTCCAAAGTACACGCTGGGGGATTTGGAATGTTTTCTATACTTTGGAAATTTTGGAGTACACGGCATGTAGATAAATCATACACGACGTGTATTTCATTATTACACGGTAACCAGCCTGGTGATCTCGTGTACGTGGTAAATAGCTTATCATTGTACACGGTTTCACCTGGGCCAGAACAAACTACACAGCGTGTTGCTCCAACATACACCCCGTGTATTACGATTCCATGCACTATTCAATTCTGGCCAACATGGTGTGATTAATACTTAGGCATATTCAATTCACACAGCGTGGTTTGGCAGACTAGTGCCAGTTCATTGAACCTAAGTACACGACGTGTATTTTTAATTACATGCCATTTAATCCGGTGTTGTACAGAAAGAACGAGCAGCTCCTCCGGATGAGTTCCTCGTTTTTATTTTAATCAAAAATTAAAATTAAAAGGTCATTTCTATGATATGAATCGAGAAACAAAGGGGGGAGAATAGATCTCATTTATTCAGATTAATAGAATGATATATTTCGAATTGAATCAAATATAAATGCGTAAATTATCAATGAAAATTAAATAACTATAATCAACGTTGTAACCTCTCTCTGATACCATTTGAAGGTTCTGGGTGGAGAGGAAGCGCGTTGGTGGATGTGCCCACTTGGATTTTTGTCATTAACAATGATCAATCCGGGATCAATACGATGATAAATGCCAGTCTCAACGGATTGAATCACAGAAATGGACAAAGAAAAGGAATGCCCGGGAACCACAAAGTAGGATCGTTACAGGTTGATTGTAATTAATTTATCAATTGAAAAGAAATACCTTTTGGGTGTTCTTTCTTCATTGATGTTCTTGATCACGTTCCGATGTGATTCGTCTTTGAGTCACAGAATCCAAGTGTAGACTTCCTATAGCGGTGATCCACACATGTACCTCGTATCTCGGGACATTGCCAAAGGAGTCTCTGGGTGCTAGCGTGGAGAAACCTTTGCCTGCGTTGTCCGCCTTAGAGCATCTTGATCCGATGGAAGAGGATCTCTCTTAGTCTTGAGAGCGTTCTTGGAGGAAGAGGTTTTTCCGGCCTTGAAATAATTCTCCATAATTGTTGTGCACAGTGATTCTCTTGTGTGTAGGAAAAGAGTTGGGGTTGTGAGGATATTTATAATCAGGTTTGAGATTGTAGATTTATGGCAATAAATATACACGTTACGGATTTCATTTATTAACTCTTATTGAAAACCCCCATGTCGAATAATTACTTCCTTGACATGCGCTCATGCTGATTATAATAAATATCATTTAATAAAACAATATTATATCCTCAAAATCACGACTGGAAAAACTACACGGCGTGTAATAATAAATACACAGCGTGTACTTGTTTTTCATTGAAAACTACACAGCGTGTACATTAAATGTACATGGCGTGTATATATTGTTTTCATTTGGTCATTTACTTTTCAAAATAAAAACTACATGCCGTGTAATAATTAATACATGACGTGTACTTGTTTTCATTTTATTCTTCCTCCAACATTAAAACAATTTAGGCTTCCTTGAATAATTATTAAACCACATACGAGAATAATCTTTATTCTACTTGAGATACTTGAATACACTTAGTGTGTGACCCTCTAGGCCTCCTTCTCGTTGGCATTAAGCGGGCTTGCCTAAAGTCTAATATTACTATCTAGCAACGGGTCAAGGCACCCAAGAGAAAGAATTTGATGTCTCATTGACGTATCACCGCATATGAAGCTTACTGTGTAATTTAATCCCTTTGTCTCGATATCTCATCAAGAAGGTTTCATGGTAGTGTCATAAACCTATATGCTTGATCCGTCGTTCTTTGACTACTTGAAATAAACTCATCGTTTACACCATGGCCATGGAATTTAATGCAACTATTCTATTTCAATCAAAGGGCCGAGATATCAACTTCCATAAATGGAAGGGACAAATCCTTCCTTGACTTATCCATTAACAACATGTCACTCGTGACACACCCAACGTACCCTACTTCCCACCAACTGTTTGCATGACGGTTTTCGTCAGTAAATCTATGTGTGCGAGTCATGACATGAGTTAATGACAATCTTCCAGTCTAAGGACCATTACAACACTCGTAGATAGCAATGTATGATTACACCAAGACATGCAGAATTACTATGGTCAGGTCTGTTCTCATAATCTCCCTTCTTGGAAATTACCAAGTGGGAACTCCATGAGAGAGAGTCTTGTCTTCTTATGAGTACTCGCACATGACGGTCTGTATACTATGTGTCCTATCATATTATGTCATCCAAGAGTAGAACTTTATTTAAGAATATTGTTATAGCTTTTCAAGGTTCTCATCATAGAGGGGATCTGCCATCACCTTATCAATGCAACAAATATTCCAGGACATTATTATATTATAGTCATGCAGAACAATGAACAATATATAATAAGTGAGCATTCATGTAATCAAAGTACAAAATAGTTGGTTCTCAGGACACCAAACCTTACAAATAAGAGATAGTAAGACTGGGAAAGAGGAATTTCCTAGGAAAATAGAGTAAATTAGCAACAATTTATTCTAAATCAAAACAAGGGAAAAATCAAGAACATGAAAAACCATGGGTTGACTCCCTTGCAGCACTATGTTTAATGTCTTTATTTAGACTATCTTTACGATCAGTTCACAAGCACAGTCAAGGCATCCAATCCCTTTGACATTCCATCAAAATACAATTTGATACCTTTCCCATTAACCAACATGGGTTTATTATCCTCACCAACTATCTCAACAGGTCCATTATTAAGCACTCAAACAATAATAAAAGGGCCGGACCACTTGGAATTAAGTTTTCTATGAAAGAGTATGAGTATTTAATTTAAGAAAAGGACCCCTAGTCCAGTTTTACATTATTTATTTTGGATAATATAATCATGAAATATTTTATTCCTCTCATTGTAAATCCTTGAATTATCCAAAGAGTGACTATTAATTTTATCTAACTCACTCAACTCAAGCAATATCCTCTCACCAGAATGCTTAAAATCCAAATTTAAGGCCTTAACTGTCCAGTGTGACCTGTGTTGAAACTCCATAGGAAAAGAAAAACATTTCCCAAATAACATCCTATATAGAGACATTAATATTGGGGTATCATAAGCTATTATATATGATCATAAATCTTCATCCAATTCAAGAGGCCAGTCTTTTCTAGAATATGAGACAGTTTTTTAAAGAATTTTTTTCAGCTCCTTGTTAGAAATTTCCACCTGTCTACTGGACTGTGGATGTTATGAAATACCAGTTTTATGAGCATATTCATACTTTTCCATTAAATCCATAAACTAGTATTTTTTTTGAAAGGTGTTATATTATCAGTAATGAAGGCTTTGGGTACTCCAAATCTTGAGAATATATTGTTTTTGAAAAAAAATTAATAACATTGTTGGCTTGATTGTTGGGAAGTGACACTATCTTAACCCACTTTGAAACATAATCCAAAACATCTAAAATTTACTCATTCTCATGATATGATGGAATTGGACCCATGAATTCTAAACCCCAGACATAAAAAATATATACTTCTAGAATACCTTTTGGGGTAACTATTGCTTCATCTCAAAATTTCCTAACCTCTAAATCCTATTAGATCCAACTATAAAGCTCCTTGAATATTTGAAATGGGTGGGACAATAAGAAACATATTGGAGGAAATTTTGAGATGTCCTTTCACCACTATGGTGACCTCCCCAAGGCGAGGAGTGAAAACTCTCCACAATAGGAAGTATTTCTTCCTCAGGCACACACCTCCTATGAATACCATTAGCACCCCTCCTAAAAAACAAGGGGGCATCCCAAATGTAATAATTAAGTTAAGAGGCGAATTTTTTTCATTGGTTTTTGGAAAAATTGTTGGAAACGTCTCCGGATTCCATGAAATTAGCAAAGGTTGAAAACCAAGAAGATTCCAAAATGGAGATAGTAAGTAACTTCTCATCTAGAAATAAAGAGTTTCTCTTTTTTAGATCATTAAAATTAGTGTTAGGAAGCCCTGAAAGATGGTCAAAAATTAAATTTTTTTTCTCCCTTCTTACCCCTTGTTTCAAAGTCAAATTCTTGTAACAAGAGAATCCACCTAATCAACCTGGGTTTGGTTTCTTTCTTGGGCATAAATTACCTGAAATTAAAATGGTTAGTGGAAATAACGACTTTTGATCCTAATAGGTATTGTCTAAACATCTTAAGGGAAAACACAATAGCTAAAAACTCCTTTTTTTAGTAGTGGTATTGTTTATTTGAGCCTTATTTAACAGTATACTAAAATAATAGACCACATTCAACTTATTATCCCCCCTCAGTATAAGGAAAACTCCAATAGCCATATCATCATCATCACACACAAGTTAAAAAGGAAGTTTCAAACATGGTGTATTGATGATAGGTGATGTAGTGGGGTTTTCCATAAACATATTGAATGAATTTAAAAAAATTTCATCCAAAACAATAGGATCATCCTTGAAGAGAAATTAACATAAGGGATTTGAGATTTTTAAAAAGTCTTTGATAATCCTCCATTAAAAACTGTTATGCCCCAAAAAAAATCTAACACCTTTTACATTTTCAAGAGGTGGATGTTTTTGAATAACTTCAATTTTAGCAGTGTCAACCTCAAAACCTCTCTTGGACACTTTATGTCATAAAACAATACCCTCAGTGACAAAAAATTGATACATTTCCTAGTTAATCACTAATTTGGTATCTATACATATCAAAAAAACTAACACTATGTTTCCATAGAAAAATCCAAAAGAGTGCCCATAATGGAGAAATCATCCATGAACACCTCTACGATCCTCTCAATCATGTCAAAAATGATAGGCATTATACTCCTTTGAAAGGTAACAGGGGCTCCACACAACCCGAAAGGCATCTTCCTATAGGAAAATGTCCCAAAGGGGAATTTAAAGGTAGTATTGTCCAGATCCTGTAGAGCTAGAGGAATCTAGTTGTAACTAGAATACACATCCACAAAATAGAAGAATTCATTACTAGTAATCCTATTAAGCATGTGATCAATGAATGGAATTGGAAAATGGTCATACCTAATATATGAAATATGCTTTATATAATCTATACAGATTCCCCATTTTTTGGATTTTCTAACTTGAATTTATTCATTCTTTTTGTTAGTTAAAACTATGAAAACTACCTTCTTGGGGACTACTTGGACTGGACTGACCCAAGTACTATCTGAGATAGGGTAAATTATTCTAGTCTCCATTAGTTTAATTACTTCTTCTCTAAAAACTTATTCCATGTTAGGATAAAATATTCATTGACACTCTACCCTAGGCTTATGGTCTAGTTCCATAGGAATATTATTAATTCAAAATGAATGAATAATTCCATTTATATCTGCTATGGTCCAGACTATGATAGATTGGAATATTTTTAGTAAATTTAATAATCTTACCTCTTGATTAAAATTGATCTCAACAGAAATGATTATAGGAAGTGTATAATTATAACCAAAGAATGAATATTTATGATGTGCATGAAGTAACTTAAGTTCAAGGATGGGGGTTTTTCACTTGAAGGAAGATGCTTGCGCGTAAGAGATCCAAGGTCATTAACATATTTCTTATAAGGAGTTATAAATGATGAATTGTTTTAAATTTATAGAATATTTTCATAATTTCCCGTGTTGCTGTCCAAAGTGGAATGCTCACTGTCCAAATTTTCCAGATTTGAGTTTAATAGATACATCAAAGAAAAATCATCATGTTTTCTTAGGTTTTCCCCATCCAATTCATAAAAATTCTTAGAATAAGTTTTTGTAATATTAGAGTAATCATTAAATTCACTCAAGAAGTTCCTAATTTTAGAGTCACATGACACAACTTCCGTAGAAGCCGAAACCAGACAGTTGTCAAGTTCTAAATTTTTTTCCAGATTTTGAGTCTGAGAAGAATTTTCACTTTGTGAAATAGAAAAAACATGTTTTTCAACTTACAAATTAATTTATTTAGAATTCAATTTTTTATTAGATTCTTTAAGACATTAAGATGAACATTCAGCTTCTCAGGACTCTATCTTTGAACAGTTTTTAGGGATTATTGGTCCATTGAAATTTTTGAAAACATTAAACTCTTATTGTTTTTCTATAATTTTAATGATAATATGACCCATAGATACATAAATTAGAGAACCACCAGTGGCCATGAAGGGCCTACCATAATGATGGGAACCTCTTGGTCACACTCCATGTCAGGGACTAAAAAGTCAGCTCGCAGAACTAGATTCCCAAATCAAAAAAGTAATTTATAAACCCTCTCTATAGAATGAGTGAAAGAAAAACTATAATACTATAACATGGTTGTAGTGGGTTGAAGATCACCCAACCCCAACAACTGGAATAGTGATTATGGGAGAAGATTGATACTAGAACCTAATTCATAAAGGAAGTTAAGATGATCAAAATTTCTTAAGGTACATGGTGTGAAAAGGATAATAGGGTCATTGAGTTTAGGTGGGATTTTATTTTGGAGCACAAAACAACACTATTTAGTGAGGCTACAGGTATAAAATTTTTCATGCATTTTTTTTGTTGAAATATTTTTTTATGGGATTTCAAGTAATATGGAATTTTAATTAAGGCATCGAGGAATAGAATGTTCACTTGAAGCTTGGTCAAAAGACTGATGAACTGAAGGATTTTATACCTTGGTGTTAATTTGAGGGATTAATAATTCTTGGAAATGGATGGGTCAAGAAAAGTTTCTTAGAATAGTATGTATATCCCTAATTTGATTATTTATCTCACTTCAAGTAAAAAATTCCATGGGTTTCTCTCTAGGATTATCTGTAGTTGTGCTAGGAAATATTCATGTATCCCTAGAAGTAATGTCTCTAGGTATTTGGTCCAATTTATTTTCAATATTCTACAGTCTTGCATCATTTTTAATTTTATAAAATTTATATTGGGCATTATGTTAATTCAATTGAGTTTTAAATATTAATTCTTGAGAATCTATTATACTTAAAATTAAATCTAGTTTTGAAGATACTTTTCCATTATTGTTTCTATGAGAATTTGAAGATTCACCCTTTCGTTGGTTTTGTTAGTTTAGTCTAGGTCGGTTATATTAACTAGGGGTATTGGTTTTCTAAATTAGTCCTTGTTCATTCCAAGACAGTTTTGCATGGTTCCTATAGCCCTAGTTATAATTTTTAGAAAAGGGGTCTTCCTTTGAAGGAATCCTAGGAACATAGATGTCAAAGTTTTAGTTTTCTTATTGCTGGGATGTTATATCAATGTTTAGGAAAAAGTTCTCAGTGTGACCAAACATACCCCATTGTGAAACTTATTATCAAAGCGATTGGTTAGTGTTATAACAACCAACATGATTAAGAGATTGTTTTTAATCATGGTTCATTAAAGATTAAAGTATGTTGGTGATTTTAGATAGTTGAGTTTGAGTATTATTTCTTGAACATGTGTTAATATTTCTATTCACTGTCTTTCTTATTGAACTTTCATAGTGGGAGTGCAGGGAAATATTATTGAAAATTCATCTCAATTATTCACATGTTTTATCATTATAGTTGCCCCAACATCTTGGTGATTTATTTTCTGAACATAGGAGGATAACCCTTCATAGTAGGTATCCCTGAGAAGGTGGGATGAGAGTTGATGATGGGGACACTACCTAAGTAGGTCCCTAAATATATCTCATCCCTCATGAAAGGATTTTCCATACTCTTGGTAAAATCTAGTGATCCGAGTTATATGTTCTCTCTTATGCCTTTGGGGATAATTTTTTTTATAAAGTAATTGTACACATGATCCCAATTTTCAAAAATATTTTCATTTAATCTCAAAAAAATTTCCTAGAATTCCCTTTAAGGAAAAAGGTAAAGAATCCCATTCTCAGATCATTTTATGTACATCCTAAAAGAGGTAATTAATACAATGTATTGGAGAAATCTCTAATGAAGAAAAGAGATTCCTCATTAGAGAGTCTACTGAGTGCTTGCAACAGTGAAATATGGGACTTATTCAATTAATACTTTCAGGCTCTAGGAGATAACCTAATGGAATATGGATTTTTTAAAACATGATGGACTTGGAACTCCCTCATCCCACGCCTTTCAATTTCCTCTAAGTGTTCAGGATGGTTTTTGAAGTAATTAACCGGAACAGTTTTATCTAGGTTTTCCATTTTAGATTTATTTTTCTTCTTAAGAGTAGTTAAATGTTTGTCTATTTCTATGTTCAATGGCTCCAATATACCAGGAGATGATCTTGTGAACATGCAATTTAAAGTAGGAAATTGAAATTACACACATTAAAATAAACAATAACCAAAAATATAAATTAAATAACTCACATATTATATATTTTTTTCAATTAAAGGTTTCAACATTTTCATTTTTTTATATTTTTTATTTTGTGAACATTTTTTTGATTTTTTTAGAAATGTGGTCACTCATTCCTTCCTTGTAAATGATGCAAAAAACATGACCCAAATGTTGTTGTAAATGATTCAAAGTTTAATATTTTTTTTTCAACTAACTATAGTCTAGTGGTGAGGATGGTTGATCCCATAGGGAAGTTAGATAGAAACATTTTCATCTTAAATTTATCAGAACACACCATTGTTGTCGGTAATGGGGTAAACATTAATTTTTTTATATTTTTTTAACTTTTATACTTTTTTATATTTTTTTTCTAAAGAGAACTAAGTCTAAAATAACATATGATGATATATGGGATAATAGTAAACTTAGATTGGGAAACAATGAACAATAGAAAAAATAGATGTTAAAAGATTAACAACCAAGAGACTTGACCTAGGAAAATATATTCTACTGATTTTTAAAGGATTACTAATCACTTAAATGTTGTTGCAACATACCACTGAAAAGGGTATGACTTTTTACCCTAATATGAGCTAAGTCACTAAGGATGAACAATCTCGGAGTTCTCCACTCCAAGAATGTTCAATTGAAAAACTAATATTTGAAAATGACAATAGAAAAAACTCGCCGTATGTTCTGAGGTTTTATGAATTAAAAGATATATAAATTGTATTCCTGATAAAACTTTCCAAATGATATTGGAATTTGAAATTAAGTACATGTGATACGATGAAATATATTGAATTCTGAATTGATCTCGCCGATCAATTACGAATACATTAAAATGATAAGTGAAAAGGTATATTAAAGGTAACAAGTAGAACTGGATGTACCCCCAGACTAAAAGATCTAGCTTATCATCATAATGAAAACATAAATTTCAAATTATTGATTACAATAGCTAAAATTTAAATAGAATATGGAGAAAAATAAATTCCCCTATGAACTAAAAAAATGTTTTCTTACTCTGCTCCTTGGATCTCAAGGAAGAGGTTCTTCGTGTCTCTTTTGTATCTCATCTACTTTGCTTTGGAGGATGATTCGTGAACAAATGAATTCCTTATCCCCCACCCTATTGATGCTCTACTTTATCCTTTTAATTCTACAGTTATCTGGTGCATCATGACCGCATTTTCCACCAACATAGTATTTTACATCACAGTGCATTCGCACACATGCATTTTTCTCACAACACATGTCACCTTATCTTTTCCAACATAAATTACTCTCAACCAGTTCATTGGAGTGAACCTAGTCTAGATTCTATATCAGCTTTGAACCTACACAGTACAATAAAGAATAAATAAATTTTAAAACATAGTTAATAAAAATGAAAATAAACTTATTTAATGATTTAGAAAAAAATACTTAAATTATTATAAGTTATTTATTATTAATTTAAGTATTAATAATGTATGTGAATATATAACTTTTATAGAAAATATTTTAATTAATGCTATTATTTTAAGATTAGAAGTTTATCATTTTATTAATTTAATTACATAATTTGTTTTAATATTATATTTTAGGTTTATTTTAATAAACTAAATAAATTTATTACTATTCTAATTATTAAAGTATTTAGTCATTAAATTTATTTAATTAATTAATTTTGATAGTTAATTTTATTTATAAATTATTATTTTAATTTAAAAATAATTTATTTATTTTATTTATTTTATATTTTAATTTGTTATTATATTAGTAATTTGTTAAAATTATTATAAATTATAATAAATATTTTATTTTTATTATTTTTATTAACATTTATTAATATTTTTTTCTCTCTCACCCCCTATCATCTTCTCTAGCACAGTATGGGGGGTGAGTTCGATCGACTTAATGAGGAAGTCAGCTCTGCCTCCCTCTCCAAAGTAGCAACCCAACTTCATCCCACAAGCTATGATGTGGAACATTATATGGCTCCAGGAAGCGCCTTTAGATTGACTCTAGGGTTAAATATAAAACCTGCTTCTCGGATGGTATTAGCGGCACAAAATCCTTCAAGGAGGCAGGAGATCCAGTCCATGGTGGTAAACGCCGGTAAGAAGCAAGGGATTAATTTATCATATCCGTGATTTTAATATTGTGTGATGATCTACATTGGATATGAATTGTTCTCATTTGTGATGGTGTGGGTAGAAGGTACGTAGTGAAAATAGATTTTCTTAAATTAACTAAAATAATTAAAAACATAAACTAAAATTATTTGATCTAAAATTAATTGAAAAATATAGAATGAAAATATATTTTATTAAATTAACTAAAATAATTAGTTGATTAACTAAATTTCAAACATAAAACTAAAAATAAAACAAAAACTAAAACTAATTAGTTTTAACTAAATACAATGAAACTTCATTATAAATTAACTAGAAAATCTTATACGATCAGACAATTAATCTCAATAAGAAACTAGTAATTAAACCAAAACATAAATTAATAAATATAATCATTTAATCAACTTAATAAATTTTAAAAAATAAAACTAAAATAAACCTAAAATAAGATTAAAAATTAAAACAAATATAACTAAATAAATTTTAATATATTAAAACATTTACTAAATAACTGAAATAAGATTAAACTAAATTGAAAAAAATAAAAGGAAAATATTAAAAATTAAAATTATTAATTTGATCAAAATAAAAGGTTGTGTTGGTGGCTCATAAAAAACTATAAAAGTATATTTTGGGTCAATGATAGTGTAAATGGAATGTAGGGGTGCGTCAGTAGCTTTTTATTCCAATAGTTGGTGTGTGTCTGTCAGTGAGACCGACATACTAAAAAGATATCAATGAATTAAATTTTTTTAAATTACCTAATTAAAATTAAAACACTATGTAAATAAAATATTTAAAAATAAAAATTAATTTTTTAACTAAATAATGACTAAAAAAATTATTTTATTATTTTAAAACTTAATTTCTTAACTTTTACTAAAAATAAAAAAAAATTATTAAACTGAATACTTAAATTAATAATTATAACAACAAATGTTAAATTAAATTTACAAGATGTAATCAAATAAATTAGATTGAAATTATTAATAAAGTTATTTATTTTAATTATTCAATATTAAAATATTGAAAGATTAAATGAAAGACTAAAAATATTAAATTCAAATAGAAATATTAAATAATTATCATGTTACATTATTAAAAGTGAATCAGGTTAGAACTACTAATCTTATTAGTAAATTAAACGACTAGAAAAACTAATAAGTATAAATTAATTATTTTAAAGGATGAAATTTAAATAATTTTTTATAAAAATATATTAATTAATACATTTAATTATAAATATTTAAAAGTTCATTTATTTATCGACATTTTTAATAATAATATAATAAATTATTAAAAATATAATAAAAAAATATTTGGAAAACTATGTCAAATTAGAGCCACATCACTCAACAATTAATATGTGCCCTATATCGAATGAGAAAATACATACCAAAAATTATATTGAATTGAACTAGAGGTAGAAAAATAATATTTTTAGGAAGAATCATCTAAAAAACTTCTATTTGAGAGGATATAAAGATGTAAGATGTGTTAATCCAACTATTAAGATTCTTTACCACCAACTCAATATATAATCATTGAGGTTGTGATGCAATACAATTAAAAAATTATTCAGATATAGAATAGTTGATAGAACTAGAAATAAATAAAATATTTACAATATTGTAGTGGGCAATTAGTATAACTTTAACCACATCATTAAGAACTTCCACATTGGCTATAGTAATTGCATAATATTGACCTTCACCCCACGGTTTCTTTCATGGTATATTACCTTGATGTTTGTGGTATTTTCTTGAGTTAGCCCCACCACCATACAACTAAACCACTATAATTTTATAGATCCTACCTTACCCTTTCTTTTATGATCCTGAATTCCTTTCCACAAACAGAAAGGAATTCAGTTTTTATTTTTTGGAATGGACCAAGGTGTTTATTTATAAAAACATGACATGTTTGAGAATTATTCTTTCTCTTCGTCCCCTTATCCATTTTTCACTCTACTGTCCTCTTCTTCTTTTTCTTTATTTCAAAACCACAAGACTTAGATAATTATTTCTCTGTATTTATAGAAAGTTATAATATATACTTGTAAAATGATGATTTTTGAGGGAATAGTTTCCTCAAAAGGAATATTTTTAATCGATTAAAGAAATGGAAAAGCTTAGTGTTTGAATTAAATACTCAGGCCACAACAGTCCTTGCTCTCCTTGTAATGTTAGATTTATACTTAGCGACATTTTTTTCTTCCTATTATAATTAACTCAATAATTTCCTATACATATCCACTCATTGTTCGAGAGAAATAATATTTTTCATTGAAAGTCCATTAATATACATTAATTACATGTCCTCTTTTCCCTGTTCATCCTTAGTGTTTTGATATAATAACCACCATTGATCTAAATCCCACGAGAGATTGTAAACTTCCCTTAAAACTTTTTACCATTCATTAGTTCCCAATGTATAAAATGTATTCTATAAGGAAATTATCCTTTGCTAAACTAAAAATGGATTTTTTGTGTCATTGAATTATGGAGGTGGATGAAACAGGAAGTAGTCTAACTTGGTTGCACCCCATCTTGGATCAAGAGGATGTTCTTTATAGTCATGTTAATTGTCTATAACATGAGTCATCTTCCCTAATATAATTACAATTTGTTTGAATCATGATGGAGATCCATCTCTAGATTTATTATCTTTACAATGAGGGAAATATCAATGTGGATTAAATATATTGATATAGTTTACGTTCTTCCTTCTAGCTTCCATTTCCAAATAGTGAAAGACACTAGGTTGGATCATAACATTATGAATCACATTGTATAATTCCAAAACTAGAACAACACATAATATAAATTGAAAATTTATGTATAACTAATGTCAAAATCATAATCTTGGTTTCATTAGGATATTCACATGGTATATCGTTGGGTTAAGTTCCATAATCTATGTTTTCCTAAATCTAGATCTCATGTTTTATACTATACCTCATCAGGTACAAATAATAAATATCCAGCCCTATGTATCCCATAACTAGTGGTCACATTATTAAATTATCACTAAATACATGTAATTGTATCATATAGGGCCGATTAGTTTAGTATTATTAGTAAAATAAATACATACTTGAATCCAAAATTATCTTTGAAAACATAAAATACCATATTTAATTTTATTTTGGATCATCATTATTATATTTAGCATAACCCTACATATAAATCATGAAGAATTTTATAGAATCTTGGGAAAAGGAAACATAAAAATGGGGTGAGATCAGATTCTTTGTAATGGGATTCCTACAAAAAATCTAAACAAAGAATTCATAACATTATAATAAAAAATAATGATCCAATAATTAAATATAAATAATCACATGGGTTTTCAACATTTTTATGGATATAAAAAATATACAAATAAACTCATGGATATAAATAAATTATTTCATAATGATGAAATTCACAATTCAGGATATCAAAAACTTACCATTGATATATTGTGGTATGAAATATATAAATACTATAAAGTCCTTGTGCTAAGACGTTTACATAAATGGGTAAGGGATTAGACAAATACCCAACCTATTTTACCTCATGATACCAGCTAATTCATCTAGGGGCTATGTAATTTTTATCCCCTCCCTTCACATACTAAATCCAACTAATTCATCATATGAATAAACAACATAACTTAATGAACATGCCTTATAAATCAATAAATGTCCATATTATAAGAACTAGCATACAAAATATTAGTGCCTTCACCAGCCAACTTATTAATAAACCCCACAAATAAATATAGTGAATGATATCATAATAGTGTAACCTCATTAAATAATAATATTTAATATATAATTTTTATATAGATGAGAATACTTTTAAAATCACATTATGCAATTTTGTATGGAATATACCCTTTTCACTTTAAAAACACTTATTTATAATCTAATTATTTCCAAATATATGGGGGAAAATTATTTGAAATTAATTTTGTAAAATTATATATTAATCTTAAATTAAATGGGTGGTCTTGATGGTGGAAAATTCCATTCATGTTTTAGAAGTTAAAATAACATTATTTTCACTCATTTTTAAAAATATCAAAATGTACCTCATTTTGAAAATTATAAGAAGGTTCCTTTTAATCCATTTTTTTAACAAACAAAAATTGGTAAAAAAGTTATTAATTAATTATTATAAAATGTTATAAACATAATTTTATACATTTTTAGGAGAATATAGACATATAAAAGAATGATCCCTAGCTGAGTAGAAAAATAAGAACTATTGTATTAAAAAAAATTATTTCGATGACTTCGGTACTTAAAGAGATGAAAAAGAAAAATATATATTTATTAGAAATATATTAAAATACCACAATCATGTAAATCATAACATATTTTATTTTCTTATAATCTTTTTATACCCATTTATTAACAATTATTTTTTAAAGTCACTATTCTGTGAAATAACTGCTTCGTTTTTTCCATATGCCTTGGTTTGGTAGTTTCTATAATGTTATGTTTTCCATGGTAAAATAATTATATTAAATGTTAAACTCTATATAAATATATATATATATATTAATTCTATATTTATTTATAGTAATACATTTTAGATAAATATATAAAAATGAATTACATCATTTACGGTAACGGTAGGTCGTACTTATGCATGAATGTTGTTTCAAATTTTTGAAAGATGAAATAAATTAATGTTAAAAAATAATCAACCTTTAAGGTATTATTATTATAACATTTAAAACATATTAATTCATAAAATATATCCTTATTCCCATCAATATAAAATTAAAATGGAAAACATTTGACATTATTTTTTGAAGGTGGTAGTCCATAGGTACAGATAAGCCATGTTATCATTTTCCAATGAATTGGAAGGTAAGAAGGTTGATTTGATAATATAATTCTAGAAGAATAATTATTAAATATAAATAATATATAAAAATTAAACACATCATAATAACCAACCATTAAATTTTGGGATGAAAAGTGAATTGTATTGCAACGTGGAGATAGTAAGCCACATATACGCACCAGCAACACTTTCTTATTCCATTTGATCTAAAAGAGTGTGGATAATTGTTATTTTATAATAATTATAAAATTTTAGTATATATATTATTTTGATGTTATTATTTTATGATAAATACGAAATATTTGTAGAAGTTAAAAAAATTTAAAGGGGTCGGTTAATACGAGTAACTCTTCTTCAATAAACTTCTTCAAGATACATTATTATGGAAACTATAGTTGGTATTTTGAGGAGAAAGGAACCTATAGTACATGGATATTGAATTTTAGATTATAAATGGGTAGGTATTGGGTGATCTATACTTCTCAAAGTTGTGTGAATAAGTGAAGAAAGTGGTGTCCTTTTATATGTAAGGGAACATACACACATTAAATTATCAAAAATATTAAAATATAATTTAGTCATCATCATGAAAAATAATTTGAAATGGACATATAATTGAAGATAAGGTAGTATATGGTATAAATATCTTCAAGGAATTTATTTTTCTAGGTTTATATGGTATATTAAACCTTTTATTTTTTAACACCTTCGTTAACATATTTTAACAATAACCATGGTAACGACTTTTCAATCTTAATGGGTTATTATTTTACTTATAAGGTTAAAATTGGTTCATAAATGGACAAGGGATTAAATTTTAGACAATACAGTATCCTAATTCTCCTATTTCAATATTTTATTTATTTAAATCTAATTTGATAAAATATTATTTTTATAAAAGGTCATTATTTTAATTTTTGATAATATTCATTTAATATGAAATAAAATTCATAAAAAATATTTAATTCAAATATAAAAATTTCAAATATATATAATATTATTTATTTATCTAAAAAATTTATGGATCAAAACAAATCACAATAAAAATATTTTCTTAAATATTTTTGAAATCATTTATTTTATTTTTCCATTAATTATATAAATTTAGTGTCAACGTTGCTTAAACTTTAATGGTCATTTTAGAATACCTTAAAATTAGAAATAAATTTCTAACATGATTTTTTTAAATTTTCAAAATAACAATTCATATTCATTCTCCACTTACTTTTGTCATATTAAAATTAAATTTAGAGCCTAAGGTGATATGGTTCAATTTATATTCATCCAATGGGTATTTTAGGGAACAATTTTACCTCAATAATCAGTTTATAACCTAGATTAACCTAATTTACACTTTATAGAGGTGATAAGTATTACCAAGATTACTATTCATAAGGCCTAAAAATAACAGTCATATTTTTCAAATATGATCCTCCAGAATAAAAAATTGGAATCCATTTTATCAAATTCAACACCTATCGAAATTCGACATTAATTTTACAAGATGTGTGAAAAACATTATGTAAACCTATTTCAATAAAAATACATTTTTAGGATAAAATTTATTTATTCCTATATCAAGAATAACCAAAGAATTAGATGAATGATAAAATATTTGATCAAATATATAAAATATACATCTCTTTAAAATCATTCAACAATCATGATTAAGAAAATTTATTAAGACAAAAACATGATGCAAGCATAATTTTTTTATAAAAAACCTCTCTTTTATTTTCAAATAATTTTTTTTTCAATTTTTATCATTTTCATTAATGAATTAATTTTATAAATATGTTTTAAAAAATTTATGGTATTATTCATAATCACCAACTTAATAGCTAGTTTATAAAGTTATACTATATTAAATTTCATTTAAAATTTAGGTTTCATGTATCACAAGATATCAAAAATTAAATATTTAAAGAGAAATAAATATAATAATATCTGGTTGTTACATTATATATTCTAATTTAACTTCCATAGTTGTTTTTACACTTATTTTTGACTTCAATTAACATATCCATACAAAATATTTTAACTACAAAACCAACATAGATAAAATATATATCATATTCTTATTATAGGATATTCTCTCATTTCACATGGTTGGATTTTATGAATCTAACTTTTATTATGGTCTTTGGTTATTGAGAAATAGGTTATAGTGTGACCTAAGTAGCTTCAAAAATTTAAACTACATCAACGAAAATATTTTTTCACTACTATTACACAAATATATATCTATAAAATATCATATTAGTTTTAGATACATTTTTTATGGTTGAGAGATATATACGATCTTTGGCTTCTGTTTATCATTGGGGTCTAATAAATTAGTTTTTTATATTTTTAATTTGATAACAAATCAAAAATTTCTCATATAGTTTAGAATTTTATCATTAAAAACTTTTTAAAAATTCAGTTATCATATCTCAACTATTTCATCAAAATATTATTCCAAAAACAAATCAAACATAAAATCCTTATAATTACCTTTTGTTTTGATTTTATTTTCATATTTCTTCGTTAATTTCAGAACATATCCTTTATGTGTGTAAATATTCATTTCTTGGTCATAAATATAAAAAATAAAATCATTTATCACCATAGATTTATATTGGAATTTCAGTTTAAATTAAATAACTTGTCATAATATTTTATTAATAGACCCTGACTATCCACAACCATACCTTTAATATCCTATGTTTTGATAAAGTTAAAACTTCCAAGGAAAATTGAAATTTTCATTTTGTGGATAAGATGACTTTTTTACCAAGATTTTGAATTTCAATATGAGTATTGGATAACATATCTATGTTGGTTTTATATTGGGTCTATGGTTGAGTGGTGTCTTGGCCATTTGGATAAGTTTTGAGTGCGTCATGCCTTGAAAAATTAGTTTTGGGAGAAGAATACATGGGATCATAGATAATTCTAGGTTAGTAAAAACCATGATGCACAAATGTGTGAATTGGTGATTTTAGGGAAATGGGTTTTATAACATTGTGAGGAGACCTAGATAACCTTGCACCCCTCTATAATAAATTACAGGTGTGTCACATGGTTGGCGCATGATTTTCTAACCATGTGTGGGGGTGTAACACATTGGAAGCAGCTCCACACAGGCTCTGCACAATTTGTCAATCTATGAACCCCAAGCACATGGGTAGTGATCTATAAGAATTGGCCCTATACAGTTGTTTCACATTTATCCAAACCATGAAGCCAATCCGTGTGGCTCATGAAATGGTGAAATTTATGATTTTCCTACTACCTATTTAAGATTTATTTCCTCATTATTCACCCCTTATACCTCTCATGTGTTGTATCCCTATGTTCGAGCTCCTATTATCCAACATAGTATTTAAGATATATCCCTCATATGAGATTTTAATTAGGAATTGTGGGGTGCATTGTAACTATTTCAGTAATCTCAAGACTCATCTTTCTTCCTTTTTTATTCTATCTCAACATACAAAATGATAAATCTATGTGAGATCTTTTACCATATATTTAGTGAATTTTCTTAATATTTTTAATCCTAACATATGTATTGAATCAATTTCCTATATTGGATCAATGGAATGTCTTAATTATGAGGCAGGTGGTCTATACATTTTCCTTGATGGTTTGGGTGTTTTATAGATTGCATCATTGTTCTGCATGCAAGACATTCCAAATGTTTCTTTTTTAATTAAAAATCCTAATGTTGGATCGTTAAACTATGTTTTAAACATTTTTTGATAACATATTTCAGGTTGGAGGTTGAAAAGAACATCCCAACCTACCATTTAGGTGGGTTTTTGATATTGACCACATTTACACCAACCACAAGGTCTGTTGAGATCACCATATAACAATGGGAGATGAATAAATATTAAATGAATTGTTAAAGGTTGAGTACCTTATTTATCACCTTTCCTTTTTAAATATGGGGTGAGATGAAATGAAATAAATGTGAGGTCTTAAATGAATTGGAAAATCCCTCGGCTTGTGATAATTATATGGTTATTTAATGAGGCGGAATTTCCATTAACATAGCCATCCTTCAAATATATTTTATTTGAATTAAATTAAGAGTTGATTGTGATAAGTTAAATTGATATGGGAATGGAAACTAGAATGACCCCTTGAATCATTTTATGAATTATATTTAATTGGATTATATAGTATGAAATCACTATGATGTAATGATGTATGGAATCCATGACCCACTTAAATATTTTACTTTGGATTCCTTAGACCGTAACCATGAAACCATCTTACATGGACTTATGTGTACATCCTCATTGGTATCTACTCATTATGTTAAGGAGTTTTCCATGGATGAAACCCATGGAATCAAAGAGGATTCCTTATTCAACGGTCATGGGTCTTAGACCATGTAGGTCTATATTTACTGATTCTTCTTTGGATGAGATCCATGGAATCGAAGATGACACCTTGTTCAATTGAATTGGGTCTAGGCCCTTATAGGTGTGATACTTGATACTCATGGAGCACATAATAGTTGGTAGTTTAGTCTTTCATATTTTTTCCTTTTTTATAGAAAACATGGTTTTCCACATACATGTGGATTAGTTTATAACATTTTATCATTTACGACCTTACTCCTGTTACGCCTACAGACCACCACGGCTTATATGCATGGAATAGATTTTATGTAGACATCATCGGTGGTAGCCTACTAAGTATATATTCTAACCTATTTGGGCCACTGATTAGTACCCAGATAGACATCATGTTTGCTGGTTCAATATCATGGATTATTGTTTCATTTCATTATCCTTATGGACTTGGTTATAAAATGGATTAGAGGACGAAGCTAGTGCTCATGATGCTGTTGGATATAGCCATTGGGTGATTTAATTATTCTATTCACTGGCCAGTCTAACCCTGTGTATTATGTTTTATATAATCTAAAATGTGTATATTCTAGTTTATTATTAGATTATTGAAAATTATATCATTTTCATACTTGATTATTCTTTATTTATTTTCTATTTTTTATCAATTATTATTATTTTTTGATCCCCCTTTTTTAAATATTACTTCCACTATATTTTTTTATAATGTAGAGGGTATAGTCTCCCCCCTACACCTCCATTAGAGTCTCTCTTCTTATTGGTATCCTTTGGCCTATGGGGAGGTTCACTTTAGGCCCAATGGAAAAGTGGATTGGGGAACCGCTTCAAAATTTATCCCGATTCATCCAACCCACACGTGGTTGAAAGATCATGTTTCATGGGACAAGACCAATGTTCATGTAGTTTTATTTTTTAGTTAATTATTATTTCACCTTGAGTGATTTGGTTTTTTTTCTAGTTACTGGATTATAGATTTTTAACTCTTGGCATGGTAGGGAAAGTGATGAGGTGTGTTATATAAACCATGATAGGAACATAGAGATTCACATGCCTTGCATATTCCATTACAAATATATTTCATTTTATATTTCCTGATGCTTTGTGATCTATATACATTTCTTCTGTGGTTTTATTCTTATATATCTATTCTATATTGTTATAGAATTCTGTTATATACTCGTGATATATATGATTGGATATTAATGTGTTGGCACCATCATTGTCACACCTGATGCTTGGTTGTTGATCCAGTTCATTTGGGATCTTGATCCTTTTCTTGGGTTCTAGGCAGGACGTGTGTTATTTTTTGATGCGTTTCCTTTTTCTAATATTAACCTCTTGGTTGGTCCATAGGTTTTTTGGGTGTTTTTGGAGAACACATGGGTTTTTTCCTTAAAAGGACCTACGCACGGTTGACGTATGAGTTGATAAACTGAGCAAGTAAACCATAGTAACTATGCCAAAGGCATAAAACCTACTACAAATTTGGAGCACGATCGTAAAGACACTGAGCAGTGACCATGTGGTCATTCATATTTATACCACATACTTTAGAACATGGTTTAATAAACTATGTGGCCTGACCATGGGGATCTGCCCAGAATTAAAAATTGAAATTTTATAACATTTCCCCCTTGTGTTTTTATACCTAATCTTCCAAAAAACTCTTTCCATGGTGTTTTTAGACCTGAGGAGGTATCTCATGGATTTATAACCCAATATTACTCCCCATTTGTTGTAGATCTAAATGAAGGTGAAGAGTTTCCTAGGATCTCAATGTATTTTCTTCTCTTTTCTTTTCCCTCTTTCTCCTTTATTTATTTTTATTGGGTTATTTATTATTATATAGTCATGTAGGACCTAGGGTTATATCTCCCCTTGGTTATTGATTGTTTTTCTGGTTGCTTAATGTTTCTCATCATACATCTAGGGTTTGGGGACCCTCGCGGTGCAGTCTTGGGAGTGTGTTTCCATTCCGCCAAGGATTTTAGGTTGGTTTCTCTTTTAAAATTCCTTAATTATTAAATATTAAATTATTTAATGTTTTTAAAAACATATCTATATTCTTAATACTATTAATCAAGTAGTGGATGAATTATTTAGTGTGCGAAATGGTTGTTTATACATTGTTTTTGAAAAATGATGATCTTTTTCTAAATGTGTGCACACCAAGTGCTTGATAAAATGTTTTGTTAGCATTAACACATGGTTTATGGTATTTTGAACATGTTATAGTAGCTTAAATATTTTTATGGCATGAATATTTATGTCTTATAATTTTTTATTTTCCATAAAGGAATTGTTTTGTTAAATATTGTATACAAGGTTTCCGATAAATTGTCCAATTGGATTTTATGGATTGTTTGTGGTATGAGATGGTTGGTTTGTTTTTATAAATAGATATGAATAATTTAAATTATTTTTTAGTTCCTTTAATGTTTCCAAAATTAGTTTGGGGTTTTACAAAGAACAGGGTATTAGATTCAAGGATTTTTGACATGAGCTGCCGGTGAATTGATGGTTTGGCATTTTTATAGAAGTGGTTGTGTATTGAATGTGTAACCTAAATGTTTTAAGGGATTTAAGTATTTTTTATTTCTTCTAGAAATTTTTTTTACACCACATTATAAATTGTTTATTTTTTTACCATTTATTCAAGTTCTTTTTGTGAATGATTAAAGGACCATTTGGAAACATTATGAAAATGATGAAAATCGGTTATTATGGAAAACCTCCTTTGGATGTTATCATTACTTGAGTGTGTGTATATAGTGGAGGTGATTTATTTTCTAGGTTATCCTTGGGATGAATTAATAGAGTGCCTTGGATTGGACTCTTTGTGTTCTGTTTTGTTATGCGGCATGAGATCAGTCCTTGGAGTGGCTCGGGGTGATGTATGTTTTGAATTATTATTATATATATATGATGGTATTGGATGCTGGGATAGAATATGTTGGATCACCCTTATTATATACCTGATACATGGTAACTTCACATATTTAAATAATAGTCTAAAAATTATTGCTAAACTGGTAGGTTATGGTACTTAATAGTGGCCCATAGTAGGTGGATATGTTTGGGTTTATTGCTATGCTATTTTCCCTTGGTATGCCCTGAGAAAGGATGGACGATCATATTATGAATTTTTATTTAACCATGTGTGTAATTATACAGTAGATGGGGTCTCGGATGTTGGTGTCTTATTGATTATTCTTGATCTCTCAGGTTCACCCTGGTCTATTGGCTTTTAGTTGCTTGAAGTGGAGAATGAGGCAATTGTATGTATATTTAAATTTCCCTAGTTGTGTGATTAATATAGTTCCCTATTTTTATTATTATTTTCCTATAAAGTGATGGGTTTATTTTAATAATGTTTATGAAAATTGTTTTCATGTAAAGTGTTTTACCCTCTTTGTGCAGGATGGAAAATTTTGACATCACTTTCACCTTGAAAATACAAACGATACAGTAATGTAATTAATCTAGTTTTCTAAATGTATGATGGAAATGAGTTATACTTTGTTTTAAGTAAAATTTGTATAAAATAATACATAATTATATTGTTGTTCAAACTTAAAATTTATGTTTCTTCTATTTTAATGGAAGTTTATTATTAATATATTATCGGGCTATCCTACTGAGTTTTAATACTCACACATATAGTTCTTTCTATTTTTTCTACCTTATTCATTGTGTTGGAAAGTGAAAATTGGGGTCACAAGGAGTTAGTTTTGTCATCAGGTTTGGTCAGTGTAGTTTTATTGTTTCGTTGTACATTCATTTTCTTATATAAAGAATGTTTGGTTTAGTTTTATTTATATATATCGGGCTATCCATTTATTTTTTTCTATTGTTTATTTATTTTATATTGGGATAAATCATTCCCTTGTTGTACTCTTATGATTAATGGCACTAGTTTCCAACCCATGGGGATTGGATACACCCTTCGGGCGTTTCCATAGTTCAATTCAGGTGACCGATTTAGGGTTGACCTAGGTTGTTTTGTGACAAAATGGTATCAGTGGGTGGTTGGATCTTATAGGACCTTTATTTTTTAGATTCCCTTTGTAACTGGGGGATTTCCTAGTATATGGAGTCTGATTTTCATGACTTTAGTTGTAGGGGTGGGAAGTGTGTGGTGATCTATTTCTCATTTTGATCCTCAGGTTTCCATGGAAAGTCTCTTTTTCTTATTTTCATGGTCATTAGGAATGTTTTTTTATTGTGATATAACTAGGGGTGTTCGAATAATAGTCTCTATGAGTACACAGGTCATATCATGGCATTTGGAGCCAAGGAATGGTCCTAAAATGCTCTCTATGTTGGTGGTGTGTTTGGAATATGTCCCCAAACCATATGGTCATATCCCCCATCGACACTAGTTTTCTTTTGTGATTTTGTCTGAGTCATCCTTGAATTCTGAAAGTTTTTGGGAAAACTATTTTTGTTGGATTTATGGAAAATGGGATTTTAATGGTAATAGTAAGATTTTGGAATGTGGGAGAATGAATTTTCAGAATTTAATTTGTGAAAGATCTTAGTAAAATGAGTTTTTATAAAATTACCTTTTTGGAGTTATTTTAAATGAAAAGGAGTGGGTTTTTAATCAATGGTTTTTGGTGGACTATGTTTTTTTGAGTTTATGAAAATTTTTTATAAAATTGAAATGGGTATTTTATGGGTATCAATGGGATTTAATTTCCATGTATGGTTAAATGGTTTGACATGTGAATCTAAAAAATGATTTTTTACTTATTTGTTAGTGAACCTTTGGAAGGATTAGTATTTTTGAAATGGGTTGAATGAGTTGTTCTTGGAAAAGAGAATGTTTTATTTCACCCATGGTGTTCTTATGGGTTCTTACATGCATGGTGGTATATGGGAATGTGAATGGATGCTCAATGTGGCATGAAGGATGGGTGTCTGGGGTGGCCCAAAAATATGAAAGTGAGTGAGACGCAAATGAATACTAATAGAGAGTGGTTAACCCACCATGTTTGTTTGATTCTAAATATGTTTTCAAAAGTAATGTTTTCATGTTACATTGTTTTGTTTTATTATGTTCAAATCTTGTCACCTATACGGTGTTTGTTCATGATGATTTTTGTTGTCAAGATGGCCTTGATTAAGTAATCGGTTCTTCATATCCATCAGTTGTCTCCATGGGGAATTGCTGGGAAATCATAGTGTGGATACAGAAGATTCACCTTTAGTGGGATTTTTGGTTGATCAACCTAATTATTTTATTATTGAGTTTTGGAAGCTAGGTCCACCTATTTTTTTTGGTCAAGTAGATCCACTCTAGGCGGAGGAGTGGATGTGAAAAATTGAAAGTAACTCTATCCTCATTGAATTGCCGGAGTAATCGAAGGTTATGTTTGAAACTTTCATGCTTGAAGGTTTTCCATGTATGTGGTGGAAGTCGATGTCTCGGAAAATGACCCGTGGAGATCTTACTTGTGTGTTCTTTAAGGCTTTGTTCATTCATCAATATTTACGTGAGAGAGAAAGGGTGAGAAAGAATATGGAGATGGTATGTTTTCAGTAGGGTGAGGAGTCAGTGTTGGGGTATTTCAAGCACTTTGTGGATCTAGTTCCTTATGATTCAGGGTATGCCACTAATGAATTCATGAAGGATCGGCGTTTTGAGGTTGGGCTTCATCCCTATTTATAGTAGAAGGTGTTAGAGATCAATCTAACTTCGTTTGCTGAGGTGGTGGGGAAATATTTTAATGTTGAATATGGGATGGTGGGAGTGCTGGTGGTAGTTCTTCCTCCCTTTATTCTTTGAAGTAGTGGTGAAGATTCGGGAAAGGAGAAGAGAAAGCGGTTGAATATTGGACTGGGTCATGGAAACCAGAGACCCTAGGATATGTCATAAATTTCTTATGGGTATGATGTTTTTCTTTGATATTTGTGAGCCAAGATGGGTCCCAACAGGCCACCATGTCCAAGTAATCCTAACCCCTACCATGCTTGTGGATTCCTGGGTCACTTGAAGCGATTCAGTCGAGGTATTCCTAGAAATCATCATGGAAAATATTCATATAAGTGATGTGATATTGGAATGTTGGTTAATATTTATTTTTTAAGCTTACATCCAGTGTAATGGATATTTTTTCATGGAAGTTATACTTTTGGTGTTTTTTTGTGATTTAAGAGATGATTTGGGTCTTTTGTGAACTCCAATTTTCAATGTACGTGTGTTTTCTATTCCATAGTTTTCATACATTACTATTTTATCTAATATTGTAATGAATGTTCTAATTTGGGATTGGTTGTCCCTAGATGTGAGGCAGTATGTGCTTCATCCATTAGAGCTCCAGTCATAGGTCTTGGAGTGAAGCTGACACATAGTAAGGAATCCAAGAGGATTAAAGGGTTTTCCTATGTTCATTCCTTTACCTCTTTAGTGGGGAAAATTCTAGTGTTTTATTGGGGTTTCAAAATTCTATGAATTTCCTCTCATGTTGTAGAGAGTGGTGGCTAGATTTTTTTATGTTTTGAATGGTCTGATCATTGGAATCCTTCACTCCTCTCCCCTTGTGTTGGGGATTTGTGGTCCATGTACGGATTTTTGGTTGAGATATCATCCCCACCATTATAGAGTGGTCAGTTTAATATTTCTTATTGAATTATTCCAAGATTAGGATGATAAGACATTATAAGGGATTTTTTTGTCCTGTGTGGGGAAGGCCTGGTTGTAGTTCATGTAGAATTATTGTGTGGTCTTTGTAAGTGTTTTCCTATGGAGGGGACACCCACTGCGAGTCTCGTAGAGAATCCTTTTAAAGGATTTGTAAGATATTGTTGTTTTAAAATGGAGGGGAGTCCGTCCGGCCTCCCTTGAAATATTTGGACTTCATGAGTTCTCTTTGGTTCAGGTGATTGTTGGATTTATTGGGTGAAGGCCCAACAATATTGTACTTGGTTTGGTTATAGATGTAGTGGGTTGATACTTCTGCGGGTTCTCAGGAAGTGGAGGTGATTTGTTTTTTAAGGAAAGAGGATTAAGTTAAATTAATGGTGGATGTGATGTTTATGGTTAAGAGGCGGGATCCTTATGATATCTAATCCTTATGCTTTTATCAACCTACTGGATTGTGTTATGGATTTCTGGGTGTGGAAAGCTTTAATGGTGGGGAGAATTTCCACAACCAGTTTGTCATGTTTGGGTTTTGATCCAATTTGTTTTTGATCCCAGTCCTTTTCATTGGCTATGGGTGTAAGGGGTGTTATTTTTTGAAGTATTTGATTTGTCTAATATTTCCCTCTTGGTTAGTCCCTGGTTTTTTAGAGTTTTTGGAGAAAACACGGGTTTGGTCTTGAAAAGGGCTTGCTTACAGTTAACGCATGGTTTGACAAACCTTGAACCCAACCCAATTAACCATTTCATAGGTATAAAACCAACCACACAGTTGGTTCATGGATATTTAGCCTCTTCGGAGTGACTATGCAGTTGTTCCTGCATCTTCCACATGGATTGGTATACAATTTAATAAACTTTTTTGCCTAGACGTGCGACACTTCCTGGAAAGAAATATTGTAATTTTATAACTTTCCACCCTCATGATTTTAAGACCCAATATTCTAAAAAACTCCTTCCATAGTGTGTCCAGATCTAAGAAGGTCCCCCATGGAGTTACTACCCATTCTTCGTCCCCGTTTCGTGTAGATATAAAGGAAGGTGATGAGTTTCCTAGGTTTTGAAGGTATTTTCCTTCTATTTTATTCTCCCTATTTCCTCTTCTTACATTTTTCGTTGTATCTTTATTCTTCCCGGGTCATGAAATTCCTAGGGCTCTATAAACCCTATGTTTTTTGGGTATTGGGGTCGTTTAGGGGTTCTCATCATAGATCAAGTGTTTTGGGACCCTCGTGGTGTGGATTCGAGAGTGTGTTTCCATTATGCCTTGGATTTGAGGTATGTTTCCCCTTTTCACTTGCCTTTATTATTCAATATTTAATTATTTCATGTTTTTTTCATATTTTCTGTATTTTTAATATTGTAAATATATCTTTAGATGAATTATTTGGTGTGCGAAATGATTTTTAGACCTAGTTTGGGAAAAATCATGATGTTTTTTTAAAAGGGTGCACATAAAGTGTTCAATAAATTTTTTTATTAGCTTTATCACATGTAATATTGTATTTTTAACATGGTCTACAAGACTAAGTAATTTTATTCCATTCATATTGGTGTTTTATACTTAGTTGATTGTTTTAAAGGAAATGTTTTGTAAAATATTTCATGCCATGTTTCTGATAAATTTACATGTTTCCTTTTATGGATTGTTTGTGATATAAAATGGTTGGGTTCTTTTTTTAAACATATTGAAAGCCCAAAATTTAGTGTTTTGAGTTCCTTTAATGGTTTCCAAAGTGTTCTGGTGTTTTATAAATATGTGAGTATCAGTTTTTAAGGATTTTTGACATGAGCTACCAGTGAATGACCAGTTTGAAATTTTTATTAAAGTTGTTGTGTCTTGAAAGTGTTAGCTAAATGTTTTAAGTGAGATATGTAAATTTTATGATGTTTTAAATGCTGTTTTTACTCCTCTTTATTATAGGTTTATATTGTACCGATTAAACAAGTTGTTTTTTTAAATTCTTAATGGCCCGTTTGGAAACATTATGTAAATAGTGAAATTAGTTATTAAGGAAAACCCCCTTTGGTTGTTCTCATGCATTGAGTGTGTGTATATAACGGATGGGATTTACTTGTTAGGGAATCCTTGAGATCCATTATTATATTGCCTTATATTGGACTCTGTGTCTTCTGTTTTGTTATGTGGAATGAGATCGGTCCTTGCAGTGGCTAGGGGTGATACATGTTGTGAATTAATATTACATTTATGATGTGATTAGATGCTCAACTAGAATATATAGGCTCACCCATTTTATATACACAGGATGTGAGAGCCCTAAATATTGAGAGAATAGTCTAAGAATTATTTCTACATTGCTAGGTTATGGTACTGACAAGTGGCCCATACTAGGTGGATATATTTGGGCTTATTGCTGTGGTATTTTCCCTCAGTCTTCCCTAAGAAAGGATGGATGAGAATATTGTACGTTTTTATTTTATCATGTATGTCATGCCACAATAGATGGTGTCTCAGGTATTTGTGTCTTCTGGATTATTATTGATCTCTTAGGTTTACCCCTATCTATTATCTTTTAGTTTCTTGCAGTGAATAATGTGTCACTTGTATGTATATTTACATTTCCCTTGTTGTGTGATTAATATAGTTTCAACTTGTGTATTGTTTTTCCATGAAAGATATGGGTTGATTTTAAAATGTTTAATGAAATTTTTTTTAAGTAAAGTATTTTACCCTCTTTGTGTAAGATGGAAATTTTAGACATCACTTTCCCCTTGATAATTGTAACTGTACACTAATGTAGTGAATCATTTTTTGGAAATGAATAAGGGGAATCAGTTTTACTTTTTTCTAAGTAAAATGAGTATAAAATCATACATTATTATATTTTAGTTCAACTTGAAATTGATGTTTCGTTTATTTTAAGAGATTTTCATTGGGAATAGATTATTGGGTTATCCTACCGAGTTTTAATACTCTCGCCTACAAGTTTTTTCCTTTGTGAAGGTTTCTACATGTGTTCAATTTCCTTGAGTGGTGTGTGATTTTTGTGTTGGAGAGTGACCATTGGGGTCACATGGAGTTAGTTTGCTCATTAGTTTCTGTCAATTTAGTTTTATTGTTCAGTTGTACATTCAATTTCATGTATAAATGAGGTTCAGTTCATCTTTATTTATATATATTGGTCAGTCCATTTCATTCATTTATTGTTTATTTAATATTTATTTGGTGAAATATTTTCCTTATTGTACTCTGATGATGCCTGACACTAGTTTCCAACCCATGGGGATCGAGAACTCCCTTCAGGCCTTGGCACATATCATCTAAGGTTATTGGTTCAGGGTCGACTCGGGTTGGTTCGTGACAATCCTAAATAGGGTTTTCCTGTATTGTTTTATGGAGACACCTTAATTAACCAATTTTGTTTTATCAGAGTCGTGAATAATTGGTTTCATGGGATGAAACATTAATGGATGTGGTTAATTGGGTTCCAATTTTCCAATTTATAAAGTGTATAGGTGCTCTATAAAATGGAAAAGGTAACCCTTGTAGTCAAACCATATCATATTGGTTCATTATATTTTGGAATAAAGTGTAGTAATCTATTTGGAATTAAATATTTTCCAATTGATAAATTAGTAATGGGTATGATACATCATAAATTGGTGAGCAATGAATAATATAATCAATCAAAATCTTATGGGCTTGTTATATTCAAGAAATAAGTGTGATAACCAAATTGTAGTTACACGAATGCCAATTGTAACTTATGAAGGAACATAACTTTAAAATTTGGGAATGGTAATTCATCTAACTAATCAATGGTTTATATCTATGTATAAATGATACAATAAAAATTTGTGTTGAAAATATGTGATTTTAAATAAAGGGGAAATTTTAACAAAAAGTGGTTTTTACCTTTATGTTTTGGGCATGGAAACCCATATAACTAAATTTATAAATACACCACATGAACCAAGTATATCAGTTAGGTCATTTTTCTTATGAGAAAAACCCATTAAGGGTGTGCTAAATCATGAATTGAATAACTGTTATGGGTTAAATTTAAATGGTGTTTCAATTTTAATTTATAGATCATTGACTCAATTAGTTTTGAATGGATTCCCTTATAATTGAGCCTAGTTTAACATAATGGGCCCATCATAAGTTGCCTATACTTTCTTATATTATTAGTACTTAAACCCCCAAGGGGATGCTTATTCAAAATGTATGGTCATTTTAAGGTTTCGTAAGTCCCTTATATGGAGTTACATATAAATATTTGGTATAATTTACTTCACTGGTTCCTTTAACAAATATAAGTATTATTGTGTACATTTGAGAATTATTATTTTGAGGTATCAGTAATTAAAATTCCATCTACAAAATAAATTGTGCTTTCGACTATAGATTAGAAATTGTAATTTTCATTAACCAAGTTAGTTTTGATTGCTATTAAATTATATAAATTGTCAATGGGGAAATTATAAGATAATTTTCATAAATTGATTAGAAATATAATCAAAATAAAGTACTTAATATGATGTTCTTGACAATTAGTACATAGTGTCCCTAATTTATGAACTGTCTACAAATGCTGAAATGAATGAGCGCTATTAAAATGTCTTAATTTTGAATCATTGAGAGGATATTTTAAAAAGGACCCCCATATATGTTTCTGTTTTAATGGTTATCTTGTGGCTTTACTTGAATGGGAACATAAATTTTTTGCATTGAAATTTGATGACTTCTTCCTAGGTCATGTTGGACCTAGATGTTAGGAGGTAAGGCCTAGTGATATTTTCCCTCACGAACTTGTTATAGGGTTGATTGAATGTTTATTTAAAGTCATATAATTGTTTTGATATTGTCTTCAGACCACATATTAGTGACAAATTACTGCTTTTGAATTTCTAATGTGAGGTACTGTTCGGGTGCTGGTTTTCCCATGTTAGGCTTTTCGTATAAAATAACACCCCCTTGGTGATGGGTGGTTTTATGGTATAATAACCTAAAGAGTGTATTAAAATATACAAATACCTTATGAGTGTGAGATCTTGATCTATATTTGATAGATTTGAGACCCTTGTAGTTTGATGAACTATCATTATTTTTATATTCTAAAATCATTAAAAAAGAGTTGTAGGCATGTTAGTGTAATAATATCCCTAAAGTGGGTTGTTCTTATTATGTGAGGAACCTCAGGGAATGGTGGGATTCCTAGAGATCCTTTATTTGACCCATATACTAGTAGGTTAGTAGTGATTCATTGATCTAGAGGAACCCATGAGAGGGGATATCTTGGAGTTATGTTTTCATTAATGGAAATGAGATTTTTTATGATATCTTCATGAAAAATTCAGGGTAAGTGATTGAGTCTTTTTTATATAGACATAATGATACCTATGATTATGAAAATTACTCTATGTTCTTGTTTATTGAAACATGATACGTTTAGTGGAACAGTTCGAGTTCTTAGATCCGTTGACTAGTTTTTGAGCAGTTAACAACTTCCCTTAAAAAAATTCCTTGAGGGGTGTGGTCATTAGATAAATCATGGAAGAAGTGAGATGATTTTTTTTTGAAAATGGATATGTTGAGTGGCACGGTCAGGTTGACCTTGTTAACTAAAAACTCTCACAAGCGTGGGTCATGTTTTGGATTTTGGTGGTATGATATAGTATACCTACTATAAATAAAAAGTTAGTTCATGTCAGTTACATATATTAAATGTTTGAATTTAATTACTATGAATGGAAAGGTGCTAGACAAGGATATATGGTTTCAAAGAATTGAATCATATGGCATGGAATCTTGGATATTTGGGTGAAATTAAAAAAATGTTCTTCATGATGAGGGATAATCTATAATGGGATGGGTGATATGAGAATATTGACACACGAAGGGACCTTGACACATATGGTTGGAAGACATGGTGTCTGGATTATGTATAGTAATATATACCCATGTTTTATGTGGTTTTGGCTCTATGGGAGATATACATTCCTTTAGATAAAATTTAGTTTGATCTTAGTATATACATGACCATGCCACCTTTCTTGACATCACCCTAAGTATGCTGATAGTGCATAATCTATATGTCGATCTACCTATTTGAATAACTTTTATAGTGAATGGAAGGATTGATTTGGAGATACAATCAATGATAGGTTCTATGATAAGTGAAATGGTTCTTATTACACCATTGGTCAATGAAAAGTGGTGACCCTCATCCAGATTCATATTTTTTGTCCCCATGAGAATCTTATCTGGAGGGGAAATGGGAAGTTATTGACATTTTCCATTGAACTCAAGATGATATGTTTTTTATACATGCCTTTTTTATGATTGTAAATGGATGGGTCTTGGGATATGGTTCATATGTATCACTTTTTTCAAAGAGATTGTGATAAGGATTCTTCTAGGGTGGGGAGAAAGACGATGGTTTGCAGTGGTCACCCCTCATGTGATAAGGGTCGTTGAACCTTAAGAGCAGTTGTGAGATGGTTGTTTTGGCACTCATATATGGTTTGATAAGTTTATTTACAGAGGGATGGTTTTATTACTAAATTCATTATATGGGTAAGATTATGGTTTATTGGTGAAATCTAGATGCGGGTGTTAAGCACAGAGTACCTTATGAGGATCCCTAGATGATGGACCAAGATTAGTGTCAAGGTTATTGCAATGGTACGATGAATCTTTTTCTTGGTATATGTTTCAATAAGGTGACATCATCAAAACATAGGTATGAGATTTGGTGAGCATGTTTAGAATGATCTCAGTATAACTTTTTATAAGGTCCTAGAATTGATTCCATTATCATTCCAAGCACAGTAGCCAGAAATTTTCAAAATAGTTGGTAGTATGTGGATCGAATTGAGTTTCCCCAAATAATGGGATGATGTGGGTGATGATTTCACACCTTTTGTTCCATCTAGATGATATGGGTGGAATTTAACAAGTCTTTCAGGGATTTCAAGGAAAATATTAAAGGACCATTTAAAGAATGGTCAATTGGGAAATAAACCATTTTGATCAAATCATGGACTTGGAGTAGAGTTATCATGTGTGAGTAGGTGTTGAGAGTCGATAATCCTACCAAAAAGCATTGTTATGATTCTAGGGACATGTTTTAAATGGATATTCTAATGGCGGGAGTATAGTGACATAGAGTGGGAAATGAGGAATTCTGGAACCTTTGGTGGGGAAATTCCATAGGTAGGTCGACGGAAGGAGACCAAAATTTGACCATGTCTCGAGGATTAGGGTTTATTTATGTTCCTTATTAACGTTTTAATGACATTTTTGAACCAAGGATTTAGTTTTAGTGTCTTAAGTACCACATGTTAAAAGTGATGCCCAGAATAGTGTTGGGTGTTTGGAAATTAAATGAGACCATATAAATAATGATTCATGACCCAGGTTGGTTTGGTTATGATTTAGTTATTCCTAAAGGTTTCTCTAGGACGATAAGTTATAAGTTGAGGAAGTTGTAACGTCTTGATTTTTGAGCCAATTGAAAATACCAAGGAAAATTAAAAATTTTGTTTGGTGGATGTGAGGAATTTTTATCCAAGATTTTAAATGTAAATATGATCATTTGAACACCAATAAGTGTTATTTTAGGGTGGGTTATATGGCCTGAGTGGTGCCTCTATCATTCAAGTAGTTTTTGGGAGTTTTGGGCCCCGAAAAATTAGTTTTGGGAGAAGCAGAAAAGGGTGTACAGTTAACACGTAGTGTGTAATAACTGTGCAACACAATTGTGTGACACAAATGTGTGGCCTATTTGGTATAGGGACATGATTTTTTTAACCATGAGAGGTGACCCATATAATTGTTCAAACCTCTATAATAAATTATATGTGCATCACATAGTTGTAATATAGTTTATCTAACCATGTGCCTAATAATGCGATGGGGTATAAGACATTGACAGTAGAACCACATGGTTTGTGAACAATTTTTCAAACAATGCTCCATACCCTCATGGGTAGTGCGACATAGGGAGTTTCACCACATAGATGGAACATGGTTACCCAACTCATTAGTCAAAATGTGAGTCTCATTAAATAAGAAAAATAGTGATTTCCCCTTCCCTTTAAAGTGTTATTTCCACCAACATCCTCCATAATTCCTCCCATGTGAAACCTCCCTCTACTCAATATCCTTTCTGATAAAAAAGGATAAAATATAATCCCTCAAACGAGCTATTATTCAGGTTTCAAACATTGTGTTAGTACTATAACAATGAGCTCTTGAATCCTCTTTATTCATTTTTCATTCAATCTGACCTTGAAAAATTGTAGATCAATGTGAACTCCTTTTCTCAACTTTTAGGTTGTTGGCCTAATATTTTTATTTATACCATTCTATCTCGATTCAAAGCTCAATATTAGATGAGTGGACCATCATAAGTATGAGTTTGGTAGTATAAATCTTTTCCCTATATATTTGTGTGTATTATTGCTTGTGATGTTTTTCCACACACCGGATTATCCAAACATTTCTTATTTAGTTAATATACCTTAAATTGGATGGTTAAACCATGATTTAAATATTTAATGACACTCATTTTTATGGTTTTAGGTCATCATACTCATCCTAAACCACCGTTTTGGTGGGATTTTTATATTTATCACTTTTTCATGGACTATGGGGTGAGTTGAGATAACCATATATGAATGGGAGCCGAATCTAAATTAAATTAACTATTAATGTCCCTAGATCTCAGCCCTCATAAGTTGATATTTGATACACCTAGAATATTTTTTAGCTATTACATTAATCTTTCATTTTATTTTACAAAATTTATATAATGATTGATATAGCATGTACTTGTAGATTGGTTTGTATAAATTTATCCTATACATCTTTATTCAAATTCTATCTACGCCCCAACAAAACTTATATACATGAAATGGATTTTTTATTGACACTGTTAGTAGTGTACACCTGAGTGTATATAACAACCTGTTTGGGTCACTGTTTGGTACTCGAAAAGACCTCATTTTTTCGGTTTAATGATAATGGATTTTTCATTCATTTTGTTGTCAATCTGGGCTCGAATTGAGTAAGGGAGTAGAAGAATGAGCTATTTATCTTGATTCTATTGGAGATAGTTGTTGATCCATTTATTTATTATTTTCTCTGGTCATTCTAACCCTATGAATTGAATTGTAATTCATCTTCTATGTATATCTTCTATGGTATCATTATCCGATTATACATTGTAGCATGTTCATGCTTGGTGATTTTTATTTATTTATTATTTATTTTCACTTGTTATCATCTCCCAATACTCTTGATTTATTACCATTAATAGTATTTATCACTAATCTAGAGGTTATGGTCACTACCCATCACCTTCAATGCACCCTCAATACTAGTAAAAAACATCTAGTATATAGGGAGGTGTGCTTGAGGGTCATTGGAAAACTTGCTTGTGGAATCATTTCTAAATGGATCTAGGGTGAGGGTGTGATATTACGCAAGAAATTGATTTAATCTTTGATTTTATCAAAATATTGTGATGATTCATTAAAAACCCAATATTCTTTATTTTTCTTCTTCCATTTCATATAATCCATCTTAAGATAACCTTCAAGTTCCACCTTGGGATAAACAACACATTTTTGTAGATTTTATTCCTTAGTTTCATATTTATATTTCTTAACCATCATTATGATATTAGCCTTTGAATCATATTCGAATATAGAATCAACTTATTAATAGAAAATTTGATCATCCTCATCTTCCTAAATAACAAAGATATTCCATTTAAACCTCATTTTAGTTTCATTTCAGGATTTGAAGATTCATATGAGAATAAAATTTCATATCAATTTTTTCATGTAATAAAATTATCTATCTTAATTTTATTACTTCCTTATACATATTTATATTATATGTGAAACAATTACACATAAAAAACAAGAAAATTACTTCATACACTCCAATATTTGTTTACATCGCATGAATTTTCTTATAATTTGTTATATAAATTAATCACTCATATACACTCATACATATATTTTTTAAAGAATATAAATCTTCATTTTTTGTTTAAATAAAATCTATTAGGGTGACTATCACAAAGTTAATTATGGATCGGGAACACCCTTCAGGCCCTAGCACATATCATCTAAGGCGACTAGTTCAGGCTCGACTCGGGTTGGTTCGTGACAATCCTATATAGGGTTTTCCCGTATAGTTTTATGGATACACCTTAATTAACTAACTATGTTATGTTTGAGTCATGAATAATTGGTCATATGGGATGAAACATTAATGGATGTGGTTAAGTGGGTTCCAATTTTCTAATTTATAAAGTGTATAGGTTCACTATAAAATGGAAATGGTAACCCTTGTAGTCATACCATATCATATTGGTTCATTATATTTTGGAATAAAATGTAGTAATCTATTTGGAATTAAATATTTACCAATTGATCAATTAGTAATGGGTATTAAACCTCATAAATAGGTGAGAAATGACCAATATAATCAATCAAAATCTTATGGACTTGTTATATTGAAGAAATAAGTGTGATAACCAAGTTGTAGTTAATGAATTCCAGATGTAACTTATGAAGGAAAGTAACTTTAAAATTTGGGAATGGTAATTCATCTAACTGATCAATTATGTATATCTATGTATAAATGGTGAAATTAAAATTTTTATTGAAAATATGTGATTTTAAATAAAGGGAAAATTTTAACTAATTTTAATTTACCTTTAGGTTCTGGTCCTGGAAACCCATATAAATAAATTTATAAATACACAACATGAACCAAGTATATCAGTTAGGTCATGTTTCTTATGAGAAAAACCATTTAAGGGTGTGTTAAATCATGAATAGAATTACTATTATAGGTTGAATTTAAATGTTGTTTCGATTTTAATTTATAGATCAATGACTCAATTAGTTGTGAATTGATTCCCTTCTAGTTGAACCTATTTTAACTAGATGGGCCCATCATATGTTGCCTATACTTTCTTATATTTTTAGTACTTAAACCTATTGGGGGATGCTTATTCCAAATGGATGGTCATTTTATGGTTTCTTAAGTCTCTTATTTGGAGTTACATATAAAAATTTGGAGGAACTTACATTACTAGTTCCTTTAACAAATATATGTATTGTTATGTACTTTTGAGAATTATTCTTCTGAGGTATCAGTAATTAAAATGCCATCTACAAAATAAATTGTTCTTTCGACTATAGATTGGATGTTGGAATTTTCATTAACCGAGTTAGTTGTGATTACTGTTAAATTATATAAATTGTCAAAGGGTAAATTATAAGAAAATATTCATAAATTGATAAGAAATATAATCAAAATAAAGTACTTAATATGGTGGTCTTGACAATTGGTACATAATGTCCCTAATTTATGAACTGCCTAAAAATGCTGAAACAAATGTGAACTATTAAAATGTCTTAATTTTAAATCTTTGAGAGGCTATTTTAATAAGGAATCCCCATATTGGTTTCTGTTTTAATGGTTACCTTATGGGATTACTTGAATGGAGACATAAATTTTTTTGCATTGAAATTTTATGACTTCTTCCTAGGTCGTGCTGGACCTAGAGTTTAGTCGGTATGGCCTAGTAAGATTTTCAATCATGAAATTTTTACAGGGTCGATGAATTGTTTATTTAAATTGATATCACATTTTTGATATTTTCTTCAGACCATATATTAGTGACAAATTACTGAATTTAAATTTCTAATGTGAGGTATTGTTCGGGTACTGGTTGTCCCGAGTTAGACTTTTAGTATAAAATAACACCCCCATGGTGATGGGTGGTTTTATGGTAGAATAAACTAAAGTGTGTATTAGCATATAAAAATACCCAATGAGTGTTAGATCTTTATCTATATTTGATAGAGTTGTGACCCCTGTAGTTTTATGAACTTTCATAATTTTTATATTCTAAAATCAGAAAAAAAGAGTTGCATCCATTTCAGTCTAATAATATACCTAAAGTGGGTTGTTCTTATTATGTGACGAACCTCAGGGATAGGTGGGATACCTAGAGACCCTTTATTTGACCTAGATACTAGTAGGATAGTAGTGATCCATTGATCTAGGGGAACCCATGAGTGGGGATGTCTCGGAGTTATTTTTTCTTTTTTAGAAATGATATTTTTTATGATATCTTCATGAAAAATTCCAGGTAAGTGATTGCGTCTTTCTATTTAGGCATAGTGATAACTATGATTATGAAAATTACTCTATGTTCGTGTTTATTGAAACTAGATATGTTTGGTGGGACAATTTGATTTCCTAGATCCATTGACTAGAGCTTGAGAAGTTAACAACTTCCCTTCTAAAAAATGCCTTGAGGGTTGTGGTCATTAGATAAATCATGGAAGAAGTGAGATTCTTGTTTTGAAAATGGGTATGTTGAGTGGCACAGTTTGGTTGAACTTGTTAACTAAAAACTCTCACAAGCGTGGGTTATGTTTTGGATTTAGGTGTCCTGAGATAGTATACCTACTATAAATAACAAGTTAGTTCATGTCAGTTACACATATTAAATGTTTTAATTTAACTATAATGAATGGACGAGTGTTAGACAAGGATAAATGGTTTCAATGAGTTTAATCATATAGCATCGAATCTTGGATATTTGGATGAAATTAAAAAAAATTCTTCGGGATGAGGGATAATCTAGAATGGGATGGGTGATATGACAAAATTGTTTCACTAAGGGACCTGGACACATATGGTTGGAAGACATTGTGTCTGGTTTATGTATAGGAATATATATCCATGTTTTATGTGGTTGTGGCTCAGTGGGAGATATACATTCATTTAGATAAAATTTAGTGCGATCTTAGTAGATAGGTGACCATTCCACCTTTCTTGACATCGCCCTAAGTATACTAATAGTGCATCCTCTATATGTCAATCTACCTGTTTAGATAACTATTATAGTGAATGGAAGTATTGATTTGGAGATATAATCAAGGATAGGTTTTATGATATGTGAAATAGTTCGTATAACACCATTGGTCAATGAAAAGTGGTGACCCTCATCCAGATTCAATCTTTGCATCCCCATGAGAATCTTTTCTGGGGAAAAAATGGGAAGTTATTGACATTTTCCGTGGAACTAAAGATTATAAGATTTTTAGACATGCCTTTTATATATTTTTAAATGTATGGGTCTTGGTATATGGTTCATATTTATCACCTTTTCAAATATATTGTGATAAGTATTCTTCAAGGGTGGGGAGAAAGACTCTGATTTGCAGTGGTCACCCCTCATGTGATAAGGGTCATTGAGCCTTAAGACCAGTTGTGAGATGGTAGTTTTGGCACTCATATATGGTGTGATAAGATGATTTACATAGTGATTGTTTCATTACTAAATTCATTGTATGGGTTATATTATGGGTTTGGGTGAAATCTAGCTATGGGTGTTATGCCCAGAATACCTTATGAAAATCCCTGGATGATGGACCAAGATTAGTGTCAAGGATAGTGCATTGGTATAATTAATCTTTCTCTAGGTATATGGTCCAATAAGGTGACATCATCGAAAGTTAGGTATGAGATTTGGTGAGCATGCTTAGAATGATCTCAGTATACCTTTATATAAGGTACATGAATTGATTCTATTATCATGCCATGCATAGTATCCAAAAATCTTCAAAATAGTTAGCAGTATGTGGATTGACTTGAGTTTCCCGAAATAATGGGATGAATTTGGTGATGATTTTACACCTTTCATGCCATCTGGATGATATGGGTGGCGTTAAACAAGTCTTTCAGTGATTTCAAGGAAAATATAAAACAACCATTTAAAGCATGGTCTATTGGGAAATAAACCATTTTGATCAAATCATGGACTTGGAGTAGAGTTATCATGTGTGAGTGGGTGTCGAGAGTTGAGAATCCTACCAAAAAGAATTTTAATGATTCTTGGGACATGTTTTAAATGGATATTCTAATGGTGGGAGTACAGTGACACAGAACGGGAAATGAGGAATTCTAGAACCTTTGGTGGGAAAATTTCATAGTCAGGTCGATGGAAGGAGACAAAAATGTGACCATGTCTTGAGGATTAGGGATCATTTAAGTTCCTTTTTAACATTTTAATGAAATTTTTGAACCTAGGATTGAGTTTTAGTGTCTTAAGTACCACGTGTTAAAAGCAATTTCTAGAATAGTGTTGGGTGTTCAGAAATGAAATGAGACCATTTAAATAATGATTCATGACCCAAGTTGGTTAGGTGATGCTTTTGTTATTACCAAAGGTTTCTCTAGGATGATAAGTTATAAGGTCAGGAAGTTGTAATGTCTTGATTTTTGAGCTAGTTGAAAATACCAAGGGAAATTAAACCTATTATTTGGTGGATGTGCAGAATTTTTATCCAAGATTTTAAATGTAAATATGACCATTTGAACACCAATAAGTGCTATTTTTAGGTGGGTTTTATGGCTTGAGCGGTGTTAATAAAATTAAAATAGTTTTTGGGAGTTTTGGGCCCCGAAAAATTAGTTTTGGGAGAAGCCGACAAGGCCGTACTGTTAACACACAGTGTGTACTGACCGTGCAACAAAACTACGTGACCCAACTATGCGGCCTATTTTGTAGAGGGGCACAATTTTTTTAACCACGAGAGGTGACCCAGATAATCGATCAACCCTCTAAAATAAATTATATTTGTGTCACATTGTTGTAAAATAGTTTATCTAACCATGTGACTAATTATGCGATGGGGAATAACACTTTGACAGTAGATCCACTGGGTTTGTGAACAATTTTTCAAACCATGCTCCTTGCCCTCATGGGTATTTCCACATAGGGAGTGTCACCACATTGATGGAACATGGTTTCCTAACCCGTTAGGTCAAACAGTGTGTCTCATTAAAAATGAAAAATAGCGATTTCTCCTTCCTTCTAATGAGTTATTTCCACCTATTTCCTCCCTAATTCCTCCCATGTGAAACCTCCCTCTACTCAAGATCCTTTTTGCTAGCAAAGGGTTAAAGATAATCCCTCAAACAAGATGTGATTCAAGTTCTAAACATTGTGTTAGTACTATAACAGTAAGCTCTTTAATCCTCTTTCTTCGTTTTTCATTCATTCTGACCTTGAAAAATTGTAAATCCATGTGAACTCCTTTTCTAGACTTTTAGGTTATTGGTATAATATTTTTATTTATACCATTCTATCAAGATTCAAAGATGAATTTTAGATGAGTGGACCATTATAAGTATGAGGTTGGTAGTATAAATATATTCACTCAATGTTTGTGTGTTTTATAGCTTGTGATGTTGTGCCACACACTGGACTATCCAAACATTGCTTATTTAGTTAATATACATTAAATTGGAAGGTAAAATTATGATTTAAATTTTTAATTACACTCATTTTTATGGTTTTAGGTCATCATACTCATCCCAAACCACTGTTTTGGTGGGATTTTGATATTTATCATTTTTTCATGAACCCTGGGGTGAGTTGAGATCACCATATATAAATATGATCTGAATCTAAATTAAATGAACTATTAATTTCCCTAGATCACAACCCTCGTAACTTTGATATTTGATACACCTGGAATATTTTTTATCCTGTAATTTACTCTTTCATGTTATTTTCATTTATTTATAAAATGATTGATATAACACTTACTTGTAGATTGATTTGTAGAAATTTATCCTATATAGCCTTATTCTTATTCTATCTATGCACCAACACAACTTATATGCTTGAAATGGATTTTTTATTGACACTATTAGTAGTGGAAACGTGATTATATATAACAACCTATTTGGGTCGTTGATTGGTACATGAAAAAGACCTCATTTTTTTAGTTTAAGGATCTTGGATTTCACATTCATGTAGTTATCATTCTAGGCTCAAATAGAGTAAGGGTGTAGAAGTATTTTCTATTTCTCTTGATTTTATTAGAGATAGTTGTTGATCCATTTATTTATTATTCTCTCTGGTGATTCTAACCCTGTGAATTTAATTTTAAGTCATCTTCTATATGTATCTTCTATAGTATTTTTATCTAATTATACATTGTAGCATGTTCAAGATTGATGATTTTTATTCATTGATTATTTATTTTCACTTGTTATCATCTCCCAATACTCTTGATTTATTATATTTAATAGTATTTATCGCTGATCCAGAGGGTATGGTCTCACTACATCTCCTTCAATGCACCCTCAATACTACTAAGAAACATCTAGTAAATAGGGTGGTGTGCATGAGGCTCATTAGAAAACTATCTTGTGGAATCATTTCTAAATGGATCCAGGGTGAGGATGTGATATTACGCATGAAATTTATTTTATCTTTGATTTGTTCAACATATTGTGATGATTCATTAAAAAACCCAATATTATTTATTTTTCTTCTTCCATTTCATATAATCCTTCTTAAGAAAACCTTCAAGTTCCACCTTGAGAAAAACAACACCTTTTTGTAGATTTTTTCCTTTGTTTCATATTTATCTTTCTGAACCATCATTATCATATTAAACTTTGAATGAAATTCGAATTTAGAATCAACTTCTTAATAGAAAACTGGGTCATCTTTATCTTCCTAAATAACAAAGATATTACATTGAAACCTTTTTCCAGTTTCATTTCAGGATTTTATGATTCATCTAAGAATAAAATTTCATTTCAATTTTTCTATGTAATAAAATTCTCTATATTAATTTTATTATCTCATTATACATATTTATATAATATGTGAAACTTTTAAACATAAAAAACAATACAATGACTTCATACACTCAAATATTCATTAACATCGCTTGAATTTTTTCATAACTGATTATATAAATTCATCACTCACATCCAGTCATCCATCTATTTTTTAAAGAATATAAATCTTCATTTTGTGTTTAAATAAAATATATTAGGGAGAATGACATGAAGTTACTTCGGGATTCACGCACATATGGAGACCTTATCTATTTTCTTAAATTATTAATCAATGTTTTTACTGGGATGCATGTTCAAGTCATTACTCTTACCCAGAAACACTTAAATTTCACTTATCTTACATTATTGTATCCTATATAGATATTAGACAACCTATCCTATATTTCCTTCATGGTTTTGAAAATCAATGATTTAATGTAAATATGATTTAAAAATTTTCAAATAGGTAATTTTTTCCTTTTAATCAACATTAAAAATCATAATGTCTTTCTTAGTGAAGTAAAAATTTATTGGATCACTAATTGTATCCCATGTATAGAAACTGAGAACACAACATTATTGAGAGACCATAAATGTGTTCTCAATTTCTGATTACAAATCATCAATTGAATCTATCATACTATTTAACCCCATTCACATTAACAATGTTCTCCATGTAAATAATATTCCACAAAAAGATTCACTATAATCTAATGGATCTAAAAACCCTTATTGGAATAAATAATTCTATACACACACTAACATGGGAAGTGGGTGAATTGGGGTATGATATTTTCCATTCTATAATCAAATTAATATGGTTCATTCATTAGAAAGAATCATATTAACCAATCATAATTAATTACACATCACTATATTCCAAAATGGAAAGTAAATGCATCGAAAAAAATATTTTTACATGGTTCAATATAAATGGATATATACAAGGTGAATACAACAATGGGAATTTGATTTATAAAATGAATCATAAATCTTTATTGTCATTACATGTGTTTATGAAATGCGGACCACCAAAACAAATGTCACTCCCATAACTTATTTCTCTCCAATCTAATTCACGTTAAGGTATATGAAAAACATCAAAAAAAAATGGCTACTCATAATAAGTATGTTATTCGAGGCTAACACGAGCATAAAAATTAATTTTTTAATAAAACTCTTATTGTAGTATAGTGGCAGGAAAAATTTGTCTCTGATGTGGCTTTATACGATTACTCACTACTCTATTCATTAATTTGACTTGTTTTTATACTTTTGATATATTCTAAGAAAGGGAAGTGGGGGTGTTATTTTTTGTGTAAAATATATGTAAATAAAATATAATTAAGGAAGACACAAGTGTTAGTGGTAAATTTCATGATTCCAGGGTTAGATTCTCAACCTATTTCATTATCCATTATATTTTGTGACATCAATTCGATTACTCACCTATAATAATAAGTGCATAAGAATACCCTATATTGACTATGAAACTTATCATGCCTATGTAGTTTTGTTAGCACACCAAATATCATCACCCATATTATTAAATAATGTATAATACACCTTAATCAATTATGTGACACCATCCCAGACCCAAATTACTGATATATCATTTTAACCCTGAAAAAACCCAAGTCTATCATACAATGGATGGGTGAGAATAATTGAGGGAATGAAGGTCTGGTATGGAATAAATTTTTGATAAAAATATTCAAGGGAAATGTATAAAATCACAATACCTACATATGAATCACCATAACCATAAATAATATAGAATAAAATCATTGTGAAATGAATGGAGTATTTGAAGAACACCATTAAATCATCCCATGGGACAAACCTTGTGCTATCTAATCACTATCATGATTAGTTTATAGGAATGATTAATGAATAAGGAACAAATATATAACTATAAAGGATGGACTAAAATATAAATGATCTTCTATAGGTAAAAAAACTACTGACTTTCATTTTCATAAATTAAATTATGAGAGGAAATAAAAATTATGAATCATATGCTACTGGTGAAGCATGCATGAAGGATAACTAGGGGAAAGGATAACTGAATTTGGGAAACCAAGACATAGGGAATATTCAAATAATTTTTATTGAAATTTATATCTATCTTCAATAATTCTCTTTATAATGAATAACTTCAAGGTGATGGATGCTGGTTGTGATTATTCCACATTTAAGGCTTCTTGGAAATTCCCTATTTGTTTCTTTCTCTAAAAAATAAACATTATTTATATTTTAATAGATGAGTGCCTCATGAAATTTCCAATGGGTATCTACCAAATTTTTTCATTGACATAAAATAAAAAAGATTCTACTATTATAAAATTAACACATATGAACACATAAAGCATAAGATTATCGATAGATAAGGTTATTATAGCATGTTGACTGGATGAGACAAGTGCCAGGGATTATATTATATGAAAAAATATCCTTACTCGCATAATAAGGATAGATCATGTGTAAAATGGAAGCTCTATCATCTCAATAATTATTTGATGGCTTGATGAATATTGTGCTAGAGTCTAAGGTATCATCAATGAATAGTTAGATTCTATGTTTCACCGAGATACTACTTTGAGTTTACTTCAAATGTTGTTTTTAATCTGGGTATTCCATTGGGGATAATGGATGATTCATTATAGAGAGGGTCAACCATTGGAGGGATTTTGGAATAAGTGTTTGAGGATGATGCTATATTAGCTAGATCTGGATCACGTCAATTATATAGAGACCATAATTCATAGATTATTGAAGCGACTTATCCTTGTAATTTACTCATACATAATTTCTTTTTAAAAAATGTTACTCATGTACATATGGAATTTATTCTTACAAAACACATGTTATTGTTTCTTATTATTATGATGATTCTTCTGATCTCAAGTCACTCTCACTTAGCCAGGCCAAATACCATTTTACTCTTATTCATATATGTTTTAAATATCTCCTGATTCACCAATTCAAATAATAATAACACAATTTAATGTATATTTCCATATTAATTTACATGTATAAAAATATTTTTATCATTAAAATTCAAAAATTATGTTATGTTAATATTAAGAACACTTATTTATTTAGAAATCTAGATCACTATTATAATCAATATTCTTATTTTTTTTATTTTAAAAATACTAACATAATTATAATATGTATAAAAAATATGGATTAATCACTCCCTGTAAATAAATTATTCCTTTTCTCTATAGAATGTCTCTATAAAATTTTATTCACCCATAGGCCACATATTTCTTTTTTAAAACACTATTCAACGAATTTTAATTATTATGGATTGATATGCATCTGAATTTTAAAATTAAATCACCTTTTTAATTCCATCATATTAAAGCTTCTTATCTTAAATATATTTTCAGAAAAATTGATTATTTTTTTTCAATTAGAATATGTAAATTAATTTTTCTCTTATTTATTGAAGTTTAGTATTCACCACACCATTCATCTCTCCCAAAAACCTAGAACTTTTTAAAAAATTTAGTTAATCTAGTTACGATCATAACACTTATTAAGGGAGTTGGGATAGTCCAAAACAAAATCATTTTATATAGTAGGTACTCCAGGTTTTTTTATATTTAATCAATGTAGGTAGGATTTGGAGAGCATTATCTTGAATTTATATAATTACTAATTATGAATTTTGGGTTTTCACACACACACACATTTACACACTCTGATTTTAGAAATATTAAGAGAATTTAGTTTGCTTCATAACATTTATATTTCAAATGGAATTATGAAATTGGTTTTTTAATTAGGAATACTTGACTTTGATCTTTTTATTAGAAAGTGATTCACACAATCTCAAGATCCTTAATCAAATTTATTCTTGTTATGTTTCAGTCCTATTTAAATTATTTTTCAAATAAAATTTATAATCTAATTTTCAAATGAGGAATTACTCATTTCTTAAAATAAATCATGTTTAAAAAATAAATATATAGCTAGATATATTCAAGTGGTAGATATAAATTAAAATTAATTTTTTAAATAAATACAAATAAATAATAAAAATACACACAAAATATAATTTTTTTAAAAATACCCATTCCTGAATTTTACTTCTTAATTTAATGCACAATAACTTATATGATACGTAATGAGACACAAGTGTGATGGAGATATAAAAAATATTATTTACTTGGTTAGAATTATTTATGATCATATGTGATCCATTTTTTAACAAATTAAACAAATCAAAAGAAAAAAATTGATGATTTATTCAAAGAAAAATAAAATCAAAATGAGGGGTAGAAAATAGTCTTGGGTCACAACAAAGTTTATAATTTTTTTTATAGCTAACATAGAGTAGTTTTATTATTGAAACCCAATATGAATGTGTATGGTTTTTAGTTAATGAAAAAACAAATATTTTATTTTTCCTAGATTTATTTAGTAGACATAGAGAGTAGAGTCCCCAAAAGAAAAAAAAATATGATCCCCATGAATGTGATAAAGAAAGCCTGATGTGGGGAATGGAATAATAGAAAGCAGTGATCCCTATTTTCCCCAAAGTTTACCCCTTAAATTGATATGTATATGGATGTTTTGGAGGTATCCTGGTTCACGCCCAAATTTACCCAAGAGAAGAAGGGTAGAACGGTCCTTGTAGTGTAGCTTGGGTTGTCGATTCCACAGAGACCTAAGAAGATACCTAAGATACACAACCTAAGGGATGGATTTTTTGCTATGAAGTGGCCATCTTTGGGTTTATTTTAGATGGGTTTAAGTGAACTCTAAGATACTTAAGTGAATTCAAATTAAAAGAATGAGTTGATCCTAGGTTATCACTCGGGGTGGATTGGACGTATTTTCTTTTTAATGATTTCAATTTCTTAAATTTGAGATGGGTTCATTTAAGGAGATAAAACAACATCATCACTTACTGGTTTAATTCCTACACCCTCTAATACTAATCACCTATACACTTTAAGGATCAAAGTTTTGATCACTTCAAGGTAAAGGATCGTATTAGTACTTGAAGTGTGTGGCCTTAAATTCAACAAGGACGATGGAGTTTAAAAATCATCAAATAAAAATCCCAATTAAAGAAGTGATTATACATTAATTAGGTGATAAATAACATCCAATCCAGCCCCTTGCTACTCCCTTGGATCAACCCATAAGTGAGTTAGCCCTCCATTGATCCCATGGTTTCAATGGAAGCGGAAAGTAGACTCATGAAGGAGGAAATGGAGAAGTAAAGAAAACAACAAAAACAAAATGATCACTCCACCGTTGTGTGAATAATTTCACAAGGGTTGGTGTGAATAAATTCACACCTTGATCCAACGGTATCAAAGTGATATTAAGAAAAAACAATAAGAGTAGAAGAAGAACTTTTATAAAGAAACTAAGTGAATTGAACAACTTACATGTGAAAGACAAAATTGAGGCAACAAAAATGCAGCATAACATTACAATTAAACAAAGCATCCAAGATCCTCAACTCCTTCACCAAAACTGCCTTAAATAGGCATTTTTGGAGCCTTGGGTCGAACCAACAACAGTACAAAGCATCTTAATTAATTTTTCTAGGCTATAGGTGGTGGAAAGCTTGTGGAATTTGGACTTTTCCACGTTTGACCCGAGGTGGCAGCCAGCTTTACTTCACCGAACAGACGCGTCTCGAAGACCTTCTAGACGGCCCAATCAGGGTGGGCCATAGAGGAAGCAAATGGATCTCCGGATGTCTTCTAACCGCCTGCAAAATTTGGGCCCATTTGAAGTTGTGGAGTCCGAGATATGATCAAAGTAGTGGACTATTTTTCTGGGCCGCAGAATCTGGCCCAGAATTTTATCTCTAACTTGGGCCGACTAAATGACCAACATGGAGGCCGAATTAGAATTAACTCCTGAAGAGTTATTTGTTCCTATACATGTCTTCCATAATCCCATGAAATTTGGGATTAAGTGGGCCTGTATGTTGGTCCCCAAAGTCTCATCAGTGGGCTGGTGTCCAATCTGCCTTCTCCAGATTTGCTTCCTTTCATTGCCAAATATCTCCATCATCCTCCATAAATTCTCCACTGATCCCTGAATCAAACATGTTCATATTTAAGTTTATATCAATTTAAAAAAATATCAAATTAAAATATGTAAAATTAAATTCATTAAAATCAGATCAATCATTGGGTACTTTAAATGATGTTAAAAAATGTACCACATAATAGTGCATTTTAAGAAGGTATTACAAACATAATGTGAAATGATGTTCAAAGTGTAAAATGCACTAAAATGGTGTTTATGAATAACAAATAACATGAAAATTATGTATAGTAACAATGAATATTAGCCTCATTTAGTGGATAATCATATCCACAATACCAATTTCTCATTTGGGTCTTATTATTCTTGTTTCACCACCTCCATGGTTGTCTCCTCCATAAATTTCACCACTATATTCTTATGGCATCCCATATCATTAATATATATTAATTCATGATTTAATACTTAAATATTCTCACAATAAATAATATAATATTGTGAGTCCTAGTTTCTTTGAGATATTAGGTAAATATGATAACAAATTGAGTGGTGGTTATAACAAAATTATTTAAAAACTCTCAAACATGCTGGTATAATTCCATTACTCTTCTAAAACTGCGTCAGATAACCTATGAATGCACATAAGAAAGTGTTGAGCTATAAAACCCAGTAAGGTAATAATAAAATAATAATAATATGAAAGAAATAAATATGATTCAAGTGGAATATCAAGGTGAAAAAAGGGGTAGATAATCATAAAAATTACCATTGAATCTTGATATAAGATGATAACAACAAGGAATCATTGGAATGTGGAAAAAATATAAAACATGACATCACAAACATATGTCAAGGTTAATCATTTAGAAATATTAACAAGTTTGAAAAATATTACATTATATTCACCATACATGGTATCTCATGAGTTTAAAATATTTCCCAATTCATTGGTTGATTATATAATTCTGATACCACAAAAACCATTTATATCATGTATATGTATTTGAGTGCCACAGAGATCATACAAGATAAGAACATTATTCATCAATTTAATTACATGATTAATTAATGTGGGAAAATACATTTACGTACCCAAAAAATAAATTATAGGTACATCTATATGAATACTCTTCAGTGGAAATGGGTATGGGTATTCATTATGTAATTTTTTGGAATGGAAAACTGGATGATAACTTTGGTAGCATAACATGTGTACATAATTATTCAAGGTAGGTTATAATAAGAGTGAAAGGAGGAATAAAATTACATGGAAATCATAAGGAAAATAAATTTATTCGTAAAAAAATTACAACATGAAAAATTGGAAATCAAAAGGGAATAACTCCAAAAATGTTCTTGATTAAAGAAGAGGGGGAGTGGATCCCTTACCTTGAGAAGGAGCATTTAAAATATTTAGAGTAGATTACCATGATAATGGGAACACTTTTAGTGGTATTTAAATAGGTACATAGAGATAAAATCCATAATATATTGGTTTTTTGGGAATATGGGTTAGAGGATGGGTAAGTAATTATAGAAAAGAGGGGGAATTATTTATTAGTTTCTAAACATTGGTTTCAAATGCTATATGATAACGTAATAAAAACACACAAAATTTACCATGACTGTTTCCAATGATTTCATAAAAAATGGAACTATTTTTCAATATTTTATAAGTACAAGAACCAAAAATGTTAAAATAATAATTGGTAGTGTGTAAGTGAGTCATGTTAATAAATAATTGATTTTAAAAATCTAAAATATAATATAGGATTTTTAAGATCCATTATCTGTTTATAAAATTACAAAAACAACATCAAAAAACAAATAAATTTAAAGGGTAAATCTATATTTGGTTGTATATTTATCTTATGGATTTATTGTATTATTTTTGGGTTATTTTGACGTAAAAAAACAAGTTGTATCCTTAAATTGTATTTAATTTTTACCCAAAAATTTGACCATCATAGAAAAATGTGAAAAAATTACCATCAGATAATTTTGATGTGATGATTTCAAAAATAATATTTATCTTTTCATAGAAATTCTCTAGATATTATAATTTTTAATTATAAACTATAATAATCATTTATAGTAAAATATTAATTTTTATGAAAATAATAGTTTTTTAACCCTTATAAATGTTATATATGACATAAAAAAATTGTATTATCATTTTCATATAAATATTCTAAAATAATATTATTATATGTAAATAAAATTTAATTCAAAATTATTTATTTTATCAAAAAGGTTGTTTCAAATAAAATTGTATATTTTACAAATATACAATTTTGGTTTCATTGTATTAAAATATAATTTTCATCAATTATATAAAATTTAAATAATTATAAGTGATTTTTATTTTAATAAAAAGTTAAAATATAAAAATTCATAAAAATAGTATTGTGATACATAACCCCTTGTTACACTTGTTCATTCCCTATTTGTATATTGTGTGGTGGTGGGGTTTTCTTTTGGTGGTTTGACGAACTGGGTTTTGGCCATGTTCTTGATAATATTGAATTTTTCCAATAAATGGTTTACATTGTGGTTTAGTTACAATATTTAATCTTGTGACTAGTCAAGTATAAATCTAAATGATTCCATATCCATTGAAATCCCTAATAAATGGGCTTTATAGGCAATGATCCTATTAGTTGAGGACATCACTCCTTCCATATATGAAAATTATACTTTTTGATTATCCTTTATATATATACTAATATTATTTTTCCCTATACAACAATTTTTTTAACAATGGTTAAAATTCTAAAACTTATTTTTGATTATCCATAACTCCGATGTGGTCAATGACCTCAGAGGCGATGATGTACCTTGGGCCATACTTTCCCTTCATCCAAAGACCCATGAATTTCTTCCATGGTGATATATAAAGGAACACCTTATCTCCGACCACAAAATATATGACTCGTTGATTATTTTATTCATATATTTATTATGAAAATTTCATGGATTTCATATGATGCTGAATTATTTGAACCTTCTATGAAATCTCTTAGATTGGATCAGGTCCCATAATCTTCCACTCATTGTCTCCATCTAGGAACGTCAGAGTCTAACACCTATTCATTTAAAGATCCCTATAGGGTTACATTTGAATTATATAATTAATTTTTTTTGTTATATAATAATTTTACTAGGGTAAGGTGTCTATCCCAACATCCTTGGAAATTAGTTGAACATGATCTTATCATATCCTATAGAGATTTAATGTTTCACTGAAACTGAATATCAATTTGAGGGTGATAAAAATCACTACAACAATGATATGTATATTACACTTACTGAAGGATTAATTAGATCCTCAAGGTATACCTATGATCTATATTAGTAATAATTGAGAGTGGTAATCCATATTGACTTAACACTTCCCTTATGTATATCTTAGTGAGCTTTTTAAATTAAAAGTCCTCATTGATATCAATTAAATGCACTGATTTCATAATGTGATTGATTACCACTCAGATTTCATTATTTCCTATTGATTCCATGGGTAACCCTATTTTGAATTCCATGGTTATGTTTTCAATTTTACATACTGGTATAAGAAATTGTTACATCGTACCATTAGACTTATTTCATCAATCCTTGACTTTCTATCATACCTACCATTAATATACATATTTTATAATCTCCCTCTACATGTTATCCAAATAGGTGTTTTACATTAAGTATCTATACCTCTATTTTATTCCTGGTTAAATAGAGAGAGTTGATATATTCACATCATAAATAATTTCCATCAGTTCTAGTTTTTATGAGACATATATCTAGATTCCAAAATTTATAACTCCATAGTTAGAAAATATGAACTCGAGAATATTCACTACCTTTTTCTATAAATCCTCATTTTCTTTTTGTTCCCCCATGATCCTCTGATGAATGTATGGTTTAGATTTTATTTGAGAATGATAAGATAAATATCATTTTATTATTATAATATCCTTCTTTGTTGGTCAAAAAAGATTGGATCCCTTTCAATCCTCATCAATGATATGGTTGAAATGTTTTTTATAATCAATCATTCACCACTTTGTTAGCCTTATCATGAAGGTAATGGATTAAATAATCATAATCTATCATCAAATATTACCATATTCATTTGAACATATTGATTTCCTTTTTTATGAATTTATATTAGAGGATTTTATTATTCATATTTATGTCAAAATTCTCCCTATTGAGATATTGTTGTGAAATACTCAACATGAAGATTACTGCGGAAAATTATTGATCAAGTGATAGTAAGTTCTACTTATGGATGTTTAACTGGTGGGAGGTATATACTATCAATTTTTAATTTTTCATGATTACAAAATCCAATACCTTTTTGGATGCATTGTTTTGGATAAAAAATCCTTCCCAATGGTTAGTAATGTGAGCATAGGTTTAGTGATTGGCCTCTTCTATAACTTTTTTAAATCACTCTATTAATTACTTTTTCAATACAAAAATCACTTCCTTTCATGTTATCATGGTTAGTGGGAATGATTATTGTGATAAGTTTCTCAAAAATTAATGATAATACCCAAAACAATATAAGGTAATTACATATCATCATCACAGATATTGGTTAGGGTCATCCTTGAATTGGATATATTATTAAAGTATCTGATGATATCACTTTATGAGTGATATAATTCCCCATGAATTTTACTAACTCTATCAAAAAACATGCATTTATTGTAACTCATAGACAATGTTCCCTTTTTCATGATATTCAATACATCATTTAAATTCGTTTCATATCCCTCCTTGATTTTGGAATTGAAATAAATATCATCTATAAAGTGCCATATAAATTTGTCAAGGAAATCCTTGTAGACACTATTCAATAATTCTATGATGAGTTTTGGATAATTAGTGATACCAAATGACATCACTATGAACTCATATTTACCGTACCATATTATAAAAGAACTCTTGGAAATATTATACTTGTTTCCCTTTACATGATAATATCTTCATCTATGATACACCTTAGAGCAGTACTAGGATCTATGTAGCTGATCCAATAATCCATCAGTATATGGAAGATATTACATGGCCTTTATAATGATATTGTTAAGATCACGATAATAAATTTATAGGTACATTGACCCTTACTTTTTCTTGATATAGAGGATGAGAAAACCCGATGGTAAATCACTTGGTCATATAAACCCTTTTTGTAGATTCATTAATAGTTACTTATTCTACTCTATATGTTCAAAATTGGACCTTTTAGATGGTGTCATATATATTGGAACAACTCTGAGAATAAAATCATCCTCATGACTTAGATAAATATTTGAAAATTCTTTGGGAAAAAATAATCATACCCCATAACAATGTTCATATAATCAATGTTGATATTTTCCTTAGTATTTATCATTTTATCATGATATTATTTCTCACATGGAAATAATATCCATGATTTTGATGATGATGCCCAAGGAAATTAATTTTCCTCCTTTCACTTGTATATAATTAGAGGTAAATTTTCTATAATGAGGGTGATTTAATTCTCTTGGAAATTTATGTTTTCCCTATAAAAAGGAAATCCAAACCATAACTTGAGTTTCATCAAATTTAACTAAAGTTTGTATCACAAGGATTGATGGGAAGTTTGTCATAAAAAAATTAACTTGGGAGAAAATATACACATAAAATGTAATAATTTCCCCATTTTCCATTTCACTAATAATCCCAAATCCTTGTTTTGAGGGGGGGATATATTAATAGATCTACTGATCTTTAAATATTTGGAAGAATTCATAGAACCATGGATTATAATAATTACTTTAACTATTTTATTCTAATTTTTATCATTTACTTCATCCAAAATAGACTTGGGGGGTGAGAAATTTAAAACGAATATACACAGAAAAGGGAAACCATAATAATTTAAGGGATAAATCATAAGTAACTTATATTCCCTAACATATTAATTTTTAGGCTTAAATTTATGTTACTCATGGTATATTTTCAAACACAAAATATTAAGGGAATATTTGTTATCATCATAATAGTTCATAAAGTTCTTTGTGAATTTTCCATAGAATATCCTCAGGAAGTGTAAATACAAGTATAAAACAAGGTGACTTTTTCTTTCATTAAAATATAATCGATTCGAACACTGATGTACCCTTTTGGAAATTTTTACCCCTATGTAGAACTTTTCTAGAGACATATCCACTTATAGTATCTGGAAATGTGTTTTTTTGTTTAGAAAGAACTTACTCTATGATGTTCAATATTTTATAGATGTGTTACTATGATTATGATTTTTCTTATTCTTTAACTAATATTTTCCAATCCTTATCCATAAAAATAACTAAACATTCTTTTGAAATCAACTATGAAAACCCATATTGTTAGTACACTATAATTTATGATTTATTACATAATTATTCTCATAATATGACCCAAGAAGATTTTAAGGCCTTATATCATTCATGAATTAGGTATATAAAACAATAACATGAAACAAGGACACCAAAATATTATTTAAAAACTCTAATTCATGACCTTATAATTCCATTTCTCTTTTTAAACTACCCAATATAACCTGGGGACTTAAATAAGAGTGTGGTGAGATATAAATCCTATTAAGGGGATAATCAAATCCAAAAATGTTGAAATCAACACATTTTAGTCAAGGAGAATATCCTAGTGACATAAAGTGGTGAGAATCATAAACATGAACTTCAAAGCATGATATAAGAGGATACATCTAGGAAATATAGAAATGTCACAAAAATATAAAATATGAAACCATAAACATATGGGAGGAAAAGTAAGAGATAATAACGTAGTGTACTTAGGATGATCTCTCTTGAACCATATGCGATCTCTCATGAGATCAAAATATTACCCAATTAATTATAGGGATATATAATTATAGTTCCATCCATCACTTTTATATCATATACATGCATTTTTTGTAACAAAGATCATACAACATAAGAAAGTTATTAATCACATTTAATCCCAGGATTAAGGAATGTGGCATATATACATGGAATTCCCCTTTCAATAATGGATAGGTACATCTAGTTCAATAATCTTGAGTGGAAGGGGGTATTGACCACGAAAATGTCTAGAATGTAAAATCATATGATTGTTTCAGCCACCTAATGGGTGTACATAATGATTCAGGGAAGGGTTTAATGAGAGTTAATAGTGGTATAAAATTACTTTTACATGATAAGGACAACAAAGGGATGTGTGAAAACATAGTAAAAAATGGAAAATGGAAATGAAAATCCATCATTCAAATAAATTACTTGAATAAAGAGTTGGTGGAGAGGATCCCTTTTCATGTGAGGTCATTTCTGAAAGCAATGTTGAGATTATTAATATATTGGGGAACACTTGGGAGGGATTTAGAGATGGAGAGGGAGAGGGAGAGTAATTATCAATGAGTTATTATTGAACAGAGGTGTTAGTATGGGTGGTTATGTCACGACCTGACCCTACCCGGGCTCGAGCCGCAACTACCCCAAGCCCGCCTCCATAGGCCAGGGGCTGGAGACCAGCGCGGAAGGCACAACAACTCGGGGAGGCCTTTTCCTAAGTACCTGTACTCACACACACAACACACTCAATGCAAAGTGCAGAGTAAAAGGAAAGACAAGTAAAGAAAAAGGGAAACTACTATGTAAATACCAGAAATGTGCATCGACCTCTAAAGAGTACAAGGTACAAGCTGAAAAAGAAAAGGGAAAAAACATGCGCCCAACCAAAATGTGCCACAACCCGACAATAGGTAAACGAAAAGAAACAGTTGACGAGTCTCCCACCTAGAACCCGGCCATGACCACCGCACACGGTCCAAGCTCCCAAGCTCCTACGCTCCACTAAAGTCACGCTCCACCTGTCCGTTGTCTGCAAGGGAACACCAAGTGCGGGCGAAGCCCAAGAAAGGGTGAGTATAAAATTACTCAGTAGGATACCCCTAAGGCTCGAGGGAGAAACAAAGGAGGTACCGAAGGGTGAGCAGTAGGGCAAACAGAAAAAGTAGAGGAGTACAACTAAAAGGGCAGTAAGAGTAACCGCTCAACCCAAAAAGATAAAGGTAGAAGACTCATCCAGGCACAAGGAGCTGGAAACGGTGAGAATATGAACTTCCCATCGAGTCTTCACTACCTATAGTAGGAGAGTAGACTCTTCCAGACACGAGAAGCTAGACACGGAAAGCACGTGGCATACCCCGTGCGTCTTCGCCTCCCCTGGAAGGAGAGTAACCAAACCCAAGAAGTGGGTACTAGAACATGGTATATACAAATCCATATTCTCTATCAAGAAGCCCAAACAACATCATAAGGGGATCTACGTCCCGTAGCTCAACCCAAGAAAATGAGTCGCCTACAGTCCCAAAAGTAACACCATCGATGCCCAGCATCCCGCACGTCTTCCCCAAACCGCAAGCCAAGGGGCTCAATCACCGCACCTTGACACTATCCGGTTTGGGCGTCACTGACTCACCCGCACATTTTTAGATCTCATCACAAGAACGCATCTCGGTGGGGAAAGTTCCCCTCGTAATTGAGAGTTCTGGGGGAATGTCAAACCACAACTTGTCACTTCCCCGCAATCGAGAGATCTCATCATAGTCAAATCCGTTCCATCACCGACCCGTACAACCAAGGGTCCTGCTCCGGTAATCATGGAGGAAAGACACACGGTAGCCTAGAAGAAAGGACTGAGCCTGGAATGCCAACAAGTGTCCCACTATCCAGCCCTGCTGGAGGGTAATTCATAATATAATATCGGGTGACCCACTACTCAGACCTGCTGAAGGGTAAACCAGAATAAGATACTAGGTGACCCACTACCTAGCCCTGATGGTGGGTAAACCATAATACATCATCCGACGACCCACTGCCCAGCCCTGCTAGAGGGTAAACCATAATACATCATCTGGAGACCCACTGCCTAGCCCCGCTAGAGGGTAGACCTTAATACATCATCAGGTGACCCACTGCCCAGTCTCTACTGGAGGGTAGACCTAGAATAAGTTGACAGGCGACCCACTGCCCAGCCTTGCTGGAGGGTAGACCTGGAACTAGACGACGGGTGACCCACTGCCCAACCCTACTGGAGGGTAGACCCTAATAGGTCGTTGGGTGACCCACTTCCCAGTCTCTTCTGGAGGGTAGACCCTAAGTGCGTCGGGTGACCCACTGCCCAGTCTCTGCTGGAGGGTAGACCCTAAGAGCTTCGGGTGACCCACTGCCTAGTCTCTGCTGGAGGGTAGACCCTAACAGCATCGGGTGACCCACTGCCCAGTCTCAACTGTAGGGTAAACCCTAGAAGTCAGCGAGAAACCCACTGCCCAGCCCCGCTGGAGGGTAAAACTCAGAACTGCTCTGGCCATATCAACTTGAGGGTACACCACTGGACAACCGAACATGTAGTGGGTATCGTGCAACCACCAAACTCTAGAAAAAACTCACCCAAAAGAGGTTCAACATCTGTTCCATCACGGGGTGCCACTAGCACCGCTACTGGCTGATCCATCAAGAACGAAACCAGGGGGAGACCACTCAACCCTTCCGGTCAAACAAACGATCACAGAGGGACCCTCTACGTCACGAGAGGTTAAAGTACGCAAATTAGAACACAACACACACATGGGGCCCACACGATGTGTGGCCGAAATTCAACCCCAACCAAGCACACGAAAATCTCAGGTACAAACCACACGTACCTCCAAATTCTCTCATATACTCCCAGAGTATACCACGTCTCCAGCCCAAGGGCTATCGTGCACATGGAACACTAACGTCAATACGAAGGGCGTATACGTAACTTTTCCAACCTGCCACCTCATCGGCTGGGGCACAAACATCCACATCACTTCAATTATTTATATCACTCACACGAGAGTGCACACGACCACTCGCCAAAGGTCCGCTACAAACATGGTAGAAGGACCACCACCGGGGTACCTTCACATTTCCACATTTAATAAGATCGTGTATAAGGATCCGCACAAACAAACGGATCACACCGTTGTAATCCTCGCGGAAAAACACGTGAGATCGACTACTTACTCGCCTCAAACGGATATCCGACGGAAAAGTCACCAACACCGCGTCACGCTCGAACGACGCCCCGTGATCCCGAGCCTCGGCCCTGAAAACAGTCGGGCGCATCACACCGTTGCGATCCCCACGGGAAAACACCTCAAAACCACTACTCACTTGAGTGCAACGGATATCCGAAGAAAAAGATGCATTCCGGCGCACCGCACATGAGCGGTGCTATGTGGGACCCGCATCTTGGTCCCGAAACTCAATGAATCGATCGGACCGTTGTGATCCACTCGAAAAAGCACAAAAGATGGACTATTCACTTGTACAAAATAGTCACCCAGTGATAAAGATGGAAAATCACCATCGACGCCCAAACAGCCCTCGTGGGCCCCGCACCACCGTGTGAAATTACAGCGGGAAGACTGCGCCAAAGCGATGCTCTCGGAAAAACACCCAACATCGACTGCTTGCACGCCCCGAACGGACGTCCGATGAAAAATACGCTAAACGCTGCTCGCAGCTCAAAAGATGGGCCGTGGGGCCCGCACCACAAATCTAGTCTCAATGCTCGAAAATTCCCTGGAAACCCCCACCTCAGTGCCAGGGTCGCAATGCCAATGACGGCGCTCAAAATGGATGTCAGATGCATCTGCACCGTCCAAAACAAGAATCCCGGGAAAAACGCTCTTCCACTTAAAGACGTGTCGCGCCTCCGAGGCCCTTCGTTTCGGGAATTAAATTTTTTTGTAACCATCTCAAAATGTTCCCCTCGACGCAAGGTCCGTGCTGCCGCTGACGGCCTGCAAAACTGACGCCCGTAGCGAAAACTACGGGCGTCGAAAATTCCAAAAGGAGGGGGGGAACCCCTTAGGCCGGACCGGCCCGGTCCGACCGGTCCGACAACAGCCGGCCCACGGCTAGGCCGCGGGTCCGGTTCAGTCCGCCGCGGCCAGCTGGCCGCGGCCTGCTGTCACCCGACCGGCCAGGGTGGCCAGTCCCGCTGCCCCCACGCGGAGACCCGCGGTTCGTGGGTCTCTGTCCACCGAGGTCGCGCCGCGACCCTGGACACCGCCTGGGACTGGCGAGCTCGGCCTGCAGCACCGCCTGATCCGCCCGCGGGCGCGCCGCCGTCCCGGAAGCCGTCGCCGTCCTGGAAGCCACCGCCGTCCAGGAAGCCACCGCCGTCCCGGACCGCCGAGCTGAAGAGCCGTCGCCGCCTGTGCCGTGGTCTGTTGTCGCGCCGCCGCCGCGCCGAGGGGCTGCCGTCCGCCGGACCACCATGCCGGAAAACACCCAAAAACCCCCAAACCGGCCGGATTCACCTCAAAAACCCGCAACTTTCGCCGGACCACCGCGGACTCCTACGAACTCCGATTTACAAACTGAAAAGGGTGATGGAAAGCTCGAAATTTATACAACACGATTATGGGATTTGTTATAAGATAAAACAATGATTTGATACATTTAATCGAGCTCAAAGGGGGGTTCGGAAATTAAAACGCAAAACGCATAATCCTACCTCGTGGGCGTTGCCTGGAGCTTCGCCGTCGAACCGCCGCCTTGCCGGAGCTGCCTCTCCGGAGGTGGAGGATGAGAGGGAGAGGAGGGGCTGCCAGGGGGGAAGGGGAAGGAGAGGGGTGGGGTTAGGGTTTAAAAAGAAAAATTAAATTATTTAAATTATAATTAATTTAATCCTGAATTTTGACCCGCACCCGAAACGCCCGACGGGGTCGATGTTAAGCCTCCCCTGGGGTAAACACCACCTCCCGAGCACAACGGGGGTCTCGGAATTTGATTCTGAGCTTCAGTTTTAATGTTATAAAGTTGGACACCCAAAGCCGCCAAATTACGAAAATGCCCCTAGGGCCATTTTTCACAGACGGGTCGCGCCCGCAAAACTTACACCCCTCCTAGGGAAAACAACATTCTCCGAACTCAACAGTGCCCTCAGTTTTCCCATCTGAGGCACCGTTTAGAAGATACCTACGTTTTAACATTAAAAGAATTAATTTCTTTATTTAATCTGTTTAACGTTCCAGAAGCGAGCGAGGGGTCCAAACATCCCGCGCCGACAAGGTTTATGTCGTTCCTAGTGTAAACACCCTATTCCGGACCCATCCGTACACTCGGATATCTTATCTGAAGCTTTGTTTAGGAGTTATCACATTTATTTGGCATTCCTAGTGTGAACGCACTGAAAATTTAATTCCGGCCACTCCGTGGCTCGGAATCGCACGCCGTCTGAAGGCGCTGCTCTGGTATATCATCGAAAATATTCCAAAGTCTTTCACAGTGAAAACCGGGTTCTTACATCATTCCCTCCTTCAAGATTTTCGTCCCCGGAAAGCAAAACTAGGGAGCAACACAGGGTACTAAGCCCACACCTAGCTTTCCCATACCCAGAAGAACCCACACACAAATCTGCGTCACCACACACAGACCAATGGATTGATCTGTTCACACGAGGTCGGCCCTTGCCGATGTCGTGCACCCACTCCAGACTTTGGGGTTAGGGAAAGGTGGTAGGGAACCCCGCCATCCCTTTTCACGGTCTCAAACGGCCCGAAGGCCCTCGAGGGTAGCTCACCTCCCCGACTGAACCCTTACATCGCACGTCACGACTAGAAACACCGCCCGCACCTGGAACAAGGCCCGGTGATTCCCTCCTTCAGAATATCCATATGGTGAAACACCCAAAAATATCTGGTCACGCAAGATTTCACAGTCGATGTATCTCAACCAAGACTCTATTACACGCTGGGGGAGCGATGGAGTCGACACCATCGACTAAAGAGAAAGGTCCCACACCTTTTTACCTCACCAACACACGGTTATACCCGACGCCCTGCGTCACCCTGGTAACACCTTAAACAAGGACCAGGGAGGAAAGAATTCCACAAACAGAGTCTTATCAGTTATACTTCAAGAAGTAGAAGAGCTATAGAGAGTACCACTTTCACCTCATGCTCTGCAGGATCGCAGACATCCAAAGCTCGCGACAGTCCGTGGTCCCAACTGTCAGCTCCCGGAGCCTGACGTGGACCACCTAGTGGTGATGGAAAGACCTCGTAAAGTCATCCCCCACTACCGTCTCCTCCCGCTCCTCTGCTAGCACCACCTCTCTGGGTACTACTTTGTTCACGGCACTACCTTTGTCGTGGTGGTGTGGCTACTGCCTGCCCGAAGCTCTCAGCAACTTGGGTCGGGCAGTCTCGTGCAAAGGGACCTCGCCCGTCACAAGCATAACAACGACACTCTTTGGGCTGCCTTGTTGACCTCTGGTGCCACTTTGGTGTACGACCACGGCCCGAGATCCACTCACGGAAGGGAATCCTCGACTGAGGCCCTGTGACTTTTCCCCACAGTGGTATACGACTACGTCTCCGAAACCGCCAGTAGGAAGGCCACCTGCATCGAGGTTCTGTCATCCGGCGCCCGCTAGCTGCGACAGACATCTCGGCTCCAACGTGCCTGCTGCCACCACCAACTCTAGAACGTGACAGGGAGCTCTCTGTCACCAGTGCCTGCTCTAGCACCCTAGAATATGTGGAAATTCCCAAGGGTACTATCAAAACATGAATCTCTCGGCGGAGACCCTGCTCAAACTTCTGCGCTCGGAGGTTGTCGTCATGGATCAAGTCTGGGTAAAAGTGTGCACGGTCTTTAAAACTAGCTGCGTACTCAGCCACCATCATCCCTCCCTGCTGAAACTACATGAGCTCCTGAATCCGAATGGAGCGCAAGTAGGAGGGGCAAAACTCTTCAGGAAACAACAATAGAAAGTCGTCCCATGAAAGAGACGACTCATCAAGAAATTGAGTCACCAGACTCCACCAACGCCAAGCTCATCCACAAAAAAGGCTGGCTACCAAAGCCACTCTCTGATCTATCGGCGTCTGCACAAGCCTGAAAAGGCAAACCACTACCTCGAGCCAAACCTCTACTGCCTGAGGGTCTGGCTCACCACTGATCCTCATCGGTCTCTCCCACTGGATTGTGGCCTCGTTGCTCACAGGGTCATCGTCACGAACCAAAGCTGGTATCCTAGCTGGCTGTCTTCACGGAGACATCTTGAATATTATCAAGGAGTGCCGTGGTCAGATGAGCATATATGTATATACCAAAAACCACAACGATGGGGAGCTGGCTCAAGAAGGACAGTCAAAGACTCAATCCTATGTGATGCACAAACCAAATATTCACTGCAATAAGCGTCTCAGCATGCCGAGTCAACAAGTGGGTTATCAAGGTCCTGGTGAATGGATAAGTCATCTGCCGCACCATCACTGGACTCCCTGGCTTGAGAGCCTCTCTCGAGACACATCAACATTGTTTCCCTATAGCCCAACCAGTTCCTCCTTTAGGGACGTCCGCACAACGTCCCAAGGAACGAACCACCTCTGATACCACTTTGTCACGACCCGACCCTACCCAGGCTCGAGCCGCAACTACCCCATGCCCTCCTCCATAGGCTAGGGGCTGGTGACCAGCGCCAAAGGCACAACAACTCGGGGAGGCCTTTTCCTAAGTACCTGTACTCACACACACAACACACTCAATGCAAATTGTAGAGTAAAAGGGAAGACAAGTAAAGAAAAAGGGAAACTGCTATGTAAATACCACAAATGAGCATCGACCTCTAAACAGTACAAGGTAAAAGCTGAAAAAGAAAAGGGAAAAAACACACGCCCAACCAAAAAGTGCCAAAACCCGACAACAAGTAAATGAAAAGAAACAGATGATGGGTCTCCCACTTGGAACCTAGCCACGACCACCGCATGTGGTCCAAGCTCCCAAGCTCTTACGCTCCACTGAAGTCACGCTCCACCTGTCCGTCGTCTGCAAGGGAACACCAAGTGTGGGAGAAGACCAAGCAGGAGTGAGTATAAAAATACTCAGTAGGATACCCCGATGGCTCGAGGGAGCAACAAAGGAGGTACCGAAGGGTGAGCAGTAGAGCGAACAGAAAAAGTAGAGGAGTACAACTGAAAGGGAAGTAAGAGTAACTTCTCAACCCAACAAGAGAAAGGTAGAAGACTCGTCCAGGAACAAGGAGCTGGAAACAGTGAGAAGATGAACTTCCCATCAAGTCTTCGCTACCTATATCAGAAGAGTAGACTCGTCCAACCATGAGAAGCTAGACACAGAAAGCATGTGGCTTACCCCATGCGTCTTCACCTCCCCTGGAAAGAGAGTAACCAAACCCAAGAAGTGGGGTACCAGAAGATGGTATATACAAATCCATAAGCTCTATCAAGAAGCCTGAACAACGTCGTAAGGGGACCTCCATCCCGTAGCTCAGCCCAAGAAAATGAGTCACCTACAGTCCCAGAAGTAACACCATCGATGCCCAGCATCCCGCACATCTACCCCGAACCGCAAGCCAAGGGGCTCAATCACCGCACCTCGAAACTATCCGCTTTGGGGGGCACTAACTCTCCCGCACGATTTTAGATCGCGTCACAAGAACGCATCTCGATGGGGAAAGTGCCCCTCGTACTTGAGAGTTCTGGGGGAATGTCAAACCACAACTCGTCACTACCCTGTAGTCGAGAGGTCTCCTCAAAGTCAAATCTGTTCCATCACCGACTCGTACAACCAAGGGTCCCGCTCCGGTAATCATGGAGGAAAGCCACAGGCTATCCTAGAAGAAAGGACTGAGCCTGGAATGCCAACAGGTGTCCCACTGCCCAACCCTACTGGAGGGTAACTCATAATAAAATATCGGGTGACCCATTGGTCAGCCCTGCGGAAGGGTAAACCAGAATAAGATACTCGGTGACCCACTGCCTAGCCCTACTGGAGGGTAAACCATAATAAATCATCTGGTGACCCACTGCCCAGCCCTACTGGAGGGTAAACCATAATACATCATCCGGCGACCCACTGCCCAGCCCCGCTGGAGGGTAGAACTTAATACATCATCAGGCGACCCACTGCCCAGTCTCTGCTGGAGGGAAGACCTAGAATAAGTCGACAGGAGACCCACTGCCCAGCCTTACTGGAGGGTAGACCTAGAACTAGACGACGGGCAACCCACTGTCCAGCCCTCCTAGAGGGTAGAACCTAAGAGATCGTCGGGTGACCCACTGCCCAGTCTCTACTAGAGGGTAGACCCTAAGTGCGTCGGGTGACCCACTGCCCAGTCTCTGCTGGAGGGTATACCCTAAGAGCATCGGGTGACCCACTGCCTAGTCTCTGCTGGAGGGTAGACCTTAAGAGAATTGGGCGACCCACTGCCCAGTCTCTACTGGAGGGTAAACCCTAGAAGTCAGTGAGCAACCCACTGCCCAGCCCCGCTGGAGGGTAAAACTCAGAACTGCTCTGGCTATCTCTACTGGAGGGTACACCACTGGCCAACCGAACATGTAGTGGGTATCGTACAACAACACAACTCCAGAACAACTCACCCAAAAGAGGTTCAGCGTCTGTTCCATCACGAGGTGCCACTAGCACCGCTACTGGCTGATCCATCGAGAACGAAACCAGGGGGAGACCACTCAACCCTTCTGGTCAAACAAACGAGCACAGAGGGACCCTCTACGTTGCGAGAGGTCAAAGTACGCAAAGCAGAACACAAAACGCACATGGGGACCACACGACGTGTGGCCCCAAGTCAACCCCAACCAAGCGCACGAACATCTCAGGTATAAACCACACGTACCTCCAAGTGTTGTCTTATACTCCCAGAGTATAACACATCTCCATCCCAAGGGCTATCGTGCACACGACACCCCAACATCAACACGAAGGGTGTATATGTAACTTTTCCAACCTGCCACCTCATCGGATGGGGCATAGCCATCCATATCACTTCAAGAATTTAAATCACTCACAAGGGAGTGCACACGACCACTTGCTAAAGGTCCGCTACAAACACGGTAGTAGGAACACCACTGGGGCACCTTCACATTTTCACATTTAATAAGATTGCGTATAAGGATCCGCACAAAAAAAATGGATCACACCATTGTAATCCTCGTGGAAAAACACGTGAGATCGACTACTTACTCGCCTCAAATGGATATCTAATGAAAAAGTCACCAACACCGCCTCACGCCCAAACGGTGCCCCGTGATCCCGAGCCTCGGCCCCGAAAACAGTCGGGCGCATCACACCATTGCGATCCCCTCGTGAAAACACGTCAAAATCACTACTCACATTAGTGCAACGGATATCTGGAGAAAAAGATGCATTCCGGCGCACCGAAAACGAGCGGTGCTATGTGGGACCCACATCCCAGTCCCGAAACTCAATGAACGGATCACACCGTTGCGATCCTCACGAAAAAGCACACAAGATGGACTCTTCACTTGTCCAAAACAGTCACCCGGTGATAAAGATGGAAAATCACCGTCGACGCCCAAACGACACTCGTGGGCCCCGCACCACCGTGCGAAATTATAGCGGGCAGACTGCACCAACGCGATGCTCTTGGAAAAACACCCAACATCAACTGCTCGCACACCCCGAACGGACATCCGATGAAAAATCCGCTAAACGCTACTCGCAGCTCAAAAGACAGGCCGTGGGGCCCGCGCCACAAATCCAGTCTCAACACCCAAAACCGCCCTGGAAACCCCGACCTCAGTGCCAGGGAATCAACGCCACAGACGGTGCTCAAAACGGACGTCGGACGCGTCCACGCCGTCCAAAATAAGAATATCGGAAAAAACTCTTATCCACTTAAAGACGCATCATGCCTCTGTGGCCCCTCGTTTCGGGAATTAAAAATTCCCGAAACCATCACGAAACGCTCCCCTCGACGCAAGGTCCGCGATGCCATTGATGACGTGAAAAACGGACGCCCGTATAGAAAACTACGGGCGTCGGAAATTCCAATAGGGGGGGGGGGACCCCCTTGGGCCGGACCAGACTGGTCCGGCCGGTCCTCCCACAGCCGGCTCGCGGCCCTGCCGCGGCCAGCTGGTCGCGGCCTACTGTCACCCGACCAGCCAGGGTGGCCGGTCCCTCTGCCCCCACATGGAGACCCATGGTTCGCTGGTCTCTGTGGGCCGAGGTCGCGCCGCGACCCTGGACGCCGCCTGGGACCGGCGAGCTCGGCCTGCCGCGCCGCCTGAGCCGCCCGCTGGCGCGCCGCAGTCCCAGAAACCACCGTCGTCTCGGACCGCCAAGCTGAAGAGTCACCACCGCCTGAGCCGTGGTCCACTGTCGCGCTGCCGCCGTGCCGAGGGGCTGCCGTCCGCCGGACCACAATGCCGGAAAACACCCAAAAACCCCCCAAACCGGCCAGATTCACCTCAAAAACCCGCAACTTTCTCCGGACCACCGCGGACTCCTCCGAACTCCTATTTACAAACTGAAAATGGTGATGGAAAGCTCAAAATTTATACAACACGATTATGGAATTTTTTCAAAGATAAAACAACGATTTGATACATTTAATCGAGGTCAAAGGGGGGTTCGGAAATTAAAACGCAAAAATGCATAATCCTACCTTGTGGGCGTTGCCCGGAGCTTCGCCGTCGAACCGCCGCCTTACCGGAGCTGCCTCGCCGGAGGTGGAGGACGAGAGGGGGAGGAGGGGCTGATAGGGGGGAAGGGGAAGGAGATGGGTGGGATTAGGGTTTAAAAAGAAATACTAATTTAATTAAATTTTAATTAATTTAATCCTCAATTTTGATCCGCACCCGAAACGCCCGACGGGGTCGAGGTTAAGCCTACCCTAGGGTAAACACCACCTCCCGAGCACAACAGGGGTCTCAGAATTTGATTCCGAGATTTCATTTTAATGTTATAAAGCTGGACGCCCAAAGCCGCCAAATTACGAAAACGCCCATAGGGCCATTTTTCACAGATGGGCCGCGCCCGTAAAACTTACACCCCTCTTAGGGTAAAAGACACACTCTGAACTCAACGGTGCCCTCGATTTTCCCATCTGAGCCACCATTTAGAAGATATGTGCGTTTCAACATTAAACGAATTAATTTCTTTATTTAATCCATTTAACGTTCCAGAAGCGAGCGAGGGGTCCAAACATCCTGTGCCGACATGTTTTATGTCGTTCTTAGGGTAAACACCCCATTTTGGACCCATCTGTACACTCAGATCCCTGATCTGAAGATCCGTTTAGGAGTTATCACATTTTTTTGGCGTTCCCAGTGTGAACGCACTGAAAATTTAATTCCGGCTACTCCAGGGCTCGGAATCGCACACCGTCTGAAGGTGCTGCTCTGGAATATCATCGAGAATATTCCAAAGTCTTTCACAGCAAAAACCGGGTTCTTACAAGTAATTTATAGAGAAAGAGGTGGGGAATTATTTATTAATTTCTAGTCAATGGTTTTTGAAATCTATGAGATAAAATAATACTAAAAAACAAAAAATTACACGGTTTTTCCCATGTTTTATGAAAAATAGGATTTTTATTTTATTTTATAAGTCCAAGTTCCAAAGAAATTAATAAAATACCATTGGTGATGTGTCAGAAGGTCATTTTAAAATAGAAAAGATTTTAAAACCTTAAAAATATAATATTGGTTAGGGAAGATTCATTAAAAGTTTATAAAGTTAACAAAATATCTTATAAAACACATTATTTTTAATGGGAAATATATATTTGGTAGTTGATTCATTTTATGGTAATTATTTCATCACTTTTTGTTCATTATAATTTTATATTGTAGATCGTATATTTATACCATATTTAATTTTTACCCAAAAAATAGACTATCTCAGAAATATAAGAAAAAATCACCAATGGATAATTTGTATTCTATGAATTAAAAAATAATATTTATTTTATAAAAATATTATCAAAATATGAGAATTTTTTCTTTTAAATGAAAATTATGATTTATTGAAAATTTATGGGTTTTACAATAATTATAGTTTTCTTACACTTAAAAAGGCTATTTTCAAATCCAATAAATTATATTATAATTTTAATATAAATATTATTTAATAAAAATACTATTTGAAAATATAATTTCTTCAATTTTTTTAATTTATCAAAAACATGTTTTAATTAAAATAACGTATTTTCAAAAAGTGAAATTTTAGTATCGTCGTATTAAAATCAAATATCCATTAACTCATATAAAGTTATAAAAAAAAAATTAGATTAGTGTTTTATTAGAAAATAAAAAATATATAAATTAATACTAAAAGGATATAGATGAATATCCCCATATTGTACCGGTGTATTCCCTAAGGGTAAGGTGTGGGATGGTTTGGATTTCCTAGGTTGGATTCATGAACATGTTTGGTCTCTGATCTCAATAAGTTTGATGTTCTCTAGTAAAAAAGTATCATTCATTCTTCTATTATTAAATTTCATATTGATATTGGTGAAAGAAAATCCTAGTTATTCCATCACCTTTATAATCTCTAATAAATGATATTCATGGGATATGATCATACTAGCTGAGGTCATCCTTCCTTCTGTTTGGGAAAATTATACTTTATCATAACCCTAAATATACACTAATATTATCGGTCATTGTAAAAGGACAATATTGTATGCAGTTAATATTTTTAATTATTTTTTAAATCTAATTATCTATATTAATAATTTAAATCAAAATAATTGATGTAGTGCATGAGTTTTTTATAACTCTAATTATTTTACTCAATAAAAATTGAATTTTCTTTATAAAATTATTGGTCATTATAATTCACTTCAGTGGTAGTAAATTGATCTTCACCACTCTTTAGGGTAATGAATGGGGTTGATTCTAACAAACCAAATCTAGGGTGCTGGGTTTTATTATTTAATAATATTAAATTTAACGAGTGAATATAAGTTGTAGTTCAATCCCTATAATACATCATTTGGAAGTATTGGTTCTTATAATAGAAACACTAAGAGGTAATAAAAAAGTTTAGGGAGAGAATGATTATACATTTTGGTTTCCATATCCTTATGTTCTTCAAATGTTGTAGGTCATAGATGCTTATTTATTTCCTTGATCTTTTATTGATAAAATTCTAGGAATTTGTGAGAGAACTTGGTAATCTCCCTAACCAGTGATTCTAGAAGTGAGTAGTCTTGATCCTTTTATCATGTCCTAGATAATCTATCTAAAAAAATTATTTTTTTATATGATCACTTGATTCCTACCATTATTTTATATAATAATAAAACAAAATTTCTTATAAGATAGGATGATTCAAATATTAGTCCAATTTTTTATTTTATAAAATTATTAAAATGTTTATAAATATTCAAAAAGGGAAACAAAAATGTTATATGGAAAATTTCTGTCCATAAAAATTATACCACTGAATCAAGGATATCATGGGCCTTTAAATGAAATAAAATTTTTAGAACTCATTGTTTAGAATAGTTTCCAAACATGTTTGTCTCCGAATGATAATTAGCTAATAACTCAATATTCTATTGACTTATTAATTTTATTAAAAAAATTTAATATATGAATGGAAGTGGAAATAGAGATTGCTGTTGTGTATGGAAAATTTATAGAAATAACATTGAAGTATGAAAGACATAATGTTTAGTGGGAATGATCTCAACTATAGTGCTGATTACTTAGGTTCCTTCATTATATATTTAAATTCGTTTACATCTATATGATAAAGAACATATAATCATACACTTAAAACTATCCATTACATTGATTTTGAATCTTATCTTGCTTGAAAAAACTATTTTGAATACCAAATATCACCTCTTATAGTTGTCAAGTATGTTGAACACACTTCAATTGGGTATGCTGAACCATCCAAATCCCATATCCATAACATATTGATTCTTACCTCAACCAAACCAAATTCATCATATAATGTATAGGTCAAGATAATAAAGGGAATATATTGAGGTCAAGAAAATTCTAGGTAAAGGAAGATAATAACTATACTAACAAAAGACCAATATTAAAAAATAGTGGTTTCAATAATATTTTTTGGTTCAAAATGTCCATTATCTTGTGATGTTATTAAAAGAAATATTTTTAATATGTTTTTCCTGTGTGATATTATTAGTCAACCTGGAAAACTCTTATTTCAAATCAATTTTTCAAAAATTATACAAGAAATTGGAATGAATATCCCAAACCAAAAAGGGTTTTACCACCTATTATACAATAACCGATGGGAAAAAACTTTTATCACTACAGGTATTAAAAGTAAACATCATAAAAAATAAGTTTATTTCAATTTCACACATATGTTATAAAAAAACTAATGTGAAAACTGATTCATTCAAAAAAATTAAAATAAAATTCTACTTCTCTATAGAACATCAAAATAATAAAAACTATAATATAATAACACAAATTGAACCGTAAAATAATATAACAAATTTAAATCATTTAAACTTTACAATTTGAAATTTATACTTTAAAAAATGTATTAAAAATAGAATAAAACCCAATAAAACCATTGAAATTATCCACAAATTTTTCTTTTAATCTATTTATATCATTTTTAGAAATAGTGTGATGATAATAAAAAAGATACAAATTAAAAGGAAATAATTTAACATATATTCTCAATATAATTATAAGATAAATTAAATTAAATGTCAAGATAAAATTTATACATTTCAAAATTTATAATAGTCCTCATTGAAATTATTTCAAACATAAATCTTATACCATAATATCAAAATTTCATTAATACTTATTGAAAATGAAATTTATTTTTCAAAAGTTTTTTTAAATTCAAAATAACATTTTTAATATATTCATCCATAAATAGTTGTCATAGATTAACATTCACTTTGCACAAACATATTGGATCTTTTTTATCTTCATTATTGTTGTATCTCTAATTTAATTCCCCATACCTATTTGATAATTATTTGTATGATATAAAATTTAATGTTATTATAATATATGATCCTTCAAAAAATTATATGTACATGTCTAATACATTTTGAAAAATTCATCATACATCAACATGTTTAGAGCAGAACTAGTAAGATGTATTGTCTTCTACAAAAAACACACAACATAAAATTCAAAATAATATAAAAAATATAAAATATGAGTGGTTATTTAGTTAAGAGAAATAAAACATTATTAAGTATATGATATATATCCATTATGATAAGGAATTATTCAAAACTGAATTGTTGTGATTTTAAATTTTTTTAGTAATATATACAATTCTTTCTGTATCTTCCATTATGGGTGTTATTAGTGAAATAAATTATGCCTCCATGAAACCATATACTGATGTTCTATAACATTGAATTCAATGTTTATAAAGAAACATAAAATAAAAACAAACATAATTATTATGATTTATTATATTAACATTATATGATAATCCAAAAACATGGAAAATACTTGAATCATGTTGATGCACAAAAAAATCTCTATTTTGAAGTTCCATGATATATTTATAAAAAATCCTCAATGTTCTTTATTGAACATAAATGTTATCATTAATTGGAATCTATTAAAGTTACAAGAAAAAGTATGAATACTTTTAAAATTTATCACCTCAATAAGAAATAATATCTTAATTCATTTAAACCATTACTTGTTGTTTTATATAAAATATTTGTTTACGCTTAAATTATTCCTATAATAAATATAGATAAATAAATATATTATAAAATGATAAAATATATTTCAAACCAATTTTAAGTAAAGGATATAACCTTTTCATATCATGGTGGTAATTTTTCAGAAAAGTATTAACAGGAAACATAAATGCATTTGATACATTTTCCCACTATATTTACCTCATATTAGGAATTAATTCTCTTGATGATAAATCTACAATATTTTATATGGTGAACCAAATTTGAACCATCTCTAATTGTTGAATATGAACGATATCCCTAATATATTAAACAATCCCATGTAAAATTATATAATATTTGGTATCACTAACCTATAATTCCCAATAGATGAGAAGATATGGAGAACTGGGTTTAAGAGTTGGACATTCTGGCGGAGGTGGAGGAGTTAGATATATAGATAAGGGAAGAGGAGTTGGATTTATAACCTCAAATTTTCTTCTCATCTATTTAGACATAAATTGAACAAATTATCATTCCTATCTTCCATTGTATCATCCATCTCTTGAAATTTTACTTCTAGAGAATATATTTTTTCCATTATAAATATATATTTCATTAAAGCATCATCAGAATGAATAAACACTTTTTTGAAGGATACACCATCCTTGTACCCTCATATTAGTTCCGAGTGTTTATTCTTTACCAATGTAGTACCTGAAATATTCTTCTTATAATCAAGTATGTAGTTCCCCTATGGGATCTTCTCTTCAATGTATTTCTATATAAAATATTAAAAAATTCATGAGTAAATCATAATATATAAATAGTTAAAAGAAGATAAATATATCTCCACTAAATTTTCATCTACAACCCTCAAATATTTATTAATATTTCTTATATTTTTCTCATTTCAGCCCCTCTAATTTTTCATGTTTATAGGGGGGTTTACCCCTGTAGAGACTAAATAATAAACTCTTTTTTTTTGAATTGTTTTTGGCCATAAATTATTCTTCAAATGATTTCTACCCTCTAAAACATAAAGTTTTACAATTCAAAATTTTTTGATTGGATATCCTGATGAGAAATCCTTATTATTAATTGACTATAAAAAATGTATGTGATTATTAATAATTTTTATTTAAAATCTACCATTGAACTTATAAATAATTATAATATGATTTAAAAAAATGATTCCATGTATCATTATTTAGAAAAGGATGTATATCACTAGAAATTCAATTTTGTATTTCATTAAAAATGAATTATGATTTGAGGGTTGATTTGAAATCCCTCTATCTCCTATAAAAACATAAAAATTTATTCCTAACTACTATAATGTTAGGTATATTATATATTATTTAATAAGAAATATAAAAATATATATTACTCAAAACATGTAATGATATGTAAAATAATAATAACTACGATTATAAAAACATTTATCCCATAATTGACAAACAATATCTTGGTGACACTTTTCCAATTATAAAAAAAATAATAAATTTGGACTAATATTGAAATGTAATATAATGCTTAAATTATATTCAATTTATACCTATAAAATTATAATTTTCATCAAAAACCACATATATACTACAGTTCCGGCTTTGTGAAACTTTAATTTTTATAAAAATGTGCTACAACATTTACCAACAATGTATGCCTTCTCTTTCCCTATGGAAGTAGATGGATCCAATATAGAAGGATTGGTGGGGGGAACATTAACATCAGGATGTGTGTGGTCCACTCAAGAAGCTCAAGGTAACACAACTATTTTATATGAAATTATCCTATAAGTTAAATTAAGAAACAATTATTGAAAAATATATAAATCCAATAGTTATATATTAAATTAAATAGAAAAATTATCCAATTAAATTAAAACTAAACTGAACATGTTTGTATTAATATTAGTTATAATTGTTAATTAAATTGTTAGTGATAGTAATGAGTGTTGAAATGGTATAAAAATAAGATCAATTAAGCAATTTTATATACAAATCAATCTGTAACACAATTTTTTTTATAAATTATAAAAAAAACAATATAAAACCATCCAATTTTTTCATATTTTTTAAAGTAGTTAACAATAATTGAAAAATAATACTAACAATTTTCATTATCTTTTTCATTAGTAATTAAATATGTTAAAATAATAATGATAATATTTATGAAAAATAAAATCTTTTAGATAAAAGGAATCAAATATTATGTAAAAATGTATACCAATACAATAGTTATATAAAATCTTAAATAATTAGAAACTTGATAAAAAAACTAAAATAATGAAAAATATCAATTTATCATATTTTTTAAAATATAGGATTTATTTTAAAAAATAAATATATTATTAGGAAATCACTAAAGGACTCTTTTTCAAATATTTCTTCCTCATTATCATTATAAACGAAATAAACACTCTCTATGATGTGGTCATCAATATTCTCGAATAATATTTCCATAGATGTAGGTATCTCATATAATTCTTTATCGTCTTCACATTTATAATCATTGAAAAATAGTTTTTCCTTGTGAAATGATATATAATTATACATTTTATGGATAAAAAATCTATTAATTTTGTTATTCATGTATTTCAATGATTAACGGATAGACTATGTTTTCCAATATATTCAAATTAACTAGTTTTATACTGAATTAATCAGTGATGGAACTAATAGGAAACTTTTAGTTATACATTGTAACTTAAAATTTAATGGAATAAATCAACCATATTTTTTCATTGACACAATAATTTTAACATTCTGTGGAGATGTGGTTTTCTGATTTGGAACTCAAAAAATTAATTTTTACTACAAAAACTAAAACATTAATATTATGAATTACACTTCTACTATCTCAATCATCTGTATAAAATCAGTAGCCATTAATTTCAATCCCAAAATTTGTTATCGAATGTTGAATTTTGACACCGCTTACCATCTCAAGGTTTTTAATGCATCAGATATTTTATTCATGATCTCTTTAAATTGTGAAAAATTGATATTTATCATAATTTAATATCCACATATATTTATTATTTGGATAGCATTGTTTTAACACATTAATATGAAATGATAAACATAAATGAGCCTAATATATATTATTCAAGATATATAAATGTTCCAACATTATTTATTCACCAAAAAAATTATTTCTATACATGGATCCCATTCCTCGTAAAATGTAAATGTTTATGGTGGGGTATTGTAAAAATGGTGTTCTACACTATAAACAAGTTGTTTTTACAAAACAAGGCAACCTCCTTAAAAATATACATATAAAAATAGGGGATTATAGTCAATATGAATTCTAATCATATACATTGGTCATGTAAATATATGTTTCAAAAGGATACATCCAACATTGTAATATAGTTTTAAAAATCATTATTTTCAACATAAAATCAACCATAAATTTAATGATTATATAAAAATAATATGGAGGAATGTACTTTTTGAGTTGAAAATATATGAAAACTGCATAGTTATTAAAAAATTTCAATGAATTTATATCAATGGCCTTATTTGTAATTGAATTGATAAAATAACACTGCTTCTTGATATTCATACAAATGACCAATATTCCACACAATACAACTGGTAGTATCAATTTCATGATAATGTGGAAATTATGAGATTTCATGGCTGAACACATCAAATAATTCCGTTAATTTTTTTTTACATTTGATTAATTACCCTATGAAAATTTAATACCAGAGACAATGATAAAAAATAATATTCTAACTCATGGATATTGAAAATATGGAGGTAGTTAAATTATTCTCCAATTATGAGAGTGATCTAACTCCAAACTTATTCCCATTGATAATTAATCTAATATTTAATTCAACCCATTTAAATATTTCACTTAATATCAAAAAATGTTCCTATCAAACTATCATATATATTCTTCTCCACATACATGACATCAATGTGATTTTTGACCTTATGATATCTCTAATATGGAAGCTCATAAAATATGGATTGTTTCTTCTAAATATTTTTATCATTTCCACAGAATTTCATCTTCCTAAATTCTACATCAATTTTTTTCACACTGTAAAAATATTGATATGTGGAAAAAGGATTTAGATTAATTTCAAATTCATCAGTGCTGCTGAATTAATTTTTTATTCTTTGATATGAGTGGTATATAGATAATAAACTTTTATGAAACCTGTATATAATTTTTCTCCCATGTTTTAGATGATAATATGTAGTCCATTCTTCACAAATTGGACAATCTTTATTCCCCTTAATACAGTCTAAATTATTATTTCCATATGATGGAAATTCATTTATTGTGAACATAATGATTTAATTTAGTAGAAAATGTTTCATTTTATAAGAATCATACAGGCTTATACATTCCTCCCCTTAAAGTTTCAAATCATCAATTAGAAGTGAAAAGAACACATCAATATTATTTATAGGCTATTTTGATCTAAAAATCATTAGAATCAATATAATATAATTCTTATTCATATAAAATTTAGTTGATAAGATTTAAATTAGCAATAAAATAGTACATGGACTATATTTAATACTAGTTCCTTGATGTAAATTCATTTTATATGTGAATCTCCAAGTCTGATATTTATAACTTCATTTTTGAATGCAATAAACTATTAATAAAATTTCTTCCACTATAGAAAATAACCTAGATGATGTAATTTTTAATCATATATCTACTCATTATCATTCCATCATAATTTTGTGTATCATTTAAATTTTATAATAATAGTTTTAGATGAGTAATTATGGGATGATACCAATTTTCCATTCAACATGTATTTCTAACTACAAAATCATCGAGGGATTTTTATTTGTAACTTATACTTTGATGTACTATATTTTGAGTCGTATTACAGACCATTGTACTTTTTACAATATAAAAAATAGTAAATAGAAAAGGAATGTATCTTATTTATCTTAAAAACCTTCAGAAAATATATTTTATTCACATTATAATATGAATTTGTAATATCTTGGTGTTTGGGAAGAGTTTCATTCAAAAACTATAGCTACTCATTAAATATATTTTCACTACATAAATTTTTCTCATTTATATTAATCAATATTAATAATGTTGATTGAACATTAAATTTCATAAAACGTGGATATAATGGTTTTTTAGAATCACCATATAGAAACTCTATTATTATTGCATTCCCAATTTCCTCTCTTCAATATCATTAATTATTTAATCGGTTTGATCAGACTTATCATTTTACAAATAATCAACATCAATATATCATCAATTAATCACTATTTTACTACATTAAATCCAAGGACTATAAATTAGATTAAAAAAATTAAATAATAATTGACTAGAATGAATTTTAGGTTTTATATATTTGAACATATCAACCATATACAAAAAGGTCAATATTTAGAACATTGTATTTATAATATTCCCAAATATTATCAACACCTTCATCACATTAAACAGTTGTTATGAGTGTAGTAGTCATAACAAAACTCATTATTATTTATAAATACTGTTAATAATTGAAAATCAATTGTAATATTTCAAAATTTAATTTTAAATTTACAGTTAATAAAAATAATAAAAATAGAGACATAAAATATTTCAAAAAAGAAACAAATAAAAAATATTTTGTAAACATATTTATCCCATTGAATACACTATGTTATCATTTAATCAGAAAATAAAATAAAAAACAATTATATAGAAAAATTTATATTTCTTTTAAAATGTCTAATGCAATGTCAACATAGTTATTCCTTATATTTATTATGTAATTACATAGTTATGTATTTGTAATTTTAAAATAAATTAATAAATATCAAAATAAAAAGTAACAAATATTATAGAGTGAGAAAATATTGAGACTAAAAAACATGGTTAAGAATATAAATACTTTCCTACACTTATAGAAAAATTAAAATGATAGGGTCACTATAGAAACATACTCATTAGGTTCACCAAAAACAAATTCCATAAAAATAAGATATAAATGAAAATTCAACACTTGTAATTTGATATCATTATAATAATTAATATTTTATAATTTTATAATTTAATATAATCAAGAAAATAATAAAAATGATTCAATTTATAAATTCAGATGTATTCATGAAAGTTTAAATATACACAAATAACATTTCAAAATTAGTACAGTGTTCCACATGATTTAATCATGATTTATTCTAAGGAGTGTAATTAATAATTTACTGAAATAAAATTATCTCTTTATTAGAAATATGATTGTGAAATATGTATATATTTTGTGACATGATTAAGTATATGTTATAATGTTAGTTTGATTACAGTACGATCGTGAAATTAGTTCCATTATCTAAATATATATTATCAATACTCCATATTCAAACTCCATAATCCACTATAACTTGAAAATATCCATCAATAATGAAGTGAAATAACAATCATTTTACAACCCTTAATCTGTAAATTAACATTTTTTATAATGGTAATTCATTAAATAATCATTCAGTCAAACAATAATCTAAAAATCTGAATTTATCAATTTAAAAATACCTTATCTGTTCGAGTGATCAGAACAAACAATAAAATTCATAGAGATATTTATAGTAAAAGTAGATATAAATATTAGTTGTGGAAACCAAAATCCTAAAACAATGTACGAGATATTAGTGTTAGTATGATGATAAATCATAGAAGAACGAATGAATAATGGGATTATGGATAAGTTATTGGTGGAATTTAGCAGATCATTACAATTTGAATTTTTCCTGAATTCAATATTTATTGTGGATAAATGATTTAAAATAATCCATGAATACGATTTAATAATAAATTAGAAGGGTAATTATTGAATTTGGAAACAATCACCATGGATTTTGTCATTGGGATTTCCAAAACATCTAAAGGGAATAATTCCACATGTATTTTAGTAGATAACCATAAAAGGATATCAAAATTAATTTCTATTTGAAAAAATTTCTCTCGTATCAAATTTTCCATTATATACATTATGAAAGTGGTAAGGTTTCATGGAGTACGAGAGTAAATAATATCAATTCAAGATCCAAGGTATAAAATGATGTTAGGGAGAAAACTTTAATAATCTCTTAATGTGGAGTTGAGTTTCAGAACTGTATCTCATCCTCAAATAGATTTTCAATCTGAGATAACTATTCAATCCCCAAATGAAATTCTAAGATCTTTTTCAATGGATTTCAATGGTGGTTAGGATCAACACATTCTTATTGTTGAGTATTCCAATAAAACTAGATCTCACTCGTGAATCTAGGTGGATACTTACGATGATCTCTAAATAATTATGTGTATAAATATAAAATGATGGAATGACGATGGAGAAATAAGGATATTGAGACTAGATCTATCGGCAAAAATGAAAAAGAATTTTTGAAAGATTAAATTACACATAAGCGAGGCACAAAGTTAGTAGAAAAGTTATGTTGATAATTGTCAAATATATATGGAATTTGAAGTTAGTGGGATCATGTTCCAAAGAAATTATCCATAGAAAAAGGTTATGATATTTTTAAATAAGTAGAAACTATAACCTAGGTATATTGATCACCTCAAAATTATTAATCATATAGAGATTTTTTCTTATCGTTTGGCGCCTCCACTGAACCTCTTTCGGGTTCACAATGTGTTCTATGAATATGTTATGAGGAAGTATATATTGGATTTATCAGATGTTATAAAATTCCAGGTTATACCATTGGAGAATTTTCATTATTATAAGGAATAACTGGTGTATATTAAGGATCATATACAGAATGCACAATAAAAAAAGGCCACTTACATGGTTAATGTTTTGTGGCCAAACCACCAGCATGAAGAATCTATATGTTAACCTGAGGATGTAAGGAGGAAAAAGTATCCTCAGTTGTTTATATTCCAATGTGACATAATTTTGGGGAAACATAATTTTAAGGGGTATAATGTAACAAGCTGGTATTTATGAAATATGTTATTTTCATATTAATTTAATCTCCTAAACATCTTGTGTTATATGTAACAAAGATTTTTGAAGGACCACAATATTTTATTAATATTCTTATTTAAACTTAATCGTCATATTCATAATGTTATATTTTCTATTATGAATTGGAATAAAAATACTCGAAATTTTAATTATAAATGTTTTATAAAAGGAAAATATATTTATAAACTAGTTATTAATCTTTAGTATAGTCTTTATACAAGTTAGAAATAATTTATTTTTCAGAAAAAAAATTATTTTTATTGATTTTTTTGAAAAAATATTAAAATTTATTTTTGATAATTTTAGATAATATTTTATTTTAAATTAAAATCATGTTTATAATCAATATGTATAAATTATATTATGGTAAAATTTTGAAAATTTTCTGAGAGGATTAATTTTTCAATGAATAATAAAAAATACATATTTCTATTAAAAAAATATCATTTTTGAAAGAATTAAAATATTTAAATATTATTTTAAAATGTTTCAAAAATTAAATTACTCTGATTATGCTATTATTAAACTATTTTTTTTATTTTAATAAAATCATGTTGAATTTTGATATTAAAACATTCTATAATTAGGAAACTTTTATCTTTGGAAAAATGCTTTTCATCACATCTTCGAGTTTAATTATAAATGAAAAATATTCAATTTTATGAATTGAATAATTTAAAATTTATTCCTTATTTTGAATCAAGATAGTTATTATTTTAGAATAGTTTCAACAAACTTTTTAGTCAAATGAATAGTAAAAATAGTAAAAATTTATTATGACAACTAAGGTTAAAACAAGTTTACTAAGGGGTTAAATTAAAAATAAAATGGTTGAAATTTTGTAAAAACTTATCCAAATCATATTTAATGGGTATATATAGACCTTATAACATCTAACCTTAGATACTGATCTATTTTGGACCCTTTTTTAATATCTAAATCATGAGTACACATTTTTTTTCGAAAATTTCAAGCATGTCCTCTCCCCCAAATATAAAAGTGAACCCCTGTCCTCTCTGCATCAAAAATACAAATCCATTTGGTTCAGAAAAACGAAATAAATATCACTTCCTTAATTCATTACCCATAGTTGAGAATCAGTAGTTTTATTAGGATACCCCCTATGATTTCTTTATGAATAAACCTAAGGAGGTTCTTTGAAGAAGAGTGAAACCTCATAAACATGTTTTTGTGTTTAATTTATTCTTCAACATCCATAAAATGTTCTTTAGATAAGATGGTATTATAAAAACAGTATATTATATATATATATACTGAGAAATTATTATGTTAATAGAATAAACAATATCTATCTCCACTTCCATCAAATGAGAAATGAAACCATCGATCGTGTGTTTGGCAGACTAACATCTCCCAAACCGATATATTCTGTTTTCCATCAATAATTCACACAAATGTATATAGGATTCGGTTTAACATCTTTATTTAATATTTATAACATAATTATACATATTTAGTGATGATTTCATATTAACATTTTAATTTCCATTCATTTGGAATATGATAACATCACAAGTGTGTATGATGGATAACCATATCACGAAGCGATGTGATTTACTTTTCACTAACACCTTAAAAGGAATGTGATGGTGTTAAATTTAATGAAAATATCTGATATATATCAAATAATGATTACTATTTATATATGATATATCATTTACCTTCAATTTATTCTTTTCATTGATAAAATGGAAAAAACGATCAAATGTACATACGACCTACAATCTACATGAAAAATTTAACTCATTTTATATATCTAAATTTTATGGATTACTATAATTACCTATGTAATTAATATATATATGATATTTATATCATGTTTAAATTTATAATATTATTGAACCATGATAAATGTAATTGGACCTAAAATAAAATAACAAAACGTACATAAGCAAATCATATTCAAATACATGAATTTTATTATACTAGGATTATTTCATGAAAATTGATGTTTTTAATTTAGTTTACTCTATTTATTTACTCTATAGACCAAAATAATGTTTTTAAGGAGTAACAAATTTTTTTCTCTCATCAATTGAAGATTATTTTTTTTCCATGTCCATGTTTCATAAAAATGTTGCAATGAATGATTTTTTTTATAAAGTGAAATATTTAACATAATTTTAAACATGAATATTTAAAAATTGGTTTGAAAGGAAGAATATTTTTTACTTTTTGAAATAAGTTATTTTTGAATGTTTTACTAAAAATATGAAGGGAATCCATGTTTTAATGTGTATGAAAGAAATAATATTTTTTCCATCATTACCTCTAAATGTTTTAAAGATTACTTTATAACTTTAAAATAATATTTCCAATGATGATATTTTAAAAAAAAATTGTGAAGGAATAGTTTTTAAAAACATGATTTTCAAATAAAAAATGTTAATTTTCTCAATAAATGGTCCAACTGATCATTCAATATTATTTTAAATCTAATATGGAATAATTTAATGTTACATAAGATTTACTAGGGATATGATATTGGGACACCATTTTGATTATTTATTTGGATGTATTATTATTATGATAAAGAGATGTTTATCAGACCTATTACAATTAAATTGGTTGTGCTCTGATGAATTTATAATATTATTATGAATCCCATTTAATTTATTTAAGTTATGATATGATAAAATGTTTATGATCCCCATTTCATTTTTATGGGTTTTGATATGAGGAATGGTTTATGATTTTGTGGGAGACAAATGTATGGATTATGTGATTGGTGGAACCTATATCTACTTCTAATGAATTAGATAAAATTGATATCTAATGTGATACATAGAACTTGAATGGGGTGTGAACCCAGTTCAGTTAGGGAATTTCTCCCATATGTTATTCTAGTGAGTGAACCTTGTCTACTATGATGTTTTGGGGAGTGAACCCATTCCACTATGATTGTTTCAGAACCATTCCCTTATTATTAAGTTAACAATCTTATATACGTATGTGTATGCAAAAAATCTATTTATTATTCTAATGTTATTCCCACATGGATTACGCTCTATTATTAAATTATTATTCACTTCTTACCAAATGAGAAGTTTTATTCCATGGCTCAGGTTTATTATTTGTGATATGCATGGTATGGTTTTCAAATGTAATTATCTTATTATCATACCCTTATGCTTATGTTATGTTGATATATCCATTTTTTACATAATAAGAATATGGTACCCACCATTAATTTGTTTCTTTTCCTCTAGTTGTGAATATATGTGTTGTGCATTACATGTCTAAGAAGGGTGATTAGTATTAAGAACTTATTGGGAGATGATGTAGTTCACCAATGAACTAGTTTTTATGTATCCATTTTTCTACTCTCACTAGAACTATATGATTCAGGAATGTATTTGTTATGTAATGTAATGAATATTAATCTATTAAATTAGAAGATATATATTCCAGAAAATTAAAGTTTTTTATATACCCCCTTTATTTTTTATGCATTACCCTCCCTTTCTCATCCATCGGGCATGCACGAACCCGGGTATCTCCGGTCCCTTTACTCTTTCTCTAACAACTTGATTTGGGATGTGGTTGGGAAGTGATTTGGGTTTATTGAGGCTAAAATCACCCTCTGGAAACTTATTATCTCTTCTTCCTTTATTCGTTATAATTTTTGTGTTTATGGTTTGGTTTTTAATGGAGAATCCATTAAAGAAATGTGTAATCTACCCACTCTTTTGGAGATTTCAGTTGGCTTTCATAGTGGGATTCTCAAGGTAATGTCTACACACTATCTCATGTCATTTCATTGGATATATGTTTCACAATAAATTTTTTAATGGATTACCATAATTATTAGAATGAAATGGTTTTGTTGGAAAGTACAATTATGAGTTAGTAATGAATTGTGGTTAGGGGTATTTGATGAGTTTTTGTTATCGATTGGGTATCGGGGGTTGTGTGACTAGATATTCTAGAAGGTTTTAATCATTTAAGTATTATTGGAAGTTTGTTGTTAATTAAATATATATTTTTATAAATAATTTTTTGAGATATAGTGGCCTGTTATTGATTTCGGGATAGATACTTCAGTCTTGAAGAGCCATCAAAATCTAACTTCACTTTGTGCAAAAGTGTTGAAGAATCATTTGAGTAAGGTTTTCTAAGAGTTAGTTACCACTATATTGATAATTTTTCATGATTATATGGTATGTGAAATAGGAAAAATATGTTTCAAACATTCTCCTTAAATTAAGAAATAATTTTAGGCTTTATATTGATACCTTAAACCTTCTATGGATCCCATCATTTATGTTAGTGATTTTAAGACCAGACTAACATATGCTCATTGGGTGAGACAGTTCTTTAAAATGGTAAACTAGGGATTAAAATTGTAAATAGGTAGATTATTATTTTAAGCTCATAAGGATCATAGGTTCTATTTTTGGTATACTTAATGGGATACATGATATAATATAGGATTAAATGTTTTGTGACATGTTATGGGGATAAAACAATTTTTTTTATGTGATAAGATTTTTTGAAATTCCTAAAAGGCATTGGGAATTGTTTTAATAGTGTGAATTGTATATTAATAGTGTTTTAGTTTTCAATGAGTGAAAATTAAAATAAAATTTGAATATTTATCTAAATGATTTTTTTACATCATAGTAATCTAAAAAGTGGGTCTTTAAATTTATTTCAAATGATTATTTCAAATTAGTTTGTGGTTACCACTTGGTGAAATTTACTTATTTACTCTTTTAATGGATTTGATGGAAATTAAGGCATTAGAAATTTATTTTAATTTAAAAGAGAATGATCTAAGTCTGAAGGATGGAATTTAAATTATGTTATTGAGTGTGTATATTTTTTCTATTTCCAAATAGAGTTTGGATTGGTGTTTAATAAGATATGGAAGGTCCTGGAATTATTATACATTTTTTATGTAAAGTTACCATTTGGAACATGGTAAATTCTAAAGGTTGAAATGGTGTATTTATGGTTTTTAATTGTTTTTATAGTTAAAATTTTTTAGAACTTTTAAATTTGATAATTATGGATTAATTTAGGATGTTTGACTAATTATATATATCCATGGTTTAGGTTATAAAATGATTTTCTAGGACATAATTTTTAACTATCTGGTATACAGTGTTGGAATGAACTTATATATCCATAGTTTAGGTGTGATACTATACCTATAAGAAATAATAAAATACAACTTCATTTAGGATATTTTTTGGATACTCTGTCTCCCTAGTGTAGGTGATGAACATATTCCTTGGGAACTGATAGTATACTATGTCACTTATAATGTTGTACTGACTCTCTGTATCCATGGTTTAGGTTCCAAATAAATGATATTGTCACATATAATATACTGTATGATTTAGGATATTGTATTAATGATATTTATACATACTTTATGTTGAACCCCTTATATTTTAATCATTTTTTAATGATCACAAATCCTTTTAACCCTGCTTAATATATCCCGAATCATTTTTAGAGATATTTGGTTTCCCTATGATTTAAATAAAAATTCATAAGATACTAATTCCTATAAATAATTTATTTTTATTGTAAACTATATTTACTTTTTTTCTATAATGTTTTATTATATGAATGGTTTATTTCAATTCATTCTGTGAATATTACTACTTAAGACTGTTTATAGATATTTGGATAAGTCTGAGAAACCATAAGTCTGCCACAAGTTCTAGTTTATGGAAAAGACCCAAACACCATGACCCAGACACTGTGACCCAGACACTGTTACCCTGACACCGTAACCAGTTTGAGATCTCATGATGTATGTGACACTGGTCCCTTTCTACCATCAACAAGACACAATTCAATGTTTGTAAAAGGACCAGACATAATGATCCTTAAAACAAATATGTGCTACCAGATCCTAATCTCAATACAACTTCAGAATCATGACCATATCACCTCTCAAAGGTAGAGTAAAAGAAAACGTTTCATGGTGACACCATTTCCAAATGATATCGTTTCAAGATAAAATATGACACCAATCATTAATCTATTTTTTCATTTTTAATTTAATTTCTAAAAGTCATATTTGAGTCATTTAAAGTCATAAACATAATTATTGTTTCATTATAGACATGTCACTAGATTGTATGAGTTACAAGGTGTAGAATAAATGCATCCAGTTGGCTAAAACACATGTACTATATAATAAAAACTAAAGTGTGGATCTAGAACAAATGTAGAGGAGCGAGCATTTGAAAAGTGAATAGATACATGTAACAAGATACAAATGTATAACACATGAAGTAATCTCGATTCCTAAAGGTTGTACAACTATAGATCAGATCTAAAAACATCTTCGCAGTACCACCTCTAAGAAGAACACGAGTCAGATTTCTTACAACATCGAACTAGAAACCAGAGAACCAGACTTGTGATACTATGTTTTTTACAAAAGGACATAATACTTGCATCTTCTTCATCCTACCAGTCCAGATGTGATTTGAATAAAACTCAAATAACTTTTAACCACTTCCCATAATCTTTTCTCTTTTTTTACTGCTTTTATCTTTCAAGCAGTGTGTGTGTGTATTAAAAAACACACTTTCTCCTGTATTAAACTAAATGATACTAGGTATCCATCCTCTCATATCTTCTTACATCAGTTTACTACCATAGATAAGTGTGGTAGAGGTCCTTGTGTGACCTGGCAGTTTACACCCACAAATAATAGTGGAAGGGTTCGTGTGACCTGGACAGTCCTGTGCACTGTTTTTACCCTGATCCAATGTGTGGATCAATTTTATTAAAATAAATATCTTGGTGGAAGGTGATACCAAGTGGAGTGGATTAGGTCTCAGATTGGTACTGAACCACTTTCCTTATCCATTGTGTCATTTAATTTTTTTTCTCTGCTTTACATTATATTTCAAAAAAGTAAATTTTTTACTTTCATAGTTATTTTATCATGTGTTTATAATCATTTTGAACTAGTATATTAGTTTCAAAAGTAATATTAATCTCTAGATTAATATATCTAGAACTAATCAATCTTCTGAAAAATTAATTGAACATTTAGGGATTTTACAAAGCACTACAAACTAACATTGATCATATTTTTAATTGGGGGAAATTTTCAAAGAACTAATTTTTAATAGAAATATTTATAGATACTCAATTCACCCCCTATTTTGTAATGTACTCCAACCAAAATTTGGTATAAAAGGAGTTTATAAATTTGTTATTTTTAAAATATTTTTCAAATCATTTTTATCTATGATTATAACTATCTTTCAAGAATCTTAAAATTGTTGTTATTTCAAAATTTTTATCTCATTGAAATACTTTTACAATTTATATTATGGAAAATTGTTTAAAAGAGTTTCTACTTATAGAAAAACTTTCTTTAATGGAAAAACTATGCTTGGTGGAAGATTAACATGAAAATACATCTAAAAAGAAAAGGGATTCAAAATATTGACTGCTATTGAATGTAAATATGAAATTCTTGAAACTACTAGAAACACATGAGATGAACTTACCAAGACATCCTATAACAATAACTATAAATCCATAAATGCCCCATATTGTGCCTTAGGAGATGGAAAATTCAAAAATATATTCTTGTAAAAATGCCCATGGGATTTGGGACACCTTGTCTATTTCTCAGGAGGAAACCACTAATGTGAATGAAATGAGACTTTATACTTATACTATTAAGTATGATAACATTAAAATAAATCCTAAAGAATCTATTTCTAATATGTATTTCAGGTTCAATGAAATTTTTAATATAGTGATCTCTCTTGGAAGATATGTCACTACCATAGAAAAAATCATAAGGATTCTCAGATGTCTACCTGATAGATGGAGAAGAACCCCAGTCTCAAATAGAGAGTATTATGACATTATAAAATTACCTATCAAAGATATCATTGGGAAACTAATGATGTTCTAAGAAGAGATGAAAGTCAAAAAACGAAGAGGATGAACCCAAAAGAAAATCTATGGAATTCAAGACCACCACCTCTAATCAAAAAGAAAAGGAGAAACTACAAGTCTCTGTAGAAAGTTCAAGAAATGAACAATCATCACCCAACAGTGATGAGGATATGGCTCAATTATCCTGAAGGTTTAAGAAATTTTGAAAAAGGAGAAATTTTTAAGAAAGCCTAACTTCAAAGGAATATATGATAAAAAGGGAAGCTAGAAGAAATATTGTAAAATAAATGAAAAGTATAATGAGATAGTATGTTATGAATGTAAGAGAACATGAAATGTAAAGTATAACTGTCCTAGGATCAATTATAAAAATAAATATTGAGGAAAAATACAGAAAGTATAAAAATGCAATGAATGAAACATGGAGTTCTTATGAGGATAGATCAAGTGATTCAGAGTCTTCACATGATGAACATGCTAACAAAGCCAATATGTGTTTTATGAAAAACACATCTGAGGTGAACCTGGAATCTATTGTACAAAATTAATATTATTCTTGAGATTAAAGTGATTATGAAAATATTTTTAAAGAATAAATGATTGAGTTTTTCAATATTCTTGAAGAGACATGTAATGAAATAAAAGATAAATACCAGTCTTTAAAGAAACACTATGCTCTTAACTCAACTGTTAAATTTTAACTTGCTGTAGAAAGAGAGAGAAATGTTCAATTACTCATAGAAAGAAAAGAATTAAAGATATCTAATGAGAAATTGAAAAATGATCTTGAAAGGTTTACTAATGGTAAATATACCATGGTAAAAATTATAGGTAAAAAATTTCCACTAAATACACTACTTGTATTTTCTATCAACATGGTAAAATCAATTTTGGAAAAATAAATTTTGTTTCTAAATCAAGAACATACAGATATACTCATAGTTCAAGAAAACATTCTTCTAGTTCAAACTATGATACACTCTCCACTGTTTTGATTTTTTCTTAACCAAATATAGTTCATTTCTAAAATTCATTACATAATGCTTATAGGATACCTATGAGGAAAATGTGGGTTCCCAAAGCACTTGTTACTAATATTACTGAACCCAAACAAATTCAGGTACCAATGTCTTTTTTTATTTGACTATTTTGTAGGAATTTTTTTTTATGTGGACTCATGAAAGCTTATGGTACTTGGAAAGTGGGTGTTCAAGACATATGAAAAGAGACTATTCATGTTTCATGAACCTAATAAATATTGATGGTGGACATGTCACCTTTAGTGACAATGCCAAGAGAAAAATGATTGGCCTTATCCAAATCAGTAACTCTAACTCAATTTCAATTTCCAAACTGCATTTTTTGGTGAACTGAAATATAGTCTACTTAGTATTTCACAACTATGTGATGTTGGATTTCATGTTAAATTTGAAAATATTTCTTGAATATTTTTAATTAAAAAAATGAAGTAGTATTTTCTTCATTAATAAATGAAAATGTATATTCGTTTAACTTAGATTCTTTAGTTTCTCAAAATGCTTCTTGTTTATGTGTATTTCAGAAAGAGCCTTGGATTTGGAATAGAAGACTAGAAAACTGTAATATTCACTCCCTTAGAAATCTATATAGAAAACATTTATTCAAATATATACCCTAACTAGAGTATACAAATGATAAAGTGTGCAATCCTTATCAAAAGTGAAAGCAACACAAAATTTCCTTCAAGCCAAAGAAAGATGTTTCAAATTCTCAACCTCTCGAGTTGGTTTAAATGGATTTTTTAGACCATCTAGAGTTTCTATTTTAAATAGTAAGCACTATGTTTATGTTCCTGTAGATGAATTTTCTAGATATACTTGGATCATCTTCTTACCTCACAATATTGAATCCTTCTCTCATTTCACCAAATATGTAAAAACTGTAGAAAACCTCAGTGGACTTTCAATTTAATCGTAATGATGTGACCCTGACCTTGAGTTTGGAAATAAGGAGTTAGAATCATTTTTCTCACAAAACATATATAGTCATTTTTCTCTTCCCCTTGAACACCTCAACAAAATGGAGTTGTAGAAAGAATAAATAGGACCTTGTAAGAAATTGCAAGAGTCAGGCTCAGTGAATATGACTTACCAATTTATTTTTGGGATGATGTTGTAAATACAGAATGCTATATTATTAATAGGTATTGATTAGACTTATTCATAAAAGAACTCAATATATGTTATGGAATAATAGAAACCCCAAAGTATGCTGCTTCAATGTCATTGGTTTCAAATCTTATATCCTTAATACTAAGGAAAATCTTGAAACATTTACATCTAAGAGTGATGAAGGAATTGTTCTAGGATACTCTATCTAAAGTAAAGCATATATAGTGTTTAAAAAAAGAACTAAATGTGTAGAGGAATATATCCATTTCAGGTTTGATGAGACAGATCCACATAAGCCTAAGACCTCTTAAGAGAATCTTGAGGATGATATGTCGAATTTGGACATCAATGCTAAATCCTCCAACTATCCTGTAAAGAAATCTATAAAACCTTATAGTTATAGAAACTATCCAAATTCAAGTCATAATGAAACCAAACCTATTGAAGAACGTGAAATTAATAGCCCATCTTTTTCTAGAGCAGTTCAAACCGTTAAAAACCATCCTATTGGATGTCATTTAAGAAGATTTAGATAATGAAAAACAAACAAGATCTTCTCTTAGAAATTAGGTTGAACATCATATTTTCTTGTCACAACATGAACCTAAAAAGTATTAATGATGCTATCAATGATGAATTTTGGGTGATGGCACTGTAAAATGAACTTAATCAGTTTAAGAAGAACAATGTTTGGAAACTTGTTAATAGATCCAAAGGAATATTTACTATAGGCACTATGTAGGTGTTTATAAATAAGGTAGATGAAGCTGGTAACATAGTTAGAAACATGGCTTAATTGGTTGCACAAGGCTATAGTCAAGAATAAGGAATTGACTATGAGGGGACCTTTGCCCCAATTGCTGGACTTGAAGCCATCAGAATCCTACTTGCTCATGTTGTCCATCAGAATTTTAAACTATATTAAATGGATTTCATGAGTGCATTCCTCAATGGGAATATAGTTGAGGATTTCTTTGTTGAAAAACCCCCTTCTTTCACAAATCCATACTTTCCAAATCTTTTTTTCAAATTATCAAAATCTTTATACAGTTTAAAACATGCTCGAAGATCTTGGTATGATAGATTAAGTACTTTTCATATTTCCATTGGTTTTACAAAAGGTATAGATTATGATACCCGTTTTATAAAACTAATTTCCATTAAAGTTTTAGTAGTTCAAATTTAAGTAGATGACATTATTTTTTGATCTTTAAAAAAATCCTTATGTATTGAGTTTCCTAAAATGATTCAAAATGAATTAGAAATGAGTTTAATGGGTGAACTAATATTCTTTATTGGACATAAAACATTTCAAAATATAGATGGTATTATTTTAAATAAATGAAAATAAATTAAAGATTTTATAAAAGGTTTTGGTCATGATAGCAGTAAAAGTAGTGATACTCCAATGAGTACTACTTGTAAGTTAGATCTTGATGAAGATGGAAAATCTGTTGATCAATCCACTTTTAGAGGAATGATTGGAAACTTACCCTACATAACTATAAGCTGACCTGATATTATGTTTAGTGTATGTGTCTATGCTTGTTTTCATGAAAATCCTAAAGTGTATCATTTAAAAGTTGTTAAAAGGATCTTCAAACACATTAAACATAAAACCAATCTAGGACTATACAATCATAGAAGAAAATCATATGAGTTAGTTAGCTATTATAATTCTGACTTTGGGGGTTGTAAGTTAGATTGAAAAATCACCTCTGGAACATGTCGCCTTTTAGGAATGTCTCTAGTGTCATGGTGTAGTAAGAAACTAAACATTTTTACACTACCTACTATAGAAGCTGAATATAAAGCTGCTGGTAGTTGTTGAGTAGAAATGTTTTAGATGAAAAACACATTACTTAATTTTTCATATCAATTCAGGCATGTACATATAAATTGTGACAACACAAGTGCTATTAACATTCCAAATAATCATGTTTCACACTCGAGGACAAAACATATGGATGTAAGAAATCACTTTCTGAGGGACCATTATCAAAATGGTGATATCACTTTGGAATTCATTGGAACTGAATGTCATCTTGCTGATATATTCATTACACTGTTAAATTCTGAAAGGATATATTACATCATACATGTATTACGAATGATACATTTTGAGTAGAAAGTATATTGTTTCCAAACATTCTGACTCAAAGATCACTATTTTGATGTTTATTATTTCGTGATTTACAGTTTCACAAGTCACTGTCTTAAAATCATTTTCTCACTCTCATAGTTTTACAGGTTACTATCATGAAGTTATTGTTTCATTTTTATGGTCTCACATTATCTCTCTATAATTTACAATCTTTCTCTTATTGTCTCAAATGATATGGTCACACCATTTGGAGTTACACCGTAATGATAACACCATGAAAATCTATTTCGGTCTCACCAAAATGACTCTTTTTTCATTTTATTTGTATTTTCTACCCATATCACTATGTTGATTATTTTATTGTTTTTATCCTAATATTTTGAATTTGCAACACTTGAAACCCCTAAATTATAGAAATGAAATAACATTCACTCTTTTCTTCACTCGAACTATCTTCTATCAAAAACAAAACCCCTCTCTTTCAAACCATAAGTCCTCTTTCAACACTTCATCTCTATCACTCAAATGCTCGTTGAATTCCAAGAATGAATCGCCCATCTTCATAAACTCATGAGAAGCGTTGATCTTAGAAGAAATTGTGAAGGGAACCAAAAGTAGTGCCCGAAGGAGCATTGAACCTGAATCTTGTTGATAGATTAATAGTACTAGAAAATGAAATATGTCTTATGTGGTTTCTAACAAGTGAGTACTTAGTTATAAAAATACTAGAATAACAGGGATGGCTGAACTCGTTCACAAAAGAAAAAAGGCTAATTTATCCAAAACTTGTTTCTCAGTTTTTTTTCCAATATTCATTTAATTCTAGTGATTGCTTTATTATATGAAGCTGTATTAATGGTAAAATATGTAGTTTTTCCTTGAGGATATAGTTTGTCTTTCTAGGGATACAACATTAGGGTCTTTTTGAGGACAAATAGAGAGGCCCTCCTCCTCCTAAAAATGTTTTTGTCTTAGAAGACGACCTAGGAATTTTGACTGGTAATAAGAAGAAAAGAAGAGAAATTGCTACTGAGTTGGATGTTGAAATGAGGTTTTAGTTTATGTTTATCTAGAATCTGATTCTTCCAAGGAAATGAGATTTTTATACCCTCAAGTATTAAGATGTATTCTTGATACATCTTATGAAAAATGGGCACAAGATTAATCTATGTAAGTATGTTATAATTCACATGTGTGAATAGATTATGAAAACTTCAAAGTCTACCTCTCTGTTCTATTCAAGGTTAATCTCTATAATGCTATATGGTAAAGGAGTAGTTAGACCTAATGGAGAAGTCAAAAAAGAAAATGAGTTCATTATCTCAAAGGATACAATAATAAGGATGAGAATAAGTTAGAATCCTTGGAAAAAGTATTGGGTGGAGGACAATGAAATTTTATGTTAAATGTTTAATCAGGATGATAATCATTCAAGACCTAAGAACATATCTGATCCTGATTTGGAACCATATAAAGTTGTTGATTATCCTGATGAATAATAAGAAGAGGAATAAGAGGCATTTGTTGCACCATTGGAAGGAACTGTTATGGAAAAATATGATTGTGGTCTACATACTCCAAAAATTACAGTTGAGAATAAATCACCTATTTCTAAAATAAGTGTTTAATTAAAATATGAACCTTCTTATAGAAATTAATTTTCTATTAATGTAAAAGAAAATGATGTTCCCGATGATCATATAGAAGAAGAACTTACTATTGAGGAAGAGGATATTATTGTGGAACAAATTGGGGGACAAACTGATCCTGAAATTATCCTATCTGCTAAGGAAATAATGGATAAATCATTTTAGGTGGCTAGAATAGAAATGGGTGAGGCTATTAGAGATGAAAATTTAAAAACATGTCAAGGGACTGAATCTCTTATTCCAACAAGAGACGCACCAATTGAGGGAGAGAAACTCCCCAGTCTATTATGTTTTGAAGTTCCTAATCCTATTCATCAATGCACTATAGATACCTGGTATTATTTTAATAGCTAGTTTGATGTAGATAAACCCCAAGAGGCCTCAGTTAAATCAATAGAAAATTCAACTATGTTTCAATTGAATCCAGTTTCTTCTCTATAAGTAATATCTGCTAAATATCTTGAACATGTTTGAGATCCTCTTCCAGAACCTTCACAAGAACCTTCTTCTTCTGTGAGTTATAGCGATTTGAAATATTTGTGAGTTACTATATTATCTGGATCTGAAACGTTCATGAAAAAACAGCCTCCTCATGTGACAAATATTAGTGAAATAAATTCTTCCTTGGTGTTAGAGAAAATAATATGGAAGATTCATCCAAAAATTATTCATGAAATACAAGAGGATAGAATTGTGAACAAGTGGTTGAGTGATGTGGTGGGGTCTCTCTGGGCTATGGTTGAAGATATGAAAAAAGTGTTGCAACTAGGATAAGTTCATTTTGTTCATCATATTGAGGATGTTTTTCATCAGATTATATAGGAAGTTTCATCTCTGATTCAATAGAACATGACATCAATACTTGACAAAGTAGCTAAGAGAAACATCGAGATAGTAAATGAGATGTGTGATCTTGTTGTTTGTCTTAACAAAATGACTGATGAGTACAAGGGATGTCAATAGAAAGATCTAAATCATCTAATGTCCCTCCCTTCAGCTGTTACAGCCTCTAATGCCTATGGGAAGTCATCTCAACCCATTGACAAAAATTAGCTCAATATTGTTATTAATGAGAAACTTTAGTCAATATTATGTGGGTTTAAAAGGAAATTTTATCTATGGTTGTCGAGAATAGTGATAGAATACTTGACTTAGTGGGGATCCATTCAAATACTTACAATGATGCTCATGATGAAATTACTAAGAAAGTTTATTTCAAAATTAATAGGATTTTCTTTACGAATGATAAGACCAATAATTTCAAATATCTTGTAGAGTATTTGAAAATTTCTCCAGTAACTCAATCCTTCAAGAATCAAGTCCAAAATCTGAAATATTTCACTCCTCTATTTAACATGTTCATAGAGAAAACGATTATTTAGAGAAGGAAATGTAGTATGGAGGTGAGATCATTACTATTTTCATTCAATTGATGAAGCCTTATCTTAGTGTGAAAATAACTGCCATTTTGGATCCTATAGATTCACATTTTAGGCCTGGTTTAACTCCATCCTCATCTAATTATTTTTCTTCGACCTCGATGTCTGTATCTTAGGCTCTGAACCATATCAGACCAATTAACCATGACCAAAACAAGCCTTTGTCTTCAACCAAACCCACTCTGGAACCTTTCTTTTTGAATGGATACCTCTAACTTCTCTGAAAGTTGGCTCACTCCCTTCATCAACCTCTACTTGCTCTCGTGTGGCACTTTCTGATGCTACTTCCAAGGGAAAAGAGAAGACAACTAGTGCTAAATATAAGTGAAAACTATATTTTCATTGAGATGTTTTGTACTTTTTCCTACTTATTGTAATGAAAAATATCTTTCCATCTAATGAAATGTGCCATGCTGTTGTGTATTCTCTTGTTTAACTTCATTCCTTTTTTTATTTTTCCTTTAATCTTTTTGATAATCTCAAAAGGGGGAAAAAGTGCACTAAGAATATGAATCTATGTCATATGATTTATGATAAAAAGGGGGATATTTTTGGACTCATCATGTTCTAATCATGTTTTAATGATCAAAAATCCTATTAAACTTGTTAAATCTATCTCAAATAATACATAGAGATGGTTGGTTTTCATATGATTTAAATAAACATTCACAAGGTGATGATTCCTATAAATCATGTTTGATTATTTTAAACTATATTTAATATTGTTCTATAATGTTTTCTTATATGAATGATTATCTCTAATTCATTCTGTGAATATTATTTCTTAAGACTGTTTAATGATATTTGGCTAAGTCTGAGAAACCATAAGTCTGCCACCGGTTCTGGTTTATGGAAATGACCGAGACACCATGACTTATACACCATGACCCAGACACCGTGACCGAGACAACATGACACTGACACCATAACTAGTTTTAGATCTCATGAAGTTTGTGACACTAGTTCCTTTCTACCATCACCAAGACACTGTTCAAAGTTTGGAAAAGGATGATACACTAAGATCCTAACACCACATCTTTGCTAATAGTTCCAGATCTCAATTAAATTGTGGAAACATGACTGTCTCAATGCTCAAAGGAAGTGAAGAAGAAAATGTTTTTTGGTGACACTATGTCCAAGTGATACTGTTTCAAGAAAAACTGTGACACTATTCTTTAATCTATTTTTTCATTTTCAATTTAATTTCTAACAGTAATATTTGAGTCATTTAAGGCACTGACAAAATTAATGTTTCATTGGAGACATTTCACTTTTTATTATGAGGAACGAGGTGTAGAATACATTCATCCCATCGGCTCCAACACATGCACTCCATAACAAAAAGGAAATCATGGAACGAGAACAAATGTAGAGGAGCGAGCATTTGAAAAGTGAATTGATACATGAAACAAGATACAAATAAAGAACACACGAAGCATGCTGAATTCCTAAAGTCTTTACTACCGTATATCAAATCCAAAAAACATCTTCACAATAGCAACTCTAAGAATAACATGAGCTAGATAGCTTACACCGTCGAACAAGAAACCAGAGAAACGGACTTGTGATACTCTGTTTTTCACAAGTGGACTCAATACTTGCATCTACTTCATCCCACTAGTCCAGAGATGCATAGAATAACAATCAGAGCATTTCTAATCCATTTTCATCATCATTTCTCTGTTTTGTACTACATTTATCTTTCAGGTAGTGTGTGTGTGTTTCTATATTAAAACACACATTGTCTCCTATATCGAATAGAAGGATACAAAATACCATTTCTCTCATATCTTCTTACATCTTTTTACTCCCACAGATAAGTGTAGAAGAGGTCGTTGTGTGACCTAGTTGTTTATATCCATGAGGAATAGTGGAAAAGGTCATGTGACCTAGACAATCCTGTTCAGTTTTTTACCCGAATCCAAGATGGGGATCAAGATTATTAATATAAACTGCTTGGTGGCACATGATCACCAAGTGGAGTGGATTAGGTCTTGACTTAATATTGAACCACTTGACTTATCCACTGGATATTTTAATTTTTTTTCACTGCTTTACATTATATTTCAGAAAACTAAATTTTTTACTTTGATAGTTAGTTTAGAAAGTGTTTATAATTTTTTTGAACCAATAGGTTCATTTTAAATGTTATATTAATCTATAGATTAGTGTAGCTGAGAACTAATAAATCTTTTGAGTAATTAATAGAACATTTAATACATTAATAAACTCACGAAAAACTAACATTGATCGTATTTTTAATTGGGGTAAATTTTCAAAGAACCAATTTTTAATAGAAATATTTATTGATAATCAATTCTCTCCCCCCTCTTGAGTAATCTACTATGGCCAAAACATTATGTTATGAACTGACGCTATATGCCCAAAATGTTTTTATACATGTTTTGGGTACCGTGGACTGGTACACCTTGGTATAAAGAATAAAATCATTAACAATAAGCATTTATTTTATATAAATTATTTACCACACTATGATTAATGGATCAGATGAGTAGAGTTAGTTAAACTAGGCTTAGTTGGCCTTGGTGTGACTTTAGGACCCAAGGGCCTTTGTAAAACTAAACAATTTTTGTTTTGAAACACATAATTATCATGTATAGTATTTTAATCAATTAGACATATTTATATACTCTTTCAAAAACTAATTATCTCATTAAACACAATTGGTGTTGTCCTAATGAGTTATACTCACACTTGTCTCAGACTACCTTGACACTTGGTTACCTTAGAAGATATTATTCTTGTTTGTAGGTTCAGGTTTTAGGGAAAGGACAATTATCAATGCTCTTGATTATATCCTTTAATTAGGTGTAGAGGATGGAACCAAATTTGACTCGGGTTACGTTTGTGTTTGTGTAATGGACATAGTTTTATTTTTATCATTTTAGTATTTCTTGTATATGATCTTCCCACGGGGAATATTAATTTTGTTATGTGAGCATCATTCAATATATAATTATTTGATGTATTATTTATTATATCAAAACCATCATTTTTTTCATGTTTATATGAATATGGTATATTTTATTTTATTTATAATGGTTTTTGTATTCTAATACGAGTGTACAATCTCCCCATAGTGTTATTATATAACCCCTCATTAGTTGGCAGCCTCTAGCATATGGGGTGGCATGCGAGAGGTCATGTAGTGAACTATTCTAGTTATTGGGATATAGTGAGTTGGGTGGGGGTGTTACATTACTAAATTTGAGTACTTATTTGTGATACTTAAGTCAAAACATTTGAATTATTTAAAAACTCTATAGATATTTTTATAGTGTCTTTATTTCTATTCATAAAGCCACATTTAAAATATAGGTCATAAATGTCAATTTTAAGTAAAATTATATTGATTTCATTTAATAATATTCTTAAATATGTATTTTTTTCTATTAATAAATATATCAATCATTATATTTTTTAAACTAAATTTGTAGTTTTTTAAATGCACACTATAGGAATCCACATAGATGACGTTAAAATAGTCTAGAGGTAAATATCCAATACTAGAGTAGGTAATCAACCTATTAATTTAAAAACCATTGGAAGTGAGAAGATTAGATTCCTTATTCCCCACATACTAGGTGTTTAAAACCTTTACATAGTGTTGAATAAATATTCTACAATCTCTGATGGATTATGAAGTCGTCCAGGTGCTAGGGGAGAGGCCCAACAAGGAATTGACCACCAAGGATGAGTTGGAAACAACTATAGAGAGTTAAATATTTCCCAAATGATATAAATTGATCTATAAGAGAATTTTCAAGGATTATTCATTGATGGATATTCCCTCACTATAGGGGAAATAAAATCTATGATGATCAAACCATGATAATACTAGAAAATTCCATCTCTGTGTAAAATTCCTTGAAAAGAAAAACCATTGGTATTTTGTTTGAGAAGTTGTGTGTGTGTTTTCCAATGAAACCAACATTCATTATCATTAATATTGGTAATGGATATATATTATATGGGATGAGGATTATTTTTACTTAGATATATTTCCATATTTTCTGTCTTTCACTATGTTCTTTGGGGGATGACTAGATAATGAATTTTCGATTTGATGTAACTGATGTTTGGTTTTAATTTGTCATTCCAGATTGAATTTCAAGTTTCTCTTATCACTAATCAACCAGATAAGATAATAATTAATTGAATATAATTATTCATATCTGAACCTATATATAAGTAAAAGAATAAACCCAAAAAATTATCTACAGATTCATAGAGTTCATTGGCACCTGATTATCCCATCATAGTAAACCACATGCACATTACCCATTACCCTTATATAAATAAATAAGTAATAAATTATATCTTTTAATGATCATACCATGTAAAATTATAGGAAATATAGATTCTTATTATTTAGCAAGAAGCATCCACATTAATTTCAGGGTTATAGAGATACCAAACAAGGAATTCAAGTATCACATTAATAAATTTTCACTATAATTTTCTAGCCAAGTATAGAGTATTGCATTAAAGATGAATAGTATTACTAGAACGACAAACTAAGATTCCACTTGTTGAAATATTGAGTGAAGATTTATATGTTTAGATCCTTGAAGAGAATAATTTTATTAAATAGATATTTTATATCCACATTACATACCACTTTCAGAAATGAGTCATGCTCATAAGCCCGACTAAATTTGATGTCTTGGATAGGATATCCTTATAAGGTGAGGAAAGTTTCCACATATATATATATTTTAATAATAAAATATTTTCTATAACAATGATATAGAGGGTTGTTTTATAAATAATATTAATGGATTCATTAATATTGTACTAGATATGAGAACAAATCAAGCTCTCAATCGAGTTGATAGGGTAAGTCCTGTATTTATTCAAATAGAATTTGGCCTCGAGGCTCTAAACTGGGATAATTTCTTCAGATAAAACTTCTGTAATTACCTATATATTTATCCATCGATGATCCTTGTTTTCAAACAATCTTTATAGGTTAGTTTAGCTATCCTTTACTATTTATATTTTTTGTTTTGATCCTCTTGATGATATTCCAAGATGAAACTATTAAGTATTTTATCTATATTCATTAAGAATAAACTATGGGTTCTAAAAACTATTATAATATTTTTTCTAGATGAGGAAATAATTTTATTCTCTACTATGATCCTACAATCAAAATATTAAATGAGACTCTTCAATATGACAATCATTTTTATGATTCAAATGAGAATCCTCTCAAAGTGATGGTTGAAAAATTTAACATTATATAAAAGAGGATATATATAGAATAACTATGGAACACTAATAAATAAAAAATGAAATTTTAAATGGAGGATAAATATACTATTTATTTGGATCATTAATTCAATCTTAATTTGGAAATGTAAACACCTATTTTATCCAAGTTGATGTACTAGACACTACGGATAGTATAATCCCCAAGGATAGAATTCAAATTATGGTTTTAACTGTAATTAACATTAATTAAGAAGATAATAAAACACAAAAATAGTAAGTGTAGGGTACCAATGAAGGGAGAATTTCCTCTTAAATGGAGGAACAACCACAACATATATCTTGATTTATACTTCTTCTAAGAATGTTCTGTGTAAAAAATATTATAATTAGATAAAGGGAATCTCCCTGATGAAGGCCTGTCATTTATTTTAAGAGGCCAATTCTCTTAGCCATTAGGAATATTATGAACCATGTTGAGGAGAATAATTTAATGAAATGGACATAGATCCATTCAGGGAAACCAAACCTTCTTAAAACACTGATTGTAAAATTCCACTATATTGGAGTATAGGAATTTTTAATACCAATATTGATCATAATGTTAGAACCAAATATATTTCTATCAAGATTTGATATCATATATTGAATCAGTATTATCGATCATTTTATACTCATTCTAATGAAAAAATTATCTTTTTCTTCTCCAACATAGAGAGACAAGTGATGGGAAAGTATTTTATTCAAAATCATAGAGAGAACATTGTAAGAGAATGTACACATACTAATGGGACAAGAATAACTAAAATCATCAGGTTCTCTCACCCTGGGAACCAATAATAGAATAGTATTAGTTATCACACTAGGGAGATACCCCTTGAATTAATGAAGAAAAAATTTCTTTAAATAATTTTTAACGAGGTAACAAGAAGTAATATATAAGGATCCTAGAGTTATCTAGAATTGGGGTGCTATCAAGATTAATGATTTTAGTAGTTTTATTTATATCTACTTAAATTCGGAAGTATTATATAGATATTTTTTCCTAGATACCCATAACCCTTGTAATGTTGTTGAATAATCTATCAATAGATTCTATTTTGTTTAAGCACACTATTTTCTTTATGACATGATCTAAGTAGAGGCTAGTGACATGAAACAATGTATGGGGCCCTGTAATTCTAACATATTGGGTTTAGGACCCAAAATCAAGAAGTATTCTATTATTATTGATATATTTATACTCCACTATAAAAGTATACAAGTAGGATATGTTTATATAAAAATTCCTTATAATCTTTGATCAAGATTTACCTTTCACCACACATTACACTTAAAAATGTACTATTATAACTGCTTAAAATTATTAAATAAAATTAATACAAATATCATCATCATACTACCCTCACATCCATCAATACAACTATTTAATTTATTCCTTAATATTGTTATTTATGATGTTCATGGTTGGTTAGTTGTTGATCCATGTGATAATGTATAACTTTAATATAATAGGTTTAATTTAGATAACCACCCAAGAGTTCCCAATATTGGGTGAAAGCCAAGATGAGTGAACTGTGTCTTTGAAACCAATATTATCAATCCGTTGATTTCGGTAAAATAATCTATAAAATGGAAGCATTGGGATTTTTATTATGAGTAACGATGAATGGTCACATAGGGAGAATGACAGGTGCTTAAATTATGATCATGATAAATATAAGAAACTCGTAAATGTGAATTGGTTCCTAATAACAAATAAGTCTCAATGGAATGTAAATTGAGATAAAATTCTCTTACCTTAACATTCGTTTTGTTATATTGTATTTATCCTCCTATATAATAGTTTAGAATATGTTACTAACGTATACAAAAAATATAATAATGTGAATAATAACATATATTAACTTCATACAATATTTTATCACCTGTTTGTTAACACTCATTCATAGTTTTAACTATTTCGGTTGTAAATTAACTAATTTTCTCAAGAATGTCATGACTTGTGATTGTTTTTTTTTCAATTAATTAGATCATTATTTCATCATCTCCAGAATTTAAAACATGTATTAATTATAATATATTAATTGTATATGTTTTTTTATTAGTCCATAATATTTTTAGATTAGTAATCAAGTGCACTATTAAGGGTGATAGTAGGTCACATGTACACATGAATGTTACATTTATTTCTGTATTGTATTAAAATAATTAAAAATAAATGTCAAATATTTATATTATAATTCAAACACCATATATATTTTGGATAATTTTTTAAAACCATCCTTTATAAATTCCATGTTTGGGATGACAGAGTCATATCACTTTGAGAGGGTGGTATTCCACAATTCATCAAACAACATTATCGTATTTACACAAGATGTGAGGCGTAATGGAATGTCCTAAATAAACATTAAATAATCATATAGATATTATAAATATTATATATAAAATATATAAATGTATTTCCTATAATAATTCCCACCAATATTGGTTTTAAAGGAAAAAATGAACAATCAACTTTTCGTGAGGCAGTAGTTCGTCGTACTCAGAAACAATATGTTCATTAACCATTAGCTGGAGGTGTGTGTAAGTGTTGGTCAAAAATTTTACATAAAAAAATCATATTATATTGATGATATTAGTTTTATAATGTCATATTGAAATAAAATTATTTGTTTTGGTGGGTAACGTAATTAAAAATACAGAGTTTGGCAGTAGGCGTTACCTCTTAATCGTGTAACTTCTTTTGGATTATACTAAAAGGATTATTTAGAAGTATTTATACCCAAAGGGAAGATTCAAGGTATGTGGGTGATTTTTTCTAGATATATGATCTGATATTGGAAAATTATTTTTTTTGAGAGGTGTGAGTAATGGGGAGTGGTATCTGCCATTTATAAGGGGGGGGGAATGACCCACTCTATATTTTTGAAAAGAATTTAGGTGTACCCACGTTTTTACTAAAACAAAAAGACTTAAAAAAATAAAACTCAATAATATAATGTTAAAGTACAATTATGGAATGAAAATGGCTGTTATACAAGTGATTAGGACATTTGGGCCCCTAAGTTAAAGGCTTTGTCCTTTAATAAGCTAATTTTTCATTATTAATTGTAAAATATTAAAATTACGTTCAGTAAAATTTTTATTCGAAAAAATATTTTGTATTATTAGATATTATAATTATGTTTTATTGAAAATATTAAATCCATTTTTACAAATTAAATTAATATAAGTGAAATAAATTGATTTAAATTTAATCCCGCAAACAGGACGACAATGCATGTTTTTAAAGTAAAAATGTCCAAACGTTTGTTATGTTTTTATAATCAATTTCAAAGTAAAATTTATTCTGATGAAATAAATTGCATTAATTGAAAAAATATTATGTAATTTAAATTTAAAAATAATTAACAATATAATTTACTCTTATAAATAAATAAGATGAAATATCAGTTTTAAACTAAGATTCAGAATTTTTAACTACTCATTTAGAAAATGAAATGTTTCAGAAAAATATAAAAAATTCAACCAAACCTAATTATTTAGTGAATATTTAAAATATAATATTTATTTTTACATATTAATTCAATTAATTTGTAAATATTCATATTTAAGAGGGGTTCTCCATTAAAAGGATGTAAAATTGCTTTTAAAAAATATATGTTTTTATGTGTAAAATTGAGATTCTTCTTATCTGTTGTCTATCAAACCAAATGGAAGAATCTCAAAAAAATGTCCAAATATATAATAAATATATATTAGATCAATATCACTAAATAATTGTAATTAATTTAATCTATTGGTGTAAAACAAATTTTGACCATAAAAATAGTTTCCAATAAAAATATTAACAATATATTTAGTTGACTCTTATATTAATTTATAATTAATTTGTAAAAAATTAAAAAATTATATATTTTAATAAGACATATTTTTCATAATTTAGTTATTAATATTCATAACTTATTATTTAATATCAAGTTTATATCTCATTATATTTCAATAATATATCATTGTTCGATAAAACTCTGTATTGCGTGTAACACACACTCTCAAGGAAGGCCTCTCTTCTGTAAAATGAATGTTAACTAAATGTTGCAAGAATTGAAGTATATAGAATCTATTTTATATAGTAATTATATTATAAAGTATCCAAATATTATTTTACCTTCTCTTCTTGGTGTCGCATGTCATTCACACTATCGAATAAAAGGTTCTTACTTTAGATTTTCAAGGTGTTATATTTTCCATACATTATTTAAATTATGTTCCCACCATTTTAACATGACCATAGAGATATATTGTTTTCTATTTAAAATTTTGTAATCCCACATCATGTGAAGGTTTCATTCATCCATCATAAAATAAATAATGGGATGTACAAAGGTAACATGGAGTACCCTTTATACTAAGTCGATTATATCCACCATTGCGGAACACAATACAAGGAATTTTTTTTTGAAATAATTGGCTTAGGGACTTGAACCTATTACCATCCCCTAACACCACCCAAACCCTTACCACCCCACCACCAATGGTGGGACCACATATACTACCATGTAAATAGGGCTCTAAGTAGAAGAACATTAGTGGAAAGTAGAGATATAAACTTTGAAGAAAAACATAAATATTTATAGGGAGTAAATGAGGTCATCAATAAAAAAATTGAATGATTAATAGAATATTTAGGGACAAAATCCATAAGCCATATATTATTTATAAGACAATCAGTTCAACAAAAATTAAGGTATCAGGAAAAAAAATCTATTTCGATGTTGTTTTCTAAATATTGGGTAATTCCTCTACTTACCTAGATTATAAGGAAATATTATGACTTGATAGGTTCAAATTTTATATGGGAAATCTGAATATTTGGTTTTTCTTTGATCAAATTATAATTCATCCCTTTAATCATAAAAATTAATTACCAATAATGAATATTTTTTATGCCTCAAGCACTACCAGAAATTTGTAATGGATCATAAGGTATATGAAAGAGTGAAAAGTTTAAGTACTTGTATTTAACTATATTCCAAAACCATTATGGTTAATTGATTAATATCTAATCCTCAAACGTTATACTATTGGTTCATCATTAATATATATTCATCAAATTGTTGAACTAAAAACAATAAAAAAATTAACTAGGATATTATGTAGGTCATTGGTTGGTGTGAAACCCTTGTCATTCTATATTCATGGGTTAAAGACATGTGGCCTTACCAGATTTGATTGGTTGTCACCCTTTTTATATTTTTTCCTTTTCTAAAACCAAATTAATATATTTTATAAAATAAATATGGTTCAAATCCTTAACATTAACATATATCAAAGGATATCAATATAACCCTAATTCATAAATACTTCATGCACTTATTTTTTCATTTATCCTTCATTATTATAGAGTTTATCCTCTAGAATAATTCATTTACCTAGGTATTTTCTAGGTTTCCCACATATACTGAAAAAATAATAAAAGATTTATTGGGATGAACTTTATTTACATCCAACATAATCTTCATTTTTACTCAACATTCCTTTTTATTTAATTCTTTATTTCATAGACATAAAGAATTTAATTATCCCACTAAGACACCTTCTTAGGTGTCTCCTTCCACACCTCTCACAGGTAAAATATCTGGCCTTATTTTCTTTATGGTCTCTACCACTCAAGCTCATTGCATCCAGCATCCTTATCTTATTTAGTGAATTCTAGAGTTGGTAAAGGTATATATTTTTAGTTATATTTCGGGAAAAATAATATATAATAAACAGAATAACCTTCACTCTTTTCAATTCATCATTTGATTTCTCATTTTCACCACATTTTCATTCCTATTTGATGTTAACTTGAATCCTTTGAGTTCCATCCACTGACTAAGTCCAATAAGAATAGTGTGAACAACAATATTCATAGTGAGAAAGTATATAATTATCTATAAGATATCTAAATCCTGACACCTTAATTTTTAAATCTAAAACACATTAGGGTTATGCTTGATTATTAATTGTTATTATCCATTCTGATTCATTATAATTTTTTTTAATGAAAATGTGGATTATCGTAATCATATCCACTGGTAGTGTCAAACCCGATGTGTAGTAAGGAACATTTATGTCTATTAGGTTACCCTGATTCAAGATCGGAACACCTTTTCCGAGTTATTACTCATAGGCACATCTATAACATAACCAAATACACTTATAATATACATATAGGTATTTATTTCTAGGAAGTCCCATATAATCTCTAACCTACAAAAATTATATGTTGTTATTCTTTAATTATCCTAAATTTATACCATAAGGTTTTGTTCTCTAACCCAAATTTTCCTAAATAAAGTTCCTAAGGTTTCTAAAAAACATAATTTGACACTAACCATAGAAATATTCTCCAAGAAGGCTGAGAACCAGTGTCTACTACTACTACATTAGAATGATTACAAGTATTCAAATATTGAATGAACGAGAGTTTAATATTCTTGGTAACTAGATACATATACGAGACATTAATTAAAAAAGAAAACACTAATTACAACATTTTTTATTCCAAATAAATAACTTCAAGGATAACTCTAATCCATAAATTAAATCCATGCATATATTTCATAATTATATTCTTGTATTTCTGGGGAAGAAAACCTAACAAGGGTGAGTTCAAATTCTTAGCAAAAGAAAAATATAGCAGAAGCCACAATGATTCAATGAGAATAGTCAATATGGCAAGGTTAAAAATTGGACTAACATGCCATGTAATCTAAAAACTAAATTGGAATGTGTAAAAAATATCAAAAGGTAATAATTAAAGACACATTCCATTCAAATAACTAGATAGGGAAAAATAAATATAGAATTGTATGAAACTGAAACACATCACATCAAAATAACTAAAAATGAAATGTATCCATTGATATGTTGATGAGAAATATCAAAGATGAGTAATAACTGAAAATAATATGAGGGAAATGAATTATTATGGGTTATCATGTATAATTCATATGAAAACCTATACCATAAATACCTTTCACAATATGGTTTATAACTATTGATAGAAACCCAATTAATTTTAACAACTTATTTGTCTCATGAGAACCTATCGATGAATTGAGGGGATATATAATTTCCAGGCCCACCGATCATTACCATTCAAAATAATTCCTCATATTTATTAACCAAAATAAATAATATTACATATCAAATATCCATATTGAATAAATAATACATTTTTATCAATAATTTCCAAGTTAATCAAATAACTGTCAATGCGAAAACTGTATATAAAATGATACATAGTTTAAAGAATACTAATATCCATTGGATGAAATATTGATATTAAATTAAAATTATGATTAAAAATGATTAAAATAAATTTATTTTTTACAATAAATTTATCAATCATAAAAGGATGTGATAATAGAAATATAATAACTAAGAACATTCCCTTTAGAGAATAATCTTTAAACATTCCAAATTGTCCCATACCACTTTGAAACCTTTAAATCACAATCCCCATGATTGAATAATATTATATGAAACATATAATATCATTAAATTAAGGATATTCATGATCTATAATATCAAAAGGATGTATATACACCAACTAAAAGTGAATTGGTGAATGGTAACAAATATGTGTCAATGAAATGTAAATTAAGATAAAATTCCCCTACATTAACCATAATTTTGTTCTGTGGTATTTATCCCCCTGTATAGTGGTTTAAAATACGTTACTAACTTATACCATAGATACAATCATCTTAATAATATCATATATTAACTTATTACAATATTTTATTACTAATTTGTTAACACTCTTTTTTTTTCAGGGGTTAATTGCCGAGTTTTCTCATGTTTATTTTGACATGTGATTTTTGGTTCCTATTAATTAGATCATGATTGAATCATATCCAGAATCTAAAGCAATAATTAATTATCATATATATCCAGAACATATTTTTTTATAGTAGTCCATAATATTTGAGGATAACAAATGAAGTTCCCCGTTCATGGAGCTGGTTGGTCGTACGAAGGCTTGAAATCTATTTTCATTGGTATTGTTGTATTATAATAATGAAAACTAAATGATACATATTTATTGTATAATTACATTACTGTATATATGATATATATGTTACATAGTTTTATTAAAACCATCCTTTATACATTCTATTTATGGAATGAACGAATCGTATCACTTTCAGTGTCCGTAGTTTATAGTTTTTCAAACGAAATTATCGTAATAAAAAAATATAGAAAGCATAAAGGTATGTTCTAAATAAACATTTCATAAGAATAAAGATATTATAAATATCAGATATAAAATATATAAATATATTTTCCATCATAATGTCCACCATGATATATAGTACATGAAAAATTAATAATCATCATTTCGTGAGGTAGTAGTTCGCCGTACACAGAAACAATATATTCCATACACATTATAAGGATATGTGTGTATGCGTAGGCCTAAAAAATTACATAAAAATACAAGTATATTTAGGATTTTTTTATATTATCATGCAATTAAAGGATTTTAGTGGGTGTATAATGGTAATTAATCTAGGGAGCTTGAGAGAATACATTACCTCTTAATTGGGTAACTTCTTTTAGTTTGTACCAAAAGGCTTCTGTGGAAGGATTTCTACCCAAAGAAACGACTCAAGGTCTAGGGGAGGGATTTTGGGAAGCTATATGGGCGGAAATTCACTTATCCTAAGTGGTTTGAGAGGTGTAAGGAAGGGGGAGAGGTGGTGTCCTTTTATAATGGGGGAAAAAGACTCACATGGAATTTTTGAAAAGAAGTTAGGTGTACCCATTTTTTTACCTTAAAAATTATTAAAAAACAAAAAATTTCAATACATAAATTTTTATGACCCAATTATGACTAGAAAATGGGTTTTGGACAAGAGACTTGGTAATTTAGGCCCCAAAGTTAATGGTTTAGTCCTTTAAAAAGCATAATTTTGCCTTAATAATTGAAATTAATTTTCAATACATTCTCTAATTATTTTGGACAAACAATTTTGGCATTATTAGATATTATGAATTATTCTCATTCTAAATATGGAATCAATTTTTCCAAATTATAATAATAGAACAAGAAAAAATTTATTTAAATTTAAACCTGCAGGTGGGACGATAATGTGAGTTTTTAAAATAAAAATGAATGAAATTTTTCTATGTTTTTATAATAAATTTCAATGTGAAATTCATTAAAACGATTTACATTTTTTTAATTGATAAAAATTTTATCTACTTAATATTTTAAAAAAATAAAATATAATTTATTCTTATAAATAAATTAGATAAAAAAATATTTTTTAACTAAAATATAGTATTTTTAAGTATTCATTATTAAAATGAAATATTTCAGAAAAATATCAATATCTCACCCTAAACTAATTATTATGTTTATCTATTAAATATGAAGTTTATTTTGAAATATTAAATCAATTAATGTTTCTAAATTAGTATTTAAATGTGCTTCTCTATTAAAAGGTTGTAAAAATGGCTTTAAAAAATATAGGTTTTTATGTGTAAAATTGAGTTTGTTCTCGCCTTATGTAAATAAAACCTAATGGATGAATATAAAAAATATTTGATTGAATTTATAATATATATATATATATATCACATTAATATCACTTAATAATTGTAAATAATTATTTCTATTAGTATAAAACAACTTTTTGAGCATAAATGTTTTTTCTGTAAAATTATTCACATTATATTTATTGATTATTATAGAAATTTCTAATTAATTTTTAACCAATAAATTAGATATATATTTTTATAAACCAAACTTTTTGTAAGTTAGTTATTACTATTAATAACTACTAATTCAATGACCATTATATATCAGATTATATTTTAATAATATATCACCGTTTGATAAAAATCGGTCTTACGTGTAACACAAACCATCGAGAAAGGATTCTCTTACATTAAACAAATGATAACATGGTATTTCATGCATTAAAATATATAGAATCTATTATAAATATTAAATATAATTTTAAGTATCTTGGATATTATATTATCATACGTACTTGGTGTCACGTGTCATACAAACTACCGAATACTAGGTTCTTTAGATTTTGGGGCATCGCAATAGTATATTGGAATAAAAAGTAAAGAGAAAAATGAAAGTAACATGTCCATGTAGGTTCATCCATGAATAATGTAATTCTCCATGCACTACAATTTTATAGAATATATAAAATATGAAATCAAGGTTTCTCCTTGATTATCTTATAATTTATTCATGCGATGAAACACATTAAAAAATACCAAGCCCAGTTCATGTATTGTATACATGAATGGGAGTCCCACGAAATGTTTCATTTAAAAAATGGAATAATAAAGATAGCTAATAAGGAAAAATAATAAACGATAACAATTTATCATTTTTTCTAACAGTTTCATGGAATGATAAATGATGCATTCAAACATAAATTTCCTACAATGAAAAACTAATTATATATCATATATGTTGGAGTTTAGGTCATATAACACTCAACATCCCACTTGAAATAAATCCAATTTTTTTTTATCATTTTAACTTATAGTGTATCATATAAAATAAATTTTGGAACCATATCCCAATAAAATTTTGTATATCTACCATTTTTTGGAAATCTATCATTAACTTCACTGTGTATCACATCATATAAAATACCTTGTCAATAGACTTCCGAAACACTTTTTGATTATATATAAAATTATTTGCATACCACGTTGTGTCAAAACTGAATCCCTTTTAATTCATCAAAAAAGTGTTACCATTAGGGCCTTTATATCAATAAAAAAATAATAATATTCAGATCCATGTATGTATGCAAATTGTGGCCACTTGAAAAGAATCTATGTTACTTTAGCAATAAAGGGCCCTACCACGATCTCCATAAAACCCATTCATCTATATACCTATTTGAATTTGTATATATCTTAGGTAAATGTAATTTCTTGCGTTTTCCATTTGTATATGAAATTGATTGACCATGAGACATAGAGCATGTTAATCCCATATAACCAACTAACATTTTCGTTAACATGTGAGTATAGAAGGACCATTTTGATCAATACATCACATGAAATTCATCATTATGGATAATCAAATCACATATATCTTATCCAAATATATATATATATATAATATCTATGTGCATCCACTCACTCCCAAAACCTATCTCAATTGAGGGGTCATATGTCATACACATAATACGTGAGAAAAAGTCCCATCATGGTTAATCTTTAACCGATGATAGGATAAACAACTTACCCAACCACTTCCCCATATTAGCTAAGTCAATTTATAGATGTCTGTAATTAAGATATCAATGTATGAAGGTTATCATGCTAGGTTTCTCACTAACCTCAGGTAGTGGGGACTCAAATATAATCCATTCACACCTATTATACCAAATACAATTGTATGAGACTACATGTGGTATACTTAGTTTTTCATCCAACGCACACATAGAATCTATTACTTTTTCTTGTACAATATGTGCATATTCTGTATCTCTATACAAGAATAATACTCATTTTAACCATGAAATTTCATCATATCCTATAATACTGAATGATGAACATCAGTTTGGGATTAAATTAATGTTGTACATTATGAGGTCAATAAACATAACACTTCATGAAATGTAAATCTATATATACATTAATGTATCCCACATGAATGATTGATATAATAGAGGTTTCCTATAATACAATACCTTTTAATATTCTTAAAATCATTAATAATAATTAACAAAACCCAAATTTTCCTTGATTTATCATAATATATATGATAAAATGCCAATTTTTCTTTTTTATTTATATACTTTTTGTGTTTAGTTAAATTTTTATATCTAGTAAAATTACTATCTCATATCTATGTGACCATCTGATAAAACTCTCCCACTAAACAGTTTAGTGAGAAATTACTATGACATAATACAATTTGAATAATGGTGATATTTAGGAACCACATTCCTAAAAGTTTTACGTATTAAATATATTAATACTTTTTAACTTATAAACATAAAATATTATGATGTTATAACTTATTTATACCTATAAATCATACTAAGTGCATCATAACCATCATTGGAACCCTATTCCAACAATTTTTTTCCATAGAATAGTGTTAATACTCGGATTTTTGTTTATTAATACAACCTAATTCTCTTAGAAGATAAGTAAAATAAACTTTAAATAAAGTTTTTTTAATTGTTTTTTATTAACATTAAACTTATTTATTTCATAACCAACTCCCATTATCCTCTTAAACATTATATTCTACTTATAATATCATTTTCTGTTAAAAACCCTTTCCTATTAAGAAATTACATTGATTTTATTTTATTGGAATCATTTTAAAAATAAAGTATTGTTTCTATATCATATACGGAAGAATATATATTTGAGAATTTTAATTTTAAAGGAGTTTTTATTAAAATAATCCACTAATGGGTAGAGGGAACAAATTCCCGCAGATTTTAAACATAATTTTATGATCATTTAATGATGGATAAATTTTTTAATCCAAATATTTTGCTCAAAAAATATTGAAAGAATGTATGAATCATAAAAAATGTGTATAGATTTAATCATCTCATAATTTTTAATAATGACTCTTCATTATAAAAAATAAACTCTTTTATCATAATAAAAATGAGATGAAGTTACACATTTTTACTAATATTTATTTCAGATTAATAAAATCTTTTTAAATCAAATCCATGATGTAGTTACTATATACTACATCTCTTAAAAATAAACTACAAGGTCAATAAATTATTCTGTTGATTTTGAACTCCTATATTTTTTACACTTCAAAAATTATCACAAAACTTTCAAAATCAAAGACATAATTTCTTTAACATCCAGAAATGACACAAACATTACATGGAGTTTCATAAACTACTTCAGGCATGATTTTTTTTAAAAACAAATAATATTTAATTTTTAATCTTACTTTATGAAAACACTAGTATTATATGGTCATAATTGGCTTCATGAGGAAATATTCCTCAAAAAACCATTATTAGTTTTGTTTTAAATTTTAGTTAATTTTATTGTCTATAAATTATTATAGAACCTATAAATCATATAGCAATATCCTATATCTTCCTCAAAATTATAGAATATATGTTAAATAGTATATGAATTATGTAAAATTTTATGTAACCAATAATCATTTAGGGAATCCATTAGTATCACCTTGTAATATTTCATATTGAATCATATTGAATATTATTTTACAAACCCAATCATACTGAGTATATGAGACTAGAATTTCTTGGGTAATTTTTCATGTAATGCCTTTAAAACCTCAAATAAATCACTCTATGCTTTGAAAAGAATCTATACCAACATGTTGAACATATTCAACCATTGGTTTCTTTGGAATGAACTATTCTAATACATAAGGTTTTTAGTTAAGAAATTTTCTTAAATCGTTATTCTTTCTTAAGAACTTTTACTTTGTTAGCAATATTACAATCTACTTATATAAGGTCTCTCCTTTTCAAGGATTTATTACAATATTTCTCTTGATGGGTATGATGATAGTAATATATACACTAGAATCATTTATTAGATGAGTCTCATTTATTATTGTCCATTTAATAAATACTTTTATTAAATGGGATCCCACTAAAATGATAACCTCATTAGTGCATCATTTATATTATTGGGACCTGATCAATATTTCACTTTAAAATGAGTCTGATAGGGAGTTAATCTCACTACTTAATATTTTATTTATATAATCATTTCAATCATGTCATATAAAATTCTAGAATAGGTGAGAATATTACCCATTGTCAAATCAATCATATGGATAAACTCAACTTCATTCCTATGGTATCCTAACAAATAGGAATTCCTAGGTAATTTTTTACCAATAAAAACCTCAAAAAACAAACTTACCAATTTTAATCTAGGAGAACCTGACTTCTTCATGAAACTACTCGACAAGACAATCCAAAGTTTCTTATTAATTTACTTCCTTACAAAAGATAATCCAAGGGAAACTGAATTTAGTGTGAAGATACCCAATTGGATGATCTAGGTGATGATAAGTGTCACATTAAAAATAATCTCAAAAAAATTATTTGATTCAGATTTTAACATCACCATATTATCAAATAATACTCCCTTGATATATGCATGATTCTAATAACATTGTTTTTAATGGTATTCCCTCAACCAAACTAATATGTTCAAACCATATGGATGTGTAACTCTTTACATAGCACATAAGTTTGTATTACTCACCCAAAATTATAGTTCAATTATATTCATTTATATTTGAATAAATCATATGTATAAGGTACATGAATGCTTAAGTTAATTGTTTAGAATTATATTATATTGAAAATATACACATTAGTACGACCTGAGTGATAGATAGTCAAACCCATTCACCATCCTTGACAAGCCACAAGCCTCCATGTAGGAATGTAGTTTGAGCCCAAGTCCCTTTACCCCAGGATACATTACTGAATATAGAATCAAATTCATCAAAAAAATAAACCCCTATATGTAATAAAATATTCAATAACTATATCAAAAAAAGTTTCAATTATAAAATAATGAAATGATAGATGAAAAACTAATTTCTATTTGTAAACATTGTTAGTTTGTAATCTAAGGCTCTATATATAAAATAATTTTAACAATTAAACATAAAAATTATTAAAATTTATTTAAAATTTACTAAACAATAATATATTATGTAATAACATTTTATGTAAATGGAAAATTAAAATATTTAAACTTGAGATAAATATTTATTAATCCTTCATTAATAAAAGGTAATTATATAAAATTTATAATATTTTTAGCTTTAGGATCATATAAATTCCACAATCATGAATATAAAAACTTTATATTCATTCCAATATTAACCCATACAAATTAATCATTACATGGAATTTAAATTTTAAATATTTTATATATTATGAACTATAAACAATTTATAAGTTAGTTTCTATTATGTAAACATTCTATAGAATCTTATATCACATAATTAATCATAATTTAAACATTGATCATATAAATCATCAAAAAACTTTTTTATGGAATTGTTATTATCCAAATACATACTTTTATTTTGAAAAATTAAAAAAATGTTACAAGAAATACATAATTTAAATAGAAAAAATTTATATTTTTTATTATTTTTTGTAATCTATGACCCCTTGTAAATTATATTTCTTAAGGTTTCTAAATATAATTTTTAATTTCTACATCATATTAAATGACACATTTTTCGTTAAATTGTATTTCAAATAATAACATTTGGGAAAAATAAAACCTTTAAAAAATTTATTTAATTGAAAATAAAACACTTATAATTAATTAATTTATTTATATATAAGCCTTTTATTAATTAAATATTCCCAAAAAATACCTTTTTAATTACAAGTAAATATTTTATAAACCATTAAAAATATTTTTATTTTAAAATCATTTTTAAAGACTTTTTTGAGTACCCTAACATAAAAACCTATTCCTACATAACGGTACACTCCCTTTACCCTTACAGAGACACTCTGTGTAAGGGTAACCAGATTCTGGAGTCCTTGAATATTTCTAGATGTCTATAACATTGTTGTGTCATACTTTACATATGGGCATAGAAGGTCTACCTTTATGTTAACACTTCACATAATGGTTAGTAAAATTATACCTTTTCATAAATATTTTAAACACCACATTACCTCTATATAACTTCTCTATGTAAGGGTATGTCTCACATAACACTTTTGTTGACCGTGGGAAAAGATGGGATAACCCTTACACAGGATACATTACTTAAGATAAAATCTATACGACCTTTTCCCAAATACTATTTTTGTAAATAAAAGTTATAGATGCATATTCTGATAAGGGTAAGCTACGGTAACACTTACATAGATGAATCTATATAATGTTAATGCAAGAAAACCCTTACATGAACCCCTTCACAAATAGATAATACTATGTTAACATTACTTATTTAATCTGATTATGGGTAATGACTTGGTTACATTTACATAGCTCATATACATAATGTTTACATCTCAATTACCTTTATGGATCCTATCAACATAAGGGTAATCCCTTTTAAAATCAATGTTTCCATCAAATGGAACACAAAACATTTTTAAGTTGTCTTGTTCATTTCATTTCATGTTTTATAAAACATAAGCCTGGATCACTCTATTAAAATTAGAGGGTTTGAAATGAGCCTCATTACATTTTTCATATCTACAAAAATTGCTTAAAATCCTTTTTCACGAGTCTCCATTGAAGATAATATGAAACTGGAATAAAGTCTAAAATAGAGAAATACTATAAATTTGGGTGTAAAATACACCTATGAAGACATTGTATTATCTTATAACTCTATCACATAGGTTTGAGAGATCTTTACAATGTTAAAAAAATACATCCCACCTCCATAAGAATCCACAGGTTGAATGAATCATATTTTATACCTGAAGGATTCTTATTTATCCCATGATGTGGTAGCATCTCATAATGAAAATAAAAAATTATAAAGAGAGAAATGAGTTTATTGAGGTTTTTTCAAGAAAAATGGAATTCACCATGCACCTACATCACATGAATAAAGATAAATAGGAAATCAAGGATACTTTTTGATTATCCCATCATTTATTCATGGAATGAAACTCATTAATAAATACAATGTCCATTTAATTTTCCATATACATGAATATGAGTCCTCCCAAATTTTACATCGTATGAAACTATATATAAAATTATAACTCAAATGGGAGAATAATTAATTATCATAGTTTATCATTTTTTATACTATTTCATGTACCAATATATCGTACATGAAAAAATTCCCTACAATATAAAAATACATATATATCATATATGTATATATATATAAGTATTTAGAGAATATAACTTTAAGGCACTTCATGTTACTTTGTAGATACCCCACATCTTATAAGTTGATTAAGGTATGTTCTCATAGACATCCACATTATTTTATTGAAGGATAATGTATTTTATTTTCAAATGTATCCAAATATGAATAGACAAATTTTATCTAATAATAGGTTACTTATGGAATGGTATAAAAGGACATCCCTAATCTTATTAGTTATGCATTGGACATAATCTAGTGATTGGTGGGGCTCATAATTATATTGGACCTCATTGTATCTACATGTATCATGAGACAAAATAGGTTGGTTTTTAGTGCATAACTCTTCCCATAATATGTAACTGTCATAAAATAGTCATTCACAACAATTTTTTATGTCTAAAATTATGCATTCGATTAGTATGGGATCAATGATGATTGTTTTTCATGATTTCATATATTAATGTGTACATATAATGACCTCATTTTTATTTGATTATGATTTCTTTTTGTTTATTTATTCTCATCATATCACTTATTTAATGTTTTTTTCAAATATTTCTCTATATATTTTACAATAGTAAGAAAATGATCTCACCCATATTTGTTTTATTACCCCATAAAACCAATATAAGTTCCACATATAATTTTAAAGATCTTGATAGAAGGGAAAATATTGTTCTCAAAATAAGTTCAAAATTCCTTTTAAATTTTAAAATTACTTTTATGAATATATGCGGACTTCTAAGTCTTTTTAGTTGTTCAATACTCTGAGAACACTTATATTATGTACCAATATTAGAATATGACTACCATATCTTAGTCTATAGTGTCTGAGATTTTATATTTGGTATCATATCATGTTTAGTAGAAACTATAGGGGCAAGATTTAGTGTAACTATGTTAGATAGAACAATTTCTTTGAGAAATCCACCAGATTTATGGGGAACACTCTAGAAAAAATTATATAAATTATATTTTATAATTTATTATATTGATCTAACTATGGGTATATAATTGGGATAAAATTTTAATCATTTTTCAAAAGTGTTTTAATGATTTAAAAGATAATAATAAAACAATTATTGATAATTTTCACCATTTTTTGGATTTTCTGTGTGTTTTGGGATTAATTGAAAAAATAACCTATTTTTTGGAATTTTACTATTTTAATTTATTTAATTATTTTCGAAATAATTTTTTCTCACTGATTTAATCTACAAAATATATTTTTTAAGGATTGAATAAGTATTGGGCTTTATTTTTTTTTATCGACCAAGATCTGAATCCAACATTTGGAGGCCCAAAATATGCTCAAAATTAAAGCATAAAAATAAGTGAATAGATGAGGATATATTTGAGTATGTGGCCATAAATCATAAATATATATTCAAAATTAGGTAAAATTGAACATGGAGAAAGGAATAATCTGGATAAACTACTTTTATCAGTGTAGAGACATGCGATTCCCACATTAGAAAGGTCATTAGTTCTCTTCAAATCTGATTTTTGAAATTCTATGATTCTAACTATCCAGAATAAATTTTCATATTAAATGGGATATATAATGTGATACCCATATAAGATTAATATAGTTTTTAGGTTAAATATTCTTGAAATTTATAAACAACTCTAAAGAAGAAACCATTCCCAAGTTAGGTATTTAAATGGGTCTACCATGAGTAATTTTTTAGTGGAATGAATATGGAGACGATCGTAAATGATGATCTAGAAGAACTTGAATTTGAATACCGAATGGTCGAACCCAATTGTCCTATATAAGTAGGAGCTCATGCTTGATTAAGGATAGTTACACACCCCTGATGTATAGGAATAAAAGGGATGTGCTTCTACCAATTCATTTGGTTTTTTATTTTTATTTTTTATGTTAGATTAAATTCAATATAATTCCGAATTTATTTCTTAATAACAAGTAATTCATTATTATATTACATTGTGTTTCTCCAGTAATCCAAATTTTATTCTTAATACCAATTATTCTTCTAATTTTACTTTAAAATTCATGTCTTTATTTAATTTAATTTTTTGTTTTATTTTATTTTAGTCATTCTCTATTTCTTCCCATTGTTCAGTTTTTTAATTTATTCTTCTTCATTATCTTCTTCCACCAAGAATTCATACACTCATGATTTTTAATAACTGAATTGAAGTATATATCGGGTGTGTAATTCAGTGTTTTGACCTAAGTCTATGATTATGATTTACTTTTAGTTAATTCTAAGGATAATTTATAGTGTGTGTCTTCCTCATTGTGGTTGTATAATGTTTAGATTTTTGATATACAAACATTATCACCTGATTGATGGGGAGGATATAGAGTATGATGGTGATCTCTAAGTAAACTATGCTTTCATATTAGGGATATATTATGGAGTGAACACATACAATGGAGTGTGATCAATATGTAAATTTAAAACAATTTAATGAAGGTTCTCCCTAAAAATTCTATCCAAAGAACTTCTATTCTTGTATAATTCAATTTTGCTTTGCTGTAATGGCTTAAATTTTCCATTTTCTATTTTTAGAAAATTCTTGGGAAATGAATGAGACCAGGCGATGAGAGGATGTGAGATTATGTGGTTTGAAGTTCATGGAATAATCGACCGAAATCTGTTATGTTTTTAAAAAGATAATGTGAGTATTTTTCCAAAAAAATATTTAATAACTCTGTAACAGGTGCCCAGATCAGAATTATGAACGCACCATTGCGTTCAGAGTAGTGTATTTAACCTAAGTGCGACATAAGATTATTCAGTTTGGATTTTCATTGAGAAAACAAAAAAATGGCATAATTATAAATAAAATAATTAAATTATTTTATTTTATTTTTCAAATCCTTATAACTCATAAATGGTAACTGGAATTAAAAATCCAAGAGTACTATTGAGCTCATGAGGATGTTCTTTCCTTATGAAGATCCTGACCTCTACCGATGCAATTCGAGGGTAAAAGTTAAAATTTTGAGTTTTAATGGAGAATAAAATAAAAATAATGAAGTTTAATTTATTTACTTTATAACGTTTCACAGTGTGTCAAAGCTGCGACACGATGACATAGAAACATGATGTCCATTCATAAATGAAGAAGTGTGTTGACTCTATTTCAAAACAAAATAGGAACACTAAAACATGTAAACATGTTAATGCATTTCCTTCATAATTTGGGGGCAGGGTACATTGTTTGAATTCATAACTCCAGAGAATTTATTTTGAACCTTGGAGTTTCCCTAGGGCAAGGGGGAGGAGGATCTCTCACCGAAAATAATGGATAAGAGGTCAGGATTCGATCAATCGGTAACAAATAGATGAATTCTAGTGGAATAAGGATTTATGTGGTGACACGACTTCAATCTACATCTACAAGCAATCTAACTCGAGGTAGGGGTGGTCATTATTTAAATATTCTCCTTTCCTTATTCATTATATTCCACAATGGATGCAGAAAAATTTAAAAGAAAATTTATTGTGTATCGATCGTTGTTGTGGGATGGGATTACCCTTATGGGGTTATAACAGGAAATTTTCCCTAAGTGATTCTTGGTTTATCATTATGATGGAAACGAACCCCAATCGACACGAACATTGATCGAGGTCCGTTAATCATTGTTAATTCATTAATTTATCCCTTTGTTCCTTGCTAGTCATGGGAATTCTTTGTTAAACCCATGACTCAAATCGTGGACATTGATGGATCATTGTCAAATAAACCCTTAGCACAATGATTTGATTTCACATATCTTGGATGGAAAAGACATGATGTACATGCGATAATGGAGGAGGCCAACAGGTCGATGCGGTGCAAGAGATATCATCGTTCGAGTGACATTGCACTAGGATGTGTCATGGAACAAATTAAATCCCTTGGCAATGAAGAGGGAGACCCAAGGTTTCCAGAACAAAAATCAGACCATCAGAGTGAGTTTGGTAGCCCGCAGAAGATGTCTTTCGTGCACCAGCACTAGCTGTGGCGGCCGGTGGCAGCTGTGTGCCGGTGTCATGGAGGTGGCGTACTCCAACGGTAGCTGCCGCTTCGGAGTAGATGCCACTTCATGTCATGGAATGAGGAGATGGACTTATAACCTAGGCTACGGGTTGGATCAGTGGAAGCGGATAGAGACAGTAATCCAACAGGATCGTGGTGGGATGTCATTCCCATAACATCTAGGGTAGAGAAGATAGGCCTGCTGTAGTGGACCAGGTCAGAAATATTTGATCCCATCTAGGCCTAATGAGTTGGGTCGAATAGGTAGGTTGGGTCAGGACCGACATACCAGGTCAAACCTGGGTTGGGTCTGTCCGACTGAGTCGGGCCTGCCCTAGAACCAACGAGCCCCTTTTCACTAAAACAAACATATCTTTCAAACTATATGTCTGATTTATGAATCGTCATCAATTTTGAGACCCTTGCAATGAGGTGATACTTTTGAGATGTTTTAGTGGGGTTGTAGTTGAAAGAATAGGGGATTTTGATGTTCTTTTTTCATTCCTATGAGGGAACTATTTAGGATCCCAAAATTGTCTTAGAGGGCGATAATAAAGTTTGAGACAATACACCTAGGATTCTTTATGATGGTATAATGTTGAATGTCATTCCTATAATAGAGGGTAGCCCATGTTCTAAAGTTAGTTTTCTTAATGTGGATCTTGGTGACCTAGAAGGCCTATGTGATGACCTGATCTAGGTGACCCAGCAGGTTGAAATGACTCTACAGTTCTCAGTGCCCTAGTGGGTCTATGTGTAGCATGTACCACACTAAGAGGCCTGTTCAATCCTCACTTATCTTAGTGGTACCTTAGATAGGGTTTTCAGCATAGGAGTGTCCAATATTTACACATGCATCTATCCCTTATCAAGGATGACAATTACAATAGGTCTAGGATGATCCCCAGTGATCCCTTGTTGTAGGACCCCCAATTTGTGTACCAAGATCTTTCCGTCTTTTATAACCTGAACTAGTCAGTGTACATTGGGTTGTTCTCAGGTTGTTCTCTTTGGGAGGGGTCGAATGAAGTGGGACTTCTTTGTGATGTTCTCTGATGAGTTCATTTCTCAAGGAGCGAGTTCTCCTAGAATAAGCCCGCCATGAGAGTAATTAGGTGAACTAGGTTTTAATAGCGATATCGAGTGTCCTTGTCTCAGTGAGACTAAATGTGTCATGGAAATATCGTGACATAGCGAGACTAGATGTTCTATCAGGTAATTTTAGTTTACTTGTTCTATATGGTTACTATAAGATAGCTTGAGGAGTGTGATATATCATAATCAAGCGTGCTACGAGTGGAATAATATGGCTGGCATTAGATGAGAAATTTCATCTTGGAATCGTTTAAGAGTATATCATGATTTTATTTTTATATCTGTTTTTGATATATACCTATGTTGAGTTGACAATACCTTTTTGATGGTGTTTCCATTGTGGTATTTAACTTTGTGTTTTGGGGTCCCCTAAAGAGTATTATTTTACTCACCCCTGCATGGTCTTTGCCCGCATGTGTTGTGTCCTGTTCAGATGTTCAAGACATTGTGCAGTCCTAGACACAGTAATTCTAGGACCCAGACTTGAGAGTTCCTTGTCTAATGAGATGAGACAAGGTGTTTTCAGAAGCTTCCTACAGCAGCTTCAGTGCCCTTTTTCCAGTCAGACTTTACAACCGTCTTTTTTTTGTAGGCTTGTATTTATGGCCCATTTCACTTTACTGCTTTACTTTCTGCCATACCCTATTGTTGGATTGTAGTGTTATGAAAGTAGTTTTCTTTACATATTGTTTTTACTCTCTAGCGCAAATGGCTTAAGATGGGTGCATGTGTACAGGTCTTAGGAAAATTCCTCCCAATTGAAGGATATTCCTACTCACCTCTAGTCGCCAGCACCCGGCCTATCTGAGGCGGGTTTGGGGTTGTCATGGCATGGCCTCCATGGGACATTTCATGAAAGAGTGGTATCATAGGATGTCAGTTCTACCTGGGTACCGTGACTCTATGAGATTGGTTTGGGGAAACAATGTTAAGTATTTTGTGTTCATCTTTTTGGAGAGGGGCTCTAGTGTTGGTGTATTGACAGATATATACATACACCAAGACTCTAGGAACATACTTTTCGAACTCAGTACATGAAAACACTGGTTGCATGGAAATAAAGTTACATGCATCATATAGTAATGGTTTGGTTTTTCCATGTACTTCTTAAGACATCTCACTAGGTATAATATTTTAAACACGATACATCGTGTTCTCCTTTGGATATGTTCACAACACCAGCCAATGAGGTTTCCACTGCAAGATTGGGAGTTTGACCCGATGCTCGATTGGGCTTCCCTAATGGGAGCCAGGAATAGAGCATTTTTTTCTTTAGGATGCTCAATAGGTGATTATTTCTCTTGATGATCTATTAACAGGATCACCTCCCGTGGTTCAGGTGGATGCAACTTTCTAGACTAAGTCATGGATGGATCTTTTTTTTCTAGATGATGAGGCATAGGGTTCAAACATATATCATAGTATTTCAAGGTAGTGACCGTCTTGGAATCATGGTCAGCTGGACCTACCGATAATAGGTTCACAACATAAAATTTAGAACTAGAGGTTTCATCAGAAGTTGCGAGGACGCGCTAGTTCCTAGAAGAAATGGGTTTTCTATATTTTCATAAAATGGTGTATCTCGCACAAGATTTCCCCACCATTCATGTTGTAGTTAGTGAGGTGGTTGACGAACCACCAATGAATTGGAAGCAACAAGAGAATAGTGATAAATTGGGCCGAAGAAGTGGCATGAGATATGGGAACGTGGTAGGTGGTGGCCGACATTTTGACTTGTCAACACCACCACCTCTAGGTGGTCCACACTAGACTCTTGGAGATGGAGGGAGGGGGGAGACTGTTTCAGGCTATTGAGACATATGAACCCAGGGATCTAGGAATGATTCACGTTATGATCTGTGTCTTTCTACTTTAGTTGTAGTATTGATAGACACGTGTACTTGTGGTTTCCTTTGCTACCACATTTATTCATTGATTCCAAGATATTCTGGTTAATCCATTGACGTGATCCTCATGTTTATATAATACTATGGGAGGAGACCCAATGACCACACACTGGTACAGATAGTGTTACTAGACACTTGGAGGGGAGAGTTTCGGTTGGGATCTCATGGTAGTGGCATCGAGGCCTTTCTATTTAATTATTGATATGAAATAAATTTTCAGTTTATGTTCAGATTGATTGTTTTTGGAAAATGATGTGGGTTGTCTATGCTATTGGAAACAGATTTCCCTTTATCGTCAAAGGACAAATCCTTGTAGCTCTTGATGGACTCAGGATGAGGAGTGTGTAACCGATTTCTATTCAGTTGGCTTGATCAAACCACGATGTGATGGAAGTTACGAGTCCTTATCATTCTTAGTGGTGGTAGTGTATGAGGATGTCCTCCATGAAGATGTTCCCATTTTATGTCTCCATCGAGAGATATACATCTACGTTAGTCTACCCCCCAAGGGGAGATATTTAAGTCAGTATATCAGATGGATCTCGTGAGAATCATTGGATGGGGGTATATATGGGGGACTTGCAGTGGAAGGGATTAGTAAGAACCAATGTTTCACCCTAGGAATCCCCCAGGTGACATTTGTTAATGAAATATTTGTGTACTCGGTGTCTTAGGAAGAGCACAGAAGACATTTTAGGATGGTCCATGACCCTCTTTGGGAGAACTAGCTACACAAAAAGCTCTTGAAGTGTCTATATTGGATTCAGAGGGTCCCTTTTGGGATATGGAATCTCAATGGCCGAAGTTTTAGTGAAAACAATGATGAGGAATGTAGAAGCAGATGCTCCCAGTAGGAATCTATTTAGCTGTTATTGAGAGATGAATCAGAGCTGTTGTTCTCTTTGTGGTTATCCTTCTTGGATGGAGATAGATTAGTTTATCTATAGTCCAGGGTTGTACCCATCCACTCAATAATGAGTTGGGTAGTCCCAAATCGGTGAAACAGACCATGAGCCTTTATGTGCTTAGTTTTCCACAGAAATACCCTTGGTGGACATTCCAAAGGTTTGGGGCACATTTTTGTTTTCAGGGGATGGGTAGTTTTATAAGTGGATACATAATGTTGGAAGATGGATAGAGGTATGTGTGTTCGTTTCTTGGAGGAAACTGGGGATGACAGAATGGGTGAAGCAGGGCTTACCTGCTGAGATAAAAATCTGAATTCCTATTTTAATCAATTTTTTGGGTTGTTCCTTATTTTTCTTGGGGTACTTGGAAGGAAGTGTGAAGGGATGTACAAAAACATTGTGAAGTTTTTTCCACATATGTCTAGGTGACACGATACTATATGGGTGATCACTTAACGACTCACTAAGTCAGCCCACATCTTAACTACCACAAATTAGTGTTTTGCAGAGGGCTTTGGATTCCTCTACGTGTAAGAGATAGTTTGACCCCATGGAGTTTTATCAATGATTTTTTAGATCATGATGCTCTATTTACATCTTGGTTGTGGAAGGGATTGGAGGAGTCATTTTCAGGGAATGGACAGGTCATCTATGAGTGGATGAAGAATGCACAGTGCTATCCAATGTTTTGTGCTAGTAGATGGTGGAGACCTTTAGAGTTTGAGGAAGGATACCATGAATACCTTTGGGTATCACCATGACGAGAGTTACAGAGATTGTTTCTGGGATGTCAATCTATCTATGGGGGTAATAGTCCCTCTTTTAGGTGATTCATAGAGTTGTAATGGTTGCATACTGCTTGGATCTACCAGAAAGTGGTACTTGGTACACAACGTCTTGCACATGTATCAGCTGAGAATCTTCATTCATAAACCCTTTGCATAACATAATTTGGGGGAGCTAGACATCAACTTTGGAGTTTTTTGGGTTAAATTACCAATAAAGATCAAGGACCCTTCATGGATGATCTTTCCCCTCGGTGCATTTTTAGAGGCCACACAAGGATCTTAAGAGAATCATATAGGAACACGAGGCTTAGATTCGTGCTCGGTTATCTGACCTTTTGTTTGAGTAAAACTTTTTTGTATTTTTGAGGATGTAAAGATTTAATTTGGGGAGAATGTAGGGACATAGATATTATCAGTTCAGTTTTTTGAAAATTATTAGGAAAATTATGAGACCAAGAGTTGAGATGGAATGTGATTCTGATGTCCAGAGTGCACAGAAGGATCTGTAGGAAGCTGTTAAGTATTTAAATTTCATGCAGGATTAGTTTTCCTGAAAAATCTGAATAACTATTAAATGGGTGACCGGATAAAAAATCTAATGGCATTGTTATGTTCTGAGTAGTGGGGTTACCCTTGAAGCGACATAAGTTCAGTCAGCGTGGGTCTCGAGTGATAAAACTAAAAAATGGAATAATTGTAAATAAAATTATATTATTTTTAAAATCCTTATAACTCAAAAAATATTTCATAAATTGTAAATATGATAGTACTGATGAGATTACAAGGATGTTATTTCTTTATATGGATCCTTATATCAACCGATGCGGGTCGAGGGTAAAAGATAATTTTTGTAAATTTTAAAGCAGAATAAAATAAACTTAAAAAAGTTTATTTTATTTCCTTTTTAACATTTCAATGTGTGGTGATGCAACAAAGGAGAAAACTATTACCCTTTCGTAAATGAAGTAGCATGGTGATGTATTTTATTCAAAGAAAAATAGTCACTCTGAAATGCGTAAACATGTTAACATGTTTCATCTTTTATATGGGGGTAGAGTCCAGTGTTAGAATATATAAATATAATGAATTTATATAGAAATATGATGTTTTACAAAGGAAAGGTGGAGGAGGATCTCTATTTGATGATGACAGATCGATGGTCAGGATTCAATCAAGCGGTTATGAATCAACGGACACTGGCAGAACAAGGATCAACATGGCGACACAACTTCAATGTACATGTGCGAGCGATCCAACTTGGGGTAAGGGGTTTATTCATTTAATTTTATAATTTATCCATTCATGATATTCCACGATGGATTCAAACCAATTAACAAAAATATTGAACAGTGAATAGATCATTGTTGCGGGATGAGATTACTCTTGAAGGGTTTTAACAAAAGATTTTTTAGTGATTTTTGGTTAACTTTTATAATGGAAACGAACCACAATTGACAAGAACATTGATCGAGGACCCATCATCTTTGTTAATTCATTATTTCTCCCTCCATTCCTCATTCTTCATGGGATTTCTTTATTCGGACCACAAATCGACTTAATGTGATCGATCAATTGTTACACCATCGATCCTTGGTGCAACGATACTGTATCACAGATTTGGGATGGACATGACATGACAAAGGTGCGACGATGGTGGAGGTGAATGGAACAAGGTAGTATGGGAGATATCACCATTCAAGTGATATTACACTAGAAGGGATCGAGGGAAAAAATTCAATCTCATGGAACTGAACAACATTTATATTGGTTTCCGGAACCTCATTCGGATAATAAATTAGACCATCATAGCAATTCTGTTGGCTCACAAGAAGATTCCACCACTACCCCGGTGCCGACAACAGCAGCAGAGGTTGCACACTTTGGCAGAAGCCGCCATGTCATTGGAGCCACGACTGCATGCCTCAGTGATAGGATATGGACCTAGGGCTCATGTTGTGGGGCAGTTCAGGTGATGTGGCTGGAATCTGCGGTCCATCTGGACCGTGGTGCTGATCTGCAGCAATGGCCACGGTTCCCACCATGTACTGGGTGGAGAAGACGAGACCACTCTAGCAGGCTGGGTGGTTTAGTTAAGCATGGCCACCGACGAAGATAGGTTTGGACCTAGACAGTCCGGGCTTGGCCCAACAGGCTTGGCCCAATTGGATGGGGAGGGCCCGACATTCTAGTTCAAACCAGACCTGGACCCAACCAGCCTGGTTTTACTAAAATGATCATATCTCTCAAACTATTAGTCTGATTGATGAGCTATCTGCGAAGTTGGGAACCTTACGAATAGTTTTTACTTTTGAGTTGGCTTTGTGGTGTTTTAGTTGGACCAATAAGGGTTGATGACATTCTCTTTTTTCCTTTCCTATGAGGAATCGAGGTAAGATCCTGAACCTATCTTAGAGGATGACAATAGAGTTTGAGACGATACCCTTGTGATTATTTATAAAGGTATGATATTGGATAAAATTATTTTCTTAGATACTAGCCCATGTTTTGAAGTGAGTAGGCTCAGAGTGGATCTTGGGGGAAAAATAGGCCTATGTGATGAGTAGATCTATTTAACCCAAAAAGAAAAAATGACTTTGCAGGTCTTAGTGTCCCAACGGGTCTATGTGGAGCATGTACTGCAATGAGAGGCCCGGTTAGTCCTAAATTATCTTTTTGGTACCGTAGATAGGGTTTCTGGAATGTTTTTGATCAATATTTACACAGACACCCATCACCTATTTAGGATGACAATATTAGTAGGGTTAGGATTTCCCCCAGTGTGCCCTGTGTGTAGGACCCCTATCTATGTATCAAGATATTTCCTTCCTTCATGACATGACCTGATCTGTGTACTTTGGATAGTTTTCAGTTTTTTTATTTAAGAGGGTCCCAAATAAGTTAGATATCTTCCCATGGTTCTCTGATCACTTCATAGTTTAAGGAGTGAGTTATCTTGGAATGAGCATGCCTTGAGCAGAATCGTGTGACCAAGGTTTTACCTGTGATATTGAGACTCCTTGTATAAGTTATACCAGAAGCCTTAGGGAAAATTTGTGATGTATCAAGACCATATGTACTCTCTCATAATTTTTTAGGCTTTTTATATTCGTTACTATCTATTTGGTCGAGGATTTGGATCTCCCGAAATCAAGCATGGTACCAGTGGAACAATATAGATGGCATTGTATGAGATGTTTCATATTGGAATTATTTACGAGTATACCTAGATGTTATTTTTATATGTGTTATTTACCTATTCATGTGTTGAGCTAAAAATACCTTCTTTATGGTGTTTCCTTTGTGGTATTTCACTTTTTGTTTTGGAGTCCCCTACATAGTATTTTTTTACTCCCCCCTGCTCGGGTTTCCCTATATGTCTCGGGTCTTATGCAAACGACTGACTCTTTGTTGGAGTCCTAGTCACGGTAGGACATGGACCAGGACTGAACAATGCCTTGTGATATCAGATGAGCTGAGGTGCTTTTGGAGGCTTCCAACAACAACTTTAGTGCCCTTGTTTACAGGTCAGGAATTACAGTTGCCTTTTTTATGGGATGGTGTATCTGGCCATATTGTACTTTAATGATTTACTTTCTACCATACTCTATTGTTGGGTTGTAGTGGTATGCATGAATTTTTCGTTACTCAGTGTTTTTCCTCTGTATCCCATATGGCTTGGAGTTGGGAACGTGTGTATAGTTTCGTAGAAAAATGCCTCCCATTTTTGAGATAGGCCTACTCGGTGCTAGGTGCCAGACTATGGCCTATCAAATGCGGGCTTGGGGTTATCATGAAATGGGCCCCGATGAATGGGTAATGTAATTAGCATTGGCCAGTAATTTAAAATTTTATTTTATTTTTTTTAGTTCTTCATTTCATATATTTTATTAAATATTATTATTTTCATAAAATAATAAAAACACACAAAAATAATTAGTTTAAGTGAATTAGATTATGTAGGTGAACAAATGGAAAATATCATCTAGTGAGAATACCCTATTCATATTTTTGACAACATCAGGAAGATAAAAATTGGTTTTTTACACACGATATGATAGGCATACATCAAAACTGATGCCATTTTTGGGTTTCTAATATGTGTTTACTTATTTTTTTCATTTTCAAATTTCAGATAGACTTGTAATATTTTAAAAACCATATAAAATTATTTTCTCATGATGTATCTTAATTCAGATTATTATGCATGTGTAGATTACTCACAGGTGGGGAAGTCAAAATAAAAAGATGTTGATTATAGTGATCTGGATGATGAGATGCCAAGGATGATTGATATATTAGATGATCTACAAGGGAAAATGGATTGGATAACTGATAACTTCATTGAATCCCTTTAAAAAACCGAACCTAAACAAGAAGATGAGACTCCGGGAAATCCAAAATTTTCTAAATCCAAGAATATAGGTCCAAGCTTTAGGTGTATCCAAAACCCAACCATATGAAGAATGGGAACAAAGAGGATCCTGATAGGCTAGGGTGGACTCATAATGGGGAAGAAATTCTTATTGAGCTATATGTGGGAGATCAACATGATTTGGATGAATTTTAGAAATAAAATGAGTTACAACATGATCTCCCTCATCCCTAAAATGTATAAGATTAGGTACCATTTCATGTCACTATATCCTTGGTAGATAAAGACACAATTAATGTGGTAAAAATCAATGAAAGGATGGCAGAGACCAAATACCTACTTCCATCCACTAAGAACAACTTTCAAGAGGTAGTTATCATTGATGATGTGAGTGAACCAAACAAAATCCGGGGCATGATCTTTTCTTGGACTATGTATTTTTTATTTTAATTCAATTTGGTTTCTAGTATCACTCCTTTTTTGGAATTTTAATATTTGATCAATCTTATTTTTCCTTAGAGGAAGAAGAATAATGACCACATGCACTGGGTGAGGATCAAATGGAGCTCCTTAATTTTGATGAAAATACATGTGTGGAGGCTCAGGAATAAGTTTAAAAAGATGACCATAAAGAATTGAGATACTAGTTCCTTATAGAGACTATAAGAAGTATATTTCATTATGTCTAAATTAAATAAAATTAATAATAAATTCTAACCCATCTTTTGAAATTACAATTCATTGATCCAATTTTGTGCCAACACTGGAAATGAAACGGGAGGTTTCATATGTAGAACCCAATGAAGAGGATGATCCATAATTCATACGACCCCTTCCATGAAAGTTATACATTATTGTGAACGGGATGGGTTTGTTAAAATTTATCCATGGATCATTCCCCACAAAAAAAATAATAATCAAATGTTTGGAAAATCCACATGTGGTGGTTCATGTATTAAAGGCTTCATCCACCACCAGACTTTGTACAACAGCTAGTACTGACCTCAAGAGGTAGTAAAAATTTTGGACCTACTTGTAGGATTATACCAAGATTTATCTTACCACTTACATTATTTTAATTTATTTTTCAATTTTATTCATAGAATTAGATCAACACGCATCCAACAACCTCTTATCTTTTTGAGCTTAAATTACATGATACTTGTTTTTAATTGAGTAATTATTTTGTGTAGAATTATGGTGGTAGAAGGAACCCCCGTGTAGTGAAGAAAAATGAAAAAAATTAATTAAAAAGATAGTTAACTTATTTATGTTTATCTTTTAAACTCGATACATGTTTTCCAAAAACATGTTTTGAGATGTAAACTCAATAATTTTGTGACCACATTTGGATTTATGATTTACTTGAAAAATCTAAGATAAATGAATTTATTCTTAATCTTGTGATAACATGCATTATATTTCAATTTTAATTATATTAAATGGGTAAATTGGATAATTGGATGACTAAAGGGAAGCATGGATATTAAATTGAGGACACATGATTTGTGGGAAATTATTGATTTAATTAAATTAAATTTCCCAATATTTTTTTTAATTATTTTAATATCGTAAGCTCCTTTATATCGATTTTTTATTATTATTCACTGCTTGAGTGATTATCCCAAATCCTATTACCCATCCCCGAAAGGATTTCTTGACCGAATACTTCATATTTTATCTTTAGAATACTTCCTGAGTGATCTTGGGACATGCCACATACTAGAACTTTATTTGAAAATTTTCAATGAATTTTCTGCGCAAAAACACATTTAAAATGATTAAAGAATATTTTGAAAATACCTTATCCTTAATACCACCTTAATATCAAATTTATTTTCCCCATAAATACCATGATTGAAATTTTTAGGAATAATCAATGTTTCAATCCATTTTTATCCATTCCTACCATCCTCTGAGTATTTTCACTATATTTTTATTTTGAATATTGGGGGTTAAGTTCGTCATGGTGGAAGTGATTTTATTAATTGGAAATAATATGTGTGGGGGTGAAACAAACTGTTTTGAAAAATTTTGTTGATTTATTAAATGTACTTTATTTTTCACCGCCTAAATAAAAAAATAAAAAATTACTAAAAGAACAAAAAATGAAATAAATAGGTTTTGATTTTAGAAAATCAATAATCAATATTTATAGATCTATGATTTTATCATGTATGGTTAGGTGGGGGAAGTGAGTTTTATTCGAAAAATAACATTAAAAAATGGAATATTTATTTTCAAAAAAATGAATGAATGTTAAAAAAATAAAGTGGGTGCACAAAATAATTCATTTTTCTTTATTTGAGAATAATAATTACTCTTTGTTTGGGGAAGTTGGAGTTGTTGAAATTTTATGGGTAGAATTTCATTTAGATTTTAAATTTGATTTTATGAAATTTACTTTTGAGATTAATATTTTATTTGGGCTTTAATTTTCACTTCCCATACACCTTATTCCTCAGATTCATTTGAAACTTTATTGAAATGTCTTCATGAGTTTTTGTGCCTTTTTCCATTACATTATATATAATGTGATTAGTTTATAATATTATGGATAGTGATAATTTTATCATGATATGAGCATAAATCAACAAGAATTTTTATCATTATTGATGAGATAAAAGGATCCATTGTGAGGTAGATCAGGATTTGGAATGCATAATAATAATATATTAATGAATTTGAATGAATGAGATGATTCCTTCAATCATTTTTCAAATAGGAAGAGTAAATTAAAAAGGATGGGTTGTTTCTTTGAAATATGTGAAATAGAATTGATATTTTATGATTAATTTGAAAATATTATTTGAAATTTATAATTTTTTGATTTTATTACATTGGAATTTGAATATTAGTAACATTGGTGCCATTTTATTTTCAATGTCATGATTTTATACTATAGGAAAATCATGGTTTATGTATAGGGTAATTAATAGAAAAAATATTTCCATCGTATTTTTTATGTTTTTAAATTATTTGATACATAAAATTGAAACAACTTGAATTAATTTTCATCATTTTTTGGTTTTTGGTGTGTTTTAGGATTAATTGGAAAATGGAATAATTTCATAATTTAAGGGTATTAATTTATTTATTTTTTGTACATAATATGTTACAAAGTGATATAACATATGAAATTCCATTTTTCTTGTAATAAATATATATAATTATTTAATTAATCTATACCTTGATTTGAAACCAACATATGAGGCCCTAAAAATTCTCATAATTCAAGCCTCGAAATATATGCACATATCATAATAAATTTTAATATGGGCCCATATCTCATTAATTTCTAGTCCAGAAGAGCTAAAATATAAATGGATAAATAAAAAATCTAGGTAAAAAACTTTTCTCCCTATGGAAAGATGTAATTCCCTCATTAGAAAGGTCCTAAATTCAATGAAAATAAGTTTTTTGAAATTCAATGGTTTTGACTAGCCAAAATAATGTTTTAGAGTAAATGGGATATAATATTTTTCATAAGAGGTGGATGAAAATGAAATTTAGTAGTAAAACATGAAATAAATTTATCAAAAACATTCAAGAATATACCATTCCCAAATTCAATCATTAAATAGGCATAACATGAGAAAAGATTCATTGGAAAAAAATTAGCTGAGATATTAAAGTGAGATTTGAAAGATATAGTATTTGAATACTGAAGGATAACACCCCATGTCCTATATAAGGAGAAGTTTGACCATGCTTAATGAGAGTTCCACACCCACCGTGCAGTGGAAGAAAAGGTCTATGCTAGTGCCCATGCATTTCTTTATTTTAAATTATGTTTTTTATTTTTATTTTATTTTCTATTTCATGTAATCCTTGATTTCTTTTCTAATAATAATTATAGAACTTTTATTTTACAAATAGTTTATCCACCCATAAAAAAATTCTTCTTCTTATCAATTATTCGTCTTCTTTTACTTTTAATATTCTTATTTTTATTTTATTTTCATATTTCATTATCTTTTATTTTATTATTTTTCACTTTATCTCCATTATTATTTTTTTGTTATTCTTTTATATCTTGTTTCATCATGAAATATAATACTCATGATTAAGAGAAACTGATCGGCGGAATATCCCGATGTATTAATTTGGTGTTGGGACTTGAGTCCATGAGTAAAATTTATATTTTGTTAATTGTACGGATAATTTATAGTGGGTGTAATCCTCTCCGTGGTTGTCTAATTTTTAGCTTCTTTTTCTACAACCATTTACCCTTAATTAAGGATGTGGATGTAGAGTGTTCTTGGAAATTAATAAGTAAACCTTAATTCATAACTAGGATATATTGAGGTGTGAACAAATATGAAGGAGTGTGTTCACTAAATAGACTTGTAATGGGATAATGAAGGTGCTCCCGGAAAATTATATCTAGAGAACTTCCTTTCTTGTGTAGTTCCGTTATTTTTTTAATTTCATTGTACATTACAATTTCATGTCAGTTTTTTAGTTCTGAATTTCCTTTATTTTCTTAAATACCCTTATTTTCATAAAACAGTAAAAACAAAAAAAAGTAGTTTTGGAAAATAAAATTACGTAAGTTAACAACATAGAAAGATCCTCAAGTAAGACAACCCTTGTCAGCCTTTATGCTATGTTAGGAAAATAAAATTTCTTTTTCCATGCCCTATGACAGACATGTGTCAGTATTCCATTGTTGATATATATTTAATAATGATTTTAATGAGAACAATATTGACACTCGTAGTCAATGCAGGGATCTCCCCCCTAAAATATTAAATATACCTAGATTTTAGGCTCATAAGTTTATAAACATATTATGGAATTGTACGGGGTTGTGAAAAATAATATCTACCACATATAAGGACATGATGATCCACAACAAGGTGCTACATTTTTGAAAATCATATTGACATAAAAATATTTAACATTATGTGTAACTTAAAATTCATTGATAGCTAAAGAATCAATCATTGTCATTTAGAATATCATTATCTCCATGTGATGTAGTTAAGTAAAATAAGTTATCATGTTGCTCTATCATTTATGGAATGATATAGAATGATGATGGAATCTAGTTCAAAATAGTAATGAGGAATATGAGATCGACTATTAAGAATGGGGAATTTCAAGTATGTATTATATGAAAGATAATTTCTTTATGAGAAAGTAGAATAAATAGAATGGTTTCTCCTCAATCATAGAAAAATATAGGAGGAAAATATTTTCGATTGTGTGGGTAACTTAATCGGGATATCTAGTCATGTTAATAACAATATATATTTATAGGAAATGAACATTGACCATATCATTTATGTTTTAAAGTTGGTCATTTGAAAGAAATTATTCTCTTAAACCTTTCCATTAAATGATGATATAGTCTCCAGAACTATTAATATATAAAAGGAGTCCTCAATGTTGTATTTATTGATGGAAAATCTAGATGACTTGTGTCTGACTAAGAATCCGAGGTCAAACAGAGTGTTGAAGTGGATAAAATGATGGATGTTATTTCTCGCATGTGATATGCATTGGCAGAAGCAACTTGGGTCTTGTATGAATAAAACAATAGTTTATTTAAAGTGTTGGGAAACACTCATTTACCTTATGAATATAAGGTGAGGGGAAAATCTATTGAATTTCAAGAATTTAATATTTTCCAGAAGGGACATTATGTGAATGTTTTTTCCAAATGTCAAGGGAAATAACATTAGAAAAGGACAAGGGAACAATACCTAGTTTATGTGATTACTATAGTGGTAGTAAATGTTCCTAATGATGCGTTGGATAATAATTTTATCATTGAATAAATTTTAGCTATTGTTTTATTTAATTATAGATCTTAACAATAATTTATATATTATATGATTTCCAAAAACTTTAGATATTTTCCCAAAATCCTAGAAAGACAATTATCAATTATGATATTGGGTGGAATTCTTATTGAAAAAAATATGTGTCGAGATGTTACCATTAGTATTCATGGATATACCCTATTTGAAAACCTCATTATTATACACATGGTTTTCTTTGATATGATTCATGGTAGGGATTGAGTTTCAAAGTATAATGTAAAAATTTATTTGTATGTGAATGAAATTATGATTCAGGATGTTATAGTCGACTATCATATCTTTCGAGGGAAATATTTATCATAAAAATCATGCTTGGATCCTCCCCTAGTAGCATTAATTAATGAAATTAAGGGAATGTAGGAAGACAATGATGGATCTATAGATGAGGAAGATATTATGATAATAGAATATGTTCCCATGGTATAAAAATGCCTTCATTTCTTTTCCATAATAATTACATAGTCATCCACTAGAGTGTAAAGTTGAGTTATCCATTGAACTCGTTACCCAACCAAGGAATATAACTAAAAATCCTTATATAATTACACTCATATAGTTTATGGAGTTAGAGAAATAGATGATGAAGATTTCTGGTATGGGATTTATACACACTAGTGTTTCTCCATGGGAGACCTTATTTTTTTCATGAAAAATGAAAATGAGTATATGAGACTGTGCATCGATTAGTGGAAGATCATTTCCATTACTATAAAGAATAACTATCCTTTATCACAAAATTATGCCTTATTTGGTCAACATTAATTATCTCAAGAAATTTTAAAGATCGGTATTCACTCTAGTTATCATATATTAATGGTTAAGATAGATGATATAGTAATGATTTCATTTTAAAAAATGTACAAACATTAGGATTTGTTGGTAATGACTTTTGGATTGATTAATTCACATTTTTTATTTATGGATACGATGAATAAAATACTCATGGATTGTGTGTATTACATTTTTGTGGTATTTGTTGATTATATCAGGATATAATCTGATAGATATAAATAGTATGAGAGTAATATGAAAATTATTATAAATACCCTCGGAAAAAAGGAACAATATGAGATATACTATAAGTGTTAATTTCATATTAAATAAGTGTTTTTTACTTTCCATATAGTCTCCATGGATAGATTATATGTTGACCCATAAAAGATAAATGTAGTCAAATAATGACCAACATTAATGAATTTAACTGTGATCTAATGTTTCCATATTTTATCAAGTTACTATTAATGGTTTGTCCAATATTTTTTTACTGTTTTTCCAATGCGTTAACCATGTTAATACATAAAATTTTCACGTTCTCATGGTAAAAATAATCCGAGGGATGTTTTGAATTGATTAATATGAGTTTGATTAATGGATCAATGTTAACTCAACCATTAGATAAGGATGTATTTGTAATAAAAAATGATGAATTGAATATAAGACTTGGTTGTTTCCTTATATATAATGATAGGGTTATTTCATTTTAATCAAGGAAATTGAAAATCCAGTAATAGAAGAATAAAACACATGAAATTGAGTTGGAAACACTAATACCTTATTTGAAAATGTGGAGACACTACCTCTATATTGAAATATTCAATATATATATATATGGAAAAGAACAGTTTGAAGTTTATCTTTTAATAGAAGGAGTTTAACATGAGGTAAAGAAGGCTATTAGAACAACTCAAAGACTACGATTTCTCGATATGCTACCAACCTGGAATGAGGAAAATGTGGCTTATGCATTGTGTAGGAGGGATCATGGATTTTTGTCCATGATGAAGAATAAATTGTATCCTATATATGTTGATATAGTAAAGATATATATTGTGATTTCTAGGAAATATGATCCATTATTCTTTTTTCATGAAATTTCCAAACAATCCTTGCTAGAAAAATATAAATGTCCCTATAGGATGATAAGAACTTTTAAAGAATATTAATGATTTGAATAAAGGGAAAATAAAAAAATCTTCTAAAAATATAGGGTGTTGATGTTTCAAATATTTTATTCTTTCCTTTTGTATCAATGTTTAAAAAGTAACTACTAGTTGAAACACATAGCTAAAATATATCTATAACCTCACTACCACAAAATAGGGCAAGAGAAGTGCTACCCTTTATCTGCGCTAAACCAAAATCAGTGATAAAGGTGTGTGACTTTATCATTGCTAGTTAAAAGTGATGAAAAATTTAACCTTTATCAGCGTTGATAATCATTTTTATTCTTAATTTTTATAAAATTATAATATTAATAAAAAATAAAGTTTTTTTGTATAGATTAACAATTATATAACATTATTTATAAATATATACTCTTTATTGTTATAAATATTAATAAATAGATATATATTTATCTTATAGGTCATTTTAAATAAATATATAAGAATATAAATAACTTATTAAGTAAAACCTGTTTGAACCTTTATAAGAGCTCGTTAGAAGCGCTAATAATGGTATGTTTTATCAGCGCTTTTATTTTATCACTGATAAAACATACATTTATCAGCACTTTTAATGAGAAATGATAAGGGTTACAACGGTTTTTATTTAATAACCCTAACATGCCCCTCCTCTCTTGCACACGGTCAAGCTTTCATGAAAGCTAAACCAGGCCCCTCTTCCACCGCAACCTCTCCTCCTCCTCCTCCGTCTCCGCTACCGCTAGGTTTTCCTCCTCCGCTGTGACCGTCATCCTCCTCTGTCACTGTTACCACTACCACTTCTGCCTCCACCACCGCTGCCTCCTCTGCGGGTGCCTCCACTGTAGCTTCTTCATCTCTAATGTCCATCTTGATTTGATTGTAGCCCAATTACCTATCCATGATATAAAGGTCTTGGAAAATATAAGCTGCATCAATCAAGATTTCATTGATCATTAATGGAAAATAATACTTTGGAAATGTCAATTAAGGTCTCTAATGTTAATGTGGATCCTACTTTACCTGTTAGTTTTCTTAATCAGGAAAATTTTGGTCATCCATCTTGGGTATTTCAATTCTCGGACAAAGTTAATTTTGGTGATCCATCATGACGCTACCTCCGGTGTATGAAACCTTGTCCAGGGTCCTGGTTTTAGCAATTGGAATGAAAAATATAAACTTCACTTGTTTAAACCTTGTTTCCATTGTATTTTCATCTTTTATATTTTAAAATTCTGTTTAACGAGTTCTAACGAAGGTGGGTTCTATAATTTCATGTTATCTTAAGGTGTGTTTGATCATGGTGTGGGTTGATGTCAGTTTTAGTGGGTTCTTAGGGTTTCTGGGATGTGGAAAATGGTGTACTTAGTTTTATATTATTTTATTCTCATGGGTTTCCCCTATATTATATTTTCTTTTCAGTTGGAAATCTCCTCTGTTGTGTGCCTCTCCTCTGCCACGAACGCACCTCTGCGGTGTGATGAACGACTCCTTCGCAGTGAGTTTTCTCCTGTTACTCATTGGTTTCCTCTTGTTCTCATCTTATTACTATTTGATATTGATGGTTATAATGTGAAATTTATGATCTAAACACCCCGCAAAAAATTGTGGATGTTGGTGGTCCATGATTGCGCAATAAACGAAATTCATGTTGGATGGTTCCTATTGAACATTTTAATATAAAAATCAGTAATTTACGTATAATTGACTTAGTAATGAATTCCCCTGGATGATAAATCTTCTTTGATAACCCCAGAATTAACAAACAAAATTTAATAAGGGATGCATTGTAAAATATAAAATTGTGATTTTTTGGTTTGTATAGTGTTGCGATTGGGAGCACAACTGTGTTTTTGTATGGTGTTGCGGTTGTTTGAATGATTGATATTCCATTTGTTTCCCATTATTTAGTTCTTAATCAATTTAATATCAATAAAATATTTACCCATTTCAATGGCACCACCACTTTGTTACTAGTGCAATTCCACTGAATCCTAGAAAACCACTTCTAGAGGACTCTATAAGACATTTTATGGTGTGAAGATGATGTTTTTCAGATTCTATATATTTTTAAAATACATGTTATGCAGTCTTGTTAAATGTAACATGCTTCACCATACGTGGATTTCAAATATAATTTAATGCCACACAACATTTATCTCCAAAATTTACACCACATGACTAATCTTCTGACTCAAACATGGAATGAGTTTCATTTTAAATGTTACAGGTCATGTGAGACTAGGTCACGCACAATGTATCTCCAAGACATATACTTCAGCTTGAAAACATGTACATTCCATGAAATAATGGTTGAACCACACGATATGTGTTTTACATCACTAAAACCATGTATAGATACAATAGAAACTTGATGTGTATAGACTATACACACCTAGTGGTCATGTATAGACTACACACCATATACTCCACAAAAATGTGATGCACAGACGTTGAGGTGACTCAGTATGTATCTAAACTACATGCCTTTAGCTCAAGTTCTTCTATATGTCTCGAATTTTTAAAGCCATCATGCAGTCTTTTTAAGACTATCCTAGAATTAATTTGATATATGTCAGATTAAATCAGGCAAATCTTATCCATACACTATGTTCGCCCTATTGGACACACCATGTATATGGATTTCACATGAGTTTATAAATGGTAGTATACAACCAACCTTGACTGAGAACACTACACATTTTGTATCCATTGATCAATTTTTGTGCTATGTTTATTTCATTATTATTATTTATTTTTCACTTAGATGTTTGTATTTCATGTATGAGTAGGCCATTGTAAATATCTTATCATGTAGATCACAATAGAATGATTCCCTCAATCATTGGAAATTGCACATGATGTGGTTTGGATATTTTAATTATCTTCACTCTTCTTGAGAGTTGATAAGTGACAAGTGAGATGTTTGGATAAAATATGGAGTATGGTACTCCCCCATGTTTCGGTGAAGATTACTCCATGTATAGGTTTTAGGTACTCTATGGAGATATACAAAATATAGGGAACAATCCATCGTATATAGATAGAGTTCAAGTACATTCACATGTTTTGGGGTAGGTTTCTCTATTTCATGTATGAGTAGCAGATTATATCTTTAAATTTTTTGAGGGCATCCTACTAGTTATGTTTACAATCACACTTGTATGGCCTTTATAACCACATGTGATGTGTTTTTTATATTTTATAGTTTATAGATGAAATTTTTGGACATAGAGTTAGTGAGGTTAGAGTAATAGTTAAATTGTATCCAAATATGGTTCATTGAAGAGGCATTTATTCCATAGATTTTTTATAAAACCCAAACATTGTAACTTTATTAATAAAAACATAATATTAGGGAAGTTCAAGATCGAACCCATAAAGACGATGAATATTAATAGAGAATGGATGAATGCCAATTGGATGAAAAAAGAGTATGAATGTGGCATGAAATAGTTTGTCATGATTGTAGAAGATCATGCATGTGACCCTTCTCAGATCCTTTTTCCATGTTTACGCTATTGTTATTCAAGAAACATTAGTCTAGAGGAGTTGGAAGAACACCTGATCTATCACGGAATAGATCGAAGTTATACATGTTAGAATAAACATGGGGAAAAAATAATTGTAGGTTGTGGCTCGGATAACACTGCATTTTATGGATCATCTTATATGATTACAAGCGTGAAAAGTGAAGACGATCGTATGGAGGATATTATTACAGATGTGAATGATGATGGAGATAGTACTGAGGAAATGATTAGGAAAGTTGAATATGAACTTCGTGATTTCCCAAAATTGTTTGAGAAGTTAAAGAGTTGTAAAAAAACACCATTGTATGCCGGTTGCACTAAATATACAGCATTTTCAGCAGTACTGAAGCTGTATAATTTGAAAGCAGACAACAGGTGGAGTGACGACAGTTTTACAGAACTACTTGTTCTCTTGAATGACATGCTCCCAAAAGATAAAGGACTCCCAAGCTGAACTTACAATGCCAAATTAATGCTACGATCGATGGGTATGATCTCAGAAAGAATACACTCCTAGCCGAATGACTGTATATTATTTCTCAAGGACCAAAAATCAGTTAAGGAATTCCCAAAGTTTGGTTCTTCTCGATAAAAAAAAGATGATTCCAGTTTTACCAAAGTTGTATGGTACTTTCCAATCATTCCAAGGTTTAGGAGCCTATATGAAAGTGAGGAGACTGCAGGACAATTGACATGGCATGCAGATACAAGAATTAAATATGGGAAACTATGTCACCTAGCAGTCTCTCTTCAGTGGAAGAGAATTGATCACGAGTATCTAGAATTTGGAAATGAGTCGATTAACCTTTGTCTGGCGTTATCAATATTTGGGATGAATCCTTTTGGTTTCAATGAATCAGCCACAGTACATGGCCAGTTATGTTGTTAATTTATAACTTACCATCATGGTTATGCGTGAAACAAAAATAAAATATGTTATCTATGATTATATGAGGACCAAAACAATTGGGTAAAGATATTGATGTTTATTTGGCTCCATTGATCGAGGATTTGAAAATATTGTGGGATTCAGGTGTAATGTTGTATGATGCTTACAAAAATGAAGATTTTATTTTGAAAATCCATGTTGTACGGGATGATAAATGACTTTCCGGCTTATGGAAATTTTTCAGGATATAGAATTAAAGGAACTCAAGGGTGTCCCATTTGAGAAAAAGGTACAAAGTCAATTCGGTTGAAGCATTCATCAAAAACCATGTTTCTAGGACATCACATATTTCTACCCCGATAAAATAAGTACCAATCATGGATGATATCATATGACGGAAGTTCATAAGAACATACAACACCATCTCTACTAACATGTGATCAATTGTTTGAGAAAGTAAAAGATTTGGACACTACTTTTGGTAATCTGTTTTCAAGAAACCTTATGAAAACTAGTTGGGAAAAGAGATAAGTTTTTTTTAATTACCATACTAGAATTGTCTGTATGTCAGAAAATTTCTTTATGTTATGCATGTTGAAAAAATGTATGTGATAGTGTCATCAGAAAGTTTCTAAATGCACCCGGAAAAACAAAGGATGGAATTAAGGCTAGATTGGACATGGTTGAGATGAGAATATGAGAATAATTTGCACCAGTGAAGGGTGAAAACTGAAAATTTCTTCCTTCTACACCTTACATTGTTTCCAGGAAGGAGATATATCGGTTTTGAAACTTCCTGAATGACATAGAGGTTCTAGAGGTGTATTAATAAAATATCATGAACATCGTGTTAATGAGCGATTTAAATTAAAGGGTCTGAAATCACATGACTACCATGTTTTGATGAAAGATCTAATTCCTATAGATTTATGTTTCATTTTTTCCAAGAATGTTCGTCATACATTAATGAAGCTCTGTTTCTTATTAAAAACTATATATAGTAACGTTATGGACCCAGTGAAATTTCCAACTATGGAAAGAGAAATTTCCGTCCTATTATGTGAATTGGAAATGTTCTTCCCGCCGATATTTTTTGATATGATGGTTCATTTTATGGTTCATTTGGTGAGAGTGATTCAACTATGTGGTCCTGTAAATTATAGATGGATGTACCTCATTGAACGATATATGATGATTTTTGAGAGGGTATGTCAAAAATCGATGTTGGCCAGAGGGTTGTATTGAGGAGTAATATATTGTCGAGGAAGCCATTGAATTCTGTACCGAATACTTGTCTAGTGTGGAAGACGTTGGCCTACCGAAATATCGTCACATTGAGCGGCTAGAGGGTGAAGGAATTTCTAGAGGAGAGGTTGTGCCAATCAATATTATAAACCAGGAATAGGTTCATCTTTACGTTTTTCATAACAGTTTCAACGTTGACCCATATGTTCAAACCCAGAAATAAATTATTAGGCGTTTAAATCCTTTTAGGGATGAAAAATGGATATCCGACACACATAATTGATAGTTTATAGGATGGTTTTGGGACCATATTTTTATGCAGTTAGATGAAAATCCAGACTCTATTTCAGAACGACTTCGATGTCTAGCCGGAGGAGCAAGTGTGCATGTATTATCTTAAAATGCTTATGCAGTTAATGGATATACATTCTATACTAACGAAAATGATGAAGACAGTACCATGCAGATTAGTGGGGTTACACTTGTGGATGAGGCGATGCATGTTTCCGGTGCTAATGAGAGAAATCCAATTTATGACAATATGTCAAACTTTGGAATCATCTAACGAATTTGGGAGTTGGATTATACAAAATTCAAAGTGCTGATTTTCAATTCATGTGGGTTGATTACCTAAGAATTATTAAAATAGATGAATTAGGATTCGTGAAAGTCGACCTCTGTAAGGAAGGGGATAAAGACGAATGATTTATAATGGAATCAGTGGAAGTAAATGTACTTTATGTTCCAAACCCCGCAAATCGAAATTGGTCAATTGTTCTATCTTGACCAAAACAACTAATGGGTTAGATGAATGTTCAATGGATAATGAACCCTTTATTGGGACTTCACAATCATTTCGCAGCGGCCAGAATGTAAACGGTGTTTTGTATGTCAGTAGAGACCACAATGAAGGGATTTGCATAGTTGATAGAGGAGTCAAATCCCTCCAGACTTTAAAAAAAGAGAGTAAAATAATCATGTTATTTGTTTATTGTATTATTCACTGTGTTACGTTATGTTATTATCTCTTCACTGCTACTTCTATGTAATTTAAATTAAATGTTAAACCACTTCTGCAGATAATGACTTTTTCACCTGCTGATGCGCCCAATCATGAGGCACAAAAGGTCTCTCAACCATCTGCTGGTGGTCCCAGTACAGAGCAACAATAGGTTTCTCAACCTATTGTTGCTGGTCCTAGTGCTGAGGTACAACAGGTTCCTCAACGTATTGCTGCTGGTCCCAGTGTTGAGGTACAATAGGTTTCTCAACCTATTTATGCTAGTCCCAATGCCAATGCTAGCACTCCAGAGGAAGATATTGATGATACATCTAAGGAAATGTTAGGAAATGAAACCCTGAAATTGCAACAAAAAACAAGAGTGTCTTAGTTTGACAGTGTTGGCCAAAATATTTAAGGCAAAAGAAAAAGGCATAAAATTTTAGGTTGGATGGAATAAACGAGGCCAACATGTTAACCCCAATAGAGTCTTCTTTAGTAGATACATTGGGATCGTCACTCGGCAACGTGTATCAGTTGATGTAAATTCATGGCACAATGTTGTCACTCGTCTTAAGACACTAATGTTGGAAAATATTATGGTAAAATTATGATATCATTTTTTTAATTTATTAAAATAAAATAAAATACGAAAACATTGACATTATATTCATCATCCATTTCAGAGTTCATTTATTGTATATTCCTCACCCAATAAATATGTATTAAGAGTTGCAGGAAGGAATCATAGAGGACTCTGCACAATTTTAACGAAATATCATCTTAAAGATGCTGAAGGGAAATTCAAGTAGCACCCACCTCCTCTTTATGAACACTTGATATCCCACGGAGTGTGGGTTGCATTTAGCAACCATCGTGGGGAGAATACTTTTCTGGTACATTGCTTGGGGTAATATGTTGTTTAACATTTCTTGTATTCATCACTTCAATTGACATTTTGTTATTTATGAAACAAAAACTGAGTGTTAAAAATAAAAAACACACAATAGAACCAGCGTACCCTTACCTTAAAGAAAGGATGGGGTATGCTTCACTTGAGAAAAAATTGGTATGTCTTTTAAATCTACCATACTACTTGTATGTGACATAAAACAACACCATAACCATGTTTCTATGTTTATATTCAAATTGATGAATTGAAATCAAAATCCATATCCATCTCATTCCATGTGTTATGGAAGGAGGCCTGTGTAAATAAAGAGGGGATACTGATAGATGAAAACACACAAAAAGTGTGTGAAACATGTGTAAGTATGACATAATATAAATTTGACTAGCTTTAAATCGCTATTACATTGCAAAGACTACTTATTTTTCTATCATTTATATCTAACATAGTCACAGGAATCAACAACACCCACACCAGATGAAGACATACTTTTAGTGGCCTTGAAGTAGCCAGAACAGTATGGCTGCAATAAAGGTGCAGGTTTTGGGGTGACACCCCAAACATATTTTCAAAAACAAAAACAAGCAGAGGATCAAAATGATTAAAATGGAAAATCATTAAGATAAATTAGCTATTATTCAAGATGAATTACAATACCAGAGAGAGATGATATCTAGTTTGATATAGGAGAGGCATAGAGAAGAAACAACTCCACAATAACCCGTGTGTGATGACCCTGCCCCCCCCCCCCCCCCACCAGCTTTGAGTCGAGCCATTCCCCTAAAAAAGATTATCTAAGGTAATAAATGTTTTAATAATTGTTTCTGTGAAATGTGAATCATATAGACACAGATACCATTCATGTACTAATATTCAACAGGGTGAAAATGACTATGATTTATATCTATCAACTCCCACCTATCGCCTTGTTGTGAGGGATATAATGTTTAATATGCATAACAACATGATACACAATAGAAAACTTCCAACAGATCATTTCAGAGTGTCAATTAACATAGATAATGAGCCAAGTGCCGAGTTACCTGTTCCAAATGATGATTATGACATTCATATGGCTGAACAAGCTGTTGGAACATTCATTGCATGGCCGAAAATTCTTGTAAAAAAACATATTGACAATGAGGTATCCATTTATAATTTATTTTTCAAGATAAACCATTAACATTTAATGAAAAAAGTTCTGAACATATGAATGTTATTATAGAATGACAAAGATAAGGGGGTGAAAGGAAAGATCAGCTCAAAACTATCTCAAGGATCAACCAACAAATCAAAACTATCTACTAAGAGCACCATCATCCCGCCCGTTCTACATCCACAGTTAATATAATTGCAGGCTCATGTGGATACAAAGATGATAGACAACAATTCTCACACAATTGATTTTGAAAAGAATATATATGGAGAGGAATAATCATATTTCATTAGTGCTAAAAATGTAAATGAAATCCTCAAGTATGAATGGCTAGGCGGCTTAGTTATAAATGTATACATGAGGTATGTTTTTGTGATTTGATTTTACAAAAGATAATATACTCTGATAATTATGACTAAATACATTTTATATTTTCTGCAGGAGTATATATGAAAAACAATTGAAGGGATTTCCCTAGGAAGAAAATTTTGACTCATTAGTCCTCACATCACCTCTTCAAAAGACGAAATAGATTTTGATAAAGAGGTTTCAATAATGTCATCCCTTCTCAAATCGTTTGAAAAAAAATTGCGAATGAAATACTATTTTTAATACCAATGATGCTGGGGTAAAACTCCACAATTTAATCATATCAACTATATTTTCATTTATTTATTTAATTATTCCTTTTTGTATTTTTAGGAAGGATTGGATGCTAATTTCAGTCAATTTGGAAACTCCAAAGATTTATTTTCTAGATTCAATGCATGGATATACAGAAAACTGACCACACATGATGGCATTGTTAATTTTTATTACACTAGATCCAACGTTTTAAAACTAATCATCTTTTTATATAATTTATATTATCTTTTAATGAGGATTCAGTTATTATAGGGAAGTGAATCAATATCGTCTACTACATGGAATTAAATCAGAGCCTAAGGATAAGAATGCCTACAAGATCTACAACTAGAAAAGTATCGTGGTATATATAATAACATTGCACTATCAAACACGTATCAAACAAATTACTTATTTTTGTCTATGTTAATGCAGTTTCCAAAAAACAAATGGAAAGGGACTATGGTTATTATGTTTTTAAATTTATGAAAGAGATCGAATTTCATCAACATACTAGAATCCCTGATGAGGTATTTTCAAAAAAAATTACGAGTTTATTTAAAATATTTATTAATCCTTTGTGTATTTATACTTTTTCAGTACTACCGTAACTATCACAAAAAATCATATTCACAAGATGATATAGATGTGTTTATAAATGAATGGGTAGCATAGATGATGGAAGATTGTACACAAATAGGATGAAGGTGAATTACTACTACTTATGTTATCCATATATCATCATTGATATGTCCCTTATTTACACTTATTGAGCATATATGACCACCCTTTATCATGTTTTATATCCTAAGGTTATGAAGAATGGTTTTAGAAATTTATTTTTCCTTCTAGTAAAGAATAACTCATTAGACTACAATAGTCTATAGTGTATAAGGCGACCAATGTATAGTCATTTAGTTAACTCACGAGCATCTTAAAAGCTTGATGGGAACCAATATCTTGGATTTTAAATTTTCTAATTTTAGTTTCCCTTATATGTGGGTGGGGGTTTCCAGGAGGGAGGGGGTGTCTAAGAGTGGGGGGGTGTCCAGGAGGGGGTGTGTCCAGAAGGGAAGGGGTGTCTAGGTGTGAGGGTGGGTGGGGGTGTCCAGGAGGGAGGGGGCTGTCCAGTTGGTGTCCAGGAACGGGGAGTGTCCAAAAGGGAGGGGGTATCTTGGGGGTGTCCATGAGTGGGGTTTCCGGGAGGGGAAGGAGGGGGTGTTCCCAGAAGGGAGGGGGTATCCAGACAAAGATCCATTCAATTCCATTCAATACTGATAATATATAATGGGTATATCACTTATAGAGTAGCCTGAAGTGGGTCCGTATTGAGGCATCAAAAGTTCCAACCAACCAAACCAATTCCAATCCCATTTAAAGGAACAATAATTATATTCTAGTTCAATTTAAGGACCAATATATCTTATTTAATGTCATAACGACCCAACATATGAATCAATTACATTTCCCACATTAGATTTATGTGAAATTTCATTCCAATTTCTCTAATATATTTTTTGTTTAGTGTTTTCCTTGATTTGTTGAACTTTATCTCTTCAAAATATATATGATTTTATAATTCATATTATTGAATAATGATGAATGAATAATATTTATTCCATTATCAAATATATGATGAAATTATAGTTGGATAAGGAAGGTTATTAATGGGTATACACTAAAGAACAAGGAGGGAGGGGGGTGTCTAGGAGGTAGGGGTGTCCAGGTGGGTGGGTGGGTGGGGGGTGTCTTGGAGGGGAGGGGGTTGTCCAGGGGGTGTGAAGGGGGCTTCCCAGGGAAAGGGTGGGGGATGTAAGGGGAGGGGGGGCTATCCAGGGGGGTGTCTGGGGCAGGGGAGGGAGGGGGTTCTCTAGGAAGTAGGGGTGTCCAAGAGTGGGGGGGTCCAGGAGGGGAGGGGCTGTCTAGGAGGGGAGGGGGTCATCCAAGGGGTGGGAAGGGTGATGTACAAGGAAAGGGAGTGGGGATGCAAAGGGAAGGGATGGGGGGGTTGTCCAGGAGGAGGGATGGGGGCTGTAGGAGGAGTGGTGGTGGTGGTGGGTGGTGGGGGTGTCCAGGGGGGATGTCTCGGGGAGGGGAGGGAGGGGGGTTTTCCAGGAATGAGGGGGTGTCCATGAGTGGAGGGGGTGGCTATACAGAAGGGGAGGGGGGCTGTCCAAGAGGGGAGGGAATGTCCAGGGGGTGGGATGGGGGATTCCTAAGGAATGGGAGGGGCTGCAAGGGAAGGGAGGGGGTTGTCTTGGAGAAGGGAGGGGGCTGCAGGTGGAGTGAGGGGGGGGGGGGGGGTGGGGGGTCTAGGGGGGATGTCTTGGGGAGGGGAGGGTGGGGGTTTTCCAGGATGGAGGGGGTATCCAGGAGTGGGGGGCGGGTGTCCAGTAGAGGAGGGAGGATGTCCAGGAGGGGAGGGGGCTGTCCAAGGGGTGGGAGGGGTGTTATACAGGGAAAGGGATGGGGGAAACAAGGGAAGAGAGGGGGGTTGTCCCGGAGGAGGGAAGGGGGCTGCAGGTGGACTGGTGGGAGGGGCGGGGGTGCTCTCTAGAGGTAGGGAGGGGGGAATTGATGTTAACTAGAGCTTCAAGGTAGATTATAAAACAAGATAAGACTGTTTTGAGCCTTTAACAAGATCACCATGTTTCCTTTAAATAGAATTTAATATCTTTATTTAGTCCATCAAATACATGACTAAAATCCCAAAAGACAAGACTTGAATACACTCAAATGTTGGCTATAGAAGCTTTGCATTATGTGCCAAGTTTTTTCCAGAATTTTCACCCAGGTGTTTAAAATAAGAAGATGTTATCATTCACTATCTAAAGAGTGATGGTGTGGTTCCATCAATGGGGTTTTTTCCTCTTAAAAAGAACGTCCGACGGTACTGCTAAATTAAACAACAGTGATTCATAATTAGCTGCTGTCTGAATGGAAGTGAAAAAATCTTTACAGGCTAAGTTCTCACATGTTTCCAATCATGTGTCCCATATCCTTAGTTCCCTTCCATCGAACAAAGGTTTTTCAGTTCCTTGGGAAACATGGTTCCCTTTTCATGCGACTGTGAACACATTCTCCATGTTTTTCTCACCGTTGTTCTATATCCCCCATGATAGCTGTTGACCAATCATTGTCTTCTGCAGTTTCTACGAGTCTAGACGCATGATTTTGGAGTTTCACCATACTTCCTGACTGCTTCATGTGGTCCCATGGAAAAAAATGTGTAGACGACTCCTCTAACTAAGCTTCAATCACATTTTCCACCAAAGATGTGACTGGAATCCCGATCAGATCTCTCCCATTCATCTACATGTTTCATTTGGTTTTTTCTGGTTCATTTTCACTATAGATTTGCAGAACAATATGTTTTTGTTCTATACAGTGGGCTGTCTCAGGGTGGGGAGGGAGGGGGGTTGACCAGTAAGGAGGGGGTGTTCGGGAGTTGAGGGGGGGTTTCCAGGAGGGGAGGTGGGCTGTCCAGGAGGGGAGGGGCTATCTAGGTGGTGGGAAGGGGGCTATCCAGGGAAAGGGAGGGGGTGAAAAGGGGAGGTAGGACGTTTTCCCGGAGTAGGGAGGATGGTTGCATGTGGAGTGGTGGGAGGGAGGGGGGCTCTAGCGGAGGTTATCCAGGGGTAGAGTGGGGGTTGTCTAGGGGGGATGTCTTAGGGATGGTAGGGAGGGGGTTTTCTAGGAAGTAGGGGGTGTCTAGGAGGGGAGGGGGATGTCCAGGAGAGGAGGGGGGGGGGGGTGGCTGTTTAGGAGGTGGGAAGGGTCCTGTTCAGGTAAAGGGAGGGGGCTACAAGGGGAGGGAGGGGGTTGCAGGTGGAATGGTTGGAGGGGGGGGGGGCTGCAAGGGGAGGTGGGGGGGGGGCTATCCGGGGGTAGAGAGGGGGATGTCTAGGGGGGGATGCCTCGAAGAGTGGAGGTAAGGGGTGTCCAGGAGGGGGGGGGGGGTTCCAGGAGGTGGGAAGGGGGCTGTCCAGGGAAAGGGAGGGGGATCCAAGGGGAGGGAGGGGGTTGTCAATGAGGAGGGAGGGGGCTGCAAGTGGAGTGGTGGGAGGGGGGGGGGGGTGTCGATGGGTTCGTAGAGGGCTGTAGAGGGGGTTGTCTAGGAGGAGGTACAAGGGATGTTGGTGGATTGGTGGTGGTGGGGGGGGGGCTGTCCAGGGGTCGGGAGGGGCTATCCAGGGGGCTGTCTTGGGGAGGGGAGGGAAGGGGGGTTTGGTTAATCACACTAATGAACTAGGAGAAAAAAAGAAAAGTGGACCGGTATGATCATGGCCAATCTAATTTTGTAGGTTCTCATCAGGACCTCTCTAAAACTAAATACAAAACAATATTTATAATTCAATGAATCATGTTGAGCCTCTTCTAAAATATTAATTCAATCCAAGGAAATATGGACATGTAAATGCTGTAACATGTAACAATTGACATTTTAGTAATGTATTCTTTCATAGTAATGTTTAATTTATTTCATTATTTTATTATGAACTAAATATTTGTTTTCTTATATTGGTGAAATATTTTTGTTCAGTTCAAATTCTTTGTTCAACAACTAATACCATGGAAGACAATTTTTTTGAGCGGATCATGGATGCAAGATGGAAGAAACATCAATGTTTTTTAACTGTTTTTGGTATAATTGAAATTTTAACCAAATTAAACATTGTCTGAAATGCATATAGTAGTGTTTTGTTTTGTATTCAATATTCCAAGTAAATGTATATTGTATTTTTGTTCTTCACTTCTTTGTGTATAGGTGTTGTTTGTGCTGTGTGTGTAGGTGTTGTATCATGTGTGTAGGTGTTGTGCATGTTCTGGGTTTGCACAGGCAATTTGTCCTTTATCAGTGATAATTAAGCGCTGATAAATGGATAATATATCAATTCTCAAAATAGCGCTGATAAAGGTAGTATTTATCAGCACTATTTTTTGTACCGATATATTATCCATTTATCAATGCTAAAAATAGCACTGATAAATACTAACTTGATCAGCACTTATTTTAGTGCTGATAAAGGGGACCCCGCCTTTATCATCATTGATATTAAAAACACTTTTTTAGCACTATTAAAGGCGGGTTATAGCTCTATTAGAATCCCTATTTGTAGTAGTGCCTCTGGTTGAAGAAAAATGTATTTTGATTTAAGAGAATATATGTGGTGGGATTGTATGATGAATGAAATTGAGGATTATGTGTCTAGATGATTAATATTCCATCATGTGAAGGATAAAAGACAATATCCTGTGGGTTTTATGAAACATCTTCAAATACCTATATCTAACAGGGGAAATGATACAATGGACACTATCATTGGACTCCAAAAGACTACAAGGATGAACGATTATGTACGGTTCATCATTGGTTTTCTTTTCAATCATATTGATTTTTTAATAACAAGAGAATATCAATGCCTTGATCACATTTATCGTATGTACATCAATGAAAATATAATTCATTATGTGGAATTTCTATCGATTATATATTATCATGCCCCTCAGTTAACATCAAAATTTCATATGGGTTTTCAAACAGTTCTAAGCACATAGATACATTTTTTCACCACCTATATTTTTGAGACTATTGGGTAGTTTGAACTGAATATCATGAATTTGGAAGACATACTTATTGCATGATCTCTTGACATAAAAGGAATTTTGTTTTATTATCTCCGTTAAGTTGAATTTTTATACCATAATATATTCGATTCAAGTATCCATGTGGAACCATTCAAATAATTTTATGGGAATATGTGTCATACTCCAATATGTTGGGAAGAATCTAGAGAAAAAAGTTAGTTTTTCTTGTATAGGATTTTCTAGTTATGGAATGAACAATTCCTGATCATATTAAGGAATCTCGTAGAGACCAAAAAGATATATATTGATAATTGAAGGAATGAAATGGAAGTTAATGTTAGGGAACATGTATTATAAAATGTTTCACTATGGGAGATAATTATATGATTTGGTAAAAGTGTAAATTAATCCCTAGGTTTATAAGGCCTTTTCTAATACTTGAAGGATTTGGAGTTGTAAATAACTAATTGGCTATGCAGCCCAACTATTATAAAGAGGAAAACAACTTCATAATTTTTTAACCTGGAATTACATTATAGATCCAATGCATGTGATTGCATTTGAGGGAATAGAATTGCAGACTCACTTATCTTATAATGAATTACATTTTTAAATTATAGACATTATAGAGCAAGTGTTTCAGAATAAGAAATCTCATTTGGTGAATTTTTTTTTGGAAATCACTAATTAGAATAGGTTACATGAGATCCTATAGAATAAATTAGGTAGGGGTATAATTTTTTTAAATATATGATATATAACATTCTTTTTTGGAAAAATTTTTTTAAGGGGCTGAGGTAAAATGTAATACCAGATATCCTATTTTACTAGCAAGACACCATATCCTAAACTATCGCAAAAATTTCCCAATAAATTGTTTTTATTCATGAGTATATTAAAATGATAAATTTATAAATTATATAAATTTTTGAATAAAATAAAATTTATTTTTGAATTCATTATAATAAGATTAGCTGATGATGAATTCTTTTTGTGATTTTTCTAAAAAATATGTTTTATTTCTGAAAATTGTTAAATTAATTTCACCAAAAAATTTTAATTTTACATCATAAAATAGAAATTATATTTTTAAATAATTGGTTTCTATTATTTAACTATTACAATCATGGTTTTTGGAATTTAGAAAATTACTTATGATAAATATTCATTACCATGAAAAAGAAAAAATAATTATTTTCCAAAAATCAGTTTTATGGGAGTTATATATTTTTTTCTAATTAAATTAGAGTATTATAATATAATATATTCCATTAATATTATGTTTAAAAACATAAAAAATATGAGAAAACTCATTCAATTTATTATTAATAGAAAATAAAAAATCATAATATATAAAAAACATTTTTCTACAAAATCAATGATTCTTGTATTTTATATTATAATTTTATAGTTAATTTTATCATATTTAAAAATTTAATTTATATAAATTAATTAAAAATTAATATTCAACATTATTTAATTTTGTAAAAATATTCATAATATATTTTAATTAAAATAATAATTACCGTGGTTAATTTTTAATCATGATCGATACGGGTAAAATGTGTAATTGTCGTATATCTATTTTTATAACTAAATGGTCAAAAACACCATCTAGAAATTATTTTTTTGGTATTAAATTCATACCCAAATGTATCACAAAAAAATTCTACACCAAATTAACAAAACCCTCTTAATACCCTTGTGATTATATTCATACACCTTACTCAACTTTAGATTCTTTGAGAAATCTTGTCATTTTTAAATATAAAATGGACATGACACCACCCCTTAAATAAAACTATAAAATTTAGGTTTCCCATTAAATATTACCAATTTAATTTCACTCGTATACCATTTCAATTTCATAAGCGATTAGTTATAATAGATTAAAATAATCTCTTCCTTTTAAATGAATCCTCCTTGAGAAACCCAAAGTTCTTATTGTAAGTTAAATATTTTCACTAACATATTTTCTCTTTTTGTTCCATTTTAAATAAATTTATAAAAATATCATTATATAAATTCAATATTATTGTAAAATTAATTTTTTATATTAAATAAATAAATAAACCACTTTTCCCCTTTCCCTTAGTAAAAAAAACTGCCATTCGTGTGTTGTACGTGGTACCACCATGATGAAACAATGTGTTTTGTTTTCCTTCGATGCCTTACAAGAATAATTATAAGGATATGAATAAAGGATAAAAACGAGTTTTATGATATCATTATTGTTTTTTATGAAAAGATTTAAAACCTATTAATAATATGACCAAAAAATGATAATCGTTAATTTAATTATTATAAATTATCACACTAAGAATATAGTATTTTATTCAAATTGTGTAATATTTAAATATCCTTAACAAAATATAATAATTCCTTAAAATTACAATATATCACACTAATAAAAACAAAATAGGATATTTATGTGTTTTTATAATGTTATTTTAACAAAATAACATCATATTTATTTATTAAATTAGTGTACATTCATGTTTGCGTCCGTTTAACCACTTACTTGAACAACATAATAATTTTTTAATTGAGAGTGAAAATGGGAACAAAATTTCTAGTATAAATTTATATAAATGTATAAGTAATTATTTTTTAGTTCTATATAATCTATATAAATATTTAATTTTTTAATTAAGAAAACACACTTCTATCGTCAAGAATCTCTGAAATAAGCTTCATTTCGATTTCATCTTCAAAGTGAAAGAATAAAAATCTGATGAATGTAATATTAAACATTATAATTTTTTAAATAATACATATTAGAAAATTTAATTATATATTAATGACTAAAATTAGAATAAGATTTAATAAAATAAATTTTATTATGAAATTAGTATAAACGATCATAACTACAAACACCCGATGTAAAAAAATTGATGCAATTCTTGTATGGAATGACTATTTATGAAGAGTATAAATGAAAATGGAAATTATTATGTTTATTAATAAATTTATTAATATATTTATTTTTTCGATACAATATATTTATTTATATTCATTTAATTCAGTATAGGAGGTAAGGGTTTTCATAAAAAATTCCACTCTTAATGACATGCTTTGTATCATAAACCTAAAATTATTCATGTGTTGTATAAGGAGACCCCAAAATTTCCTCCTGGTTTGGAAAACTATATGGGCTAACCGTGCTGCCTATCCAGTTCATTAAAAATAAATAAATTTTCTTTTCTACTCTCCCATAATTTAACCATAATTCCACCCATTTCATTCCACATTTGGGATTTTCGTCCCTACATGCCTCCCCCTCCCCTCCACTATCAATTGGAACATTAATTATTAGGTGGATTTGGAATGGGAGTGTCACGACCCCCTCCCACCAAAGATGCCCTTCCTGAGCTGGCAATGGTGAAAGGGAGATAATGACCCCCGAGTCCGGCCTCCAGTAGACCCCGGGTTGGCGACTAGCACCAAGGGTATGAGTTTTCACAAATATGGGAGGCATTACCCTTTTTATTATTTTGGATCGGGAAATAGGACAAGTCAACCACCAAAAAGGGAAAAGAAAAAGTGTATATAAATAAACCCAAACCAAGCCCACATGCATGTTTAAACAATTTTTATAACAAGGTACAAGTACAAGGAAGCTCAAAAGTAAAATGCCAAAGAAAAAAAGAGAACAACAACTGCAACAACTCCAACTGCCCGACTAGTAGGGTCCCGCACAGCCCTGGTAGTCCTCCTGAAAAACTGAAAGTAAACGTAGGGTGAGCATAGAAGTATACTCAGTAGGGAAACCTAAAGCTCTCGTGCACAAGTGGGGAGACACCCTAAGGTCCCGTGAGAAAACAGAAGAACCAGAAACTAACAAGGAAAAACTATCCACCCAGCCTCACTGGTCACACTCACCAAGTAACACAAACAAGTTTAGTATATATATAGAACAAAAGTATTGGGTACCCCGCACCATTTCCCACTTAATTAGATGATGCTCTTCCTAACGGCAAACGTCCTGATGCTACCACACTCTTCCCGCCCACACACACCTGGGCCAAACCACGCATCCCGCCCGCACACACCTGGGCCTCACAACCACGCATCTCGCCCGCACACACCTGGGCCTCACAACCACGCATCTCGCCTGCACACACCTGGGCCACAACCACTAACCCGCCCGTAGACACCTGGGCCTCATCCCGAAGGTTCTTGGGAACGGTAAGCCTGCCCAAAGAGTCTTGGGCTAAAGGTCTCCTCAAGCCATCACAGCCTCCGAGACCTACCCGAAGAGTCTTGGGTGTAAGGTCACCTCAAGCCATCATAGCCTATGGATGAAGGAGCAGGAAGGAGCTAGTAACTAAGGGGGAACACCCTCTCCCATAAAATGGGAGTGTTCGGCACTAGGTGCTTGACATGGGTGTGGTGCGACAAAACACAAAGATACAATTATATATATACATATACCAAACACACAGCCCAACCTATGGCTTCTTAAAAAGAGAAACTGAACATGTGCCTCGGCACTGCTACCACGAAGCATGCATCAACAACCAAACAATCATCCCACAACCCCATTTAGGTTTTCATGTTTCATGCAATGGTTTAACAAATTATTACTACTGGGCAACTAACATCCAGAAAAAACCTTTCACAAACATATCCCTGCCATCCACAACCAAGGTTAGGTAAAATGCAAGCAACCACATGCCATTTCATTTAAAATAGATTATCACAACCATAAAACATTCCATCATTCATTTATTTCAAAGTTCCACACATAAAACCCTTTCCACACAAAAAACATTTCCGCATTTGAAAACACCTTTTACTTCAAAACACTTTTCATAATCAAAACACTTTTCATAAATAAAGGAATTTTCCACAAAACAACCAAACCACCAACATGTTCATTATTCCAACTTTGTTCAATCGGGGTGATCATACAAGGTTTTCATTCTCATTTAATCAGCCAGTATTTACGTGCTTATCCATTTTCCATGTTTTAACAAAACTAACCACAAACAATTCAGATATCAATTGTGCACGCAAAGGCCACCAACGGCCTTGATTTTCAGTAGGCAAAGGCCTTTAAATCCAAAATCACAATCAGAAGATAAAGAAACTGGAAGGCAATAGAAACAGCACAAAACCCCAAACCCTTCTTTATCTGGTTATTATCTTTATTTAAAGTTCAACTGCAACCCATGGAACAAAAGAAAAATATCCCACCCCGCATGTTGCACCAAAAAGAGAGACGAAGGTAAACCCCTACCTCAAAAGGTCCCGATCACGTCGTATCCGACGACGTCCTTCGGTGTCCTCCGCCTTCGCCAAACCCAACAAACGCCTCCTAGGATGGAAGCTGGAGAAGGAAGGCCGGAAGGAAAGGTGACAAGTCCAAGCATAGAAGCTTCGTCTCGTCGCTATGATCCTGTGGCCGCTGACGGATCGTAATTCGGAGCTCGGGCAAAGAAGTTAATGGAGGAAGACTTCTTGATCATCAAAGAGCGTCGTTGTGCGAAGAAGAAGCGATTTGTCTGGAAATAATCCGCGACCCTTTCTTATATATGCAAAGAATAGGTAAAACAGAATGCAGCGTGTATTGATGAATACACGGTGTGACCGTACACCCGTTACAGGTTTTGACTGGTCAACACACAACACGTCACGCGGTTTCCACGCATTTTAATAAAAAACGTTAATTTTATTAATATGTGTGTTTCGTTGACTCGAGACATAACTCATAAAAAGGTATCCATCACTGGTCTTAAAATGACCATCTTAATTACAGGATTACACTGCCGCTGACGGTTCGTCATTCTAACACCATATGAAGTAGTTACGGTCAAATTAAGATTATAAAACACAAAAATAATAATAAAATTTTATAATATTATTATTTATTTATTTTCCTTGAATTTTATACGCTCAAAAATTGGGTCCCCTTTTGCTTTCATGCCCAAATATCTCCACCACCAATCAATCACCTTTATTTTTATTCTATTATGATAATAATATTATTATGAATATTATTCATTTAAGGGGAAGAAAAAAACCCCCTTACGCCTCCTTTAACCTCATCATACACCCCCTTTATTCTCCCCATTTATTTACTTTAATTTATTATCTCATTTAATGCATATGATTTATTATTATAATATACATGGGGAGGTCCATGTATAGCGCCTCACCCACATCCTCCTCATTAACATAATAAATATATAAAACAAATATTTTTATTATTATAATAAAGGAAAACCTCATGTTCAATTAATTCATGAGCGTTTCGGGTACCCAATCTGAAAACCTGAAAAAGACATCCAATATTGGACTCAAAATTTTCGTCTCGTAGTCAGGGTCGCACTACCACTGACGGTTCGTGAAACCGAGGTCGCACGAAGAAGTTATTGTCGGAAAAGTGTTTTACCTACAAAAACATTAACATGATTATTATATTATTATTCTTAATTGATTTATTTCAAAAACCTAAATCCACCCAACCCTCTCTCTCCAATTTGGTGTGCCTTTATCCTTTTCTCCTTAATTTATTTCTTTTTCTTTTCTTATATTACTTCTCTTTTAATTCTCACACTCTATCTCCAATTTATTTCAAATATTTAACTCACTCCACAAGTGGCGCCTCCCACTTTCTTTTCTCCATGTTCAACACGTCCCATGATTGACTCCTCTTTAAATTATTTATTTTATTGGTTTAAATATTAAATCTTTATTTCATTTAAACCTTTTCTCTCTCCAATCTAATTCTCTCTCCAATCTTTATTTTATTGGTGCGCCTCTCCTTTTATTTCATATCATTATTAATATATTGTAAATATTCTCTCTCCAATCTCATTCCTACCAAAAATATTCATCACGCCCACAACAAAATGGCTCCTCCTCATTCTCCATGTGGCACGCCCAAAATTCATTTTAAACATTTATTTAATCATTTTTATACAATTATCATAACATCTCTCATTTATTGAATTTAATTCAAAATTTAAATTTCATTAAATCTTTATTAACGGATCATTCAAAAAATTAAGCCAACATTATTATTATTATTATTTAGTATAACACTTATAACAAAACCCCAACTAAAATTTATTAAATCGTCACCAATTATTATAAAAAAAATATCATTATAACGTGCGCTGTGTTGACCAGATCGATTTCAACAAAGGAATGGACCGGAGGGGTCCGGTCCATTACATCAGATACCTCTTAAAACATTCTCGTCCTCGAGAATTAAAAACCAACCAAGAAAAAGAATGGATCCAAACAACCACTCCACAAGATACCTCTTAGGGCTGTTGTCATAACAAGAAACAACCGACAACCCTAATTACGTGAGTTAGGAATTCCCTCTCCTATGTCGAGATATTATCCGCTTTAGGCGGCACTGACTCGCCTGCACGGGTTTAATCGCATCTGCATTAATGCGTCTCGATTAAGGACTGGGCCTTCCCACTTCCATATATTAGGTTTTTTTCCAACTTACACTGCACCCAACAACGTACAACCCACACACTACCCGGACACATGGCTTGAGGAATTCCTTCTCCCATGTTGAGATATTATCATCTTTAGGCGGCACTGACTCTCCTGCACGGGTTAAATCACATCCACATTAATGTGTCTCGATTAGGGATTAGGTCTTCCCCTCCCCACATGATAGGGCTCTTCACGTACATTTAAAGAAAATCGGGAAACAACATAGAATTAAAAACTCACAAAAACACGGTCCAGGCCCAGAGAATGAGCAAAAGAGTTCCAACAAAGGAGTGTGATGATCATGTATTTAAACAAAACATAAGTGAGAGAATTTAAGTAAAACCGGAAACATCTCGCTCGATCTCTGGCCTTGCTAGGGTTGCCACTTCTATTGCGTGAAATTGTCCACGTCCCACTCCTCTGTATTTCTGTTAACGTCCATGTGCCATAGATGTTCGGTAAACAAAGAACGCCTAAGCCCAAGTAGTAAGGAAAAACTCAAAGTTTTAATTATCATTTTATTTCAATTTCTTTCCCAGAACACCCAAATCAAGTAAAACACAAACATGATGATGCATGTACCTTCCCTAGGGTCTCTTCCCTACAATCAATATAGTCTCACTTGGTCGTTCGGTAGGCTCAGAGTCCTTGCATCGGATCACGGGGGGCCCTAAAATCCCGTGTCCTAGCTGGTCTTCCCTGGCCTATATCACGCACCAAGATTAATGAACACTGTTGCCCCACCATCCCATGCAATCCTCACTATGCCTAACTCCAGAATCCATCCTATCTCTCAACCATCAGCCTTTGATACCATTCTGTCACGACCCCCTCCCACCAAAGATGCCCCTCCTGAGCTGGCAATGGTGAAAGGGAGATAATGACCCCCGAGTCCCGCCTCCAGTAGGCCCCGGGTTGGCGACTAGCACCAAGGGTATGAGTTTTCACAAATATGGGAGGCATTACCCTTTTTATTATTTTGGATCGGGAAATAGGACAAGTCAACCACCAAAAAGGGAAAAGAACAAGTGTATATAAATAAACCCAAACCAAGCCCACATGCATGTTTGAACAATTTTTATAACAAGGTACAAGTACAAGGAAGCTCAAAAGTACAATGCCAAAGAAAACAAGAGAATAACAACTGCAACAACTCCAACTGCCCGACTAGTAGGGTCCCGCACGACCCTGGTAGTCCTCCTGAAAACCTGAAAGTAAACGTAGGGTGAGCATACAAGTATACTCAGTAGGGAAACCTAAAGCTCTCGTGCACAAGTGGGGAGACACCCTAAGGTCCCGTGAGAAAATAGAAGAACCAGAAACTAACAAGGAAAAACTATCCACCCAGCCTCACTGGTCACACTCACCAAGTAACACAAACAAGGTTAGTATATATATAGAACAAAAGTATTGGGTACCCCGCACCATTTCCCACTTAATTAGATGCTGCTCTTCCTAACGGCAAATGTCCTGACGCTACCACACTCTTCCCGCCCGTACACACCTGGGCCAAACCACGCATCCCGCCCGCACACACCTGGGCCTCACAACCACACATCTCTCCCGCACACACCTGGGCCTCACAACCACGCATCTCGCCCGCACACACCTGGGCCACAACCACTAACCCGCCCACAGACACCTGGGCCTTATCCCGAAGGTTCTTGGGAATGGTAAGCCTGCCCGAAGAGTCTTGGGCTAAAGGTCGCCTCAAGCCATCATAGCCTCCGAGACCTACCCGAAGAGTCTTGGGTGTAAGGTCACCTCAAGCCATCATAGCCTATGGAAGAAGGAGCAGGAAGGAGCTAGTAACTAAGGGGGAACACCCTCTCCCATAAAATGGGAGTGTTCGGCACTAGGTACTTGACATGGGTGTGGTGCGACAAAACACAAAGATACAATTATATATATACATATACCAATCACACAGCCCAACCTATGGATTCTTAAAAAGAGAAACTGAACATGTGCCTCGGCACTGGTACCACGAAGCATGCATCAACAACCAAACAATCATCCCACAACCCCATTTAGGTTTTCATGTTTCATGCAATGGTTTAACAAATTATTACTACTGGGAAACTAACATCCAGAAAAAACCTTTCACAAACATATCCCTTCCATCCACAACCAAGGTTAGGTAAAACGCAAGTAACCACATGCCATTTCATTTACAAGAGATTATCACAACCATACAACATTCCATCATTCATTTATTTCAAAGTTCCACACATAAAACCCTTTTCCACACACAAAACATTTCCGCATTTGAAAACACGTTTTACTTCAAAACACTTTTCATAATCAAAACACTTTTCATAAATAAAGGCATTTTCCACAAAACAACCAAACCACCAACATGTTCATTATTCCAACTTTGTTCAATCGGGGTGATCATACAAGGTTTTCATTCTCATTTAATCAGCCAGTAATTACGTGCTTATCCATTTTCCATGTTTTAACAAAACCAACCACAAACAATTCAGATATCAATTGTGCACGCAAAGGCCACCAACGGCCTTGATTTTCAGTAGGCAAAGGCCTTTCAATCCAAAATCACAATCAGAAGATAAAGAAACTGGAAGGAAATAGAAACAGCACAAAACCCCAAAACCTTATTTATCTGGTTATTATCTTTATTTAAAGTTCAACTGCAACCCATGGAACAAAAGAAAAATATCCCACCCCGCATGTTGCACCAAAAATAGATACCAAGGTAAACCCCTGCCTCAAAAGGTCCCGATCACGTCGCATCCGATGACGTCCTTCGGTGTCCTCCGCCTTCGCCAAACCCGACAAACGCCTCCTAGGATGGAAGCTGGAGAAGGAAGGCCGGAAGGAAAGGATACAAGTCCAGGCTTAGAAGCTTCTTCTCGTCACTACGATCCTGTGGCCACTGACGGGTCGTAATTCGGAGCTCGGACAAAGATGTTAGAGGAAGAAGACTTCTTGATCATCGAAGAGCGTCGTTGTGCGAAGAAGAAGAGATTCGTCTAGAAATAATCCGCGACCCTTTATTATATATGCAAAGAATAGGTAAAACAGTATGTAGCGTGTATTGATGAATATACGGTGTGACCGTACACCCGTTACACGTTTTGACTGGTCAACACACAACACGTCACGCGGTTTCCACTCATTTTAATAAAAAATGTTAATTTTATTAATATGTGTGTTTCGTTGACCCGAGACATAACTCATAAAAAGGTATCCATCACTGGTCTTAAAATGACCATCTTAATTGCAGGATTACACTGCCGCTGACGGTTCGTCATTCCGACACCATATGAAGAAGTTACGGTCGAATTAAGATTATAAAACCCAAAAATAATAATAAAATTTTATAATATTATTATTTATTTATTTTCCTTGAATTTTATACGCTCAAAAATTGGGTCCCCTTTTTCTTTCATGCCCAAATATCTCCACCACCAATCAATCACCTTTATTTTTATTCTATTATGATAATAATATTATTATGAATATTATTCATTTAAGGGGAAGAAAAAAACCCCCTTACGCCTCCTTTAACCTCATCATACACCCCCTTTATTCTCCACATTTATTTACTTTAATTTATTATCTCATTTAATGCATATGATTTATTATTATAATATACATGGGGAGGTCCATGTATAGCGCCTCACCCACATGCTCCTCATTAACATAATAAATATATAATACAAATATTTTTATTATTATAATAAAGGAAAACCTCATGTTCAATTAATTCATGAGCGTTTCGGGTACCCAATCTGAAAACCCGAAAAAGTCATCCAATATTGGACTCAAAATTTTCATCTCGTAGTCAGGGTCGCACTACGACTGACGGTTCGTGAAACTGAGGTCGCACGAAGAAGTTATTGTCGGAAAAGTGTTTTACCTATAAAAACATTAACATGATTATTATATTATTATTCTTAATTGATTTATTTCAAAAACCTAAATCCACCCAACCCTCTCTCTCCAATTTGGTGTGCCTTTCTCCTTTTCTCCTTAATCGATTTCTTTTTCTTTTCTTATATTACTTCTCTTTTAATTCTCACACTCTCTCTCCAATTTATTTCAAATCTTTAACTCACTCCACAAGTGGCGCCTCCCACTTTCTTTTCTCCATGTTCAACACATCCCATGATTGACTCCTCTTTAAATTATTTATTTTATTGGTTTAAATATTAAATCTTTATTTCATTTAAACCTTTTCTCTCTCCAATCTAATTCTCTCTCCAATCTTTATTTTATTGGTGCGCCTCTCCTTTTATTTCATATCATTATTAATATATTGTAAATATTCTCTCTCCAATCTCATTCCTACCAAAAATATTCATCACGCCCACAACAAAATGGCTCCTCCTCATTCTCCATGTGGCACGCCCAAAATTCATTTTAAACATTTATTTAATCTTTTTTACACAATTATCATAACATCTCTCATTTATTGAATTTAATTCAAAATTTAAATTTCATTAAATCTTTATTAACGGATCATTAAAAAAATTAAGCCAACATTATTATTATTATTATTTAGTATAACACTTATAACAAAACCCCAACTAAAATTTATTAAATCGTCACCAATTATTATAAAAAAAATATCATTATAACGTGTGTTGTGTTGACCAGATCGATTTCAACAAAGGAATGGACCGGAGGGGTCCGGTCCATTACATCAGATACCTCTTAAAACATTCTCGTCCTCGAGAATTAAAAACCAACCAAGAAAAATAATGGATCCAAACAACCACTCCGCAAGATACCTCTTAGGGCTCTTGTCATAACAAGAAACAACCGACAACCCTAATTACGTGAGTTAGGAATTCCCTCTCCTATGTCGAGATATTATCCGCTTTAGGCGGCACTGACTCGCCTGCACGGGTTTAATCGCATCTGCATTAATGCGTCTCGATTAAGGACTGGGCCTTCCCACTTCCATATATTAGGTTTTTTTTCCAACTTACACTGCACCCAACAACGTACAACCCAAACACTGCCCGAACACATGGCTTGAGGAATTCCTTCTCCCATGTTGAGATATTATCCGCTTTAGGCGGCACTGACTCGCCTCCACGGGTTAAATCGCATCCACATTAATGCGTCTCGATTAGGGATTAGGTCTTCCCCTCCCCACATGATAGGGCTCTTCACATACATTTAAAGAAAAGCGGGAAACAACATAGCATTAAAAACTCACAAAAACAAGGTCCAGGCCCATAGAATGAGCAAAAGAGTTCCAACAAAGGAGTGTGATGATCCTGTATTTAAACAAAACATAAGTGAGAGAATTTAAGTAAAACCGGAAACATCTCTCTCGATCTCTGGCCTTGCTAGGGTTTCCACTTCTATTGCGTGAAATTGTCCGCGTCCCACTCCTCTGCATTTCTGTTAACGTCCATGTGCCATAGATGTTCGGTAAACAAAGAACGCCTAAGCCCAAGTAGTAAGGAAAAACTCAAAGTTTTAATTATCATTTTATTTCAATTTCTTTCCCAGAACACCCAAATAAAGTAAAACACAAACATGATGAAGCATGTACCTTCCCTAGGGTCTCTTCCCTGCAATCAATATAGTCTCACTTGGTCGTTCGGTAGGCTCAGAGTCCTTGCATCGGATCCCGGGGGGCCCTAAAATCCCGTGTCCTAGCTGGTCTTCCCTGGCCTATGTCATGCACCAAGATTAACGAACACTGTTGCCCTACCATCCCATGCAATCCTCACTGTGCCGAACTCCAGACTCCATCCTATTTCTCAACCATCAGCCTTTGATACCATTCTGTCACTACCCCCTCCCACCAAAGATGCCCCTCCTGAGCTGGCAATGGTGAAAAGGAGATAATGACCCCCGAGTCCCGCCTCCAGTAGGCCCCGGGTTGGCGAATAGCACCAAGGGTATGAGTTTTCACAAATATGGGAGGCATTAACCTTTTTATTATTTTGGATCGGGAAATAGGACAAGTCAACCACCAAAAATGGAAAAGAACAAGTGTATATAAATAAACCCAAACCAAGCCCACATGCATGTTTGAACAATTTTTATAACAAGGTACAAGTACAAGGAAGCTCAAAAGTACAATGCCAAAGAAAACAAGAGAACAACAACTGCAACAACTCCAACTGCCCAACTATTAGGGTCCCGCACGGTCCTGGTAGTCCTCCTGAAAACCTGAAAGTAAACGTAGGGTGAGCATACAAGTATACACAGTAGGGAAACCTAAAGCTCTCCTGCACAAGTGGGGAGACACCCTAAGGTCCCGTGAGAAAACAGAAGAACCAGAAACTAACAAAGAAAAACTATCCACCCAGCCTCACTGGTCACACTCACCAAGTAACACAAACAAGTTTAGTATATATATAGAACAAAAGTATTGGGTACCCCGCACCATTTCCCACTTAATTAGATGCTGCTCTTCCTAACGGCAAACGTCCTGACGCTACCACACTCTTCCCGCCCGCACACACCTGGGCCAAACCACGCATCCCGCCCGCACACACCTGGGCCTCACAACCACGCATCTCGCCCGCACACACCTGGGCCTCACAACCACGCATCTCGCCCGCACACACCTGGGCCACAACCACTAACCCGCCCGCAGACACCTGGGCCTCATCCCGAAGGTTCTTGGGAACGGTAAGCCTGCCCGAAGAGTCTTGGGCTAAAGGTTGCCTCAAGCCATCATTGCCTCCGAGACCTACTCGAAGAGTCTTAGGTGTAAGGTCACCTCAAGCCATCATAGCCTATGGAAGAAGGAGCAGGAAGGAGCTAGTAACTAAGGGGGAACACCCTCTCCCATAAAATGGGAGTGTTCGACACTAGGTGCTTGACATGGGTGTGGTGCGACAAAACACAAAGATACAATTATATATATACATATACCAATCACACAGCCCAACCTATGGCTTCTTAAAAAGAGAAACTGAGCATGTGCCTCGGCACTGCTACCACGAAGCATGCATCAACAACCAAACAATCATCCCCCAACCCCATTTAGGTTTTCATGTTTCATGAAATGGTTTAACAAATTATTACTACTGGGAAACTAACATCCAGAAAAAACCTTTCACAAACATATCCCTGCCATCCACAACCATGGTTAGGTAAAACGCAAGCAACCACATGCCATTTCATTTACAAGAGATTATCACAACCATACAACATTCCATAATTCATTTATTTCAAAGTTCCACACATAAAACCCTTTCCACACACAAAACATTTCCGCATTTGAAAACACCTTTTACTTCAAAACACTTTTCATAATCAAAACACCTTTCATAAATAAAGGCATTTTCCACAAAACAACCAAACCACCAACATGTTCATTATTCCATCTTTGTTCAATCGGGGTGATCACACAAGGTTTTCATTCTCATTTAATCAGACATTTTTTACGTGCTTATCCATTTTCCATGTTTTAACAAAACCAACCACAAACAATTCAGATATCAATTGCGCACGGAAAGGCCACCAACGGCCTTGATTTTTAGTAGGCAAAGGCCTTTCAATCCAAAATCACAATCAGAAGATAAAGAAACTGGAAGGCAATAGAAACAGCACAAAACCCCAAACCCTTCTTTATCCGGTTATTAACTTTATTTAAAGTTCAACTGCATCCCATGGAACAAAATAAAAATATCCCACCCCGCATGTTGCACCAAAACGAGAGACGAAGGTAAACCCCTACCTCAAAAGTCCCGATCACGTCGCATCCGACGACGTCCTTCGATGTCCTCCGCCTTCGCCAATCCCAACAAACGCCTCCTATGATGGAAGCTGGAGAAGGAAGGCCGGAAGGAAAGGTGACAAGTCCAGGCTTAGAAGCTTCATCTCGTCGCTACGATCCTGTGGCCGCTGACGGATCGTAATTCGGAGCTCGGACAAAGAAGTTAGAGGAGGAAGACTTCTTGATCATCAAAGAGCGTCGTTGTGCGAAGAAGAAGCGATTCGTCTGGAAATAATCTGCGACCCTTTGTTATATAGGAAAAGAATAGGTAAAACAGTATGCAGCGTGTATTGATGAATACATGGTGTGACCGTACACCCGTTACGCGTTTTGACTGGTCAACACACAACACGTCACGCGGTTTCCACGTGTTTTAATAAAAAACGTTAATTTTATTAATATGTGTGTTTCGTTGACCCGAGACATAACTCATAAAAAGGTATCCATCACTGGTCTTAAAATGACCATCTTAATTACAGGATTACACTACCGCTGAAGGTTCGTCATTCCGACAACATATGAAGAAGTTACGGTCGAATTAAGATTATAAAACCCAAAAATAATAATAAAATTTTATAATATTATTATTTATTTATTTTCCTTGAATTTTATACGCTCAAAAATTGGGTCCCCTTTTGCTTTCACGCCCAAATATCTCCACCACCAATCAATCACATTTATTTTTATTCTATTATGATAATAATATTATTATGAATATTATTCATTTAAGGGGAAGAAAAAAAACCCCCCTTACGCCTCCTTTAACCTCATCATACACCCCCTTTATTCTCCCCATTTCTTTACTTTAATTTATTATCTCATTTAATGCATATGATCTATTATTATAATATACATGGGGAGGTCCATGTATAGCGCCTCACACACATGCTCCTCATTAACATAATAAATATATAATACAAATATTTTTATTATTATAATAAAGAAAAACCTCATGTTCAATTAATTCATGAGCGTTTCGGGTACCCAATCTGAAAACCCGAAAAAGACATCCAATATTGGACTCAAAATTTTCGTCTCGTATTCAGGGTCGCACTGCCACTGACGGTTCATGAAACCGAGGTCGCATGAAGAAGTTATTGTCGGAAAAGTGTTTTACCTACAAAAACATTAACATGATTATTATATTATTATTCTTAATTGATTTATTTCAAAAACCTAAATCCACCCAACCCTATCTCTCCAATTTGGTGCGCCTTTCTCCTTTTCTCCTTAATTGATTTCTTTTTCTTTTCTTTTATTACTTCTCTTTTAATTCTCACACTCTCTCTCCAATTTATTTCAAATCTTTAACTCACTCCACAAGTGGCGCCTCCCACTTTCTTTTCTCCATGTTCAACACGTCCCATGATTGAATCCTCTTTAAATTATTTATTTTATTGGTTTAAATATTAAATCTTTATTTCATTGAAACCTTTTCTCTCTCCAATCTTTATTTTATTGGTGCGCCTCTCCTTTTATTTCATATCATTATTAATATATTGTTAATATTCTCTCTCCAATCTCATTCATACCAAAAATATTCATCACGCCCACAACAAAATGGCTCCTCCTCATTCTCCATGTGGCACGCCCAAAATTCATTTTAAACATTTATTTAATCATTTTCACACAATTATCATAACATCTCTCATTTATTGAATTTAATTCAAAAGTTAAATTTCATTAAATCTTTATTAACGGATCATTCAAAAAATTAAGCCAACATTATTATTATTATTATTTAGTATAACACTTATAACAAAACCCCAACTAAAATTTATTAAATCGTCACCAATTATTATAAAAAAAATATCATTATAACGTGCATTGTGTTGACCAGATCGATTTCAACAAAGGAATGGACCGGAGGGGTCCGGTCCATTACAAGGAGCTTCAATAATAATCATGTATGTCCATTCTCCCATGAATTCTCTATTCTTCTAGGGTTTTTCTTCCCCCCCCCCTTTGATTTTTTTATTTATACAACATATCAGTTGACTGAATAAGGGTTCAATATTGAGTTGTTGCACAAAATATTGATTTTTATGGTTTTATATTTCCTTTATAAGGTCGTATTTTGTTATGGTTGTGTGTTTTATCCAAATTTTGGAAGCTTCCAATCTTATGGTATGTGGTTACATGCTTTACCTTGATTAGATGATTTTGGAATACTTTATTGGTTTCTTGAAAGTGTTCTATGGATTATTTATGTGGTGTGAAATATATTTTAGAAGTTTTTCAAGGTTTGTATATGGTAAAATATGTGTTAAAAAATGAAAATGGTTGTGTTTCATAGTTTTTCTCTTGTTTTAATTTCGAATAGGTTATTTGAATTGTGATAGTGGTGAAAATAATGTTTTAAAAAACATTTGGTGTGCATATGAATTTGAAAGAAGTAATTTTTTCATAAGTAAGTGATTGTTTTCATGTGTATTCATATTTCATGGAATTTTTATGTGAAGGAGGTTATGAATGTGAATATGAAATGCAAATTGAGAATAAAGGGAATCCTAGGTATCTTTGTGGGAGGAATAGGACTAGTGAACTAGCACTGCCACAAAAATAGTTTTTTCGCAGCCCCCCCCCCCTTTATCAACGCTAACGAAAAAGTCTCGATAAAGGGGGTGCCTCTATCAGTGCTCAAAAAAGCGCTGATAAAGGGCGCCTTTATCAGCGCTAAAAAAGAGCTGATAAAAGCACCCCTTTATCAGTGCTTGTTTAGTAGCACTGATAAAGGGGGCCCTTTATCAGCGATTTTTTAAAAGCACTGATAAAGGGTCGACTTCAAAAAAAAATTTAAAAACATATATTATTATATTAATATATAAATATAGTTATATTGATAAAAATACAATATATAATTTTTAAATATATTTTAGATAAGTATAAATGTACATTTACGCTTATAATATACTTAATATATATGATATTTAGTGAAAATGGATTATAAAAAATTTATAAAAAAAAATTTATTTAATAATTTGATAATTATTATGGAGTAATAGTCATTTAATAACAATTTTAAGACTAAAAAAATTAAAAAAATTAAAAACAGATCCAAAATATGATGAAAACAGAACTCCAACTTCAAACAGCCATAACTTTTGATCCGGGTGTCCCTTTGAGCTCTATCACATATCGAATCGAAGCCTGTGACGAGCTCTATATCTATGTATTTCGGCAAACCCTGTGGAATGGATTTTCGAGGCCAAAAAAGGCCCATAAGGCCTCCAAACCTGAGTTTTTAGTCGGGGTACCCCAATTTTTTAACATTTTGTGGATTTTCAGCCTCGTTTAAGGGGGTATTATTGGCTTTTTCTGGTGGGGACTGAATTTATTCCAAGGTATTTCATTTATATTGATATTATGTCTTTGAAATTTTATCGATTTTTATAATGCACTGCTATTTATAATCAAATATATAACTATATGTATATATTTTTTATATATTCACACCTAACAATTTAATTTTTTAAATAAATAATTAAACATATTTACATATAAAATATATTAGATTTATCTAAATAATAACTAATATCCATTTTATTTAAAATATCAATATATGAATATTTATATGACTACTATATATTAATATAACTTTATATATATATATATATATTAATCTAGCTATATATATATATATTAATATAACTACATATATATTAATATTACTATATATATATATATTAATATCACTATAAATATATATATTAATATCACTATAAATATATATATTCATATAACTATATATATATATATATATTAATAAAAATACATATTACTATACGAATAAATATAAATATATATATATATAAATAGAGATATATATTAATATAACTATATATAGATATATTAATATAACTATATATATTTATATTAATATAAATATATATTACTATACGAATAAATATAACTATATATATATATATAGAGAGATATATATTAATATAGCTATATATATATATTAATATAACTATATATATATTAATATAACTATATATATATTAATATAACTATATATATATTAATATAACTATATATATATATTAATATAACTATATATATATATATATTAATATAACTATATATATATATATTAATATAACTATATATATATTAATATAACTATATATATATTAATACAACTATATATATATATATTAATATAACTATATATATATATTAATATAACTATATATATATATTAATATAACTATATATATATTAATATAAATATATATTACTATACGAATAAATATAAATATATATATATAAATAAAGATATATATTAATATAACTATATATAGATATATTAATATAACTATATATATATATTAATATAAATATATATTACTATACTAATAAATATAACTATATATATATAAATAGAGATATATATTAATATAGCTATATATATATATTAATATAACTATATATATATTAATATAACAATATATATATATTAAAATAATATCTATATATTAATATAACTATATAACTATATATTAATATAACTATATATATATATATTAATATAACTATATATATATTAATATAACTATATATATATTAATATAACTATATATATATATATTAATATAGCTATATATATATATATATTAATATAACTATATATACATATATATTAATATAACTATATATATATATATTAATATAAATATATATTACTATATGAATAAATATAACTATATATATATATAGAGATATATCATGAAATAAAAAACAAATCAAAATAGAGTATTGGTAAGGGCTTAGGCGCGCAGGGGGTAGGTCTCGAGTTCAAAAACTGCTGGAGGGAGAGGCGCGCGCATGGGGGTGGATGTGGGGGGCTAGCACTGATAAAGGGTGGAGGGGGTGCGTGAAGGGCTCTAGAGGGGGTGGAAAGCGCTATTATAAGTGGGGATCAAGCGCAATAAAGCCCCCTCGGATTGTCATGATTTTTTTAATTTTTTGTATTTTTTTGTAATTTTTTTAAACTTTTATCAGGGCTGATAAACCGGTCCTTTATCAGTGCTAAAACGAAAGTGCTGATAAAGGAAGCGCTGATATAGGACCCCTTTATCAGTGCTAAAAAAAGCGCTGATAAATGAGTACTTTTATCATCTCTTTTTTGAGCACTGATAAAAGACCCCTTTTATCAGCGCTTTTTTTAGCACTGATAAATGGGGTATTTATCAGCGCTTTTCTGAGCGCTGATAAAGGGGACCCCCCTTTATCTTCTCCGGCTTTAACAGTTCTTTTCTGGCACTGTTAAAGGCCATTTTTTGTGCTGATAAATGTCATATTTGTAGTAGTGTAGTGAGATCTTTGGGGTGGTGGAACAATTCCTTCTAGCAGGATTGATGCTACAACACTAACTAAACTATGATGATGATTACTGACCACATGTACTTTGGATAGATTCATTTCAAGTTGATAATATAGGAGGATGTTGTGGGTCATGGTTTATAAACCATTATCATCGATATATGAGGTTCCTAGGGTCCTGCATGTGATATTACCTATAGGGATTTCCCATTATGTGGTGTTATCTTAAGATAGTATGATCACAATTGGCAAAAATTGGTCATTTATCTTGTTTTAATTTCAAGTAAATCTTTTTTAAAAAATATTTTCTTTAAACATATTTTATTAAAATAGTTTCAGTTTTCTTTCTTAAATCATTCACATTAATCTATATTCAAATGTTATGGAATGGAATATTTATTTTTGGTGGAATCCTTCTGGGCATTTTCTCACACCCTATATACACCCATAGGTTCGTGTATACATTGTTATGTTTGTCTGAGGTAAATGAATGATATGTCGTGATGGTAATGGTGGATATGGTTTCTAGTATCCCTCTTCTTTCACATTTTAGTAGAGGTGTCTTGAGGGTGATGGACCTATTGTTGCATGGAGATTATGGCTAGTGGTTTAGATGGTTCGCCTCTTATTTTTGTTTTTTTTTAATTTTTAGAATGATTAATTTGAAATTGTTTATTCTCCTTTCATTTTGGATATTGATCTTTGTGTGGTGTTTTATTTTTGAGAATTTTTCTATGTTGTTTATCATGGATGAAACCATTCCTAAAAGTGTATTGTTGATAACCATGCACTATTTTACATCACTGATGGATCAAGAATTTCTTTTGGGATATTTCATGGGCTATGCTAGTTGTTAGGTATGATTCCATCCTAGATTGGATCACTAAAACATTGAATCAAACATGGTTTAGATCTTTATTTGGTCTCATTATTTTGGAGATTCTGGATAGAAACAATCTAGGAGTGTCAGGGTATGTGGTTATGGATGCGAGTGGGGTGTTTGGCTAACAAACCTCATAAAAGACCTTAGGTTTCCATGGGATATAAGAAATATGGTTTGAATTCTCATCCTAGTGAGACATACATACTGAATATTGGCTATGAAAACTTGTATGGGGTGAAGTTATTTTTATGGTAATTGTGATAGATTGGGTTTTTGTTTGGTTTGTGGAAGTGTTTTAATTTTATTTTTGTTACTGAAAATTTTCTAAATGGTGTACAAATGGGCTTCCCTTATGGTTTTTTTGATGTAGTAATATGACTTCATGGAGACATCTATTGCAATCGTGGGAAGATTCTCAAGAGATATATACTTCACTAATTGATTAGAATCTAGTTAAATAAGTTTTCAGGCTATCAAAGATTTGGGTTTGGGAGAAGGCTGTAGTTCTGTTAATGTGGTGGAAGCTGAACCAGGTATTAGGAAAGAAAAATCTCATGATTTTATCAAGATCAATCCTCTTTTCTTATAGTGTAACATTGATCCACAAAAGTAATATTAGTGTATTGAGAAAATAGAGAGGATGTTTGGGTATTTTGACACTCTTGAGGTGATCAAGGTCAATTTTTCTTTCCTTTTTGTAGGAAGGACCCATTTTAAGGTGGTGGGAATCATTGGGTTAGGTTAGAAACCATGGGAATATGAGTTTGATGGATTTTAAGGTCATATTCAATGGACACCAATTCATAGAGACCTAGGACTTCGCTAAATCTAGGGAGTTACTAGATCTTTTACAATGGCATCGGACTGTTATGGAGTCTGCCAACCATTTCTCGAAGTTATTATGATTCTTACATGAAGTTGTTTTCTATATAAAGATAAATACTCAATGTTTCAAAATGGGGTTGTATCTAGATATCTTATCCCATGTCATATTGTTCAAGTTCAAAACATATGTAGATGTGGTTAGTCATGCATTGAAAACAAAGATCAATCGTAGGGGGACTTCTATTATTTCTGGTGCAGTGTAAGTAGTGTCATAGAGAAGGGCCAGTTCTTCTCAAAAGAAGAGAATGTGGGATGAGAAGGAGATTAAGGGAGGAGGTAGTTTAGTCCGGCCTTCTTTTCTATCTTTTTCAGTGTCTTGATATTTGAGTTTATTCCTATGCCATTAGTTTAGAAAGGTTGGACACATGCAGTCAGTGTGTCATGATCCACCTATATATTTCCATCAATACATAATATATGGAATTTGTAGTAGGTTTGTAAAGATACATGTCTATATTAGGGTTGACCAGGTTCTATGGCCTCTAGAGGATTGTCATCATAGTCATAGCCATCCAGGATAGTGGGTTCCTAGTTTGGTGGTTATGGAGGTAGGGATGGATCTTATTTTGGTTAGAGTCAGTTCAATGAAGAGCCGTTGGCCCATGGTCATTCATAGACTAAGGTAGAGACAAGGAATCAGCATGGTACAGATCTAGAACAATCATAATTAGATACAATACCTACGACATTTAGATTATTTTTTTTAGTGCATCGTCCATGGTTGATGTTTCGTATGACACTAGTGCCTTTATTTCTATTTTTTCCCATCTCATGGATGTGTTTCTTTTTTCAACTAATTTATGCCATATGTGATGGAGTATGTGATGCATCTTAGAATGAATTTGGATTAGGGTATTATATGTACATATTTCCCGCTATCTATGTCTGGGGTCGAGATGAGTTGGATTTTCTAGGTTTCATAGAGTGACCTAATTGATATGATCATTAGTATAGATTATATGGCATGTTTTCAGGCGCACATCAAATGTTATCATCATTGTGTGAGTTTAATTGAACCCTGTGGGAGCCTTAATGTATTTTAGGTTGAATGGAATCCTTGGTTATGACATGATAGAACTCCACTATCGGATTTGGGTAACCTCATTTTTCAGATCCCATCATTCCTGTTGGTGGATGATGGCGGTGTTCTGGATGGTTGATTACCTCTTATGGTTGATGATTTACTATAGGTATTTCTATATTATTTTCTTTGTTTTCCTCTAGAGTGGGATGTGGACTTCACAATTTATTTGGAGTCGAAAATGCAACTGGTTTCTCTTTCTTCATACCCTCTGGTCCACACCATGTTGAGAGAATTAATGATATAGTTAGAATATTTGGATTACATAGAATTAATTTTCTCAAGAGTCACACATTGGTACGCGTTAGTGCTATTTGTGAAAATGGATAATGGTTCTATTCGGTTATATATTGATTAAAAAAAGTTGAATAATGTTACAATCAAGAATCTATACCCTATTCCCCATATTTATGATCTAGTTGATCATCTTTAGGGGGAGAGGTAGTTTTCTGAGAACAATTTGTTTATGTACGTCACCAGGTATGATTCATAAAGGCATATATTCTTAAAACATATTTTCAATGTAGGTACGACCATTTTGAGTACTTTTTCACACCTTTCATATTAAGAAATTATTCAGTGGTCTTTATGGAACTCATGAAGAGGATTCTCCATCAATATCTCGATTTTTTTACCCTAGTATTCATGGATGCCATCCTCATCTATTCAAGGACTAAATAAGAGAGTGATTTTAATTTCAAAAACATGTTGGGACCTCATTATGATCATTTTCTCAATAAAATGTTTTCAAAATGATCATTTTGGATTAGGGAGGTTATATTCTTGGGTAATGTGATCTCAGAACAGGGGGTTTTTATGGACCCCAAGAATATACCTACAATGATGTAATCAAATTAGATGAATAATATTTTTGAGATCAAGAGATTATTGGGACTGGTAGGGTATTAAATTTGGTTTGTTTGGTATTTCTCTTAGATCACTTCATCTATGATGGAACTCACCAAAAAATGGGAGAAGATTGTGGGGAGCCCAGGGTGTTAGGCATCCTTTTTTTTAACTTAATCAGTGATTGAAAAAAACCCATTTTTGATTTTCCCCTATGTTGAAATGGATTCTTTATATACTGTGTTTCCTTTAGTACGGGTCTTGGGTGTGTGCTGATGGAGGAGGAACATGCTTTGGTGCATCATTCTCACAATCTCCGAACACATGAGAAGAACTACCTATCCCACGACTAGAATTAATGGATGTGATTCATGACTGGAGGAAGTGGAATCATTATCTCTTTATGGAGAAGTTTTTGTTCTACTTAGGTCATAAGATATTAGCCTACATTTTTCCCAAAAATATCTGATGTAGTGGTATCTCCATTGGGTATAATACCTTCACGATTTCAATTTTGATATTGTGTACACCCCATGAAATCGTATTGTGGTAATAGAAACCTTGAGTAGAAAAGTTTCAATGAAAGGATTGAAGATGTACAGTGATGACTGGACATTGATGTGATTCTTTTCCTAAATGCATCGAGAGGCCAATTAGTATTGTTGTGTTGTGTTCTTAGTTAGTGTTTCACTGAAACATTCCCTTATGTAATTAATTTATCAAAATAAGTTGAGTGATTAAATATGTTGGAATTAAATGTAGTTAATAATTGGTGGAGAGGTGTCTTGGGAGTAATGATTGTCTCCCAAGGGAACTTTTTGATTTAGGGTTCACATCATGGTGTCGTTGTCTTTGTAGAATGTGGTGATGTGTGACATCCACCAATCTCAGTGGGAAATTCATCCCAGGACCATCAATATGTTCAATGAGGTGCACCAACTATTTTGGAGATTAGTTATGACAGGATATATATTCGACATTATGTCTCAGTGTTATACATATGTGTAGGTTTAATAAGAGCACAAGAGACCCTTTTGTTTCCTTTATCCATTTCCCATTTGTACTTGGGAGTGGGACGAAGTCACCATGTATTTCATTATTAGATTACCACACCCACCACTATGTGAAATTCCATATGGGTAGTGATAGAAATTCTAACCAAATTATTAAATTTCATTCCAATATTGGATTCATCCAAAGTGGATGAATTTGGGCGGTTTTATGTTCAAGAAATAATGAGTAATAATGGTGTTCCATAAACTATCATTTCAATCCAGGAAAAAAAATATTACCTCAATGTTTAGGGAATTCCTTCATAAGGAAATGGGGTCATGGGTCATGTTGTGTACGACATACCACCCTCAAATGGATTGTCATATGGAGTGGGAAACTCAGATCATAGAAAACATGCTCCGAAAATGTTTGTTGGATTTAGGAGTTTCATGGGACAACAATTTGGGGTTGGTTGGATTTTTATATAATTACATATATGAATAAATGATAATAATTTATCCCTTTGTGGTGATTTATGGTCTACTATGTCTATCCTCCTTATGTTGGGATGTGGTGGGATAGACATCAATGTTAGGATAAGTCCTTGTGAAAGAGATATATAATAAAGTAATGTTGATCAAGAGGAGTTTTTTGATATCCCGGAGCTACCATAAGTATTATCTAGTCAAGAGACACTGATCACTGGAATTTTCTATGGTTGATTGGGTGTTTTTAAAGGTGTATCCTTTTTTGGGTCTCCTTCATTTGGATAAGTTATGGAATCTAACTTCAAGGAATGTTGGACCTTTTGAGGTCACCAAGAAAGTTGGTAGTGTGGACTACCATTTTGATTTTCCACTCAATTTGAATTTATTCTATGACGTGTTCCATATCAATCTTTTAAATAAGTGATACTTGGATTAGATTATCTGTTGAATTTGAACTGGGACCAAATTTGGATGTGTTTTAGTGACCAGAAACGATTATGGATTCCCAAGAGAAAGTGATTTTGGGGATGTACATACCATCTTTCAGAGTATTTTGGATGCATAACAATGACGAGAATGATAAATGGGAGAATAATTCTTGGGTTGATGAGTATTATCCATTTTTATTCTATGATCAAGATCCTAATTGATTTTGTGAGGGTGGATGGTTTCTAGGGTGGGGAGTATTGTCACATATGTAATTTTATTTTGAGTCACTCTTTTTTTTTTGTTTTTGATCTTATATTTATCCCAAGGTTTTACTAGGATCTTTTTGAGAAAAAATATAAATTTTTTGGACCTAAAAATAGGTGGTTCATGTTTGGAACAACGTTATGTGAAACCATGCACCAACACAAGAATAAACATGATCCCTAGACAGTGGCACTGTCTAGGCCCCACGTACTACCACACATGCATGAACCCTCCCATGGAAGACTGTGTGGTTGGTCTAATTTAGGAAAACTTAGAATTTATAGTCGTCACATGGTATGCAAAACCGTGCAGTATAATCATGTGTCTAGTCCAAATAATTTAAAATATAAAAATTAACTTTTTACCCACCCCTGATTTTACCCCAATTCCGCCAATTTCATTCCCCATTTGGGATTTGATGTCTTAGGAGCCTCACCCTCTTCTCAATTATCCCTTGTTACTACACCTTTTGGTGTATTTTTTTTTATTTTCACTTTATAAATAATCATGTAAGTCCCTTCTCCCTTAGTTTATTCCTTCTTCTAGGGTTCTTCATTAACCCTATTTGAGTTTTTATTTATCAAGTAATCGGTTGACCTGAGTAGGGTTCAATATTGAGTTGTTGGATAAAATATTGATGTTTTGGTTTGATGTTACCACTACAGTGTCCTATTGTGTTGCTGGTTTGGTTTTTCACCAGATTCTAGTTTTTCCAATCTTGAAGTAGGTGGTTCCATGCTTCAACATTATTATATGATTTTTGAATTCTTGGTTTGTTTCTTCATTGTGTTTAAAGAATTATGTGTGTGGTTTGAAATGTGTTTTAAAAGCGTTTTAAGGTGCATATGGGTTTAAATATGGGGTTTAAAATTGAAATAGTTTTGTTTCATGTGTTATTCTGTTATTGTATTTCTAAATGGGTTGTATGAATTTTGAATGTTGTGGGAAGCATATTTTAAAATTGATTTGGTGTGAGTATGGATTTGGAAGATGTTTTTTCCGATGAAAGTAATTTTTTTAGGTGTATTCATATTTCTTGGTATGTGTATTTGAATAAGGTGCTCAATGTGAGACATGTGAAGTAGAAATTGAGAACAAAGTGAAGCATAGGTATTGAGGTGGGAAGACTAGGACTAATATGCAAGTTGGATTGGTGGAGTTGATACTGGGTCACTTCTAGAAGAATTGATGATACAACCCTAACTAAACAATTATAATGGTAGGAGACCAATAGAACATTGGATAGATTCCTCTCTAGTTTTTTGTGCACGAGGAAATTTTGGGTCATGGTTTCTATACAATTATCAATGAGATACAAGGTTCATTGGGTCCCAATAGTTTTTTTAATTATTTGGATTTCCTATGATGTGGTTCTCTCTTATGATGGGGTTCTCCCCATTAATATATAGTGGAACTATTTCCCGTTTTAATTTCAAATCAAACATCTGTTGAAAAATTTCCTTTAATTTTTTTATTAAAAGTTTTTCCATTTAGTTATTTAAACATGCATATTAATTTAAATTTTAATTACATTTAATAGAATCTTTCTTTTGGGTGTAGTCCTATAAAGAATTGTCTGACACCCTACAGACACCCTCAGGTGTTTTTAGACCATATTATTTTTTACCAAGGTGAAGGGAATATGTACCTTGGTGGTGATAATGAGTCTATTTATTAGTATCAATCCTCTTATATGTGTTGGTGGAGGTGGATTAAAGGTTATATCATTCTTATTTCATTAAGATTTTGGGTTTTTTCTAAGTTTGTTCCACTCCCTAATTCGTTTTTTGTTAATGTTTTTGAATATTTAATTTGAATTTTTTTTCTTTTTTTATGGATATTGATCTTCTTATGATATTTTTATTTTTGAAAACATTTCATGGTTTTTTGTCCTGGATGAAACCATTCACAACTGTGTATTGTTGATTATGAAGAATTTTTAGCTAGACCATGAGGATTGGGAATGCCCCTCAGTCTATGTTGCAGGCTCAGTTAGGTGTCCTGTCGGATGGAACCCCATCCTTTTTCATTTCATTACCTATTTGAGACGATGTGTTATGAAATTATTTTATTCAAAAAATTTAAAGAAAAATTTTTAACACTATATATCATGGAGTTTTATTGAGTTTCTACCCAATCTATATGTGGGGTTTTTCTTCTCAATTTTAATTCTTTAGGACTCATGTTATATTATCTATGTATTTTCTTATGTATGGTTCATGAATATTCATGGAAACATTTTTCCATTTTACACATGAAATAAATGGGATTTAAAAGCCTCTATTTTTATCCCACTCTCTTAGATTTAAGAGTTACCAAAATTTGTGTAAGACAAATTATTTTCCATGGTGGAAAAACCATGTTATGTTTTAGTATAATATAAATCTATATAATTTTTTTAATAATACATCCCTGTATGGATACCACCAATTGGATATGAATGCGGCATAGATGAACCCCATTGTAATCATCCTAAAAAAGGTTTATTAGGATTGAATTAGTAATCATGTTGATGAACAAAAAATTGTCCTGTGACTACACTCATTATAAGACACTCCTGAAAGATAATCATTTGAACATTCACACACTCTTAGGGTACCAAGATAAAGGATGTTTCATACAGTTTTCGTTTGTATCATATTGGTGAAATATATTGAACCCAATTATTATCTTTAAGGGATATCTCAAAACATACAAGGTACCCTCTACCATATATTACATTAATGAGGGTACATTATTTTACTTTAATGATACCCCGAAACTTTTAATTTTACTGAGGGATGTTCTCATAGACATCCATAGTATTCTAATGAATTGAAGTATACGATTTTTTATTTCTCATTACATTGAAAACCATAGTTTATTCCATTACATGTTAGTTAGGGAATGGTATGAATGGTATTGATGAATCATATGTGGAATACAGGGGACTTAATCAAATAACCGGTGGGGACCATAATTATATATCCCCTTGATGAAACAATATGTATCATGTGAAAAATAATTTTAGGTTTTATCATTTCTCCCTACCCATTATAGGAAAGTGTTTTCTGATAAGTCCATGAAAAATAGTTTTCATGTCTTGTATTAAGAATTCCATCGGTATGAGATCAGTGACTATTAATATCGATGTTTTTATATATTATCATTTATATAGAATACACTCAGTTTCAATTGATTATGGATTCATATTTTTCATTTATTATATACATATCACCATTGTAAAATTAATGTTATGAAATATTCTACTATATGTTACCCCTAACTGAGCCTCTTAGTTCACACTTATTTCTTTCCTTTCCATATAAAACTGTGTGGAGGAATATTTATAATTATTAGTTGTATAATAGAAGGGATAATAAAGAAATCTCAATGTGTTCATGTTGTATCTTATGTTATTAAATTTCACTTACGTTTGTATTAAGTATTTTAGATCTACTATGTTGTGAGATCTTGTAGGATGTGTTTTATTTTGTACTAATAATGTAATATAACATCAGTATCGGGGTTTTTAGAGTCTAGAATGTTCCAGTATCGATCATGACCTAAGTATATGATGTGTAATTTTTATTAAAATTTGAGTTTGTATTTATTTTTTATGTTTCTTTTATTTTTTGTATTTGATTTTTGTAATGGGCCCACTTTACCAAAAATCGATTCATTTGAAAAAATATATGTAGTGGGTGGGATTATAACATAGAATTTTTTGGAAATAAATTAAGTGAATAAAAAAATATGAAATAATTTGAAATGAGGAATAATGGTAGTAAATTATGTCATGTAAAATACTTGTGTATTTATTTTTGAAGAAGTAGAGAATATCATTTTATGTGATTTTTATGATTAATTTTGAACAATTTTTATAATTAATAAGTAAATTCTAGTTGAATTGTTTATATGGTAAAATAAATAATACCGTAGGGGATTAAATAAGTTATCAATTAGATTTTTTACTGTTCATTTATTTATGGATTATTTACTATTTAGTTAAAGTTTTTAATTATTATTATTAAATCATTTTTTGATAAATTTTGTGTTTTTTAATTTTACAATTGTGAAATTATAGGATTGAATTATGAAATTTTCAAGAAAATAATTCATAAGTGAGATTATTAAATTCAAGAAACATTCTGAAACAATAAAAATTAAACATATGGGATATAAAACATGATAAAATAGTTTGTTTACGTGATGAGGAGTGATTACATATTTATTTAGTTGAGAGTTATATGGTTATTAAATTTTTTGTAAGGGATCATGACACATTTTTAAATGAAAAACATATGATAGTGTGTTACATGTACTAGTGTTCATAACACCTCAAAGTTATCAAATTAGAAAATTTTCATTGAAAATGTGACTGAAATAAAACCCCAATAATTTAACGGAATATTACATCCTGATACTTTATGATATATTTATTTTTAAATAAATTTAATCCTTTTTATAGTTTGAAATGTACTCAACGCTGGGTTTGAAGGAAACATGATAATTTTTAAAATATTAGTATTTTAAAGTTACCATGATAACCAAGTTGTTAAATTTTATTTTATTAATTGTCATAAATTAATATGGAAATTATGGTTATCTATTAATTATTTATAAAATAATAATCATTTAAAAAATAAATGTTTTTTAAAAAATTGATTAAAAGGATTATAGTTCCTTCCACACATAATTCAATGTTAATTTATATTAATTTTAGAAAATTTAATTGAAAAATTGAACATAAATTTTTAAAATAATCATAACATAATAACAATAGGGTGAATGTTTTGGATTTTTATGAAAAGTTTTATTTTTTGATAAATATTGAAAAAATTATAAAATTTAAATTTGAACTACGTTTTCCTTCAAATATTTATAATCTTAAATTATATTTTGAATTATTTTTTAAGTGAAATAATTTAAATTTAATATCAATTAATCAAATTTCAGTCATTATATTAATTTACATGTTGAATTTTTATAAAATAATTTTCTAACCATTTGTGTATTTTCTCTTTAGAAACCCACTTTCATAGTCTGTCTAAGGGATTAATTTTAAATAAATGATTTCTAATTAGGTGAATTGAAGTTGTAAAAAGTAACTACATATTTGGATTAATTATAATTTATAACTTCTAGTATGGGAAATTAATTTTTTTACCAAAATGAAATGTGAAAATAGTAAAAATTAATTATCGTGGTTAAAGTAAAAATAAATTTACTAGTGGTTAAACTAAGAATATTTGTGTTAAAAATTACGTAAGAACCTGTACAAAAAATATTTTATGGAAATATTTAGAAGATATCTATTCTAGGGTAAACAATTAACCATTTTTGAGGTGTTGGGATTTATATAAATGTGCATAAGATAGAATCATTTCAAAACAATTCAAGGGTTTCACTCACCTCACATATAAAAGGGTACCCATATCCTATCTAATAAAAAAAATAGAAAACTAAATTGATTATAAAATTATAGACCAAATAAACTTAAAAATTATATCCCATAATCCTAGAAGCCTTATTTTTAAAAAAAATCCAACCGATGAGTTATTTTGTTGCAAACCCTTAGAGGATACCTGAAGAATATGTAACGTTCTTCAATGATCTTTCTATTTTTATTTCATCCATCACCCCCAAAAATTAATTTTTACCCCTGATGAGATAATGAAATTTATTTATTCTATATGATTATACTTTTTTAATTTATGGTCATAACCTAATACCACCTCCAATTCAATCTAATAGGTTATAAAATCAGCATTCATGTTTACAGTGGACAACCATCTCACGAACTGATGTCATTCATTTTTTACATTACCAAATACCATGGTTGGTTATGATGGTGAATATAAATAATATATATTATATTTATAAAATAATTATACCTATTAATTCATTATATCAAATATACATTTATTCATTCCATTCCTTATAGGATACAACAATTCCACTTATGTGTACTATAGACAACAACCTCATGAAGCGATGTGATTCATATTTCACTACTACATTTCATGGATGGTGATAAGGATAAATTAAATGAAAAAGTTTTATGTAAATTAAATAATTATTAAATTCATGACATATTTATAATTCTGAAATGATAATATATCATTTTCATTTTTTATACAAAAAAATGATAACACCATTCTTGTACGAGTGTTTTACCGCCTTTAGGAAGTGATGTGACCCCCTATTATAAACCACACTATATGGATCATATATATAGGCATATTTAAATTATTAAAATGTTATATATGTTATTTTAATATTTATGGAAAGATATAATATCAATTTTGACTTCTTGTTATGATCATTTAAATGGGAAATATTACTCATGTGTACATAGGACTTATCATCTCCATGATTGTAACATATTTTATTTTTCATAAACATTTTTCATGATTTATTTTAAAGGAATAATTGACATAAGAATATCATAATTATGTTATTATTATTATTATTGATAGGATATAACTATATAATATGCATAAGAACAATACTTTTCTTGTTGAAACAATCATGAAAAGACAAGGCAGTTAAAACAAAAAAAAATGAATATAATGAAATATTATTAGAGAAGTTTGGAAATTTTTTTATAAAAGGATCATATATGATACTATAAATATAAATATGGTCATTTAATAAGTTAATGACATGTTTTAAACTCCTACATAAGATGTTAAATCATGTTCAACCAAAATGTAGCATTGGGTAAGGGAATTTTTGTCTATTTCATTTCATTGATGCACATTGTAATGTTTGAACCTATTTTATATTTTATGGTATATATAATGCTACTATTAAATGGTATATCATGATTCAATAATAATTTTTGGTATTTTATGTTACAATTTTATTTATTTCCCCTTGTGTATTTAACTTGAAAATTTCCATTTGGTAAAATTATTTCAAAACTCATTTTTTTTAATTTGGTTATTTTACTTCTTCATTATCTTTGATTTTATAAGAGTATGTGATAAATAATTTTGATTATATATTTTTTATTTCCCGATATTATATGTGTTTTTAAATTTTATACATATAATTCATTCATTTTTTAATTCTCACTCTAAATTTATTATCATTTTAAGTGTTTATTTCACAGTCGCATTCTAATCAAGATAGTTTATTCATGAATTTCAATTGAAGGAATTTTTTTTGACAATTTCCAAATAAACACATTTAATTTTATTATCCACTATTTATTCCTGATATTTTATGTAAATCATATATTATTTATACAAAATGTTAATAAAAATGATTGAGAAATGTTTTTAAATAAAAAAATTTTATTTCTTCATTCCTTCAGATATTTGTTTTCTTCCAAAATCATTTCTTCAATAAATGTTTTGAAAAATTATTTTAATATTTTAAAAAAGATTTTTAATATAAATTTTTACCCATTTATACATCTTATATTTTTAAAAAGGGAATATTAATTTCATTTTAAAAATAATTTCAATTTGGATTTACCAAAAAAGTGAGATGAATAATTGTTTTACCATATATGACAGTGACAAAATTTCCATCCATGATGACCAATAAATTTTCTAAATATTAAATTATATTTTACAAAATTTATTTTCAATGAATAATATTTTCTAATTTTTTAGTGAACTTTTAGTTTTAAAAGGTGATTTTCAAAAAGGAAAGGGTATTTTCATCAAGGATGTTTTTAGAGATCTTATTTTGGTATTTTTATTCATTAAAGAAAAAGAAAAATTATTCTTACTCAAATGGGTTTAATTTTCACAGATACCTTCCGTTTTATTCATATTTATGGTTTATGACCATTTTGACGAAATAATGTTTTGAAATTCACTTCCAAGATTCATTTTTTAGTCATTAAGACCCCCAAGGAATGTTTACTCTCTTGTGATTGTTTGGCATGAAATTTACCAAAAATATCCATATTATTTCTCAAGTATATGATTATTTTTTTAACCATATATCAATTATATATATGATGTTCTACACTAAAATTATTTTTTTTAGGAACCACTGATAAATATTTTTTCTTTATTAAGTGCATATATTTGATTATAAGGAACATTATTTATGAACTAAATCGATTATTTGATATATTTGGAATGATTTAGACATGAAAGACATGGGTGGGGTCTTTTATAGATAGCCCCTCAATGCATTGGGTGTCTCATGGGAGGAATCATTTGGCTAGCCTTAGTTTAATTGGTTTATACCCATTAGTTTTAAATTATCTTGAGGTTAAATTTTAGTGGAATATGTATCATGTTCTTGATACATGAAATGCAATAATAAAGAATTTCCTTTACGAATCATCTGTTTTTTTATTATCCATGAGATATTCATAATGTTATTATATCTAAATTGATTTCATTATTAGTTTACATATTAAACGGAATGTATTTTTATCTATTTACCATTCCACAATGATTACACAATATATAGTCATTATGGACTTGTTATTAATTAAATTACATGTGTTTTAAAAAATTTTACTTTACATTGATTAAGATATTCAATTCTTTAAATGAAATTTATGTTTATATATTTACCGTTCCATATTTTTTTCCGTTACTAATTACTCTTCACTTATTCATTATAGCTTCAATTTTACTTAACCCATACTGAGAATTTGTGCTGACATATATATTTTTTTATTTCCTTGTAATATAATATGTATACTATTAAATATATGAAATAATATTATAGAGAGAATAATGATATTCCCCAAAAAATATTATGTTATAATATTTGTATTCAAATGTAATATGAGAATCATGTATGTATCAAGTTTAGCAAGACTAATAAAATATTATTTCTTTTGTGATGCAATTCTGCGTATCTTATTTCAATGTATTGAATTAGTCACCAACTCTCAGCTAATGGGGATGGGATTTATATAATTGGTATCATAATAAGTTTATAATAATACTTGGGAACTAGATTTAAGAAAACATAGATTAGGTATCATAAACCTATAATAGAATATGAGGATAAGTATAGAAGAACATTGTAATGTTTTGGTAATGTAGATATTTTGATGTTTTTCCTAACAATGTGTTCTTATATAGATTTTAAAAGTTGACATGGTTTTCAAGAATATGTACCTAGGGGTAATAATATAGAAATGAAAATATTGGAATTGACCTAATCGTTACCTAATGCAAGAAAAATGTACTTAATGAAAATGTTGGTTGAGACTCCCAAGGGATATTTTTAGGATAATGCATATTTTATTTACAAACTAATACGAAGTATTTGAATTGATGATGAAAATGATTGACCTAGGTTAAATATAATGTGTCTTATTTTGAATATTATATTTTATTATAGAGACATCCTATAAATTATTATATGGTTTTACCACTGGGGTAATTATTTGTACCACTTTCATTTTATTTTTTATTTAATATCTAGAACCCAAAGGAATCATGTTAGCATTGAACATGATGAAATATTTGGTGACCATAGAGTAACAATGGATAAATTTACATCATTTAATAAATGTTTAAATAAACACCTAGGATATTTTCTCAATGGAATGGAATAATTATTTTTTCATGGAAAAGTTGGGAATAAAGAAAATAATTACAGAGGAATATTTAAATGAATGGTGGAAGAAAATAAATCTCATCCTACAGATCCATTTATTGTTTATTTTCTTAAATGTGGAGAAACTATTGATTTTTCGATTAAATTCACTCTACTAAAGGTTAGTACCTAGTACAAGGAATGAACTATGTGGAAATAAAATGAATGAATTATTATTTTTGGATTAAACATTTATGAGTTAAAAATTTTTTACCTGTGGAATTTTGGTTATATAAATCACGAAACATCGAAGGATTATGTTAAATTTTAGAAGAATATAGTTCTTCATTGACATTTTAGTTATGGAAACCATTATGAGTTTAGGAGTTTAATATTGATCATATGTTCAATGAATTAAAAACATATTTTTTTTTTGTTTTATGTGAAGGGAGTCTAACAATATTTTAGATATTTTGGGAAACAATTATGGGATACAACCATTTGTTTAGTGTATGAATGAGTTATATAAAGAATAATGCATTTACATTTTTTATAAATATGTTTAATGGTATTGATAACCATTTGGGTTGTCATGGTCATTAATGTAACTATAATAATACTCCATGAAGATTATTAATCTTTGTAAAAAAATAAAGGAAAATAAGTTATTATGAAAACCTTAGTAAAGAGATTATTTAATGTCTAATTTTATTCCAAGGATTTTCATCCTATTTTTAGGGAATTTTATAGGAATTATATTAATATAGTTTCAAAAAATAACAACCCATATGATGGTTGAAAATCCATCACGTGTGAGAGTGTCATGGGGATTTAAACCATGACCAATGAATGATACGGGTTTAGCACCTATCGTTGGCCTAAGAGATGTCCTGGTAAATATGTCGTTGTTTATTGTTAAAATATGTAATTTTAATGGAAAAATATTTTTTTAATTGTTTAGGTTTAAATTTTAATGTATTATATTGGATATCTTGTGCTAATCATATTTTTTGTGAAATAGTTAGAGACATGTGAACTAACATTTCACACTTTTATGGATCTTATGACATGTTAAAAGTTATTTTTTTTCCTTCTAGCATTAAAAATATATTTTGAATATTAAATTCTTGGAGGAGTGGATGATTTTTAAATTGATTAAAGAATAACCGAAGGACTAAATTGTTGTTAAGAAACAAAAATAATCAAATGAGTATATTTATTTATATTTTTATAAAGTCAAATAATCACTCATATTTAAGAAATGGATTTTTAAAGAATGATTTTATCCAATGAAATTCATATCTGATGAATAAAATTGTCTTTAAAGAATCACATATATGTTGAATTTAGGACCTTAAATTTTAATTTACCGTTCCATTTTTTGTGTTCGAGGACCTCAATCACTCTTTATAATTATTTATGTTTTTCTTTTATGTCTATATCACGACCTTCCACATATTTTATTCTACCAAGAAACCTATATTTGTGACCATTTTACATACCTTTATCTCTTCTTAATAGGATATTCTATGAACACGTTTTTTGATGTCTGTTTTTAATAATAAAATTTTCAAATACCAAACCCTTGATTACCAAGATCATGTATAGATTTTGAAGAAACAATTTATTTATGGTGGGGAGAACGTGACACCAAAAAATTCTAAAATATGAAAATTAAATTATATAGAGTGTATGATATGAATCACCAAAAATATAAGGGAATATAAAATACGTATATTTTAGGATATATTCTTTTTTAAATAATTTCAATGTCTTTAATAACTTTCAATGCATGAACATTGAGTTTGAATGAAACACAATACACTATTAAAATATAATTATTTAAAGATTACAATTATAACGATGCAATTAAATTAGGGTATATTAATAGAAATAATTAAATTACAAAAATTATTTTTTAAAACTAATTATAAATAAAACAATAATCATTTAATTTTTTTTACTAAAAATCAATATCTTTTTTCTAGAGGAGAGTTTAGTTGCACCTTATATAAATAATTTTTATTTAACTTTTAAAAATTCTATAAAATTTATTAGAAAAAATAATCTTCATTTATTGAAATTAGTCTATTAAAAAGATCTAAGGTTTTTTTTATTTTTACGAAAAGATTCATTTTTTGATGAATAATGAAAAAAATGATGAGTTTTAATTGAAAACTACATTTTTGTTTAAATAATTTATAATGAAAAATTATATTTTCAATTAGTTTTGAAGTAAAAATAATTAAATTTTATTTCATTTAATAAATTTTATGTCATTTTATTCATTTTAATATTTAATTTTTGAAATAAAAACAATGTAAACTTTAGGACATTTTCTCCTTAAAAACTCGTTTTCACATCATGTCTATAGGATTAATTTTAAATTAAATATTTCACATGATGGAATTAAATTGTAAAAAATGGATTAAATATTTTTAATAAGATTAATTTATAATGAATAGTATGTTCATCTTCAATTTTGACCAAAATTTATAGTCAAAATATTAAAAATTAATTAAAACGGTTAATGTAAAAAAGGATTTATTAAGGGTTATACAAAGAAGATAATGCTTAAAAATAAACTATTTTTAAGGAATATTATTGCTATATTCTAACCTTATATATTATAGGATCTTTAATGTACCATTTTTATGGATCATGTAATGATAAAAGCATGGCTATGATTGAATATTTTCAAAACATTACAAGTGTTACAATCACCTCACTTATAAAAGGTCACCCCCTATCCTCTCAAATTCACACCATAAACAATTATATAATGAAAATAACTATGTAAATAACCTTATAAATTCATTAAAATCTACCTAAATTCATTATGTTTAATAAAAATACTACAAGGTTGGGATTTTGTTGCAAACCAAATGAGAATACCGAGAGAAGTGGCGACGTTCTTCAACGATCATTTTTATTTTATTTCTTTCTCCACCAAAATTTACTACTTTTAAACCATGTTGACATAATAGACTTAATATATTCCATATAATAAGATATTTTTTATATTAAGGTAATTAATTACAAACACCTCCCCTACCAGCAAATGTGTTATGGAATCATCAATAGTGTGTACGACGGATAATCGCCCTATGAACTGATGTCATTCATTTATCTGTTACCACCTCTCAAGATTGAGTATGATAATGGATATAAAGTATATATATATATATATATATATGATATTTATAACATATTTATAACAATTTATTAATTATACCATATAATCATTTTAACATTCTATTTCTTAAGATATACGATAATGTCGCTCGTGTTTACGTTAGACGCCTCGCGAAGTAACGTGATTCGTCTTTCAAAACTATTTTACATTGAAGGTGATAAGAATAATATTTTTAAAAATATTTGATATAAAAATATTATGATATTAATGAAATAATTATAAATCATAAAAAATAAAATATCCTTTTAAATGTTTACACTAAAAAATGATAACATTGTTCGTGTACAAGTAGACTAATGCCTCCACAAAGCGACGTGACTATATTTTCATCACCACAAACATGAATCATATATATAAGTATATTAAAATAAATAATACACTATATATGATATTATTATCATTATTTAAATAAACAATATTACCTATACCCTTTCCATAATGATACTTTAAAAATGGAAATGTTACTCATTGGTTCCTACGACCTATCATCTCCATGATTGTATAATAGTCAATTTTTCATTACCATTTTTCAGGATTGGATTTAAAGATATAATTGAGGTTAAATTGTAAAAATTATTTCATTATTATCATTATTTAGATGATAAAATAATATAATATACAAAATAATATGATCTTTCATGACAAAACTTGCATTAGAAAATAGTGCAATTAACACCCTAACCAATGAAAATAATGAAATATTATTAACCGAAGGGTGGTAAGATGTTATAAAAGGATCATATATGTTGTTATAAATAAAAAATATGGATATTTAATATGATAAAAAATGTTTTAAACTAATATACATGAGGTTAAATCCTTTATAAACTAAATTATGTGTGAGGTAAGGGATTGCATATATATTTTATTTCCTTGGGGGCTATTTTAATGATATTAACATAATTTATTTTATATAGTGTATATACATCTCACATGACATTATATTAAATTTTTAATTAATAATTCATGGTATTTTATGTTTATATTTGAATTATTTCATATATAGTGATTTTACATGAAAAATTACCAAGTGGTAAACAAATTTCATAATTCAATTTCTTTTTTTGGGATATATTACATCTTCATTATCATTGATATTGTATGTAACACCCCAGGTAAATAAAGAATATGAAATTTTCATACATATCCATATTTGAGAATAAAATATTAATATTACATTAATGGGGACACTATGCACGATGGTGTACCCAATACGCAACAATGGGTTTCTTGGGAATCTTGTGTTGCACTCTAATAATAAAATAATATTATTTTAAATGGTAGTTAATGCCTAGCCGTGGTAATGGTGGGAATGAAAAGAACTAACCAAAAAATGATTAAATATGTTTGTCAAATATTTTTACTCTTTACAACAAATGTTATAGGATTACAAATGCGAATGAATCCAATTTTAAGTGTAAACATTCCAATATTCTTTAAAAGGTCGATTAACCCCCTTTTGATGGTGAACCTCTTTTAAATCCACTTTTTGACAATTTTATGTGTTATATTTGACAAAATAAAATTTTTCTTTAGAATCGGGACATCAAAATTTACTTTGTGTAAATGTTTGGAATTTTTCCGAAAAAGTTCAATTTTTAATGAATAGTGAAAAATGTTGTATTTTAATTCAAAACCTATTTTTAATATAATTTATTTATATGATTAGATTATCATTTGAATTGGTTTTAAAGTGAAAATATAATATATTTTTTCCATTTAATCTAATAGTGGTCGTTGGAATTAATTTCACTTTGAAATCAGACTTAAACTAGTGTCAATATTTTGATACATTTTGCTTCATAAAAACACGCTATTTGTTTTGACAGTGGGAATTAATTATTAAATTAATTAATCAAACTTATATGTTTTGAATTTTTTAAAATAGACATCATTTTTGAATTCAGAATATCAAATATAGCTTCAGGTGAATATTTGGTAATTTTTTGAAAAACTTCAATTTTTGATGAATAGTGAAACCACTATGTGGTACTTATAAAAAATGATTTTTCCGTTTAAATGAAATTTTTCCGTCTTTGTGTTTTTAATTTCAAAAATCCGACATACATGGTTTTCATTAAGAAGTAAAATTTGGTTCAATGGGATTAGAATAATTTTTTGGTGAATAGTAACTTATTAAGTTTTTAATCGCGATTAGAGATAATTAGTGTGGTTTAAGGTAAGAATAATGTTTTAATAAAATGAAATGACCTAGAAACATGTACTACCCTCATTGGATGTGGCATGGACGACCAAGACAATCAATGGGAAACTTGGGGACCCCATGGAGCCACTTTGGTTGGAAAATGACATAAATACCTTTTTATTTAATGTTAAAGTAAAAATGACACAAACAGGAGATCTTTTACTAAAATAATTTTTAAATGTGGTTATAAAAGTCAGATTTTTGACTATAAATATTAATTGGAAATCTAAAAATATTTGCTACATCATAGTAGTTTTTTTTATAATTTTTAGACATTAAATAAATTAAATTATTTATGACATCATGATGATGCAGCGATGAAGTCATTATTTAACGATTTAAATAAAATTGAATGATAATGTAAAATATAAGACATAAACATGTACAAAACCTATTGTATGGGTTTATTTTGAACCCTTATAACCTTATCCTCGAAACACATCAATGTGGGACCATTAAAATCTTAAAATCATTCTAAAATAAAGTAACAGTTCTTTACTTTTTAAGAGTGCCCCTCCTCTCCTCTTATAAAAGCCCCCCACCTCTAACTCCTTAACCACACTTAAAAAGCCTTTGGATCGGCCAAAACCTGACCATTTTGTCTCTCCACATCCCTATATAACTCTTTGAAGGCTCACTTTTGGAAGAAGTCTTCCCAAGGAAGCCTTTGAGCTCAAACCAAAGGGAGTTACCCGATTTTAAGGTAATGTCTTCACTTGTGTCATTTTGTTTTATTTTTCTTCTCCAACCCCCTAAACTCTTTTTATTCATTTATTTTGTAACAAATCCAGTATCTTCAATATAATAGGAAGTTTTTATACGAATTATTAGATCTAAACTCATACACACCTACATCTAATGGGTAAAGAACATACTATTTCTGTGGATGGCGAATTTCTGCCTCACGAAACGATTATTGTTCAACATTCTTCTAACACCTTCAAATGTGGCCATTAAGATGACACTATATTTATATATTATATATAATATGTTTATTTTTTACTTAAGATTTTTTATTTTTCATTTATGGCATACCATTATGGTTTCCATTATGGGTAAACGCGATATCTTCATTTAAGGAAGTGTGGACTACCACCCCCTCAAAGTGATTTGATTCGTTAATACCATATGTGGAAAGTATAAAGGATACATTTAATGATATTATATATGATAACATACTGGAATTTAAATACTGTTATGTATCATTATGTTTTAATTCCATTAAATATGAAATATAAATGGAAGTATCGTTCATGCATATGTACAGCTTATCGTCTCCATGAACGGTACATTTCATTTCTTATCTCAAAATGTTATTTAATATTATAAGTACATATATATAATGGATATATATGTAATATATTAAATCTAAATTATGGATATCATTATGTAATTATAACATATATATATCTTTCATTTTGTTTTAATTCCATTAATATAACAAAAAATGAAAGTAGCGTTCTTGCGTACGTACGGCGTACCGTCTCCATGAACGGTGCTTTTAATTTTTATCTCCAAATGATATGGAATAGTATAAAATGAATATATACTGGATATATATGATATTTAAAACATCAATACTATTATGGATATGATGTACCTATATCTTCATGGAAAAGTATTTTCCAACAAGTTCAATTTTTGACTCATGTACCAAACATCGACAAAAACATCTGATATGAACTCATATTATTAACCAATTATTATAACATTAAAATATGTGATATGAACATAATAATAATATTTATAGGAGGTACTTACGCAATTATAGATTGAACAAAGTTTATTATTTAGGAATATAAAAAAAAGAACAAGACAAGTAGGACTTGAGGTAAGGGATCCTACCCCACTCTTTCTTTTTAAGTACACTATTTTATGTCATTCCTTTTAAGCTCATATTTCTTATGATTGGGATGTTCTTTTATATTAATATTACTATAAATTTTATGTTCATATGATGAGAGACCCTATTTTCTCTCATCAATCCATTTTGGAAGTTTTAAGTGGCGTCATTAGGGTGCCGATTTTTCGTAAGGGATTTTTCATCTCACTTTTAGTCCCGTGAGATTTATGCTACATTTGCCACAAATTCCTTTGAGTGGTGTATGTACTTCCAATTATTTTACTCATTGTGTAATATTCATTCATTTATGAGTATTTATATCAGTGTTTTATTTTCCTTCATTCACGGGGTGTATGTTTCGAAAGATACCCATGTCGGTAAGGGAACCTTTCACCCTCCTCTTTTTAAAAGACTTCTTTTGTTATGTCTTTTAATTCTCATAATATTATGTTGGGATATGTTCTTCTAAATCCTTATTGATTTAAATTTTATGTCCATGTGATGAGATACCCTTTTTATCTCTCATCAACTCATTTTCTGAATTTTTTAGTGATGCCGTTAGGCTGTCAAATTTTTGCAAGGGAACTTCTTAACCCAAATTTGATTCTTTGGGATAAACATGTACTCCTTGAATATGTCGTTCTATGAATATGTGGGAATAACCTCTGATTTTTTTACACTTAATATCCACTTATATTTGGTGTATTCGTTTGTCACACATAATTATGGAATTGATTTATCCTTAAACCAAGGATACCGTCTTTGTAAGGGACTTCGTCTCAATCTCCATTCATTGAGGCATATTTTGTTTTATACACAACCTTATTTTATACGGTGTATAAACCCCTTTGACTTTTACGTTTATCCAAAAAGGAATTTTTTTATACTAAGCGTTTACTAAATGACAAAAGGGAATGTTTTCGTCATACGTATGCGGCGACAACGAATTCTCCACCACCGTGACCATTATTTGAGTTTCGGCTTCCCCTACAAGCCATACCTTCTTTTTAAAAGAAAAATAAATACCATGTTTTAAATTTCATTTATTTTGGTATTGAAATTTTTTTTCATAATGTTTTTATATCAATGTGTTGTATTGATATCTTGTGATTGAAAGGTGAAATGTTATGTTTCCTTTATGCATGTTTTATGTGATACGATTATGTTATGGTTCTTGGGCATTGTTATGAAGAAGGGTGGTTCTATGATAAACTAAGGGCGGGTGGGCCCGATATATCTCTCCAATGCACTGGGTAACGCGAAGGAGTGAAAAATTAAGGTTTCTCCAAAGATATTTAGGTAATATACTGTGGTGGGTATTCCAAACGTAACCAAGAGGGTTACTCCCTACGTAAGAATGTTATGAATGCCTCAAGTTACCTTTTATGTCTTATGATTACTATGATTTATTCGTGATTTTATGAGGTATGTTAAAGTACCTATGTTATATGGGTAAAGTGTGATTTAATTCTTATGTATATATGAACTCATGTTTCCTTTCCATATTTTTTATAACCCTTACCGAGATTTTTATGCTCATCCCATGTTTTTTTTGAAATGTTTTTCACAGGTCAAGGGAAAGGTACATGATATGATGATAGTGTCAAGGAAGTGTCAAGAAAGAATCCATGTTTTATTTTAAATATGTTTCCATTGATGGGAAAAAATTAATACTATCTTTATGTAACCACTTTGTTTAAATGTGGAATGTAATGCATGTTTTATGATCTAATTCTCTAAAACTCTAAACCTGAAAAGATCCTCAATGTGTAATCTTGTAATAACTCAAGATTAAGTAAGGTTTAAGGCCGGCGCCTTATATTGTTAGATGATATATATTATTAAATTTTATTACATTATGTTTTATTTTCACTTATGTTGTGTGAATTTATTGTGGATATGAATAATAGGTTCATTGTTAAATTATCACTTTAATTTTATGATCAGTTGAAGGGTTTATTTTACATCATAATTATAATAGAGATAGTTGGTTATTGAATTTTATTTGAACAAGATTATTTTATCTTTTTCTTATTAACACATTTAATATAATTATACAATATTTAATCACAATATTTTTATGTAATAATACTATTTTCCCACTATTTGGTACATAATATTATTGAGAAAAAGTTTTTAAGAAAATGTAATTTCATTTATATCTTCTGTCAAATATCTTCTTGCTTCATAATCTTTTTTTTTCTAAAATGGTTTTCAAAAATGTTTTAAGCCAATTATAAGTTATTTGTTAAGGATATTTTTATCCATTTTAAATTTTTTAAAAATGGTTTTACGAGAATATTTATGTCATTTTACGAATATTTTTTTAATTTTTTTATTATAAAGATAGACCCCCCTTTTAAGGGATAAGGGAGAACCCAAATGACTTCAAAGGCATACAAAGACATTCAATCCCTCCAGGAAAATGTCCAAAAATAATTAGATTCAAATATGAAAATAATGTTCCTCGCCAGCCTCAAAATCATTAAGATGATATTTCACCTTCATATCACTGTTCGGCTAGCAGTCTCGTGCACGAATGCACATGCACTATACCGATGGAAAACACCATACCCTCTCAAACGTCCAACTCTGGATATCTATGATAGGTGGAATATCCCTGCTCTAAAAATCCTCTAGAGCTATCTTTTGATGATAATAGGATGAATTGACCCATAGATCACAAACTGAAGTGCTACAAACCAAACAGGCCAACCATTCCACAGATTCACAAATTCAACAGAAAAACCATTCAAAGATTTCCAAAAACCATCCAACATGACACAAAACCACCACAGTAGAACCCTCACTGCAATAAATTTGGTCATCCACCTTGAAGCTATCACAGTTCTTTGCACATCATCCCGAACCAGAATCCGGTTCAGCAAAACTCCATCACCAGTCGTCGAAACTGAATCCAAGAACATACACCACCTCCATCGATCCGAGAATCCCCAACCCAACATCAAGATAAAATCCCAAAACACCAAAGCAATAATCTCACCAAACACCACAAGATGGAAACCAAAGCCTCAACAAAACCAAAATCAGAAAACAGAATCGAACAAAAACCCCAACATCACCGTCGACGAACTACACCCGAATGATGATCATGCCGCAAGACACTCCCGCCGCCGCCTTCAAATCCGCATGCACATGGAGACCACAACAAGAATACCACCGCACCCAATGCCGATGCTGAAATGAGGTGCCGAACCTCAGACCACCGAAGAAGAGGACTCGCCTTGGACTGCGCTGCCACCCAGAGAAACCCTAACCAGATCGACGACTAGGGAAAATGAACAGGATGACAACGAATCACCAACGAACGAACATACAAGACATCCATGAACGAGGATCGGAACGCCACAAAATATCCCACAGAGGTGATGATAAAGGCTCCAATTCCATTCATAGATGGGAATAGAGACGACAAAAAGGGGAGAACCGAGTGATGGTAGAGCCCCTTATGGGTGCATCCAATTTATTATAAACAATTGAAATTTACAGAAAAAGTGAATGGAATAACTATTTTAACATGTAAGACATCAAAAAAATTTCTAGACGTCATGAAAAATAAATCATTTTAAATATAAATTTATATGCTTCAAAAATTATTTTCGTAAAAATTTATTTTGAAATTTTTTAGTGAACATTTATTTTTAATTAAATATTTTTAATATTAATAGAATATTTTCCTCCAGAATGTTTGTAATGTTATTTTTATGGTATTTATATTAATTTATGAAAAAAACATATATTCTTACTCTAATGGGTATATTTTTCATTGATAAAAATAATATTTTTGATCTGTATGGTTTATGATCATTTTAACCAAGGAAATAATTGTTATTCGCTTCCTTAATTCATTTTTGTAGTCATTAACTTCATAATGAAATGTACTCTTTCCAGTGATCATGGAACATTAAATTTCCCCTAAATATACATATTATCTATCTTGTATATGTTTAGTTATTAATTTATATATTATTTATATTTATATTTTTCTATATTGAAAGTCAATTTTTTATCTATTGAAATACTAATAAATCCACATTCTTTACTCAAAAAAGTTATTTGATGGAACGGAAAATTTATTGTGAATTAAATAGATTATTTGATATATAATAAATTATTTTGAAATGAATGACATAGATATGGACCTTTTATAGATATCTCCAAGATGTATCAGTATTCTCATAGGATGAATCAGTTAGATAACCTTAGTTAAATGGGTTTCTACCCATCAGATTTAATCTATCTTGAGGATAGACCTTTATGAAATTGGAATCAAGTTCCTGAGACATAACATCCAATAATTATGAGTTTATTTCTTTTAGAATTTTGTTATTATTATCCATGATATTCTCTCAATGATATTATCAATGGTTTCATTTAATTATAAATTTTTAGATTAAATGGAACGTGTTCTCATTTATTTACCTTTCCACATGGATTATTCCTTATCCTATTATGATAGTCTTGTTATTGATTAAATGAAATGTATTTTCTATTATTTTCCTTTACATTGATTATACTAGTCCATTATTTGAGTTGATTTTTTGTTCAAATATTGACCTTTACATATTGTTTATCCATATTTGATTACACATCATTTATTTTTGATATCTTCCACTTTACTAACCCCTTACTAAGAATTTGGGACCACTCTTATTTTTTTCATTTATCATTTATCCATGAAGTGGAACATGAAATACATGAAAGAATATTTTAAAGGGAATAACTATATTCTAAAAAAATGATGTATTTTTTGTATTCAAATTTAATATGAGAATCATGTTTGTATATAGTATCCAAGAATTCTAAACTATTAAGTCCATAAAAATATAATTCGATGTATATTCTGACAATGTATTGAAATTGGAATGAACTCCAGGCTCTTTGGGTCGGTAACATTATATTTGTTATCATAGGAAGTTTAGTATTAACCATGGAAACAATGATTAGTAAAACATAGATTATGGATCATAACCATACGATATATATTCAGTGATTTTTCCTTGATATACATCATTTTATGGATACTAAAACTCGATGTAGTTATGGAACATAAGTAAATTGGGTTAATAACTCCTAAAAAGGATAATTATTTTTAACCGGATCGTCACCGAGTGCATCACAACATGCCTTACTACACAACTAGTCTTACACTCCTTGGGGATATGCTTAGGATAATTCACATTTTCATTACAAACCATTTGTAATAATTAAATAAAATATTGATAATTAATGACCTATGTTAAAACCAATATGTTATATTTTGAAAATAATGTGTAATGATTTAGATATATTATAAATTATTACATGGTTTTACATCTAAAATTATTATTACTTAAAATATGATTTTTAGTTTTTTTTCCAATGGATGAAACGTAGAATAATAATTTAAACATAGAACATGATGGAAAATTTGTTGACTATGTGAAAACAAATGGGATGATTATAGGAGTGAATTATATCAGAATTATTCTTAATCAATTTTCCTAAAATATGATTAAAAACATAAATATTAACAAACTCTCAGACACTCCAAAGAAGATAAGAATTGGAGTTTCTAAGAACTTGGGTGGTATAGACCATGGATGAAAGAAGGAGAGAATTCCTTCATGATATTAATGTGTAAAGGAACACCTAGAAATGTTTATTGAGGCAACAGAAAATGATTTCACTGTGTAAAACAAGTTCATAAATAAAATAATATCTTTGAAAAAATTTAGAGTATAGTGGAAGGAAATAAATATCATCCAAGGTATCCATTTATAGTTATTTTTCTTGAATGTGGAGAACCTAGGTGTTATCAAAGTTAATTTCCACTTCCAAAGGATAAATTCAACACCATGGAATGACCTCTATGGAAATAAAATGGATGAAGTATTTGTTGGGATTCATGTATAAAATTGTATTATTATTTTAGAAATATTATTTTTTATAAAATTCATCAAATATTTATGGAATGTGTAAAATATTAGAAGAATATATGTATTAATTAACATAAGAGTTTTTTTATACCACCAGTATTTTATGAGTTTTCGATTGATAACAATTTTGAAATATTAAACACCTATTTTTGGGATTTATGTGATGGGACTCTACTAAAACTAAGGAAATTTTGAGGGAAATTGATTGAACACAACCTCTAGTTTATTATATTAAAATAGTTATTCTAGGAATATTTCCTTCACATTTAATATAAATAAGATTAAATGTGTTGATATCCTTTTCGGTTGATATGTTATTTAATGAAATTTTAATAATGTTCAAATAATATTAACAGAATCTATAAAAAGAATTAATAAAATAAAATATGTTTTTAAAAATTTATAGTAAAAATGATATTTAATTACTAAATTTTTTTCAAGGATATCCATCCTATTTTTTGGGAATGTTCATGGAATTATATTAATATATTTTGAAAATTGAAAACCAACATGTTGGGAGACAACCTATAATATATATAAAGGATGTGGGGATTGAACCCATGACAGAATGACGATAAGAGTTTAGTGAAAACCACTAGCCAACATAATTTCATGGTTAATATATCAATTATTTTAATTAAAATATTTAAAAAATGATGAAACTGTGTTTTTATTATTATGGTTTACAAATTAATCTATGATATTGGATGGACTGTAATAACAATATTGGTTTTTGATAACAGTTTGAGATAGATGGAAATACTTTTCATTCGTTTATGGATTATATGATCCATTAATAATAAATTTTTTAACTTCTAGCACAAATTATTTTTGGATATTAATTTTATTAGAGGAAGGGATGAATTATAAATTGAACTAAGAATATTAAAAGGTTGAAATTTTTATTGTGAAATAGAAATTTATCAAGTTAGTATATTTCATTATATTCATAGATAGTAAAATAATTCCTAAACATTAGGAAAAGTAAATGGAGACAAAAACATTACCCTATTACATTCATTTACAGTGAATAAATTGGTATTTAAATAATCACATATATTTGTTTTATTCACTGAACATTTCATTGACCACTCACTTTCTTATGATCAATGACAATAGTAACTCCCTATAATTGTTTATGCTTTTACTCCATATCCATATCTTCAATTTCCACTTATGTATTCTTTCCTAGGTACCATTTCATGTGAGCATTTTACATAACATTCTATATGATTAATATGATATTTTATAAAATCATATTATAATGTGGGGTTTAAAATAAAAAATTCAAATATCAACCCCCTGATTATTGTGATCAAGTTAAAATTTCGATGACACAATTTATTTAATGTGGGGAGAATATAACACCATGAAAATATAAAATAAGAATATTGTATTTGATATCTTGTATGACATGAATAACTAGGAATATTATGGAATATAACAATATAACACTTTATGGTAATTATTTTAAATGAATTCAATCTCCTTGATAACTTATAATGAAAAAACACCAGGATTGAATGAAATGTGAGAATCCATTAAAATATTTCTATTTAAAATTTACCAAGGTAAAAAAGATGTCAAATTAGATTATATTAATATTAATATATAAATTATGAAAATTATTGTTATATTTTGATAATAAATAGAATAAGAATCATTTAAAATAAAAACAAATGGTTTCAAAAAACAATATTTATTCAAAAAGACGGTTTAGTTATAATTTATACACATAATGTAAAATTATTTTCATTTTCAAATTTAATATTTTTTTTGATAAAATAAGATACCTTTTTTAAAATCATCAAATCATAATTTATTTATGGTAAAATTTTGGTATTTTTTGAATATGTTCATTTTTGATGAATAAAAAAATACAGAATTTTAATTGATAACTTTATTTTCATATAAATAATTTATAAGGTTAAATTATTTTTTAAATCAATTTTAGATTATAATTAGTTCAATTTTATATCAATTAATGCAATTTAGGTCACATGAATTATTTTTAAATTGAACGTTGATACAAAATCTTTGTAATCTCTAGGACATTTTCTATTTAAAACCCAACTTTCTCCCCAATCTATGAGATTAATTTTATTATAAATCTTCCACATATATGATTTAAATTTGAAAGAAAATGTATTCCTTATTTATAAAAATAAATATTTATTATGTTTTATAAGGACCTATTAATTTTTGACGAAAAATGTTAGTGAAAACAGTTAAAAATAATTACAGTGGTTATGGTAAAAATGGATTTGTTATGGGTTAAGCTAAGAACATAATGGATAAAAATGACCTACCAACATTTCCGAAATAAATTTTATTTCCATATTTCTTCAATATATCACATAGTATCTATAAAGGTATTTTAGGCTCATGACCTTATAAAAACATGTTTATGATTCAATCTTTTCAAAAAAAATTACAGGTGTGCCACTCATGTAGAGACCCAATATTGAAATACATGGTAATTACATTTCCTTTGTGGGATACTTAATATATAATACAAACAGACACCCCATGATCATATTAGTTTAGTGTCCTTGAAAACTCAGAACAAAATCTTCTAATCTTTTTTGATGATCTTAAACATCTCCCACAAAGATCTTCCCCTTTTGATTTCCTACCTAATACCATTCTCTGAATCCTGAGGAAAATAAAAGAAAGAATGTATGACCTCAATTGCTCAGTAAGGGTAAACCTGGAGATAGTAAAAAAACATGAAACATTTGAATGTAAAAACCTGAATATACAATATCAAAATCAGGAGTCATGATATATATCTTGGAAATACATAAGACATGGATTGTAAAATTGTTTTGACCATGATTAAAGAGAATTGGAATAAAACATGTAATTATGGAAAACTAATAATCACATAATATTATTTTTATAGTTTCCAAGGCATTGATGCAAAACCATCATAGTGGACAAAGTCTATTACTGAATGAGGTTTACTTTCTATTCCAGCCAAGTATTACTGAACCAGATTTACTTGTCGTTATAGTCATGTCTATCTTAAGAGATATAAATATTTACCAAATGAATTGGTGGGATATACAGTTCCCACCCATCTCATAATTAAATCATTAATACATGTGCCACAAAAACAAAATTCATTCGTTACAACATAACCCATGAAATTAAATGGGATTTTTAAACATCATTTAATCAAAACATATTCCATATAAGATAAATTAACATCATAAAAATAATTCCATCATAAAAACAATAAAATCAAAGTAATAATATAGATATATAAATAACTCTATTTAATATGAGGTGGAATATAATTTTGATAAAACCCTTTAACTTAATTCTGTATGAAAATATCCTTTCTTCTGTAAAAACATTTTCTTTTCTCAAAATGTCATGAAATTTTAAAAGAAAGTAATTTAATTTAAAATAAACATAAATTATTGTAAAGGACTATTCATGGAAATAATGCATTATTAAAGCCTAAAATATGTTTATTTAGTATAAGTTAAAAAAACATTCTCCTCGTACTTTTTCTAGAAAAGTTAAAAAAGAACCTCATATGGTAAACAAAAGAAAGATTCCTTCTATACCTTGTAATAAAAGTAAAAAATTAGAAAAAAAACATTAAACATACATAGAAGATTAATAAAAATTTTATTATAAAATTGTTAGATAAAATGGACATGGATAATAAATATATCCCTTGTAATTATTTATTTATAAACAATCTCTGATTAAAATGATATTACAAAATTATCCCTTACCTTTGTCTAATTTCTTCTGTATGTTTCTGAAACTATGGTATAGTGGGTTTAAATATATTATTAACTTGTAACATAACCATAATAATATTTATTATATCATATATTATTCACTTATGACATTATATTACCTGTTCATTAGTGAATTCCATGTTAAAGTAACGTTTTGGATAATAATCATTTTATTTATCGTACGTGTTCTGAATTATTATTCTTGATATTATTATTATATCATGATTTTCATACATCAATATTGTAAAAAATGATTTATATATCATATATATTGATTATAAATATACATATATATATATTTATATGAAATGGAATACACTGTTCATGGAGACGGTAGGCCATACGTACACATGAACGATGTATTCGTTTCAATGTTAAATTGAATGAAAGAAAATGATATATATATATAAATAAATAAAGTAGAATTATTATTTCATATATTTCATTATTATTTATTATATATACTTTATAATCATTCTTGAATGGTTAATTTTGAGAATGAATCTCACCACGTCGTGGAGATGGTAAACGGTATGTACGCACGGGTGACGATATCATTCCCATAATTGTTGAATGGTATTGAATTGGATGGCGTATAATATCTCATAATTATTATAATTTTATAATAATCCTATATATTTATTATTTACACCATTATACCCAACCAATTAAGATGGTGGTGAAACACTTATTACAACACAGCATGAAGACGGTAAGTCGTACGTACGCATGCGTGATGATTTAATTTTTTGTAGGATAGATAAAAGGTGAAGAAGTATTGTTTAATTTTTATAATATAATATCAATATATAAATTAAACTTATTTTATTAAATTATATTGAAAAAAATAATTAAGAGGATGTACAATAAGAAAGAAATTTGAAATAATCGTAGAATATATTACCTCTTCCTCAATGTTCCTTCTTTAAATTTCCTCTTAGGGCCCTAGAGTTGGTCTTCTGAGAAGACCAGAATCATTAAAATGTAACTAGGGAAGTTTTGAAGGTAAATAAGAAGGTTTTGGATGATATTTAACACTCAAAATAGAGTGAATAATAGTGGGAGTAGGTTCCCTTTCAAAAGATAAGAGAGTGACACTTTATGGAAGTCTTAAAATATTAATTTATTATAAATTTATTTTGGTTTTAAAATGGTCCAATACATATTTAATTCCAATATAAGATGATTTTGGTTATAATACACATCATATAATAATTTTTGGAAACTTTTTAATATTTTTTAATACTTATATTTTTGTTTTAACCGTTATTTTACCATTTTTAATCTTACTGCGATATCAAGTTATTTACACATTATGGGTTAATGTAATTAACATATCTTGTAAAAAGACCCAAAAAAGTTGTTTATGACATATTTGGAATTATATTAACAATTTAGACGAATATTATAGTTTTAGGAATTTAATATCATTTACTAAAAAAAAATTTGTTTTAAGTCATTAATTATGTCATCCAAAAAATTATTAGATTGAATGAAAATATTACATTACATTTGTTTTAAATATTTATTTATACATTTATTTGAATATTTCATTATTTAGGTAATCACTAAATCATAATTGTGTAAAAAATAAATATATTTATATACTGTATAAAATTATAAATAAAATTAAATGAGGTATTAAATATTTTCATAATTATAATGAATATTTATAGTCATTGAGATCAGTTATATAACCCTATATTAAATTATATTTAGTAAAATATAATTTTTTAGGTTGTAATTATATTTACTTTAAATTATTTTTTATAAAATGAAATTTTCAAATCCAAGTGAAACCATGGCATCCCAAAATCAACCCAAGGATGCCAAAGGTTAGAGATATCTTATCCAATAGGATTAGGACATGTTTTAGGGCATTTTAATATTTTTATAATATTATTTTTTACCCTAATTTACCAAATTTTCCCTTTAAACAAAGTAAATAAAATAAATACTGATGTTACTATTTATAATGTCAAAAAATAAAAGGTAACTATTTACACAATTCGAACATTAGGATTCCAAATATAGAATCTATTTTTTCAAATTAAAAACACATAAATTTTAGTAATTAATTTAAAATTAATTCCCATTGTTTAATCCAAAAAGCGTTTTTTAAGAAGTATTAACAGTCAAAAGATTGACATGTTTTTATGGTCAATTTAAAAGTGAAATTACTTTCAATGACCAAAAATATAATAAATGATAAAAATAAAATCCAATTACTCTTTAAAACCAATTAAAAATATAACCTAACTATAGAAATACATTTTATAAAAATGAAGTTTCGAGTTAAAATGGATTATTTTTCACTATTCATTAAAATTTTAATTTTATTTGAAAAATACCAAAAGTTCAAAAAATGAAATTTTTTCCCTATTCCAATTAAGAAGTTATTTTTTTTTAATTTTAACTTATAAAAGTGTCAAAAGTAGATTTAAAATCGGTGCGCCATCAAAAGGAGGCCAAACTACTTTTTTTAAAATACTCCTTTATTTGAAAAATTGATTTTTTTCTCATATCATGTTTTAGAAAATATATAAGAAGAATTATAATGATATATAAAATTCAAAATGTGGTTAATACTATTTATAAGGGCTAGTTACATAATATTTTAACAATATATAATTTTTTAATGAAACTTGGTTTTCTGTACAATGCAAGCTATCGAGGAAGGCCACTCTTACGTGTAACAGAAACCAAGTCAGTAATGTTTGTAATGAAATCTTATATTGGGGTTGTGTATAACACAATACAAACATTGTTCATTTATACAATGAAAAAAATCTTTACTCAGTGTTGGGTGAAATTAATTCTATCAAATGAACTTGAAATTGTGTGCAACACAAGACAAAAATAGTGTTGCGTATACTACAAGCTAATATAGTGTTGCATATAGGATAAAATAATATTATTATAGTATTAAACACAATTCATCAAAGAAATTAAATTAATGTATCCCGTAAAATATTAGGGTGTTACATTCTACCCCCCATTAAAATGAATTTCTCCCTCCAAATTCATCGGGGTTATAACTAGCTTACTACTTGAATGTTTCAATCATGGAAACCCACATCATAAAAAGGGACACTAAAACATCACTTTAAAAAGGAATCTTAGAAACATAATGTTTACCCAAAGTAACTCATCACTGGGTTTCGACATAAGATAACATATGTGGAAAGTGAAAACATGGATATGGAAGAGGAATATAACCATCAAGTTCTAATGGATAATGATATAGAATAAGGTTTTGAGAATGGTAACTACCATAAATCCATAAATCTTCGATGATTTAAGGAACCATCTGATTAATCAGATAAGAAGTTACTGGGATAACATTTTTGGTTTTCCAGATACATTTCTTAATGTTAAAGAATTTTTCATTAAAAAAAATACATGTTTTATTTTGGTACAATATCACTGTTGTTATTTCCTTGAAACATTTCTACATCATATCTTATTTAAATAGATAAAGTTGAATTTTTCATTCTTGAAGTGTTAGAGGATCATGTGATAGAATGATATTTCATTCTATCTATCTCAACAAAAATGTTATCACTTTTAATAAAATATACAAATGTCCATGTATAGTGAGAAAATACATTAATATAACAAACTTAAAAAGGAAAATAACTTATACTATCCATAAATGGATAATATTAAAATCCTTCCAAAAATTAAAAAATATAAAACGTTAGAAATAGGTGAAAAAAATCAAATTAACATTTTCCCCACATATCTCATTTTGATGTTCATGGTTGTCACATTCCAAACATGTGAATACCTTAATTATGTATTCTCTTGAAAAATTATATGAATTACTATAGACCCTCAACGAAAAAATACATTCTGTCAAAATTAACTATTTCCACACACCAAAATTCAAACCACAATACTTTGTCCTTATATAACTCATGATCTCGTTAATACTATCAAACATATCCTTATCACCATGTACCTTCATTTTGGGCATATCATGTGCCTTCATAAAATATTACAATGAATTCTCACGGTTATTGGCACCGTATAATTATTAAAAACAACAATAAACCAATACATAGATATTCCAATATTCCATAATACTATAAATGAGATTACATGACAATATTTTATAATCCCATTACATAAACACTTAATCATTCCACCACTTCGTTTTCATACTCAACTTCACTAAAAGTGATCTTATGTTACTTCCATTTGCCTTTTTCCTTAGGAGGTTTCTATCATCGACAATCATTAACGCTTGGATTAGGGTGTTGTTTAACATAAATCTTCATTTCCTTACACTTGTAGCATTGATGTTTTAGTGATGAGTTCTATGTAGTCTTTTATCTATTCATATTTTCACCCCACTTTTTTCTCTTTCCTCCAGCACTCAACTACTAGGTGACCTTCTTTTACACACTTGAAACATTTACTAGTCCCATTAAGACAGTCTCCACCATTTTTCTTTCCACACTTTGAGCATAAGAAAAAATTTATCTTCTTTTCACCACTATTTTGTGATTTTTCATTAAACTCTATCTTTTGTTTCTTTTCAAAACCACGATATGGATATGTAACACCTACCTACAGTTCTACCTTGATAGCACAACACACAATATATTCATAGAAAATGTAATCTCTTATAGGTAATTCCCTTTGAATACATTATTTTAATCTACGGAATAATTGATCAAGTTTACTTTGAGGTTAGAGGATGAAGCCAGAAGAATACCTTACAAGCCTTATAAAATTCTCCTCGTATGTACCCAAATATTCATCATCATTTTTCTTAAGCTGAAGGAACTCTGCTTCCAACTTTCTTTAAAGAATACGAGGGACATACTAATTGAAATACATGTTCCAGTACTCATCCCATTCCATGGATTAAATTTCATACTACGTCCTAGTATTCTTAATTAGAGTCCACCACTGGGCTACTTCACCTTATAAATGATTGAAATCTAAAATGAACTTTTCATTTTCTGAAAAATGAAGTATGGAAAATATATTTTCAATGGTAATAATCTGTTTTCATACAACAAGTGGATCAGAAGTCCCACTGAAAGAATATGGACGTTGCCTCATGAAGGACTCAATAGAATGGTGTTCCATCTTCTACAAATTTGGATGTCCAGAATGATTCATTGATTGTGTAAGCATAGAAATAAGATTTTTCATTCTATCTCCCATAACATTTGGTTGTTTAGGAAGAAAATAATTTCATTTCCAAGTACATTGATCATTAATAGGGTTTCTTAGGGTTCAACCCATTGTCTAAAACCCAAAAATAATAGTGTGAGAGGAAAAAATCATACTAGGAAAACATCATCATCACGGGGGGATTACTTTCAATCTCTAACATATTACATTTAATCCTAGGGTTTTTATAATCGTTTTCATAATTCTAGTACAGTAATATATAGTTAGACTTAACCTTAGGGACATCCCAAGACACACCTTATAAATATCGCTAGGGATCTCACTAAAGTTTTCATATCCTTGTTTCCAAAGGTTGACTAAACCTTCTCTCTGATAACAAATGTAATGTCACATTCTTGATATAACTGTAAATTATATTTCTTTTACGGAACAATTAGTACATGACACAAACAAATTCCCAATGATCGTATTAGTTTAGTGTCTTTGGATACTCAGAACAAAATATTCTAATCATGGTGACAAATTCTCAACATCTCCCATAAAGATATTCCCCTTTGTTTTCCTATATAAAACCATTATTTATATCCTTAGGAAAAGATAACATAGAATGGGTGAGCTGAAATTCTCAGTAAGGGTAAACATGGTGAACATAAAATATCCCATATACATTTGAATATAAAAACATGAACACAAAACATCAAAATCTTGATTAATGAAATAAATCTTAGAAGTATATAAAACACGGATCATAAAAGAATATTAAACATGATAGAATAGATTTTCCATAAAAAATTTAATTGTGGAAAATTAATAAGGATATAATATGATTTCTATAGTATCCAAGGCATTGCAGCCAAGACCATCATAGTAAACATAGTCCATTACTGAATTGGGATTACCTACCATTCTAGCCACGAATTACTGAATGAGATTTAATTTCTATTACAGTCATGTCTATCTCATGAGATATGAATCTTTACCCAATGCATTGGAGGTAGATATAGGTCTCACCCATCTCATAATTAAATCATGTACACATATGCCAAAAAACCTAAATCATTCATCATAGCATAAATAATGAAATAAAATGGGATTCATAAACATCATTACATCATAAAATAATAAATATAAGTTCAATGGACATCCTAAAAATATTTACATCCTAAAAACCCATTTCTTTTCTAAAAATGTCACACAATTTAAAAAGAAAATAATTTAATTGAATATAAACATGAATTTTTTTAAAGAAATATTCATCAAAATGATGCATTATAAAAACATAAAAATCCATTCATTCTGTATAAGTCAAAAAACACTTTCTCCTTGTACTTTTGCTGGAAATGTAAAAAAAGTACCTCGTATGGTAAATAATAGAAACAATCCATCCTCACAATGCAGTAAAAGTAAAAATGGGTAAAAATGAATTTAAACATACATAGAAGAATAATAAACAATTTATGATAACATTATTAAAAAACATGGAAGTGGATGACAAATATATCCCCATTAAATACTTACACATAAACATTCACGATTAAAATTGGGATTACAACATTATCCATGGCCTTTGGTATGACTTCTTCCGTATGTGTCTGAAACTCATGTATAGTGGCTCTAAACATATAATTAACCTGTAATAGAACCATATTAATATCTATTATATCATATATGATTCACTTATGACTTTATATTACCCATTCATTTGTCAATTAATTGTTAAAGCAAAGTTCTGGGTACCAATTGTTTCATTTATCGTACAAGTTGTGAATTATTATTCTTGATATTATAACCTATATAAGGATTTAATTATTTCCATATTGTAAAAAATGATTTATATATCACATATATTCAATATATATATATATATAATATAGATAAATTAAATGGAATACACCGTTCTTGGAAACAGTAGGCCGTATGTACACATGAACGCTGTTTTCGATTCCTTATTAAATTGAATGTTGGTAAGTAAATGAAATATAGATATACATAAATATAGTAGAATTAGTTTTTCATTTATTTAATTATTATTTATTATATATAATTTATAATCATTCTTAAATGGTTAACGTGGAGAAGGAATCTCATCACGTCATGGAGACGGTAAGCCGTATGTACGCATGAGTGACGATAGCGTTCCCATAATTGTTGAATGGTACTGAATTGGATGGGGTATAATATATATGAATAAGAATCATGTTATAATAATCATATATAGTTATTATTTTTACCATTATACCATTTCTTGTATGGTGGTGGAGAAAAACTGACGACACCACGACGTGGAGACGACAAGCCGTACGTACGCACGCGCGGTGATTTCATTTTTCATAGGATGGATAGAAGGTGAAATAGTGTTGTCTCATGTTTATAATAAAATTTAAGTATATGAGTGATATTTTTTTACTACTTTATAATGAAAAAAATAATTAATTGGATGTATTGGAAGACAATAATTTTGAAAGAATCGGTAGAAGTGATTATCTCTTCCTCGACGTGCCTCTTTTAAATTTCTACTTAGGGCCCTAGAGTTGATCTTTTAGGAAAAACAGAACCTTTATAATGTAACTAGGGATGTTTAGAAGATTAATGAGCTAGGGATGGATAAACATGAAGGCTCAAAATAGAGTGAAGGGGAGATGGAGGAGGTTCCCATCTATATGAGAGGAGAGGGGAACATTAGGAATGTCTTAAAATGTTATTTTATTATAAATTCAATTTAGATTTAAAATGGTCCAATTTTTTTTAATTATTATATAAGATGATTTTTTTGAATACTCATCATCCAATTATTTTTAGACTAGTTTTGAAAAAATAATTATACTTGTTTTTTTGGTTTAACCCTTATTTTGCAATTTTTATCTTTATAGTGATATCATGTTATTTAAACATTGTTGGTTAATGTAATTACCCTATCATGTAAACCAACGCAAAAATGTAATTTATGAGATATTTAGACTTATATTAACCACTTTTTAGAATATTATATTTTTAGTAATTTAATATCACTTAATAAACAATTTTATGTTTTATGTGTTGATTTATGTCAATTTTTGATACTATTCATACATGAATTTTTTAAAAAATCATAAAAAATTTATTCCATCGAACCAAAGGCACTAGAATATCCCTAAAATGTCAATTTAATCCATTAAATTCGTCAATTTCATAAAAATATTCAAATTTAATTTATTTTACTTTTAAAAAATTCATTTATTTGAAGCTTTCATTAATGAGGTAATCACTACATCATAATTGTGTCATAAATAAATATATTTATCTTATGTATAAAAATTATAAATAAAATACCATGATGTTGGAATTCTGTTTATCTATCTTAGGACTATTTCTAGTCATAGATATCATTTATAGAACTCTATATTAAAACCAATTTATTAGAAGATATATGTTTAGGTTATATTTTTCTTTACTTTAATTTAATTCTTATAAAATGTCATTTTCACATCCAAGTGAATCCATGGAGTCCCAAAATCGACCAAAGGATGCCCAAGGTCATAAATATCTCCTCAAATTGGATTCAGACATGTTTTAGGGTATTTTAATATTATTATAATATAATTTTGTTCACTTATATACCAGATTTACCCTTTAACCATGGTAAATAAAATTATAACTAAAGTTACTATTAATAATGTCTAAAAATAAAAGGTACCTATTTAAATAATTTTAATCTTATGATTATAATTATGGAATCTATTTTTTCAAATTCAAAACACATATGTTTTAGTAATTATATTAAAATTAATTCCCTTTGTCAATACCAAAAAGTGGATTTTCAAAAAGTAATAACTATCAAAAGATTGATATGACTTTATGTCCAATTGAAAAGTGAAATTAATTACAATGAAAAAAATTGTATTCAAACATAATAATATAATCTTAATACACATTAAAATAAATTAAAAAGATAATCAATATATATAAATAAATTATATTAAAAGGTAGTTTCGAGTTAAAATGCAGTATATTTCACTATTCGTTATAATTTTAATTTAATTAGAAAAATACCATAAATTCTAAAAAATTAAATTTTTATATCCCTATTTTAATGATGAAGTCTAATTTTTCATATTTAACTTATTAATGGGTAAAAATTTAGATTTAAAATTTGTGCATCATGAAAAGACGGTAAAACTGCATTTTTTGAAAAATAAATCTTTTGTCAGAAAATTTGATTTTTTGTGATATCATGTTCTAGAAAATGTATAGAATGAATTATCATGTTATATAAAATTAAAATGTTGTTAATATTATAACTAATATCTAGTTTTATAATATTTTGAAAATATATCTTTGTTTAGTGAAATCCAGTATTGCGTACAATGCAAGCAATCAGGAAAGGTCCCTCTTGCGTGTAACACAAGCCAAGTCAATGTTGCATGTAGTTAAAGCTTCCTTTGGTGTTGTGTATAACATAATAAAAACTTAGTTCATTTATATATTGAACAAAATTAGTACTCAGTTTTTTCTGAAATGAATTCTATCAAAGGAACATGAAATTGTGTGCAACACAAGCCTAGAATAGTGTTGGGTATAGTGAAATCTAATACGGTGTTACATAATGTGAAAGATAATAATGGTGTGTCATTAAATAAAAGTCATAAAATAAATTAGAATAATCTATCTCATAAAATCTCAGGGTCTTACGACCCACCTCATTAATAATTGGATACCTCTATCCTATCCAATTGACACCATTAAACCCTTTCAGTTTAGCTAATACAAACCCAAATCAGATAGAAAATTTCATTCCCTCATTATAAAATAATTTTTTGGGAACAAATCCACCAAAGTAAGCCTTTTGATGAAAGCATTAGTAGGAGACATGAAGAATACATAATCTTCTTCAATAATTGTTTTTGTTTTATTTTTTCCTCTACCTCCTTCAATTCCTTTAAATCCCTTAAGATATACTAACATTAGTATCTTCAACATACATTATTTTTGGAAACCTTGTTTTAATAATAAAAAAATCATGTTCATTGTATTTTTTAATGTTATCTATGTTTAATGAAATCATTTTATAATATAATGATTCTAGGAAAAAAATCCTAAGTGTGGAAAAGACTCACCATTAGACTATACTCACCATGATAATGGATTTTTTTGGATAAGTATGTTAATGAACCAACATCATACATGACTGGTCGTTGTGGGTGAGAAATTTAACTAAGGTTTGAAAACGTCCACTGTCCGACTCTACTCACCATTGAAGAACGTCACCTCTAATATGAGTCACTGTTGGCATTACTCACTACTGGCCTATCTTAGCAACAGATTTATCTCACCATTCAGAAGATTCACCATCACTGTTTGTATTTTTTTGAATTAACTATTTCTAATGGATATGTTATCGAATTCAATGAGAAGATTTATTTTAATAATTGTTATTTAATCTATTTCATAAAATTATTATTATTAGTGTCAATCTTCTAGTATGCAGATAAGTGTATCCAGATTATTATTATTTCATTAAACTCTCTTGCAAGTAAAATAATATACAAAGAGAGACACATAAATGTACATATACACGTACACATGAGGAGAGATAGAGTTGTCCAAGAACCAAAATTGGGACATATCTTAAATTTATTTACATAATTAATTATATTTTTTAACCAACTATGGAATATGAAATCATTTTAGGCATCTAGTTCCTTCCCACATTCAGAAAAAAAGAGTTCACAACAGTCTTTTTTATTTCAACTTTATGAGAAGCAACTTGATCCCTTCTTAATTCTATATTTGGGGAGATTAAAGCTTTAGAGCACATTATATAGAGCTACACATTATTTTATACATATTTTTACTTGATATTTGTTTTTATTAAATTTAAAATTTTTGCGTTGTGCTATTAAATATTTATATCAAAAATAGACACACTATCTCATGAAATATAACTAGAAGATACTCAATATACTCTCCACTCAGTTTATATTTGTTTACCCACATGTTGTGAAAGAGGTCCTTGTGTGTCTTGTATTTTTCTATTACCATGATTGTTGTAGAGGAGGTCTCTGTATTAAATTGATTGATGGTTTATTATTTTATACCCCATCTAGGTTGCAGATTATGATTATTTTATATAATTTTCATGGTAGTAGGTTATTTATAAATATATAGGATTAGGTATCAACTTGATATTGAACCTATTATATTTATTCCATTGTGTGTTTTTTTTTAAATTCATTAAACCGAATCTGTTTTAATATATAAAAAATCACTATTTTTATAGTTAATGTTAATGAGTTATTATATATGGTTTTGTTTAATTAATTTTATTTCCATCGATAAATTAATTTTAATATATTTTTTTTACCGATACATAATTAATATTTGAAAAATACTTAAAATATTGGAATATATATCGATATAATATTTGGATTAACTAGGTTTCTGTAATTAATTGGGGTACGTTATTTAATCCTGTTTTAATAGAAATTTTATAGGGAAATTAATTCACTACACTCTTGAGATACTCGCTCTAACCAACATTTTGTATTAGAGGGTTTTCAAAATATTTTCAATAGAAAATTTTTACTTGTGTTTTAAAGATCCTAAAAATTTTTTAGTTCTAAATTTAGTTCTTTAATTAGATAGTAGGCAAGAAGGTTCTTCAATAAATATACCTACTTTATTTAATGGAAATAACTATGCTCAATGGAAAATAATGAGGAAAGCTCATATTTATATCATGGGTTATGAAATATGGACCGTTATAGAGGTTAAATATGACATGCCTATGTCTGCTAGGAATACATGTAATGGTACTATTAAACTTACATACAATAACAAATAAAAATACATGAATGATATTTATTGTGCCTTAGGAGATAAGGAATTTAATTAGATATAATATAGTAAAACTACTTATGAAATATGGGATACATGAGCTATTTCACATGAAGGAACTACTAATGTGAATGAAATGAGAATGAACAATTGGACAATTAAAAATGATTTATTTAATATTAAACATGATGAGATGACTTATGATATTTATTTCAGGTTTAATGATATAGTGAATAGAATGAGATCCTTATGGAACTGAGTGTCAAAAAAAGATTAAATTATATGATTTCTGATATTTCCTATAAGTAGAGGGAGAGGTTTATCAGTTTCAAAAAGAGAATCCTGTAAAATTGGAATGATACCTATCATTTAATTTATGGGAAATTTTGTGGTGTATGATGAAGATATTGTGGTTAATCTGGAAGATAATGATGATCATAATATGAAATATGTTATATTCAAGGCTACTAATTTTAAACAGAAAGAGAAGAAAATTGTTCAAGATAAAAGTTGTAGTGATGATGAATCACCACCTAAAAATAATGAGGAAATTATCCATTTAGCTAGAATGTTTAAGAAAATATACATGGAGAATAAATTTCTCTGAAAACCACGAAATAATGGTTTGTACAATAATAGAGCTAATTGGAAAAAATAATGGAAAAAAGATGAAAATACAAATGATATTACCTATTATGAGTATAAGAGAAAATTAAATGTTAAGGCCAACTATTTAAAGTTAAAGTACAGGAATTGGTGTGGGGATATTGATAGAAAGTATAAAAAAACCATGAAATCCACATTGAGTTAATCTGAGGACAGCTCCAGTGAATCACACTCGAGTCCTCAATAAAATATTTATTGAAAAAATATATTATTTATAACAAATATAATTAAAGTACATACAATCTCTTCTTTATGTATTACTGATAACTCTAAAAATGAAAAAATTAATGATGATATTTCAAAATAGGAAATGTTTTAATATGATAATATGCGTGAAGATAATTTTAATGAACTCAAATACAAATACTAAATTATAAATAAAATTCTTGTTTTATCTACTACTGTTAAAATATATTTTATATAATAAATAGGAAAATATACTCAGTTGTTCAAATAAATTAATAAACTAAATGTTATACTAAACAACTAAATAGAGACTTTTATAGATTCAAAAATGGAATGAAAAATCTCTCTCAAATACTAGGGAAAACATTTTCCCTAGATATCTTCCTATAAAAATAAGAATTTTTAAGATAACTTTTGTTCCTAAATACTTTTCTATAAATTCTAATGCTACTATTTACATAACATGATCAAATAATGTTTTTATTTACAAATGTTTAAGATCGTCTTATAATAAACCAATAATGAAAATATGGGTTCTTAAATCCCTAATTATTAACCTAACTAGACCATAGAAATTTTGGGCACCAAAATAATTCTTGGTATAAACTTTTTTTGGTAGGGAAACCGCCTGAAAATATCTTCTAGAAATATATGGAACAAGGAAAAAAAATGTTCTAGGAATATGATAGGATAATACTTGAGGTTTAAGATCCTTATAAAGTTTGATGGTGGTTGTTTCACCACTAGTGACTATTATAATGGAATGTTCATTATCCTTGTCCAAATCAGTAACCTAAATACAGTTTTAATTTCTAAAGTACTTTTAGTTGATGGCTTAAAATAAAATTTTCTTAGCATCTCACAACCATGTGATGATGGTTTTCATGTGATATTTGAAAACAATTAAGGTAATATCTTTAATTATAAAAATAATTTATTACTTTATACTTATATAAATGAGAATTTCTTTATTGTTAATCTTAATTCTTAAATTTATAAAAATTTCTCTTTGTTATGTTCCATTCAAATTGATTCATGGATTTGGCCTTGGAAACTAAGAAACTCTAATGTTCACTGACATAGAAATAATACTATTAAAGGATTAGTCTGAGATCTACTAAAAATTGTATTCCTGAATGATAAAGTCAGTAAGCCCTACCAAAAAGGGAAATGACACAATATATATTATAAATTAATGAATAAAGTTTCAACTTATCAACCCCTTGATTTGGTTTACATGGACTTGTTTATACTATCCAGATTTTCTTGTTTAAATGGGATGAACTATGTCTATGTACTTGTAGATGACGTTTCTAGGTATAAAGGGATATTATTTTTATCTCACAAAAGTGAATATTATTCTTATTTTACCAAAATATACTAGATATACAAAAATCCTATGTTGATTTACAATTAATTCCATTTGAAGTGACCATGGATATGAATTTCAAAATCAATTCTTTGAATTTTTTTACTCATATAATTCCTATAACCATAACTTTTATTTTCTTAGGACCCCTCAATAGAATGGGCCTGCATAAATAAAAAAATAAAACACATCAAGAGATAGACCATGTAATGCTAAATGAATATAAATTACCTATATACTTTTGGGTTGATGCTTTGAATATAACCTTCTATTTAAGTAATGGGATTTTAATAAGACCAATATTGAAGAAAACTCTTTAAGAACATTAGATTAACTGGAATACTAAGGATAATTAATTTAATGTTTTTTTTTGAAAAGTACTTATTGTTAACAATAAGGATAATCTTGAAATGTTTTACTAAAAAAATAATGAAGGAATTTTCCTTGGCTATTCAAATTCATGAAAATATTATAGAGATTTTTAAAAAATAACTAGTAATGTGTAAGAGTGTATCCTTTTTATGTTTGATGATAAATATTCAGATAAACCTAATACTCCTTTAAAAATCCTGGAGTATTATTTATCCAATTTCAAAAAAATCCGAATCCTTATGATTCTACAGTAAAACATTCATTAAAATCATTCATTTTTGAGGAACTTCAAGACCATGAAACTATAAAGGACACTGAGATGAATGAAATTTATTTTTCTTGAGCTATTAGGACTCCAAAAAACATCATTTAGATGTTGTTTGGGATACATAGATAAAGGTACATTATATAGATAATCTCAAAGAGAACAGGTTGAACATCAATGTTTCCTATCACAACTTGAACCTAATAACATCAATGATGCAATTAATGATGACATATTTGTAATGGCTATGAAAGATGAACATAATAAATTTGAAAGAAATATTTTTTTATAAATTATTTATACACCCAATTAAACCTTGACTATAAGTACCAAATGGATGTTTAGAGACAAGGTTGATGAATTTCGAAAAATATTAAGGACTAAAGAAAAACATGTTATAAAATGGTATAGTTATAAAGAAGGTATATCCTATGGAAAAACCTTTTCACCTACATCCAGACATGAATCCATTAGAATACTACTTCTCCATAAGATCATCTATATGTAAAAATATATCAAATGAATTTCCAAAGTTCATTCTGGAATGAGTATACAATTAGGGATTTTTTTATTGAACAACCCCTCCGATTTAAAAAACCACATATTCTAAATTATGTTTTAAAGTTAAAAAAATTCTTTATATGGTTTCAAATCATATCCTAGAGCTTGGTGTGATAGGCTCATCTCTTTTCTAATTTCAAAACGATTATGAAATTGTATACTTGATCTTACCCTATTTATAATGGTAATTTCACAAGATGTTATTTTTATTAAAATTTATGTATATGATATTATTTTAGTATTTTATAAAATTTATTTATATACTGATTTTTCAAAAATGATGATAAAATAATTCGGAATGAGCCTAAAGGATGAACTAAAATGCTTTCTTGGTTTCCAGAATTTTTAAAAATACAGAAGGAATAATTTTGGATCAAATTAAATATACTAATGAACATATAAAACATTTTTTTGGATAGAACTAAGCATAGTGAAACTTATATGAGTACAAAAAGTATGTTATATCTGGATTAATCTAGGAAGTCAGAGGATCAAAACAGTTTCATAGGTATGATCATAATTCTTCTCTACATAACTACTATCCAACATGATATTATATTTAGTGTGGGTATGTGTGATAATTTTTTAAGAAAACCCAAAATATTCACACTTAATTGATGTAAAAAATGTATTTTCAAATACCTCAAATATAAAACAAGTTTAGGATTGTTCTATTTGAGAGGAAAATCATTTGACAGAGTTTATTATTCAGATGGTGATTTTGGTGGTAGCGGGTAAGATTAAAAAATAACCTATAAAACAAGTCACCTTTTATGAATGTCTATAGTATCTTGGTGTATTAAGAAACAATATTACATTTCACTATCTACTACTGAGGATGAATATATAGATAAAGGTAGCAGCTCTGCTAAATTTCTTTTGGGTGAAGCATATGTTGTTAGAATATAGATATCAATTCGACATGTACCTACAAATTGTGATAATACATGTGATATAAAATATATAAAACCCCTATATCCCACTCTAGAAAAAAAATACATTGATGTAATACATTAATTTTTTAGATATCGTTTCCAAGAGTTTGATATAACACATGAAATATTGTAATTGAACATCATCTTGGAGATATTTTCTCTAAGACATTGAATTTTGAGAGAATGAACAACATCAAAAATGAAATAGGAATGAGTAATTTTGGTTAATACTAATTTTCAACAATATACCATTGGAGTTTTACATACTATTATAGATTCACCCACCATTGTATTTTTACCCACCATTGGATTCCTACCCACCAATGAAGTTTTACGCATCATTAGAGTTTACCCCATCATTGGAGATTTAACGATCGTGTGTTTACACATTGTTCAATTTAAAGTCTGCATTATATATTATTTTTAAATTTTTTTATTTAATTAAATTCAAATTAAAATTTTATTTTCATTTTACAAATTCATAAATCCTTATATGAAAAAAATTATAAATGCGTCTAATTTCAATTCTCACTCCCTAGAGCCTTGTACCGAACCATTCTTTCCCAGCCATCATCCTTCCCTCACCCACACCTAAGCATTCTAATCCAATCACCATGGTTATAGTAAATAGAGCTATTGTATCTTCTTTGGTTGAGTCACATTCGTAAAATAAGCATAATGGAGACTCGAACCATCCATTTTTTGATGAGATAATGAATCTATAGCTTTCTATGTGTATAGTGGTACCCAAAAAGATATTTCATTATGAATGGTTGTTGTTGAAAAGTATTTTGTTTTTATAGTTCTCTAAGTGTAGGGATGGGTAGAATGGTTTTATTCTAACGAGTGGCCCTTCAATCCTATGTTTTTGAACCCATTTTATCTTTATGTAACGTTCAGTTTTAAGGAAGAAGAATATTGGGTAAGAATCAGAATAAATGGTTGTAATGTTTTTTTTCTCTTCAATAAAATGGATAAGATGCCATAAAGTACCACATAAAGGTGTTTTAAATGACTATAATGTAACTATTCCCAGTGACAATGATATCTTTTGTTATGAGGATGCCTTTATCGAGCTGACTATATATGGGATTCTAGGAAGACTGGTTTCTACTAAGCTTGATGGTTAATGTTGCTCTCTTTTCATGTTTATCCAACATATTTTATACATGATGAAAAGTTATTTTACCATAATGTGGTATCAAGATATTTTAACTTTTTGTCTTTTGGAAGTAGGATTGAAGATTTATCTATGAAGACATTTAAAGGTAAAATGATTGAGATTTTAAATCCATATTACAGATCAATGTTTCTAATTTTACCCATGTTTATTTTTTTCCAAGTTGGAGTCTAATGGATTTTTTAATGAATTAGAAGAACCCATAGTAAAATGTAGAGGCTTATGTATTATAGTGATCATTTGAAAAATAATTAGGATAAGGTATAATCTATGGAATAAAAATGGATTGATAGAACTAAAATGCTGTACGAGTATTTAAATTTGTTAGATCATCCTCCCAAAATGAATAATCTTGTGGATCCAATTTTGGATCCAGATGAGGTGGTTGAGTATTTAGATGACGAAGAGAAGAGGAAGCTTCCTATGATGATGAGGAGAATGAGTTTCTATGGGATGAAGGTTGCAACCTAAACTTTCATAAGGGTTATATAACCATTAATTATGATGCTCATATCCCACTAAGACCTCTTATTATTTGAGGTACTCTTTTAAAATATGTACATGATGAAGAAGAAATCAAATTTTGTTGTGAATAATAGTTTCATATAACTTCTAATTATTCTGAAGAAAATGGAAGTGAAAAGAATGGTGAAAATGAAGAAGAAGAAGAAGTTGGATAAGATAGAGAAGTAAATGGTAATGGAAATGATGAATTAAAAGAATATAGATATTAAATTTTTTAATTTTCGAACCGCGATGGTCATAGTGGCCACATTGGAGCTAAGGATGTTGAGATGCCTCAGACACTTTTCTCTTCTCCTGGTTTGTTATTTGTCTATAGATTTGAAGCGAGACACAACTTAGTTCACGGTATTTATAGAGATTATAATTATGAGAAGTAATTATATATTGGAGGGGTAGAATATCGAAGCTTGGAAATTCACCCTATTGTTGGTGATAATGTTGTGCCTACAGCTAATGTGTGGATGATTTCCATTAGACACCTAATTTGCAAATACTTGATGAGTCGTTGAGTGTTGTATCTGTTTTTGTTGAGACTATATTTACTAACTCTTCTACTATTATGTCTCAGGGTAAGTATTCTATCATACTGATGGACCTATATTAGGAGGAATTGTATTGGTTTCCAAGGTATGAAAGGCTTGGTCTGGACTACTCTAATTTTGAACACTGTAGTAGTCCACCAAATCATAGTGGACCTACTATTCCAGAAGAAGTGGATCCTAAGGGATAGTTAGTAGGATATAAAGGTTATTTTGGGTATATTTTGATTTTTTATTTTGGTATACCTTTCAGTTATGTGCCAGTAGTGGTTTCTGCTTTTATGAGAGTTGCTACACCTACCATTTCATTTTCTCTAGTTGATGTTGTTACCTAAGATAACATTGAATCATTTGTGGATGTATTTCTAATTTTAACAAAATTTTGAAAATTCAAACCCCCTTAGTAACGAACCATTGTGAGAAAGATGAAATACATCTGTTAAGGCTTGTAATCAAGCACATCAATCATAACATGATTCCTCACATTTCTGAAGTGTAGTTAGAAAAAATTAGGTTAGAAAATGAGGTGTAAACATAGAGATCTATAGTAGATGAGATGAGTTATTCATTTTATTTTATGGTTTCCTTTATATATAGGGTGGATAACCTTTCTTGAAAGGCTTCTACATAAAGTTCTCGACCTCATCCTCCTGATGATGTGTTGACCTTTTTAATGGTTAGTGAAGATCTTTGGAGTGTTTCAAGTGATTTACCTATCATCTCACATGATGGTTAAAATAAAATTTAGAATAATAGTGATCATGTGAATTTTATGGTTTGAGAATATATGAATTGTATTATAGATGATAGATATAAAATTCTTATGGAAATAAATTATTAACTTTCAAGGCATTATATTAATCATGAACACAAATCTTAGTTCATGTTCCTAGCTGAGAACCTGATAAAGTGTCTATCCACTAAATCCTTCAAAGAATAGGTGAATCATCTATAGGTGATGAATCCAGTGATCGACATATTTATGGAAGCAAAATTAGGGATATTTAATGGGGTTGAAATAGTATCGTGGTCTTTATAAATTTGATGAAATCCATTCTTCAGGTTTCTGGAACTACAACGTTGGATAGGATTCCCTTCCAATTACTACTCATCTTACTCCTCTATGTTCTAATCTAGAGTTTTTTAGACTAGGTGATAGTCAAGATCCAAATTTTCCCTTTCCTTGTCATTTATAGCCCCTTAGTATGATTACAAGAGAGTCTCTTCAAAATCATAGGTCAATAATTATCATAGAGGCTCATTCTCTACATGTAGTTCCTAAAACTATCACTATAGTTACCTCGAGATCTATTGTTAAACCTTCTACTTCTAAAAATGTAAAGGGAAAAGCTTCATTGTTTCCACTATCCCATCCAAAAAATTCATTGGCATTATACTTTTTTTATTTTATGGAGATATATGTATGAATATTTTTGTATCTTTTTGGATTTACTTTAATTTCTTTTCTTAATGAAAATTCTCTTATTATTCATATTTTGTACCTTTGCATTTACTTTTTACTTTTTTAAAATTTTAAAAATCCCAAAACTGGTAGAATGGATCTATTATTGAATTTTTTTAATTTATTATCACTTTATTAATTTTATTTTATTAATGAATTTCTGTTTAATATTAACTTTACAATCAAACTCTCTGTATTTTTTTAATGTGCTAAGATGATCTTTTGTAACCCCATTGTTTTTTCTATCAATGTTATATATAATTCTACAATTTGTGAACATAAAAATGGTGGATATTTTTGGTAAACATGTTTTAATGATAAAAAAATCATGCTTTGATTATTGGGACCCTCCTTTTAGAAATAAAAAATTGATGTTCATTTTGTTTTTTAATGTGTTTTACACATTATTATATCATTTTATATTATAAGGTAGATTAGAAACATTTTTTATATATGTGGGAATAACTCACCATCAGATTACACTCAACATCAAAATTGATTTTTGGAAAATTATGGGAAAGACCCATAGTCATACATGAATCACCATTTAAGATGAGAAATTTAGCTAACTGTTGAAAACATCCATCATTATAGTCTCCCCATATTTATATAGGATTTTTGACTAAGTGTTATAAAGACCCACTATTATATATGACTCACAATCGAAAAAAGATATTTCACAATGTTTTAAAAAACTCACCATTAGCAATAAGTCAATATCAGTACTAAAACATGGAAAATTATATGAGAGATTCAATTCCCTAGGTTGACTCGCCATCAAAACCTATTCACCTCCATATTTCTAAAAGTGATAAGATGATGCACCATTATTACATGCCACCATAGAGATGAGTCACCATTGGTATGACTCACCATGTGCCTAAGTCACCACAAGAGTTTTCTCACTATTCTGAAGAGTCACCATCACTATTTCTATTATTTGGGTATATTATCAAATTTAATTCCAAAAGTTATATTAATAATATCTCGTAAAACAATTTTATGAAGGAATTAAATTTTAGGTCATCCATATAATATGAGTAGATGATCAAGATGATTATAATTTCATGTTAGTATTATGTGAGGAGACAAAAATACACAGTGAGAGATATCGACACATAAATATACACGTACATGTGTGGAGGGATGGAATAGTTCAAGAACCAAAAAGAAAACAAATTTCTATTGATATCTACATGATTAATTCCTTCGTATAAAAAATTATCGAATATTAGATCACATTGAGTAGCTGGTTTCTTCCCACTGTCATAAAAAAGAGTTTACTCTACTATTTTTCTATAACATTTTGAGACATGGGACAATATCATATTGAAGCTGTATCCAAGGATACTAAATCTACAGAGCACAATAGATAGACAAAAACAATATTTTCTACATATTTATACTTTCCCTTTTTTCTTTATACATTTAAGTTTTTAGTAGTGTGTGAGTTACTCTGTATATCAAAAATACAATAAAAAATAGTCTCATGCGATATAACATAAAGATATTGATTATATTATCTAATCACTTTACATTTAATTAGCCACATTTTCTGGAAGAGAGGCCTATGTGGGTTTCGTTTGTTTTATTCCCATGTTTTTTGTGGAAGTAGTCCCTTTGTGCCCTGGACAACTTTTTTTCTGTTCACACCTAATACTGATAGTGGGTCAAGAATATTTTATAGAATATTCTTGGAATAATTTGATTACCAAGTGGAGAATATTGTGTCTCTTCTTGAGACCGAATCTCTTATGTTTATATCACTATGTTTTTTTAGTTTTTTACGCATTCAATTGACTTTTTTTTAACTTTAAAAAAATCTTCTACTACAAGAATTTGAGGTATTTGCAATGGGTTGTTTGCGATGGGAGCCCATCGCAAATGAGCTCTTGTGATGGGGTCCCATGGAAAATAGTCTGTTGCTTAAAATGATGTCACAAATAATTCTCCTTTAATATATAAAAATCCGATTGAGATGGGCCTATCTGAAAAAAATATTTGCGATGAGCCAGTTTTCCAGTTGCAAATTGTTATTTCAAAAATATATAAACTATTTGTGACGGGAACCCATCACAAGATGTCCTATCGCATATACTTAATTAAAAATATATACATATATTTAGTAAAATTATGATAAATTAATATTAGAAAATAATAATAATATTAATACTAATAACATAAATAATATTATATTATATAATAATAATAATAATATAAAAAAATTATATTGTTAAAATATTAATTATAAAATAATACTAATAATATAATAATGGTATTTTTTTAATATTTATGAAAAAATAATATTAATATTATTAAAATAAAAAAATAAAAAATATTAAAATTCAAAATATTTGCAAAAATAAATAATAATAAATAATAATTATTATTATTAAAATAAACAGACATTAAAAAAAACTAATAATAAATAATCAAAGAATAAAATAATAAAATATAAAAAAATATAATAAAATTGAAATTATTAAATATTCGTACAAATATAAAAGGGAAAAACTGTAAATAGTTAATATTTCAACAAATTTTGAATTCAAATAATTTTAACATTACCAAAAATCACTAGGGGATGGTCTTTTGGAGGAGGTGGCGGAGCTGGAGGGGATGATTGAGAAAATGCCATCCCAAAACTACGAGTTAGAAGACATATGAAATCCAACTACACATGCTAGTGCTCCTTCCATCAACGCATATGCTTCTCGCACTACTACTATTATCGTCGGTGCCCTTGCTTATATTGTTATTATTGCTGAAGCCTCTCCTCCTGCTCCTTACGCAAACTCTCTATAAGATCACTCTGAGCTCATAGCTGCTCCAAATACTGTGAGATAGAAGATGATGCCTTTCCACGAGCTCCTCTCGAGATGGATGCCAACATCTAAATAGTACCATAATAAGTTCCATGAGTCAATCGAGATCCGATATAAATTACTCATCCCTTCTCGAAGTCATATTGGCCCACTTACATCCATGCAGCCACATAGAAATGGTGGGAGCTAGATGATAACACACATCAGCATTAGTCTTAGCCTGTGTCTGAGATTTCATGTTCTCATATGACTCATTTAGCTCCAATTCGAAATTAAAATAGTTAAAATATTATATTCAGTAAATTTTCAAACTGAAAAAGAAATAATATTGACAAAAATCTGACGTTGGTGATCATCTATAATATCTATAGTGGCTGGATCACTATAAATCATCTAATAAACATTTTCATATGTAATATCGGGCTTCTCGAATGCCTATATGAATATAAAAAAACTATTTATATTTAATATTATATAAATTATTTATAAAAAGTACTTACCCAATGCTCACTATGAGTATTGAATGTATAACTACCGTCTTGATGTGTCACCTCCTGTCTCCCCCAGTTATGTCGGCCCATTGAAGATCTCCTCTAAAATCCAACACCTAAATAGTGTTAACATAATCTATCTCAAATGGAAGATAAAATTTACTTTGGTTAGTGGGCTATACATGACTCTTCATATACTACCACTTTTTCTTTCTTCATGGTCGTCCTTCTCAAATTGTGCAAAAATTGAAGAAAACCTTCATCAATAGACACCTCACATGCTGCGTGGATAGCATCCCTCATGCTATCATCAATGGGATACCGTAAACCCTAAAAATAATTTATAACATATAGTTATTAATGAATTTAATTTCAAAATAATGATTATTTATTTACTTACCAGCCAATGATCGAACATGTTGAGCTCTACATCAACGGGAATATGTTCCCATGTGATCCATGGATGAGGAAATTAATTGTGCGACATAGTTCTCATCTTTCCAACAACTATATGAGAAAAAATATAAAAAAGGAAAAATTATTAAACAATTACTATATAAATAAATTAATGAATGATAACTAAAAATCATAGTTTACAATACCTCCACATGCATGTGTCCAACCCCATGAAGTAGATGTTGCTTGGGGATAGGGTCAGGAACAAGCAGTCGCACATGACCGCACGCCCTCCATGTACTCCCTGAATTGCCAGTAGGCTGAGGGTCAGATGAACCCAAATACTCTTTATCTAAATGAATATCAGCCTCCTGCAACTGATGAAATAGACCATCCCATACAAAAATGATTGTTGTAAAAAATACTTGAAAATAACCGTTATATATAGATATATATTAGTTATGATTATAACTAGAATTTAACTATGTCAATGTTCACCTTCATCATTATCTTCATATTTTTTGATGTCAATGTAATCATATTCCTCCTCAACATCAACTATATCCATATGAGTTTAGTTTCATCTTCTCTTTCCATTTAAAATTCAATTGTTGTATCATTAACATCATTGTCACCATCGTCCCTTAATTATAGGGTGTCATCATCGATATTCATGTATCTTTATGAAAAATATTGATTTTGAGTAGTCTCTTGAATAATTTCTATTCCGTGAATTCTAGTGAAACCACATTCACATTCAGTAAAATGATTTTCCTGAAATCTTATTTTTATTAGCCTACACCAATCACTAAGGTCTCTTGAAGTAGCATAGTACATTGCATAATAAATTTGATATTTCTGTTTATCATGTAAAAATGGTTCATTTATGGTTAGATGTCTTTTATACTTAATATCAAAGTTTCCATGAGACAGATGAACATTCAATCCTCTCTCAGTATCCCATCACTAACATTTAAAAATTTTTATGTAACTTTTTCCTTGATAACACATTACACTAATTTCATCAATCATGCTATAAAAGTCAACATTAGCTTCCATATGATGAGACACTCTCAAGAAAACTCCACTCTTCATTGTTTTTCTATTCCCCATATTCATGTGTATAAAATCAAAAACCATTCACCACATATAAATTATAATATTTAACAATTTTGAATGGCGGGTTACTCAATATACACATTCATTTATCAATTTTATAAGAATGTTGAGAGACATAAAAATTAGCAAAAAAAATATAAATATAATAAATAATAAACTGAATTTATATGTTCAACCATCAATAATTTATGTTACATGTTTTTGAAACCATTGAGAATTTTTTTCCGGTGTTTTTCCAGAGTAGCTGCTGTAATTTGTGGAAGCTATTTATTGATATGATTATCATATAAACTAAAAATAAAATATGTTTACTTAATGTAACATAAATTGTAGAATAAGTGATTGAAGCACTCATAGTACAACGAATGTCATTTATTTACAATTGAGGAGATCATATGTATGAGCTCTATGATATTCATCATCTAAAATTCATCATTCTTGAACTCCACCAAATCCAAGATCTAGAAGATTGAAAAATAATAACTGATTTCTGATTTTATCATTAACATTCCCCTCATTCAATCCCATACGGTTGGGTTTTGTGGGATATATAGATTCAAAATAATGAGATCAGAAAAAAGAAATTTCCTTTTCCAAATAATATTCAGTAATTGAGCCTTCAACTAAGGCTTTGTTATGTACTTTTTTATTCAATTTATGAATGCATATCTCAAATGGGTACATACATCAAAAATGTACCGGACCTCCACATTTAACATCATGTGGAAAATGTAATATCAAATGTTCCATTGAGTTAAAGTAATCCGACAGAAATATTTTTTTCCAGTTTACATATAATTACAACGATATATTATTTAAGTTTTTTAGTGCATCATAGTCTATTGTTGCCATAGAAATGTGTCAAAAAATATATTATATGTCTCTTATCGAATACCAAGATATAGAATTCATCAAACCTCTTAATCTAATCAGCATAATTCATTCCATTATAACATGAAAATCTTGAACTTTTAAGTTTTTAATATGACCATTCTTAACACATCTTTCCAAATTGGAATCATAGACATATAGAATACTTGAATATGAAATTTAGTGAAAAAATAAGTAGTGTCCCTCTTTGGATAGTGTATAAGCTACTTCTGGCTTCACTAACATCTTTTATCTGACATTTTAAATCATGTCATGTTCTGGTCACCTGCAAATTTGGGCGAGATCTAATCATGATTTTACATTATCTTTAGTCATACCTGGTGTATCCAAAACTGTATGAAATAAATTACCAAAATAGAGTTTTCTCAGCATGGTTGACATCCAACATATTGGGGTCTAAAAAAGAAGACCAATATGGAAGATCCCAAAAAATTCCCCATTTTATCCAATTGTGTTCTTCCACAATGCCTTGAATTTTATTTTGGATTATTATTGGTCCCAATGTGATGGGAGGTAATGAAAATACAACTATTTTTAACTCTATACCTAAAATCATTTTTGAGGTTTATCCCTTACAATTGTGCCTTTTTCTGAAATGATATTTGTTCTTCCCAAAAGGATGATCGGTTTGATGAAATCTGTGATGACAGTCAAAATAGAAAAGTTTTTTACCATTGACGAGCATAAATGTTTTGTTGTCTCTAATACCGTAAGGGCATGATTTCAGACATTGTGTACTCCAGCCAAATAACATTCCATATGTCAGGAAGTCACTGATTCTCCACATCAATGTAGATTTTAATAGGAAATTTTGTTTTGCAACGACATCATAGGTACCAACACAATTACTCTACAATGAATTTAACTTATCAATCAGTGGTTTCAAATAAACATAAATATTATTTTTCAGATGTACTAGGATTAATAAGGTCAAAAAGATATAATGCTTCTACATTAACATCCCTGGAGGTAAATTTTATGGAGTTATAAAGACATTTCAACAAGAATATTGACTACCATAAGAACCAATTGGATGAAAAGCATCAGTAAAATTAACCAATTACATGTTTTGGTCTTCTAAAGAAATAGACAGATGTAATCAGTCAAAATGTTTCCATGAATCACCATCAAATGGATGATTCATGATTTTACCAGTTAAAATCATAGTTTTGTGCCATGAAAAAATTGTCGCTATGTTCTGAGACATAAATAATTGCTACAAGTAGAGTGTTAGTGAGAAATATCTCAATTGTTTTGCATGAATCAATCCAGAAAACCCCAGTTGGGATTCTTTATAACTCAATTGTCCACATGTGGGAAAATATCCAATGACTCATTTTAACCAGAATATAAGATGAAATTATTTGAACGTGTATGAATCTTCGGATAAGTGAGGTACATATTACGAACAAGCCTCATTGCATCATAGTAATTTACAAGAAACACATTTACATCAGTTAATAGTGATTTAACCAAAGAAAATATCTAATCAAAACTATAGTGTGACATTCCTTTATCTGATTTAATAGCCATAAATTTTAAAATCCCTTCTAATTTTCTTATCTTGGAACCATGATATAATTCATCCTCATCATACCTAAACAATTTATAAAATTCAGATGGTTCCAACTCAGGACTTAAATCAATATCATCTTGAGTTTCAAATTGTTGAACAAATGGACATGAAACATCATTTCCTAAATTTTGAATTTGTAATGGATCTAGAATCAAATTATCAGTATCTTCTCTGGAACTGTGTTCACCGTGTTGATACCAAAAAACATAATCTAGTTGGAAACACAAATGCAAGAGATGTCCCCCAATGTTTACAAATGTGTCAAATGTTCTCAGAGAATAATTTTTACACGGACACTTAATTGTTAATTCTAAAAAAATTATAGTTTTGATGATGCAAATGATAAGAAAGATTCAACACCCATAGTATATATATTATTTAAACGAGAACCATTTGGATTTCTACGATGATTTAACCAAGCACGATCATCTAATAATGAATATTTTTACTTCCTTGTTCCATAATTTTTACAAAATTGAAAATCAATACTGTTTTTGAATAATTTTATATAAGAAAAAAACTTTCCAAAAAAGAGAAGATAAATAATTATAACTACTTCTTACTAATTACCACTAATTAAGGGTGACACAATTTCCAGAGGATTGGTGACTACTCTTTTGTCCGATGACTCATTTACTTGAAACATTTTCACATTGAAATCAAAATAAATAATCTACTAGGTGGTAGACATATCCATTCCCTTGCATATGAGAATGCATAAGAAAACCTCTGACCAGAATCTTCTTTGTTATTTTAGTTTGAGAATGATGCAAGTAAATGAGCCGTCAGACAAAAGAGCCCCTTTTTCTTTGACGAATCATCTTCTTGTAACTGTCACCGCCTGAAAAAATTATGAAAACTTTGGTCCTATGAATGCATATCCACTCTTGTGCATTCTATATTCTATATTCATACATAGGATCACATTTTTGAAAATGTTTTCAGTCGGTGATAGTTGATAGGAGAAGAGTCATCAAGAAAAAGGAGTGCCACTATTTTTCTAGAAATTGTAAGAAGTTATTCCAATTTATTAAAATTATCTCTATTTATTACTAATTTGTTTAATTTATTACTAATTTACTCAATTTATTACTTATTATTGCAAATTATTACTAGTTATTACTAATTATTATTTGTTATTACTAATTATTACTAGTTATTCCAAATTATTCCAAATTATTACTACTTATTCTTAATTATTCCTACTAATTACTCATTAATACTTAATTGTACAAATTATTTCAAATTATTACTATTTATTATTATTTATTACTAATTATTACTAATTATTACTAATTACTACTAATTATTACAAATTGTTACAAATTGTTACTATTTATTACTATTTATTTCTAAATATTTCTAATTATTAATAGTTATTTCTTATTATTACTGATTATTAATAATTATTTCTATTTATTGATATTTAATACTAATTATAGGTAATTATTACAAATTATTTCTAATTATTACAAATTATTGCTAATATTTACTAATTATTGCGAATTATTAATAATTATTGCTAATTATTTCTAATTATTTCTTATTAATTATAATTATTACTATTTATTGCAAATTATTACTAATTATTTTTAATTATTAATAATTATTTATAATTATGACTAATCATTGGAAATTATTACTAATTATTTCTATGTAATAGTAATTATTTTTAATTAATACTACTTATTCGTATTTGTTCCTAATTATTACTAATTACACATAATTATTACTAATTATTAGTATTTAATACTAATTATTACTATTTATTAATAATTATTTGTATTTATTACTATGTTTTAGTATTTATTACTCATTATTGTTATTTATTATTAATTATTAGTGTTTATTTATATTTTTTACTAATTGTTACTATTTATTAATAATTATTTCTAATTATTAATATTTATTGCTAATTATTACTATTTATTACTAAATGTTACTATTTATTACTAATTATTACTATTTATTGCTAATTATTACTATTTATTAATAATTATCACTATTTATTTCTAATTATTAGTAATTATTGCAAATTATTAGTAATTAGCACTAATTATTACTATTTAATAGTATCTATTTTTTATTATATTAATTATTACTAATTATTACTAATTATTAATTATTATTAGTATTTATTAACAATTATTAGTATATATTACTAATTATTAGAAATTGTTACTAATTATTTGTAATTATTACTAATTATTTGTAATTATTACTATTTTTTACTAATTAAAACTATTTTTTAATATTTTTTACTAATTATTTCTCTTTATTTCTAAATATTAGTTTTTATTACTATTTATTACTAATTATTATTATTTTTACTAATTATTACTCTTTTTACTAATTATTATTATATTTTACTATTTTTTACTATTTATTACTAATTATCAGTATTAATTACTATTTATTACAAATTATTAGTATTTATAACTAATTATTACTAATTATTACTAATTATTGCTATTTATTACAAATTAATACAAATTAATATTATTTATTACTAATTAATACTAATTAATTCTAATTATTATTATTTATTACTAATTATTACTATTTATTACTAATTATTATTATTTATTACTAATTATTAGTAATTTTTTACAAATTATTTGTATTTATTACCAATTATTAGTATTTATTCATAATATTAATTTTTTTCCTAATTATTAGTATCTATTACTAATTATTAGTAAATATTACAAATTCTTAGTATTTAATAGTAATTGTATTTCTAATTATTACTCTGTATTAGTAATTATTACTATTTGTTGCTAATTATTAGTAAATGTTACAAATTATTTGTATTTGTTACAAATTATTAGTATTTGTTAATTTTTTTCAAATTTTTACTAATTATTAGTAATTATTACTCTTTATTAGTAATTATTACTATTTATTAGTAATTGTTACTAATTATTATCAAATATTACTAATTAATAAAATTTAGTACTAATTATTAGTATTTATTACTATTTTTACTAATTAATACTCTCTATTCCAAAATATTACTAGTTACTGCTAATTATTACTAATTAGCGTTAACTACTGTTAATTACAACTAATTACCGCTACTAATTACTAATTACTAATAATTTTTTATATTCATTAATAATTATCGTCAATATTACTAATTACAACTAATTATTACTAATTGACACCAATAATTTCAATTTTTTACTACAAATAAATTTTGATAACAAAACAACTTAAATCAAATTTAATTATGACCAAATAAACAATAATTATAATTAATATAAAAAAATTAAAAAAATATTAAATTAAATTTAACATAAATATCTTTAAACATGATCTCTTATAGGTGTAAACGACTTCAAAATCTCTTCGTAAATAAAAATAACTCTGAGAAATTTTAACTCTAAAATTAGATTTTAGAGAGAGTGAAAGAAAATATGAATAGAGAGGAAGGGGGGAAAACAGATGTGGGTATATATAGGTTAAATTATTTGTGACGGGACTCCCGTCGCAAATAGTTGTATTTATGATGGGACCCATTGCAAATACCTTCAGCTGCATTAATTATTTTTGGCGGTTAAAAGGGTATTTGTGACTGGTCCCATCGCAAATAGGGACCTGTCGACACATTATATTATGATGGGGTATATCCCATCGTAAAGAGTATTTACCATCGATGGGTATTTGCGACGAGGAGGCACCCCCATCCCAAATAACCTTCCCGCGGTTTGGCGTGAAAACTGCTCCAAACCTTTTGCAACGAGATCCCTTTATCCATCATAAATAACTAATTAATTGCGATGGGTTGAAGTCCCCATCAGAAATACTATTTTCAATGGAAAATTTTCAACGAGATTTATTCCCGTTACAAAATAAGCCATTGCAAAAGGTCGTTTTTCTTCTAGTGCACAACTTTGATACTTATTATAAATTAGTGTTTAAAAATGGTTCTTATTAAGTAAATTGATTTATAAAGAAAAATTAATTTTTGTATATTGTTTCAATATAGACATAAGTAATCTTTGAGAAATATTTTAAAATACCATAACTAATATTGTTCTTCTATTTTTATTAACTGGGCTATTTTAAATATTTAGAGTATTTTATTTAATATTTTTTTAATAGAAATATTATTAGGAACACCATTCACCCCCTTCATGAGATACTCAATCTAACCAAAATTAATGTTTCACGTATGACATATAACCACATCCAATTCCATCAAATGGTTTTCGAAATCATCATTCGTGTGTTGGGAGAACTACCACCTTGCAAACCGACATCATTCATTTTTCAATTACCACCAATCATGGTTGGGTATGATGATGGATATAAAGTGTATATATGATATTTATAACTTATTTATACCTATTGATTCACTATATCATAAATACATTTTAATATTCTATTCCTTAGGGGATACAATATTTCCACTCATTTGTATAGCAGTCTACCACCTCGTGAAGCAATTTGATTCATCCTTAAATATTTCTTTACCTAGAATATCATGGGGATAGAGTTAATGAATTAATGTTATATAAATTAAAGAAATATGTCGTTAATTCCATATTTATCATTCTGAATAGTGAACATATCATTTTATTTCTTTACACTAAAAAATGATAACATCATTTGTGTACGTGTCGGATACCCGAAAAGCATAGTCAGAGGCAAGTCCTCTGACAATTTATTAAAATAATAGAAAATACATCAAGAAAGTACAACAAAATATAAAGGAAAATTTAAGATCATACTAATAATATCCATCATCACATCCGTGAGAGATTACTTCCTCTGCAGTAGCTGATTCCCACTCTGAGCTTTCATAGTGCTTCAGAATATTGACATAATTCCTTTTAAGATTCAATTTTTCCAAAGACAGAAACTCCTTACAAAACTACATAGCCCATCCTTCTTTACCAACAGAAGACCTTGTAGACATTGGCTTTAGCAGAGAAGAATAGTGTTTCCTCGGCATTCTTCGTGTTGGGCCAGTCTGTTCATTCTCGGACACCTTCTTCCCACCCTAGTCAACATCGCTAATGGAAGGCCTGATGTAACCTTCATTTTCTTTATCAAAATCAGAGATGTCTCCCTATCTTCCAGAAATGCGCACCTCTTGTAACCCTCGTGCACCCCCCATTCCTACATAAATGAACTCTTTGAGTTAACCATGGCAAATAAAATGTGGCTATTACACAAGCCCCTTCAATACACCTTCTTTAGTTGCAGCATCCTGAGTAACATGCAACAACCTACAACCTTCCTTCACAGGAGACCCCACCTCTGCATAAGAGTCCCTCTCATGCACCAACCCTTAAAATCTATTACCTGTGGGGACTGTAATTAGCACACCACCAACACCACCTTCAGCCCCAGCATCACTAGCCCCCAAGACACCATACTCAGACACAACCGAATCCAGTATCTGCTCAGTCACATGCTCCAACAACAAGGAACCCGAGTTCTCCACTATAATGTTCTACACAATACTATCATTATTCAGTGTAATTTCATTCTCAATACCAAGATCATGATTTAGGTGTTCAAAAATATTCCTCACTGTCGGGTCATTTTCCTCCATTGCACTTACATAAGAGGATTACCATGCACTGTGATCTCAGGACCAATTTGCTTCGCAGTAGACACCACTGCATCCTGAAAAGGTTCCATAGCCACTACCTGACTAGAGGTAGAGTACTCCATGGTGGATCCATCAATAGAAAAAAAGCCAATGCAGAAGTTCCATGACCACCATTACCCAATATACTCATCTTTGAGGAAACCCCATCCAAGCCTTTGGTGAGACAAGCTGATTCCACATGCCCAAATTGGCCGCAAGCAATACTATAAAGCATACACAACTCGAATCTGACCTCCTGGTTCCACCGACACTCCTTCCCGTCCGTGATCTAAACCCAATTTATAGGCGGCCTCCCAACGTCAGTCTCCACACAAATTCATGGATAGATTGGGTGACAGACTACCCCGGTTTGATGATCGGAGCACAAATATCGGCCTATCATGTTCCCAATGGCACAAAAATTTGAGGGACTCTGGAAGGAGAGTGGATGACTAGGGAGACTCAACCTTGTCACCATCATCAGATGATCCTTCTATATGTGGGAGTCAAAACTATATCGGAATAGAAAAAAGGATCTCTATTTCATAATCAAGGGGCTTTGGACCAAGCAGTAATCAGACCATCCTTCATGTAAAACCAAATAATCAAATTCATCCTATCAATTAATTTTACTACTATATGCTCTTGACGATCTGAAATATTGAAAACAAATACATCCAACTCGTCAATCAAAGGATGCTGAATATGAAATCGAGGCACCAGTGTGAGATTCCAGAGACCCGTGGCACTATTGAGCTATACCGGAGAAAGAATGAGTCGAGGTTCCCCTGAAATAGGTTGTGGAATTTCAGGGAGAGCTGTATCTCTAGGAAGGAAAGAAGATATTCAGGATTTTTGAATGTTAAGAAGACATTACTCTTTCCATTTTATTTAGATCGCAAAGCTCTCCCTCCGATCGAGAGGGGGGAGCATGGCTTCTCGACATCAGATTTAAGACATCGTCGTGAGAAAACATGGATCATTTATATAGTCATTTTTAAATAAAGAATATGTCATATATTATATTATGATAATTGTGGAATGATAAAATTATAATTAAACACTTTCCATAATCATCATTAAAAAATGGAAACGTTGATCATGTGTATGTATGGAATTCCGTGTCCATGATTGAAACATAGTCCATTTTTCATAAACATATTTAATGAATAATTTTAAATATATTATTGATAAAAAAATATGATAATTATCTTATTATTATTTCTCTGTAGATGATATAAATATATAATAGGCACAAGAATCAGATCTTTCATGAAAAACCCCCCATGTGAAAATAAGGCAATTAATACACAAAATAATAAAAACAATGTATGATTATTAACGAGAAGGTGATGCTATATTGTAAAAGGAACATATATGATATTAAAAATACTAATATGGTTCTTTAGTAAGTTAGTTACCTATTTAAAACTACTATAAAGTGGGTTAAATCACATTCAACCAGAAAGAGGTGCAAGGTAAGGTATTTCCGCTAAATTGAATTATATTAAGGTACATTATAATGTCATACAATTATTTTATTTTACATTGTTTAAATACTACCACATTTTAAATTTTTATTATGATTAATTATTATTTCATGGTATTTGACGTTTGAATTTGAAATATTTCATCCAAGGGGATTTGACTTGAAGACTACAATGTGGTAAAATAATTTCCTTGATCAATTTCTATTCATTCAGGCATATTACTTCTTGTTGTTTAGATATTCATAGATTTTGTGTATAATGAATTTTTATAATATTATTTATTATTTATACTTATTTTTTTTATTTCTATTTAATAAACAAAATACATTCAATGATTAGTTCTCACTAAAATGCTTTGATCATTGTAAGGGTATATTTCATAACCACATTATAATTGAGATTGTTTATTATCAAATTTTAGTGGAAGTATATTATTTGATAGTTATCTACTAAATCCATTTAATTTTCACACAATTTGGATATTCATGATATTTTCATGTAATATTACCATTTTCCCAGTCCATTTTAAATAAAATAATTTTTAAAACGCTTCTTTGATAATCTGACATTATTTCTCTATTCTGTTGAAAATATGTTTTCCTCCAAAACCATGTTTTGTAAAAAATATTCAAAAATATTTCAATCCTTCTCCAAATTAATTATTAAATTAATTCTATACAATTTTTACTTTTTACATAAAATTTTACTGAAATAGTCTATTTACCTTTAAAACAATTCTTTTTTGGATTTTAGGACAAAATTAAATGGAATCTTTCTTTTATTGTGTATGGCATGAATAGAATTTCCGTCCCTCATGACAAATAAATTTTTTCAAATTATCTTATATTAGTATCCAAATTTAATTTCAAATAAATATATTTTGAAATTTTATTGTGAACATTTATTTTTAAAAGATTATTTTTAAAATGTAAATGACATTTTTCGAAAAAATAATTTTAATTATATTTTTATTCTATTTCAATTCATAAATGAAAACACATTTTTTTATACTTAAATGGGTTATACCATCCTTATTCTGCCTCTATATAGTTTATTATCAATTTTTCAAAGGAATGTATTGATATTCACATCTCTTATTCGTTTTTATAAACATTAACTTCTCATTGAAATGTTCACTTTCCTATGATCATTGCTCTTTAAATTTACCTTAAATATCAATTTTATTTAGCATGGATATGTTCAATTCTTAAGCTATGTATCAATTATCTATAAGGTGTTCTAAATTGAAATTAATTTCTTTATCTGTGGAAATATTGATAAATCTATATTCTTTAAACAATATAGATATTTTATGATAAGTGACAATTGTTATGAGATAAATCAATTATTCAGTATGTGAGAAATGATTTGGACATGATAGAAATATTGGGTGTTCTATTATAGATAGACCCTTGATGCATCGGTAGTCTCATGGGATTAATTAATTGGATAGACCTAGTTGGTTACGGTTTTACACATATGTTTTAAACTTACTTGAGGCTAGATCTTAATAGTATAGGTATCATGTTCCTAAGACATGACATCAAATAATTAATCCTTGAATTTATTCAGACTTCAGTTATTATTATTCATGATATTTTCCCAATGATATTATCTCTGGATGCATTTAATTATCATATTATTTATTAAATAGCATGTGTTATTGGTTATTTACATTACTAAATTTATTATTCCTTATATAGATATGATAATAATTTTATTGATTAAGTGGAATTATTTTTCAATTACTTACTTTTCCATTTATTATGATAGTCAATTATTTAAATGGAATCTGTCTTTAGATATTTACCTTATCATATTGTTCATCCCTTATCAATTATAATTCCTTTATTAATGATAACATCCACTGTACTTAACCCTTTCTGAGCATTTGAGATAACCCTTTTTTGTATCCTTTCCCATTAATCCATGTAGTGTAATATGAAATAAATTCAAGAATAGTCTAGAGGGAATAATGATATTCTTGAGAAAAATTATGTGGTAATTTTTGTATTCAAATATAATAAGGGAATAATTTTTGTATCTTCTTTAGCAATACTACTGTGATATTCTATCCTGAAGGTGTAATTCCATATATCATATTACAACTTATTAAAATAGTCACTGGATATGGGGTACCAGTGTTATTTTAACTATAATATTAATTATAAAAGTGTTATTCCTATTGGGCTTAATGTTGTGTTAAATCTATAATGTGTTATGTTGTTTTATATCATTTGTGACGTGATGATAGTAAGATGAGGTGATAGTGGTGTTTTTTGGTCCTAGTGTATCATTTTTTCAATGATATGTCAATGTTTATTTGGTGAGTTGATGGGGAGAAGTAATGATGCTTGGAGAATTGTGATGGATTCACTTTAGGGAATTTCATTCCATTCTTAGATAATTTTCCGTGAACACTCAGACAATTATTGAACTAATCATCAATGATTAAAGACATTTTCATAAGAGTTCATGATGTTTCCACAAGTCTCAATTCATTTTGTTAAAAGCTTGAAGCCACAATTTATTATTAAATCAAAGACCTATTTTATGTCTTGATAGAGGGAAACCCATTACATAGCTCGAAGGATCAAGGACAAGTGTCATGAATTCAAGGCTCGAAAGCCCATTGATGGCCCAAAGTACCCCTCAGTGAACAATACTGCTACAGTACCCACAGAGCTACAATACTTGCTACAGTACCACCGCCACTATAGTTTTTCAATTGTTCCACTATAGCTACAGTCCCACCGTTGTTACAATTCTGCAGCTACTACAGTACTCCTACAGTTCACTACCACAGTACCTGGAATTTCGTCCCTACCGGGATTTGATCCTGGGTCTTTTGGATGTCTATAAGGAGCTTGTAACACTTGGGTACAAGCTCATTGGTAGTTTACATTTCTTACATGGATAAATAAAAATAGAAGAATACCATTAAAATATTAATTTTCAGGGTGTATTGTTTGTGGAAAAATTAAAGTACAAGGAGATGAAATATAAAATTATTATTAAGAAGAGTTTAGGTGGGCTAGGAATTTTGTTCCATACACAGAATTTTACAAAGTACATTAATGAGTGCATAGTATGAAATCTTGACCATCCATTAAAACCCCACAAGGACTAGCTCATTTACCACACATTAGGGACCTGATGGTTAACTTTATAAGTGAGGCAACCCAGGGATCTTTTACGATAGTATGAATATGTGATTGGTTCATTTATAGGTCATCAAGAGCTCTCTCTCATTATAGAGTGGATAAATCCCTAAATAATATAGAGTTTTTCCAGTTGGTTCCAGGAGTAGGTGCATTAAATATTTTTTGGTTCTACGAGCATAAGGAGTCTCACTGTAATAGTGAGAGGAAGAAGTATTTTAGTTGGTGTTGAAAAAAGGAGTCTCTCGGTAGGATATGGAGCATAAGATTTTCATTTATAGAAGAAAGTAAAATAAATATATCTGTTGATGATGCGATCATTGTAACCACTTGTTTTGTATTGAAGAATCCATAACTTGGGGAAATAACCTATTGGAGTAAGGATTAGTGTTTTTCCAAACCACGAAAATAATATATGTTTCTCTTTATCCACTATTAAAACATCACATGACATAATATTGAGACATAATATTCATTGTATAATGATCATTATTTAAATAGATAAGTTTATTTGAAAACAATATGAATTTATCAAATGAAACCACTTGTTTACCCCTCCCCTCTTAGGGACCAATTCCGGCTGAGTCTCTACAAGTGGTATAAAAGAATATGTTCCCTATAAATATAAAAGTGAGTATTATGATGTTTAGATTTTATGAAATGATTGAGCTACATAATATGGAGAAAAATCAATATACTCCTAAGGATACTAATTTTGGGCTCTCTAATAAGACTCATATGAACATAACGAAAATACATGCAAGGAAGGATAAGAAGAATCTTACAGTGAGTCAGAGATACCCCTAACTGAAGATAATCAAGTTGGTATACACTATAATAATTCTTCTTGGATTATTTATTTGAACCCTACTTGAGTTATGATGATGACGTATCCCATTTTTATCATTATTTTTAATGAAAACAATATATATAAAAACATCAAAAATAATTTGTAAATTGAAATTTTAAAGGATTCATGTCAATTCAGAATAAAATATTTCTTCTGAAAGGGGAAGCTAATTCCATGGGAATACATTAGATTAAAAGGTTGGAAGATCGTACACTATCAGAAAACTTATTAATGAAAAGTAAATGGTCCAGAATACAAACCCAAAAGAAAGTACGACTACAAAAGAAAGTACGACCCATCCTCGGGGCCCGTGTCGTGACTACCCCAAGCCCGCCTTCCATAGGCCAGGGGCTGGCGACTAGCACCAAAGGCGTAAATCTCGATAACTGGGAAGGCATTGCCTTTATAAAAGTAAACAAACATGACAGAGTATAAGCGGAAGTAAACACTAAGTACAAAGAGAAGTGCAAAAAGGAAAAAAAATGGGCCAGATTACAAACCCAAAAGAAAGTACAACTACAACTGAACAAAGTACAACAGAAAAAGACAACAGCTGGTGGGATGGAAGCAGCTCCTGGGTCGTCCTCCTCGGATCCTACCTGAAGGGTAGGTACAGTTGGCGCTGCTCCTGGATCGTCCACCCCGGATCCTACCTGAAGGGTAGGTACATATAGCCTCCTCCACGCTCTCGTCCTTCAACCTCCTCAGTGAGTCGTCACGTCGTGTAGTCCACCTCCGGGTACTGACTCGTCTTGTAGTCCACCTCTGGGTACCGTTCAGTCCTCGAACACTTGGCCTCGGTCAGCACTGCCCGTCATCTGCAACCAACACAACGAGGTGCGGGCATAGCCCGTGTAGGGGTGAGTATAACGATACTCAGTAGGGACCTCGAGACCCTCAAGGTCCCACTAAACCAACAAGGATAACCACAAAGAAAATCTCAACAGATAACCTCTACTTAGGTATATGTCCATACATATACCTAAGTTATCAAGTAACCCATCTCAATCATGAGGTAACACAAGGATTGTGAAATTAACGGATATCCACTACCCAGGTATATGACCATACATATACCTAAGTTAGAAAGTGACCCATCTCAATCATGAGGTAAACACAGGGTCAAAAGTCTCAGCTCAAACCAGGATTTTCATTATCGAAATAGTAACTGCTGAAAAGCTCCGTCTCTGGAGTGTACAGTGGTCCTGTCACGACTCTGAGGTACTGCTCACTAACCTAAGACTGCTGAAGTACTCCTCCTATCGAGTACTGCAGGCCAGCCACCCAAACACATTAGTGCTTCCCGCCGAGATATGTCACCCAAACACAATAGTGCACACCCCCTAGTAGCCTGCTGAGGTACTATCCGGACGAGCACCGCGGGTCTGCACTGTCACACAAGTAGTGCTCCGTCCGCCATGGGTCTGCACCTCAGAAAGTAGTGCTCCATCCACTGGGCTAGTCGACTCACTCCAAGTCGAGTCGGTCAAGCAGTCGTCAGGTCTCAGCCAGCTACACGGTCTCCGTACTCCGCACGCTCGTCTCTGGGAGGGTCCGCTCCACGAGCTACAGGTCGATACTCCAAGTATCTCAAAGTCCCACGAAGAATTATCTCAAAGGACCGCCTCGTCATAGGGGTCTCATCGCAACAGACGACGCATCAATCGGACGCCTTGTCTGTGAGTTACTAGCCTTTTCATCCTAGGGGCCCGGTTGGTTTTGTGAGCGAACCAAACCCGGCCATATCTCAACTGTACCCCGAACTCTCATAGGGTATACTCATAGGGACCGTTTCTCAATGAGATCACCAACGCCGCTGACGGTTCGTCAAACGGACGTTCTGTCAGAAATATATCAGCTTTACCGTTCCAGGGGCCCGGCTGGATTTCGGTGCTATCCAACCTGGCCACTATCCATCTGCATCCAATTCTCGGGCGGAGGATGCCAAAAGTTCCGTATCGTCAATAGGAACTCAACGCAACAGACGACGCGTCAATCGGATGCCCGGTCTGAGAGTTATTGGATTTTCCGTCTCACACCCACATTGGGAAACTTCCCAGGAGGTCACCCATCTTGATCACTCCTCTAGGCCAAGCACGCTTAACTATGGAGTTTTAACCACATAGACTCCCGAAAAGGAAGATGTACCTTGAATATAGTATACCGAAACGACCGTTTTGATCAAAGGATCGCGTTGCCGCTGACGGCGAGTCGTTTGGAGGCCCGTAGCCCAAGATACGGGCATTTGACCAAAAGTGGTCCGAAATTGGGGATCTGGGCCCGGCCCCCCCTGAGTCGGCGGAACCGGGTCGACCCGCCCCGGGCGGCGACCCGGCCCGACGACCCGGTCCGGCGCGGCCTGGGCGCCGTTCGGGTGCCGCGCGGAGGGGGGGGGGGGGGGGGGAAGCCCCCCCCCCCTTGGAGATCCGCGACCCCTTAATTGGGGCCGCTTTTGAGACCCGTCCGGGGAAAATTAATTCCCCCGGTCTCCACTGCCCGGCCACAAGGACCGGCGACGGCCGATCCTTCCTTCGCCGACACCGGCGGCCCGGTGCCAGCCGCCGGGCATCTTGCTCCGCCGCGGCCCGGAACCGGCCGCGACCTATGCCGTTCGGCGCGATGCGACGATATCGCTTCCCTCCGCCGTGGCCCCGGTCCGGCCGCGGTGCCTTTGACTTTATCCGACGTGACGCGACGGCGTCACGTTCTTGGATTTCCTTCCACGGTGCGGCACGACGGCGCCGCACGTATCTTCCGCAATAAATCGTGTGGTACGACGACACCACGTTGTCTCGTATCATCCTCAAGAAACCATCACGAAAAACAAAGGAGGAGGGCCGGCCGTGTTTGTGCGGTCCGACCCCCCCCCCCCCCCTCGTGTTATTCGATAACAAAAAGGGTTTTAAACCATGATCATAACCAAGTTTGTATTCACGAACAATTAAATAAATAAAAACCCTCAATCATCAACCGCTTGATCAGACGATCCGCGGATCAACCCGGTATTGGTTGGTCCGCGCTCGTCGTTCTTTTCTCAAAAGATAAGAGAATTCCAAAATAAAAAATTCCCCTACCTCGGCTTCAAGAACGAAGTTCTTCAATGACCTGCGGAAGACAAGCATCGCGTAATTCGGGCGTCGTTCCGTCTAGGTTGGTGGGAGAAGAGCTCGGTAAAGTCGAGCCGAGACGTCACCCTCTGTATACTTTGTAAGCGACGGTGCTTCCCTTCCTTACTCCGGTTGAAGATGGTCGGAGGTGTTGCTTCACGTTCTTCGGAAACGTGGAACGTTCTTCCTCGAGAGGTTGGTGATCTTCCAAGAGTTCTTCTCCTCTCCTTAGTTCTCCCCACATGGTTTATGCCAACCCAAAAAGAAGAATATAATCTCTCTTTTTAATGTTGGCAAAATGAATTCAAAAGAATTCAAACACTCAAAATAATCAATTAAGTTGGTTTAATTAATTAATTGCAAAGTGTTGGCAAGAATTTCAAAAGATTGAAATTCAAATAAGCCATACTTAACTCACCTCATTAATTAATCAAGTTGTCAAATATTAAAGAATGTGAGTTAATGGGGAGTTGGAAAGTGAGGGGTTAAGAGGGTTAAGGAGTTTAAGGAATTTGAAAAGGCGGGGGGGGGGGGGGTTCGTGTGGGCCCCACCCTTTCAAATATCCACACATGGGAAGTTTTATGGATGTGGGCCCACCACCAACTTCCCATGGGAGAAGTTAACCACTTCACATTGTTAAAATTTGATTTAACAATTTTATTCACTTTTTTTAATTAATGCCCAAAAATTAACATCTCCTCCCGCACAAACGCAACTATGGTAAATGTTCTCTTAAGCGATTATCGGCGTTGCGAGTTCATCGGTGCAATCAGATTTCAATTCCGAGCACCGGTTCAAAAGATAAAAATTCCCGCTCGCTCGTTCACTGAACGTACCCGAGCCAAACTTCAGAAATTAATTCCAGGCACACCGGGCCTCAGAATCAGGTGCCGTCAGAAACTGCGTTCTTGTAAAATTCCAATGAAAATTAAGAAAAAATTTTCCTTGATATTTCCGGGTCTTTAAATTACTCCCACCTCAGGGCTTTACGTCCTTGTAAAGCTTCAACACAAACTACGGTCACAAAAGTGGTACAAAGCACGCATCTGAGCCTTCCGCTCCCATGTGCTTACCTAGAGGTTCCGTACTGCCAAAGAAAGTGCACCCGAGGAATCGATCGTCCTTGTAGGATCTTCTCCTGTCGATCTTCGAACCCTAGTGGAATCTCCGTAAAAGACACCCCATCAACATCGTCCAGCTCCTCATGGTCGATGGTATGGGAAGGGTCGAGCACGTATCTCCTCAGTTGAGATATGTGGAAGTTTTCGTGCACCTGGTGCAACTGCGGTGAATGGGTCAAGAGGTAAACCACCCCGCCTACCCAGTTGGGGACCTAAGAAGGTCCGCTGAACCCCGAAGATAACTTTCCGCCTTGGCCACGTCTCCGTAAACCTCGTCGAGGTGAGACCCGTATAAGGACGTGATCGTCATCCTCGAACTCCAGAGGTCTCCATTTTCTGTTAGAACTGGAACTCGAAAGGCTGCTGCCACGAGGGTAAGGTTGACCGACTCAAGAGTGATCGGTCGCACCCTCCTGTACAAGAGTTATCCCGTGCTGCCTGGGGTTTCCTTTTCGCCGACCAAGTAAAACCCATCACGACGTTTACCTAAAACCGTCAATTTGAGTATGAACATTTATTGCCCATTCCATACTCAAACTAACATCGTAAGGCCTCGACGCTGTCACCAAGATATTCCAACCGAAACTCTCGCCTCGAGGGTCTGACCACACTGTCGGTGTAAGTGTGATTATCGACTCTCCTCCCAAGGTATCTCCAGACGTGAGGGTCAAGTCCACGGCTTACCAGAAACTCTAGGTCTGGAAAGTATGGATGGTTAAAGTTGATGATAAACCCACCAAATCAATGTTTTAAATATAAAGAACCAATAAAATATATTCCCCATGATATTTTTGAGTGAGTGGTGGTTCCACTAAAAAATATGAAGTTTTAAAATCTTTGAAATCCTTATAGACTTCACAAGGAATTTAGAGGAGAAAACTCATAGGATATTCACGGTGTTCCTCGATTTTTGTCCAAAAGTGAAAGGACCCTGACCCTAGTAGGCCAAAGCTGGTGCCTTACATTATTACATTACCATATATACAAGGAAGATACATCATTAAGGATGAAATAGTTTAGTATTATTGAATAACCAGATACATACATATGTTCAACATTACAATATAAAATGAAATACATCATAGAAACTCCTTTGGGAAACTCTTATTACTCTAGTTTATCATTAAATGTCATTCATAAAAATCATTTTGGCATCCTTAGGTAAATCAACATAGGAAAGGGTTTATCTAAGATGCTTTGTAAGGGTAATAATTCATAATAACATAACAAACCATAAGTCAAGGTGAATAATTAAAAACACATTCTATTAAATGAAAAACATGAGTATAAAACAGAAGTAATAAAAATATAATAAATAATAGCATATTAATAATCACTTGAAAATTAAACGTACACATATATATTCTATTAGAAAAATAATCACATGGAATTTAAAATTAAAATCTCACAAATATGGAATTCATAATGTGGACATCATAAACATATCATTAAGGATTCGACTAAGAAACTATACATAATCTGGTAAGACATAATTCCAAACCCAAACTAGTGGGTCTCAAAAGACCTACTAATGCCCCAAGGGGCTATATCAGGCCAAACCCGACACTTACTAAGTCCAATGAATTTCTCATATTAAATGGGCGAAACGTAATCAATATATACATACATATTGAAACTGACATATGAAATGTAAATAACTTCCCCCAATCTGTAAACATAATCACTAACCATTCAAAGTAATATGGACAATGGACTCATGATAGCACCTAGAAAACCAAACTAAACATAAAAAATTCAATATAATATGTTATATGTGAAAATAAAATATTATTCCCAATATAAGAATCATCAAGGGTGTTGAAATAGATGAAAACAATCTTATAAAATCCTCAATTTTTTTGAGAGAAATACTATTTTAATTTGAAAACAACAGTTCTTTTGGTAAAATCATTGTATAAAACTAGAATTTAAGTAATATTGTTTTTTCATAATAAAATTTCTGATTTCATAAAAGTAATGGTGTTTTAAAACGCATTATATACTGCACATAAAAATAGGTATTAATTTGTGCCATTCCCTTAAATCGAGGTTGCGTATCGGGAAAAATTAAATAGGGAACCCTATAAAACAACTACTTACTAAAACCTAATGATGAACTGATCTGGATACATGATTTTGGATTGTATACAAAGAATTTATATGAATTATATGAAATGGATGAATAATTTCATCAGTGTATAGAGGAAGATGTCATAACTTGAATGAAAATAGATGTTCTGGAAGAATCCCTTTACCATATGTCTGAATGTGTTCTTCACTTGACCATAAGGTTATGGAATTTTAAATTAGACTCATTAAAAATATAATTCATAACCTATTATAATTGTTTATATTTTATTCTAATTTATTAGGTTCATTTATGGTCATTTTGATTTGTTATAATATAAAATTTTGCCATTCAAGAGCATTCGATTCCTTAGTTTTCATGAATAATTCAATAATTTATATTTAATGGAGTTCATGTAAAATTGGTATAATTATAAAGAATTGGAATTATAAGTTATTAATGAAAAAAGAGTCAATGGTATTATGTATTATTATTTTTCCATATATTAAGATGAATAATTAGATAAGATGTTATTAATAAATGTTTAGTTTAATTTTAGTGGTTTTTTATCACAATGAACTAGTTTTGTTCTGTAATTTAATATAATGTATATATAATGGTTACAGAACATTACATAATATATAATAAATATTTTAAAATCTGTTTCAACTATAAAAATGGTTTTATGACTAGCCATAATGAAGAAACTAAAGAATGGAAGATAATCGTCCACAAAGGTTATACATCAGAACCTCCCAGACGATGATTTCATTTTTAAAATAAAATAGGGAGAGAGTATGGAGATTGATAATTGAAATTAAATTAACATGATATAATTATAGTATATATATTATATAGGAGTTATCATGATCATTTTGACATACGATGTTTGGAGGGGATAAGATAAGAAAATAAATTAAAATGAAATAAAAAGAAAAAGGAAGAGGATTTACAACTTGAATTATACTTCTAAGTGTGGGGGAGAGACTATGAAAGATGATTTGGTTAGAATTTTTATATTATTCAAGGGTAATAGGTGTGAGGCGAAAAGGGGGTGAGGTGTAGTAATTATAGTGGAGGAGAGGAGGTTTCTCATTATTTTATTAATTATTTTGTTATTTCTCTCAAGACAAATAATAATGTTGATTCAGTAGACTAAATATAGTAATAAATGCATGTGATTTCGAACCAAGGGTTATTAAATCATCCAAACATCACCAATTAATCAACTTATCATGTATTTATCATTTTTTGGAAATTATCATATTTTACTAATAATAAAAAATTCACGTATTTTAGAAAAATACCAAAAATTCCCCATAACAATTATTCATAATTTATAATTCAAATATGAACTCCATTATTTGAGAACAATTTTATAAATATGAGAAAATTAATTTTTAATTAAAACCAACATTTTCTTGAAAAATTCATATTTTAAATTCATAACAAATTTTATAACACCTTCAAAAATTAAGTAAGGTCTTATAAAATTTGTATAAATTCATTATAAAAAAATAAATTTATGAAATAATTTTATAAAAATATATATTTTAATATAATTTAATTAATTATATAATTTATTTGAATATTTATGACATACAAAAATACCAACACTTATATAATAATTTTTTTGAAAACCATTTACTTATACTATGATATAATTATATCATACTTTAATTTATAAGGTACCATACTATTATTTATTATTTCATGGTTGAGGTTACTATTCATTGGGTTGATTTACTATTGGGAATGTTTATATTACTATTCCTAAGACCGTGTTACTATTTTATCGATATAGTTTCCTTAACTTATAAAAATACCACTTATTTCCTTAATTTATCATTTATGATGTTTGTATTATTTTCTATAAGTAATTTTATGTGATTTATACTATTTGAAATAAACCAATTAAGGGAAATTTCATTGATGGAGTTTTGCGTTGTTACATTCTCCCCTCGTAGAAAAATTTCATCATAGAAATTTCCAGATTCTCACACCAAAAAAAGATTTTTGGATGTCTTTACCATGAACTCCTCTAGATCCAACATTTCTAATTCAATTTTATGATTTTTTCAATGTACCTTTACTAAGAGAGTTTTTTTGATTCCTCAACATATGTTATTTAGTGTCCAGAATTCGGAAACGATCTTTATAGTAAGATAACTCAGGGTCCAATTCAATTCATTTAGTTGTGAGCACATGTGTTGGGTATGACATTTACTATCATAACTAGGTGATGTGTAACTCAATGTGTACCTTAAAATAATATGTAGAAATTATAAAAGATAATCCAAAACACCAAATATCTCTAGAATTGAAAATGTACCAATGTACCTGGGGCTTAGTTACAATTTCTTCCCAAATCTTATAACACCCTTCCCTAGCGACACTTTCCTGAAAACAAGATCTCCCACCTTAAATTCCAAATCCTTCATTTTATTACCAATATATATCTGTTTATGAATTTTATCTACCTTGATATGTGCTTGACTTATATTTTCCTTTTTTGTTGTTTCTTCCACAGGCTCTGGGCCTATAAGATTTCTCTCACTAAAATCATCCCAATAAGTTATTGTACAACATCTTTTTCGATACAATTCTTCATATGGTGGAATTTTAATAGTAAAATGGAAACTATTGGGGTACAGAATCTCTTCCAAAGTCAAATAATGATCCCACATACTCTAAAAATTAAGTAAGCATGATCTCAACATGTATTCAATCGTTTGTATCATCCTTTATGACTGCACCATTAGATTGGGGGTGATATGAAATAATCAAATGAAGCTGATTATACAAATCTTTCTGAACACATTTCTAAAATTTCAATGTAAATCGTGGGTCATGACTAGACACTATTGAAATAGGTGCACCATGAAGTATTACAACGTTGTTTATATAGCGTTTTGAAATTCACTCTGATGTAAAATATTCCATTATAGTGAAGAAATGTGTGGATTTGGTAATTCGATCAACAATTACCCATATTTCATAATTATTTCTTGATTTTTTTGGAAATCCACAAACAAAGTACATAGTGATGTCATCCGATTTTCCAAATAGGAATGGGAAGATGTTTCAAGACACCTCTAGGAAGTTGTATTTTATCCTTCACCTATATAATTACTAAACAACTTATTACATGTTAATCAATTTTCCACATCATATAATCCTATAAAAAATTATTTTTCCAAATATCTATACATATTATCCCTACTAGGGTGTATAGAGAAAATAGAGTTATGAGAATCACTGAATATCTCTCTTTTTAGCTCGGGGATATTGGGAAAAAATAATCTCCTAAAAAATTTAAGAATTCCACTATCATACACATAGAATTCCGACTTCCCATCATTCATAACATTAATGTTTTTGATATTCTCATCATCAGAATAAGAACTTTTAATACTTTCTTGTAAATATGGTTTGGAAGCCTTTGGTAAGGTAGTTATTCTTCCCCTCCCTTGATAATTTCCATATCCATCCTTACTAGATCAATTCACACATTATCCTTTTCATTCTGTATTTTGATCAGAACCCCATAACCCTTCCTTATCAATGCATCTTTTACCTTATTCCCCTTCCCTAGGAGGGAGCTTATTGGATAATAATAATCCTTGAGGAGTTCTAACCATTTCATTTTCCTCTGGTTTAGTTATTTTGATGAGAATATATATATTTCAAACTCTAATGACCACATATATCTCACATATTTCACCATATATATAGTGTCTCCTTAGATTTAAAATATTGATTACAGCTAGTAACTCAAGATCATGAGTTGGATTGTTCTTTTTTTTGAGTTTTTAACTTCGTTGATTCAAAGCCAATAACTCTGTTATTCTTTATAAGGACACAACCATGTCCTTTATTTGATTAATCACTCTAAATAAAAAATCCACCATTTCCAGATGGTAGAGATATGATTGGAGAATTCACCATTCTCCTCTTCAATTATTCAATGAATTATTCACATTATTTTTTCCATAGTAACAAAAGCCTTTTTGTGTAACCATGGTTAAATGGTTAGATAACTAGGAAAAATTATTAATGAAGCACTAATAGTAACCTACTAAACTAATAAAACTATACACCCCAATTATGTTTATTTTTACAGGCCATTGAGGAAATACATTTTTCATCATTTTATAAAATAATATACCACAATTAGAGGCAAAATGTCTATGAAAAGAAATTGTTTGGAGCCATAATACACACTTTTATAACATCCCGCACAGCTTGTTTCTGATAAGGGTCGACATAACAAAGAGAAAGTGATTATCAAGATCTTCATGTATTTTGGAGTATAAAACTATCTCATCAATATGTAACACAAATAATTCATCAATATATTACTTGAAAACTCTATTCATTTGATCCATGAATATAGATGATTCATTAGTTAGGCCAAAAGGCAATACTGTAAACTTGTAAGGCCCATACGTAGCTCAAATTTTTTTCTTTATAATTTCTTCATTCAAAAAATGAAATTGATTATATCCAAATATAATATCAATCTTTTTAAAATATTAGGCTCTATGATGTTGATAAAATTAACCACCAATGCGAGTAAGAGGATACTTGTTCTTTATCGTGGTATCATTGATCTTTCTATAGTCAATGAACAACCTCATAGATCCATCATTCTTCTTAATGAAAATAACTAGAGATCCCCATATAGAAACAGTAGGGTGAATAAATACCATACTATTCAAATCCTATAGTTATTTCTTCAGCTCAAATAATTCCACTATGGGTATTCTATATGGAGTTTTTGATATAGGCCTTTCACCAAGAATTAAATCAAAAGAAAACTCAATTTCCCACTCTGAAGGATTTCTAGGAAAATCCTATGGAAACACATCAATGTATTCTTTCCCCATAGGTACATCATCAATTTTAAAATTTCATTCCTCACCTATAGATATTTTTTCTCCCCCCATGAATTTTATTTAGTAGAGATACAAGTGGTGGATCTCGATAAGAATCAAATGATGTAGTGTCTATTCTAAAGATAAGGGATTATACATTATTATCAAAAATTGTATCATTATTCTTTTTCCAATTGATTTTTTTCATCATAATTTGATATCCAATCCATACTAAGAATTACACCAAGGTTAATCATAGGTATGATCAAAAGGTCAGCGACTAAACCATGTTTAGGTTTCTTAAAGAAGACTGATTGACCCAATTTTTTTTAATGAAACTTACCTTTGGAGTTTTGAGTGAAAAATACATTATTTAATTAAATTTGAAATTTATAGTTTTTGTGGAAAACATTAATATATAAAAGAATGTGATGATACAGAATAATATAAATCCTTGTCTATATTTTAGGAAATGGCTAATGTACCTACCACCACATCATTATGATCATCAAACTCATCAGTTGTGATCACAAAAGCATGACATTTCCCCCTGGGCTTACTTTGGGGAATTTTTCCTTGATGTCTAAAACATTCATGAGAATAATGTCAAATAAATTTACAATTATATCCTTGAAATTTTATGATTCTTTATTTCCCTTGAAATCATAGTCTTGTTGGAATTTTTCTGCACACTTCTAATAGACTCCCTTTCCCATCAGACAATTACTATGGTGTTTCTTCCCACAATTATTTTTGGGTGGTAGGTAAATTCTTCCCTTCTTCCCAATTTCCTTATTTCAGTTTCCTGAGTATTCAGTGACCCTCATCTTATCATACTTAACTTTTTTTCATATGACTTAGAGAATTATTTTTCTTTCTTGATTAAACATGAGACTAATTTTCATATGATGTGAAATTTTTGGAGAGCAGTGCACTATTAAAGAATGGTTTTAAACCATTAAATAGTAGATAAATATTGATCTTTGGATTACATATGTTGTTCGCGACATGCCTCGCTAACCTTTTAATGATGGATTCATTCTTCGCAACACATTCATCCTATTTTTATTTTAGACTCAATATTTGCCTCTTCATATATCCTTTCTATTCACGAGGAAAATATTTTTCTATGAAAATTTACTTTAAATAACTTCATTCCATATTTTATATTTCTTCTTCCCTTTTTATGTTTTTAATTAATGACTACCATTGTCCTCCATATCCCGATAGATTATAAACTACCATGAAAACCTTCTCCTTTTTGTTAATTCTTAATATGAGAAATATATTCTCTAAGGAACTTATCCACATATCATCTATAAATGGGTTTGTAGTCCCATTGAATGATAGATGTTGTTGTCCCATAAAGAAATGTAACATTTATACTCTATTTTTTGGTTCATTATGATCCATAAAGGTAAGGTTATTATTCATAACCTGAGTCAGCTATCCTAGTAAAGTTTTATGTTTTTCAACATGAGTCACAGCTGTATTACCAACATCACTATCTAGCATAATAAAGAAAAACATAAATGGGATATACCAGTTGATACTATTTATATTCTCTACACTAGGTTCAATTTCTAAATAATGGAATAAACAAGACTAGGTTATGATTTGTAATGTATAAAATCGAACTACAAAAAAAACTACCATAAATTGAAATTCTATACAAATAAATTCTCATTATTGTAAACATTGTTTCTTTGGGGACATAATTACTTTTAAATACTTCATAATGGTTTATAAAAAGGATGAAAATTATCATAATAGTATCCCTTGAGAGTTCCAAACTAGATGCCTATTAATACCCATAGTAATGCACCAGTTCACCCTGAGTGAGGCATGGGACACCTTTTCAAAGTTGTCACCCATAAGTACATCTGTGTTCGAACCTTGTCTACTTGTATAATCAAGACATGGATGTTTTTCTATGTAATTCTACATAATATCTATCTTACCAATTTTCAAGGATGTTATCCTATTTATAACCTCAAAGTCTATGTTATGGTTATATTCCCTGATCTACGATTTCGAAATCTATTTTGTATGGTTTCTACTAAACTTCCTATGATATCAACTATAAGGCCCCAACCCCAGTTGCTTGGATTTGGTGCCATAATTTATTATATTGTAATACAAACAAAGAACACATATCCCGAAGGACCGAATAGTTCAATATCTATGAAAAAATAGATACATACATAAGTTCAACAATACAACCTGAAATGAAATAAATCAAAGAAAATCATTCAGGACACTATTATTCTTCCATTTTATATATTCATGTCAGTCATAAAATTCATCTTAGCATCCTAGGGAAATGAAACATAAGTAATGAGTGAGATTTCTTGCTCAATACATGTAATAATTCCATGGAAGCTAAGAATAAACCATAATGTAAGGTGAATAGCGAAAAACAATTTCCATTAAAGTAAAAACATGAGCATAACATGGATGAAATAAAAACTGACTAAATAATATCATATAAATAATCACATGAAAATCAAACTTACCATTGGATATTATAATATTTGAATGAAGAATTTGAATATGAAATAATAATATTATAATGTGGGAATTAATAATATGGGACTTCATGAACATACCATCAATACTTCAGCCAAGACTCCATACATAATCGGGTAAAACGGTATCCCATACCCAAACTAGTTTGTCTCATGGAACCTACAGATGCACCTAGGGGCTATAGAGGGCCCCAATCGACACTTAATATGTCCAATTAATTCCTCATATGAAATAGGTGAAGCATAATAAAAATATGCATTCATATTGAATCTATCAAATGAAATGTAAAAAACATCCCCCGACAAGTAAACAAAACCACTGACCATTCAGATTAATGTGGTGAATAGTATCAAGATAGAACATACACAGAAAAAATAATCACAAACCATTCAATAAAATATGGTAGATAATATAATAAAATATTAATCCCAATATAATAATCAATAAGTGAGTTTAAATAGATGAAGATACTCTTATAAAATAATTGAGTAATTTTTTCCTAGAGAAATACTTTTTTTAATTTTCAATGGAGAGTTCTTTGGGAAAAATAATTACATAAAATAAGATATTAACTAAGGTATTTTATCAATAATGAAATGACTTATTTTATATAAATATTGATGTATTGAAATAGATAATATAGTGCAACTAGAAAAAAGTAAGAATTTGAGTTGTTAGATTCAATTTTATCATTCTAGAGCATTTGTTTCGTTGGTTTTCATGATTGATTCGATTATTTATAAGTAATGAAGATCATGTAAAGTGGGTATAATTATATATAATTATAATTAAATGTTATTAATGTGAAACCATAATTTTAAATGGTATAATCAGTGTTTTGTTTCATATATGATGATAAAAAAATTAGATAACATGTCAATGATAATTATTTATCTTTATTTTAGTGGTTTTTCAATCATATCGAAATATTTTTGTTTTATTATTAAATATAAAGTATATATAATGGTTTAAGAACATTCAATAAGACATAATAAATATTTTATATTTTAGTTAAACTATAAAATGGTTTGATGCCCAACCATTAAAGATAAATTGAATGAAAAAAGTTCATCGTCCATGAAGGATGTAAATCAGCACCTCTCGAATGATGATTTCATTTTCAAAATAAAATTGTGAGAGATTAAGGAAATTGATAAAGGATATTCCATTAAAATGATATAATTATAGTATATATATGATACTATAGTTATCATGATCAATTATACTGAGGATGTGAGGCATGTATAAGAAATGAAAATATATTAAAATGAAATTTGAAAAAACTGAAGAGGTTTTACCTCTGGAATTATCCACCGTGAGAACCTCTTTTGGGAAAGGATTTTTGGTATTTTGGTAAGAAAATGGGAACCTGGACATAGGGGAGAAAATATAGAAGAGAATTATCAAATAATTTTGACAATGTTGAATATGTAGAGGTGTGAGGATAAGTGGGAGTGAGGTGTGGTATTTATAATGGAAGAGAGGGGGTTTCCCATTATTTTATCAATTATTTTATTAGTTTTATCAAGATAGGAAATAGTGATAATTACTGTAAAAAAATACATTCATAAGTTCAATGGAGTGTGAACCCGGGTTGCTTACATCTTCCAATCATCACCTATGACTCAATAAATCTTGTATTTTTCATTTATTGTAGATTATCGTATTTTACAATTGACAAAAAAATCATGTATTTTGAAAAAATCCCATTAATTCACCATAACTATTTATTGATGTATAGAATTGGAAAATGAACTCTATTATATTGAAATAAATTTATAAATTTTAGAAATTAAATTTTTAATTAAAACTATCATTTACTCAAAAAATACAGATTGAAAATTTATAATTGATTTAATAACACCTTAAAAAATTTACTAATTTCTCATAAAAGTTTCCTAAAATGATATGTCATAAAAAATGATAATTTATAAACAAATTTTTTGAAATAAAATATTATTTTAAATAATTTTATTAATTATATAATTGTAATTAAATATTTATGACCTACCAAAATACCAACACTCACATTATAATTTTTTGAAATATTAATTTACATATACAATGATAAAATTATATCATACATTCATTTATATGGTGCCTGAATTTTATTTATACTTTCCTGGTCGAGGTTACTATTCATTAGGCTGATTTAGTATTCATAAAGGGCATATTACAATTCCTATGGCAACATTACTATATTGCCAGTATACGTTCCTTAAATAATAAAAATATCTCTTATTTATTTCATTCTTCAATTATGACGTTTTTATTATGTTCACTAAATTATTATGTGTGATCTATACTAATGGAAATAAACATAATAATGGATATTTCATTGATGGAGTTATTGGTCATTACAACAAGGAATTAGAATGTTGGTATAACATTGAAAATTCATGAAAATAGTAGAGGTAATACATTAAGGGGGTGAAAAGATAAATATAATATATTTAGAGAATATTTCACCAAGTAAAAAAAGGTTAATGGGAACTCTTCAAATCCAGGTTAAATGAAGGGTCTAAATACGGAATCTAGTTCAACATCTAATATTTCTCAAAGGATTTTTTTATTTTTAAATGTATATGTGACAAACATAAATCTAAATATAATTGGACCAAGAAGAAATGTGAGATATCCTATCCTACATCAATGGGATTCAAAAATATGTCATGAAAATCAATTCCACTAGAAAAAATGCTCAATATAATGTTATATTACAAAAACCTGTATCTGGAGAGAATAAATATGAAGTTGAATGATTTGAGTTCACATGTTTTTTTAGGTTCCAGGTAAATTATGTAAAAAATACTACACTTTCTATTAAAATATGTATTTTAATTGAAATATACATGAATCAGGGGAAAATCATGTTGAATATATGATAATAAGTTCTCGTAAAAATAATTTTGTGACTTGAAATTCATCCAAGATGCCAATTTATCGTAGATATAAAGTTTTGGAAGAGTATTGATGAATATGTAAACAGAGGGTTCAAAAAACTAAGAAATTCATTACAAAAATTAATTGAGATATTCGATATATTGGGAAAGGTAATAGGTTTTAATAAAAAAATAGTGTCAATTATTGTTCGGATTCTAAGATGTTAGAGAATGTCATGAAGGATTGCCTTATTGTTTTTCAAAATGAACTAAAATTGGATAAGAAATTAATGAAGCTGAATTTTTTGAAAGATAAAGTCAAGAATTTTATTTTATAAATTGAAGCTGAAAAATTTAATCTAAAATAAGTTTATGTGAATTTGACAATGATTGGGAGAAAATAGTGGCCCAGGTTGAGAGATAGTTCTCATCCCGAATGATACTCCTGATGAATAAGATGGTCCCACATTATTCCCATTTATATATATGATTTTTTACTCTCATTTAGGGAATTTAATGATATGGATTCATCCCTTGATAGGGTTAAATTAATAGTTTAGGTAGTTAGATTTTAAAATATAGTGAATTTGGAACTTCTAAACAACTTCATAAATTTGGATGATGAGGTACTCCAATCACAATTTCATCAGTTACTCTTAAATTTAGTAAGAATATTAATTAAGGGGGCTATTTTGTTGATGATAAAATACCAAAAAGTGGGAGATTATTCATTTACACATGGAATTTCTGTTGTGTTTTTTTGTGTTCCATATTTTGGATTTCATTGTTTTTTACGTTTATTGGTAATACCAAAAATTAAAAAAGAGAATATCAAGGAATGATTTAACTTTCATGGTATTGTATGTGAAATTAGACATCATTGGTAATATCTCTCTTGTTTTCTACATTGGTATAGCCCAATTAAAACGGGGGAGATTTTTTGCGTTAATTTTTAATTTGTTTTTAATGATATCTGAATATGTTTTTTGTGCGTTGATGGTGAGGAGTGATAATTCTCGGAGAATTGTTATGGATTCACATTATGGTGTTGGAAATCACACTTAGAAAATTATCATTATTAGATATAATGGTTTTAGAACTTATCTTCAATGATTAACGACATGTGGTAAATTGTGCACAATGTTTCAAAATGATTCCATTACTTACATAGACGAAGAAGAATAGAAGAATGCCATGAAAATTATAATGTTCATGATCTATTTTTTGGAAAATAATTTATGAAGATGGTTATGAAATATATATATAAATATATATATATATATTGCATGAATTATACATGTGGTTTTATTTGAATTTTATTAAGTACTCAGTATATTACTAATTACATGAATGAGCCCCTAATAAAAATATGGTCCCACTATTATAACCCCTCATCGGCCAACCCATATTCCATGCATGAGGAAGTCATGGGTAAAGATAATGGGAGAGAGAACTGAAGTAGCCTTCAATATGCAAGTGGAATGTGAGTCGGAAATTTATAGGGTTGTTGATGTGTTACCCTAGAAAAACTGTGGATGTTCCAACCAATCCGGTAGGGTCGTGGCCCATGTGTGTGAAAGTGAATATGGGTGCTGATCACCTGCTGACAAGGAAGAAGATGCCACCAGTGCACATGGTAATAAATGGAATCACCAACCCAAAAAAATGTATTATGTGTGGAAACAATTAATAGTTATTTTTCCACTTTTGTTTAATAATACATAAAATTCCATATTCAACCAATCTCTTTTATTCGTACCTTTCATTTGATCCCTCATCGTATTCTGCCTCCAGCAATGGGAGAAGGGTTCTACATGCCGATGTAAATGGATGAACTAACTTTGATCGAAGAGGTGGCCTCTTAGGATATTTTGGGACCAAAATTATATGATAATGAGGATAATAAAATATATTCACTAAATTTTCATCTTTTATATAGGAATATAAATAGAATACAGAGTTTAAGCTGAATTTAAATGAAAAGGAAGAGTCCGTTTGAAAACATGGAAAAGCTAAAGATTTAAAGATATAGGTGATCCTAATCATATCCATTATAACTCCCCAAGATATTAACATATATTAATTTAAAACCAAATTTAATTTCTTCCTATCATGCTTTATATAAAGCACTAATTTAAACTTACACTACACCCAACATTGTGTTAGTTTGCGTTACATGAAAAACTGAGTTTTATTGCCTTTTAAAGGCACATATATTTTGAAAATAATTTTACCAATTTTTTAAATTTTATTTATAAAAAAACATCATTTTATAAATTTCGAATGCAAAAATTATCTTAGTGTGATTTTTTGGTATTTTTTTTAAAATTTCTATTTTTTTATGAATAGTGAAAAATACTGTATTTTTTTAAAAACTAATTTTTGATTTAAATAATTATTAATGTTAAAATATAGTTTAAATTTTGATTTAAAGTCAAAATAGATCTATTATACATATATTAATACAATTTAAGCCATTGGAATCTTTTTTATATTGAATTATTATTATAAAAAATTAGTGAACTTTTGAACATTTTTATTTAAAAACTTGTTTCCTCGGAACATCTATGGGATTCACATTAAACATAATTTTTCCACTTATTGGATTTAAATTTAGTAAAATGGACATAAAAAATTGTAATAAGTAAAATATATAAACCTTATTAAGATAAAATAATTTTTGGACCAGAAAGATTAGTACATGTAATAAAAATTAATTACAAGTATTAAGGTAAGATTAAGTTTGACATTGAACTAAACCTTAAACTTAAGGGCCAAAATGACCTATAATCTTGTCCAAAATCCATTTTATTCCCATATTTTTACCAAATCCCATATTTTTTAATGTTTCAAGTTATAGGAATACTATCTCATGAGAGTGACCAGTATAATATGTTATGTAAGGAAAAAGACAAAAAAGAACATTCATTACCTTCAACATTGATAAAGATTTAGAGTTTGGAGGACGCTACATTATTTTGGATATAAATATTATTTTTAATTATAAATAGATTTTTTTTAATGATTTTAATTTGACATTTATTTTTAGAGATGATATAATTACATTAAATTCCTAACAAACACTAACACATGGATTATTTCGTTAATAATCAAATATGATAAATGCTGCTAAATACTTTAAAACTAATGTACATTTAATGAATTATTGTCTTCAATTATTTTTTAGATGAATATATCTTTTTAATGGATTTGAACATAATATATTTTAGTTACAATGTTGTTTTTATATTTTTTAAATTTAAATTATATAAATAATGTCAAAATGTAAGTTAATGATATTTAACAATAAATGATATTTAATTAAATGATTTCAAATATATAAAAATAATATCTTATTCCATTTGAATTTTAAGGGTTAATAAATAAAAAATATGGTCCATCCATGGACCTATTTCTTTAATATTTAAAATATTCATCCATGGATTGTAAAAACATTATAAGTAGGTTCTAGGTTAAATATAATGTTTTTGCGCATTACATGCACTTGGTAAAATATTAATTTTTTAAACACCTGGGATATTTATTTTATAAAATAGATATTATATTTAAAATTATATATTAATATTTTTTTTAATAAATCTAATATTAGTTTAGCCTAAATGGTTAAATTTTTTAGGTTAGAAAACTAGTTACTTTAATAAAAACCGAAAAACAAATTGTGGAAACATAGATGTTAAGAATTTTTTTTCGAAACGACACTTATTTTTGTGTGGTGAAGGATTTTATAGACCATAATCCCCATTGAATCCATTATTATTTCATTTTTTGGGTTATTATATAAGGGATATCTTCCAATGGTGTATACCTTCTGTTATTTACAAGAATGCCACTACCCCTCCACTATAAACTTGAAATCACTCTTTAAATTCCTAGAACATCTAGGGAACATTTTCACATAAAAAATATACTAAAATAGTCTCCAAAAACCAATAATAAAATTATATTAGCCTAAAATTGAGAATAAATCTGAATAAGGATTCCATTTTTGAAAAAAATGAGTTACCCAAAAAGGGGAAACTTCTTCCATGTGAAATAATGTTTTATTTTTTCTACACCCCTCAACTTATTATTATTCCTTGAATATATAATAAAACCATTATCCTAAATATACTGATATATATATTTTATTTTTATATATACAAAAAATATATACTTATATCAAATGGTTAACAAACATAATGTTTCTCGTGTATAGAGAATTGCCACCTCAAGAAGTGATGTCGTTCGTTTTTTCTTTACCACTACCCCTGGTTAGGAATTATGATGGAAAACCTATTTACATATGATATTTAATATATATATATATATACTATATTTAAGATTCTATATGTTTTATAAAACGCATACATTTATGCACTCCTCTTTGTGGTAATACAATGACCTCTTTTATGGAAGTGTGGACTACCACCTCATCAAAGCGATGTGATACATTCACACATCACATAAAAGGAATTAAAGATTATTTTAATTAAAATTATGTGAAATAAATTAAATGTATTTATATATATATATTTGATATTAATGATTTAATTTCCTTTATATAAATATAATAAATCATTTTTCTTGTTACCCTCTTGACACACTAAAAAAGTGACTACGTCGTTTGTGGACTTGTGGGCTACCGCCTCCTCGAGGCGATGTGAATACGTTTACATCACATGATATATATATATATATAGATATATATGTAAGTAAATATTTTGAAATAATATCATATTTATGATATAATTATCAGTATGGAAACATATAATTTTACTTACCTTCGTTTGATAATGATCACTGAAAAATGGGAATGTTACTCATGTTTACGTACGACCTACCGTCAACATGATTGTAACATTGGTTAATTTTTCATAACCATATTTTATAATTGGTTTGAAAAGTTATATTTATGAATAAATTTGATAATTATAGCATTATTATTATCATGGTTATGTTTAGATAATTTCCCATTTGACCATAGTCAACACAACAATGTCATTTTTGGCACGTGAACCGAATTTGGACCAAAAACACCTAACATAAACATAATTGATTATGTAGTTTCTTAAAACATTGTAATAATTGAATTAAATGTATTAATAAACATGAAAATAGGTTATATTGCAATTAAGTAATTATAAAAAGTTTATTATTCTGAAATATAAAGACACACATGACAATACTAAGTCATGGTAAGCGATTTCGTCTCAATTTACATTCCATTGAGACTTATTTGTAGTTATGAACCAATTAACTATTATATAGTGTATATAATACCATTAAAAATGTTATATCTTGAATATAATTAGTCTAATGATATTATACATTTAATTTAATTTGATTAATTAACGGGAATTATGATTCAAATGTTTCAATGTGGTATGAGACCCATTTGAGTGTTTAAAGACTATATTTTGCAAGACCATTTTAATGATATTTTAGTGGTATTTACTTTCATAAAAATTAAAAACCCATGTTGTTACATATCCTACACTATATAAATATTGATAAATAAATATTCATTATTCAATATAGATATTTTATAATGAATATTGTCTATTGATTGAATTGATTATTCTATATAGGAATGATTTGGATAGGTGGAGAATTATGGGGTAAAACATTATATATCCCCTCAATTAAATGATAGGTTATCATTAGAAAACTATGTTGGAAAAATTAAAAAGTATTCTAAAAATTGTTTTAATGAATATTTTTAATGTTCCTCAAGGTATATTCATTAATGTGACATATACATTACATCCAAATTAACCATTTAATTCGTTGATATTTTAGTTATAATTGTTATTATCTATGAATTTTTAATATGTTTAAATTTATATATGCAATTTCATCCTCTGTTTATTGAATAAATGGAAAGTGTTTCAGTTTTTTACCATACCATATTTATTATTTCTTATCTAGTTATTGAGTGGAATGTGTTCTCTTTTACTAACCATGACATTATTCTTATTGATTCACTATTGTTTCCATTGTACTTAACATTAATAAGAATTTGAGATCACCTTTATTATGATTCATTTCTACTGGCTATGAAGTGGAATCCTTTGAATTTTTTTTCAGGGGATGCAAAGATTTTATTTTTGTTATGATATATTCCTTTTAGAAATGTAATATGGGTATCTTATATGTAATAATGTTGTCCAAAAACTACTAAACTACGCAATACCTTGGGATTTAAAGCTTGTATCTATGACAACGTAACAAAATTGTTCACCTTTTTTTGGCTTCTAGGGTCATGGTGTTATACATGGTATCATAGAAATATTAGAATACACCTTATAAACTAGATTTCGAGAAAATGTATTATGTAACAAGACTCGATGATATATTATAAAGATTTTTATAAAAGAACATCCCAAAGAAACCATGTTTTGGATTATGAGATTAATTATTAATAAAATTTTCAATTTATAATATGTATTTCACTAGTTATGGGATTATACATTGTAAGAACTAATCATATATATGTTTTTATTTAGAAATTTTCCCTAAAATAAGTAATTTGAACTTCACTAATGGATGTTATCCAAAGTGTAAGAAGGATCATATATTTTATTGTATGAATCAAATATTTCCATGTGAATTAGTCTCGTAAGAATTTTCATCATATGATTATATAGTATGAAGTGTAATTTTTATAGAGAAATAATTTTATAATTATTATGGATTTATAGGGATGGATTATAAAATTAGGAAAACACAGAGAAAGATGGATAAATGGATCAATGGAAAAAATTCTTCTCGCACATGTAATAATAGATTAAATAATCACAAGAGTTATTTCTTAAAAGTAATGGGAGATTGGTATAAGTGTGGAATCAAAAGACACAATTAATCTATTTTCATAGATCAAAAAATGGTTCCTAGTGTACAATTATTTAAATAAATGGAGGAAGGACACTACATAAATCAATGTCCAAAGTGTAAAAGTAATATACCCCAAATGCAGGCTAATGAATCTTGTTCAACATTACAATACTACCCTAGAAGAAGAGGTATGATTAAAGTGATTATGTTTAGATTCAAGAATTCTGTCATTAAATTATTTAATCAATGATGTACTATTTATAAAAATTATGAGGATTATACTACAATACTTATTTACATAGGTATTTGAGATTGTATGTTGAATGGTTCCATGAAAATTGATACTGTAGAACATTTAAATTTATGGAAAACACATTGTTATGGGAATGGTAACCCTTAATACTATCCCAATAATGATGTAATGTCATTTGGATAACATTTTGATTAATATTGTAAATTATTATGGATATTATAAACTACCATGGAACTGATTAATGATTTTTCAACACAGTGGTTTATTATATCATTGATGGATTTTACAACAATTTTTTATTTAAGGAACATAACCAATAACATGCGTTTTTCTTATGTAATAAAGAATATTACATGTTTTCAATAGGGTTTCATGGTAAATAAATTTATTACCCTATTTCTGGAGAATACTTGATGAAGGTATTCACATGTGTGAGTTTTGAAAAGTATGACCTTATTCTTGTTGATTAAAATACAATGATATGCTCATTCTAGAAATTCGGTTTACTTTTTTCTAAAGTGTTGGATCATAATATTTTGGAAAATAAAACCATTTATGAAATAGATTATGTTGATATTTTTGTGTGGTTTTAGATATTGATATATTAATTCACAATATGAGGTGTCTTATGGTAAGATATGAAGTATAAATTGTTCAAGTAATAACCAAAAGAAAATATTATGTTAATTGAATCATATATTTACTTATATTTTTAGAGGGTGAAATAATTATAAAACTCTAAAAAAGATCCTAGAAGTTAAAAATTAATTCTATTATGTTCATATTAGATGAATAAAATGGTCATTTATATCATCATAGATTTATGGTTTTGGGGCCCTTAACATTCTATTTAGCACATACTTTCTTATGACCAATGAGTATAATTATTTACAATTTTCTTCCATGTCCATGTTTTTATTCTCCACCTATGTTATCCTACGATGTACCCAAGTTATTTTTCCTTCATAATTCCCTATGTATGATATTAATATGATGTTTTATTACCCATATTTATTATGTGGAGTTTTCAAAAATAGTATTTTCAAATATCAATCCCTAGATTTCCAAAATGAAATTCAAATTACGAGGAAAAAATTAAATTAAGGTGCGGGGAATATATCACACCATGAATTTACAATATTTTAATTATTTAATAAATTTCATTTTTATAGGATTATTTATATACTACCCCAAGTTATTCTTACGTTATACACAACACAAAGTTTGTTTTAATTACCAGCAAAACTGTTTTTTACCACCATAAAACGACACACCTATTATAATTTTTTTGTTATTTTATAAATTTTAATTATAAAAATGATATTTAATATCAATTTTTTAATTTCAAAATTATCTAAGCTTGATTTTTTTGAAGTTTCATTTTTGAAGAATAGCTAAAAATACAGCATTTTAGTTAAAAATGATTTTTCATTTAAACAATTATTAATGTTAAATTATTTTTTTATTTGATTTTTAACATCAAAATAGATCAATTATAAAATTATTAATCTAATTTATATCATTTTTCTATGTTTATATTGAATTTAGATATAAAATCTTATGGATATTTTGAAAATTAAACATTTATAAACTCATTCTCTCACCATGTTTTCCAGATTTGATTTCAACTTAATTTTCAGCTTATATAAACTGAATTTGGAAAAATGGAGATACATAGTTTTAATAAGTATGATATATATTTTATATTAATATAAAAATATTTTTTCCCAAAATATTAGTAAAATTAATTAAAATTAGTAATTGTGACTAAGTTCCGGTTAAGCTTAACATGTGATTAAACATTAAACATAATGGAAAAATGACCTAGAAACTTATCCAAAATACATTTTATGCCAATATTTAGACCATACCATTTCATGGTTCTTGTTTTATGAGTTATTGGGAAACTATTTCATGATATTATCCTATATATTATGTTTAGAAAGGAAAATGAAAAAAGGAACATTCCTTTCCTTTAACCTTTATAAAGTTTAGAGTATGGTGGAATCAACACATTTTCAACTAAAAATATTATTTTTAAAATTTAGTATGTTTTTTTATCATGGAAATTTAATAGAAAATTTTAGAGATGATATAATTACATCAAACACTTAAAAAATAGTAATGCGTGGATTATTTAGTTTATAATTAAATAAGAAAAATGAGGTTAAAAACATTAAAATTAAATGAAATTAAACATATTATTGTGCAAGATTATTTTTGATGATTATATCATGTTAGAAAGCTTAGGAGTTAATTTATTTTAATTATAATATTTTTTTTAAATATTTTATAAATTAAAATTAAATAAATAATATCAAAATTGACATTAATATTATTTTATAATAAAAAATTATTTATTAAAAGACATTAAATTTATAAAATACCTATCTTAATCTAAGTTATTTTTATGTGTTAAAAAATAAAAAATATGTTCCATTTATCTAACAATTTTGTTTTATATTTTAAATGTTTACCCAAAAATTTTATAAATATTATTAGCATAGTCTGGGTTAATAGAATTGTTTTTGGGTGTTACATGTGCTTCGTTTAAAATTAATTTTCAAGATCCATTGTAACACCTAGATATTTCTATGAAGTATTTTATTTAAATAATTTTTATTCTTAAGTAGATTAATTTGTAAGAAATATTTATTTTAAATGAACTGCAATACTCCCATATTATAAAATTACGGTTCTAGACAAACTGTTAGGTTATCGGGAATAATTATAACTATCTTATAAAAATTCATTGTGAATTTATTTTCTCTCAATTATTTATAAAAAATATAAATCAATTTTATATTTTTATTTATGAGAGAATTACTTTTGTTAATGAAATTGATGAGTTATATATGTGTTATATTCTTAATTAAATATTTTTGACATTCACCAATAAAAATTTTAGTTATAGTGTATGACTGAAACCCTATTTGATGAATAAAAACCTATTTTTTAAAATTTTAGTTTTACTCCTTTGAAGGTAGAACATATTTTAATTTAAAAATCATTTTTTCATTTCAAAAAAGAGATTAATTTTGTATTTATTACTGAATCATATATGTTTTGAATTTTTAAAAATGGATTCCATATTTAGAATCATTAGGTCCAAATAATTATAATAAATTTTTTGGGTAATATGAATAGTAACATCCAAACATTTTATTAATGTTGTAAGAGGGAAAATTTTGTAATTAAGGGTAAAAATAATATTATAAAATCACCCTAAAATATATATAAGTACTATTTTATGATTATACATTGTCCTGAAACATATTTGACTTGAAATAATATCCACTCGAATCCACTTGGATGGGAATAGGACATTTAATTTATTTTATTTATCGAAAAGTGAAATATGTCTCAATCAATCATTAATAATTAAATTATTATTAATATAATTATATATAGAAGATAAATTCAATTATAAATACTAATTTTAAATCCAATATTTTTATTTATCATAAAAATTAATGTGTATATATTGGAAATTAATAATTACTATAAGGACTAATACGTGGATGATGAAAATATTAATTAAATGATGAGAAATCAATCAATTTTGTTATTAAAATATTAATAACCATAATATGGACAAAAAACTTGACCAATCCATATTGTCCGTGTATATCACGACCATAACCATCCAAGGCTCAACTTATACAAAAATTTGAGGCTCATAGAAGAGAACATGACAATTATATTATTTTATTAAAAGTGAAGATAAATTTGTCACATTTATGTTTTAAAAGAGTATGGAATTTTAAATATTGGGATTTTAAGAAGATAAATTAGACTAAAAGTATTATTCTAAAATAAAATAGATTTATCCTCATCGTATAATTTTATTTTTAATTTAAAATCAATAAATAAGTATATTAGATAATTAAACTAAATTGAGGTAGTAATTATTTTATTAATGAAGGGATCTATTACAATCTATTTAAAATATTTTAATACATATAATTTTGTATAATTATTTTTTCGAATAAATTTTATAGATTATATTTACCTCTTAGGGATATAAAAAATATTTTTATTGAGATTCTTATCTTATTTTTATATTTTCAAAAATCAATGAAATTAATAGTGTCAATATTGATAATATTGATGTTTTGTCAAAATAAGGTTTTCATAAATAATGTATAAAGAATAAAACATTTTAAAAAGAATAGAATAATTATTATAAGGTTGAAAATGGTCGAAATTCTTCATTTATGGTCTAATTGAATTTAAAAAATTAAATATTTTACCATTTTAATACTGAAATATGTGTTACCTTAGTTAAAAATTAAATAGAATATCTAAGTGTTAATTAAAATGATAATGCTTAAATTGACATAACCAATTGTCTAATGTTTTTGGGATTAAATCTATATTTCATCTCATATTTGAAAATGGTATGTTTTTTATGTTTTTATGTGTGGTTTGATTTTATTATAAATTAATATTTTTTAGGTTTCCAAAAGTGACCCTCACCTCAATTATAAAAAGGCTCTTCGTCCCTCAACTCTTCACTTCATTTTTGATCTTTCAATCTCAACCAAAACCTACCCATTTCCATTACCATCTTACCTTGAAAATTTTTAGATGTGCTGGTATACTTCAAATACCAACTCTAGTGCACTAAGAGAATATTTAGACGAAGCACATCGAATAAGAGGTAATATCATTTACTTATTCTTTCAAACTTATTTCTTCTTCTACATACACCTCATGAGTTGTCTCATTATAAAGCAATAAATATAGTGGAAAATATATTTTTGGATTATATTATTATTATTAAAAAACCATTTTACAATATATACCCATCCTATGAGAAATGAAATCCCCACACATGCACATGTACGACTTACCGTTTCCTCGCACTAGTGTAATCCATTTTTCACCACCAAATTATAAGGATGGGCATAATGATTGAATTAATAAATATATATTTGATAAAGACTAAATTATATTTATTTCAATATAATATACACCATAAAATTCTATACCATTCAACATTTATGGGAACAATATCATTGCTCGGGCATACATACGGATTACCGTCTCCACAGGGCGATGTGATTCGTTCTACATAATATTCATTAAATCAAGATTTTATAAGTGAATATAATTCATAAATATGATATATATTATATTAATAACATTATGTAAATGATATAACTATATCCTAAAAATAGGAATAATAATTTATCTGGTAAAACATGCATAGGAAAATTAAGTTCTTAATACCCGAATAATGCGTAACAATGAAATGTTACTAACAAACAGATGAGAAAATAACAATAAAGGTTCTCATAAAAATTATTATTATTCTGAAATTAATCATTAACATTATTTAAATCATTATATAGGAGGTTCTTATACATACGAATCATATCAGACCTAAGGTAAGCGATAAGTTTGCAAATCTCATTTTTATATGAGATTGTTTATTTGTAAGTATTTACTGGGGTATATTTATCATCAAAATCCATGTTTCCTAAATATTTAATTAATAATATTATTTATATATTTATATAAAATTTTAATTTCAATTTTACCCATTGTTAAATTTTTACTAAATGGTATGAATGTAATCTTTTTTCTATTTCGGTACAAGGTACTTTTTGACCTTTTCCACAAAAGTACGAGAAGAATGTTCTTTTATCCTATTCGACATGAACAAATTTTTACACTTTCATTGTGCCTTATTGCCATGGGACTTCCCATTAAATATTTCAAGTTTATTTTCTCATAAAATTATTTCTTCTAAAATTGTGTGTCATTTTGAGGAAGGAAAATATTTTTCAAGAAGAAATGATATTTTACGGAAGAATTAATTTCCAATGTTTTCTCAAAATTATTGTTCATCTAAGATAACACTATATAAGAAGGGTTATATTTATTTCTCTATTATTAAAATGATTTTTTTTGTGTTTATGAAGGAATTTTATTAAGGAAATACTATTTTAGATCAATTTTTAAGGGACGATGTTAATGAAAACTATTTTATTTTATTGGTTATGCTATGATGAATTTTTTAATGTTTTTGTGGTTCCCGTAAAAATGGATTCCTTATGAGATGGTTGGGAACTATGTCTCCCCCCAATTCATTTGTTAATGATTTATATCTCATGGGATAGACGTCAATGAAATGGAAAGTAAATCTAGTTTGTAATACAGGGATGGAACAAGGAGTAAACTCGGTTTAGTAATAGATTTTTCTACTTTTATGGTCTTGGAAATGAGCCTTTACTAATATGAAATTATTTTCTATGATAATTTTTTTATTCATTAAAATTTCATATCTTATGTTATGACTATTGGGATTACATTTCACATTTATGATTTAGCGCGCGACATGTTGTTATGATCTTTTATAAGAAGGGTAAGATTTTCAAATGTTATGTTCTTATGATTATTATATTATTGATATTTCAATTTTTTACCCTTACTGGGCATTTTATCTCTACCTTTCATATGTTTATTTTCCCTAAGTCATGTAGAAGGGTATTACGTAAGATATGTCAAAAAAGAGTCTATTTATGAAGAAATAAGATGGAGATAATGTAGATGTTTTATGAACCAATTTTTTATGTTTCCCAGTTTCTAAATCTCTAAACCTATATAGTCCTCAAGGTATTTTTCTTATTTTATGTAATAAATATTCTTAAAAGTTGAAGTAAAGTCTATATGTAATGTATGGGCCCTTATAGTCGGTATCAAAGAAAAGTTATAGTTAACCTTTGGAATATAGGATGAGAGAACCTTAGTAAGAACCCAAATGATATTTATATGTATAGGATACAATACTATACTTTTCTTTTGAATATGTTCATGAATAACCTAGTATAAAACCAAATGCATCCTAAATTAAAATTTTATTCTTAAAATATGTGGTTTTCCCATTATGATTAGTGTTTTTCACACTATGCTTATTGGTTTTAGTCAATGGATTAATCCTGAAAGAACCGCATTAATGCTGAATGCGATGGGCAATGTAATAATTGTCCCCCAGAGCAACCAATTATTATGGGAGATAGAATGTAAAATCTTCTAACCATGCTCACAAAGCATTCTCAAGCTATGAATAATGCCAGACTTCTAAACCAGAAAAGGAGGGAGAAAAATTATGTTGAATCCTTTATGAGGTAGTGCCCACCTTCATTTAGCGGGTCTTCTGATCCATTAGTGGATGAACAATGAATCAGTACTATTGAAAATATATTTTTATTTCTACAACGTTATGAACATGATAAATTCATATTAAAAGTATATTGTTTGGAAGGTGAAGCTGCTAAATGGTGGAATCTTATCAAGAATACAAGGAAAATAGATGAAATTGAGTATATGGAATGAGATGAGTTCAAGAACATATTTTTCAATAAGTACATTCCATGTATTCTTCCATCAATGATAGAGAATAATTTCCTTGATCTTAAGAAAAATGATTATGAATCTGTTGGTACCTATAAAGAAAATTTTACAAGACTTTCAATGTATGTATATGGAATTATTATCCATCCTAAGATTAAAATTGATCAATTCTTTAGTGTCTTAAAACCAACACTCCGAAGGTCATTTTCTATTATTCTCAAAGTGTGGAATGAAACATGAAGGAATTTGTCTTAAATTGACTAGTAAATAGTTTTTTTGAGTAAAATAAGGTCATTGGGAAGGTGAATTCCAATGTGATTAGAAAAAATGTCTAATGATGCGGACAAAGAGAAGGCTACATAGAATGCACGTTTTACACTTCACTGTAAAAGGTGCAAGGAAATGGGGCATTATTCCAATAAATTATATATTCCAAGGGTTATTGATGATGACCAATTTCAACAAACTCTTAAAGAATAAGGCAAAGAAAATTCACAAGAAATCACTATGGGTGACATGAAGTATGATAATGAAGTGGTGAATGGTATACTTAACATCCACTCTAAAGTATAAAATGTTTTATTTGATTATAGATGTACCCAATCTTTTATTTATGATGAATTTTCTATGGGTATCGCTGTATTAAATTAAAAATTAGCTTTTGAGTTAGCTGTGACAACTCTTAATGGCAAAATGGTCACATCAAATGTTTATAAAAATTCTCTAATAGAAGTATGTGGGAAAGTGAATCATGAAAATCTTGTGATCCTTCCGACAGTGGAATTTTGTGTGATTCTTGACATGGATTGAATTTAACTACAAGGAGATCATATCAATTTCCAAGGAAGGGAAGTCACATTTCATATTCCAGATCAATCTATGATCATCAATCGATACAAGGATGAATATAATCATCATGTAAAAATTTATTCTATATTATGTGTCTCAATTCCTATAAATGGAGGTTATTTAACTCATTTTGTTGGGAAGAAACTCACAAATAAGAACACACTCATTGTACGAGAGTGAGATGATGTCATTAGGGAGAGATTTCAAGGTCATCCACTGAAGCACGATGTTGATTTTTCAATATAAATCATATCGGGTTCTATCCATATTTTAGAGAAACCTTATAGAATGGCCCCAATTGATTTTTAGTAATTGAAGAAGAATCTCAATGGAATATTGATAAGGGATTCTTACACCATTGTGTGTCACCTTGGGGAGTACGTATTCAATTTATTTATAAGAAATATAGATCAATGAGACTCTGTATTTATTATTGAGAACTTAACATGATCACTATGAAGAACAAATATCCTCTTCCCAACATTAGAGACTTACTTTACCAACTATGCGGACATCATTAATTGAGGGCCAAATGTAGGATATATCAAAGAAAACAATCTATACAAGGTATGGACACAATGAATTTACAGTAATACCTTTTTTTCTTACTAATTCCCCCACTATCTTCAGGGATCTAATGAATATATTATTTTTAGAATATGTTTATCAATTTTTGGTAGTATTTATTGATTATATTATTGGCGATTTGAATATAAGGGAAGAACATGATGACCACATGAGAATTATACTGATGTCCCTAAAAATGAGAAGATTTATGAGAAATTTACAAAGTGTGAATTTTGGATTTAGAAAGTTTCATTTTTGGGTTACTTAATCCCAAGATAAGGAATATATGTTTATCCATCGAAAGTAGAAGTTTTTGAATGTTGGATGAGACCAAAATTGGTAACTAAGATTCAATGTTTTCTTTTTTTTTGTATAGATATAATTGACGTTTTTTGGATGATTTTTCACAATTATATAATCCACTCACTAGGTTGACTCGAAAAGGATTCAAGTTCCTTTAGATAGAGGAATGTGAATCTAATTTCAAATATCTAAAAAGAATGTAATCTGGTTCACTTGTTCTTATAATACCTTGTAGTGGAGAAAGGTTTGTGATATATAGTAATGCATCCAATAAGGGTTCAGGATGTGTTCTTATGAAAAATGATATGGTGATAGCTTATGACTCATTAATTTTGAAAATATATGAGATAAATTACCCAACTCATGATTTGGAGTTAGCTACTGTATTATTTTCATTAAAGTTATGAAGGTATTATCTTTATGGTGGAATGTGTGATATTCATACCAATCATAAAAGTTTATTGTCTATTTTCACACAAAAGGATATGAACATGTTCCAAATAATATGGTTGGATTTGGTTAATGATTACAACTGACCCATACATCACTCCCCTAGGAATGCGAACAAGGAGGTATGTGTATTGAGTTCACATGAACCACCTTTCCAATCCATGACGAGGATCAGAAAATATACAATATTGATGGATTTTCAAAGTCTTGATCTTGAAATTTTACAGGAAAGGGAGAAATATTGTCTTTATCATATGAATTATCACCCATCTATACATGTGAAGATTAAAGAGGCACATAAGAAAGATGTAGTGCTACAAAGGTAGGTGAGAAAAATTCCTAAATTCAACCACGATTATGATGAAATAATAAGGTTTAGGAATAGGATTTGTATTCCACACATACCAAAACTAAAGAAGGAGATATTGGATGAGGCTCATAGTTCATCATTGAATATTCAACCTGGAAGCAGAATGATGTACAAGGACTTTAATGAGTATTTCTGGTGTGATAGAATGAATAGAGATGTTTCCAAATTTGTCTCTCGATGCTTAGTCTGTCAGTAAGTTAAGGATGAGAGTGATAAGTTTAAGGGAATGTTACAACCATTACCCATTCCATAATGGAAATGCGAAAACATCACTATGAAATTTATTGTCATAGTTCCCAAAAAATCTAAAGGCCATGTTGGTATATGGGTTATAGTAGATCACTTTAAGATGTCTACACACTTCATTACTATTAGGGAGGACTTATCTCTTGATCAACTTGACCGGATATATTTAAAGGAAATGGTAAGATTCCATGGAGTACCACATTCCATTATATTTGATCGGGATCTGAGGCTAACTTCAAAGATCAGGAGGAGTCTTTAGCATGCTCTGGATATAGAGTTTTGTTTCAGTACTACTTATCATCCTTAGGCGATCAGACTAAGAGGACAATTAAAACTCTAGAATGCATGTTGATATGTTTCTATTCAGATTTCAAATGTTTTTGGGATCAACACCTACCTTTGGTAAAATTTTCTTACAATAATAGCTTTCACTCCAGTATTTAGATGGATTCTTATAAATCCCTCTATGGAAAGAAGTGCAGAACACTGACATGCTAGGAAAAAATCAGGGAATGAAAGCTATTACTACCTGATCTTGTTGATGAAATGGTAGAAAAGGTTAGATCTATTCAACAACACATAAGAGAAGCTCAGAGTTGAAAAAAATTCATGCTGACAACCAAAGAAAAGTCCTAGAGTTTTATGTGGGGGATAAGGAATTTCTATGAGTATCTCCCTAGAAGAGATTATTGTGATTTAGGAATAAGGACAAGCTAAGCCCTAGGTAAATTGTTCCTATAGAAATTATGGATCATGTTGGGATGGTAGATTACCAATTGAAGATTTTATTAAATCTCTCTAAAGTTCATGATGTGTTCATTGTATCTCCCCTGAGAAAGTACATACCCGATCCTTCACATGTACAAAGCACAGAAGTCGAACCACTAGATAAATATCGTTCTTATGAAGAATAAATGATAGAGATTATGGATTGTAGAGAAAATGTTCTACAAAACAAGACAACTCGCTCGGTTAATGTTCTATGGAGGAACCACCAATTTGACGAAGCATGATGGGAACTTGAGGATATGGTGACTGAGAGTTATCCTATCATATTTCTCTTAAAGTGGAGAAGTTCAGGGGAGAAATTCAGATAAAGGGGGGTAGAATGTAACAACTGAATATTTTTTTGAAATATTTTATTTAAATAAATTTTCTTTTTTTAGTAGCTTATTTTGAAAGAAATCTTGAGTTTAAATAAAATGCGATATTACATTATTTAAAATTATCATTATAGCCTATCCATTAGGTTAGCATGAATAATTATAACAAACATATGAAAATTCATTATAAATTCATTGACAATCAATTATTCATGAAAAATATAAATCAATTAGATATTTTATTTTTGACTGAATTACTTTTGGTAATAAAATTAATGTGATATACATGTATTATATACTTAATAAAATATTTTTGATATTCATACAATATAAATTTTAGTCATAGGGTACGAATAAAATACTATTTGATGTATAAAAACAAATTTTTTAAAACGATTAATTTTACACATTTGAATCAGGAACCCTTTTTAATTTAAAAATATAAAAAATTAATAATTTTTATATGATAACATAAACATTTTATTTTGAATTGGGATATAGAAATTTACTTTGGATGAATTTCTGATATTTTTCTCATAAATTTCTTGTTTTGATGAATAATAAATATATTCTAAATTTTAATTGAAAATAAAAATTTTCAATGAAATAAATTAAATAGTTAAATTATATTATTGGATTTTTTCAAAGTATAAATATAATATATTTTTACAATATAATATAATTTAGTTAATTGTAATTACTTTTACTCTAAATTCATATGTAAAAACATTTCCATCTTTTGTAATATTTTAACTTTTAAAACACTTTTCCTCATTTCATATATGGGATTAATTTTAAATTAATGACTTCAAATCCTTTGTTTTGAATTTTGAAATATGGATTCGATATTTTCAATCAGTATGTCAAAATTATGTAAATAGATTTATTTTATTTTTGGGAAATATGAATAGTAACTTTTGTCAATTTTATTAACACGGTAAAAGGGTAAATCCAGAAATTAAGGGTAAAATAATATTATCAAATTACCATAACTATTTTATTAATATAATTGTACAATTAGAAGATTCCCTAAAATATTATTGGGTTGAAATGGTATCCATTGGAACCTACTTGGATGATATTATGAAATTTAATTTAATTTATTTAAAGAAAAGTGAAATATGTCAAACTCAAATTTTAATAATTAAATTATTTTTAATATAAGGTTATACATAAGATAAAATAAATTATAAATACTAATTCAAAAGCCAAAATGTTTTTTTATTTATCATGAAAATTTAATTGTAATTTTGAGGAAATAAATAATTATCTTAATGAGTTATTCATTGATGATGAAAAAATTAATTAATTGATGAGAAATCAATAAAACAATTTTTTTTAAATATTGATAACCATAAAAAGGCCCACACACATTAAAAAACCATATTCTTATAGTATATTTCGACCATAATCATCCAAGGGTCTACTTATTGGACATCTTGAGTCTTATATAAGGGACTGTGACACTTATATTATTCTATTTAAAGTGAAGATACATTTGTCACGTTAATGTTTGAAAAGTGTGTATTATTTTTAATGTCATGTTTTTAAGAATATAAATTTGAATAAAATTATTATTATGAAATCTAATAGATTTATAATCATCATATTGTTTTATTTTAATTTGTTTTTTTATAATTGGTATATTAAATAATTACACAAAATTGAAGTTGTAATTATTTTATTTATAAAGAGATCAAATAAATGTTAACAAATATATTTTAATAAAAATAATTTATGATAACTATAATGAAAAATGAATTTCATAGATTAACTTGTCCCCTAATGGATATATTAAAATATTTTTATTGAGTTTCACTTCTTATTTTTATATTTTTTAAAATCCATGAATTAAGTAGGGTCAAAATTGAAACTATTGATATATTGTCAAAATAAGGTTTTCTTAAATTATATAAAAATAATAAGACATTTTAAAAAATATATAATAATTATTATATAGTATAAAATGTTCAAAATTTTTCATTTATGGTCTAATTGAATTTAAATAAGAAAATATATCACCCTTTTACTATTGAAATATTTGTTACTCTTGAAATTTAAATAGAATAACTAAGTGTTAATTAAAATGATAGTGCACAAATTGACATAAATATTTGTATAATTTTTATTGGTTGATGAGATTAAAAACCTAAATCATATATAAGTATATATTGATACGTTTTTTTGGGTTTTATGTGGAATTATATTTCATTATAAATTAATATTTTTTAGGTTTCCACAATTGACCCTCACCTCAATTATAAAAAGGAACTTCCTCCGTCAAATCTTCACTTATTTTTTAGCTTTAAATCTCATATATTCCCTGAAAATTTCACTTCTAAAATTCCATATAATTATTTCAAAGGTCATGTTCTTATTCAATGACAAACTCTATTTCTCTATGTAGAGATTTTGAGGAGGCATGTCGAAGAAGAGTTAATATAATTTACCAATTCTTCCAAACTTCTTTCTACTTGTACATACCCCTTAGGGGTTGTTTCATTATAAATTAATAACTATAGTATTAATTATATGCTGAGAGGTTATTATTATTATGAAACAACCATATTCCTCTTTGTATATAACCAAGGAATAATGAAATACCCACACGTGCGTACGTACGACTTACCGTCTCCATGCCATACTGTAATCCGTTTTTCACCTCTATCTTACAAGGATGGGTAAAACGATAGAATTAATATATATATATATATGATTAATATATAATGATATTAATTTTTATATATTATACACCATCCACTTCAATACCATACATAAACAATGGGAATCGAGATCGTCGCTCGTGCGTACGTACGACTTACCGTCCCCAAGGTGTACTTTGATTTGTTCTACAAAATGATCATTAAAGAATGATTGTATAAGTTAATTAAATGAATAAAAATGATATATATTATACTAATACCATGTAGTAAATTATATAACCCTAACCTATAAAGAGTTACAAGGACTTATCTATCAAATCACCCAAAATAACCTAAAGCAGTTAATACCCGAATAATGAGTAAAAATGAAATGTTACTAACAAATGGACTGAAATATGATGATAAAAGTTATCATAAAATTATTATGATTCTAACATAAATTAATAAAAATATTTAATTCATTATATAGGTGTTTTGGATATATATGAAGCATACTAGACCTAAGGTATGAGATAACATTGCAAATCTCATTTTTATTCGAGATTGTTTATTCATAATTATTTACTTTGGTATATTTATCATCAACATCCATGTATCCAAAATATGTTTTTAAAAATATTATTTATAAAATTCTATAATTTTTTAAATTATATTTTACACATTGATGATTTTTTACTAAATGGTATGAATGGAATATTTTTTCATTTTCAGTACCAGGTACTTTTTGACTTTTCTAGCACAATTTTGAGAAGAATGTTTTTTAAATTGTATGGAATTAACGTATTTTTATGCTTTCATAATGAATTATTTCCTTGGATATTTCCCTAAAATATTACATGTTTATTTTAAAATAAATTTTTTTCTTCTAATATTGTGTGTCATATTGAGGAAGAAAAACAATTTGAAGAATAAAGGATATTTTAATTAATAATTAATTTCAATTTCTTTCTAAAAAAAAATTTACATATAAGATGACACTATTTAAATTGAGTTATATTTTAAACATTGTGGTTACTATTATTTTTCAAAATATATGATGGAATGTTATTTATGAAATCCATTTGTTTTATATCAATTATGATGAAATGATGTTTAAACCCCATTTTATTTCAAGGGTTATACTATTGAGAACATTTTTATGATTTTTGGCTCACATAGGAATATGTTCATTATGATATGGGTGGGACCTATAACTCCCTTAAATTATTTGGGTAAATATTAATATCACATGAGATACACATTACTGAAACATAAAGTAAATCAAATTCAGTAATACAAAGTTGGAATGAGGAGCGAACTTGGTTCAGTATTTGAATTCTTCTACAATGATGGACTTAGAAATGTGACTTGACTAATATTAAATTATTTTATATGATTATGTGTGTATGACACAAAAATTCCTGTCTTATTTCACGACTATTGGGATTACATTTCTCTTTTATGATTTCTCCAATGACATAATATTATGATATTTTATAAGGAGGATACGATTTTGAAATGTTATGCCCTTATGATTTTGATATGATTGATATTTCCCTTGTTTACCCTTATAGAGAATTTGAGCTCACCCTTTCATATGATTATTTTCCCTAGGTCATTATGATGGGTATTAAGTATGATATATCAAAAAGGAGTCTAGTTATAAAGAAATAAGTTGGAGAGAATGTTGATGTTTTATGAATGAGTTGTTTATGTTTCCCAGTTTTTAAATAAACTAATCCTATATGGTCCTGGATTGGTTTTTTTAATGTTATGTAATAAATATTCTTCAATGTTGATGTAAAGTATATATGTAAAGTATGGCCCATTTTAGTTTGTATTAGAGAAAAGTTATAGTTATCATTTGGAAACATGGATAAGAGAAACTTAGTAAGAACCCTAAGGATATATCTAAGTATATGTTAAAATCATATCCTAGTGTTTTAGAGATACTCATTAATAACCATGGATAAAACCGAAAGTGTCCGAATTTGAAATTTTACACATGTATTATGTTGTTTTCCTATTAAGATTAGTGTTGACCACACTATGAATATTGGTTTAGTCATTGGATGGAAGCTGAAAGACCCATGTTAATGATGAATACAACATGCAATGTAATAATTGTCCCCTTGAGCAACCAGATGTTATGGTAACTGGAATGAAAAATCATGTATCCATGATCACAAACTTTCCCAAGCTATCAGTAATTCTAGACTTCCAAACGAGAAAAGGAGGGAGAAATATTATGTTGAATCCTTTAGGAGGTAGCGTCCACCTTCCTTCAGTGGATCTTCTGATCCATTAGTGGAATAAACATTATCCAGTAATGCTAAAAAGATAATTTCTGTTCTAAAATGTTCTAAGCAGGATAAATTCATCATAGTAGTATATCGTTTGGAAGGTGAATCTGATAAATGGTGCAATCTTATCAAGAATATGAGGCAAAGAGATGAAATTCGGTCTATGGAATGGGATGAGTTCAAGAAATTATTTTTCAATAAGTATTTTCCCCGCATTCTTCTAAAAATGATTGATAAGGAGTTCCTTGAAATTATGAAAAAGGATAATGAATCTGTTGGTACCTACAAAGAAAATTTTACAAGACTTGAAAGGTATACTTCTAGAATTGTTATCCAACCTGAGGTTAAAATTAATCGATTTCTTAGTGGCTTAAAACCAAGTCTTTGAAGGAAATTAGAATTAAGTGACTTCAATAGCTATGAGGAAATTGATCATTGAGATATCATGGTTGATATTGATATTAGAGTAACCAATTAGTTATATGGGTTTGATAAGGTTAGAAAAATGGAATTCAATGGAAAATATAAAGGCCCCATTGAAAAGATGTTTAGTTTCCCCTTATGCTAAAAGTTTGAAAAGAAACATGGAGGGAATTGTATTAAAGGGATTAGTAAATTATTTTTGTGTGTAAAATAAGGTCATCAGGTAGTTTAATTCTGATGTGATGGGAAAAATATTTCTAATTATGTGAACAGTGAAATGGAAACCCATAATGAACCTTTTACACATCAATGAAACAAGTGAATGGAAATGGGAAAATTATGAAAATCAATTCCCTAATCCAAGGGTTATGGAAGATGATTAGTGTCAACAAACACTTAAGGCCAATGGAAAAGAAAAGTCACATGAAATCACTATTAGTTATGTGAAGTAAGATAATGAAGCGGTTAAAGAGACACATACCACCAAATCTAAAGTAAAAAATGTATTATTTGATTCTGGATCCACCCACTATTTTATTTTTGATGAATTTTCTTAGGGTATCTCTGTATTACCTCTAAAATTAGATGTTGAGTTAGCTATGATAACTACTAAGGGGCCAAAGGTTGCATAAAAAGTTTATAATTATTCTCTGGTTGAATTTTGTGGGAAAGTACTTCTTGAAAATCGTGTGATCATTCCTATAGTGGAATTTTATGTGATTCTAGCATGGATTGGATTTATCTATATGGAGCTCAAATCAATTACCAAGGAAGGGATGTCACATTTCATATTCTAGATAAATATATGATCATCAATCGATGCAGGGATGAATATTACCTTCTTGTAGATATTTATTCCATCTTTTGGGTCATGATTCCTATAAATAAATGATATTTATCTCAGAGGGTCGTGGAGAAAATAATTATTAAGAATAAAAAAATTGTACGAGAATATGATGACGTATTTTTGGAGGAATTTTTTGGTCATACACAAAAGCATGATGTTGAGTTTTAAATAGAACTCATTTTAGGTGCTATACATATTTCAATGATACCTTATAGAACAACCCCAAATGATTTTCATGAATTGAATAAGCAACTCCAAAAGAATAATGATAAGGCATTGATATGACGTTGTACATCACCTTGTGGAGAAAATATTTTATTTGTTAAGAAGAATGATTATTCAAGGAGACTCTGCATTGATTATCAAGAACTTAACAAGGTAAATATCTAGAAAAAATATCCACTTCCCCGTATAGATGAATTATTTTTCCAACTACGTAGAGCTCAATAATTTTCCAAGATTTATCTTCATTCAGGATATCAACAATTGAGGGAGAAAATTAATGTTATACCAAAGACAACATTCCATACAATGTATGAACATTATGAATTAATAAAGATGCCTCTTTTATTAATAATTCCCATTATAGCTTCTTTGATATAATGAATAGAGTCTTTAATGATTATATTGATAAATTTGTGTTTGTATTCATAGATGATATTTATGTTTATTAGAATAGAAATGATGAACATGAAGACTACTTCAGAATTGTATGGAAGACCCTAAGAAAGGATAATATTTAAGAAAAATTCACCAAGAGTAAATTTTGGATTTAGATTGTTTCATTTTTATGTAACATAATCTCAAGAGAAGGGATATTTATGGATCCATAAAAAATAGATGTTTTTGAAAGATGGATGAGACTAAAAATGCTAACTGAGATATGAAGTTCTCTTGGTTTGGCTGGATATTATTGACGTTTTCTGAATGATTTATCACAATTATCTAATAAAATCACCATGTTGACTCGGATAAGAGTTAATTTCATTTGGATAGAGGAATGTGATGTGAATTTCAATGAGCTAAAAAGAATCTTTTCAAGTGAACCTATGCTCACACTACCTTGTAGTGGAGAGAGGTTTTTAATCTATAGTGATGCATGAAAGAATGGGATGGAAAGTGTTCTCATGAAAAATTATATGGTGATAGATTATGTCTCATAGAAGTTTAAAATCCATGAGAAAAATTACCCAAATCCTAAGTCGGAGTTAGATACTTTAATATTTGTATTAATGATATAGAAGCATTATCATTATAGTGAAATGTGTGATATTTACACCGATCATAATAGTTTAAAGTATATTTTCACACAAAAGGAGATGAATTTGTGCCAAAGAAGATGGTTGGAGTTGAATAAAAGATTATGACTTGTCAATACATTAGCACCCTATGAAAGCGAACAAGGTGGTAGATTCTTGGAGTCTAGAAGACCATACAATCCAATCCATGATTAGGATAACAAAAGATCCAATATTTTTTTATTTTCAAAGGATGGATCTTGAAATTTTAAAGGAAGGGGATAAATCTTTTCTTTCTCAAATGAATGATCAACCATATATACAAATGAAGATTAAGTAGGTATAGAAGAAAGATGTAAAGATACAAATAAAGGTCAGAAATGTTCATGAATCCATCCTTTATTGTGATGAAATAATATGGTTTTGGAACAATGTTTGTATTCCTCATATACAAGATTTATATAGGGAGCTATTGGATGAGGCTCATAGTTCTTCATTTTCTATTAAACATGGAAGAACAAAGATGTACATGGACTTGAAATAGTATTTATGATGGGATTCCATGAAAAGAGATGTTGCCAAATATGTCTCTAGAATCTTGGTTTGTCACTAAGTTAAGGATGAGAGATAGAGGACTTAGGGGATGTTACAACCAATTTCCATAATAGAATGGAAATTGGAAAACATCACTATAGACGTTATTGATGGAAATCCCAAAACATATAAAGGCGATAATGAAATATGGGTTATAGTAGATCATCTTACGATGTGAGAACACTTCATTTCATTAGAGAGGATTTATCTATTTATCAGATTTCTAGGATATATGTAATGAAAGTTGTAAAATTTCTTGGAGTACCACTTCCATTATATCTGATCAGGATCCATGGTTTACAATGATGTTCTGGTGAATTCATCAGCAAGCTCTAGAAACAAATTTATGTTTCATAACTACTTATCATCCTTAGATATATGGTCAGTTCTAGAGGTCAATTCAAACTCTTGTAGACATGTTAAGAGGTTTCTCTTTGGATTTCATAGTTTATTGGGATCAACACCGACATTTGGTAGATTTTTTATACAATAATTACTTTCAAGATAGTATTTATATGAATACTTATGAACCACTATATGAAAAGAAGTGTAGAAATCTATCTTTCCAGGATGAATTTGGGGAAATAAAGCTATTAGGACTTGATATAGTTTATGAAATGGAAGAAAAGTTTAGATCTATTCAACAACACATAATAGCATCTCATAGATGAAATATAGGTATGCTGACAACTGAAGAAAATACCTAGAGTTTGTAGTGGGTGATAATGTGTTTCTACCAATATCTCACAAGAATAGAGTAGTAATATTTGAAATAAGGGAAATCTAAGCCATAGGTATATCAGTCCTTTTGAAATTCCAGATCGTGTTTGGAAGGTAGCTTACAAATTGGAAGTTCCATGTAATCTATCTCATGTTCATGATATGTTCCATATATCTCTCTTAAGAAATTACATACCCGATCCTTCACATTTACTAATCTTAGAAGTCATACCACTCGAGTAATATCTTTCTTTTGAAGAACAACCGATAGAGGTTCTGGATCGTAGTGGAAAAGTACTATGAGAAAAGGCCACTTTCTTGATTAAAATTTTATAGAGGAACTTCCAATTTGAAGAATCTGCATGGGAACTAATGGTTATGATGAGAGATATGTATACTCATCTGTTTGTTTCCAAGTGTCTAATTTCCAGGGTGAAATTCAGTTTAAAGAGGTTGAATGTAACTAATGAATGATTATATGAAATATTTTCATTAAATAATTTTTATTCTTAATTTTCTTTACTTTCACACAATAGTGATTTTAAATGAAGCATGAGATTCCATTACTATAAAATATCCATTAAATCCTTTCCATTAGGTTATCAGGAATAATTATAACTAACTTATTTAATTGCATTGTGAATTCATTAACTATCAATTATTTATGAAAAATATAAATCTATTAGATATTTCAATTTTGGAGTGAACTATTTTTGGTAATGAAATTAATGATATATATAAGTTTCATATACTTAATAATTATTTTATATTCATCCAAATAACTTTTACTCATAGGGTATGAATAAAACCCTATTTGATGTATAAAAACTTATTTTGTAAAGGTTAATTTTATAAATTTTAATGGGGATAACATTTTAAATTAATATTTTTGACACATTAATAATTTTTATATGAAAACATTAAAATGTTATATTTTAGCGTGATATATAATTTTACATTTGAAGAATTTATGATAATTTTCAGTTAACATTCATGTTTTGATGAATAGTAAAAAATGATAAATATTAATTGAAAATAACAATTTTCATTGAAATAATTTATATTGTTAAATTATATTTCTGAATGTTTAAAAAGTATAAATATAATATATCATTACCATTTAATATAATCTAGTTCATTAGAAAATTTTTTACCTTAAATTAATATGTTAAAACATTTCAATCTTTTGCAATATTTTAACTTTTAAACCCGGTTTTCTTATTTCAAAAACAAGATTAATTTTAATTTAATTACTAAAACTTCTTTGTTCTGAATTTAAAATAATGGATTCCTTATTTCGAATCAGTAGGTCCAAATTATTTAAATATATTTGTTTTATTTTTGGGCAATATGAATAGTAACTTTGGTAAATTTAATTAACATGATAAAATGTTAAATCGTGTAATTAAGGGTAATAATAATATTATAAATTTACTATAACACTTTTATTTATATAAATATATGATTAAGATTTTTCTTAAAACATAATTGGTTCGAAATAGTATCAATTGGAACCCACATGGATGAGATTATGACATTTAATTTATTTTATTTAATGAAAAGTTAAATATGTCTCACAAAAACATTAATAAATACATTATTTTGAATATTAGATTATATGGAAGATAAATTATATTAAAAATAATCATTCCAAAGCTATTTTTTTATCAGGACAAATTATTTTTAATTTTTAGGAAAAAAATAATTACTGTTAATAATTATACTTGGATGAGGAAAAAATTAATTAATTGAGGAGAAATCAAAAAACAATTTTTATTAAAATATTAATAACAATAAAAAGGATCTAAAACATTACCAAACCATATTGTTACAGCATATCACGACTATAATATTACAAGGATATAATTACTAACCATTTTGAGGCTTATAGAAGATATTATGACACTTATATTATTTTATTTAATGTGAAGATAAATTTTCCACATTCATATTTTAAAAGATTATAAGATTTTTATTGTTGGGGTTTTCAGAAGATAAATTCGACTAAAAGTATTCTTCGGAAATATAATGGATTTATATTCATAATATTTTTTTATTAAAAAATATGTATATTAAATAATTACATAGTATTGAGGTAGTAATTATTTTATTAATGAAGGGATCAAATTAATGTTATTAGAAATATTTTAATAAATATAATTTTGGATAATTATTATGTAGAATTAATTTTAATGATTAAATAGACCCCTTATGAATATAATAAGATATATGGATGTAGATTCAATTCTTATTTATATATTTTAAAAAATCCATGAAATAAATAGTGTCAAAATTGACAGTATTGTTATTTTTTCAAAATAAGGTTTTATTAAATTATTTAAAAATAATAATACAATTTTAAAAATATATAATAATTATTATATATTCTAAAATGTTATAAAGTATTAATTTATGGTTTAATTTACTTAAAAGAAATAAATATATCACCATTTTAATATTGAAATATTTGTTACCCTAGTTAAATATTAAATAGAATAACTAAGAGTTAATTAAAATGATATTGATTAAATTGACAGAAAAACATTCCTAAAATTTATCGGTTGATTAAATTACATCACTATATCATATGATATTATAAATTTGGACATTTTTGTGGTTTTGTGGTTGGATTTTATTTCATTATAAATTAATATTTTTGAGATTTCCAAAAGTGCACCTCACTTAAATTATAAAAGGGAACTTCCTCTCTCAACACTTCAATTCATTTTGGCACATTAATATCGTCCAAAACCTATCCATTTCAATTAAAAAAATTCATATAAACAATTTAGTAGTCTTGTTATTCTTCAAAGTTCAACACTAGTTCAATAATTATATATTTAGTGGAGGCACGTTGAAGAAGAGGTAATATCATTTACCGATTCTTTCAAACTTCTTTCTTCTTATACTTCCCTCTCATGAGTTTATTAACTATAAAGTAATAACTAAAGTATTACATTTATACATATAGGTAATTATGATCATCATAACAAAATATTCTATCTAATACGCATCCTATGAAAAATTAAATCACAACATGTGGGTATGTACGGTTTACTGTCTCCACGCCGTGGTATAATCCATTTTCGCCACCAACATGCATGGATGGTTATAATGATGAGATTAATAAATATATTTTCAATTAATATAGAATTATATTGATATTGTGATACTATACACCATCCACTTCAATACCATACAACAATTATGGAAAGGATATCATTACTCGTGCGTACGTATGACTTACTGTCTCCACAGTGTGATGTGATTCATTCTACATAATCATCATTAAAGAATGATTGTATAATAAAATTTAATTAATAAATATGATATATATTATTCTAATACACTTATTTAAATGATATTACTATAACATAAAAATATGAATAAGAACTTATCCGATAAATCATGCATAAGAACATAAAGCAGTTAATACCCGAATAACGAGTAACAATGAAATGTTACAAACAAATAGATGAAGACAAGATCATAAAAGTTATCATAAAAAATGATTATTATTATGAATTAAATTAGTAAAATTATTTAAATATTATACAGCAGGTTTGGACACATACTATTTATACCGTTATTAAGGTACGATATAACTTTGTCAAACTCATTTTAATCCATGATTGTTTATTTGTACATATTTACTAGGGTATATATATATCATCCACATCCATGCTTCAGAAATATGTATTTCAAAATATTAATTATATAAATCTTTAATTTTTTAATTTCAATTTTACCCATTTGGGAATTTATACTAGACATTATTAATAGAATCTTCTGTCATTTTTGATACGTGGTACTTTTTGACTTTTCAGAAAAAAGTATGAGAAGAATGTATATTTAATTTGTATGGTATGAAAAGATTTTTATTTTTTCATAATGAATTATTTCATTAGAGATTCCCCTAAAATCATACAAGGATATTTTTATATACAATTATTTCTTCTAAAATTGTGTGACATTTTGAGAAAAGAAATCATTTTTGAAGAAGAAAGGATATTTTCCTCAAGAATTAATTTCAATTGTTTTCTCAAATTTAATTTCCAAAAAGGCTGACATAATTTAAATAGGATTACATTTATATACATATTATTTATATAATTTCTTTGTGTTTATAATGGAATTTTATTAATGGAATCTAATTTTTTTATATTAATTATGATTTAATGATTTTTAAGAAACCCATTTTATATCATGGTTTATTCTATAGTGAATGTTTTTGTCTTTTTATGGAACATGTAATAATGGTTTCATTAAAATATGGGTGGGACCTATATCCCTCTCTAATGAATTGGTTAATGATTTATATCTTATGATATAGACATGACTGGAATGAAAAGTAAATCGAGTTTAGTAATACATGGCTGGAATGAGGAGTGAACTCAGTTTAGTAATGTAATTCGTCCACAATGATGGTCTTGGAAATGAGTCTTGAAAAATATGATATGATTTTCTATGCTTATATATTTATGACATGCAATTTCATGTCTTATGTTTTGACCATTGGGATTACATTTCTCTATTATGATTTATCCCATGACATGATATTATGATATTTTATATGAAGGATATGATTTTCCAATGTTATGTTCATATGATTACGATATGATATATATTTCCCTTATTTACCCTTGTTGAGCATTTGAGGTCACATTTTCATATGACTCTTTTCCCTAGGTCATAATGAATGGTATTAAGTACGATATGTCAAAAGGTGTCTAGTTATGAAGAAATATGTGGGAGACAATGTAGGTGTTTTATGAACTAGTTGTTTATGTTTCCCAGTTTCTAAAGGCACTAAACCTATACGGTCACGGTGTGGGTTTTTTATGTTATATAATTAATATTAATCAATGTTGATGTAATTTATATATAAAAATTATTGTACATTATACCCATGGGATTTTAATTTTGTAAATTATATGTAATATTTTTTAATTCAATGGATATATATTTACTGATAATTCTCACTTTAATTTAGTAATAATGGTCAAATTACATAGGTTAGAAAACTAGGTACATTAATATAAAATGAAATGATAAAATTGGTGGAGAAATAGATGTTAGGGAAAAAAATTAAAAATGTTACTTATTTTTCTGATTTGGAGGTTTTATTGACCAAAAATCCCAAAAAATCCTTTATTTTTCCATTTTTTCAGAACATGAGGTAAGGAAGACCTCCCAATAGTGTATACATTTTGGTATTTATAAGAATGCCACTCCTCCACTATAAAAATACATTCACCCATCCCCCTTTTTAATACCTCTCAAGCCACTTTTTATCATCCAAACTCTACTTAAATAGTCTACCAAAACCACTCCCCTAAACCTATAAGCCTCAAATTGGGAATAAATCGAACTAACGAATCCCTTTGGTGAGAACAAAAATCAGTTACCCAAAAAAGTGCAAGAATTATTCAATGTCCATTTATGTATTATTTTTTCTAAAGACATTGATTTATTATTATTAAATGATTATATAATAAAAAAATATAATAAATAAAAAGATATGTTGTTATGTCCGGGGTTAGAGATAAATTTACTCACACTTCTATCAAATGGGTTTCAAAATTACCGTTTTTGTGTGTGGTGAATTATTATCTCACAAAACGATGTCTTTACATTTTTTGTTACCACCTCCTAGTGTTATGAATTATGATAGAATACCTATTTCCATATCATATATATGATATATGTTGTAAATTTTATTCTCTAATTTTTTATAATAGATACTTTGATGAACAAGGTTTTTTGTAATACAATATCATAGTTTGTGGAAGTACAGAATGCCGCCTTATCAAAGTGATGTGATACGATCACACATTACATGTAATGTATTGATGGTGGTTCTAATTAAATATAAGTTACATAAAATACATATATATGATATTCAAGACATAATTACTTTCTCTAAATATAATACATCTTTTACGTAATTACCCTGTTCACACACTAAAAATGTTAGAACATCGATCATGGACATGCATACTACTTCCTCATAAATTCTATTTAATTACTTTTACATCACGTAAATTATATATATAAGTATATATGTTTAATTAATAGTTTATTTATGATTTAATGATAATTATATAAATATATAATGTTAATTACCTTATTTTCTAAATGATCGTTGAAAAATGGGAACGTTACTCATACATATGTAGATCCTACCTTCTCCATGATTGTAACACCAGACCATTTTTTATATCCATCATTCATAAACATTTGGGAAGTAGAATTAATGTATAAATTTTATAATAATTCCTTATTATTTTTCATGAAATGTTTATATAATAAACCCTTTGACCAAAGTTTACCTATCAAAGTTGTTTTTGACACATGAACAACATCGGTTAAAAAAACACATGAGTAAAAAATAATTTTTTATGTATTTGTATATAAAATTGTAAGTATTAAAGTAAATGTAAGAGTAAACATTAAAAATGGTTCTAGAGAGGGTGAAAAATTTACCGAATTTTATTATTTAGGAATATAAAGACACACATTACAAGTCAGACTCATGTATATACTGACATATTACATGTTATATAATGAATATCTTCATTCTATTAATATTATTAATTTAATTTGATGTTATTATTTTAAAAGGATTATGATTCAAATGATTCATAGTCATGTAGGAAACTTTGAAGTGTTTGAAGATAATTTACCTCAAGAATGTTTTAATGATATTTTTATGGTATTTCTAGCCATCAATGTTAACAACCCATGTTTTTACTTATCTAAAATAGAGGAAATATTTATAAATATATATTCTTTATTCAATGAAGATATTTTATAATGAATATTGTTAATTAATAAAATAAATTATTCTATATGAGGAATAATTTGGATAGGAAGTGATGGGTGGGGCCCCAAATTTATATATCCCACCAATGAATTGAAAGGTTCTCACGATACAAATATATTTTCCAAATTAAATTTATTTCAACTTATAATTTTAAAATAATATGTGGAAACTCTTGAAGTCATAGGTTTTCATGTCCTTAGACATGGTTTCCCATAATTAAGAATTTACTTCATATATATTTTAGTTATAATTGTTATTATCTATTAAGTTATCATATGATAGAATATATTAATGTAATTTCATTATCAGTTTATTGATTATATGGAATGTGTTTTAATAATTTACATTTATATATTTATGATTCCATTTCCATTTATTGAGTGTAATGTGTTCTCAATTAATTATCATGGTATTATACTTATTGATTCATTATTACATCCAATATACTTACATTTGCAAATTTTTTTATCTCACCCTTATTATGTTTCATTTAGCCATTTTATAAAAAGTAACCATTTGAATGATTTTAAAGGATTCTGATCTATTATTTTTTATTTTTCTTTATTTATTTTCATAATGTAATATAAATATAATGTATTTAATGATATTTTCCAAAACTGTTAAACTATTCGGTCCATTTGGATTTGATGTCAATTTTATGCCAATGGAATAAAATAATGTAATTTATCTAGGACTTAGGGACAAAACATAACATCCATGGGTTCACAAATCAAACATGATAACCAAATACACTATAAATATCAATATAAAATTTGTTTACAAACACATGTTATTTGAGTGTTTATTATGATATGTGAAACAAAAAAGAGGCTTGAGGCATCATAAATATTAAATCTAATTCAATGAAGGAATGAAACAAAGGATGTTTAAATAACATATAAAATAGGAAGATTCTAGAATTGGAATGCGGCTGCTGATTTTGAGGGCTCTCACTTTTCTTGAGAAAAAATAGAGCATCTTCAAAAAAAATATGAGGAGAATGATTATTTGAATATTTTAAGCTCGCATGGATGGGAATAAATTCCATTTGATTGTCTACATATAAATATTGAATTCAATTCTCTCATGAATAAACATACAGTAGTTATGTCTTTTGGGATGTGCATTACCTTGACATGAATTCTAAATGGTTTGTGAATACACTATAAGATACCACACACTTGTGTTTATAAACATTTTCTAACAGAACAAAATCTTGAGTTAGGCATGAATATTCACTATTAATAATGAATATAGTGTGTGTACATATACTGTTTCATCAAGGAAGATAAAACATAAGGAAGATGAAAAATGAATGATATTCATCTACAGTAAACAAAACACTACATACGTATGTATGTGTGAATGAAGAAAAAAAATATTGCATGAATTCGTTTATTCTCATAAACTTGTGAAACATGAAAAGAGTTATTGTATATATTATATTAAAAAAAGAACATAAAATTATATAGTGAGAATAAATATATGATCTAGGGAATATCAAAATATAATTTAGTGGATAAATCCCCAATTAATGGTGTAGAATTCTAGTTGGTTTCAAGATAAAGGGATGTAATTTTTTTAGTGCAAGGGGTATAAATATTTTCATAGATGGAGTTGGAGAAATTAATCATTTAGTTGGAGACAAAAACAAATAGAGTATCTTGATTTTAATCCTAGCATAAGTATTTTTATTAGAGATAAAATAATTAGAGGTATCTCAGTTGGTTATGAGTGTAGTTTAATGAATTTTTATAGTGAAAAATCTGTTACATGGGTGAATAACTGATTGTATCAAAGGGGTAATAATTTACTGAAACTTTTAAATAATATGCAATAATCTCTCTCTATTATTAAAACTACACATGATGTGAGTTTGTGATAAAAAAATATAGTGGATTTAGAAACATAATAACTTCATGATATTGAATAAAAATTAAAATATAATCATAAAAACCCACTAATTCAACAATCCACAATCAATGGTTATCTGTCATGGGGCATTACCTATTGTTTTTAAGAATAGGTTTGCAATAAATATCCAAGAGAGTATTTATGAAGTGAATATTTCATGAAATGAGTAAGATGCATTAAATAAAGAAATGCAATATACTCTTGATGAATATTATATAGATATTACTTTCATGATTCAGAATAAATGGTAGAAAATACCGATGTGGAAGATAAAGAGGAATCATAAAGTGAAGTAAGATAGAAAACTAACTGAATTCAATCTAGGGGGTATATGATTTTTTAATTATTGTTATGATTATGATATGAATCCTTATCATACTATGATGATTATGTATCACATAGTGATTTTTATTTTGAATTTAATGAATATCTTATTGAACATCCCAAAGAGTTTATAAAATATACTGTTATATGTATAAAGTCTCTTCAAAAAGATAAAATTTAGTTATAATTAGAAGCTAATTCCAATGAATAAACATTACTTAAAAGGATGGAATATCCAACACCCTCACAAAAATAGTAATGAAAAAGGATTAAATAAATTCTCTTTGTAATAATAGGTATTCTAATGCTATAGAGGAACTCTAGAAAAAAATTTCTGAGAATTTTTTCTTTGATATTGTATTTGTGGAATCATTCCATCAATTTGAAAAATTTACAGAATTTTTATAACTGTTAAATATTCTCAACTAAAGGATAAATATAACAAGGTTATGTAGATGGAAATTTCTTTGAAATCATCATGAAACATTCATGAAGAACAAATTAATAAACTAAATGTGGATTGGGAAGACAATATGAGAAATGTTATGGATGATATATTCTCTATCAACATGAAGTTTATAGAGATGGAGGTGAGATTTTATAATCTAAAAAACATGTGGTTGAATAATCCTAAATAGTTGGGAGAATAGATGATATTACATTAGTGTGCTTTGAGGATCATGAATCCATGAAGATAATTGTATAGTACTATAACCAAATGGAAAAGCCCTCCAAGAATAAGTTTTACAATAACCTGGAAAATATCATTTGTTAAAATGATGTTTCATGTCTGGGTATATGTTTCAAACTAAACATTTGGAAACTATTTATAGTGAGATATACTAATAGATCCATCCCATCAATGGTAGATATGAAAAATAAACATACAAAATTTTTCCCCTTGAAATGTCGGAATGAGTGGTCATTCCATAATGAAATTTAATGTTTCAAAATCTATTAAATCCATATAGACTACACCTGAAAAGAGGAGGAGACGATTCATAATATATTGTGGTTGATGATGTATGTTTGGAAACAATGCATTAGAATGTTTTCAAACCATACCAATTCATGAAAATTGTAGAAGGAATACTTATAGGGGAGAAAATATGGACATAAGTTAAGTAAAAAATATTTCCCCAATTTGATTAAGGTTAAAGGTGGATCTTGAAATGATGGTGAAGTTGAGGTTCTAAATTGGATAGATAGTTCTGCACCTAATCTGTCTCATATGAAATGTGTTATTTCTAGTAGTGCTGCTAACAAAAAAATCAAATTTAGTTTAACCAAGAAAAAATGTGATTGATTATCTCCTCCATAAAAGGGATAAAAACATATTTCAGGAAATTCAATACCCCAAAGAAAAACAAGAGGTAAATTAAAATATTTTTGATAACAAGATATATTTGTAAAGAATGATTATGATGGTGAATGATCTATGATTATAGATTTTTTCTAGTCTTGTGGAAAGTATGTGATCAAAGCATACTGTTTCTAGTATAACATGCCATTTGTAGAAAATATGCATGAATAATGGTAAATTCATATTGAATATGTGAGGAATATTTCTAATATAATGAATATTGTGACAAAATATCCATCTCATATGAAAATTTGAAACAAATATGAATGCTCAGAATAAGTTTATGGAATATGTAAGAAAAAAGATCACAAAATTGATGGATTCATAATAATAATACTTGATGATATTATCTATGATTAGAAAGGGAATAGGATTAAATTGAATAATATTGTCACACCTTGTTTAGATTCTGAGAAGATAGAGAATGTAATGAAATAATTCATAGTTGTTTTTCCAAAAAGAATCTAAGTCTGTGCGGGCTCACCAGGTGAAAAAAACAAGAGGGATATAAAATGGATATATATATTTTTTAAAAAATTATACCCTTTATTCATGCCTATTTTATGAGAAGATTGAGAATGTAATGAAATAATTCATTTTTGTTTTTTCAATATTGAGATAACTTAATTCTTTCATAAAATAATTATATGAGAAAACTATTCTCATATAGGGAAGGTCTCAACAATTTTATTAATCATGTGAAAAGGAGAATAATTTCCAAGGGCAAATTGAAAAATGAGTCTCTTACTTAGGGGTCTCATGATTAATCTGAGCACAATGAATATTTTTGTGCATGTGTGTAACCCTAACTTGAAAGATCACTTGTTTGTGTGAATTATTTGAGATACAAAACACTTTTTTAGTAAACTTACATGAATAATAGATAACCACATGTAATTATTGATGATTCCCATTGCATGAAGAAGAAAATAAACTCTTTTTTCAATTTCATGACAGAGGAGTGATAACATGGTATGTAGTATAGTGCATGATATGCATATATTTCATATATAACGATATATATAGATATATAAGTATACACGATTAAACAATGAAAAGGTAATGAATACATGTATGTGTGCTCATTCATGCAAGAATCTCTAATAAAAACATCTAAAAGATAATATTGAAAAAAATGGGATAAAATAATAAAAAGACAATAAATACATGTTCTTGTGTTAATTACTCGAGAAGATCATGAAATTATTGTATAATGTGTATAGGATGAATTTTGGGAATGGGAAAGATATTCTTGAAATAAATAGTATGGGAATAAAGAGTTTGATCCTATTTCACACATAAAAGTGATTGCCAGACTTCATTTGAAAAAGGGGACAATTTCTAGATATGGGTTTCATTGAGGCAACTGATCATGTATAAGTTATTAATATTATTTGTAAATACCAATAAAATGATTTGGTAGATGTTTAATGTACTTAATGATTATATGAAAATGTCAAATCATATATTCTCTAGGATTAATATCAAGATATCATCCTATAGTGGATCAAGACTTTAAAAATGTTAAAACCTTCCACTTGTTTTTGAGAGTAGATGAAGTTTTATCATTGGATTCAGGAGCATAAGGAGTCTCTCGATTGGAGATAGATTAATATGTCTTTCATTTGGACTCCAAAAAAGGAGCCTTTCTGTTTGAGATTGATCACAAGACTTTCAGTTAGAGATAAAATCTAGAAATCTCCCTCTGTTGTTTTTGTGATAATTGTAACACTTTTTTGTTAATGAATAATTTCTTAATGAGGTGAATAATAATTAAGATCAAGGAGTAGGATGTTGTCTGAACTTTTATATATTGTGTTCTGATCTCACTCCATTATTAAAACTGTATAGAAGGTGAGATTGATAGATATTATTTAGTGGATCAAGATCCTTAACAAGTTTTAGAGGCTGAATTTAAAAAAAATAATTCCTAAAAGGAATACATTGATTCACTCCTCCTTTCTGAGTGGTCAATACATCCCGAGTCACTATAGTGGTAGAACGAGAATCTGCTGAGGAAATCTAAATTACCTTATTAGTTTGAAATTTTAGAGGTGTGAATGTGTAATGTAATGATAAATGTTATGTCTTTATTAGACTTGGTTAATTAAAACATGTTGTTTTTTATTTGGTTGTGGTTCTTGTGTATTTCTAAGATATTCTAAATGATAGTATTATGGTGTTCCTATTCTACATAGGGTCTAAATTATTGTAGAAAAAGGTGGGAGAGTGATATATCTTTATGGGTTTGTTATATTTCTAGGTACCATTATATGTGTTGTGACATAGGAGTTAGAATAAATATATATGGGGGATTTAATTCATTTATAAATAGTTGTTAATGAAGCGGGATACACAACTATTTATATGAAATTTTACTATAGAAACAATGTTGATAATTTAATCGATGATATTATTAGACATAATTGACATGTGATGTGGTGATTATTTTTTTAGAGGGGAAATACCTATAGGGTGAGAAATTAATAATAACATAGCACTAAACGAGGGTGGATGGTTACCTAACCAATGTAGGTTTGGGTGGGGAGGGTCCCTGAGGGTGGAAACCTAGTAAACCCATAGGATTCCCTACGGTTTTATAACATCCCGACAAAATTTATGGAATATTATAGTGAGTTAAATAAGGATGGATAACTAATTTGTTTTATACATGAATATGTAGATGTTTAGTGAGTTACTAGTTGGTGGATAAAAGAGTGGTTATATGTTTTACTATTATTGTTTCTGTAGGTGACAAAATATTTTAAAATGATACAATTAGGTCTATAAGGGTTAAAAAAATGTTTATTTTCTCAATGAGTATGGGGGATGGTATTTTTGTTGTTTTTATTTCATGATAATACAATGTTGTGATTTGTTATTTGGTTCCCTATATCATGTGGTATAGAATTGGTTTTATTTTTGGATTTCAAGGGATATTTTTATTCAATTATTTTATTATTTCTTATATAAATGAAAATATTAATATACATAATTGGCATGGATACAAGGGAGTTTCTAAGAGAAACATATTTAAATTTTTTTTATTCTTACCATTGATTTAATTTTATTCCCAAATTATCTGGATAGTGATTGGGGTAGTGTCTGAAAGCATTGACTCGAGGCATGGGAGGCATCACTGGATGAATTTACACTATAACATTCATAATAAATAATGAATATGATATAATTATAGTTATTTTTTCTATTATCAACATATTAATATATTTTGTTGATGGGTTGTACATTTATATTGATCCATATGTTGTCAATGTTTTGCAAGAAAGGGACATATATTTCATATATGGGTGATATTATACCCATGGATTTAGTTACGAACCCATGGTCTATGGAATGTTGGATTCTAGAATCACACTCAAACACATTGGAAGCTTAACTGGAATCCTATTGAAAGCGGGTAATGATACAATGTTATTAAAGAGATTATTTTCATAATGGATTTAGGTGTAGGGACTAGTGAGGATTTCATGGGTGGTTAGTTAAAATGATTACATAAAGATTATATGTAAAGTAGACTTGGGAAACCATCTTGATAAAGAGGGGCCTCTATGATCTAAACAAAGAACATGTAACCAATATATAGTTTCTTAGTAAATGGAATACTGATTCATGGACATTATGATATGTTCATATTCTAGAATCATGTAGTTCTTGACCATGATAGCCATGTTTATATTGGTCATAAGGTGATTGAACATATGGGGGATGAATGATGTGGAAGCATGGTCGTATTTAAAGTAATTTGGTAGTTAGTTAGACTTTCCATACACTCACACAATGATATATATATATATATGTGATATAGATGGATTATCCATTTGTAGTTATGCTAGTTGCGTGAATCCAATAAGAGGATTAAAATGGAGAAGTACTCCATGAACCTGAGGTTATGAATGTGATAGTGTAACTAGATAATATACAGTCTTGGAAAAAAATATTGAGTGAGTTTTATAATTATAAATCATCATTGTATGTGGGGTATTTTTCTATTAATGAGATTAATCACAGTATAAAGGAGGTTAAGATAGATTTTTTCCAAATTTTAATAGGAGATGATAACCATGTTCCTTTGAAAATGTTTCTATTATGATGATTGACACATCAATGGTGAATTATATTATTGGGATATGATGTTATTGTAATGATTATATGGGATACATTTTGCGAGTTCTCTAGGAAGGAATTCGAATTAGAGATAATTACGCTTGAGAGACGATATGATATGTTGGTGACATGATAGGGTATATATTATGTTTGGGTTTGTGTTGTATCATTTATGGAGCTGATTTGGTATTCTTCTAATTCTACAACTTCTTGGAAGATGAGAACTTTTAAAAATTAGGGAGGCTTTAGGCTAATATAAAAAGAAAGTTAGTGTTTTTTTCTCTATGTTATTTATACAAATACATGAAAATGTGAAAATGGAAGATGATTATTTTTTATTAATAAGATCTGGTTGATTTAATATGTCTAGGATGAAGAAAAAGGTATTACTAGAGAATGAATTTCACTATTTTGTAATAATTGAGCTTCAAAGGAGGCATAGGGTTTTAGCTAATGGTGTAATATCATTTTTCAGGTGTGGTTAGTATGAAACTATCTTGTTGACCCATGTATTTTTTCTTTTCACTTATAGTTGTATGGACCATCTCCAAAAAAGGATACTATCCTTTTGGGATATAAATAGGTTACATCAGTAGAGTGTGTTTTTTCACTGAGCACAATATAATTTTCACTTCCCTCCTTAGTAGTAGTTTCTATAGAAACCATTAGATATAAGAGAATTATGAAATTTAATACATTGTAGTGTTGGAAGTGGATGACAAGGCAGTGGTAATGAAAGAGAAAAAAATAGTGGTTCTAAAAGGAAAGAAATTGGGATTCTAAGGGGGTGGGGGAATGATATAGGGAATATCTTGGATATGAATGTTTATGTAATCGAGGGACTAGAGGTTTTTTGATGTATGACTTCAATTTACGCCACTATTACTTCGGTTTGATTGATAGTGGTACCTCACATTCATTTTTAATCTATTAGATAGTTTTGGGGTTAGGGATTATGGTATGGAATATTTATAGGTTACTATAGTAAATTACTCAAGTTTGAGGTTAGAAAATGCTAGATATGATGTATTATATTGAGTTAGTGAGGGGGACATCCATTATCATGTAATTTAGTCTTTTTATGAATTAAATCGTATGATGTAATCAATGAGATGGATATTTTATATTCTATATAATCTTGGGAAGATTTTAATCAAAGAGGGATATTTTCTCTAGTTTATATTTTGATTTTTTTTATTGATATTTCTATTTGGGGTAGATATGGTTTGAGCTTGGGGATGTCACATCTCAATTAGAAATCTCAATGATTTATGAAATAGATATGAAGATAGTTGAATTTCCTTATGATTTGTGGTAGTATTTCATTGTGTTTCTAGGAATGGTTTTTAGTTAACCTATATGGAATGTTATTAAGGTTTGTATTGATATATATAAAGAGTGATTTCCTATTAATAAGGAGGATTATCACATGGTACATATGGTTCTTTGATGATTGAGTAATGAGATTCATTAGTTGTTATATTGAGGTTTTATTCTTAATATTGGAACATCGTATGGCGTCCTAGAGTTTTTGATAAACAAATATGGTGAGATAATTATATTTTTAATGATTATTTATGGATGAATAAAGTATTAATATCATTATTATTTTTTAGGATAGTCAATTTTTTGGATCTATTGAACATGGAAAGTTTAAATTATATAATTAAATTTCAATTTTATTATCACTATATAAGGTCTAAGGGTGAAGATATTCCTCATTCTACATTATATTGTTCGTATGGTAATTTAGATTTAATCAGACAATCGTTTAGAATAATGAGTGCTGCAGTTGTGTTCTAGTATTGATAAATTGGATTTTTGAATTCTATGTAAATGTTTTCTTTAGTATTCATTGGTGATATTTTGGTTTATTAGATTTTTGATAATGTTTAAGCTATGTATCTTAATAAAATGATATAGTTTCTTTGGGATAATTGATTATATGGGATGATTTTTAAGTGTTTGTTTTGGATAAATGGAGTGATATTTTGGGTAATGTAATTTGAGACAATTATGTAGCATCTTACCTAGTAATGATTAACTGGGATATTGAATGGATACAACTAAAAATATTTCCAAGGATAGGGTTTCTTTGAATTATCTCGTTACTATATGATGTTTGTACTCTATTCATCTTGGATAATGAGTCTATTATCAACTTTGACTAGGAAGTGAAATTATTTTTCCTAGATAGAGTAATTCAAATATGTTTTTAATGTTTTATGGAAAAGATGAATATACCATTGATTTATAAATTACATATGGATGGTATTTATTATGGAGTCTATTTTGATGAATCTCATTATGGTCTTATATTTTTATTAATACATGAGAGATAGTTAATTTCTTATTGCACTCAATAATGTAAATGTATTACCAATAATCTTGAACATTTGGTTACGATGATTTCCCTTTACCATTGGTGATATTATTTTCTTAGATAGTGGTGTGTGTTTTTTTTTCAAATTACAATATCATGAGGTATATCTTATCATAGACATATTTAATTTTTTTTTGAATAGAATAAAGGTTTAATTTCTCCATGATTATTATTTCATGATAAAATATACACCTAGAAAGCATAATTTTCTGGTTAGTGCCTTGAGTTGGATGTTTCATGGAGAGGATTATTAGTTGATAAGGGAGCCATGGAATGTAATGGTGTTGTTAGAATTTCTCCATATTGGTTAAGAAGATATGGATGATTGATTTTATTTTTATCACATAACCATGAAATCATTATTATATGGTAGGAAGTGAAATATACTTTGGGAAACTCTATAGTGGAATTGTGGATATATTATATCACTAGTTGTGACACTTTGGATGGTTAGTCTGAGGATGAGAAATATGGGGTGTTAATCTATGAAATGTTTTTTATTTCATGGAGTGTATTGGAAATAGTTATGCATGAGTTCCATGGTTCATCTTTTGTAGTGTGTCTAGTTGTTTCAATGATTCTTCAAACTTTGAAGAGGTATTTTTGGTGGTTTGGGATAAAGGTATTGGTTCATATAGGTTACCTTATACCATGTTCAGTTGATAAAATATTAATATAATATTCTATAGTAATTTTAAATCCATAAATAATTTACCATTGGAAGTGGGAGGATATTTCAATTCATTTTTTAAAAGTGTTACCCAAACGTGAGAGGTTTTGACAACATTTTCATTATGAAACAATTGATGACTCTATCTCATTTCATATTGAACAATGAATTGTAGATATAGGATGGTTTAGAATATTTATGTTTTGAACGTTCTAATGATTCATGGTGTTCTAAGGAAAATATTATCTGACTATGATTCTCAATATATGTCATGAATATGGAAGGATTTATATTGTGAAATTGGTACCAATTATTGTCATAGAACCACATTTCAAATAAAATCTAATTTTCAAACTGAGTATATGATTCATATATTGAAAGATATGTTAGGAAATATATATTAGACAATAGAGGATTATCATCATACTATCTATCATAGGTAACCATTTGAGGCTTCATATGAGTGATTGTTTCTTTCTCTAATATTATAGGGTGAGGATAGGAAGCCTAATATTGTTATGTTAGGGGATGTATTGGATATGATTGAGTTGTTATAGGTTATTTGGGATAACATCAGGATTTATTACACTACATAATAATACTATACATATAAGAGAATGATATTTTTGGAGTTTTTACTTAGAAACCATTTTTTATTTAAATCTTTTCTTCATCACGTACATAGAATTTTTTTTCTAGGGAGAAAGTTTTCATTGAGGCTTATTATTCTATATGAAGTGCTTGAATACGTTATAAAGGTAGGTTATTATTTGGTGATACCAATTCTATTTGAAATAGTTCACGGAATTTTCATGAGTTACAACCATGGAATTATTATTATAATCCTTGTCATATTATTTATTTGAGTTACGTGTATATCAAGGAGGATATGAATATTATAAATCACTTGATGTAAATTTCATATCATTGAGTAACATATATATATATATTTGATTTATTCCTTGAGTATTAATTCTTTTGGGTCATGGTAATATAGAATAAATCACTTGGTAAATGTAATTAAAGATGAATGTGGAGTTTTAAAAGTTAATTTTACTTGTTTTCTTGTGATTGATTTCAAATTTCATAGTAATAATGATCGTTGAGTGAAAAAGTCTGTGTGGTTTTCCCATTCATATGATTATGGATATATTTTTTCAAGGATTTAAATTTTTAAATGGTTGTTTAATGTAGACCCCGGAATTAAGAAATTTTTTATCTTTGAAAATTATTATATATTTTTGTACAGAAAGGTTAAAATGATAATTTTTTATATTCAGAAAGTTATTTTGAGCTTGTAATTGGATTAGAGATGTAGTATTTAACCTACGGTGGTCATGATTTGATTATTTTTCATGATGATGTATATAATGAACCTCACATTTCATACATATATATTACCTATTAATTGATAAATATTCATTATACAACATAACAAATTTTTTCTAGAGTCATATAGATTACAAGCCTTTGGAATCATAGAAACATAAAAAACAGGTTCACAAGTAAACTACATAATCACCCTATAATTCCATCCTAACTATCAACCTTATTAAACATATCTTACTTAATTCCTTTTTTATAATATAGGGATACGAAAAAAATGAATTGGCAATCTCATATTCCGAGTAAGTGTAAATAACGAATATATCAACATAATGTGTTCATAATGGTATGAGAACAATAGAGTAATATTGGAAAAATATACCCCACATATCATAGAACCTAAAAAATAGTTCCTTAATAAATATTGGATGTTCATAAGACATCAATAATAATACAATCAAATAAAATGAGCCATGAGAGCCAAATATTGACATTTGACTTTTTTTGTGGCATTTAAATAAGTAAATGAAATAATTCCCATAATTGTCATTGCTCAATGAAGAAACCATCATAGTATACAACATTCACTTCCCAAACTATATTAGTAGTCATGGTTTACTATAATACTATCATAGTGGTCAAAGTCCCTTTTTGAAAATAATTGACACCCCATTCCCATCATATTTCTCTCTTGAAAAAAATATTTACTCAATAAATTAGAGGGAGATATATTTCCCAACAATCATATAATCTATAAATTTGGGTGAAAAATCATAAAAATGATTATATCATTACCCATATAAAGTAAATGGGTCTCATAAATATTTCTTCATAGCATTACCCATATAAAGGAAATGGGTTTCATAATTATCTTTTCAATTCAACATAGCATAACTCCAGGAAGAGGATATTGTTTCATAAACTAGTCTTCTAAATAATCAAACACCTTCTAGAGAAAAAATAAATATTTTATAATTAGATAATATCCCCTGTAAATCTTATGAAATATTAGAGGATTTAATCATAGATTGAAAATTATTTTGATCAATCACTTGGAACATTTCTTGAGGGAAATAAATTTTTTTGTTTCGAAATCACCATTCTTAAATAGAATTTCCCAAAACATTGTGAAAAGTATTTTATTTAAAAATGATATTATAAAAATATAAACTAATCATTACAACATTGATGGGTTATAATTGTATAAAACATTGTTTTATTCATACAAGTTAAAACAAATATCCCTTCAACATTTTCGATAAAAAGTAAAAAATTAAATCATTAATAAATAAATGGAAGATTCCTTTTAAACCGTTTCATTAAAATTAATACATGGGTAAAAATATATGTAATTAATCATTTGATATCAGTAATAACTTTATTTAAAACTTATTTAGAAAACGTGGACATGGAAGAAAATATAATTTTTTACCAAAGAGTGAATGAAATTTGTTTTCCTTAAAACATTATTTTGGTATATTGAGTACATAAAAAATGGAAAATTAAAGGGAAAAAATATATTTATATATATTAACTAGAGGATCAGAAGATTTATGTGTTCTTGAGAAGAATATCATATGATTTCATCATCGAAAACTTAATCATAAATATTCGTGATAAAAAATGTGATTGTAACATAAAAAAAATGGGACTTCAGAATATTTTGAATAATAACCCCCATGAAATAAAGAAAACCTGATTGGTATTTATATCCCATAACATTATGTGTATAATTATAAAATAAATTCATCTTAAGAACATACACTACACAAAATGATCATGTAGTGAATATGTAATGTTTCCCACAAAAATATAAGTGAAGAAAAATCTATTACCTAAAGTTTTATGTTCGTTCATACAAATTAAAACCTCATCTATAACAAATATAGTTTAATTATAAATATATTAATGATCCATATTTATATTTGTAACACCATATTTATATTTATGACACCAAATTTATATTTATAACACCATATATTATTTACACATGACCTTTTATTATTGGTTTATTAACAAATACTTGTTAAAATCATGTTTTGGGTAATAACATGTTTTTTCATATTGAGCTGGATTTTGTATTATTGGTCCCTTTACATTGATCATGGTTTAGTCATATATATAATAATAAAAATTATATAAAAATCATATATACTCATTAAATATGTATCTATAGAAATCCTTAAATTTTATAGAGTGGAAATGAATTACACTATTTATGGAGATGATAGGTCGTATTTACCCATGGAAAGAGTTTCCATTTTCATGAAGGAAAACAAGAAGGTAAATATTATATCAGCATTAAAGATCCATTATAATTATATATATATCAAATATTTTAATTAAATATTTTCATATTAAATTTCATTTATGTCGTAAATGAAAAACAAATCCCACCGCTTCATGAGATGGTAGTTTTTTGTACACAGGTGACGTTATTATATTCCCATGAAATGAAAATTAATAATATTTATATTATATAATAATTACAATAGTTTTATCATGTCACATATATTATATAAATTTGTTAAATCCATCATTATATCCATCCTTGTGAGGTGGTGATGGAAACTAGAATACATCAGTTTGTGAGGTGGTAGTTCATTTAATGAAAGAAGATATAGGAAGGATCAGGAAATTAACATTATAAAATATAATTATTTGGTAGATAATGGTTAAATTATATCATCATTTTTTAATAAAATTTTTAGGATGTGGAAAATTAAATAAAACAATAACACATGTTAATGAATTTTACCTCTTCTTCGGAGAACCTATGTAGGTTTATACTTAATGCCTTACTATGAGGGTTTCATAATAAAAATAAGGCCTCTTGGATTTAGGGATATATTTAGGGAAGTTATTTGGCTTGTCCATTTTAGGACCAATGGGTTTGGGAAGTGTGAAGAGGATATGGTAAGGAGTAAACTTTTATAGGTGGGGGAGATGACACACTTGGAATTTTGGAAAATGTGGGAACATTGTTTTAAAAACGAAAAAAGATCCGAAATGGATAATTATAAATTCTAAGAGGTGGTAAGCTCAAAATATGTCCCTGAAAATGGGATTCTGACAAGTATTTCAATCATTTTAGAACATATTTTTTTAGATTAACTATCGATAAATCCATTTTAACATTAACATCAATAATTAATAGTTTAATTTTTTATTATTAATTTTGACCCAAAATATGTTGAAATTACTATATTATAATGATTTTAACTATTAAAAATATTGAATCCATTTTTCCCAAATTAATTCATATAATTGGAAATTTTATATTTAATATTAAACCTGAAGATGTAAAGAAAATGGTGGAATCTACTGGAAAATGATTCATAGTATAGAATGGTTTAATATCAAAAGTCAACATGTGTTTTAATAGAATTAAATAAATTGGTTTAGTAATAACATATTAAAAGAAATTTTACCCTGAAAGCACTATTAAACCATATGAATCATTGTAATATCATTAAATGAAAAGATATTTTTTATTAAGAATTAGTATTTTTACTGTTCACTAAATAAATTAATATTTTCAAAGAATTATAAAAAATAGTCCATAAGATAATTTTGAAATTCTTATCAAAGAAAATAAGTTAGTTTTTTAGAATAAATTTTCAATAATTTCCAAAAAAAGATTTATAATTTGATAACAAAATTAACATAAACATTTTTTAGGAAAAAATATTTTCAATGTTTATAATTACATTTCTAAAAAATTTGTACTTATTGATAAATATTATATATATATATATATAGTATAATAAATTTACAAAATGTTCTTACTTTTCTTTATACCACCAAATTTAATGTTTTGGTTATAATGTTCATGTTTAAATAATAATATTAATAGTATAGTGTGGTTTGTTAAAAATCAATGTCACCTGTAAATGGTAATGTGTAATTATATATACATGAAATATAAATATACAGATAATTACGAGTTGATGGCCAAAATTCATTGAGCTCAAAAGAACACATTTCCTGACATTCAAATTCATCAGATCATTGCTCTTGTGTTGGCTTCCCCACATCAGGTGGTGCCTCTCATCTCACAGGAGAATAAATTTCTTCCATTTCCACATACATCCTTGTTAGATGATTCAGTGTCCTTTTTATTAGATGATGATCCTTATCCTATTATCTCATCATTTTCTTCCACTACTTCCTTCAAATATTCCCTTTATCACCCCGTCTTCCCAATATTCACAAATTAAATTCTATCCTAACATTTTCTTAGTTGATTCGGGTAAAATCCTCAAAGGGATTCTTTCTAGTGATTTTTTGCCACTTCATTTTTCAAGGATTCCTTAACCCTCCTCAAGTGGATATTGGTGGAGATGTTTGGTGCCAATAAACCTCAACTTACTCTATTAAAAAAATTTATAGGTTCTTGGGTTATAGTGACCACGGCTAGATTCCCGTTGTTGAATTGCAATGATTTTATGTCATCTTTTACTGAGAGGATTTAGTTAAGACATGGTGTAAGATTTATTTATCCATTTTTTAGTGGAGATTCCTTCTCTATTGACAGTCCATGGAGGTTCACTATATCCAAAACTCTCCTCACATGATGATTGGGATCAAACTTCTATGTCATTCCCATCCATTAAGAAAAATTCATTCTTTTGAGGAATTGATAACTCTTTAGGTGATTTAATATGTAAAGAATAAATCACCCACCACTTTGGTGAAGATTTTTTAGCTCGAATTTGTGTAGATATGGATCTATCCTATACCCCTTTGGAACAAATTCTTCTTTAAGTCAAGGTTTTGATCAACTAGTGTCATGATATTTTATATCCCTCTCCTATAATGATCATCCCATTCTATCACCACCATGGTCATTCATTACTATTTTGTATAAAGAATCATCCTGTTTGGTCAGATGTTCATAATTCATATTTTTTGACTTGTGGTGAGGCCTAAAAGTCATTAGGATTTGTTTCCATATAGTTTCCAGAATAAAACTATAGGTTCTAGATCATGAATAAGCTTTAAAAATATTACATTTTTTCCTTATTAGTCCCATTATATTCCCGAGGATCCAATGTATCAAGATTGAGGTATCATAATTGGATTGGAGTCTCATTCTCTAACATGGGTATTCTATAGGATATTTATTCCCACCATATCTAATGCTGGTTGGTCTCTGGGTTGGGCATGTAAATAAATAAAACCCCAGAACTGAGATAAGGGTGTTGGAATCAACACATACCCCTATTGAATCTCCCATTCCCATTATCCTAGACCTTCTGAAAATTAACTAGTTCCCTCCCAAGATTAATATAGTGTATTTATGGCATCATTCTTTTTGATTACATACCTTTTTCATTACATTTTACAAATAGAGGATCTTTAAATTCTATTATCCTGGAAATCAGGAACATAAAACATGAAAACAGAAAACACTCTTCAAATACACTTGTAGGGATTCATAATAAGTTCTTCCTAAGAAAAATTATTTCATCTCATAACCTGGATACAAACATCCAAGGAAAGGGTGAGTAGAAGTCACTATAAGGAAAGAAATAGAATTAGTTTACTTGTGATATCGATTAGAACAGGATGAAAAACAAAAAGACATGAGTAGTGGAAGTAGAAGAATTACATAATGATAAGAACATAAACCATAACATGAATATGGGGCTACAACATTTAATTTAGACATTCATGAACATATCCCCAAGGATCATCCCCAACGTGTCATAAAAATTAACTAGGTTATTCACTAAGGTATTGTGAAACATGTTATCTCTAGAGATTAAATTCTTACCCAAGGAATTAGAGCCAAATAAGGGTACACACATAATATGTATTTATATTCATGTGATCCATGTAGATCATAATCAAACATTTCATTAATAATCCATAGAGAGTAAAAGTAATGGGTTTCATTTCAAAATCATGATGTTTTAAGAAGATCTTAGAAACATGATTGTTATGTCCTTCATAACCCTTAGAAAAAGAAAAGAGGGTTTCATGTATGTAAATTACCGAGACAAATATATAACTTTTATGTCTTGATGAATACCCCTAGAAATGAAAATATATTTGGGTATTCAAATAAATAAAACAAGATAATTTTTGAGAAAAGGAGAGAGATTTTTTAGATGAAAACTCTACAACATAATGGAAATTTAACATGGTTTTGGAAAACATTGAAAAGAGTGGGGACAAGATTCACCCACCCATAAATAAATCATAATATAGTATGAGTATTGAATAAAAATAAATAAGATCATGGAATGGATATTTGAAGTAAATACCATATGAAAATGAAACTCAAAGGAAAAGAGAAGATTATATTTCTTTTAGAAAAATTCGGCAGCCTAACTACGTCACATAAAAATTCAGAAAACTAGTTGATGAGAGAGGAAAAGGACTCTAATAAATTGAACATGAAATGGATAGTTAGAATTAAATATAAGATCATACCGCCACATAATAAAATGAAACTGTAAGAAATAACCTAAAGGAAGTGATGACTTAAAAGATTAGGGTGAACGGTTCCCTTACCTTAAAGAGTAAATTCAAAACCTTGAAGGATATGACCTTGGGGGCTTGAGGGTAGCTTGGGAGGACTCCTTGAGAGTTAAAAAGTTCATATCTTAATTAAGGAAGATTTTGTAATGAAATGAATGAGGGAATTCCTTGGTATTTATTAGAAAAGTGGGGGAATATTTAATTAATTTCCAAGGGAATATTTTCATAATTATAGAAAGTTGGAATATCAAGTCATTAGGAATATTAAAATAAATTAAAAAATGGGATTAATCAATCCATAATTAAAATAATTTTATTTTAAAACTTTTTACGAACATATGGATCTTTTAAAATTATTTAAATGAAAAATTAATTGTTAATAAAAATTTTGCATTTTTGACTATTCACTGAACAACTATTATTTTTAAAAAAAATTATATTTATTATTTTTTTCATAAAAAGAAAATAAAATATAATTTTTAGAAAAAATAAAATTCAAAGAATATAAATACTTTATTAAAATTTAAATATTTCTATTTAAATATATATATTTTTAAATAAAACCTTTCTACAGAATTTTCAAAAAAAATCTCATTTATACCACTAAATTTAAGGGCTAGGCTATAATGGTTATGTTTAAATAATTATATTAATAATATATCATTGTTCATTTAAATGCAATGTTTCATGTTACACAATCTATCAAATTAATTAAATTTATTTAAAAAAAATCCAAAAAAACCATGGTGTTATAGTTCATATTCCCATATATTTTGACTGTTTTTTATATTAATATTATAAATAAATAATTATATTATTTATAATTGATTTATTTTTTTTGAATACATAATTTGGATTTAAAATATATCTGTGAAGATGATGTTGATGTGATAAAATGGGATTTCATTGTAATGTATTTAAGCGGCTCAGATGATTATTTTTTTGGAATTATAAAGGTTTATTGAATGTAGGTATTTAAATTATTGTAACAGAAGCTTTATTGTGCTAATATTGATGGAATAAAAGGTGTATGTTAGAGGAATGGAATGGGAAAATAAATTATTTTACATAGATTTATTTGAAAGGTTTAACATTAAATGATTTATTATTTAAAAAAATATAGAGATCTTAGTTTCGGTATCATATTGGATTAGAAAGGAATTAAAAAATAATGAGATTTTGGTTGAGTTATCAGTGACGTTCATAAGAAGATCAAATTACAAAAATCAACATGTTATCGAGGTACATGACTTAAAATTATCATATTTTATTATCCTTATAAAATAATCATTAATTTTCTCTTCATATTTTTGAAAATATGTTAAATAATCCAAAAATATGTTTTGATGATAAATTGGAAGGATACATTATTAATACATAATGTGTGGTATTCTTATTATTCTTGTTAAATGGTCATAAATGTATTTGGTATTGATGAAAAATATTATTGTAGATGAATTATTGAAATTTTTGGAATTGTTTCGTTGTGGATCATCCTGGAATTAATAGATTGTGGAATTAAATTTTTGAGGTGGATGAGATAATAATTTCTATGATAATAAAATTTTCATTGATCAAGATAAATATATTTTAATGAGTGTAATGAATATGAATGGTGGATTGGAATCACAATTACTTGAATAATTATTTCATTAAATTTTTTAAAATGATATTATAATTAGTGGATTCAAAATGGGAACCATAAAATAGTGATATTGGAATAAAGGAGTATTGGAACTAAATTGTGTGAAAAAGGTAATTTGAATTATCATGAAATAAGGAGGGATAACGGTTAATCATGTGATGAATTTTTTAAATATGTTGGAGATATCCATTATTTTGAAATTTAATTTTTATATTTATTGGGATTCATAATTCAAAAGGGAAATCTATATGAAATTTTTATTTGGAAAAAGAAGAATATTGGATTGGAATAAGGGAATGATAAGTTGGTAATTTTTAGGATTCATAAGTAATTTATATATTGTTTAATATATATTTTTTGAGGTAAATTATTATTTTAATTAATTTTTAATAAATTATGTGAAATTCATAAAACCCACATTTTGAAATTAATTTTTTAATATTTTAACATCATAGAAAGTACTTTTGATGTGATATTATTAGATTCAGGATATTTCATAGGCACCATGCCAATTTTTTAGGGATTTGAAACATACTAGGATTACATATTGGTGTGATGATGATGTATAGTAGGATAAAGTGGTATTGGGTCACATTGGGCATGAAACATTGGCTTGGGACTGTGTCACATTAGGGAGAGAATTATTTATATATGTGTGTTACATATGGTGGTCCTAATTCTAAAAGGGTCATTCCCACTAGTCATTATGGATTGTTTATTTTACTAAGGTCCTTGTATTATATAAAATGTAAGACACGATAACTATGGGATGATTTTATAGTGGTGGTGGAACATTAATAGATTTATTGACCCTAAAAAACACTATAATATATATATAAGGTTATAAATATGTAATGGTAGAATATAAGATGTGACTCGACAGAATGATTTAATTGATATATGATATCTATGTGATGGAGTTTTGGTTTTATTATATACCCAAAATATTATGGATGTTAGTTATGTGGTTTTTATACTCCTTAGGACAAAAGATATTGTAGACCTTGGATGTGTGTGGTATTTATATATTATTAGTTTATATTACATAGAATTTTTATATATGTTATGACCATGGTTAGCGAATAAATAGATATCAATGGTTAAAATCTATTTAGAAACACTTAATATCTACATGGGAGATATGACTAATTATATGATAGTTCACTATACATATGAAGATGATAATATAGTTTATAGTATGGATATCCATGATGGATATTTGTTGTGGTGAAGAAGACATAAGATAAGGAGGGAAGAGTCCCTGAGGATGGACACTTGATAATATAGTGAAATTATCTGATGGTGGACAACTGCCCAACTGTTATGGGTTATGTTGGGGAGAGATCTTATGTTTGAAAACCTAGATAAATCAAAAATGTTCTAGTGTGTGGAAAATGTCCCATCAAATTGTGGTAGATATTATAGAGAGTACTCCATGGGTAGATGGGTACATAGTGGTTTGGTTGTATATGTGGAAGTTAAGTGAGTTCCTTAGGGGTGGATAACTTATTGGATATGGTGTTATATTAATGTGGTCACTATGGGTGAAAATATATTTTAAAATACTATAGTGAGGTTTCTACATGTAGAAAGTTTGTTTTTTGTAGATGATGATATATGATTACTTTTGTGAAGTGGTGGTTGAATGAAGTTGAACTATGTTCATGGAATGAATGAGGTTATATTTTTATATTTTGTGAGACATATATTATTGGTTGATTATTTTTATTATTTATTGTATCCATGGATTAAGTATTAGGATTCATTCACACAAACACATGGGGGTTATAATGAGGAACCTTGTTAGTATATTTATATGATAATCCCTAATTTATAACACCATGTTTCTTATTATCTAGTTAGAGTGGTTGGTGGTTCCATAAAAACATAAATATGGACATGGGAGAAATCGGGAGAGGTGGTTTACATTATAAAATTCTTTATTTATTGTGGAAATGATAGAATTATCATATTTGTTTTACCATTTTTGTGTATCTTTCATTAAGGGAAAGGGCTTCATCGTATTATTCATGTATTGGGGATCAGTTCATAATTTATAATGATATAAGTATTGTTTATTTTTTTATTAAATTAAATTTCCTAACATATATGTTGGAGAGTATATCATTGGTGATATTCACTAACTTATCATCAATTAATGGTGTGTCTTGAGGTTTGCAGTCTAAATCATTTTCAGCTTAGCTAGAGCCCCAATGAGGATGTTTTAAGACAAGTCACCATGGAAAAACAAAATTGATGGACAAACACAATGATGTTTCCATATTTTTCATCCTATTATGCCCCGACTTATGGTTTGGTGATCCATACCCTATAATCTAACATTTTTTATGAAATGATTTCCACCGTAGTTGAAACCTACTTCCCTGATCATGGACATATCAAACAGGATGTGGTCCACACTACTATAGAAGTGTATGATCTCCATTTATAATTTCAAGATTAAACCCTAAAATTTGTTTTGAATATTTTTCCATTCATCATTCTATTCCATAAAAAACTAAAAAAACCTATGTTATATCATTTATTAATAATAAAAACAACCAAATTTCTAATCTTTTCAGTTAGATTCCAACATTCTCCTCATCAAGAAATACGGGTTCCAATATTATCCTCCTTTGGGTTTAGTGGAAATAGAAGTTAAATTATAGACCACTATAGCTATATAAAATACCATGATATATAATAATAATTACACTATCACTCTGTAATTTTGAGGAATGATTGATTTAGATATCAATAAATCAAGAGATAATTATATTCCTCGGTAAATATGTTTTAAAAAATAACCTAACACCATCCATTGATTTTTTACATGTTAATTTTATTGCCTAAGTATTTTATCTCAATATATCTCACATTTCATTAAATCCCCTTTAAAGGAATATTCCTTCCACTTATGATGATAATTATTCTTTTACATACCTTTTTGGTCTCCCCTTTGAAAATTATTTTCTTATCCCTTTTAGAAAATACTAAGATTCATCTAATTTACATATATTTGATAATAAAATAAAATATTATATTATTGAAAATCACTAAAAGAGAATATGATGCCTTAAATATTTTTGGGGATATGGGCTTTTTCAGACATTTTCAAGAAAAGGGATATGGTTAAACCCCAAAATTAATCTAATGAATATCAAATTATAGAGTGGCTAATAATTTTTTGAAATTGTAAACCACCTGCCGATTCATTCCAATATCCTCCATATTGAGTATTCATTTATGCCAAATTTTATTAATAAATTGACACTAAATTTTAATGTGCTTTAAAATAGTTATGTACTAGATTATTTATTATTCAATGCTAGACTTATTTTTATAGTGGATCACCATGGGTATCTTTTTTTCACACAATGATCCACATGTTGTTTATTGATCCATTAAATCTATGTATATGACTTTTTTTTCTAAAATATATTTCAATTGTCTATATTAATAAAATTTATCACTTGTTTTATCCTTATCTATCCAATACACTTATTTCTAAACAAAAAACCTCTTCCACATTATGATTTTATAACCACAATTTATTTAACCTAATTTAAATCCTATAATTCTAGAAAATTATTATTTCGTTCTTATGTTGTACACCAATCCATAATAAAGTGTCCTTGAAGCATTCCTCATGATTATTTTCAGAGTAGTGGGATATTCTTTCTCTAATTTACTTTGAAATAAAGCCCCAAAACAAGTAATACAAAAAATGTATAGTCTTATTTCTATCACATCAAAAATAATTAACTCATTCCTAATTATGAAGTAGGATCTTCATACTTATCATATTTTTTTCCTTCATATATTTGTAACTATTATTGGATTTAATTTTTTTACACAAAATAAAATCAAACATTTTTTTATAAATTTACATGTGTATTATTTGTTGAAAATATATTTATATACCTTGTTTTTACTCACATGTATCTTGAGAAAGCTTGTATGGCCTCAAAAAATGGATATATATAACTCCAAAATCAATAATTTAGAAAATCAATCTACTGATATATACTTACATTGAAAAAACATATATCAACAATATAGAAGTGTACCAAAAATATTTTATCAATGGATTATTTGAATTAGAGTATTTGATCAACACCACCTATCTTGAATTCCATCTTCCCAGAGTAAATTTCTTGTATATCATGCCATGATTTTGGTTCTTTTTTTCTTCCATATAAATAATTTTAATATCGATAAATCTTTTCTTCATCATCTCAAATTTAATAACCCACTAGTTTTTCAATATAAACATCATCCTTGTGAAATTCATTCAATAATATCATATTAATATCTATTTGAAGTTTTTTAAATCATATATGAATATGAATTTAATATAAAATACTTATTTATTAATGTATCAACTTTGACCTAAAAGTATCTTAAATGTCCATTCCTTCAATTTAATCATAGAAATTACAAACCAATAATTCCATGTTAGGAATCACATTACAATTACTACTATATTTGTTTTCGAATACCCATTTAGTTCTGATGTCATGGGGAACATTCAACCTTATCAAAAGCACAAAAGTATAGTTTTATCTATTTAACCCAACTTAACAGTCATGTCTTTCCTCCATGATTTATAAATTTCCTCTTACTAAAATATTTTTGGTTCCATCTAATATTATATAGATTTAATCCTTAAATTATTTCATTGGATGAGTTTGTGAGTGAATATATTTATTTCCAATAAGTTTGGATTTATCAATATCAAGTATTTTCTTTATCAATTCAATTGATTGTTGGATCTATTTAGTAACTAGTTTTTAATTTGATTCAAAATCAATATCTACAAGATTGAATTGGGGTTAAAGTCCTCTATAACTTGTGTTAAAATTATATTCTTCTTTATAAATTTATTCTATGTTTGTGTTTCCCATTTTTCATCCATCCTTATCTTAAACCAACAACACATCATTTATCTCTCATTTTTATCAATATCTTATAGGATCATTTATAGGCTTTATTCTTTATTTAAAATCCTATTTAACATTCCCTCATTAGGAAAATCTCATAACCATCCTCAATTTAGTTCATTATTTTGAATAGAATATTTAATTAAAAACGTTATTTTGGTTTTAAATCTAGGATTTTTTTAAAATCACAATTAAAAATGTGTCTTTTCTACTTAAGTTCTTAACAAATCCCAGTATCTCATATAGACGTCCACCTAAACTACTTCCTCCTAACAGTGATGTGAAATTCAACTCTAAATAAGAAAAACATAATCTATATTTTTCTTTATCCAGTAAATCTTTTTTAAAACTATATTAAATTGCCAAGTTATCATCAATGATACCACATGATTTTTAAAATGATTCTCAAGATAATTATCCACTTTAGTGGAGGTAAACTCTAATATGTTAATCATTGGAATAATTTTCATGGATATTCTAGTTTTTTTCCTACCCTGTAGATTTATTTGATATAATCCATCACTAAATTATTATTTTTCATTAATATATTGGTTTGAATAATATTATTTTAATAAAAAAAATGAATAGAATACCTTCATTTTGAGTCCTAATATGTGACATTCAGTTATACACATCAATGTGAATAATTATTAGCTTATTTTATACCCTCTTCTTCTATGTTCAGTTGGGTATTCTTTCAATCCTCCCTCTCATGAATGAAACACAGTTTCTACCTATAATCCATTATAGGAGAGTAATTATGAATTTATATTTTAAAATTAATAAGTTACCCTTGATTTATGGATATATATTTCCATGCCACTAATTATCTTATTTATTCTCCTCTTCCATCATAATGATATAAGTGTTCTCATTTCTATCCACTTGATTCATGTTTTCATTCATTCTTAAACCCTTCCTTAAAGAATATATATGTTTTGTATTATTGGAAAACACCTTTAGATGGACGTGAATTTGACACATATGTCATAAAGTTGACTTATGATCATGATATAATGTCAATGTATATCGATATAACCTACCTTGATGTTTTTTAACTCTTCTCCATTAAGTTTTATATTTTAACTTCCTCGGCTATTTAATTCCCTATCACTACAAAATTGAACCATTAGCTTAGTGAAAACATTCATAATCATCAAAATATTCATTTTATTAATCATTATTGATGATTACCCATTATTAAGGATCCAAATGACTCATTTATTTATTCCATTATATAAATCCAAACTAGAATAATTTCCCCCTTATTCTTATTTTCCTTCCATGAAACAGCTAGTTGAGTTTAGACACCAACTGGTCTACCCTCATTCACCTTAGCATGATTATAATGGTAATATTCTTATTCTATAATTAGTTAAAATTTATTTCCCCATGGAATCATGTTCATTTGTCTCTCATTTTTCCTCGTTTTACTTTCACATGTGTTATTTTCCATACTTCTTTTCTGTTATTTAATAACCGAATGACTAAAATTTGAACAATAAAAAGTATTAATAAAAATAATTTCATCTTTTAATTGTATGAATTTTTTTCATTATTTATAATATCCTTTATTTAATATAATATTACACCTACTTAAAATAGAACATAGTGTATTTTATATAGTCAAATAATTTACACTTTATTAATGGATTATTTTGTTACTGCTATACTAGATATCTCGCATTACTAAATAGATTCTTAGTTTATTATATTCTATTGATGGTTGATAAATATCTCCAAAATTTTCATTTGATTTATCATTCATGTTCTCTATCCACTTTTTTATGTTTCAATTTGAAAAACAAAATCCACTTGTACGCATAGAGATGTTTCTTTGATCATTGAACAATTTCTGAAAAGTCGTTATGAGTCTCCTAGTCCTTTAATTCAATTAATTTTGTAGAAAGTAAAACAAATATAACTTCTTATCATAACAGATGATTTTTATTTTAAGATTATTTTCATTCTTTAATATCATCCCCACTTCTTCAATAGATTCCATCTGATTTCTTAATCGTCAATATAATCAATATGAATATTTATTTCATTTTCCTATTCTTCAATTTCAATCATTATATCCATAAAATCTCCTCATATATCTGAAACTTTTCATTTTTATTGGAAAAAAATATATAACCGTGTGATTTCCCTTAGTCTTTTTCAAGGAACTCTAATGATTCATACAAAATTATAATATTCTAAATTTTTTTAGATTGTTGGTTGTGTTCCTCAAAAAAACCTTTAAATAATCCTTGATTTACAAAACACATCCTAGTATATTTTATTCTTTAATTTATGATTGATATTTATAATTATTCACCATTACAATATCAATAAAATATTATTTGAGTTTAGTATCATCTTCTTTAAAGAAATATTTATCAGAATCATCTTCCTTACTCACTATGATCATTGACTAAAACCTATTTATAGTTTTTTTTAAAGATTTTTATATCTAGTAGGAATAATAGTTTTTTTATGAGTAATAAAATTATCCCTCTTCATTTTATAAAATTCATGTAAATATTTATATATTATTTTCGAAAATTCAATATCAAAATAAATATGATAGTAACCATCCCTAAAATATTCATTTCCATGAATATAATTGTTCTGAATTTCTTTAAATTCCATATTCATGGATGAAATTATAATTATTGTTTCTAGATTAACATACATTTAAAATTCTTTGAATATTCTATAAAAATATTCAAGAGGGTTGTTGATAAGTTATCTCTAATAATGTTATGGAAACATGGTACTTTAAAAATATGGTAGCATCCTCATAATTTTGTTAAAAATATCCAAATACATTATTCCTTCAACAAGTTGCGGAATAGATTTGATAACGCAATGACTTTTTTGAAGAATATATCAATTTTTTATGTAAATATGATTTAATAAGGATCCAAATAAGTCATGTTATGCCTTTGCAACAACATTAAGTAAATTTATTTCCCCCAAAATCAAAGTACACTCTAAAGGATCATATATTTCCATCTAATGTTAATAATTGGAGAATGAATCAAAATCAAGAGTCCTTATAGGTGATCTTATTCAGTTATTCCAAATCCAATAATTATATCTATAAAGAAGTGAGACACTATACACATTCATATTTTTCTACATATTAATAAAATGTCAACAGTAGGTTCAGAAGGATTCTTCTAATAGCACTGATACAAGGTGTTGTTACCAAATGACTCCAAAATATCTTATAAGAGGGAGAGGGTCATCTTCAAATGGATATTTTACTCAAATATTCAAGAACTACAAATACAATTCAAAATCAACTACACACTAAAAGAATCCAGAACCAAATATAAAATCATGGTTGTATAGTATTTTACGTGTTTCTATAAAATGATTTATATCCAGGGGTCATATATTACTAATTTGTCGATGTACTAAGGGAACCACTTCTAAATGTGGGAAATAAAATTGTTTGTGGAAACAAAAATATATATCAAAGGGTCACTCCCTTAACTTATCCCTCTTTATACTACTTCAAGGAACAATATATGGAAAAAATCAACAAAATTTTCTAATGATGAATATTCATAATATATTCAATCACTAAACAGGTAAGGGTGTTATAATTTCACATAAAAAATCCTTGAGTGGCTCCATAACTTCGACATGTACTTCATAGAGACGCCTAAATGAGAATTAAGTATTTAATAATTTCCTCCCTTGATAAAAATTTATAGTTTTTCAATAAATCATTATCATATAAAAAATATATCTAACTTAAACACATAAAATTTTTATCCTTCTAATTAAAATAATATACTCATTATTAGAACATAAATTCACCAGATATAATCATATTTTAGTTACTATTATAATCCCTTTCATGATTATTATCCAAATCACACTGATTATATTCTAAAACATTTCATGATAACATGGTCCTAATATACCACTATATGGCCTTACCCTAGATTATACCCTAAGTTCGGGAATAATGGGATCCACATTTTAAACTACTTAAATTTTATACCATTTTATATTTTTGAAATAACTCTTTATCTTAATAAATTATGGTGTGTTGGAACTTAGACCAAAACATAGCCTATAAAATCTATGTCTTCTAAAAAAATTCAATAGTGAGACATGTTTTCATGTTTTCCATGTCAAAAATCCACATCCATTCCTATAATAGTATATCACTACATAAATGCATAAAATATCTATTGAATTTAAATTCCTCCCATTATTCCCTGAAAATGACCCATCTTCCAATTTTTGAAGAATTATAAGAATACCATGATATTTGAAATTCCCTTTTTAAACATGACCATACCACACATGGAATTTTCAATAAACTATGACAATCACTATGAATTGGTCTGATCTTTCTCAACATTTTTAGTCCACCTATATATACAATAACTAATGTTTCCCAGCTACAATGGTGAAACAAGACAATTCCTTCCATAATTTCATCTTAGAACACCAACAATTATGGTTTTCCTTCATTTATCAAGGGATTTGAATATTTTTTTAGTTGAAACAGATTCCACAAGATTAAAAAACTCATACCCACAACATGCTTTACTATAAAAAGATTTGGTTAAAATCATTATAGATTTTTGTTATATTCCTTTCTCAAAAACAACATCAAAAGAAGAAAATTATTGGTTAAAAATAATTAGGCCTCATGGAATGAATACTTACACTATAAACACTAAAATTATATAAATTATTGTTAAAATACATAACACTTAATCCAAACTTTTAAGTTAGGTTCTAAAATTATCCTCACAATCCAACTTGGATTCATATAGGTAAATTTAATTAAACCATTAACTAGTAGAACACCTAAACATAAATTCCAACCTATATCATTTATAAACATTATTTTATGATTGTTTTATAATAATATAAACATAATACAATCATAAATATCAAGAGGATTATTTTTTTGGGTAATTATATATTTATCTAAAAAAATTAAATAGGTTTATAATGAAATTAAAAAAACTCAACAACATTCCCTTAAATTCAGTTGATAATCTAATAGTGATCAAGATAACATGTGGAAATAATAAGAAATTGGTGAACTATAAACCCTCATTATATAATAATAATGTAATAACATAATTTAAAGAAATATAAGTTAGTCATGAAGTATTTGTTGACGAAATAGAATAGTGAGAATCATAATCATGGACATCAAGGAATCAAATAAATGTGGAAATAACATAAATCAAGAACTTTTGAGAATGAGTTGAGGATAACTATTGAGATATCATGACATAGTGAAATTAATATATTCACTCATACAACAAACATAGAATATCATGACACAATCATTTTACATAATACATTTGAGGGCTATATAATTCTAGGTCCACCAATCGTATTCATATCATGTACATGAGTTTTTGTTCCATATAGATCATACAAAATAAATTTTGTTTTCATCACATTAAAACCCAATATAATGTAGTGTGGGATATAAAAATTTAAGTCCCAAATCAATAAATGATATATATATTTATTTTAACTCCTACGATTAGATGTGATGATGTGTATACATAAAAAATGATTGGGAGTGAAAAAATTCATAGGTTAATTTCAATAGCATAATGGGTGGTCATATATGTTTGTAGAAGGGTTAAGGTGAGTAAAAGTCAGTCACTAATTTATTGGTATTTATAATTATAGTGTAGGGTTGTGTGAAATCATATGAAATCATGATAACTTTTAAACTGACATGCTTTGTACAATGATTTCCTTGAATAAAAAAGAATTGGAAGAGAATCCCATACTTTGAGAGGGTGGTTCTATAATCTCAGGAGGAGATTATTAAGAGCATAAAAACATGTTGGGAGGAATTTATTGAGGGATAATATGTTGTTATTAATGATAAAGGGTTTATTTGTGAATATTAATGGGATACTGGATGGGTATTTATAGAAAAAGAGAGGGGAAATATTTATTTATTTCTAAACATTGGTGTTGGAGTCTAAGTGATAAAATAATAAAAACCACAAACCATCACATGGTTTATCCCAATGGTTTCTTCAAAATATGAGTGGTTCTAAAATTTTCATTAGATTTAAAATCAATCTCATTAAAATAATATCATCCATGATGTGTAAGTGAGTGATTTTTAGAAATAATTTCTTTTAAAACCCAAAAAATGTAATATTGGTTTTTTTTGAATTCACTAATGGTTTTTAAAAATAATAAAATTAGTTAAAATAACATTAATTTAAAGGGGGCATGATTTCATATTTTATATTGATGTTATATTATTCATTACATAAAATTTATTCTATTATAATGTCATAATTCATATCTTGCACTTATACCATATTTAATTTTTACAAAAAATATAACTATCCTATAAAATTTTAAAAAATCACCATTTTTTAATTTAAATATGATAATATCAAATAAATATTTATTTTAACAGAAAATATATTTTTTGATATGATAATTTAGACTTTTAAATTAAAATTCATATTTAATAAAAATACTTGTTTTTTAGACACCATCTTCTTCCAAATCCTTATAAAAATGACATTGGACTTATTTAAATTGAATTTTCATTTTTATATAAATAAATGTTATCTAATTGGAATATTTCATGTAACATTTATTTAAAAAATTCACTAATTTATCAAAACAATTTAATTAAAACTATATATTTACAAGAGAAAGTGTTTTAGTTTCTTTATTTCAGAATCTAATTTTAATCTAAATCATTCAATTGTCATATATATATACATATAAATTTACAATCAAAATGGGATAAAAATAATAATTATTTTATTAAAATTGAAATTTAAAAATTTATACTTCTAGTGTCTTGACACATATTTCCTTATTGCACAAGCAAACACCATGTGCGTAAATTGTGCCACGGTGGTACATTCTTAGGGATGTTCAATGAACATAGTTTGGGATGTGATCATGATAGGACTGGACTTCTCCTATAAAAATTTTTCAAGAGTTTCAGTTGTTGAATATCAATTTGGGATTAGTTAAGGGAAAACCCCAATGATCCCATCTCCCTCAGATGCCCTAATAAAGCGGAGTTATATTGTACAATCCTATTGGTTAAGGACATCCCTTATTAATTTTTTGTAAAATAAATTTTATCATAACCCTTAATATATAATAATCATTATGGTCACTTTAGAAGGGATACACTATAAATTTTTATGAAGCTCAATATTGTTTTCATCCTATAAAAAAATCACCACTCTATTTTATATTGGTTTAAAAATAACAGATAAAATATAGTGAAAGGGTTTTTATAATTACATTAATTAGTAATGAATTTATTCACTCAAAATGTGATTATTTAATTAAAGTTCGCGTTATTTAATTCTTTCTACATATAGAAATGTTTCCCTAAAACATTCATTTTTACACTAAAATAGACAAGGTTACTTATGTTTCATCACATCTTTTGTTTCCCATATTATCTCTTAATTGTTATTGTTCCACCGTAGTACATTGATGGGGTGAGTTTTCTTTTTTCATAAAACTTTGTATCTATAATATAAGATCATAAATGGAAATACCTCTTTGAAAAAATCATTCTCCAAAGGTTTTCAATATGGACTCAGTATATGTGAGGGATATGATATGTACTATATATATAGGGATACATAAAACATATTATGTACATCATATAGGTTAGGAGGGAGTTCGAGTTGATTAGAAAAAACTGTGATATAACCAAGGATCCAAAAGGGTTCAATGTATCAATGAATAATCATTATCTTATTCCAAATCCTTAAAACATTCTACCACTCGGGTATATAAAAGAACACTTAACCATCGAACTCTAACTCCATGTCTCATTGATGATTGACTATGTATATTTTATGTCACAATTTTTTATATTTAATATGAAATTGAATTGATTGAAAATTCTCGTTCATCACTTAGATAAGTTCTGGTAACTATATCCCCCGCTCTATAATTTCACCACAACATATTGGATTCAAAAACCTCTTCACATATTGATCTTCAAAATGTGTCACTTGAATTCTAGAATGGAAACTATTATTATATAAAAATAACTAGGGGGTTTTCGATCCCAATATCATTATAAATCCATGGAACATGATGTTAGTATATCCTCTAGAGTCTGAAAGGTTCTCTCTAATTTACCATCCATCTGAGGGTTTTAAGTGGCACTAAAACTCATCTTTATTTTCTAAAATTACCGAACTATTCTCTAAAATCATAAGGTATCCATCATATATCTTTCATGTAAAATGGGTATTGGTACTCCATGATGTCTTAAAATTTTTATTATTTATATCTTGGTGATTTTTTATTGAGAAAAATTTACTTCATAGAAATGAAATTCACAGACTTAAAAAGGTTAATGACTACAAACCAAATGGTGTTATTATATTTATATGTCTTGGGATGCCCTATAAAGAAAACCAAGTTTATTTTTTCCCATTTACAAATAAATATGGGAAATAGTTACATTATACCCTTAGACTACTATTATTCATCATTGACTTTTTGGCATACCACGAATCAAGATAAAAATTTCATAATCTCTCTCTTCACATTATCCCACTTTAATTTTACTTCATTTCTCTATACATATTAGTGATTCATGGAAGAATATATAAGTATGACCATGCACATTATCCAGAATTTCTCTCCCCAAATATAGTTTTTATGGGAAATATATTTCTTCTCCATAACTTATATGTCAATATTTAGCAAATTTGAACACCATAATATTGAATAACGTCTTCTTTATCATCACATCATCTTATTGGGACTCCTTGATCCCCTAAAGAATATATGTTTGAGAAATTATTTTTGAAATGTATTATAATGTTCCTTTTATTATTATCATTCCCATACTTTTAATTTCCATGAATATTGGATCCCATTATGTCCTCATGTTGGATATAATTGAGGGATCCATTGTACTAAAATCATCCCCCAAGTTTTTCTCATTCCCATGATGGCAATGGATTGATAAATCAAAATACAAGATCTTCTCTAACTACCTTCTATGTCACGTATTTAGTCTCTTTTAGGTGAATATATACTCGAGTATTTTGTGATTTTATATATGAACAACTTCTCCATGTAGAGATAATGTCATCAAAACTTAAATGAAAAATCTCAATGTAGCCAATTCCAGATTATGGGTTGGGTAGTTATGCTCCTGGATCCTTTATCATAGGATTCATATGCAATAACATTTTTCATATCACATGAGTACACAACCCAATACCTTTTTAGATGCATCATTTTATGTTACAAATATGTTCCCACCAGTTGTAAATATTAACTGTAGTTCAATTATTATACTATTATATAAATCATTAACAATATCTTCAAATTCATCCATATAAAAAAACATCACTCCCTTCTAAACAATACTAGTAAGTGGTATTGGAAATCATTATATGTTTTGAAAAAATTGATAATAGTTTCTATATAAACCTTGTAAACTATAAATATTTGTCAGAGATAATGGTATATTCCATATTTCATTTTCATAAGTCTTCATTGAATCTAAATATATTCATTCACTAGTGATAAAATTTCCCAATAATGTTACTTGCTCCATCAAAACTCCCATTTTCATTAATTTCTTCCAACATTTTCTTTTTATTGGTGTTCAATACAAAAATCAAATACTCCCCATAGTCTTCCTTAATTTTGGATTATTTAAGAATATCATCTATAAAGAGTCCCAAAAATTTATCTGTATATTCCCTAATGTATATATTCATTAATTATATAAGGATAACTAGATAATTAGTGAGTCTAAATGGAATCACATTGAAATTGTAGTGCTCGTACCACATATGAGAGGACATCTTGGTTATATCATAATTTTTCACCTTACATTATAATATCCTACATGAAGACAAACCTTATAGAAATAGTGGGATCTATATAGATGATCAAAAAAATTCCTCAATCTATGGATGGTGATACTCGTTTTTTATTGTGATCTTGATGATATCTTAATAATCAATTTAAGGGGTGCATCCAAAAATAATTCTTCTTGATAAAAAGGATCAATGCACACGAAATTGTAACATCTGGGTATATAAACCCTTCATTAATTCTTTATTGTATCTTCTTTTACAACTCTTAATGTTAAACATTGGTTATTCTGTATGTAGTAAAGGATAATGGAAGATATTTGGGTATAAGTTTGATCACGAACTCAACCTATCATCTAAGAGTAAGAAAGAACAATTATTATTAGGTAATATTGTACATGTTTACGATGGTTATTTCAAAAGTTATATGTAATCAGCCTCTAACATTTATGGAATTGATGTTTTATTCTTAAAAATTATAGTTATTTTCTTCTCTCAAAAAAATCATATTGGATTCATAACAAGAAATGAAATCCATAACAAGAAATGAAACAAATTAAACTAATGGGAGCATCACAAGGTTCACTAAGAAGTTTATACAAAAAATATTGATATGGGATATGTTATAAAATTAGGATGATATTATTTCCCAATATTATATCTACATTAATAGCTCAAATTCCATGTTTTTAAGTGGTGTTTGAATAATGTTACAAAAAATGTGAGATATGAAATAATCCATAGTACTAACATAAAATAACACATTTTCTATCCATGAATGAATTACCTATATACCTTTAACCACTTTTTTGTTGGGATACACCTTATAATTTTTGATGGAAAAATATAACCCTTTATCTCTAGGTATTGGTGGTTATTGTAGACAATTATCTTTGAATGTACATTGCATAGTTCATTAGTGTTACTAATTTTTTATGCATTTGAAACATTATAAAAATTGATAAAGGTTTACTAGAGAATTCCGTTATTTCGTAACAATGGTAAGATTATCCTATTAGTATTTTCTAGCTTGGTTCCAATCTTTACAACATCTGAACCATTTCCTTGTCGCATTTTGGAAATTTACATTTTACTTCTTCCCACACTTGTGACAAGTGGGCTGTTGGACTTTCTCAATGGCCTGATATTTCTTTAAAAATATGTCATAATCAAAATCCATTAAATAAATCATATATCTTGACCAATTATATCATTTTGATTCACTGATCATCAACTAAACTTCATGGGAACATTTTTATATTTTCTGTATTCTTGTCGAGGTATCAAATCACCAACTGAATTCAAAATCTCTACACCATCACACTAAAAACTGGAGTTAATGGAGTATATATTTTTACAAGGAACAAAAATAATAATCCCATTAGTTTGGGCATCATATTAGTGTAGTCCTCACATTTCCCATCGCTTTGGTTGTTGGCTTGGTACCTCCAATATCGAGACATTGGCCAAAATAAAGTTAAATTTGGGAAAGTAATGTTAAAATTGTTAAACACAGAAAAGGGAAAGAATGAAAATTGAAGGGATAACTCAATAGTAAAATATATTATTTAACTTATTAATTTGTAGGATTCAATTTATACTATCCATGGTATATTTCATAACAAATAATTTGATTATAATTTTTATTCCCTTCATAATTTTTCTTTATGATATTGTAAATATTCTAAATTATATCCCTCAGGTGCGCCAAAAAATCCATACAACAATTATATGTGTTGTGCACTGGGTGATGATCATGATAATAATCAATTCATCATTTTATAGGTTATTTCCCTTATATAAAGCTATTCCAAATCCAACTCCACTAGTCGTTTAAAGACATCGATTTTATTTCATGTAATAAACTCTCTTGATACATTAAAATAATTAATGAATGTTTTCCCATGATAGTTTTTATCCCATAGGATTTCACTAATGTTTTACAATCCTATGCCTTAGAAATAACTAGACCATTTTTAATACTATATATGACAACCCATTTCATTTATACACTTCATTTCATGATTTGATACATAAATATTCACATAATACGATCCAAAAATATCAATAGGACTAGTTTCTTTTTATAAATAGATAAATATCACAATAAAATGAAACATGGATATAATAAAAATATTTTAAACTTTATAATATTTCCCTACATTCTGAAAATATTTTAATAGTGAACTAGATAACCTAGGGATCTAAATAAGAAAATGCTGAGTTATAAAGCTGAGAAAAATAATAATAAATGAAAAAGGTAAATTAAATATGTAAAAAAGTGTAAATATGATTTATATATTGAAATATAAGAGTGATAAATGTAATCATGAAAATAAATTCATGGTATAATATGATAACATAAAGTAATCAAATTAATGTGAAAACAACCTAAAACTTGACAACATAAGCATAAGTGAAGGATACTCACTGATACATCATATCATATTTATTTTAGGCTCTACACTATTGGAAAATATATGTCATATCATGTGATAAAAACATTACCTAATTAATTATAGGGATATATAATACTGATCCCATTATCACATTAATAACATGTACATGCATTTTTTTTCCCACATATCAAACACCAGATGAACATTATTCATTCTAGATAATCCCACATTTAATGTTTGTGGGTATCATAGATGTAATTACTCATTAAATTAATAATAAGACAATTTATTTTAATACCATTTCATATAATTGTTGATTAGAATTCACTACCTTGATGTTTGGGATTGAAAATCCCAGGATAATTTCGGCACCCTGACCTTTGTATATAAATGTTTATAGAAAGGTTTATTGAGAAAGAAATTTGGTCTCTAATTACATGGTATTAACATGGATAGTAAATATATGTTTAAAAAAACATTAAAACATGGTCAATTTTAAATCCAAAGTAAAGTAAAAAAAATTACTTGAATATTAAATAAAATTAAGAAAATCTCTTACCATTAGATTGTGGAACTAAAATATTAGAAGGAAATTCTAATGAGATATGGGACACCGTGGAAGTAATATAGAGGGGGATAGGAAAAAAAATTAATTCTAAATTTGGTTTGAGTTAATAGGAATATAAATATGGGTGGGAATTATTATCAGAAGTGAGGGAGGTTCTTTATAAATTTACAATGTTAGGCCTCTTTAATTTTGGTGATAAAAAACTTCAAAACCAAAAACATTCTTTTGGTTATTTTTTATGGTGTCTTTTAAATAGGAGTGGGATTAAATATTTTAGTAATATAATAATTGAACATCCCAAAATAATACTATCTATGTTGTGGAAGATATTAATCTTCCTTAATAATTGAGTTACAAACCAAAAAATATATTATAGGTTTTGTAGGATTCGATAAAAGTCTATTAAAATAGACAAATAATTTAAATAAACCATTATTTTAAAGGAAAAACCTATTTTGGTTCATGTGTTTCTTTTATTGTATTTAATACATTACTTTTGGCCTATTATTATGTCATATTACATAACGTATATTGATAAAAAAATCATTTTTTACCTAAAAATTTAAATATCTTTTAAAATTATGAAAAAACACCACTGTATAATTTTTGGCTTCTAATTTCATGAATAATATTTTTTAAAAAAAATAAATTTATAATAATGGTAAGTAAAAATTTATTTAAATTACTTATTTATATTAAAATACTAGTTTTTATGACATTGAATTCATTTATTCCCCTTATAAAAATTACATTTGACAGTAATTTTTTTTACAATTTATATTTAAATAAATAATTCTTAATACAAAATTTTATTTCAAATAACATTTATTAAATTTTTTTTATGTTTCGAAAAAATGTGTTTTATTCAAAACTATAAATTTCCCAAAAATGAAATTTTAGTTTCATAGTATCACAATATAATTTTCATGAATCTCATTAGATAAACACACACACACACACACATATATGATGTAATAATAAAAATTGAAAAAAAATATAAATATTATTTTATTAAAAACAATATTTTCAAATTTATACTATTCTATCCAAGATACAAAACCCCGTATTACACATGAGTACATACTAAAGATAGGGCGTGCAATGATGGTACATTCGTGGGGTTGTTTGGAGAACATGGTATGGGCCTTGATGTTGATAAAAATTAAATTTTACCAAAAATTGTAAGAATGAAATTTTTGATGTTGAATCTCAACTTGGGATTGGAAAATGGAAAAGCTCAGTAGTTACACCTCCCGAAAATGCTCTAATAAATGAGCTTGATAAGGTATTATACTATAGGCCATGGAAATAGAATATTCAATCCATTTTAGTTAGATATTTACATAACCTTTATGATATTATAATCCTAAAAGTCACTATAATTTTACAATATTATCAATGATTATAATGTTTTAGGTCTTTTAGTATCATTATAGAATCTTGGAAATATTTTATAATGGTCCAAAATAATAAATGAACTACAATTTACATGTTTTATATCACCTTATTACTTAATAAGAAACTTATTCTTTCTGAAGGGAATTTAATTTAAAAAATATTCGGCCATTTAATCTTATGAACCTGATTCATCACATAGAGTCTATCTCATTTGATTATCTTATTTAGATTATCACCACACGAACATATCGCAAAATAATGATGTATGTAAATTAAAAAAACCCATAAAATATTTAAAATTTTGTTTCAAACCAACCCTCACCATATTTTACCCATACCCCCAGCATCTAATTTCAACCCATAGTCATAATCTAATCACATCACATCTATATAAAAAACTAATACTGAACATATTCAATTAATGGAATCCATTAGGGAGAGGGAGGTCATCCTATTAAGGACATCCATTTATCTTACTCTTTGACAATAATTAAATTCACACAACAAAAAACACTCTTATGTATAGGTTTTACAATGAATTTTACTACCATGGATAAAAATATATTGAAATAAAATAATAAGTAACTGATACAATCACTTCCCCTATAAATGATCTATTTACATAATCTATCATTATAATATTAATGTTATCAACAGTTTATGACTAGATATAGTTAAAATGTTAAGGATATCATACCCATAATGTCTCAATGTAATACCGCAAAACAACTAGTACAAATAAATCTCAAGACATATCATAACAACTATGTCCCAAGGTATTATCTATGAACGCCATAATAATATTTGATAGAACCAAAAAATATAATTATGAGTGTCTTATAGTGTATAACCCTCAAGATCAATCAACTATTATTTACCATGATGGTAGATAATATATTAAACTACATTCAATCATAAGTCAATTAGTATAACATAGTTTTGTTGTAAACCATGGGATAATATCCCTCCTACAAAAGAACCACACCATGTACACAATGGTCTTATAATAAAAAATAAGAAAGATATGAGTACCATAAAATTCATAGTCCCATAATAATATTTTACCCAACAATGGGGTTTTTATTAATCACTTATTAGTTCATAATACTGAATAAAATTTTTCCATTAATAACTATACATAATTTCATCAATATGGAATTCCAACTTTTCATTACATTTACTTTTCATTTACATGGTACAAGAAAATGATCTCTTAATGTGTAGTTTCATGGGAAAATGTTATATAAAAAATTAGAACATAATAAATTATTCTAAATATACTTGAATAAATCCTTATAGGTTCATCCTATGTAAATTTACTACATCTAATATTCTAGGGACATACATCAATGGAAACAGGTGATCATGAGGCCCAATAATGGAAAATCATTTACATGTAATCATGATGAATATCGATAAGAAAATGAGTAATGTACTTAAGGAATGATAAAAGGAAAATAAGGCATAAAATAATAAAAATAACATAATTACTAAAATGAAACTTGGACTAACAAAATATAATTTATACATTCATAAGAATGTCACAAAGGCTTTCCACTAACATGTCATAAATGAAAATTACTAAGACTATTCAACAAGGTATCATAAAAAATGTCATCTATAGAGAAAAAATTGTGCACCAAATGCATTGGAGTGCACTTTGGTAAAACCCATAATATTTATTAATTAATTTTTGACACACATATCTTAATAAAACATTTCATAAATAGCCCCTAGAGCATAAATAAATAGGTTTTCTATCAAAATATTAGTGTTTCAAATGTGTTTATAAACACCATCATTATTCCATTATCAACGGATATAAAAGGAATGAAGGTTTCATTTATTTTCATACTATAATAAAACAAATCATTTTTAGTTTAGGTTAATACCATTGGAAAATAAATAGGGTTGTGTATTCCCAAGAAAAAAATAAAAGAGAATTTGCATAGGAGAATATTGAAATTTTGAGAAGAAAATTCGGTACCATAAAAAGTATAAAATGTGGATTTAGAAAAGGGTAAAATGGCAGTGGACAATGGTATCACATTTATAAACACTATTAAAATTATAATGCGATAAAATAATGTGTAAAATATAACTTTTTTTAAAAATAGGAAGACATAAAACATAAAAAAGGAACTCGAATGGAAAAGGTAAGAGATGATTTCATGATCCATGAAGAGTTTCTCTTAGATATTGATATGTGGAAACATGCAGGCTTGAGGAAACCTTGGGGGACAATAAGAAATGAAAAAACATTTTGGAAGGTTTTTTTAATGTAAACATGGAAATGGGTGGGTATTTATAGAAAAAGGGGAGGATTTGTTTACTAATTTCCAAATATAGGCCTTGGAAATCTAGGTTCAAGAAAATGAAGATCCTTTGGATTTCCCAAGGTTTAACATGTTTTTGGACATTTGGGACATATTTTGTATTATTTTAACACACAATAATTGAAAATCATTTTATATTACTTCATATTTCATGGAAAAATAATGTGTCCACAAAATAAGAATTTTAGTGTCACAGTTTAAATTTTAGAGTTTGGAATGAAACTTTTAGTTTTTAAAATTGATTAAAATATATTAAAATAAATGATATTAATAATATAGCACATTTTAGGAACTCTATTTTGGTAAATTAATTATAATATGATTATTACATAATTCTTAAGTCATTAATCATACTGAAAAATCAAAATTATATTTTTACTATTCATATGAAACTAATATATTTTAGAAGAATTTTATAAATTCCGTCAAACCAAATTTCAAAATGATAATTTAAAAATCAATAATAATTTTTATCATAATTATAATATAAATATGATAATTTGATTTCTAAATATAAATGTCTATATTTAGTAAAAAATAGTTGGTAGAAAATGCATCGTAAATTTCTGAACACTTAAAAATTTCCAAGGTCATAATAAAAATATTTTATCATTCCTTTTTATATAATTATAATTTTTTAAATGTATTTTATTAAAATTATTATTAATAATAATACCTAATTTTATTATAAAATTTTATTACTTTTGTACAAATTATAATTTTTTCCGAAAAATCATTTTATCAACATCTATATTAATTAGACATATATATTAATAAGGAAAATTATTCTCAAAAAGGAAATTATGGAGTAATAATTTTATTTATACAATGCAATTAAATTTTAAGAAACTAATGTTGGGACGTTTAACTACTTATAACACCCACGTACAACAAAATGGGTAGTTGTGTGATAGTGATAGATTCTTGGGTTGGCTTGGCTAACATCACCCAAGTGGTAGTTTATAATAACATTAACTTATCCCATATATGATTTTGTTCAAGATTTAATTGTTAAATATTGGTTTCCATTTGGTCAAGGGTGAACCCCAGTGACGCGACATCCCACCTATGTTCTCACAAAGGGGATTCATACGACATGAATATATTGGTTGACACCATCACTTATCCTTTATTAATTATCATTTTTCGATTATACGTATAGAAAATAAATATAACATTAAAATTATTACCAATTGTATAGTTCCCATCTTTTATATTGAAAAATTGCATACAACGATCAAATTATAGTGGTCAAATTTCCCTTTATACTCTACCAATACCACTTCATTAAAAAGTGATGTGGTTTTGTGGTGTATACCAAATATTTTAAGAAACAATAAATCATTGAAAAATTTTGGTTAATAAAATTATTCCACCAGTAATAAATTTCATCCTCAGAATTTTCAACTAATTATCTCAGTTGAGAAATTTTGTGGGTGATTCTACCTCATGGCATCCTCTAGTTTCAACATCACTTATTCATATTTATGGTCCCTACAGAACACATTAACATGGTGGGTAGTCTTGTTTCATAAACCCCTTTCCCTACCAACCAGGATCTCCACTAGATTTTCCTTATGAGAGAGTTCATGTTCTAGTTGTACCACCAACAAATTTAGTATATGTGATGGATCAGTTATGTACATCCTCAATAGAGATACATGGAATACATAATGAACTTGAGGTATATTTAGTGGAAGTGAAAGCTGGTAGGACACACCCCCTATGGGATCCAGGATTTAATAGGAGCCGATGTACATGGGTAAAAGGTTACCTTACTTCGGAAACTTCATGTATTTCTTCCATGGTTATATTAGAAGGAATTGTTTTTCACTAACATCAAAATCGTAGTCCCTTAAATGGTTTTTAACATAGCTGTTATTCCATCTAGGAGTAGTGTTATGGTTTTTTGGATTGAATGAACAATTCTTATCATCTCTTGTACAAGATCAATCTCCAAAATGTTTCTCTCACCACATTCCTTCAAAAAAGAAATAACATTACATCTCTTTCTATATAAACCTTCATTGGGATCCATTTGAATACTTGAGTTGAGTTTTTTATTAAATGAGAACTAAACTAATGTGGTGTGTTGAACCCATCCAGATTTATAATCCATTGAGCATGCTCTCAGCATGTCCTTGAGTGTATGAATAGTCCTTTAAAATTGTCTATCCATTTGGTGGTGATATGTTTTACAGAAATTCAACTTAGTATTGAGAGAATGTTTAGTACTTCTCCATAATTTTGATTTGATCCTTCGATCATGATCATAAATTATAGAAAGTGGATCCCCATTCAACCTCACTCCTTCTATTACATAAATCTCTTCTAGTTGGTTAAGAGATAAATCTTCTCAAATATTAATAAAATGGGAAGTCTTGCTGAGTCGGTAAACTATAACCAATATTTCATTTCTTCCATTGGATATTCTTGTGAGACCAGTTACAACATCCATTGTCATATTGTTTTAATTCCATATTGGTATGAATAGTGTTTGTAATACCACTTTAGGATTTTTTCTATCCTCCTTCACTTATTGACACCCCAAGCACCTTTTAGTATAGTAGTAAATCTCCCTTTTCATATTATCCCACAAATAAGGTTCCCAAATGTCTCTATAAATATTAGTGCTTTGAGGATGTGTGGAGAATCTAAATATACGAACTTCATCCTAAAGTTATCTATTTGTATATGGAATAAATGTAACAAATAGTCTTCTATGAAATTAAAATAAACCTTCCTGATCAATTTTTAATTTAGGAAACTTCCTATTCATTATAACCTCTATCATATTTTGTAATAAGGAATATTTTCTTTGATATTTCATGATATTTTCTTGTAATGATGGTTGAGAAATAATTTGGGTTAGGTATTTTGTTTTCCATTTCATTTAAATTACCATTAAAAGTTTTACAAGATATTTTATTAAAGTATCTCCTTGAATCATCATCATTTCCATCATAATAGGTACTTTACTACATAATGCATGATTGGCTTTGTTTCCTCTTTCGAGTTGATAATGAATTGAATACTAATAGTCCATAAGAAGGTAAAACCATATTATTTGTCTCATGTTCAATTCCTTTGGTGTGATTATATAATTGTACCTTTGGAGGTCTATTTATATATCAAATTTCTCACTATAAAGATAGTTGCTTCATATTTATGGAGAAATAACAACTGTAGCTAGATCTAGGTCAAGTGTTGGATAATTCTACTATTGATGATTTGGCTGTTGAGATGCATAACCAATCATATTTTCAATTTTCATGAGGTTAAAACCAATCCATTTCATAGATGAATCACTAAAAATAATAAATCCTTATCTGATAGAGGGGAGAGTCCAAACATGTGTTGTAACAAATATCTTATTCAGCACATGGAAACTTTCATTACACAACTTAGTCCAGAAGAACATATCACCTTTTCTAGTTAACTTGTTTTGGTTATTACAAATTCATGAATGGTTTTTCACAAAACTCATTTAATAATATATGAAAAAATGAAACTACTAATATCAGTTACTATTGTAGGATTGGGTCAATCCTGCAAAACCTTTTCCTTTCCCTAGTCAACTAATATTCCTTTGTTGGTTACAATGTGCCCATGAAATCAATTTTTTTTAATCAATATTATCATTTTTTAACTTTTACAAATATCCTCTTCTTCCATTGAGTTTTCAATATATCCATTTGATTATCCTCATAATCCTCACGAATTTTGTAATATATAAAAATATCATCTATATAAACAACTAAAAATTTATCATTTTTGTCCTAATGAATAAATTAATCAAATCCATAAATTTAGATGGATAATTATTAAAGACTATGGAAATAACAACAAATCTATAATTCCTATATCATTATTAGAAGGTGGTATTTATAAAATCATATTTCATAATAGACAATTTATGATATCCAAAACAAAGGTCAACCATAGATAATAATTGGGACCCATGAAGTTGGTCAAATAAATCATCAATCCATTAGATATGGTACTTATTCTTCATAGTGATCCCATTGGGTTCTATATAATAATCTCATAGCCTCATTGTTTTATACTTATTCATAAAAAATAGAATTGGTGCTCCCCTAGTAGACATAATGGGTAAGATAAAACCCTTCTACAAATTTTCATGAAGTTTTTTTTATTAATTTCTCTAGATCCACATTATTCATTCCATATGGGATATTTGATATCTGAATAGATCAAGGTACGAGTTAAATAGAGAAATTTAACTCTCTTTCTTGGGGAAGTGTACATATATCTTCAAGAAATACCTCTTTATATTCCTTATTTATGGGAACATATTTTATTCTTATACTTTCTTTTTTTCTTCCTCTTTAACAATTATCTCTATAAGAAGGATATGGTAGCTTCTTCTAGACAAATACCATGTCATGATATATCTTCTTTGAAAATCACTATAGTATTTCCTTTAAATACTACTGATATTTCCTTGCTTCTCCCGCTGATCATAACATTATACTTTGAGAGTCAGTCCTTCCCCTATATAATTTCCAATCCCACCAAAGAAATAAATACATGATTTTTTATTAGATTGTTCTATAAAAATTCAACAATATAGTTTCTACACACTTTTTATACATAGATAATCCCTCTAGGATTCTTGAATGGTTACTCTACTTCTAAAGGTTTAGGGATTGATTCTATATTTTTTTAAGCATTGAGGAAATATGGGAATTCATATAACCAGAATAAATAAAATTTACTTTATATCTTTTAATGATATATGAGATACCATTAAACTATATAATTTTGAGATTCTAATAAACCATTAGGATAGAAAATACCTGACCTTGATCTCTTGGCCGATGTTGAGGTATATGTTGATTTCTATCCATTATCTTCTATTTTGGATAGTGATTGAAAAAGTGACCATGTTGTCAACACTTGAAGCATTGGAATTAAGGATGAGCATTGAACATACTCCCTTTTTCATTTGTGTTGAGAAATTATTTCTCACTTCTCCATGATAGTTTCGATCTGTATGGAAATATCTTCCAAACATGTTGAATTTTCCACTCCCGAGCAAGAAGTTCCTTGAATGTTTATTCCCGCATTTGTTTGAAGTAGGAAGTTTCACTTTCATTCCAAATCATCCAAGTTCAATGTTCCTACAAAAGTTTGGATCCAATTATATCATGTTTTAATTCTTTTTGAGTTAATAATATGTCTCTACAAACTCCAGTTCAACCATCATAGAACTCTGTGCTATCCTTTCATAGCTTTTATAGTCATGATTGGATAGATTCTACTGTAGACAGGGTTTTATTCCATAGAATAATCTATCATATTTTCCAATAGTATCCATAACAAAGATACATGTGTAATGAGAAATTTTTGTAAATATCATATCATAACATCCCAAGGATTCATTTTACATATTCTTTAAATCTAGTAATTCTTTCATCATTTTTTTCACGTCGAATGAATAAAATATTAACTGAGAAATGATCCCCTAGACACATTCCACTCCATAGCATTGATCTCAAATTATTGATTTATATTTTTAATATGTGTCCACCAGTGATTGGATTCTCCCTATAAGAGGTATATGGAATGGTTGATGTTATCTTTTTTCAAATAGTGGAGTATAGAAAAGATATTTTCAATGGATCTTATCCTTCTTTCAACAATCAATGGGTTTTAGATCCAATAAATGTAGGTGAGAATTGATGCATAAAGAATGAAATTTAAGGTTGTTCCACTAGAGGTTAATCCAATATCACAGATTAATTCAATTTATTTTACATAACATGAGTTAGTTGATTTACAATTCTGATGAATTTTTCTATTTTGGATTACATTGGGGGTAGTAAGTGTAACGACCCAAAGTTTCATTAATGGAAAATCCCTCTTGATCCATTTAATTGTCTTTTTATAAAAAAAATGTTTTTATATGATTTCATCTTCTTTGGTTTTATGATAAGAGTTGTGACCGTTACTTTTATAGTCGTTGAATAGTGATCACTTGATTAGTATAAATATAAGGCTTTAACGAACCCAATTTTACTCAGAAAAAGGAAGCAATGGCCTCATCCAGTAGAATTTCCCCATATGAATCCCATTTGTTAGAGCTCAGAAAAGAGGTGGCGTCTTTGGGCTTCGCCCTTGACCAAGCCCAAGATGAGCTTCATTATGTCAAGCTCGAACGTGACCGTCTACAGGAAAAGTGGAAGTTGATAGAGATTACCACTCTAGCGATGTTATCCGAGCCGCCCCAAGAGTCTGTCACCATCGCACACCTTACCCTTAAGTCTTATGTAGCTATTTTAAGGGGTTATGTAATAAATAAGTAGTACTATGTTCCTGAACAATATTTTTTTTGTATATAATAATGAATATAATTTTAGTCATTTTTGATACATTGGAAATAGTTTTTAAAATACAAATGTTGTTTTTTGTTATTATTTAATTAAGAATTCAATTTTATTAAATTAAGGGATTTTTGAATTAAATAATATTTTAATAAAATATTATCATTAATATTAAATTAATTTCTATTAAATATAAATGATCTTATAATTTTATGAATGTAATTAAAATTTTATATTATGGTTTGATGGCCATTTCTGTCAAAACCCGTGAATTTTCGATAAATGTTGGTTTTTACATTAAAAGTTAAAATTATCATATTTAGAAATTTTTTAGATAAAATAAATGTCATTTCTGGAATCAGGAAGTCGAAATTATCCAATGGTTAATTTTTCATAATTTTCTGAGATAGTCAAATTTTTCGGTGAAAATTAAATACCATTTAAATATATAATGTGTTTTATGACATCATAATGACCCAATGGTGATGTAATAAAATACCATAATCCTTATGCTTGGCCAATATATGTTTTATCATTAAAATAATGTGGTTTTTGTTTAGTTTAACTTGCTTTTCAAAGCATTAATGAACCCCTCCAAACATATTCAACACTTTGACTTTTTAAATTAATTTCCATGGGAGTGTGACTCACCTCCACATAAGAAAACCTAATATTTTAATATGTTCGGACCTTGGCCTTGTAAAATATTGTTTTCCTCTTTCCTTTTCCAGAAACCATGGGAAAAAACCATGGGATGGTTTGTGGTTTGGATTAATTTAATATAAGGGGCCCCAAACCTTAATAATAAAGAATTCTCTCACCTTTTCTATATAAACCCACCCAAGCTCCCACTTACTCCTCACTAAAATCCATTGGAGTTCGTCCAACCTCTTCACTAATCTCTCTATAATCCTCCCAACGTGCACCAAGCTCCCAAGAAGCCTCTCACAAGCCTCTCTCTAGCCTTTGGAAGCACACTTCCAAATAAGGTTTTTTTCTTCCATTCTCATTTTTGTCAAATTTCATTAAGTTGTATTGCCCTTTTAATTTCAATTATGAATATTGGGGATTGGTTTTGAACCTCCCTCATACTGCCCTATTTATTTTTGAATGATGGAATACCCCTTTCTCTCTCATTTAATGCCTCCCATATACACCAGTTACTATGCCGAAATTCCGGAAGGAACTCCTCTCTCTTCATTTACATTCAAGCAATACTTTTGTATCATGAATCTAAATTCCATTTCAATTTTTTGTACATGTATCTATATGACCTACTTAATGTCCATTACATGTAAATATGATGAGGAACCCCTTTCTCCCTCATCAACCTTTTTTTATGAATTCTTATGTCACGTCGTTACGCTGCCAAAATCGCACCGATTTTCTAAGCCAATGTCATTGTGTAGTGAATACCATGCCCATTTCTCCATCAAGGGTATTCACCTTTATGCACATTTATTTATTGATTTTAAAGTTTCAGGTATTAATTCCACATTCCTTTATCATGGAATAAATGATTATGTTTTATGACTCCATGTTTTATGATCTATGTGGCACACTTATGCATGAAATGAAATGTTTAAGAAGGGTGCGCCCTTATATCGCTCCAATGCATTGGGTAAAGTATAGTATCATGATACGTCATGTGCAATTAGTGTTGACTCATGCTAATTCAAGTGCAATGAGGGTTCACTCGTGCTTCATGTGCAATGAGGGTTTACTCATGCTTTATGTGCAATGAGCCTTGGCTCAAGCTAAATCCATGTTAAGTGTTGTTGCCACATTTCCGTGTTATGATTATCATGTTTTATCATGCCGTTATGTTCATGTTTCTTTAATGATATATTGATATGACTATTGTCTAACATGTATTGTACCCCTCATGTTATTCCATGTGTACTCCCTTACTGGGCTTTATAGGTCACCCTTTTCTTATGCATGTCCTCAGGTTATCCCATGCAATGCTAAGTACGAGGGAATGTAGTGGTCATGTAAAGGAAGTTTTCAATAAAGATGTTGTATTTCGTGTTTTATGTTTTTATGTAATGATCCTAACCCCCAAATACACTAAACCTCTCAATCTTCTTTGTTGTATCAAGTGCAGTTTTATGTAATAAAGCATGTTTAAGTTGTAATAAAAAGCAGGGTTGTCATAGTTGGTATCAGAGGATAGGTTTAGTTATTTTTGGGATTAGGAAACCCTAGTAAAGCCTTAGATACAAGACTAAGTATGATAAAAACATCCCTAAGATTTGGTAAATACTAATTAAGTGGTTTATCAAAAAAATACATCCATGTCTGGATATGAGAAGGTAGAGGCGGCTCTGGAACATATGTATCATAGGGGTAAAACCCGAAAACACCGCTTTGAGCTACACTCGAACGGGAACTGGTGAACGACAATGGGCATTGCTGCACTCTTGGTTAAGACACTCCCGGGGGCAATGTTTTGTTAAATTCTCAATCTTGGTATGAACCCTTATTAAGGGAAAAATGCCCCTAAGAATATATGTTAGAAATTAGATCATGAAAAGCCTAGATTGAATCCTATAGACTCATGAATTGAACAAATTAAAGTTTATTTATAAGTCACCAACTTTTATCTTTGGATTATACTTTTTGTGTTACCCCTAACATTCATTTTTCCTGCCAATGGCCGGTAATAGGAGTACTTGGGCTAAAAACCATTGTGAAGATCAGTGTGATGATTGTACTAATGAGATTCCCAATACAATGGGAGCGGGAATCACGAACATTGTCACGCTTCTCTCTCAGCTAACTCAAGTTTTGAATAGAAACACGGGTCAAGAGGAACGTTCAACCCCCCCCCCCAAGAAAGAACAAGCTGCCATCGAGAGCTTCATGAGACAAAGGCCTCTTACTTTTAGTGGATCATCTGATCCCATGATCGCTGAACAATGGATCAACTCCATTGAAAAGATCTTCTCCATCCTTCAATGTTCTGAACAAGAGAAGGTTCTCCTGGCAGCTTATCGTAGGGAGGGTGAATATGATCAATGGTGGACGTAGATCAAAAATACGAAGCCTGAGGAGGAGATCGATGCTTTGGAATGGAAGGAATTTTGGAAGATGTTTTTCAATAAATATTTTCCGTGCACCCTCCATCTTAAGATGGAAAGGGACTTCCTTTCCATCAAGAAAAAAGATGAAGAATCTGTGGGAGCGTACGAGGCAAACTTCACAAGGCCTGCACGATATGCTTCCGGCTTCTTCGTTACACCCGAATGCAAGGTTGACCACTTCTTTGGTGGGCTGAAGCCTAGCTTACAGAAAGCATTAGCAATCCGTGACTTCGACAGCTATGAGGAAATTGTCTGATGTTCCCTCAAAGTCGAAATGGAGATCGGAGAATCCCAAGGGTATCATTGGGACAAGATGTGTAAGGTAGACTTCAATGCTGGTGGTCCGATGGATAAATCCAATGGCGCTAAGAAGTTCCAGCACCCCACTTTCCAAAAGTGCGGAAAGAAGCACCCTAGAAATTGCCTTAAGGGGACGAGAAAATTCTTCAGTTGTGGAAGAGAAAGGCACATAGCTATTAACTATCGGAAAGAAGGACCCGCAGCTGCGACAAAGGAGAAGAACGCTCCGTTCGAACCTCAACACATTGTTCAATGCTACAAATTAAAAGAACCAGGTCATTATGCAAATCAGTTCCCTAATCCAAGGGTTATAAGAGGCAACCAACAACCCCCAAGACAGAAAGGAAGAATGTTTTACATCACTTCTGCCACAGTGAACCCCGAAAACGAAGTGTTGACAGGTACGCTAGTTATTCATTCAAGAATAGTGAACGTACTTTTTGATTCAGGTTCTACGAATTATTTTATATCTCGAAAGTTTAGTATAACAATACCAGCACCACCAAAAATCATGGAAGTAAAGATGTCGGTGAGTACGGAAAATGGGGAAATCATTGCATCCCATGAATATAAGTCCTCCCCTATTATAATCTGTGGATTTAATTTCTCGGAGAACCTAGTCATACTCCCTTTGGTGGAATTTTATGCAATTCTTGGCATGGATTGGCTTTCCTTATATAGATCCAACATAAATTGTCGGGAGAGGGAAATCACACAGTTGATATGGGGAATCGACCCCCAATTCTTTACAAGTGTCAGGAGAAAGATGAATCTCCTTTAGCTCCATCATCTCAAGCATGGATATTAATGCCATATGAGCATGTGTATCTGGCTCAGATGATTGAGTCCAAAGAAGAAACCATCTTTGAAGAAATGCCTATTGTGAGGGAATTCGCAGAAGTGTTTCTCGAGGAACTGCCTGGTCTTACTTCAATAAGAGATGTTGAGTTCTCAATTGAACATATACCCGCGGTGCTACCAATATCCAAGACTCCATATTGAATGGTATTTTTTGAGATTGAAGAGCTTAAGAAACAACTACAAGAGAATATAGATAAAGGGATTATACGCCCAACTGCTTCACCATGGGGTGCACCAGTCCTCTTCGTCAAGAAGAAGGATAGGTCAATGCGGCTCTGCATCGATTATCATGAACTTAAAAAAATCTCGATAAAGAACAAGTATCCACTCCCACGAATTGTTGACTTGTTCGATCAGTTGCATTGAGCACAATACTTCTCCAAGGTGGACTTGCGGTTGGGATATTATCAAGTAAGGGTGAAGAAGGAATATATCCCCAAGACTGCTTTTCGTACAAGATACGGGCACTATGAATTCATAGTAATGCCTTTTGGACTCACCAATGCTCCAACAATATTCATGGATTTGATGAATAGAGTCTTTAGAGATTACCTTGACAAATTTTTGGTAGAATTTATAGATGATATTCTAATATACTCCAAAACCAAGGAGGATCATGAGGAGCATTTAAGAACTGCACTAGAGACTTTGCGCAAGGAGAAGCTCTATGCAAAGTAAAACAAGTGTGAGTTCTGGTTGAAGGAGGTCTCATTCTAGGGCCATATAATCACAAGCAATGGGATATCTATGGACCCCTCCAAAACAGATGCAATTGAGGGATGGCCGAGGCCAACATTGGTAACAGATATCCATAGCTTCTTGGGGTTAGCTGGATATTATTGACGATTTGTAAGAAATTTCTCATGGTTGTCCAACCCTATTACCAAGCTAACTCGAAAGGGAGTAAAGTTTTATTGGAGTGATGAATGTGAAGAAATCTTCAAGGAGTTGAAAAGGAGGCTTATCACTGCACCCGTACTCACTTTACCCACAAGTGGGGAGCTTTTTGTGGTATTCAGTGATGCTTCAATGAAGGGATTAGGATGTGTGCTAATGCAGAATGATAAAGTGATATCCTATTCCTCAAGTCAGTTGAAATTACATGAACGAAACTATCCAATGCATGATCTAGAGTTGGCGGTGATGATCTTTGCCTTGAAAATCTGGCAGCATTATCTCTATGGAGAGAAATGTGAGATATATACTGACCACAAGAGTATTAAATATATATTCACACAGAAAGAGCTTAATATGCGCTAGAGAAGATGGATAGAGCTCATCAAGGATTATGACTGTTCAATACATTACCACCCTGGGAAATCGAATAGGGTGGCGGATGCCCTAAGTAGAAAGGATCCAGCGATTCTATCAATGATGAGAATTGAAAAGGATCCAATAATCTTAGACTTGATGAAGATGGACGTGGGAATCATAAATAAATGAACATCATCAATCCTTTCACAAATGATTTCTCAACCATCTCTTTTGGAAAGGTTAAAGGATGCTCAAAAGTATGATGTGGGAATTCAAGAAAAAGTGGAAGCTATCAAAAAGGGGAAATCCTCAGAGTTTAATCTTAATGAAGAAGGAATTGTGCGGTTTGGGAAAAGACTATGTGTTCCATCATGTCTGGAGTTGAAAAAGGAACTTTTGGATGATGGAAAGAGTTCAAATTTCTCTATTCACCGAGGGAGCACAAAGATGTATCAAGATCTCTATGAAAACTTTTGGTGGGATAATATGAAGAAGGAGATCACTGAGTATACATCAAAGTGCCTGGTGTGTCAGCACTTGAAGGCAGAGCGGCAGAAGTCTAAGGGGAAGATGCAAACATTTCCCATACCAGAATCGAAATGGGAGAACATCACCATGGACTTTGTCACCGGACTTCCAAGGACATCCAAAGGCAACAACGCAATCTGGGTTTTTGTGGATCGTCTTACAAAGACTGCACACTTCATTGCTATTCGGGAGGATTTCTCATTAGATCAACTGGCATGGATATATATCAGGGAAGTGGTAAGGTTTCATGGAGTACCACTATCTATTGTGTCTGACCGAGATCTAAGATTCACCTCTAAGTTTTGGAAGAGTCTTCAACATGCTCTGAATACTGAACTGAACTTCAGTACGGCCTATCATCCTCAAACTGATGGCCAATCCGAGCGGACTATCCAAACACTTGAAGATATGTTGAGAGCATGCTCAATGGACTTTAAAGGAGGATGGGATCAAAATCTTCCTCTGGTTGAGTTCTCTTATAATAACAGTTTCTACTCGAGCATCCAAATGGCACCATATGAAGCCCTGTATGGGAAAAGGTGAAGAACATCGGCATGTTGGGATGAGGTCAGTGAACGTAAGCTGCTTGGACTTGAAATGGTCAATGAAATGGTGGATAAGGTGAAAACCATTCAGCATCATATCAAGGCATCCCAGAGTCGACAAAAGAGTTATACAGATAATCGTCGACGAGACCTTGAGTTTAAAGTTGGAGACATGGTGTTTTTACGCATATCTCTATAGACGAAGGTCATGAGGGTTGGAAAGAAAGGTCAGTTAAGTCCAAGGTACATCGACCCCTTCGAGATTCTTGATCGTGTTGGGGCTGTGGCCTATCGACTAGCACTTCCACCTACTATGGCCAAGGTGCATGATGTATTTCATGTATCCCTGTTAAGGAAGTACATACCGGACCCTTCACATGTACTCTCTTCCGAGGTGGTACAATTGGAAGATGATCTTTCTTATGAGGAGTAACCAGTGAAGATCATAGATCGTAGAGAAAATGTTCTTCGAAATAAGACAATTCCCCTCATCAAAGTGTTGTGGAGAAACCACATGTTTGAAGAAGCGACATGGGAGTTGGAGGATATGATGAAGCTGAGTTACCCACATTTGTTTTAGTGTGGGAAAAGGAAAATTTCGAGGGCAAAATTTCTTAAGGGGGGAATGTTGTAACGACCCAAAGTTTCATTAATGGAAAATCCCTCTTGATCCAGTTAATTGTCTATTTATAAAAAAATGTTTTTATAAAATGTCAACTTCTTTGGTTTTATGATATGAGTTGTGACCGTTACTTTTATAGCCGTTGAATAGTGATCACTTGATTAGTATAAATATAAGGCTTTAACGAACCCAATTTTACTTAGACAAAGGAAGCAATGGCCTCATCCAGTAGAATTTTCCCATACGAAGACCATTTGTCGGAGCTCGGAAAAGACGTGGCAGCTTTGGGTTCACCCTTGACCAAGCCCAAGCTGAGCTTCATTATGTCAAGATCGAACGTGATCGTCTACGGGAAAAGTGGAAGTTGATAGAGATTACCACTCGAGCGATGTTATCCGAGCCGCCCCAAGAGTCTGTCACCATCTCACACCTTACCCTTAGGTCTTATGTGGCTATTTTAAAGAGTTATGTAAAAAAAGAGTAGTACTATGTTCATGAACATTATTTTTTTTGTATATAATAATGAATATAATTTGTAGTCATTTTTGATACATTGTAAATAGTTTTTAAAATAAAAATGGTGTTTTTAGTTATTATTTAATTAAGAATTCAATTTTATTAAATTAAGGGATTTTTGAATTAAATAATATTTTAATAAAATATTATTATTAATATTAAAATAATTTTTATCAAATATAAATGATCTTATAATTTTATGAATGCATTTAAAATTTTATATTAAAATTTGAAAGCCATTTCTGTCAAAACCTGTGAATTTTCGATAAATGTTGGTTTTTACTTTAAAAGTGAAAATTAACATATTAAGGATTTTTTTAGATAAAATAAATGTCATTTATGGAATCAGGACATCGAAATTATCCAACGGTGAATTTTTCATAATTTTCTGAGACAGTCAAATTTTTGGGTAAAAAATAAATACCATTTAAATATATAATCTGTTTTATGGCATCATAATGACCCAATGGTGATATAATAAAATAAAATAATCCTTATGTTCGGACAATATATGTTTTATTATTAAAATAATGAGGTTTTAGGTTTTTTTTTAACTTACTTTTTAAAGCATTAATGAACCCCTCAAGACATATTCAACACTTTTCCTTTTTAAATTAATTTCCATGGGAGTGTGACTCACCTCCACATAAGCAACCCTAATATTTTAATAAGTTTGGACCTTGGCCTTGTAAAATATTGTTTTCCTATTTCCTTTTCCAGAAACCATGGGCAAAAACCATGGGATGGTTTGTGGGTTGGATTAATTTTATATAAGGTGTCCCAAACCTAAATAATAAAGAATTCTCTCACCTTTCCTATATAAACCCACACAAGATCCCACTTACTCCTCACTAAAATCCCTTGGAGTTCGTCCAACTTCTGACCTAATCTCTCTATAATCCTCCCAAGGTGCCCCAAGATCCCAATAATCCTCTCACAAGCTTCTCTCTAACTTTCGGAAGCACACTTCCATGTAAGGGTTTTTTCTTCCTTTCTCATTTTTTTCAATTTTATTTAAGTTGTATTGCCCTTTTAATTTCAATTATGAATATTGGGGTATGGTTTCTCACCTCCCTCATAATTCCCTATTTATATTTGAATGATTAGATACCCCTTTCTCTCTCATTTAATGCCTCCCATGTACACCCGTTACTATGCCGAAATTCCGAAAGGAACTCCTCTCTCTTCTTTTACATTCAAGCAATACTTTTGTATCATGAATTTAAATTCCAATTCAATTGTTGGGAAATGTATCTATATGACCTCCTTAATGTACATTACATGTAAATATGATGAGGAACCCCTTTCTCACTCATCAACATTTTTTTATGAATTCTTATGTCAAGCCGTTACGCTGCCGAAATCACACCGATTGTCTAAGCCAATGTCATTGTGTAGTGAATACCATGCCCATTTTTCCATCAAGGGTATTCACCTTTATGAAAATTTACTTATTGATTTTAATGTATGAGGTATTAATTCCACATTCCTTTATCGTTGAATAAATGATTATGTTTTATGACTCCATGTTTTATGATCCATGTGGCACACTTATGCATGAAATGAAATGTTTAAGAAGGGTGCACCCTTATAGCGCTCCAATGCTTTGGGTAAAGTATAGTATCATGATACGTCATGTGTAACGAGTGTTGACTCATGATAATTCAAGTGCAATGAGGGTTTACTCGTGATTCATGTGAAATGAGGGTTTACTCATGCTTTATGTGAAATGAGCCTTGGCTCATGCTAAATCCATGTTAAGTGTTGTTGCCACATTTCCATGTTATGATTATCATGCTTTACCATGCCTTTATGTTCATGTTTCATTTATGATCTATTTATATGCCTATTGTCTAACATGTATTGTACTCCTCATGTTATTCCATGTGTACTCCCTTACTGGGCTTTATAGCTCACCCTTTTCTTATGCATGTCCTCAGGTTATCCCATGCAATGCTAAGTACGAGGGAATTTAGTGGTCATGTAAAGGATGTTTTCAACAAAAATGTTTTATTTCATGTTTTATGTTTTTATGTAATGATCCTAAGCCCCAAAGACACTAAACCTCTCGATCTTCTTTGTTGTATCAAGTGCAGTTTTATGTAATAAAGCATGTTTAGGTTGTAATAAAAAGCAGGGTTCTTATAGTAAGTTCATGGTCCATTGTGGTCATCATTTACGTAGTTCCTTATATTCCCCACCATTTTCTAAAAGTAGAAAAACGTCATGGGAAACATGTTTCTTTTAAGAATATAAAAATTTTAATGGAATTTTATGTATTAAAAAACATTCTTAAATAGATTATACTTAATAAAAAATACATTTTCTAAAAATCCTTCATAATGGTTCATAAAAATATTTTGATTAATCAAACATATCCCCTAGGAGCATCAAACCCAGATTGTAGCAAGGCTCATTTTCAAGAACCAGTTCCCATTTGAGTAAATCCCAAATAGGTGTTTTTAGGTGTTAACCTTATATATATCTATTCTAGGGCCACATCTACTTGTTTGATTCTAGTCAATGATTTTGTTTCATAGAAACAACTATCCTCATAGTTGAAAAATATACTAAGTTTTTCCCATATATTTATAATTTTCTATAGTGTTCTTAATAATTATTTAACCAAAATTTAGGAAAATTAATAAAACATCCCTTTATACCAATTATTTAATCCGGAATTTTTATCAAATAATGTTTTAATTTACATGGTCCAAATAGACCATATTTTTATGTCTAGTTGTTTTGGGAAAAATGGTACATAATAAATGAAAACCTAATAAATTTCTCTAAATCCACTTGAAGACATCATTATGGGTTCAAAAAAAGTTCATTTAATCTAACAAACTAATGTTTTATCAATGAAATTTATCCCTTATTGTAGTAATGTCATACTCACATAAAATAAAATTAGGAAACACAATGTTACATCTGGAATAAATAAAAAAATATTTAACCTGTAAAAATAAATTCGACACTTCAGTGTTTTTACGTTTGAAAATCGAACACACACAGTTGCGATCAGTAAGATGTTTGGAGTCTAACAAGAAGACACAATTTTTTTTGTGAATAGTAACACACCCATATTAATATTAGTGTCACATTTATGAATATTTATATCACTATTATGAATAGTAAATAGGCCATGTGATTTGTAAACTTACCACTAATAGTATAAATAAAATTTATCCATCCAATATGTGGAAATATTATATATTTATATTATAGTGTTAGTGTTTTTGTAAGTCATGAATATTTAATGATTAATTAAAATATTCAAAATAAAACTTATTTTCATAAAATTTATTCTTGATATTTTTTTTATGTCTTATGAATATATTATAATTTTATGAGACCTGAATTAATTGTTTTAAAGTGTTATAAATCAAGTATTAATTTGAAAACAGGTAAATTAACATTTCGATGAAAAATTAAATTAATCAAATTTAGAAAATTAATTATATAAAATGGATTTAATATTTGGATTATAAACCTTGAAAAAAGGTTGTCGTTATTTTTTGGGATTTTTCAGAAATAATTTAATTTTTGGTTAGTTGTGAAATTCGATAATAGGAATAATATGCTATATAATTGAATTTACGCATCATTCATGAGTCATGGATGATGTAAATTGGAATTGGTTTGAATTCACATAAACATATTACTATTTTTTTCACAAGAATCCTAACTAATTCTTGCCTCGTGGAGAAATAATAAATTATTGAATATAATATTATGAAAACCCTCCTTCCCTCCATTATAAATACCACCCCTCACACCCTCATTTATTCATACATCTGAAGCTTTATGACATAACTAAATTCTTCCCAAATATTCCACCAAGATCCTTCCCCATTTCCATCATCCCTTGGTGTTCTTAAAATGCCAAATCCTCTCCCTTGAAATGTTTCTCAATGGAGATAAACTAAAGAGGAAAATTCCACTTTCTGATAATTTTATTTTCTTTCAAACTATTTTATTTTATTTTTATTTCCACACCTCCTTTAACCGAAATGGTATTATAAATCCAGTAACATACATGAACTAGAATTATACTATTTTAGTGGTATAGTTCATCGTAAACTCTCCTTCCCTCTCCTTTTATACTATAAATGAAAACACCATCCGAGATGTGTTAATTTATCACTTTCAAGGACAATAGGTTTTAAATTTTCATTGTCATCTTATTGATTGTCCATGAAAACATAATAATGGTTTAGAAAGATCATTATATATTTATTTTTTCTTATGTAATGTTCTGTAATCCTCATAAACTCATGATATAAAATAATAATACAAAACTACTTCATTGGGAGAAAAACTTCATAATTATTCCAAGAGTTTATCATTAACATTTTTTCTAATTATACATTCTTATGGTATAGAAAAAATATCATAAAAATATTATTTATATATCTGGAACACCCTTAATAATATTTATTAACAATTATGGATGTTTAACTACATTTTAATAGAACATCCATTCATGAATACAAGAGAACTATTTATAAAAGCTAAGTAAATTAACACTCTCGAACAAAGAATTTGAGATCTATAACTCATCAAAAGGACCATAAAAGAAATAAATGAAACCATAACGAAACCAATTCATGTATTAATGGTTATGGAATTTTCAATAAATGAATCTAAAGTTATTATATAGTAATTTTATATTAAGAAAGCATTCCCTCTTCAACCCATTTTGAAAAAGGATATTCTATAAAAGTAATTTATTTATAACTAACTTTCCTTTTCTAGGATATAAAAGTTCTCTAATTTATTTTATTAAAAATCCAACATTTTCAAAAATAACCCTTCTCTCTACTAAATAACAATTTTTACTTCTCAAATATTTATTCACACTTCATTCAAGGTTAATTGTTGTATGTAAAGAATGATATTCCCTCATAGTTTTGGGGACCATATGTTTATGAATGTATTCATTATGATGTGAAATCCATTTCGTTCCATGGGTAATTTGATGTTTAATATTGACATATTTCCTATGTTTAAAGCACGATATTGTAAATATTATGATGTGATGGGTGCACCTAGAACTATATAGCGCAACATGAATGTTTGATTGTGATAGGTGAACCCAGATTTATACAATACACCAATGCACTGGATTATGGGATTTATCTCATGATATAAAGTAAAATTATGAATTAACATTTATCTATAACTTTCAAAACTATATGTGGTAGTTAACCACATAGAAATGATGTTTCATTTTTATGCATTTTCACATTCCATGCTATTATATAAATGATGTTGTGATTATACTCTACCCATGATACATTGTTTCATGTTATTATCTTACCTCTAATTGGGATTTTAGTGCACCCCTTTTTTATGTATATCCTTAGGTGACTACATGTACTTAGTAGTACGCAAGGGATGATATGTATCTAGAGAAGAAGAAATTTAATAAAAGTTTATGTCTAATTTTGTAAAAGTTATTTATGGTCCTAGTATTACCAAAACACACAACATGTGGATCCTTGTGGTGTAATGTTTTTATATTTTTATTAATAAATGGATGTAAAATTAATGAACTAAATGCAGGGTTGTAAAAATTTTTATCAATAAAATGGTTCTGTTAATTTGGGAATTAGGATTAGAGAACCCAATAGAGAACCTGTAGTACGAAACTATGTACAAATATGAACACTAGAAGCTTTGTTAAACAAAGGGATCCCATAAGATATGATATAAGTGTAAATTGAAAAAATCAATATGTTATTTATTCTTAACTCATTGACTTATGTTTTTTATCCTTTTTTATTTTATAAAATGGTGGGAATCAAGAGAAACCAATACAACAACCTGCATGAGGGCCAACACAAGGATTGGATGAACAACACCCGAAAATGCTTTGGGAGGTCGTGTTCAAAACATTTTGGTGATGATTACCCAAATATCTCCAATTATGAAACATATTATGAATAATGTGGAACTCCCTCCTTCACCTAAGAGGGAGAAATTGGATATAGTGTTTTTTATGTAGGAATGACCACCTATATTTAGTGGATCTTATGATCGACTAGTTGCAGAACAATGGGTAAAATCCATAGAGAAAGTATTACATGTGATTAACTATTATAAGATGGAGAAGGTGATTCTAGCCGTTTCTCATCTAGATGGAGAGGAAATTCATAGAGCTCAAGAAAAATGATGAATAATCTATCATGGACTATGATGTGAATTTCAAAAGTCTTACAAGGTATGCTTCAAATTTTGTTATCATAAATGATATATAATTGTAAGATTCTTTAGTGGGATAAAAGTATACCTTCAAAAGGCTCTTGTAATTTGCGAAATTTAGATTTATGAAGATGTTGTTTGATGTGAACTTAAGGAAGATATTGAGTTTGAAAAATGGTTCTATGGATAGGATGATAAGAAATAAAAGGTGGAGTTTCAAGATGGACAATATAATGATAAAGGAGGGAAGAAAAATAAACTTACCACATTCCAAAAATGTAGGAATAATCACGGTAATTACCTCAAATCGATGGGGAAATGTTGCAAGTGTGGTAGGGAAGGAAACTAAGCTCTTAAATTTTTAAAAGACATGATAAGGCAGGAGAATGTGGTGGATGAATGGAAAGCACCACCCATGGTCCAATGCTACCACTGTATGGAGTAAGGGAACTATGGAAGATAGTTCACAAAACCTTGAGTCCTATAGAGTAATTTGCATCATTAGACACAAAATCCAAAGGAACAAATGATGGCTTATTCATTTATAGCTGTGGATGTTGATCAAGAAAATGAGTTCAAACAAGGTACAATTCCTATTCACTCAAGAATGAAAAATTTCGTATTTGATTTTTGTTCAACACATTTCATTAATCATGAAAGTTTTCTAGAAACATAGAATTGAAGCCCATAAAAAACTAACTAGTTATATATTAAAACACATATTGGTACAATCATTGCTACACATGTGTTGGAATATTCTTATGTTGGCATATGTGGGAAGATTCTTCCATCAAATCTCTGGCAATGTCACTTGGTAAACTTCATTGATGTTATGATAATTTATTTTCTCTGATTTTATAGATCACACATCAACTATAGGGAAATGGAAATATCTTTTCATATTTATAACTATCACATTATCCTATAAAAATTCAACGAAGATCATAAATATCCTTTCAAAATCCATTCAACGGTGTGAGTGTTGATCCCTATTAAAAGGCATACCTCGCTCAAATGTTTGAGTCAAAGGAAAGTTTCAACCGAGTGTAAATTACCATTTTGATGGAATAGTGTGATATACTTCCTGAATAGTTACCTAGACTTCCCCAAGATGATGAGGTAGAGTTTTCCATAGAACTCATACCCGTATCTACTCATATCCCCATGTTTCTTTATATGATGGCTCTTATCGAATTGGAGGAGTTAAAGAATCCAACTCCAAGAGAATTTAGACTAAGGTTTTATATTCCCTAGTGCATCACATTAGGGTGTTCCAATGCTCTTTGGGAAGAAGAAGGATGAAACAATGCGTCTCTGTATTGAGTATCTAGAACTCAAAAAATCACCATAATGAAAAAGTATCCTCTCCAAAAGATTCAATACTTGGTTGATCATTTTTAAGGAGATTAGTACATCTCAAAGGTGGATCATTATTCTGGATATCATTCGTTAAAGGTGAAGAAAGAATATATTTAGAATACTTCCATCTGTATATGGTATGATAACTCTGAATTTCCGATGAGGCCCATCAGACTGACTAATACCCCTAAAATATTTAGGGATATAATGAATAGAGTCTTTCAATATTACCTAGATAAATTTTTGGTTTTTTTTATTTATGATATTACCATATACTCCAAGATAAATTAGGATTATGAATAATATCTATAACTTGTGTTGGAGACATTGAGAATTGATTTGTTATACCACAAGTTTAGAAATTGTGACTTTTGGATGAATAATGTCATGTTCTTTGTACATGTGGTCACATGGGAGGGAATTTTTGTGGAAATTTCAAAAAATAGTGATTGAGGAATGGAACAAACCCCATAGTGTCCCAAAAATCTGTACTTTTTTTGGATTAGTGGGATACTGCTGACATTTTAGAAAATTTTCTTATGATTGTCTAGCCTGCTAACAATGTTAATAAGGAATAGGGGTAAGGAATATCTAAATGGGAGAATGTTAGGGAAGATTTAAGGTGTTAATGATAAGGATGATCTCTGCATATGTATTCACATTTAAGAAGAGTGGAGATTGTTTTGTGATATGCAGTGATGCTTCAAGGAAAGGCTTGGATTGTTTACTCATTCAAAATGATAATGTGACAACCGATACCTCACGACAATTGAAGATCGATGAGATGAACTACCTGATGCATGATCTAGAGCTAGATTCTATGTATTTTTCCATGAAAATCATGTGGAACTACCTCTATGATGAGATGTGTGACAAATACAATAATCAAAATAGACTAAAGTATATATTTAATCAAATAGAGATCAACATTAATCAATGGATATGGTTAGATATTATCAAAACTATGATATCTCTATTCACTATCATCCTCGAAAGGTGAACATGTTTTTCCCCGATCTATATAGAAAATAACATACTAATCTATCCATGTTCCGGTTTGAGAAAGACCATATCTTCAGGGATATGAAATGTGTGGATTTGGAAATCATAATTGCATGGAATAAATCCTACCATGCCCAAATGATTTCCCAACCAACTATCCAAGATAACATTATGCATGCACAAATGGATGCTCTAGAGATACAAAAGAGGGAGAATGTAGTAATGGAAGGGAAGCTATCAGAGTTCCATATTGATGATGTTTGTGTTTTTATGTTCGGAATGTGGCTTTGTGTGCCTTTATCACCTAGGCTAAAAAAGTATCAATTGGAAAATTCACATAGATCACCTTTCTCTATCTATCTTAGTAGATCCAAGATGTACAGTGATCTCTGAGAACTTGTTTGGTGGGAAAAAATTAACAAGGTGATTACTGAATATAACTCAAGGTGCTTGATATGTATGAAAGTTAATAAAGAGAGAAAAAGTTACAAAGGTATGATGTGACCATTTCCTATACCAATGTGTAAATGAGAGAATGTCGTTATGGACTTTTTCACAGGTCTCTTGAAGATGTCAAAGGGAAAAAATTCGATATGATTTGGGGTTTACTAACTCACTAATACTTCCATCCTTATCACCATTTGGTAAGATCTCTCACTTGAAAAACTCACAAATATATATGTGGAGGAATTTCCATGACTGCATTTGGTTCCACTCTCGATTATTTATAATTGAGATTCAATGTTCACAAGAAACTTCTGAAGGAGTTGCCATCATTTTTTGAATACTAAATTAAATTTTAGAACGACCTATCACCCCCAAAATGTTGGACAATCTAAAAGGAATATTCATACACTTAAAGATATTAAAAGATAATACTCTTTATAATTCAAAGGTGGATGGGATCAGTATCTCCCAATGGTTGAGTTCTCAGACAACAATAACATCCACTCAAGTATTCAGATGGCTCTATATGAAGCTGTGTATGGATAGAAATGTATAAATAAAAAATGTTGGGTTAAAGTTGGAGAAAGAAATATACATGGAATTGATATTATACAAGAGATTATAGAGAAGGTTCAAGTTATCCAGAAACATATCAGATCTATTTAGTGTCGGAAAAATAGTGATGCAGACAATCGTCGAAGGGACATGATGTTTGATGTTGGAGATAATGTCTTCCAAGGAATATAACCATGGAAGAGATTCATGATGTTTGGAATGACAGGAAAGCTATGCCCATGGTACATTAGTCCATTTGAGATTATTGAACTTAGAGGTTCTGTGGCCTATCAACTTTCCCTACAACCGAATATGACTCCTGTTTAAGATATGTTTCCTGTATCACTCTCGTGGAGGTACATACCAGATCCCTCACATGTACAAAACTCACATAGGCGGTTCAACTGGAAGATGATATCTCTTATGAGGATCAGCTACTAAAGATTCTAGACCAGAGAGATAAGGTTTTTTCGCAAATGGAATACCATGTTACCTTTAAACCTAAATTTGTGACTTCGATGTTTTGAATTTTGAAAATCTGACATACACGACTGTGTTAAGTAAGATGTTTTAGGGTCGAATAGGGGAAACTAAATTTTTTTTTAATTTTAAAATAACCTTATGAATAGTAATTTTACCATTATGAATAGTAATATAACCCTAATTTTTAGTAAATTGTTCAAGGGAATATAAACCTAACCACTGATACTATAAATAAAATTTATCCATCTTATATGTGGCAATGTGTTATAATTATATTATATTTTTGGTATTTTTGTAATGTCATGAATATTTAATGATTAATGTAATAATTTAAAATAATATTTATTTCCGGAATTTTATTTGATAATCTATTATTTTAATGTCTTATTATTATATTATAATTTTATGATACCTTAATTAAATGGTCAATGTTTTAGAAAAGAAGATTTAATTTTAAAATTTTAAAATATGATTTCAATTAATAATTTAAATAATCATATTTGTAAATTATTATTATATAATGGAGGTAATTTTTTATTTTACATGTCAAAAATGGTTAGAGTGAATTTTTTGAATTTTTCTGAAATACATCAATTTTTTGAATAGTGAAATTTGATAATATTCAAAATAAGATAAATAAATGAATTTCTGCACCACGCTCGAGACATGGATGATGTAAATGGACATTTGTTTGAACTCACATGAACTTATTACTATTTTTAGTCAATATATTCCTCACCATTTCATGTCTTGTGGGGAAATACTAAATTAATGAATATAATATTAAGAAAACGCTCCTCCACTCCACTACAATACCACCCCTAACACACTCATTTATTCACACCTATCAAACATCAAGACTTAACAAAATTCTTCCCAAATATCCCCCCCATGATCCCTCACCCTATATAGATTCCCATTTTCTCCTCAAAATACCAAATCCTCTCCCGTAAAGAGGCTCTCAAAGGATATAAACTAAAGAGGTAAATTCCACATTCTGATTCGTTTTTTTCTTTTATGTTCCTTTCACTCCGGTTTCATTCCTCTTCTAATTTCACCCAAATGGTTTGATAACTCAATTAAAATACATGTACTAGAATTATATTATTCTAATGTGATAGTTCATCATAATCTCTCCTTCCACCTCTTTCTATACTATAATAGAAAACACTGTTCGAGATTTGTTAATTTATCACATTCAATGATGACGAGTTTTGAATTTTAATAACCATATTAGAGACTACTCATGAAAAAAAATTAGGGTTTAAATAGATAATAATATATTTATTTTATCTTATTTTATGTTCTATGATCCTTAGACACTCATGATATAAAATAATAATACAAAAGAAGTTCTTTGTGTGAAAAACCAACAAATTAATCCAATCGTTTACCCTCAAAATTTTATCTAATGATTCATCCTCATGGTATGTAAAAATAGTTCATTATAAGATCATTTATTTATCAGTAATGTCACTAATAATATATATTAAAAATTATTTATGTTCAAACACATTTCAAATACACATCCATTCATGAATACAAGTGAACAATTTATAAAAGATAAGAAAATTAACACTCCCGAACAATAAATTTAAGCTATATAACTCATACAATGGTCCAAAAAATAACATAATGAATCCATAATGAATGATATTAAATTATAAAATGTTATTTAATATTCAATTAATAAATCTAGAGTCAATTTTTATGAATTTAAATTAATGAAAGTGTTCGGACACAAGGTTAGGGGAAATTCTTGAACCCAACTCTCTTTCTTTGGGTTATCACTCTTTAACTGATTTTCAGTAAGGATATGGATTTAAATAATTTATTCATAATTATCTTTCCTATTAAGCTATATAATGGTTCAATAGTTTATTTTATTAAAAATAAAATGTTTTCAAATTCATATATTCTTTCAAATAAATGTACCATTTTTTACTTCTCGAAGACTGTTTCACTCTTCACTCAAGGTCAATTATTCTATATCAATAATGAAATTACCTCCTTATTTTGGGAACCAAATTTTTATGTATGTTTGATTTATGATGTGAAACCCATTTATTTCCATGGGTAATTTTATTTTAATGTTTGATATATTTTCTATGTGGCATGCATGATAATGTAAATGTTATGATGTGAGGGCTGCGCCTGAAATTTTATAGCACAATTTGAATGATTGAATTTGATCGGTACGCCTAGGATTATATAGCTCTCTAATTAATTGGGTAAAGAGATTAATCTCATGATATAAATTGAATGTACTCATGAACTTGATACTATCTTTGTTCCCATCTATGTGTGGCTGTAAACCCCTAGGACATGATGTCTCATTTCAATGAATTGCCACTATCCATGATATTATATAAATGATGTTATGATTATTCTGACCCCATGATACATTGTTTTATGTACTTATCTTCAATATTACTGGGATTTTATATCACCCATTTTTTATGTATATCCTCATGTGACCACATTTACTAATGGGTAAACAAGGGATTATATGAAGCTGGAGAAGAATGAATTAAATTAATTTTTTATATAATATGTTGTAAAAGTTATGTATTGTTCTAGTTTTCCGAAGACACTAAAACTTTTCATCCTAATGGGATAATATTTTTATATTGTTTATAAATAAATTATATACATTTAATTTAAGAAAAGTCGGGTCTCTATATTTAATACATCTCATATCAAGGGGACATACATCAAAGGAAGGGGTTTAGAAAGAGGCTCAACAAGGTAAACCAATTTACATGTTCTCATGGGAAGTATCAATAAGAACATGAAGAATGTTTTTAAGACTTGAGAAAAAGATAATAAGTAATATCATAAAAAAGAAAAAATGAATCATAAAATTGATATTTGGATATAATATTTAAATGGGTCATTCATAAACATATCAGCAAGGTCTATCACCAACGTGTCATAATAGAAAATTACCTTATATTATTCATCAAGGTATTGTAAAACATCTCACCTATACAGATTAAATTCCTTAATTGATGAATTGAATCATAATAAAGGTGAACCACTCATATGAATTAATTAATGTGTTCCATATATTTCATTATCTAATGGTTAATATATGTGGCGAATAAAAAATGGGGTTCATATCAAATTCACGGTGTATCAACATGTTCTAAAAAAATGATCATTATTTTATTTTCAATCAATGAAAAGAGAATTTAGGACTCATGTACACTAATAAAATAATAAAATATATCATTTTAAATTTTTTTAGTACCCTGGTAAAATAAATAATACTTGGGTATTCAAAAGAATAAAATAAAAGAGAATTCCTTGAGGAGAGGTGGGAAATTTTGAGATGTAAATTCTGCAGCATAATGCATATAAAATTTAATTTTAGAAAATTATAAAATCATATGGGAGGAGGTTATAAACTTCAATGTAGAATATTATAGTAGTAATGGCATAAATTAAATTGAGAAATATAAAATATCTTTGAAATTGGAATACATACCACTTAAAAAAGGGAACTTGATTGTAAAATAGATGTGAAGATTTTCCTTACCTTGAAGTGTTATTCCTAGAACATGAGGAATGGAACATTGTGGGCTTGTGAAAACCATAGAGGGACTAATTGGGAGAAAAAATTACCATATCATTATGGAGGATGGATTTTTAGTGAATGGAAATGGGTAAATTGATGGTTATTTATAAAAAAATTTATGAATATTTTTAATAAGTTCTAAACATAAGCCTTCGAAATAATGTTTTTATAGAATAAAAAAACCCTGGCCCTGACCTTGGTTTTTAGCATTGGGTCATATTTTCTTTTGACCCACAAGAACAGAAAATATAATTATATTAAATATTTTTTCATGTAAAATTAATGATTCCACAAAATATTATTTTTAATGTAAATGTTTAGATTTTTTATAATATAAAGTAACTTATAGATTTGGAAATTGATTAAAGTCTATTAAAATAAATGATATTAAATAAAAAAAATATTTTAAATATTTTATTGTGTTTAATTATTTATAACATCAGTATGTTATAATTATGAAATTATTAAACATATTGAAAAACCCAAAATGTATTTAAATTATTCTTAAAAAATATATAATAATTTATTAAATTCTTATAAATTCATCAAAAACTAATTTGAACAAGATGATATGAAAAAAAAAATTTAATTATAATTATTCTTGAAATATGATAATATTTGACTTTAAAATATAGATATATTTATTAAATAAATATCTAGTTGAAAATGCATATTAGAATTTCTGACACATAAAAAGTTTCTAGTTCATAATAAACACACTTTATCATTTATGATTTAATATGGTTGTTTTTAGATAATATTTTTTTAAAATTTCATTTATTCATAATTCCTTAGTGGTTTATAAAATAATTTCTTTTCTGAAAATAACATTTTTTATCTAAAAAAATCAATTTATAAACTTTCCTCTCAATTAAACACATATTTTAATAAAAAAACTATTCATAAAATGAAAATGATTGAATAATAATTTTATTTTAAAAATTAATTAAACTTTAACTCTATATATTTGGGACATGTATCCATATATAGCACCTATATATGACCTAAGGGGAAGGTGTGAAATAGTGATAGATTAATGGGGTGGCTCAACTAACATTGTAAAAGTTGAAATTCCCACTAACTAGAAATTATCCTAATGAAGATTTCATTCAAGAATCACATATTGAATATCCTCTTGGAAATATTCAAGGGGGAGCCCCAGTTATGCTACCTCCCTCCATGGTTTGAAAAAATGGGCTTCATACTATATGAATCTAATGGTGGAGGCCATCGCTTCTCCTTTCGAAATTAATTATCCCTTTATCATTTCTACCTATACTCACTATTTATAACAATAAAATTATTACCAAGAGTATAATTTTCAATGATCCCATTTAACAAAAATAATATTATGTTTGAATCCATATGGTCACATTTCCCATTATGCCGTATAAATATGACTTAATTAAAAAGAGATATGGTTTTTTGATGTATAACACATATTTTCATGAAACAAAAAATCATTTCAAAAGTTTCGGTTTTGAAATTCATAATTTCATATCATATACTTTCATAAATCTTAAAGGATTATCATAGAGATACCTATGGTGCTGGACATAATTGAGATATCTCATACCATATAGTTGTTGCAATTATCATATGTATTTTTTCAATATTTATGGATCCGAATAATAATTTCTAAAATTTCATCATTAGAAAATATCCATATAAACCAAATTATTTTACTATTATTTTTTATAAAATAAAATGAAAAAACAAGACCCATGAAACCTTTATAGCTCCAGTTAAACATATTTAAATTTATAATTGAATAAAAATACAAAATAATACATTATATATTAAAAAACCTAATAAAATACATATAATTATCTATATGTAAAAATTAATAACATTGAATTTTTTATTTTAAAAAATTATATCATGGGAAAAATATATATATTTCAAAATTTATAGACAAAGAAGATGTGAAATGACATTTTTAATGAGATGGAGGGAGATTAAATCAAGCACTATATATACTAACCCATGAATCATCGGTTTGGGTTTGGTTCCCCTACCTACCCCAATCTACTCAAATGATACCTAACCCTTTAGTTAGGCTGGATCCACCATCGCAGACCCACATAGGATTGATCAACTCGGCCAATCTACAATCTAAACCATGGGCCTACCCGATATCTATCATCCAAATAAATATATGGCCATCAGCCATTCACTGTAACCCCTATAAAACATTCCCCCTCCCATGATATTTTCATCAAAACCCCCTTATCTTCCATAATCCATGACTAAAATCTCTAAATACTTTATTCAATTTTTTTTTTATTATGGCTTCAACAATAAATCATGTCATCCCTTAAGGATTCGATATTTATATATATAAGATTTATTTTATTCCTATATATGGTATAGATTTTAAAATGGAGGTATGGTTGAAATAACTTCCACTACTTGTGTTCCCATGATCCAGTTACTGCGTTTGTGTATTAGTGTTGTTTTATTTGAGTGTGTATGATGCAATATTTAGTTTTTGTGTAAGTTATCAATTGGGAGTGTCACTTGAAATCCATACTAGTATTATAATTATAAGTTTTACGAAATCTATCCATCGATATTATTATAAATAAAATAATGAATATTAATAATTATTATATTATAATAATAGTAATAATTATTTTCATTCTCATAATATAAAACTATAAAAAATTAATTTAAAAACTAAAATAAATAATCCAAAATAATTAATAATAAATTCTCCACATTTATCTCAAAGGGACCACCAAATTTGTCTTTGTAATCCTATGAATCTATATACTCAATTCACGGTGAAATAAGGATTAATATTAATAATTAGTTATTTATAGAAAAAATACTCCGAGATGGGACAAAGACATATTGTTAAATTATGCCGATACCAAATGAAACACCTCTTTCCAGTTAATATAATAATAAAAAATTTTGAATCCCAGTTTATATTTATGAAATATTTCAATTTTTTATTTTTGATGATAAATAAGTCCCACCATAAAAATAATTTTTTAAATAAATAAATTTTAATAAAATATAAAAAAATAAACTTGTATAAATTGTCTGAAATTTTCTTCCAAGGGTAAATGCCAAGATAGCAGTTCCAATTATCCTTTTAAAATTCCATTTTATGGTTATTTTCTAGAATAAGATGACTATATTTTAATCTGAGTGTGAAATACTAAAAAACACATGGAAATTATAGGAACACCTCATTAGAAAATTTTTAGACCTATTTTATTTAAAAATGTTTAAAAAAAATCTATATAAAATCATAAAACATATACTTATAACATAAATTCATTAAACACCTGAACTTCACTAAATCCCACAACCTAAACAACCAAAAACATTTACTAGTTTAAAATTATAAATCCTTAAATAAATGAATACAGAAAAAGAAGGTAAATATAACTTATATTCCATTTTAATATACAAAAAAACCACATTAACCTTGGAATATACAAATATAGAAATAGGATGATGTTATTTTGTGAACATATAGAACTCTTTTTATAGGTTATTACACCCACACCTAAATGTATCCCTAAATCTTAATCCCAATTGATCATCTACCCCCAATAACAAATGATCTAAATGATTTCAAATATTTATTGGGTTCTTTATTAGTTTCATATCCTACTCTATATATAACCCATTCTATTCAATATAATGAAAAAGATTATAATGATACCCCATAACTAGCATTTATAAAATAAGAAGCACCTTCTACAAAGGAGATGGTAGCTCTAAGAGAAAATCCAAACCTAAAAACTAATTAAAGATCATAAAGGGTATCAAAATACACATTATTGATAAAAATTTCTTATTAAACCTCCATTGTTCCCTCAATGGATAAAAATTATAATTTCAAGATAAACCACATAAAATTACATCTATATCATTCTATAATTAGAATACTACATCTATCTTATCTATAATATTTTCATTAACTTTTAAATCCCACACACTCACTCTATTACAAAGTTCATGACTATTAGTAATTTAAATCCATGCGTAAAATAATAAAATTGAGATATATCAATTATTCTAACAATTCCACATATGAAATCAAGTCAATTGTAGGATGAAAATTATTATTATGCAAAAAATGGTGTGAGTTCTTTGACCATAAAGTACATGATATACTATACACAAATTATCAAAACCTAAATTTTATTGTTTATATATCCTTATATTTTCTAATTAGTATAAGTGATAGAGATTTGTTGAATCAGATTTGGATCAGAAAATCTGCCTGCATCTTCCTCTTTAACCTAGGGAAAAAATAGACATAACGATCCAAAATGAAAATTTACTAAAATCTACACAACCTTATTATCTTCACCAAATGAGTTATTTCTAGTATAAATATAAATTTATAATAAATAAATATAAATATAAATATAAATATATATTTAATGTCTAAAATTACTTTGTATAGAGTTATAAATCAGCCGCATATCTATATAAACTATTCACTAATTGAAACCCCACAAGATTGTAACAATGGGTAAGAATCATGTTCAATTTATATTTATGGAAATAATAAAACCCATCATACTCAATTATTTACCCCAAATCATAATTTAATTCTTATTATGTGAGATACGAGTTTTTAAACAATTATATTGAAAATAATTAGTAGATATTAATACAAAAGTATGTTGGGAGCCTTGATTGTCAAATGATTATATATAATATTTTTCTAGAATACCATGATTCCACAATTTTATAATTAATAAAAATAATATCAATGTTTACTTTGATATCTTAATTTAACACCTCAATAATTTACAATTTATTTTATTTAAATAATATATTTGATTGATTGTGTTATATACAACATCAATATGGAACGAGTTGTGATATACTATTATTTAATAAATGATTATAATTAAATTTATCATTATTAATAAATGATTATAATTAAATAATTATATTATATATCCAATTTAATTAATTAAAAGTAATTTAAATATGTTTATGAAGAATGGAATGAGAAAAATGTCATTTTAGGATTCAAAAATACATTTTATTCAAAATGGTTTTTATAGAATTTTGTGCATAAAAATTATAAATAAATTCAAAAACTTTTAATTTTTTTTAAAAAAATGGAAATAATTTCTAAAGATAGATTTTATAGTAGTATTTATATTATATTTTTTAGTTTTCATAGATGATTTCATTTAACGTTAATATTCAAAAATACTGATTATTTAAAAAATATCTATTATTTTCTTAATATAAATTTATTTAAAAATCTGATTATTTGTTATATTTTGAGTTTAAATAAAAATAATATCTATTTAATTAAACACATTATAAATAATTCTAGATTAATAAACATTATATTGTTTTTGGAAGAAGTAATTTTTAATCGTAAAAAATCAATTTTTGTAATACAAATTTTCATTGTGTTTTTCACACTTATATTAAAAAAATTTCAATAAATTATATAAATTTCATATTGAAACATGCGTTTAATATTTTGGATATTGATTTTATATTTAATTAATGTGTTCAATATAATTTTCATTATTATTCATATTAAACAAAGTAAAAACGTGTTATAGTGATAACAGAAAAAGATGATAAATTAAGATAAATTTTTTGTGATAAGGTTAAAAATTTTCAACTAAATTCCTAATATATGAATAATTTTGAACCAAGTACCCCTAAAATATAATCTATTTATTTTTGTGCCTCTTGAATTTTATTATGAACATTATAATATTTTATTTTATGAAAAATTATAAAATGTCACTCTTGTTATTTTAATATTTCTAATGTATTATCACTTAGGTAAAAAATATATGAATGATTATATATTTTTTTTATTGAATAATTTTTTTATTATAGATATTTATTTTTAGTTTTTAGGGATAGTATAATTTCCTTTAAAAAATATGCAATACAGATTATATTCTTGTGCAAGTAGTTAAAAAGGAAAATCAACATTTTCAGAAAAAATAAAACAAATAATATTTTAATGATTGATTGGGGTAGATAATTTTTACATGTAATTAATAAAAAAAATTATTTTTACTTTATTTATCTTATAATTATATGGTTGTGTTGGTTCCTTTTATGTCAAAATATTTTAATAGTCTTGTAAATCAATTTAAATGGTATTTAATATTTAAACCTCATTTTTAAATCTTTAGGAACACATAAAATCCAAAAATAACTCAATTGTATTGGAAAAATTCTATAATTAGTTAATTATTAATTTATTTTCCACTTTTAACTTTTAAAATCACATTCAAAAACCTTAATGATTGATAAATATGTTACAATAGTTAATGTTAAACAAGTTTAACAGGGATATACCTAAAAAAGAAGTATGAAAATAACCACAAAACTATTATAAATACTATTAGTTTAATGGATTTAGACCCCATATCACCTCCTCTCCTTATAATTGGATATAATTTGTTTTTAATGTTCCTTGAAGGTAAATATTTATTATATAAAATTTAATATTAATTACAAGTGTTCCACCCACCTCTCTTATAAAAGGGAGTTAACATTCTTCACATCATTACACTTAATGAGACATTTATATCAGCCAAAATCTATCAAAATAACTTAATATATTCTTTATCAACTTTATAATGTTTTTTTGTTGATATAATACCATACTAATAAGGATTAATGTGCATGAAAAATGGGGTTTTCCAAATAAATGGTATAACTCTTAATGTGTTATTTAGTTTCTATTTATTCTTCTAACTCAATAATTTTTATCCCCACATTAATAATATATATATATATATATATATATATACTAAATACACTATAATATTATTATTTTTATGAAAAAACCCATTTTCCATATCAGTTTCCATCACATGGCTAATGAAAACATCATTCACACGTGTGTGTGGACTACCACCCCCATAAAGAAGAGCATTTCGGTTTTCATCATCACCCCCATAAGGCAGGTTATTATAATTTATTTAATGATTATATGTGTTATTAATGAAATAATTATGGTACTGTAAATATGATATATCACTTATCATCATACCCTATGATCTGTAGGAAAATGATAACTTCGTTCATGTTTACATGTGTATTACCATCTCAATGAGGAGAAGTGATTTATTTTTCATTAACACCATCCATGGATGACTCTAAATTTATATATAGTATAAAAATATTATAATTTTATAATGATTAATATTTTTAATATTACTGAACAATTACAAATTTTTACCATGGTCAACCTGTAGATATTGTTTTGGGATAATGAACTGAACAACTTCATAAAAGATGACTTGAACTGAACTGATTTAATAACAATGTCACAATTTATAATAACTGAAAATAAGTGATTATAATAAGGTAATAAATATATATAAGATGATAAATCTAGTATAAAATTATAATATTTTTATTATATTATATTTAATGTATGTATGTGGTGAGACAGATAAAAAGAAATAAACTTTGTTTTTAAAAATCATGTTTTATTGTTTTCCATACAAATATTATTCTTCCATATAGAGGATCATTTAATTTTTTAATTTTCTTCCCTAAATATGGTTAAAATTTATATAAGGATATTTTCAATCCATTTTATATTTATTTAGAAATTATTAAAAAATAATATTTTGAATATTTTTCATATGGGTTATTATCTACTTTTTCTAAAATAATAAATAAATATTTATAATGTTCATGAGTTGAATTTTTTTTACCATCATCATTTATAATAATAATTATAAATATTAATATAAATTATTCATTGTTAAGTTAATATAAAAATTTTCTACAATGGTTTAGTAAATTTTTAGTTTAAAATACATTTATAAGGAAACATAAACTTTTTTTACCTCTATGATATTATTTGTAGTGATTTTACTTATGGGATCGAATGAAAACTGAAATTATTTGTATAAATAAAGAGAAATATATATATATTATTAAGGATATGGTTATTATACAATTTATATGAATAATTGTTGGGAGAAATTCAGATATGACAATGGGAGAGCTCTATATAGATGTCAAAGGCATTGGGTAAAGTGGGAGAGTTTATAGGTGATAGGTAACACTTAAGAGAATGGAGAATTATCTAGGTATGTGATTCCATTTTAAGGGTAATTTTATTTGTTAATCATATGATAATGTCCCAATGTCCCAACCTGATATTCTTTAAAAGTTTTTAAAGGATATATTTTTTAAATCATAATGTAAAAAATGAACATACGTTTTTTTAAAATATTATAACCGTATTAACTATGAAAATATTATTATTTTGAGAAATGTATTATATATTTTTTATGTGTTTAAAAAATCCCACATTATTAAGATTTTTAATTTTTAATTTTTTTTGAATTGTTTTCAGAAAACTATTAAGAATTTAATTTATTTTTTTGGAAAAATAAATGAAAATTTGAGTTGAACGATTATAATGTAAAATAGAAATATTTTTATGGGGTTTCATGATTTTGAAATATATTAAATTATTTAATTTTTTTCACACCCCTCAGAGAGATTATTCTACTCATATCATATTTTAAATTGTACTTCAAATGGCCTATGGATGAGTATGAACTATTTCTTGGTTTATCTTTCTGGTTTTGAGATTTTTTCTAAAAGAAGCAATTGCATTTTGAATGTAACATGATTTTAAATGTAATAAGCCTATTTTTTTAGAGAAAATACATATTCAGTGGATGTGCCCACTTTTTCTTTGAATGTTTTTGATATATAATAATTTTCCTAATTATATATATCTATAAAACCCAAATATTATTGAAATATAATATTGTTTAATGATTATTAAAAATCATATAATTATGGATTTTTTAAGTAGGTGAGTGTTATATTTGGAAAAAAAGTAAAGGTTTAGATAACATTTGAGGTTAGGATTATTCAAATGAAGATATTTTTAGAGTTTTAGTGACCATCAGAGGTTGAATAGTGTATGTTTGATCATAAATTTAATGACATTGATACCCCTTTTGGGGTTCTATGTGGTCAGAATACATTGGGTGAGTTTTTTGTTTTTTAATAAATATTTGAGGTTTATGAAATCCTTATGATTAACTTGTTTAATAGTGATACAGCTATTTTATGAATAGTGATTTTAAATTTTATGTAAATAACCTAAAGGTATTGATAACAATGCATGTTAATATTTTATTTTTTGTTTAGTTAATTAATCATAATTAGTATAAACGAGGTTTTACATTTTTGAAACATACGACTTGTTATATAGTTGACTTGGGGATTGATAAGTTATTTTTTGACTATGTGATTAATGGTTTTTAAGAAGTCACTGATATTAGGAAACATATATAATGAAGTAAAACAAAAATATTATGTACTAATATGGGATTTAATGTGTGGAATAAAAATTGAATTATCTTTAATATAATAAATGACTTTATTATGTATTTATGGTGATTTGGTTCATTTAGGGAAAATATTTTCCAATTCTAGAGAATATATGATTATGGGATATATTTATTATTTTGTATGTTACATTATGATTTATTATAATTATTTGGAGAAAAATTATAAGTTGGTATCATTATAATACAAGATAATATATATATAAATATTTTTTTGTTTAAAATTTATATTGGATTATATTGAATAATATTTAGGTTACTTATTTTATAAATTTTTTATGTTAAATATTTGGTATTATTTGTTAATGGTTTGGAAATTTATGTATTAATTTATCATAATTGTTATTATATTAGTTTAAAAAAGCGATTTAGTCTATTTTTAATTTCAAAATATATGAGTAATAAATTGTTATACTTTTATAGATCTTATTATCTCATTAAAACTTAAGTTTAGTACCTTAGGGATGAAAAATAAATTTTGAATATTTATTTTGTGGAATAATTTTTTTTGGATAGAATTTGAAATTTATATATGATTGAACAATGTATAAAATTATTCCATTAAAATGGAAATTATTCATGTTATTATAATTTCTCATGTTCCTAAAAATTATTTAAAAAGAATCCCTCATCTCATTGAAAACAGGTGTTGAAATTAAAAAAGTTCCTTTTACCATCATTTCTAATGAAATGATGGTCTTATTTTTCCATTAACTATTTATGGTTTTTTTCATTATAATTATCATATTAATGTTCATTATTACTCTTTATTATGAATAAAATTCTTGTTTTCACACAATGTCCATTTTTTCACTACCCACCATTGGTCTCCTTATTTGGTAAACCTATATCGTGTCATTCTAGGTGAACTTCACTTTTACATTACCAACTTTTTAAAAGGATGTTTGTAATCCATTTTTATGATGTGGAATCTCAAAAAAGGATTTTTCTGTTAAAAATCAGAAAGGTATTGTCTTTCATCAACTAATGGTTTTACTTTGACTCCAGGATTTTGTTTTTTAAATTTTATTTTTTAGACAAATATATCTTCAAATAATATATTCGATAACAATTAGAATATTTAAGATCAACGTTAAATAAACAAGGAAATACATTTATTTAAATATGACTATTACGAACTATTTGTTGGTTTAGTGGTCATGAATATGAATTACCATATTATGAATATATTTATAAATTTTTATTCAATAAAATTAATAATAAACTATTAATTGAATATAAATTTGTGCGAAATGAAAATAGAATATTTTCTAGGAAAAAGTGATGTTTTTCATAAAACTACTTTTATTGGCACAATTTATTTTTATCTCAATTGATTAAAATTATCACTATTGATAAACGAGTATAGTGAAATAATTATATTATATATCCAATTTAATGAATTAAAATCAATTTAATTATGGATATCTTATAAGGAATGGGAATATTGTTATTTTATTATTCAAAAAATATTTTCTATAAAAAAAACTTTTGGATGCATTTTATTAACAAATATTATAATTGGTTTCTTCTTTTTTATAAATATTAATTGAGAATAAACAATATTTTTTTAAATACTCAAGTTATTAATGTGTTAATATGTATTTTTTATTTCTTTGGAAAGATTTATTTTTAAGGGAATAGCGAAAAATGTTGATTTTTTTAAAATAGACTATTCTTATGTTTATATCAAGTAGTTTAACTGTATAAATTGAATTTTATTTTAATTAATAGTAAAATAATATCCAATTTATTAAAAATTTATTTAAATAATTTAATATCAATAAGATTCATATTTTATTCTTCTATAAGTTCATTTTTATGCTTAATTGTGAAAATGAATGAAAATTTTTCACATTGCATTTTATAAAATTATATTAAAATAAATTTATAACAATTATAAAAATTTAATCATGAAAATTATTTTTTGTTTTTCTAATAAGGATGTTCAAATTCATTAAAGAGGTTAATTTCATTTTTGGGAATTATGAATATGAAACTTGAATAAACGTGTGACCATTGTAACAGGTAAATTAGGATAACAAAAGAAAATACATTCTTATAACGCAAAAATTTTCTTATTAAATATTAATGGATTAGTTATTTTGACCCTTATGAATTTATATTATATGTTTTATGGTTTTTTGGCACTTAAATTTGATTAAGACCTTTATTTTATTTTAATTTAATTAAAATTACAAACCATCACACCTTCTGTTTGAAAATCTATAATAGGTTTCCATATGTATAAAAAGAACATATCAATTTTTAAAAAGAATTTTTATTGTATATGAAAAAATTATTTTTTCTAAAATAAATTTCTTTACACTCTATATAATGTATAATTGCATTAAAAATTTACAAAATTGTGATGTTACCCTTGTAGAAGTAATTGAAAAATCAAATAAATGGTTTAAAAAATAATTTAATTGATAATATATATATATCAGTTATGGTATTCCATGAACATTATAAATACTTATTTAAAAATGTTAATATTTATTTTTTTGAATTAAAATTTCATAATTATCATGATTTCCTTTAATTCAAAATATATAAATTATCTAGAAAATGACATAAAATGATATTTAATGATTAAAAATTAATTTTAAATCATTAAATACTCCTTAAATTACTATGATGACTCAATTTTATGGTACTGTTTCTTGAATTTAATTAATGGTTCTTATATGTTCCATAATTAATTTATAAAGCTAATTTCTTGACCCTCATATTTTGAAAAATTTGTTACCATAGTTAAGTTTTAAGAGGGTCGGTATGAAGTTAAACTACAGAAATTAGGGTTAAAATATGCTAAAAAACATAAATCTTAGAAATTTGACGAATCTCAACTATATATCATCTCAACTTCTAAATTATTCGAACATAGAGCCACTATTATATGAATGAATCCTTTTAGTGTTTTTTATTTTGTAACAATTACGAGTGTACCAGCAGCCTAACTTATAAAATGGAACCACATATACTCTATTCCTCACATTTCATGATCAATATGCTTCAGAGATATTTTGTCCAAAATTTTATAATATTCCCAATCCACATATTAAATATTATTTTAATCCCCTATGACTATTCTAAAAAGGATAACAATGTATTCCAAATGAGGATTTATAAAGATGATGTATAACTCTTAACAAGTTCTTCCTTTTTATTTCTTCTTCTTCATATTTAAATTATATCCTGAACATGATTATATAATAAAATAATAGTATTAAATGTACTTAAATTTTATTATTTAATTTTATAAAACTTTTCCATATACTTTTCCATCCTATGGAAAATGAAAACATTATTCATGCGTATGTGTTGACTGCCACCCCCAAAAAGTGATGTGTTTTGTTTTAGACTTCCACATAAAAAGGATGATTATTTTAAGGTGTTTATTAATTATATGGAATATTAATAAATATATTTTGATTATATAATGATAATATATTACTAACCACTTTATTCTACCATCTATGAGAAAATGATAACATCATTCATGCATACATGTGAACTATCACATCCATAATGCAATTTGATTCATTTATTATGACCACCATTTTTGGATTAATATATAATTATATTATATATATAAATATTATAATTATTTAATACATAATATTAAATATATTATTGAATAATGACACCTTTTACCTCGGATAGCATACTGATACTCTTTTAGGATTATTAACTGAACGTCCTCAAAATGTCTGACATGTACAAATATTATCTCATGAATGTGTAAGGAATGATAATAAATGAAATAAAGGGAATTATAGTAAGTTAATAAACACTATAATTTTTCTTAAATTGGTATTTATTTAACAGAAATTTTTAAAAAATATTTAATGTATATATGTGGAGAGTTAGACTCAAGGTAGTGGAGTTTCTGTTAAAAATATTGTTTTAATGTGTTCCTTGAAACTCTTATTCCACCATATGAGGATCATATATTTATTTCAATAATATTAATAATTATTTCTATGAAGATAATAATTTTAATTTAAAATTGATATCAATTTATTTATAGAGGATCAAAATGGAATATTTACAGCATTTTCTCGTTAGGTTATTTTCTACATTATAAAAATTTGAAAAAAATAATGTTTTTAGAATATAAATCTAGACTTATTTTACTGCTTCCACATCCAATAATAATTATAAATATTCCTATAAATTTTATTTTGGTTATTTTTAAATATAAAAATCCTTTACATATTATATTATTTTTAATGTTTTTATAAATAAATCACAACTTTCTCTAATAAATATGAGATAATAGAAAGTGAAATATCTTATGGGATAGAATTCAAATTCAAATGGGGTTTATGAGTAAATTTCAAACATTATGTTATTTATTTAAGGAATTCTTTTTTAAATTTTATATTAATGACTAGTGAGCCTGATAAATCTCTGATTAAGGGTGAGGTTGATATAGGTCTCTAATAAAAAGCGTAACATGACAGAATTTACTAGTGATAGGTTACTCCTAAAAGATGTGGGAATTGAATGGTTATTTCATACCATTTTAAGGGTTATTTTAAGTGGGAATGTAAATATAGCATCCAATGAAACCGATATTGTATAATTTTAAATAGTTTTACTTTAAATATTATGATTTCAATATTTATGAACTTATGGTTGTGTTTTTTTATTTTATTTAATTTTTAATTGTGAAATATTTATTTTCAATAGAATAAATTCACATGTTTTTTCCAGTTTTTTCAAGAAACCATTGTGATTATTTTTTTTTTACATTATTAATGTTAATGAAATATTTTTTTAAAACTACTGATAAATTTTTTAATTTCCATTGATAATAAATTAATATTTGAGGTTAAAATATATAATCAAAAATAATAATTTTATTATGGGGTTTCATGAATTTCAAATGGATTGATAAGTTTAATTTAGTTTTCCCCTTAGAGATATTTCTATGATCATCTAGAGATTTCAAATTTTTTGGGTCTTAAGGATGAGTGGAACTATTAAAAGGTCAATCATTCCATTTTGAGGATTCATATTAATGGAAAATAATGTGTTTTTAATATAACATGGGAATAATGTTAAGAATAATATTTTTTTAAGAAAAATGGATTTTGAGTAGAATTGATTAATTTTTCTATATAATCAACTGATATGTAACTGTTTTGAAAACTCTCTAAAACTATAAATATAAAATACCCTTAACATATCAGAAAGCGTAATTGTTTTTATAAATCATGTAATTATGGATTGTTTAAGTCATGAGTAATTTACCTTAATAACATCATTTTTTTACTTCATAATAATTAAATTCTTATTATAAAGATTATAATAGGAACAAGTAATATTATAACCATATATTTGTAGGATTAAACTTACATTTATCCTTTTACCAATAAAAATTTCATCCTTAAAAATTATAGTACAACCTAATATCACATTAGTGTACCACCAAATGGGGGTGTGAAGCTGATTCAAAATCCAGATCCTTAACTATATTAATGTTATTATTCATTTCCAAGGGATGATGTAGTGGAACCCACAATTTAGAAGAATCTTTTTTGGGAATTGTGTAAAAAAATATGATAATCCAAATTATACAAACATTTATTCCTCAAAATTTTATTTCTACAACTCGAGGGGTAAAATTATTTCACCATTGTCAATTTTTGGAATTTATTTTTCCATTATATACTATTTTATTATACATCATTTACATCTAGTTTCATTTATTCCAGAGTTTAATTTACTCAAAAGTCAATAAACATGATACAATTTTCTTGGGAAAATTTTTATGTTAATGTCATTTTAACATCACAAAACCAACCATATAGATGTAAATTAATTTTAAAACCATTTGTTATTATATCCTAATTATACTAAAACTTCTCAATGTATCACCCACTGCTTCATAGTTCTATGGGAATATAATTTCTAAATATAAAAATTCATTATATGTTTATATATTAAAAGTATGGAATGAATTATGGTTCTCATTTTTTCCGTATTCTAATTAAAGTGGATATAATTATAACAACTAAATTTTATAATTATAAATATTTAATCTCATGAAGAAAATTTCTATTCATTATAAAACAAATTTAATATAAATTGGATATATTTTTCACTAATCCCATACCAAAAAGGTCATGGATAACTAGATGAACACATAATATTTACCTATGTCCCAAGGAAAAGAACCTGAACATGGAAAAAATTTAATATAAATATGAGGTAATTTCATTGAAGTAGATCCCTCATGACATATATACCATGTAGGGTTTTAAAAGGAAAACCATACTCCCATATACATAAATGAAAAAATGATAATTTTTTCAAACATTTATATCACTCATAATGATATCACGATGGCTTGAAAATAAGTCTTTGAAAACATAACTTGAATACCCTTATAAAAAGTTTAGTTCAATTTTTTTGATTAACTTTCCCAAAGATAAACAACCATTAACATATTTTTTTTAAAAATATGTATTATTATATGTATCCCATTACAATTTCAAATTTTTCATAATATATAAATATTTAATTTATATATGTGGAATGAGAATTTAAATATAATCCCCACATAAAGAATGAAAATCTATATAATCCTTCATGATACATTGAAATAATTTCAAATTTCATTTCATCATCAAATCATCTACTATAACTTATTGTTTGTTAAAGATACATTAGAATCTCTTCACATATCACTTGAAAAAACATAAATAATTCATACATTAAAATTTATACTCCAAAACAAGTAATAAATATGTTTCAAATCACATTGTTTACGAAATATATACAATGGAAAAAATTAGAATTAATACATATTGAAGAAGTATAAAATCTACTCCTCAGGTCAGGAAACTCGTCTTCTAAAACCAATTGATAATCATATACTTACAACCACCGAATAATAATACAATATCATTATAAAAATAATTATCAATGATATAGATGTAACCAATAATGTTAATATCATTCTAATCCCATCTATCCAACTATCCACCTCCTAGTATCACTAAATCCACTGTATTTATAGCATCAAGTATTGAATCTTAAGTGATGACTAATATAAATATGTTTTCTCAACCTCCAAATTGATATCAATAATCATTATAGAATTATGAATAATAACCTCAGTTTTGGGTACCCTAAAAAATCCTTATCATCCACCTCTCATAAAATTTAAAGAACAATGAAAGGTGATTACCTTATTATTCTCAGATCATGAATTCATATATATGATATTATATGGTCTGATATAAAATGAAAAATTTTATATGTTGATGGAATCATAGAACAATAAATATGAATTTTTAGAAGATTTAATTGAAACCTCTAAACTGTTGATCATAGAACAGTTACTCTACTTTAAAAATAATTTATACAAATCACTTCATGTATACTATAAGAGTGATATTCCAAACAAAAGATACCTTAATTATTCACCCAGTAATCAATAAAGTTATTAGATGATTTGTTTTTAATCATATGAATGTATCAACTGCCACACTATATTTTAAGGTTACTTCGATTGAACGACCGAATACAAATTCTTATAATAGTTTGGATTTAGTTTCACAAAAAAAACAAATATTTCTATCTTTAAACTATAACATAAATCTAAAAAAAATTGATACCACTCTGACACCACTTCTCCCTATCAAGAATCCTCGCTATATTAAAAAAGAGAATGAGAGTCCCACCTCAAGCTCACCTTAAACAGTTCTAGGATTGGTTGCTAACATCGAGGGGTTTTAATGATAAAATATTGCATATTACTCTTAAAAAACACAATTAAAGACTATTAATAATAAACGAGACTCTAAACCATAAAAAATATAAGAAAAAATATAAAACAAAAAATGACCATTCTAATAAATTAATTAATTTTACACATCATGATAAAATGTTTTAAAATAATATGTGAAAAAATCTATTAAACATAAAAAAATAAATTCTTAAAAAAGATAAATATGATAAGTTGTAAAAAAAATAGTTACCAAGTCATTATAACTTGTTATGGAACATGATCACTAAGATAACTCTTTCTAACAACTCTACCTAACCATAACATTATTCTACAAATTAGTCACTTTTTTTACAACCACAAGTATATCACCACCCAATTACCAATGTAGGGTCGAGTTTAACTTAAACTAGTATAAAATCACATGTGTAGAAAAACAATTCCAATCTCATTTACACATAGAAACAATATTTGTATGATCATAACACTTATTTAGGACCTCATCACATTTTAAAACAATAGTTTCACATATTTTAAATTGATAATTCATTAAAATATATCTTCTAGTTTGTGTATTAAATAGATATTTTACACTATTTTGATATTTAGTACATTTTTAAATTAATTTTGATGTTACGAATAAAATATATTTCCAAAGTTAAATATACTTATGGGATTTAAAAGATTTTTGAAGGATAATGTCTTTTTGGTGAATTAATAGGGAAAATGAGGCCATGGAAGTAAATTTTGGATTGAGTAACTAAATATCTGAATGATATTTTCTAATGTTTTGTTTTATGATATAAAAATATTCATATATCTATTATTGGAGAATGTTGATGCTCAGGTAATAATGAAATTTGAAATTTCAAAGGGCACATAAGTGATAATTATCAATTATGTACATGTGAATCCATGAATTTAATATTATACAATTTTCTAAATTATGAATTAAAAAATTCCATATATATTGAAGTTATATATCATCAAATATGATAAATTTTGTACCAATGTGAATCATAAATAATGTTCAATAATTAATGATACTGGTGTGCATGATATTAGTGGTTCAAGGATGTGATATCATGTGGTTATTAAGACAGATGAACATCCCTCCTATTATGAGAATATTAAAAAATGAATAATGAATGATTTTAGTAAATGTGGTAGGAATTATAATACTATAATTAGATTATCTATTTTGTTAACCTGATATTTCATATACACTACTTAAATCAATCATTATGAAAAATCCAAATTTGAAACTGACTAAATTACTTTATTTAGGGGGGTTTGTGTGATACTGAATATCACATACTATTTCATAGGTAAATTTGAGCATAAAAATATAGGATAAAAACAAATTAATAATGAATATTGACAATATCATCAGACATAATTGATGTCAGCTGGTAAAAAATTATAATTCGTGATAAAACACAATTTATTATTTGGAGCTAAAGATAGGTCAGTGGTCTATCATTCTATATGATAAACAATATCATAATGTAAATTAGATATAAATTTTATAGAAAGGTAATGTCACCACCCATGATAAAAAATAAAGATGAATCATTTCCTATGATTGGATAAATCATCAAGAATGATAAGGCCATGCATGTTGAAAAATATTACTTCATTTTCCATGAATAATTATTTTATTGACTGGAAATATAACTAATCATTTTTACCATGTTTATCCATGATAAATTATTAGAATAAAGGGTTGATGAGGCTTAGCTGAAGTTAAATCGTGTAGATGGTATATAATTAATATTCTTCTATTTATATGTATTGAAAGTTGAAAAATATTCATAGAAGAGTTTTCTAAACAAATTAGTAACGTTTTTAATAAACACAAATCATGTGAAACATACATAAGATATTTATGTAGTGGTGTGTTAATTTTAATTAGATGAGTACATATGGTGTTTTTAAACAATGCTGAATTGGGAATATGTGAAGAAGACTAGAATGTTAGGATTCCTTGAATATTTTTGTTGAACTAATAAGTAAAATAACTTCATAATATTCTATCGACGTGTAAAAATGGAGGATTAAGATGGAGAAGTATAATTATATCGATTCATAATCCAATTTTTTATAATTTTCATTAAATATAGAGAATAAGAAATAAAATATATATAATAAGATTCTTGGTGATAGTATTATATGAATATTTCAGTTGATCCTTAAAGTATAATCAAGTAAATAATTCTGGAGTCTTTATAAATATTTTGTGTATTTCTTATGTCCATTTTATTTTAGACGTTCAATTCAAATTAAATGGTAGTGAAAATTGTTTCCTAGTTTTCTAGTATGAATTATATCTTCTTGTGTTGTAAATAAATTTTTTTCCTATTAATTAATCAATCCATAAATCGTGTAATGAAAATTTTAAAGCCTGAGGGGATATTAAATTAATTCTTATGAGAAACTTTGAATAAAATTGTTGTAAATTTTTTTCATAGTAGAGTGTTTATTATGGATAATAGAATTTGACATCATGTTTAACATCCTGGTGCTTTCTAGTGAATAATTTTCTCCCATTACAAATAGATAATACAATAACATATTTCTATATTAAAATATTCTATATTAGGGTTAAAATTTGTTTGTGATTTTTTACTCATAAAAAGTGAGGGCCTTTCAGATAAATTTTTTATCATTGAGAAAGAATACTAATGACAAGTGTTGTATCTATTTAGTTATAAACTCTCCCAAAAATAATAAAAAATAGATATGTTGAATTATATTAACCAAAACCATCATAAATCATTCCATAATTGAGATAATGAAAATAAAATATATATTTCATTATTTAAAAATAAAATTTTCATTAATACTCTAATTTTTAATATAATAATAACCTAAAATATAAAATTATCATACAACAATAAATGAATAATAGTTTTCATAATAATCAATAATTTATTTAATTTTATCATACATAAGAAATTTATTTTGGAATGGTTAATTTATACGGAAAAATATACAAAATGTTTTTTATTAAAAAAACCAACAAAGTTGAATCGAATTTTTTTAAAATAATATATTTTTTCCTATAATCCATAACAAAAGGACATGTGTTTTATTTCTACATGACGTAATTGAGTAAAAAAAATCCAATAAATTCATAAAAATACTATCTTTTTTATTAGATTTGGAAAATATAGTGGATTTTTTTAACATAAATATCACTTTTAAATTGAGAATAAACCCTTTCATTCATATCAACTATTCTAAACTCCATAATTAAACATTATTTATTCACAAATTTCATAATTAATTCTACGATAATTTTATGAGAGTTTCCAAATAGTTAGACATATATTTCATATATTTAAACTTGGGATGTTTTTTGAACATTTAAAAAACTAAAAATGAGAAAATATACTTTAGGTAGATCAGAATATACCACATGTCATAATGATCCATGGATCAATATTCTATATAAAAAATGAATCCATAAATGAATATTTATTGGAAAAAAATATTTTGAAGGAAAAAATATTTTTTAGTTATTAAAAGGAAAAGACACATTTTAATGATAATTATTTTATTAATAAGTAAAACAATGGAATATAATATATCATTCTGAGATTTTGTTTGGTAAATATAACATGTTTTCATTATATTATTTATTTGACTCATATCTTGATCATTTAAAAATTCTTGTAGTACCACACATCAAAATTAAAAGAGGTTCACTAATAAAATTAAAAAATTAATAAAATATCATTATAATAGATTATAACGATAAAATAAGATTTTTTATAGATATTTTCTGTGCAATGTTTCTTTAAAACAAATAAATTTTAATTTCAAAACATTCATTTTTAATAAATATTTTATTATAATGGTGTGAAGATCATTTCTACATATCAAAAATTAACTTTAAATAATTTTCCTTGATTTTGAGGACAAACTAATTTTATATTCCTTGTTTTGTGTATGTGATCTGATTTTCTAGTTGTAATATATTTTTTAAATTAAAAGATGAATATTTATCATTATTTAAAATGGGAAAAATTTCAGAATGTTGTTCATTTCATATTTTCATCTGACAAATGAATCACTGATTATTTTATTGTCATTTTGAGATATAAAAATATTATTTTCTTAGTTTTGGTCATTCACATGGGTTTATAAATAAAATATATATTTAATTGGAAAATATCCATTCATAGTCATTGTAACGAAATATCATTTAAGAATAATGTGTGGTTCTTTCACATATATAATAAATAAATCATAGAAAAATATCTCATTATTTCATGGAAATATGATATTGTTTTTTTAGTTTTGACCATGTTCTTTGAACATCATTAAAACTTAAAATGAAAAAGGTACATTGTGTTATTTTAACCGTATGCACTTTAGAATGATGTTTTGTTCATAACTATATGTGAAAAATGAATCAAATATTATATTTATATAGTTTAAAATAAATTTCATATGATTTTCTATTTAGTATCTTATAAAGTATGTATTATAATTATTGAACACATACAATGAAAGAAATTTACTTTAGGCCATTCACACCACATTATACATTTTAAATTTTTGTAGTTATTTACAAGAGGTAAGAAATTAATAAATATTTTATTTCCTACAATATCATTAAAATTGTGGGTTATTTTCTTAGCATTTATTATGAAATTCACTAATATAAGTAAAATATTAGATAAAAATTATTATAAATTAGATATTGAGAAAAACATTATCACTAATTTATTGAATATTGAGAAAACAAATAACATTCACATTCTTCCCTAAATGAAACTATTTCATCCTATTTGAAATGATTGATAATACGTATTATTCACACACATGAGAAATTATTTAATGTTGTACCTTAAAAAAATTATCAAAAACTGAAAATTCATATTTTATATAGAAAAAAATAGATCTTAAAAATATTATTATTACGATTATATGATGAAATAAAACATCTATCCTAAAATAATTTCAATTTTTTTAAATAATTATATTAAAATAATTTTAAATATCAATATAAAAATATTTTTGTGATGAAATAAGAAGAAACAATATAATGTATATGTGCTTCATGCATAACTGTGAAGTTAAATTATAATTTACCGACATAAATGGACATGTACTGAAAGTAATTAGAATAATATATGGGTTTAATTTTATCCATATATAATGTAATATGAATTTTTTGTGACTCATTACTGAATTCATCAAACTCATTATCAATTTTATTCCACCTAGGAGCATTGACTTGTGGTTACAGTTTAGAGTCTCATATTCATATTACTTCTTGTCATGTTAAACGTCTAGTAGGGTAAAAACTCAAAAATGATAAATAAAATTAGGGATGAATAAAACGAACCTCAAAACACTGAATGTAATTGTTTCATTTTTCTTTTATTGAGATAAATTTCCATCGGTTAATTTCTATTTTTATTTTAAATCATTTTCAAATAATATGAAATTTTAGGGGAACATGTATTTCCATAGCTCCTACCCTTTAAACATGATATTTTATAAATATTATATTCGATATGAAATCATATTGTTGTCTATAATCATATCCTTCAATAAAGGATAAAATTCTATAGTATTGGTGCCACTCTATCTGTTGTTAAATTTTTGGTTCTGATTTTTAGTACTACATATGGAGTTTTTTTATTTAATATTACCATCATAGATAGAAATATATACAAATTTATTTAATAATAAATAATTTATGAAGAATTTTTAAGTTCATATTCAACCAATATTCTAATATTTAAATATGATCGAGATCATAATATATAATTGTACCAATATTTGATTATTCATAAAATTTGATTTCATACCAGTTAATCAAAAAATTTACAAATTCGTATTGTTTTCCATAAATTTATAACTTTGATCTATTACATAAAATATGAATTTTTCATTAATTTATTGGGATTAATTCACATTAAATAACTATATTATATAGATGACAATAAAATTCAGGAAGGTTCATTCTAACTATCTATTTTAAATTTTATGAATTATTTGACACGTTACTCATTATCTCTAGACTTATAATTATCCTCCATCCATTTTCAATTAATATTCATCATATTCTTTGAAATAATTATATAAAATATTAAATAATTTATATACAGAAATAAATAAGATCATTATTTATATATAACATATATAAAAATTATTATATAGAATATATATACCAAACCACTATGAATATACATATAAACTATATAACACACACACACACACACACAAATTTGACATACAATTTACAAATGACATGCATCAGAATAGTAAATACATAATATGCATATAATGTATATATAGATATATGAATATAAAAATATGGATTCACATAACAAAAAATCATTATAAAAAAATTAACAACATATATGAAAAATATACATAATTTATTTAGTTTTTTATTATAAAAATGCATTCAAACATAAATGAATTCATATATATAGATACAAACATACATACATATAGAGACACCTATATACCTACATAAATTCATACATTCATACAAAAAAACACACATGAAAACATACATATATATATACATAAATACATACGTAAATTGATATATTTGATGAACCCAACTTGAATACCCTCTCAAACTAGTATACAAAAAAAGTCCTCACATTTCTAAAGGGAATTCCCGATTCCCAAGGGCTTCCAACTAGAACCCAAGCATCAATAAAAACCATAAAGTATGATTTTTCCAAATCTTAAGTAAAAAATATGATATATATATATATATATATAAATTATGAAAAAATAGATGAATTGTTAATAATAAATATGTCAATACCCCACCAACATTATCCTAGATGTAGTGGTTAAATTATTAAATTGTCATAACATACAAGAAATCACATCCCAAATGATCAAATAGTATTATAATCTTGGTAAAATACATACATATATAAAAATAAAATTATATTTCATACATAATAGAGAAAAATTAATTTCATAGAGAACAACATTTTCCCCTTAACAAAACCATGCATAATCTATCAAAAAAATGTAGTATCCATGGGAAAAATAAAACATAAGAAAGTGGTGAGATAAATGATCAGTGAGGGTAAGCGTATAATTTACGGTATGAGTAAATAAATCCTAAAACTATAGAAATGTAAATAACTAAAACTCATTCCATTTAATCAATAACATGATTATAATATGAATGTAATAAAAGATGATCAAATAATTACCTATAAATAATCACAGTGAAATGAAACTTATCCATGGATATTAAAACATATCGAATAATCAAATGTAATATCAATAATTGAATTCATAATTTTGAAATTAATAATACTAAAAATCTGGAACATACTATCGAGGCTTTGTGCCAAGAATCTAATATTATTAAGGTATATTTCCAAGAATTTAACATTATCAAGGCTTCATACTAGGAAACTAATAAATGTGTAAGGACATAGAAAAAAATCAACCTATTTTGCCTCATGAGACCTACAGATGCATACTGAGGCTATATTGGGCCCCACATATCACTTAGTATGTCAAATTCATTCATTATATTAATGGAGTAAAACCAAAATGACACTAACATTCGTATTAAAATCTAGCATACGAAATGAGAATACTTTAAACACAAACCAAGATTGGCATAAAATATCACATCCACTATAAAAATTATCATAAACAATTAAATAAAAAAATATAGATGATATCATATGAGAAAAACTCAATTAAGCATAAAATTACATCATTGTGTTTTGACATAGAAGAAAACACTATAACAAAATTACCGAAAATTCATTGAGAGAAATACCCCTTCTTTATTATGAAATAATTTGTTTTAAAAGGATGTGAAATTATAAAAGAAAAAATTTCATTGAAAAGAACCTTTAAAACAGATAAAAGAGATTTAAAGACATTAAACCATCATAACAGTAAAAAAACTTCTTATTCAACAAATGTTAAAAAACTTTCCTTTGGAATTTTTATTAGAAAAGTCAAAAAGTATCTCATTCAGAAATTGATAAAAATATTCCATCCAAAACATTTTATAAAAATTATAACATAGGTAGAATTAATTTAAACATTCATAAGATAATATTAAAACTCATATAAAAATTATTTTTAAAAAAAATTGTCATGGAAGAAAAATATTCCCTAATAGAGACTAAAAGACAAATAATCCTAAATGATAATGAGATTATGAAATGAACATTAGTAAAGATAATATCATTTATAAAATTAAACTATTTTCTGTTCTACTGTAAATAATCATAAAAAAGTGAAAATATAACATAATATAATAGAAATTCATTTCACACATAACCTAGTAAATAAAATATATGTTTAATGCAATTAATGAAAACCGAGTTAAGAAATCCCTTTCCTCAGACTTCCTTTTGTTTTTTAATACATTAACATCATGAGTAATGGTTTAAATCATAAATTTAATTTATATGAGAACCATTTTTATATTTATTTTATCTTATATGATCCTATTATATCATTTTATCACCCACGTGTAAATAATGTTTAATTATTACCCTTGTTTCAATTGTTAATTTCATTATTTTCTAATACATGTTTTTTCCTCCAAGTAATGATTCATATACATAAACTATTGTTACATCATATCTAAAATGATATTGAGGTAATATTTATCATTTTTATTATCTATATAAATTTTTATAATCATTCTGGGATGTTGAACAGAAAAATGAATCACATCATGTTATGGAGACGTTGGGCCATACATACAACTGTGTAATGGTATCATTCCATTATTGGTGAAATTGTAATAAAGATTAAGATATATTCATTTTCATTGAATCAAAATCATGTACTAATTATCATATATATCTATTATTTCCATCATTGTACTCATGTAAATAACATGGTTATGAAAAAAAGATTACGCTATGACATGGGGAAGATAAGCCATACATACGCACATGAAATGATTTTTTTCATATGATGGATAAAATGTAGAATATGGTTGTACCATAATAATAATAACATATCAGAATATAGATTCTACTAGATTTATCAATTTATCATGGAAGCAACACATGGTGATGACATATTTGAATGAATGAACTTGGATGAGTTGGTAAAAATGATTATCTCTTATTTGGAGAAAATATTTTAGATATCATTTTAAGGGATATAGGTTTGGTATTTTTGGAATATAAAACCTCCAAAACATGGATAAGTATGTTAATAAAATAAAATTATAGGGGTTTTTTCAAGCATTAAGTCTCAAAGTGGTGTGAATAATTGAGGGAGGAGTTTCCCTTTTATAATTGATTTGAGGGCCACTTTTAGAAAAAAATCATAAAAAAAACACAAATATGTCTAATTTTTTTTATAAAATATGTGGATGAAAATATTTTTCTTATATTATTTTTCTTTTAATATTCTTTATATTATTTGTTTGTTATTTACAATTATTAAACAATTTGTACATCATCATTGTGTAAGCCTTTATGGTAATAATTTGTATCCTAATTTTTTTTAAATGTGATAAAGATAATAATTTTATATTTTAAATGAGTTTTTATAGTCAATGGTATCTTCTAAAAAATCTAATATTAATAATGTAATACTTATCAAAATCATCGGTTTGACATATTTTTCTTTAAAAAAATAAAATACAACAAAATGATTATATTTCTCGAACTGGCTCGAGTAGGCCATAAAATTGGCCCAAGGATGATTCTCGTTGAAACTAACTCATCCAATAAAATCAGGATAAGTGTTAGGGTCATATTATAATATTTATAACATTATTTTGAACCTTAATTACCCAATTTTCCCTTAATTATGGTTATTAAAAGTTCTAAGATTACTATTAATATTTTAAAAAAGTAAAAGGGAATTATTTGCTAAATTTAGATCTTATAATTCTAAATATGTAATAATTTTTCCATAATTCATTTCATCGATGTTTAAAAAATTAATTTAAAATTAATCCTAATGACCAGATGAAACAGAATGTTTTTAAAGTAGTAATAGTCAATAGATTGAACTATTTTTTTATTCAATTTCAATGTGAATTTTAATACAATGAAACATAGTGTATTAAATAATATAAAATTTAACTAGATATAATTTAAAACCAATAAAAAATATTATTTAACACCAAAAACCATTTAGGCCAAATTGTTGTTTTCAATTAAAATTCTATATTTTCACCATTCATCAAAATATGAAACCTATAAGAAATTTACCAAAAATTGAACCAATTTATATTTTATTATTCTTCTTTCAAATATATAGTTTATTTTTTCAAATAAAATTTATAAAATATTAAAAACTATATATAAAATAAGTGTGCCATCAATATAGGGAAAAACAACCTTTAGAAAAATAAATATTTTTAGGCATAAAAAATAAATTTATTTTTCTATCATGTATAGAAAAAACATAGGATAGATTTTATAGATTATATTGAAAATATCATATAAAAATTTAATTAAGATAATTCCTTGATTTTATTTAAATAAATTTGTTAGTATAAAACACCTTTGGCACAAATAATTATTTATTAAAAAAAATTTCATTATATTTTATTGTTTTTATATTTATTTTTAATTAATAGTTAACAAATAAATTCAATTCTACATTTTCATAAGCTATTTCATACCATTCATAACCACCAATTTAAAATATTGGAGATAATTTAATTTTGTAACATAATATATATATTATATCATGGTTTTGTTAAAATATCAGTTTTCTTACAACGTAAGCGACTAAATAATTTATATTTAAAAAGAGACATACGATAAATTATAGGGGTTTTAGATTATCCCCTCATTCAATAAATTATGTCCTCATAATTTGAAATTTCATTCGAAAATTAAAGGTTGATACTTGAAATTGTTTTTTGGGAAACCCTATTTGGAAATAGGTTTAAAAAAATATAGTCCTAATAAGAGGGAAATGGAAATGAGGTCACTAAAAAATTAGGCTTTAAAATTGGAGAACATTAGTGGAAAGTGAAAATATGTACATGGTAGATAAACCAAACTGTCTTGTTATGATGGTGATTAATAGAAAACATGGTCATTATGATGTTAACCATTATAAAACTGAAAATTTGTGATTGGTTAAAATACCATTGATTTCTCACAAAAAATCATTTTCCTAGAGTTGAAGGATTCATTTTATTTCTAGATAAGGCTCTAAAAATTGTATTTGTTGTGTTTATATGTCAAAATATCATCCTTTGGTTATGCATAAATATATTTCCACTTCATTTATTAATCCAAGATACTTATAATAAAGATGAATTTTATGCTTGGAGAACCATTATCAGAACACCTACAAGTCATTCCTTGGACCATTAAATATAAGAAAAACTAAAAAAATTAGCACAAGTTATCCAACATGATAAATCATACATTAGCCTCAAATTATAATAACTATATATGAACTTAATCCCTTCTATAATTAGTTACCTTTAGACTCATCCAAATTAAATATATCCAAATTTAAAGACTAGAAAATTATAAGTAATGTCCATAAATGTTCCTGATCAACTTATAATTAGATTTCAAAACCCACATAATGTAGCTCGTATTGTCACATACCACAAATATGAATACGTTCATCTCCTTAGAACCTAAATTAAAACATGTATTCTTCTAAATCCTTAAAGAAGAAATTCTGTAATATAGTCCTCATATATATTATGATTCATACAAATAGAAAAACTAATACTTTTATTATTTCACTTAGACCATAGTAACTGTATAATATTAACCTTTATTCCTTTTCTTATTCTGAGGTATATTTCCTTGACTCTTTGGAAATTCATTTTTATAGCTTCCCATATTCGTATAGTGGAAGAATTTCAAAATGGAAAATTCTTTCTTATTATTACAATCCCGATCAGGGTGGACTTTTTCCCCACACTTTAAAGAATATTGTTTTTCATTTAATCATGTTCTCGGGATTTAATTCGATAGTATCATTCATTGGAAAATATTTATTTCCCTTAATCCCCTCATCTAAATCTAGATCTATCATTATCTTCTTCCCTTACATACCTTTGAAGACACAATAAATTTATAATTTTTTCTATGTATTGATAGAATATGGAACTATATCCTCATATGATGTTAATGCTGGGGAGACTACTTCTATTTTGAGGAATGTATTTAACCCATAAAATAAACAATAAATCTTATAACTTGGGATACTTATGTAGTTAGCATCATGACTATATAATCATGTAATGTATTTTTGTAGATGAGAATATAATCTTCCTTATTTATTTCCGACTAAAAAATTGTCTCTTTATATCTGCTTGTAGTTCATGAGAGGAATATTTTTTGGAGAAAAGTTCCTTAAAATCTTTCTATTCAATGAATTATATTTCCTCATCCACCATAGGGTTTTGAATAAATGGCCACCATTGATCTCCATATCCAGAGAAATAATTAACTATCATAAAAACCTTCCCTCTTTCATTACTTCCCAGTGTGAGAAATATATATTTCATCGAACTTATCCATTGATCTGCAAAAAATAGATTTATAGTCCCATTGAATAATTGACAGATATTAACACATAAATTGTTCTGTAATTATTACACCATGTTGTGGATTGAGATTCACTTTATAGGTATGTTTATTTCTCATAACCTAATGTTATTGTCCCAATACACTTTTCAAATTTTCAACTCCAACGATAGATCTAGATCCATCTCTAACACCATTACCTTACCTAGGAGGATAACCCTACTTTCCTTGATACAGTTTCCTCTCCTTATCTTAGGTTACATTTATAAAAGATTTGATATATAAATTAGTTCATTACATTATAAAACAAAATTTATAATCTCAGAACTAGTGAATCAAAATAACTATATTATAAAATCAGTTTTAACCAATCACTAAATCATAATCTTGGATTGTGTAAAAATATTTCAAAGTTCCATCTAGGGTATGTTTTTATAATATTGGTTTTACAAAATCTAATTCGAATTGTTTTTAATAAACATCATCTGATACAATGATTAAATACCCCAACCCATGTAGCCCATAGTTAGTGGTTACATTATTACATTGACATAGGATACAAGGAATCACATCCCAAATGACAAAATAGTTTATTATTCTTGGTAATATAGATACATAAATGAAATTAAATTTAAATTTAAATCATAAAACATACAAAGTATTTTTTTTCTATAAAAAAATTATCCCCTTATTAGAACCGTACATATTCGGTCATAAAACACTTCATGGTATCCTAGGGAAAAATAAAAAATAAAAATCCATGGGATCCAATTTTTCGTAAGAGTAAGCGTGAAACGTAAGATATAATAAAATAAGTATTAAAGAATATGGAATAGTAAATAACTATGTTTTTCCATTTAATCAATAAATCTATTATAAATTAATGTAAAAATGATCATATAATGTCATAAAAACAATCACATGAAAATGAAACTTATCTATAGATAATATGACTAATAAAATAATAAAATATAATATCAATAAATAAATTAATTATGATGGAATGAATAATTTAAAACAAATGAAATATAATTAAAATGCTTTATAATAATGATATAATACTTCCAAGGATTCGTGGCACTAATCTAACATTATGAAGGCTTCATAACAAGAAGCTGATAAATGGTTAAGGATTTGAACAAGATTCACTCTAGTTTGTCTCTTGAGATATAGTGATGCATCTAGGGGTATAACAGGCCCAACTACAAACTTAATAAGTCAAATGTATTCTTTATATGAATGGTGTGAAATCTAAACAACATAAAAATTAGTATTAAAAACTAATATATGAAATGTGAATTCCTTAACTATAATATATGAATGATATCAAAATAGTACATCCGCGGTAAAACTAATCATAACCCATTATATAAAACATAGTAAATTATATCATAATATATCGACCTAATTTAAAAATAATATTTCAAAAAAGGGTGTAGAAATAGAAGAAACTTTTTAATAAATCAATCAAAATTCTTTTAGATAAATACACATATTTTCATTTTTAAGTCATTTATTTAGAAGGATAATATATAATAAAAGAAAAAAATATCTTTGAAAATAAAATTTTTATTGTTTTAAATGATTATTCAACAAATTAAAATTTCATAATTGTAACACCCCAAGGTTTCATAGAACATTATTTCTTCAAAGTAATTCAATAACTTTCACTACATGCAACACCAAGTTCAAGTGCACCATAACTTACCAAACTAGACATTCAAAAGAGGTTATGAATAGTATTAACTGAATTTTGAACTATATATAATCCTTATAATTTTAGAATACATATTTTTAGTTTCTTAGAAATAATTTGAGAACTAATTCATTTTTTTAGATAAAAGAAGTATTTTTCAAAAAATGAACTTTTACCGCCTTTTAATGGTGAACCCTTTTTAAATCCAATATTTGAAACTTTTATATATTCAATTTGAAAAAATGAAATTATTTTTTAGAATCAAGAAATAATAATTCAGTTTCACTAAATTTTTGGTGTTTTTCTAATAACTTTCATATTTGGGTGAATAGTGAAAAATACAATATTTTAACTGAAAAAACTATATTGATCAAAATAATTTATAGTGTTAAATTGTACATTTTAATGGTTTGGAAGTATGAATTGATTATATTTTTACCATTTAATCCCTTTATAGTGATTGTAAGTAATTTTACAATGAAATTGGACATAAATAAGTGTCAATCTTTTGATAGTTATTATTTCTTAAAAATACGACTTTTGGTTTTGACAACGGGAATTAATTTTAAATTAATAAAAGAAACTTTTATGTTTTGAATTTGGTAAAATAGACATCATTTTTGGATTTGGAATATCGAAATTAGGCTAGGGTGAACTTTTGGTATTTTTCTTAAAAATTTCAATTTTTGATGAATAGTGAAAAACATTGAGTTATTATTTTAAACTAGATTTTTATTTAAATAATAATTTATTTTAATTAAATTTATTTTAGGTCAAAATAGATACATAATACATATATAAATTCAATGTAAATCATTGTACCCAGTTTATAATAATTTTAGATATATAAAAATTTTATCGAACTTTTTACCGTCTATTACTCACCTCCTAGGAGCATTTTCAAATTTACATAAAAATTAATTTTAACACTTCTGTGAGTTGAATTTAAAAAATAAAAGATACACAGTTAATTTCAAGGAGTAAAATTTGGTTCAATCAGATGAAAATAGTTTTTGACGAATAGTAACTTTTACTTTTATTTACCACGGTTGAAAGTAAATAAAGTAATTAAGGGTAAAAATGATATTAATATTACACTAAAAAATGTTATAATTCTATTAGAAAAGTGTATCTCGAGGGAAAACACCTTAGGGATAAAATATTATCATTTAGTTCCACTTGGATTAGATTAGGACATTTATTATTATTTAATTCAAAAAAGAGTTAAAAGAGTTAAAATCAATGTTTAATAACTGAAAAATTTTTAATATAGGGTTATACTTAATATAAATTAGATTATAAATATTCATTAGAAAGATAAAACTATTTCCTATATAATGGTATTTTATTTATAATTTTTAAAAATTAAATAATTTAATTTATTTGTTACACAATGATGATGCAGTAATTACCATATTAATGAAAGATTAAGATAATTGATATTATAAATACACATATAAATGTCATTGGAGACTTTTTATGAATTAAAATAATTTTCTAGTATAATATGACATATTAATAATGGTTATATGATTTTTTTTCTAAGTGATAATTCTTTTTGGAATTTATCAAAAACAAAATACCCAATAAACTCAGAATTGACATAAAAGAGTTTTTAAAACAAATATTATATTATTAATTGATATCCTATTTCAAAAAATATATGGTTTTTCCAAATGACTTATATCATGATATCTGTATCATAAATGGACCACATAGGGGTATCTTGGAATTATATAGTATGTTTATTAACTATATAATATAAAAATACAAAGAGACATGGTAAATTTCAAACTATTTAACTAAGAGTTAAATCTAAAAGTTAAGGTTAATATAGTGACCCAAGCCTGTCTAAAACCTATTGGTTGAGTGGTTCTATACCTATACCCACATTAAAATTTACATAATCCACTTTTTATCCATTATAAACCGAATATTAATTTATTATAAAATAATATTTCTAGCTTTTCATAAGGTGGCCCTCACCCCTCTTACAAAAGGGCACTCCCCCTTCACTCTAATTCACACATTCTAATCCATTTGGATCGGCCAACCCCTGCCCAAATACCCTCTGAAATATCCTCCCTTCAACCTATAGGCCTTATTTTGATCAAAAAGACAACCTATGGATCCCTTTTGATCAAATAAAAAGGAAGAACCCGAAGAAGAGTTAATGATTTCACAACCCTCTTTCAAGTTCCGTTCTTATTCCACTTCCTTTTTATTTGTTGTTTCAATTATAAAATAATGAATCCTCTTTATTATATATAATGTGATGTTATTATAATTTTGGAACAACAAGATTCATTATTCTATCGACCCTTTGAATGACATGTAACCATACGTGGGTACGTATGGCTTACCGTCTCCACGTCGTGGTGTAATTGTTATTCAATACATTATTATTCGGATGGGTATAGTAATCATGTGTATTTTATGTAAATAATAAATATAACATGATAATTATTCTGTATATATGATATAAGATCAATTATATATTATTTTAATATCAAAAGAATGATATTATCGCTCGTGCGTACGTACGGATTACCGTCACCATGACGCGATGAGATTCATTTCCATGTTCGCCATTCATCGACAATTATAAAAATATATATTACAAATAAGAATTTAATATATGAAATTATAATTATACTGGAGATATATATATATTTATATATATAATTATTTATTTACTTACATATATCTTATTCACTTACTTCTGTTCAATACTATATGAAAACGGAAACAATGTCTATTCGTACGTACAGACAACTGTCTCCATAAACGGTGTTTTCCATTTCATATATATGTCTATTATACATATTTATATTACAATTATATATGATATATAAATCATGTTATATATTATATATGAATTTAAATCATGATCTAAGTGATACAATCAAGAGTAACAAGTTAAAACATGTACGATAAAAAAATCGATTATTACCCAAAATATTAACATAATATGGAAATTATTATTAAATGGGTAGTATAAAGTCATAAATGAATAATGTATGATATAATAAATATTAATATGGTTCTTGTATAATTTAATAACATACTATATCCTTCACATAGGATTTTAAATGTACCCTTGACTAAAGTAAAGTGCAAGGTAAGGGGTTTTCATCTCACTCCTTATTCCTGTGAGATTCATGCCATATTTCCACCATTACCTTTTGTGTGGTGTTTTTAATACCCATAATTGTATCCATTTTGTAATATAATTTAATATATGTGTATTTACATATTCCTTGTATGATACTTCTTTCATGGGGTGTATGTTTCGTAAGTTACCAAATTCATAAGGGTTTTTTTCACAATCTCATTATTAACCGAGATTGTTTATGTGTAAGTATTTACTAGGACATTTTTATCATCCATGTAAATTTATCACAAAAATTATTTCAAAATGAATATTTTAAGGATTTTTGAAAGGTACTCTTTATCAAGATCATAATTTTAAATGTTTTAAATATTTATCTTTCTAAATCTTTTTAATTAATGTCCATGTTTAAAAATGATTTTAAGGATTTATTTATATGGACATGAATGTTTTGAAATGATTATTATTTTCAAAAGTTTCAAAGTGTTATGGGACACTTTGATTCAAAAGTCTATTTTTAATTACTTCATTTATAAATGTGTGACTTTTAAATGATTTTTAAAAAATGATATTTCTCTACAAATGTTTTACTTATCATTTTCAACTATTTCAGCAACCTTTACTGGATATTATTTTGGAGTGAGACTGATTTATTATTATACAATGTTCCATATTGTATTGAATGAATTATGATATGTTTTACTGTGGATGTTCTATTTTTATACCATTCATGGTTTATGGTTAATGTATTGACATTTCGTATGCTAGTTTTAATATGAATATTTATGTTCTGTTTCAACTTTTTTGTATGAGGAATGCAGTGGACTTAGTAAGTGACAGGTGGAGCCCTCTATAGCTCCTCCATGCATCGGTAGGTCTCATGAGACAAACTAGTGTCATGGAACAAGGCCTTGAAAAAAAAATTATTTGTAGTCTTGGCACAAGGACATGACTATGTGGTAATGATGTCCGGTATTAGGCATTCCCTCATTCTGAAATTAGTTATTACATGTGACCTTTCGATTAGTAGAATATCCATGTGCATGTTTATATGGTAATGTTTCATTTATTTTTAGCATATTATGTTCATATTTATGTTTAAAATGATGTTTTTTTATTACAAATCTTTCCTTAAAAGTTTATAGCTTCCGGTAAATTATTTACCTTACTAAGCATCTAAGCTCACCCCTTTCTTATGTGTTATTTTCCAAGGATTATAAGAAGTGTATTATGATTGATATGAAGGGTAAGGATAAAGGGAAAAATGGAATTATAAATTAACTTTCTATGGTTTGTTTTATGCTTCAAATTTTACTGTAAAGTAAATGTATGTAATCTATTTTCCAAAACTACTAAACTGATCGGTCCTTCGGGACTTGATTCCTTGTAATTGTGCCAACGTATTAAAACAATGCACTGGCTCTGGGTAACTGGGGTCGGGTCGTTACAGTTGGTATAATAGGAATTTTATCAATAACCTTGGAAACTAGATTTAGAAAAACTCTGATTAGAGTACATTACCCTAAGATAGACTTTGAGGATTATTATAGAAGAACATCCTAGAATTTTGGTACTGTAGTGATTTTTTGATTTTTCCAAGCAATACATCCCTGTCTAGACATGACCAGGTAGAGGCGGCTCTGGCATAGATGTACCTAGGGATAAAACATGAAAACACTGCTTTGAGCTAGAATCGAATTAGAACTGGTTCCTGACAACGGGCCTTGCTGCATTCTTGGTTACGACACTCCCGGGGGATATGCTTTGGATAATTCTCATTTTCATTAAAAATAATTATGAAGGATGTATGAGTAGATACCTCCATAAAGAAAATATTTTTATGATTATGGATTATATCCATAAACTGTTCGATTTACGTTTGGTATTTTACATGTTTGGAATTATCCATTACAATTCATAAAATGAACTAGTGTATTCCATTGTATAGAAATGGCGCCAAGTAGAAGGAATGTGAGCTCCAGCAATAGGTATGATCCAAAGAGTATGAAGGATCATATATTACACAATATTAAGCCAAAATATAGAAGGGAAATAGTCTCCCATGTATTCTCAACATATGAAGAAAAAATATTATATGTTAGTAAGATAAGTAAAGAATTCTCTGAGTCCTATTGCATTGAAGTGAAACAAGAGAATAAAAGAATGGTTGAGAGAGAGATGGATAAATGGAATAGGGGAAAGAAGGATTTTCCTATATGTGATTAATGTGGAAATAATCACCTTGGTAAATTTTTGAAGGAAATGGGTGTTTGTTATATGTGTGGAGAAAAATGACACTAAGTACGTGATTTCAAGGGTAATACTTTTTTTTCAAATGTACAATGCTTCATCTGCAAGAAGTTGGGACACTACGCGAACCAATGTCCAAATCATTGGTGTATACCCCAAATGATGATATTGGATAATAATAAAGTTATGATACTACCTCATATGAAGAGTAATGACTAGTGTCCTTATGTTTTTATTATAGGATTATTTCATTTGAGTGTTGTATCAGCAATATAATGGTTATATGAATTATGGAGATAAATATGGATTGTACTGCAGTACTATTTTACTAAGGATTTGAGATTATATGGTTCTAATAAAAGTGAATTAATGTTGAGATACACTTTTGGTAAAATAAATTTTTGAAGGAAAGGTGATCCTTAATATGGTCATGATAATGAGGTAGTGGCTTTGGAATAATATATGGTTGATTTTGGTAATTCAGGATGTTGCGATGTTGTAAAAGAATACATGATGAAGGCATTCACATGTTATTACCCGGAAAAAAGGATCCTCATTATGTTTAACGTCCTTATAAATATTGGACTAGGAGTTTAAATATAAGTATTTTGGATAATTCTAAAGGATGGAATGGATTAAGTTTGAAATTGTATACTATTATTAAGGTTATTTTTGGATTGTAATAAAAGGACAACCGAGAGGTCGGGCCACAACTAGTCGCATCCGACAAGGCCGTGAGACTTAAACCCTCAACCGAAGAGCGAAAAGGGTGAATCACCTACCACTGGACTACATGATGTACTGGTTTGTATAATTTATGTTTTTTTAAATAGTTTGATAAATGAATTATAAATTCATTTTTTTGGAACCTTATATTATTAGGATAAATAGATTTTTTTTTGAAATCTTTTGGTGTGAAAGATGAGTTTGTTGTAGAAATTAGTTAATGTTTTGAAATCTACTTGACAAGCATATATATTTTTTCCATTAAGAAAGAAATTCATAAACTTTAGGTAAGGAATCTTAAAACCAAATATGTGTTATCCTAATACCTTACATTTTGTTGAACCAATGGTATTTTAAATCATCATAGATTGGTGGCTTTGAGGCCCATAATTCTAAAAATGTTTGTGACCGATGACCTCAATCACTCCCTATAAATATTTACATTTTTACTCCAATTATGTGTCTCTAATTTCCACCAATGTTCTCCTAATCGTGATCATAATTTGGTGGTGACTTTTTCATTCCCCGTTTCCTCTTATTAAGGCTAAATTTTATTAACCCAATTTCCGATGTGGGTTTTCCGACAAAGGTATTTTCTATTTTCAAACTTTTATTTTTGAAGAACAATTTCAAATTTCAAGGACATAATTTATTAAAGAAGGGAATAATGTAACACCCCAAGATTTCGTAGAACGTTATTTTATCAATGTAATTCAATAACTTGCACTACACACAACATTGAGTTCAAGCGCACCATAACTTACCAAACTATTTCAAAAGCGGTTATGAATAGTATTAACTGAATTTTTAACTATATAAAATCCTTATACTCTCAGAATCCATATTATTAGTTTCTTAGACATAAGGTAATAACTAATTCATTTTTTTAGATAAAAAATGTATTTTTAAAAAAAATGCTCTTTTACCGCCTTTTAATGGTGAACCCTTTTTAAATCCAATATTTGAAACTTTTATATATTAAATTTGACAAAATAAACATATTTTTGAGGATCAGGAAATAAGAATTTAGTTTCAACAAATTTTTGGTGTTTTTTTGATATCTTTCATATTTGGGTGAATAGTGAAAAATGCTATATTTTAACTGAAAACAACTTTTTTAATCAAAATAATTTATAGTGTTAAATTGAACATTTTAATTGTTTGGAAGTACAAATAGATTATATTTTTACCATTTAATCGAATTTCGTTCATTGAATGTAATTTTACATTGAAATTTGACATAAACAAGTGTCAATCTTTCGATAGTTATTATTTCTTAAAAATACGCCTTTTGGTTTTGACAACGGGAATTAATTTTAAATTAATAAATGAAACATCTATGTTTCTAATTTGGTAAAATAGACATCATTTTTGGATTCGGAATATCGAAATTATCCTAGGGTGAATTTTTGGTATTTTTCTGAAAACTTTCAATATTTGATGAATTGTGAAAACACCGAGTTATTGTTTAAACCCGGATTTTTATTTAAATAATAATTTATTTTAAATAAATTTATTTTAGGTCAAAATTGATACATAATACCTATATAAATTAAATGTAATTTATTGGAGTTAGTTTATAATAATTTTAGATATATAAAAATTTTATCAAACTTTTATCCGTCTTTTACCCACCTCCGAGGAGCATTTGCAGATTTACATAAAACATAATTTTACCGCTTCTGTGAGTTGAATTTCGAAAATCCGAGAGACACGGTAAATATCAAGGAATAAAATGTGGTTCAATAAGATAAAAATAATTTTTGGTGAATAGTAACTATTTACTTTTATTTACCAAGGTTAAAAGTAAATAGGGTAATTAAGGGTAAAAATGATATTAATATTCCCCTACAACATTTAATAATTCTATTAGACAAGTGTATCTCAACCAAAAACAACCTTAGGAATAAAATATTATCATTTAAGTCCACATGGATTAGATTAGGACATTTGTTATTATATATTTCAAAGAAGAGTTAAAAGAGTTAAAATCAATGTTTAACAACTAAAACATTTTTAATATTGGGTTGTACATAATATAAATTCTATTATAAATATTCAATAGATATATAAAAAGATTTCTTACATAATGGTATTTTATTTATAATTTTTAGACGTTAAATAATTTAATATATTTGTGAAACAATGATGATGCAGTAATTACCGTATTAATGAAAGATTAAGATAATTGATATTATAAATACCCAAAAATATGAAATTTGAGACTTTTTATGAATTAAAATAATTTTATAGGTTAATATGAAATATTAGTATTGGTTATATGAATTTATTTCTAAGTTATAATTCTTTTATGAATTTATCAAAAACAGAATTCCCAATAATGTCAAAATTGACATAAAAGAGTTTTTAAAACAAATATTATATTATTAATTGATATTATATTCCTAAAAATCTATGGTTCAACCAAAGGACATATATCATGATAGCTGTATCATTAATGGACAACTTAGGGGTCTCTTGGACGTATATAGTATGTTTATTAACTATATAATATAAAAATACAAAGAGACATGGTAAATGTCAAACTGTTTAACTAAGAGTTAAATCTAAAAGTTAAGGTTAATATAGTGACCCAAACCTGTCTAAAACCTATCAGTTGTGTGGTTATTGACCTATAACCACCTAAAATTTTAAATCTTTCACTTTTTAGTCATTAGAAACTGAATATGAATTTATTATAAAATAATTTTTCTAGCTTTTCCTACGGTGCCCCTCACCCCACTTAGAAAAGGGCACTCCCCCTTCACTCTATTTTACACTTTCTAAGCCATTTGGATCGGCCAAACCCAGCCCAAATACCCTATAAACTATCCTAACTTCAACCTAGAGGCATTATTTTGATCATAAAACCAGCATAATAATCCTTTTTAATCAAATGAAAAGGAAGAACCTCAAAAAGAGGTAATGATTTCACCACCCTCTTTCAAGTTCCTTTCTTCTTCCACTTCCCTTTTCTTTGTTGTTTCCATTGTAAAATAATAACTATAGTATCTTCTATATACTATGATGTTATTATAATTTTGGTATAACCTAATTCATTATTCTATCCACCCTTTTAATTACATGTCACCATACGTGTGTACGTACGACTTACCGTCTCCACGTCGCGGTGTAATTGTTATTCAATTAATTATTATTTGTATGGGTATAATAATGATGTGTATTTGATGTAATTAATAAATATAACATGATAAGGACTATTTATATATTATATAAAATCCAATTATATATTATTTTAATATCAAAATTTTTTTTTTGTACATGCATACATACAGATTACTGTCTCCACGATGCGATAAGATTCATTTCCAAGTTCTCCATTGATCGACGATTATAAAAATATATATTACTAATAAGTAGCTAATATATGACTTAATAATACTTTTGTAGATATATATATATTAATATATATAAGTATTTATTTACTTACATATATATTATTCACTTACTTCCATTCAATACTATATGAAAACGGAAACAACGTTTGTGCGTACGTACGGACTACCATCTCCATAAACGGGGTTTTCCATTTCATATATAATTCTATTATACATATTTATATTCTAAATATATATGGTTTATAAATCATTTTTTATATTCATTATGTATTTAAATCATGATCTAAGTGATACAATCAAGTGAAACAAGTTAAAACACGTACGATAAAGAAAGCGATTATTACCTGAAATCTTAACATAAAATGGAAATTGTTATTTAATGGTTAATATAAAGTCATAAATGAATAGAGTATGATATAATAAATATTAATATGGTTATTTTATAATATAATAACGTACTATAGTCTTCATACAAGTGGTTAAATGTACCCTTGACTAAAGTAAAGTTCAAGGTAAGGGGTTTTCATCTCACTCATTATTCCCATGAGATTCATGCCATATTGCCTCATTACCTATTCTGTGGTGTATGTACTGACCATAATTGTATTAATTGTGTAATACACTTTAATTTATATGTATTTACATATTCATTGTCTGATTCTTCTTCCATGTGGTGTATGTTTAGTAAGTTACGAAATTGGTAAGGGTTTTTTTTCACAATCTCATTATTATCTGAGATTGTTTATGTGTATGTATTTACTGGGACATTTTTATCATCGGTGTCCATTTTTGGTAAAATTGATTTCAAAATGAATATTATAAGGATTTGTAAATTTTACTCTTTTTCAAGATCAGAATTTTAAATGTTTTAAAGGTTTATCTTTCTAAATATTTTTAATTAATGTCCACGCTTTCAAAATGATTTTAAGAATTTATTTATATAGACATGAATGTTTTGAAATGATAATTAATTTCAAATGTTTCTAAGTGGTATGGGACACTTTGATTCAAAATACTATTTTAAATTACTTCCTTTATAAATGTGTGACTTTTAAATGATTTTACAAAAAGGATATTTCTCTAAAAATGTTTTACACATCATTTTCAACCATGTCAACATCTTTATTGGATATTATTTTTGATTGAGGTTGATTTATTATAATAAAATCTTCCATATTGAATTGAATGAGTTATGATATGTTTGACTATGGATGTTCTATTTTATACCATTCATGGTTTATGGTTAATGTATTCACATTTCCTATGCTAGTTTTAATATGAACATTTATGTTATTTTTCAAATTTTCATATTAGGAATGTAGTGGAATTAGTAAGTGACAAGTGGAGCCCGCTATTTCTCCTCGATGAATCGGTAGGTATCATGAGACAAAATAGTGTCTTGGCACGAGGCCTTGACTATGTGGTAATGATGTTCGGTATTAGGCATTCCCTAATTGTGAAATTAGTTATTACATGTGTTTTTTCACCTAGTATAATATCTTTGTGCATGTTTATATGGTAATGTATCATTTTTTACCATATTAGGTTCATTTTTATGTTTAAAAGTCTTTTTTTTATTAAACATCTTGCCTTAAAAGTTTGAATCTTCCGCTAAATTATTCACCTTACTGAGAATCTGAGTTCACCCCTTCTTTGTGTATGTTTTTCCCAAGATTCTAAGAAGTGTATTATGATTGATATTAAGGATTAAGTTAGAGGGAAAAATTGAATTCTCAAAAAACTATCTATGCTCTGTTTTATGCTTCAAATTGTAATGTAATGTTAATGTATGTAATATATTTTCTAATACTGCTAAACTTATTGATCCTTTGGGACATGATTCCTTGTAGTCGTTCCAATGTATTAAAATAATGCACCGGTTATGGGTAACTGGGGTCGGGTCATTATAGTAATAGTGGAAAATCTCCAAATTCCAAATATGATAAAAAACATTCCTTCCATATTTGTTTTTCAAAAAATTAATAATGTAGCTTGTTTGGAAAACGAAAAAAATTATTCCTTCGATTTTTTATTATTAAAAGTCAAACATGGGTAAAAAGACTTGGAAAATTACTAGGAGTATAATTAAAAAAATTTCAATTTTTTTTTCATAAAACATGGACATGGAAGAAAAATATTATCCCCAAGAGAATTAAAAAAAATCGTGAATAATAATGGAATTGAGAAATAACCAATATAAAGATCACATAATTTATAAAATTAATCAATTAAGGGTGTATAATATAAATTAATATAATAATAGTGGAAATAAAACAAAATATAATTTTAATTTTGGTCACACATAAAATAATAAATGAAATATAGTTTTCTCATAATGTATGGAAATTGAGTTATGAAATTTTGTACCTCCCACATACTTTTGGTTGTATATGATATAAACTCATGTATAATGGTTTAAAAAATGTAAATAATTTAAAAATAAATTGTTTTTCATATTTATTATATATTATATGATCCTCTTATATTTTTTTTATAACCATCTTCTTAATAATATTTCATTATTACCCTTATTTAGGTTTTTAACTACTTTTTCCAAGGAATGTTTTTTCGTCTAAGTAAAAGTTTGTGTCCGTGGAATATAATTTCAAAATCTAAAGAATTATATTGAGTTCATATTTATCAAATTAATTCATTATATAAATTGTTATAATTATTTTTTAATGGTGAACATGGATAATGAATTGCGTCACATCATGAAGGTTGTATGCCATAATTATACATGAGTGATTGTATCATTCCTTTGTTGGTGAAAGCATAAGTAATTTTATGTTATATTAATTATTGTAGATTAAATAGCAGGTATTTATTATAATATAATATATATATATATATATATATATTATTTAAATCATTTTACCCATCCAAATAAATTGGATATGAAAAAAACATTATGCCAGAACATGGAAATGGCAAGCTGCACTTACGCACGAGTCGTGATTTGATTTTTCCTCAGATATATAAAAGGAAGAATATGGTTTCCCCATAATAATAATGAAATCTCATATAATATATGAAAAATTATTTATTACCTTATCATGGAAATAAAACATACAGACGATGTATAATAAGTATTTAAATTTGATGAGTTTGTAAAAAAAATTACCTCTTCTTCGATGGACGTCCTTTAGATCTCTTCTTTATGGATATAGGGATTGTATTTTTAGAAGACTGGAACCTCAAGAACATGGATAATAAATTTATTGGGAGAAATTGATAGGTTTTCGTCAATATATAAGGGTCAATGTTGTGTGATGATGGTTGGGAAGATGTTGTCTTTTATAATTGAGGTGAGGGAGATTTTGAAAACTCTCACAATATTTAATTGATTTAATTTTATTTTTAATTAAAAATGGATCCAAAGTGAGTTATTTATAGGATAAGATATGAACGGGACAAACGTTTTTCATCCAGAAACTTTGGAAAAAAATTAGGTCGCATTTGTATCCTTATATTTTTGTTTTATCTCATATTTAATCTCAATAACTTTTACCATGACATCATATATTTTTACTTTTTGAGGGTCAATATTATTATAATAAAATGAAAAACAAACCATATATTAATCATAAATTAAGTTTTAAACCTTATATAATTCATTTTTCCATTTTTTTATAATTTTATCAATTTTATATGATATTATAAAATATTATTTATTTTAAAATGTCATTAATATCAATTTTGACACTATTTATTATGCCAAGTTTTAAAAAAATAAATAGTCAAGATAAATTAAAAAACATTAATACATCCCTAATGTATTTAGATCATGTATAGAATTTTTTGATGAAATTATTTATCTCAAATTATATTTTTAAATATTTTTAATATCATTTAATGAATATTTTATTTTATTAAACAATTACAACATCATCTATGTATAAACAATTATGTAAATTATATATTTTAGGAAAATTAAAAATAAATTACCATGAAAGATATAAAAATAGTATATTTCCAATAAAAATTTATATTTTATGATACCTTCTAAATATCCACATATTAATAATGTAATACTTATAAAAAATATGAGTATGAAATGTTTAAATTTTCCTTAAATAAAATACTATAAAAGTATTAAATTCCTATAAGTGGCTTCAAGTGGCCATAAAATTAACTACATGATTATTTTGTTCCTAACTAAGTAAACAAAAAAATGAAGGCAGTTGTTAGTGTAAATTTAAAGTATTTATCATATTATTTTTTTCTTAATCACCTGATTTACCCTTAACTGGGGTAAATAAAAATACTATGTTTAATCATTCATATTGGAAAAAAATATTAAAGGGACCTATTTATAAAATTTGAAGAAAGAAATTAAAAATATAGAATTTATTTTTAAAAATCTTATTCGCATAATTTTTTAAAAATTTATTTAAAATTATTCCTACTGATAGGATAGAAATATGGGTTTTTAAAAAAAATGTTCAAAATATTGAAATGTTATTATATCTAATTTTAATGTGAAATTGATTACAATGAAACAAATTACATTAAATGATATATAATTGAATTATTATTGTTTAAATCCAATAATAATTATAACGTACCACTATAAAATATTTGGAGGGTAATGTTTTTTCAACTAAAATAAAATATTTTTCAGTATTTAATAAAACATGAAACTTGTTATAAAAATACAAAAAAAAAACCAAAGTAAATTTTATAATTATTATTTAAATTAATATGGTTAATTAGAAATTTTTAATTAATAAAAGTTCACGAAAACTCTATTTAAAACAAGTGTTCCATGAAAAGGAAACAAAACTGCCTTCATAAAAATATTGATTTTTATGTGTAAAACATTTTATTAGTTTTTTTATCTGGCATATAAATCCAATAGCATTAATTTTAAATATTATATTTAATATATTATTCTTAAATTTAATTAATATCATTCCCTGATAGTAGTTTTTTAATCTATTAGGATAAAATACCTTTGGCGGATAAAAAGTGTTCTTATAAAATCATTTCAAAAATATTAATATTGATTTATATATTTATTTATAATTAATTTGTTTCAAGTGAATTAAATAATATATGGTCATAAGTAATTTAATCCTATTAATGAAGAAAAATATTCTAAGAGAGAGATGATAGATAAATCACCACCCCACTATAGTTCCTTTCACTTCCCTATATCAAAAGAAATAAAAATATCTACACATTGCTGAAGGGGTGCGTAGGGTGTGAGATAAACAATATCAGTAGTATCACACCCATGTGTTCTGTATCAAGTCTATTTACAACATTATGAACATGATCATTATTAAAAGTAAACAAGGAAAGAATTATAGATAAATATATTTTATATCTAAATAATTGTAAAACATTACCCTTTTCCCATATTTCCAAATAATCCCAAAGAAATAGTTTCAAATCATTACACACATATCAAAAAATTAAAGTAAAAGAATGTATCACATATCTTAAAACACCAAGTCAGTCCAAACTAAACAAATAGGTAACATCCTCGAAAGGATTACAATAGTTCTCGCTACATAGGACACTCATAGCCAAACAAAGATTATAATTTTCACCAAGTCTCTAGTTATATGCATCGAATCTAGAAAGTATAGAAACAGCCTAGAAATTTAACCACAAAGATGTTTTTAACATCTACCTAGAATAACATATATAAGGAGTATAAGAACACCCCATGAGTAACCCCCTAAAAATATCAACTAATGAATCCTTTTATTATACTTTACAACTAAGTACACAAGAATTCCCATATGGTATATTTCATAAACAATTTCATAAAAAATAATTCATTGAAAATAAATTCATAAATATATTTCAAGATCTTTATAAAATTCTGTTTCTTTTACAAAAATAATGGGAATCACATATTTTCTCAAAAATCTATTTCCTCAAATCACAATTAAATCATTCTAATTCAATTATAAAATAATTTATAAAAACTAGTGAAACAAAATTCATCCAACATAGGCCGGTGAGGAAACAACCAACCATAAAGAATTCATGTAAACTTCCACAATGATATCCAACATAGAGGAAATAAAATCTATAAATTGATCCCTAAAATCAATCCTTACACATCAAAATCAATTCCAAAAGTGAAATGGTTGTGGGATAACATAGATCATAACATACCTCAAAGAGACTTGTGCATCGTACCAAATGAAACATGAAGTTCATCCTCCATATTAAGGTCAGACAATGGATATATAAAAGAAAAATATTATGTTTTCATTGATCATCCGATCCATAAATATGGAAGAAAAGTGATAACATAATCACCAACAATGATTAAGAAGAATGCTCACATACCCATGGAGATGTATCACAACCACAATGAAGAATAATTATAGAATAAATTGATATAAAAGAAGAAGAGTTCCCCCAAATCCACTAAAGGATATTCTAGTTATGAAAGGAAAACACTTTAGTAAAATAAATAGTCAATTACCCATGAAGAAATTAGGAGAGACAAAACTGCAAAAAATTCTTGTTGTTAAATTGTTTCACATTGTTCATTTGTCAATTTTGAAAAGATACACAAAAATGCATCATCTCAGATTAAAAAATCCTAATTTTACCATTTCATGATGTGAATCATATTCATGAAGTGTAAAAATTACATTCTATGAAGCAATTCATGCAATATTTCCAAAAAATATTTCATATAATGTAAACCATTATTAATGTAAAAATATCTAGTAGATAACAAAAAAACTAGATTCTATATAACACCCAAAACCATCTCTAGTGTTCTCCAAACTTAGGGACAACATTAATGTTCTATTTATACTTTTAATCCAAGAATCATATAATTCCAAAAAAAATACATCTATGAACTTTAGTCCATTTTCCATAAAAATGGAACTCTACCCTTAGATTCCCTAAAATGCACCCAAAAAAATAAGTAGATGAAAAGAGAGATGATAAATACTCAAAACATGTTAACATGTTGTCACAAAATCCCCACTGTTAGAATATCCAACCTCAAGAAGTCATGTGGGTGAATGATGTGCAGAATAAGGTGATACCACTACTCCCTCATACTTGACTCATGATCTCATTTTTTATGGGAATATGATCTATTTCTTCATACCACTTTGAACAACACAATAAAAATCCCCACCCAAGTAACTAACATGAGAGTCAATGATCTACAATAGTTTCCCATTCAATAGATACTTATGGATCGATATCTATCTATTCCAAACATGAAACCTGTGATGGTTATGGATTGTATTTTCTAAGATGAAATATGTGAACAAAACATGAATTATTATCAAATGAAGAGGATATTATGACCGATACATTACCTTCTCAATCCGGTTAGTGATTAAAAATTACCACATATATTAGAGGCAATATTCCGTTTTTCCATGATGTTGTCGCCTAATTGAATAGAATCATTCCAATTAACTTGTTCATGAATAGTAAACACCAATGGATGATACCACCAAACCAGGAAAAAAAATTTATGTCTCTGAGCTATTATAATATTGCAACTTATATATCGATTCCATGATGACTCTATACTAAGGATTGATTCAAGAGGCATGAATGAAGTATATCCTCAATTATTTGAATATCATGCTTCGTTTGGCCATCCATTTATTGTTGTTAAGCTATACTCAAAATAACTTGAGTCCCCATTTCCTCCAAGATGTTATTCCATATGTTTGATGTAAACCTATGATGCCTATCTGAAACAATGGAAGAGGTGTAACTATTTTACCTCAAAACCTCCATCACATTTTAATTACACATGTCTCCAACTTTTGTTATGTCCCTAATCTCAAAGCAATGAGGTGAATTTTTCAATAGATCAATTACCACCAATATTGAAATCATCCATCTAAGATTTTATTTTAGTCCCAAAAAATCTTCTATGAACACATCATTCCCTTTCTAGAATAGAACCCAAATAGGCTTATGCAAACCCAAAGGATTTATATTCTCTACCTTTATCTTTTGAAAGTATTAATAGTGAGCTGCAAGGTGGGAAATGTCACACTTTATACATGTCCCATAGAATTGATGTCTCATGTCCTTATAAATGTTCATTATTAGAGGATAAAATAAAAAAAATAAGAAAAAATGGATCTCCTGATAGATGTCGAGATGAAAAACTATCCCCAAAATATATAATACAATTTTAAGATAGAGACCCATTAGAAACGGTCTCCCCACATCATTGGTATTCTCATATTTCTACTTAATTGTCATCCTACTCATTCCACTTTTTAGTGGACTCAAGCAGATATGATAACTGATCATTGGTGAGAATCTTACCAAAAAATCCTATTGAGTGTTATAGTAAAATTTAGTGTTGTTTCTGATAAGGTTTAAATCTTCCTTCAATTATAGAATAACATGTGATGTTCCTTTCCTACTAAGTGAATCTATGAATATAGTCCCCATTTATCGGGTATATGAGAATATTATTTCAAATTTATGAAGTTATCCAACCAAACAAATATATCTAGGAATTATTATTTTTTATGAAACACATAGCTCAGACTCACAAATTCACAAAAGAAAATGAACCTCACCATAAATAGATAGTTTTTTCAACACATAATCATATGTGTAACCATTAAATCCTTTAAATCAAGAGTAGGGTAATTCTTATCAAGTTTTAAAATTTTTAAGGAGTTGTAATCCACCACTAGATTATTCTATATATGATCTCAATCGCAATATGTAATAGAATTATCACAGAAAATAACATACCCCTTACTAGAATTAGGTAAGATCAAACTATGATCTGATGTTCGAAGTTGTTTCACCTCATCGAAGGAAGAATAAAACATTTAGACCCATAATAATTCAACCCCTTTCAAGATGCGAGTATTCAAATATTTTTCCATTATTTAGAAATCATTAATGAATCACCGACATTAACCGTAACGATCAAAGATGCTACGAATCCAAAAGGCGTTAATAGGATCTGTCCATAAAAAAACTGTCACCTTCTCAGGATCAACTGATATTCCATTATAAAAAAATAACGTTTCTTAATAAGTACACATTTTGGATCCTATAATTTTATTTCAAATTTTTGTTATATGATTGATGACTCCTCCGGATTTCTAGAACCAAATTCAATTAGCAATCTTTCATTTTACCATTTCTCAAATAATGAAAAATATCATCCATGAACACTACCACAAAATTGTTGAGAAAATCATGGAATATCTAATTCATCAAATCCATAAAAAATATTGAAGAATTAGTCAAAATAAATTACATCATAAGATATTTATTATAGCTATACCTTCTCATGAATTACAAAATTGTTATATTAGAATTATGAACTATATAATGATGATAACCTGATCAAAGATAAATATTTGAAAACCATGTCAACTCTTATAACTGGTCAATGAAATATTCTACAAGTGTGAAATGATACTTAATTTTTACCATTACACAATTCATAATTTGATAGATCACATAAAATTAGTGTGAAATATATGTCTTCTCGGAAAATAGAATTGGTGTTTCCCAATTTGAACCATTAGGGTGAAAAATAATTCACCACCAGGTCATCCAAGTAAATATTGATCTCTTTGTGGTCAACTGGTTCCACGTGATAAGAGGTTATTAATATTGACTACATACCCAACACTATGTCAATCAAAAAATATTCACCCATATCTAGAGGAAGACCAAAAAAAATCATCTAGTGAAATTTCTATAAAATCCCAAACATAGTGGTATGAAAAATAATAGATGAAATGTCATCGGAAATATATACTAGAGTACAAAATAGACTCTTGAACACTTGGTGGGAATTTCTGTCCTGAACTTAGCTTGGATTCCACACTCCTTGAAGAACCTAAGTTCCCCCATCAATAGTAATTAAAAAAACAGACTGATCAGAACAATCAATGTCATCATGATGAGAAATAATCCATACCATCCAAATGATGAAATTAAGAAGATCCATATTTATATTGAGGATATCCCAAACAAACTTTTCATTATCTATCTACAGAGAACAATATATACATTGAATCCCATAATATTTCATCTTTCCATGTGGTGTCACCAACTCCATCACAGAGCACAAATATTTCATTAGATATTTAATAATATCCACAAAATGGCCTTAAATTAATGAGTGTGAAGAACCTATATCAAATAAATTCATCAATATTTATGAATAAATAATGATGTTACCTTCCACGGTCGCAAGATCTTATTCTACCTCCATCAGAAACTTGTACATTATCTGAAGGTGCTTCATGCCTAATGCATATGGATTGAACCCTATAGTCATTAATGCATCTGACTACACCACATCGGCCTTTATAACTGATGATTGTAGACCATGATTAGGTGTAAACATAGCCTGATTAAAACAATGTATATGGCCAAAACACTTAGAACTATTACACATATTCATAGGTGTATAACAAGAATATCATGTGTGTTATACAATAACACACTTATAACATGTTAGGGGTACATGATTGGATGTAATTGAATGTGTAGAGGAGACCTTTAGTTGAGAACCACCCCCGCCACTCTAGTGGTGATCATGTTAGTTCCTCTTTTTCCACATTGTTCCACTGAATCTTCCACTGGGTGGAAGTGATGGAGGATAATAAAAAAATGTTCATACCATATTCATCTCTTTTATTATTTCCACATCTAAAATCTCTGCACATTTTGAATGCTTCCACATAAATTCCTCTAATTTGATATTTGGTTGTGAACCAAATATCTACTTCTGAGCCTCAATCTGCTCATTCTTTTCTACCTATATAGAAAAAATGACCTACGTTGTCGACTGATTGTTTTATGCCAACAATAAAAAATAAATCCAAAGACTTATCCATCACCAATGAATCTATAGAATACAATTGGATAAAAATATTCTTGGACCTCTTCCATTCCAATCCCACATGACAATCCGCTTGTATAATGGAATCCCACCATTGCTTGCGAGGACCCACAAGCCTAAACATTTCCCACTTCACCTTGATACTCTTGTGTTTATCCAGAAAGTAAAATATCTTATTAATATTGTCTATCCAATCCTCCATCAGTTGGGGATCATTCATAAAATTAATGGATGGTGGTTTTTCATATTAAAAATCCTATGATTTTCCACTTTCTCTTCTAACTCCAGTATATATAGAAATAATGTGTTCTGGGAAAACAATACATTTTGGTTCATAAAATGAACTTCTCACCCTATATTCCTTGATTATATTCTAATCTAGACTTATATTCCGTTGAAGAGAAAATATTACTCCCTCATGAAGAATCTTTGGATGACCACTTGGAGGATAACTACATCACACCAGAATAGATGAAATTACTTGAAAACATGATAATATTAGTTCAAAAAATAAATCCGCAAGATAAAAGTGATATTAAGATCAAGAAATAAAAATAAACGATATACATCCCAAACTCTCATAGTAACTTGAGTCCTTTCATGGAAAGGAATGGTCAAATAATCACCATAACCCACCTGTCAAGTCCTGACAATCCAATATCCATTATAACAACTTCTGAGGGAATAGACTCTTGAGAAGAAATAAATACCCTTCATACGAAACTATGATAAACCTTTCCATGATACCCTCTTAAACAAGTACATGAATAGTGAATTCAGAAACCCGAGGGGAATTCCTACCCGCACAGGCTGGAAACTAGAACAAAGGCATCATAAAAATATAGAGGGAAAGATTTTTCCCAACCATACCAAAACAAGATTCCATATAGAAAGAAATAGTGTAAGTGTAAGTAAGAAATAAAGGTAATATTAAAAGAGAAACAATAGAAGTGATTTAACTCAAAATTTGATTAGATACTCCATGATACAAGTACAACATAAAATGAAAACTAAAACTAAAACAACTACTTCATGTTTTAGAATGGTAAAAAATTCATCATATCACCACCATCGACCCAAAAAGAGAAGAAAAACTCACTACATCACTGTGGTGCCATTCATTTCCCTGTATAAGAATACATAAAATGGTATACATACCACCAAATGGCTTTTTATGGTGTGATCTAAACTAGATTAGTTTTATCCCACCAACGTGTTCTGTATCATGTCTCTGTAAAACAATACAAACATGATCATCATAAAATAAAAAAATTAATAACAATTAAATAGTTTTTTATGAAAATAAATGTAAAATTTTTTCCCTTTCCCACATTTCCAAATATTCTAGGTAAAACAGGTTCAATGAATTTCACATATTTGAAACCAATAAATGAAAATAACTTATCACATATCATATCTAATCCATATCAATAAAAACCAAATAATAGGTAACATCACACCATGTATCCTTAATGTTCAGTATATCTAGAACCCTAATACCAAAACATAGAAATTCATTCACATCAAGTCTCTAGATTTTTGCATAAAATCTGGAGATCATAGGAACACCTTATAAAGTGAGCCACTAAATAGTGTCTTCCAATTCCCTAAAATAATATGACTATGGATAATAGGAACACAATAATAAGTGAACCGAACAACATTATCAACGGATGATGCCTTTTGGTACACCTTCCACTTAAGTACCCAAGGCATACCATGTACTACATTTTAACAAATATTTTATAAAACTTATTCCTTAAAAACCATTTCATTAATATATATCAAAATTCATTAAAGGTAAATGTTAATTTTTTTCAAAAAAGGGAAACCATATTTTATCAAAACCCCATTTCCAGAAACATAATTAGATCATTCCATTTCATTTGGAAAAAATAATTATAAAAATGAGAGTAATACAGTTCACCCAAGATAAGAAAGATATTAAACCACCAACCTTAAAATCAGGTCACACATGCATCCATTGGGATCCACAAAATAAAAAAAATGAAATACAGTAACAGTGGAGTTTAAATATATACTCACAAATATGAATATATTCATCTATATAAAGGATCTGTTTAGAGAACATATAAAAACAAACCTAAAAAACATGAATTCCACACCACAACCAACATGAATACAATCATATATATAAATATAAAACAATGGATCTAGAAATTATAATGAATAATATCATCATAAGTTAATGGATCCATAAAAATGGAATGGTAATGGTGTTAAAATCAATGAAAATGAATTAGGTGAAGTATCACACATCTGGAGATACACAATGAAACCATAATGAATATCAACCAATGAATGTAGTGATTCATACAGAGTATAGATACATAAAATTACACGGGAGACATCAAAGGACTAAGAGGAAAATCCTACATTCAAATGAATGGTCAATCAACCATGTAGCACCCTAAATATTACAAATCTTAAATCATTAATGAGGTGAACATATTTAAAAATTGAATTTATAAATTTATAAAAGACACCAAAAAATGCATCACATTTTTTGAAAGAGTCCCAATTTTACTATTTCGTGATGTGAAACATATTCATGGTGTGTAGACATTTCATGTCATGAACCAATCCATAAAATCACCCCTATAAATATTTTACATTATGTAAATTGTTCATGATGTACAAATGTATAGTAGAAACCAATCTATACATATTCTGCAAAAAACCCCAAATTGTCTTCAGGGTTCTCCAAACCTATGGAGAACCACAAAAATTATTTAAAACAATTATAACTGAACATCATTAATTATAAGAAACATAAGGCACTTAAATTTAGGTCATTTTCCCCCACAAAGGATATCCATCCTAAGAATCCTCATAACACACATAAATAAAAACGAATGAAAACAAGAGATTAGAGATACCTGAAAATGTGTAACAAGATGTTAAAAAATATATACATATTTAAGAATAGATTTACCAAAGATACATCTATATGATGGAAACAATCTCAACCACAGGTCGTTTAACCAAAGGTTTCGATATGATCATTAAGTTGGTAAACGTTATCTGTTTGTAGACATCCAAAATGTTGAAACATGTAGGATGATGTAGTCATGTCATTAGGGAATCCATGAATCTCGATCTCCATTTTCAATTACTTTAACACATTATTTCATTTCAAATGATATTTAACTATTCCTTCATAAAATGATTTCATTTCAATTGAGATCCAAGGAATAAAATATTTTTTGGGACCTCGTGATATGGATCCCTGAAAACATGGAACCATTTTCATCGATGTTGTCTTGTGTTTTAAGATATTATTTTTATATTCAATCATGTTTTATCTATTTTGGTGAATTTTGATGAACTAAATACATATATCATCTAATAGTTTCATTATTCAATTAGATAATTAGATTAATATTTCTAATCATATGTCATTTAGGAGTGTTTTGAGAGATAATTTTGTAAGTAATATATTTAATTTATTTAATCTAAAATTAGATAGAATAATATAAGATTTTTTTAGTAATCTTCAATAGTAAAATTCACTAAATATATTTTCTTAGGAATCTATAAAATTCATATTCGATCAAAGAACATTTATTGAATTTACTACATCAAATCTTAATCACTAACCATTGTTTTCATGTTTTATAAGTTGACACAAGTGATTCTACCATAAAGAAATGTATTTGTCAAATTAGGAAAACGTGGGAACAATGTTTTTGATGGTATTTTGAGAAGTTTAAATGATTTGTTTCTTTCACTATCACTAAATTAATGACCAACTACTGATTTTTTATCTTAATGATGGATTGATACCAATGGATAGGAGTATGATAATTGTAGGGACTGTAGAATCTCTTTTAGGGGAAATCCATATTTTAGTTAGGAATCTCATCTTTAATATGCCTCTAAATGATAAAAAAACTGGTAAACTAAGATTTATCCACGATTTTGGTGTTTATGATTTTCCAAAACCATAATGACCCAAATTTTATAGGTTTTCTATTATGATACATTTCAATAATTGTTAGATTGATAATATTGGATATTTCATGACAACATTTACATGTACACTATCAAGAACAACTAGGTTAATGAATTGAATCTTCTATGTGTTATATAATATGAGATGTATTGAATTATTTTATTAAACAATTACATAAATTTCAAGATTGAAAAATGTTACATAGTACATTGTCTCTTGGTTGTAATTTTCAATAATATTATCCATGATATAATTAGGAAAAGCCAGACTATACTTTAGTTTTGGAATATCAAATTCAAAAGTACGCTCCTAGGATTCCTGAACAACACCAATGAAATTTTTAAAGGAAAAATGTTTAATAAAAAAACTAAATACTTTTAGAAACAAAATAATTAAAAAATTTATACTTTTTCAATAATCATCATAAAAAATTTAATTGTTCTTTGGAAAAATGGATTAAGGAACATGATATTATATTTAAATAACACAAATTAGAAATATTTCTAGAGATATAAGTGGAAATAAAAATATGGATTTGGATAATGACCTTCATATCCAATTTTTATTTCTAGAGGAAAGGGTAATATTTTTTCTATTTGTTTGATATGTATATCGAAAAATAAAGAAACAAAGTCACAGTACATTAATTATTTCATTCAACGGGGGCCCCTCCAAAATCTATGCCAAAAAATGAATTACTAGTCACCATAAATGGTACATGATAAACTAAATAAGTATAAAGATGATGAATAGAATGTTAAATGTGTTGGATAATTAGTTATCTATTAATATTGAACTATATCCATATCCTCAAAAAAATAATATTATATGAAAACCAATCAAATAAAACAATACAAGGAAATTGTTTATAATTTTAGAAATGTTAAAGTAAAAAAATTTGATTTATTTATGTAGTTAAATTGATTCCAATATATGAAAAAATCATGAAGGATATTTGTGAGCATAATAAGAAGATTTAGGTCATTAAAATACTCAACATGTGTAGGAAGATGTGTCTTCTAATTGAACCTACATTAGATTTTCAAGTGAAATGATATATCAAATCTCACAATACCCTCCACCATTAGAGATTGGTAGTTCAAAAAATATGTGTTTGATTATTAAAATTCATAAATCTAATTCCTCACATAGTATAATAAAATTTTTAGGTTGGAAATTATAGACCATAAGACAATATTATTCAGATAAAAATAAAATTAAGGAAAACCTTATTAGAGTAAACCAGGATGTCCTTGTATGGGTGGATAATGTAATTGATAAAAGGATATTTAAATGTTATATATAGTTAAATAAAGGTATAATATATATGAAATCAATATGAATTAAATTTTCATCGACATAAATGATAATAATTAATTTTCATTAAAGAAAATTATTAATGAAAATTGTTGATGAAGTTGTTTATAATATTATATTCTATGAAACGAGATATCCACTAAAAACCATTCACCATTAAAAGTTAATATACTTCTTTAGTATTATCTAGACATGTTTTTTATATTTAAATGCTGTGAATCTTAATTGAATTAACCAAAAATTTATTATAATTATTTTTCTATTGATCTACATTTCAATGTTTATAATTCCATCTCAAATGATAATAGTTCATTTATTCCTTAAAATTTTTTATCAGTATGATAATTTTTAACTCTTATATAACATTTACATTAACAATGGAAGGAGATAAAACATTATAACATAATTTATTAAATTATAGTGATTTTTTTGAAAATAAAATTATTTGAGAGTAAATATATTCAATTGACATTGTAATATAGTGTGATAAGACATATTCATTATTTTTATTCCATTTATCCCAATGTTTAGTGTTCACCCACTTTAGAGATGATACCATTTCCCAAAAAATTTGAAAAATATTTTATAGATAAGGATGAAAACCACCTATTATTTTTTCTCAATAAATTTATTCTGATAATGTTGCTAAACATATTAATTTTAATTAATTGAATAAGAAGTATTGAGGATATATTATAACAAGTCCCTCAAGAATTAGTCCATCACTTTGTTTGTACAGGGTATTGTTTGAGTTGGATAATAATTTTATTAGGAAGAATAGACCAAGAATTGTAAATAATTATTTTTTTATAACAATTCAATTAGTTCCAAGGATGAGTGTATTCATAGTGTCATTGAATCACCTTAAAGAGTTATTTCCAAACAAGATTCATAATTAATTTTGAGTTTTTATAGGCTTTGGGATATTGAACCAAAAGATAAGAAGGGGTCAATTAATTATTTTATTATTGACTAAATCATTTAATGGTTGGAATTAGAATCCCATTATTCTTTCAGAGATGGGTATTTACGCTATTTTGAATACACATAGGTCACAAATTTATGGAGAAAACAATCATTTTCCCTTCTGGTAATTCCAATTATATGATAATTATTTTTATATTTTATAATACTCATGGTATATTATAAAGTTCAATGATGAGTAGTTTGTTCATGTTATTGAATGATCATATCGATTTTCTATGTATTCATTCATTGTATATTTGAATTAGTTGATGGTTAGTCTATCTAGACTGGGTTCAGTAATGAGATGTTACATATTATGGTAAATAGAGGGAAAGTTAATTTGCAATATGTTTCAAAGGAGAAAATATATTTTATTAACTATATGATTTAAATCATATCTTACTTGCCTTATCTGAAATGTTTGAGGGAGGAAAGATCATTTTTCAGACAATATGGATTTGATAAGAGGTTCATTGAAAGAGTTGATTAGATTGATCGACCTTTTCATCGATTGTTATAAAAAAAATTCCATTTATAATTATTATTAGTGTATGAATTCAATTAATGAGTTTTAGAAAAATCTCATAACTCCACCCTTCTATCAACCATTATGGTTTGATATTCCATTTTAATTTATGACTAATGCCTTTGATTTTTTAATTCTATTGTACTATCTTTTTTGAGTTAATGGCTATCTAATTTCACTACTATCAAAGACCTCAGTCCTGGTATCCTAAGGCTAGTAGATCCTTTATTATATTAGCATAACATAGAAGGGATCTAATCATAACAATCTAAATATATTTGTAGTCATAGTTAACTAGATACAAACTATAATATAACATTTCTTTTAAAAACATAACAATAAAACATATTGATAGTAAATATTTTTCATCCTTGAACTCATTCAATGATACCTTCTTCATATCATGGAGAATTCGAAAAATAGGGGAGATCTCCGATGCTCATTTAGTGTAACCGAATGTGTATTCCATGATAAGTAAATAAGATACAATCAATCATGAATTGTAGATATATAAAATAACATTCCATCAAATCACTAACTTCAGAATGAAATTAATACATGGATAATATCAATATAATAATACCATGGATAAAGATAATTGTATTCTTAATGAATGGAATTCAAAATCCAAGAGGTAATGTTATCTGATAACCTGATATCTGTATAATCAATACATTATGGAAAGATATTTTAATCTACTTATAGGTATACACCATGAACCCATTTAATAATTTTCCCAACCCATTTTTCTCTTGTGACCTATCAATGTATGGAGGGGATATCTATAACTGAACCACACCCATAACTGTGTGTCCAATATATTCATAATTTATCAAATGGTGAATTAAATTCAGAAACCATATTCCTGAGCAATAAAAATCTGTATTGAGTATTGAATACAGATTTATCAAAATTTTCCATAATGAATCAAATAATATTAAAAGTAAAACACCATATGTAAAAATGATATATGGTTTAGAATATTTTTATATCCAGGTTATAAAAACTATGGATATTTAAGAGAAATGTATTTTCCAATGAGCGTAATAATGTTTATGTTTCATGAACAATATAAAGACTACAAAATTAATAATTGATAAGACATGACCATTGGATCATCATAAAAATAATTTTTATAATAAAATAATTCCTTTGTAAAAATAATAAAAATGGATGTGAAATTTTGAAATAATAATTCATTAAATTTGTTAATTTGTAAAAAATAAAATTTTTAGAAGGTGATAAATATCATAAAATGGTTATGACATCAGGGAATTTTCTTAATGACATAAATTTTTAAAACATTCTTTTTTAATTTTTGTAAAGAACGTAAAAAACAACCCTCTAATGAAAAATATTAATTATTCCTTGAAAACCTACTAAATTTCCTAAATAAATTAAAAATTACTTAATTCGTCATTAGAGAAATAAAATAACTTCATGAAAGTAATTTTGAAAAATATGCACATGGAATAAAAATATTTATGATTAAAATATAAATAAAATCAGTTTTTTATTTTAAATATCTATTTTCATTGTTCATGTTCCAAATAGGGAAAAATTTGGAAGAAAATTTGGAAAATAATTATATATCTGGAAGATAATAAAATATATTTATTTAATTATGAATGGATTATAATATTCTTATAATTTAAATTAAGGTAATCCCAAAAAAATGAGATTTTAAAATAATTACCTATATTTTTGGTAACATTTAAATTGTAACCATTTGAAATAATATACATGAATTGATGCATATATAATAATTAATAAATATCTATTCATGTTAAATAAATCAATGAGATATTTTTTACACCAAATAATGGTAAGTAGGTGCATAATATCAAATATGAGTCAATAGAATGTAAATTGTGGAAAAATCCAGTACAAAGATCACAACATTTATTTGAAAATTAATAAATGAAGGGATTGTTCTTAAGAAATGTAAACCCACATAAAAATTTTCAAAGAAAACATTAAAAATTCTGATTTCATTCCAAATATAATATTTTCATAACATATCCAATAAAGAAGTTATATAACCTAATGAAAATAAATTTAGTTATGAAAACCCTTACCTCTAGTCAAACTCATTACATACATTATTTATCATCATGAATAAAAAATTGTTTTATTTATTTAGCTGTTCAAGAAATATTTTTATTTTATTATTCCATTTTAATTTATTCATTATCACATTATATTCAGTTACATAATCATTTATGTTCAAATAAGACGTTTTGATGATATTAAACGCATAAGTTCTAAATAAATTCAGTAGGTTGACTATATTCAATGAGATTATTATTTAATCATATATATATGAAATAAAAACATTAAATTATTACCATTTGTATTCATGAAATATAATTTTTATGTCATCCAATAATTTTGGTTATAAAAAATGAACAACGTAACATTGAAGGAGATGGTAGGTCGTACGCACGTAAGAGTAACATTTCCATTATTCAACAATAATGATGGAAATAAGGTAAGTGTTATTTATTATTAAAATAATTATAATTATATCATAAATAATAGATTACATTTTTAAATAAACTTATACATACCGTCCTTATGATGAAGTAATGAAAAAAAATCACATTGCTTCATGGATTTGGTAATCACCACGTATGCACAAACGACGCTATCTTATTTCAATAAATTAAAAAATAAGAAAATATATGATATATTACATGCCCATAATGAAAAATATTTATTTAATTGAAAAATTATAAATTAAATCCACCATCATAAACAACCGTGATGGGTGATGATGGAAAATTAATTATATTGGTTTACAAGATGGTAGTCTACTGTACCCATGAATTATGGTTTCTTCTCCCATAAGATTGAAGAGTATATGGATGTAGGTTATTAATTTTAGATAATAAATTATTATTATACGGGGGATACTTATGTTGTTATAGTTTCATGATTGAATAATATTTTAAGGTGGTGGAAGAATAAATAAATAAATAACTCTTAGTTAAAAATGGTACCACTTCCTAAGATAACATCTTTATGTTTACACTAAAATCATTTGAAGGATGGTTTTATAATAAATCCAATTCACCTAGGAAATGGGAAATGAATTAAATAATTTATGTGGAGAGTGATTAACAGACTCATATTGATTTTTATGTGTAAAGAGAAGAGTACTGAAGGTTTTCTTTTATATGTGAGGTGAGGGGCCCTTTTGGAATTTCATAAAATTTTTAAATTATTTAAAATCAATTTACATTTAAAAAATACTCTATAATTCTATAATTAATATATAGTATTATCACATGTTTCAATAATATCATCCAATAAAATTTTAATAAGTTTATATTACGTTTCTCCCTAATATCTTTGTTTTAACCTGCGTTCACCCCTTTTCACAATTATAGTGATAACACTGTATTTAATATTTAGGGGAAAATATAGTTACTATAAGAGGTAAATTTGAAAACAAATTATCCCTGTGTTTTATTTTAAAAAATATTTTAATAACTGTTTTAAAGATAATATTTCTTTTAGGAATTTTAAATCATTTATTAAATTAATATTTATTGTAAAATATCATTAATTTCATTTTTTGGGATATTCATTTACCTTGAAAATGAAAACAACATTATAAAAGTAGAAATATATTATAATAAATTGAAACATCCATTAAATTATAATTTAACTATAAATTGTTTTGAATAATTTATTCAATTTAAATTACTTTTTTTTATTTTTAAAATAAATTATTGTTTTTTTCTATGAATTGATTAAATACCATGTGAGATTTTCACAATTATTTCAGGTAATTATTTCACCCCAAAAAAATTAAAAAAATTAAAAATAAACTAATTTATTTGTAAAATGAATAATTATAACTGAACATTAGTTTCTTTTATCCCTATCACAATACATTAGAGTTCTTTAATGAAAGAATGGGAAATTTTTTCACTATATTTTACAAAGATATTATTAAAATAAAAGAAAAGTAAATATTGAAACAATTGGATATATATTTGTTATTTGTTTGGAAATTGCCGAAATACATTCATACAATTTGATGAATTAACGTTTTAGAGTTATTTTCTAGTCCTTATCATATAATTTTTAGCCGCAAATACCTTTATTATCCTTACTAAGATTATAAATATACAATATATTTACTATTCCAAATGACTAAAAATATACGGGATCCATTTACAATATTTTTTCCTCCAAATATCAATTATTTAATTCATTTTTCATGATTCAATTCATAGAAGTGGAAGAATTTTAATTAAAATTAATTCCGCAAAATAAGAGGAAATTTGTTTTCCTAAAAATTTCATTTAAGAATAAATGTTTTTTTATATAGTTTTATGTATAAAATTCATTACAAGGACTATAATTGGTTTATATTTACAAAAAAACTAACTAATGAAATTTTGGAACTGATCTAAAAATATAATATTACTTTGTAAACACTTTTAAATAAAATATGATTTTCATTAAAGATTTATATTTTTAACTATTGAATGAAAAATCAAAATTCCATGAAAAGAATAAAAATTTTATAATAAGATAATTTTTATATTCTTATGAAAAATTATATCCTTTCTATAAAATAAAATTTCTAAAAATTACGAAAAATATTTAATATAATTTAACACAACGAACAATAAATTTTTTTTAAAAAGAAATCACTTTTATAGAATAAAATTAATTTAACAAAAAATGAGTGATTATATACTAATGGATGATAAATAAATCTATATGGACTAGTAAATTAATATATATTTTATAATTTTATAAATATTATTCATTCTCCCAAATTTAATATCTAGGTTTTCATGATCATATTTGAATAAAAATGTTTCATGGTTTTTTAGGATTTGTGTTGCCTATCATATTGGCTGTCAAACATACTGTTATTTTTTCAAATATTGGGGTGTCACACTACCTTTAAAAATAGATCATTTTATACTATATAGTATAATTACACAATAATAAATAAATATTTATTATATTTTTTTATCTAGAAATATTTAGAGAATATTCCTTAGCTTGAAATGTTAATTATTTATCGATCATGCTTCTGACAGACATAAAATTGACTATTCATTAAAGAAGAACTATTAAGGGAATAATCATAAAACAATAAGCCCGAATTCAAAGACTTAAGAAGTTAAACCATGTCCCATTGGTCAATAATCCACAAAACCAGATCAAAAAATAGAAGAAAGCCCCTCCCCATCATAAATTGTTAAATCTAGATTCCACATTTCCAACACTGCATGACAAGAATTTTCATAAAAAGATGGTCCAATACCGATGTCCAAGGCCATACCCCCTCTAACATCCGAGACATAATCACATATTTCTGGTGAAAAAATTAAATTATAAACCTCATCTGAAGAAGTCTCTTAAGAAACTTTGCGATCAAGAACTCTTGACCAGCAAGTCGCGGGTAAATCATTCATATCAAGGAGAAGAATCTCCTAGTAAATTCATGAATTCCACCTCCTTTTCAACACATTCAACACCATACAAAAAATCACAATCCTTTATAAGAGTCCTTTACCTTGATGCAATCGTCTCGAATAATCACATCCACCATATCATCACAAATAATAAAAAATGCATGATTCATCAAGAGAAAGCTTGCATGAAGATCACCAGATTTCCTGAAGTTAGAACAAAGAGCCCCCCGCCTCACCACTCTACGGAAAACAAATAACCTCACCCATCGACCTACACTTGAATATTGTACCTCCCCCTTTGATTCATTCCATATCCAACACCGACCCACACAGAAATCACCCGATAGATGGTGCCTAGCCACTTCATAATGAACTGAGAAGCCATATCCACTCTGCACCGCATTGTTGCCGCAAGGTCTGAGCCATGCCGATCTGAGCCACACGTTGAGCTGGCTTCACCGATGGGGATGAGCCACGCCAAAGCGAGATGAGAATTCAATGATCCTCTGAGTTACATATTCACAGTGAACAAAGCTAGAGATAACGTCTAAGCACACCAAAACCCCACCATGTCACGTTATCGCTAATCCAAACCATTGTCAAGATAATCCAGAGGAAGCTCATATCGAGAATGATTCGGACAGGATGGGGAAGGGGAAACAAGGGTGAACGAAAAACCTAGCCTCTGTAATTGGGAGAGGTGACATTGCTTAGAGGCTGAGTTTTTTTCACTATTCTACCATAAGGCATATTTTAAAGAATCATGGAACAATTTTTTTAGAAAGATATATGTAACATTTTTTATAGTTCATTCCAAAGTAATGTATTAGATATGTAAAGAATTTTTTTCTATAAAATATATTTTTATAATTATATATTTTAAGGGAATTAAAATTCCAAATTGCAATCCTATAAATGAAACTTTTACAGAATATAATTTACATGATGTAGAAACTAAAATTTTGTAGCATATGAAGAAATTGTAAACTATTAAGATATATATGAACTCCCCATTTTTTTAATAACAATAAACTATCTATGTTTCATAACGTGATTAATAATTTGTACGAGATGAGCCACATCATTAACAAATTCAAAGTGACCATGTAAATGGGAAATGTGAACTAGATAATTAATGAAAATATGTTAGTAGCAATTACTATGATATTTCATGTGGAGAATATTTTGGTCCACAAAAAATATGAAATAGATAATAGATTTTGGATCTTATTGGACTATTATTTTTATTGATTTATATGATTATTTTGAAGAATGTTCTCAATGATAATTAATAGGAGAAATATCCAAGAGAAAAAAATTTCCTTAATGACCTTTTCTATTTTTATTCTTTTATGTTTGGGACATGTATTTCATACAATAATTTCATGATTATTTTAGATACATGTGTATTCTCTATGTTGAGTAATATATTTCCATGTATGTTTAATTTATTCTCAATATGATAATTGATGATCTTGTGGTGTTTAAATTTGTTTTATTGAATTTATTTTTTAATTTCTGTTTTCAAATGTTTATAATTTCTAATTAATATAGAATATTAGGTATACAACAAAGATAATATTTTTATTATAGAAACATTGGGTCAAACAAATTGAAAATATTGGATACATAATTTATATGATACATTGTAGATTTCATAATTTCATTCAAGGCCCAAATAGTAATGTATCTCTATAGGCTTATTTATGGGAGAACCAACCATTTTCTTTTAAATCTTATAATTTATTTTATTGATATTTCAAATGTTATAATATGAGTTTTCAATGCTTGTGTGAAATAATATTTAATTATAAAAATTTAAATATATCAAGAGGAAATATTATGAAAATAAAATGTCAAATAAGTATTATAAGAATGTTTTACATGACCATTTTAATTCACTAAACAAGTTTATAGTCAGAGTTACAATGTTTATTTTTAATTTATGGATAGATATTGATGTAGGTAAATTTTTTTCTTGTTGAAGTGTGATATATATGTTTACTAATTCATATATCTTTTTTTAATATAGATCAATGATAAATTCAAAAAAAAATACACATATAATGAATAGAAAATTATTAAACACTTATAAATAAAATACAAAGGAGTCTCCTATAACAATTATTGAAATTATAGATATCACATACAATTGAAAAATTATATATTTTTCAGTTAAACGTGATCTTTTTAGGAAGTTGTAAAATTAATTGTGTGGGAGGGAAACAATTACCATTTTAGTTTTTTTTTAATTTTCATTTTCATTGTGAATCATTGACTACTGTTGTTAATATAAATTAACTGGACACATGTGGAAACTATATAATTTGAAATTATAAAAAATTAATTTAATTTTGATATTAATTATACTCATTAATTATTAAATGAAAATTCACATGGAATTTGATCATGTTTAAAATTTATGTATATATGTACCATACAATTTCAAAATAACCATTGTAAGAGGTTCATATTCCTTTTGAAATGTTATTATTTTTCTCTTGACGATTAATGTTTTAAGTCATGTTGCAAAAATATATATTATTGTTATTTTTAAACAAACACCTATAAAATCATAATATTATAAAATGAAAAAGGAATATAATTTTTCATGTAATTTGGTAACTCATTCACCCACCGTAACAATTGAATATTTTTAATCCTTTGATATTATGAATAAACATATACGTTACAAATTACTAGATTAAGTACATTATTACCATAGTCATGACTAATTTTAGGGTTAAAAATGATAAATGTAGGGAACATTTTATTCAATGGATTCATTTGAGTTATATGAGTTATATATACTAATTTTGTTGCGCTATACATTTTTTAAACAAAAAATTCACCTAATCATTGTAGATTCCCATTAAATTTGAAAAATAAAGGAAAATATAGTTGTCAATGTTTTTATGAGTAAAATAATAAAATAAAATAGAATAAGGGGGTATTATTTTCTATAAATAAATATTTTATTATGGAGTTATTTTTATAGTGAATATCAGTTATATATCATATATTATAATAAAATTATCAGACTATTCATTTGATACTTTTTATAAATGTTAAACGATAACCTTATAAATATCATGACAAGCCATTTTTCATTCCTTTTCATTCATAATTCATCCTTTCTAAGTTTTGTAGAGATTTAGTTATTCAATGAGACTATAAAAATCATCCATGAACTTAATAATTTGAAATCCTAGCATATAATCCCTTGATTTATGATTGGAATATACATTCGTGATGGTACGTACAAAATATGCTAGTGTATAAATTAAAATTTGAATGGAATTTTATAAAAAAAATAACGTCGGCTTTCTGATTCACATATAAATCTAGAGATGTTAATAAATTATGGATGTAAAATAATATACGGTTTATGACTTCATAAATTTGAATATTTAATTGTAGTATTATTTTGATGAAAAGAGAAAAAATCTACTGTGGGAGAATTAATAAAGATATAATGTCATAACTTCTACATAAATAATTTATTGAAATAATTCCCATATTTTATATCATAGTTCAACCATTTTCATTATTTTAGATATATGGTATATTTTCCAATTGTGTGAAAATTTAGCTGAAAATATCATTTTATAATTTAAATATTCTTATGAGTTTTAAATGATTTATAGTGAATTTTTTCCAATGGTATTGATGAATTATATGTTAATATTGGATTATTGAGTCAAATTTTAAATTGAATAATTAAATAATATAATGGGAATTTTTATTGTCTTATTTTATAACAGTAGGATGCCTCTTTGTGTAACATAGTTTCATAAGAAAAATTAAAATGGAAAATGGTAGTGATTATTTGATTGGAGAAATTTAATGATCATATTTGAATTAAATTTAATTTATAATTCCCCATAAATGAGAATTACCATTCATGTTTGTGTGAAGACACACATATCATATTATATAATGCAAGTAATTTTTATGATGCTTGGAAATATTATTGTGGTTGTTTTATTTAGCCATCTATTGTATAATTTATTTCAATTTTTAACATAAATTTTTTTCTATGATTAAGGATATCAATGAGAGACCCGGTTGAGTTTCAATGAAATATTAGTCTGTTGTCCTTACAATTGATGGATATTATCTCCAGTAAGTTGACCAACTAATAAATATCAAGTAATAGTAGTGGAAACATTAAATATTATATCTTTTGAAAAAATTTATCATCATTTATAACTAGAGAGTTCATATATTCCTATTAATTAAAATAATACGATTTTCCTAAATGGGAAAGCAACTTTGGTTATCTATTTGGGGGGTGTCAGCATAATAATGATTTCATTTAATATGATATGAACATATCAACATATACCAACAGAGGATGAAACTGTATTTTGGGATATTATTGGTTATATCATCATAGAAAATTTAGTCTGGTTTTGTGACAATAGAATAAGTGATTAAATATGACATATTTTAATAGTTTATTATATTTCTCTATGATAAAATGTTTCATAATGTTAATTTGATAACATTGTTACATCCTGATGATGTTTCCAAATGTGGAAGATAACAAAGATTAATTTCTATCTATGATTGGATGAATCAATCAATATTTCATTTTCACGCTCATTGAAGAATGTTATTCATTTTTTCAGTATAGACTATTTCCATAATTAAAAATTGGACCAATAATTTATATATCATTTATACAAGAGAAATGTAATCTATGATGGGAGATTAACCCAAGGTTGAATATAAATCAAGGGGATAATCTATATGCGAGGTGTCTTGAATTAATTATTATTTATATTAGAATAATAATTATACAAGATATTTCCTATGTAACTAGGAAGGGTTTTAACGAAAAAGCATGTTCCCTGCTGATAAAAAGTGTTTTATTAGCCAGTGAAATTGGACAATTTTCACTACATTTTAAGTGTTTCATTTTCTTAATTGTATTTAAAATATAAGGTTAATAAATTTTACATTATAAAATTATTTTGTCATAATAATTATAAATCTTGTTCAAAATACATTAATCTTGACCCTTTAAAACAACACATCTTTTTACAATATAGAGTGGAGATTTTAATTTTAAATTTCGGGATAAATTTATTGAAATTATCATAAATCTGTTTTATAAATGGAGAAATTGATGATTGAAAATGGAATAGTGATATTTTGTTGCTTGAATTTAGAATTATCATAAGGAAAAAATATTAATTTGGGTACTATGTTTGATATGGATCCTGTAACTCTATTTTAATGAATCTATGAAATTATATAACGGTAAAGAAAATCATGAGGAACATTTTTATTAATTATATTCCAATATAATTAATTATTTTTAAGTATGAACATTATTTCTCTAGCTGATGATAAAAATTATGGGTCCTCAAAAATGGTATAGCAATATTTCCTTTATAACTTTATAATGGTAAATATAAACAAGATCAAATATGGAGTTCTTATAGAGAAGTGAATATGGAACACTTTAATTTCATATAGACAATATACTTTGTATCTTTCTGATGGTCATAAATTTATGGTAATCTGGTTCAGTGGAATGTGATGAGTCTTTTAGGATTTAGAGAACTACGTTATAATTGGTGCCACCGAGGGGGAGTTAATCTGTGTTACACTCATTTTTAAAAATTATTCATATTTTTAATTCAAACTCATGAATTTATTATGTTTTTTGATCCACTCAATAATATCTTTTAATCTCACATTGTGAGTAGTAGTAATAATAAAAAGTTTAGAACATGGTATTTAAAAGGTTCAGTTGAATTCCCTACTAAATTTTACGTTCGTTATACCAACAAACATGTATTATTCTATATAATAATTTTAATGTGATTAAAATAATATTGTAATGAATAGGATATACAAACCAGTAATTGATTGCAACTTTGATTTTTTTATACCAACAAAAACCCAACTTTTTTACCTCCATTTGTTATACCCCCAACCTTCTCCTGATACCAATTCCAACTATGAGGATTATTATTCACTAGATCCAACTAAAGGATTCAACTTTGTTAAGGATTGATGAACTGTATGATGATCTTATAATATTCCTCCTTGATATTACTAAATCTAACTTTCTCATGTACCTATTCAATTAACTTTGAAATTATTCCCAGTCTTTACAAAATGATTCGGATCCCATATTGAAAATAAATTACCTCATTATCACTATTATTAGGATGATTCTCCCTTCTACTGAAGCCCAGAAATGATCTAGATATTTTAATGTTGTGTATTCAATCTCTCCATCAATATTTTATTGAAGTTTGATACTTTCACAATGTCATTTTAAATATACTTCATGCATGAGTTACATGGAATCTGGAACATAGAAAATTCATTTCGATGAGAAATTATTTAATTTTATATTAAAAATTATTTTTGGTTTCTCAATTAATCATAATTTGTACATGTACATGGAAGAATTCAGGTGTTCCTCACCACCTTTCCACATATAGGTGTGAGGTGACATCATAGGAACTTCTTGAAAATAGTGAATATTCCCCTGTTATTTTATGTGCATTTTAGCCACATGAAAAAATGGGTATCATGTTAAAAAATAATATTCACAATATAATTTGATCTAATTCTCACAACACACTGTCCATTAATTTTTATTCAATCTTTTATGAACTCATGTATCAATATTCTTCACAAAATATTGAGTATGTGGTATCTCATCATTAATTACACAAGTTCTAATAGATAGATGCATAGGTGTATCACACTATATAAATTTTTGTGGAACCTAGTTATTCATAAAAATCATGAGTGAATTATTCACATAACAATAGGGCCATTTGATCTTCCCTTCACCATGAAATTATAATGTTTCATGGAACTATAAACCTTTCATAATTTAAATAGGTACATGGTATCTCTATTTATTCAAAAGAATAAGCTCTTCTAAAATATTTGAAGCAAATTTATCAACAGTATGAGGTCTCATTTTATAGATGATGAGGACGACCATGGAATCTCTTCACAAACACAAAGATTCAACATTATGTTCATTTCCTATTTTTTCTTATTGATTATTTTCTGTCTTGAAATAAGTATAAATCTTATGTTTCTAACAAATTTACTAAAATTTTCACTTCATAGATCCTTTTTTGTATCATTAGAGGCGACCTTCAGTTCAATACCACTTGTGAATTCCCAGATAAGAGTAGGATCCACTATGACAGTGTGTGGAATCTGTGGTGTAATCATTTTTAAAAATTATTATAACATTGAATTCATAATATTGAATTTTTTAAGGTTCTATAACAGGTTAATAATATCTTTCAATATCACTTCATGTGCAGTAGTAATAACAGAATCAGTGGTACAAAATTTTTAAAAGGTTCTGTTGAAAGGCCTACTCCATTACATGTTGATTATACCATCTAAAATATATTCATTACTATAATATTATTCAAGATATTACAATGTTTTAGGCATAAAATGGTTATAACCATCAGTAATAAATCCTTTAGTTGAATTTTTATACCCCCAACTATCCATAACTCTTTCCACAGTTTGTTATACCAGCCAACCATCCCTTATCTCGACCTCCAACTAAGAGGTTTCTTCTTCTCTAGATCCAACGAATGACCTCAAATTTATTTAAGGATTTATGTATATAGTATTATCATATGATCTTCATTCCTAATATCATTGAATCTGAATTTCTCATGTACCTATTCAAGTTCCTTTGGAAAGCATGATGGTCTTCCTCAAATAATTATGATTGCCTGTAGATAATCAACCTCCTTAGTGAAACTACGATCTGAATTATTCATCATTATTCTTATACCATAAACTAACCTAGATTTGTGAAATTTGTGAAAAAATGTCTCTAAATATTTTATACAACGATGATACTTGTACTATATCAATTTAAATCTAAATCAGGCATGAGTTTCATGGAATCATAAACACAACACATTCATTTTTATGATCAATTATTTTTTCTTCATTAAAATAGATTTTTGGTGTCTCATTTAATCAATATTTGTACGTATGAATGAAAAACTAAAGTGTTACTCACATTATAATCAATGTATAAGTGTGTTTGGAATTCATATACCCTTCATGAAAATAGTTAAAGTGCCAAAGTTATTTTACAAGCATGTTATTCACATCTAAACCCATATGGGTATCCTCTTCGTGAAAGTATATGCACAACCTTATCAAACCTAATTCACACAGCACATTATCCATTAATGTTTCTTCTATATTTCATGCACCCATGCATTTTTATTCTCCATGAAAGGTTGAATACAAGGTATATAAACACCGTCTATATAAGTTTGTGTTGATAGATTCATAGGTATATCATGAAATATTTTTTTCTTCAGAGAACCATGTTCATCACATGACTCTTGAGTACATGATTTTAATATCAGGAGGACCTCAAGATCTTCACATCTTTATGTAATAAGGAATTTTCATGGATAACTCTATCATTTATGAACTAGATATGTTCGCGGTGGAACCGCTTCCTTGAAAATTGAATCTCTTCTCAAATATTTACATCCCCATTCTCTTCCTCAAATGTTATTATTTTATGGATGATGATCATCACCTTATACCCTCATAATAAGACACATCAAGGATTCCTTAAAATCCCCAAAAAATATATCATGAATGGCATACCTGACTCATTTTGGATTAATCAAAAGTATGTCAAAAAACATGGAATACTTTTGTTTCTCCATTGTGGTGAGATATTATCATGAACACGATGAGGATTTTATGCTCGATCACTTATTATAACATTAACTGACTAATGCCTCTATGGAATCCTGTACTATAATATTCTATTTGGCCGGTGATAATTCCTCAAATTATCCTCAATATATACACATTTACGTAAGACGTTATATTGAATTTATGAATTTGGTCCAATCCTAATAATAGATATCTTCTGCATGATTCTAAAAGATCGATGTAAAAGATTAAATAGTGGATTTAATCTATTCCTGAGTGAACAGATGATCCGTGGATGAAGTCCAAGGATTAATATGATCACCAAGATCAATTGGATGGATGAGATTAACTCAGTATAGAGGAACTAATTTGTTTTTACTTTCATGTGACTGAAGATATTTACTCATATCCTCCACATCACACATCAATGATCAAAAAATGTTTCAATCTACATTTTAAGATAATACATTCCACAACATCCCAAATAAGGATATAGGGGATCAGCACTAGTTACACTATACACCCACCATATGGACGTACACACCTATCTAGCCGTCAACATAGTGGGCGAGCTCCATACACCCTTATACATCAATGTGACTTACACAAGGGCTTGCAATGGTCTTATACATGACCCTTAAACCTAATAGCTATCCCAAGATTGATCATATCTAGCATTGTATACCTTGGTGCAACATTAAGATGTGGTTGAACCTTGTCATATAATATACAATGGGGTTTTCCACTAATTTTTTAAAGCATCCAATAATAATTAGAAACTATCTATGTATTACAAATTAAATTCAAAGCCTTCTTAGTTATAATTTCATTCAAAAGACAGAACAGAAATTCCAACCAAATTAGTTCTTATTATCTTTTCAAATATCTTCTCTATACAATGAGTAAGTATATTTTTCATGGCAACCATTCAATCTCTTCTTTACATCATGAAAAAATATTCATATTGTAAAACCTTCTATAATCTTCAGAGTTTAGTTTTAAAAATTATTCCATTTTAACACATGTTTAAGATTCATCAATTCTCACCCTTAAAACACCAAACACATAATATATCATTCACATGTCTTGGAATTATCACTTCTCATCATCAACTCACTTAACGCATATTGATATATCAACGATAAAGAATGGAACACTATGCTCAAAATAAGCTATAAAAGGTTACATTAGTGTTTTTATATAATTATAGATAATTATATCCCATCGAATTATAATTTTGATGGTGAATCCATATGAGGGAGTTTAAAAAAATAGATAACCAATTATCTATATTTAATGTCTCTATAGTAAAAAATAAAAAAAAATTGTAAGGATAGAATTTGATGTAAAACTAACACTCCTATTACTTATAAATAATTTATTCCACATCCATTTAAGGGGTTGATAATTTAAATGTATAACCAGGTTCTTTTAGTATGAAAACATAATAGAGAAGTTATGTAAGGGATTTACAATTATCTAGTTGTATCTAGATGATCCACAACACCCTTTTCATTTTGACTCAATTGTTTTATTGTTCTTGATTATAACAGTTTTTTAATCTTTTTGTTCAATTATATGTTTGTGAAACCTATTTATGGTTTTAGATAAAATTTATTCCTTATTCATATCAATTATTCATCATTTCTTATTAATTGTAAACTATTATTTTTATAGTGTCAATAGATTTACAGAAAATGGTATTTTATGTTATTTGGGTGTTATATCTTCGTCAATCTAACTTATATGAGTCAAATCCAAATTCCTAAGATATATTTTCATTAATAAATGCTCAATAATTTTGTGGGTTGCTTTTTTGAGTTTCCTAGGCTTGAATGGATTGATTTTTATGTTATTTTATTTTATAATTTATTATATAATGTTTTCTTATCATTTAATGAATTATTTTCTTATCTGTTTTTTTCAAACATAAATGTTATATATTATGATTTTTAATACAATATTATACCATAGAGTTATCATGATAAATATTCTTTATGTGTTTAGGTGATTAGAAACAATATTCAGTCGGATTAAGTTAGTAACTTATGAGGATATAGATATATGTTTTTAATATATACTTCATGAATTAATTATGCAAATTTTTTTTAAAAAATTATCAATATTTTCCTAGAAAAAACCTAGTATCAACTCATATTCATGAAAAATTTTGATTTGAATTTTAGTATGTTTCAATCCTTAAATAAATTTACAGAAATATTTCTCCACTTTATACCCAATAACTTAAAAACAACTTTCTGTATTTGGATCACCTCTTAGTACTCTATGGAATGGACAACCCTTAGTGTGATACAAGAAATTGTGTCAACCCATATCTTTAGGTTTCAAAAGAAAAATTTTGTAATCATTTATAGGGACTCATATAAGTAATATTGGATAATAATTTTTTTTATTTATAATTTCGCTATTATTGGAATGATTTCTATTATATTACACCTTTTCTATCCTTCTGTGTATGATATATTATTACTAGAACCATTCTATCCACTTATTTAGGATGGATAATCCATGTGTTCTGGAATCAATTAAACCAAAGGGGAACATGAGTTCACTCTTATAAAGGGTAATGTACATAAATTCATCTTATGGAAATGTTTGAATCAAAATGGACATCCAAATGAGAAAGACCCTAACTTGTGGAGTGTTTTATATCAAACCACGAAAGACTACATCACACCTTACTGGACTAATTACAAATATTTTATTATATATAATACCCATGGAGAAGGTAAATATATCATTATATGCCATGTTTTATTCATCATTTTAATGTTTATCGATTAAATGACTATTAAATTGATGTGATATATCACATTGACACAAGGGCACTACTTGACCACCAATGGATATTGGTTAGAATCAAGGGTATATAAATGAAACTTTCATAATGGTCCCTCACATAACAAAAATATAGATACACAAAAAATCATGAATTAGTATAGGAATACATCAATATCAACTCAATTAAATCAATATAACATCCCAAAATTCCTATATATGTTTTACATTAAAAAACTCATAATTTTATATCTCATATTTGTAATTGTAAACAATACTAAAAAAAACCTCAAAATATATATGGATATATCATTCTAGAAAATAATTAGTCCTCATTAAAAAATCATTAAAGTGTCCAAAAAACTATCTCAAAAGTTCAAATACCTCTTTACTTTACTAGAAAATTCTTGCATGCAATATATACAGACAAGAGTTCTATAATTACATTATGTGAAAATATTGACTGGAAGATATACTACTGTATCCCATTCTAAATGAATAATTTTTTATATTATTGTATAAATTTTGTGTAATGATAAAATGAATTAATGATTATTTTTAATATAAGGAAAAAATAGTATCCATATACTATAACAACCAAATAAACAAAAAACAATTATCCATTGTTGGAATATGTACATCGAGGAACTATGCCCATATCTCATCATCTCTGCATGGGCTCACAAGAGGCCAACTTTGAACATATCGTGCCAATTTTTCACCAGTCAATACCATTCCATTTTCTAATATCGTGTATACCTGACTCCGATATAATACCATTCCATGTCATGGAATATCTCACAATCTGACCACTCAATGGAAACTATATAGCATCATGGAATATCCAATATTTGATCATCGTAGGATACTTGCAAGTAACCATATTAATGGATAATGTTAAAAAAAATTATTAGTGAAAAAAGTCGCCCAAAACACACCAATATGATCATAATAATAAAATTGAATACCAAAAAATCCGTCTTCCTCATCAAAACAACATTTCCTATCAAATGTGAATAAGAAATTCACTACTTAATTTTTGGCAATTAGAAATGTGATTTCCCTATGAAACACTAATAAAAAACCTCCATTTTTTCCCAAAAACACAGATTTCAACCAACGGTTTATTCTAAAACCTTCTCCAATAGATATTATCTATTAAAACCCACTTGAATATCATTTATTTCTTTTTAGTTCAATTTTAACATCTAATCAAATGCACATATTAACCACTAAAGATTATGGTTAATTCTTAAATAATGATTGAATTATTGTCGCATTTGAATCCATATTTTCACACCTAAGTTTGAAAATTATAGTAGAATCAAAACCATTTAAATATAAATTTTAAGGTAAATACAAAAATTAATAAATTTAAGAGTCATAATCTTCTAACATGAACTTATCATGTATAATTTGACACTAAATTAATCATTTATCCAACTTAATCATTATTTCCAAGTCATGTTTATACATAATAAAATACAACTTTTATATTTGGTCTCACGTATTAATTTTAAAAAATCCCCCATAAATTCATCACCTAAAAAAAATTCAAACCATATTTATAGACCCTAGACATAATTTTTGGTCATTTTTACATCCAAAAACTTCATTGAAGATTCCCTTCTCACCAATTCAATTAATTAACGAATTGAGGAGAAAATAAGAACTCCTATACCATTACAGGTATTTTTTATAGATAAATAAATGATGAATGAAATGAGTGAGAAATTGGTCATGTAATTCAATGAAAAAAGAATTATATATATTTTATAGACATTTAACACAATCAATAACACCATGATTTACCAATATGATGAACTAGAAGCAAGAAAAATAAAATAAGAACCATATGGTGACCAATCCCTCATCACCTTCAAACTAGAAGGTAATATTCCTAACTAACATATCGCGATGAAGAGAATCACCCATCAGAATGAAATTCCATATCTAAAATGATAAAATATCACATTGAATAAGGTAAATGAAATGATGAGATTTGGGATCCAAGTATTCATAAAAAGCCACAAAATGATCCCCAAATTTTAGGATTCTAGAGAAAAGAACCAACTAATATTACCATGAAAAGTGAAATTTAATATATCATAAAAAATAGCGTAAAACTCACTCGGTAACCAACTAGACCAAATCAACCAAGTTGTGGATCACTATCCACATTGTGTATGTTCACTATCCAAATGGCAATCTATCTAGTAGAACTATACTAATACATAGTCAAATGGGTACACATTACCCTATCAATGGATACTCGGTTGACTTTTATAGGCTTATCCAAAAGATACAACTATATCTCAACCCCCTCTACATTAAGTCAGATCTAACTCCAAATTCCAATACAAAAATGGATCCAAAATAAAATCAATACATAGAAATTAAATAATATATTTATCTTAGTTATGATTTTCATTAAACACCTTCAATATTTCATTGGATGTATTTAGAGAATAGAATATATCCATTCTTATGACCAATTAAATATTGATTTTTATAAACATAAATTTCCCAATACTAGACAATTTCACATAAAAAGAGAATTAGAAACTCTGTTGAATAAGATGGAGAGTATTTATTTGATACATTGGAATGGTTTAAAGACACAAAACACATTGTACCCCACCATGGGTTATTAATACTAGAATAAATTTGAATCATGAATAAATTTTTTGGGATAGGAAAATAATAATTCATATCCATAGTGTGTTATAAAACCACTAAAAATCCACCATTGATGCTTATGATTATTTTGATGGTATTTTTAAACAAAGCCAAGAAAGGGTAACCTCTAATGGTTACGAGAAAGCATCAAAATATCTTTGTATTAACACTCTTAGGGATGTTTCATGACTTAGAGATAAACTTTAATCCATATCAAAGAAGGCCGAGGTGATTGATCTTAGGAAAGTATATGAAGTTCACACTATTGAACATTTTCCCCTAATTTGTGAAAATCATGACTATAGGACTGATAATTTTTTAACAATTCTTTAAATAAAAGAGGTTATTCTATGGGAATTTTTATTGAGGTTAATGTTTTAAATTTTCAAAATCATAAAATTTAATAGTCCAACCAGAACCTCTAAGTCCAATATAGAGATCTGAAAGACCACATGAATGCCTCCCCATATGCATGTTGATACAGACTACTAGTGTACATCTAAACATTTTCATTTGGGATACTATACCCCCAATATCATAGCCATACACAAATTCTAAAATAAAATATAAATACCGTAGTCAAAATAACATGAATAAAACTATATAAAAATGTAATAATGGACCCAAAAGTGGAAATCCAATCCAGAAGATATGGAGTGAATGTAAGTAAAAATGTAACATCACATATTTCTCTAGATAACGTCCTATTACTGATACCAGCTACATGCTTTTGAGAAAAACCATCTTTTTTGGGACCATTTACAATTTCTATTCCCATATTCATGAAGTATTCTCCTGTTTCGAGATATCAATGGAGTTTGTGTGTAATAAAACACAATACTACACAACCAATTACTTTTTAACATATATTAATATGTATAATAGTTTTATTCTTGGATAATGAAAAATGTGCATGAAATAATAACCAATTACATGTCAACCTCTCATTTGATAAAAATCCTCCACGATCCATGAATATAACTACTTCAGATATATGCTATTAGTGTAAAAAAATATGTTAGGATAGATCAGGGAGTAGGAAGAAGGATGGTTCCACTTTATTCAGCATCTACATGGTATCAATTATTGGATTGGACCACAAGGATGACTAGTGAACATGATCTACGTATTATTAAGGCGTTGTGATTTGTCATGTCTATGTGGAATTTTTTAGTAATTAAATTCAAATCAGGACATAAGTTTGTAATGTTTCTACATGGTGTATATGTGCATTAATAGTAACACTGCATTTCATGTGCACACCCTCACAAAGGGGTAACCATAAATTACGGTACACATATCATGAATAATAATAAATTGCATATAAATGAATAAAAAATACCAAAAACATTTATGATCATAAAAGGGAAATCATATAATTTTATCATGAGAATATATTATAAATATAAAACAACATGTGGATAATATCAACCATTTTAGTAAGATACACTATCAATTATCATGGAAACAAACATCATACATGGGTCTCATTTGACTCACACACACACACACACATAAGAAATATCCATCGAGGATAGCCTATAATATATCTATTCCCAATATGAAATGAAGGAAAAAAATAGTATAAATGGGAATAAAATGGTATGGAACATCTTACCTCCAGGTTATCAACATCAACCTTAATGTTTGTCAAGTGTGTTGTCTCTCTAACCATGTTCACCCACCATCTAGAATAAGCTCGCATGACAAGAACTACTAGAAATTGTTTCAATTAAACTAATACTATATATAGATAAATACATAAGGAGGAAAAATAAAATGGGTTGAACAACACATACCTAACGACAACCACTATTATTAGTAGAATCCAATTCTAGTTGAAGTGAAACAAAAAAGAAAGAACATGATAGATTTTCCAGGGAAGAATATTCCAAGTGGTTCACTATGAAGATGTCGAAGAATTCCAATGTTCCCCAAAAAGAGATATTATATTGTAAAATTTATGAAAAAGATAAAATATAACATGATATAGTAATGAAAAAACCATTAACATTAAAATTTAGGATCACACAATGATGGAGAATAAAATTTCTATAATAAATTATCCCAGATACCCTTGTACTCTAATACATGAGCTGACTCTAACCTGGAATAAAGGGAATTTATAATCCACCATGGTTGATGAATAACACATGGAATAATAGAAGTAAAATTTGGGATAATTTTTTTCACACAAAAGTGGGATATATAGATACAAGTTAGTATTCTCAAAAGATAAATCTGCATAGCGTACAATACCGAAATACAATTAGGTATATAAACCCAAATTTTTAATATACCCTAAATTCAAATATAAACCACCCATGTCCTTATGGACACAATGCTCCAAACCCAAAGATCAAGAACCAAAACCTCTAAGAGTTGCTTTTTCCGTCTCAAACAAGTAAAAAGGAATTCTAAAAACATATAAAGGAACATATAAGGTGCATGGTAAAACCTATTATTGTCTAACCAATGATTCTATAATAAGATTAAAATAAAATAATACACTTAATGATTCCAATTTCTAAATTAAACTTGAATGGAAATAAATTATTATATTTAAAACAAAACAGTCTATTAATTTCAATGAATGGAGACATTTCATAATAATGTCTAAATAAAATTTTTATATAAAACAAATTATATAAATTCACAAAGCATATATAATGAAGTTTTAAAAATAGTGGAATATATATAAAAACCCCTAAATAAGAAACATTCTAATCTTCCATGAGGTATGATATTTCCCGTTTATGGGATCCTCACATAGTCAAATAATGTAAAAGAAAATGTGCACACACACCTCTTCAAGGCTGTCCAAAGAAGACTGACCAACATCCCACTGTGGATACGATCTGACAATAAGATTATATTAGAGTTATAAAGTGTTACTCTATTTCTAGGGAAATTAAAACCTAGCATGTTAATCCCAAATTACTCACAAACTACCTAGGATTTTATGTAATCATCAAACATTCAATAATGTGAAAATTATTTAAAAAAAAGCTCCAAATTACATTGCCCCATTTTTCGTTTCAATATACCAATTTACTTTTAAAAACAAATACATGGGTTTTTAATCATTTCATTCCCATTTCCAAGAAAAAAAATTGATTATTATCAAAATAATTTATTACATTTACAAAAAAAATTCTCAATTCAATTTCCATAAATCCAATTCCATAATTTCCATCAAATATAAATAACATCCAAATTCCCTAGAATTGGGGGTTTTCCCCAATTTCATTCTCAATAAATTTTAAATTTCAAATAACATAGAATTTTACTTTCACAGTTTAATTGAATGAAATTAAAACAATCAAGAAATTGTAGGTAAAATATATTGGTCAGTCTCATACAAAACAAACTACATTGGGATCATAAGATCAAGAATCCCAACACCCTCATTGGGAAACTCTAATGAAGAACAACATCAATGAAGATAAAATTATAAAAAAAAGTTTCAATATCTTAAAAAATTGATATTGGATCCTCCAAACATATAGATATCTAAAAAATCCTATGGAAGTGGTAGAAATAGATCAAGAGAGAAGGAATGAAGAATAAGTCTTAATGGGGAAAGATCTAAGGACGTTCTCCTAACATTGATCCTCTTAAGGGTTTGGATGAGGCTAAATAAACTATAGGGACCCTCAATGGATAAATATTTCAATTTAGAGTCGAATGGGATTTTTAGTAACCTAAACATGTAGTTTCGTGATTTTAAAATATATTTTTAGAAATAAAAATTACCATTCAATCTATTATCTGAGCAAGGAATCACAATTTTTCCAATAGGGAACCCATACTGTGGGGTTACCGGTTTCTCCTTATTGGGATCTTGGTTTTAAAAACCATGAACATGCCTTTCAAACCCCGAATACCTCATTTTTCATGGGTTTTACTAGTAGGGTGCACAATATGGCCAAAACATGTGCCAACTATGGAAAATCCAATGACCTTTTAATATATTCAAAATTTCACCTGAAGCACTCCTAAATGTGACCCAACAAAGTAATTATTAAATGTGGGCACGAAGATCACTGGAAAAAAATAATAGGAAGATACAACCTCCCTTCAATAAAATCATTTTGTTCTTAGAAAGGCTTTAAATAAGATTGCCTTTCAAAAAGATGAGGTTATTGTTCACTCCTAACTGCTCTTGTCTCACAAGTCACATGAGTATCAGAACCGTGCTACCACAGCATTCGAACCAAATGTATAATACTCAAAAAATGTATATGAGTATTATAATCAACTACACTATTGATATTCTTATTTGTGGATAGATCAGGATCAGTAACAAGATCACTCCATCTTAGAACATGAGATAGATTAGAAATGTACTTCCTTTTCTATGATACATAGAATAAGTTATTTATAAATTTCAATAGTGTAGGTTTTACTAAGCTATTAACAACTTTCATAAAATTATCAAGAAACTCAAAATTTCCCAAAAAATGAGGATCAAGATTCCCATGCCTCCCCAACCGGTGATGAACCAAGTGGGGATAAACATTAAAGAACCCCAGAACACAAACTGAAAATTCTAATAGTCTATGGTGAAAATAAATATAAGGAATATACTAATTATTTTTTCTATCAACATTTTCTAAAAGGAGGAATTAAATATTATTTGTCATATCTTGAACCATATTTGGTCATACCATGTATATTTCACCAATCTCCAACCAGTACAATGGGGATTTACAAGTCCATTCATACAAGGACTCATAAGGATCCATCCTGTTTGTGGACTGTTAACTATTATTATAAGAAAAAACAACTATTCCCAAATGGTCATCTCATGTGCCAAAAAAATTCATGAATTCTCTTGTGAGAATAATATCTTCCAGAATATGTATAACTCTTTCTATCTGGACATATAACTATGGATACATTACCAACTCAAAAAAACCAATGATTTATTGCCTCTTGAAGGCCTCTCCAAAAGCCTGATGTAGTATGGGGATCTCTATCAGAGACTATAGTAGATGCGACCCCATATAAATGAAAAATAACTTTTATATACAGATTTACCAACTACGCAATATTTATTGTATGATGAATGGGTATAAAGTGAGCCATTTTGGTCAGCCTATCGATCAAAAGGCATATCAAATTATACTATTCTAGGTACACGGAAACCCAACTACTATGTTTATAAATATGAAATAAAACATTCAACTGGGTAATGGAAGTGGATGAAGAAAACCCAAAGGGATATTGTATATTCCCTAATCCTTTTAGAATGTATGAAAATGGGAAATAGAATTAGTAATTCCCCATTTCATACCTGGCCAACATAATCAACACTGCCTGTCATTAAACATGTTTATAGTTCCTAAGGGCACTTCCCACATGGAATTATAGAAATACCCCTAACATATTTTCATATTCTAAAAGTTATTATGTTCCAGTTTCAAAAAATAGAATACCCTTCATGGAGAATGACTACTTATCCATAGTATCCCCACCATAATGAGATTGTATAATGATGTGGAACACATCATTTTAAAGCTAATCCAGAATAGTCATCTTGATAATAACAAATATGACTAAGAACTAGCCCAAAAAACATCATCCCCTAATTCTCGAAAAAATATATGTAACTGTTCAAATAGATCCATCATGTTCCACACTTATGATGATTTTTTTGTGACCTAGGTTAATAGTTTATTACTCAGACGATATGTGATGACATTCCATTTCCCTAGGGTATAGGCAATGTCAATATCAAAATATTAATGGTATTCCACCCAATGACTTGGTTATAGATTCCAATATTTTTTTGAGAGGATATAACTAAATATATTATTCTTAGAATAGATCGTAAACCATTATCTAAGAATGTAATGTTACCAAATTTTTTTTGAATTAATCTCTGTTATAAGATCAAGGTTATGGGCTGGGTAATTCATCTCATGTGGCCTTAGCATCCAAGATTCAAAAGAAACAACTAGGTCACTCTACATAACAATGAATCCCAATACCAAGGTAGATGTGTCATAGAAGACCACATATCCATTCTTGGAAACTCGATCACTCAACACTGGTGAAATTTTCAAAATACATTTATGCTCAATAATAGAACTCTAAGATTTCTTATCCCATGAAATATATACTTATTTATGAGATATATTAGCCATTAGAGAAGCCAAAATTGATAATTCCTTTATAAACGTATGATAATATCAAACTAAACCCAATAATCTCCAAATATTGAAAACACTACTTGGTTTTTCCCATGTCACAACAACATTAACATTCTCATGATGAACTAATATACAATGTTATGACACCACATCTCCCAAAAAATTCACGTTCTGAATATAGAAATTAAATTTTGATAGCTAGACATAAGTTCAGGGATCTATCAACAATTGCAAAACTATTCTCAAATGAAACACATGATCCTCCCCAAAATTAGAGTAAATAATGATGTCATCAAAGAATACAACCATGAATGTATATAGATAAATATAAAAAATATTATACATTAAATCCATAATGACTATAAGATTAATTTTTAGATAAATGGAATGACATGGTACTCATAAAGGTCATTCCTAATCTAGATGGAAGTTTCCTAAATTTCATTTTATTTTATTCTTAACTGAATAAAACCAGATCGAAGATCAATCATTATGAATTGTTTATCCCCTTTCAATATATCAATCAAAACATCAATCCATGGAAATGGATAATTATTATTTACCATGACTCAATTGAATTTTAGATAATTGAAACAAAGCTGAAGTGACCCATCTACTTTATTAGTGAGGAGATAAAAAACAATGTAAGTTGACAAAAGTAGGAGTATAAAGACATTCTATAACATTTAATACAATTGAGTCTTCCACTATTTCATTTCTTTTGAGTCCATATAGAATGATGGAATGTATACTATCTAGGTACCCGACACAGATTTAATAGAAAACTCTACCTCTGTTACCCGTATCATACAAGAGAGGTGAGAAATAGAAACATCAGAAAGCTCCGTGAAAATTAAATGAAGATCCTAACTCAAGGGTTCTCATTCCAAATCAAAAGTGAAAACAAATATTACATTTCCCCTCACATGATATGAAGGTCCCGTTTCCATTCCCTGACTACAAAATCCTGGAGCCGGTGCATTACTTTATTACATTAGTATGATTACAACGAATCAAATCCAAAAGGAAAAAAAAGTTTAGTTGTTATAGAAAAGAATATTATATAAATGACACCCATAATACCTTGGTTAAATTATATAACAACTTTATAAATAAAAAATAAATAAACAACAACCATTAAATCATATTGAAATATTTATTATTCATAATTTGGGGAAAGGAAACATAATAATTGTTAGCTCAAATGACCAGTAAGTGTTTGTAAAGTGAAAGAAAATAATAATTGATGGGAATATTTAACATATAATTTTAAATAACATATAACACATTCCATTAAAATAAATGTATAATTAAATATCAATATGGCATGGTACAAAACATAAAATACATTTCATATAATAGATAAACTGATAATAGAATGAATAAATAATTATTACAATAAAAAATAGCATGGATAAGTACAAAATGAGTCAAAATAAATTAAATTATTAATAATTGTACATCTTTTATACGATACATAAAACCTATACAATCAAAACCTTTCACTTGATAGATTAAAACTACATATATAAACCCATTTAATTAGGAAAACGTATTTGCCTCATGAGAACCTATTAATGCATTAAGGGGATATATAAAGTCTTCCCCCACCCATTATTTATTGTCTAAAGAATTTATTATATCAAATAATAGAACTAAATATTTTTCTTTATCAAATATCCTTATTTAATAAAGAATATTTTTTCAGAAATATCTTCCCAGTTAATCAACTAAATGTAAAAGTGAACATTGTAGGTATAAATGATATACGGTTTAGGAAATAATAACATCCATTGTTTTAGAATATTTATATTCAACATAATTTTAAAAAAAGATTAAAACAAACTGATTATTTCAAGAGAAAGTTAACAATCATAAAAGGAAGTGACATTGCAAAGATAATCCAAAAGAACAATCTGGAGGAGAATATTCTTCTAACATTCCATAGTGTCCCATACAACATTAAAACATTTGAATCATAATTCCAAGGAAGGTATGTGATTTAATAAAACAAATAATATCATGAGAGAAATTTTATTTGGGATGTAACATTTAAAAGGGTAGTATATACACCCTATAAAATTGAATTGGTTTATAACAAAAATTTAGTCTCAATGGAATCTAATTTGAGGCGAAATCCAATATCTAGTGTTTCCTTTTTGGTGATCATTATTTAACCTACAGTAAAATGGTTTTAAGTGTGTCACTAACTTATTAAAGAACCATATTCATGTTTAAAATGTCATATATTTTCTTCTATATTATCTTATTACACATTTGATAACAATCATTTATTATTTTCATTATTTCGTGTGTTAATTGCCCAGTTTGTCTATTATGTTTTAACTTGTCACTTATTGTTATAATTAAATAAATAATTATTTTACCATCTTCATAATGTAAAATATGATTAAAATATCATATATATTTTGAATATTTTATTTATAGTAATTAAAAATATTCGGAGATAAGAAATTATTTGCATCATTCATGGATATGGTAGGTCATACGTACACATGAACACTACTTTAATTTATTTTTTGTATAAAATGAATTTAAGGAAAACGATATTTATGTATATAATAATTCTATATTGATATATAGTTCATATATATTACATAAATTTATTAAAATTATCTTTTATATGTTCCATGTATTGTGGGAATGAATCAGATTGCTTTGAGGGGTCAGTAGTCCACACTACCACAACTAATGTTATCATATTTTGCCAAAATGGGAAGCATAAGGTGAGGTAGTATATAATTATTAAATAATAATAAATACATAATATATATAATATATATAACATATATAAATAATTACCTCATCTAAATTCCCTACCCTTAAAAGTGGTAAAGGGAAAATGAACAATCATTATTTCATGTGGTGGTAGTATTCCGTATACAAATGATATGTTTGTTAGCCATTATATAGAAGTGTGTGTGTGTTAATTTCAAATACTTAATATAACAACATTCTAGTGTATTTTTGATACTTTATGTTTTTATGTAAACATATAATAATAAGATTCTCAGTTTTGGAGAATAAAATTAAAAATAAATAGCTTGAGTTTGGATGTTACCTCTTCTTTAGGGAACTCTTTTGGTTTGCACCAAAGGGATTCCTTTGGTGGATTTATTTCCAATGGGTTTATTCAATGTTTAGGTGAGGGAATATGAGGATATATTTTTGTAGATCATGATCGAACCAAAGGGTCTTGAGATGCGTGAGGAAGTGGGAGGAGAGGGGCGTTTTTTTAGTGGAGGAGGAGTTACACTCTTGTACATTTTGGTAAGGGAATTTTACCCACATTTTATCCACCAATAATATATCAAATAATGGTAATAATTATAGAAAATGGAGGATAAAGTTGAAATATTTCAATAAAATGTATTTCTGGACAAGTTTATTTCTCATTTGGGCCATTATGTTTAATCTTTATTCCATTCTTATATTTAATTTCAACATTATCATTTTAATTAATCATAATTAATTTAACTAATATTTCGGGAGAAAAACTATGTTGAAATTATTATACATTATAAATTAAGATGTTTTAAAATATGGAATCCATTTTTATAAATTATAATCACAGGATTTTCAAAAATTAATTGAAATTTAATTCTATATATGGGATGATAGTGGTAATTTTTAAATTAAAAACGTGGAAAAGTTTCCAAGGTTTTTATGACCAATTTCAGAGTTAAAATTATTAATACGATGTAAATTGGATTAATTTATAAAAAAATCTTTATAAACTTCAAATCCTTTGAAAATATAATTTATCCTCAAAAATAAACTAGATGAGAAAACAAATTTGAATAAAAATTCAATATTTTTCACTATTCATTGAAAATTTAATCGTCATTGAAAAATACCAAAATTTAACATAAAGATAATTTTATGTTCTAATTTCAAATAATTAAGTTTATTATTAAATATAGTATTTATAAAAGTGTGAAAATTGTATTTAATGTTGTTTATCCATTAAAAGGTGGTAAAATTGCCTTTGCTAGAATATAGTATTTTATGCGTATAATTTGGTATACTTTTATCTTATGCTAGTTAAATATAATAGATGAATATAAAATGTATTTTATTAAATATATAATATTTATATTTCATAGATATCATTCACCAATTGTAATTAATTTACATTATTAGTATAAAACTCCTTTGTGAGCATAAAAATAATAATATTTTCCTTTATATTAAACTATTTTTCATATTTATTTATAATTAATTTGGTACTGATGAATTCATATTATATTATTGTCAACCATATATTTTGAGAAGTTGGTTAACCCTTTTCATAACTACTAATTTACCACTTGGTAATATCTTCTTATATTAAATAATAATTTTTTTATAAATATATTTTCTTTTGGTAAAACATGGTCTTCTGTGTTATGCAAGTCATCAAGGAATGTCAGCATGGCGTATAATTGAAGACAAACATGGTATTTCATATAGATCATGTGAAAATATATGTTTAAATTTAAATAATGTTAACTTTGTGTTCAACATAATTAAATATAGGTAAATAAATTAAAATTATACTAAAAGAGAAATATTTCAAAGTCTTGGGGTGTTACACCGATTCTACTCGACCTCAGGTCACATTCTCCCTAAATGATATGACTCACTCCATCAGGAATGATAATAGTGAACCATTGTAGATAGTAGTAAATTCATGATTTATTAAAAATGATGTCATCCATCATGAATATTACATCAATACGTTTTATTTTTGCAAACCAGAAAATCCCAAGAAAGATCAATCACTGATAAAGAAATTACACAAGAAGGAAAACATATAACGTTATCACTCTTCACTCTGAGGGGTGTAGTAATATTCATCAGATAAGATAAAATACATGTATAATGATTTATTATACTAACAACATATTTTTAAATGAACAAATGTGATGCACTAATATTATGTAAATTAATCACTAAATATGAAGTAATAGTGGTAATACATCTCAAAATTATTGGAACTATATCCACTTCCTATAAAGACTCATCCACTTTGTGAAGAAGTTTCATTCTGGATGCCTCATGCTGGAACCCCTTATTCCATGAAGCATATTATTTCACCATAGACCATTTTGATGTATATGATCTTCTTCCACTATATAGAGATGGGAAAATATAAAATAAGTTTTGTAAGTGATTTGAGCATCCACAAGAACCACACACCTTGGGTTCCATAGGGAAAACCTGTTTTAAGTGCCCATGCCTTCCACACTTATAAAAAATCATAGATCCTCTTCTAGAAACTTATGTAGGTCTATAAAAACCTTACTTTTGAGAATCACCATGAGAGTCATCATACTTCCTCTTTCCAATGAAGGATCATTCTGAGCTAACACTAGGAAAAAAGAAACTATATTCAACCTAGAGATTCCCGCTAGGTCCATTTCATCCATTAGTTCATTGTCAAGAACATCTGCATAATAGGGGAGCTTCAGTAAGAATACCTAAGAACCACTATTAGATATGTGTTCCATCTGAAACCATTGATTATTTTTATTCTCATTTGATATATCCTGAGGTGAAAATTGAAAAATATTTTGAATGCGATTTTCACATTATGTCATGGCCCTACAAGCTATATCGAGTTTGAAAAACTACATATCCATAGAAAGCACCATATGCACTAAATAGTATTTGTCATTGAAATTAGATTTATTTTATTTCCACTCTAAAACCACATTATTATTTTACTTCATGATTGTGTCTAAATATCTCCTTCTAGGTCCCTATATCTTGATGGTATCAAATTTCAGCTTGGTAAATTTTTTGTCTCTATGAACTCAAATAAAATTTTAACCCTTCTCTACAAATCCTTAGCCTCTAGAGAATATTTTGAGGATTTGAATGATAGTGGCTTGTTGTAAAGGATGCATTAATCCGAATTCATCCATCTGAGGTTCCATTGCTAGAGCCTAAGTTAAAATGGGTTCATGTGACTATCCAAGAACATGGAAATTGTTCACAACAACTACAACTAGAATCTGGTTTGCTAGAGGATTTTCTCACTGTGGTTCGTTAGAATATTCCTCCTATATCAGATTCACAAACCTTCTCAAGGTTATGATGCTACAAAACATTATTATAATATATTTAATACATCATAAAAATACTCATATCGATACTCAAAAGTAGAAAAATGATAATTAATCGCTTTAGATAGATAAAATATAAGGCCCCACCCTTAAACATTACTTAATCTTGAGATAAGTCAACAATTTACATTAATTATCATTAAGGATCTTTTCATATTTAGAGATTTATATAATTAGGCTATAACTCATACCTAGGAAAATAAATATTATAAGTAGGCAGTTCTACTCACTATAATTTTTTTATAAAAAACTCATTAAAAAGAATCATGGTATCATTTCCTGATTTAATAGCATAACATTTTCTGGATTCCATACTTGACTCTATTCTTCTTTATGTCTCGTGAAAAAAATTTCAAGACTTTGGATGAGTATAAAAATATATATAAGGAATACACAAATATGGAAAGTAGTAAGTTTTGGGAAAATATGAAAACATTGAATACATTATCATAAAGTATTACTTTTCACCTTTAAGAAGTAGTAATTATAGATCACTAAATATAATATCAATTCATACCCTTTATGTAACCAAAAAATTACCTTAAATACCACAGAAAAAACATATATCATATAAAGAAAACTTTGTAAATAAACATACTTCAATACAGTAACCCATACAGTGGACTTCCTCACATATCATTAAATTGAATAGCCATATGGCTGAATTCCATATCCAATGCATTGGAAGTTATAACATAACCACCCATCCTTGGATTATCATGGAACCACCTAACTTTGGTATATCATGTAACCACCAGTCAAATGTACATGTACCATTATATAATTATAAAACATAAATGATTGCAATTATTAACATTTCACTCATAAAATTTCATTCGAAATCACAAGAAATAATATAATGATATGTAAATAGTAAATCCACTTTAAAAACCATTTTCAATACCAAAACACAAAAAAAATGGTATAAGGGATTTATTTTCCTATTTACAAATTAATGCCTATAGAGGAAGACAAATATCAAATAATGGTTATGGCAGTGGTGTAGTATTTTTTACCATGTATGTTAAAAACAATCCATTTTTAATTTATTAAAACACATCATAGAAAAATATTATTTTTGAATGAAATTAAAATTTAAAATGGTTTGTTATACACTATATATATAAGGTTGGGTATAAATTAAAATATTCCCCAATGAATGGATATTGAGATGAATACCCTTACAAAAATAGTATAATAAGATTAACTATAAATCAATGACATAATTATGTGTGAAAAATATAAATCCACTAAATATAAGTGTATATTATTTGTAAAACAATCAAAGTTCAATCAATCACATTCTTGAAAAAAAAACCATGACATGGAAATTTAACTCAATTAATGGTGATTGAGTTAAGATTTCCCTTACCTTAAGCTCCACTCATCGCATTCAATTGTTATGCTCATGAATAATAAACATACAGTAATTTATAATTTCTTGAGAACCATTTGAAATTTTATTATTCCTTCTATATCACTTATTACCATGTTATTACATAAATATTTAAGTTCATATCAGTCATTTTGTTGATATTCGGTAACTGAGTCAAAAATAAACATGGTTTGATGTAACTCTAAAATCCTAGGTAAATAAAGAAATAATAAATTTTCATTTTAATTAATATTTTATGAATTAAATATTAATTTTACTTTAATTGGGTTTCTATGTTCGAAGTCGTAATCGATACGCAACAACCAGTTTCTTTGAAATCTTACATTGCATAATAATAATATAATATTATAATTTAAAATAGCCATTAATGCCTAGCCATTTTATTGGTGGTAATGAATAGAACTAACTAATATATGATTATACATGTTTTTAAAATGTTTTTACATTTACCCAACAAATTTTAGAGGCTTAAAATAAGAAATAATTTTATTGTAAGAATAATTTACTTTAAATTGTTGATTTACATCCTTTTGATGGAGAACCCTCCTTAAATATAGTTTTGGTCACTTTTATATGTTCTATTGGAAAAAATAATTTTTTTCATTAGAATCTGGACCTCAAAATTTACATTGGGTAAATTTTTGGTCTTTTTCTTATATAATTCAATTTTTTATAAAAATAAAAAAAATACTATATTTAAATTCAAAACTTCCTTTTAATATAATTTTTTTATATGGGTAGATTATATTTTTAATTGGGTTTAAAGTGTAATTTGATTATTTTTTTACCATTTAATCCAATTTTTGTCATTTTAATTTATTTCACTTTGTAATTGGACATAAAAAAGTGTCAATATTTTGATAGTTAATATTTCTAAAAGCACACTTTTCGTCATGATGGCAGGAATTAATTAAAAATTAATTTATTCCACTTTTTACTTTTGAATTTGGATAAATGGATTTCATATTTGGAATATGGAAGTCCAAATTGTGTAAATAGGTAAATTTTATTTTTAGAAATTAGGAATATTTACATTCGTCAATATTTTATTTACCTTGGTTAAATGGAAAATAGGGTTAATAAGGGTGAAAATATATTATTATAATAATATAAAATTACTATAACATGTTTCCTAATCCCATTGGTTGATACATATCAGACCATGGGAATCTTTTTGTCGATTTTGGGACACCATGGAGCCACATGGAAGTGATAATTACACTTTATTTTAATTAACTTAAAATAAAGACAAAAATTATCTAAAAAAATATATTTTAGTAAATAAATTTTTACATAGCCTTATATAAGTTATATTTTGGACAATAAATATTATTTGGAATTATAAAAATATTTCCTACATCATGGTAATTTGTTTCATAATTTTTAGACATCAAATAAATTAAATTATTTATGATACAAAAATGATCCAGTGTTTACCTCATTAATAAAATATTTAAATAAATGATATTATAAAGATTATAATAATGTCCAACATGAGTCCAATTCTTATTGTATGATTTTATTTCTATCAAGATCCATTTTATATTTGACTTAAATATGTTTTGGACCTTTAGAAAACGAAAATTATTATATAATAAAATAATTGTTTCACACTTACTTAGAGCACCCCTCCTCCTGCTTATATAAATCACTCACTTTTAACCCATTACTCACACCACTGAAGCCCATAGTATCATCCAAAATATACCAAAATAAGCTCTCAATATCCCTATTTTCCTACTAGGAGCCTTACCTTAGGCATAAGTCACTTCAAGTAAACCCTTTGGTTCTATCCAAAGGGAGATGCCCAATTTAATAGTAACATATTCTTTTAAGTACTTTTTTATTTTACATCTCCAACACATAAAATATTTTTACTACATTATTTTATAACAACACCAGTATCCACAATATACGAGGTTGTTGTTTTGAGAGGGATTATAACTACACTTACACACACCTTTATCTAATGGGTAAAGAACATACTGTTTCTGTAGATGTAAAACTAATGCCTCACGAAACGATGATTGTTCAATTATCTACTACCGCATTTTAAGGTGGATATTTTGATGGAAATGTATTTATATTTGATATATATTATTTTTATGTTTTCTTTATTCTTTTGTATTTTTTAATTTATATCATACCTTTATGGTTTCAATTATGAGTAAACTTGATAATTTCATTTGAGGAAGTGCGGACTACCGCCCCCTCAAAGTGATATGACTCATTCATACCATACATGGAAAATATAAATAATGGAGTTATTGAAATTATATATTCTATATTATACTATAATTATAATATAAATATGTATCATTATGTTTTAATTCCATTAAATAGGAAATAGAAATGAAAGTAGTGTTAATGCGTACATACGGCTTACCGTCCCCATGAACGGTGAATTTAATTTCATTCCTCCAAATTTTATGCACTATTATAAATACTTATATATACTGGATATATAATATATTTCTGATATATAAATCACTATTATCATTCTGGAGACAATAAATATTTGACCACATTTGTAACATGTAATTATAGGAAGTTCATTTTTGACTCAAGTACCAAATATCGACCAAATGACCGTTATTAACTTAAATGATTACATAATGATAATAACATGGTAATAAATGATATAAATTGAATAATAAACATGAAAAAGGTTCTTATTTAGGTATAAAGTAACTTAAGTTTATTATTCAGGAAGAATAGGGAACAAACGAGTCAAGTCGGACATGAGGTAAGGGGTTTCTTATCTCATTTTTAATTCTATGATATTTCCGTTGTTTGCCACTAATTTATTGCATGTTGGGTATTGTATACTGCCATTCGATATATATTATCATTATTCTATTTATATTCATTTTATTCTGTGAATAATTTGGTAGTTATTAACTTTAGGTCATATGAATCGATTGATTACAATGTGGTTATGGATTTTCATGTAACTTTTAATTCCCGTGATATTCATGCTATATTTGCCACAATTGAATTCTGTGTGGTGTATGTACTGCACAATATTGTATTAATTGGGTAATATTCTTTAATTTATTGGTATTTACATCTTCATTTTATGATCCCTCTTTCATGGGTTTTATGTCTCATAAGTTACCAAATCGGTAATTGAACCTTTTATCCCAATTTGCATTCCTTGGGTTAATCTTATAATTCTTAATTATGACATTCTATGACTATTTATGGAATCAATATTTATTTATTTATGTAGTAATTTCATCCCCCATTTGTGTGGATATACATTTGATACACATAATCACTCTTCTGATAAATTATCATGTCATCGATATGATCTTGATAAGACTAATTTTAACTCAATTTCCATTCAAGGAGTTAAACATCTATGTCATTGGTTTTGTCTTAAAAATAATATATGGGAATGTTCCATGATTGATTTACACTAAATATCCAATCATATTGAGTGTATTTATATTTTTCAAACATTATTATGTAATTTATTTATCCTTAATAAAAGGATACATTTTTATAATGGATTTCGTCTCAATTTACATTCCATTGAGACTTCATTTTTGTTTTCCACCAATTCACCCTTATATAGTTTATATACACTCCTTTGGCCTATTATATCATGAATCAATTTATTCTCATGATATTATAAAGTTTTGATAAAATTTTATTCGTCATTTATTTTTATTCAAGAGTCTCTCATTTTGTAAAAATCTCTTTAACAAAAATATCACATTAAATGTTTTAAAGATTTATTCTTCTAAATAATTATAATTAATGGACATGTATTAAAAATTATTTTAAGGATTTATTTATATGGACTTGAATGTTTTCAAATGATAATTTATTTAAAAGTTTCAAAGTGGTATGGGAGACATTGATTCAAAACTCTTTTTATTAAATGTTTTTAAGGGTTTTAAAAATGGGTTGATAAATAATTGTTTATTTCAATATCCTGATTTGATATATTGTGATTAGAATGTGGAAATGTAATAATTCCTTTATTATTATGATATGTGTTGTGATTATTTTAGGGTTATTGGGAATTTTCTATGTATACAGGTGGTTCCATGATAAACATAGGGTGGGTGAGCCTGAGATAGCTCTCCAATGCATTGTGTGACATGATAGAGGTAAATGTTAATGTTTCTCCTAATAGATTTAGGGAATATACTATGATGGATATTCTAAATGTGACTCTCTATGTAGTTATTATAGCTACAATGTACGTATGTTATGAATTCCATAACTAACCTTTATGATTTATGATTTGTGTGTGTTATTCATAAATATCATGATTTCGTAATGTATATTATGATTGAAAAGCATGGTTTCATTGATTTTAATTTAGTGATGGGATAATGTTTCCCTTCCTTATTTTATAACCCTTAATGATCTTTTTATGCTCATCCCAGGTTTTTTAGATGTTTTCCCCAGGACATAAAGATGAATAGGGTCAAGGATGGGATCCTGGAAAAGTCATGTTGTCTAAAACAGGTAACTGGACATGTTTATTTTAAAGAGTTATTATTTTATGAAAAAAATGGATTCTGAGTAGTAATATATACAAGTAATATTGAATTTTTTATGTAATATTTATGGCCTAATTATCTAAAACTCTAAACCTAAAAATATACTCAATGTGAATTCTTGACATAATCCAATATTATGTAATGTTTAATGCTAGGTCCTTGTAGTTGGTATCCGAGGTCAGTTTAGATAACTCCTGAGGTTAGGGTGTTCTTTAAAAATATGTGACATAACCAAAATGATAAGAATTTTAGAAAGGGTCATAATTATCTTAGATAAAGTGAATGATTTTAGTATGCCATGAATAAGTATATCATAGTATTTATACTCCCCAAAATATATTATATGATGATTTTACTGATATACTCTCACTGTCCTTTTTGGTTTTAGTAAATGGCTGGATCTAATTGGCACCAAAGTAACAGTGGATGTGAAGAATACTGTGATGGTATTATGAATGAGAAACTGAATGAAATTGGATCTACAATGAGAACACTTGTGGTTATTCACAACCAACTATCTGAAGTCATGATTGACCACCTGAACCTTGGTGATTTTTATAAGGAATTGTATATGGGAGAAACAAATCCCCATGGAAGTTCAAGTAATAATCATAAAGTTAAGTATATTAAAAACCCTATGTGTCAATGATGTGGAAAAAAATGCATATGAAAATGTTTCAAGGGGATGGGAAGATGCTATAGATTGGATGTGATGGTTATAAAGTAATAACCTGCTCTGGAAAAAGGAAGCATCCAGTTGACTCTAGCAAAAGGGAAATATGTTCTTTATAAGGGATCAATTGAATGTTTTAAATGTGGTGTGGATTGTCATTATACAAATATATATCCTATAAAAAAGGTTGGGAATGGGATCACCAGAATCAAAAAACTATAATTATACCAATACCTAATTCCATTACAATTGAGGATGAGCATACAGATAATGACCAATGAAAAGTAATGGATTATTTCTTAACTAATGATTAGACATTATTGAATCTTAGGATATGACTCATGATTTTGTATTTATGAAAGAATTATTTTAGAATAAGTTCTAAAGGAATGGTTAATAGACCAGGGAGAATGTTGAATGTGTATGAATTAAACATATAAGGGATTCAAGTGTTATGGTAGATTTTAGGATAGTAAAATGCTTTAATGTATTAAGGCTCTTTTGATGATGGGATTACATTAGAAGAAATTTTATAGTATGTGTAACCCTGAATTTTGATATATGAATATTTTATTCAAGGAATAATTATCTTTTCTTTTGTGGATATAGTTATAAAGAACCATTTGGGTTTATATGATCCTTGAATTTAGGGCAATTAGAGGTTAATACATTTTGGGATGCAAAATGAATTTTATTAGACAACCATTATGGTTAAAATATGTTATGGTTATTTTTTATGAATTTATATTTTTTGGAATGTCATAAAATTATATAGTTTTTGAAAAAGGACAACACGTAGACAGCGTGACAACCTGTCATGTCGGACAAAGCTGTGAGAATTGAACCCACAACCAAAGTGAGACGTGGATTTATCATGTACCACTGGACTACGTGAAGTCCCTGGTTAGTATGAATAATTTTTTTAGTTATATTATTTTATTATTCAAGAATAAGTTTATTTTGAGTTATCTATAGAAATTATTAACCTATCATGGAGAATATGTGATTAGGTTAAGTACTTTTCAATGTGAGACTTTAAGAGTAACCTATGTTATTTATAGATAAATTTTAAGATTTAACATGAAGACTATGTGATTAAATCCTTTTAATAATTGGATTTCAATATTAGTTTGGATTAATTTTAAGAATTTTATGGATAGTTGTTTTTTAATGGTCTTTGTTGAGCTTTGGGTATTGTTTGACAAATTTTGGAGATTAAGAGTAGTTTTTCTTTTTGTAAAATATTATCTTTTTTATTGATTTTCTAATCTTCCACTTACCATTTTTTTTGGTAAATGTATAAAAACATGAGAAAAATGTATTTTATATTTTTTGGATTATGTGATTCTCTATAAGATGGTTATAGAACTTTCAATGTGAAGAAGTCATCTTGAATACTCATCATTTGAATAAAAAAATGAGTTTGTGGTGGGAATTTATTAATGGATGAATTTCTACATGAAAATTAAGTATATTTCCTTTTATTTTAGTTTATCTCATAAATAAATTCCTTAACATTATGAAAAGTAAAATAAAACAAAATTTTTGTCTGTTAACGTTTCGTACTGGGGAATCTATGACCGTTTAACCCATCACAAGTTTGTGATTTTCTGGTGGTTAACTTTTTTCTAATCATGTTTCCTATCACTCTCCATCAGAACATGATGGTCTGTTTTCTCCTCTATATCCATTATTTCATGGGATCCTAGTATCTTTTGTCTTGGGTGACCATTGTACATTTCTTCCTTTATTTTAAATTGATAGATTTATTGACTCTTTTCCCAATGTGGGAAATTAAATGAATTTTATGTGCCCAATATTAAAATTCTGAGGACGCAATTCCCCAAAGTAGGGAAGGATGTAACATCCCAGGTAAATAAAGAAATAATAAATTTTATTTTTAATTAATATTTTATGAATTAAATATTAATTTTACTTTAAAGGGGTTGTTATGTTCGATGGCTTGCCTGATATGCAACAATGGGTTTTTTAAAATCCTATGTTGCATAATAATAATATAATATTATTATTTTAAATGGTAGTTAACACCTAGACATTTTATTATCAGGAATGAACATAACTAACGAAAATATGATTATATATATATTTTAAATGATTTTACATTTATCTAATAAATTTTAGATTCTTAAAATAATAAAGAATCTGATTTTAAGCATAATTTACTTTAAATGGTTGATTTACCCCCTTTTGATGGATAACCCTACATAAATCTAGTTTTAGTAACTTTTATATGTTCTATTGGATAAAATAAATTCTTCTTTAGAATCTGGACATCAAAATTTACTTTCGGTAAATTTTTCGTATTTTTCTGATAAAATTCAATTTTTAATAAAAAGTGAAAAATACTGTATTTTAACTCAAAACATCAATTTAATATAATTTATTTATATGTTTTAATTGTCTTTTTTACTTGGTTTTAATGTTATATTAGATTATAATTTTACCATTTAATACAATTTTGGTCATTGTAACTAATTTCACTTTGAAATTTGACATAAACAAGTGTCAATCTTTTGATAGTTAATATTTATAAAAACACGCGTTTTATTAAAAGAGCGGGAAGTAATTTTAAATTTAATTTTGCCAATTTTGTGTTTTGAATTTGGAAAATGGATATCATATTTGGAATCAATAGGTCCAAATTATGTTAATAGGAAACTTATAATTTTAGTCATTATGAATATTTAAATCTGTAAAAATACTATTTACCATGGTTGATGGTTAAATCTTGTAAATAAGGGTAATACAATATTATTATTATAATATAAAAATACTATAACATGTGTCCTAATCCTATATTGTGATACATATCTGAATACGGGCATCTTTGGGTCGATTTGGAACCCCATGGATCCACATGGGAGTGATAATGACACATTATTTTAATAAACTTAAAGTAAAGAAAAAAATGACATAAAAAAAAATATTTTAGTAAATTTATTTTTACATAGGATTATATAAGTTATCATTTAGACTATAAATATTATTTGGAAATCTAAAAATATTTCCTACATCATGGTAATTTTTTTTATAATTTTTAGACATCCAATAAATTAAATTATTTATGATTCAATAATGATGTAGTGTTTACATCATTAATAAATGATTTAAAAAAGATAAGATTATAAAGATTAAAATATTATCCAAAACCAGTCCAATTCATATTGATAGATTTTAGTTCGACCATGAGTCATCTTATATTCATCATAACTAAGTTTTTTACCTTTAGAAACCAAAAATCATTATATAATATAATAATAGTTTCACACTTACCTAAAGAGCCCCTCCCCCCCTTATAAAATCCCTCACTTCTAAAAAATTCCTCACACATATCAAGACCCTTAGCTCATCCAAAACCTAGAAAACTAAGCTCTAAATATCCCTCTATTACTCATATAATCTTTAACTTAGGAATAAGGCACTTCTAGTAATTTATTTGGTTCAAACCAATGGGAGATGCCCAATTTAAAGGTAACGTCTTCTCTTAAGTCCTTTTGTTTAGTTTTACATATCCAACCCCTTAAAATATTTTTATTACACTCATTTATAAAAAACCAGTATCCTAAATTTATAGTTTTTTTTTGAGATGTATTCTAACTTCATATACATACACCGCCATCTAATTGGTAAAGAACATACTGTTTCTTTGGATGACAAACTAACGCCTCATGAAATGATTATTGTTCAATTATCTACTACCAAATTTTATGATGTCCATTATGATGACAATATATTTATATATGATATATATTATATTTATTTTTTCTTTATGCTTCTTTATTTATAATTTATAGCATACATTTAAGGTTTCCATTATGAGTAAACACGATAATTTCATTTAAGGAAGTGCGGACAACCGCCCCCTCAAAGTGATATGACTCGTTCATAACATATGTGGTATGTATAAAGGATGGAGTTATTAAAATTATATATGATATTATACTAGAATTATAATATACCTATGAATAATTATTTTTTAATTCCATTAAATATGAAATAGAAATGAAAGTAGTGTTCATGGGTACGAACGACTTACCGTCCCCATGAATGGTGCATTTCATTTCTTACCTCCAAATATTATGTATTATTATAAATACATACATATACTGGATATATATGATATCTAAATCATTAATATCATTCTAGGGACAATTTATAATTGACCACATTATCAACATGTAATTATAAGAAGTTCATTTTTGACTCAAGTACCAAATATCAATAAAATGACCGTTATTACCTCAAATGATTACAAAATATTTATAACATTGTAATAAATGAAATAAAATGAATAATAAACTAGATAAAGGTTCTTAAGCAGGTATAAATTAACTTAATTTGTTTATTCAGGATGCACAAGGAACAAACGAGTCAAATCAGACACGAGGTAAGGGGTTTCTTATGTCAGTTTTAATTCTATGAGATTTCCATTGTTCGCCACTAATTAATTGCATGTGGGGTATTGTTTTCTGAAATTTTATATATATTATCATGATTCTCTTTATATACATGTTATTATATGAATAATTTGGTTGTTATTATCTTTTGTTCATACGGCTCAATTGATTACAACGTGGTAAGGGATTTTCATCTCACTTTTTATTCACTTGAGATTCATGCTATTATTGCCACTATTTCCTACTGTGTGGTGTGTCTACTACCCAAGATTGTAATAATTGTGTAATATAATTTAATTTATGGGTATTTAAATATTTATTTTATGATCCTTCTATCATGGGTTGTATGTTTTGTATGTTACCAAATTGTTAAGGAAACCTTTTAATCGAATTTCCATTCCTTGGGTTAATATTTTAATTCTTAATTATGTCACCCTATGATTATGTGTGGAATAAATATTTATTTATTTATGTTTCAATTTATACTCCCCTTTTTTTGGATATAAATTTGATACACATAATCACTCCATTGATAAATTATCAAGTCATCGATATGAACTTGATAAAAATTATTTTAACTCAATTTCCATTCATTGAGTTAAACATCTATGTAATTGGTTTTCTCTTAAAATTAATACATTTTAATGTTATCTGATTTATTTATACTGAATATCAAATCTTTTTGAGTGTATTTATATTTATCACACATTATTATGCAATTGATTTATCCTTAATCTAAGGATACAGTTTTTATAAGGGATTTCGTCTCAATTGACATTTCATTGAGACTTTAATGTTTTTATGCAACAATTCACTCTTATATAGTGTATATACTATCCATTGGAAAATTATATCATTAATCCATTTATTCTCATGATATTATAAATTTCCTATTCAATGTTATTCCACAATTATTTGTATTATAGGGTCACTCATTTTGTTAAAAACTCTTTAACTAAAATATCATTTTAAATGTTTCAATGATTTATTCTTATAGATATTTATTATTAATGTCCATGTTTTAAAAATAGTTTTTTGGATTTATTTATATGGACACGAATGTTTTCAAATGACAATTTATTTAAATTTTTCGAAGTGGTATGGGACACTTTGATTCAAAAATCTCTTTATTAAATGTTTTAAATGGTTTTGAAAATGCTTTGATAAAACATTGTTTATTTCAATATCCTGACTTGATATATTGTTATTAGAATGTGGAAATGTTATCATTCCTTTATCCTTGTGTTATGTGTTATGATTATGTTATGGTTATTGGGCATTGTTTATGTATATGGGTGGTTTTGTGAGAAGCCTAAGGTGGTGAGCCCGGGATAGCTCTCTAATGCATTGGGTAATGTGACTTAGGTAAACGTTAATGTTTCTCCTAAGAGATTTACATAATATACTATGATGGGTATTCAAAATATGACTCCCAATGTAGCTGTGATAGCTACAATATAACCATGTTATGAACTCCATAAGTTATGTTCATGATTTATCATTTGTGTGTGTTATTCATAAATCATATGATTTCGTAAGGTATGTTATGATTGAAAAGTATGGTTTCATTGATTGGTATTTAATGATGGGATAATGTTTTCCTCCATTATTTTATAACCCTTATTGAGATTTTTATGATCATCCCATGTATTTGAAATGTTTTCCACATGACTTAAAGATGAATAGTGTCAAGGATGGGATCATGGAAAAGTTATTTTGTCTAAAACATGGAACTAGACATGTTTTTTTAAGAGTTTTTATTTTAAGAAAAAATAGATACTGAGTATTAGTGTCTACATGTAATATTCAAGTTGTTATGTTATAGTTATGGCCTAATTCTCTAAAACTCTAAACCTGAAAAGATCCTCAATGTGAATTCATGACATAATTCAAGATCATGTAATGTTTAAGGTCCCATCCTTATTGTAACTTATTCATGTATTCAAAAGTAAATCATCTCTAAAATCATATTATTAAATATTTATAATTCATTTATGGCATATATATATGTATTTATTATGTCCATAATATTTTTTGACATGAAATGAAATTCACCATTCATGGAGAAGATAGGTCGTACGTACACATGAACACTAGATTCATTTATTTTTCATATTAAAATATTTAAACTAAATGATACAAATTTATATTGTAATTACATTATAATATATTTTTTTTATATGTCACATAGGTTCATTAACTCCATACATTCTACTTTTCATGTATGGAATGAACTAGTCATATCACTTTGAGGGGCGGTAGTCTGCACTTCCTCAAATAAATTATCATATTTACATATTATGGAAAGCATAAAGGTATTTTGTAAATAAAAATTATATAAGAATATAGACAATATAAATTTAATATATATCCTATATAAATAATGGTTCATCATAATGTTCACCATGAGAGGTGGTAGGAGAAAATTGAACAATCTTCGTTTCCTGAGGCAATAGTTTTCCGTACACCGAAACAATATGTTCATAACCATAATATTGAGGTTTGTGTCGTTGTATTAAGAATAAATATCATAACAACATACTATTATATTGAAGATAATGGTTCTTTTATGTAATCATCTAATAAGAAGATCACAGGGAGGGATGAAGGAAAATAAATTTAAGGAGGTTGAGAGAAGGCGCTACCTCTAAATCAGTTTACTCCTTTTGATTTGAGACAAAAAGATCTCTTGATTTGACTTCATCCCAAGTTAGGGATTCTTAGAGGAAGGTATGTATTTTGGTATTTATTGGAGAATACTTTGGATGAGCCAATGGGATTCATAGGTGTGAGTAAGTGTGTAGCGGTGGTGTCTTTTTATAAGAGGGAGGAGGGGCACTTTTGGAATGTCTTGAAATATTATTTTAAACGAAATTTATTTTAGAATTATAATTTCTCAAAAATGATATAATTCGATTATAATATGTGTATGTGTCGAAATAATCTGAAAAAATTGGTTTTAGACTAGTTTAAGTCATAAAATTTCCTTATATTTTAGCATTAACACATAGATAAAAACATTTACTCTTACCATATCTTCATGTATTTTTCATAATATAAGGTCAGTATATTTACTATAAAATGCCAATGGAACCACAAGTGGATAAATATTGACATTTTAAGCATTATAAAATCTAGTAGAAATAATATTATATTTTTAGGACCATTATATCATTTAATAAAATAGTATTTGTTTTAAAAAAACTTTCATTTCAATAATGAGACTATTTAGTAATTGATTTTTTTTGAAGTCATAACAACCAAATTCCTGTGAACCAAAGGCATTAAATCATGATTTTCATGTGAATCTCATCCAAAAAATTTGTTTATAGAATCTTAATGTTCATATTATAGATATGTTAATATTTATGATATCATTTATTTGAATCTTTCATTAATATGTTAATCAATGCATCATCATTTTGTTGTAAATAATTTTATTTATTTAATGTATAAAAATCATAAATAAAATAACATGACATAGAATATTTTTTTAGATGTATAATAACTATTTATAGGAAAAAAAATCAATTATACATCCCATCATTAAAATCGTTTTAGTAAAAAGATACATGTTTGTGTTATATATCTCTTTACTTTAATTTAATTATTATAACTTGTCATTTTCATACCTAGGTGGATCCCACATGCCAAAAGTTATACATAAGGATTTTTTGTCACATATGACTTAGAAAATAATATTATAACATGTGTTTGGGTGGTTTTATATTATTATAATATTATTTTTACCTTTATTTATCTAATCTATCCTTTAACTATGGTAAAAATAATAATTAATGATGTTACTATTCATAATATCAAAAAAATAAAAGGTACCTATTTACAAAATTTATACATTATGATTCGAGATATGGAATCCATTTTCCTAGATTCAATACACAGAAATTGTAATAATTAATTTAAAATTAATTGTCATTGTAAAAACTAGAAAGCAGGTTTTTAAGATGTAAAAACTATCAAAAGATTAACATGTGATTATGTCCCATTTAAATATGAAATTACATACAATGACTATCATGGGATTTAATGATAAAAAATAAATACAATTATTCTTTAAAAACAAATAAAAAAATCTATATATATAAATAAATTAAATGAAAATAATTTTCTGAATTAAAATGTAGTGTATTGCACTATTAATTTAAATATAGATTTTAACTGAAAAATTTAAAAATTTCAACAAAAGTGAATTTCGATGTCTCTATTATAATGGAGAAGTTTATTTTCTCAAATAGAACAAATAAAAGTGACCAAAACTATATTTTAAAAGGTCTCTCCATCAAAAGGCGGTAAAATAAGATTTTATAAATATTACAGTTTTTTATACAGAAAATTTGATTCATTTTCATTTAAATCCAATTTCTTGGTTTAGTGTAACAAGATTTAACAAACATGTGTAATAATATTTTCATTATTTTTCTTCAATACCAGAAATACAATGGCTATTTGTTAACTACCATTTAAACTAATAATAATATTATTATATTATTTTTCTGTATAACTCAATGTTTTATGCAAGATATTATTTTTTAGATACCAGTTGTTGCATGTTGTGTACGATTTCAGAAAAATAATCCCCTTTAACATAAAATTTATATTTTATATATTAATATTAATAGATAAGAAAAATTATAATTCTATAAATATCTGAGATGCTACATAATTCCATCCTTTTTCAAATTGAGTCCTCACAATTTTATAATTTGGTTTGGAAACATCATAGAAAATCCCACATTGGAAACATATTTAATAAAAATACTACTTTAAAATAATGAAAGATAAGTACAAAGGTCACCAGATATAACACATACTAGGATTCCATGTAGAACAACATGTATATGGAAGAAAAACTTATTTTCTTGTTCTGATGGAGAGTGATCGAAAAAATAATGAGGAGAAAGTTAACTACAGGAAAACAACAAACATGTTATGGGTTAAACAGTCATTGATTTCATATTAGTAAAAGTAAATGTAAAACATTTCTGTTTAATGGTCCTTTTCATAATGTTGAGGAATTATTTTACAAAATAAAATAAGAAGAGAGGGAAATATTCTTATTTGTCTAGTAGAGTTTCTTCCTTTAATAAATTTCTACCACACACTCATCCTTTCTCAAAATGATGGGTATTCAATTTGATTTGGTCAAAACTAAAGTACTCAAATCAACTTTTATAGAATCACATAATCCAAAAAAGACGAAATATATATTTCCCCCATCTTTATAAAATAACCTCAAACCAAATTTTTAGTACAAGATTTAATAATCCCCCAAAAATTATAATCATTTATAAAAAAGACTACTTTTAAATCTACACAATTAAACATTAATACCCATGTTCTATAGAGAACATTCAACAAAAAATTCCTTAAAATTACATTAAATAATCCAACTAATATAGAAACCCAAAACTCATAAGGAATTGATCACATATTTTTCCAAGATAAATTTTTACATTTATCTCCAAATAACATCAACCACTCATAACGTCTCATAAAAAAAGTATTTTACAAAATAAAAGTTTATCAATGATATGTTAATCATTTCCACAAATTACCCAAATCACCATTTTTACACAATAAAAACATAGATTCTTCCAAAATAAAATTCAACCATTACCCATCAAATTAAATCTCATAGTATTATACTTTTCATAGGCATATAGAGTTCCTAAAAGAGTGAACATCTTCAATAATAATATTTATCACTTAATCACTAAATCATTTTCCTATATTGTGGAAATCCATTTGATAAAAAAATCCCCCAAAATGTAATTATTATTTATGCATAAATTAATTTTACTAAGGAGAATAACTCATAATAAACATGGAATTCCTGTTGTCCAGTGGTAGGCGATGTTCCCTTTTCACCCTTTGGTTGTGGGTTCGGTTCCCGTGGCATTTCCGGATGCGACAGGTTTTCTCCCATCATGCAGGTTGTGTGTTTCCTAAAACTATACAATTCTTATAACATTCCCAAAGGTAGATAAGATCAAAAAAATAAAAATAACATAATTTAACATCAAGCTTATCTCATTCCATTCAAAATGTAATAACCCATATGTATTTAAAATTCAAGGAAGATATAAACCCTAAAGGTTCTTTATAACTATATCCACAAAAGAAAAGATAATTCTTTCTCATTTTTACAAAATAAATATAACAGTTAAACATACTAGACTTTTTCCAATGTAATTTCTTCATTAATACATTTAAAAATATCATCATCCATAGAAACAACATAACACTTAAATTCCTAAAATTTTGACACCTTAATCATCAAACATTATTCAGGATCGTTTATCCATTTTTTCCATCTTATTCTTTAATACTTATTTCCTACAAACAAATCATTCACAATGTCCTAAGATTAAATAATTTTTAAACAAGATCTACGAAATAATCCATTCCATTCATAGAAAATTTTCATCTTCGTAATCTTCAATTGGAATAGAATTAGGTATTGGTAAACATATATTTGTATGGTCTTGCTGATCACATTCCCAAACCTTCTTCATAGGACATATATTTGTGTAATGACCATGAAATCCACATTTAAACCATTCAATTGATCCCGTAGAAAGAAAATCATTCCCTTTCCAGTAGTCAACTAAACACTTCATCATTATAGCTACTATTTAATTCAACATGCTATTTAGAAAACCACCACAGTTTCCTTCACATCGATTGTTACTTTGGTGCATTCTAGATCCAACCATTTAGTAAAACCAAAGAGGGTTAGTGTGAGTATATCAATAAAATATTCATATACTATCATATGAGGATTATAAAAACTAATACATGTATATCTATGTTATATAAAACTCATTCTATATATCTAAATTAACAATGAATCTTTCTAATATGCTAATAATTGTACTTATATAAAAAATTTCTCTTATGCTTAAATAACACACTATCCTCTAAAGTTATCAAAAATGACCTTTGATACCAACTACAAGTCCATGGCCACAAACATTACTTAATATTGAGATAAGTAAACCATTTACTTTAATTAAATTCAAGGATATATTTAGGTTTAGAGTTTTAGTGAATTTTTCCATAACTCATACATAGAAACATAAACATTACATGTAGACACTTATACTAACTATCTATTTTTTCATAAAAAACTCTTTAAAAAACATGGCATCGTTTCATGTTTTAACAACCCAACTTTTCCTTGATCCCATCCTTTAAAATATTATTCTTTAAGTCCTATGAAAATCATTTGAAAAAATGGGATGAATATAAAAATCTTAGTAAGGGATACATAATGAAGGAAAAATGTTAGTCTTGAGAAAACATAAAAACCAAGAATACTTTATCATAATGTAATACATTTCACTTTCAAGTATTAGAAAATATATATAACTGAATATCTCTCATTACTTACACTTTATGTACAAAAATATTACAATAATTCCCATTTAATGGAACATATAACCTAGAAAGGTAACTTGGGACATAAACATACATAAATGGAATAATCATATAGTTTACTTTCCCTCATATCACTAATGGGAATAGTCATATGGATGACTTAGAAACCCAATGCATTAGTGGTTATAATGTCACCACTTATCCTTGGTTTATCACAAAACCACCCTCCCTTGGTTTATCATGTAACCACCCATCTTTGGATTATCATTTAACCACTCATCAAATGTCTATGTACCATTATATAACCATAAAACATAAATTATTGAAATTATCATCATTTCACTCATAAAATTTTATTTGCAATCATAAAAAATCATTTCATGATACGGAAATGGTAAATCAAAATTCAAAACCATTTTGAATACCAAAACACCAAAAATTGAATAATGAATTTATTTTCATTTTGAAAACATTAAGGCTTGGAGGAAGGAAAATATAAAATAACAGTTATGGAAGTGGATGATTATTTTCCACTACATAAAATAAAAACATTACCTTTTTCATATAGTAAAATTTTTCATAGAAAAATATTCCTTTGAAATGAAATTAAATGTAAATAGGGTTTGTTACACACTGTATAAATAAGGTAGTGTATAAATTAAAAAAAGATTTAACGAAAGTAGATTGATATGATGTCCCTTAAAAATATATTATTATTAGTTTATGGATAAATCAATGACATATTTTTGTGGAAAAAATATAATTAAACTCAAAATAAGTGGATATTATGTGTAAAAAAATCATTGTTCATTCACACATATTCATGGAAAAACAAAACCAATGAAATGGATATTTAACTCAATAAATGTAGATTTACTTAAGAATTCCCTTACCTTCAACCCGACTAGTCATGTTCAATAATTATGTTCCTGAGTAATAAATTTAGGTTTATTTATACTTTCTTGAGAACCCTTTTCAAGTTTATTATTCCTTTTATATAGCTTATTACCATTATATTACATAATTATTTAACTTCATATCTTCCGTTTTGTCAATATTCTGTACTTGTGTCGAAAATGAACTTGTTTTGATGTAACATATCCATGTAGTCAAAAGTCAATAATCTCCAGAATATTATTATTCATTATTTAAATATCATATATATCTAGTATATATGTATTTATTTTGTCCATAATATTTGTTGATAAGAAATGAAACACACTGTTCGTGGAGAGGGTAGGCCGTACGTACGAATGAACCCAACATTCATTGATATTTCATATTAAATGAATAAAAACTAAATTATGAAAATGTATATTCTAATTAAAGTATAAAATCAGTTTTATATATGTTACATAATATAATTAATTCCATCCATTATATGTTCCATGTGTGGCTTGAACGAGTCATATCCCTTTGAGGGGGTGGTAGTCCACACTTCCTAAAATGAAATTATCGTATTTACACATTATTGAAACCGTAAAGGTATGTTTTAAATAAAAATATTAAAATCATAGAGACAATATTAATATAATATATATGATATATAAATACAATTCCATTATAATTTCCACCATGATATGTGGTAGGATAAATTTGAAAAATCATCATTTCGTGAGATAGTAGTTTAACATACACAGAAACAGTATGTTCGTATCAATTAGATGAAGGTGTGTCTCAGTTTTGTTATAATACTTCTCATAAAAACATTCTAGTATATTTAGGATACTGGTGTTGTAATTTATTGATTTAATAATAATAGAATAGGGAGTGGATAAGGAAAATAATGGAAAGGAACTTAAGTGAAGACATTATCTCTAAATTAGGGAACTCCTATTTATTTAAGCCAAAGGGATTTCTTGAAATACCATATACCAATGTTAAGGATTATAGTGGGATGAGATGGATGTTGGGAGATTATATGAGCATAATTTTTATGATAAATGTGAATTTAGATGTGTGTGAAAGTGGGTAGAGTTGGTGGACATTTATAAGAGGGAGGACAGGCACATTATGAATGTCTTGAAATATTATATTATTAAAATTCAATTTATAATTATAAAAGCTCCATAGTTGTATAATTATAGGATAATATGACTATGGGTAGAAATACTATCAATAAATAGGTTTTATACAATATTAGTTCATAACAAATAATCGTATATTTTAGCATAAACCCTTAGTTAAGAACATTGACTCATACCATGTCTTCTTCTTTTTTCTTAATATATTATTAATATAGGTACTATTAAATAAAAATAGAAACCAAAGTGGATAGTAATTGAAATTTTTAACATTATAGAAGTTATTTGGCTGAATATTAGATTATTATAACTATTATATCATATAATAAAATAGTTTTCGTTTCAAAACCTCATTTATTTGAATTTTTACACTATTTAGTAATTAATTTTTTTTAAGGTCATAATATCATGAATAATTCAATTAATAAGAAATTAAATCACCCATAAATGTCAATTTCACCCAAAAAAATTGTTTACGGAATCAGAATTTTCAAATTACCAATTTTTTAATACTTATAATATCATTTATTGGAATCATTCATTAATAAGGTAATCACTACATCATCATTGTGTCAAAGATAATTTTATTATTTAATGTCTAAAAAATATAAATAAAATACCATGATGTTTTAAATATTTTTATCTTTATACATAATATTTATATTTAAAGAGATCAATTATATAACCCCATATTAAAATTATTTCAGAAAAATTATTCATTCTTCAGTTATATTTCTCTTTAATTTTAATCAATTATTATAACTTTTCATTTTCATACCCCAGTGTCTCCTAAATTCCAAATTATAGGAATAAGGATAGTTTCGTTCGCCCATGAATCATCCAAAAAGATTAGAATACATGTTATGTCTCACCCCGAACTGTTTTTTTTTATTTTTTTATTTTATTTGGATTTAAATTTTTTTTTCCAGGTTCAGGTTGAATCCCTATTAATATTTTTATTCTTTGTTAAAAAACGAGCAGTTTTGTATTGATTTTGTTGAGAGCTCGGGTGTAGCACGTTTTGGAGACCCCACGCGGCTTCGCCCAGGCAACAACATTGTCCGTCGATCTTTCGAAAAATTTAAAATGTTTAAATTTTGTATTTTATTGCAGTTATGGTAAATAATTTTAATTATTATAAATTTTATAATTAAGGTTATTATTATTATTATTATTATTATCATTAATATTAATATTATTTTATTATTTATTTTATTTTATTTTATTCTTTCTTTTTACATTTTCTTCTTTCCCTTTTTTTTATTCCACGCGACTGTCCCATATGTTTTCCTTCTTCCATTTTTTTTTCTCCTCCCCCTCTTCTTCCCATGGCAGCCCGTACCCCACCTTGCTGCTTCGCAACCCTGTGCCCAGTAGAAGTACCTCATTTCTGCTCCTCCTCCTACACAGCTCCCTCCCACCTGGCACCTACAGCACCGCACACCCAGCACTAGAACCCCCTGCCTGCTCCAGCGCACCCTCCTCCACCTGGTAGACCCTCCTACCGGCTCGCACACCCGGACGCGGCCAGTCACCATGACGCCTCCCCTTCCTTTAGATGGCACAATGCCTCGACTCACCTGCACCGATCTCGTCGCCGACCCCTCCTCTCCCTCCGCCCAACTGCCTCGCGCATTAGTGTAGCACCACCCTTTTCGCCAACCTCCTTCCCCTCTGCGTCCTCGCACAACACCTTCCACCTCTAGTCGGCTGTCCCGCATAGACCCGCTGCCTTCCCTTTTCTCCCGCGCCATGCACCAGGCGCGACCAGCTGCTCCCTCGTGCAACAACCCATGCGGCGCACCCCTCTGTAGCGCCCTTCCCGGCTTCCCGGTGTCGCACATTCTCTCGCCTGGCCAAAGCCTCCTTGCAGAAGCCCCGACCAGAACCGTAGTTCCCTCCACTATCCACTCCCTCTCCGGCAGTGGCAACCCGCCTTGCCACTTCCCCTCTAGCCACAGAACTTTTTTTTGCAGTCGAGCACCCACATGACCTTTTTCTGACCACATGCCTTTTAGTTATGTGCCTCCCAAACCGCCACGCACTATCCTTCCAGCGGCAGTCCCTAGTGGTGTGCGCCACCCCTTTCTAATGGTCATGCAACACCGCTGGTCGAGCGCGTCTCTACATGAAGGTATGTTTTTCACTAGTCTTGTTCGAATAGTAAATAATTATTTATCATGTGTTGTGTTTATTTATATTGTTGAAAATTTAATTTTAAAATGGTTAAGTTTTGTTTGTGTAAATATATGAGTCAATTTATTGAATATTATTTCATAAATCTTAAAGTTGTATGGTAATAATGCAGGTGATGAGAACTATGTTTTGAAACATGTCGAGATAGTTATTTTTTCATCTTTTGTTCGTTTGGATCATTTTAAGATTGTGTTTATGTATTTAAGTTATCTTTTCGGTTGCAGCGCATTGGCAAGGCATTTCCGTGATACTGCGGCCGTCAGCTTGCAAGTGCATGTGTGCCCGTACGAGGCATGTCACATCATCGTGATTGGTTTACGAGTTGAGGTAGGCCCTCACTGTACTCACCTATAGATCTACAATTTATTAATTACTTGATGTTTTTTTAATTTTAATTTATAGGAAATAATATAAAATAATTAATTTTTATATGATTATTTGGTGTAAAAGAGCCGTTTATTTTATAGACGACACTTGGAATATTTTAGTGACGAATGGACACCTAGTAGTGAAAGAATACCTATTTTTCTTTTAAACATAATTCACTAAATATAAAATTTAGTTTTAGTTTAAATGTTAAATGATTTCATCTGAACAAGTGTTTTGGGTTTTCTTGAGAAATGGGGTCTTTCTTTGATGTTGGTGATGGCCCGTTTGGCACTTTAATAAAATAAATCATTTTGGAAAAACTCACTTTGGGGTTAGTAAGGGGTGATCTTTAGTGCGCAATGATTGCGTGAGTTGTGTATGATATTTGTGCATCGTGACTGATTGATTTACATTTTGGTCGCACCCCTTTTTATTGTATGCATTGACATGGGAACCTGGCATAGTGAGTGAATCTTCATAGAACGTTTTCTGCACTAGTTGAGATTATACACTGGCTAGTGGCCTCATAGCAGGGGAATACTGAGTTATTGCTACTATGGGTATTGGTCCCCTCAGTTAAGCAATGTAGGGATGTGCCGAGCGTTAGGTCATTATGACATCATCGAGTTAGGGCATGCCTTCAGGATGCATCACATATATAGTAAATTTTGGATTGTTCACGATCTCCTAGGTTCGACCCATGTTTCCATTAGTGTTTATTTGTATGTGGAAGACGATTGAGAGGTCTAGTTTAGTAGATGGCCCCTGTGTTATACTTTTCCCATTTCCCTTAGCATGTTGCATGTTGTGTGGTTTTCTATTTTTACTAACAACTAAAATTCGGGTTTATAAATGCATCGCAAATACGATTTTAAAAATTCAATGCACATGTTTCATTCAAACCTTAAACATGGTTTTTAAAATTAAAAAGGGTAATGGAATATTACTTTTTTTAGAAATGAATGTGTGTGTGGAAACTAATATTTTATATAATTTAGTTCAAACCTGAAATTGGTAAATTGTTTATTTAAAGGTAGTGCATTGGGAATTTTTTGGTGGGCACGCACACTGAGTTTTAATACACACGCATATAGTGTTTTCCTATTTTTTTCTGCAGGTTTGGCTCGAGCTCGCTCTCTATGGGATAGAGTTGGTTGTGGACTGGTGGGATACTCTTGGAGTTGCGAGGAGTTTTGGTCGTGTTCAGGATAGTTGGTTGTTTTTGACCATTCTTTCTTTTCGTGTTATTTATTTACTTTGCGTTATTCTACATTTAAGCTGTTTTATTTACTTTTATAGGTCAAAATTGCACCCACTTGCTCTCTGTCGATTCCCAAGTGCTTGTTGCCAGCCCGGGAGGATCGGGAACGCCTCTCGGGTCATGTCGTCGACCATATCAGGTGATCAGTTCAGGGTCGGCCCGAATTGGTTCGTAACAAAATTGTATCAGAGTAGGTCTTCTACTGAGCAGACCTTGTTTTTCAGAGCACCCATTTTTATTTTGGGGATGTGATGGTAGAATGAGTAGAATTTTCGGGACTTGAGGCATACGGTTGAGAAGGATTTCATGAACCCTTTCTTGTTCTGAACCTTGGGTTACAATGTGATGTTCAGGTTGTTAGTTTCTTTTTGTTATTTTGAATTGTTTCATGTAGGGAAATGAAATGGAATCCAGGAAAGTGATCTTCATGAGCTCGCATTTTTTGGATAGCCATGTGGAGCCGGAGACGTTACCCTAGAGTTCTCCTTGTGATGGTGGCGTAACTGGCGTTTGGCCGCCAACCATATGTCTGAGTCATCCATCGATGCTAGTTTCTCCTTGTGTATTGTTTTGGATTTTATTTATTTCTAATAATTGTTTTGCAAGGTTTTACTTTGGAAATTGTGGAAAGATGAATGTAAAATGGCAAAGACCATGTTTGACCAATTTTTTGCTTTCTTGTTCCTAAGTGTCTGCCCCCTCACTAAGGTTTGATGAATGCCCATGGTGCAGCATCGGGTGGTGCATCCTTAGAAAACCCTCCTTTTGATCATTCCATGGACTATATCCTTGAGTTTGGGAAGTCAAACCCTCCCCTATTTTATGGGAAAGCAGATCATCTTGAGGCAGAGGAGTGGTTGTGGAAGATTGAGAGGAACATACGTTCTCTCATGCTCCCTGAGTTGTTGAAGGTGAATTTGGCCACCTTTATGCTTGGAGGCCCAACCTAGAAATGGTGGAAGTCTATGTCTTGAGGCAATCCTCGAGAAGATCTCACTTGGGAGTTATTAAAGTCATTATCCAACTAGTAATATTTATCTGAGCTGACAAAGTTGAGGAAGAGGATGAAGTTGTTCGGTCTCCAGCAAGGTGTCAGATCGGTGTTGGAATTCTTTCTTCATTTCCTGGACATTGCTCCGTATGAACCGGGGTATGTGGGAAATGATCCTGTGAAAGCTCAAAATTTTGAGCTTGGATTACATCCTGAGCTACAGTCTAAGGTGAGAGAGTTCAATGTGATCACATTCCCCAATATGGTGAGCCAAGATTTCCTTGTCGAAGCTGAATTAGTAGGAGGAGTTGAGGTGGAGAATCCTCCTCCGAACTTGGGAAGTAGTACAGTAGATAGCGATAAGAATAATAGGAAGTGATATGATGGTGGTGGAACTGGTAGAGGAATCAAGAGTCCTTCATACCTTCAGTCATCTTCCTCACACCACAATGCCTTGATCTCTCATCAGTGCAGTAAGCGGGGGCACAAGAGGTCGATGTGCCTGAGTGATCCGAGACCCTACCACACCTATGGACGTCTGGGTCACATGCAGTGATTCATCAGTGGTGTTTTGAAGAAGCATGCTGAACCTTGACTTGGATCATCGAAGGTCACCCCCATGACAACCCTGCTTTTATTACAAACTTAAACAAGATTTATTACATAAAACATCACTTGATACAACAAAGGAGATCGAGAGGTTTAGTGTCTTTGGGGCTTAGGATAATTACATAAAAACATGAAACATGAAATACAACATCTTAATTGAAAACTTCCTTTACATGACCACTACATTCCCTCGTACTTAGCATTGCATGGGATAACCTGAGGACATGCATAAGAAATGGGTGATCTATAAAGCCCAGTAAGGGAGTACACATGGAATAACATGAGGAGTACAACACATATTATACAATAGGCATATCAATAGAGCATGAAAGATACATGAGCATAAAGGCATGATAAAGCATGATAAATCATGATAATCATAACATGGAAATGTGGCAACAACACTTAACATGGAATTAGCATGAGCCAAGGATCATTGCACATAGAGCATGAGTAAATCCTCATTGCACATAAAGCACGACTAAACCCTCATTTCACTTTAATTAGCATGACTCAACACTCATTTCACGTGATGTATCATGATACTATGCTTTACCCAATGCATTGGAGCGCTATAAGGGCGCACCCTTCTTAAACATTTCATTTCATGCATAAGTGTTCCACATGGATCATAAAACATGGATTCATAAAACATAATCATTTATTCCACGATAAAGGAATGTGGAATTCATACATGAGACTTTTTAATCAATAAGTAAATGTGTATAAAGTTGCATACCCTTGATGGAGAAATGGGCATGGTATCCACTACACAATGGCATTGGCTTAGAAAATCGGTGCGATTTCGGTAGCGTAACGGCGTGACATAAGAATTCATAAAAAAAAGCTGATGAGAGAGAAAGGGGTTTCTAATCATATTTAAATGTAATGGAAAGTAAGGATTTCATATAGATACATGTCCCAAAAATTGAAATGGAATTTAGATTCATGATACAAAATTATAACTTGAATGTAAAAGAACAGAGAGAAGTTCTTTTCGGAATTTCGGCATAGTAACGGGTGTACATTGGAGGCATTTAATGAGAGAGAAATCGGTCTCCCATCATTCAAATAATAAAAGTGCAGTATGGGGGAGGTGTGAAACCATACCCCAACATTCATAATTGAAATTAAAAGGGCAATAGAACTTATATAAAATTGGCAAAAATGATAAAGGATGAAAAAACCCATTACTTGGAAGTGTGCTTCCAAAGGCTAGAGAGGTCTTGTGAGAGACTTCTTGGGAGCTTTGGGAACCTTGGGAGGATTCTAGAGAGAGTAGGACAGAGGTTGGACGAACTCTGAGGGATTTTAGTGAGGAGGAAGTGGGAGCTTGGGTGGGTTTATATAGGAAAGGTGAGGGAATTCTTTATTATTTAGGTTTGGGTCCCCTTACATTAAATTAATCCAAACCACAAACCATCCCATGGTTTCTGCCCATGGTTTTTGGAAAGGGGAAGAGGAAAAAAATATTTTATAAGGCCATGGTCCGAACTTCTTAAAATAATAAGGTTGCTTATGTGGAGGTGAGTCACACTCCCATGGAAATTAATTTAAAAAGAAAAACTGCTAAATAAGTCTTGAGGGGTCCATTAATGCTTTGAAAAGTAAGTCAAAAAAACCCAAAATCACATTATTTTAATGGTAAAACATATATTGGCCGAAAATAAATATTATAGTATTGTATTACATCACTATTGGGTCATTATGATGTCATAAAACACATTATATATTTAAACGGAATTTAATTTTTAACAAAAAATTTGACTGTCTCAGAAAATTATGAAAAATTCACCGTTGGGTAATTTTGACATCCTGATTCCAGAAATGACATTTATTTTATCTAAAAAAATTTCTAAATATATTAGTTTTCACTTTAAAAATAATAACCGACATTTATAAAAAATTCACGGGTTTTGACAGAAATGGCTTTCAAACCTTACAAAGAAATTTTAATTGCATTCATAAAATTATAAGATCATTTATATTTAATAAAAATTAAGTTAATCATATTATTATTATTTTATTAAATTATTATTTAATTCAAAAATCCATTAATTTAATAAAATAGATTTCTTAATTAAATAATAACTAAAAACATCGTTTGTACTTTAAAAACTATTTACAATGTATCAAAAATAACTAGAAATTATATTCACTATTATATAGAAAAATAATGTACATGAACATAGTACTACTTATTTGTTACATAAACCCTTAAAAAAGCCTCATAAGACCTAAGGTTAAGGTGTGCGATGGTGACAGACTCTTGGGGTAGCTTGGATAACATCGCTCGAGTGGTAATTTCAATCAACTTCCACTTTTCCCGTAGACAATCACGTTCGAGCTTGACATGATGAAGCTCAGCTTGGGCTTGGTCAAGGTCGAAGCCCAAAGATGCCACCTCTTTTCCGAGCTCCGACAAATGGGCTTCGTATGGGGCAATTATACAGGATGAGGCCATCACTTCCTTTGTCTGAGTAAATTGGATTTTTTAAAGTCCTATATTTATACTAATCAAGTGATCACTGTTCAATGGATATATTAACAACGATCAAAATTCGTAACATAAAACCAAAGAAGTTGACATCATATAAATTTTTTTTTCATAAAGAGACATTTAACTAGATCAAGAGGTATTTTTCATTAATGAAACATTGGGTCATTACAATATTCCCCCCTTAAGTAATTTCTCCCTCGAAATTTTCCTTTTCCCACACTAAAACAAATGTGGGTAACTCAGCTTCATCATATCCTCCGATTCCCAAGTTGCTTCTTCAAAATTGTGGTTTCTCCACAACACCTTGAAGAGGGGCATTGTCTTATTTCGTAGAACTTTTTCTCTACGATCAAAGATCTTCACTGGTTTCTCCTCATAAGAAAGATCATCTTCCAATTGTACCACCTTAGAAGAGAGTACATGTGTAGGGTCTGGTATGTACTCCCTTAAGAGGGATACATGAAATGCATCATGTATTTTGGACATGACAGGTGGAAGTACTAGTCGATAGGCCACATCGCTGACACAATCAAGAATCTCGAAGGGGGTGATGTACCTTGTACTTAACTTCCCTTTCTTTCCAAACCTCATGACCTTCTTCCATGGAGATATGCGTAGAAACACCATGTCTCCAACTTTAAACTCAAGGTCTCATCGACGATTATCTACATAGCTCTTCTATCAACTCTAGAATGTCTCGATATGCTGTTGAATGGTTTTCACCATCTACACCATTTCTTAGACCATTTCCGGTCCAAGCAGCTTACGTTCACCGACCTCATCCCAACGTGCCGGTGTTCTGCACCATTTCCCATACAGGGCTTCATATGGTGCCATTTGGATGCACGAGTGGAAACTGTTATTATAAGAGAACTCAACCAGAGGAAGATTTTGATCCCATCCTCCTTTAAAGACCATTGAGAATTCTCTCAACATGTCCTCAAGTGTTTGGATAGTCTGATCATATTGGACAATAGTTTGAGGATGATAGGTCGTAATAAGTTTAGATCAGTATTCAGAGCATGTTGAAGACTCTTCCAAAAAATAGAGGTGAATCATGGATCTCGGTCAGACATAATAGATAGTGGTACTCCATACAACCTTACCACTTCCCTGATATATATCGGCGCCAGTTGATCCAATGAAAAATCATCATGAATAGCAATGAAGTGTGCAGTTATTGTAAGAAGATTCATAACAACCCAGATTGCATTATTGCCTTTGGATGTCCTTGGAAGTCTGGTGACAAAGTCCATGGTGATGTTCTCCCATTTCCATTCTGGTATGGGCAATGGTTGCATCATCCCCTTAGACTTATTCCTCTCTACCTTCACTTTCTAACACACCAGGCACTTTGATGTATATTCAGTGATCTCCTTCTTCATATTATCCCACCAGAAGTTTTCTCAAAGAACTCGATACATCGTTGTGGTCCCTGGGTGAATAGAGAAATTTGAACTATGTACATCATCCAAAAGTTCCTTCTTCACCTCCGGACTTGATGGAACACATAGTCTTTTCCCAAACTGCACAATTCCTTCTTCATTAACATTAAACTCTGAGGATCTCCCTTTTTTGATAGCTTCCACTTTTTCCTAAATACCCACATTATCCTTTTGAGCATCCTTTAACCTTTCCAAAAGATATGGTTGATAACTAATTTGAGAAAGGATTGACGATTTTTCCTTCTTTATGACTCTCACGTCCATCTTCATCAAGTCTAAGAATATTGGATCCTTCTCAATTCTCATCATTGATAGAATTGCTGGGTCCTTTCTATATAGGGAATCTGCCACCTTGTTCGCTTTCCCAGGGTGGTAATGTATTGAACAGTCATAATCCATGATGATCTCTATCCATCTTCTCTGGCGCATATTAAGCTCTTTCTGTGTGAATATATATTTAAGACTCTAGTGGTCAGTATATATCTCACATTTATCTCCATAGTGATAATGCCACCAGATTTTCAAGGAAAAGATCATAGCCGCCAACTCCAGATCATGTGTTGGATAGTTTATCTCATGGATTTTCAACTGCCTTGAGGCATAGGATATCACTTTATCATTCTGAATCATCACACAGCCTAAGAAATTCTTCGAAGCATCACTAAATACCACAAAAAGTTCCCCAATTGTGGGTAAAGTGAGCACGGGAGCAGTGATAAGCCTCCTTTTCAACTCCTTGAAGCTTTCTTCGCATTCATCACTCCAAGAAAACATTACTCCATTTCGAGTTAGCTTGGAAAGAGGGTTGGACCATCGTGAAAAATTTCTCACAAATCGTCGATAATATCCAGCTAACCCCAAGAAGCTACAGATATCCTTTACTGATGTTGGCCTCGACCATCCCTGAATTGCATATATTTTGGAGGGGTCTATAGATATCCCATTGCTTTTGATGATATGGCCCATGAATGAGACATCCTTCAACCAGAACTCACACTTTCTATACTTTACATAGAGCTTCTCCTTGCGCAAAGTCTCTAGTACAGTTTTTAAATGCTCCTCATGATCCTCCTTGGTTTTGGAGTATATCAGAATATCATCTATAAAGACTACCACACATTTTTCAAGATAATCTCTAAAGACTATATTCATCAAGTCCATGAATATTTATAGAGCATTGGTGAGTCCAAAAGGAATTACTATGAATTCATAGTGCCCGTATCTTGTACGAAAAGCAGTCATGGGGACATCTTCCTTCTTCACCCTTAATTTATAAAATCCCGACTCCAAATCCACCATGGAGAAGTATTGTGCTCTATGCAGATGATCAAACAAGTCATCGATTCTTGGGAGAGGATACTTGTTCTTTATCGTGATTTTTTTAAGTTCACGAAAATCTATGAAAATCCGCATTGACCCATCCTTCTTCTTGACGAAGAGGACTGGTGCACCCCATGGTGAAGCACATGGGTGTATAAACCCTTTATACAGATTCTCTTATATTTTTTTCTTCAACTCTTCAAGCTCAACAACAGCTATTCTATATGGAGTCTTGGATATTGGTAACGCCCCAGGTATAAGTTCAATTGAGAACTCAACATCTCTTCTAGGAGGAAGACCAGGCAGTTCCTCGGGAAACACTTCAGCAAATTCCCTCACAATAGGCATTTCTTCAAGGAAGGTTTCTTCCTTGGACTCAATCATCTGAGCCAGATATGCATGCTTATAAGGCAGTAATATCCACGCATGAGATGATGGAGCTAAAGGAGACTCATCTTCCTCCTGACACTTGTAATGAATCAGGGGTCGATTCTCCATATGGAGTGTGATTTCCCTCTCCCAACAATTTATGTTGGCTCTATATAAGGAAAGCCAATCCATGCCAAGAATTGCATAAAATTCCACCAGAGGGAGTATGACAAGGTTCGCCGGGAAATTCAATCCACAGACTATAAAAGGGGATGAATTATATTCATGGGATGAAATGATTGCCCCATTTTCCGTACTCACCGAAATACTTACTTCCATGGTTTGTGGTGGTGTCGGGATTGTTCTATTAAACTTTTGGGATATAAAAGAATGCGTAGAACCCAAATCAAAAAGTACATTCTCGTTTCTTGAATTAATAACTATCATACCTGTCACCACTTCATTGTTGGGGTTCACTTCAGTAGAAGTGATGGCAAAAGCTCTTCCTTGCTGCCTTTGAGGTTGTTGGTTGTCTCCGAAAACCCTTGGATTAGGGAACTGATTTGCAAAATGACCCGGTTATTTGCATTTGTAGCATTGAACCATGTGTTGAGGTTCTAATGGAGCATTCCTCTCCTCTGTCACAACTGTGGGTCTTTCTTGCCGACAGTTAACAGCTAGGTGCCATTCTCTTCCACACCTGATGCATTTTCTCGTCCCCTTAAATCAATTTCCAGGGTGCTTCTTTCCGCACTTTTGGCAAGTGGGGTGCTGGATCTTGTTAGCACCGTTGGATTTATCCATCGTACCACAATCATTGAAGTACACCTTACGATTATTGTCCCCATTATACCCCTGTGATTCCCCGATCTCCATTTCGACCTTGAGGGCACATCAGAAAATTTCCTCGTAGTTGTTGTAGTCACGGATCGCTAATGCTTTCCACAAGCTAGGCTTCGGCCCACCAAAGAAGTGGTCAACCTTGAATTTGGGGGTAACGACAAAGCCAAAAGTGTATCGTGCAATCCTTGTGATGTTTTCCTCATACGCTCCAACATATTCTTCATCATTTTTCTTGAGGGAAAGGAAGTCCCTCTCCATCTTAAGATGGAGGGTGCATGGAAAATATTTATCGAAAAACATCTTCTGGAAATCCTTCCATTCCAACACCTCGATCTCCTCCTCATGCTTCGTATTTTTGATCAATGTCCATGATTGATCAGCTTCACCCTCCATATGATAATCAGCCAGGAGAACCTTCTCTTTTTCAGAACATTGAAGGATGGAGAAATCTTTTCAATGGAGTTGATCCATTGTTCAGCGATCGCAGGATCAGATGATCCACTAAAAGTAGGAGTCCTTTTTCTCATGAAGCTCTCGATAGCGACTTGTTCTTTCTTAGGGGGGTTGAACGTTCCTCTTGACCCGTGTTTCTATTCAAAACTTGAGTTAGCTGAGAGAGAAGCATAAAAAAGTTCTCGATTCCCGCTCCCATTGGATTTGGCATCTCATTAGTACAGTCATCACACTGATCTTCAAAACGGTTGTTAGCCTGAGTCCTCCTATTACCGGTCATTGGCTGGAATAAAAGGAAAGTTATGGGTAACACATAATGGGTAATACAAATAAAAAGTTGAGGACTTATAAATAAACTTTTATTTCCTTAACTCATTAGTATATAGGATTCAATCTAGGATTTTCATGATCAACTTTCTAACATATTTTCATAGGGGCAGTTTTTTTAATTCCGTTAATAGGGGTTCATACTAAGCTTGTGAATTTATCAAAACATATCCGCCAGGAGTGTCATAACCAAGAGTGTAGCATGGCCCGTTGTCGTGCACCAGTTCCCATTCGAGTATAGCTCAAAGCGGTGTTTTTGGGTTTTACCCCTGGGATACATATGTGCAAGAGCCGCCTCTACCTGCTCGTATCTAGACAGGGATTTATTTGTTTGATAAACCACGTACATAGTACTTACCAAAACCTAGGGATGTTCTTATTATACATATTCTTGTATCTAAGGCTTTATTAGGGTTTCCTAATCCCAAATAATAACTAAACCTATCCTTTGATACCAACTATGACAACCCTGCTTTTATTACAAACATAAACATGATTTATTACATAAAACTTCACTTGATACACTAAAGAAGATTGAGAGGTTTAGTGTCTTTGGGGATTATGATAATTACATAAAAACTTGAAACATGAAATACAACATCTTTATCGAAAACATCCTTTACATGACCACTACATTCCCTCGTACTTAGAATTGCATGGGATAACCTAAGGACATGCATAAGAAAAGGGTGAGCTATAAAGCCCAGTAATGGAGTACACATGGAATAACAAGAGGAGTACAACACATGTTAGACAATAGGAATATCAATAGAGCATAAAAGATACATGATCATAAAGGCATGATAAAGCATGATAATCATAACATGGAAATGTGGCAACAACACTTAACATGGAATTAGAATGAGCCAAGGCTCATTGCACATAGAGCATTAGTAAATCCTCAATGCACATAAAGCAGAAGTAAACCCTCATTACACTTGAATTAGCATGATTCAACACTCATTGCACATGACGGATCATGATACTATACTTTACCCAATGCATTGGAGCACTATAAGGGCACACCCTTCTTAAACATTTCATTTCATGCATAAGTGTGCCACATGGATCATAAAACATGGATTCATAAAATATAATCCTTTATTCCACGATAAAGGAATGTGGAATTAATACATGAGACTTTGTAATCAATAAGTAATGGTTCATAAACGTGGATACCCTTGATGGAGAAATGGTAATGGTATCCACTACACAATGGCATTGGCTTAGAAAATTGGTGTAATTTCGGCAGCATAATGGCGTGACATAAGAATTCATAAAAAATGTTGATGAGAGAGAAAGGGATTCCTCATCATATTTAAATGAAATGGACAGTAATGAGGTCATATAGATACATGTCTCAACAATTTTAATGGAATTTAAATTCATGATACAAAATTATAGCTTGAATGTAAAAGAAGAGAGAGAAGTTCCTTTCGGAATTTCGGCATAGTAACAGGTGTACATGGGAGGCATTTAATGAGAGAGAAAGGGGTATCCCATCATAAAAATAATAAGAGGGCAGTATGGGGGAGGTGTGAAACCATACCCCAACATTCATAATTGAAATTCAAAGGGAAATAGAACTTAAATAAAATTGACAAAAATGCGAAAGGATGAAAAAAACCCTTACTTGGAAGTGTGCTTCCAAAGGCTAGAGAGAGGCGTTTGAGAGACTTATTGGGAGCTTGGGGAACCTTGGGAGGATTAAAGAGAGATTAGGGCAGATGTTGGACGAACTCCAAGGGATTTTAGTGGGGAGGAAGTGGGAGCTTTGGTGGGTTTATATAGGAAAGGTGAGGGAATTCTTTATTATTTAGGTTTGGGTCCCCTTACATTAAATTAATCCAAACCACAAACCATACCATGGTCTCTGCCCATGGTTTTTGTAAAATGGAAGAGGAAAAAAATATTTTATAAGGCCAAGGTCCGAACTTCTTAAAATAATAAGGTTGCTTATGTGGAGGTCAGTCACACTCCCATGGAAATTAATTTAAAAAGGCAAACTGCTGAATAAGTCTTGAGGGGTCCATTAATTCTTTGAAAAGTAAGTCAAACAAACCCAAAATCACATTATTTTAATGGTAAAACATATATTGGCCGAACATAAGGATTATAGTATTTTATTACATCACTATTGGGTCATTATGATGTCATAAAACACATTATATATTTAAAAGGTATTTAATTTTTATCCAAAAATTTGACTGTCTCAGAAAATTATGAAAAATTCATCGTTGGGTAATTTTGACGCCCTAATTCCAAAAATGAAATTTATTTTATCTAAAAAATCGAAATATGTTAATTTTCACTTTTAAAATAAAAACCGACATTTATCGAAAATTCACGGGTTTTGACAGAAATGGCTTTCAAAACATAATAAAAACAATTTAATTGCATTTATAAAATTATAAGATCATTTATATTTAATAAAAATAAACTTAATAATAATAATATTATTTTATTAAAATATTATTTAATTCAAAAATCCCTTAATTTAATAAAATAGATTTCTTAATTAAATAATAACTAGAAACACCATTTGTACTTTAAAAACCATTTTCAATTTATTAAAAATGACTATAAATTATATTCATTATTATATACAAAAATAATGTACATGATCATAGTACTACTTATTTGTTACATAACCCCTTAAAACAGCCGCATAAGACCTAAGGGTAAGGTGTGCGATGGTGACAGACTCTTGGGGTGGCTCAGATAACATCGCTCGAGTGGTAATTTCAATAAACTTCCAATTTTCCCGTAGACGGTCACGTTCGAGCTTGACATGATGAAGCTTAGCTTTGGATTGGTCAAAGGCGAAGCCCAACGATGCCACCTCTTTTCCGATATCTGACAAATGGGGTTCGTATGGGGCAATTCTAGAGGATGAGGCCATCGCTTCTTTTGTCTGAGTAAATTGGATTTGTTAAAGTCCTATATTTATACTAATCATGTGATCACTTTTCAATGGCTAAATTAACAACTGTCAAAATTTGTAACATAAAACCAAAGAAGTTGACATCTTATAAAAATATTTTTCATGAAGATACATTTAACTAGTTCAAGTGGGATTTTAATTAATGAAACATTGGGTCGTTACAACCTCAGCCCGTCAACTGGAGTAGGGCGATGTTTGGGGACCAGTTTGAGGTTTTCTCTTTGTAGTGTTTCATGGGTATAATAGTAATCTCTTGTAATGTTTTGTGGTGTTTCATTTCTTTTAGTTGTAAGAATGGTTGTGGTTGAACCTCTTTGAAAACTTTATTCTAATGGATGCAGGTTCGTTAGAATTTTGGGTCACGTGTCTTTTCTTGGGAAATTTTGATTCCTGATTGCTAGGAAAGAGATGATTCAATCAACAGAGCTCCAGCCATAGTTCTCGGAGTGAAGATGGCGCGTGGTTAGGTGAACCCCAACAATGGATAAGGGCCTTGGTTTTACATTGGTATTTAGTGTGGTGTGGTTTGTGTTCTTCTGAGGTTGTAACGTTGGTAAGATAGAGATGATTATAGTTTTTATGCTCTTTTGGTTAGGCCCTTCCCTCCCCTACCGTTATGGTTGGGTTTTTGAACTGTATGGAATGTTTCCAATTCCAGTAAATCTCGTCAATCCTTATGGTGTGGAGACCCATCACGGATCTCGTTTAATTCAGTTGGCCTGTCTCCAATGGTGGGGAGTCCGTTCGGGTCTCCTCGTGTCAAAATTAGGGTTTCGTTTCAGGTTTATTTCTTGTTGTGTTTAAAGTACTCATGTTTTGAGGATAAGTTGAATGTCATGGGATTTTGGTGTTCGTTTGGATTAATCAACTGGAGGTGCTTAAACATCTGGGGGTGATTGAAACTTAAGGAGTTTCTTCTTGGGTCCAGGTCTTGTTGTGGCTTCCCAAGGACGAGAAGCGTTATGGTGGGGAGAATTGTCACACCCTGACCTGTTTATTAATTTTTTTTATTATTTTATTCGGATTTTAAATTTTTTTTCATGTTTCTGGTTGAATCCTGATCAATATTTTTTTGCTTTGTCAAAAAATGAGCATTTTTTTATTGACGTCATTGAGCACTCGGGCGGAGCACGTTTTTCAGACCCCGTGCGGATTCTCCCAGGCAATGGAACTGTCCGTCATTCTTCGGAAAAATTTAAAATGAACAAATTCTGTATTTTATTGCGGTTATGGTTAATAATTTTAATTATTACTTTTGTTATAATTAAGGTTATTATTATTATTATTATTTTATTATTTATTTACTTTTACTTTTATTTTATTTTATTCTTTCTATTTACATATTCCTCATTCCATTTTTTTATTCCATGCGGTTGTCCCCTATACTTTCTTTCTTCCCTTTTTTTATTTCTCCTCCCCTTCTTATTCCTGTAGCAGCCCGTGCCCCGCCTTGCCGCTCTGCCACCCTACGCCCACTAGCTGCGCCTCCTTCCTGCTCTGCCTCCTGCGTGGCTCCCTCCCACCTGGCTCCTGTAACACTGCACGCCCAGCAACGGAACCCCCTGCCTGCTCTGGTGCACCCTACTCCGCCTGGCAGAGCCTCCCGCCGGCTCGCACACCCGGACGTGCCCAGCCACAACGACTCCTCCCCCTGCCATGCGATAGCACAATGCCTCGGCTCACCCGCAACAATCCCATCATCAACCCATGCTCTCCCCCCACCTAGCCGCCCCATACAGTAGTGCACCACCATCTTTGTCACCAAACTCCTTCCCGTCCACATCCTCGCACAACACTTTCCACCTCTAGCCGGCTCTCCCACTTCGACCCACTTCCTTCCCTCTTCTCCCACCATGCACGAGGTGTGACCAGCCGCTCCCCCACGCAACAACATGCATGGAGCACCCCTCTGGAGCACCCTTCCCTTCTTCCCGGTGTCGCACATCCTCAAACCTGGCCGAAGCCTCCTTGCAGCAGCTCCGACCAGAACCACAATGCCCTCCACTGTCCGCTCCATCTCCGGCAGTGGCGACCCGCCTTTCCACCTCCCCTCTAGCTGCAGACCTCCTTTTGGCAGTCGTGCACCCACCAAGCCTTATTCTGACTGTACGCCTTTTAGTTGTGCACCTACCAACTCGCCACATGCTTTCCAACCAGTGACAGTCCCTGGTGGTGCATACCGCCCCTTTCTGACAGTCGGTCAAGACCGCTGGTCGAGTGCTTCTCCGCGCGAAGTTAAGGTTTGCATCGCTTTTGTTCGAGTATTAAATAATTATTTATCATGTTTTGTGATTATTTATATTGGTGAAAATTTAATTGTAAAATGGTTGAGTTTTTTTTTGTAAATATATGATTTAATTTTTGAATATTATTTCACAAATCATAAAGTGGTATGGTAATAATGCAGGTGATGAGAAGTATGTTTTGAAACATGTCGAGATAGTTATTTTTGCATTGTTTGTTCGTTTGGATTGTTTTAAGTCTGTGTTTATGTATTTTAGTTATCTTTTTAGTTACAGCCCGTTGGCAAGGCATTTTTGCGATACTGTGGTGGTCAGCTTTCAAGTGCATGTGCGCCAACACGAGGTGTGTCACATCATCATGATTGGTTTACGAGTCTAGGTAGGTCCCCCACTGCACTCACATTTTTATTTAGAATTTATTAATTTCATGATGTTTTATAAATATTAATGAATAGAAAATTATAGAAAATAGTTAATTTATATATTATTATTTGGTCTAAAAAGATCTATTTATTTTATAGACGACACTTGGAATATTTTCTTGACGAACGGACACCAAATAGTGAAATAATTCCGGTTTGAATTTTAAACATAATTCCCGGAATTTAAAATGTAGTTTTGGTTTAAAAGTTGAATGATTTATTCTGAAAAAGTTTTTTGGATTTTCTTGAGAAATGAGGTCTTTCTTTGAAGTTGGTGAAGGCCCATTTGGCACTTTAATAAAATAAATCATTTTGTAAGAACTCACTTTGGGGTTAGTAAGGGGTGATATTTTGGGGTGCGTTGATTGCGTGAGTTGTGTGTGATATTTGTGCATCGTTACTGATTGATTAACGTTGTGGATGCACCCCTTTTTATTGTATGTGCTGACATGGGAACCTGGCATTGTGAGTGAATCTTCTAAGAACGATTGCTGCACTAGTTGATATTACACACTGGCTAGTGGCCCCATAGCATGGGAATACTGAGTTATTGCTGCTATGGGGATTGGAAACCTCTGTTTGGCCATATAGGGCTATGCCGAGCATTAGGGAACTATGACATCATCGAGTTAGGGCATTCATTCAGGATGATTTACATGTATAGTACGTTATGGATTTTTCACGATCTCCTAGGTTCGACCCATGTTTCCAATAGTGTTTATTTTTATGTGGTAGATGGTTTAGAGGTCTAGTTCGGTAGCTAGCCCCTGTGGGCCACTTTTCCCATTTCTCTTTGTGTGTTGTGTGTTGTGTGGTTTTCCATTTTTACTAACAACTAAAATTTGGTTTTCTAAATAGTTCTCAAATACAATTTTAAAAATTAAATTCTCATGTTTCTTTCAAACTTTAAAATTGTTTTTTTAGATTAAAAAAGGCAATATACTATTACTTGTTTTAGAAATGAAAGTGTGTGTGGAAACTAATATTTTATATAATTTAGTTCAAACATGAAATTGGTAAATTCCTTATTTGAAGGTAGTGTGTTGGGAATAGTTTGTTGCGCACTCCCACTGAGTTGTAATACTCACGCCTATAGTGTTTTCCTGATTTTAGTTTTGCTGCAGGTTTGGCTCAAGGTCGCTCGTCATGGGTGAGATATGGTTGTGGACTGGTGAGCGACTCTTGGAGTCACGAGGAGTTTTGGTCATGGTCAGGTTAGTTGGTTGTTGTTGATCGTTGTTTCTTTTCATGTTATTTATTTACTTTGTGTTATTCTACTTTTCCGATTTTTATTTATTTTTATTGGGAAAAATCGTTCCCACTTTCTCTACGTTGATGCCCTGATGCTTGTCACGAGCTCGAGAGGATCGGGAACGCCTATGAGGTCATGTCGCGGATCGGCACAGGTGATCGATTCAGGGTCGACCCGGGTTGGTTCGTGACATTTTAGGGTATTTTTATATTATTATAATATTATTTTCACCCTTATTTTCCTAATTTAACCTTTAACCATGGTAAATGAAAATAATTACAATTATTACTCTTCATAATCCCCAAAAAGTAAAGGTATATATTCAAAAAAAATTAGAAATTATGATTAAAAATATGGAATCTATTTTTCCAAATTCAAAACATATAAATTTTAGTAATTAATTTAAAATTATTTTGCATTGTCAAAACCAAAATTCGGGTTATTAAGAAGTAAAAACAGTCATAAGATTGATATGTTTTTATGTCCATTAAAATGTGAAATTACTTAAAATGACTAAAATTAGATTGAATTATAAAAACTTATTGAAATTACTCTTAAATACAATTAATGTGAAAATCTATCTATATAAATAAATTAGTATAAAATGCAGTTTTAAATTAAAATGTAGTATTTTTTACTATTCATTAAAATATGGAATTTATCAGACCAATACCAAAATTTCAACCAAATTAAATTTGGATTTCCCACTCCTAAATAAGAAGTAAATTTTCTCAAATTGAACATATAAATTTGGCAAAAAATATATTAAAAATGGTTCTCCACCAAAAGGTTGTAAAATTATTTTCTAACAATATTTGAGTATTTTATGCTTAAAATGGGATTCATTCTCATTTTGAACTACTAAATTTTATTGGATAAATGTAAAAATATTTAAAAAACATGTTTAATCATTTTTTAGTTATTTTTTTCATTCCCTCCAATATAATGACAATGCGTTAACTACAATTTAAAAAATATTATTATTATTGGGTTATTTTTCGGTATAACTCAATTTTGAGTGAAAATTAATATTTCATAGAATCCCATTGTTGCATGTTGAGTACTCTAATGGAGAAAGATTCCTATTTAACATAAAATTAATATCTTATTCATTAATATTAATAGATATGATGAAGTATAATTCTATAAATTCCTGGGGTGTTACATAATATTTATTTGTCTTTCAATAAAATAAAATCTAAATTAAGGAAAAGGCTAGAACTAATACCCATGATGTCTTTCCCAAATAACCCCTAATGAATTAAGGCTCATTACAAATAAAGTAATCCAAAAAATAACTCATATCTACAACTTAAGTCCTAAAATGATTATAGAATAGTATACTGACATCCAGGTGAGATGATTAACATGTGCCTTTGGTGACACTTTGTCATGAACAATCTCGGATACCCTAGTACTCTGATATTAGATCCATGAATGATATTTACCTAACATAATTTTGAATCTTCATATGTTGGTGACCTACACCTAACATCATACAAGATAATGGTGGAAATGTTTTTTCCACACAAACATCTAATGATATTGATAGAAGTCACTATGCTCGAAAGAAAACTCTACAAACCGAACAATACTAGATGTCAAAAATGTATATGAACCTAAAGAACAACAAAATATTTCAAGAAAAAGAGATATACAAAACCCATGTCCTAATTGACACAACACTCCAAAATCAAATATCAAAAAACACCACATCTAGGTGGTTCTTTTCCCATGCTCAAACCTGGAAGAAGGAAATATTCAAACACCCTAAGTCATAGGTAGGGTGTGATATAAAATCCTATTAGGGTCTCACCCAGGATTCCATAATAAGATTCAAATAAAATAAACCAATACATGATTTAAATTTTCAAATAAAATAGGAATGGAAATACATTTTCATATATAAAAAAATATTCAATTCATTTCAATTGATGGAAACATATCAGAACAATGGTTTAGTAAGCATTTATATTAATAAATTTATATTAATTCAACATTATTTTGTAAATAAGTTATACAGACAATGATATATATTTCAAAAAATGAATAATGAAAAATAGTATAACTTTCCAAGAGTTATGATAGTTCAATGTTATGGGATCCTCATATAATCATATAGTGATTACAACAATGCACACAAACATATCTCTGGTAGAAACCAATGAAAACAGACCAACATCCCACTAGGGATAATATATTCCAATAAGTTTATTTTAGAGTATTATAATGTTAATATGATTTTAGGGAAATTCCAAATTATAATTTTTTTACCAAAAAACTCACTAACTACCTGGGCATGAATGTTCTCAAATAACAATAAATAATATGATCATTATTTCCAAACCATTAAAAATAAAATTTTCCCATTTTTCATTTCAATATTCCAATTTGTCTTTAACAACCAATAAATGGGATTTTAATCAATTAATTACTTTCTAGGATGAAACCAATGGTTTCTTATTATAATAATTTAATATATTTTCTAAAAATCAATCTCACAATTCAATTTCCACAAATCTAATTCTCCAATTTCAATGAAATCTAAATAACAACCCAATTCACTAGAATTGGGGGGGGGTCCCCAATTTAATTCAAAGTGAATTGAAAATCCCAAATCACAATTAATTGTCTCTTGACAGTTTAAATAAAATATATTAAAATAATAAAACATTTAATGGTTAAATTAATTAGCCAATCCTTTTCTAGAACCACCTACTTTGGAATCATGAAATCATGAATCACAATAATAGAAATGGTAAAATCCAATGAAGAATATTTAAAATAAATATATAAGAATCAAACATAAATTTAATATATAAAACAATGTATATTTGATCATCAAACAAAATATAGATCTAAAAAACCATACGAATGATATATAATGTGATTGAGAGAAAAGGAGTGGGAGAAGAAGTCTTACCGGGAGAGATCAGATGAAATTCTACTAGATTAGATGTAATTCATTAAGGGATTGGGGGATCTAGAATAACCTATACAGATACTATAAGAAAAAAAATAATCCATTTAGGATCGAATGGGATCATTGGATAGTTTAACCAAAGGTTTCTGGATTTTAAAACAAATTGTCATTAAAAAAATTTACCATTTGCATTGTTAGCTTGGCAGGGCTGCATGGTTTTCCAAACTGTAAACACTAAAGATGTTCCCCTAATACAATGTGCATGTTTTCTCCTTGGTGGTCTAAAGGTTTCTCAAACCATGTTCCCACCATGGAAACCCCCACTTATTGGCTTTGAATGGTTGCACAAGCATGTCATACGGTTTGAGAAAACCTTGTGCCAATTGTGTACAACCTAAGAACCATTGATTTTTTTGGAAAATAAATTCATCTAACACACCCCTAAATGAGACCCAATAAAATTATGATTAAAAATAGAGTTCAAGGAGTACCTAAAAATAGTAACAAGATGTCACAGGTTAAACTAGACCAACAAGATCTCATCGATTTCTCCACCAAATCACCCTAAAATAGAAGAACCAACAACGAATAATGTAAGGAAAAATTACATAGATAAAATAGAAGTTATGATCAAGAAAAAATTGAATAAAAATAGATCTCATACGATTGAAACCAAAATTACCCATCAATATACTAAATACTCTCATTAATATTTAATCACGTAAATGGGGGAATAATCTAGATGTTTAATCAAGGTAAAACAAGTATAATAGATACAAATTAGTCCAATATAGTGTCCATAAATGATATATTGGCGAAACAAGGAACATTTATAGAGATAAAATGGGGAAGGATGTTGTTTTAAACATTATAAATAATTATTATTTTAATCCCACCCTACACCATAGCCTGTCAATGTTAATGTTGTCCTTAATTTATCTCTCAAAACGGCTTCTGCCAACAGTGTCTTGGAAGCCCAAAGGATGTATTAACTTTAAAACATATTCCAACATAGGCATAGAGTGGATTCTAAAACATGGTTTAATGTAGCATTATTAGACCACATTATCTTGGAAATGACTTGGGAAAGCAATTTCCCAATACATTTTTCATTAATAAACACACCAGGGCCACCGTGGCTTGTACCAAGATATGGGGATGCAATTTTTGTTAGAAAAACACTATAAAATATCTATTAAATCCTATAAAATCTATTCAAATATTTCAATAAATCATTCAAGATCCAAGTTGAAAATAGGATCATGACTTTTGTATTTGAAACAAAAGAACCCTGACTTCGAAATCTGCCTCTCTAAGAACTTCTAATCCTAATGAAACACAACAAGTGTTCACACAAGAACAACTAATTCCACTACACTCACATTTATGATACATGATCCCATATATCCACTATGATATATAGTGCCTCTATATAATTTGATCTGGTGGTATTCTCTTCCCTCACAACACCTTCTCCTTATAGTCTATAATCCATTAAGGGTGATCCATGTATGACACATTAGGATCCATCTAAAAATCATCACAGATGATGGAATGGATTAGAACAAGTATGTACCTTTAAATATGAGACATGTGAATCGCATCTTACATACCTCATAATTTTTATGGAATATACAATTGGTATACTGTTATCCCAACCGGTATAGTGATCAAGAAGGGTCTAACATAACATGATGTTACCTTCCTTTTATTCTTCAAAGATCAGTGGTCTAACAAAGGATTCACTCTCAAGAAAACATGATCACCTATAAAAAACACAAATGGTATTATCATATATATGGAATAAGTCTTATATCAAATTTGAGTTGGGATCTACCTCTTAAGAATAATTACACCCTCCCAATGTTCTAAAATACTACATTTGGACCACAACTATGGTCTCACTAGCCTCATGCTAGAAAACTATGAAATACATGGACTATCTTAAAGAGACTCATAATATGACATATGAATAAAATCCTAGAAAATATTTTTTTATGTGATCTCTAATATGGATTGGAGATAATACAATGCACCGTTGAAGTTCATGAAGAAGGATGAAATCATTTCCTGCAATAAATGAGTCATATGATCTTCTTGTCCATCAGTTTAGTGATGATATGTTGCGCTCAATCATAGACGAGTACTTAAGTACATATACAAGAAATACCAAAACCATTATGTAAAAATAAATCTCTATTACATACAATTAACAATAGAACATCATAAAATAATAATGTCTAATGGATATATAGCTTTCCCAAAAAATTAAATAAGTGATTCTCATTGTTTTGTAAGAAGTGAGAAACTTTTATTATGTGATCAACAACCACCTAGATCACATTTTAGATCCTATAGTTTATAGGTAAAACCATCAAAATGTCCATCCAAATTTCCTCACATATACACATGAGAAAAGAATGTGAATAAAGAAAACCACAAGGACACTAGTTCTCAACTATTGTCCTATTGAAAGTAATGCGTCTTGAAAAAAAATCTAATAATTTTCCTCTAAATTCATTCCACCAGAATTGTTTCCTGATTTTAGGGTATAAATTTATGTAATCAGGTTTCAACCCACACTTATTGGTATGAAACTCTCTCATGATAAATTATGTTATCAAATGAGGGACTACAACACTTCTACGTATAAGGAACACATCAGTTTTGTCCAACAAAAAATCATGTATCGGGTCACCACCATCTAACTATTCCCATATCCCTATAAACACTAGGATATTCTCACGTACAAACATTACCAAGTTCACTAAATAATGGGTGACCATTAATGGGGTACATTTCATGGATCAATGGACAATAGAAATATACATCCTCCAATTATCTAACAATTTCATTTGGAACCATTGTTCCTCCAAAGTCTATTCACCCAAATTTTGTTCTAACTACTTCTTATAGCTATGAACCTATGAATTGTTTTCCTTCACATAGTTTATAGACCATATAAAAGTAAATAATATATAGATACACTACTTAGTTCCTCTACTACTAGTTTATCTCCCATTGTGTGAAGATATATAAAAGGGTCTTATCGTTTATTATAGACTAAAAACCTGTCACCAAAGAGATTGTTCATCCAACTCTTCTGAGCATAAAATGCAACTACCAACTCCATGCCTTACATTAATGGGTTTACAACCATCATAAAACATAAACCCCAAAGTATTCCCTATATATCATTTATTCCCGGAACCAACACCTAATGCATCACAATAAACAACATAGCCATCCCATTGCTTAGGAATTATCAAGACTGAATTTATATTTATCCTTTTATTTAGCTTGATAAAATCATTCTCACAATATTATGTCCAATATAACTTTACTAACTTCTTTTGTAGTGTATTCATGTGTGTTGAGAAGTTGGTGATGTCCGGGATAAAATTATGGTACTATCCCACTTAAATAAGAAATAAATTGATCTTTTATATATTATAATGATCTTTACAAGACACTATTCCCTAATATTTCTAGAGGTATATGGATATACCAATATCACACACAACATTACCCAATAATAGTACCTCCTAAATAAAAAAATTTACACATATTCATCTTGGAACAAATAAAAAATTCTCAAAATGTACTCAAAATTTTCATATGATACTTGGATTGATGCTCTAGTGTTGGTGACTAAATGAGGATGTTTTCAAGGCACATAATGATGAAAAATTCAGAATATCATAGGAATACCTAGTCCATAAGACCCATGAACACTAACAGTGAATTCATTGGTACTAATGGCATGACCGGGAACTCATATAAGCCATACCGTCTGTATAAAACTGTCTTTAGGATATCCTCTTGTTTAATATGCAGCTGGTTTTGACCCGAATCAATATTTATCATAGAAAACAACTAGTATCCCCATAATTGATCAAATAGATCATTGATTCTATTTAATGTATTAATATTATTTACCACCACATAATTTATCTTCTGGTAATCTGTATATAATTTAATACTTTTATTCACCTTCATAGATAACAAAATTGGTGCCCCCAAAATTATGGGATTCACCTGGAAAATCCCTTATATTCTATGTCCTTGAGTTATACCTTCTGTTTATTCAACTCAATTTATGCCATACTCTACATGCAATTAAAATAGGCCACACACAAAGAATGATTTATATCTATAAATAAACTCACCTATTAGGAGTTATTCCTATGAAGGCATCTAGAAATTCATCCAGATAGTGATACGCAACTAGAGGAAAAGGCGAGGGTGTATCCACCAATACTAATGTGAGATAAAAGCCTAAAATATACACTATGATAATCCCAAATTGGCCTATATCTAGAAAAAATCATCATACTCCTAGTTCCCACTCACCAAGAAAAATGCAATTCTCTCCATATGGTGACATAAACGACACCCATCCTCAATAGTAGTAAATTTAATCTCATTAGTGGTTCAATTAGTCGCTTAATAGAATCATATCAAATATAATCATATATAGGACCCTTTAAGAATAAAAAATGACGGTCAACATTCCTACCTAGTAGTGTATCGAGGCAAAGACTCTCATAAGACAACATTATTGATAATTCAAGTGCAATAATTACATTTTTAAATATAAAGGAATAGGATGTATTTTTATAAAAAAAAGTGTTATTTAAAATATAAGTGATCTAGATCATACATTGAACAATAAACTAAAACTCACTTGCATATTTTAGGGTCTAATCCGCTACATAAACTCATAAAACGTCATTTCCATCACCATATTCCTGAGATGAATGAATCATCTGAGTCTTCATCATATGATTCTACTTTGAAGACCCCATATGGATCATCAGGTTATAGTTCATGTATATCATATACCTTTGTTAGAACTCCTCTTAAAATCTATGGTGGAAAACTAATAGAGATACCCCTTATTTCCACACTATGGGAACTTTATCTAACAGTTTATGTAATACATGTTATAATTTCTGATCATTCTACATATGATGAGTTTTGGATCACCTCCTAAGAAGGATGATGAAACCATACTATACTCCACCTGTATACCACTACATAGTTTCACATCCCTTGTCATCCTCTTTATACTACTAGAAGAAGCACTCATTGTAATAATAAGAGGTCCAACAACTTGAACAATAAATGGAAATTGGAAACCAAATACTCAATCCAATACGAATTCATTCGAAATATTCATGTCCTTAGGTAGAACCTTAGGGTATGTATCTAGTTAAATGTTCCAAACCTATTTCTTGATGTTAGGATGAATACCATTCTTGAACATCCATGCGTTTTATGCCTAATTTATATACAAGTGAAGAGTAATGTAAAGTATCTCAATGAATCTATCTAAGTATGAATATACTATCATAGACCCCTTATATAGCTTCATGATATTGTTTTATTATACTAAATTTGGAATACCAGGAAGTGAATCTATGGATATTAAAAAATTGAAGAAACCCCTCGATGATATGTATCTTGTCCTCCACATCCTTCGGCACACTAATACCATGAAATGTTAAGGATGTTGGAGATGGATATATCTGGAATAGTAGATCATGGTCCTCAGTGCCCCTCCTCATTTGGAAATAAGAATAAGTAGGACTCTTTAAGCAGTTAGTTCTACTTAATTCACTAATATAGTAGGTGAGGGAGTGTGATCACTTTCACCCTCCTTCACTGAAGGCTATGGAATAAGGGAATCCTCCAATGAGAGGGAATCCTGTATGAACTCAACTTGTGGTATCATCAGTCTTATTCATGGAAAAAAATATTATGACATGAAGGAATCATATAGAACACACAAGATAGATCATAACTAGTCTATAGGAAAATATAAAATTTATCTTAATAGTCTACCCATAACCAAAGTTATATACCTCCTAGAACTAGCCAAGGTATCTATCCTTGCATGTTATTCACTATTACATATATATATAAAACATAACAGATTACTAAGTGTCAACTAATTAATTGTTGCATGGATATATCACAAATGTATGGAATATATATATCCCTAAATCAAAGAAATCATGTTTATCCTGATCATCACGAGCACATCACGTATAATTCTTAATGAACTAGTATTAAATACAACATCGGTGTATATGTAGAATTTGACCTAGGTCCCTCATAATAATGCATCAAAACATCCAAAATCCAAAAAATAGTAACTAAAATACCATTAATTGGAATTTGGAGGTCATTTACTCATGAAATCATAGGGAAAATAGAAACTCCGCTACCCACACATTATACAACCTATCACATTCCAAAAATTATCCTTGTTGGTCAAAATTAATGAAGAAAAATGTCTTCTAGTTCCATTTTTAATTCCAATAACCAATCCTTGGGGTCCAATCTAGAGATCCACAATACCTAATGTGTGACTCCCCGCACCCAAGAGGTTACCGACTAGTAACGAGGGTCTGAATTCCTTTAGTGGGGATATTGTACCAAATAATCATAGCCATACATAAATTTCATAAATAAATCATAAAAATAATATTAATAATACATGTAAAAACTTATATATCAAATTTTAAAAATAAATGGAATATAGGTTATACTCGAAAAACTAGGATGAGAAAGTGGAAAGCTCAATCAGAGGATATAGAGTATAAGTAAAAAACAGTAATAATAAATAATTATCCAGAGTACATCTTGATACAACTATAAAATCCATGCTCCTCAGCTCAATAATATACCATGGACCCTTACCCTTTCCGAGATTAATATAGATAATGATTTTATACACATATAGAAGCTCGTGTATGGTGTGTGTAATAAAATATATGTATACACGATGAATTAATCCTTAACAAGTGATTATATGTAGAAAAATTTCATTCTATTAAAAATAAAAATATGAAATTCATTATAAACAATCATTTTTCATGAATTAATGTGATAAAAATACTATATTAACTATGATTATACCATCATCAAAACTTTTTCAGAATGAAAACCATATATTTTGGCAGTGATAAAAACTAGCCACGGGGGTTATGACACATTACTCAACATTCAAATGGTATTGAGTCACAATACAGCCTAGAAGTACATATAATAAACATCTACTAAGTATCCTTAAAGAATCATGTTCTAATATATCTACTCAATATATTAAAGGAATTGAGACACAAATAGAACATATGGATTTTGTGATCCTAATTAGTGAATAGGACCATCATTGTCATTACAACATTTCATGGGAACACCCCTATCAGGTGTAAGAAAATATGTTGGTACACCTATCCAGAGTACCAATGCAGAACCCCCAAAGGCATGGAAAAAATACACAACAAGGTAGTGAATAAAAATGAAAATATTAAAAATTAATCATGATAAAATACAAGGAACATATAATGGCATATGATATACATGAATATTTGTAACAAGACACACTACAAATTCTCATGGTAACAAACATCATATATGGGTCTCAAAGGCAACACACACCCCCACAAGGTATCACTATCAATATTTGTATATAATATATGAATAAACAATATAAAATCAATTCCAAAAGATCTTAAATGAACCTAACATGGTAGGGAACTCCCAATATTGGGTTTGGAAAAATCCACATTTATGTTTCCCGATGGTTTTGTCTCCTGAACGACGTTCACACACAAATCAGAACAGGCTTTCACCCCATGAAATTTTTGAATGATTTTCCCATATAATATATAGTCTCTATATAAATATATTAGGAATAAAAAACCAAGGTTCAAACCAAAAATTAAAAAATTATTACCATAATAAATGATATAATTCGTGTCCGGTTGAATTGAAATGTCATAACTAAAATGTGGGAGACTTTCCAATGATAGATTTTCTTGGAGTTTCAACACCAAGACGTTGATAAAAACCAAAAATCCTTGGGAATGGAAAATTTATAGTATCATTGATTATATCCATAAAATATCACATGATATAACATGTAAATAACGATAAAAGTCACATTTTATGATCGTAGGAATGATTAGAAGAATAGTTCATTTTAATCAATAAGAACTCACTACTTTCTCCACTAAGTCTCTCCAAAATAGAAAATTTTGTAGAGTAAAATTGTAGTTTCCCATAGAATAATCAAATTGAAGGTATTATTGATCCATACAAGAAATAAATTCTATCTCATAAGAGGGTTACCACAGAACATGGATTTATCTCCAATACTCTTGGAAATCATCAATCACTAATAGGTTGGACAAATCCAGAATATAAATCAAAGGAAAATGAGTGTAAATGTTATTAATTACTCCCCCGTAGACATAAAACATGATTTTCATATGAAAAAAATTTATTGGATATCCAAGGAGAATGAATGTTTTTTTTCATTACAATGAAGTAGAACTATTACTACACCCTACTCAATTATCTGGTGATGGATGTTGTTTCCTTGAATGCACTCTCGCTATGGCTTCTATTGGTGGTCCTTTTTAATCTCATAAGTTGTTTTACTCCAACCATGACCTAGAAAATTGGATTTTTTTGGTTTCCAATTATGTGTCCCATAAGATATCTATTTGATAACCATGGCTTGGATGATATTTGGAAAAGTTGTTTCACTTCTTCTTCAGATACACATAGACCGGGTCCACCATGGCCTACTACAGGTATTATTGTTTTTATTTTTGGCATATAAATAAAAAATGCTATTTTTAAGCCTATAGATACTACAAAAATCTCTCATGCCTTCAAAAATCATGGATTCACATAACAAGTAAATGGATAGAAGATGATCAATGATTTTCATATTTGAAAAAAATATGGAACATTATATAATATCCTAAAAAATTAAATCCAATTTACGATGACCATATTATAGTTCATTTAAAATATAAATAAAACTAATGATTCCTATGTTTTGAATCCAAATCCTCTATAACATTTTACAACACATGACTAGTTACAATCCCAATTGGTCAAATTCCAACAATTTTCAGTTCATTTACAAAAATCCATGAAACAATATATTAAATATATTAAATATCAATATAGGATAAACCAAGAAGCTCAAAACCACATAGAATGTGTTCCTATTCCATTACATAATATAAACTGAAAGAAATTATACAAAATGAACATTAAGATTTCATCCAAAAAAATTATTTGAACGAAAATTAAAAGTGGTAAGGTACCCAAGATAAATTTTGTAATCACCACATCAACATTAAATGAATAATCTTGTTCCACACAACCACCTTCAAATAGCTCAAATTAGTGACAGTAAATAGAAGTGTAATTTTTTACAAAACCAGAATCAATAATTACAAAAAAATTACTATTTTTACCTACAAAGATCGTAATTATGAATCTACCTTATAATATAATAAATCAAATGATAACATAAAGGAATCACTACTACCCAAAATAATCTATAAATATTCTCTATTAACATTATTAATAAGGGTAAATCCAACCCTAATCTAAGTGAAAATATTCAAGAAATATTATCTCGTGTTAAATTCAATGTCTTCTTATTGAATCTATCCCAAATATACACATATACTTCAAGTACCAAATGGAACAGTGTCTCATCAAAAGAATATTAACTCATAAACAACATGGCTTGTTGGATGTTAATTTGGGAACCACCATCTAGGTAGACATTCCTACAAACACAAATGACCTAGTTTATCTACACATCAATTTTATAGTAGGATTTTGTATTAAAAAATTCTAAGTGATTTAAGTTGAATTTTTAACAACATTAAATATTACAGGTTTTTATATTTTGGGATTGAAGAGATACAACCCAGATCTATCACTTTTTGGCTTTATGATCATAGTTTTAGTTACCTAAGGGTCGAATTTCCTAGGTATAAGGATGAGTGAATAGTTAAGAGGGTGTAAGGTTGAATTGGTGAATTTATAAATTTTAAATTAATTATCAAGGATGAAATTATTTATTATTTAGAAACTAAAAATAAATAAGAGAGATCTTTTTATATTATTTTGGATCAAATTGATCACACATCTACTCTACACACTCTCAAATTTTTAGTATGTCACCCATTATTTTCTAACATTGATTTTTAAGGGTAGTCAAAAATTGTTAAAATTTACTCTTTCAAATATGATTTCAAAACTGCATATCTATAAATATTTCTAAAAATATTCATAACACAAAACTTCATTCCTTTTAATACTAGGGAAATAACTCTAATAGTCTTTACATTTACTAACCTGATGAATAACCCAAAATATACCTTTTGATGGGTAGTATAACCTGACACTAGGGTTATTATTTTGAATGATATATCATTTATGAAAAAGGAAAAACAAAATATAATAAGAAAAATAAAACTTCATTGAACCAAAATTAATCAATTAATATTTGAATGTACAGGAAACCTAGATCATTATTTATGAGTAGTAGAGTTTTGGTCAATAAATATTTGTTAAAATGATCATAGTAGCAGTGACCATAAAAGTATACTGGAAAGATAATCATTTAGTGGTTCAACTATGCTTTTCATAATGAAATATGATGTATCTCTTCATAAATATACAATGGTAATGTCAAAGTATATCTATAATGTTACTACATGAAATCTATCTTTCTAAAATATAATTCTCATGATCAATTGTTTTAGATATCCTAGTTTTTGTTGTTCTTTATTCACACAACATAATTCATTGAGGCATTGGTCAATTGGTAAAAAACATCTTCGATGTTATTCAAACTCCATTGTGTATTCATAGTGATTTACTAAGAGTTTTATGTGTTTTTATTCCATAAATTTTTAACAATATTATTTATATGGATTATATTTAAATGAATTTGATATTTTATAACTAAAAAATAATTATTACCTCAATTCTGTTAATAAATGAAACTACAAACAATTGTAGTAATAAACACACAATAATCAATATTTATTCATGTGAATATTTCTTGTTATCCAAGATAAATTACATGCTTAAAAATAAACTTAAAAATTCAAATTTAATATGTATATATATACTTATAAATAGAGATTAAAAAAATTAAAAATTATAATAATACCTAAAATTAATAGTAATATAGAAATTCAAAAGTATAAATTATAAATATCATTTACTATAGACGAAAATTTTTCTTGTGTAACTATAAATTTCAATTGTCTAATAATCAATATTCATAAATATTAATTTCAACACCTATTAAAATGTAATTTTGTTCTTTTTATGTATGGATATCTATAAACATAAATTTGTATCATAACAAATGTTTTAATATACATTAGAATCATTTTTCATTAAGGAATGGATATTTTTACTTTGTAAGGCTCATTATACAATATAATCATGATTTCTTTATAGAAAGTCAACATCATAATGATGAATGAAAAACCCTAATTTTGTTTTCCAATGCGCATATAGATTATTTTTTTCTTCATAATAAGAAATATATAATATGAGAAATAAACATTCCATAAAAACTATATGGATGATACTATTATTGAAATATCCTCATTTTGAGATATTTCTTTGTTTTATTATATATTTTAATATTTTAAATTGTTGTGTTATGCATCTAGAAGTTTATGGATGTTTTTAATTTATTTTGGAGAGGCTTGGAGGGTTCATTGAATGAATGTGGTTAAGTGAAACCATTTCGATTTTCTAGGTAACATGTCAAGAGTTAGAGGTGTCTTTAGGTAAGGACAATGATTGGAAAATGTTTTTTTAAAATAGTGAGATTACCAAGGATCTATAAAATTTTCATGTCAGAGCTGGTTTCCACTATGAGAACACAATTTTCCATACCATGTTGACAAACCATGTAATTGATGTAATTAAAACCTAAAATTATATTAAATTCCCAAATATTTTTCCAATAACCCTCATTCTTAACCACTAACATAATTCCTTTAGTTGTAAAACTCCACAAGGATATCCATGGGATTTTTTCATTGTGGAGATAAATTAAATTGGATCAATGAGTGTTAGATCTATTAAATTGAAGGAAAGAGTTTTATTATTCTTCACTCTTCTTGATCCTCACATTATCTATAAATAGGAAGATTAGACATTTAATTCCATACATTTAATCACGAGTTTGATCATGTCTTCATTAATGTTCTTCTAGATTTATTGAATGAACAAAGTAGAATGAAATGATATCTAACATCATAAGATAAATATTTGAGTCATGGTAGGTGTTTCTTAAATTTCCAATTTCTAATCAAATATGAAGTCTCAGTGTTTTCAAAATATATTTAATAAGACTTTCAAGAGAAACATTTTTTTAAATCCCTATGGAAATTTAATTTCCATTGGTTAGTCTTCAAATTTATAATTTTGGGTGACACTCATGATGGGTTTGATTAGTTGATTAAATAATTTTTATTTTCTAATTAATGGATTCAAATGTGATTAAAATGAATGAATTATTTCGATGTGTGTTCATATACTTATGGAAAGGATGATGAGGGTTACATTTGGATGTAGTTAAAATATTTGGTAACATTGTATTATTCCTCTGAGTGATGACTTAAGATTGCTGATATGGAGACCACTCCTATGTTTGACTCTTCTCGAGTGTCATTCAATAAATGGATTCATTGATTGGTGTTATGAATCGATGTGTTTTGGCTGAGAGTTATTTCTCTTCCTTTGGATATATATATTCACCATTATTCCGGATAATTCCTATAATTTATATTTAATAAAATTTTATCTCACATGTTTCCCATGATAGTGAATTTTAGAGGATGTATCAGGGTTTTCCAATGGGTTTGTACACTCAACCCCATAATTTTAACCTTCATTCGTAGAAAGGAATTTTTAATTATTGTATTGGTTAGGGGAAGGTTTTTTGTTATACAAGTTAATATTTGTGATTTTTTGGTCTTATATGTATAGATTTGGGATTGGGGTGACTATCAATTCTTAGAGTATTGAGTGGTAACATATTAGTTCCTTGTGACATTTTATCTTCAGTCATTTTTAATTGTTGTCCAACATTTGGGAGATTGTGAAAATTAATTTGTTTTCTTCTATTATAAATTTTAATTTTTTCCATAATATTTTGATTTCCTCAATTATAAATTTTATTATTATTTTTCTATACATAGAGAGTTATTATGGTTTTTCATCATGAATCATATTGGTCTTCTTACTTTTTTTATATTATTGGGAAAATGGTTCCCAATGTTTTTGTAAAGTTGATGACATTTATTATCTTCCTTTAGTTCATTGGGGATGTCCCATAAGGTTAGTGTCCTTTTTTTCAAACACAATAGAATGGTCTGGGTCATGATGTTTAAAATACTATTTAATTATTCATCAACACTATGATATATTTCAGACCGGTACTTTATTGTATGATTCATTACACAACTCATACTGATGTATATTTTTATTAACAATTAATTACCAAGACACATGAAAAAACAGAAAAATATTTTAGAAAACAATTAAAATACATCATTAATTCAATATTTTTATTTTCTAATACAAGGAGTGCTAGTTTAAAAATAAAAAAACAAATCCTTTGTTTATTATTCATATTTCATGTTAAATGGAATAAAATGAGAATTTTATAATTATGAAAGCGAAAAAAAAACAAAGTGAAAGGGATCCACTCATGATTCTCCAACTTTTTTATAATTATAAAACCATATATAATTTCAAAAACATATATCATGATTTGGAATTATCCAAATAATTAAATTAAAGTTACTAAAACAGGTCTGCCATTTTTTGGAAGAAAAATTTTAATGATAATTATAGGTTTTATCCCATTATGATATAATTTCAATCATTGTATTATTTTTAAATTAATCATGGAAACTTAACCCAATGTTATTTAATTATTGACCTACAATGAATAAAACTTGTTTAAAATGTTTTAAGTCCTAAATAATATATTTCAATAGTAAAAATAGATTTTAGTTGTAAATATACATATAAATAAACAAAAACTAAATCCCCATAGAATGTTTAATTTTTCCGTCTTTATATGTGAGTGATTTAAAACTAAATTATATATTTGATAACATATATAAATTTAATTCAAAAACTGAAATCATTAAATATTAAGAAATCCCCCTGAAAAAAAATTTCAATTATTCAATGATCCATATAATCATTATAATATATTCAATGAATTATAAAAGTAACTAAAATTAACCAGAATATCCTATAAATAAGATTATAAAATAGATTTTAATTATAAATGGTTTAGTAAATAGAATCACACGAATTCATTTGTAACTTCCATCATACCAATTTAATAATTTATTTTCTTGAACATAGATAAATCTAAATGTTTTGTAAAAATATCTTTAGATTGATGAGAATTTGGAATATATCCAAAAACTATATCAAAATTTCTATATAATCTCTTATAAAATTGAATCTAGTTTTTTTAGTTTTCTAATGTCTTAAAAGATTATTAGAAATTAAAATTAAATATGTGTTACCTTTTAAAATAGTTTACATATAGAAATATTCATAAAAATCCAAAGAAAATTCTTAATCTGTAAATATTGAACACAAATTCATGCAGAATCTAAATATTCTTCTACAATAGATTATAAATCATCCAAAACTTGATTCCATAATAAAAAATAAAATAACATTTTTTCTAAATTGTCACATTACATATATATGTTCTCAATATATTTTATATCCACTAAATTCATAATATGAAACAAATTTTAATTCAAATTATGTTCTTATAGATTAAAATAAACCATGATTTATATAACTTCAAATATATTTGATGAATATTTTCATAGATTTCATGTTATATTCTTTAGAGACTATTCAAAATACATAAGTTATTCAAACACTAAATATTAATTGTAATCGAAATGTAGATAAATATAATAAAATTCCAATATTATCATTAAAATTATTATTATATACTGATTTTAGATATTTTTCAACATACAGATTACATAAAGTAATAAAAGGATTATTTTAGGTTTTTCAAGAATAAAAAAAATCATTAAATTAAATATTTATCATTTTTATTTTTAATAATAATAATTAAATCATTTCTTGGAAAATACGAAATACAATGAAAAAAATTTAATTACAAAGGTATGAATAATATCAAATTCACATATCATTAATTCATGAAATTATTTATGGAATGTATTACTTGATCATCCAAAAATAATAACATATACATAAATTTTAATATTTATTATTTCTTTATAATTTTGTTGAATAAATAATGTATGCTCCAATTTACTTCTTACAAACCATTTTTAAAACATAAATTAAGATAATAATTAACACCAATAGGAAGTTGTTTTTTAAGTCTATAAAAGATTTAGAAAACTTTACAGCATAATTGGGATACATCTCATATACTTGACCAGGGGTAATTTTACATTTACATATTCTCAAATAAACATTTAATAAAATCAATTTTATCATCCATTTAAAAAGAATTAAAATTATGAATGTTTAAATAATGTAACAATAATTTTATTGATTCTATTCTAGTAACCGATGATAATTATTCCTTGTAATCTATACCACATACTAGAAAATAAATTTGTGATATTAATATTTCCTTAGTACATATTATTTCTACTGATTCATCTAGTTTATTTCAAAATCAATATTTAATACCAATAACAAATTACAATTTTGGTGGTTCAACTGAAGTATAAAAATTATTTCTAAAAAAACTGTTTTTTATTCCATATTCATTATCCAATTATAATCAATGAAATATTTATAAATATCTTTTTGAAAAAAAAGTATAACTAAAAGCATTATGGGCACAAAAATACCTTAATTAAATATTAATATGAACTGTTGAATGAAAATTACCAATTACTTTATTTCTAGAATGATGTTCAGGAGTTTTCTATGTTTTGAGAGGGTTAATACCCAACTCATCATGTGTATTTTCATTTTTAGGATTTATTTCTTAGAAATTAAACTATCTAAATTAATCTATAATGTAGTTTATATCATCAATATATAATTTTAAATTATTATAAACAAAATAAAAATAAATATATTACTCAATAATAATGGATTCGATTTTCTAAACACTATAGGATTTACTAAATATTGAATAAAATAATAATATAACTTCATCAGATTTTACCTGAAAAACATCTAAAAATTCCCTACTATTATGAATGTATTTTTTGAAATTAACATTATTAAAAGAACTATATTTATTTTTTATTACATTCATGATTTATAAGGCATATTTTTTTATAATTATACATAAAATAATTCTATTAGAGACATAGAATGTTGTATGCATGTCTTCTCCACCAAATTATTTTTGTGTTTTTAATTCATTGAACATTATTTTATCAATTTATAATAATTTTATAATTTTCTATTCAACTATATCATTTTGTGTTTGTGTTCAAGGCTTTGAAAAGTTATAAAGATATCCATTTTATTCACTAAACTATTTTCAATATATAATTAAAACCCTCCACCCTATCACTTCCTATTGAAAATATTAAGACTCATTTTTATTTCGAATAAGCTTACAATAATCAGAAAATTTTAATTTGATTCAAATTTATGTATAAGAAACTAATGTCTTGTATACATAACCAAATCATCTAAAATAATAATATACGACGTTCTAAAATGATTTTATGTTTCTCAATTTCATAATATATCAAATTTATTTATTCAAGGATCCTTACAGTTTTAACCTATTTGAATGGTCTAAAAAATTCCCTTTTTTATTTATCCTTTATATAAGATTCAAAAGAATTTTTATAGTCAATATTTATATTATAAATCAATATATTTTTTGATTCATTAATAACTTAGGTAGTAGTAAAATATTCCCATTCCCATGACTCATAGTTATAATTTTTTTTCTAAATATACAAAATTTAAACACTTCCCATTTTTATCAATTATTTAGTAATCATTATAGAATATATATTGTATTATGTGTTTGCATAAAACAAGTTATAATAATCATATAAAATAAATTATTTATATTTTTAGAATAAAAAAATATCATTCAATAATAAATTTTTAATCACATTTTTTTAAAACATCAACATATGAAACTTTATTAATGAAAATATATTTAGAAATGTAATCCTATGCAAACAAATTATTGTTACCTTGTAAATTTTAAAATATTTTGAATTATAGAAAATTTCATGAATCATCTATCATGTTTCTGTAACATCCAATATTAATCAACCATGGTTAATTATTCTAATTTTCAAGGCATATATCCTACCAAAGTAAATTTTAACATTGTTTTGGTACCATTGAAAATTTAGGTCTTATCTTGATAGAAGATTGATTATTTTGAATATAAATTGATTTAAAAAATTTATTCACAAGTAATATTGAAGATAAGTATTTATAAAGAAAGGATTTTTATGTCCTGTCGATTATTAATATATTAAATTAAATTCACTTGTATAATGTCCCTTCATCATACATAATAAAAGTGGATTTAGATACAACATGATATTCAGAGGCTCTGTGAGTCCAAAATTAATTTTTGAAACATATTAAATATCACTAATGTATATTTTTCTTCAAAATGATGAATAAACTAAAAAAATATTCTTGGATATGAAATTTAAAGCCTCCTTTGAGTTCAGATAATGGGTTTTACCAAGGTGTGAAAATATACTTTTTGGCATCAGGTGTTTTTAAAAAGTGTCTTCATGGGTGAATTAATAAAATAAATAAATTGAATTATTTATTTTATTATTTTCACAAAGTGACGTAATTTAACTCTATAAATAAATTATTTTGAGGAGGACTCACGGTTTCCCACCTAACCTATATACTTATAGAACCATTGTAGTAGAGCGTTAGTGGAGGAAAACAATGGATTGATATTGAGGATCATTGCATCATCAGAGTTCAAGGATCTCTCCAACAACAATGATAGAAGTTAATTATTCCTTAGTTATCAATCCAACTCATGGTAGGAAAATTTTTATGTGGATTTATCCATATTTTCTTATCCTATGAAAAAATGATCAATATACTAACATATTGATTCATGGATCATTCATATTATGGGTGCAGGTTTATTTACATGGAATTTTAGAGCAATTTTCTTATTTGTATGGATATTCCTTATTTGTTTTAGATGAATTGGATTTATTAAATACCAAACATAGTTTAGGTTCATTCGGCCTTTATATCTCATTGTTTTCCCCCACCATTCATTATTATTTCATTGTTGTAATTTTTTTCTTGTGCTTCACTAAATACAATATAATCAATTTTGGAACACACATTTCATTTCAAAATTGGTGGAAATTGTGGATTTAGGTTCTGTTTTCAAATATTAATGAGTTGCGATGATGTTGATGATGGTTACTGATGAATTTGAGAATCTCAATTTTATTTGGAATATAATGAAAATAAGAAACAACAAATACCATTTTACTTTTCATTTTGATGACCAAATTCTAGTCAGTGGTAACTACGAGGCTTGGTCAGACTAGATCTGTGATCTATTAGAGAGATAAGTGATGGAACCAGAGGTTCCAGTGGTGTGGAAATAAATATAGGAACAACTCATGGGTTCTTTGAAATCCTTCATTACACTGTGTGTATTTTGGGATTACATGTTGTGTAGGAAACCCAATACGGAGATAGGGTTTCTATGAGACGTTAAATATAACATGGTGTGTGAAATATGTCACATGGTGTATGACCCATAACATGTGGTTTGGAGTGTACCTTAGAGGGTACAAAGACATGGACATGGGTATACAAGATAAAACACAAAATTTACAAAGACAAAGACTTGTACAGGACATGTGTGCATGGGAAGAACTATGTACTTAGACACATTCAAGAGTACATTATAACAAAAATAATGTATACTCGGAAAAGGAAATGAGAATCAGTAATGATACAAGGGTATAACCTGGTGCTGACAGGACGTGCCCTAAAAACCTAGTACATATCATTTAATTCATAAATAATTTCTTGGGGATCTTTTCCTATTTATCATCGAAAATTTTCATTCATGTAAATTCCCGTGATTCATTTCATGAGGGATTCATATGGAATAATATCAAATGCTTAAGATGATGGTCCCCTCTATGAAAATTCATTTTCAAATAGTGTTTTTAGATTCCATCCATGAGGCCTAGAGTAAGATCAACTATTTTCATCATTTCCCTTGATGGGGTTCATAGTATCATCTTGTTAAACACTATATGGGCATTGATCCCCTACATAGGGTGTTAATCCTAATAGTTTTGTTGGTCTACCTGATGGCATTTAATGTGTTTCCATTTTGTGTATCATTCCCAACATACTTCCAGTGTGACCTTATTATGGTGACACCCAATTTGAATAAGATCTATGATGGATTCCACTATGCTACATGAATCATGTAGTGTATTCTCCCATATGACTGTTATACGGAGCCTTTGAGGAGGAATCTCAGACTATCTGTATAGTTGGGACCTTTCCATGAGACTATGTGTCACTAATGATTATATTTGGATATTTTTGTTAAATTTTCTCTAATATATATCAGTAATGATATGAATTTTATTCTTAATGATATATGATTTTTGATTTTGTAGTGTCCTTCTATGTATTATTTCACTCACCATTGTGTGGGATTTTCCTACAGATACCATGTCTTATACAGACAGTCATCCTTTTAACAGAGTCCTAAAGGGACCCAGACTAGGAAAATCATCGTGATACATACATACCGATGTGTTTTCCTATATTTTCCTTTATAGTATTCTAAACCCACTATATAGGTTATAAATTTTTTATGGTTTTTTTTCGTGGGATCATATTTGGAACTTTTTTCTTCCTAGTACTTGTTGTAATGATCTAATGGTGGAATTTTACATTTATGCAAGTATAGTTGTAAGTTGTTTTAAATTTTATCTTTATATGGGATCAGTGCTGCGTGTTGGTCTATAATGGTACATTAGTATAAGGCATTCCATGTGTTTGATATGCCTACTAGAGTATGTGAGATTTGTTTAGGGAAATAGTGTTATGTGTTTCAAGTTTGGAACTCAGGACATGGACTCTAGGGTTTGAATGGATTCTAACGCATCTATTTAACATGATATTGAAAAACATATTTTTTTTGATTACATACATATAGATACTGATTTCAGGGAAAAAATTAGTACTTCCTACATTTATAAATGGTTTGTGGATTCCATGTCCTTATTGTGTCATCTCTCTGGATATTCTCATTGGCCATGGTATATCTTGTCTAATTCAGGATACCTAGATGATTCTTTCCAGCTGGTATTCATCATCAAAAATAGGAGGAAGATCCATTTAGAGATGAGGCTTTGATTCTAGGGCCTGTTTTGGTGGTACCACATATAGGTTGTGAACTAGTCTGACCACCAACTATCTAGTATAAGAAAGTATAGATAGTACTAGAAGTTTAGGTGTGTCTTACCACCACATGATTAGAAGAATATTGTATTGATTGTACATATAGACAAGGTGTGTAGGCTGAGTGAACTTCATGATTCTCCATGATAGATATCCTAAAGATGCAAGATGAGATTGAACCACAGGTGGAATAGTACATGATTGATGTGGGGAAATGATTCAATCATCTTTTTTAGGACACCTGTAGACCAGATGTTGGTCAATCTAGTGAGCCTTCTCAATGAATCTATATGATGATGGCGGGGATTAGTGACCAAATAGTATGATGTGGCGACAATTTCATGGACATAGTTTTAGTTTGAATTCATAGAGTATATTATTCATGATACATTGAAGGTTGTTCACATAATGGATTTTTTGCAGCTTTAATAGGGTAGCACAACATTGGATGAATATTCACCATGAATCACCAACTTCTCTTAATTGTCAATATATATGGTGCATTATCATTCATTTTGGGATTATACCATCTATAGATGAATACATATATACATATTATTCATAATGATACCTCTATGAATCCCTGCATATGTTGATGTTTTAGAGTGTTCTTTGGTGGTAAAAAGATCTATGGATGATAATAGCTATAAAATTAGTGTTGAGAGTGGGTACATTGATGAAGAGGCTTTCATATAGGGGAACCAATGAAAAGAATAGGGACTTGGATGTGTGATATGTTCTAGGAGGTGATACCATGATTGAGGGTTTGTGATTCAGGTATTCCCAGTTGGATAAATATATCTTATAGAGAGGGGGTTCTAGTATTGTGATAGTTAAGGATATATTTCATGATATTTAAAAAAAAAGACATGTGGTTTATTGAGTGATAGATGATCATCCTCTTATGAATATGGGACAATATGATCATATAGGTCCTTAAGGAGATGAACATGGCATAGGAGTTGGGAGAGAATCTAGAAGTGGTAGATGTTATAATTTCATTTAACCACTACCGCTTGATGGTCCATGCTAGGCCCATAGAACTGGGGGACAATGGAGATGATAGATATAAGTGGAAGATACTTATAACCTATATGATCTAGATAATATAAGAGTTATGATATGTCTCATTTATACTTTATAATTAGTATTGATTGACATATATGTGATAAATTCCATTATTTCCACAACTCTGGTTCGAGACATAGATATTCTAGTTGAGCCTTTGGCTATACCTTTTTCATGGGGACTCCTACTAGAGGTGACATAGTGATCACACACTACTTCAGAAAGTGTGAACTGAATCTTAGGGTAAAGTGTTTCTTTTGGTATATATTTTTAGCAATGGAGTGGCCTTGTAAAATCAACTTAATTGTAGACTATTTGTCAACAATTGACGCCCAAATGAAATGTTTCTCGTGAAGGATGTGGTGTGTCTGCATTGATGGGATGTGGTTTTCTTTTATAGCTTACAATAAAACCCTGGAAGACTAGGATTTACAATACTTAGTAGGATTCAACTCATTACTCAATAGTGGGATAGAGTGACCCTAGTTTTAGTTGTTTTTTTTTTATTTTTAGTTTCTTGCACTGGTGGTGGACTAGTAGGATGTATTTCCTTTTAATGTTCCATGATTATCTCCCCAATGAGAGATGAAATTATTCATTCAACTACACCTCATGATGGACATGATATCTATACCATTATATTTTATGTATCTCAAATATCTTCTTGGGATCAGGGTGTAGTTGGAGGACTTGTTGAGGAAGCTCTATATAAGACCCAGTTTTTCACCATCGATAGTCCCAATGTTTTTTTCCAAATAGAAGAGTGGGAGTTTAGGGTTACTTATGGATCACCACAACCGAAACTAGGTTACAGTAATGAAAATGTATCCACTGCTGAGGATCACCGACCATCATGATCAAGTGATTGAGGAATGATATATCTCAAAGTGTGAGCTCATATTATACTATCACCAGTTGCAATTATTGGATGAGGATATATAAATATAGGCATTGCGATGCTTTTATAGAGACTGTGAGTACGTAGTGGTTTTGTTTATTGTAATAAACACCCCAAAAATATTCAGTGTACTTGTGAACTGGTTCATTCATCATTTTGTTAAAAAAAATTGGGAGTCTTCATCAATAATATATTAGTGTACTCAAGGTCTACGGAGGATCACAAGAGACACTTGGGGATGGTTCTGGACATACTACAAGAGCACAATCATTTAGGGAAGCTCTCAAAGATAATATTATGGATTCAAAATGTCTATATTTGGGACATGCTATCTCATCATACTATATAGCATTGGACCCATCAAGGGTTGAGGGAATGTTATCTTGGGAACCTCCCAATAATATGTTGGAGGAATGATGTTTCTTTAGGATTGTAGGATATTATCAATGATGTTTACCCAATTTCTCCAGGATATTTTCTCCCATGATATCTTTGACCATAAATGGAAAACATTTCATATGGATGAAGTGGTCCCAAAAAGATTTTTTTCTATTAAGGTAGATATTGATGAGTTATCCAATCATTAAGTTGTTGGAGGAGGACGTTGAGTACACAGTGATCATTGACGCATCAGGGAATGAGGTTAGATGTTTTGTGATTCATCAGAGGGGTTTGAATTCCTATAGATCAAGTCAGTTGATACCACATGAGAAGAACTATGTGACCAACTATCTGGAGTTGGAAGTGGCCGTCTTCACACTAAATATGTGGTGACACTACTTGATGGGTGAGCGATTTATCATCTATTCTAACCATGAGAGTCTCTATTGTATATTCTATTAGATGGATCATAAATAAAGAGATAAGTGATTTATATAGTTCCTCAAGGATTATGACTTTGAGATCTTACATACTGTTAGAAAGGGGAATGTTGTAGCAGATGGTCTAAGCATGATATCATTTTTTCAATTACTCAACGATTTGTCAAAAACGTTAGCCTCATTATAATTATTCTTTGTGGATAGGGATGAAGAATATCAACTCTAGTTTATAGTTTTTATCCATATAAATTTACATAGAGAGAGAGTAGAACCTGTTTAGGATATTGATTGTGATACCCTAATTATTCATAGATCCACAATACATGCTCTTGATGTATTTTCTGATGGTCGAAAGAATGTAATTTTTTTCAGATGATGGATGATGGTACCAGTTTCACTGGGAGAAGAGTTATTGAGGGAGTTTCATACTTAACACTTAGTGGTACATCTTTCTGTGGTTATGATGTACAAATAATTTCAACGATAGTTATGGTGTCTATTGATGAATAAGGGAGTCCCACGGTTTGTCTCTCAATGCCTCACTTGTTAGTGAGTGAAGGCTGAGCACCAAGTTCTAGTTGGTTTAGTTGAACCCCTTGTTGATCGATATTGGAGAGGGATGGGATGTATATGGGATTCATTATGAGGTTACCAATTATATATAGAGGGCATTAATCCATCTGGGTGATCATATCCCATCTCACCATGTCTGCCCACTTTGTTGACATTTGTTTGAAGAATTCAGTTGGGAGCATGGGATTGTTGTAAATATTGGAGAAGGTCCATCTCTATGGAGATACCTCAAAAAAACATTTATGAACATGATGCCCACTTCACATATAGGTTATGGATGGGATTACAGGAGTCCATTACGACTTAGTTGTGTTTTAGCACATCATTCCACCCCCAAACAAAAGACCTGACTGAGGAGGCCATACAGGTTCACGAAGAAATATTGTGGGATTTCATGATAGACTTTTTCCATAGTTGGGATGATCACAAATAATTGGTGGAGTTTTTGTAAAAATATTGATACCATTATGACATCAATGTTAAACAATTTTAGTCCTTGTGTGGGTGACCCTATGCATCACCACTATGATGGATTGAATCAGGAGAGTCAAAAAATATATGCCACGAGTAGGTGTGATCCATGACAAAGAAGATTTAGATTATCTAGGAGGGGATGTGGAAAATACATAATCATCATAATTATTATGTATACCAATAAGTAATGCCTTTGGAGTATAAAGAAGGATACCGTTGGTTCCTGAGGGTCTCATGCTGACATAAAATTTGTATATTTTTTTAGGGTGGTAAGACATCTCAGATATTCATTGGACATTTCCACATACTACATAGAGATGATGAAGTGTCTTACTAATTTGATCTACTTCCATTGTTAGATTGGTTACACGACATCTCCAATGGGTTAAAACTGATAAAATACATTCACAACCCATCACATGTTATCGGTGGGGGTAATATCCACATCAAGGATTGATATACCATTACAGATTACCTGATAGGGATTGGGGATTAGAAATAAATGATACCTTAGGAGTGGATGATTAATTTAGTTCATGTATGGGGGAAACATGAGGGTTTTCAAGAGAGTACCTAAGAGGGTGACCTAGAAGCATTCTTAGTATCCACATCTATTTTTGTTTTGATCTTTGGGATGTAAATATCTAAGGTGGGATAATTTAATAACTTCAATTTTTTCATGTATTTATTTTTTATACCATTAAGATTATTTTTGGAGGTAGGGTAGGAGACGGTGTGATATTCGTAGTCATGGTGAGCCCTATTTTAATTTTTGATATATGTTAAATATATTAAATATCCCATGTGCCAAGTTTTCCGAAAGAGAAGGAATAACATCTAAATGGATTCTTGGTTCGGAAATATAAGGTCTCCATTCAGTTAAGAGTGTGGTTTTTACCGAAGTTGTGTAAAAATCATTTTTTTCATCAGGTGATTCTATAATTTACCATTTCAGGATAATTAATAAAATAAATAAGTTAAATGATATATTATGTTAGGTTGAGGAAATGAAATATTTTTCCTCTATTAATTTTTGGTCATGGAAGAAATTTGGGTTGGAATATTATCCTTTGAGACCTAGAGGACCATTGGTGGAAAGTGTTCATGGTGGATGATATCAGATCATATTGAGATTCAAGATCTTTGAACCATCATTGTTTGAGGAGCTCACTAAGGACAGCATCACATATTCATTCGTCATCAGTGATTGATCCAACTTGAGGTAGAATGTTTTTTTATGTGGATTTATCTCTATTTTATTTCCCACTAATAATTTTGAATCCATTAACTAATCAATTGTTTCATGGAGAGAATGTATTTTGGGTGAGTGTTTACTTTCATGGAATTTTGGATAAATTATCTAATTTATTTATATCTTCATTCTTCTTTTTAATGGAAATGAATCGAGGAAAATCGGAACACATATAATTTTGGTTACTCTATTGTGTTTCACTGTTATATCCCATCGTTCTTCATTAAATCATCACAAAAATTTTATTTGGATGATGGTTTTATATATATTGGATAATCAATCATTTGAAATTCGTTTCATGGAGAAATGGATTCATAGCACATATAAAAGTTTAGTTGGTGACAGTTCCAAGCTACGATGATGATGATGACGATAATTGGGGACTGATTTGTGAATCCTGATTCTAGAGAGGTGTGAAATGGTAATTAGGACCAATGAAGAATATTATCTATTGGGGTTTGGTGGCCATATTCTAGTGGGAATAGATAGTGAGGCTCAGTTAGAAATGATCAACATTATCAATGAGAGATCAATTGTATAACCAGAGGTGATTGTATCTTGGGAGTGTGGAGAGGAAGAACACATAATATTTGTGAAATCCCAATTTACACTAAATGTATTTTTTAATTAAATATCATGTGGGACCCCCAATGTCATTCTAGGGTTTTGATGGGTAGTTAAATATCACATTTAGTCTAACAGTTGTTCTATAATGTATAACCCTCAACTAGATGCTTGGCCAATAACTCTAGGGGTATAAAGAAATGGACATGAGTACACTAGAACATATAATTTCTTTAATAATATATAATGATGTCCATGACATGTGTACACTATAAGAGTAGTGTACTAGAAGATAGTTAGGATTACATGGGATTAGAAAAGTTCTATTCAAAGACATAGACATTAGCTTTGGTTTGAATATAGATGTTAAAATGGTGTTTAAGGTACACACTGGGTACTTATTCAATGATATATTATAGAAATTTACCTCTATACATTGTAAAATATTCATTTATATATATTCACTTGATCCATTCTCTGAGTTTTTATTTTTCAGTTTCATCCTAGGCATACGATATTGACCCCTATGCGGAATTTCTGTCTATGATAGAGTTGTTTGAATCATTCCATGTGGCCTAGAGTGAGATCCTCTATCATCATCATTTCCCTTGGAGGAGTTCTTAGTATCATTTTCACAAAAACTACTTGAGAATATTCCCTAACTTAGCAGATTAGTCCATATTGGGTTGTTGGTATACCCCAATGCCTTGGGAGTGATCCCCTTCTGTGTATCGTTCTCTTCACATATGCAGTTTGTAATTATTATAGGGAGACCTAGTAAAAATTACATATCAATTTAATTAGACTATTTCCATATGAATAATTGAGTGTGTTATCCTGGATAATGGTTATATGGAACCTTATAGCAGGAATCCTAGTCTTGTGGTATGGATGTGACCTTACCTTATGACTATTTGTCTACTATGAGTATATATAGATGTTTATTTATATGTTCTGTTGATATATAAGCACGATGGGTTTACATTTATTGTTGAATCTATATGATTAAAAATTTTGGGGTGTCCTACTATCTATTGTTATACTCACCCCTATATGGTATTTTCTTGTATGTGTCATGTCTTATAACAATTTATGGCCTTTTGATAGAGTCCAAGAGGGACCAATTTAAGGTGGAGGTTACTGAGTTGGATACACTATGGTGTGTTCTTATGGTTAAATTTATAGTAGTCATTATCCATTATATATGTTATAATTATTTTTAATTTATTTGTGTTGGGATTGTATTTACCATTTATTACTTCCTAGTACCTGTTTTCATACTCTAATGATGGGATTTTTAGATTCATGCATGCATGGATGTCAGTTGATTTATATTTTAGTATTGTAGGGGATTATAGATTTTCAGGTGTGTATAGGTAAATAAGGATATGGCCTCCCATGTGTGAGATATTTTTTCTCAATAATGGTCACCACCCCCTGTCCTATTGTAGGTGGGCTTGGCGTAGTCTTGGCACATTCCCCATTTGGATGGTTCATTATAATAAAAGAGTTAATCATGAAAGTATTTCCCATTATACATATATAATTACTTCGATTTAAATTTCCATATATATTAAAATTTAAAATATATATACCTAAAAATATCTTAAATAGATATAACAAATAAATAAAAATAAAAATATTAAAATTCCATTCAAATTAAAAACATAAGTATAAACAATAACTATAATTTACTGCAAAAAAATCATTTTTTTCTTGTAATCCTAATTTTCAAATGTGTAAGAATCAATATGTGTAATTATAAATCTAAACTCATTTAGAAAATAATTTTTCTATATATGCATAAATGTGTGTAAATATAAAATTTTAAAATAAGTATAATTATCATATCCACAAAGATCATTTTTCATGTCCGTGAGGAGAATTTTCTTATTGAAGTATCAATCTTTTGTTTATGCATGATTACATAGAAAAAAATAAACTTTATAACAAAGAATTTATAAACCATAAGGATTATATCCAATGTGTTTATGGGTCATTATTATCAGTATAATAATAATTTTACAATATATATAACGATCATTCCTAAAAACCAAACATATAATTCTATTATTGTGTAAGGATTAATCAATATTTATAACAATTTAGACAACATATTCAATGTATAATTCATTCCCTAACTCATACTAATGTGAAAATGTCTCCAAAATCTATTATTAAGAAAAATAAAAAAATAAAAAAATAATGAACATCAATGAACAAAATTGATAATAATTCACCATCATTTGTTACTTATACAAGTAGTAGAATCTTAAAAATAAGAAAATAATCATTTTTTCTTTTTTAAAATTCATTATATTGGGTGTAAAAAGAGAAATATGTAATTATCAAAAAAAATTAAATGAAAATGATCCAGTCAACAAGGGCACACTAAAAGAAATTATTCTAATTATTGAGAATTTATTTTACCCTTATAAAATCATTGACCTTAAATTTTATTCAATCCTAGGTCCTAGGAAACAAAAAACCCATCATACATGGAAACACATCTTATAAATAATCTACTCAAAAATATATGTTATGAATAGAATTTGATCTATAATCATTAGGAACATAATCCTTGATTTTAACATTTATAATGAAATTTCATAAACTAGTGATGGTGTGAAGTTTCATGAGGTGAATCGTATAGGTATATTTTAAATTTGACCTAATGAGTATCATGGAATTATTAAATGTTTTTTTAAGTGAAGTGGATATTTATTTCCTTCATTAACATATGTATTATTTTCACATTGGGTTTAATGTCCCTTATATAGATCCTATAATGATTTATGTGGATAACTAATTTGAAAAAACATTGGAAAAATCTTTATATTAGAGCCTATACAAATTCACATCATTCTGTAAACAATAATTAAGGCTGAAATATCTATTCTAAATGAATTAATTTTTCTATGAATTCTATAAATTAATTCCAAGTAAAACTCTAACTCCTAATTTTACTCATGCAATTATGACCAACCTGAGCATAAATGTGAGGTCCCATATTCCTCCCAGAAGTATTCTTTTTTAGTGGATATGCTAAAAATAAAATTTTCATTTATTATTACCCTAAATAAAACCAATAGATATGGACATTCATATATAAAGTAAGTACAATAATACAACTACATATACCCTTTATGAAATTAATGAAATTATCCAACTCATTGGGACCCATACGATTGTTCTCAAAATATATTCTAATCCTTACACCCAACCCTAATGGATAATCAATCCAATTCCTATAAAAGTGGTGAAAATGGAATTTCTTAAAATGTTTAACATTTTCCAACACACATATTTTTTATAGGTAAGCTATTATATTTTCATGTTAAAATTGACCACAATTCCTTTTTAGCCCCAAAAAATAAAAAATTCATCTCTCTTTAGATTCAAATCAATAAAATTATACCTCAGTAAAACCATAGAACTTATGATAATGAGTTATGTAAATTAAATTATCAAAAAAGAATTGAAATCTTATATTAAATCACATTGATATGATAAAATAAATTTTTTTATACTATTTTAAAAATCATTTCATCATGGGATATTCAATTCAAGATGGTTAACCCACTAAATTGTGCATCACATCTACCCTTAAAGAAAAATTTATGTTAAATATACCACTAGTTAACACATCATTGTGGTTAATGGTCATTAGTTAAATCCATTCTTAGGATCATATCATAAAGATTAAAATGAATAGGCATTTAATTACCCAATCCATAATGGAATCTTTTTATGTGTTGGAATTTTATATATTAAAATAACAACATTAAAATAATAAATTTCTAATAGGAAACCCGACTTATTTTTTGTTTTATTCTTTTATTATTTTTATTTTTCATTTCCATTGTTTATTCATTATCTAATAAAAAATTGAAAAAAATATCTTTAAAACAACTTTTGTTTTTTATTTTTTAGTTAACATAATCCCTTTGAGTTTTATTGGTTCTCATATTCCATTTTTTTGTATGATTCAAGAGCTAAAAAAGTTGTAGTGCATTAATTTGAAGATCATAACTACTATATTTTAAAAAAATTCATCAATAATCCCTAAGGATTATATCTGTCAAAAGGATCCAAAATGATAAAATTCTGGATACAGGGACATTATATTCAAACCAAGGGATTTTTATATCGAACTCATTTCAAAATTCCATTATAGAGTTTTCTACTCCGCTTTCTTCCCTTTTCGATTTTCTTCTTTTAACTGTACGAGCCTGGTAATTTGATGTGTGATTTTGAAAAATATGATATATTTTTTTCAATTATTTAACATAAATAGAAAATTGAATTTCATTTTATATTCAGTTGATAATTTATATTTTGATCATTAAAACTGAACATCAAAGAATATTTCTTATGATGATTTTATTTTTGAAGAATTTTTATGATCAATATCGTATATTTTCATAAACATAGTTATATAAAATGATTTTTAACCATCTATATTACCCTATATATAGTAAAAATCCCCAATACACATCCCTTGGGTTATATTAATTCTATAGACTCCATTTACTATGATCTATTGGGTTGTATATTATATGGGATTCAGATTAGAAGAGATCACATACTTAAGATGTAATGTTTTGAAGTCCATTTGAATCTAGATACATGCATAAAACTTAAATTACATTAATATAAGATAAAATAGATGGTTCTCAAACAATATATAATTGTTCTTTTGTTCCTTCATAAATGTTATCCCTAGAATTCAAACAATTTTACACCTCTTTAATTCCAAGTAAAAAAGGGAGATAAATAAGTGGTGAGTTCTTACACTTAATTAACCATAACATATAGTGGATGAAAATGTTACATAATAACATAAAAAATATAGTAATGAAATAGATTAAAAATCAATTCCATATAAATATATATGAATTAAATTACACTTGAATGTGATGAAAATGAAAATAAATAATCATAGAGATGATAATAAATGATTTCATAATGATGGAATATCAAATTTTGGACACCATAAAAATATTATTAAGGTATTATAACAATAATATAGTTATAAAAATTTCAAAATAAACTAAAACTACTTGATATTTTGTCTCATAAGAATTACATGTTCATTACATGGTGACATAATTATAGGCCCTGAATATCACTTAATGTGTCTAATGCATTCATCATTTGATATGAAAGGATAATGTACACAATATGAAATGCCAATAAGGGAATCTCATATATAAAAAATTATATATAATTATTAATAATATATATATATATATATAATTAGTCTATATATTTGCAGTTCTTCTGATTGAAAATTATTTGTATGACTATCTTGGTGAATATTATTATTGAAGGTGGAATTTGGGTCATTAGTTTTTGAGTAGGAGTTTAAATATTTGGTTTGGTTTATGGTTATTTTTGGGAATATTGAATAATATTTGGTTTATAATGATTTTAACATTCATAAATACTGATTTTAGATGGGGATTGAGGCTTGGGTGGTTACCTAGTGTTTCTGTGATCATCGGAGGGGGAGCTGGAGTGGTCGAGTTATAGCATTGTGTAACGGTATGTTGTTCATGTCATGGAGAAGGGATTCACAGTGAGAGTATTCAAGATAGAGGGTTAGGGTTAACCATAACCTTATTTCTCATGGTGGAAACCATTTTTACACAATTAATGGGCTAGGCTACATTCTATAAAAAAACATGCTCGACCCCTTTTGTTTCATTGTCGAGGATTATAGGGGGGTGCGACTGATCCTACCATTTTCATTGATCCCCATAATAGTTGATATATTTTGGGGAAATATTTTGGTATATTTCTCCTATAATATAAATCAATTCTTGTTTCCCTTCGTTGATTCCTAATTTGGATTATTTCAATTTGGATCTTAGTGATGACTCCACTAGATCATGGTTGAATCGACCAAAATGGGAGAGTCTCTTTATTAGATTGCATAGAGGATGTTCAGAGAATCTATCACTACACCAGAAGAAGTTTTTTTACTGAATGTAAGACTTATTATGATTTTTCATAGGAATTTTTATGATTTCATGGGAAATCATACATTTAATTATGTGTAACTTATAGGAATTTATGAAATTTAGACCCAAGAGTGTGTTGTGAATGGGATGCATCTTGTTGTTTGTGATTCTAGTGTGTGGTTAATGCCTTCTGTTTTTTTTGGAATAATATATATTTAAATTAAATGATTTAATCAATTATAAAATGATTATAATTGATTTTTTATGTCACATTGAATGATATTATTAACCCAGATTGAGAATGATGTTTGTTTGTCTTGGACAAGGCTCAGAGGTTCTTATTGAGGGGTTAACTCTAGTTTCAACATGGTAGCCCCTAAAATAAAATTACATCTACAAGTACATTTACATATTTTCATTCATGAACATATTCAATGGATTTAGAGAATAGGTTAGGGTCTTTAAATTCACTAGATAGATGATAATGAATGGCTCTATAACTTCTATGCTTTTAATAAAATTTCTTAATCCTTTAGAATATTTGAAATCACCCTGATACAATGCATTTAGTGATTGTGGGGTTTTTTTATCTTAATAGAGACTTTTATGAGGTAATAGGTTATCCAATAAGATACAGGATATCCTAGGATGAGTTCCTAGGTCTTATAATAAGGTATGAATGGCTTGGAGTGTATTGATGATGAAGAGGAATAATTTTGTGTCTTTTTTGATGATATACTCCAATAAGGGATGGAATAATGTATTGGTGTATTTTTAGAGAAATAATATTTATTCAATAAGTTTTTATGCGATTCCCTGGGGGTTTTTCTAGAAATTGGTTCCTCTTTGTGATTATAGGGTATTTTAGAACATGAAAACTTAGGATTGACCCTAGGTAGCAGGACTAAGAGGTATGAGGGAACATAATAGATGTTGGACCCAACATATAGTTATGTTCATTAGATCCTTTAGTCATCTATTTCACCATTGGGGGATGGACGTGAATTGATATCGATTAGAAAAGTTATTAATGGGTCTATAAAACCCACTGTATGCCTTTAAGGGTGATATGTGATGCACTAAGGCATGGAAGGCTAGCTGGGGTGGTCGTGCCTGTATGTGTTGAGTCGATGAACATTGAGATGGGATGAATCCATGTGTTCTTGATTTACTACCTTGTGTTTATAGGGATTTTCCAGTGTTCTTTTGGAACACCCTAGTGTATATTTTAAATTCAATGATTTTTCACATTAGGTGTTGACATAGGACCTTGAAATGCTCAAATAGGGTTAGTCTTCATTGATTTTACCTGTCCAGAAATTCCTGATTCATGCAAGAGGACCACCCCAAGGGATAGGTAATGGTATTCTATGTAAGATGATTGATGTACCTCACAAGAGTGATTATAGTTGGGATAATGATTATAGATGTTTTACAATTCATAGTTCCCATTGGTATTAGGTTGAAGTTTTGGATGATGATATACCCTGAGACTATGAGTATGATTCATGTATCAAAACAATTGAATGAGGCCACTGGTGCATTCCAACATTTCTCTAAAGATGTAATGGTCAAGGTATGGGTTTCCAAGTTATCACCATATGAACTAAAGTGTGTGTATACCTCATTTCTTTTCATAAAATTCTTATTAGTTGATAAAAACACATTGAGTATTATGATATAGTGATGATGCTAGGATTGGGGTCTTGGATTAATGTATGGCTAACATGTATGTTTTATACATTATTTTATTTTTTATTTTGGAATTTTTCTTCTGGGAGATCAATTTATAGATACTTTTTTCGATAGTGACATTTAATATTTCATATGAAGGTTTTTTTTCTTTTTAATACCCTTATATTAATGATATCTTGAAAATTTTTACTCTTTCATTCACTCAAATTTGAGTGTATAGTCTCCCCATATATGGACTATGCTCTAAGCGCTAATCAAAAGCCTCTAGCTTGTGAGGAGATATGATTGAGGTCATGTGAAACTCTATCTTGGACGTGTTAAGGTATAGGGAATAAAAAATTGTTATTAAATCATAATCTTGTTTTATTATTTATAGAGATGGTAGATAGGTTGGTTAGGGGTGTGTCAAAGCATTTGATGGATACTGGACTAAGGAGTTTCGAACACATACTCTGTAGGAATTGTATGTTACTATGATGGTGGTATTTTTATTCTTTTTTTAGTTTTTTAGTTGAATTATTTTACATTGAGTAACACAAATTAATTTTGATGTTTGTGATTTTTGGTGGTTTGGCTTTTAGAAAATCATTAAGAGACCATTGTTTGGTTCTTGTCCTATTAGAAAGAGTTCATGTATATGTATCATAGTTTTTACATAAGATTCCCCAGAGATTCATGAACTTTTCTGTTATTTTTAAGAGATGGGCGTTCCACTCTTTAATGTGTCAATAGTAACTTATATTGTGGTTTCCCATATAACATCATGGTTTAATTATACCCATATAGAGCATGATATATTTACTTTTGATAGAAGTTCATGTTGATCTTATAGTAGTCAGTTTTTAGTGTTGTGAATATTGTACCTATATAAAGGTAAATATGGAGATAGATTAAAGGTCATTAACTTCATCTTATTCCCATGCAATTACTTTATGGGGATATTTTATTCCTTATATGTGATCTGAGTACCAAAATGAGTATCCCGAAGAATGATGGACAACAATGGGCCCACAATTAGAAAAAAAATGTTCATTTTGGAGCTATAAAGATATCTCTATAGAACCTATGACTTTTGATATAGGTTATATCCATTGGAATTAAACTCATGGATTCTACGGACAGGGGTATATCCAATAGGTTATAGCCATGGGTTCCCAGGATATAGGCACATGTGATGACCATAACTATTTAACATTTCTATGTGGAAGATTTATTTCTAAAACCTATAGCCATGAAAACCCAGAATATAATTATAGGTCATTCTAGTTGATATAAATTTCAAAAATTAATAATACTCATAGTTCTCATTATTTGTTCTTGGGTGAAAACCATTAACAGTAAATTCCTAAACCACTCCACTACATCAGTTTTTTTAAAATAGATATATTAAATATGTATATATTAATATTTAAAATTATATATTTATAATATAATTGTTTTAATATATATTCTAAAAAAACAAAATGTATTTCCAATATTCAGTGTTCAATGAAGCTATAGTAATGTGAATTGTCTACTAGAGGATATATCCACAGTCTAGTTCGACCATATCTCTATGATTCATCAATAATGTGAGATAACCAAAAACCAAATGCTTGACGATATAAGTGTTTTCTACAGGGGGATATTTCAATGGTTTTGTAGATCATGTTGATATGTGTCATATAAAAAATAATATATCTGTTGTAAACATTTTCCCATGGAAATATTCTATTCTCACCATCAACTGATATAAAAATAAATCACCAACCTATAACCACAAGTGGAAACGACCTTGTATATAGATTCCCTATATCAATGGTCATGATTTTATAATTTCTAAAAGGGACCTATATCTGAATACATTCCACCCAAGGATACATACACTTTTTGTAGTGTTGGTAATTTGGACGGTTTGGTTAGTAAAAGTGACAACAATAACCTATATTATGATTTTTTATAAATATTATTGGTGGAAATATAAAACACTAGCCCAATTGGTTTTGTAAAAACCTTGAAGGGTTGGGTAAAAAGCCCTTTGAATGCCTTGGGATTTCAAACTAAAAGATCTAGGATCATTTATCATATTTTTGGAAGGAGTATATTTTGGTGTAATTTTGGTAGTTGGACCATAAGTTATTTAGATTTTCTTTCAGCTAGCATTGTAGAAACATGAGTGGATATTCTTGGGTTATGATATAATGACCATTTATTGGGACATTATACAGTTAGCATTACTGTGTGAGATAAAATTTTGAAGTAAGTTGATTCTTTCGTGCTTATGGGACATGGTTAGTATATTATTTGTTAGAACCTTGGTTATATAGGAAGTTTCTCATGGGATTAGGGGTACGGTTGTATGATTCAATTATAGGGGGAAATTCTACCATTGGATCAGTTGAGATTGGGTTATATGGTGGAAGTAAACATGTTAATAGGTTCTTGGTTTATAAATATTCCATTAGTGAGAGAGTAATCATAGGGTATGGTTTTTAGGAGAAGTTTATGTTTGTAAATTTTCTACCCGAATTAGTTGCAAATCAGTGAATGGGCGATATGTGGGAATGTTGAAAAATTATCAGCTATAGAAGATCCCCAACGGTGTTGTGGTTATTCAATAGGAAGAAGCTCATCTTCATGGTATCCCTAGGAGTTTCAAATTAGTTAGGTGGACCTCGATAATGTGAAGTTATATTTTTTTTGGATTATGATATTTTTGTGTGGTCAAAATAATTGGATTCCATGGCCTTGATTGTTAGCGAGGCTGGGGGTTCTTTGGTTGATGGGAGAAGTCATGGATTTGGAGGAGATACACATGTGTGGGGAGGGGAATCATTTGGGTTGGTGTTTAGGGATCTATAAAATGAAATACTTAAATTATGGATCACACCATCGGCTATTGAAGAACATTTTTCCTAGTGATATATTAATATACAATAGTTGTTGGTGTTTGGTGTTAGTGATTATATATGAGTGGGTGGCCTTGTCAAGTCATAGTGATCGATGAAATATAAATCATGGGTCATCAAAAATGAGCGTATGTGTTCTTAATAAAATGATAATGATACTCATATTGTGGGGAATATTGTTTCAGATTTGGGAAAATGAACCTCATGAAATAATTATAATTATGCAGTTAGACTAGTCACTGGATGGTTACAGAGACATAGGGGTATTGATATTTGGTAAGATTTAATGATATATAGTTCCTTGGTAAATCCTGATTTGTGATTTTGATTTCATTTTTGTTGGATTTTGTGTGTTATTATTGGGATCTAGGTTATCCCAGTGGGATATTAGGGGTCTTTTTAGGGTGAGTGATGATTGGATAGAGAATCATGGTTCGTCACATTGATCTGGGTGAAATCATTTTTTGTGACATGGTTCAAGGGGTGAAACCTTGTTTCATTGAATTGTTAGGGGAAATCATGTGAGAAAAAGTAATGTGGGTGATATTTTGGGTAATATTACATGGAATGAAAGGAAATCTGTTGTTGTGGCCAAGGTTATAAGACAGACCCCATAGGTGGAGGTCTATTGTGGAAATGACAAGTTAGAGGAAATTTTCTCTTTTAAGGATACTTTCGTAGGTGTGGTTGATAATTTCATGTATAATTGTCCCATGGATGTATGAAAGAGTTAATTTATTAATGTTGGAGATTGTGATAGGATAATGTTGTTGAGAATAATGTGTGGTATGCGGTTGGTAGGTCAAAATATCAGGAGGAAGATGATTTCAGTTGGTGACTCTTATGTATAGAAGAAACATGTTCTCCAATTAAACATATAAATAAGAGTATTATAGTGAGGGGAAATATAATCATCATGGTGAATCAATTTCAACACCCTGGTGTGACTAAAGATAAGGGTAACATGAGAAATGTCTTCGTGTTGGTTTTGGTAGAGATCGAGTGTCTCTACTTCTGGTGAATATTGTGTTTGATGTTTTGTTTTTTTGAATGAAAAAAATGGATGGAGTTCAAAGATGGAATGAATCTATTGGATTGTGAGTTTATGACTTGGATAGGTTAAAATATTTGTTTCAAAGAGTACCATGATTTATCGAGGATGAGAATCGTTATGGTGGGGAGTTTTAAATTCCTTTTTGTTTTCTGATTGAGAGGTTTTTAGAATGAGATCATATTTTGGGTTTTATGGATTTTTATTTTTTATTATAAATGATTTTATTTGGTTTTAGTGTGTGTTAAAATCGATATATAGTGATTTAGAATGGGTTTCACAGATTGGGGGGGGGGGGGGTGGTAACTATAGGGTTTGAGTGATCATCAAAGGGGGAGCCAAAGTGATTGGGATGCAACAAGAAGTCGATGAAGGCCATTTATGACAACCCATATATTTCTAATAACATATTTATTTATTCATTACATAAAGATGCAGATAATAAAATCCTAAAATAATAGAAGGAGAATTTTCTATTTTTAAAATTATATGCATATCATGTTAAGATGAAATAAGGATAGAAATACATTATTTCAAACTCTATAACACTCCATTAAAATTCATTTAACATCTGATATTTATTGGCATAAACCAAGGTTGTAAATAAGAAAGGGGTCAGAAATAAACATTAGTAAGATGATAATCAAGTCATAAGATGATGAAAGTAACAAATATGATTAAATAGGTTCACAATTGTAGCATTAAAAGGTGAGAATAATAAAATTTAAGATCAAATAATTATATTTGATGATAACATTATCGTAATATATAAATGCAGATAAAACATAAAATATGACATTATAAGAATAAGTCATGGATAACCACTGAGAAAACATAACATAGTATTACTAGGATAGCATAATGAGCACCGCATATTATATCTGATGAGATAAATATATTACCCAATGCATTGAATGTCTTTATAAATATGGGCCCATCCATCACATTAGTATTATATACAAGCATCTGTGTGACTCATAGATCATAAAAAATAAGAATGTATTTAAATACTATTAATACCACTATTTATCCATCTGGTTTATATACTTAGAAAATATAAATTAACAAAGGATAGGTATAACTAGGTTAATAACCTTGTATGGAAATATGGCTGGTTAATCATAACTCAAAATTTTGGCTTAAATCCCCATGGGATAATTTTGGTTGCATAACAAGTGTACATAATGGTGAATGAAAGGATTTAGTGAAAAAAAATGTTGGTAACTAATTACATTGGAATCAAAAGGATATTAAAATGGATATATATATAAAAACACATTTGAATATAATAATTGGGAAATAAAAATGATAGGTATAGGGAATATGCCTGAATAAAAATAAGGAGGTGAGAATCCCTTACATCGACATAGTAACAACTTAGGTAAAGTGTGATAAAATAAGGGATAAATAATCTCACATTCATTACAATAAAATTTTATAATAAAGGTATATTTTTATAGATTTGTTAAGAGAATAAAATGTGATTCAAATGGCCAAATACAAAGAAGTTCATTTAATAGAAATGAAGGGAGAGATATCCATTACCTTTAGAGTAGCTAATTATGATCTTATGAGAATCTTTTTTGGGATTTAAAGAGGGATAGGGAGAGAAAAATCATTACCAATGGTTTTTGGGTGATATTTATGAGAGTATGGGTGAGTATTTAAAATAAATATTTGGTAATTATTTACTAATTTATAGACATAGGTTTTAGACTCAATATAATAAAATAATCAAAACTATAGAAATTTCCATGATTTTTTACAAGGTTTATAGATAATAGGAGTTGTATTTAGTATTTTGATAATGAAAATAAACAAAAATAATAAAGTAATACCATTATTGATGTGTATGTGAGTCTTGTTAATAAACAATTTCTTTGACGACCATTAATTATAACATACCATTAATAAGATGCATTAAATAATTATTAAAATAATCAAAATAACCTCAAAAACACATTAATTTAAATTTTAAATCTATATTTGGTATTAGATCACTTGTAATGAATTTGTTACATCACTTTTGGTCTTTTATGAAGTCATAATACTAACAATATATTTGTATAAAATTTAGTTTTAGGAAAAAATTAACCCTTCTCAAAAAATTATGAAATATTCATAGTTGGGTAATTCCAAAATGATTATTTAAAAAATATTATAAATTTTACTCAAATAATTACCTAAAAAATATAATTTTTAATTTTAAACGAAAACCATATTTTTTTAATCAAACAGTAGTTTATAAAAAAGTAACAATATTTTTACCCTTATAAAAATTACCTTGGGATTTTTTAAAGTATATTATCATTTATATTTAAATAAATATTATTTAATAAGAAATTCTCAATAAAATAAAATTTATTTAAAAATTTTCTATTTAAAGGAATGAATATCTTAATAGAAACTATATATTTTTCAAAAATAAAATTTTTATTTCTTCGTATGAAAACATAATTGTTATTCAAATATGTTATATAATTATTTCTAAACTAATAATAAAATAATACATATATAATCATTATTTTACTAAAAATAAATTTAAACATTCATATTACTTGGTAACTAATACATAATCTTTTATTACACAAGTATATTCCATAACGGTATGGTTTGTGATGGTGGTACTTTGTAGGGGATGTTCGAAGAGCATGGTTTGGATCGTGATCTGGATAATATTTAACTTCTTCCATAAATTTTTTTTGTTCTAGATTTACCTATTGAATAAAGGATTGGAATTATTTAATTGTAAATCGTATTTATTAAATCACCCTTTGAATCTCTAATAGATTGGGTTCATAGGGTATGTTCCAACTGGTTGAGGCCCTTACTTCTTTCTTGTATGTCAATATGATTTTGTAATGGCCCTTAATATATATTAATATTAACTATCACTAAACAATGACTATGTTATAAAAAATTATAATTATTAATAATCATTTATATTAATTATTCTATCTTTTGTAACAGACCTTAATATCTAATGAAATTCATGTTTTTTAAATAACTGTATTATATAAGGAAGAATTTATTCAACCAAAATTGAATTTAATTTATAATGTTTTGGCTCATTACATGTACAAATCATGAAGTGTTTTTTCATAGATTATGTTTTTATGTTATTGGTTTAATGTATATCTAGACTTGGTAGTTCACAATGTGAAACATGTACACATAATGAATGGGTCAGGCTACCTTCTTAAAAAAGGAACTCAGAACATTTTGTTTCAGCGCTAAGGAGGGAATGTGGGTGAGGATAAACTACTGGACCACTAATTATATTTAATACCCAATTCTAGGGGATTATTTTTGTGGATGGATTTAGTAATGATTTTCTTTTCATATCCATCTGTTATTATTTAACAATGTTATGCCATTAATTTGTCAATTTCAACTGGGGTTTTAGAGCCAATTCCACCAGACCATGGTGTAATCTACCTAAATACATAAATATTTTTCTTATATTCTGTTGAGGACATATCGTGAACCCATCACTGTACCATCAAAATTATTTTAGTAAATATATGTATCCATAATATTGTATCTATGGATTTAAAGTATTTTTGTTAAAATAATCCATTGAAATGGGAATAACTTTTGTGTATTCTTTCCTCCTAGATCAAGGAAGAATTAGGAGATTACAAGATCTACTTTCTATGTTTCATAAAGGACATTGATTATAAATTTGTTTTTTATGAATCTTGAATATTTTAATTAAATGTGTTAGTAAATTAATTTTTTATAACTAATAATTGATGTTCCGTGGCACGATACAAGTTCTTGAGAGCATGGACGATGTTTTATTTTCATGGAAGAGGCCCATCCGAGCTCACAAAGAGGATAAATCTAGGTTTAAGGTATGTATCTAGTATGAAAAAATTCCACATGCATGCGTTTTGTTTGTCATGCATGAATTCAAATTTTCATGGTTTTTGGGATAATTTCTTGGGGTTGGGAGCACCTAGGGTAACTAATGTTTGGCGGAACTATGCCATTATACTTGTAAAAAGTTCCTTTCACACTAGATTGATTTCGAATCACCAGATGAATATCTCTCTAGGTGGACTGTGGTTTGGTTGAGATAATGAGATACCCCTAAGAGGTATTAGTATATGATTTGAGATCTGTTATAACCTAGGTTGTATTATAACGAATATAAGGAATGAATTATCATCTTGATGATATGTGATGATGATGTGGTAGAAATATGTTTCACATATGATAAGGTAATCCATCATTCATATAGAGTATTTTATTGTTGTGTTATTAGAAAATGAGGAGTAATTAGGTATTAGGAGAAGGGAAGTCGTGGGGGTGGTTGGTTTTGAATTGGACCAAAAAATTATATATTGGCTCTGGTAGAACAAAATGTCTTGTGATAGTACAAGTATAGTGGGACCTGAGGTGATGAGATAACTATTGATAGGTTGGGCCAGAACATAAAGCCTATGTCCTATGATCCCTCTTGTTTTTATTTTACCAGTGGTTGATATAATTCATCTTCTATCAATGATCATAGACAATGACTTGTCTGGAAGAACCAATTGATTCCTTAGGGGGAATGTGTGATGAATTGTGGCATTGGTGGATATCTGGTGAATTTTCTCAAATCTGATTAGTTTGTGAGATTTGTGATGGCCTATTTCCCAATGTCATTTTAAGTTCCTTGTTACTTAAATAGAGTCTTCAAGGATGGGTCAATATACATTAGTATATCCATTGAGCCTATAGGGATGGGTAAGTGTGATAGACACCCTTGAGATTAAAGGGATGTGCATGTGTGATGGACCTCCCTAGTGCCTATGGGGATGGGTTTATGTTATGAAAAATTTAGGATGATTTAATTTGGTATAAGACAATTATATAAATGTCATTGGTCAGTGTAAATCCTATTACCTATTAATTTATCTATCGATAGATGTGTTTTATAGGCATGGCTTGGGTCGGTGTGTGTGAATTGGGTATCTCCAAGAGTTTTTTGGGTCAGGAAAGAAGAACGTATTATGGTATGGGTAATGGTAAATTGTGACATATGATTGATTGACCTCCATAGAGTGATTATGGATGGATCGAGGCTAATGGAAGATGGATCAGGTCCAGATTCTTCAGGTATTGGTTAGATATTTTGGATGTCACGCTACCCTAAGATAGCAGATACAAGTAGCGAATCGACATGATAAAATGACATTGTATGTGGATTTTGATACCGAACTAGAGAAGTTATGGTTAGGATTAGGGTGGTATGGTTACCACCTAATGACATGAAGAGAATATGAACCTCAATGGGTATAGTGAAGGACTATTTATTAGATGAAGACTCGAAGATCATTATTATTTTTTCCATTTATTTCCCTTAGACAAACACACAAATAATAAATCATATATTACAGTTAGTCTGTGAGACCCTAATATGTTAATGCTCACACACTATACAGTCATCTCAATGATGTTGAAGACCTTATCTTTACATTTGGTTCTAGAAAATTGTTTATTTAGAGGTATGGGGTGGTGCATCTCAAGGGTATCACTAGACATGGATGAGTCTGAAGGATATAATTTTAGATTGGGTGAGTAAGTTTTATTTTTTTTATTTTTTATTTGGGACCATTTTATAGAGATCAAGGTATGTATTTTTGTCAAGAAAACATCATTTAATAATTTTATATTATCGGTTAGATTATTTTTTTCATATACTAACATTATGTTTTTTATATTTTCCACTATTTTTTGAACTCAAAATTGATGGAATAGAATCCCCACTATATAGATTTGTCCCTCTCCTCTAGTAGGATGACACTACTATTTAGGGATGCATAATAGAGACTATGTGGCACTCTGTCTTGGGTTGGTTTTGGATTGGGGAATTTCAAATACCCTTCAATAAAAATAATTAATTATAGGGTATTCACACCATATAAGATAAATATATATGTCTAGGTAAATGTATTTTCTTATTCAATTGAATTGAGTGTCTTTATGGATGAAAACCAATTATTTAGATTAATTGCAAACATGCCACTCATAAAAAAAATTTAACGGTAATGTGGTCATGATAATTGATATTTTAATGTAATAGAGTGGGTTTTGATGTCTTGGAAAATTTTATTAAAACATATTAAGAGTAATTAGTTATTCAACATGTTGACATAAGTATACTTCATAGGTGAAGAATTTTTTATTTTATATATTGGGTGCATAAAATGATTATGATCATCAGTTTGTATAGAACACAAAATAGATGTATTTAAAATAGAAGGAGACCAAAGAAATTTTGGATAATGTACCACTAAAAATTATGATTTTGTGCTATAATCAAATTTTATTTTCATTAGGGATAAAAATTATCCTTAAATAGAAACCACAAGGTTGGTAGGTTTTGATGGAAAAGGTGAACTTTTTACAAAAAATAAATTCAATTCATTTGGGGAATGATAGAGGGTCTAGTAACTACATAATTATTATAATTCCATAGACAAGTCCACATATTATAATTAATTTTTCCATAATACCTAAAATGTAGGACAAATATAGGGATTTTTTTGAGAAAATATATATTTCCATTTCTATAATGAGAATTATAGAATTAAAATGACAAATGAATCATGTATAATGTGAGTGAAATGGGGAAAAATTTTATATATTATTAGTATAATACTCATAATGAAAAAATAATTTTTTTAATAATATAATGGGAAATTAAATGGATACTAAAATCGAAATGTTAATTAGAATAAAAAGGACTGAGAAATTAAACCCTCACTTTAGTATGAAAATGACTTTTGAAAAGGGAAAATGAGAGTGGATTATTTATATCACATAAAATATAAATAATGTTTATGGTAATATACTAGATTATAAGAATATGTTCATATTATATTTTAATTAAATGATATTATAAAAAATTAATTTAAAAAAAAGGATGAAAGATGCATAAGAACCCTTAAGTTGGTATGATGGAAGCTTATAAAAAGGTCAATATGAGGGGATTGAATAATATGTAATAGATAAAGGATCAAAGGGATATTTTTATACTATAAATGAATATATATCGTTAAATTTGAAGGCAATTTAAAATATTACATTACAAAATTATTTCAATAAGAACGTTAAATTAGAGGAATAGAAACCTCTAACATAATTTAGATTCAAAGATTGTATATGAACCTTATAACCACAAAAACTCTAATATATTGTTGATATTGCATTGAGAGAGACTATATTAGAAGGACAATATGAGATAACTTAAAATTAATGTGAGGAAAAATATAATAATCAATAGTATACAATGGCATGACGATCATAACATATATTATAAAATTATATTTCATTGAGTATATTTGAAATAAAATTATAATATAAAAATGATACTACAAATATGATAAATTTAGTAATAAATTAATCCTAAATTTGGTAAAATATATTTTATAAAACCATTTTATTAAATAATTATTACTCTGATAACTATATGTAAAATTTCATTATGATTCAAGAGATTATAAATCCTATTTATAAATACCATTTTACCAATTGATACATTATGATAATATAAATTTGATAGGTATAAACCATAGGTCTTTATAAAGTCCTTGTTTTTATATGAATTACATTTTCATAGAATAAATTTAGTTTCATACAATCATGTATATAGATATAACAAATATATCATTTATAATTGTATAAATATAAAAAAATGTTTCAATTGATGATTACATGCTGATAATGAATATATACACAGTGTTCATATAAAAAAAATACATATATTTGCATATAATAGTAATAAAATAATTCTTTATATATATATCATGTATTTATCTATTTTAATATCGACCATGATTCTTCTATTTATATTTTTTATTCTCGACTATGCATAGAAGATTATTATATATCTAATTTTACATATATAATTCCAAAAAAATTATTATTTTTGAGGATTTGATGAATATAACAAAAATTTTATTCATTGGACAATATATTTCATTATTTTTATTAAGTGAATTATATTACACCCTTCATATATAACTGTTAATATTATTAATTTCATGTTTTATTCCAAATTAAATATTGTTAGTGTATATTATTTATTTTTATTTTCTACTAATAATTATAAAATGAAAATATGTTTATATAATCATATTTAATATTTTATTAGTGATGTTTTTATATATGTTTAATTAAATAAAAATAAAAATAAATATAGAATTATTACAATTAAAATTTTAAAGAAACATATATTTATAAATTTATATTATCTAGGATATTACAGTTGTGGTGTGTATATTGGAGTTCTTGGGGTATTTTCAATTTCACATTGGTTTTTTGGTCATATTAAGTTTAATTTGAGTATAAAAAATAAAAATAAAATAAATAAATAAAATGGTATTGTTGTGAAATGGATGGTCCAATTATTTGGCATTTGGAACCTAGAAATTGTGAACCCATATGTTTCTTACCCAGAACTAGGAATTACATGTCTACTATACAGAATGGGGTTAATCAAATTTTAGACTGATGACACTTGTAGATATTGAATCTGTAGTTTTATTTCCCATTATGAGGTTTCTCATCTCTATAATGGTTATAAAATCACCCAAAAAACCACAAAAAACAACTTATATTAAGGATAAATTTTTATTCCCACCTTATACTTTCATTTTTCCCCTTAAATAAAAATTTACTCCCATGTATTACGAGATGAACACCACATAGTTAGGCTTAATCGGGATTGAATTAAAGTATGGGGAGAACATGAGTAAAGGAATGTGATTGGGTATAATATTTTCCAATGTATGTTGATTTTTTTAAATAAATTATTAGGATATAATATTTTTTTATTTGATTTAATTATGGTAAAAATTATATATTAAAATGATTTTGGAGAAGTGAATTAATTTTTTATATTTTTGAGCCAATAATTTTATAGGGACTAGAATAAGTCATCATGGTGGGGGTGATTGGATTATAAAATTGGATAATTTTTATTTCATTTAGGAATGTATTCATGTGAATATTGTTTCATAAAATACAAGGTAAATTCATTTTAAATGTTTAACATCATTTCTCATAATATCTGAAATTATTGTTAAAATTTATTGAATATCAATACATTTAAGAATCACCTTGTGGAAAAAAATATGTCACTGATTCTAAATTGAATATTTTGGAACAATGTATTTAAATTTTTGGGATGTTTTTTCCTTTTGAAGTAACATAGTACTAACAATTGAAGAGTGAAATATGTTTCCTAAAATGTAGAAATTTCTATTCATATAAAATTGAACACATTTCTACCATAATGGATGTGGTGACAACAATAAATGTTAAATGAATATAAAATCTTAATCGAGGATATAAAACATCCCTTTTATCATTTTATTCAATTGTATTATAACCTATTTCTGGTGTTTTATGGTGATTTATAATATAAAAATTGTGGTAAACATTTCAATGAATTGAATTTATTCATAGCCTTTCCATCATTATATTATCTCTAATACAAATCTAATATAGTTTAGTTGGAATATATATAAGATATTGTGAAAAAAATTTATTATTTATTAACCTATTAGATTTTGTATTTTTTTATAGTTGTAAATTCATGGTAATCAGATCATTGGAATGTGAAGAGTCAGTTAGGCTAAGAAAATTATCCTTAGTATTTGAAAAATATTTTGGGTAAATGTGTCCATTTGTGCAGGACTCATTTTTAGAAAGAATAATATATATATATATGATCATTTTTATATTTTATGGTATTGTGGCTAAAACTAAAATGAGAATTTGAATAATATAACTAGATAGAAACTTGTCACCCTATTTCATATAAATAGGTTCATCCAATTCTCATTAACTATATGATATTTTTAGTAGCTAAAATGTACATTTTGAATAATAAATATAAGAAATATGTTCTATAAGGACTTTCAAAACCTCTAGTTCTACCAACAAAAACAATTCGTTCCTTTTTTGTATCAATTTTTCTAACATGCATAATTTTAATTTTTTTTGTATTTTAAGTTTGTTCTTAATTTTTATGTTTCTAAAAACTATCTTATTTTTTATATAAAATATCATCATAATTATCTTTTATTCTTATTCTTTTCTTGTACACTATAATCCATTATTTACATGGTGTGAATCTATTCACACAATAATGGTATTTCTCATTATTTGATAATTTTATATTACTTGATCTATCATTTATGAGTCAAATTCTCTCTTCTAATGATATAATTGGTTCAATTTAACCCAATAACTTTTATGAGTTGATTTATGAGGTTTTAATGGTCATATTGGATGTTATTTTATGTTTATTAAACCCCAAATTAGTTCTTTTACTATATATTACCATTCAATTACATAAATTATTTTTCATCTTTATTGAATTTATAAGATATATATTTCAGTTTTAATATGATTATATACCTTAGAGTGATCTGGGGAATTAGTTAATAAGTGTTTTTGATACAGTTCATAGAATTATTTCACTATTAAATCAGATAATGATGAGGCGTGACTTATCATATTGAATGTATACTTGTTGAAATAATTATTAGAAATTTTCAAAAAAACCCATTAAATTTATCATTTCAATCGACCTAGTATCCATATATTTTCATTAATCAATATAATTCGAATCATAATGTGTTTAATTATTCAAATTAAATTTCCGTAATAGTTGAAAACCTTATAGAAAAAACCCTCAAGCAACATCTGTATGTATTTTTATAAATTCTTAGGTTAAGTGGACTCAACAACCTAAGTTGTACTATAAGTCTCTATTTTAACCCTTATGCCATGGATGAATGATCTTTTATAGATGAGTTAGAATTAATTTAGGGATAATTTTTAGAGTTCATGGATGATAATGAGATAACAAGAGGTGATTATGTTTAGAAGTTTCTAAATCTATATAGAGTGATGCCTGATAATGATTTTGAAGAACTCCATAACATTGTATTGATAGTTTCAAAATAATTAGTAATACAATGAGAGAAAATTTCATTTTAATAGTATAAGATTGGATACATTGGTTCATAAAAAGATAATAATTGGAGAATTTGTTTTGATAATCCATTGGGATGGAGGGATAAGAATATCATATTTTATTATAATATTAGAAACTAATGGTTTATTCCCATTTTCTAGTACATATTTTGTTTGTTTTATGTCCATACTATTATGTGTATTCAATTATACATTAATTATATTGGAAGTTATTTTTTCATAGAAGAAGAAATTATTTATTCTTATATTGTTAATTCATTTCATTTGTCCTCATTAATCATTTTATATGTGGCAGAATGAATTGGTTATTGATTGAGGAAATATTAAATCACTTTTTTGTATAATTTATAATTTTTTATAACAAATTATTCCCTTAAATAAAATTTTAGTTTGTAATGTTTTATATTAGACCATTATATACACTTTATAGTTTATAGTAAATTGATATTTTCACATTATAAAGAGAACATACAGAGAGGTTTCAATGTATTATTTATCAACCATTAAATAATAAATTTTGATGACCAATAGAGATGTGTTTTTTGGAATGTATGAAATTTTATTAAAACAAAACCCAAAGGGGATGGATACAACTTATAACTAAATCAACAAAATTACATTAAAAATTTATAAAAAATTGGAAACAAATACCAAAAAACTTCTACAAGCCACTATAAAATCAAATCCTTCATCTAATTTATTATTTCTAGTGAACTATGTAAGGAAAATGATAGGGGTTTGAATATATGTACCGAATTTATATTTATTTTTACATTCATTATTTAGTTTTACCCAAATTATATTCGAATCACTTTCAATGTTATGATATTTTGTTATACCAATGTGCAATCAACCCTCCCCTCAATAGGAACTAAAGAATATACATCTACAAAAACATATTAGATTTTCCCAAGGTTCATCCTTAATGTGAGATTATACTTCTTTCATAATTTTGGTTGAATTATAAGATATATATATCCACTAAAATTCATTTTTATTTCAGGTAAATGTAATCTCCCAAAAGTGTTCATATACAATCTCCAAAAATTCATAGATCACAAGTGAATATTATAGCCTCTTCCCAGTGATTTATTATGTTTTCATCAACTAGTTGAATCTGTAACATGAAATATTTTTTCTAAATCATGAAAGGGTATTAATATTACATGCTCAATTTTATTCAATGTTCCTCTAAAATATCCTTGAAAATGTCTGTGAACACTCATATACCCTAATGATGTGTGTGTATCTACCTTGTTCCTATTCTATTTTTCACTCCCAAATGTTCTACATGTTTTCTCGATTTTGATCATATGATATTTAGGAGATATGATTATTTCATAGGTTACAAGAATATATTACTTCTTGTAACCATTTCCATATGATTTTATATAGTAGACTTGGTATCAGCCTCCTTCTCTCCTTGATTTCGTTTATTCTTACTCAATGCATAAGGATATCCACAATGAAATTAGGTATTTCCCTTTCAATACTTCTATCTGTTATCATTTTAGAAGCATTATAGAGTTCTCACTTTACACACATCTTATTCCACTCCTAAATTATATATATTTATATATTAATATTTAAAAAATTGATTATGAATTTTGGTAAACAAAATTGACCATATATTAGGATGTAGTCCTTTTTTAAAACCTCATTTAATCAAATCCAAGGTTTTAATTGAAATACTTCTTAAGACATGGGTTATTTACTCTATTAAATATTCCATAAAAAAATACTCAATTATTCCTTTTATTTACCCTTCATCTGAGTATGCTTTATGTGTTTTGAATTGGATCTATTGATCACAACACAGAACTCTATTAAATCCATCCAAAATTATATCAGCATGATTAAGGTTGTGGATATTTTCATTCCTTTATCTCAAATTGAATCAATATCTATTGAATAATCATGATATTTGAATCTAGAAATATCAGTAAAATTCATAATCTATTTTCATTCTAATTATTAGAAATATAAAATTATTGAAATCTCTGATATTTTGGGTAGAAATTGACTTTGAAATATTAATTAGTAATTCATATAAAGTCCCCATTGATTTTCTTGTTGTTGAAATTTTTCAATAGTTAATACAAAAATTTCCAAAGATGTTAATTTTTTATACAAATTCTCTTATAACCCCGTGGTATTTCAAATTTACACAAGTCGTTTATATTCTCATATGATATTCTATGTCTTGATATGTCTCTATAATCCATTCTTTTTTCAATTTCAAAACGACCAAATTTCCGTATGAAATTACTCAAAGTCTTATGAACTCTAGTGTAACATTTTTCTTTTTCAATTTCTATTTTCAATGATTCTTTTATTAAGACGTTATATATATTATGAATTTAATATGAAAATATCACTATAGTTCCTAAAAGTATTATGAACTCATAATTATCCATGTTTGTTCTTCTGTATAGAGATCACTGAATTAACTGAAATGATACTATAACCTATGAAAATAATCATATGGATTTATAAACCATTATAAATTGACTCAAATAATCATAAAAAGTTTATCCATAACCTGATATGATATAGTGAATCTTCAAGGATCAATTGAATTATTATCTAGCTTTTTGTTTCCACATTATTCATTAATATAGTGCTTCAATGACCCCATTATATGAATTCTTCGAAAAAATCATCTAATCTAATATGTATAGAATTTTGTTCAATATATCATGTTTTTAACTTAAATATAAGTAATAAATATTCCCTTGTACTTTTTTTTATAATTAAATATATCTATCCAATTGTTCCAAGAAGCAATAACATCACCATCATCCTTTTCAAATTATAATCATTACATCTCAAATTTTATCCATTTCTCAATTATATATGAGAATCACCTTTTCTATTCTATAGATATTTTGGTAGTTATATCATAATGAAAATTTATTGTATTAGTAATAAATACAATTGATACTTGTTATATTTATATTATATAAAATATGGAATGAGTGCGGACATGAATCATCAAAAAAGTGTATTCCTCTTAGACAACATTTTTAATACAATTTCTCTCTTTATGCATACAAAGGAACACATTTATTTATCCCCATCAACCATTTTAGTTTCAAAATACTCCCCCATAACATGATTATAATATTTCCCCCATATCAACCTAGACATAAATAGGTTGTTATTTCCAATGAAAATAAGTCTCTTAGCTCAAAGGATCCCTTAAAATGATTCTTTATGTGCACAATGATGATTAAAATTCTTCTTTCATCAAGATATATCCTTATTCCTCCTAAATAAATAGTATATAATGAAATTAATTTAATATTGATAATTTGGTATAATTTTATATAATTTTTTATTATTTAGTAATTGGATAAGAATATTCAATTGTGGCTAGAACAATATTAGTTGTGTGACCTATAATGGCCAGACCCACTAGGTCCCCACACATCTTGGCAGTGAGTTGAGTGTGACACCCTAGCCCTCTTACAATAGTCTTGTGGATGGTGAATAGAATCAAGGATTAATATACATATATGTGAGGATTTATCCTATAAAACCATCATGAAACATGCATCACCATCTAACCTCAAATACCACAACCATGTTTGGAAAATATAAACAACTGAAATGAAAAACTGGCATGCTTACAACTGCCAGAAATCTATATGACATATAATATAATTTCCAATACAAAAAAGTTATCAATAAAAGGGAAAATATAGAAAATTATAGACTAAAAATGAGTGATTATAATGATATATCACCACATCACAAAATCTCTATCCTAAGAACTATAATAAATGAACACCTCTAGACATTAAAATACTCTAACTTTACTTTCTCCACATAATTCAAAAAAAATTGACTTGTAAACCATCTATATAGACACAAAACATATGGGAACTAATCCCATTTAGGTGATAATGTAATAATTACCTATTAAATACATTGAAAAACATGATAGGCCATAGTATATCTATTGAAAAACATCATATGGTCGAAATGCATAGTCACCCAACTAAAAAAAGGAGGGGGGACACAATCAAGGAAGTAGATATGGAGTCACATGCAAATAAAACCCATATTTCATCCCATGAGGAGGCCATCAAACACATTATAGTCAACGCACTCCAGTATAATATGACTCTAAAAATAAATCCACTGTATATAGGAACAAGTGATAACCCTAAACATCAACACATCATAGATAATAAGGACTCCTCAATCAAATTATTTTCCATATGGGGGAACACATCATTTCTTATCATTAACCTAATATATTGAAAATTTCTAGTATTACTAACTAGATCTCAACCCAAGTCACTAACTCATTGGTTGGGAGTATATTAGGAATATTTAATACTACTGGGAGGCACCCCAAACCATAACTCATTCTCTAGAACAACACTCAGTTGAATGTAGGGTGAACATTTTGATACACCTATGTAACATTATAACCCGAACAATACCTCTTTTTATAGAATCCACATATAATCATCTCTTTATCATTTTCTGACTCCTATAGTTGGATTTATGTATATCACCTAAACCTCAATGTAGTAAGAAATATATTCGAGGGAGTGATGACCCCATAAATGGGTAACCCACACCCCATTACATTGGGGATTTTTATTCCCTACCCAATAATTGGTAAAAACATCCCCAACTATGCTATAACCAAAAGGGGTCCCTATGATAGAGTAAATCTCTACTTGAAAATTATTTTGTAAGTCGTATCTACACCTATGTACCCTAGCTTCGCTTGAGCAGGACAAAAAAATTGAAACGTGGAGTACCTTATGCACTAAGAGTCTCCATGAACATGATCTATATAAGATACATGAGAACCATAACCATCACCACCATTTCTAAATAGTATTAGGGTTCCTACGCCTTTCTAGACTATGAAAACCAACCAATGGAGTTTCTAACCCCTACCAAAAAAACCCAACTTCTCAAATATCACATCCCATCATGGAACTACTCCATAAATATAATGGGGGCCTAAATAACACCCACTTACGTAATAGGTTGATGGATTTACTAATAAAAATGGAGAACACCATGCCTAACCCAATGATCAAACTAATCAAGGATAATATTTTCTGTATTCAATGCATGAGTATTCTCACACAAAAAAGGGATTCTTGATAAACTATTACATCACATGGAGAACCGTACCCACTTATTTGGGGGTGTACTATATCTATTTACATAAGGGATGAAATAAACCATGTAAATAATTCTAATCCTAAGGGGGTAAAAAAACCAAAATCCATACCATTCTCATTTCATTTCTACTAGAACCAGTGGTTTGATGATATGCCCACTAAGAGTACTTCCACAATCACTCCACTCTATATCCCATGAGAACTCATAGGGTGAAAAAAGTAAGATATAAAATCCATTATCTGTAGTGGTAATATTTACTAAAGTCCATAGTGAAACAGTATTGTGCAATTAACTCCTAACCATCATATCTAGATACCATGAACCCAATTATGAAATGTGTCTATATGAAGTAGTCAATTCTCCTCGAATTAACTAATAGAATAAGAATTACTATAAAAAATCCCTAGTACATTGAGAGGTCTATTTGGGAATATATTGAACCCCTAAATTCATGACACTCAATCCTCTAAGGATCCAAACATCAAATATGCTTTTTGAGGATACTAATTATTGAATATGGTTTAGGGTTTCATACCCTATTTTCATATTTTTTTCTAGGGAATTAATACTTCCATCGTTTTCAATTGATCATCTTCATGGAGAAAATAATTACAAAAATCAAATACAATATCATAAAATTCATTAAATAACACATATGAACCAGAAATCATGTTGTACTGTTAAGGTTACCCATAATGGGAAACTTACTTGTCCAAATATATCCCTACATGTATAAATCATGTGTTATCCCACCATTGTGAGAGTGTATAGTGTGTACTATACTATGGATTTTTTTAACATCAAATTCCTCACTCAAGCTATGTATCATTTCAATTCGTGTTATGTAATTAACAATATACATGTTTTTCCTACTGATACACACAACATGTTTTACTCGAGTCTTACTCAATATATATTTTTGTAACCATGATCTGTGTAATCCCAAAATAAATGGAATGTAAATTCAGTAAACTTTTTTGTGAAACTATATATCTTCTAGTGACATGTATTCAGCAATTTCCATGTCAAATAATCTACAATTGAATGTAATACTATACGCATTATCCATCACACTATGTGTCTTACCATATACATAGACACACCGCAATTAGGTCTCCTAATGATCCTAAATAACATGTTCACTCGATCCCAAATGTTGCCTGACTCTATATTCCATCAAAGTTACACCAAAAAACTTAAATAATTGTTTTCTTGAACTACACATTAGGTGATTAGGAATTCTAGATAACTAATTCTTTTGAACATGCCAAATTTTCTTGTCCCTATGGAATGTTTTCCACCTCTTGTAAATAGTTTTACATAAAGAAATAGAAACCCCAAAATGTCTATATAATTTGACCCAAAACAAATTCAAGGTGTAATTAAAATAATAATACTAACCTCACATCAAATCATTAATTTTTCAGGTCACACATTAATGATAAAAAATCCTTGTGTGTGAAATATTGATCTGTCTCAAATTGAATCCCTAGACGATTATTATATCACCTACCCGTCTCCCACAACATATTGGTGTAAAATTTTTTAGTATACCCTTTCATGTCAATTGGGGAGATAATATATGATGATGAAAATAAAAATTAAAAATCATAAAACAAAAAACATAATTAATGGCTCGACCCACATCCCATAAATGATAAAAAAGTTTTTATTATATTTAGTGAAGATTTCATAGTTCTATTAGAATTTTTTTGAGACAACAAAGAATATATAAAAGAGACCACATGATGAAGGATTCCTACAAATCGATTTTAGGGCATTCAAGTGGATGATTTTCTTAGAAAATACTCCCTTAAATGCAGTCCATCAAAAAGTTCCCACAATGGTAGAATCTTAATATTTAGGATAAAATATTGATTAAAATATATTTGAAGTTTAAAAAAAATCTACCATATATCGGATTATTTATGATTTATTCACTTATTTTATGAATAAATTTCCCTAGTGTGATCAACCTAGAGTCTCAATATGTGACATCCCAGACTCGGGTGCCACTCAAAGGAGTCGTGAGCTATATTGGCCACATGCACTCAAGTGTGCATCTCATACAGTAGTGGATACTGACAAGAAGTGAGTGTCTAGGGTGTGTTTGTGGGGAGAATATTCCCTCCTTTCAAAGTGGAGAACAACTGATATAGAATAGTATAAATATAGAGGAAGAAAAATGTAAATATAAGGAACATATGAACTATATACTATAATAATATGACCAGTAACCCACTGTAGTAAAATCATAATATAACATAGAAGCACTAAGATATAATCAAAATAAGTAAATGGAATCGTATACAAAATATGGTGATATCAGGTTTCTATAAAATAATCATAGCATATATGCATGGTTACAGGAATACATGTAGTACATGATTTTAAAAAAGGAACATATGTACAAAATATATCCAAGCATCCCAAGATCAGACCCAATCATCTACTTGTAGGATCACACCCAATGTCATGAAAAAAATAACACATCCATAAGAAGACACCTCCCCTTATATAAACATTAATGTACACATCCTCCATGGGAACCATCTACAACATGGATAGAGTGCGAGATAAAACCACTATTTCACCATCAATGGGGTCTATAAATATCATGTATGTGTACATAACAAGTATTTGTGAAGATATAATAATGAAAGGAAGTAATGATAACTGTAAATGGGTCATATCTGATTCCATGAGAAAACCAGGCTAACACTACTTTCTTTATCCCATGCAAGAATATCTCTAAATAAGTAACCAAGGGATGTAATACTCAGTATATTTGTATTGAGGGGAAAAGTGATTGATATCATAGTAGTACAACATGTCATGCATGATATCAATGAATTGGGTCACCATGCACAATATCATATAAGAAGGGGATGCCAATCCCAATATCACAGTATTGGGATGACTTTCCCAATATAAAAAATAGTGGATGTCATGCCCAATATCATAGTACAGGGATACCGTGACCAGTATCACTAACATATTGGAAGCCATACCTAGTATCACAGTATATGGCCATGAACGATATCACAACATAGGGACACCATGCTCAGTATCAGAATATATGGAATCAATGACTGGTATCAAAATATAGGGATTCCATTCCTGGTATCATATTATAGGCATACCAAGAAAGGTATCACATTATAGAGACCCCATTCCTGGTATAACAGTATACGTATACCAAGCCAATATATATATATAACACAAAGTGCGATCATTCCCATTTTTGAATAATTGTTGATGGTCACCCTACCCTTTATAATTCACAATTTGATTAATAGTTTAACAGTATGTTCATCTATAGAGAATCATTCTAACATGGGTCTAACAATTGTTCCATAAAATCAGGTTATGTAGTCATACCACTCACAATCATTTGAAATAATTATAATTGTACGACTTAGGATTCAGACCAAGCCTATTTAGAATATATTTTGTTCGTTTGAACATTTAATATTATCAATGAAAAACCATGGTCACACCTCGAAGAGTGGAAATGGATTCAGGGACGTAACCCACCTTTATTAAGGGATCACTAGATCACTTCTATCATAAACATTAAATGAAATATACTTTATGTTTAATTTAGATAAATTCTTGGATAATCTAGCGTGAAGTATATAATGCATGTTATGGAACATCATGAAATTAAATAATAAATACTTGACAACCTAACTTATGTATATAGAGGAGAAATGGACCAGTATCAGCCATTGTTTTGGTCCACATCAAGAGAAAATGAAAAAATAGATGGACACCCAAAAAATAAGGCATATGATCCTGCACCTCAATAACTCTATTAAGCAAAATAAAAATGATGAAAATAAAAAATGGAAAATAATAATCACTAATGGATCTCCAATGAGAACTATGGAGGAAGAATCAGAGTTCGGATGGATGATATATTGAAGATCCAAAGTTAAGGGAGTTTGGAAGGTGAAACATGATGAGAAGGTGGTCACTTTTCCACCGGAGGAGGATGAGTGGAGTGGCGAGATATAAGTATATTTAAGGGGAAAATAGTAAATTTACCCAAAAATATTTGGGTTTCAATATTTGGCTACACAGTTGTCCAAATAGTACCCCTAATGTGCACATGGAACTGCCTCAAGGGGTAAAACACACAATTAAGATGAATAGTTTGAGATAATGTGCACCAACCATGCTTAGTGGAGCTATTAAAAACTTAACACTAACCACATATAATTTCCCCCTAGATTCAAAATTTCCTAAATCCATGTATCCTCCTTCATCCAACCATACATCCTTCACATGATTAAGGAAATTGGGTAAACTTCCCCCCACTATTTCTACTAGCAAGGCCTACTAGTATTTTTCTCCAATGATCAGGGTTCTGAGCTCCACAAAAGATCCAAACACCCCCTAAAAATTGTGATCTCATTCGGATTATATATTAGGTCTAAACAATAGATTGACATGATATTAAAGGATTCATGCCTCAATGAAAATCTGGGTTCTTTCCGTCTTCCCCCTTAATGGAACTCACCCCAGAGTTCAAGTTTTAATTGTGGTGAAATGCTATCTGAGTACAATTGAAACCACGTGGAATGTACATCACCCTCCCACTCCCAAGCCTCATATTTTATGTGGACTAGCTTCCATTAAACTTTTTCTATAGGGACAAACTACCCATATAGATCCATAGTGATCTATTTGATGATGTGTATAGTGTAATCCTCAAAAGAATCATCAACATATATCTCTACATACTAAGGATATAATGTGTGAGACATTTTGGCATGATTAAAATGATGTTTAAAATGTGAAAGACATCATAAATGGCATGGTACCTCTTAGATAATAGAAACTAAAAGGCCACTAGACCAACTCTCTCTAATAATTAAAAGGGATAAATAATGTGAAATGATAGATTCCTTTTCCTTTTTATCAATCTAAAAACTAGAATAGGTGATACCCACAAGAAAAAATGATCCCTCATCTCAAACACTAGAGGTCTTTGATAATGATTGGAATAATATTTTTTCTACACTAAGTAGTAAAAATATAATTCTTGGTCATCATATCATTCTTTGAAATATTCTAAATGAGATGAGGATGATGTACTAATACCAATCTTACCTCTAACCAAGACATGGTAGAAAAACAAATCCAACCATATATAGCCTCATAAGGATCCATCTGTAACATCTACCAAAATAAGTTATTTTTGGAGAAATCAAGGGGAGGGATACCCATCTCACCAAAACCACTGAAATCAAGGATTCATTCTTAGAGTATGTCCTCTAAAATATATATAGTATGTTTTGTATAGCCATCATTATATGAACTAAATTTTTTTCTCAGAATCACATGTGTCCCCATAGATATTTATAAACCCTTTTAGAATATTGATTTGAAATGTTCTTCCCAATATGATGTGACACTATGAGGTAACCCGTGTAGCCATATGATCCTACAAACATACAGTCATTCTATCCCATCAACTAAGAAAGTCTCCTAGATATAATGTATGTGGCCACTTTCATCTGTTAATTCACAATTACCCAAACAAAATTTCTACCTTGAGGGTACCTCATTAATCAAATGAAAAAATCCATTACCGTATCCACTCATTTACAGTATTGGATCAATAATTATTGTAGAAATTTGGTGGGAAACTGGTGTTCCACATTCGTCTTCTGATAGGTGGAACACCTAGTGAGGAAACCCGCTCCAATAAATTTTATAACTCTCCAACAATACTTTTAAATTTTATCACTATACATCTTGGAGATACCCATAAAATATCCCACTATGATGAATAAAACTCATGCGTCATTTCCCCCTCATATATGCCAGATCCCAAATACAACCATGTATATGAAAGATTTTTTCATCATCAATAATCCAATCCAATAGTGGATCATCACCATAAATAGCTTCTTGTATAAAAAAATCCCTCAAAATATAAAAACTACCTCATTTTTAGCTTCTCTATAAGTGAGTAGTTCAAAAATATCAATGCATGTAAAAACTATCCATGATAGTGCTACACCTCTATTTGCATCTCAGAAAATAGATATATAAGATACCATTTACTATTTTCCTCTTGAGCTATTTGTGTCTAAGTCCTCCAACTAAAAGCATCAAAAATATTATTTCCCCTTCTAGGATCATAGTAAATATTGAGTTAAAAGGAATATAGATATTCCACTAATATTCACTTACTAATATTCAAGTACCCCTATGTGAAAATATTCGATAGGATTTGTGGTCTGTAAACACACCAAAATTCTCTCCTGGTAGGTGATGCTTCCAACAATGCAGGGCATGTACAAAAGTTAAAAACTCAACATCGTACCACATGTAATTCCATTCATGATTCCTCAGATATTGAACCTATATGAAATAATTCAATATTCATATATCATATATTCTTTTATAGAGATACCTAATTCATCACAATATACTATAAATATTCATCCTGACTCTGGAAGAATCAAGATCAGGACTGAACTCAATCTCTCATTAATGTACAAAAAGTTTTTTTGATAAGATTATGACCATATAAACTTCACACCCATATTCGTCAAGCTTATAAGATGGAACTATAAATAAGATATTTCTTACATAAAATGTCTATAGCAAATAGATATCCCCAAAAGTACCAAAATATAAAACATTTTCATGGGATTTTCTTGGGTAACAACAACTATCACACTCAATGTGTCCACTGAAAACCCATTACTTTGTGATTATATTACCAAATAAGTGATCATTTTTTATATAGAAGTGACATGAAATGAGTTTAACACACATATGATTCTCTCTCATGCAATCTAAATGATCTCAAGATGAGTTTCATGGTCACTTCATGTATGAGAATACACCAAGATTTTATCAATGAAGAACACCATGAAAGATTACATACAGGGATTGAAAACCCTATTCATCAAATCCCTAATGATGATAGGCTTGTTCACAATATCGAACAACATATCAATATACTAATATAAGTCATTCCATTTATCGAAATATGTACAAGGGATATATAAAGTCCTAAATCAAACATGATGATAGAAAAATCTGAGGTCAATATTCATGAATACCCTCTTTCCCTTAAGCTAGACCAAATGATCATCAAAATAAGGTAAGGGATACCCTTTTTTCACTATAAGTTTATTAATATTTTGGTACTCAAAGAAAATATAGATGGTTACATCCATATTCTTGGTGAAAAGGACCAGTGATCCAAAGAAAGAATTAGGGGGGAATATTAATCCCTTGGTCTCTAAATCCATCATCTTCTTCATGAGATCCAACAAATCACTAGTTGACTTCATTTAAGTAGAAATGGATATCGGTGTAGCTTCATGATGTAGCTCGCTTTTAAAATCCTACTCTCTCCCAAGAGGTTTTATATAAGAGTCATCGAGGAAAACATACCTAAATAGATCTATTATAGGAGGGAACATAGTTTGATGTAGTCCTTGATCCTCCATGTAAATGATAGAAATCATGGTCGTCAGTCCACCAAGACCAATATGATTTGGTCCATATCTATCCTTTGGGACATCCCACTCACCAGTGTGAATATAATTACTACCAACTGGTGATGTAAATGAAACCCTATAATGATAAAAATTCACATTGAGAATATAAGAAAAAACCAATCCATTCTATGAATGAAATCAAATCTCATCATCTATAGGAAGTATAGGTCCAATAAGAACTAATAGTTTTCTACCTCCAGATAAATGTCCTTGCAATGGTGTATACTCTCAGAACGTATACCCAGTGGTGTATCCAATGTCATAACACCACTAGAGAACTGAACATATTTCCAAGAATCTCCAAAATATCCACAAATATGAAATAATTTGATGATCCTATATTATATAAGGTATAAAGAATAGTAGAAGATACTATTTTAGTACCTCAAACAATAGATGGCCCAACACCCTAATCCTCTATTATAGGATAAATTTAATAGATATGGCATGATTCCAATCCCTACAGTACACCCTAACTACCTGGAGAGGGTTTTCTATATTGGTGTTGTATATCAGAAACTTCAAGACCTTGTAAATTAAATTATCCTCTACCATTATTCCCAGAAGTACTCTATCTACCTCACTGGAGAGGTGCTACTAATCCTAATCATTAAGGTGGTTCTAATATGAATCCTCAACGAATTAGAACATATGTGAAGGCCCTACAGAACTAGATTGGATTCCTCAATATTCTACAGCCTCAGAACTCAAAGGGGTCTTTGGAACACTGGGGCCTCTTATGACTAGGCATCCCACACTGGAAAACAATCATGTAAATATCTGTAGGTTTCAACAGGTCACTTATAAGGACCGACCTTATAACATTACATAATATTGAATTAAATGAATAATTCACATTGAGGATCTATTCAGGTTTAGGGTTTTATATAATTATTCGATAACTATTACACAACGACTTGAATATTACAAGTAGACATTACTACTCAGTATCCTTTTTTTGCACAAAATAAAAACTCTTAAAAAGAAACATGTCTAGTTCCATATTTTAGACAGCATGAATTTTCCATGATCCCATCCTTGACCCTATTCATCTTTAATTCATGTGTAAAATATTTCAAAAACGTGGTATGAGCATAAAAATCTCAGTAAGTTTTATAAAATAAGAAAGGAAAACATTATCCCATCAATAAATAAAAATCAATGAAACCATACTTCTCAATCATAAGATACCTTACGAAATCATAAGATTTATAAATAACATGCACAAAACATAAATCATAAAGGTTAGTTATGGAATCCCTATCAAACATACATTGTATCTATCACAGCTACATAGGTATTTACACTTGGAATACCCATCACGGTATATTCCCTAAATCTCCTAGGAGAAACATCACGTTCACCTTCATCACGTTACCCAATGCATTGGAGAGCTCTCTTGGGCTCACCCTCCCTAGGAATATCACGGAACCACCCATATACGTAAAAAATTCCCAATAACCATAACATAATCATAACATATAACACATTTATAAATGAAATATAACATTTCCACATTCCAATATATCAAATCAAGATATTTAAATAAACAATGTTTTATCAAATCATTTTCAAAACATTTTAAAAAAATATTTTTGAATCAAAGTGTCCCATACCACTTTTATGATTTTAAAAGAATTATCATTTTGAAACATTAATTTCTAAATAATTAAATCCTAAAACTGATTTTGAAAACATGGACATTAATGCGAAATATTTAGATGAATAAATCATTAAAACTTTTAGAAAGATTTTTTAGTTAAAGAGTTATTTTAACAAAAAGGAGAGACGATTGAATACAAATAATTGAGGAATAACATTTAATCAAAACATTATAATATCATTAGAATAAAGGTATTCATGATATATTATGCCAAATGACAGTATATACACCACATAAGAGTGAATTGGTGCATAAAAACAATAAAGTCTCAATGGAAATGTAAATTGAGATGAAATCCCTTATAAAGATGGTATCCATAAAATAAGGATAAATCAATCACATAATTATGTGTGAAAAATATAAATACACCCAATATATTTGGATAATAAGTTTAAAACAATCATATGTCATTCAAACATATTTCTAGGATGACATATTCAAGAAGTACAAGTTTAACCCAAATAATTGAATTTGGGTTAAGAAGTTAACTTGTAAAAATTCGACAGCCTAACTGCGTCTATTTAAAATTATGAAAATGAGTTGATGAGATAAAAAGAGAATCTCATCACTTGGAACATAAGTTTACATCAATAAGGATATAAAAGAAAATATCCCAACATAATAAGATATATGTTAAAAGACATAACAAAAAGAAGTCATTTTAAAAAAAGAGAGGAGGGTGAAAGATTCCCTTTCTGATTTGGTAACTTAAAAAACATATTCCACTTGATAGAAGAATAATTAAATGAAGATGTAAATACTCATAAATGAAATTATATTACACAATGTGTAAAATCAGGTATAGTACATATGCCACACAAAAGGAAATAGTGGCCAATATTTCATGAATCTCACGGGAATAAAAACTGAGATGAAAAACCCATACTTCATTGTATTCAAATTGAATCGTATGACCAAAATTTAATAACCACAAAATGAATCAAAGAATACCATGAATATAAATATAATCATGATAATATATCAATGGCAGTACACATTACACCACATGTAATAAATAAGTGGTGAAAAATGGAAATATCACGGAATTAAAAGTGAGATAAGAAAATCCCTTACCTCATGTCTGACTTGACTCGATCGTTCAATAATATCCTGAATAATAAAATAAAGTTAATTTATACTTTCTTAAGAACCTATTTTAAGTTTATTATTCCTTTTATATCACTTATTACCATGTTATAAACATTATGAAATCATTTAAGTTAATAATGTTCTTTTGTCGATATTTGGTACTTGAGTAAAAAATGGAATTCTTTTAATTACATGTTGTACAATGTTGTCAAAGTTTAATTATATCCAGAATTATATTCATGATTTAGATATCATATAAATCATGGTTATCCAGTATATACAAGTATTTATAATAGTACCTAAAATGTAGAGTTAAGAAATGAAATGCACCGTTCATGGAGACGGTAAGTCGTACGTACGCATGAATGCTACTTTCATTTATATTTCATATTAAAACATAATGATACATAGGTATATTATAATTCTTTTAAAATTTCATATATAATATCATATATGATATCATTATCACCATCCTTTATACATCCCACATATGGAAATAACGAGTCATATCACTTTGAGGTGGTGGTAGTCTGCACTTCCTCTAATGAGATTATCGTGTTTACCCATAATGGAAATCGTAAAGTCATGCTTTAAAAGGGAATTAAAGAAGCATAAAGAAAACATAAACATAATATATATCATATATAAATACAGTGCCATCATAATGGCCACCATGAGAGGCGGTTGGAGATAATCGAACAATCATCGTTTCATGAGGCGTTAGTTTTCCATCCACAGAAACATTATGTTCTTCATCGATTAGATGGAGGTGTGTGTAAGTGTAGTTTGAATAATTCTCATAACAAAATCATATTATATTTATTATAATGGTTTTGTTACAAAGGGATGGAATAAAAAGATTTTAGGGGTGGGATAATTAAAATAAAAGAAAACTATTTAAGAGAAACTGTTACCTTTAATTTGGGTAACTCCCTTTGGTTTGAACCAAAGGACTTCTTGAACTGCCTTCTGCCTAAGTTAAGGCTTCTAGGAGGAGGATAAGGATGTAGGGGGATTAATTCGGCAGAGTTTGAATGATCCAAATGGCTTGAGATGTGTGAGTAATTGGATAGAAATGGTCTCCTTTTATAAGGGAGAGGGGGGGGGCTCTTTAGGAAAGTGTGAAAACATTATTTTATTATATAAGGATATTCTGTTTCTAATGGTCTGAAAATCATTAAGTTCGAAGATAAGATGACTAATATTAGAAATAAAATCATCCAATCAGAATTGGACATGTTTTGGATAATAATGTAATCATTATAATCTTATTTATTGAAATCATTTATTATTGAGGTAAATAATGCCTCATTATTGTGTCATTAATAATTTAATTTATTCGTTGTCTAAAAATTATAAACAAATACTTTCATGTAAGAAATATTTTTATCTTTCAAAAGAAAATTTATATTCTAAAATATGAATTATATAACACCATATAAAAATTAATTACTAAATGATTTTTGTTATTGTCAATTTTGTGTTCACATTAAATTAATTAATCTAAATTGTCATTATCACTCCCAAGTGGCTAAATGGGGTCCAAAAATAGGCCCAAAGATGAAAATGGTCGTAAATGACTCAGAAAATAATTTTAGGACAATTTTTAAGGTAATTTTGAATTATTATAATATTTTCTTAACCTTTAATTACCCTTTTAACCTTTAACAGCTGTAAATAAAAGTCATAAGTTACTATTCACCAAAAATTAATTTTAATCCTAATGAAACACATTTTACTTCTTGATAACTACCATGTATGTTCGATTCTTGAAATTCAATTCACAGAAGTGGTAAAATTTCATTTAAATGAAGAAGTCAGTTTTTTTAACTACCACTAAGTGGTTTCACTATTCATCAAAAATTGAAGTTTTTCAGAAAAATATACCAAAAATTCATCCTAAGCTATATTTGATATTCCGAATTCAATAATGATGTCTATTTTTAAAAATTAAAAACATATAAGTGGCATTAATTAATTTTAAAATTTATTCCAGTTATCAAAACAAATAGCATGTTTTTAAGAAACAAATACTATCAAAAGATTAATACTTGTTTATGTCCAATTTCAGAGTGAAATTACTTCCAATGACCAAAATTGGATTAAAAGGAAAAAATATATTTTTATTTCACTTTTAATCCAATTAAAAATATAATCTAACCATATAAAAAAATTAGATTAAAAGACACTTTTGAATTAAAATACAATATTTTCACTATTCATTAAAAATAAACTTTATCAGAAAAATACCAAAAAAAATACCCAAAATAAATTTGATGTCCCCATTCTAAAGAATGATTTTTTTGGTCAGTTATAATATATTAATGTGTCCAAAACTATATATAAAGACGGTTCTCTATTAAAAGGTGGTAAATCGTCCTTTTAATGTAAATTATGCTTAAAATAAGATTCTTTCACATTTTAAGCCTTAAATTTTATTGGATAAAAGATAATACATCTAACAAACATGTATAATAAAATTTCAGTTGGTTTGGTTCATTCCCGCCAATATGATGCCTAGGCGTTAACTTCCAATTAAAATAATAATATTAAATTATTAGTGTGAAAAGTAAGATTTCAAATAAAGATGTTGTTGTGTATCGAGTACGCTGTCGATCATAGAATCCCACTTAATGTAAAATTAATAATTAATTCACAAATATTAATAAATATGAAATTTGTTTTATTCTTTATTTATCTGGGATGTTAAATCCTTCCCCCCTTTTGGGAATGGGATCCTTACAATTTTAAAACTAGGCTTGGAAACTTCCTTAAAAGTCCCACATGGGAAAAGATTCAATAAAACTATCACTTTAAAATAAAGGAAGAGAAGTAAAAAGGTTACCAGAGACAACATATACTAGGATTACATGAAAACACGGATAAGAAAAAGAGAAAAAACGGTCATGTTCTGATGGAGAGTGATAGAAAACATGATTAAGAGAAAGTTAACCACCATAAAATCACAAACATGTGATGGGTTCAATGCTTCTTGATTCCCCAGTAAGAAAAGTTAACAGATAAAGTTTTTGTTTTAATTCAATTTTCATTGAAGAATAATTTTATGAGCTTAACTAAAAACATAAGGAAACACAATTACTTTTAATGTATACTTTTATCCTTTAGTAGATTTCTAACAAAGACTCATATTTTATCCACACAATGAGTATTCAGGATGACATGTTTACATTAAAAGTGCTATAAACAACTTTGAGAGAATCAATTAAACCAAAAAAGAAGAACTATATATTTCCTTTGTCTTTAGATATTATGTAAAACCAAAAATTTTAGCACAAGATCAGATAATCCCCAAAAAAGATAAACTTTTACAAAAATATAAACTAATCTTAATTTTCAAAATTTGTTTTAAAAAAACCCAAAGTTTAACAATGGCCATTCAATAAAAAATTGTCCCTAAAATTCTTCAAAAGTATTCTGAAATTTTATTATAACCCAAATCTCATAAGGATTTAATTACATATACTTCCAAGATACGTCTTAACATTTATCTCCAAGTAACACTAGTTACTCATGAAGTCTCATATTGAAAAGTAATTAACCTAATCACATATTCTCCATGATAGGTTAATCATTTTCATAAATAAATCAAATCATCATGTGCCCATAATAAAAACATAGATTCTTCCAAAATAAAATTTCAACCATTATTCCACAATTGAAATCCCATAGTATTCTATCTTCCTTAGGCATATTGTGTTTCCTCAAAAGAGAGAACGTCTTACTCAACAACCTTTTATAACTTAATCACTAAATTATTTTTCAATACTAATTATATCCATTTTATAAAACATAAGTTCCAAAAATCAACATATTCCTATCCCATATAAACATTTTACTAAAATAATAAGTCATACTACGTGTTTTCCTTCTTATAAAACTCAAAAATAACCCTAACATGTTTTAACCTCAATGGTTTCCTTATACCTCTCATTTTCATCCAAATTCATTGTGATATCAACATCTTAATACTTGAAGTCTTATTTCTCTAATATATGATAAAATAAAACAATCCCCAAAATGAAGAACATCATACCTTGATCATGGTGTCCATTTGGTTTCATCGTCATCTTGTTCACGTAGGTAGAAGGTCCATGCATTGCAACAATGATTTAGAGATCCTTCAAAATCATTTTCTTCCTCCATCCAAATACACCTTGTACAACATGGGTGATATGGGTGTTCACAGAAAAATAGTTTTGGAAAATAATCATGTATGACATATAATTTTAAAACATCTAATAAAACATGATTTCTATAAAACAGTCGAACTGAATTTGAGTTAAAACATTCAGTTAATGGTCTTTTTAAAATACCATAAGTATGTGCTGAGAGAATATATTTTAAAATCAAATATAAATATATTGCACAATGGTGTCCTTATTCAGAACCTTTTTTAAAATCATAATATGCTTCAAAATCTTGTGATAAGGTAAAATATTTTAAATGTCCTTGATAATATTTACCTTTCTGGAAAATATGAGAATATTGTGAAAATATGATTTTTCTAAATACAACCCATGATCTATGATGATAATGAGGTATAGTGGAGGTGTTTGATATCTCAAACAACTGCTTGAAAGTGAGTTGTATGCAAGAAAAATATTCACAGTCATCCGAACATGACTTTGCAATAATTATTGCAAGCATGCCATCAGGAAGAGATAGGAATGTTGTTTGAGATCCTCCTCCTTGCATTTTTAAGTGACTTTCCTTGATTTGAAAATGTTATAAAACAATAATTTTACTGAAATATTATATAGGGACTAACCATATGTCAAAGGAAAATTCCTAATCCCTAAAGTTGTCTAAACTAACCTCTGATACCATCTATAAGGACCAAACCTTATAACATTACATAATATTGAATTAAATGAATAATTCACAATGAGGAGCTTTTCAGGTTTAGAGTTTTAGAGAATTAGTCCCTAACTCTTACACAACAACTTGAATATTATAAGTAGACACTACTACTTTGTATCCATTTTTTTCACAAAATAAAAACTCTTAAAAAGAAACATGTCTAGTTCCATATTTTAGACAACATGACTTTTCCGTTATCCCATCCTTAACCCTATTCATCTTTAAGTCATATGGATAACATTTCAAAAACATGGGATTAGAATAAAAAGATTATTAAGGGTTATAAAATAATAAAGTAAAACATTATCCCATCAATAAATAAGAATCAATGAAACCATACTTTTCAATCATAACATACCTTACGAAATCATCAGATTTATGAATAACACACACAAAACATAAATCATAAAGGTTAGTTATGGAATACATATCAAACATAAATTTTATATATCATAGCTACATAGGGAGTTACAATGGTAATACCCATCACGGTATATTTCCTAAATATCTTAGGAGAAACATCACGTTCACCTCTATCACATTGCCCAATGTATTAGAGAGCGATCTCGGGCTCACCCGCCCTAGGTTTATCATGGAACCACCCGTATACGTAAACAATTACCAATAACCATTACATAATCATAACATATAACACATTTATAAAGGAAATATAACATTTCCACATTCCAATATATCAATTCAATATATTTAAATAAACAAAGTTTTTTCAAGTCATTTTCAAAACCTTTTTAAAAAATATTTTTTATCAATCTGTCCCATACCACATTGAAGATTTTAAAAGAATTATCATTTTAAAACATTAATTTCCATATAAATAAATCCTAAAACCCATTTTGAAAACATGTATATTAATGAGAAATATTTAGAAGAATAAATCATTAGAACATTTAAAATGATCTTGTAGTTAAAGAGTTTTTTTAACAAAAAGGAGAGACCATTGAATACAAATAATTGAGGAATACAATTTAATAAAAACCTTATAATATCATTATAATAAAGGTATTTATGATATATTATTCCAAAGGACAGTATATACACCACATAATAGTGAATTGGTGCATAACAACAATGAAGTCTCAAGGGAAATGTAAATTGAGATGAAATCCATTATAAAGATGGTATCCTTAAATTAAGGATAAATCAATCACATAATTATGTGTGACAAATATAAATACACCCAATATAATTTTATAATATGTGTAAAACAATCATAGGTCATTCAAACATATTTTTTGGACGACATATTCAAGAAGTACAAGTTTAATCCACAGAATTGAAATTGTGTTAAGAAGTTACCTTGTAAAAATTCGACAGCCTAACTGCGTCTCATTAAAATTCAGAAAATGAGTTGATGAGATAAAAATGGAATCTCATCACTTGTAACATAATGTTTACATCAATTAGGAAATAAAATTACACATCCCAATATAATAATATATATGTTAAAAGAAATAACAAAAAGACGTCTTCTTAAAAAAAGATAGGAGGGTGAAAGATTCCCTTACCGATTTGGTAACTTACAAAACATACGCCACATAAAAGAAGAATTATTCAATGAAGATGTAAATACTCATAAATGAAAGTATATTACACAAATAGTAAAATCATGGATAGTACATATGCCACACAAAAGGAAATAGTGGCCAATATAGCATGAATCACACGGGAATAAAAAATGAGATGAAAAACCCTTACTTCATTGTATTCAAATTGAATCGTATGACCAAAAGTTAATAACCACAAAATGAATCACAGAATAACATGAATATAAATCTAATCATGATAATATATATCAATGTAAGTACACATTACACCACATTTAATAAATACATGGTGAAGAATGGAAATCTCATCGAATTAAAAGTGAGATAAGAAAATCCATTACCTCATGTCCGACTTGACTCGATCGTTCTTTAATATACTGAATAATAATCTAAAGTTAATTTATTATTCCTTTTATATCTCTTATTACCATGTTAAAACATTATGAAATCATTTAATTTAATAATGTTCGTTTTGTCGATATTTGGTACTTGAGTCAAAAATGGACTTCTTATAATTACATGTTTTGCAATGTGGCCAAAAGGTTAATTATATACAAAATTATATTCATGACTTGTATATCATATATATCATATATATCTAGTATGTACGTGTATTTATAATAGTACATAACTTTTATTGTTAGGAAATTAAATGCACCGTTCATGGAGACGATAAGTTGTACGTATGCATGAACGCTACTTTCATTTCTATTTCTTATTAAAACATAATGATACATTGTTATATTATAATTACAATATAATTTCATATATAATATCATATATAATATCAGTAATACCATCCTTTATATGTCCCACATATGTAATTAACGAGTCATATCACTTTGAGGGGGCGGTAGTCTCCACTTCCTCTAATGAGATTATTGCGTTTACCCATAATGGAAACCATAAAGGAATGATTTAAAAGGAAATTACATAAGCATAATGAAAAAATAAACATAATATATATCATATATAAATACAGTTCCATCATAATTTCCACCATGATAGGCGTTTGGATATAATCGAACAATCATCGTTTCATGAGGCGTTAGTTTTCCATCCAAAGAAACATTGTGTTCTTCATCCATTAGATGGAGGTGTGTGTAGGTGTAGTTATAATAATTCGGATAACAACATCCTAGTATATTAATTATACTGGTGTTTTAACAAAATAATGAAATAAAAATAGTTTAGGGATTGGATATGTAAAATAAAAGAAAACACTTTAAGAGAAACAATTACCTTTAATTTGGGTAACTCCCTTTGGATTGAACCAAAGGACGTCTTGATGTGCCTTCTACTTAAGGTAAGGCTTATAGGAGGAGGAGAGGGATGTAGGGGGATTAATTTGGTAGAGTTTAGACGATCCAAATGGCTTTATAGGTGTGAGGAATTGGATAGATATGGTCTCCCTTTATAAGGGAGAGGAGGGCTTCTTTAGGAAAGTGTGAAAATATTAATTTATTATATAATGATATTCTGTTTATAATGGTCCAAAAATAATTAAGGTTGAAGATAATATGGCTCATATTCTACATAAAATCATCCAATCAGAATTGGACATGTTTTGGATAATAATTTAGTCATTATAATCTTTTTAATTTAAATAATTTATTAATGAGGCAAATACTGCATCATTATTGGGTCATAAATAATTTAATTTATTTGTTGTCGAAAAATTATAAAAAAATACTATCATGTAGGAAATATTTTTATCTTTACAAATAATATTTAAATTCGATAATATAACTTATATAACACCATATAAAAATTAGTTACTAAACGATTTTTGTTAATGTCAATTTTGTCTTCTAATTAAATTAATTAATCTAAATTGTCATTATTAGTCACAAGTGGCTCAATGGGGTCCCAAAATAGACCCAAAGATGCTTGTGGTCATAAATGACTCAAGAAATAATATTAGGACAAGTGTTAAGATAATTTTTAATTATTATAATATTCTTTTAACCTTGAATTACTCTATTTACCTTTAACCACAGTAAATAAAAGTGAAAAGTAACTATTCACCAAAAATCATTTTATTATTAATGAACCACATTTTACATCTTGATAACAACCATGTATGTAAGATTTTCAAAATTCAATTCACAGATGTGGTAAAATTTCCTTTAAATGAAAAAGTCAGTTTTTTAACTACCAGTAAGTGGTTTCACTATTCATAAAAAATTGATGTTTTTCAGAAAAATACCAAAACTTCAGCCTAAGATATATTTTATATTCCAAATTCAAAATTGATGTCTAATTTTCCAAATTAAAAACATAAAATTTGCGTTAATTAATTTTAAAATTAATTCACGTTATCAAAACAAATAGCGTGTTTTTAGGAAACAAAAACTATCAAAAGATTGATACTTTTTTATGTCAAATTTTAGAGTGAAATTACCTCCAATGACCAACATTGGATTAAATGGTAAAAACATATTTTAATTTCACTATAAAACCAATTAAAAAAATAATCTACAATATAAATAAATTAGATTAAAAGGAACTTTTGAATTAAAATATAATATTTTTCACTATTCATTAAAAAATGAACTTTATCAGAAAAATACCAAAAAAAATTACCCAAAGAAAAATTTTATGTCCCCATTCTAAAGAAAGATTTTTTTGGTCAATTATAATGTATCAAAGTGAAAAAAACTATATTTAAAGAGGGTTCACCATTCAAAGTTGGTAAATCAGCCTTTTAATGTAAATTATGCTTAAAATTAGATTCATTCACATTTTAGGCCTCTAAATTTTATTACATAAAAGATAATACATCTAACAAACATGTATAATCACATTTTAGTTGGTTTTATTCATTCCCGGAAATACAATGGCTAGGTGTTAACTTCAATTTAAAATAATAATATTATATTATTAGTGTGCAACGTAGCATTTCAAAGAAATATGTTGTTGTGTATCAGGTACGCTATCGAACATAGAATCCCATATAATGTAAAATTAATTTTTAATTCAAAAATATTAATAAATATGAAAGGTTCCTTATTCCTTATTTATCTGGGATGCTACATCGCTACTGTTACAACCTGAAACATTATAAATAACTTTTCCCATATGATTTAATTAAAATTATTATTATGTAATATGGTTGTAGAGAAAACATGAACTTATTTAGTCTTATTATATGCTATAGAATTTAAATTATCATTAATCATATTTACCATTGAAAATATTTTAATTAAATATTGATCACATGATATTTGTAAATGTATGATTTTAACAAATCTAATTAACAAATACAAAGGATGTGATGACCTCAACTAGTAGGATCATACCCTATGAATCCCATTTATGATCGCTTCTTAGTGAGATAGCATCTCAAGATTTTACCTTTACTAAGACAAATCTGAGACCAATAAACTTTTGCATGAGAAAAATAGTTTATATTAGAAGTTTAAGCTCATCCAGATCACTACCCAAACCATGTACGTTGAACTGTCCCGTGAAAGAATCATCATCGTTTAACATAATTACTATTAGTTAATATTCTGGTGAATTAAAGATATATGTATCAAGACCTAAAAAAAATAAATATATACATTATTTTTTCCAGAATAATGCACATATTTTCATCGAATTATTGTTACATAATAATTATTTTATACAATATAAAAAAATATTATTTTTTGGGAAATATCCGAATTTAGTTTAGGAATTTATATTTTTTATTAATTGATTATTAAAATAAATGGAATTTTAATAAAATAATATTTTTAAATAACTTTTTTAAATATAAATGACCATATAATTTTTATTAATTCAAATTTAATTTTTTAATGGATTGAAAACTGTTATTGTCCAAAAAATAACCATTTCCAATAAATTTCGGTTATTATTTTTAAATGTGAAAATCAACATATTAATAAAATTATTTTGATAAATTGAATATTATTTTAGGAATCATAATATGAATTATCTAATCATAAATTATTCAAAAAATTTATAGACTGTCACGACCCGTTCTCGAGGCTCGTGCCGTGACTACCCCAAGCCCGCCTTCCATAGGCCAGGGGCTGGCGACTAGCACCAAGGCGTAAATCCCAATAAACAGGGAAGGCATTGCCTTTGTAAAGTAAACAACCACCACAGAGTAAGCAAGCGGAAAGAGTAAACACGAAGTAAAAACTGTAACAAACTGTGCTGAAAGTAAAAGGGGCCGGAAATATAAGCCCAACTGTAAAGTAAAACTGAAAGGGTAAAACAGCAACTGAAAAGTAAAGTCATCGTGTCGGGCCGTCCACTGGAAATCCCACCTGAAGGGTGGGTACAGATAGCTCCACTGCTCCTCGGGTCCCGTCGTCCGCTCTGAGTACGTTCCGCCCAGGGGTCCACCTCCAGGTACCGTCCTACTCTGCAAGCCTCAACCACGATCAATGTTGTCCATCGTCTGCAACCAACACAACGTAGTGCGGGCATAGCCCATACAGGGGTGAGTATAAACTACTCAGTAGGGACCCCAAGACCCCCGAAGGTCTCCTAAAATCCACAAAGGTTAAAACAAAAAGGAAAGATACAATCACGAAGTAACAATCGACACTGCTTAGGTATATGCCCATACATATACCTAAGTCATCAATTCCAACACGTTCCAACCACAAGCCCAAGTACATCCCAGTCCACACCGGAAATCAAATCATATTCCACACATGAAAGAAAAAACAGGTTTCAGCTCATACAGGTATACATCATCGAAAAGGTGAAAGAGATGATCAGATATAGTTACTGAATCATCTAAGCTGGGACCCACATAGGATAAAAGACCAGCACAGCTAGGACCCACATAGGATACAAGACCAGTTGTCTTCATTGATTCATCTATACTGGGACCCACATAGGATACAAGACCAGTATTGAATCATCTAAGCTGGGGCCCACATAGGATACAAGACTAGCACAACTAGGACCCACATAGGATACAAGACCAGTTGTCTTCATTGATTCATCTATACTGGGACCCACATAGGATACAGGACCAGTATTGAATCATCTAAGCTAGGACCCACATAGGATACAAGACCAGAACAGCTAGAACCCACATAGGATACAAGACCAGCTGTCTTCATTGATTCATCTATACTGGGACCCACATAGGATACAAGACTAGCACTGAATCATCTAAGCTGTCAGATCCACAAAGAATCGATAGGTACTAATCCCTGAAAAGGCCCACAAAGGATCGAACCAACACAGGATCTGTAGCACTGACCCCCGTAGGATCGCTGTGTGTTGTAGTCGTCGTCGTCGAATCCACTGAGGATCTCTGCACAGTCGTCGTCGAAGTCGCAGTCGCAGCCAGCACTAGGGTTTCCGCACACAGCAAGCTCATTCGGGAGGTTCCACTCCATGAGCCGAGAGGCTGATACATCAACTGTCACATAGTCCGAAGTTGATGTATCCAAAAGTTCTGTATCGTCAACAGGAACTCAACGCAACAGACGGCGCGTCAATCGGACACCCAGTCTGAGAGTTATTGGCTTTTTCGTTCCAGGGGCCCCGTTGGTTTTTAAGGCAAAACCAACCCGACCGTACTCCACCTGCATACAAACCCTGGGTGGAGTATTCCAAAAGAGCAGTCTCACTAAGAGGAACTCAACCAAGTCGACGGCACGTCAATCGGACGTCCGGAGTTCAAGATATTAGCGTTTCCACTCCGAGGGCCCGGTTGGTTTTGTGTACGAACCAACCCGGATGAACTCAAAGTATTATGAAACCTTGAGTGCAATATACCGAAACGACCATCTCGCTCCATTGATCTCTACACAACTGAGGGCACGTCAATCAGAGGTTTGCAGCTCAAGATATGGGAATTTGACCGAAAGTGGTCAGAAAAGGGGGGGTCTGGGCCCGGGCCGACCCGGGTGGGCCCGGCCCGGCCCGGTCCGGCTCGTTCTGGTCTGGCCCGACCAGCCGGTCGTGGCCGGGCGGTCGCCGCGGAGCAGCGGGGGTGCGAGCCCCCCCCCCCCCCCCCCCCCCGCCGCTGATTGACGCCGCCGACAACTTCTGGCGGCGCGCCGCCGCCGCCTTCCGCGGACCCCCAGACGCGCTCCGGTGGTCCGTTTTTCCTGCCATATCCGCCTACAGTCCCCCCAGGACCCCACCTTCATGGCATAGGGATTCAAAAGCCAAAACGGCTGGCTTCGTCGTCGCCCGTCAATCCGCACGTCAAAACGAATAGCATCATCTTTGTAGTTTTCTAGCGCGACCCGATGGCGCCGCGCCCCTTCGCCGCGGCCCGACTCCGACCGCGGTACTTTGGTTTTCTTCGACGCGGCATGACGGCGTTGCGTTCTTAACCTTCCTTCCACGGCGCGGCGCGACGGCGCCGCACATATCCTTCCGCATGAAACTGCGTGGTGCGACGACACCACGTCTTCCCGTACCAACCAACAAGGAACCATAATGAAATTAAGGAGGAGGGTCAGCCGTGTTTGTGCGGTCCGACCCCCTCGCGTTATTCGATAACAAATGGTTTAAATCCATGAAGATCATCAAGTTGGTATTCAAGAATCAAATAAATAAATAAAACCGCTACATCGATCCACATGTACGAATGATCCGCGGAACAACCAACCTAGAATTGGTTGGTACGTGCTCGTCGTTAATTTCTCAAAGGGTAAGAGAATACCAAAATAAAATCCCAACCCACAACATAATCTTCACGGATCAAATTAATTTTTATTTGATCTGCGTTCTTTGATTTAGAGGGAAGTATCTTGGGGTTCATTAATATTTCATAAACAATTTCCTACCTCGGTTCAGGAACGGTGCACGTTAATTGAGCCGCGGAAGACGAGCATCGTGGAGGTCGGGCGTCGCAGAAAACGAACGTCGATTCCGTTGTCGTTGAGGTGCGTTCGAAGAGGAAACATCGTTGAAAGAAGACGTCACATTCTTCGGCGGATATGTTCTTCGTTGAAGAACGGTGTTCTTCGTGTTCTTTATCGAGGTTGAAGAAGAAGAAGACTTCACTCTTCCCAAACCTCTCAAAGTGACAAAAACTCTAAAAAAAATAAAATAAGACCAAGTCTTAATTTTATTAACACATCCTAAGCATTTTAATTTCAAGAGTTTGAAATTAAGTAACTCACCTTATTAATTATAACAAGTTGTCAAAAAAATAATGAATGTGAGTTAATGGGGAGTTAGGAAGGTGAGGGGTTAAGAGGAGTTAAGGGATTTGAAAAGGTGGGGGGTTCATGTGGGCCCCACCCTTTCAATTATACACACATGGGAAGTTGGGTGGATGTGGGCCCCACCACCAACTTCCCATGGGAGAAGTTAACCACCTTGATATGAAATAAAATTGATCCAACAATTTTATTTACTTTTCAATTAAAACCCATTAATTAACTTCTTCTCCCGCACAAACGCAACTACGGTAAAGGTTCTCTTAAGCGATTATTGGCGTTGTGAGTTCATTGGTGTCATCAGATTTCAATTCTGAGCGTTGGTTCAAAAGATAGGAATTCCCACTCATTCGTTCACTGAACGTACCTGAGCTAAACTTCAAAAATTTATTTCGGGCACACCGGGCCTCTGAATCAGGTGCCGTCAGAAACTACGTTCTTGTAAAATTCCAAAGTAAATTATGAAAAGAAAATTCCTTGAAAATTCCGGGTCTTTAAATTACTCCCACCACAGGGCTTTACATCCCCGTAAATCTTCAACACAAACTAGGGATACAAAGGCAGTAGAGCTAGGCGGTAAGTCACCTCGCCAATCCTGCTGAGGACCTGGAAGGGTCCGATGAAGAATGGAGACAACTTTCCACCTTGGAAAAATCTCCATAATACTCATCGAGGTGAGACCCGTATAAGAACGTGATTGTCATCCTCGAACTGAAAAGGTCTCGAATTCCTGTTAGAACTGAAACTAAAAACGACTGCTGCCATGAGAGTAAGGTTGGTCATCTCAAGAGTGATCGGTCGCACCCTTTCGTGCATGAGTTTAACTTGTGCGGCCTAGGGTTTCCTTTATGCCGACCAAGGAAAACTCATCCCGATGTTTGCCTAATACCGTCAATTTGAGTATGAATAGTGATTGCCAAATTCATACTCAAACTAACATCGCAAGGCCTCTACGCTTCCACCAAGAGGTCCCAACTGAGACTCTCGCCTCAAGGGTCAGATCACACCGTCGACGTAAGTGTGACTATCGAGTCTCCTCCCAAAGGTATCTCCAGACATGAGGGTCAAGTCAACGGCTTAACCAGAAACTCTAGGTCTGGGACTAGATTCATGGAAGGGATGATTCGTTTCAATGTCTGTGGCTACGGCAGCTAGTAGAAGACAAAGTCGGCACTTCAAATCATCCTTAGAGACCTTTTTGGTCGCACTCCTTGACCGCAAGCAGCTAATATCTTCCCCTGATCTCCAACTCCATGAGTCTAGCGGGGACTAAAAAGGCGGGTGATGGTAATATGTTGAAATGTAAAACACCACAAGTTGCTCTCCTAGCTCTGCCTCCGTGTCTGTTGCTCTGCATATTCATCTGTCCTTAATATTTCCTCTACTTGAAACATTTTACAAGCCCAAGTCTCCGAGACTGGAATCAGTTTCCTACTTTCCAAACTTTTAACATTATCTGGCTATATTCGATCAGCAAATAATTCTCAACCACAAAGGTTCCTTCTAGCACCCTAGCCTAAGTAGGAATGCATAGAGAAAAGGTGATGGCTCGGAAGTCCATAAACATAACACGCTCAAAGGTCCGACCTCTATTGCACTGATCGAAACGCATTCATCGAGTACCCGGTATGTTCGGTACGCCTCGATGAATTATCACCTATAAACACGTCGTCCTGCTGAAACTATAAAAGCTCTAGAAAACTCTCGGACACCACCTCAAGGCAGTCCTTAGCTGCCTATGAGTCAGTTTCACCTTAGATATTGAGGTTATTTGATGTTTGAACACATATAAGGCAGTAAGCCTACATGTGTCACCTACCGGTACCGCCGGTTGTAACTGTTGACCAACAGGTAGTGATGTATAGCTGACACACTACCCAAAGGCACTATCTCAGGCATCGGTCCACGTACCGAAGCCTCATCACTATGTGGAACATCCTCATGGTCATTCAATGGAAAAATACTAGTGGCCTAGTCCACCATCCACTCTACTGATGTCTCAGCTAGGCGGAAAACTCTAGCAATCGCCTCCAGCCACTGCTCTACTGTCTGGGAATCTGTCTCGCCTCGTAACCTCGGAGGCCTCTACTGCTGGAACTCGTGCAACGCACTCTGCCAGCGTGCATATTTTCCTAGTATAGCTGTTGGAATCTGCTTCCCAACAGGTGGTGGTGCTTCTGGTACACCACCCGAGTGTGGCAACATAGTAAAAAGGGCACTGCACCAGAGCCTCGTCGCTCAGTGAGCCGTCATCGAGTACTCTCTCGAAACTCCAACTGGCTGTCTACGTGGAGACATCCTGAACAAATGAGACACGGTCAATTTCTTATACCTGGTGAGCTGACACAAGTAATCACAAAGAAAACTTGAAACACACATGCAATCAATGTTTTCGTGCATTAAGTCGGAAATCAGAAGTCAGGGTCCTGGTGTACGGAAACGTCGGCCACCGCACCAACACGGGACTCCCTGAACTGATAACCACACTCAATACGCTTAACATTATTGCTTCACATAGAAGAAAGATCAGAGTCTGTGGTAGAACCGAACTCCTATGATACCAAATGTGACAAATGGGTCCCGGTGACAGCACAGCCACCCTGCCTTAACATGGCCGTCGGGTTCTAGCCCACCAGGTACCACCAGTTTCCCCACAGACACATGGGGCCCTCCCTAGGGTCCACCCACATGCCTGAACGGGTCATCTAACTAATGACTGTCCCCACAGGCCAACACATGTCCTTTTCAGGGTGCTTTGTCCTCACTCACACACACCCTGGGAGACTTTCCAGAAGGTCACCCACTCTAATCACTACTCCAGGCCAAGCACACTTAACTGTGGAGTTCTAATTAGACAGGATCCCAAAAAGGTAGGTTCACCTTGTTGACATGAGTCATATCATTTAGTAATTTAACCCTTTATCATTTGGGTACGTTACAATCACCCCCCTTTAGAGCAAAACGCCCTCGTTGTGGGACCTATATCTCAACCCAGGCAGTGCACCGCACTTAAGGCTGGGTTACTCCTCTGATACCAATTTGTCACGACCCATCCTCGGGGCTCGTGCCGTGACTACCCCAAGCCCGCCTTCCATAGGCCAGGGGCTGGCGACTAGCACCAAGGTGTAAATCCCGATAAACAGGGAAGGCATTGTCTTTGTAAAGTAAACAACAACCACAGATTATGCAAGCGGAATGTGTAAACACTAAGTAAAAACTGTAACCAGTTGTGCTGAAAGTAAAAGGGGCCGGAAATACAAGCCCAACTGTAAAGTTAAACTGAAAGTGGAAAATAGTAAATGAAAAGAAAATCCGCAGCGTCGGGTCATCCACTGGAAATCCCACCTGAAGGGTGGGTACAGATAGCTCCATTGCTCCTTGGGTCCCGCCATCCGCTCCGAGTACGTTCCGCCCAGGGTTCCACCTGTAGGTACTGTCCTCCTCTGCAAGCCTCAACCACGATCAATACAATATGTCGTCTACAACCAACACAATGTAGTGCGGGCATAGCCCATGTAGGGGTGAGTATAAACTACTCAGTAGGGACCCCGAGACCCCCGAAGGTCTCCCAAAATCCACAAAGGTTAAACCACAAAGGAAAGATACAATCACGAAGTAACAACCGACACTACTTAGGTCTATTCTCATACATATACCTAAGTCATCAATTCCAACATGTTCCAACCACAAGCCCAAGTACATCCTAGTCCACACAGGAAAGAAAATCATAATCCACACAGGAAAGCAAAAACAGGTTTCAGCTCACACAGGTATACATCATCGAAAAGGTGAAAGAGATGATCAGATATAGTTACTGAATCATCTAAGCTGGGACCCACATAGGATACAAGACCAGCACAGCTAGGACCCACATAAGATACACGACCGGCTGTCTTCATTGATTCATCTATACTGGGACCCACATAAGATACAAGACCAGTATTGAATCATCTAAGCTGGGACCCACATTTGATACAAGACCAGCACAGCTAGGACCCACATAGGATACAAGACCAACTGTCTTCATTGATTCATCTATACTGGGACCCACATAGGATATAAGACCTGTATTGAATCATCTAAGCTGGGACCCACATAGGATACAAGACCAGCACAGCTCGGACCCACATAGGATACAAGACCAGTTGTTTTCATTGATTCATCTATACTGGGACCCACATAGGATACAAGACCAGTACTGAATCATCTAAGCTGTCAGATCCACAAAGGATCGATAGCTACTAATCCCCGCAAAGGCCCACACAGGATCAGACCTACATAGGATCTGTAGCACTGACCCCCATAGGATCGTTGTGTGATGTAGTCGTCGTCGTCGAATCCACTGAGGATCTTTGCACAGTCGTCGTCGAAGTCGCAGTCGCAGCCAGTACTAGGGTTCCCGCACACAGCAAACTCGTTTGGGAGGGTCCGCTCCATGAGCCGAGAGGCTGATACATCAACTGTCACATAGTCCGAAGTTGATGTATCCAAAATTTCCGTATCGTCAACAGGAACTCAACGATGGCGTCGTGTTCTTAAACTTCTTTCCACGACACGGCGCGATGGCGCCACACATATCCTTCCGCATAAAACCGCGTGGTGTGACGACACCACGTCTTCCCGTACCAACCACAAAGGAACCATCACGAAATTAAGGAGGAGGTTCGGCCGTGTTTGTGCGGTCCGACCCCCTCGCGTTATTCGATAACAAATGGTTTAAATTCACGAAGATCATTAAGTTGGTATTCACGAATCAAATAAATAAACAAAACCCCTACATCGATCCACATGTACGAATGATCCGCGGAACAACCAACCCGGAATTGGTTGGTCCGCGCTCGTCGTTCTTTTCTCAAAAGGTAAAAGAATACCAAAATAAAATACCAACCTGCAACATAATCTTCGCGGATCAAATTAATGTTTATTTGATCCGTGTTATTTGATTTAGAAGGAAGTATCTTAGGGTTCATTAATATTTTATAAACAATTCCCTACCTTGGTTCAGGAACAGTTCACGTCAATTGAGCCGTGGAAGACGAGCATCGCAGAGGTCGGGCGTCGAGGAAAATGAACGTCGATTCCGTTGTCGTTGAGGTGCGTTCGAAGAGGAAACGTCGTTGGAAAAAGATGTCACGTTCTTCGGCGGAGATGTTCTTCGTTGAAGAACGGTGTTCTTCGTGTTCTTCGTCGAGGTTGAAGAAGAAGAAGGCTTCACTCTTCCCAAACCTCTCAAAGTGACAAAAACTATAAAAAAAATAAAATAAGACCATGTCTTAATTTTATTAACACATCCTAACCATTTGAATTTCAAAAGTTGAAATTAAGTAACTCACCTTATTAATTATAACAAGTTGTCAAAAAAATAATGAAAGTTAGTTAATGGGGAGTTAGGAAGGTGAGGGGTTAAGAGGAGTTAAGGGATTTGAAAAGGTGGGGGTTTGTGTGGGACCCACCCTTTCAATTATCCACACATGGGAAGTTGGGTGGATGTGGTCCCCACCACCAACTTCCCATGGGAGAAGTTAACCACCTTGATATGAAATAAAATTGATCCAACAATTTTATTTACATTTCAATTAAACCCCATTAATTAACTTCTTCTCCCGCACAAACGCAACTACGGTAAAGGTTCTCTTAAGCGATTACCGGCGTTTCAAGTTCATTGGTGTCATCGGATTTCAATTCTGAGCACTGGTTCAAAAGATAGGAATTCCCACTCGTTCGTTCACTGAACATACCCGAGCTAAATTTTGGAAATTTATTCCGGGCACACCGGGCCTCGGAATCAGGTGCCATCAGAAACTGCGTTCTTGTAAAATTCCAAAGTAAATTAAGAAAAAGAAAATTCTTGAAATTTCCGGGTCTTTACATTAATCCCACAACAGGGCTTTACGTCCCCGTAAAGCTTCAACACAAACTAGGGATACAAAGGCAGTAGATCTAGGTTGTAATCCACCTCGCCAATCCTGCTGAGGACCTGGAAGGGTCCGATGAAGCATAGAGACAACTTTCCACCTTGGCCAAATCTCCGTAATCCTCATCGAGGTGAGACCCGTATAAGAACATGATCGTCATCCTCGAACTAAAAAAGTCTCCAATTCCTGTTAGAAGTGACACTCAAAATGACTCCTGCCTCGAGGGTAAGGTTGTCCATCTCAAGAGTGATCAGTCGCACCCTCCCGTTCATGAGTTTAACTTGTGTGGCCCTGGGTTTCCTTTTCGCCGACCAAGGAAAACCCATCCCGATGTTTGCCTAATACCATCAATTTGAGTGTGAATAGTGATTGCCAAATTCATACTCAAACTAACGTCGTAAGGCCTCTATGATGCCACCAAGAGGTCCCAACCGAGACTCTTGCCTCAAGGGTCAGATCACACCGTCGGCGTAAGTGTGACTATCGAGTCTCCTCCCAAAGGTATCTCCAGATGTGAGGGTCAAGTCAACAGCTTAACCATAAACTCTAGGTCTGGGACTAGATTCATGGAAGGGATGATTCGTTTCGATGTCTGTGGCTACGACAGCTAGTAGAAGAAAAAGTCCGCACTTCGAATAATACTTAGAGCCCTTTTTGGTCGCACTCCTTGACCGCAAGCAGCTAATCTCTTCCCCTGATCTCCAACTCCATGAGTCTAGCGGGGACTAAAAAGGTGGGTGATGGTAATATGTTGAAATATACACCACCACAAGCTGCTCTCCTAGATCTGCCTCGATGTCTACTGCTCTGCAGATTCATCTGTCCTTAACATTTCCTCTACTTGAAACATTTTACATGTCCAGGTCTCCGAGACCGGCGTCAGTTTCCTGCATTCCAATCTTTTAACATTCTCTGGCTGTATTCGATCAGCAAAGAATTATCAACCACAAAGGTTCCTTCTAGCACCCTAGCCTAAGTAAGAATGCATAGAGAAAAGGTGCTGGCTCGGAAGTCCATAAACAAACCAGGCTCAAAGGTCCGAGCTATATTGCATTGATCGAAACGCATTCATCGAGTACCCGGTATGTTCGGTACGCCTCGATGAATTCTCAGCTATAAACACCTCGTCCTGCCGAAACTGTAATAGCTCTAGAAAACTCTCGGACACCTCCTCAAGCCAGTCCTCAGCCACCTATGAGTCAGTTTCACCTCAGATATTGAGGGTATCTGAAGTTAGAACACATGTAAGGTAGTAAACCTACATGTGTCACCTACCGGTACCGCCGGTTGTAATTGTTGACCAACATGTAGTGATGTATAGCTGACACACTACCCAAAGGCACTATCTCAGGCATCGGTCCACGTACCGAAGTCTCATCACTATGAGGACCATCCTCATGGTCATTCACTGGAAAAATACTAGTGGCCAAGTCCACCATCCACTCTACTGATGTCTCAGCTAGGCGGAAAACTCTAGAAATCGCCTCCAGCCACTGCTATGCTGTCTGGGAATCTGTCTCGCCTCGTAACCTCGGAGGCCTCTACTGCTGGAACTCGTGCAACACGCTCTGCCAGCATGCAGAGTTTGCTAGTATAGCTGTTGGCATATACTTCCCAACAGGTGGTGGTGCTTCTGGTACACCACCCGATGGTGCCAATATAGTAAAAAGGGCCCTGCACCAGAACCTTACCGCTAGGTGAGCCGTCATCGAGTACTCTCTCGGAACTCCAACTGACTGTCTGTGTGGATACATCCTGAATAGATGCGATACGGTCAATGTCTTATACCTAGTGAGCTGACACAAGTAATCACAAAGAAAACATGAAACACACATGAAATCAATGTTTTCGTGCATTAAGTCGGAAATCAGAAGTCAGGGTCCTGGTGTACGGATATGTCGGCCACCGCACCAACACTGGACACCCTGAACTGATAACCACACTCATTATGCTTAACACTATTTCTTCACATAGAAGAAAGATCAGAGTCTGTGGTAGAACCAAAATCCTCTGATACCAAATGTGACAACTGGGTCCCGGTGACAGCACAACCACCCCGCCTTAACATGGCCGTCAGGTTCTAGCCCACCAGGTACCACCAATTGCCCCGCAGACAGATGGGGCCCACCCTAGGGTCCACCCACATGTCTGAATGGGTCATCTGACTAATGACTGTCCCCACAGGCCAACACATGTTCTTTTCAGTATTCTTTTTCCTCACTCACACACACCCTGGGAGACTTTCCAGAAGGTCACCCATCCTGATCATTACTCCAGGCCAAGCACACTTAACTGTGGAGTTCTAATCAGGCAGGCTCCCAAAAAGGAAGGTGCACCTTATTGACATGAGTCATATCATTTATTCATTTAACCCTTTATCATTTGGGGATGTTACAATCACCCCCCCCCATTTAGAGCACAACGCCCTCATTGTGGGACCTATATCTCAACCCAGGCAGTGCACTGCACTTAAGGCTGGGTTCCTCCTCTGATACCAATTTGTCACGACCCGTCCTCGGGGCTCGTGCCGTGACTACCCCAAGCCTGCCTTCCATAGGCCAGGGGCTGGCGACAAGCATTAAGGTGTAAATCCCAATAAACAAGGAAGGCATTGCATTTCTAAAGTAAACAACCACCACAGAGTAAGCAAGCGGAAAGAGTAAACACTATGTAAAAACTATAACAAGCTGTGCTAAAAGTAAAAGGGGACGGAAATAAAAGCCCAACTATAAAGTACAATTGAAAGGGGAAAACAACAACTGAAAATAAAATCCGCAGTGTCGGTCCATCCACTGGAAATCCCACCTGAAGGGTGGGTACAGATTGCTCCACTGCTCCTCGGGTCCCACCGTCAGCTCCGAGTATGTTCCGCCCAGGGGTCCACCTTCAGGTACCGTCCTACTCTGCAAGCCTCAACCACGATCAATGTTGTTTGTCATCTATAACCAACACAACGTAGTGCGGGCATATCCTGTGTAGGGGTGAGTATAAACTACTCAGTAGGTACCCCGAGACCTCTGAAGGTCTCCCAAAATCCACAAAGGTTAAACCACAAAGGAAAGATACAATCACGAAGTAACAACCGACACTGCTTAGGTATATGCCCATACATATAATTAAGTCATCAATTCCAACACGTTCCAACCACAAGCCCAAGTACATCCCAGTCCACACAGGAAAGCAAATCATATTCCACACAGGAAAGCAAAAACAGGTTTCATCTCACACATATATACATCATCGAAAAGGTGAAAGAGGTGATCAGATATAGTTACTGAATCATCTATGCTGGGACCCACATAGGATACAAGACCAGGATAGCTAGGACCCACATAGGATACAAGACTAGCTGTCTTCATTGATTCATCTATACTGGGACCCACATAGGATACAAGACCAGTATTGAATCATCTAAGTTGGGACCCACATAGGATATAAGACCAGCAGAGCTAGGACCCACATAGGATACAAGACCAGCTGTCTTCATTGATTCATCTATACTGGTACCCACATAGGATACAAGACCAGTGGACAGAGTGCCCGGTATTTGGTGGCAGACCCACAGTGGACGGATCTCCTGGTAGTTGGCAGCAGTCCCGCGGTACTCGACCGGAGGAGTACCACTGTAGGCTATTAGGGGGAGTGCCCTGTATTTGGAGGCAGACCCACAGCAGACATAGCGCCCAGTATTTGGAAGTAGACTCGTGGTGCATGACAGGAGGAGTACCTCAGAGGCATGGATTAGTGAGCAGTACCTCGGAGTCGTGACAGGACCACTTTACACTCTAGAGACGGGGCTCTTCAGCAGTTACATTTTCATTGATGAAAATCCTGGTCTGAGCTGAGACTTTTGACTTTTGTGTTTACCTCATGATTGAGATGGGTCACTTGATAACTTAGGTATATGTATGGGCATATAACTGGGTAGTGGTTATCCGTTGATTTCATAATCTTTGTGTTACCTCATGATTGAGATGGGTTACTTGATAACTTAGGTGTATGTATGGCATATACCTATGTAGAGGTTATCTGTTGAGATCTTCTTTGTGGTTATCCTTGTTGGTTTTAATGAGACCTTGAGGGTCTCGGGGTCCCTACTGAGTATCGTTATACTCACCCATGCACGGGCTATGCCCGTACCTCATTGTGTTGGTTACAGACGACGAGGAGTGATGACAGAGGCCGAGTGTTCGAGGACTGGACGGTACCCGGAGGTGGACTACACGACGAGTCAGTACCCGGAGGTGGACTACATGACAAGTCAGTATCTGGAGGAGGAATTAACGGCGAGATGACATACGGAGGAGGTTGACGGGAGAGAGCTTTGAGGAGGCTATTTGTACCTACCTTTCAGGTAGGATCAGTGGCGGACGATCCAGGAGCTGCGCTATCTGTACCTACCCTTCAGGTAGGATCCGAGGAGGATGACCCAGGAGCTGCTTCCTTCTTCCAGCTGTTTGCCTTTATCTATTGTACTTTCATTTAGTTGTAGCTGCACTTTCAGTTGGTTTTGTACTCTGTCTCATTTACTTTCCAGCACTTTCTATTGTACTTAGTGTTTTGCTTCCACTTGTACTCACCAGGTATAAGTCTTTTGACCGTGTCATGTTTGTTTCTTTCAGGATGCCTCCCCGCGGATGACCAGCTAGATCCCCGAGAGTTGTTCGTACTGACAGCCCGCCGAGTGACGTGGCCTCAGTACAGGGCTCTATCCCGGTGACAGCACAGCCACCCCGCCTTAACATGGCCGTCAGGTTCTAGCCCACCAGGTACCACCAGTTACCCCACAGACACATGGGGCCCACCCTAGGGTCCACCCACATGTCTGAACAGGTCATCTGACTAATGACTGTCTCCACAGGCCAACACATGTCCTTTTCAGTGTGCTTTGTCCTCACTCACACACACCCTGGGAGACTTCCCAGAAGGTCACCCATCCTGATCACTACTCTAGGCCAAGCACACTTAACTGTGGAGTTCTAATCAGACAGGCTCCCGAAAAGGAAGGTGCACCTTGTTGACATGAGTCATATCATTTAGTCAATTAACCCTTTATCATTTGGGGATGTTACAATCACCCCCCCCCCCCTTTAGAGCACAACGCCCTCATTGTGGGACCTATATCTCAACCCAGGCAGTGCACTGCACTTAAGGCTGGGTTCCTCCTCTGATACCAATTTGTCACGACCCGTCCTCGGGGCTCGTGCCGTGACTACCCCAAGCCTGCCTTCCATAGGCCAGGGGCTGGCGACAAGCATTAAGATGTAAATCCCAATAAACAAGGAAGGCATTGCATTTCTAAAGTAAACAACCACCACAGAGTAAGCAAGCGGAAAGAGTAAACACTATGTAAAAACTATAACAAGCTGTGCTAAAAGTAAAAGGGGACGGAAATAAAAGCCCAACTATAAAGTACAATTGAAAGGGGAAAACAACAACTGAAAATAAAATCCGCAGTGTCGGTCCATCCACTGGAAATCCCACCTGAAGGGTGGGTACAGATAGCTCCACTGCTCCTCGGGTCCCACCGTCAGCTCCGAGTACGTTCCGCCCAGGGGTCCACCTTCAGGTACCGTCCTACTCTGCAAGCCTCAACCACGATCAATGTTGTTTGTCATCTATAATCAACACAACGTAGTGCGGGCATATCCTGTGTAGGGGTGAGTATAAACTACTCAGTAGGTACCCCGAGACCTCTGAAGGTCTCCCAAAATCCACAAAGGTTAAACCACAAAGGAAAGATACAATCACGAAGTAACAACCGACACTGCTTATGTATATTCCCATACATATAATTAAGTCATCAATTGCAACACGTTCCAACCACAAGCCCAAGTACATCCCAGTCCACACAGGAAAGCAAATCATATTCCACACAGGAAAGCAAAAACAGGTTTCATCTCACACATATATACATCATCGAAAAGGTGAAAGAGGTGATCAGATATAGTTACTGAATCATCTATGCTTGGACCCACATAGGATACAAGACCAGGATAGCTAGGACCCACATAGGATACAAGACTAGCTGTCTTCATTGATTCATCTATACTGGGACCCACATAGGATACAAGACCAGTATTGAATCATCTAAGTTGGGACCCACATAGGATATAAGACCAGCAGAGCTAGGACCCACATAGGATACAAGACCAGCTGTCTTCATTGATTCATCTATACTGGTACCCACATAGGATACAAGACCAGTGGACAGAGTGCCCGGTATTTGGTGGCAGACCCACAGCGGACGGATCTCCTGGTAGTTGGCAGCAGTCCCGCGGTACTCGACCGGAGGAGTACCACTGTAGGCTATTAGGGGGAGTGCCCTGTATTTGGAGGCAGACCCACAGCAGACATAGCACCCAGTATTTGGAAGTAGACTCGTGGTGCATGACAGGAGGAGTACCTCAGAGGCATGGATTAGTGAGCAGTACCTCGGAGTCGTGACAGGACCACTTTACACTCTAGAGACGGGGCTCTTCAGCAGTTACATTTTCATTGATGAAAATCCTGGTCTGAGCTGAGACTTTTGACTTTTGTGTTTACCTCATGATTGAGATGGGTCACTTGATAACTTAGGTATATGTATGGGCATATAACTGGGTAGTGGTTATCCGTTGATTTCATAATCTTTGTGTTACCTCATGATTGAGATGGGTTACTTGATAACTTAGGTGTATGTATGGCATATACCTATGTAGAGGTTATCTGTTGAGATCTTCTTTGTGGTTATCCTTGTTGGTTTTAATGAGACCTTGAGGGTCTCGGGGTCCCTACTGAGTATCGTTATACTCACCCATGCACGGGCTATGCCCGTACCTCATTGTGTTGGTTGCAGACGACGAGGAGTGATGACAGAGGCCGAGTGTTCGAGGACTGGACGGTACCCGGAGGTGGACTACACGACGAGTCAGTACCCGGAGGTGGACTACATGACAAGTCAGTATCTGGAGGAGGAATTAACGGCGAGATGACATACGGAGGAGGTTGATGGGAGAGAGCATTGAAGAGGCTATTTGTACCTACCTTTCAGGTAGGATCAGTGGCGGACGATCCAGGAGCTGCGCTATCTGTACCTACCCTTCAGGTAGGATCCGAGGAGGATGACCCAGGAGCTGCTTCCTTCTTCCAGCTGTTTGCCTTTATCTATTGTACTTTCGTTTAGTTGTAGCTGCACTTTCAGTTGGTTTTGTACTCTGGCTCATTTACTTTCCAGCACTTTCTATTGTACTTAGTGTTTTGCTTCCACTTGTACTCACCAGGTATAAGTCTTTTGACCGTGTCATGTTTGTTTCTTTCAGGATGCCTCCCCGCGGATGACCAGCTAGATCCCCGAGAGTTGTTCGTACTGACAGCCCGCCGAGTGACGTGGCCTCAGTACAGGGCTCTATCCCGGTGACAGCACAGCCACCCCGCCTTAACATGGCCGTCAGGTTCTAGCCCACCAGGTACCACCAGTTACCCCACAGACACATGGGGCCCACCCTAGGGTCCACCCACATGTCTGAACGGGTCATCTGACTAATGACTGTCTCCACAGGCCAACACATGTCCTTTTCAGTGTGCTTTGTCCTCACTCACACACACCCTGGGAGACTTCCCAGAAGGTCACCCATCCTGATCACTACTCTAGGCCAAGCACACTTAACTGTGGAGTTCTAATCAGACAGGCTCCCGAAAAGGAAGGTGCACCTTGTTGACATGAGTCATATCATTTAGTCAATTAACCCTTTATCATTTGGGGATGTTACAATCACCCCCCCCCCCCCTTTAGAGCACAACGCCCTCGTTGTGGGACCTATATCTCAACCCAGGCAGTGCACCACACTTAAGGCTGGGTTCCTCCTCTGATACCAAATGTGACAACCGGGTCCCGGTGACAGCACAGCCACCACGCCTTAACATGCCCGTCAGGTTCTAGCCCACCAGGTACCACTAGTTGCCCCACAGACACATGGGGCCCACCCTAGGGTCCACCCACATGTCTGAACGGGTCATCTGACTAATGACTGTCCCCACAGGCCAACACATGTCCTTTTCAGTGTGCTTTGTCCTCACTCACACACACCTTGGAAGACTTCCCAGAAGGTCACCCATCCTGACCACTACTCCAGGCCAAGCACACTTAACTGTGGAGTTCTAATCAGACAGGCTCTCGAAAAGGAAGGTGCACCTTGTTGACATGAGTCATATCATTTAGTCATTTAACACTTTATCATTTGGGGATGTTACATAGACAGTCAGATTTTCAGGAAAAAATTAAATATCATATAAATATAATTTGTGTGTTATGACATCATAATGACACAAATGTGATGTAATAAATACTATAAAAGGTATCCATGATCAAATATATGTTTTCCCTTCAATATAATGTCCTTGTAAGATTAATTTTTTAATTATATAATTTATTATGAATCCTCCAAATCTTATAATATATTTTAAGGTTTTAAAATCCTTTCTTTAAGAGTCTGACTCACCTCCACATAAGTAGTAGTATTATTTTACTAATCTCATTCCTCAACATTATAAATTAAATAATACCACTAAAATTTGGAAGAAGCCATGGGGAAAACCATGTGGGGCATTGTGGTTTTGGTTATTTTATTATATATAATCTGAATCATATGTTTAATTAATAATATGGAAATCCACACACACATCCTATAAAAACACACAAATTATCTCATTTACCTTCATTAAAAATCCTTGAAAAATGTTTTCACTCTACCCTCACCTATCTATAGTCCTCCCATGTTTCCCCCACTCTCTCAAGAAGCTCCTCCCAAGCAGTTGGGGTCACACACTTAGGTAACTGATCCTCAGCTTCTCTTATTTATTCAAGTTTCCTTGTAGTGTTATGCCCTCTATTTTTTATTCCATGTTTTGGGATGTGTATGTCTATGTTTTTAATAATTCCTATTTTATTTCAATATTATGAACATTGGTTGGAAATTATCTTTCATCATTCCAGATTTGATGATTCGATTGTTGGCTTGTTTGATTTCGGATTTGGTGTCCTGCTCGATTTTATTCTGACCGCCTATGATTTTCTTCTAAGAAGTTCTCGTGATGGTTTGCAGTGGGATGATCTCACGATGGTATCAGATACCTTGATGTTTCAGATTTGTTTTTTGATTGAAGATGGATGGTTGTTCTGGTTTTGGCTCAATGATCTTCATGTTCTGGTTGTGGATTCGCTGGTCAAAATGGTTTTTGGTATGGTTGTATTGATTTTACCTAGTCTATGGTATCTCAGCCTTCTCTTGACGATTTTGATTCCAACTATAAAGGATTGTATTGTTTTATGTGTGGAAGTGTGGAAGTGGTGAAGTTTTGATGTTTTCAAATGGTGAAGTCTTGTATGGTTTCTCACTTTTCCCTAAAATGTGTTTTCATAATAATATTATAGACACCTTTCTCTCTCACCAACAATTTTTATAAATTTTTATGTGAAGCTGTTCTGCTGTGGAAATTTCACATTGATTTCCCATGTTAAAAAATTGTATAGTGAATACCATACCCATTTCTCATATACGGTGTTCACCGTTATATAGTTATAAATATCATACTATGGAATTAAATGTATCTATTCTAAAATCCTTGATTGTGGAATAAAATAAATTGATGAATGAATCATTTTTTTGGTTCTTTTTCAACACTTATGCATGATAATGAAATTAATATGGCAGATTCACATGAGATTATATAGAGCTCTAATGTATTGGGTAATTTTTTAGTCTCTGAGATGTAATATTGGGTAATGGAGTGATCCAGATTCCTTTATGGGACTTTTTCCATCATGATTTCTTGGCAGTTAGCCTTGACCTATGTTTATGAAGACATGTTTTATGTTGTTGAAATTTTTTTCCATGATTCCATTATGTTATCATGTTTTATCGTGCCTTAACATTCATGTACCTTTTATTCCCCGTTGATATTCCTATTTTCATAAATGTATTAATTTATTCCATATTTATTCCTTTACTGTGATTTATAGATCACCCCTTTTTTATGTGTACCCCCAGGTTATATTGTGTAGTTTTAAAAGCTGTAGAATTTTTAGAAGCATGTTAAGGATGATTTCAACAATTCTTCTATATATCATTTTCAAGATGTTATGCTATGTTCCTAATTCGATAATAACACTCAAATTTCCAGTATTTCGTATTTTATTAATTATTATATTATGTAATAAAATGTGTATTATTGTGTAATAATGAGCATGGTTTTCATAGTTGGTATTATTGGAAATGTTTAGTTATTTTAGGCTTAGAATCAGAAAATTGTAGTAACATCCATGGAGATAAGACAATGCATAAAGGAAAATTCCTAAATTTTAGTAAGTATAGAGTTATTGATTTATAAAAAAAATACATACCTATATAGATACTACATGTGTTCATGGTTCTAGCCCAGATGTATGTAGGGGTAACAACTCCCACAGGATCAATCGTGCCTTCCTTAGCGTATCATATTAGACAAAAATAGGACTTGTTACGCACCAAGTTTCACACTCCTTGGGGATATGTATGGTTCATTCATAAGCTCATTAAAATCCATTTTTAAGAGGTGAAATCCCATAATAATATATCTTAGGAAACAGATTATGTATTCTATAGATTTAAGATTATAAATTTCTATGTTAGGGATTTAAATGTTTTTTATAAATTTTTCCATTAGTTTAATTAAATTCACATTTATGTGTTTAATAGTTTAAAAATAATCATCCCTAATTTTACCTTTATTCTATCCAAAGGAAAAAAATAGGAAGAATTAGGTAAACAGTAAATGTGAAGAGAAATTTCATGACCTACCTAATGAGATACCCAACCAGATGTTCATAGATATAGAAAACTTTCTGACAATACTCTCTGAGCTGACTTAGGTTTTGAATGGAAACCTAGATCTGTTGGATCAACCAAATTATGACAAACCTTCTTTTATTACAAACATAAACATGATTTATTAAATAAAACATCACTTGATACAACAATTAAGATCGAGAGGTTTAGTTTCTTTGGGGATTAAGATAAATACATAAAAACTTGGAACATTAAATAGAACATCTTTATTGAAAACTTCCTTTACATGACAACAACATTCCATCGTACTTAGCATTGCCTGGGATAACCTGAGGACATGCATAAGAAAAGGGTGATCTATAAAGAACAGTAATGGATTACACATGGAAGAACATGAGGAGTACAATACATTTTAGACATTAGGCATATCAATATAGCACAAGAGAAACATGAACATAAAGTCATGATAATCATATCATGGAAATGTTGCAACAACACTTAACATGGAATTAGCATCAGCCAAGGCTCATTGCACATGGAGCATGAGTAAATCCTCATTGCACATAAAGCATGATTAAAACCTCGTTGCACTTTAATTATCATGTGTCAACACTCATTGCACATGTTGTATCATGATACTATACTTTACCCAATTCATTGGAGCGCTATAAGGGTGCACCATTCTTAAACATTTCATTTCATGCATAAGTGTGCCGCATGGATCATAAAACACATATTCAATAAACATAATCATTCATTCCATGATAAAGGAATGTGGAATTAATACATGAAAATTTATAATCAATAAGTAAATTTTCATAAAGGTGAATAAACATGATGGAGAAATGGGCATGGTATTCACTACACAAAGGCATTGGCTTAGAAAATTGGTGTAATTTCGGCAGCGTAATGGCATGACACAAGAATTCATAAAAATGGTTGATGAGAGAGAAAGGGGTGTCTCATCACATTTACATGAAATGGACAGTAAGGGGGGTCATATATATACATGTCCAAATAATTGTAATGGAATTTAGATTCATGATACAAAAGTATTTCTTGAATGTAAAAGAAGAGAGAGAAGTTCCTTTCGGAATTTTGGCATAGTAATGGGTGAACATGGGAGGCATTTAATGAGAGAGAAAGGGGTCTCCCATCATTCAAACAATTAGAGGGAAGTAATGAGGAGGTGAGAAACCATACCTTAGCATTTATAATTGAAATTGAAAGGGCATAACAATATTATGAAAATTGGACAAAAAGTGAAAGGAAGAAAAAACCCTTACTTGGAAGTGTGCTTCCAAAGGCTAGAGAGAGGCTTGTGAGAGGATTCTTGGGAGATGGAGGAACCTTGGGAGGATTATAGAGAGAGTAGGGCAGAGGTTGGACGAACTCAAAAGGCTTTGGGTGAGGAGGAAGTGAGAGCTTGGGTGGGTTTATATAGGAAAGGTGAGGGAATTCTTTATTATTTAGGTTTGGGTCCCCTTACATTAAAATAATCCAAACCACAAACCACACCATAGTATTTGCACATGTTTTTTAGAAAAGGGAAGAGGAAAAAAATATTTTATAAGGCCAAAGTATGAAATTTTTAAAATGATAGGGTTGCTTATGTGGAGGTGAGTCACACTCCCATGGAAATTAATTTAAAAAGACAAGGTGTTTAATAAGTCTTGAGGGGTCCATTAATGGTTTTAAAAGTAAGTCAAAAAAACCCAAAATAACATTATTGTAATGGTAAAACATATATTGGACGAACATAAAGCTTATAGTATTTTATTACATCAATATTGGGTCATTATGATGTCATAAAACACATTATATATTTAAACGGTATTTAATTTTTACCCAAATATTTGACTGTCTCAAAAAATTATGAAAAATTCACCATTGGATAATTTCGACGTCCTGATTCTAGAAATAACATTTATTTTATATAAATAATTTTATAAATATGTTAATTTTCACTTTTAAAATAAAAACCGGCATTTATCAAAAATTCAAGGGTTTTGAAAAAAATGGCTTTCAAACCTTAATAAAAAAATTACAATTGCATTCATAAAATTATAAGATCATTTATATTTAATAAAAATTAATTTAATAATAGTAATATTTTAATAAAATAATATTTAATTAAAAAATACCTTAATTTTAAAAAATATAATTCTTAATTAAATAATAACTAAAAACAATATCTGTACTTTAAAACTATTTACGATCTATCAATAATGACAAGAAAGTATATTCATTATTATATAAAAAAATAATGTACATGAACATAGTACTATTTATTTGTTACATAACTCCTTAAAACAGCTTTATAAGACCTAAGGGTATGGTGTGCGATGGTGACATACTCTTGGGGTGGCTCGGATAACATCGCTCGAGTGGTAATTTCTATCAAATTCCACTTCTCCCGTAGACAGTCATGTTCGAGCTTGACATGATGAAGCTCAGCTTGGGCTTGGTCAAGAGAGAATCCCAAGGATGCCACCTCTTTTCCGAGCTCCAAAAAGTGGCCTTCGTATGTGGCAATTCTACTGGATGAGGCCATTGCTTCCTTTGTCTGAGTAAATTGGATTTGTTAAAGCCCTATATTTATACTAATCATGTGATCACTGTTCAATGGCTATATTAGCAATGCTAAAAATTCTTAACATAAAACCAAAGAAGTTGACATTATATATAAATGTAAAGAGAAATTTAATAAGATCAAGAGGGACTTCCATTAATGAAACTTTCAGTCATTACACAAATCCCGCAAAGAAATAATGAACTGCAATTGATTCTTTTATATGAGAAAGTCCTATGAAATTTTACGGATCATTTGATACATTAATTACATAACTGTCGATCACCTCAATTGAGAATATATTATCCATCCTTAAATGTTACGAATAAGAGATAAATCTACTAGATGATTATAATATAGTGGGAGAATATGATCATTGGTGGAAATTAATCAATAATATGAAGCCTGAGAAAGAGATCAAAGTGATTTTTTGGAAGGAATTACATAATATAGTTTTCATTAAATATTTTCCCTACACACTCTAACAAAAAATGGAAAGGGATTTCCCTTCAATCAAGAAAAAATAAACAAATTTATTGAGTTGTGTGAGGAAAACATCCTAAGGCATTCATGATATGACTTAGAATTTTATGTTACCTTCGAATAAAAGTTTTACCACTTATTTTTTGGGATAAAACCCAGCCTATTAAAAGTCCACATTATTCGTGACATTGATAACTATGTTGAAATTTTCTAATGATCCCTTAATATTGAAATGGATATCAGGGAATCCCAAGGGTATCCTGGGGATAAGAAGATGAAATTGGAGTTTCATTCTTGTGGGATTATGGAGAAATATAACTGTTCTAGGAAATTTCATAATCCTTGATGTATATGGTGAGCAATGAAACACCCCAAAAATTGTCTTCGGGGGAATAAGAAATTATCTGGGTGCGGTTGGTAAGGTCACCATGCTAGAGACTATTGATAAGAGAAGAAAATTAATGTGATGGAGGAATGGAATAATCTAGTCTGCCATTAGTACATTGTTCATTGCTTCATCAAAAAGGAACCCGGGCACTTTACAAAGTAATGAACTAAGCTTAGGGTTTTCAAAGAGAAGCCAATTCCTCAAAGGCAACACATGTCATATTTTTCTATCGCAACTAATGATTTGTATCTAGATAAAGAAATGATGATAAGTACACTAGCTTTTCATTCAACGATAGAAAATGTACTTTTTTATTTTGGTTATATGAATTCCTTTATATCATAAAATATTAGTAAAACAATAAAAACACCAACAAAAATAATTGATATGGAGTTATCAGTGAAAATGTAAAATGGGAAAATTATTGTATCCCATGTATATAACTCATACCATATCAAAAATTTTGGGCTGAACATCCTAGAAAAACATTTCATACTAACTTTGGTACAATCTGACGCAATTTTGGTTATGGGTTAGATTCCCCTTTATAGAGTTAACATAAATTTCCCTTTGAATGAAATCTCTCTTTGAATCGTGAATCGACCCTAGATTCTGAACAGCAACAAGGAGGTGGATTAATTCTCTTTAGAAACAACATCACAAGAACAAATATTATTTCCAAAATAAAATGAATATCTGGCTCATATTATTGATTAAATGGTATGAATAATCATTGAAGACATGCCTATTGTGAGGGAATATGGTGATGTGTTTTGTAAATATTTTCCTGGTCTTCCTCCTCGTTGAGAGGTTTAATTTTGAATTGATAATATACATAGATAATTACCATTATAAAATAAACCATATATGTCACGACCAACCTTCACCAAAAGGAGGGAAGGGTCAGTAGATTTCCAGGCCCATCCTTATTTATGTTGAAGGAGAGATAATGACCCCTGAAACCCGCCTTCAATAGGTCCCAGACTGACGACCAGCACCAAGGGTATAAAATCTCACATAAAATGGAAGGCATTACCCATTTTGTTTTTATAGGATCGAGAGATAAGATAACAACCTCAACAATACCAAGGGCTTAATGTAAAGGGAAAGCCAAAAAAATAACATGTTCCCATATGCATGTTCAAAAGTAAATGATACAAGCCACAAAAAAGACTCTGAAGGTAAAGTACCAAGAAAAAGGAAAACGACAACAGCAACTGCCCCAAGGTCTGAGCTAGTACGGTCCGGCACGATCCCTGAAGTCCTCTGAGAAACCGAAAATCAGTTTTACAAACATAGGGTGAGCATACACGTACACTCAGTATGGATAACCAAATACTGTTGTGCACAAGTGGAGAGGCATTCTAATGCTCTGTGAGAAAATAAAAACCAAAGAACATAGAAAGGAAAAACTCTCCACCCAAGTCTCACTAAGGCACACTCCCCAAATAACGCAAGGCAAGTAATGTATAGTAATAGCACATCGATATTTGTGTACACTGCACCACTTTCCCACTGGTTATTGAATACAACCTACGCATCAAACCAATCCCGCCATTCTCACCGCAGTCCCACTACCAAATGTCACCCACACACACTTAGGCCAGAACCTCAGTGCAGTCCCACTGCCAAACCTCACCCACACACACCTGGCCCACTACCTCACCACAGTCCCGCTTCCAAACCCCGCCCGCACACACCTGGACCAGAACAACTACTACCATGCCCAAAGAAACCTGGTCCAAAACAACTACTCCCACACCTGAAGACACCTGGGCCTCATCCCGAAGTCACTTGGGAAACATATTGTCGGCAGGCACCTGGGCCAACCACCACAACTACCCCGCCTGAATATTCTTGGGCTAATAATGGACCCCAGGCCATCACAACCTTCCCGAAGAGTCTTGAACTATTCGGGAAAGGGGGGAAAAGAAGCTAATAACCTGCCACTAATAGGATTGTTGGGAAATACACCCTCCCCATGAAATGGGGTGTTCAAAACTAAGTGCTCAACTTGGGTATGGCGCGAATAAGAAACATAAAAGTTACATATTTATATATATAGGTAACAAACAATCATCCCAACCAAGGGGTTCCAAAAACCTAAGAACAAACACCATTGTTACTATTCATTCACAAAATAAGCAACAACACTCACGGCGAAGTCAAAACTCATTCCTAAACTAATTACCCACTCAACCATTTTTGTTTTATTGTTCAAGTGATCCCATTAGGGTGAATTCTGCACTACCGGGCAACTAACAGGCATCACCACAAGCCATGAAAGAAAGGAAACAACCAAACATCAATTTAATCATTCACACCCGGTTCTCTTGTACGGTCACAATGAAAAAGGGATAAGTGAGATCGCTCAAAGTACTGGAACCAAATAAAACCCTGAGACACATCCCCATGTTCCAAAAACAAGGAACCCACCATTTCTCAACGATAGAGGATTCCACCCGAGTTCATGTCATAGAAGAGCAACCACGTAGCTCCAAATTCACAACCAACAACTGTGCCACAGTAGAGGATCCAATCCCCGTTCACATCTTCCCATAAGCACCAGGTAGAACAACACACCCACCACCAGAGTGGAAAACTTCCAGGTTCATTCACATCATTCATTAGGTTCTTCTTTCTGTTTGTTAACCGGGGTGGTAACACATGGATTCTTGTTTTACTAAGCATCCAATTCAACCAACTACGTTTACGTGAATAACCAATTTCCAGGTTACGTCATTTAATCATCATATAAGAAAAAGTTTCATTAGTGCACAAGGAAATACCACCAACGACCATGTTTTTCAGTGATCATAGGCCCACACAATTCACAACACATACAACATAAAAGTAGTACAACAAAAACATCAATAACACCCCCACTTCATTCTTTAAAAGTACGTTCGTTATTTTCATTATGTTTTGTTTCATATATTCCCACAGAGAAAAAAGAGTACCCACCACACATGATAAACAGAAAGGATAGGCAAAGGAAACCCCTACCTCATTGATCAAAGATCAAAGTTCTTCTCTACGTGCCAAGAAACAGGGAAAAGCACGAATTGTAGGGGAGGGACATCGGGAACTACAAACATAATAAGAAGAAAGGAATCCATCCAAGAGGATAAATAAGGAAGAAAAAATTCTTGTGCGATGTAGATAAGATCTCTTTGCTATGGGATATAGTGATTTGAATGACTTTAAATTCGGATCGTGGTTCCCCACGCAGTTAGGTGGTTACACACGACAGAATTAAATGTTATTTAATTCTCCATTGAGGAGGTCCCTTGAGATTTATTGGGTATTATTTATGGGATTTTAAATGGCTTTGAACCACTTGAAAAAAAAGTTTAAAATCACAAAAGAGGTGTTACGGGAAAAACTGTAGAAGTGAAACCCGAAAATGCTGGGTGACACCGATCGGTCGCGCCGATCGGTCGTGCTGATCAGTCGCGTCGATCGGTCGCCCCGATCAGTCGCCCCGATCGGTCGCATGCCGAAATGACGTCCTACCACTGAGTGGTCACCCCTAGGATCCAGAATTTGGCAAAGAGATGGACTTGAGGGTCCGTGTCATCACATCAGATACCTCTCAAAGCATTCTCGCCCTCGAGAATTTGAAACCATACCTGAAGAAAGGAGGGGGTCCGAATAACCGCCCGAGAAGATACCACTCAAGAGTGAAACCGAACCACTAAAATCACCGTAAAACAAATAATAAAATGGTCCGGTCATGTGGTGAGGGGTTTCCCTTCCTCCAAGTTAAGATACTATTCGCTTTGGGTGGCTATCACTCACCCGCACGGGTTTAGGCGCATCCACTCTAATGCATCTCAACTAAGGATTAGGTCCTCCCCTCCCCACATCTCACGATACTTGACACACAACCATAGAAAAAGGAAAACCACACATTCCAAAGTAAACAAGGTAAATCATTCCATCACAACAAGTACAAAATAGAACATCACAAAACTCAAAACAACTTTGGGTACTGGGCATGCATATGTGCTTCCCATTCCCAGGTACTTTCCTCAAGCCCATCATGCCTCCACAACACATGAACCAACGGAATGGTTCATAGAAGAATCAACTTCTTCTCATAATCCTTGATCATCTATGGTCGCTCCAAGAACGTTGCATTGTCTTCGATATCTAGCTCTCCCCAATGAGGTAGTGCCACCACAAATTTAGTGCAAACACGACCGCCACGAGATCTAGGTCATGGGTGGCATAGTTACACTCATGGGGACGTAACTTACTAGACCCATATGAGATCACCCCTTGCCGATGCATCAAAAAACATATGAGGCTTTTCCCTGAAGCATCACATAACACCTCATATGCTGCCCCTTCTTCTGGAAACCTCAGCACTAGGGCACTAACCAACTTCTCCTTCAGATAGATGAAGGCTTCCTCACACTTCTCATCCCATATGAAAGCCTGGTTCTTCTTAGTCAAGGATATCAAGGGTGCCGCAACTTGGGAGAAGATGGGAATGAACCTCCGATAGTAACATTCCAACAAGAGGAAACTACGAACCTCCGCCGCGTTCTTGGGTTCTGCCCAAGAAACAACCACCTCGACCTTCGATGGGTCCACTACTATACCCTGCTGGGACACCACGTGCCCAAGGAAACACAATTCTCGCATTCAAAACTTACACTTGGAAAACTTTTGATAGATATAGTGCTATCAGAGGACCTCCAAAACCATTCTCAAGTGCTCAGCGTGATCCTCCTCTGATCTTGAGTAGATCAAGATGTCGTCAATAAACACGACTACGAACCGGTCCAGATATTCCCGAAATAAGGAGTTCATGAGCCCCAGGAATACAGCTGGTGTGTTCGTAACGCCGAACGACATGACTAAAAACTCAAAGTGCCTATATCTGTACCTGAAGGCAGTCTTTGAGATGTCGCCCTCCTTCACCCTCACTTGGTGATATCCAGACCGCTGATCAATCTTTGAGAAACAACCTGCTCCCCTCAGCTGGTCAAAGAGATCATATATCCTCGGGAGAGGGTAGTGATTCTTGAACATCACCTGATTCAGCCTCCTGTTGTCTATGCCCAGCCATAGACCACAATCTACCTTCTTCGTGAACAAGACTGGAGAACCCCACGGTGACACACTTGGCCGAAAAAACCCTTCTTCATTAGATCATCAATCTGGATCCGCAAATCCCGCAACTCAAAAGGTGCCATTAGATTGGGAGGCATCTAAATAGGATGGGAACTAGGTTGCAAGTATATCCCAATCTCAACATCATGTTGAGTGGGAAGAGTTTCCAGCTCTTCAGGGAAGACTTCCATAAACTCATTGACGATCTGTGGGAATTCCACCATTTCTGCATCCACCGACCACACTGATTGCTCAGCCAACAATTAGAGGAGGGTTTCCCCTCACATTATTCTTCCCTAGAAACTCTCATCACCGATGAAAGTCACCCGTCAACCGCCCAAGTCTGAAAAAAAATCCTTCCCCAGAAGCAGTCAATGGAGACCCATACGGAGAAAAGCCAGTCAATGCCTAGGATGACCTCTTATAGCTGTATCTGCAATAGTAGAATATCCCTGACTGATTGATGTGGCCCTATCTTCAGTCTGCATCCTCGACAAACATACAAAAAGTCGGTCTGTCCTCCGACTAGTGTGCTCAGAACTTGGGGAAATGGAAGTCTCTCAGTGTCTAAACCCAGAGCAAAGGCCATACTGGGTGTAAAAAAGGAGAGTGAAGCTCATGTATCGAACAAGACATATGCAAGGGTATTAAACAAGATGATCGTACCTCGAATGACCTGTAGCCCTTTTGGAACTACTGCTTCTGCGACGTGAAACTCCCCACGCCCAGCTCTTCTGCCTCTCGACAGTCGGCCACCTCCCTGACCATGCTCGGGTCAAGGTCCCTGAGGAGTGCCCTGAGGTCGGCCTCCTTCTGCAACGTCTGCCCTCAGAGGGGAGGGAGCTCGCTTCCCCTGCTGCTGTAGCTGAAAGGGCCTAGGCGAGAACTGCTGCTACTGAGGTGGGTGTTGGACCTGCCCACCCCCACCATATTGTACTTTGTCTGAGCACTAGTTTTGAAGGTTCCCATGGCTTCCATAGATGAAGAACCTCGGTCCAGGGCTCGAACGGAATGGGAGAGGACCGGGAGACCGGAACTGGAACTATTGCGGCCTTCTCCCTACGGGTCGGAACCTAGAGGGCCCTGATGCTGGAAGCCTACTGCTAACAACCTTTACCTTTGATGAGCCCAACTATATCCCCTCTCATGAATCACCTCCCAACGTGTGCATCCTCTCTACCACTTTATCCTTCTTCTGCACCTCTAAGTATGTCGTTAGGGTGATGGGGGTAACAACATACTCAAGAGAAGGTCGGAGTGCCTCCTCTAAATTTCTCACTCGAGACTCATCATCCAAAAAGAGGTCGGGAGCAAAGTGAAGGAGATCCTTGAACTTGATCCCAAACCCTGTCACTGACATACTCCCCTGCTGGAGGGAGAGTAGCTCTTTCCTATTCTCGGCCTTCATCATAGAAGAGAGGAATTCTACCCGGAACTCCTTATCGAAGTCATCCCACGCAACCTCAGCATCCTTCTTCTCTCCAAGATAAAGAGTCCACCACTGATGCACTACTCCACGCAACTGACTAACGGCCAGAGGAACCCAGTACTCCGTCTGAGCCCGAATCAGGCGAAAAGCGATCACTAGCTCCTCTAGCCAGCTCTCAGTCTCCATGTCAGAGGTGTTTCCCTCATAATTCCCAAGGTTCTGTCGCTGAAAGGCATGAATTTTTTTCTGCCACTGGTCATACTCCTCTTCTCGGTCAGCCCTCTGTTGGTCATCTGAGTCAACCTCCTAGGCCTCGATCTCCCGCACTACTCGTGGTCGTCTCCCAGGTGCAATAACTGCAAGGTAAACAAGGAATTACCAAGCCTGAGTAGTGCAGAAGATTGTTCTGAAATTTTCGTAGACTATTTTATTTATTTTGAATCCCCAAGACACCCATGAAACATAATAACACAAGTCATTATGATGCATGTACCTTTCCTAGGGTCTCTACCCTGCAATCAGTGTGGCCTCACTTGGTCGTTTGGTAGGTCCAAAGTCCTTGCATCGGATCACGGGGGGGCCTATAATCTCGTGTCCTACCCAGTCATCCCTATCCTAATTCACACACCAAGGTCACCCAACACTATTTCCCAACCATCCCATGCAATCCTCACTATACCTAACTCCATACTCCATCCTATCTCTAAACCTCTACCTCTAATACCATTTGTTCATGACCCGCCTTCACCAAAAGGAGGGAAGGGTCAGTAGATTGCTAGGCCCTTCCTTCTTTATGTTGAAGGATAGATAATGACCCCTGAAACCCGCCTTCAATAGGTACCGGAGTGGAGACCAAAACCAAGGGTATAGAATCTCCCACAAAATGGAAGGCAATACCCTTTTTGTTATAGGATCGAGAGATAAGATTGCAACCTCAACAATAACAAGGTATGAATGTAAAGGGAAAGAAAAAAAAATATGTTCCCATATGCATGTTAAATAGTAAATGATACAAGCCACAAAAGACTCTGAAGGTAATGTACCAAAAAAATGAAAACGACAACAGAAACTACCCCAAGGTCCGAGCTAGTATGGTCCCGCATGATCCTTAAAGTCCTCCTGGAAACTTGATAGTGGTTTTACATACGTAGGGTGAGCATAAAAGTATACTCAGTAGGGAAAACCAAAGAATCTCGTGCACAAGTGAAGAGGCATTCTAATTCCCTGTGAGAAAATAAAAACCAAATCGCCTAGAAAGGAAACACAATCCACCCAAGTCTCATCAAGGCACACTCCCCAAATAACGCATGACAAGTAAATTATAGTAATAGCACATCGATATTTGGGTACCCAGTGCCACTTTCCCACTTGTTATTGAAGACATCCTATGCATCAAACCAATCCTACCATTCTCAGCACAGTCCCACTGCCAAACCCCACCCGCACACACCTGGGCCATAACCTTAGGGTAGCCCCACTTCCTAACCCCGCCCGCACACACCTGGGCCACAACCTCACCGCAGTTCCACTGCCAAACCCTACCCGCACACACCTGGGACAGAACAACTGCTGCCACGCCCGAAGACAACTGGTCCAGAACAACTACTACCATTCTTGAAGACACCTGGGCCTCATCCCGAAGACACTTGGGAAACAACCTGCCCGCAAACACCTATTCCAACCACCACAACTACCCTTCCGGAAGATTCTTGGGCTAATAATGGACCTCTAGCCATCACAGCCCACCCGAAGAGTCTTGGGATATTCGGGAAAGGGATCAGAAAAGGAGCTAATAACTAGCCACTCATAGGAGTGTTGGGGAAAAAACTATCCCCATGAAATGGCGTGTTTGACACTAAGTGTTCAACATGGGTGGGGTACGAATGAGAAACATAAAAGCAACATATATATGTATCGGTAACAAAAACTCAACCCAAACTAGGGGTTCCAAAACCTAAGAACAAACACCCTTGTTACAATTCATTCAAAAAATAAGACACAACACTCACGGCCAAGTCACAAATCATTCTGAAACAAATTCCCCACTCAACTATTCTTGTTTTCATGTTCAAGTGATCCCATTAGGGTGAATTCTGTACTACCGGGAAACTAACAGGCATAACCACAAGCAGGAAAAAAAAGAAATAGCCAAACGTCAATTGAAGAATTCACACCTGGTTCTCTTGTAAGGCCACAATGGCAAAGGGATAACTGAGATCCCTCAAAGTACTAGAACCAATGAAAACCCTGAGACACAACCCCATGTTCCCAAAACCAGGAACCCACCATTTCTCAACGATAAAGGATTCCACTCGAGTTCGTGTCACAGCGGAGCAACCACACAGCTTAAAATTCACAACCAACAACCATGCCACAACAGAGGAAACCATCCCCGTTCACATCTTCCCATAAGCACCAGGTAGAACAACACACCCACCAACTGAGTGGAAAACTTCCAAGTTCAAGAACATCATTCATTAGGTTCTTCTTTCTATTTGTTAACCGGGGTGGTCACACAAGGATTCTAGTTTTACTGAACATCCATATGAACCAACTGGGATTATGTGATTAACCAATTTCCTGGTTAAGTCATTTAATCATCATAGAAGACAAAGGGTCATTAGTGCGCAAGGAAAGACCACCAACGAACATGATTTTCAGTGATCATAGGCCCGCAAAATTCACAACCCATACAACATAAAATTAGTACATCAAAAACATAGATCAAAACCCCCCTTCATTCTTTAAAAGTCCATTCATTATCTTCATTAATTTTGGTTTAATCAATTCCCATAGAGACAAAAGCATTCCCACCCAACATGATACACAGAAAGGAGAGGTGAAGGAAAACCCTACCTGATTGAGCAAAGAACAATGTTCTTCTCCACGCACCAAGAATTAGGGAAAAGCACGACTCACAGGGGAGGAAAGTCGGGAACTCCAAACGTACTATGAAGAAAGGAATCCAACCAAGAGGAAGAAGAAGGAAGAAGAAATTACCATGTGATATAGATAAGATCCCATTGTTACGGGATATGGGGATTTGAATGGATTTAAATTCGGATCGTGGTTCCCCACGCAGTTGGGTGGTTACACACGACAGAATTAATTGTTATTTTATTCTCTATTGAGGAGGTCCCTGGGGATTTATTGGGTATTATTTGTGGGATTTTCAATGGATTTGAACCACTTGTTTTTTTTGAAAATCCAATAAGAGGTGTTATCGGAGAAACTGTAGAAGGGAAACCCGACAAGGCTAGGTGACACTGATCGGTCGCCCCAATCGATCGCACACCGAGATGACGTCCTACCATTGAGACGTCACCCATGGGATCCAGAATTTGGCAAAGGGATGGAACGTGAGGGTCTGGGTCATCACAATATAGTACCGATTTTTTTAAAAGATGAAGAGATGAATAAAGAACTATAAGGTAATATGAAAAAGGAGTTCATATACGCATGTTCATTATCATGGGATGCATCCGTACTGTTCATTAAGATGATGAATTGTTTAATGCGCCTTTTCATTGATTATTTTGAGCTCAAAAAGATCACGATAAAGATAATGTATCATCTTCCTTATATTGATTGCTTGTTTGATGAGCTATGTGGAGAAAAATACTTCTACAAGGTGGTTCTATAGTCAGGATATTACCATGTTAGAGTGAATAAGGTTGATATTCCCAAGACTTCTTTTTATATGAGGTATCGCTCTACAAGTTCATAGTGATTCCTTTTAGGCTCACTAATACTCTAGAAATATTTGTAGACATAATGAATATAGTCTTTACAGGTTACCTTGAATAAGTTTTGGTAGTTTTTATTGATGATATTTTAATACACTCCAAAAGTAAGGAGGGGAATGAGGAGCATAATATAGTTGTTCTAATGACCTTTCAAAAGGAGAAGTATTATGGGATGTACAGAATATGTGGGTTTTGGTTGATGTAAGTCTCATTCATGAGGAATATCATCATAAAAAATAGGATATTGGTGGAACATATAAAAATTAATGATATTGAATTATAGATGAGGCCAAAATATATGGTAGATATCATAAGTTTCCTTAGATAATATGGGTTATATCATCGATTTTTGATAAATTTCTCATGATTATCAAACCCTCTATCAAATATAAAATGGAAGGGAGTCTCGTTTTCATTAAACGATGAATGTGAAAAATGATTCAACGAGTTAAAAAGGTAGCTTATTACATCTCTTATTCTCACACTACCCACAAGTGGAGAACATTTTGTAGTATTCATCAATGTTTTGAAGATGAGGATGGGTTGTGTGTTAATGCGGGATGAAAATTTCACAGCCTATGATTTACGGAAATTGATGGTTTATGAATAGAACTACCCAACACAAGATCTCGAGTTGGATTCATTGATCTTTAATTTGAAAATATAGAATCATTATCTCTATGGAGAGAAGTGTGAAATAAATTTGGATCACTAATGACTTTAATATATATTCTAATAAAAATACCTAGATATGAACCAATGAATATGGTTAGAGTTGATGAAGGACTATTACCACTCATTTCCCTACCATCAAGGGAAATTGGTTAATGTAAAATCCACTGTATGTATAAAGGATCTGTCTATTCTATTATCGATGATACTTGAGATGAATATGATCATTTTAGAGTTTAAATGTTAGACATGGGAATCATAATGGATGCAAGATCATCAATAATTTCACAAATGATTTCCCAACCATCCCTTTTGTTGAAGATTAAGGACCCTAAAAGAGATGATGTTGGAAATATGAACAATGTGGAAGAAATAATAAAAGGGAAATACTTAGAGTAAAATGTTAATGAAGAATGAGTTGTGAGATTTGGGGTCCAAACTATGTGTAGAATAAAATCCAGATCTAGATAAGAATGTTTCTAATTATACACATATATAAACCTTCACCATCCACCTTGGAAGCACAAGGATGTATTAGGATGTATGAGAATACTATTGTTGGGAAAATATGAAGAAGTAAATGGTGGAATATAGTTTGAGATGTCATATATGTGAACATGTGAAAGTGGAAAGGAAAAAAATCTGATGGGGTGATTCAGCCATTAAACATACCTACAGGGAAATGAGAAAACATCACAATGGAATTTTCCACTAGTGTATCTATGACACTAAGGGGGGTGGTTATTTACATACAAAGATGTCAGAGTTAGTTGTGATTAGAGATGATTTAAAAATGTATTGAATATCACACGGACACACACATATATATTTGAGAGATGTGGTGAGGGTTCTTGTTGTACCACTATTAATTTTATTTGATCGAGATATGAGATTTAAATACATGTTTTGTAATGGTATCAAACATGATCTAATCAGTGATATGAACATTAGTACGACCTACCATCATCAAATTGATGTCCAATTTTATCACACTATTCTATGGCAAGAGTAATTGTCGATATCTTGTTTTTAGGCCATAGAAGGATGATGGGATAAACTTCTTCCTTTGGTCGAGTTCTCATATAATAAAAATGTTTACACTAGCATTCAAATGGCTCCTTATGAATCCCATTATGGGAAGATGTGAGACACACCTATTGGTGGGGAAGATTTTGGGAATCATAAATTACTACTTCCATAAATGTACAAGGAAATGGTGGAAATGGTTAAGTCCATTAAGTAGCACATCAAGGATACTGAGTGTTGGAAAAAGAACTATTCTAACAATTACCAATGATACCAAGAGTTTGATGATAGAGAAATGGTATTCCTATTCATAAATACAGGGAATAATGTGATGATATTTGGGATGAAATGAATGACTAGTCCAAGGTAGATCTACCCTTTATAGTTACTTGGTTGCATCAGAGTGGGGGCCTATCGAGTAAAACTCCCAACTTATCTATATTATATTATTTATTCCGTGTATCCCTCTTGAGAAGGTTCATTCCATACCCCTCATATGTACTCAATTTATAGGTGGTATCATTTATGAATGACCATTTATATGAATATAATATGGTAATGATCCTAGATCGTAAAGAAAATGTTCTACGAAATAATACAATGCAATAGGACAAAGTTCTATAGAGAAACCAAAATTTTGATGAATTGATGTGGAAATTGGGGGTAATGATGAAACTGAGTTAGCCCCAACTATTTTATTTTGGGAAATTAAAAATATGAGGCTGAAATTTCTATTAGGGGAAGATTGTAACAACCTAAACAACTATAAATAAAATTTCCCTTGTGATGTAATTAAATGTTTTGTTACATAATATAGTGATAGAAAACACATGCCTTTACATGGTTTTATTATAAAGGATGATATTTAAGTGGCCCTTAATCTTATTTACCATTTATTATATAGTTTTTAAATAGTTATAACATGATTAGAATAAATATAGTGTTTTAACAAATCTAATTGAAACATAAAAAGTAAGTTACAACCACAACCAGTAAGATCATACCCTATCACGACTATTAATCTTAGCATTTGAGGGATATAGAATATGTGGGATTTTAACTTGACCAAAACCATGGATAATTAAAAAAACATAAGCATGATATAAACCATTTACATGAGAAGTCAAAGAACCCTGAGATCACAACCGAAACCATTTATGCAAAATCACAGCATGAAAGTCTCATCATCACTCACCATACTCCTAGGGAGTCTATTTGTCTATTTAAGGGATTTTAATCAAGAATAATGAAATATCATTATGTAATTTATTTTTCATAGAATAATGAATATATTTTCATCATATTATTGTTACTTTATAAATTATTTTAATACAATAAAACATAAATATTATTTTTGGGTATTATTCAAATTCAATTAAGGAATTTTGATTGATTAATTTAAGTAATTATGAAATGAATAATATTTTAATAAAATATTATTATTAAATAATTTTCATTAATTTTAAATTATAATATAATTTTTATGAATTCAAATGTTGTTTTTATAAGGGTTTGGAAAATATTATCGTAAAAAACCCATCATTTTCAATAAATGTTGGTTATTAATTTTAAAATTGAAATATCACATATTTATAAAATTAATTAGATAAAATTAATTTAATTTTAGTAATCAAAATGTCAAAATTTTCCTAAAATTATTTTTTCATAATTTTCTAAGACAATTGAATTTTTGGGTAAAAAATATATACCGTATAAATATACTTTCTATATTATGACATGATAAAGACACAAAATTTGTGTAATACATAAAATAAAACATATATAAAAACAAATATATGTTTTATATTTAAAATAATAAAATTTTATGCTTGTTTTATTAAATTTATAATCTAATTATGAATCCTGCAAACACATATAATTTATTTTAATGTTTTAAATTACTTTTTAAAAGTATGACTCACCTATATATAATAAAGGGCGCTATTTTTTTATGTTCAGACCTTGGATATATAAAATAAGAAAAATCAATCCCATTTGGAAGAAACTATCGGAAAAAATGGTAAATTTTTTATTTTTTGTTAATTTAATATACAAATTCCAAAACCTATGTTTGTGAAATAATAAAGAAATACCCATTCATTTCCTATATAAATCCACCCAATATCACATTTATCTTCACTAAAAATCTTTTTATAATGTCATTCCCCCACCCATTTATAGAGTCCTCCCAAGGTTCCCCAGCCCTCAATATGCTCATCCTAAGAATTTGGATTCACTAACTCAAATAAGGAATTCTCACATTCTCTTCATTATTCAACATTCCTTATTATCTTATGTGTACTATTTACAAATAATTATTTTTGTATATGAAATTCTATGTCCCTATTAAATCCTATTTTTTGCTGAAATTATGATAGAATCATTTCTTTCTCACCATCCCATTTTATGAATTTTTATGTGATTTCGTTATACATCTAAAATTTCACCATGATTTTATATGCCATAAAAGTTGTGTAGTGAATACCATAACCATTTCCTATCAAGGGTTTTTACATTGATAAACATATAAATTTATGACATGGGGCATACATGTATTTATTCCAAAATCATTGATCATTTAATAAAATTTTATGATGAATGAATCCATGTGGTTTGATCTATGTAGAACACTTAAGCATGAGAATGAAATGAATGTGACATGTACACCAAAAATTATATTGAGCTCCAACGCACTGGAAAATGTTTAGTCTCATGAGACATTATTTTGGGTCTTGGAGTGATCCTAGTTCTATTATGGGAATTTTTCCATCATAATTTCTTGGCAGTTCTCCTTGACTTATGTTTAAGATTCAGTGTTTATGTTATTTCCAAATTTCCCATGTTTCATTTAGGTTATCAGGCAATATCTTGAGTTATTAGTCCTCTTCCTTTTATTCTGTATTTATATTAAAATTTCATAACATGTATTACCTTATTAAATGATTATTCCCTCACTGGTATTTGTAGATCACCCATTTATTACGTATTTCCCTTGGATATCCAGTGCAGTTTTTAAAGATATAGAATTTTAGAATCATGTTTAGGATGTTTTAATAATTGTGTTATATCAAATGTTCAATATGTTATGTTATGTACCTAATTACAATATAATCCATAATTATCTATCATCCATGTTTTATTAATTTTAATATTATGTAATAAATCATGTTTTAATGTGTAATAAGGAGAAGGTTTGTTATAACTGATGATCAGGAGTGCAATGTCAAACCAATGCTTCCAACAACTAGACAAATCACAACCCTATCTGGTTTCTAAACCACCATGGATCACAATTTATTCTTCCCTCAAATTATATTAATTAATAAGGCAATTTCTTATTATATCAGATATAATGGTCAACTGGAAAACAATCACCTGGGATCGAATTGGTTACCTCAGGCCATCCTCAAACCATCTTGCTTTAACTGACGCATTAGTGGTATAAATGGGTGTGAAGAAATGAATATATATAAAATGAGATGAAATATCAATAAATACTAGATAATATTGTTTTAGGTTGATGAATTACCTAGAACAATTTGCTATTAGGGTCCCAATAAAGAAATAATCAAAGAATCCTGACTGTAAACATCTCCAAGCCAGTTCATAATAATCACCCTCATAGTTTAGATTATCCCATTATCGCTTAGAAGATCCTAAAATCATATAATTTGATATTTTCACACTCCTCTCATGTGGTGTCTCTAGATGCTCGTAAATAGTCATAACCCTTTCAATCCATAACTCTTCAACCTACGTTCTTACATTACATGAATGTGTGGGAAAATGCTACTACTAGAAATCCCATGTCAACACATGTATATAAGGGGTTGGGAATAGAGCTCTTAATATATTCTTGATCTACTATAAAAAATATTATTGAAACTAGGAATACTCACCTGCATTGAGAATAAAAATAGGTTTTGTATGTAGAAATACTGTAGTAATAACTGGTGTCTCACATCCCACTATATTCAAGGGATGGATTTCACTTCCCTCCAGCCATATCACTACAGGATACCATTATTTAATATCTTTAAAAATTCCAAACATATGATTCATAAATTATTTAACTGAATTAACATTTTACTCACATGAATTGGATAGGTACTAGAATTACTATTTAATAGTAGAACCCCTATTCCAAATCAAATATTTATGATTGGGTGATTAAACATTTATATATTGAACAAGAGATATACTACCTAACACCCACTACTATGGTCAGGTCTACATCATGCTCTATGTTTTACTATATTCATTATCATTTTAAATTTAAATTGGTGTTAACATTTTATTTAAATGGTTGAACCAACTGGTTCACCACTTCCAATCCATAAGGTCCCTTTCCCATTATGAAGAATGTTTGGAATCCATTTATTTAAATACATAACTTTTTCCAATCCCTACAACTAATATTCCATTACTCAATGTTTCATAATTGACTACATAGGGTGTCTACTATACCCTAAATAGGAAAAATATTTTAAGGTTATGGAAGGAACTCTAAGTACCAATTATGTTTTATCAATTCCCTATAAGAATTTTTAGCCAATAAGAATTTTATATATAATTGTCAAAGAACTCATGTAAATGACAAGAAATTAAACCAACATAATGATCCTATATGGAATGTCATATGTATAGCATGTGAATTTCTAATAAGATGCGGAACATATTTCCTGATCAATGCTTCCTTTCTCTCATCTCATCGTTCAAAGGATAAAATGTCATCCTCAATCCTAATTACAATAAAAACATTATCATAGCATCTGCATCTCCCAATAGTGAATGGATATCAACTATAATAAGAGAAATATTGAATAACAATTATTATTTTAGGAAACTCAATATTTACCTCGAACAAGGGTTAGCTACACCCAAGAAAGTCTCATAAAAATGTTCCAAAGTGTTTTCCTAAAAACATTCTATTATATCTAAATATTAAGGAAATGAAAGAAAAAGGAATGATAGCACATTTTAACATCATAGACCTGGGTGCCAGTCAAAGGTTCCTCAAGCCCAGTTGGCCACATAGTCTCAAGCTCACCTCCATGTATGCTTCATCCTACAGACGTGTAATGAGGGACTAGGGTGTGTTATTGGGGGGGCTCTTACCTCATGTAACAGTTGAGAATAATAGATATAGAATAATAGAAAAATAGCTGAAGAATAATTTAAACGGAATGAAAAACTGAAAATGACACCATAACAATAGGTCTTTTAACATTTTAAAGATGAAGCCTGATGTAACATCAATGAACTAAATAAAAATAAAAATAAGGAAACTAAATAATATAAAAAATATTTTTATTCCATGTTTCTATAAAACATGGGGAATATGTTTACATGGTAGAAGGTAGTCAATAAGTACATGATATACTAAAGAAAAAAATGTCCAGAATATTTTGAAGAAACCTGAGCTCTAACCTTGTCATCTAATACCAAGATCCAATCATAATTCAAGGAAAATGGCTTGTTTCTATAAAAGGATTATTCTCCTTGTCCACAACTTCTATAATATAGTCTACTTAAGTACAATTGTTGGCCTGAATATGGTGTGAGATAAACTTAGAAGGCCACCACCAATGGATTCTATAAAAATATTGTCCATGAAGATAGAATGTAAGTGTGCATATATAATAATGAAAATAATTAATAATAACCATAAATGGGTTATATCTAATTCATAGAAGAAACTAGGTAGACACTACCTTCTTTTTCCAATGCTCGAATATCCATGAACATGTATCCAAGGGACAAAAAACCCAGTATTATAGTATCAAGGGACTCCATTCCTTTTATCACATTAGTAAGGTACTCCATGCCTAGTATCATAGTATATCTTCTCCATGCCTATTATCTTTGAAATAGGGGATTCCAAGCCTAGTATCACAGTATAGTGACATGATTCCCAATATCATACAAATAGGGGATACCATTCCCAATATCAAAGTTTAGGGATTCCATACCCAGTGTCATAGTAATAGGGGATTCCATGCCAAATATCACAGTATAGGGACTCTATGCATAGTATCAAAAAAAGGGATTGCATTCCTGGTATCAAAAAAATAATGATGCAATTATTAGTATCACAGTATTGGGATGTCTTACTTATTTTCTCAGTATTGTGACACCATACCTAGTGTCATAGTATTGGGACATCAATCCCAGAATCATATTATAGTGACACCATGACCGGTGTCATAGTACATGGATACCATGATTGGTATCACAATATATGAATTCCATTCCCATAGATATATAACACAAAAAGGTCCTTCATTCACATTTGACATAATTATTGAGGGTCACCCTGACAAATATAACTTACAATTTAATTAACAAATTATTATTCTTCAGAACTACTGTCCTTTCTTATAACATGTGTCTAAAAAATTTTCCATTTAGTTAGGTTATGGGGTATTACACTCAAAATAATTTCAATTCATTATAATTATATCACTTTGGAGTTATTCAAAAACATTTTATAATATTTTTATTGTCATTTTATCATTTAATATTATCAAGTAAAAAATATGGGAACACCTAGAATGGTGGAAATAAATGAAGGAACTTAACCCATCATGGTTATATTATTCCTATATAACATCTATCCTATAAATTAAATGAAAATTGCTTTAAGTCTAATTTTGAGAAATGAATGTAGAATCTAGAGTGTGGAAAATATCAGAATATACCCATTTCTATCGAACATCAATAATTTTAAAAATAAATACGATAACATATTACTTATTCCTATAGAGTACCAATCATCCAATATCATCCTTTAGTTTCAATTGGATTGACAGAAAACAGAAAAAATGATAAACACCCTGAAAACAGGTCATATGAGCCTGCACCTCAATACCTCTATCATGGAAAATAAAAACGAATAAATTTAAAATATTAATATATTATTCACTGATTTATTTCTAAAAATATTGATGATTGAAGAATCAGAGCTTATAATTACAATATATTGAAGATCCTAGATTGATCGAGTATGGGAGCTCATATGTGAGGAGAAGGAGGTATCTGGTATACTAGAGGAGAATGAGATTAGGGGTGAGGTTTAATTATATTTAGTGAGGAAATAGTATATTTACTAGAAAAATATGGGATTCTTGCATTGGAATCATTGTTTGAGAAACCATGCACCAACCATTCATAGGACACTTTGTCAAGGGGACACCAGATGGTTAGCCTACATAGTTTGAGAAACTGTCCACCAACTATTCTCAATGGATATGTTAAAAATATCATACCAATCAATTGAGCATTCACCCCTAGAGATATGGCTTCCTCAAACCATTTTCATACATAATACCACTATCATTCCCTCAAATAGTTTCTACTTACTATGCTTCACATTCCTTTTCTCTATCATTTGGGTTTCTGATATTCAAAAAATTCGCCAAAACTTCCTGAAAAAATCATCAACTCATTAGTCATATCAATAATATCAAAAATAAAGAGTTATACCATATATTAAATGATTTATATCTAAAAAAATATAATCTTAAAAACATTTTCCTCTACCTCCAACATAAACTATAAGATACAAATATCTTATTAAATGTTGATCCAAAAAATATGGTCTTCCTTCTACTCCTTGGTTACATCTACCCCACAAGGAAATAGGTTTCCCCTCCATGATCAAATGGATTAGTATGTCTTCATGTGTACCTCTTCATGATATTTAGAAGCTTCTTAGAACATGTCTACTGGTCTTGGAACTCCATTTAGATTTAGTGTGATACAAATTCTTTTCAAACTCTTCAAATAGTATGGAATATCACTTTTTGCTTCTCTTAGATTCAAATCACATTATTTTTATCCATCTTAGTGGATTTATCAATATATAAGGTTATTTTATGATGAAAACCATGTTCTCAATTACCATCCCCTTTCTTTGATTCCCACAACCCCAATTTATATTCACAAAATCATCAAGAACATTTTTATGAAAAAATCTCATTCAATGTCTCCATATTTGAATAATAGAAATCACATGAACTTCATAATTAGGATGATCATATTCAAATAAGTCAACTTATTCTCATTTTATCTCATATTTAAACTCATTTTAATTATAAATAAAATAGTCATTTAAATCCTATGAAAACTCATGACCATGATGTCAATAAATTCCTCAAATATCATTTATTCAATTTCATATGTGTTTTCAATACCTTCATGGAATCGAGTACTTAATAACAATAGGAAATTTCTCAATTATATATGTAGCGATAAAATTTATTATTCCAAATTTTCTACGTAGAAATCAAATATGCAATTCTTAATCAGCTACATCATAATTAGATATGTGGTTTACTTTGGCTACATTACAATTGTTTTTGTGGTTCTTTCCAAAATTCTTGTATAACATATTATCCTATGTGGTTCGACTATATAGGTAGTTGGTATATTTGAATCATTAAACTATGTAGAGTTTGTTAATTTCTCAAAATGCTTATATGAACCTATGATATTCTATATTTGTCAAAGAATAAATCATTAATTCATTTTCGAACATACATCCAATCTCAATCAATTCAACACTTCTCATAAAAGATGAAGATAGTTATCCTTAATCCACAAATAATCTTCTTTAATTTCACTAAAGATAATCTCATCCATCATCACATTTAAATTTTCCACATTTTCATTAACTTCTCATCATGACCTCATCATGTTGTAGCCTCACATGGTTCTATTTTTGTCATCCATGGAGGTAAATCAATCAACTAATGGACATACATTGATGTATTATCATACATGAAATCCACGACCATTCCTTTATAATACACAAATATTCTCAAAGTATCAACATCAACTCTATAGAAAGAATCTTTACTATTAATAAAAATTGAAATATTTAATTACGCACTTCAATATCCCACTTTAATCTTTTTTTAAACTATAATCCTTAATATCAATATTTCTTCTTGGATAGAATAATTTTTTCATCAACTTATTAACAATAAAATAAAATATTCAATGTGGGGGACCTTTCAACACACCATGTTATATAAAATACAAATTCATAATCATCCCCATTATTTAGAGAAAAGGATGATTCTCTATGGTAAACATATTTATGAGCATTTACTTGGCCTAATCTAAGTCAATATAAGAAAAAATTGTATCAAAAATTTGATATACAATCAAGGTTTTCTATATTTTTAATAAACTGAAATTTATGTTATACCTTGATCGGGATTTATTATTTCTATAATATTGGTTGTATAAAAATTGTTTCATTTAAAATATATAAGTAGCATGCACACATATCAAAATACCATCAAATTCTTTTGAGTAAAAGCATGTAAATCCCCCATTTTTCTCATATTAATATAAAAAACACCCCAAATAATTATATTTAATATTATCAAAAATGGTTGTAAGTATTATTCTCACACCAAAATATTTAGGTTTTTAATTATTCCATAATTTTAACTTTATATAAAACTATGTAATGACTGATATTTCTCAGCGATGACCCCCATTAAGGGATGCAGTCCACTTTTTCTATTTCACTATATTCAGATGAATCCATGAAAAAAATAACTTAATGATATATTGTAGTGATATACTAAATTGTATCCTTTAATTCCATTCATTTTTCCTCAAAAGTCATGAAATAATAGGAATATAAGGTGACCTTAATTTATCTAATATGTAACATTTTCAGGTGAGTGTTCCCTCTCAACATTTTCTATTATGTAATTAAAATCTTATATCATGACACAATTTCAACAACATTTTTTCTCCAAAAAATAAATAACTTCTAAAAAATATTTACCTCAACCACTTAATCCACTTTTTTTACTTTATCATTGGCATGTTTTGTATTTTTTTCTAATTATTTTCTGATTTTTTTGGGAAATAACATGGAACTCTCTGCTAAAATTTTGAATACATTAAAAATCCTCACATGTCTTTTCAATGGTTTTCTTTTGATACCACTTCCCACTCACAACATGGGGAAGTTATTCTTCTACACTTTTCATACATACCTCCTCCTCTTGACCTTTCCATTTACATCAATCATAGACTTCTTGAAGAATCAAAAATCTATTTTGTTTAGATTGTTTTTGGTGTATAGAGAGGCATGAGTTTTTTACTATGATATTTTTTAATCAGATTCTCACTAAAACTATCCTTTTCTTATTTATTATTTCATGGTAAGAAATATTAAATTAACAATAATTGGTATTATTTCCATGCATACCACAACCCTAGTTAAACCCTTCAAACATTGATCCCCATATTATTTCATGTTCTTCCCAGATTGTTTTCATTATCTATTATTAAAAATCAATCATTAATTTTATTTGGGGGTTACTTCATCATATTAATATTATTATCTTCTTTTTTTGTGGATTATATCCTCTCAGTTTTCTTATCCCACATAGGAAAAACTTTATTTTTCAAATATATATTTTTAAAAAAATCTATTATTTTTTGAAATTGATTAAGTGAAGATTTATCATCTGTGAGTAAAATTTTTTTCTCATTAGTCGAGAAAAATTATTTACATAACTCACCACTATTAGTGAATCCTTATCTACAATTATTTAACTGGTTTTTTACTTTGAGGCATATGGATTTTTTCTCAACCATTAATTCTTCCATATCAACTACTTCCTTTCTGAGCAATGTGGTATTCTTTTCATATTCATATTCTATAATATAATTCTTATTGATTCTATAAACATTGGAAATTTTTTTAATTCTTATCTATTTATTCTTTTAAAACTCCATTTTATTTTCATTATTAAGATTTTTATTTTTTCTTGAGTAATTGTATCTATCCCAAGTGGACTTCTCATCTCCCAATCAGTTTTTCTCATTTCTTCTTCTTCATAAATGCTACTTGAGGTATAAGATTATTTATTTACATGAGGAATTAAGAAAAAATAATTTATTAACCAAATAATAACTTTATGATAAATAATTACTTTTTATTCAAATTATAGGTATATATTTATTATTGGTGTTCTCCATTTTCTTTTTACACAATTTGCGTTTATTAGGTCTCATTTATTGATTTTGATTCTAATTTTTCAAAACTCATCCACTGACACTTTTTAGAAAGATGTCTATTGTCACCACAGTTCTAACACTACAGTTATTAAAAACTCATTCCCTTGTACTTTTTTAATCTTTTTTATATAAGATAAAAAAAATTATTGAAACATTCATCAACCTCATCATTCGAGTATTTAGATTCTTCAATATATATTTCTATAAATTTTTATTTCCTCGTGGCTTTGAAATCCATTTTATCAATTGTGTTTTTTATAAAATCAGGTGCTTTTATAATTTCATAATTTAGGATTATATCATGTATCAAATAAAATTTCAAGTATTCTAATTTTTGAAGGGAAAATATTTTTTTTAATTAATCCTATTTAGAATGATAATCATCATTTTTTATCTATAATGGAATTCTTTGTATTCCCAAAAAATCCCCATATATTTCTTATAATCTCATTTTATACAGAAAATTATTCATTGCTAATTTCAGTATAAGCCATATTTTAGTTATGAAATTCGTGTTCCCGCACTTAAATTGTGGCTTAATTGGATTTTCCATTACCTTAATTTTTTCTTCTTAATATCTCCCAGAATTCATTAATAGTATGGAGACCCAAAGCCTTTCTGTATATATTTTTAGATGGACACTTCAATATGGAATTTTTTTCCTTTCCTTGTAACTCCAAATTTCATTTATTATATTGTGTCATAACAAAATCATCATAAATGGTTAAAAACTCCATTGTTGTAGTATCAATCACATCAAGGTCATGTAATGGGGGATATGGTAACAGGAAATTCCTACACCAATGATAATTCATTCCACATAATGTTGGAATACCTCAATAATTGATAGAGTTAATATTTTTAATCACTTATAATTATTTGGGGATCATTAGAGGGAACCCCTATGATACCATTTGATATTCCTAAGGATTGATAAAACAATTTAGGAGGGGAGAATTTGTTGTTTGATTTTACAAATTCTCTTTTTTTTCAAATTTATCATCTCAATATTGTTATGGTTTTATATTAATTTAGTATTTTATTTCAATAAAAAATTGTGTTTAGTTTTAATAATAGAGTGATAATAATATAGTATTTAAAATCATTGGAATAAAATACTTCCCCTTGATTTGTTGGTTAAACCCCCAAAACCATATTCTTCACTATCATGTAGGTGATTACATATAGTAAAAATATTAGTATTATCAACATAGACACCCATACTGTTTCACCACATAAATCACCAATTGAAAGATATATCTCTCTTATTTTATAAAGATCAAATAATAAAATACCACATTATACTCCTTTGTTTCATCTGCACCACATTGAAATAGGATCTTCATCCACAATTAGATAGGTCATCAGATCAACATGTGAACGTCTTCAAGATCATCAGTTGCTTCTCAGAATAGTTCTTATGGTCTTCAAAATCCTTCTTAATATGAGGTGATCTAGATTCTCTATAACATATTCAAATTCACTGATATATCTCATATAAGGACTCTGAGATTTGGATCATATTTTTCTTCTCTTTGATACTGAATGTATTGATCACTCGTATGATATTACAATGAGAAAATGATTTCTCAATTATCATTCCCTTTATTTGATACCTACAAAAAATATTAATATTCACAAAATTATAGTGAACATAATTTTCAAAATATCACAATCAATGTTTCCATATTTGAATTATTCAAATAACATGATCATTTACAATCAGATCTTCTCTTTATATTTGGGAAAATGATTTATGATTTATATAATATTCAAACATCTTTTAATTACTATACAAATATTCATTGAAACCCACTAAATACTCAAGCCTATAATATTAATAAATTTCTCAAATCCTTTATCTTAAAAGGAATATAAAACTTCCATGCCATCATGAAATCAACTATGTCGCATCAATTAGCTATAATGAAATTAGTTGTTTAGAAATTGACAATGTGATTTTCAAATTCATAAATATAAATTGGATCTATAATTCACAATAATCTATGTCAAATTTGGTTACATGGTTCAATTTTTCTATATCGATATCTACTATGTGATTTGGTCCAAAATGAATGCTTTTCATATTCACTTACATGATTCGGCTATGAGGGAAATTTAGCTACCTGAATCATTTAGCTATGTAGAGATTCCTATGTTCTAAAAAATAGTATGTGAATATGTTATATTTCATAATTATATTATATTAAATCATAAATTTTTCATCCAACTTCAATCCCTTGCCATTCACTTTACCACTTCTCGAAAATATGTAGAAATTGATCACCCATCTAATAACACTTCTCATTACTTCCTTTATGGACCAAATTATCTATTGTCACACTTAAATTTTCTACAATGTCTTTAACTTCTGTAAATGATTTCATGAATATGTATCTTTACAGTTCTCTTTTTCTATACCATATAAGTAACTCAATAATCATATATACATATATGGTTTTATTATTATGAATGAAATTGAATTCATTTTCCTCAATAATCTATAAAAATTATACAAGAACCATAATAAAATATAATAAATGTAGAGACTCGACGCATGACGTACATGGACATTACATTACATTTGCGGAATAATTATTACATAACAAAAAACACACACACACAAGGATCGTAATAGTTTAGTGTCTTTGGAAACTCGGAACGTAATCTTCTAATCGTGGTGAAAGATCTTCAATATCTCTCATAAAGATCTTCCCCTTTTTTTACCTAAAACCTTTCTTTATATCCTAGGGAAAAGAAAACATAAAAGGGTGAGCTCAAATGCTCAGTAAGGGTAAACAAAAGAAAAGTCAATCACATCATATTCATAAGAACATAACTTTCGGAAATCTTAACCTGCAAAAGAGAGCATAATTTCATAACATTGGATAAATCATAGTAGTGAAATTAAATCCCAATAATCATAACATAAAACATTAAACTTTATGTCATACACACATAATCATAGAGAATCATTTCTTGTTAGTCAATACTCATTGCCAAGACTATCTTAGTGGACAAAGTCCCTTTCTGAACCGAGTCACCCTTGTTTCAGTCCTGTTTCACTGAACAGGTATAACCTACCATTCCAGCCATGTCTATCTCATGAGATATAAAATCTTTACCCAATGCATTGGAGGGAGATATAGGTCCCACCCATCTCATAATGAAACCATTCTTATGTGTTCCACAAAATCATAAATCATACATCATTGCATAACCCATGTAATACAAATGGGAATCTTAAATATAATGACATCATAAAACAATTTTTATAAGATAAAGGAATTCATAAAAATAATTCCATCACAACATAATCAAATCAATGTAACAATAGGGATAAAAACAGAACCCTTTATTATCTTAGATGGAAAAAAATTTTGATTGAACTCCATTCTAGAGGAAAATATCCTTTCTTCTTCAAAAACATTTTTTTCTTTCTTAACATGTCATAAAATTTTAAACTAAAATAAGTTGATTAAAAATAAACTTGAAAACTTGTAAAGGAAGATTCTTGGAAATAATGTTTTAAAAATCCATTCATGTCGTATAAGTTAAAAAAACACTCTTCTCATACTTTTGTCGGAAAAGTAAAAAAAGTACCTCGTACGAAAAACGACAAAAGATTCCTTTCATATCTTTTACTAAAAACTCACTGAAGGGTAAAATTGGATTTAAACAATTGTAGGTGGATGGAAATAACATTACATATTGGGTAAACATGGATTTTGATGATAAAATACACCCTAGTAAATACTAAAGTATAAACAATCTCGGATAAAAATGAGATTGTGATATTTCCCTTACCTTAAGTCTGATTTGTTCATAAGTGTCCGAACCTCCTGTATAATGATTTAAATAATGCCATTAACTTATTACAGAATCATATTAATTGTTATTATATCATATATGGTTCACTTATGACTTTATATTACCCGTTCTTTTGTAAATTCCATGTTAAAGAAGCGTTTTGGGTAAAATTGTTTCATTTATCGTAGGTGTTTGGACTTGTTGTTCTTGACATTATTATTACTTATATCATGATTTACTTACTTCCAGAATATAAAACATGATATATATATCATATATATTCATTATATATATATATATATTTAATAAATATATAAATGAAATGAAACACACCGTTCATGGAGACGGTAGTCCGTACGTACGCATGAACGCTGTTTTCCTTTCCTCATTGTCTTGAATGGAAGTAAGTAGATGACATACATATATAAATAAATCCAGTAGCCTTATAATGTCATATATTTCATTATTATTTCTTATATATACTTTATAATTATTCTTAAATGGTTAACATGGAGAATGAATATCATCGCGTCGTAGAGACGGTAGTCCGTATGTACGCACGAGCGATGATATCATTCCCATGGTCATGGAATTGTGTTTAAGTGTATGTATACTATTTAAGTATCAATATCACTCTATAATAATCATATATAGTTACTCCTTACACCATTATACCCATCCAATTAAGGAGGTGGCGGAAAATAGATTACACCACGGCGTGGAGACGGTATTCCGTACGTACGCACGCGCGATGATTTCCTTTTTCCGTAGGATGGATAGAAGGTTTATTAGAGTTGTTCCATATTTATAATAACATATCATTATATAAGAAATACTTATGTTATTACTTTATCATGAAACAACTAAAGAATAAGAAGTTGAAGAAGAAAGAAATTGAAAAAGATCGGTAATGGATATTACCTCTTTTTGACGCGCCTTTTCATAACCTCCACTTAAAAAACTAAGGATGTTCTTTGAAGAAGACAAGGACCTCTAGGATGATACTAGGGAAGTGGAGAAGAGATTTTGGCAGGGTTTGGCCGAGCTTGAATGCTCAAATTGGTGTGAGGAGGAGAGGGAGGAGGTGCCCTTTTATAAGGGAGGGGAGGGGCAACTTAGGAAAATATCAAAATATTATTTTATATAAAGGTAAAATTCGGTTTGTAATGGTTCCAAATGGTCTTATTTCGAAGATATAGTGGGGATGGGTCGAAAGCCTCTCATCCAATAGGATTTAGACAAGTTTAGGTTATTATTTTACCCTTATCAATTAGATTTAACTCTAAGTTAAATAATTTAACTTTTACCGTGTCTTTTTGTTTTATTACACTATATGGTTAATAAACAAACTATATGAAGCCAAAAAAACCCCAAGTTGTTTATTATTAATATATATTACCTTATCTAAGTCATTTGGCAGAACATTAGATTTTTCGGAATTAAATAACAATTAATAATATAATATTTGTTTTAAAAACTAATTTATGTCAATTTTGACACTATGGTACATGATTTTTATGAAATTTCTAACAGAATGATAAGTTCGAACCAAGTTACTTAAATCAACAATAACATGTCATATTAACCTAGAAAATTAGTGTAAGTCATAAAAAGTCTCAAATTACATTTATTTGGGCATTTATAACATAAATTATGTTAATATTTTCTTAAAAAGGTAATTACTACATCATCGTTGTGTCATAAATAAATTAAATTATTTAAAGTTTAAAAATTACAAATAAAATACCATTATGTAGGAAATATTTTTATATTTCTAATTAATATTTATAGTCGAAATTATATTATGTATAACCCTATATTAAAAATGTTTTAGTAAATAAACTTTGATTTTAACTCTTTTAACTCTTCTTTGAATTAAATAATAATAAATGTCCTAATCTAATCCAAGTGGGCCTAAATGAAAATATTTTACACTTAAGGTTATTTTTGGTCGAGATAAACTTGTCCAATAGGATTAGGACATGTGTTACGTTAATATTAATATCATTTTACCCTTAATTACCCTATTTACTTTTAACCGTGGTAAATAAAAGTAAAAAGTTACTATTCACCAAAAATTATTTTCATCTCATTGAACCACATTTTACTTACTGACATCAACCGTGTCTCTCGGATTTTTTAAATTCCATTCACAAAAGCGGTAAAATTAAAAAATAATTTTTTAACTACCACTTATTAGTTTCACTATTCATCAAAAATTGAAGTTTTTCAGAAAAATTCCAAAATTTCACCCTAAGATATAATTGATATTCCGAATTCAAAAATGATTTCTATTTTACAAAATTCCCAACATATAAGATTCATTAATTAATTTTATAATTAATTTCCGCTGTCACAACAAATAGCGTGTTTTTAAGAGATAATAACTATCAAAAGATTAACACTTGTTTATGTCTGGTGTAATTGTGAAATTACATGCAATGACCAACATTGTATTGAATTGTAAAAATATATTATAAATATACTTTAAAACCACTCAAATTAATAATTTATCACTATTAATTATTTCGATTAAAAAAGTTTTTTTTAATTAAAATTTAGTAATTTTCACTATTCATCAGAATATGAAAGTTATCCGAAAAGTACAAAAATTTCACATTAGGCTAAATTCGATATTCCAAATCCAAAAATGAAGTCCATTTTGAGAGATAAAATTTCTAAAATTTTAAAAGGTGGTTATTACTATTCATAACGGCTAGTTTCAATAATATTTTAATATCATATCATTGTTTAGTGAAACTCGGTATTGCGTACTACACACGCTATCGAGGAAGGTCGTGATTGAGTGTAATACAAGGCAATTCAAGGATGCGTGTTGTGCAAGCTCCTTTTGGTGTAGCGTACAACACAAGACATTAGTGAAATTAAAAAGAATATTTTTCATAAAATTTAGGGGTGTTACATTCTACCCCCCTTAAAATGAATTTCTCCCTCGAAATTCGTCGGGGTAATAAATGGTTTACTATTCTAAAGTTTCTTTAATAGAAAACCACATCGTAAAAAGGAATACCAAAACCAATCTTTAAAAACAAAGGTATGAAACGTAAATGTTACCCAAATAAACTAATCACTGGGTTTCCACATAGGTGAAAATATGGATATGGAATAGAAATCTAACCATCATGTTCTGATGGAGAGTGGTAGAAAACATGGCTATGGAAAATCCAGTAATCACAAATCTATATATTTGTGATGATATAAGGTACCATCTGATTCATCAGGTATAAGATCACTAGGACAACATTTTTGGTTTTCAAGATCATTTCCCTAAAGTTGAAAATTTTAATTAGAATAAATACTTACTTTATTTTGGTACAATCTCACTGTTGTTCGTGCCTTGAACAATTTCCACTTCATCTCTTAAATAAATGAAGTTTAATTTGTTATTCGTGAAGTGTTAGCAGATCATGTGATAGAATGACGGGTCATTCCATCTGTCTCAAACAAAAGGTTAGCAAAAATTATATACATAAGTCGATCTATAGTGAGATTAATCATATATGGTTCTTAAAATGGACTTATACTTCATATACCATACTTCTTAATATAATAAAACTAGTTTCTAATAAACAGGGACTTCCTGTAGGCCAGTGGTAAGTGATAAAGGCCAGTCGCACTTCGATTGTGGGTTCGATTTCCACAGCCTTGTCCGACGCGATGGGCTGTCGCCCGTCCTGCAGGTTGTCCTTTTTCTAAAACTACATTACTAAAACATCCCATCAATAATATCGAAAATCTTCTATCCATAAACAATACTAACTTATGTCCAACATAATCCATTCTAATCTTTAGGCTTATCCATAATACTGCAGTCCACTCTCATAATATAGTGAAAATGATTACCAGAGATTTAATACTGTCGTTAATCCATATATCATAAGATATGTCTTGTTGGTCACATTCCAAACATTCAAAGGCCTTAATCATGTATTCTCTTGAATACCTTAGTGAAAACAAGAATGCAGTTAAAAGTTAACACCTTCCACATACCAAAATCCTCAAAATTCTATATACTCAAACCATGATATCACTTAGTCCTTATATCAATCATGAGCTCATGAATACTTTCAAGAATTTCATTTTCTCCTCATCCCTTCATTATGGGCATATTATCTACTTTCCAAAATATTTGAATCACTTTTCATGGTTACCGGTACCGTAAAATTATTGAAGACCACAATAGACCAATACATAAATATTTCAATACACCATAAAATTACCTCAACAACATTATTCCTGAATACCAATACATAAACACTTCAGTCCATCCACTTCAATGATTGTCCTGGAAGAAGTCCTTCCTTGATTTAGAAGTAACTTTTTAGGTCAGGGCATTGAGTTGGGTAATGCCCATGTTCTCCACAAATAAGACATTGAACTCCATAACAGTCTGTTACTCTATGACCCTTTTATCCACACAGATAACATCGGTCCCTCCATTTGAGGTATTCCTCAAGGTTCTTCTTCCCATCTTTCGAAATCTCAATCTTCCTTTCTTTATGCTCCTCAACATGCGAACATGAATAATAGTTTATCTTCCTCTTCTTTGATGAATTAGGCATACCACTAAATTCACCTTGTTAATCATATTTTGCGATGATTGATTCGGCATAATCACAATATCTTTCTCTCTAGGAATTACACAATTTTGTTGCTCATAGTCACCAATTTGTCCATTGGATTCAATGTTAACCGAATTCCTTCTGGTTCCCTCCATTAACTAAAACACAACAAGAATCTTGTGAGAGGAAAAAATCATGCTAGATAAAAAAACATAGTAAAGGGGGAGTACCCTCAATATCTAACATCTTAGGTTAAATTCTAAGATCGTTACCGTAGTTCAAGTACTATATCCTATACGTATACTTATCCTTAGGGACATCCCTAGACATACCTTAGAAATATCTCTAGGGATCTCACTAACGATTTCGCATCCCAGTTTCCAAAGGTTGACTAAACCTTTCCTCTGATACCAACTGTAGAGACCCGAAGCCTGACGTACATGGACATTACATTACATTTGCAGAATATTTAGTACATAACAAAACACACACACACACAAGGATCGTAATAGTTTAGTGTCTTTGGAAACTCGGAACGTAGTCTGCTAATCGTGGTGAAAGACCTTCAATATCTCTCATAAAGATCTTCCCCTTTTTTTACCTAAAATCTTTCTTTATATCCTGGGGAAAAGAAAACATAATAGGGTGAGCTCAAATGCTCAGTAAGGGTAAGCAAAAGAAAAATCAATCACATCATATTCATAAGAACATAACTTTTGGAAATCTTAACCTGCAAAAGAGAGCATAATTTCATAACATGGGATAAATCATAGTAGTGAAATGAAATCCCAATAATCATAACTTAAAACATGAAACTTTGTGGCATACACACATAATCATAGAGAATCATTTCTTGTTAGTCAAGACTCATTGTGAATACTATCTTAGTAGACAAAGTCCCTTTCTAAACCGAGTCACCCTCATTTCAGTCCTGTTTCACTGAACCGGTATAACCTACCATTCCATCCATGTCTATCTCATGAGATATAAAATATTCACCCAATGCATTGGATGGAGATATAGATCCCACCCATCTCATAATGATACCATTCTTATGTGTGCCACAAAATCATAAATCATACATCATTGCATAACCCATGTAATACAAATGGGAATCTTAAACATCATGACATCATAAAACAATTCATATAAGATAAAGGAATTCATAAAAATAATTTTATCACAACATAATCAAATCAATGTAATAATAGGGATAAAAACAGAACCCTTTATTATCTTAGATGGAAAATAATTTTGATTGAACTCCATTCTTGAGGAAAATAGCCTTTCTTCTTCAAAAACGTTTTTTCCTTTCTTAACATGTCATACAATTTTAAACTAAAATAAGTTGATTAAAAATAAACTTGAAAACTTGTAAAGTAAGCTTCTTGGAAATAATGTTTTAAAAATCCATTCATGCCGTATAAGTTAAAAAAACACTCTTCTCGTACTTTTGTCGGAAAAGTCAAAAAAGTACCTCGTACGAAAAACGACAAAACATTCCTTTCATATCTTTTACTAAAAACTCACCGAAGGGTAAAATTGGATTTAAACAATTTTAGGTGGATGGAAATAACATTACATATTGGGGAAACATGGATGTTGATGATAAAATACACCCTAGTAAATACTAAAGTATAAACAATCTCGGATAAAAATGAGATTGTGATATTTCCCTTACCTTAAGTCCGATTTACTTCGTAAGTGTCGGAAACTCCTGTATAATGATTTAAATAATGTCATTAACTTATTACAGAATCATATTCATTGTTATGATATCATATATGGTTCACTTATGACTTTATATTACCTGTTCTTTTGTAAATTCCATGTTAAAGAAGCATTTTGGGTAAAATTGTTTCATTTATCGTAGGTGTTTGGACTTGTTGTTCTTGACATTATTATTACTTATATCATGATTTACTTACTTCCAGAATATAAAACATGATTTATATATCATATATATTCAGTATATATATATATATTTAATAAATATATAAATGAAATGAAACACAACGTTCATGGAGACGGTAGTCCGTACGTACGCATGAACGCTATTTTCCTTTCCTCATTGTCTTCAATGGATGTAAGTAGATGACATACATATATACATAAATCCAGTAGCCTTATAATGTCAAATATTTCATTATTATTTCTTATATATACTTTATAATTATTCTTAAATGGTTAACATGGAGAATGAATCTCATCGCGTCGTGGAGACGGTAGTCCGTACGTACGCACGAGCGATCATATCATTCCCATGGTCGTGGAATTGTGTTGAAGTGTATGTATACTATTTCAGTATCAATATAATTATATAATAATCATATATAGTTACTCCTTAAACCATTATACCCATACAATTAAGGAGGTGGTGGAAAATAGATTACACCACGGCGTGGAGACGATATTCCGTACGTACGCAGGCGCGGTGATTTCATTTTTCCGTAGGATGGATAGAAGGTTAATTAGAGTGGTTTCATATTTATAATAACATATCAGTATATGAGAAATACTTATGTTATTACTTTATCATGAAACAACTAAATAAGTAGAAGTTTAAGAAGAATGAAATTGAAAAAGATCGGTAATGGATATTACCTCTTTTTGACGCACCTTTTCTTAACCTCCACTTAAAGAACTAAGGATGGTCTTTGAAGAAGACCAGGACCTCTAGTATGATACTAGGGAAGTGTAGAAGATATTTTTTCAGGGTTTGGCCGAGATTTAATGCTCAAATTGGTGTGAGGAGGAGAGGGAGGAGGTGCCCTTTTATAAGGGAGGAGAGGGGCATCTTAGGAAAATCTCAAAATATTATTTTATATTAAGGTCAAATTCGGTTTATAATGGTTCCAAATGGTCTTATTTCGAAGCTAAAGTGGGTATGGGTCTAAATCCTCTCATCCAATAGGATTTAGACAAGTTTAGGTTATTATTTTAACCTTATCAATTAGCTTTAACTCTAAGTTAAATAATTTAACTTTTACCGTGTCTTTTTGTTTTCTTACACTATATGGTTAATAAACTTATTATATGAAGCCAAACGAACCCGAAGTTGTTTATTATTAATATATATTTCCTTATCTAAGTAATTTGGCCGATCCTTAGATTTTTAGGAATTAAATAACAATTAATAATATAATATTTGTTTTAAAAACTAATTTATGTCAATTTTGACACTATTTGGTACATGATTTTTATGAAATTTCTAACAGAATGATAAGTTGGAACCAAGTTACTTAAATCAACAATAACATGTCATATTAACCTATAAAATTAGTTTAAGTCATAAAAAGTCTCAAATTACATTTATTTGGGCATTTATAACATCAATTATGTTAATATTTTCTTAAAAAGGTAATTACTGCATCATCGTTGTGTCATAAATAAATTATATTATTTAAAGTATAAAAACTACAAATAAAATACCATTATGTAAGAAATCGTTTTATCTTTCTAATGAATATTTATAGTCGAAATTATATTATGTATAACCCTATATTAAAAATGTTTTAGTAAATAAACTTTGATTTTAACTGTTTTAACTCTTCTTTGAATTAAATAATAATAAATGTCCTAATCTAATCCAAGTGGGCCTAAATGATAATAATTTACACTTAAGGTTATTTTTGGTCTAGATAAACTTGTCCAATAGGATTAGGACATGTGTTAGGGTAATATTAATATCATTTGTACCCTTAATTACCCTATTTACTTATAATCGTGGTAAATAAAAGTAAAAAGTTACTATTCACCAAAAATTATTTTCATCTCATTGAACCACATTTTACTTACTGACATCAACCGTGTCTCTCGGATTTTTGAAATTCCATTCACAGAAGCGGTAAAATTAAAAAATAATTTTTTTAACTACCACTTAGTAGTTTCACTATTTATCAAAAATTGAAGTTTTTCAGAAAATTTCCAAAATTTCACCCTAAGATATAATTGATATTCCGAATTAAAAAATGATTTCTATTTTACAAAATTCCTAACATATAAGTTTCATTAATTAATTTTATAATTAATTTCCGCTGTCACAACAAATAGCGTGTTTTTAAGAGATAATAACTATCAAAAGATTAACACTTGTTTATGTCTGGTGTAAATGTGAAATTACATCCAATGACCAACATTGTATTTAATTGTAAAAATATATTCTAAATATACTTTAAAATCACCCAAATTAATAATTTATCACTATGAATTATTTCGATTAAAAAATTTGTTTTTAATTAAAATTTAGTAATTTTCACTATTCATCAGAATATGAAAGTTATCCGAAAAGTACCAAAATTTCACATTAGGCTAAATTCGATACTCCGAATCCAAAAATGAAGTCCATTTTGAGAGATAAAATTTCTAAAATTTTAAATGGTGGATATTACTATTCATAACGGCTAGTTTTAATAATATTTTAATAGCATATCATTGTTTAGTGAAACTCGGTATTGCGTACTACACACGCTATCGAGGAAGGTCGCGATTGCGTGTAATACAAGGCAATTCAAGGATGCGTGTTGTGCAAGCTCCTTTTGGTGTAGCGTACAACACAAGACATTAGTGAAATTAAAAAGAATATTTTTCATAAAATTTCGGGGTGTTACATTCTACCCCCCTTAAAATGAATTTCTCCCTCGAAATTCGTCGGGGTTATAAATGGTTTACTATTATAAAGTTTCTTTAATAGAAACCCACATCGTAAAAAGGAATACCAAAACCAATCTTTAAAAACAAAGGTATGAAACGTAAATGTTACCCAAATAAACTAATCACTGGGTTTCCACATAGGTGAAAATATGGATATGGAATAGAAATCTAACCATCATGTTCTGATGGAGAGTGGTAGAAAACATGGCTATGGAAAATCCAGTAATCACAAATCTATATATTTGTGATGATATAAGGTACCATCTGATTCATCAGGTATAAGATCACTAGGACAACATTTTTGGTTTTCAAGATCATTTCCCTAAAGTTGAAAATTTTAATTAGAATAAATACTTACTTTATTTTGGTACAATCTCACTGTTGTTCTTGCCTTGAACAATTTCCACTTCATCTCTTAAATAAATGAAGTTTAATTTGTTATTCATAAAGTGTTAGTAGATCATGTTATAGAATGACGGGTCATTCCATCTGTCTCAAACAAAAGGTTAGCAAAAATTATATACATAAGTCGATCTATAGTGAGATTAATCATATATGGTTCCTAAAATGGACTTATACTTCATATATCATACTGCTTAATATAATAAAACTAGTTTCTACTAAACAGGGACTTCCTGTAGGCCAGTGGTAGGGGATAAAGTCCAGTCGCACTTCGATTGTGGGTTCGATTTCCACAGCCTTGTCCGACGCGATGGGCTGTCACCCGTCCTGCAGGTTATCCTTTTTCTAAAACTACATTACTATAACATCTCATCAATAATATCGAAACTCTTCTATCCTTAAACAATACTAACTTATGTCCAACATAATCCATTCTAATCTTTAGGCTTATCCATAATACTATAGTCCACTCTCATAATATAGTGAAAATTATTACCAGAGATTTAATACTGTCGTTAATCCATATATCATAAGATATGTCTTGTTAGTCACATTCCAAACATTCAAAGGACTTAATCATGTATTCTCTTGAATACCTTAGTGAAAACATGAATGTAGTTAAAAGTTAAAACCTTCCACATACCAAAATCCTCAAAATTCTATATACTCAAACCATGATATCAGTTAGTCCTTATATCAATCATGAGCTCATAAATACTTTCAAACATTTCATTTTCTCCTCATCACTTCATTATGGGAATATTATCTACTTTCCAAAATATTTGAATCACTTTTCATAGTTACCGGTACCTTAAAATTATTGAAGACCACAATAGACCAATACATAAATATTTCAATACACCATAAAAGTACCTCAACAACATTATTCCTGAATACCAATACATAAACACTTCAGTCCATCAACATCAATGATTGTCCTGGAAGAAGTCCTTCCTTGATTTAGAAGTAACTTTTTAGGTCAGGGCATTGAGTTGGGTAATGCCCATGTTCTCCAAAAATAAGACATTGAACTCCATAACAGTCTGTCACTCTATGACCCTTTTCTCCACACAGATAACATCGGTCCCTCCATTTGAGGTATTCCTCAAGGTTCTTCTTCCCTTCTTTAGAAATCTCAATCTTCCATTCTTTATGCTCCTCAACATGCGAACATGCATAATAGTTTATCTTCATCTTAATTGATGAATTAGGCATACCAATAAATTTCACCTTGTTAATCATATATCACGATGACTGATTCGGCATAATCACAATATCTTTCTCTCTAGGAATTACACAATTTTGTTGCTCATAGTCACCAATTTGTCCATTGGATTCAATGTTAACCAAATTCCTTCTGGTTCCCTCCATTAACTAAAACACAAAAAGAATCTTGTGAGAGGAAAAAATCATGCTAGATAAAACAACATTGTAAAGGGGGAGTACCCTCAATATCTAACATTTTAGGTTAAATTCTAAGATCGTTACCGTAGTTCTAGGACTATATCCTATACGTATACTTATCCTTAGGGACATCCCTAGACATACCTTACAAATATCTCTAGGGATCTCACTAACGATTTCGCATCCTAGTTTCCAAAGGTTGACTAAACCTTTCCTCTGATACCAACTGTAGAGACCCGAAGCCCGACGTACATGGACATTACATTAAATTTTCGGAATACTTAGTACATAACAAAAAAACACACACACAAGGATCGTAATAGTTTAGTGTCTTTGGAAACTCGGAACGTAATCTGCTAATCGTGGTGAAATATCTTCAATATCTCCCATAAAGATCTTCCCCTTTTTTCCCTAAAACCTTTCTTTATATCCTGGGTAAAAGAAAACATAAAAGGGTGAGCTCAAATTCTCAGTAAGGGTAAACAAAAGAAAAATCAATCACATCATATTCATAAAAAAATAACTTTTGGAAATCTTAACCTGCAAAAGAGAGCATAATTTCATAACATGGGATAAATCATAGTAGTGAAATGAAATCCCAATAATCATAACATAAAACATGAAACTTTTTGGCATACACACATAATCATAGAGAATCATTTCTTGTTAGTCAAGACTCATTGCCAAGACTACCTTAGTGGACAAAGTCTCTTTCTGAACAGAGTCACCCTCGTTTCAGTCCTGTTTCACTGAACCGGTATAACCTACCATTCCAGCCATGTCTATCTCATGAGATATAAAATCTTTACCCAATGCATTGGAGGGAGATATAGGTCCCACCCATCTCATAATGATACCATTCTTATGTGTGCCACAAAATCATAAATCATACATCATTGCATAACCCATGTAATACAAATGGGAATCTTAAACTTCATGACATCATAAAACAATTCATATAAGATAAAGGAAATCATAAAAATAATTACATCACAACACAATCAAATCAATGTAATAATAGGGATAAAAACATAACCCTTTATTATCTTATATGGAAAATAATTTTGATTGAACTCCATTCTTGAGGAAAATATGCTTTCTTCTTCAAAAACATTTTTTCATTTCTTAACATGTCATACAATTTTAAACTAAAATAAGTTGATTAAAAATAAACTTTAAAACTTGAAAAGGAAGATTCTAGGAAATAATGTTTTAAAAATCCATTCATGCCGTATAAGTTAAAAAAACACTCTTCTCGTACTTTTGTCGGAAAAGTCAAAAAAGTACCTCGTACGAAAAACGAAAAAAGATTCCTTTCATATCTTTCACTAAAAACTCACCGAAGGGTAAAATTGGATTTAAACAATTGTAGGTGGATGGAAATAACATTACATATTGTGGAAACATGGATTTTTATGATAAAATACACCCTAGTAAATACTAAAGTATAAACAATCTCGGATAAAAATGAGATTGTGATATTTCCCTTCCCTTAAGTCGGATTTTCTTCGTAAGTGTCCAAACCTCCTGTATAATGATTTAAATAATGTCATTAAATTATTAAATAATCATATTCATTGTTATGATATCATATATGGTTCACTTATGACTTTATATTACCCGTTCTTTTGTAAATTCCATGTTAAAGAAGCGTTTTGGGTAAAATTGTTTCATTTATCGTAGGTGTTTGGACTTGTTGTTCTTGACATTATTATTACTTATATCATGATTTACTTACTTCCAGAAAATAAAACATGATTTATATGTCATATATATTCAGTATATATATATATATTTAATAAATATATAAATGAAATGAAACACACCGTTCATGGAGACAGTAGTCTGTACGTACGCATGAACGATGTTTTCCTTTCCTCATTGTCTTGAATAGAAGTAAGTAGATGACATACATATATATATAAATCCAGTAGCCTTATAATTTCATATATTTCATTATTATTTCTTATATATACTTTATAATTTTTCTTAAATGGTTAACATGGAGAATGAATCTCATCGCGTCGTGGAGACGGTAGTCCGTACGTACGCACGAGCGATGATATCATTCCCATGGTCTTGGAATTGTGTTGAATTGTATGTATAATATTTCAGTATCAATATCACTCTATAATAATCATATATAGTAACTCCTTACACAATTATACCCATCCAATTAAGGAGGTGGTGGAAAATAGATTACACCACGGCGTGGAGACGGTATTCCGTACGCATGCACGCGCGGTGATTTCCTTTTTCTGTAGGATGTATAGAAGGTTAATTAGAGTTGTTTCATATTTATAATAACATATAAGTATATAATAAATAATTATGGTATTACTTTATCATGAAACAACTAAAGAAGAAGAAGTTGAAGAAGAATGAAATTGAAAAAGATCGGTAATGGATATTACCTCTTTTTGACGCGCCTTTTCTTAAGCTCCACTTAAAGAACTAAGGATGGTCTTTGAATAAGAACATGACCTCTAGGATTATACTAGGGAAGTGGAGAAGAGATTTTGGCAGGGTTGGCCAAGCTTGAATGCTCAAATTGGTGTGAGGAGGAGAGGGAGGAGGTTCCCTTTTATAAGGGAGGAGAGGGGCATCTTAGGAAAATCTCAAAATATTATTTTATATTAAGGTCAAATTCGGTTTATAATGGTTAAAAATGGTCTTTTTTCGAAGCTAAAGTGGGGATGGGTATAAATCCTCTCATCCAATAGTATTAAGACAAGTTTAGGTTATTATTTTAACCTTATCAATTAGATTTAACTCTAAGTTAAATAATTTAACTTTTACCGTGTCTTTTTGTTTTCTTACACTATATGGTTAATTAACTTATTATATGAAGCCAAACTAACCCCAAGTTGTTTATTATTAATATATATTTTCTTATCTAAGTCATTTGGCCGAACCTTAGATTTTTAGGAATTAAATAACAATTAATAATATAATATTTGTTTTAAAAACTAATTTATGTCAATTTTGACACTATTTGGTACATGATTTTTATGAAATTTCTAAAAGAATGATAAGTTCGAACCAAGTTACTTAAATCAACAATAACATGTCATATTAACCTATAAAATTAGTGTAAGTCATAAAAAGTCTCAAATTACATTTATTTGGGCATTTATAACATCAATTATGTTATTATTTTCTTAAAAAGGTAATCACTGCATCATCGTTGTGTCATAAATAAATTAAATTGTTTAAAGTATAAAAATTACAAATAAAATACCATTATGTAGGAAATATGTTTAGATTTATAATTAATGATTATAGTCTAAATTATATTGTGTATAACCCTATATTAAAAATGTTTTAGTAAATAAACTTTGATTTTAACTCTTTTAACTCTTCTTTGAATTAAATAATAATAAATGTCCTAATCTAATCCAAGTGGGCCTAAATGATAATAGTTTACACTTAAGGTTATTTTTGTTCTGGATACACTTGTCCAATAGGATTAGGACATGTGTTAAGGTAATATTAATATCATTTTTACCCTTAATTACCCTATTTACTTTTAACCGTGGTAAATAAAAGTAAAAAGTTACTATTCACCAAAAATTATTTTCATCTCATTGAACCACATTTTACTTACTGACATCAACCGTGTCTCTCGGATTTTTGAAATTCCATTCACAGAAGCGGTAACATTAAAAAATAATTTTTTTAACTACCACTTAGTAGTTTCACTATTCATCAAAAATTGAAGTTTTTCAGAAAAATTCCAAAATTTCACCCTAAGCTATAATTGATATTCTGAATTCAAAAATGATTTCTATTTTAGCAAATTCCCAAAATATAAGTTGCATTAATTAATTTTATAATTAATTTCCGCTGTCACAACAAATAACGTGTTTTTAAAAGATAATAACTATCAAAAGATTAACACTTGTTTATGTCTGGTGTAAATGTGAAATTACATCCAATGACCAACATTGTATTGAATTGTAAAAATATATTCTAAATATAATTTAAAACCACTCAAATTAATAATTTATCACTATTAATTATTTCGATTAAAAAATTTGTTTTTAATTAAAATTTAGTAATTTTCACTATTCATCAGAATATGAAAGTTATCCAAAAAGTACCAAAATTTCACACTAGGTTAAATTCAATACTCCGAATCCAAAAATGAAGTCCATTTTGAGAGATAAAATTTCTAAAATTTTAAAAGGTGGTTATTACTATTCATAACGGCTAGTTTTAATAATATTTTAATAGCATATCGTTGTTTAGTGAAACTCGGTATTGCGTACTACACACGCTATCGAGGAAGGTCGCAATTGCGTGTTATACAAGGCAAGTAAAAGATATGTGTTGTGAAAGCTCCTTTTGGTGTAGCGTACAACACAAGACATTAGTGAAATTAAAAGGAATATTTTTCATAAAATTTCGGGGTGTTACATTCTAACCCCCTTAAAATGAATTTCGCCCTCGAAATTCATCGGGGTTATAAATGGTTTACTATTCGAAAGTTTCTTTAATAGAAACCCACATCTTAAAAAGGAATACCAAAACCAATATTTAAAAACAAAGGTATGAAACGTAACGGTTACCCAAATAAACTAATCACTGGGTTTCCACATAGGTGAAAATATGGATATGGAAGAGAAATCTAACCATCATATTCTGATGGGGAGTGGTAGAGAACATGGCTATGGAAAATCCAGTAATCACAAATCCATAGATTTGTGATGATAAAAGGTACCATCTGATTCATTAGGTATAAGATCACTAGGACAACATTTTTGGTTTTCAAGATCATTTCCCTAAAGTTGAAAATTTTAATTAGAATAAATACTTACATTATTTTGGTACAATCTCACTGTTGTTTGTGCCTTGAACAATTTCCACTTCATCTCTTAAATAAATGAAGTTTAATTTGTTATTCGTGAAGTGTTAACAGATCATGTGATAGAATGACGGGTCATTCCATCTGTCTCAAACAAAAGGTTAGCAAAAATTATATACATAAGTCAATCTATAGTGAGATTAATCATATATGGTTCCTAAAATGGACTTATACTTAATATATCATACTGATTAATATAATAAAACTAGTTTCTACTAAACAGGGACATCCTGTAGGCCATTGGTAGGCGATAAAGGCCAGTCGCACTTCGATTGTGGGTTCAATTTCCACAGCCGTGTCCGACGCGATGGGCTGTCGCCCGTCCTGCAGGTTGTCCTTTTTCTAAAACTACATTAATATAACATCCCATCAATAATATCGAAAATCTTCTATCCTTAAACAATACTACCTTATGTCCAACATAATCCATTCTAATCTTTAGGATTATCCATAATACTGCAGTCCACTCTCATAATATAGTGAAAATGATTACCAGAGATTTAATACTGTCGTTAATCCATATATCATAAGATATGTCTTGTTGGTCACATTCCAAACATTCAAAGGCCTTAATCATGTATTCTCTTGAATACCTTAGTGAGAACATGAATGCAGTTAAAATTTAACACCTTCCACATACCAAAATCCTCAAAATTCTATATACTCAAACCATGATATCACTTAGTCCTTATATCAATCATGAGCTCATGAATACTTTCAAACATTTCATTTTCTCCTCATCCCTTCATTATGGGCATATTATCTACTTTCCAAAATATTTGAATCACTTTTCATGGTTACCAGTACCTTAAAATTATTGAAGACCACAATAGACCAATACATAAATATTTCAATACACCATAAAAGTACCTCAACAACATTATTCCTGAATACCAATACATAAACACTTCAGTCCATCCACTTCAATGATTGTCCTGGAAGAAGAACTTCCTTGATTTAGAAGTAACTTTTTAGGTCAGGGCATTGAGTTGGGTAATGCCCATGTTCTCCACAAATAAGACATTGAACTCCATAACAGTCTGTCACTCTATGACCCTTTTCTCCACACAGATAACATCGGTCCCTCCATTTGAGGTATTCCTCAAGGTTCTTCTTCCCTTCTTTAGAAATATCAATCTTCCTTTATTTATGCTCCTCGACATGAGAACATGCATGATAGTTTATCTTCCTCTTATTTGATGAATTAGGTATACCACTAAATTTCACCTTGTTAATCATATATCACGATGACTGATTCGGCATAATCACAATATCTTTCTCTCCAGGAATTACACAATTTTGTTGCTCATAGTCACCAATTTGTCCATTGGATTCAATGTTAACCGAATTCCTTCTGGTTCCCTCCATTAACTAAAACACAAAAAGAATCTTGTGAGAGGAAAAAATCATGCTAGATAAAACAACATAGTAAAGGGGGAGTACCCTCAATATCTAACATTTTAGGTTAAATTCTAAGATCATTACCGTAGTTCTAGGACTATATCCTATACGTATACTTATCCTTATGGACATCCCTAGAAATACCGTAGAAATATATCTAGGGATCTCACTAATGATTTCACATCCTAGTTTCCAAAGGTTGACTAAACCTTTCCGCTGTCACAACAAATAGTGTGTTTTTAAGAGATAATAACTATCAAAAGATTAACACTTGTTTATGTCTGGTGTAAATGTGAAATTACATCCAATGACCAACATTGTATTGAATTGTAAAAATATATTCTAAATATACTTTAAAACCGCTCAAATTATTAATTTATCACTATTAATTATTTCGATTAAAAAAGTTGTTTTTAATAAAAATTTATTAATTTTCACTATTCATCAGAATATGAAAGTTATCCGAAAAGTACCAAAATTTCACCTTAGGATAAATTCGATACTCCGAATCCAAAAATGAAGTCCATTTTGAGAGATAAAATTTCTAAAATTTTAAAAGGTGGTTATTACTATTCATAACAGCTAGTTTTAATAATATTTTAATAGTATATCGTTGTTTAGTGAAACTCGGTATTGCGTACTACACACGCTATCGAGGAAGGTCGTGATTGCGTGTAATACAAGGCAAGTCAAGGATGTGTATTGTGCAAGCTCCTTTTGGTGTAGAGTACAACACAAGACATTAGTGAAATTAAAAAGAATATTTTTTATAAAATTTCAGGGTGTTACAATAAACACATACTAAACTATGAAAAAAATAAAAAATAGGCATAACGATAGTTTTCCCTAGTAAATAGAAGGTTTATCACGAATCATGGTAGATTAATTAATTGGTTTATTATGCAATGACCTCTATATATAGAGGTGGTGGACTAGATGTGATTGGTATACGTAGTACCCATAGTTTTTGGTTTTTAAAACATAAATGATTTTATTTATGGTTATAAGGTCTACAGATGAAGGATGGGAGAGTTTAGAGAACATTGGATTATTTTTTTTGGGGGAAAAGTGAAGGTCTTAAGTGCAGCCTATGATTTTTCTAACCATGCAGCCAAACCATGCACAGTGGTCCCCTTTAGGTTGTAGCTCCAGCACAGTTGGAGCAAGGATTTGGATACCATGTAATGGGAATCCATACAGGCAGTGTATATCACATAGTTTGCAAACAATTTTTTAAACTATGTGGCCAGACCAAGTGCAGAGTGAAAGTGAGTTCCTTAAAAATAGGATCTCAATCGTTTTCACCATAACTCCCTCTTTTTTCCCTAAAACTACCCCTAACATGGGATCTTTCATCTCTTAAATCCAAATAAGGTTCTACAATTTATTAAGTGGCGATCTGAAGGCTTCCCTTGGTGAATCAATGATAGATTCTTGAGGTATGTAGTTATTCTCCATCGTCCGTGATCAGTTTTTTATATTAACGTTGATCTGCATCTCCTATTCTTTTGGTTTCTTAGTTCTTTTCCCTTTTTGGGTAGATCTAGGATGGTGGATTGCAAATATTATGAGATATTTCTTTGTTATTGTTAGGAGAAGAAACTTATGGTTTGTTCTTGGAGAATCTACCCAATTTTCTTGTGTGTTCTTCATTCTTTGTATTTTTCATCCAAACCATCGAAGTAGGATGCATCAATCTAAAATCCTCTTAGGATTACTGATTGGAATGCATTCAAATTGAACATATTGTTCTGAATTGATTGGTATTTTGTTTTTTAACATTTTTAGGAACCCTTCTTGAGTGAGAATTCTGAATTCTGCAATATTAGGGATTTTGATTGAGTTCTTTGGTTCATGTTTTTAAAATATGGATTTCAAAAAGGGTATTTTTCTGGATTGTTGGAACATGAGTTGGATTAGTTGTTTTCAATAAAAGGGAATTTTTTATTTAAATGAAATTTTTCTTGATATTAGTTGTGCTTTTGTATTTAATAAAAGTACATTTTTTATTAAAATGGTTTATTCTGGTAATGGAAACATTTTTCATAAATGGTGTTGGTGTGAGTTCCTGATTAACAAGACCTTAATAAGGGATTAATACCATAGGGGTACATGGTACATGACCCTAGATCAGGGGAGTGTGTCATTGGGACACATGTTAATTGAATGAGGGATTTTTCCTGAGTATAGAACTATCAAGTGAAGGATAAATGTGTGGGTGTGTTGAGAAATATTGAATCAGGATGCCAAATTGATAAAAATAATTTTTCTTTATGCTTTGATTTGTCATTTTCTGAAAAATATCTTTTTGGAAATCATATTCATTTATCTCATGATTCACTTGGTTATAAATGGGTTTGGAACTAGTTTATAGTTGGTTATAAATTTTTTTGTTTAAATTAATTATATAAAAACTTTTATATAACACGTTAACCGTTCAATAGTAGTGGCAGGATTAGGGAAGTCATTGGGGAAACCTACTAAATTATTATACTCACATATTCATTGGAACTTTTGTGATTTTTCAGATGTTATCTTCTAGGATAGGTGAAAAGGTAATGTTTCCCACATCTTTAGCACTACCTCATGAGACTTGGGCTATTCGGTGATTTTAGATCTTGGAGCTTTTGGATAATGTTGTTCTGTGGTCTTTTGAGGTTATTTTGTTGCACATCCACTATTTTATTTAATACATGTTTTTTCTTGTTTTATTTCACACTTGGATGTGGTTTTGAGATACATGATGTTGTTTAGTCGTCTTCCTTTTCTTCATGAATGATTTATTGAATATTTTAGTAGTGATTGGTTGGTTTATTGGTTTATTTCGTAAAGGGTAAATCATCCCCCCACTTTTTTTTAAAATCCTTAGGATTTCATTTCTAGTCTTTAGCATGTTGGAGATATCACTTAAGGCCCACTAATGACTCATTGTACCCTCAAGACAATGTGAATTATCTGGTCATTACAAATAGTATCAGTTTGGTCCTTCCATTATGTTACAAATGTTATCAGCTTGTTCGGTCCTTTCCTAGAAAGTGGTCATTAGGGTTCTGGGTCTTGGAGTTGGAATTATTTCTTGTCTATTCCTCAGGTAGGAATCATTGAAAGGTGTAGGATTGTTAGAACTTGAAATTTATATCATAATAGGACATAGCTAACTTTTTTATGATGAACTTAAAGTTACCAAGGAGATGGGTTCACATGTGTTTTGAGACACTTCTAGAATAATGAAATCTCATTTTTATGCGGTTTTACAATGAGAAGAGCATGGTATTGATTTTATAGTAATGACATCCCACTAGGACTAAACATTTCATTTAGAGTGATGATTTTTTTATTCTGTGCAAAGCTGTAATTTTTTTAAAAATCATGAAATTATTTTCAAATAAAAGATATTGAAAAGAGATATTTAGAGTATTTTGAATATGGTTTAATTTTTAAAAGAATTAATGAATGTTTCAAAATGGTTGAACATTGAAAACGGTTTTTTATAATACCATTTTTTGATAGTTGATGTGATAGAATGAAAAATGTTATGCAATAAATTTCTCTAGAGTGAGATTGGCGTAGTTTGTTGTTGGTTTAGAAAATGGCATCGTGTTTGCATCATTGAAAACAATCCAACGAAGATATGGAGAATGTGGTTTCACCTGAACCATGGGTGAACCAAGAGCCAGTTTAGAGTATTTTCCAAGCTTTTCATGATGTGGATACGGGGAACTAGTGGAATGGGCCAAAGAATGTGGATCATACCATCATGTTCATAAAGTAGAATCCACATAATTAATGAGGTGATGCTGAACCCAATAAGGCGGAGGTGTGGATCAGTAGGATGAATCATATCTTTGATTTCATTGGCACACTAGTGGATCTAATGGTTAATATGGAGACATATATAATTGAGGATATTACACGCCAGTTGTGGGATTTAGCAGTACAGGCTAAATTGGAAGAAGTCCGTACATAGGAGGATTTTGAAGAATTTTTCGACAAAAAATTCTATCCTCATATGTTGATAATACATAAAATGAAGGAATTCATTGTCCTGAAATAATAGTATCTCTCGTTCATAGAGTATGTGGCTATATTCATTAATTTATTGCGCTTTGCAGCAGATGTTGCGGAAAGTGTGTCCTTGAAGGAATTAAATTTCCAATCAGGGCTATAGTCGGAGATTCAATAGAATATTATGGTCCTCTATATTACAAATTCTAAGGAGATAGTGAATAGTTTGATTTTCGATGAAGGTGACATCTCGGGATCCATGGGAGGAGGTATGATGATACCTATTGGGAATGGTGGTAACTCATCCGCTAGGAGAAAGAGGGAAAGGGACACAAATTTCAAATTTGGAAGTGGAAATCAAAATCAGGCAGATGGATCGGTGAACCTTCCTCCATGACCCAAGGGAAAATATGGTTGTTTTCAATGTGGATTGTTTGCAAAAAAAGTGGGGGTGTATGTCACAAACTAGATAATGGTATAATTGCAAATAAATGGGGAATCCTCCACACTATTGTCATATCTCTCCAAGGTTAGGTGCTCAGGACACTTGTCAGGAGTTGCAAGCATTGTATGCTTTGATAGGGAGAGGAAAACATAATCATCCTCATTATAGTAATAGATATAGCCATGGTTATTCTCGAAATACCATGACTCCTCAAGAAGGGAAATCTCAAAAAGGAAAAAATGAGAATAGTGTAGCTCTGAAGCAATTGTATGGAGAAAAATAAAGGATTTTCGATGATCATGATGGACCATCTATAGTGAGAGGTATGATTCTTGTGAATTCTATAATTTTGAAAGTGATCTTCGATATTGGTGCATCACATTCTTTCATTGATTCTCATGCTGTCTATTTTCAATTTTTAATGTCAGAAATGATGCCTTCTATTTTAAAAATAAAAACTCTTATTGAAGAAGAGAATGTCATGACTTTTTATGCGGAGCATTTTCTATAACATTCGATGGAGGTGATCTGAAATGGGACTTCTTGATGTTGGACATGGATATCTATGATGTAATATTGGGTATGGATTGGTTCACAATGTTCAAGGCTCGCATCGATTTTTATAGTAGATCAATTAGTTTCAAGACCAAGGACGACATCAAACATCTCTTTAGAAGATAGAGAACGATAAAGAAAGGTGAAATGTGATTGTTGGCCCATTTGGTGAGTACGATCTCTTAATAGTCGGTGGGATTGACTTTGGAATCAATGGAAGTGATCGAGGTAAGATTTTTTCAATATTTTTTGGTTCAATTTCTAGATGTATTTCCTGAGAACATCGCAGGGTTACCATCTATAAGGGAAGTGGAATTTATGACTGTTCTCCTTCTGAGGACCAATCCTATTTTCCTTCCATCTTATAGGATTGAACCAATAGAGTTACAATAATTGAAAGTGCAGTTAGAGGAACTGGAAGGAAATGGTTTCAATCATCTATGTACTTCTCCAAGGTAAACACTGGTCTTGTTCGTGAAGAAATCATATGGAACTCTTTATCAATGCGCTGATTATCATTTGCTAAACCAAGTTACAAAAAATAACATATACCCACATCTACATATAGATGATATGTTCGATCAATTAAGGGGATCTCATTGGTTCTACAAGATTGACTTTCGATTAGGATATCAACAATGGATAGTTTGGAAGGTTGATTTTCCAAATACAACATTCAGAAGAAGATATGTCCACTATGAATATGTAGTCATTCCTTTCAGTATAACGAATGCACCAATAGTATTCATGGATTGGATGAATCGTATATTTTATAGATATTTGGATTCTTTTATTGTGGTGATTTTGGATGACATATTGATGTATTCAGATACAATGGATGACCATGAGGAACACCGAAAGACATTATTACAAATCATGAGAGATCAATGGTTGTATGCCAAATTATCAATATGTGATTTTTGGATATTGGAAGTACATTTTATTAGCCATGTAATTTCTAAAAAAGGTGTTCTAGTTGATCCTAAAATTATTGAAGTTGTTATATTGTGAAATCCACCGACAAATGTCTTTGAGATACGATGTTTTCTTGGTGTAGCTGGTTACTGCTAATTCTTTGTGTGTGATTTATAATGACTAGTTTCTCCCATTATAGCTCTAACAAAGAGGAATTTTCCATTCCAATGGACAGATGAATGCCAAATTACTTTCAAGATCTAATGGTTTGGCTTACATTGGCACCTATCTAGATTTTTTCAGAAACGCAACAAGGTTATGTCTTGTAATATGATGCTTTAGGATCAGTGTTGGGATGTGTTCTCATGCAAGGAGATCATGTAGATTTTTATGGTTCAAATCAATTGATGGTGCATGAGAATAATTACCTAGAACAAAATTTCTAATTTTTCCCTGTCATCCATGATTTGAAAACGTGGAGACATTATCTATTTGGAGAGAAATGTGCTCTGTTCGCAGACCACAAAAGTTTGAAACCCATTTTCTCATAGCGTGATTTGAATCCGAGGAAAGGGTGATGGATGGAGTATCTTTAGATGTCTGATATTGATTTTATGTGTAATCTTGGAAAAGGGACATCGGTGGTGGATGCACTGAGTAGAATGTAATATGCTCACTTGGTGAAAGAAGATTCAAATGAATGGCAGTTGATGTTGTTCCTAACCAACATGCATGTGGAACATGGAGACTGAGGTGATGTTGCATTTTTATTTTCATCTATACTTGTTCTGGATTTTGTAAATATGGCCAAAGAGGCACTTACATCGGATACATAAGTTCAAGTTATGAGTATGAAACTCAATGGTTGGGAGACCATTCATGTTCGGATACTTTATGGGAGCTCAGTTTTGTTTTTAAGAGATTAGATGGTGATACCTATGTCTTGTCAGGAACAAATCATTCATGATTACCACTATTCAAGATGGGATGTACATCCAGGTACACTGAAGGTGTATAATCTATTAAAGTAATTGTTTTGGTGGAGAATAATTAAAAGGAAGGTGGAAGAGTTCATCTCATGGTGATTAACATGTCAGAAAGTGAATGAATATTATCTAAGACCAGCTACCATGTTGCAGTATTTACCAATCCTTGGGTGGAAATGGGATCATATATCTACGTATTTTTTCAAAGGACTTACAAGAAGGGCTCAGAAGCATGATACCATATTTGTGGTATTGGATCATCTTACAATGTCGACCCATTTCATCCATATTCATGAAACTCATATGTTGGAGGATCTATCCAAAATATATATCCAATAAATGGAAATGATACATGACATACGAGTTTCAATCCTATAAGACTGAGATCTGAGGATTACATCTCATTTCTAGAAATCCGTACAAAATCTCTTAGGACTCATTTGAATATGATCACATTGTATCATCCTTAGAGAGATGGGAAGTCTGAGAGGATGATAAAAATGTTTTGAAAACATTTTTTGGGCTTCTGTAATGGATTTTTGTGGCTCATGGGAGGGGCGTATACCCTTGGGGGAGATCTCATACAATAACAGCTCTCTAGACTCGATACATATGGATCCATGTGAAGGATTGTATGGGTGTCCTTATCATTATCCACTATAATGGGTGGAAATTGGTGAAACTTCCCTATTTGGGATGATTTTTTTCTATCCCCCAATAGTGGAGATCTAGTTGACCGGAATGAGGATAGAGACGGCTTAGAGTCATCAGAAATATTATGTAGATCACTGTCGAAGACCATTGTTGTTCGTTGTCAGTTATCTTTTCTTCTTGAGGATATGTCTGAGGCTTGGGCATTGTCATTTTGGAGTGTAGGGAATATTATCCCCTAAAAACATAGGCCCTTTTGAGATACAGGAATGAGGTGGGGAGGTGGAATATCCATTTGTATTACTGCCATGGTTCAGTTTGGAACATAATGTGTTACATGTATCTCAGTTGAAAATGTATCATCTTGATCTTGACCGTGTGATCAGATGGAATCACATTGACCTAGAGCTAGATTATTTATTAGTACATATCCCGATGAGGATTTTGGATAATCAATAGAATGCATTTCATTGAAAAATAATCATTCTAGTGAAGGTTTTATTTCATCACGATCATATTCCATAAGAGACATGGGAAGGTGATAAGGAAATGAATGAGCAGTGGACAAAACTTTTTCAAGTTAAAAAATGTTTTCTAATTTCTAAGGATGGAAAAATAAATGGTGGCAAGAATTTACTACCCCCAGATTCTGGTATGTGACACTTAATTTATTTTTTTATGGTTATAAATTGTAAGGGTGATTTATGTGAGAGTTGGGAGGAAATTGGAAGTGTTTTGGGGGATAAGTGAAGGTCACATGGTCAGCGCATGGTTTTCTTAACCGTGTAGCCAAACTGTTTATAGTGGTCCACTTGAGGTAGTAGGTCCAACATGTTTGGAGCATGGTTTGGGATACCATGTAAGGGGAAGCCATGTAGGCAGTTGATATTTTACGGTTAACACACAATTTTTCTAATAGTGCGGCCAGACCATGTGCAGAGTCCAAGTGGGATCCTTAAAAATATAATCTAACTCATTTTTTCCATAACTCCTTCGTTTTTCCCCAGAAAATACCCACCTAAGGATTTTTCTTCTCATATGGCCAAATAAATTTCTCCAATTGATCCTTAGGCAATCTAAAGGCTTCCCTTGGTGAATCATTGTCGGAATCTTGAGGTATGTGATCGCTCTCCATCATTTTTGATCTGATTATTAGATCAAATTAGATATAATTCTCATAACTATGAAGCTTATGAGTATATATTGTTTATTGTATTCCATAAATGATGATATATGACTTTAATCTTGGTAATAGAATAGATTGAAGGAGATTTCTTGGAGAATCGACCCTGTTTTCTTGTGAGTTTTCTGTTCGTTGTGTATTTAATAAAAAACATTGAGTTAGGAGGATTAACACTCAAATAATTTTTGTAAAACTAATTATAATTATTTAAAATTGAATATATTATCCTTAATTGAATGTGATTTTGTTTTTGAACACTTTTTGGAAACCTTCATGATTGACAGTTGTGAATTATAGAAAATTGGGGTTTTTGAATTAGTGATTTGGTTCTCGATTTTAATATATTGATTTTAAAAGGGTATTTATCTGGATCATTGGAAAATGAATCATATTATTATTTTTCAATAAATGTGGATGTTATATTGAATTTAAATATTACATGGAATCAGTTGTTCTTGGGATTACAATAAAAGTTCAGTTTTATTGAAGAGGTTTATTCTGGTGATGTAAATAATTGGTATAAGTGGTTTTGGGGTGAGTTCATTCTTAATAGGTATTTAATAAGGGATGAGTACCATTGGGGTACAAGGTACATGACCCTAGATCAGGGTATTGTGTCATGGGGACACTAGGTAATTGGATGAGAGACCGCTCAAGAGTATAGAACTGTCAAGTGAATAATTCATGTGTGGGTGTGTTGTAAACTATGATATGGGGATTCCAAATGGATAATAAAAATTAGGTTTTAATCTTTGATTAGAAATTTTATGGAAATTAACCTGGTGGAAATTGTCTTTATTTACCATTTTTTCATTTCATTATAAATGGTTATCGAACATGTTTATATTTGGTAAAAAATGTAATGGTTAATTTTCTTTATGTAAATAGTTTTATATAAGGTGTTAACCATTCTATTATAGTGGAGTGAGTAGGGAATTCATTGGGGAAAAAGACTGAGTTTTTATACTCACCCCTCCTTTAGAACATTAGTGCTTTTTCAGATTCTCTCTTCTGGGATAGGGAAAAAGTTAATTTTCCTCACATATTTATCACTAACTCTTGAGACTTGGGCTATTCGATGATTATGGAGCTTAGAGCTTATGGATCATGGAGTTTTTTGGTCTTTTAGGGTATTTTTTTGGTCATCTTTTTTTTACTTTGATACTGATTTTGTCTTCTAATGTTTCACAATTGGATGTGGTTTTAAGATTTATAAACAAGTTTAGTTGTCTTCCATTTCTTCAGGCATCATTTGTTTAATGTTTGGTTATGGTTTATTTGGTTTATTGATTTATTTATAAAAGGGTAAATCGTCCCCCACTTTTATTTGAAACACTTCAGCATTTATTTCCAACCATTGGTGTCTTGGGGATGTCGATAAAGGCCCAATAATGACTCATTGGGCTCTCAAGAGAATGGGAATTAGTGGTTCAATACAGTATATAATAATTACTATAAGAAAGTTTGAATTTTTAAATCCATAAAATTAAACTTTATAAATGAAGATGAATTGATCCATGAGTTTTTATTCACTTGTATATCCATAATGAAAATGTTTTCTTTGTTCTCCCACGGTTATATGATATTTTATAGAACCATGTAATCTTGTTTGATGGTTTTTATTATATTATTTATAAGGAGTGTGTTTTTGGAGTTTTTATTGTGATTAGGTGGGATAAAATCCTAGTTCTTGTGTAGATACTTGGGAGGATTTATTTATCTTCAAAACCACTCTCCTACTTTTTTCGGAACCTTTTCTGGTGCGGTATAACATTATGTGAAAGTCATTTGTATATTATGTGACGGGATACTATGTCAATTTAGTGAAGAAATAGAGTTCTCATTACACCTATCCCCACCAATGGAATCAAATAGTGAGATTACTTCACATTCGACTATCAGGATTATCCTCACCTTTGAATTTAGTTTTATTGATGTTACCTGGTTTTAAAATTATCAAAATAATTACTTCATAGGATTGAAATGTTTCTTTAAATAAATTCAATAGAATATATTATGCCTTTTGGAGGATTCAATTAGAGGATTTTCGAAAATAAAAATATCTCGGTGATCCTTTATTCATTAAATGCACTAAAATTATGGAAGGGGAATGTGATTGGTTGGAAAATATTGCCTTATTCTTTATAAAAATGTCTCTCACTCAGAAATTTTCTTTTATTATTCAATGGGAATAAAACTACTATATTAGTTTTTAATGTCTGGGAGGAAATTTATAATAAAGAAACCTCTATTAATTATGTTTTTAATATGCGAAGGTTGTGCATCAATTGTCTATTAGATATAAGACCTGCAATATATCATTCGAATTATTTCAATACAATCTAAATGTAAATCGAATCACTGGATGTAAATTTTATAGATATTGTATGGCCTTTTCCCTTTCTATCTTCACTTTTAAAATCAATTGTTGTACTAAATATACTAGTTAGAATCTCTAATGGGAATTCATATCTCATGTTTTATGATAATAGAAACATGATCATGAATTAGGAGTTTAGGATCAAGTAAGTGCATGTTATTTCTAGAATTCTTCTTTCTATTACCAGATGAGGATAATCACCTTAGGGAAATAGGCAGTAAAAATAAAAATTCAACATATGATATGTACTAAAGAATATTTCAAGGTAAATAATCTAGTATAGGTCATACATATTTATCTTATGGAATGAAAATCCATATCAGGAATGATAATATAAATTATATAGAGGAGTTAAATTTTAGATAAAAAAATCTATCTATGTAATAGATAGAGGCAATAGTGTGTTACTATGTGTGAAATTTCTGGAAGAGTACTAGGTTATTTACTCTGGTAATATTTTTAATTAATCTAGTGATAAGGGTTATATTATCTATTATGTATCAAAGATATTGGGTAGATTACATATAGTAGACGATAAAGAAATGGAGATAGTAGGGAAAGGGGATATTGACATTTTAATGAACAATCGATGTTTCATAATATTGAAAGTTGTTATAAATTTTCATTTACTTTAAAATAACATCATATCCATTAGGAAACATGATATTATAGGTTTCTAAATGATTTATTCATATGGAGTTTGGAATATATTTATACTATCTATGGTAGTTAACCGGAACCTTGTACATGAATTGATGTAAAGATGATGTTACAATAGATAGTGGAAATCAATCATACGGTCTATAAATATTCAAATGTAGGTTTTTAGCTTAGTGGAACTAAATTGAATGTTCTATATTTATGGGGTATAAATAAACATGTTCATATCGAAATTGGATAATTTGGGATTTATGATATTGGGAAACACAAGAGTTCTTCCTTTCACGTGGATAGTGTAAAACCAAGGATTCAAGTTATGGGATGTGTTCTATATAATGATTGGATATCTTTTTATATTCAATACAATTAATGATCTCTAAAATTATGACATTCATTGATTATTCCACTCAAATGGCATTATTTTACATCATAAAGAATTAATTTGATGATTTTGGGTTTTTATTTAGTGGATGATTTTGGTTTAATGTGATTGTGAATAAAAGTTTGCATATCGTCAGATATGAAATTGTGGGTAGTACACCTAAAACGGATTTTGTATCATTTTTCAGATGAAATGCATTGGTAATGATTTGAATATTCAAGTAAATCTGAAAAAAAGATTTTCTAAAAAGATGAATCAAAATTTACATGATAATTTTAGAAGCATGAGTCTTCACATTAGAATGGCTAAGGGGATTTATGAAAAACCTATAAATTCATTAGTTTATTTGACAACAGAAGTCCATCATTAGTTATGGGGTAAGAAAATAAAGAATAATTTTATTCTACTAAGTGACCAGAGTTAAGCCATCGAAAAATATTTAGAAGTAACACATTTGATCATATTTACTCAAATGATAGAGATAATATGTTGCTTAAATCCATGGTGTTCATTATCTTTGGGTATGGTTATGAGAACATGAGATATCATTGGTGGGATGCTGAAAAGAAAAAAAATAATCCAGAGTAAATTTTTTTTTACATGAATGAGTTTTATTGAATGAATAGAACGTGAAGGAAAAGGATGTTGTGGTTATATAAGTTTCCAAATTTCAATAAGATAATACAAATGTTACCAAATGAACATTATGTTTATATTCTTTGGGAGAAGGAATATAATGTAAAATTCATACATTGAGTCTACAAGATAGATAATGTTATTTTAGAAATATACCAAGTTGATATCCCAATAAAAAAAAGTTTTCATATGAAGATAAACTCATATCATAAAATTAGTTCATTTGTTTAGGGATAATTGTATCTTTTTACATATAATAGACACACGAAATCTAGATTATTCATAAAAAGTCAGTACTCTTGGAGACTAAGAATAGTGGGATTCATACATGGAGGATAAAATGAATTATTTTAATCAAATAAATTTTTGAAAATTTGTTCAACTTCAATAATTTAAATGTTTTTTTAGTAAACTATTGGTCTCTTCATTTGAAATAAGAATCTGATTGAATTAAGAGATACAAATAATGGTTGGTAGTTAAGGGTTTTATATAATAATAAGGGATTAAATTTTATGAAATTTTCTCACTAGTGGGGAAGCACACTAACTTTATGAGATTCACGAAATTATTACATCAATTGATCCACACATTTATAATATTGATATAAATAAATACATTCTTCCTTCAACCCTGGATGAAAAACTTTACATGATACAAATTAGGGGTTATGAAATTTATCTAAAGGAGAATTTCATTTGTATGTTTATAAGAATTATTTCTGGCATGAATTAAGTTCAATGACATTGGAATAAGAATTTTTACACATTAATTCTTGAGTAATGATTCATTATATGTGATTCTGATCATTTTAGTTTCTATAATCAGTGAAATAATGGAACATATAATGTAATATTTTCGTATATTGATGACATATTGATTTTAGGTTTAGAGTTCTATCATATTATGGGATTAAAGAGGAATTTTTTATGATATTGTATGATGAATAACCTTTTACTATACATGATAATATTAGGGATGATAATGAATATTGATAAGAAAACTATACTTTTGATTTTACCTCAATAGAAATACATTATTAAGTTCATTGATAAGATCATAATGACTAGTTGTAAACCAATCTCAACCATCCTTGTCAGATACATAAATCATTGTAAATCATCGAAACAATAAATAGATGCAGAATTATGGGACATGGAAAGGGTTTCATTTAAATTAATATTTTATATGATTGATATAAGTAATTTTATACACATGAAAAGACATTACTTTTTCTATGGGAGCTATTTTCCATTTCATATTAAATCCCAGATGAAAAAATTAGGATGATTTGAAATGGATCATTCATTACATGAAATTATTGGAATTTGTGTCACTATTCTTCAAAGATAGTTATTAGTTGAAGAATATTATAGCTTTATATTTTTCTAGTGATATGGATTCATAGGAATGTACAATTGGTTTTGGGTTTACATTTAGGGGAAGAGTGGCTGACTAGTTGTCCCGATTGCACCCTAATGTAAGAATATCTACAACAGAATTAGGATATTTTGCTACTAATGAAATAGGTAATGATTGGATATGGTTGATTCGCTTCTTAAGGAAAGATGGAAAGTGATAGAATAGATGAATGTTATTCTATGATAATCAAATTATCCTTCATCTTCCAAGTAATCCATAGTTTTGAGGAAAAATAAAACCCATTGACCTAATATATAATTTCACATAAATTAACTTTGATGATAAAGTGTTGGATCAAAGTAATATTTCTGAAAATAATAATCCTACTCATATATTTATAAAGGTTATAGTCTAAGAAATTATGAAGCAACATTGTGGATCATTTGGAGTTGAGTGTTTGGATTGAGTGGATAACACTGTATGAATCAAATAGAGGATAAGCATTGGTGGATAGTTAAAATAATTTGGAATCCAAACAAAATTTTCAACTAGGGGATTGTTGGGTGTTGTGAAGATTCCTTAATTACTTTATATACATTTTTCTGTATTGATATCATCAGAAAGGGATAATTGAAATATGTTTTCCTACTAAATGGTTTTAGAGTTTCTGGAAAAAAGGGTTTCACAAGAATTACATTCATTAGATGTATTCCATTGGATATTTTCCATTAGATGAAGTATACTATGGTTTAAACTCTATGTATGTGTTTAAACAATCATTACCAGATATTGTATGTGTTAGTGGAAGGTTTAATAGTGTATTAGTTGTTACCCTAATCAATGGGAGGTTTATTATGAATCGTGGGTGTTCGTGAAATGTTTTATCTAGGAAAAGACCTCTATATATAGTGGTTTTGGCCCATATATGATGGGCATTGAATAATTATTCTATGATAATGTGAATTTTGACTTTATAGTCTAACACTTTTTAAATAGGGAAGAAGTGAGCAATGAGTTTTTTATTTCTTGTATATCAATAATGAAATTTTTTTCATCTTTAAATTATATATGTAGGAAATTTTTCTAAACTACATAATCCTATATTTTCATTTCTCTTATGTTTTTTGTTAATTGTTTGTTAGCCATGTTTGTGTATTTATTATGTGTGATCTCATACTAGTTCAATTACAAGACTTGGACAGAGGTGTGTATTAGATGAACCATTGTCCATTGGATTTTATAACATCCAAATGAGTATGTTGAGATTATAAAAAGGATGGTTTTCTAGTGTATAAATAGATTTTTGTGTCCATCCTGTGATCAGATAGAGTTATCCTTACCAATCTCCCTATATTTTACAAATCTCATAGGTAAAACATTACATTCGAAACTCAACGAGAGATGTTAGAATTTCAATCCAAGACCCCTATTTGTAGATATCAATGTTCACACTCATGGTAAAAAATTATTTTTATTAAATAATTTTTAAATATATATATAATACACATGACTCTGAAACTCTCAAAATTATAGATGAAGGGTAAATTTCCTAACCCATGAAAAATATGACCATAAACAAATATTTCAAGGGGTTTTTTCAGGGAGAAATTAAAATGTTACGAATATTAATTGATCAAGGATGTGAAACTCTAATATATGATATGTACTATAATAGAGAAAACCCAAATAACTACACCATCCCCACCTTTATGATTTTTCCCTTGAATGGTGAGGTTAATAGAGAAGAATAATGAGAATCCCACAAGGAAACATAATGTAAGAGTGATCTGTATTATCACATGAGATTTAAAAAATTTAAAGGATGATAAATTTTTGAGGACATAGAATGAAACCCACTTGATGAAACACCACTACTAAATCACTAATATAAATGATGTCACATATGAGACTCTTGTTCTAGAATGAATTCCAATTAGCCTCATACCATGAATGTGGAATATTATGAAAAAATTAAAAAAACAATTTTAGATCTTCCATAAGGATTTCCACTAAAATCCTTTTCCTCTAACCATGGGGTATCATTAATGAAATCTCAAATCAATTCCATGAACCAAAAATATCAATCAGATATGGTCCATCTTCTAAGGAATTTCAGGATGGTTCATAATGTCACCCTTATTATAATGGTGATGCCAAATAATATAAAATGTAAATACACAAATAATTCCAAAATCTTCCACTATGATCTCCTTAAATTGAATTTAAAAATACAAAGGGGAATTTCTTGCTTGCACTATCTTTTAACCACATTAAAGGACGCACATTCATTTTTTCTTTTCTAGGGAATGTATATATTATTTATTATCTTATTACCTCCATTCTGAAAATAGTATGAAAGAGACACTTATTCCATTATCTCTATTTAATTATTATCTATAGAAGATAATGGGGTCTCTTTTCTCCATTACACAAGGTTGAAATCTTCTCGAAAATGAAGCATGAAAAATGAAAATACCACAGAATGATAAAAATCACAATGAATCTTGAGTGCCTATAATAATTTTCACATTTAAACTCTCCCTATGTCAGGATGGTTGAAACAAGTCCAAGATGAATCCTTTTTAGTCAGTCGGATATTAGTTACACCTAAGCACATATTGACTATCAAGTCTTTTCCATATAATTTAACTATGCATGGGAATAAGTATGTCATGAAAGACTGAAAACATGGATACTTCATTAATAAAATTTAATGAAAACAATACCTCAGCCTTAGAATCAGTTCCACAGAAAATGCTAAATAAGGATAGGGTACACTACCAGCACGATAACTACTAGGGTGATCATATAAAATAACTATTATGTACAAATCCATGCTCACCAACAAGGAAAATAATTATTTAATGTTATTTAATATAATTTATTATCATTTTATAAGTGTCACTTCCTAATGAAAGTGGACTATAACCCATAAGATCGATCACATAACTCCACAAAAGGATAATTTCCCACTATAAATATGACTATTTGTAATAATTAATGTAACATCATCATTTTTACTAAAATTAATGTTCATTTATTTATTTTAGAAATACTTTTAATGTAAAATAAATAAAATTTAACTTATTTTTTTACCATATGCATAGTATAGGGTCTGTGTAAGGGTAAGTGAATCTTACTATTACATAGGGTCAATTATAGGAGTTTAATAAGGGTATATCAGTATTTTCCTGAGTGTTGTAATGATATGATGTAGAATCTATAGTTTTTATAAGGGTAAGGACCTGTGTATATGGGATATGTATGGGTAAGATCCTATATATGTGTGTTATGTAGAGGTAATCATTACGCTGTGTAAAGGTAATATATTATGTATTTTAACTGTGAAATGGAAATCATGGAACTACGTAAGGGAAAATATGATTTTATTAGTGTTGTATATGGGTGAAAAGGCTAATTCATATTCTTATACCTATATTAAAAAAGTTTTTTAAGGGTTCAGTAGGTGCTACATAAAGGTAAAGTCAATTATCCGAAGTATTCATAAGGGTAAATTGGTTTTGCGTATGAATGAGCCTCAACATTTTACATTTATAATGGTATATATCATTACAGTTATGAAACACATATTTGTATTTTCAATGGAAAAACTATGTTATGCTTATATAGTCCCATTAATTTAGGAAAATATTTTTTTAAACTATCTTTTCATTGGTTCATCCCCAACACAATAATATAATGCCTCTAAATGTTTATTTAAAAGTTTGAAATTATGAAAATTTAATTATTTAATCATTATAAAGGTAGAAACTCATATATTAAATGGTTTTAAACAGTACAAATTCATGTTTCCACTAAAATAGAATATAAAAAAGTATTTTTAATTTGGGGTTTTAAATATGTGACCCAAAACACCACATGTGTTTTTAAATTTTTTGAAATCTTTTTTGCCATCAATTTTTAATATCTAAATGGTGGGTATTAGCCATCCATATACTAGACGATAAATTGGACTGTGTTATAGTTGTTTTTTCCTTTTTTACAATATATGTACATTCTCCTGTTGTTATTTTGGATCCCTTATTAGGTGTTATAAAATTTTATTATGTTGGTAGGTGTTTCTATGTTGATCCATTATCTTGTAATTAATTATTAATTTATAATTAATAGACTTATTTTCATATTTCCAAACGAAGATTCTAGATTTTTGACCTTGGATTAACTCATGAAATATTCTTTGATCCACTTCTCTATGAATTGGTCTTGACAAATAATTTTTTTTACATTCTTGATTCCTCTCACTATTTCAAATTTCATGAATTCTATACTAGTCTTCATTTCCATTCAAATTTTTAAAGGCTATTTTGATGAATTGAAGGGCATACACTAGGTTTTTATATCCAAATTGAAATTCATTAATTGAAATGAAAAGGGTGTTGTACTACATTTTTAATTGACTTCAAACCACATAATTTGTGAAAAATACTTTAGCATTACCTAGGCATGTTTTGAAATAATTGGATGGTTTAGAGACCTATTTGGAATTTTTAATGTTGAACTATGAAAAGAAGATAATATCAGTACCCTTTCGAATATCTATTTGAATCAAATAACTTTTATTTTAAACTGAAGAAGTATTTTGGATGGGATGACACTTTGTAAAAATCATAGCTTATGAAAATTAATATTTTTCTCTTACATAATTCACATTCTTCCCATTAATTGTTGACGAAAATGGGAGTATTCACTTTTATGAGTTTATAGGAATGAGTGATATCTGATCTAAGCACGAACTAAATGATATGGTAATGCACCTAATTTAATATTGATATGGATACCCTTTATGATCATCAAAACATGGTTATGTCACTCAAATTCTTTGAGAAGTCCTGCAAATGTGGGCAGGATGATGGGATAAACATGATTTATTTTTTTCTAATAAACTCTCACCATGCCAATTGGGAATATTTAGAATAATTTATGTTTAATATTTTCACATATTGATAGTATAGAGGGTGTGTGTGCACATGGAATTCTTGAGAATTGTTTAGAGTCAATGTAATACCAATGATCATTTAGGATTTATTAATTAAAATATCCATGGTATACATGCTATGTTATCTATAAAGCACACATGGCATCTAAATACTTGATACATGATACATGGAAATTTCCATTGTCACTTCTTGGCACTGGAGTTTCCATACATTATTTATTATCATTATTGATTGATATTCTTATTAAGATAAATCACCTTGACTATTGCATTACTTGTTTCAATCTGGTTCATATTCATTAATTTTCTTAATTTTAATGACTTTAACATGATAAATGGTTTTCAAATCATTTCAAGAATTTTTTTTGTTATTTAATGATGAAATATGATGTTTCTAACTTTAGTTTCATAAAAGGTTTACCAAAATTTTAAATTTATATTTTAAAAACCTGATTTTTTTATAAAAAGATCTCCAATTCTTTATTACATGATCTGAAATATAAATCCTTATTTTTCTTATTTTACACACTTTTATCACTTCTAAAATTACTAATGAAGTTACTACATAGAGTATTTGGTGAAAATATATTGCGCTCTATATCTCACAACATGATTGTAGCATATTGTGTTTGTAGACTTCATGTTCTTATAGTAAGTACTTAAGTTCCCTTATACATCATTTATGGACTCGTACATGGTTAGCTATGGGTAGGTAGTTTGGAACATGGGGGTGGTTGGGGACTATAAGGAGATGAGTTTGGGAAGTTGTGTTCTACTTTCATTTTTTTAATGTCTCTTTATACCGGATATAGTTCTATTGATTTATTGACTTGATTATGTTCTTTACTATGAAAATTGATTATTATTTTTATTATATTTTGTGTTATATCATTCCCAATGATTTTTAAGGTGTTTCATGAACTTTTCACTAGTTTGTGTGGATTGGGAAGGCCCTTTAGGCTATTGTTGAATTGACTCAAATACCGATTTAGATGGTATTATGGGTTGGTTCAATAAACTGATATGATAGGAACTATTTACATAAAAGAATGTAATTTTCCATGTAATAACATATGTTAAATTGAGTGATTTATTGTAGAAATGATAATAAAAAAACATAGGGGACATAAGAGGTAACCCATGGATGGGGTGCTTGATCACCACCTCTTCCTGAGTAGACTTCAGTTTATAGGGAATGTGATGAAAAAATCCATTATTTGAGTTATTTATTTCCTAATGATAAATGAGAAATAGATTCTTTATTAAATTAACATTGACTATTGGAATATTTTAAGAGTTTTGGGTTGGAACAGAAAGTTGACTAGAGTTATGTTATTCCTTTACGGTCTGGTATACTGTGAGGAATTGGTATGATCAATAGAAAAGTAAATCTAGGAACTCTTGTGAGGTTAGTTCATGGTTTACGAGCCCAAGAAGCCAAAACATGAATTTTTTTAACTCTATCCTTAACTTTGTTCGTAGCTCATTTGTTTCAAAAAGTACTTCCCTCATGTGAGGTTATATTTGATGGTTCTTGTTATGGATAAACATTTTGGGTATGGTCTATTTAATTCTATTTTTTTCAACATTAATCCTTTGGTTTATGATTTTAAATCCTTTTTTTGAAAACCAAATTATGTATTTAAAAAATTATTTGGGTTCGTTGAAAAGTATTTTCAATTAAGAAATTGGTTTTTTTTATAAAAATCATGAATTGAGAAATTTACTTTCAACGACTCCTGTGATATAATGGAGTGTTTTAAATAGAAATTTGGGATGGTAATTGATTTTATATAGAAATGTGTGTTTTGGTAAAAAGGGAATAATTACTTTGAAACCATGAAATAATTTCCTTGAGTTGGTAAAACCGTTTTTTAATGTATGATTTATTTTTATCAATATTTCACACAATGATTAAAAGAGTAATTTTTTACAAATAAGATAATATTTTACTCTTTAAAACCAATTATTCTTGGATAAATGTTGTTTGTGTCTTTTTTGAAATATTTGGGATTTGTGTATTTTTTTGTTCACTCTATGCCTAGTTTTTTGTGGCTATGTTTTTTGATGTCTAGAAATGAATCCATAAAAGTCCTTGAAGAAGGATATAAAAGTTGTTTTTAGATCTAGTATTTGAATTACCCCTTTACATTTTTTATATTTTTCATATGTATTGGATGACTTTTCCAACAATCTAATCGATTTGTGGGGAAGGAACATAGAAAACCCTTGAAATTTATCAGGGTGTTATTAAATTATTTTCCACCTTCTATAGAAGGTGATTGAGGTTCTTATAAGGAAAGAAAGTTTATTGATGATTTTAAAGGATTTTAGTTTCTCTTGAGACTGATGGTTATCTAAATTAAAAGTGTATAAACTCCTTATTTGAGGAATCTAACTAAGAGTGGTGAGATTTGGGGATTCCATTCCATTTGTATAATATAGTGTCTTGGAAATTCATCAATTAAATCTCAATTAAGTGTCAGCATCCCAAGGAAGTGAATAAGGGGAAATTTTTAGATCTCATGGATTTCAATCATGATGGTAAATCATTTGTAGAGTATGTGAATCCATTTATAAGTTTTATATTCTTATTACATGATATTGTTTAGGATTAATCCTTTAAGGCTATCTATTTTGGGAATTTACTTCACCCAAACCTTGGGTAAATAAACTTAAAAGAATGTTCGACCTCTTGTGTAGAGATTCTTGAAAGGGAGTTTTTAAATAATGTAAATCCACAATAATGAAAATAAGATAAGACTAAATCATTTGTGGTTTTATTTAGTGAATATTTTTTTCCTAGTTAATTTTTAAATTTTATTGAGAAAAGATAATATTACTGTAAAAGTAGGATGAATTTTTTGGGCTTCTAGTGAGGAGAACATATCCATTCTAAGAAGTATTTTTGGAAATATAAGATATTTTAATAATTGTGTGCCTATTGGGTGACCATTAGAGTTTTTCTATGTTAGAATAATGTAATAGGATTATTGGGTTATGGATCATCGTCTCATAACTGTGAGGAAGTAGATTATTCAACATAACTAGGATCCAGAAACTTGCAACGTGTTGAAGCTCTTAACACAGTATAGGATCATATGATAATGGTTAATGTTGATCCATTATGTTTTTACTATAATTAGAGGTAAAAATATTTTATTTTCACTTGTTATAATTTATTATTTCTTGATGGCCCCATCATTGTTGGAAAATATTATGGATTTTTTGGGTATGCTATGGATGTTCTCTTTGGGAACATGGTTGTGATCCCAAAGATGGTTTCATTTTCAATTGCTCCTTGTTATTTACAGTTGTGGATGTTCAATTTTGAATTTCTATCATTCATATCAAAATTTATTTAGTCTATTATTGTTTTTTATGATCTTTGGGTTAGTATAGAATCATTTTTTAGAACCTCTAGATGTTTGGAGTTTGTACCGTTCCAAATAACTCATGTTTGGTCGATCCATTGGTGTCTTCCTGTTGTTAGTATTTGATAATAATTGATTTGGATTTTGTTATCTGGTAGCCTGTTATTGTTTCCTTCATTCCTAGAGATAAAATCATGATGTGATAGATGATATGCATCATGAGAGTGTAGTGATCTGCTTAGACATTGTTCATGTTGTTTTGAACTATTTATGGTTTCAAGTGTATATACCTTGGAGTTATACTCAGGTAACTTGGAAAATATGGTTTCTTGATGGATCTGGCACCATGAGGTACTTGTGAGTGGTTTTATGTGCCTATTCAAGGGGATCCAAAAAGTTGAAAATATAAATTTACCATAATGTACATTCTTGGGGTAAAAATAAATGTTATTTATATTAATTTCTTGTGTATATTTAATACTATATGGATCTTCAAAGTAATTTCTCTTTTCGGAATCATTGTTGGTTTTTTGAGATGTCATTCCTTAAGGATTCATTTTCTGATATTGGATGCATCACTAGGACATGCGACTAAGTAATAATCATTCTATTGATGAGATATATTTTATAGAATATTCTTCCTCGTGTTCCACATTTTTGATAAATCCTTAAACTTTTGGGCTACTTATTCTAGGTCTTAAGTACCTTCCAGATTTTTCTGATCCCTCACAGTTGTATTGAGTTTTTTTGAGACATTTTTATCCCAGTTTTTTATTAACTCATTATTCTAAAAACATGTATGAACTATCTCTTATATTTTATAGGGGGATACTTTTGGGTGAGTTTTCTTCTTCATCATAAACCGACCACCTCATAGGTTGTGTGTAAGAGTTCTTTTAGAATTGTCTTTTTTCTATCATTCAGTTTGGAATATTCTGTGGGAAATAAAGTATTGTGTTAGGGAGATTTATCGAATCCTAAATTTTATAATATTAAAATATAGTTTTTATATTTAATTTTTAAATCCATTGAAATTATATTACATAATTTTTAAATTAATTTTTACCCTTTTTCATTATTTTGGATCTGCATAAGGGTAAGTGTATTATATATTTACCGATGGTGTATTTTAAGAGTATTTAAGTGTAAATCCCTATTTTCATGATTTTCAATAGGATATGATGTATTTTATATGGGTTTTATAAGGTAAGGTCCCTATTGATATGAGATTTATAAGGGTAAGCCTCGGTATATTTGTGATGTGTATCGGAAATCATGGAACAATTTAAGAGTAAACCATTGTGTATATGTGCAATGTAAGGGTAATCATGGAACTGTGTAAGTGTAAACATGATTTTTATGGGTTATATGATCATAAAATAGGGTTTCTGCAAGGGTATATACTTCTTATATGAGTGGAGTAGGGGTATCCCATGCGCTACATAAAGGTAACTTCAGTCTTCCTAGGGAAATGTAATTAAACTCCAGTTCTACATAAGTGAAATCCTAGGAATGTGGCCATTGTAAGGTTAAATCCTCTTATCATTATGTAAAACATATGATCAAAATAACATTAAGACCATGTTACTCGTACAGAACACCCTTTTTTAGTAAAATGTTTTTAAATCCCTCCTTTTCATTTCTTCTTCCCCAACTCATCCTTAAATCACCTATAAACATGTTTATAAAGGATTTAAATCTTGGGAATTTAATTTTTTAACCAGTCTAATGGTTTAAATATTATTTTGAAATGATTCTAAACAATCAAAATTCAATATTCCACTAAATGGAATATTAAATTGGTGTTTTAATTTGGGGTATTAAAGCAATGACCTAAAATGGATCATGTGCTTTTAAATTTACCCAAATCATTGTTACCATTAAATTTCTATATCCTATTGGGTTGTTTTGGGAATATATATATATATAGAGAAATTAATTAGAGTTTTATAGAGGTGGTTGTACTTGTATATTATGCATAGACATTTTCCTATTATATTTTTGGATCCATTATTAGGTTTTCTAGAATTTTATTGTTTATATAGGTTTATCATTGTAGTTCCTTCATAATATAATTAATTTTTTTAATAATTCATATAAATAAATTCATTATTTAATAACACATTTTCTTTGAAAGATAACCTTTTAATTCATCCTAAAATCTTCTTTGCTCCTCTTCTCTATGAATTGATCATGGCATGGGTGGAATTATTTTGGATTTGATTCATCTCACTATTTACAATTTGTTGAATTTCATGTTAATTTTTATTTCTATTCAATTTTTTAAAGGATGTTTTGCTAAAATAAAGGGATTAGAAAGGATTTTAATATCTAATAAAATTCCTAGGTATTAATAAATCGGGTGTTGACCCATTTTTGAAATGATTCAAAGTCTCTTAAATTTTCAAACATCTTCTTGAATTTAGTAGTGTAGTTTTGAATGAAATGATTTTCATAAATACTAAATTGAAATTTTAATGCCTCTATGATTGGAGGTTTCTATAAATACAATATTGATTTTTTTAAGTCAATACCTTGATTTGAAATTGATGGTTCTTAATGGACTAGTTGGAGCCTTGTTATGATCTTCTCATCTGATAATCCCAAGGTGTTACTTATTTGTTTCTTGTTCATCCAATTTATGGGTTTTAAAAGTTTATTATTTACATTGACGGAGTTTATCAGTGTGATTGAAATGTGAAAATAGACTGATTGAAATTTTGTGGGCATTATCCCATATTGATATTGATAAGGATCCACTTATGATCATAATAACCTGATTATCTCACTCACCTTATTTGACTGGCCATGGGAACCTATGTAGTTATTTGAGATCCCCATGAATTATTATTTTCATGAAAACACACTCCACAAATATTTTATCCATGTATAATATGATATATTCAGAATCCAAAAGTGTGTCCATGAAAGTGGGTGTGTGTGGACTTTGTCTAATTGAGATAAATTTAGGCCCTATGTAAGCCGGACGATCATTAGTGAATTATTTATTATCATAACTACGGTGGAGTCAATATTGTATATAGGTTATACATGTGAAATCCTTATACATTATTCTCAATACATAATAGTATACAATGTCAATAATTCGAATTTGGGTTGATTTGCTTGATTGATTACCATTCTAGACTAACCTTCTAATTAAGATGATACAACTTGACTCTTTTGTATTGATTATTATAAAACCTATTGTTATCTAGTGTTTATTCTTAACTTTTTCGATTTATGTGACATAATATTTGAATTTTTTTTCAAATATATTCATAAAATGATTTTTTAATGATGTGAGGACATTACTCGTTTTTATTTACATTATATTTTTTTGAAATGTCTATATTTCTGATTTTAATACCCAATATTATTATAATATTATCCCTATTGAATTTGTTTCCTATTCATAATTTAAATCATTTTTATCTTATTGTTCTATATTTTATCACTTTTGAAATACCTTATTATGTACCTACATTGGAACTTTGGTGAAATCCTAATGAGAACAGAATTTAGCACCATGCTTGTACCATTTTTTACAGTCTTCATGTTCTTAAACCATGTACTCATTTCCCATTATGTTATTTTTTGGACACGTACATAGTTTTTTAGGGAGGGAAATTTTTGACATTGTGGGTGGTTACGGACCACATGGAGATTGGATTCAGTAGTTATGTTCTACTTTAATTTTTTTATTGCCTATTTGAACTAGATATGGGGGTATAGATTTGTCTATCTGATGATGTTTCTGAAATTTAACAATGATGATTATTTTGTTTTATTTTTGGAAAATAATTTTCAGTGGTTGTTTTTAGATTCTTAAGTTCTTATTTCTAGAATGTGGGGATTTGGTAACACCCTACTTGTCAGTGCAGAATCAACCCATATACCAATCTCGATGGCACTCGATGTTGATTTGTTATAATTCATCACTAATGAAATCATCACTAGGTCTCACATCACCATAGAGGGATTCCAAGAAAACAAGTATACTATAGAAGACTCACACCTTTGGTAGAAATTAGGATAAATATTCAATTCAACAAGAGTATCTAGTCACAATGTTTTGATCTTTGGAGTCCACTAATTTTTCTATCTATTATGCTAATGATGTAACAATGAAAGGATAGAAAGTATTAGAACAAAATGATAAGAATGCATGGGAAAAAGACACATTTTTAAAATCACAAACCTCAGCGAGTGATACTTTTTCAAACACTCAATATCTATCACCCACCCAAAGTCATATTCTATATATCCCCATATCCCGAAAGGACCACCTGGAGGTGGAAGGAATGTAGGTGGAACAATATGACATTCACCACACACAAGGAGATAGTCATCACTATAATTATTATCCATCAACGATCTACAAAACATGGGACAAAACCTATGAATAATGGTTTCCTTCAACTTACATGGTTGGGACTTATAACTAATACCATCATTATAAGTCTCCAAATATAATAATCTAACATGTCATATCCAAATTCATTGAAATGAAAGATCACAAATAGAAACACCGACGTCTACTAAAAATCAAATCGGACTGCTCTCTTGGCCATGAGACAAAAACATGTGATGATCTCCAACCAATATATACTCCACCATTGAACTATTATAAGAGACCCACTACTTGTTTAGTGTCTATAAACTGATCGATGGATTGACCAACCTCACTAGTAGGTGATCCCATTCCCCAAACTATCGGTGCAGCACCACACCGTGAACAATAATTGTTTATACCAAGTTAGAACTCAATATATATAGACAGACGACCCACACCTTATATAATAAAGGAGTTACAACTACTCTATATTATTAGAGACACATGACTTTTTGGGATCAATGGTGTATTAACCCCATGCACTAAAGAAGACCCCACTCACCTAAAAATTCTATTATGTACTCCTACATCCATAAAGTAAAACCAATATCCATAATAAATAATGGGGAATCATAAATCACTGAGTAATGTTTGTTAGAAAAGGGATTACCAGACCCTTAGATCGAGTAAATTCACCTAAACTCTCTAGGGGTACCATCAAATAAAGCTTAATAACCCATGACTTATCTCATGGAAAATAGAAACCACAATAGATAGAGGACCTCCACTTTTCCTAGTAGGGGAGTATCAAAAAACCATTAATATTGGGGACCTAAACCTAATGGTGACTGAGGAAATACACACCTTGTACATAAATAGAGGACTCAATGGCCCATGGATGGAGGTCCACACCATGAAAACTATTCAGTGTAGTAAACTCCAAATTCTTATATAGGGGATCCACACCAAATTATAATCATATCCCTAGGGGAGTTTCTATCCAAAAACATATATGACCCATTCCCTATCTCATAATGGAGTAAAAATCTCATGTATACTTTATATAGTACATAGGGTATCCCCCTTCTTGTATCTACCCCACCCAAGGGTCACCAACATTTTCTGCACCAAGCACTCTAGACATCCAGTATCCCTATCCTAGAAATAAGTCATTTTTGAAAACAAATATAGGTAAAAATCACTAGGATATTGTCTTATAATAATCAAATGATATGTAAAAAATTATGGGGTGAATTATGTTCATAATATAACTCATGTTTGTTCACCACTTGAGTCGTCCAATTCTTTGGAAATCATATGTTTGGGTCAAATCAGTGTATAAAAGGTAAATATGGTGGAAATTAAACATTCATAAGTAGTAAAATATAACTAAAATAGAAAAATAAATCTAATCAAAAAATTATAACATGGTAAATAAAACTATACATGGTGTTAGGTAGAAAATCCATAAACTCTTAATAGGTTATTATAAAAAATACACTTCTAATCTGAGACGTATTTTATTTTAATCCAATGTGGAAGGTGAACCATTATATAATATATATGTTACATAAGTTACAAATATTTTAACTTTCTCTACTAATCCCTTTAATGTTAACAGGTTCCACAATAGGAACCTCATCGAATAAAATATCAAAATTAATTAGATAAATTTCGGGGTTCCTCTTCAACATCCTCACATAGAAGAATGTATAAGAAGCCTATAATTCATCAAACTAATTTTCATATCATATATATTATTAGACTCAGATAATATTCAATCATGAATATTATAGAGAATATATTGTTCATAAGAAACTAGTTTATCATGAAGGTTGTAAGTTGAAATTACAGCCTAAAAACTAAGATATTTAAAATAAAACATCATCAAGTGATTACTCATAGTAAAAATAATAAAATCAAATATAATTAGGATCAATATTGGAAAAGAAATTATGCATATTTTAACATTCTTCAATGTAAATTAATTCATCTACATATTTTTATTCAATGAATACAAAAATTAAATCTATATCATTCGTTGTAACAAACATAAAAGCTCATATTTTTGGTACTTTAGGTTAAGTTGTAATAAATTTTGAGGATTTATATTTTATATATGAATGTAGATCTATATTATTATAATGATTTTATCACACAATAATATTATTACAATACAATTTATATATTAGGAAAATCATCTTTTTTTATTAGAATATATTACCTTTTGATACAGACTTATGCATTAAATTATAAAAAAAATTCAAGTTTATTAAAACATAGAATAAGTGTATTGAGATATTAAAAATACAGGATAAAAAAGTAATTAATTGAATCATCCTCCCCAAAAATCTCTAATTCTTGATAATAACATGGAAGGAAAAAAAGATCAGTTTTACTAAATTTAACATGTAAATTACAATTATTTCTTAAGAAAATATTTTTTTGACATCAATAATATTTTATATTTATAAAGGTTCAAATGTCTCCCCATGTAAAAAATATTTTATTTTTTTTAAAACAAACATAATCAGATGAATTTTCCCACTATTAGGATTTAAAAAAAACTAAAAAAATGAAAAAACTATGAAAGATGAATTCATAAAAATTAGTTAAATGATATCAATGAGTAGTTAAGTATACGAAATGAACCTTTTGGTTTCAATAAATGGGGTAGACACTTCTCCATTTTGATATTCCTGAAATTATAAGGTTTTATGTTTTATTAATTAATTTTTTATATTCCCACTCTTTCTAAAATAATCAAATACAAACCAAAAATAATAACCCTATTTGAGATAATCCAAATGAACACAGGGTAGATCTTTTGATAAATCATTCAAAAATGATCTAGGAAGAAATTATAAAGTCATAGAATATATTAACCAAGAGTAAAATTGATTTTTAAACAAAAGATAATTTTACAACATGCATAGTCTAATATAACAACAGTCTGAAAAATGAAATAAAATTTAAAATTCATTCTTTACATAGAAGGATATGTATAATAATATATAGTATCCTTATCCCCATTTTTTGTTCTTAAAGTTAATTATTTACTCCCTTAAACTTATTATTCAGATCCCACATCCCATTATCTTGTTTACATAACTTCAAATCCTACTATTTTATTTTTTTGGTTCTTAAGACTAGATTGAATGTAGTCTTATTAAACATCCATTATCAATGAGATATTATTTTCCAATAATTATCAAATATAATTATTATCATTTTTCCCAACATTAGAAATTATTTTTTATTTTATAAGTGTTGATAAAAATCATTATTTAAACTATATGGGTCATATTACATCACATCATATTAATTAGGGATTTTCATTAGGTTTTGAGTGGTTTGAGAATCCACTACACTCACCTATACATTAATAGTATCAATAAATATATGGAAGTATTGATATAATGATTGATAATTTTCATAATTTTTCATCCATCACACCTTTATACTTCTCTAGTTTTTTATCCATGAATTTCCATTCGAAGAGAAATATTCCAAAAAACTATTTAGAAAATATAAATATCCTTTAATTTTCTATATTCCATCCAATTGACGTCTTTTTAGGTGATTTTTTATACTTATCTACGTGACCAGGGATTTTGGCTTCCTCAAATTGGTAAAAATCAGTTCCATTATTCCCACAATCCTCTAATGTTTTTTTCTATTTCAACTACAAAAGGTTCCAATCACATATCCATAAAGGGAAAATATTCCATATATGATTTCAAAAATTAATATTCATCATTATAAGATGATAATAAGATCCTAATATATTTATCCTCTAATGAATTATTTGAATTTTATAAACTAGAATATGATATAGTTTGACTTTTATATAAAGGTTAATATGATTATTTACCAACAGGTGAGGATCTATAGGTGGAACAAACCTAGACTATACATCCCTTTGTGTATTAGTTCCTTTTTCATATGAAGGTGAAAGGGATTAAAAATATGATTGATTAAATTCTGTTAGATAACCTTCTCATTTTCCAAATTGATTATCCAAGAATTTTTTGTTATACCTCAGAGTATTTTTTTTCTTTAGTAGGATCATTGATGGTAATATTTGGTAAAATAGATTTATATTTCTTAATAATGATGTAAATTCTCCTTTGTTTTCTCATCCTCTATCTGTTGAACATCACCTTTCTTATCACATAAACATATGATTTAGAAAATCAAAAATGATGGTCATTATCGCATATTCATTTCATGAATAACTTTACCTTAATAATATGTCCTTTTCAAATCACCTTAATAAATCTCAATTAAGCCACCAGGATTATCATCAATTTTTTTGTTTTTTAGTAAGGAAGATTTTTCTTGTGGATCATATTTATGTACTTTCACATTTATCATTAAAATCATTTTCATTTACTTAGTTTTGGGAAGTGTAACATCCATTAAAAAATTTATTCTCATAAAAACCATTTAATATAATCATTCTGGTTATTGTTTCTCATTTTAAGTGGATTTCCATTACACTTTATTAAGGCCCCTTTCTAGGAATCCCAATTTTGTATATTAACAATGACCTAGTTCTGAATCCTTGGATATTGAAGGATACCCAACGTCACTATATTGGAACATTTAAAATTAAAGTATTCCATAATAATCATTATGTTATTGATATTCATGAAGTTTTAGAGTTTATCATAGATATATACATCATATATCATGATAATATAGTTGCAACCCTACATTGGGAGAAGAAAACTATGGATACACTAAAGTAAAGCACTGACTTATGGATGTTTGGGGTATAACTTTTATATTATATCCTTCACATAAAATAGGATTTAATTCTCTTTATATATTTCAAATTTTTTGAGAACATATAGTAGTTTGAGTGAAATTAAATCATCTTATCCTTCATGTGGTAGATTAAGCACCGTAGAAAAAATCCTTCAACATAAAGATAAAATGATGTTCTAAATTAGTAAAAATCATCTTCATGGAACTTTATGATTCATAAGAAATAGTATTAAATAAAAATTAATAAAATGTTCATATGTAATAAAATATATATTCTTCATATTATAGAGTAATACATTCTTAAACATGGAATTTTTTAACTCACTTCAATAAATATAAATTCAATGAATAATATTCAACATCGACATACCTTTCAGGGATAATCTCCCAAGTTCAAATTTCACTGAATAACAAAAAATAGTATTAGAAAATAATAAATAATAAAATTGAAATAAGGTATGATAATGGAATGTATTCATTTTAAATTATGATAACCAGATATGGGTCCCCAAAAATTTATATAGGCAACCCTCTCAACTCATGATCTGATATGATATATGGTCTAAATCATTTCATACAAAAACAATGAATAATGTAATTGTTTTAAAAGTTTAAATTTATGATTAATAATTTAAAAATGTTAGTTAAATATCAAATTAGTGAATTATTAAAATAAAATAATAATTTTATATTATATTTTAACAACTATGAAAATTAAAATGCTAATTTCATAGAAGATTCAAAAGAAAATAATAAAGAGAAAATATCCTTTTAAATTCCATATTATGAGTTTTTGGCCCAATATACTTCCTATATATATGGTTATAGATGAAATATTTAATTCAAAATCTTATTGTTGAAAATATATAATAGTATATAAAAAATTTTCCACATTAATATTAATAAAAAGGAAAAAATACACTTTAAATAGTATTTATAGTTTAAATAAAAGATTTAAAGAAGAATATACTTAAAAAAAGTGACAATTTTCAACATAAAATAAATATTAAGTTAAAAAATAACTAAATGATTTAATTTCAAAATAATATAAAAATTTAATTTTGACATAGAAAATCATTAGTGTAGAGAAATTAAAAATAAATGTTATATAGTAATAAATTTTACAGATCAGCTGTTGGTAGACAATTATTTTTTCATGATCATAAATTAATGTTAGGTCATTATGATAATATTCAGTCATTTTTTTTTTAAAATAACAAAAACGAAATCCAAATATAACCATCTCTTCAATTATCTATAGTGGTAAGATTCATAGGAATTATGGACTTATATCTTCCAAATGTTTTCCTCTTCAGTCTTAATTATTTAAAAATATTATCAAAATACTTCCTTCTAGCGGTTAAATAAAAAAGTAATTTCTCTAAAATTTTGAATTCAGACTTCACCCTCACATCCAATTTTCTATCATTTGATGATGTCACACAAATAAATTTTCATTTTTTAAAGTGGTATGTCTTAAAGTTTATTTCCAAGAAAAGACAACCACAAACTTATTTCCAGGAACTACTTTGTTATGTTCTAAATATTTCATATAATATTATTCATTTGTTTCCATATCCATATTATGTTTAGTGTTAGATTGATTGAAATTATTATATGACCTATTAATTATTCTTTATATACATATCACATATTGACAAATCTCCTTAGGTGAAGGTCTATCGACATCATCACATAATTGAGACGTGTTAATTGAAATAAAAAATTATAATAATATAAAACAATCTGGGTAAATTAGGACTGACATTATTCATAAAGAATAGATCATTCAAAGAAGACAGAGCATAAAAACATATTTTCTTCCTTACATGAAAATTATATATAAATCACGGCTACTATTGGATTATGGATCCTCTCTAAAACTCCTTGTATGATTATAATATCTAAAATATTTTTCTCATTTATCATAGATGATTTCCCATCCTTATTATCATTAATAAAACATGTAAGTTTAGTTTTAACATTTCTTGTTTTTTCACTCATAACAAATAGTATCAAAAGACTCCTTCTTATTATATAATTATTTATTTTATTTTGATAATTTCCATATAGATATTTATTTCCAGTATATATATTCATTCACTAATAAATGTGAAAAATCCCATTATTTATCAGATCCATATTTCAATTATTAGACTTAAATATATAATTCTTCCTAGATACACTCATCTTTGAATTATTAGCTTTATATTTTAATGATTTTGGGAGTTGATAACAATTCCCCTCTAATATTCTTCTTTTCCTTATTGAAAAATCTATTATTAAAGTTCATATACTTCATAGTTCTGTTGATAAAATCATTGAATATACACTTAATGTTATGCTTAGTATCATCAGTAATAGTTTGCTTTGAACCCCAATCCTTGAGAGAAATATCAACAAAATTTCATATAAGATGGTCAGAAGATAATCCCCTCTCTCAAAGAGACTATAAACTATTTAATATTTTTATAATTTTATTTTTCTATTATGTATCCATATCACCAAGTGAGAAATAAAAACCATGATAATCCACCATGAGAATCATTCTTTTTATATCTAGAGTCTTTTTTTCCCCAAATTAGTTTCCAAAAAGATCGTCCAAATATTATGATTAGTTAAGCATAATGAAACATCAATGTATTTATTTTTTTGAAACAAACACAATTTCATACTTATTGCTCTAAAATTATTTAATAATTTTTATTTCTTTACATATTAAAGTGAATTGATTTATTATTTATAAAACTGTAACTACTGGTAAGAATGTGTAATTTTTTTGTCTAGTATTTATAAAACCCTTATCAATGTGGTGTCTTTGGTATTCATAATAATTTCCATAAAAAATAGTTTGTTTATCTTGATTCAGGTTATCAAAACACCCTACTAGAATAACACAATCCATAACTAAGAAAAACACATATTTTATCTTCTACATGATTTTATAACAAAACATATAAATTATGATGAAAATTGAAAATTTTAAAAACTGAGAGACTAGATAAAATGTAATTTCTAGATCAAATATCAAGAGACATTATCAAATACTAAATGAGTTATTAATTTAAATTATATTTAACTTTTAATATTAGGATGAATTTTAATGAAAAAATAAACATAAAAATTTCACCCAATCGAGTTAGGAAGTTTATCAAAATTACATATTTTGTTAAAATCATAATATGAAGTAAATTTAGTAGAAAATAAAATTTCAAAATTATAAAATTTTAAATAAAATACCCAAAAATATATAATTATAAATTATAATAGTGTAATTAATCCATTGCAAAATGTAATGGAAAACAATCCATAAAATTTTAAGGCGGCATTACTACCAAAAACGTCCAATCGGGTTAGTAGTCCATTTTAATCAAAAAAATATATATTGATAGGCAGAACAAATCCATTGTATCCATTTTCCAAATTATATAAATTCCCCAAAAAATCTATCTATATACACTAAATTACAAACTAAAAATTCATTTATAGAAATTTTGGAAACATTTATCCCCATGGGAATGAAGTCTTTGATCTCCCTAATTGATGACAATTCCAAGTACCCAAGACTTTATAAAATTAATGTGCCGAAGATACAACCTTGTAGTATCATAATATCATTGATAAAAAATATTATAAAGAAAAAAATAAATTAGATTCCCATAAAAAATGTAGATTAAAATATGTAATTAAAATCAAAATGTTGTAATATTTACAATGAAACCTCATTTTGAATTGAATATTCGAAAACACAAAAAAGAAAAATACAATAGGAATTACTCTACGAAATGAAATGATGTATAATTAAACATAATTCCAACTGAATCATATTTTTATGAATATTTAATTCCATGAATCCCTCAATTTAATTTCTAGCCTATATTGGAAAAAATCATCAAAGGTCGTATTACGAATTATTTGAGTTTAGTGGTAATAAAATAAAATGTTTCAACATCTATCAATGAATTTATTTTAAACATTTAATGAATCCTTCAAAATTAAATCAAAATGTTATATAATTTTATAGAAATTTAATGATCCATTTTAGTCAATAATCACATATAATTTTTAGATACCAACTAAACATTGAAAAAATTAAAGAAAAACATTGCCACTAATTCATCTAAAAATATGTTTATTGAGATTATCAAAATAAAGGATAAAAAATATTTTATTCATTCAATATACCAATAATATAATAGTATAGAATCACCTGATTATATAAGATAAATTAAATTACTCTGATTACATTCATCATCCATAGAAGGTATATTCTATACATCTAGAGAAATCATTGTCATTATAGAATATTCACACACATCCTGAGGTGGAATCTCAACACTGGATGTCACTCCATGAGATCTATAATGGATTGACCAGTATATAGTTCATGGATATGTTGAACTATACCCTTTAAACAATTCCTTAAGTAATTTTAGTTTATTGTTACATTTTATAATTCCTGGAGTAGGAATGTGTTAGCTTACACACCTAAGATGGGTTCCCTAGTCCGATAACATGACCAAGGAAGTTTTAAGCATTATTACCCCAAATGTCCCATGAAATAAATGGGAGAACTATGTCTAGAATAAATCCCAAAGACCTGCATTATTTGATACCTCTTTTTTAGGACCAACCCAAAAAATCCCCACCTCGACTAGTATTGGGTTTAGTGTTTCACAAAAAGCATACCTCCAGTAGGCCAAGGTCTTCTGACTAACACTAATGAAGAAGAAATATATATGGGAGTATTTATCATAAAAAACATAAATAAAACATATATCAATATCCTATAATAAATACAACATAAATACATGGTAAACATGACTAAATAAAAATTTAAACCTATATTCATACATTTTCTAAACATCTCAATGGATAACAACTCAAATGGTAATAAATAATGGGTAAATTCAAGGACTAGCTATAAAAAAATAGAAACCTCAAGAAACATGGAATAGGGATCACCACATCATTACATATCTATATAGACCATTTCTATTAAAAACTACACCACTTGAAGCACAAAATTTATGACTCAACTTGCTGCATGCCCATCAAAAACAACACTGACATGTGTACTACCTAATGATACAAAAATGTGTGATCCCAATGTATAGGTAGGGGTGTGAAATACTTAATAGGAACTACCAAAAAACATAAATGTGCCTCATAATACCATTAAATTCATAACTAAGGGTCAAACATCATAGACACACAACTCAATGTAGGACTGGGAGAAGAAAAATAGTGAATAATTTTTAGCATCACAGTGTAAGAAAACACTCCATCCATAACATAAGGAGGCTTGAAGAAACCTAGTAGTCAACTCATTCCATGAGATAAAGTCTCTAGGAATAACCCCATGCTCTCTGGGAATAATGTGTAAACCGAAACAACCACTCGATCTATAGAACATGGAATCCATAATCAAATTCTACAATACATGGAAACCCATATAATTTTCTTATCATTTACCAAGTTATTTGAAAATAGTCAGTTCACCGAAGGGGACTATAACTCAAATTTTAGTATCATTTCCAATTAATCTATCTTGAATATCCCATATGAAAGGGAGGATCACTATAACATGTTTTAGACACTAAATCCCTAGATTCATGATAAATTGGGTGATCATCTAGACTCACTAGTGAACTGTCCTTCCTAGAACAATGGATCATTTCATAAGAGGTCACTAATAACATTTTCTCAATGTGAAACACACATAGTCTAATAAAAGCGTCAGACCCAAACCTCCCTAAAATATTATGATAATTGAGGAAGTATCATTCCCATCAATTGGTGACCCACACCCCATTCTACAATATAATTCATTTCCCCATCATAGAAGAATTTAAAAACCTCATAAACCATGTTAATACCCAAATGGTTTTACTAAAACATAAATACACTCTAGGGAAGTTGTAATAAATCCAAATCCAAAAACATTTTATTGGGTGGATTTTTTATTACATTGGTATATCTTTAACAAAATAATGGATCCAAAAATTTAGTATCATCATGAAACAATATACATAAAAGATATTTAATATGCATTGGGAAGAAATAAATAATCCAAAAACATGAAAAACACTATTACTCTCCTTCAAATCCATTTTTATATATATTACTATTCTTGGTTTCAAAGGTAAAAGTAAAAATATATAAACAGGTGAGCACGCAAACTATGATAGGGTGTAACATAAAGGGAAATAAATTACAAATAAAACATTGTGAAATGAATAAATAAACTATGTTATATTGTATATAAAATGAAATTGATATCATAAAAAACATGGGTGACTTAATAGTGAATAGATTCATAGATACTACTAACCTAACATGTTTAGAATGGATTATAAATTTTTTGGCATGAATAAATAAAATTAGTTATTCTATAAAAAATTGAAACTATGAGTATGAATAAATCCTTTGAAAACCTATAAATGAATGAATTATGGTGTATAAATAACGGCACATATTGTTAATGGATTTCTAAAACAATAGGAAATGAATAAATAAAATGAGTTATACTATTACAAGTTAAATTGAGAGAAAAAAATCCATGGAAAACAAAATAGTGAATATATTCTAGGGTGTTAATAATTTTACATATAGTGAATAGATATATAAAAAATTATGGAATGAATACATAAATAGATTAATCCCATAAAATTTTAAAAAAATATCATAAATAAATCTATAGGTAACTTAATAATTAATATATTGTAGGGTATCAAGAAGAAATAATGTAGTAAATATATTGCTGAAACATTATGAAATGAATAAGAAAACAATTTTAAATAATAAACAAAATTTATAGAATAAATAAATATATAGGAAACTTGACAATGAATATATCCAATGATATCAATAACTATAAATTTAGTGAATATATTTTATAATTCCATACATATTAAACATAATGTCAAGCCCTTGTGTGGAGATATATAAAACATACTATCAAGGAATTGTTCCACACCATCTAATATAATATAAAAGTATTATATAAATACCTTATCATAGATGTATCATGAAAAATACCAGTATAGTAATGATCTATCTAATTCCAAGACCCATATGTCTCATAATGTTCTAATGAAATCCAGAAAAATCTATATGGTTTAATAGCAGAATGTTCATTGAATGAACTACTTATCATAATTTCTAAGTGAGGCTTATCTATCCATATTCAACAAAGGATTATATTATATTAAAAAAAATTGTGATTAAGTAATTAATAAGTATATCTTGGTTAAATCACATAAAATAAAACATGGGATGTCATATTATACTAACATAAATATTTAAAAAGTGGTGTAAATGAGGTTATAGTCAATGAGTGTTCAGAAGGATTAATGATTAAATGTATCTAGGTATTTGAATACATGAACTTATAAAGGTAGGATAACAATTCAATGACAGGTAAATCATTCATAATGGTCTTTAAAATTCACATAGATCATCCAAGAATGTCAACTAAGAGTTTCAAACCAGGCGTGTAGTAAAGGCCCATTCACAGTGCACTAGGATAATGTCTAGGATATACTATACCAACTCTATTCAGGGTTATAACACCTAGATTCATTTGAGATAGACCCAGATCCACTTTTAGTATCCACAAATGGATTTTTTTTGTAAAACAACACTAACATTACTTCACAATAATTTTGGGATGTTATTGGAGTTATAGGGTATTTTTAGCATTATAACAGCATAGAAAATTACTATATTGAGAGAGAGTAAGTGATCTCCCATTATAAATAATTAAAATTGATTATAATAAAATTAAATCAAAATAATTTATATATATGAAAATGAATCTTAAAATACAATAAAGGAATTGTAATTGGAAATTAAAGTGGAGGACTGGGGAAAACCATTACTTTGGTATAGTAATATATTCATAAAATCGTATACTAATATAGAATAAATAAACTCACACATGTAACAAATAATACAAAAGATAATACTAGGTGATAAAAATAATGGTAGTGAAATTAATGAAATTAATGAAATATAATAAGATAATATATTAACGGTAATGAAGATGAGAAAAAAGGGGAGGATTTAAGAACCTTACAACTCTTGAGATAATTTTCTTATAGTTGACCCTCTGAACCCTCAAGAATATTAAATATTTAATAGGGGTAAATTGAAGAGACCCCATGGGATCTATTTGATTATATAAAATCTAATTTTGGTGTGGGAGAAGGGGATAGGGGTTGGGTAATTATACTAAAGCAGGGTGGTTTAAAGGGGTTAAATATTGTATAATTAATTATATAATACAAATAATTAGGGTGAAAATGGATAAAAACAAAAAAAATTCTCATTAATGAGTTAGTGAGGGTTGGTGGATTATAAAATCATTCCAAATTGTAAAATACCATTCCAACAAAGCCATTTATGCATAAAACCAAAAAAATATCCAAAATCCAATTTTTGTTTCTATAATGTGATTTATAGATTCTTAAAATTAAATAAATATTTATAAATTAATAATTACGATTATTATATTAAATTCTTATGAAAAAACTTCTGATAATTATTTAATAAAATCAAAGTGCTCTTAAAATAGTAATTTTTACCTTTTCTATGAAAAATAAACATCAACAGAAAATTCCTAGAAAACAAGCCTAAGACAATTTTGTAGTGTTGAGTCCAAAAATGAAATATATTTTATCCAAATATTTATATTAGTATTATAATTTTAAAATATAAATATTAATCACTCATTATTGAAAATTATAAAACATTATAGAATAATAAATGTTATAGATGATATAAAAAATACATAGGACTTCGGTAAAATAAATTATTATTTAAAAAAATAAGATTATTTCATGATTTTTTAAAAAAATACTTCTATAATTATCAATATAATTATACTTAATGGAATATAGTTTTATTTTCCAATAATACACTTTTAGTTATATCATAAAATAATTCAGATAACCACATAATTGCTTCTACATAACCAACACTATTAACCACTATCTATCCTATTTACTAATAGTCATAATGTCCATCATCCATATATGATGACATTTATCCTGGAAAATGAAAATATTGACCGATAAATACATCATAATTATAAATTCATCATTCACCACATCACATTTAAAGGTTATTATACATTCATTGATAATGACTTTAATTTTCATAACTCTTTTCTTCCATTTTACGATATTTATTTTGGGAAAATGTTTTTGGAGGAATTCAAACCAATGGTGTTTATTTTAGTGAATATCATATTATTTCATGTTTATGTACATTTACTATTCCTAGTTGTACTAGTCCATATTTATTCATTATTTTTGATGTATTTGTGAAATGTAATAGGAATTTTATGAGTCTCCATATTTGAATAGTGTTTATTTATTTGATTTGATCGTTTAGTATAAATATTGACATAAATGATTATTGAATTGTTTTCATGAAAAATAATACACAAAATTTTAAAATTAAATTTTTAAAAGTAATAAAACATATTCAAATAATATGATAAAATGAAAACATTTAGAAATGAAATTAGCATTAATGTGATTTAAAAATGTAAAAAAACATATTATTTAAATTTAACCATAAATATTTATATGATAGTACCTAAAATGGATATATTTTATAATTTTATGATAATTAAAACATGCATCATACATTGTTAACTATAATTTTATAATTTATTAATCACTAATATAATTTTCAAATAAAACTATTAATAAAGTTAATATAGTTACCCAAAAATATATATATTTAAAAACGATCATGTAGATAATAAATGAGATGTATATATATAATTTTTTAATGATTTAATTAGGGAAGAGTGTATGATCATAGAAGTCGATACACCCTTTTCACCCTTTAGTTATGGGTTAGAGCATCATAACCATTCTAGAGTTAAAAGGTATCTTCTCGGCTCCCACTAAAATATTTTTCTAAAACGATCTTAATGATTAATTTATATTTTACTTAAACATTTTTTTTAAAAATAACATTAGTGATTAATATGTGTAAAAATATTTTTATAACTAAAATGAAGAAATTTATTTTGAATTAAAATTTATATTTCTGAAAAAAAATGTTCATTGGATATTTTGGATGTTACATTCTAACCCTAAACAAAATTATACCCTCCTAATTTTACTCATTGATAAACAATTATAAGTACCAAAATGTTCTCATAATTGTTAACTATAGAAATTGATAATTATAAGAACCTTTGGGATGTTAATACAATTTTTTCATTTTAGTAATATATACTCCAGTTCACTTATGAAAAATGATATCAACTTAAGGATATATACCAAAATATTGTAATTAATAATTCCTTAAAATTAAAAAAAAATCAACCTTAATACCATCACCGATATCATTTTACTATTTTAGGGGGATCCATATATTGATTTTTGGTTTTTACATGGTCATTCCTTATATTAAGAATGATTTCTTGACACTGTAATATAAATAATTAGTGTATAAATGACACTATAACATTAATTTCAAATAATATGAAATATTTTTAGAATATCCTAAAGGTTTATCCTATGGGTCATATTTTCTCACTATTTTCTTTTAAATATATTTCTTAATGTTTCTACTAAGTTGGGATTCGCTAAAAAATGTAACAACAACCACTCCAAAATCCTACAGTAGGTTTTTTTGTATTACATTTGTACATAGATAATAAAATAGAGGATCCAACAGTTTAGTAGCCTTTGAGAAGTATATATATATGTATATATATATTTCAATTTTACAATATATTTTAAATAAATATATCATCTAAAAACGTCAAAAACATTAGTATTATCTTTATAATCAATTTTTACAAGTATTACACTTTTTTTGTATGAAAAATAGGGAAAATATAAAGGGGTATGCTCAAACACTCAGTAAAGTTGTTGTATACAATGAAATATATTATAAATAAATCATTATTTCAGGAATAAATAATCTGAGTTACTCCAAACAATTGAAATTGAGAGAATAAAGAAGTCCATGGAAAAATTAACAGTTAATAGATTCATAGATATCGATAAATTAACATGTAGTGAATGGACTGTTAATGTATTATGGAATTAATAAATAAACTACTTTATTCCATAAAAAAATGAAATTTGGTTCATAAATAAATCAATGGACAACTTTTTGGGAATATATTATTTATATCCATAAAAAAATGTGATGAATTGATTTTTAAATCATTATGGATTGAATAAATAACCAGATTAATTATATAGCATGGGAAACTGATAGAATAGATAAATCTATGGACAATATACTAATTAATATATACTAGGACATTAATAAATAAAAATTTAATGATTTAATTTCTAAAAAATTATTGCATGAATAAATATAATTTTCTATTATATATAAAAGTAAACTAATAGAATAAATAACTACATGTAAAACATAATAAGGTATAGATGTGAGAAGATAATTAACTGAAAAAGTTGTAAATGGATTGCTAAAACATAATCGCATGAATAAATAAAATAATTTATATGATAAAAATGAAACTGATGGAATAAATTAAAAAATTCAAAACATCATAATGAATTTGTACTTGGATATCAATTAAGACACATATAGTGCATGTATTTCATAATGTCATACATCATAAGCATACCATCAAGGGATTGTGAAAAGATATTTTAACCATAACATCAAGGCCTTGTTAGAAGAAACCATAATGAAAATGTAAGGAATCACTCATTACCTTATATTACTTTTCTAATGAGACCTACTAGTGTATATAGGGAAAATATAATTCTCGGCCCCACATATCACCTAAAATTCCAATGAAATCCATCACAAAATGAATAATTTAATTTCATAATGTTCATTTAATGAAAAACATATCATAATTTCCAAATGAAGTTTACTTTACTGTATTAAACAAAGGATTATATGATATGAATATATATTTCACATATCAAAGAAGAAAAAATATATCAATGTGAAATAATTTAAATAATAACTTGATATTTCACAATGTACAAATGAACATCCTTAATAAGTGAAGGATATGATGTTGTAATCCTTGGGTGTTGAAAAGGACTAATGTTTCTAGGTGTCTATATAGTCGAATAAATTCTGTTGAAAACATAGGATAAAAATTATTTTTTTATAAATCATTCATAATGGTATTTAAATAGATTTCATACCATCTAATATTATCCCCTAGGAGTGTCAAACTAGATCCCCAATAAGTTCCCATTCACCATGAAACTGGATGATGATTGAGACATACCCAACTAACACATATTGAAGTTATAACCCACATATGGATCTTATCCAAACCCAAATCCACTTATATATTCCACTATGGTATATCATTTCATGGAAAACCTTGCAAATATTACTTCACTAAAATTTTAGGATTGTGTTGTAGTTTTGGGATAGTTCAAGATTTATAATGGATTAGAAATAATATAAAAGATGTGAAGTAAGTAATAATCCATTTTAAACACATAAAATGGTTTATTATAACTTTTAATTAAAATAATTTATTTATATTAAAATAAATCTTAAAAAAAATATAAAAAAATCATTCTAAATATAAAATTATAGAGGATGATTGAGGAAGACCCTTACTTAACTACAATATAATAGAGTAACGACTAAATAAAATGATATAACAAGAGGGATTAAATAAAATTACTTTAGTAAAATATAAGATTTATGATAATACCCTAAAATAAATTTTATGGAAGTATAAAAAAGAAATTTTGTAAGAGAGTATAACAAAGGTAATGAACTTGAAATGGAAAGATGCAGATTGAGGGCTACTACATCTCTTGGGCTTCATAGGTTAGAGGAAACCCATTAAACCACAAGACCCTTAGTTATTGAAGAGTTAAAATTGGAAGAGACTCCTTGTGAGATATATGATGAGATAAAATCTATTTTTTTGTCTGATATTTTGAATATGGGTGAGTATTTATACTTGAGGAGGGTTGGTTTTAGGGGACTAAGTGTTGTTTATTTTGTTTTATAATTCAAAAACTAGTGGGTGTAATGAATTCCAACCAAATATTTGGATCATTAATGATTTAATTGGTTCGGGGGATGATAATAGTGTTAAAAATTCTAAAATCACCTTCCAACCAACAAAATTAATTTATAGAAACTAAAAAATATATCTAAAAATCAAATTTTTTGTTCAAAAATGTAAAGAATAAATTTAAAAATTAATATATATATATATATATTAATTATTTTTTAGACTTATACATTTAATTTTTTTTGACTAAAGTATTTTATAAATTTTTTAATCATATTCACATAATAATGATTTATTAAATCCTGATGCATATAAAATCACAATTATCACTTTTTTCGCCAAAAAATAAAATTCATCTTAACATTCCTAAAAATATACCATAATATAATTTTAATTTTATGAGTAAAAAAATAAATTTATTTTATAAATATAATTATGTAAATGTTAATATATTATCTTTGAATTAAAAACACTTATTTATAAACAATTCAGAAATAATTATAGCATAAAAAGAATTCTAATAGTAATAAAAATTTGTGAAGACTTCGTTACAATGAAATTTTTCTCTTCTAAAGGTTCATAGACATTATTTTATAATTTATTTAATTGTTTTAATGATTATATTCATTTTTAATGATCTTTAATAAATGTTTTATCTTTATGGTGGAAGTTAAAATTCTGGATTTGATTTTATTAAAGTATTATTCTTCCATCTGTATATCACTTCACTATTCCTGGTGATACTAGTACATATTTTCACATGATCTGTAATGATCTTATGAATTTTAATAGTCCTTTTATGTGTTGACCTATTGTAATAGTGGGTATTTTATTTTTTTTATATTTTTTAGTAAATGTATTGACATAATTAATTATCAATCTTTTAGGAATTTTTTTACATATAATTTTTAATCGAAAATTTTAAACTAATAGAAAACAATACATGATAGACGATAAAATAAAAACATTTAGAAATTAAATGAATGACAATGTAAATACTAAATGAATAATAACATATTATTTATATTTAACCATAAAATGTCATATTAATGCAACTACAATATTTATATGTTTTACTTTTATTATAATGAAAACAAGCATCATATTTTGTTATACAATAAATTTCTATGTCTTAATTAACATGAGGATTTAAAAATAAAACTATTAATAAAATTAATGTTGGTATCAATATATATAAATAAAGGATCACTGATATAATAATGTAGATGCATATATATATAAATAGGATGGAATAAAAATTTATGGGAGTACATAAGTTGATAGAAGATGTTTCAACCATGTCATACTGTGGTCAGGGGTTTTGGATTTACTACAATTCCAAATAGGATGGGTGGTTGCTTGGCCAACAGGCTACTCATTTTATAACACCATTTCAAAAAATAATTTTCTGTTATATATATATATTTAGTAATTTAAATTAATGAAAAAGGTGAAAAATATTTTTATAAATATTTGTTTAACTATTATAAAGAAATTATGTTTGACTTTATATTAATATTTTTGAAAAAATGTTCATTGGAAATTCATGATGTCATAAAAGGACTATCCATTATTATGGTGTATCTCATCCTCTTAATCCCTAATTCACTTGAGTTGAATATCAAATGGGAAACCAATATTACCTTCTAAACTAAATTTGTCAATGTATATTATCAATATAATTTGGTCAAACACCTCAACCACCATTCCACTATTTCTAAATTGTTTCATGGGATCCACACCTCATTGAAGTCTGTAAATTGATAGAGGTACATACCAAGTCATAATATTAAAAATATTTCAAATGAAAAAATATTATAAACCATCAACAAATCACTTACTATTTAAAACATTGTACCCTCAACTCCCCAGATTATAAAAATAGCGGACCGTATAATTAACCCCAAAGGAGTACCCTACGCCTCAACTAAGGATCAATTTGATCAAGGATAGTATTTTCTAATTTCCAAGTAAGTGTTACCTCACACCTTAAAGGGGTTATTTTGTAAAATATCACATCAAATAGAGAACATGCATACCCCGTATATAGGGGAGTTCTATCAACATTATTTCCTCGTATATATTAGAAGCTATTTATTATGAAAATGGAAACTAATAATAATTATATAACAACCCAACATTGTATCCCATAGTAACTCATAAGGTGCTTAATGGGATAGAGATAATATTCCATTAAATGGGGAAACTATCCACAATGAGCATTACATAGTGGGAGTATACAAGTAACACCCCATTCATATATCTAGACCATTGTCACTTGATTATTAACGGGGTATGTATAAAGGAAGGAATTCTAGAAAAATATCTTAATTTTCTTATAAGTCCCATTGAACTTCCTTTATATGTATATGGATATGTTGAGGACAAGTATAAACCCATACATTAGTGAATATCTACTCTACTAGGATCTATAACATCCAGAACACTCTTAGATGATACATATCTATTAATTTATTTGACATCCCCACACCGTAGTATCTAAATGCCACCATGGGGTTCACTATCCCAACTTCTCATCAAGATTGTCCAAATGGAACCATGATGCTACAAGGGCCTAGAAGTTATTTCCAACAGTATATTATATTGAATAGAACCCCATAATTGCATTTTATGTGGAAGGATACCTAGAGTGTACCATTTATGTTTATAAATATGGAAAATAGGGAGAATAAAAAAAATTCAAACCACAAGTAGGGTACATAGTTTGTACCATGACATAGACAACATGTGAAAAAAACCCTTCTCTATGAATACACTAGTTCCAGTAACGTCATATATTTTCCAATACAAATTACATTCATCATAATTCACTAAGAATTAAATCCTCTAGTTTCATATAGTTTGTATAGATGAGTTCCTGAGCCACGTAATCCCATATTATATAGAGATTACACTTGGGGATGTGTCCTCTATTTAAAAAGTTTTTACATATTGCCTTTATTGTTTTTAATTTATATCTTATGCTAAAATATGTATTTTAGTGGTTATATATTGTGTTCATATTTATTTATTGTCAAATTTTAAATTAATGAATTTGGTAAAAAGTGAATAGTCTAATTCATGAATAATATGCACATTGATCCTTGATTTTTTTTTGAATATTTCATTTTTAACATTTTTTTAAAATATGGATTTTATGTTTCATAATTTAATATATGTGATTAATATTTTTTTTAGTTTTTTCAATTGTTAATGTACACAACTAAATTTTTAATCTATTATATTTTATTATAATTTTATCATTTATAATATCTTAAATATTTTTTATCTACAAAATTAACAAAAAAATTTTTATTTTACATTATTTTCTTTAATCCTATTTTTTATTTTTTTGTCTCCAAGCCTAGATAAAATAACTAATGGTGCCTATGTAATAGAAATCTACAATTATTGAGTTTGATTTTCCTTTGTATATTTTGTACAATAATTGACTGTATCATTATCCATAAGGAAAAATTATCTTCTCAATAAGACAAATAGTAGTGTTCGTGCCTTCATACGACTTACCGTGTCCATGAACGGTGTATTTCATTTATTATCTCCATATTTTATGTACTATTATAAATACATATATATACTAGATATATATGATATCTATGTTATCTAAATCATGAATAGAATTCTGGACATAATTAAATTTTGACCACAATGACAACTTGTAATTATAGTGTTAATTTTTAAATCAAGTACCAAATATCGACAAAACGACCATTATTAACTTAAATTATTACATAATGGTTATAACATGGTAATGAGTAATATAAAAAGAATAATAAAAGTGAAAATTTTTCTTAATCAATTATAAATTAACTTAAGTTTATTATTTAGGAAGAACAAGGTACAAACATGTCAAGTCAGACCCGAGGTAAGGGGTTTCTTATCTAACTATTAATTTCGTGAGATTACCATTGTTCGCCACTAATTTATCACATGTGGTGCATTTTGTACTGGAATTTGATATATATTATCATGATTCTCTTTATATTCATGTTATTCTATGAATCATTTGGTGGTTATTATCTTTTGGTCATACGACTCGATTGATTACAACGTTGAAAGGGATTATCATCTCACCTTTTATTCCTTTGAGATTCATGCTATATTTGCCATTATTTAAATCTTTGTGGGGTATGTACTTCCCAATATTGTATTTATTGTGTAATATAATTATATTTATGGGTATTTACATCTTCATTTTATGATCATTCCTTCATGGGATGTGTGTTTTGTAAGTTACCAAATAGGTAAGGGAACCTTTAACCTAATTTCCATTCCTTGGGAATATCTTCTAAATCTTAATTATATCATGCTATGATTACATTTGTAATCACTATATTTTTATTTATGTTGTAAGTTACACTCCCCTTTGTGTGGATATACTTTTTATACAGATTGTCACTCCTTTGATAAATTATCAAGTCATTGATATGAACTTGATATGAGTAATTTTAACTCAATTTTTCATTCATTGAGTTAAACATCCAAGTCATTGGTGTTTTCTTAAAAATAACATGTTTGAATGTACTATTATGTATTTATATTGAATATCCAATCATATCGTGTGTATTTATATTTTTCACACATTATTATGTAATTGATTTATCCTTAATCTATGGATACTATTTTTTATAAGTGATTTTGTCTCAATTTACATTCCATTGATACTTTATTGTCATTATGCACCAATTCGATCTTATATGGTGTATATAATGCCCCTTTACAAACTACATCATGAGTCTTTTTATTATGATGATATTATAAAGTTCTGATTCAATATTATTCCTCAATTATTTTTAATCAATAGTCTCTCATTTTGTTAAAAACACTTTAACTAAAATATCGTTTTAAATTTTTTATATATTTATTCTTCTAAATATTTATCATTAATTTCCTTATTTTAAAAATGGTTTTATGGACTTAATTATATGGACATTAATTTTTTCAAATGATAATTTATTTAAAATCTTCAAAGTGGTATGGGACACATTCGTTCAAAAAATCACATTATAAATGTTTTAAATGGGCTTGAAAGTGGTTTGATAAAGCATCGTTTATTTCAACATCTTGATATGATATATTGTGATTGGAATGTTGAAATGTTATATTAATTTTATTATTGTGTTACGTGTTATGATTATGTTACGGTTATTGGGCATTATTTATGTATACAGATGGTTCCATGAAAAACCTAGGGTGGGTGAGCCCGAGATATCTCTCCATTGCATTGGGTAATGTGACATAGGTAAACGTTAATGTTTCTTCTAAGGGATTTAGGAAATATACTGTGATGGGTACTCTAAATGTAACTCCCTATGTATATGTGACAGCTACAATGTATGTATGTAACTAATTCCATAAGTGACCTTTATGATTTATGATTTCTATGTGTTATTCATAATGCTTATGACTTCATGAGGTATGTTATGATCAAAAAGTATGGCTTCATTTAATTGTATTTATTTATGGGTTATTGTTTCCATTCCTTATTTGGTAACCGTTACTGAGATTTTTATGCCCATCCAATGTTTTTGAAATTTTTCCACATGACATAAAGATGAAAAGGGTCAAGCATGGGATCAAGGAAAATTCATGCGGTCTACAGCGTGAAAGTAGACATGTTTCTCTTTAAGAGTTATTTATTTTATTAAAAAAATGGATACTGCGTAGTAGTGTTTACATGTAATTTTCAAGTTGATATGTAATATTTATGGCCTAATTCTCAAAAAAAATTAAACCTAAAAATATCCTCAATGTGAATTATTCATTTAATTCAAGATTATGTAATGTTTATGGTTAGGTCCATATAGTTTGTATCAAAGGTCGGTTTAGATAACTTTAGGGGGTAGGGTGTTCTTTAAGAATAAGTGACATTACAATAATTGTTAAGATTATAGAATGACTATTAATTATTTTAGAAAAATTGAATGTGTTTTAGATAACATGAATAAGTATATCTTAGTATTTACCCTCCTCATAAAATATTATGTGATGATTTTACTGATATACTCACACTGGCCTTTTTTGTTTTAGTAAATTGTGTGATCTGTTAGGCACCAAATAACAGTGGATGTGAAGAAAACTGTGATGTTTTTCTGAATGATCAACTGAATGAAATGGGAGTTTCAATTATAACTCTTTTGGTTATTATAAACCAACTATATGGAGTCATTATTGACCACATGAACCATCTTGATTTTTATGAGTCATCGTATATGCGAGAAACAAATCCCTACAGAAGTTTGAGTAATAATCATAAAGGTATGTATGCTCACAAAAATATGTGTCAAGGATGTGGAAAGAATTCCATAGGAAATTTTTTCACATTGATGGGAAGATTCTACAGATATGGAATTCAAGGTCATAAATCAAGAACTTACCATGAAAAAAGTAACCATCCAGTTGACTCTAGGAAAGGAAAAGAAGTTCTTTCTGAGGAATCAATTGAATGTTTCAAATGTGGTGTGCTTGGTCATTATACAAACAGATATCCTACGAAGATGGTTTGGGAATGGGATTACTAGGATCATAAAAATATATTTTTACGAATACCTATTTCCATTTTAAATGAGGATGAGGATACTGACCATGACCAATAAAAGGTATTGATTATTTCTTAACTGATGTTTAGACATTATTGAATCTTATGATATGATTCATGATTTTTTTAGCAAATAAGTATTTTAGAATAAGTTGGAAAGGAATATTTAATTGATTTTAGATAAGTTTGAATGAGTATGAAGTCAATATATAATGGATTCTAGTGTTATGGTAGATTTTAGGATGGTGAAATTCATAAAAGTATTAAGGATATTTTGATGATGGAATTATAATATAAGAATTTTTATAGTATTTGTAACTCACGTGTTTGATATATGAAAATTTTATTCAAGGAATAATTATATTTTAATTTATGCATATAGTTATAATGAACAGTTTGGGTTTATATGATCCTTGAATTTTAGGAAATTATAGGTTAATACATTTTGGGATGAAAAATGAAAGTTATTTGATAACCTTTTTGGTAAAAATATTTTATTTTTATTTTTGATGAATTAATCTATTTTTTGGGAATGTTATAAAATTATATATTTTTTCAAGAAGGAAAACACGCAGGCCACATGACAAACTATCGCATCAGACAAAGCTGCGGGAATCGAACCCACAACCAAAGTGGGACTGGGATTTATCACCTTCCACTAGACTACATGAAATCCCTAGTCAGTGTGACTAATTATTTTAGTTATATGACATTACGAATCAAGAATAAGTAGATTTTGGGTTATCTATAGAAATGTGTAACCTATCATAGAGAATATTTATTTATATTAATTACACATCGATATGAGACTTTAAGAGTGTGTGATATTTTTGGAAATAATGTTTAGATTTTAGTAGATGACTATGTGATCAAATAATTTTAAATTTTAGGTTTCCAAATTAGTTTGGATTACATTGAAGGATTTTAAGGATAGTTGCATATTGAATAGTCATTGTAAAACATAGGGTATTGTTTGAAAAAAAATTGGAGATTAAGAGTAGTTTTTTGTTTTGTAAAATATTATTCTTTTTGGGGATTGTCTAATATTATACTAAAAATTTTGGTTTTTGTTAATGTCTAAAGACATGGGAAACATATATTTAATTTTTTTGGATTATGAGATTCTCTAGAAGTTGATTATAGTGCTTTCAATGTGAACAATTCATCTTGAATTCTCATCGTTGGAAGAAAAAATGTGTTTGTGGTATAAATTTTGTAAAGGATGAAAGTATACTTGACATGTATGTATGTTTACTTATTTTTTTTTGTTAAGATCATAAATAAATTCCTCAACTTTATGAAAAGTATATTAATACAAAAATATTGTTTGTTAACTTTTCCTACTGGGGAATCAAAGACCATTTAACCCATCACATGTTTGTAATTTTCTAGTGGTTAACATTCACCTAATCATGTTTTTTATCACTCTCCATCAGAACATGATGGTTAGTTTTGTCCTCCATATCGATTTTTTCATGGAATACTAGTATATGTTTTCTTGGGTGACCATTGTACTTCTCTTCCATTATTTTAAAGTGATAGATTTATTGAATCTTTTTCCAATATGAGACTTTCAATGAAGTTTCCAATACTAATTTTAAAATTGTGAGGACTAAATTCCCAAAAGGGGGGAAGGATGTGACATCCCACTTAAATAATGAAATAATAAATTATCATTTTAATTAATATTTTTTGAATTAAATATTAATTTTACTTTAAAGGGGTTTCTATGTTCGATGGAGTTCCCTATGCGCAACAATGGGTTTCTTTTATATCTTACGTTGAACAATAAGAATATAATATGATTATTTTATATAGTAGTTAACTCCAAGCCATTGTCTTGGTGGGAATGAACCAATCTAACTACAATATGATTATATACGTTTGTTAAATTTTTTACATTTATCCAATAATTTTTAGAGGTTTAAAATTTGAATGAGTCTAATTTTAAGCCTAATTTACATTAAAAGGTTGATTTACCACCTTTAGATGGGGAACCCTTATTAGTTCCATGAGATTTTCATATGACTCGATTCATGTTATTCTATGAATCATTTTTTAGTTATTAACTTTTGGTCATATGACTCTATTGATTACAACGTTGTAAAGGATTTTCATCTCACTTTTTATTTCCGTGAGATTCATGCTATATTGGCCACCATTCCATCTTGTGTGGTGTATGTACTGCCCATGATTGTATTCATTGTTTAGTATACTTATATTGTTGGGTATTAACATATTCATTTTTTGATACTTCTTTTGTGGGTTGTATGTTTTGTAAGTTACCAAATCGGAAAGGGGACCTTTTAACCCAATTTCCATTCCTTGGGACAATCTTCTAATTCTAAATTTTGTCATTCTATGATTATGTATGGAATAACTATTTTTTATTTATGTTGTAATTTCCACTCTCCTTTTTGTGGATATAATTTTGAAACACATAATCACCCTATTGATAAATTCTCAAGTCCTCGATTTGAACTTGATAAGAGTAATTTTAACTCAATTTCCATTCATTGAGTTAAACATCCAAGAAATTGGTTTTGTCTTAAAAAGAACATGTGTGAATGTACTGTGATTGATTTACACCGAATATCAAATCATATTGAGTTTAATTATATTTTTCACACATTACTATGTAATTGATTTATCCTTAATCTAAGGATACCGTTTTTTATAAGGGATTTCATCTCAATTTACATTCCATTGAGACTTCATTGTTGTTATGCACCAATTCGCTCTTATATGGTGTATATAGTTCCCTTTTAAATATTTCATCATGAATCTCTATATTCTAATGATATTATAAAGTTCTCATTCAATGTTATTCCTCAATTACTTGTATTCAAGAGTCTCTCATTTTTTTTAAACTCTAAAACTAAAATATCATTTTAAATGTTTTAAATATTTATTCATCAAAATATTTATCATTAATGTCCATATTTTAAAAATGGTTTTAAGGATTCATTTATATGGTCATTAATGTTTTCCAATGATAATTTATTAAAAACTTCACAGTGGTATGGGACTAATTGATTAAAAAAATCTCTTTATTAAATGTTTTAAATGGTTTTGAAAATGGTTTGATAAAGAATCATTTATTTTAATATATTGATATTATATATTGTGATTGGAATGTGGAAATGTTGTCTTTATTTTATGGTTGTTTTATGTTTTATGATTTGTTTGTGGTTATTGGGTATTTTTTACATATATAGTTGGTTCTGTGATAAACCAAGGGCAGGTGATCCCGAGATAGCTCTCCAATGCATTGGCTAACGTGATGGAGGTAAATGTTAACATTTCTCCTAAGAGATTTAGGGAATATACTATGATGCGTACTCCAAATATGACTCCCTATGTAGCTGTGATAGCTACATTGTATGTATGTTATGAATTCCATAAGTTTACTTTAGGATTTATTATTTCTATGTGTTATTTATAAATCATATGATTTCAGGTGGTATGTTATGATCAAAAGTATGGTTTCATTTATTTGTATTTATTTATTTGTTAATGTTTCTTTTCCTTATTTTGTAACCCATACTGAGATTTTTATGCTCATCCAATGTTTTTGAATTTTTTTCCACTGGACTAAAAGATGAATAGGGTCAAGGATGTGATCAAGGAAAATACATGATATCTAAAACATGGAACTAGACATGTTTCTTTTTAATCATTATTTATTTTTTGAAAAAATGGATACTGAGTAGTGGTGTCTACATGTAATTTTCATGTTGATATGTAATAGTTAGGGCCTAATTCTCTAAAACTCTAAACATGAAAATATCCTCAATGTGAATTATTCATTTAATTAAAGATTATGTAATGTTTAAGGTAGGGTCCTTGTAGTTGGGATCAAAGGTTTGTTTAGATAACTTTAGTGGTTAGGGTGTTCTTTACGCATAAGTGACATTACCAAAATGGTTAGGATTTTAGAAAGATTTATAGTTATTTTAGAAAAAGTGAATGAGTTTAAGATAACACAAATGATTATATATTATTATTTACCCTCCTCATAAGATATTATATGATGATTTTACTTATATACTTACACTGACCTTTTTGGTTTTAGTAAATGGTTGGTTCTATTAGGAACCAAAGTAACAGTGTATGTGATGGAAACTATGACTATGGTTTTAATGATCAAATGAATGAAATGGGAGCTACAATGAGAACTCTTGTGGTTATTCTGAACCAACTATCTGGAGTCATTATTGACCACATGAACCATGGTGATTTTTACAAGGCATAATATATGTGAACAAAATCCCTACGGATGTTCATATAATAATCATAAAGGTATGTATGTTCAAAATCTTATGTTTCAAGAATGTGGAAAGAAACCCATAGGAAAATGTTTCACAGGTATGGGAAGATGATATAGATGTGTAAGTGAAGTTCATAAAGCAAGAACATGCCACGGAAAAAGGAAGCATCCAATTGACTCTTGGAAAAAGAAAGATTTTCTTTCTAAAGGATCAATTGAGTGTTTTAAATGTGGTGTGCATGGTCGTTATACAAACAGATGTCCTACAATGAAGGTTTGAGAATGTGATCACCAGGATCATACAAGTATATGCTTACCAATACCTAATGACATTATAATTGAGGATGAGGAACTGAAAATGACTAATAAAAGGCATGGATAACTTCTTAACTGATGTTTAGACATTATTGAATCTTAGGATATCATTTATTATTTTGTTTTTAGTAATGTTTTATTTCAGAATAAGTTGTAAAAGAATTGTTAATGGATCATGAAGAATGTTTAATGAGTAAGAATTCAACATATAAGGGATTCAAGTGTTATGGTAGATTTTAGAATGGTAACATTCCTAAAAGTATTAAGGCTCTTTGGGTGATGGGATTATATTAAAAGTCTTTTTAATGAATTTGTAACCCTAATGTTTGATATATGAAAATTTTATTCAAGGAATAATTATATTTTCTTTTGTGGATATAGTTATAGAGAACTATTCAGGTGTATATGATCCATCAATTTGAGGTAATTATAGGTTAATACATTTTGGGATACACAAAGAACGTTATTAGATACCCGTTCTGGTTAAATTATTTTATGGTTATTTTTTATGAATTTATCTCTTTTTTTGGGAATGTTATAAAATTATATAGTTTTTGAAAAAGGAAAACACACAGATAGCGTGAAATGTTGTTGTGTCGGACGAAGCTATGTGAATCGAACCCACAACAAAAGTGCGACAAGAATATATCACCTACCACTGGACTACATGAAGTCCCTATTTAGTATGAATAATTATTTTTATTTAAATGATTTGATAAATCATGAATAAGTTTATTTTGGGATATCTATAGAAATTATTATCCTATCATTGAGAATATGTATTTACATTAATTACACTTCAGTATGAGACTTTAAGATTATTTGATGTTTTTAGAGATAATTGTTAAGATTTTTGTGGAAGACTATGTGGTCAAATAATTTTGAATTTGGTGTTTCAATATTAGTTTTGATTACTTGGAAGGATTTTAAAGACAATTGTGTATTGATAGGTCTTTGTTAATCTTTGGGTATTGTTTGAAAAAATTTATAGATTAAGTGTAGATTTTCTTTTTGTAAAAGATTATCATTTTTTGGGGATTGTCTGATCTTCTACTAACCATTTTTGTTTTGTATAATGTCTAATGACATGGAAAAAATATAGTTAATCGTTTTTGGATTATTATATTATATAGAAGTTTATTATTGTGCTTAAAATGAGAAAATTTTATCTTGAATACTCGTCGTTTGAAGAAAAAATGAGTTTGTGGTAAGAATTTAGTAAAGGATGAAAGTTGACATGATAGGAAAGTATTTTTCCTTATATTTTTAGTTGTGCTGCAAAATAAATTCCTAACAATTATGAAAAGGAACTTAAAACAGAAATTTGTTTTGTTATCTTTTCCTATTGTGGATTCAAAGATCATTTAACCCATCACATGTTTGTGATTTTCTAGTGGTTAACTTCCTCCTAATTAGGTTTTCTATCACTCTCCATTAGAAAATGATGGTTTGTTTTCTCCTCCATATCCATGTTTTCATAGAATCCTAGTAAATTTTTTATTGGGTGACCTTTGTACTTCTCTTCCATTATTTTAAAGTGATGTATTTATTGACTCTTTTTCTGATATGGGACTTTTAATGCAGTTTCCAATCGTAATTTTAAAATTGCAAGGACGCAATTTCAAAAATCGGGGAAGGATGTGACATCTTGGGTAAATAAAGAAATGATAAATTTTCATTTCAATTAGTATTTTTTGAATTAAATATTAATTTTTCTTTAAAGGGGTTTCTATTTTCGATGGCATGCTCGATACGCAACAACAAGTTTCATTGAAATCTTACATTTCACAATAAAATTATAATATTATTATTTTGAATGGTAGTAAACGCCTAGCCGTTTTATTGGCGAGAATGAACAAAACTAACAATAATATGATTATACCTATTTTTTAATTTTTTTTACATTTATCCAATAAAAGTTAGAGGCATAAAATGTGAATGAATCTAATTTTTAGCATAATTTACTTCAAAAGGATTATTTCCCATCTTTTGATGAAGAACCATCTATAAATATAATTTTGGTCAGTTTTATATGTTCTTTTAGACAAAATAAAAATTTTCTTTAGAATCGGGATATCTAAATTCACTTTGGGTAAAATTTTCGTATTTTTTAATACAGTTCATTTTTTGATGAATAGTAAAAAATACTGTATTTTAATTCAAAATAGTCTTTTAATATAATTTATTTATATGGTTAGATTATCTTTTTAATTGGTTTTAAAGTTTAATTGCATTATATTTTTTCCATTTATTCCAATGTTGGTAATTTTAATTAATTTTACTTTGATATTGGACATTAAAAAGTGTCAATCATTTTATAGTTAATATTTCTAAAAAACACGTTTTTTTGTTTTGACAGCGGGAATTAGTTTTAAATTAATTTCTGCCACTACTATGTTTGGATTTCAGAAAAATAGATTTCATATTTTGAATCAGGATGACCAAATTGGGTAAATAGGTAACTTTAATTTTTATAAATTATGAATATTTTCTTTAGTAAAAATTTTATTTACCATGGTTAAATGGAAAATATTGTAAATATGGGTAAAGAAATATTATTTTAGTAATATAAAATTTTCTAAAATGTGTCCTAATCCTATTGGTTAATACATATCTGACTATGGGCATCTTTGGGTCTATTTTGGGACCCCATGGAGCCACATGGGAGTGATAATGACACTTTATTTTAATTAACATAAATTAAAGACAAAAATGACATAAACCAATATCTTTTAGTAATTTAATTTTTTCATAGGCTTATATGAGTTTTCATTTAAACTATAAATATTATTTTAAAAGATAAATATAGTTCCTACCTCATGGAAATTTTTTCATAATTTTAAATAACACATAAATTAAATTATTTATGATACAATAATGATGTAGTGTTTACCTCCTTAATAAATGATTTAAATAAATAAGATTATAATGATTAAAATAATGTCCAAAACCGGTCCAATTCATATTGTATGATTTTATTTAAACCATTATTCATCTTATATTCATCTTTAATAAGTATTGGACCTTTATAAACAGAAAATAATTATATAATAAAATAATATTTTCACACATTCTTAAAGAGCCCCTCCTCCGCCTTATAAAAATCCCTCACCTCTAACCCATTAATCACACCTCTCAATACACTTGTATCATTCAATACATTACTAAATAAGCTCCAAATATATCTCTCTTCCAACTAGAAGCCTTATATTAGGCCGAACGCACATCAAGAAACCCATTTGGGTCCAATGAAAGTGAGTTTCCCGATTTAAAGCTAACATCTTATCTTAAGTTATTTTGTTTTATTTTAATTTCTCCAACCCCTAAACTCTTTTTATTATTTTATCTTATTGAAAAACCAGTATTATTAAAAAACTGGGATTTTTATATGAGATATTCTAACTACACTTTCACACACCTCGATATAATAGGTAAAGAATATACTATTTCTGTGGATGGCAAACTATCACATCACGAAACGTTGATTGTTAAATTATCTCCTACCTCCTCTCATGGTGGCCATTATGATGGAACTATATTTATTTTTGATATATATTATTTTATATTTATTATTCTTTATTTTTCATTTTTAACATAGTTTTATGGTTTCCATTTTGGGTTAATGTGATAATTTCAGTTTATGAAGTGCGGACTACCGCCCCCTCAAAGTGACATGACTCGTTAATGCCGTATGTGGGATCTATAAAGGATGGAGTTAATGAAATTATATATCATATTATACTATAATTATTATTTAACTACGTATCATTATGTTTTCATTCAATTAAAATATGAAATAGAAATAAAATTAGTGTTCATGCGTACGTACGGCTTACTGTGTCCATGAATGGTGCATTTCATTTCTTATCTTCAAATGTTATGGACTATTATAAATACAAATATATACTAGATATATATGATATATATGATATATAAATCATGAATATCATTTTGGAGATAATGGACTGTTGACCACATGAACATCTTGTAATTCTAAGGTGTTCATTTATGACTTAAGTACCAAATATCGACAAAACAACCCTTATAAACTTAAATGATTACATAATTATTATAACATGTTAATGAGTAATATAAAAGAAATAATACACATGAAATTTTTTATTAATCAATTATAAATTAACTTATGTTTATTATTCAAGAAGAACAAGAAACAAACAAGACAAGTTGGACACGAGGTAAGGGGTTTCTTATCTCACTATTAATTCCATGAGATTTCCATTATTTGCCATTAATTTATTGCATTTGGTGTATTGAGTACTGATATTTGATATATATTATCATGATTCTATTTATATTCATGTTATTCTATAAATAATTTGGTGGTTATTAACTTTTGGTCATACAACATGATTTGTGAGAACGTTGTAAGGGATTTTCATCTCACTTTTTATTCCCATGAGATTCAAGCTATATTTGCCACTATTTCATTTTCGGTGATATTCATGCTATATTTTCACTATTTATTTTTGAAATCAAGTTTTTGGATGAAAAATTATTTTTTATCAAAGAATAAAATAATTTCATATTTAAAAAAATTAATAATTTTATGTACAAAATAGAAGGAAAATTGTAATATTACATAAAAATAGTTCATCAAAAACCATTGGAGAAGGAAATAGATTTATTATGAGATATTAATATAAAATAAATACTATATTGGATACTTAAACAAAAAAATCTCAAATAATGATGAGACTGTGAAATAAACCCTTACCACTTTGGTAAAATTTGAACCATAAGCCATGGAAAGAAATAAATTTAAATTAATCCTTAAATTCCTTGAAGATAAATAAATAAATGATGTAACATTAAATACGTTCATTATATACACCACACAAGGTAAATAAGTGGTGAATATGACATATGTATCAGAAAAGTAAATGTGAGATGAGAAACCCTTACCTGTGTTATGGATCATCACGTATAATATTTATATTCCTGAATTAAAAAAAATGTTAATAATTTACATTCTGAAGAATAATTTTTATGATTATTATTCCATTTATTTAACTTATTACCATGTCATATATGTTTACATAGTCAATTAATTTTATGATGGATGTTTTGAGGATATTTGATTTATGGGTCAATAATGACTTTTGTATGTTGAAAATGGTCTCAGAAGTTATAATTTAAACATTTCTTCAATAATAATAATTACATAATTATAAAATGTAAACATAAATTTTACATCTAAATATAACAATGAAATATGGATATGAAAAATGATTTACACTATAATCTTGGAGGTATTTGGTCGTAAGTATGCATGAGTAACATTTTCATTTTTCAATGAACATTATTGAAAGAAGGTGAGTAATATTTAATTTTTAAAAGGTGACAATAATATCATATATATATATAAAACAATTTTATTTCTTTAAATATAATTATATATATCATTCATGTAGTGTGGTGATGAAAATAGAGTCACACTACCTCGTGAAGGCAGAAGTCCATACATACCTAAGTGGTATTATCATTTTTCAATGTAAGAAATAAAATGATATATTATCTTTAAAAATGATAAATTTAATATTTATATCCCAAAAATTATGTTAATATCACATATATTCATTATATTTATCCTTATCATCTTCTATGTAAAGTGTTAGTAAAAGGTGAACCACATCACTTCGTGAGGCACCAGTCCTCCGTACAGACGAGCGACATTATTGTATCCCCTATGAAATAGAAAGTAAAAAAGTTATATATGATATAATTATTAAAAAGGTATAATTATTTTAAAAATAATATATATATATATATATATATTCATTATATGGATCATCAAACACAACTGTGATAGGTGGTAATGAAAAAATGAATGAAATCAGTTCACAAGGTGGTGGTCCACCGTACAGATGAATGATGATTTTGTAACACAATTGATGGAATTGGGGATCGATATTGGTCATTCACATAAAATAAAAACATATAAATATATTAAAAATAATTAGGTTATTATATCATATTATTTTACTAGGAAAAATAGGATGAAGAAGAAATAAAATAAAAATGCTTGTTGAAGAACGTTACCTCTTCCAACGGTTTTCTCTTTAGGTTTACAAAAAATACAACTTATGTTTTATTTATAACACAAATAACGATTATTGGACGAGTTTAGGGATGTTTAGAAGTTATTGTTTTAGGTATTAGTCGACAAAATGTGTATAGAGGTGTGGAGAAAATCTTAGAAGTTATGGCCTTTTATAAGTCAGGTGGGTGGCACAGAAGCATGTTTTAAAAAGAAGAATGTGTATCCATGTCTTCACATTCCACAGGGGTAAAAAAATATATTATTCAATAAAACATTACATGATATGGTTGAGGTATGTCCATATATAAGATTTTATACATTTATTAAGGTTAAGTTAACCCTTATCTTTTTAGTTTAACCCCCAGGTAAATACATTTCAACCTTAACCGTGATAAATAATTTTTTCTATTTTGACCATTCAATTTTGTAAAATCATAAGTTAAAATTATTAGATAATATATATTATTATGATAATTAATATTTACTCAATTTTCCGAAATTCATAATCAAAAATTTTTTATTTAAAAATAATTTCATAGATGCGATGAATGAGAATGTTCTTAAAGAGATATTGTTAAAAATGTGACAATATATTTATATAAAAAACCAATATAAAAATTATTTAAATTAACTAAATTTGATTAACTAAAATCAAATTTTAAAAAATTAAATTTAAAAAAAAATCAGAAAAAATTACAATATAATCATTTTAAATGAAGGATTGTTTGTGATTAAAATTATGTATTTTTCAGTATTCATAAAAAATAAAAGATTTCAAATAAATAAAAAGAAATAATCGAAAGATATTTTTGATATTTATATTTAAAAAATTAACTTTTTTAAAATAAATTTAATCAAATTGGTTAAAAAATAATTACAAATTTTTCACACAAAGCACGACTAAACCACCATATGGAAAAATATTTTTTTTTCAGAATAAATTTCATTTCCTTTCAAATAATTATAACATTATTTATAATATATAGATTTCCATTTTTTTATTTTATACATGTAAAAACAATATATTTTTCATAATTTAGTTAGTAATATTCATAGGTCCCAATTTTTTAGTTATTTTATAATCGTAATGTATAAATAATAATATTTTATGAAAGTAACATTTTTTATTCCAACCCGTTGTTCCATGCGTAAGAGCTATAAAATAGAATGAATTTATTTAAAAATAAATATATCCTAAAATTAAGGGTGTTGTTTTCTCATATAATATTTGTGTTTCTTATCACATAATCTATCGAACATGATGTTTCCATTTTTTAATCATGGGGTGTTACAAATGTCTTAGCACAAGCATCGATGGTATTTTTTAGTTGTCCAATATTATTCATTCCATTATTAAAAATTGTGTTATTGATATTCCATTTTATTATTTGATTAGTTAGAATATCCATGGTCACGTTTCAAGATTATGAAATTATTTATATGGAATTATTTTATCATCTTTTATTATTCTCATAATATTCGCAAGTTATTGATTAAATGGAATGGTTTTTCCGTTATTTTCCAGGGTATATTGATTAGAGATTATTTATTCATAGCTTCTTATGTACGTTGGCCCTTACTGAGCATCCAAACTCCCCATTTTATTATGTTTTATTTTCCCCAGGATACCAAGATGTATTTTTTGATTGATATGTAGTGATACACTAAGTGTAATAATTACATTCTCAAAGAAAATTCTATATGTATATTCTATTTTGAAATTAATTGGGAATACAAAATATGTATCTTGTTCACAAGTACTAATATGCCTTTCAGTCCTTTAGGATGTAATTTATTATATTTTATGATAATTTTATATTGTAGACACAAGATTTAGACTATAGGGATTAGGGTGTTATATTTGGTATTATATGAAGTTTAGTAGAAACCTTGGGAACAATATTTAGGAAAATATGAATTAGGGAGTATAACCCTATGATAAAAATTGATGATAACTATAAATGATCATCTTAGTTTTCATTGTAAAAGACTATATAATGTGGTTTATCCTAGATATACATCCATTTTTGGATACTTCAAGGGTATGTGGTTCTAGAAAACAAGTAATTAGGGGTAATATCTAAAAAAAGGGTTCCTTGGGCTTGACTAAATCATCACCTAGTGCATGACAATTGGATTTACTGCTCACCTAGATTGACACTCCCAAGGCTTATGATTAGGATAGTTCTAATTTTCAATAAAAAAATAATGAATGATTCAAAAATAATGATTTCCCAAACGAAACCATGTTTATGAATATGAGATTATCTATGAATATGTTTTTAACACATGTTAAGTATTTCACTAGTTCTGGGATTATACATTGTGTTTAAAAATTTAATTATCTAATCTAGTGTATTATATTATTATAAAATGGTTCTTAATTGACTGAAAAAAACCATATCACTGAATTTAATCGATGTAGTTATTTCCCTCCAAGGAATTATAGTGAATATATTTCTAGAGGAGTAGCTGGAACAGATCAAATAATTACCATATTAGGATTTTTGACTTTGGTTTTTATTAATAAACTTTAGTTTATGGAAAATTACGTAGATACACAATATGGGGAAGTAATGTTAGATGGCTTATGTGTAAAAAAAATTCATCATTCATTTATAATTGAAACCAATTTTTATATTAGTAATGGATAAGTTCTTTAGAAAATATATTTCTCAATCCATGGATTATTTAAAGGGGGAATGTTTTCGTGCTAGTTTATCATCTCTTAGGAGATGTTGATCAATGGTGTTAATTGATTCAAAACACTAAGGATGGGGAGGAAATATAAATCATGGAATGGATTGATTTTAAGGTAATATTATTTAAAAAATATTTTATTTTTGATTAATGAGTTGATATGAAATGAAGATTCCTAAGTCTAAGACATAAATAAGAGGAAAATATTTATAATTATGAATATGTCTTTACAAGATTAAAAATTAATATTACGGACAACATATATAATCGAAAGAGAAATATTAACTATTTCATTGATGGGATTAAGACAATCCTCTAAAGGGAACTAATATAAAAAAATTCTCATCATATGAGGTTATAGTATCATGTTATATAAAGGCAAAGAAATAATTATCCAAGTTTAATGGATTCAATGGGTAGCAAGATAAGAATATGACGATAGAGAAAAATGGATAATGTTAAAATGTGAAAGATGTATTTTCTGACATATATGTATTTTTGATGGAAATACCTTTGTAAATTTTTAAAAGGATTACTATTTTTCTATTAGTGTAGAGAAAACAACCACCATGCTTCTGATTACAAGGAAAAAAAAGAATCAACCAATGTTCACTAGTTCACTAAATGACATGGGTAACCACACAAATGAATTCCCCAAGAGTAAATGAAAAATAAGAAAAAAAATGAAATAAGGGTTCATGGATAATAGTGTTATTACTATATACTATGGGGAATGATTGATATTATTATGTATTTAGATCCAAGATATTTTTTGTAAAATTATTTTAATAATGATTCCATAGAATGTTGAAGTTTAATGAAATGGCATGATTGATGAAATTATAAACCTTAGTATGTTCCTAATGTTGAGATAATTCTATTGGGATAATGATATGATTGATAAGGATAATTTAAATTGGATAGTACTTACTACTTGGTAAATAATAAATGATTTTTTGAAAAAGTGATTTATTCTATATTTTATGGAGTTAACAAAGTATTTTGATATCTGTAATATATCCAATAATGTATGTTTTATTTAAGGAATAAAGAACTAATCATTTTAAAAATACGGTTTAATTGTAATTCATGTTATTAACGTGTTTCAATAGAATACATTATGATTGTATTCACATATTTTTTTCGATGATTAAAATATACTTTATGTTGTTTGGGGGAATTAATGATAAGTTGATTTTTGAAAATTAGTATTCTTATTTCTTGTGTTTTCCTCTAAATATTCTGGAAGGTTCATGTGGTCTTACATTAATGAAATGGTTTATGTCGAAAATTGGATGAGGTTTCAGTGATTAATGTTTTACTTTGCCATATACAGATTCATGAATATCAAATAACATATGGTAACCATTTTCTTATAATATTAACTAGAGATCAATGGAATAACCTTTCATTGTATTATATAACCTGTTAAAAGTAAATTTTAGTGATTCAACCATAAAAAGGAATCTTGGATATTAATTTATTATAGTATAGAATAAAGTGTAACATGATTGAATCATAGGGAAATGATGAAATGTTTTCTACAAAATAGAATGAAGTCTTGTAGGTATATTTTTATATAATTTTATTCTAGATAGGAAAGGAATTACTCGGTCTAGGAAAAGGATATTAAAAACAAGTTATTATAATACCTTCATTTATGTTGAATAGATGGTCTTTAAGATAATTATAGATTAATGGATTTTAGGTCCTTATCATTCCATTGAAACATAGCTTTATTTTTACTAATTACATCTATTACTCTCTGTAATTATTTATCATTTTCCTTCATGTCTATATTTTTACCTAAATCTAACATTATCCAACTATGAAATCTAGTTATGGGATATTCCATATGAACTTTTTATTTCCATTATCTGTTACCAAGAGGATGTTATATTAAACCTTATCAAGATGTGGGATTTAATGAATGGTATTTTCAAATTAAAAATCCTTGATTACCGAGATCAATATTAAATTATGATGATGCAATTTTTTAAGGAGGAAAGGATATAACACCCCAAGATTTTAAAATATGAAAATTAATTTTAAAATCATGTATTAAATGCTACATCAATAGTGTATTTGAATACAATATAGTAAGACATTACTATATATCTATTTTTATATACATTCAATATGTTCAATATCTTTCAATTCACACAACACTAGGATTTTACAAAACATGATACATTATTAAAAAATTTTTATTTAAACAATACCATTAAAACATAACCATTATATTGGTGGGTATGAATAGTAATAACAAAATTATGTAAACTAAATGGTTAAAATATAAATAAAATGGGTGTCTATTTATTATAGATAGAATTATAACCATTTGAATGAAAAATATATGTTTTTTTAAAATAATTTTCTAAAAGATGGATATCACCCATTAAAAATATAATTTATAATAAATTAATATAAAATTTTATAAAATGTACTTATAAAAAAATTAATTTTTAAAATACTCATATCATAATTATCTTAGGGTTAATTTTTTGGAATTTTCTGAAAATTTGTATAGCTTGATGAATACTAAATTTTAATTCAAAACGACATTTTGTATAAATTATTTACAATTAAAAATTATATTAATAATTTCTTAAAGTAAAATTATCTCAATTTTATATCAATTAATACAAATTAGTTTCGTGGGATATTTTTGTATTTAATTTTTATATAAAAACATGATAATTTGTTTTAGCTTTTTTCTTTTTAAAAGAAACTAATTTTTTGGTTCCTCTATGAAGTTAATTTTAGATTAAATTGTTTCAATTTTGTGAGTGGGTTTTATTAAAAAAAATTATTTGGAATTATAATATTTTATATTATAAAATAGTTTTATCTGAATTTTTTACCTAAATAAAGAGTGAAAACTATGAAAATTATTTACCTCAGTTGTAGAAAAAATGTATTTACCTGGGGTTAAACTAAAAATATAACTATTAAATTTACCTAAAAAAAATTATAAATTGTTGTTTATGTACGTATTATGACTCTATTATATCTATGGCTTAGTTATACATCATTTTTCACCCTTCACTCATATCAAAAATGTATGTACACCATTTTCATTCAAAAAATTCAAGTGCGTCAGACACCTCTCTTATAAAAGGATTCCCCATATCCTCTCTTCTTCACACATTTAATCTATTTTGGATATGAAATTCCATCTGAAAATAACTTCCAAAATTCACTCATATCATCAAATAATAATTTTTATGGTTAGAAATCCAACCTAGAATGGCTTTTGTGAAAACATAAGAAGGATACCTAAAGAAGAGGTGATGTTCTTTATTGAGCGTTTTGAATTTATTTATTCATCCAAATAAATAAACTCATGTTAAAAAATTATTATATAAAAACTAAAGTATCTTAAATATATTTATATTTAGATATGTGAATGTCATGACCAAGAATCTCCCTGACTTCTATCAAATTGGTTATAAAAACATCATTTTTGTGTATGGCGAACAAATGCATCATGAACTGATATCAATCGTTTTATGATTACCACCTATCACATTTGGGTATGATGATGTATTTAAAGTATATATAATATATTAATAAATATTTTTTTACTCGGTAATAATTATATCATATATTCCTTTTTATATCCATTCAGTTGGGGACACTATAACATTTCTCGTCTGTATAGAAGACTATTGCCTCGCGAAATGATGTAATTATGTTTTCACTAACACTTTACATGGAATGTGATAATGATAAAATTAATCAATATATGTGATATAAATGAAATTATTATGATATTAATAACATATTTATCATTCTTAATGTTAATATATCAATTTATTTCATACACTGAAAAATGATAATGTCGCTCGTGTATGTGTGGACTATCACCTTCACAATGAAATGTGACTCTATTTACATCATCACATCACATGTATGATATATATTTTTATATTTAAATAAAAAATACGGAATATATATTATATTATAAAAATTATAAAATACTACTTACCTTCTTTCCATAATTCTCATTGAAAAATGGAAACACTACTCATTTGTAAGTACGACCAATCGTCTCCATGATTGTAACATAATTCATTTGTCATAAAAATATTTCATGAATTTATTTAAATTTATAATTTATGTATAAATATTATAATTATATCATTATTATAATTCAAGATATTTTTAAATAAGAGCCACTTTGACCTTAGATAACCCACCAAAGTAATTTTTGACACATAATCCAAATATAATCGAAACATCTGACATAACTTTTTTGAAAAATTAGTCATATATAGAAAGGAAATAAGTAAAATAAAATGAATAATAAAATGGAAAAATGTTTCTATGAATTTAAATAACTAAAATTAGTTTATTATTCCAGAATATATAGAATGTACACAATGATTTGGACTCAAGGTAAGGGTTTCCCATATTATTTTTACTTCCATGTGGAATACACCATATTTAAAACTTATTTCTCTTATGTGGTGTATATATTGAAATTTTTGTAATCTATATCATGAATTAATTTATATAACTGATATTTATGATTTTATTTGATATTATTTTGTCTATAGGGATTATTATTCATAAGCTGCAAAAGTGGTAAGGGTTTATTTCACAATTTCATCATTATTTATGATTATTTATTTATGTCTACCATGGGAGAGTTATTTGATATTTCTATCTTAAAATAAATTAATTTTCATATAATTTTGTTATTAATGAAATTATTAAGTAATATTAATATTATCTCAATGCTTGGAAGTTAAAATTATTAATAAAATACTGTCCAGAAAATTCATCTTTAATTCTCTCTTCTGTCAAAAACCATTTTCTCCAAAAACAATGTTTTCTAAAAAAATATTTTTTTTACCAATCTACAATTTTTTTATAAAATATATTTTTCACACATGAGTTAATTTTTTTTTCAATTTTTTTTAAATTAATCTTCTTTTCAATTTCTAAATACGATACTTTTCTATCATTTTATTGTGAAAAAAGGAATTTTCTTTTTATGTTATACGATAGGTACAAAATTAACTAAAATAATGAACATAATTTATATGAATAATACATTTCATGTTTACATGGTTATTTTTAATGAAAATAATTTTCATAATATTTTGAAAATAATTTGTTTTTAAAATATATTTTCATAGAAAAATATTTTGACAATATTTAGAAAATTTTCATGTTTTAAAATTAATAGGGGGATTTTCAAAGAAAAGTTATTTTCCTAAATAGATGTTCCATGTGTTCTTTCAAAACCATTTTTCATCTATGAAGATTTTATTTTATGTTACAAATTCTATAACGTGGATATAATCAAATGATATCCTCCTTATTATTTCTATGGATAGTTTGTAAAATGTTTATATGGGACGTACAATGTTGATAACATTCACTATACTATATATGGTACATTATTATGTTAAATGATAGGGGATATTATCTAAATTTTTTATATTAGATAAAATAAAAATGATTATGTGAATTATTTTCACCCCATACATATGAGAAATGAATTGGACCCTGTAAATAATGGTTGGAGACCACTTAGGCCTCTCCATGCATCAATTGGTATACTGAGAAAAAACTTGATATTGTTTTGGTTGAGGCATTACCAATTTATTTATATTTATTAGAAGAAACATTGATTTTATTATATGTATTTTAAGAAGCCTTGATGGTATGTTTTAGATGTGAAACATTACTCACTCAGTTATTAAGAATTCAGAAAATTTAGTGTCCTATATTGTGGGTATTTCTATACCACATAGATATGCACATGAATATACACCAGGAACCCGAAAATTTTGTAGCCTCCCACACACTTTCGACTGAATCAACACACAGTTGGTGCATGTTCTAGAAGACCATGCGTCGAAATAATGCATCATTACATATCGTTAATTTTTTTGAAATTCCTCTTTCCCACTCCCAAACATTAACGCATTTCACCCCCTTATCTAACCCATTAGACACTCATAGCCCATGGATTATATACAACTCTTCTCCTAATCCATTTGGCTTCAATTAATTATTTATTTGTTCTTAGATATTCTATAAAAACTAAAGTATGTCTTTCATATTATCTTCATTGGACTTTTTCTTCTTTTTTAATTGAGTTTCCTCTTGTCAAGTGGTTTTCTTGAAATAAGGTGGGTCAAATATCAAATGATTTTATTGTGTATTTATATTGGTGGTTCATTATTCTTCCACTTTACCTCCTCTCTTATTTTCTGGTGGTTTTCAACAATTTTTAGTGATTTCAAAGAAATAGGTATGTGGTTTCATGTCTTTCTCTTTTTTGAATATTTAAATATTTTGTAATTTTTTTGGAATGTGTTCAAAATTGTTTTGTTTCTATAAATGGGTGGTGTCCAAGTTATTTGTGTGTTTATGGATTTAAAATCAAAATCCTTAATATAAATGGTAAGATTTTTTGTGTGTTGGATTTATTTGTGAAATAAGGGGATTATCATGGTTTGATAAATGGGATGAATCCCATGGGAATCATATGAATCAAAGTGGGTAGATTAGGAAAAGTACACTTGATATGTCCCACCAAACCTGTAAGGATTATGATACAAAACCAACTAATATTTGGTGATGGATATTGTTTATAACAAGAAGGATAATGAGCTTCATGTATAGGATCTATCACATAGAGTATTAGGATCCTAGGTCCCCACCAACCCTGGGTACTTACGTATTTCCCATTGTTATTATTATAGTATTTACATGCTCACTTATATTCGCTCTAAATTGATTATCCATAATAGCTAAACATGTTTTCATGGTTAACTATTTTCCATATTTTAAAAAATCAAATCCTTATTTAACTTATAATTAATATTCTTGGAACATATAGTGGAATATTACATGTAAAATGATATAATATCATATATACACCCTTGAGTGTATATTGAACTCATTTTTTATAACATAGGTAGTTTAAAGGATATCCTTTGAGGTGTTGGAGGAGTATAAAATTTGAGGATTATTTAGAAAGGATTTGGTAGTGGTGGATGGTTGGTTTCAAACCTTATATCACAAGAAGGATTCAATTATTTTAGTTAGTTCCCTCCCCTTTTTTGATATTAGATCCTGATTATAAATGTAAATATAATCATTACTTAGATTTTTTATATTCTTATTTTTTTATAAGTATTGGGGTATATAATGGATACGATAATTTTTAAATATTATTCTTATATTAGATATTTTTCTCATGGTAAAATAATTCACAAATTGATTCCCATGAACTAGTTTTAAGTCCATGGGTATCAAAAATGACCTTCCATCTATGCCATAGGCCAGGATATGTGTTGGGTTTGATTGATATCCAAACTGGTTTGGTACATTTAGAACTCATTTTCCAGACATTTTACCCTCAAATACATAGTGGATATCTTATAACCAAAATTTTTTTTATCAGGAGGATGTTGAATCCTTTCAAGGGGATTACGATATATTTAGGGACCTTATTATATTGTTTCATTATCACCATCTCACATATCGTCTAGTAATGGATTCACTTTATTAAATATATTCCGCTTTATGATAATTGTTTTACCAATATACTGGTGGAAATTATAGTTATAAAAATGATGAGTAGTTGAGATATATTTTAAATTAACTAGCCTAAAATTCTCAACAAAAAATATTGGAGGGAAAGAGTGAATCAGGGAGAAAAGAACACAGTCTATAGAGTAGAGATAAACTCATATTTGGTTGAAATAAAAAAAAAAATTAAATTTACAATGATTCAAATTGAAAAACCAAGAGTAAATCAAGAGAGAAGACAAAATAATACCAATCTCATAGAGAGTAGTGCGCTTAATGTTGGATTTTGGGATACACATAGGGTTATTTTCTAAACATTAAAATTTAATAAAAAACACAAGTATAGTCTTATATTATAGACTATGGTCCTATATTAAAATCAAGGGACGATCAATCATCATACTACAGTAGTGATTATAGAAATATTCTAATTTATTCAAGGAAATAATTAATAGAGATAAGATAACACCCACTTAGATTCTCTCAACAACCAAAAATATAACTTTTAAAACCAAAAAAGGGATGAATATTCAAATTTTAATGGTATTTTTGAGAGATAAATACATTCTAATAAGGATAAATTGATGAGTAGGGTGGAATCTTATTAAGAAAAATAAAAGTAAAATTATTATTCATCAAACATAATTCAATAAAGTGGATTGAGAGTTATATGGTAGAGAAAATGGAAGATTCCATGTACCACTACAATAACTTATGGGGAGAGTGACATGTTTGTGGTTACTAAGAGTGTATTAAAAACCTAATATAAGGTTCAAGGTGACCATCAGAATGATTAAATAGAAAATCATGAAGAATCTACACAACAAAATCTTGGTAAAAATGAATCTTGAAATTTGGATAAAACTACTAAAACACATGTAAATCAATCTGTTCCAGCAGAAAATCATGAATAAAAAATATCTAAATGAAATTAAATCATGTTAAATAGGATGATTTTGATGAAATAAGGAATATTAATTTTTTTATTAGCAATCCTTTCAAATTTATCCATTTTATTTAAAGATTAATGTCTAAAAAATAATAAACCTGAATTGTTTAAATTACATGGGTTTCAAAATGAGCATAATGTGAATATCCTTTTTATCCAATATTTAATTTAAATTAAATAATAATTATAATATCACAATTAAATCTTTATGAATAAGAAAACATTAGAATATTTTCCTACTTACAGCCACACTGAAGAGTTTTGTACTAGTCAAAACATCCACAAAAAGTTTAGAGATCAGAGATTTTTTCATTCCTAGACCATTTGGAATGTTGTCTAGTTGAACGATCTTTTTCACCTCAGTGAAAACATTAATATATTTCTTTTATTGCTATTTTAATTTTTTGGATTTGGAGAATGGTAACCTAAAACTATGATTATTAAATTTCCTAGATGATATTCTATGAATCCTATAGAAGAATTTAATGAACTTATTATATGATTTTGTATATTGTTATCAAATATAGTAATTATTTTTTGAAAAATGGAATGTGACCAATACATACAAATCATAATTTGTTGGCCCTTGGTAGCCACCTAGTGAGTTGTTATCAATGTGGGAATGGTAAATCTAATTTTTATGTATTATGAACAAAAGAAGAGTTTCTTGAATTTATGAATGAGAAATAAACAACATTTTTTTCAGATTTTTTCAAGGGTTGATAGGCTATAAGCTAAGGAATCATTAAATCATGAAGAATTTCTTTTAAAAAATACGTAGATAGTTATATTGAAGTGGATGATTAGTAAAATTTTCACCACATTTTTATGTTGTTAAAAGTGAAAATCTATGTAATCTTCCAGATATGGATAGTTAAGATATTAAATATTTATAGAGCTTCCAAGAAGTTCATATTTTATTTCTAGAACATAGGATATTTTTAAGAGAGCATGAGCTCAAATTTCCCAATTCAGAAAAAAAGATGATTAAAATTTTTATGTTTGTGATGGAGATCTTTGGAAACACACTAAGGAATTTTATAATGAAAACATGATAAAAGAAAATCAAGACATTGAGTCAAATGATTTATCCACATCAGACCATAGTAAGTTAAAGTGTGTTATGAACATGAAGTTGAGAATTTTAAAATTTTGGCACTCAATTTAAGGAACATGTAAAATAAAAATACTTGTCCCAAGAGTCTACCATCCAGGGAAGAGGCTCCAAAACATGATCTTGAACCATTCCAATCACACATATAATATTAATTTTTGTGTGACAACTCTTCACTTCCCATCATTATTTCAAATAATTTAGATAAAAATGAACAGTAAAATTTAGTATCCATGCTAAAATATTAAAAAAACTACCATAAATCATACGATTTTAGATGTAAAATGGATTATTCATTCACTGTATATGTATAGGATCCCTATGGAAGAAAAATATAAACTAATATTTGAGGGTTAATGAAGGCTAACTAAAAACATTAATGAGATTGTTAGAGATGTGGTTATCAAGTTACATGATGGTAAAATTATATACACTATTTATAATAGTTATTGTGTGGTTTAGGTCCATGTTGTACCCAAGAAAGTATGGATCACCGTTGTTATAAATGAGAAAATAATCAAATTTGTGTCAGAACAACCACAATGTGGGGATTCAATATAGATTACAGAATGCTATTTTTTTCACTGTAATTGAAAATTTTCCATTTAATTTTTTAGATCAAATGGATGAAAGGAATCTTATAGATATTTTTTTTGGTTTACTGGATGTTTATTCTGCTTAAAACCATATTGCAATTAATGCATAAAATTTGGATAAAAACACTTTTACATTCTCCATTAAAACATTTTATTATTGGTGAATACCATTTGGTTTATGTGGTGTCTCTATTAACATTTAAAAATCATAATGGAAATATTTTCACCCATGATTGGTAGAATCATTGAAATTTTATGGAATACATCCCTATTATTTTATATTCTTTTGAGAAATGTATTCAAAAAATTTAACATATTTTAAAGTTATTTTTTGAGTCAAATATTGTCTTTAATTGGAATAAATATCCATTCATTTTTGTATATGGAATTTATCATGGTCATATGGATTATAATAGTGGTATATATTTTATAATTCAATGATTTATGTAATTTTAAATCTTCCCCCTCTAGGAATTTTAAATGTGTTATTAGATTTCTTGGCCATTATGGTTTATACTGAAAATTTTAAAAACATTTTTCTAAAATTATCCAGACTATTTTCTCACAAATTATGAAAGATAAACCTCTATTATTTGATGAAAATGTATTGAATAATTTTTTAATATTACAGGGAATCTCACTTATTGATTAATCATCACTATACCTGGTTATAATTTTTCATTTGATCTCAAGTGTGATTCTGGTGAGGTAGCTATAGAAGCAATTTTAGGCTAATATTAAAACAAGATATTTCATGTGGTGAACTATAATTTTTGGATTCAAGATAAAGAAAAAAAAACTTAATCCATAACATATAATGAGATATTCACTATTTCTTTTAATTTTGAAAAAATTTCGCAGTACCTAATAGGTTCTAAAGACATTGTATTTAAAGACCATTTTATCAAGAAATACATTATATAAAATAATGAAAAACTATAATGTCATGGAATTTATATATAATTTTTTTTTCACTTATATGGAATTATTTCGATATAGCGAAATCTGACAGTGTGTGATTCCGAGGCCCGGAGTGCCCATAATGATCCGTCGAAGATTTTTCAAGATTTAATTAGAGTGTGTAAGAAATTTTCCTGAAAAAGTGGAATTAATCTTAAACGGTAACCCAGGTAAAAAATATGAGGGCACCATTGCGTTCATGGTGGATGTTTTAACGTAGGTGAAACTTTTGTTTAGTTAACACATGCCTCGTGTGAGAAAACCCAAAAATGGCATAACCGAAAATAATAAATAAAGTTATTTTATTTTTCAAAATCTTATAACTCACGAACGGTGACCCTAATTAAAAATTGGATACCACCACTAAGATCGTGGGGATATGCACTCTTTTGGCAGATTCTAGCATTGGTCGACGCAAGACAATAATGTAAACTAGTTTTTTTGTTGTAAATAAAATAATTAAGTAACAATTATTTTATTATTAAAATCCTTAAAATCTAAATAGTAACATGGATTGAAAATATGAGAGTACCATTGTGTTCGTAGGGGCGTGTTATCATTTTGTGGAGCCTAACCTTGATCGGTGCAAGTCGAGGGTGAACTTTAATAATTTATTGATCTTTTTTTAAGGTACATACAGTAACTGCAAAGGATATGTTTTCTTAATTTTGAATCGATGCACAGATTAAAAATCTAAGGGAACCATGGAATCCACAGAGTTGGGTTTCTCATAAGGGAATCTTCACCTCGACCGGAGTATGTTTGGAGAAAAAGTTAGATTTTGGGGATTTTTTAAAAGAATAATTAAATAACTTTTTTATTTTATTTATTCATTCTTTTCCACCAGTTGAAAAGTGCCCCACCAGCTAGCCGATATGGCCCCGCACCCACAGGGCAATCTGGAATGTCTGGTCCATCTTTTGGAAGACCGGGCCGGATGTGGATCGACCTTGTGGGCTGGACCTGCCCCGCTAACTAGACCCACCAGTGGGCTGAGTCGAACCCACGACCCATTCGGCCAATGCGGGTAGGCCTATCCCCACACAACGAGCTGGTCCAATCATGTTCTGGGCCCACGAATTGAACCAGGGAGACCCCGATTAGCCATGCCAAGGAAACTCTTCCAACCCATAGCGGGCTGGACCCGAGCGAGGTTTGGTATACCCCGAGACCTCTTGGGTTGTGTCGTCCTGATCGAGTTATACCAGGCCCAATCCTAACCTATCCCCGAATAATGAAATGCCCGTAACAGAAAAACCGGGTGTTTATTCAACACATCATCATTGGTGTTGGGATCCCATTTTGGAAGCTATCCCTTTGGCATATTCTAGCAAGCTCGACCGAGCCGGGCCGGACTGGGGTGCGATCAACCCCGTTTCACATAAAGGGGTGTAACTAATAGACCGGGCGTCCTTATGAAGAACCATCTACAGCGCCAGAACACATAGGATGAAGCGGTCATATTGAGATACTCCACTAGAGATTTGGAGAATGCTGGAGTTTGGACGTAATGGATCGTACCCGAATCCAATCGGGCCCTCGGCATTAAAATTTCAATAACTTTTAGACCAGGCATCCTTTTGACGCACTGTCTATTGTGATGGAAACCTTACGACATGGTGGTCCTTTGGAATACTTATTAGTGGAGCTTCATGTCAGATGAGGTATGACCAATGGCTTGAGGAGTGGTTCCCTTAAAATATTATGTACTATGAGCTGGAATCCAGTGGTTAGAATATGGTGGAGGTTGCAGATAGTTCATACAGAGGTTAGTACCAAGAGGTCATGTGTGGGTTAGCACCGATCCTGTGTGGGTTAGCCCTGATCCTGTGTGGGTCAGACCCTGTGTGGGACAATTCTCATCGATCCTGTTTGGGTCAACACATACTGATCCTATATGGGTAAGCGCTCATTGATCCTGTGAGGGTGAGCGCATACCAATCCTGTGTGGGTAAGATCCTATGTGGGTCATTGTGGGGGTTAGTACCTATTGAATCTGGGTGGGTCGTATCCTATGTTGATCATTGTGGTGGTTAGTACCTATCGATCCTATATGGGGAAGACTCCATATATTCAACAATAGTTCCTCTCGACTTAATACAAATATCTAGCTTCTCGACTAATCATTAGTAATTTTGTGCCTTACTTATATACCTAGTGTGAGCTGAGTCTTTACTTGTGTGGTACTTCTACCTTCATGGTGTTACTTGTGTGGTACTTTTACCTTCTTGGTATTACCTGTGTGGTACTTCTACCTTCACGGTACTTCTACCATTGTGGTATTACCTGTGTGGTACTTTTAAATTAGTGGTATTACTTGTGTGGTCTTCTACATGGTTTTACCTTTATATTTATTCAACCTTTGTGGTATTACATGTGTGGTACTTATACCTTTGTGGTATTACCTGTTTGGTACTTCTACTTATGTGGTATTACCTATATGGTACTTCAACGATCGGGGTATTACCAATGTGGTACTTTTACCTATGTGGTGTTACCTTCCTGTAATTACCTTTGTGGTACTTTTACCTTCTGGTGCATCTTTCCTGGTGTTGCCTTTTTGGTTCTCTCCCTTCTTCGATCAGTTGGGTTTTAGATGAGTATCTTTTGATTACTTAGGTATTTGTATGGTCATTTACCTTAGTAGAGTTGACGACTGCCCAATGTTTTTTTATTGAGGTCTTTCTTGTGTTTTTTTTGTGGAACTCTAGGAGACCTTCGGGGGTCTCAGGGTCCCTATTGAGTATCGTTATAGTGACCCCTACATGGGCTATGACCACACCTTATTTTTTCATGTGCATACGATGTACAATGTTGATCAATGTAGAGGAATCCAGAACTGTGCGATGCTCGAAGGTGGACGATTTGGCGTGACGTGATGTAGGTACTACTAATTCTGATTTGTACTGACCCTTCAGGTAGAATCCTCTGTGGATGATCCATGATATTTGTTCACTTTCCAGTTGTATTTGTACTTTTCAGTTGTACTTGTACTTTAAAGTTGGACTTGTATTCCGACCCCTTTACTTTCAGCACACTTTTACTACAGGAGGTTACATTGTTGTACACTCTTGTTGGGCTCTTTGATTTGTGTTCTTTTCCATGTTTAAAGTAAATTAATTCCAATTATAGAGATATGTCTTTTCAGTTCTGGTCGCCAACCCCTAGACTATGGAAGGCGGGCTTGGGGTAGTCATCGCACGGGCCTCGGGGGACGGGCTGTGACAAAGTTGTACCAAAGGAGTCGGTTCTACTGATGAACTAGGACTCTAATATTTTTCATGGAGCAATAGTTTTAAATTTTTTGAGTGTGGTTTTCAGTTCGAGGAGTCCATGTTGGTGCGGCGGCTGATGTATCCATACACTAAGACCCTAAATTATGATTTCCAACTTGGTGAATCAAAACATGAATTGTGTGTGTTTTGGAAGTGTTTTTCGTTGAATTTTTTGGAGTCATCTCACCAGGTATAATTTAATGAAAATGGAACCTCAGTTACATATCATGATGTCACTGTGTATAAATCCATCTAGGATTCCTGAGAAAGTACATGATAATGGCCCACCGAGCGATGAGTCCTTGGTGTAGGGCCCTCTTTCGGCGTCAGCACCTTCGTATGGTGTACCCGCAATATCTCTGCCCATTAGTCAACTATTATAACTGACAGTACTTGTAGAGGACACATGTAGGCCTAGTTCCTTACACGTATTTCCGCATCAGATACCCCTTAGGTTCCATGGAAATCTTAACTCACAGGCGGCTACGGACTTCCTTGAGGAGGTGGTCGATTTTCCATCTAGTCAGGGCACCATTCGATCAAATAGCGGTCCTTGTTGAGAGCCTTATAGGTTGTTTAGAAGGACGATGATAGGGTTTATATTACCCTGATCTTGTGAATAAGTGTCTTTTTCTGTGGACAAGATTAAGGACCTTCCTCCGAGAAGGGGGTATCTTTCCATAAAGAGCTAAGGGATGAGTTTTCCCTAGATATTCTACAGCTTTTGTTAGATGACATGTCGGTAGAAGAGTATTCATCGAGGTGTACCAACCATCATAGGTACTCAATGAACCCATTATTTTCATTGATTTGGGGTTGAATTTTCTTCATCTTAGCAGATGCATCTAGTGAATGTTAATAGTGGGAAAGCTGGGAACTAATGACAATTTCAGAAACATGGGCGTGTAAAATTTTTTAGGAAGCAGAAGTAATAGGTACAGATGAATCTGCAGTGCAGAGGATGTGGTAGTGGAGCGAGGAGAGAAGCATGAGGTGGTATACATTTCTACATGGTACAACCACCACCTCAAGGTGGTCCCCACAATGCAAATGGATTTGCAGGAAAGGGGAAGGGATTAGCTGCATGGGGTCCAAGAGTGTGACCCAAGGGCTCTAGGAATGATTAGAGGTATAGTCTGTGTCTAATACTAGCTACCATATTAATAGACATATGAACTTATCATTCTATCTTTCCACAAATCTTGTTCAAGACCAAGAGATTCCGGTTAAACCATTGACTTGACCCTTGTGTCTGGAGATAACTTTGGGTGGAGACTCAATAATCACACTAATGATGATGTTGTGATCTGACCCTTTAGGAGAAAGTTTCTGTTGGAACATCTTTGTGGCAACATTGAGTCCTTATGATGTTAGTTTGGTTATGGACTAGACACCCACAGTTCATACTCTGGTTGACTATATTAAAAAAAATGGTTGTGGTTTATATATAATGTTGGAATGGGGTTTTCATTGTTTGGTGAAAAAGAATACCCAGGAAGGACAGGATAAACTCATGAAAAGGAGGGTGCAACCCATCACTGTTTAGTTGGCCAACCTTACCCTCGTGACAGCAGGAGTTTTGAGTTTTCAGTTCCCAACAGGAGTGGCAGACTGTGTGGATATATTTTCAAAAGATGTTTCTAGTATTACCAACCCAAAGGGAGTTTCACTTCTACATTGGATGGGTACTACTAGAGATTTTTACCTAACTTCTCTAGGGTTGCAGCACCCTGGTTGTCTTTGACTAAGAAGGGGGATCCTTTCCTATGGATGGAGAAGTGTCATAAGAGCTTTCAAGATCTCAGACAGAGACTGATGAACATAACTATGCTACCCATGACCTAGAGTTAGCATCAGTGGTCTTTACACATAACATCTGGTGATATTACTGGATGTACGTACATTTTATAGTCTACTCTGATCATAACTATCTCATGTATATCTTCTAATAGAATGACCTAAACCTAATACATCAATGATGGCATGAGTTCCTCCAGGACTATGACTTTGAAATAATCTATACTCATAGGAAGGGGAACGTGGTAGTAGATGCACTCAGCAGGAGGGTTGGCCTACAACTATTGAGTGAGGTGTCAGAGTAGCTAGTTGTGTTGTGGATACACTTGTGGATAAAGTGGGAGCAGCTTACCTCATGTTTATGACTGTCAGACCCCTAATTCTTTAGTGAGTTTGGGAGGCACAACTTAGGGACACTGACTATGAGGCCCAACGTACTCAAATATCGTCTCGATGGTCTCCTGAAGGATTTACTGAATTTGGCAAGCACATATTTCTCTTTAGACGATGTACCATTGTCCTAGTGATGCTTCTAGAGGAGGTTTTGAGGGAGTTCCATACATCCCCATTAACAGAACATCCTAGAGTGGGGAAGATGTACCAGAACCTCTGGAGTCGGCACCAGTAGCCATGGATGATGGGAGAAATGGCAGAGTTTGTGTCTCGATGCCTCACTTGTTATCATGTGAAAACTACGCAGATCCCATAGAAGCCTTAATCGAATAGCAGACAGAGACCATTGGAGTCTGAGGAATGAGACCATGTCTTCCTATGGGTCTCACTCCAATGAAGATTGTGGAGGTTTGGTCGGTTCATCAATCTATCTCGGAGGATCATTAGACCTTTATAGATTCTCATCAGAGTGTGGGAGGTGGCATACCTTCTATCTCTTCCCCACAGATGCAACGAGTGCATAATATTTTCCATGTGTCGCAGCTGAGGAGATGCGTGCATGATAAATGTAACACCCGAGACTTTTATGTTATATAAATCATCAAAGGAATCTTTTTCTATACAACACTTGCTTGGCTTTCTTTACACGCAATCGCGACCTTCCTCGATAGCTTGCGTCGTACGCAATACCGAGTTTCACTAAACTACATTATGCTATTAAAACTAGCCGTTATGAATAGTAATAACCACTTTTTGGAATTTTATAAATTTTATTTTTCAAAATGGACTTCATTTTTGGACTCAGAATATCGAAATTAGCCCAGGGTGAAATTTTGGTATTTTTCTGAAAACTTTCAATTTTTGATGAATAGTGAAACCACTAAGTGGTAGGTTAAAAACTGAATTTCGCATAAAACTTAATTTTACCACTTCTGTGATTGGAATTTCGAAAATCCGAGAGACACGGTTAATATCAAGGACTAAAATGTGGTTCAATGAGATGAAAATAATTTTTTGGTGAATAGTAACTTTTTACTTTTTTTTACCGCGGTTAATAGTAAATAGGGTAACTAAGGGTAAATATGATATTAATATTACCCTAACACATGTCCTAATTCTATTGGACAAGTGTAATTCGACCAAAAACAAACTTAGGAATAAAATATGACCATTTAGGCCCACTTGGATTAGATTAGGACATTTATTATTAATTTATTTAAAGAAGGGTTAAAATAGTTAAAATCAAAGTTTAATAAGTAAATCATTTTTAATATAGGATTATACATAAGATAAATTCGATTGTAAATATTCATTAGAAAGCTAAAAAGATTTCCTACATGATGGTATTTTATTTGTAATTTTTAGACATAAAATAATTTAATTTATTTATGACACAAAGATGATGCAGTAACTATCTTATTAATGAAATATTGACAAAATTGATAATATAAACACCAAAATAAATGTAATTTGAGACTTTTTATGAATTCCACTAATTTTTTAGGTTACTATGATATATTAGTATTGATTTAATCAACTTGGTTCGACCATATAATTCTGTTATGACTTTGACAAAAATCATATATCAAATAGTGTCAAAATTGACACAAAATAGTTTTTAAATCAAATATTATATTATTAATTGTTATTTTATTCCTAAAAATCTAAGGTTCGGCCAAATGACTTATATAAGGATATATATATTAATAATAAACAATTTGGGGTTCGTTTGGCATGTTATAGTAAGTGTATTAACCATATAGTGAAAGAAAATAAAAAGACATGGTAAAAGTTAAATTATTTAACTTAGAGTTAAATTTAATTGATAAGGTTAAAATAATATCCTAAACTTGTCTAAATTCTATTGGTTGATAGGATTTCGACCCATCCCCACTTTAGCTTCGAAATAAGACCCTTTGGAACCATTATAAACCGATTTTGACTTTAATATAAAATAATATTTTGAGATATTCCTAAGGTGCCCCTCTCCTCCCTTATAAAAGGGCACCTCCTCCCCCTCCTCCTCACACCAATTTGAGCACTCAAGCTCCAACCCCTGCCATTTTCCCTTCTCCACTTCCCTTGAATAATCCTAGAGGTCCTGGTCTTCTCCAAAGACCAATCTTAGTTCCTTAAGTGGAGGATTCAAAAAGGCGTTCCAAAGAAGAGGAGCTTCAGACACGTACAAAGCTAATCGGACCTAAGGTAAGGGAAATATCACAATCTCATTTTTATCCGAGATTGTTTATTCGTAAGTATTTACTGGGGTGTATTTTATCATCCACATCCTTGTTCCCTCAATATGAAATATTGTTTCCATCCACTTGCAATAGTTTAAATCCAATTTTACCCTTAGGTGAGTTTTTAGTAAAGAATATGAAAGGAATCTTTTGTCGTTTTTCCGTACGAGGTACTTTTTGACTTTTCCGACAAAAGTACGAAGAATGTTTTTTTTAACTTATACGGCATGAATGTATTTTTAAAACATTGTTTCCAAGAAGCTTCCTTTACAAGTTTTCAAGTTTATTTTTAATCAACTTCTTTTATTTTAAAGTTGTATGACATGTTATGAAAGGAAAAATGTTTTTGAAGAAGAAAGGATATTTTCCTCAAGAATGGAGTTCAAGTGATTTTCAAAATTATTTTCCATCTAAGATAATAAAGGGTTCTGTTTTTATCCCTATTATTACATTGATTTGATCATGTTGTGATGGAATTATTTTTATGAATTCCTTTATCTTATATGAATTGATTTATGATGTCATGATGTTTCAAGAATCCCATTTTTGTTTCATGTGTTATGCGATGATGTATGTTTTATGATTATGTGGCACACATAAGAAAGGATTCATTATAAGATGGGTGGGACCTATATCTCCCTCCAATGCATTGGGTAAAGATTTTATATCTCATGAGATAGACATGGCTGGAACGGAAGGTTATTTCGGTTCAGTGATACAGGACTGAAACGAGGAGTGAACTCGGTTCAGAAAGGGACTTTGTCCACTAAGATAGTCTTGGCGATGAGTCATGACTAACAAGAAATGATTTTCCATGATTATGTGTGCATGCCACAAAGATTCAAGTTTTATGTTATGATTATGGGGATCTCATTTTCACTTCTATGATTTATTCCATGTTAAGATATTATGATCTCTTTTGCAGGGTTTGATTTTCAAAAAGATATGATATGATTTTTATTTCCTTTATTTTCCCTTGCTGAGCATTTGAGCTCACCCTTTTATGTTTTCTTTTCCCCAGGTCAGGAAGATGGATATTAAGTAGAATATGCTAAAAGGGACCCTAGATATGATGAAATAAATGGGAGACACTGTAGAAGATTTATGAACCAGTTGTTTATGTTTCCCAGTTTCTAAAGACACTATACCTATACGGTCCTTTGTAGTTTTATCATATGTTGTAATAAGTGTGCTTCAATTTTTGAAGTATGAAAAATGTATGTAAAGTATGGGTCGTTATAGTTGGTATCAGAGGCAAAGGAGGTAGGAATGTATCCGATCCTTGGGAACTCTCACATGTGAGCGTTGGACGAAGCATGGCTCTCCGCCCAAGGGCTTCATGCGGAAATGGCTGCCACTGGGGATGGTGGTGTGTCCCGCCCAGGGGGTGTAGCTGCCCATGGAGTGCCCTGATAGGTATCAATTATAGTCCACTGGAAGTAATTCCAGACCGTTACAGTTGGTATCAGAGGAAATGTATAGTCAACCTTTGGAAACTAGGATGTGAAAGCCTTAGTAAGAACCCTAAGGATAAGTCTAAGCATAGAACACAATCTTAGAAATGGCCATGAATAACCTAGGATAAGACCATAAACATGAAAATTTTATTCTTGAATTATGTGGTTTCCTATTATAATTAGTGTTGCTCACACTATTCTTCTTGGTTTTAGTCAATGGCTGGAACCCGAAGGAACCGTGTTAATGCGGAATGCGATGGGCAATGCAATGATTGTCCCCCTGAGCAACCAAACGATATGGGAGCTGGAATGAAAAATCTTGTAGCCATGATCACACAACTTTCTCAAGCTATGAATCATGCAGGATTTCCAAACGAACAAAGGAGGGAGCAACATTCTGTTGAATCCTTCATGAGGCAGCGTCCACCATCTTTCAGCGGGTCTACTGATCCATTAGTTGCTGAACAATGGATTAGTACTACTGAAAAGATATTTTCAGTTCTTCAATGTTCTGAGCATGATAAAGTCATCCTAGCAGTGTATCGTTTGGAAGGAGATGCTGATCAATGGTGGAATCTTGTTAAGAATACAAGGCAAAGGGATGAAATTGAGTCTATGGAATGGGACGAGTTCAAGAACTTATTTTTCAATAAGTACTTCCCTCGTATTCTCCGAACAAAGATGGAGAAAGAGTTCCTTGAACTGAAGCAAAGAGATGATGAATCTGTTGGTACCTATGAAGCAAATTTTACCTGACTTGCAAGGTACGCTTCTGGTATTATTATCCAACCTGAGAGTAAGATCGATCGATTCTTTAGTGGCTTAAAACCAAGTCTTCGAAGGGCGTTAGCCATAAGGGACTTCAATAGCTACGAGGAAATCGTTCGATGTGCTCTCAAAGTCGAGATGGAGATTGGAGTAACCCATTAGTCACATGGGTTTGATAAGAAGAGGAAGATGGAATTCAAAGAAAAATCTAAAGAGCACACGGAAAAGAAGATGAACTTTCCCTTATGCTCAAAGTGTGGAAAGAAACATGGAGGGAGTTGTCTTAAAGGGACAAGTAAATGTTTTAAATGTGGAAAGGAAGGTCATCGGGCATTTGAATGCCGTGATAATGGGAAGAAGATGTCTAATGATGCAAACAAAGGAAGGGATACACAGAATGAACCTGCTACACTTCAATGTTTCAAGTGCAAGGAGATGGGGCATTATGCCAATCAATGCCCAAATCCAAGGGTTGATGATGATGGTCGACGTCAACAAACTCTTAAGGCTAAAGACAAAGGAAAGTCACATGCAATTTCTATCAGCGATGTGGAGTACGATAACGATGTGGTGAAAGGTACACTTACCATCCACTCTAAAGTAGCAAATGTTTTATTTGATTCTGGATCCACCCACTCTTTTATTTCTGAAGACTTTTCTAAGGGTATCACCGTACTACCTCAACAATTAGATGTTGAGTTAGCTATGACAACACCTAATGGCACATCAATCGCATCAAAAGTTTATAATTCTTCTCCGATCGAAGTTTGTGGGAAAGTGCTTCCTGCAAATCTTGTGATCCTTCCTTTAGTGGAATTTGATGTGATTCTTGGCATGGATTGGCTTTCTCTACATGGAGCTCATATCAATTGCCAAAGAAGGGAAGTCACATTTCATACTCCAGATCAATCTACGATCGTATACCAATGCAAGGATGAACATAACCTTCCAGTGGAAATTTCTTCCATCTTATGGGTATTGATTCCACTAAATGAAGGTTATTTATCTCAAATGGTTGGTGAGAAACTCACGATTAAGAATATGCCCATTGTACGGGAGTTTGATGATGTCTTTCCGGAGGAATTACCGGGTCTTCCACCAAATCGTGAAGTTGAGTTTTGAATAGAACTCATACCGGGTGCTTTGCCTATTTCAAAGACACCTTATAGAATGGCCCCAATTGAGTTGCAGGAATTGAAGAAGCAACTCCAAGATAATCTTGATAAGGGATTCATACGCCCTAGTGCGTCACCTTGGGGAGCACCTGTTCTATTTGTTAAGAAGAAATATGGATCAATGAGACTCTGCATTGATTATCGAGAACTTAACAAGATCACTATCAAGAACAAATATCCTCTCCCACGCATTGATGACTTATTTGACCAACTACGCGGAGCTCAATACTTTTCCAAGATTGATCTTCGTTCAGGGTATCATCAATTAAGGGTCAAAAGGGAGGATATACCAAAGACGGCTTTCCGTACAAGGTATGGACACTATGAATTTATAGTGATGCCATTTGGTCTTACTAATGCCCCTGCTATCTTCATGGATCTAATGAATAGAGTCTTTAGAGACTATCTTGATCAATTTGTGGTAGTCTTTATAGACGATATTCTTGTCTATTCAAAGAGCAAGGAAGAGCATGAAGATCACTTGAGAATTATATTGAAGACCCTGAGAAAAGAGAAGCTTTATGCCAAATTTACCAAGTGTGAATTTTGGCTTCAAAAATTTGCATTTTTGGGTCATATAATCTCAAAAGAGGGGATATCTGTGGATCCAGCAAAAACAGAGGTTATCGAAAGATGGTCAAGACCAACAACAGTAACTGAGATCCGAAGTTTTCTTGGTTTGGCTGGTTATTATCGACGTTTTGTAAAAGATTTTTCACGATTATCTAATCCACTCACCATGTTGACTCGGAAAGGAGTTAAGTTTGTCTGGACAGAGGAATGTGAAGAGAATTTCAAGGAGTTGAAAAGAAGGTTATCCAGTGCACCTGTGCTCACACTGCCTTGTAGTGGAGAAAGGTTTGTGATCTATAGTGATGCATCCAAGAAGGGATTGGGGTGTGTTCTTATGCAAAATGATATGGTGATAGCTTATGCCTCACGACAGTTGAAAATCCATGAGCAAAATTACCCAACACATGATTTGGAGTTGGCTGCGGTAATCTTTGCATTAAAGATTTGGAGGCATTACCTTTATGGTGAAAGGTGTGATATTTATACTGATCATAAAAGTTTAAAGTATATTTTCACACAAAAGGAGCTGAATATGCGCCAAAGAAGATGGTTGGAGCTGATTAAGGATTATGACTGCTCAATCCATTACCACCCTGGGAAAGCAAACAAGGTGGCAGATGCATGAAGTCGACAAGACCATGCTAGTTTATCCATGATGAGGATCACAAAAGATCCAATATTTATGGATTTACAAAGGATGGATCTTGGAATTATAATGGAAGGGGAAAAATCTTATCTTTCTCAAATGAATGTTCAACCATCTATACATGTGAAGATTAAAGAGGCACAGAAAGAAGATGTCGAGTTACAAAAGAAGGTGAGAAATGTTCCTGAATTCAACCTTGATTGTGATGGGATAATAAAGTTCAGGAATCGGGTTTGTGTTCCTCCCATCCCCGAATTAAAGAAAGAGCTGCTGGATGAGGCTCATAGTTCTTCATTCTCTATTCATCCTGGAAGCACGAAGATGTATAGGGACCTGAAAGAGTACTTCTGGTGGGATGGCATGAAAAGAGATGTTGCTGAATATGTCTCTCGATGCTTGGTTTGTCAACAAGTTAAAGCTGAGAGACAGAAGTCTAAGGGGATGTTACAACCATTACCCATACCCGAATGGAAATGGGAAAACATCACTATGGACTTTGTCACAGGACTTCCTAAAACATCCAAAGGCAATAATGCTATCTAGGTCATAGTTGATCGTCTTACAAAGTCTGCACACTTCATTGCTATTAGAGAGGATTTCTCTCTAGATCAGCTTGCCAGGATATATGTAAAGGAAGTGGTAAGATTGCATGGAGTACCACTTTCTATTATATCTGATCGAGATCCGAGATTTACCTCGAAGTTCTGGCGAAGTCTTCAGCATACTCTGGATACAGAGTTGAGTTTCAGCACTGCTTATCATCCCCAGACAGACGGTCAGTCTGAGAGAACAATTCAAACCCTAGAAGATATGTTGAGAGCTTGCTCTATGGATTTCAAAGGAGGTTGGGATCAACACCTACCTTTGGTGGAATTTTCTTATAATAATATCTTTCACTCCAGTATTCAGATGGCTCCTTATGAAGCTCTCTATGGAAAGAAATGCAGGACTCCAACTTGCTGGGATGAAGTTGGGGAAAGAAAGCTATTAGGACCTGATCTCGTTGATGAAATGGCAGAAAAGGTTAGATCTATTCAACAACACATAAGAGCATCTCAGAGTCGACAGAAAAGTTATGCCAACAACCGAAGAAAAGACCTAGAGTTTGAAGTGGGCGATAAAGTGTTCTTACGAATATCTCCCTGGAAGAGGGTTATGAGATTTGGAAAGAAGGGGAAGTTGAGCCCTAGATATATCGGTCCTTTCGAAATATTGGATCGTGTTGGGAAGGTAGCTTACCGATTGGCGCTTCCACCGAATCTCTCTCAAGTTCACGATGTGTTCCATGTATCTCTCCTGAGAAAGTACATACCAGATCCTTCACATGTACTCAGCTCAGAAGTTGTACCGCTGGAGCAAGATCTTTCTTATGAAGAACAGCCGATAGAGATTCTGGATCGTAGCGAAAAAGTCCTACGAAACAAGACCACTCGCTTGGTGAAAGTTTTATGGAGAAACCACCAACTTGAAGAAGCTACATGGGAGCTTGAGGATATGATGAGGGAGAAGTATCCTCATCTGTTTGTTGCAAAGTGACGAATTTCGAGGGCGAAATTCTTTTTAAGGGGGGTAGAATGTAACACCCAAGACTTTTATGTTATATAAATCATCAAAGGAATCTTTTTCTATACAACACTTTCTTGGCTTGCTTTACACGCAATCGCGACCTTCCTCGATAGCTTGCGTCATACGCAATACCGAGTTTCACTAAACAACATTATGCTATTAAAACTAGCCGTTATGAATAGTAATAACCACTTTTTGGAATTTTATAAATTTTATTTTTCAAAATGGACTTCATTTTTGGACTCAGAATATCGAAATTAGCCTAGGGTGAAATTTTGGTATTTTTCTGAAAACTTTCAATTTTTGATGAATAGTGAAACCACTAAGTGGTAGGTTAAAAACTGAATTTTGCATAAAACGTAATTTTACCACTTCTGTGATTGGAATTTCGAAAATCCGAGAGACACGGTTAATATCAAGGACTAAAATGTGGTTCAATGAGATGAAAATAATTTTTTGGTGAATAGTAACTTTTTACTTTTTTTTACCGCGGTTAATAGTAAATAGGGTAACTAAGGGTAAATATGATATTAATATTACCCTAACACATGTCCTAATTCTATTGGACACATGTAATTCGACCAAAAACAAACTTAGGAATAAAATATGACCATTTAGGCCCACTTGGATTAGATTAGGACATTTATTATTAATTTATTTAAAGAAGGGTTAAAATAGTTAAAATCAAAGTTTAATAAGTAAATCATTTTTAATATAGGGTTATACATAAGATAAATTCGATTGTAAATATTCATTAGAAAGCTAAAAAGATTTCCTACATTATGGTATTTTATTTGTAATTTTTAGACATCAAATAATTTAATTTATTTATGACACAAAGATGATGCAGTAATTATCTTATTAATGAAATATTGACAAAATTGATAATATAAACACCAAAATAAATGTAATTTGAGACTTTTTATGAATTCCACTAATTTTCTAGGTTAATATTATATATTAGTATTGATTTAATCAACTTGGTTCGACCATATAATTCTGTTATGACTTTGACAAAAATCATATATCAAATAGTGTCAAAATTGACACAAAATAGTTTTTAAATCAAATATTATATTATTAATTGTTATTTTATTCCTAAAAATCTAAGGTTCGGCCAAATGACTTAGATAAGGATATATATATTAATAATAAACAATTTGGGGTTCGTTTGGCATGTTATAGTAAGTGTATTAACCATATAGTGAAGGAAAACAAAAAGACATGGTAAAAGTTAAATTATTTAACTTAGAGTTAAATTTAATTGATAAGGTTAAAATAATATCCTAAACTTGTCTAAATTCTATTGGTTGATAGGATTTCGACCCATCCCCACTTTAGCTTCGAAATAAGACCCTTTGGAACCATTATAAACCGATTTTGACTTTAATATAAAATAATATTTTGAGATATTCCTAAGGTGCCCCTCTCCTCCCTTATAAAAGGGCACCTCCTCCCCCTCCTCCTCACACCAATTTGAGCACTCAAGCTCGGCCAACCCCTGCCATTTTCCCTTCTCCACTTCCCTAGAATAATCCTAGAGGTCCTGGTCTTCTCCAAAGACCAATCTTAGTTCCTTAAGTGGAGGATTCAAAAAGGCGTTCCAAAGAAGAGGAGCTTCGGACACGTACAAAGCTAATCGGACCTAAGGTAAGGGAAATATCACAATCTCATTTTTATCCGAGATTGTTTATTCGTAAGTATTTACTGGGGTGTATTTTATCATCCACATCCATGTTCCCTCAATATGAAATATTTTTTCCATCCACTTGCAATAGTTTAAATCCAATTTTACCCTTAGGTGAGTTTTTAGTAAAGAATATGAAAGGAATCTTTTGTCGTTTTTCCGTACGAGGTACTTTTTGACTTTTCCGACAAAAGTACGAAGAATGTTTTTTTTAACTTATACGGCATGAATGGATTTTTAAAACATTGTTTCCAAGAAGCTTCCTTTACAAGTTTTCAAGTTTATTTTTAATCAACTTCTTTTATTTTAAAGTTGTATGACATGTTATGAAAGGAAAAATGTTTTTGAAGAAGAAAAGATATTTTCCTCAAGAATGGAGTTCAAGTGATTTTCAAAATTATTTTCCATCTAAGATAATAAAGGGTTCTGTTTTTATCCCTATTATTACATTGATTTGATCATGTTGTGATGGAATTATTTTTATGAATTCCTTTATCTTATATGAATTGATTTATGATGTCATGATGTTTCAAGAATCCCATTTTTGTTTCATGTGTTATGCGATGATGTATGTTTTATGATTATGTGGCACACATAAGAAAGGATTCATTATAAGATGGGTGGGACCTATATCTCCCTCCAATGCATTGGGTAAATATTTTATATCTCATGAGATAGACATGGCTGGAACGGAAGGTTATTTCGGTTCAGTGATACAGGACTGAAACGAGGAGTGAACTCGGTTCAGAAAGGGACTTTGTCCACTAAGATAGTCTTGGCGATGAGTCATGACTAACAAGAAATGATTTTCCATGATTATGTGTGCATGCCAAAAAGATTCAAGTTTTATGTTATGATTATGGGGATCTCATTTTCACTTCTATGATTTATTCCATGTTAAGATATTATGATCTCTTTTGCAGGTTTTGATTTTCAAAAAGATATGATCTGACTTTTATTTCCTTTATTTGCCTTTGCTGAGCATTTGAGCTCACCCTTTTATGTTTTCTTTTCCCCAGGTCAGGAAGATGGATATTAAGTAGAATATGCTAAAAGGGACCCTAGATATGATGAAATAAATGGGAGACACTGTAGAAGATTTATGAACCAGTTGTTTATGTTTCCCAATTTCTAAAGACACTATACCTATACGGTCCTTTGTAGTTTTATCATATGTTGTAATAAGTGTGCTTAAATTTTTGAAGTATGAAAAATGTATGTAAAGTATGGGTCGTTATAGTTGGTATCAGAGGCAAAGGAGGTAGGAATGTATCCGATCCTTGGGAACTCTCACATGTGAGCGTTGGACGAAGCATGGCTCTCCGCCCAAGGGTTTCATGCGGAAATGGCTGCCACTGGGGATGGTGGTGTGTCCCGCCCAGGGGGTGTATCCGCCCATGGAGTGCCCTGATAGGTATCAATTATAGTCCACTGGAAGTAATTCCAGACCGTTACAATCAATCACACGTTATCGACTAGGACGAGTTGGACTTTGAAGACACAGATACTTTTACATAGATCCTAATGGAGATAGAGGATCGACAAGAGAGAGTCCTTCATGGATGGTCGATCCCTCTAGTGAGAGTTCGGTGGTAGGATAAGAACCTCCAGAAGAGCACATGGGAGCGGGAGGCTTAGATTCATGGTCAGTAGCCTCATTTGTTTGATTTTCCTTTGTTTTGGATTTAAGGGTTGTAAATCCATAAGGTGGGGATAATGTACGTTCCAAGAATTACTGTATATATTTTTTTTAATTATATAGAATTATTTTGGGAGAGTGAAATCTGACGGTGCATGATTCTGAGGCTGTGAGTGCCCGGAATGATCCATCCATGCTTTATTATGCTTTAATTAGCGTACGTAAGCAGGTTTCCTGAAAAAGTGGAAGAAATCAAGAATGGTTTCTTAGATAAGAAATATGAGGGCATGGTTGCATTAATCATGGCAGTCTTACACTAGGCAAGAATTACATTTAGTCAGCGTGGCCCTCCTGTGTGAAAATCGAAAAATGGCATAACCCTAAATAAAATAATTAAATAAAGTTATCATATTTTTCAAATGCTTATAACTCATGAATGGTGACTTAGATTAAAAATCGGTGACCACCACTAAGCATGTGAGGTTATGATTTATTTAAAAATATACTAAAATTGGCTAGAACCGGCCAATGGTAGAAGTTAGTTTTTGGCCTGAATAAAATAATCAAGTAAAAATTATTTTATAGTTAAAATACCTAACTTCAAAATGGTAACTCTGATTGAAAATTGGATAGTACCATTGAGTTTTTTGGGTCCTTTTCTCCTTGGGTGGTGCCTAACCTCAACTAGCGCGGGTTGAGGGTGGAAGTTAATAAGGTATAGAACATTTTTTAAGATACGTCCAGTAAATGCATGAGCATCATTTTCTATCATTTGAACCGGTGCTCGGATTAAATATCTGAGGGCAGCATTGAATCTGGAGTGCAAGGATTCACTTATGGGAGGATTCACCTCGACCAAAGTTAGTCTAGCTAAAAAGGTATATTTTGGGAATTTTTTTAAAACAATAATAAAATAACTTTGTTATTTTACGTATTATTTCTTTTCCTCTAACGTAGAAGTGGTAGTGTGGGACCAGCGACGTGTTAATCCACTAAATGGATTGACCCTTCAAATCCTAAGTAACAATGTCATTGGAATTTAGGAAGTTTCTTATTAATTGAACCCCCATAAATTCCATGATCATTATTTACCCACCCCCTCTCCTATTTATATAAATCTTCGGGGGAGGTATTGGCACAACTTCACCATGTGACAAAGCTTTGGTGAAGTGTTGCGACACCCAACACTTGGAGGACGGAGATGGATCCAGTGAACAGTGACGAGAAACACCGAACCCCGAACAAAAGAGGGACGATTGATCGGCAACGTTGGATGCTTGTTGCAGGGATGGAGAACACCAACTCTTCCTCGAATGTGGATGCTCTCCAACAAACATGAGGTAGGGTTTATTTCTTTATTAATTTCATGATTTGAAAACTTTTTTTCAACCCTCCTGGTATCAAGCTAACATAGAGGGTGAGGGCCAAATGAACAAGGCCCAGACCCTTCACCTTTTTTTTGAATTTGATGTGTCCTTCACGAGCAATGTTTGGGCTGGACGAAACACATGACAACAAGTGATTGTGGGGGTAGGCAATGACCAGCTGCGGTGAAGATAGCGACATGCCGCTGGCAAAGAAGTTCGAGGTTGTAGCTGTGATGGGTGGATACGGCAACCGGCTAGTCAGGCGGTGAAGGAGGGTGCGGCATGCCAGCACGCACATGTAAACAAGGGGGTCGTGGCATGTAGTTGTGGAGCATAGCAGTGGCGGGTACCGACTGGCCACAGAGGAAGGCGGAGCGGCACGCTGATGCACGCCCCTGGAGGAGGCCGCGGCTCGAAGCCGCGACAGGTGGAGAGTGGCACAGCCCTTGCACCGCACCAAGATGGCAGACCCACCCCCTAGTTGGAAAAAAAGGGATGACCGGTAATTGAGGAGGTGAAGCACCCCACTGGCTGGAAGAAACGGTACCGCACTTGTAGGGCTAGCTAGGAAGATCAGTCCACCTTCTTGCGTATTGGGCCGAATATGGGCCGGTCGAGCGGTCCAGACCCATCCCGCAAATGGGACTCGACAGTGGGCCGGGATGAACTCGCGACCAAGTGGGCCATCGTGGGTGGGATGAGCCCCACCAAACCGATCGAGCCCACGATGGCCTGGGCGCGCGAACCGAACCGGTCCGACCCTGATGGGTCAGACCTAGTGAACTGGGCTGACTCTAAGTGGGCCAACCCCAAGTGGGGTCAGGTAGACCCCAAGACCCATTGCATTGGGCCGACTAGACTGAGTCGAACTGAGTCTAGACCCGACCAATCCATGAATAAAGAAACACTCATAACTAAAAAACCAAGTGTCCGTTTGACACGCCGTCAGTGGCTTCATGATCCATTTTGGGAAACAATCCCATTAGCATATCGAGGTGGCCCTGACCGTTTCAGGTCGTACCGTGGTGTGATCACCCCCGTTTCACAGATCATGGTGTAACTTAGAGACAGGGTATCCTATTGAAAAACCGTCTACAGCACCAGAACCCTTAGGATGAAGTATTACTTTTGAGATACTCCACAAGAGATTTCAAGAAAGTTGGAGTTTGTCCGGGTTGGACCATACCCGAATCCAACCAGGCCCTCGACACTAAAATGACAATAACTTATAGACCATGCATCTTTTTGACTCGCCATCTATTGAAATGGAACCATTACAACATGGCAGTCCTTTGAAATACTTATTTGTGGAGCTTTGTGGCGGTTGAGGTATGAATGATGTCTTGAGGAGTGGTTCTTCCGGAATCAAGAATACTATGAGAAGGAATGCAGTCACTAGTAGTGAGGTGGAGGTTGGAGATAGATAATATAGAGGTTAGTTCCGAGCAATCCTATGTGGGTCAGCACTGATCGTGTGTGGGTTAGATACTATGTGGGTCAGTGCTCAACAATCCTATGTGGGTCAGCACATACCGATCATGTGTGGTTTAGATCCTAGGTGGGTCATTGTGGGGGTTAGTACTTATCGAATATGGGTGGTCAGATCCTGTGTGGATCATTTTGGGGGTTAGTACGTATCGATCATTTGTAGGCCAGACTTCTTATAATCAGTAGCAGTTCCCCTCGAATGAATAAGATGATCTAGCTTCTGGAAAAATCATATGTACTTCTATTCCTTACTTATATACCTGGTGTGAGCTGAGTCTTTACTTGGGTGGTACTTCTAACTTTGTTGTATTACTTGTGTGTTACTTTTACCATTGTTTTATTACATGTGTGGTACTTCAAACAGCATGGTATTACCTATGTTTTACTTCTACAGTAATGGTATTACCTGTGTGGTACATTTATCTTTGTGGTATTAATTGTGTGGTACTTCTACCTTCGCGGTATTACCTGTGTAGTACTTCTACCATCACGGTATTACCTGTGTGGTACATCTACATTTGTGGTATTACCTATGTGGTACTTCTATCTTCATGGTATTACATGTGTGGTACTTCTACCATCATGGTATTAGATGTGTGGTACATTTACCATCGTGGTGTTACCTTCATGATGTTACATTTGTGGTACTTTTATCTTTGTGGTGTTATCTTCATGGTGTTACCTTTGTGGTACTCTCCCTTCATGGATCTGTTGGGTTTGAGATGGGTATCATTTTTGAAATCTGAGATACTTCCAAGGGTCTCGAAGTCCCAACTGAGTGTAATTATACTCACCCTTGTACGGGCTACACCCGCACCTTATTGTGTCTTATACATATGGCGTACAACGATGATCGAGGCTGGGGGAGACAGGATTAGATGGTGCATCGAGGTGGACCATTTGGAGTGACGTGATGTAGGGACTACTAATCCGGAGTTCTACCTAGCCATCAGGTGGGATCCTCAGTGGATGATCCAAGAGCTGTTTTTCACATTCCAGTTGTATTTTTACTTTTTAGTTGTACATGTACTTTTCAGTTGGGCTTGTATTCCTACCCCTTTACATTCACCACTCTCTTACTATAGCAGTTTAATTCTTGGTTTCCTCTTGTTTTGCTCTTGAATTGGTGCGTTTTTACCGTTTTAAAGGAAATTCCATCATATTATAGGGATATTCCATTCTGGTACTAGTCACTATCCCCTAGCCAATGGAAGGCGTACTTGGGGTAGTCACCGTATGAGCCCTGGGGGACGGTTCATGACAAAAAACTAGGTTGATTATACTAATACATTTACTCTAATAATTTTATTTAGAAATCAATGAAAAGCGTGATGCAAAAAATGTAGTCATTAATAGTTTTTATATGTTTTCTAGTACACTTTTTTATGATAAATGGAGTTAAAATTTTGTTTTCCGAATGAAAATTTATAGAATACTTTTTAACAAAATTATTAGCATATATATTTTCAAATTAATTATCTAATAGGGTCATTCATAAATATTAGACCAATAATCAATGGAATAAATTCATTATTTTCATGAACCAACCCTAGTCGACCCTGAACTGGTCACCCAGGCCATCCCACGACAAGCCCTGATAGGCGTTTACAATCCTCCCAGGATGGAGACAAGCACCGAGGGAGTCAATAGAGTAGAAAAGTGAAATATTTCTCCCAACCATAAACAATAAAACTACGATGAAGAGAAATGGACTTCCCAAATACATTTATATAAAAAATTGAATTAGCCATCATGAATGCAAAAAAATTGGGAGAAAAACTAAATGACACAAACCAAACCGACCATAACTAATGACCAACAAACTCCATGTGACCCCACTAGTTACTATCCAAAAAAACAGTCACATTCCACCCAATGAGATTGAACAAAATCGGTAACCTTCACATGGGCTAAAAATAGAAAACAACTACATGCGTGAGTATTAAAACTCAGTAGGCTAGCCCGATATTCTATTCTCAATTCATGTCCTTTAAAGTAAGAGAAACATAAATTTCAAGTTTGAACTACAATATAAAAATGTATGGTTTTCTAAAAGGTCAATAAAAAACAAAGTACAAACCATTTCCCATATTACTTTCCAAAACTAGTTTCATTCAACAAGTGTGTCAATAACATTTTCAAGGGGAAAGTGATGTTTACATTTTCATATTTTCACAAGAGGATAAAACGCTTTAATATGAATAAGGGAAATGGTAATATATATACAAGAATCATTTTCATCGCTACATGTAATTGGAATCCAATAGACATGGGTGAAACTAGGAGATCAAGAAAAAACCCGAACATACTAATTCTTGAGTCTCTATTCCCATTGGAATGCCACACACGATTAAAATCATAACTCACAAACACCTAACCACCCTAACTTAGGATAGACCGAGGGACCCAATACAATAGTAATAAACCCAAAATATATCCACCTACTATGGGACACTAGTTAGTCCATCCACTACCCATGTAGAAATCCTTCATATAATTCCTTCTCAATATGAGAGGTTTCTATGTCTCGTTTATAAGTAAAGGGGGTGTGCCAATCGATGCCATCTGAGCATCCAATCAAAACATATATATAATGATATATCACAAAATACATCACCCTAAGTCACTCCAAGGACTGATCTCATGCCATTAATAAAAAAGAACATAAAGATTCCAACCTGAGTCACTATCATAATATATCACCAGGATTCCCCTATAAGGAAGTCCCATCAATTATATACATACATTAATGGAATGAAAAACATTCACATGAGTTTTTCATAATAAATAATTTCACCGTTTTCACAAAGTTAGAAAATGGGTCCTTAAGCGTTTCTCAAAATAAATGTTTTCTAAAGGTACACATTTCACATTTAATAAAGGGGTGTATAAACACCATTTGAAGTATTAAACCACAGTCATAAATCCCTTGAAACACAAAGGTAACATAATAAAAACATGATGATTTTCGTAAAGATTCCAAATGGGACATTTTCCCGCAACTCTTTCCAAAACATGTTATAAACCAAAGAACATTTATCTTTAAAACCAAATTCAAAATGGGAAGCCATAAAAGGATACCAAAATAACACTTTTCATGCATCCAATGTATTTATAAAACCAAAAAAAATCATTTTAAATTGCACTAGACCCATAAAATCTAATCGGGAAATTTACCGAACATGTGGCATGAACTCTTTTAACAAAACAATAGATATTAAGCACTTAAAAAGGGATAAAATACCATTTCAATTCCATTAATTTATTCAATATACTGAAACATATTCAAAATAACATAAACCAAGTGTGAAATCTCATCAAATAATTTATCAAACAAGAGAAGTGCACATTTATACGAAAACAACTAATTTTTTACAAAATAAGTCATAAAACATCATTTGAACACAAAAGAATTAAAAATAAGATTTTACAGCATCACATATCATATAAATATAGTTATGAAAACATGATTATGATGAAAATTAAATGATAAAGGCTTTTTCAATGGATATCCTACCTCAAATCTATGAAAGAAAGTAAACGCACACCTGAAATCACATGCTGCGGTTCGAAGAACACTAGATCTATGAAGAACCACCATAAAAGAACCAAACCCCCATCAACAATCCTTCCAAATAAGTACCATAGGTCGTGAATGAACATAAGAGAAGAGGAAGCCAAAAAAATAAAAGGAGAAGGAAGACAAAGAAGAAAGGAGAGGGAATTTCACCTTGGAAACTAAAGGACTCTTTATCTTCCCTTTGATCATCACCCTTAGGGGAAAGGTAATGGCTTGGAACAACTTTTATATTCTCCTTTGTTTTGACCAAACTAGAGAAACATGATTTTGGAAAAAAATAGTGAAATATGTTGGATTTATGAAAGAGAAAATTTACCTTATAAAATTCGGACTATTCCAGGAAACCTGGGAAGTTTCTCACTAATACTCAGCTAAGATGAGCCCCAAAGGGTAAAAATTGACAATATTTGTGCACCTAGGTATCTTGGGCTTAGGTGGGGGTGGAATCACCGATTATTTTGAAAAAAAAGATATAAAAGAAACAAATTATTTTTTAAAAACTGGAAATGGGGCCATGGGCAGGCCCAATATCGGAAAAGATAACCCAAATTCAACATTCTTATTATTTCTAAAAGGTTCAAAAAAAAATATAGGCTTTAATTGGTTATTGGACGAAAAATAGGAGGTGTCAAGAGTCAAAAATGTTAAAACAGGAATGTGTTATAAAAGAAAAAAAAATATTCTTTTAAATCTAGAAAGGAGATCAAGGTTTGGCACAAATCATGATGTAACCACCCTTTCTTCAAAAACTCCCAAATAATGAATTGAGGAAAATAAATATTGATGATTATATATAGATGAAACATCAAAACTAAACATTAATTTCACCCATGACCAAGGAAAAAGATCAGGATTTCTAATGATACAAATAAAAAAAAAGACTTGAAAAATCATATGTGACATTTCTCCCCACCATTAACACTTTCTGCCCCCGGAATGACATAACCTATTTCAAATAAAAGATAAACACATAATAATTACATATCAATGTTATCCAGCCTATCAATACAAGGAAATATCATTAAAAATTAAATGAACTTAATCATCTTGCCTCAAACCAAACACCATCTCAAAACCACTTCATGATAATCAACTAATGGATCAAGTGACAACCTCCACAACAAAATTAAGAACTGTATTGTTTTGCTTTAGTCCAATAAACACCACGATCACCCAAATCGAATAGAACTCATGAAAACCAAATATTTTAGTAGAGTCCAGAATGGACTCCCCACCATTAATAAATAACTAGAACTAGAGAAGTTATTAGGATGAAAATCCATGAGACCCATGGTTGGTATGCCCACCATTAAGAAAGAACTATCAACGAACAGACAAGAATTCAACATGAGATAGAATCATGACTCAGTCACACAAGCCCACTAGAACGCTCCTGTAACAACCTAAGAACCCATGTTGATAGGAATACATCATTAACATTTAATCTACCTACTCTATAATTGAGGCGGCATGAACTAGGACAACACTCTCTATATGGATCCAAAACCCCACCAATTAGGGCGGGGAGGGAAGGGGACCCAGTCATTGGTCCATTGAACCCATAAAACAAACAAAGGAAAAACCTAACTGAAATGGTAGAGGTGTGAGATTAGTAATACTACCCACAATCCTAGGACTCTTAACTATGATCTAGCTTCACTCTGAAACCTATGGATGGAGCTTTGATGGATGAGGAACCTCATGACTCACAGTTGGGCTTTGATAATCCCCAACTTTTACTACATCACATAGTTCCACATAGTAGCACATAACACTCCCAGCAAGAAACAATTTATCAACATACACAATGAAACTCTCTTCTTAAAAAAATAACTTTTACCCAAACAAGAACATGGAGATAGACCACACTATATTCTCTCACTCAAAATGTGGATAATAATGAATAAGGCACACAAAAACACCCACTAAACATCACCTAGTAAAACAACTACAACTGATAGAATCACTATAAAGGGATGAAACAATAAATATATCCCAAAAAACTCTATATTACAACAAAAAGGTTGAGTTATCATTCTAAGATGTGGATTTAACATTTAAAACAAATACATAGGTTGCTCAACTGGTAAACTTTCCAACAAGGAACCATATATGGCCACATCACAACATCCAACACATCTTTTGAAACCCACTGAACATTACCCCCAAACTGAGACACCAACATGATCCCATCTCAAATTGCAACAAGATTATGAGTTATAGATCATAAGGTAGCATACCGGATAGAAAAAACTTCTATGAAATATGAAAAACCCTCCACATAACTACCAGTTCATAACAAACACCAAAACATTTTCAGCTCAAAACACTTTTGAAAATTGAAACTAACTTGCTGAATTTTTCACATTCACCAATGTTGTTTCCTCAAGTCTCACTCACATGAACATTTATGTTCCACATCAGGAACAGAAATACCATGCCATACTGGCCTTTCATCCATATATCCACAAAAACATGCATGTTAGAACCCATGAAATCACTAAAGGAAAAAACAAAACATAATCATCAAAAAAATAATCATGTACCTTCCAATGGAACTTTAACCACCAAATAAAAATCCATTTTCAGATTTCACAAGAAATACCAAGCTTCATCAAGAAAAAATTTATTAAAAAATATGATCCATTTCATTTAATAGAACATCCAAAACCACCATTCTATTCCAAATATCCCCTTCCCATTTAAAAAAAATCAGTGAGGTCTCTTTTCATAATCTGACAACCCCAAAGGCCAAAACCCATTCCTAGAAAACAATAGCTTCTAAAAACAATATTTCCAAAACCAATTCATGAGATTCAAACACTTTTCAATATCCCAAAAACTCCCTTTTGAAAAAATGTTTCGGAATTACTTTAAAATATTCCACGCTTTCCAAAATTTTATTTCAACAAAACTAATGTTTAGATTAAGGAAAATTCAATCTCGCTAAATCATTTCTTCTATATCCCCAATATTTTTTTTTTCAAAAAAAACAAAAATTCAAAAACCTTTCTCATATTAAATTTTGAAAACCCATTTTCAACTTTTAAACAACCAATACTTCCTTTAAAACACATTTTCACAATTATCACACAAGGACTTTCTAAACAAATTTCATAATTCATGAAGGGCCCAAGAGACCCACAAAAGGGAACATGTGTCAGTGGGTGAATTTTTCATATGGTTAGAAGTCATATGTCAAAAACAACACTAACATAGAGAGTATTTTTAGGACCATGAAATAGGATCCACATGGCTTTCTAGGCCCTATGATCTCACATAGACCATTTTTCCAACTCCCATTGTCATATCCCAACATCAAACAATCAACAGAAGAAAAGACACTAATAAAACCGGACATCCCATAGCCACTCGAGGATTGGAACGAGCAGGATTTCGTGAAGATATTATCGAACCTACCCCTCAAGTCTCGAAAATCTTACTACATATACCTTAACATCCTCCAATAATAAAGGTTTCTCTACAAAGAAAGGTATGCTAAGAGCAGACCTCCCCTAATACTATTTTATCACGAACTAGCCTGAGTCGACCCTGAACTGGTCACCTAGGCCGACCAATGACATGTTACGAGAGGCGTTACCGATACTCTTGGGATTACTAAAAGCACTGAGGGCATCAATAGAGTAGACATGGGAATGATTTCTCCCAAATCTAAACAATAAAACAACAGTGAAGAGAAATAGACAGCCCAGAAACATTTATATAAAAAAAACTGAATAAGCCATCATGTATAAAAAAACTTGGAGAACAACTAAATGATACAATTAAACTAACCAAAACTGATGACAAACTAACTCCATGTGACCCCACTGACCACTCTCCAATAAAACAATCACATTCTACTCAATGAGATCGATCATAAGATGAAACCTACACAAGGGGTAAACACAGAAAAGAAGAATAAGTGTGAGTATTAAAACTCTATAGGATATCCCGATAATCTATTCCCAAATAAAATCCATTAAAATAAGAGAAAATTAAATTTCAAGTTTAAACTACAATATATAAATGTTTGGTTTTCTACAAGGTTACTCAAAAAAATTGTACAATCCATTTCCCTTATTCCTTTCCAAACTCGATTAATTCAAATAGCTTGCCAATATCATTTTCAAGGGGAAAACGATGTTTACATTTTCTAATTTTCACAAGAGGATAAAACAAAATAATTTGAAAACCATTTTCATAAACCTAATAAACACCATTGCACCACTTTCTAATAAAAACAGTAAATAAGAAGGCATAATAGTAATTACACAACAAGGGCAATGTAAATATATATACAAGAATTATATACATCGCTACAAGAAATTGAAATCCAATAGACACGGGTGAACCTAGGAGAACAAGAAGAAACCAGAAAATACTATTAAATGATACTTCATCCCCATTTTCCTTCCACACATGATGATAATAAAAACACCGCAATGCCTAGCCACCTTGAATCAGGACAAATCGAGGGGCATAATCCCATAGTAATAAACCCAAAATATATCCACCTATTATGGGACACTGGTCAGTCCATCCACTACAAGTGTTGCAATAATTCATAGAATTTTCTCCCAATTTTCTAGGTTCCCATGTATATTGTATATAAAAAATGGGTGTGCCAATCGATGCCATCTGAGGATCCAATCACAACATATATATAATGATAATTCACAACATACATCACCCAAAGTCACTCCACGGCCCGATCTCATGCCATTATAAAAAAAATATTGACTCCAACCCGAGGTACTCACATAATAGATCACAAGGATTCCTATGTAAGGAAGTACCATCCATTATATACGTATAAGCATGGCCAAAAAACATCCACAAGAGGTTTTCAAAAAAAAAAATTCACCATTTTTCACAAAGATTCCAAATAGTCCCTTAAGTATTTCTAAAAAAACGTTTTCCAAAGGTACATATTTAACTTTTAAAAAAGACATGTATACAAACCATTTTCAGTAGAAATCCAATTTCATAACTCCCTTAAAACACTAAGGTTACATATTAAAAACACGACCATTTTCATAATGATGTCAGATGGGCTATTTTTCTTCAACTCGGGCCAAAATAAGTTATAAACCAAAACCCATTTATTTGTAAAACCAAATAAACATTAAAAATCCATAAAGGACCCAAAAATAAATATTTTCATGTTTACAATGTATTTATAAATCCAAACAAATCATTTAAAATTTCACGAGACATAAAATCCCACTAGGCAATTTAAAGAATACATGGCGTGTACTCTTTAAAAAAAGAACTTCTTTTATGAACCTGAAAAGGGATAAAATACCATTTTCATGCATTTCAATTATTAAATATACTGAATCATATTTAAAATACCATACAACATGTGATAAATCTCATGGAATAATTTATCAATCAACAGTAGTGCACATTTATACCAAAAACAATTGTATTTTTTAACAAAATAACACATAAAACATCATTTACACACAAAACAATTAAAACCAGGGTTTCACAGTATAAAATATCATATAAATAAGTTCAGAATACCATTAGAATGATGAAACTTAAATGATAAAGGCTTTTGAAATGGATATCCTTCCTCAAATCCATGGTGGAAAGGAAACGCACACCCGAAATCACCCATTGCGGTTAAAAACACTCTAGATCTATGAAGACCCACCCTAAATGAACCAAACCCCCATAAAACAGAATTCCAAAATAGTTCCCTTGGTCGTGTACTTCCATCGGAGTACAAGAAATCTAAAGAAAAATGGAAGGAGAAGAGGGAGAAGAATGGCGTAACATCCCAGATAAATAAGGAATAAGACACTTTTCATATATATTAATATTTTTGAATTAAATATTAATTTTTCATTAAAGGGGATGCTATGTTCGATGGCATACCTGATAGACACCAACGGGTTTCTTTGAAATCTTACGTGGCACACTAATAATATAATATTATTATTCTAAAATGGTAGTTAATGCCTAACCGTTGTATTGAAGAAATGAATATAACTAACTAAAATATGATTATATATGTTTGTTATATTTTTTAACAATTACGAAATAAATGTTAGGGGCTTAAAATTTGAATGAATCTAATTTTAAGCATGAATACTCTAATATTCAGTAAAAGGTTGATTTACCACCTTTTGATGGTGAACCCTCATTAAATCTAGTTTTTGTCATTTTTATATGTTATATTTGAAAAAATAAAATTATTCTTTAGGTTAGGGACATCAAAATTTATATTGGGTAAATTTTTTGGTATTTTTCTGATAATGTTCATTTTTAATGAATAGTGAAAAATACTGTATTTTAATTCTAAAGTTCCTTTTATTCTAATTTATTTATATGGTTAGATTATCTTTTTAATTGTTTTTAAAGTTTAATTAGAATATATTTTTACCATTTAATCTAATTTTAGTAATTGGAAATAATTTTATCATGAAATTGGACGTAAACAAGTGTTAATCTTTTGATAGATATTATTTCTTAAAAACACGATATTTTTTTGACAATAAGAATTAATTTTAAATTAATTAATGAAACATCCATGTATTGAATTTTTTAAAATAGACAACATTTTTCAATTTGTAATATCAAATATAGATTCGGATAAATTTTTGATATTTTTCTAAAAAACGTCAAATTTTTATGAATAGTGAAACCACTTAGTATTAGTTAAAAAATGACTTTTTCATTTAAATGATTTTTTGCCGCTTCTGTGAATTTAATTTCAAAAATATAACATACATATTTGTTATTAGAAAGTAAAATTTTGTTCAATAATATTAAAACAATATTTAGTGAATGGTTACTTTTGACATATTTACTTCAGTTAAAGGTGAATAGGGTAATTCAAGGTAAAAAGAATATCATAATAATACAAAATTGCCTTAAGACTTATCATAACCTTATATGATGAGTCATGGAAGACCATGGGATTCTTTGGGTCGATTTTGGGACCCCATGGAGCCACTTAATAGTGATAATGACACTTCAGATTAATTAATTCAATGTAAAGGAAAAAATGACGAAAACCAATATCTTTTGGTAAATTAATTTTTACATTGGGTTATCTAAGTTATATTTTTAAGCATAAATATTCATTGGGAAGATAAAAATATTTCCTACTTCATGGTATTTATTTTATAATTTTTAGACAATAAGTAAATTAAATTACTAATGACACAATAATGATGGAGTATATAACTCATTAATAAATGATTTAAATAATAAGATTATAAATATTAAAATAACTTCAAAAACCTATACAATTCTTATTGGATTACTTTATTTATACCATAAGTCATATAATTTTATAAATTAATTTTTTTTGGACATTTAGAAACCGAATATCATTATATAATAAAATAATATTTTCACACTTTTCTTTAGAGCCCATCCCCCCCATTATAAAAGGACACCATTTCAAACCAATTACTCACACCTCTAAAGACTTTTCGCTCATCCAAACTCTACCCAATTAATCTCCCTACATCTCTCTCATCCTCCTAGAAGTCTTACCATAGGCAGAAGGAACTTGAAGAAGTCCTTTTGGGTTTAAACCAATGAAAGTTACCCAAATTAAAGGTAATCGTTCCTCTTAACTTATTTTATTTTATTTTATTTCTCCAAACCCTAAACTAGTTTTATTCCATTATTTTATTACAAAAATAGTATCCTCAATATACTAGGATGTTGATATGAGATTTATTTTAACTATACTTACACAAAACTCCATCTAATGGGTGAAGAACATATTGTTTCTGTGGATGGAAAAATAACGCCTCACGAAACGATGATTGTTCGATTATCTCCTACCACCTCTCATGGTGGCCACTAAGATGGAACTTTATTTATATATGATATATATTATGTTTAAATTTTATTTATTCTTTATAATTTTACATTTATATCCTACCTTTATGGTTTCCATGATGGGTAAACACGATAATTTCATTTGAGGAAGTGCGGACTACCACACCCTCAAAGTGATATGACTCGTTAATGCCATATGTGGGATGTATAAAGGATATATTTAATGATATTATATATTATATTATAATGGAATTATAATATACCTACGTATCATTATTTTATAATTCCATTAAAATTCGAAAGAGAAATGAAAGTAGCGTTCATGCATATGTATGACTTACCATCTCCCTAAACGGTGCATTTCATTTCTTATCTCCAAAATGTTATGTACTTTTATAAATACATATATATATACAGGATATATATTATTTTTATTATATCTAAATCATTATTATAATTATCGATATAATGGAATATTGACCACATGGACAACTTGTAATTATAAGTTGTTCATTTTTGACTCAAGTACCAAATATCGACCAAATAACCACTATTAACTTAAATGATTGAATAATGTTTATAACATGGTAATAAGTGATATAAAAATGATAATAAACTATAAAAAGGTTCATAATTAAGTATATATTAACTTTAATTTATTATTCATGATATTAAAGAATGAACGGGTCATGTCGGACAAGAGTTAAGAGATTTTCTTAACTCACTTTTAATTCTGTGAGATTTCCATTGTTCGCCACTTATTCATTGCATGTGGATTATTTTGTACTAAAATTTGATATATATTATCATGATTCCCATTATATTCATGGTATTCTATGATTCATTTGGTAGTTATTAACTTTTTTTCATATGACTCAGTTGATTACAATGTGGGAAATGGTTTTATATCACTTTTTATTCCCCTGAGATTCATGCTATATTTTCCCCTATTTGATTTTGTTTGGTGTATTTAATGCCCATTATTTTACTATTTGTGTAATATAATTTCATTTATGAGTATTTAAATCATCATTTTATGATCCTTCTTTCATGTGGGGTATGTTTTGTATGATACGAAATTGGTAAGGGAACCTTTCATCCTCCAATTTTTAAAAGGCTTGTTTTATTATTTACATCTTATTATGTTGGAATATGTTATTCTATATCCTTATTTATGTAAACGTTATGTCAAAGTTATGAGATACCCTTTTTATCTCATCAACTAGTTTTCTGAATTTTAAGGTGATGAAGTTAGGCTGTTGTTTTTTTACAAGGGAACTTCTTAACCAAATTTCAATTCATTGGGTACAACTTGTACTTCTTGAATATGTCATAATATTAATATGTGTGAATGACCTCTGATTGTTTTACAGAAAATATAAACTATATTGGGCGTATTTATATTGGTCACACATAATTATGTGATTGATTTATCCTTAATTTAACGATACCATCTTTATAAAGGATTTCATCTCAATTTACATTTCCACTGAGACATCATTGTTATTATGCACCAATTCACTCTTATATGGTGTATATACAGTCCTATGACATATTATATCTTGAATACCTTTATTCTCATGATATTATAAAGTTCTGATTAAATTTTGTTCCTTATTTAGTTGTATTCAATCATTTCTCTTTTTGTTAAAAAACTCGTTAACCAAAATATCATTTTAGATGTTGTAAATATTAATTCTTCTAAATATTTCACATTAATGTCCATGTTTTGAAAATGGTTCTTAGGACTTATTTATATGGACATCAATTTTTTCAAATTATAATTCATTTAAAATCATCAACAGTGTATGTGACACTTTTATTCAAAAATCACTTTTTAAATGGTTTTGAAAATGACTTGATAAAGAATTATTTATTTCAATATCTTGATTTGATATATGGGAATGTGGAGATGTTATATTTATTTTATACTTGTCTTATGTGTTATGATTATGTTATGGTTATTGGGAATTGTTTACATATACGGGTAGTTCCATAATAATCCTCAGGCGGGTGAGCCCGAGATAGCCCTCCAATGAATTGAGTTATGTGATAGAGGTAAATGTGATGTTTCTACTAAGAGATTTCGGTTATATACTATGATGGAAATTCCAAGTGTAACTCTCTATGTAGATGTGGTTTCTATAATGTATGTTTGATATGGATTCCATAAGTATCCTTTATGATTTATGATTTGTGTGTGTTATTCATAAATCTTATGATTTAATAAGGTATGTTATGATTGAAAAGTATGGTTTCATTGATTTGTATTTATTGATAGGATAATGTTTTTCTTCCTTATTTTATAAGACTTACTGAGCTTCTTATTCTCATCCAAAGTTATTGAAATGTTTTCCACAAGACCTAAATATGAATAGGGTCAAGGATGGGATCAAGGAAAATTAATTCTGTCTAAAACATGGAACTAGACATGTTTCAATTTATTAATTTTTTTATGAAAAAATTGGATACTGAGTAGTAGTGTATACATGTAATATTCAAGTTGTTATGTAGTAGTTATGGCCTAATTCTCTAAAACTACAAACCTGAAAAGATCCTCATTCTGAATTATTAACTTATTCAAGATTATGTATTGTTTTAAGGTCGTGTCCTTATAAAAGGAGAGGGAATATCACTTTGGAATCCAAATAACTATTCAAATTCCCTTAGATCTCAATATTTATAGGAATGTTAATGTCTTGGAACTTCTTGGAGATTCTACTTAGGTCTGGAAGAACTATTGAAATTATATTTGGGGTATAAAGAGTGACATATTAAGGATTTATGAAATATACAATTTACCTTAGAAACCCCGGATGATTTCAGGAATCTAGAGATACTTATCCAAACTAATAAACTAAGATTAGACCTAAAGAGTGAAAATTTAAAATGGGGGTATGAATAGGTATCTTGTGTAAGGGTTGGTGTCCTGAGAACCAACTTTTTTGTACTTTGATTACATGAATGTTCACTTATTATATATTGTTCATTGTTTTACATGAGTATAATATAATAATGTCCTGGAATATTTATTACATTAATAAGATCATGTAAGATTCCTGCTATGATGAGAACCTTGAAATGCTATAACAATATTCTTAAATAACTTCATGCGGTTGGATGACATACTATAATAAGACACATAGTATACATACCGTCATGTGCGAGTACTCGTAAGAAGACGAGACTCTCTCATGGAGTTCGCACTTGGAAATCTCTAAGATGGGAGATTATGAGAATAGACCCACCAGTTGTAATTCTACATGTCTTGGTGTCATCGGACATTACTATCTGTGAGCATGTGTATTGGTCCATAGATTGGAAGATTATCATTAACTCATGTCATGACTCATGCACTTAGATTTACTGATGAAAACTGTCACACAGACAGTTGATGGGAAGTAAGGTACGTTGGGTGCGTCATGAGTGAAATGTTGTTAATGGATAAGTTGATGAAGGATGTGTCCCTTCCATTTATAGAATTTGATATCTCGGCCCTTTGATTTAAATAGAACTGTCAGATTAAATTCCATGGCCATGGTGTAAACAACGAGTTTATTTCAGGTAGTCAAAGAACGACTGATCAAGCATATCGGTTTATGACACTGCAATGAAACTTGCTTGCTGAGATATCGAGACAATGGGATTAAATTACATATTAAGCGTTCTTATGTGGTGATACGTCAAGGCGGCGTCAACTTCTTTCTATTGGGTGTATTGACCCATTTCTAGACAGTAATCTTGGACTTTAGGCGAGCCCGCATAATGCCAACGAGAAAGAGGCCTAGAGGGTCACACACTAAGTGTATTCAAGTATCTCAAGTAGAATAAAGATTATTCCCAAAAATTGTTTTATAATTATTCAAGGAAGCCTAAATAGTTTTAATGTTGGAGAAAGAATTAAATGAAAACGAGTACATGCTGTGTATTTATTATTACACGCTGTGTAGTTTTTATTTTGAAAACAAGTACACACTGTGTACATTTAATGCACACGCCGTGTAGTTTTCAATGAAAAACTAGTACACGCCATGTAGTTTTTCCAGTTAGGATTTTGAGGATATAATATTGTTTTATTAAATTATATTTATTATAATCAGCATGAGCGCATGTCAAGGAATTGATTATTCGACATGGGGGTTTTCAATAAGATTTAATTAAATAAATGAAACGTGTAACACATTTATTTATTGTCATAACTCTACAACCTCAAACTAGATTAGAAATATCCTCACAACCTCAAATATTTTACACACAAGAGAATCATTGTGAACAACAATTCTGGAGAATTATTTCAAGGCCGAAATAACCTCTTCCTCCAAGAATTCTCTCAAGACTGAGAGAGATCCTCTTCAATCGGATCAAGACGATATAAGGAGGACAATGAAAGAAAAGGATTATACATGCTAGCACCCGAATACTCCTTTGGAAATGTCTTGAGATATGAGGTACATGTGTGTATCACTGCTAGAGGAAGTCTACACTTGGATTCTGTGACGCAACGACGAATCACATCGGAACGTGATCAAGAACATCAACGAAGAAAGAACTCCCAAAGGTATTTATTTTCAATTGTTTAAATTAATTATAATCAACCTGTAACGATCCTACTTTGTGGTTCCATGAATTTTCTTTTCTTTTTCCATTTCTGTGATTCAATCCATGGAGACTGACGTTTATCGTCGTATTGATCCCGGATTGATCATTGTTAATGACAAAAATCCATGTGCGCACATCCACCCATGTGCTACTACTGTGCTTGGAACCATAAAATGGTGTCATAGGGAGGTTACAATGTTGATTATAGTTTTTTAAGTTTCTCTGACAATTTACAAATTTATTTTCGATTCAATTTGAAATATATCATTCTATTAATCTGAATAAATGAGATATATTCTTCCTCCTTAGTTTCTCGATTCATATCACAGAAATGACCATTTAATTTTAATTTTTGATTAAAATAAAAACGAGGAACTCATCAAGAGGAGCCTCTATTTCTGTATGTACAAAACGGGATTACACGGCATGTAATTAAAACTACACGTCGTGTACTTAGGTTCAATGAACAAGCACTGGTCCGCCAAACCACGCCGTGTGAATTGAATATGCCTAAGTATTAATCATGTCGTGTTTACCAGAATTGAATGGAACGTGGAACCAGAATACAGGGTGTGTATGATGGAGCAACACGCCGTGTAGTCCATTCCAGCATAGGTGAAACCATGTACAAGGATAATCCGTGTACCGCGTACACGGGATCTCCAGGCTGGTTACCGCGTAGCAAGGAAGTACACGCCGTGTATGATTTATCTACACGTCGTGTACTCAAAAATTTTCAAAGTATAGAAAACATGCCAAATCCCCCGGTGTGTACTTTGGATAAAAAGTTAATACACGCCGTGTAATTATAAACTACACGTCGTGTACTTTCCAGAAATGGAATTTCACCAGGTATTCTCCAATGTACAAAGACCTGTACTAGGAATATGGATGAGAAGAATCACAAGGAAATTCATAAAGGAATTTATGATAATGAATTGATTAATTATAAGATCATAATTAATTTAATTAGAGTGCGACTTATCTTAAACGAAAGAACGATTAAAAGAATTTGAATTCTAAATATGCGTAAATGTTGTTGCATGCTATAGGTGATCATGAGCTAGACTAAAGACCCTTTGTATGTGTATGGTTTCATTTAAATTTGTTTAATTTAAATTTTTTGGCATGCGAGACTTCTTCCAATAATATTTAGGGCATGTGTGCCCATGGTTTCTTTAATGTAAACCCATGTAATGGAGGATCTCCCCATGCCAGAGGAGATGGCTCAAATCCCGAAGTTGAGGCGAAACCGGTGCAAGAAGATAAAAAGGTGGACAGGTGGGAGCTGCAAATCACAAACCATCAGGTTCAAAGTGTTTTCCCTAGGCCAGGGTTAGCTTATCAAAACTGCTAGATAAGCTAACCAATAGACACTCATGATCATTCCATATTATTTTTTTTCTATCTAAATTTCATGGTTTATTTATTATGTATGTGTTGTCGTGATCACATAGTTAATAAAATGATCAAGCATGAAAAGATGGAAAAAAATAAAAACTGGACTATGCGTAAAAATTATCAGAACATGGTTAATCACTTAAGAAAGCATCACTTAATATTAACAAGAATGTGATAATGAAAAATTACACATAAAGAATAAAATCCCTCAAATACCATATTATGTCAGACCAAGACTTCCGTTACTTGATTAAGGGAAAAACTCAATAAAACTATGTGTTTGACCAACCCTTGTTGGGACACATACTTTTATAAAGGAATCCCTTATGAATGGTTTCAGGTTTACTTAACCATATTACATCAAGAGGAGTATCCCTTGCTAGACAAGATGTAATATTAGAGGCAAGAGTTGAGAAAATCCAAGACAGGATTTCAGGATTGGGGAGTCCACTCAACAGATCAAGGAACTGTAAGCTCACAGTTGGCAAAGACATGCCTACTTAAATACCTTTAAATAGCTTTACCAACCCTTGTTGGGGTTATGTGAAGGGGAATATGGATCCTTGCCACAAGAATGTCAAAGAAACTGGACATTCGGATTTCAATGGTGAGGGCCATTGGGACTTGATAAAATAGTGGGAGAATTAATAAATTCATTTATTATTTTTCATAAAATTTAATCAAGAAAATACTGATTAATCTGCTCTTTTAATTTGTAGAATCGCAATGAAAAACTCATCAACCACATTTTCTATGCGATCAATTCTGGATAAAGACAATATAATCACCGGCAGTAACTTTCAGGAATGGTTTAGGCGCATTCGGGTTATCCTATTCCATGAATGAAAGTTTTATGTGCTGGAGTCTTCACTTCATGATTCCCCTGCCCCAGGGGTGAGTGATGAAGATTTCTTGGTCTATGATAAAAATTTGAACGACGCTCTCGACAATCAATGTTTGATGCTATCATCAATGTCTAGTGAGTTCATGATGTCTCATTAAGACATGGATTCCTATAGCATGCTCGAGAACCTCTGTGGTCTATACCAGGAGAGAGAAAGACAGAAAAGGTTTGAGATCACTAAGGCTCTATTTTAGGGCATTCTAGGAGAGGTTTCCCTAGATGGGCCTCATATAGTCAAGCTCATTGGCTACATTGAGTGCTTGGAGTTTCTAGGGTTCAAACTCCCCGAAGAACTGGGCACTGATCTCATTCCTGCATCACTCCCCCAGAGCTTCTCAAACTTTGTTGTTAATTTCAACATGAACAACATTGAGAAGTCTCTATCTAATCTCCTTATATTTATTCACCAACTAGATAATGACATGAAGTGTGAAGAGCCTTCTGTCCTTATGGAGAATAAAAGGAAATGGAAGGTGAAGAGCTTTATGTCCAAAGCTTCTTCAAGGCCCTACAAGAAAAAGAAGATCAAAGGGGAGGCAAGAGAACATGAGGATTTTTGTTTCGCATGTGTCAAGAAGGGCCACTGGAAGAAAAATTGCACCCAACCTAGGAAGCAAGGGGAAGCTTCAATTGTGTTTGTCATCGAATGCAATCTATCTATTTCTACAAATTGGGTATTAGATACTGCTTGTGGTTCTTACATCTTTATCCAAATACAGGATCAAAGTAGATTCAAGAAGATTGATCGAGGGGAGGTAGATCAACGACCAGCCAACAAATCCAGACTCACTGCTATAACTATCAGAGACTACCATATCACATTGCACATAGGGATGGTATTGGTTTAGAAAGGATGTTATTATGTACCCTCTATAACCAAAAACATTATTTCAGTATCCAGATTAGATACTGATAGATTCATCTTCATGTTTGGAAGCGGATGTTTCTACTTTTATAAATATAGCATTTGTTTTTGTAGGGCACATTTATATAATTACCTTTATGTGTTATACTACACAAACCAACTAATGTAAATCGATGAAAAAGTTAATTCACATGAATCATACCACACCCAACTTTTGCATCACCGGCTAGGTCATGTCAATGAGAAACATTTGGCAAAATTACATCAATATGGGTATTTAGATTCCTTCGAACTAAAACCACTTGGTGTATGTCATGCGTGTCTACAAGGAAAAATGACCAAAGCCCCATTTAGTGGGAAAGGTGAAAGAGCTAAAGAGCCTCTAGAATTAGTTCACACAAATGTTTGTGGACCATTTCTAGTTGAATAAAGGTGTGGGTTCTCATACTTCATAACTTTTAATGATGATTTTAGTATATATGGATATATCAACTTAATGAGGTATAAGTCAGTTTATTTTGATCGGTTCAAAGAATACAATAATGAAGTTGAGAACCAGCTTGGTAAGAAGATTAAGAAAATCATCTCAGATAGAGGAGGCGAATATATTAATCAGGACTTCATTGATTTCTTACGGTAGTTTGGGATTCTATCTCAACTCACACCACCTTACACACCTCATTGGAATGGTGTATGTGAAAGGAGGAACCGAATCCTGTTGGACATGTTGAGATCAATGATGAGTCATGTGAGTCTTCCATTATCCTTTTGGGGATATGCATTACAAACAGCAGCAAACATACTAATCCAAGTACCAACTAAATCGATAAATGGTATTCCATATGAGTTATGGAGTTGACGCAAATCCATGTTATCGAATTTACATGTGTGGGGTAGCGAAGCATTTGTTAATGACTCTTAAGGTAAAAAACATGCACCTCGAGGCACAAAGTGTATCTTTATAGGATATCCCAATGAAACAAAAGGGATATTACCTATACAACCCCTCAAAAGAAGGTTATATTGGAAAGACACACCATATTCCTTGAGAGGGAGCACATCTCCAAAAGATATAGTGGGAGAGAGATAGACTTTGATTAAGTCGAGGCTCAAGATACATAGGATTTGGTACAAGAACATATTCCACAAAGCCCCATGGAAGAACAATATGTTCCAGAGACACAAGAACTACATAGGAGCACGAGAGAGGTGAGAGAACCAGAACGATATGTTTTTCTTTCCACTGAGCATGGTGACTCCTTATTGGATGAAAATGATGATCCTCCTACCTACAAGGAAGCAGTTAAAGGCACAGACGTTTCCAAGTGGCAAGAAGCCATGAATTCTGAAATGGATTCCATGTACCAAAAATAATTCTGGATTTTGTTAGATCCTCCAGTTGATGTAAAGCCTATTGGTAATAAATGGTTATTCAAGAAGAAAATGGACATGGAGGGGAAAGTCATCACCTATAAGGCACAACTCGTCACAAAATGTTTTAGTCAGCGTCAAGGAATTGACTATAATGAAACCTTTTCACCGGTTGTGATGCTGAAATCCATCAGAATCTTATTGGCCATTGCCGCTTATCATGACTATGAAATTTTGAAAATGGATGTCAAAATAGATTTTCTTAATGGGAACCTCTAGGAAGATGTCTACATGACACAACCAGATTGACTCTAATGGATTCCAACAAGGTATGCAAGTTTCATAAATCCATTTATGGATTAAATAAAGCATCAAGGTCATGGAACATTCATTTTGATGAAGCTGTAACGGAATTTGGCTTTGTTAATAACAAATTTGAGCCTTGTTTCTATAAGAGGTTTAGTGGAAGTGTAGTCATTTTCCTAATAGTATATGTTGAGGACATATTACTAATTGGAAACGAATTACCTGTCTTACAGCTAGTTAAGGAATGGTTGCATAAATGCTTCTCCATGAAAGACTTGGGCGAGGCAGCATATATTCTTGGGATCAGGATCCATCATGATAGATCCAAGAGAATGCTGGGCCTGAGTCAAAGTACATACATTGACAAGATACTGAAGAGATTCGGTATGGAATAGTCTAAGAAGGGATTGTTGCCTATGTCACATGGAATTCATCTTTCCAAGAAAATGTGTCCATAGACACGTGAGGAAAGAAAGATAATTGAAATTATCCCTTACACATATGCGATTGGGTCAGTCATGTATGCTATGATATGTATGAGGCTAGATGTTGATTACGCATTAAGTGCGGTAGGCAGATATCAAGCTGATCCAGGAGACCGCCATTGGATGGAAGTCAAGACTATCATTATGTATCTGAGGCGTACTAAGGATGTGTTCCTGGTTTATGGAGGAGATGAAGAACTAGTCATCAGAGGACATGTAGATGCTAGTTTCCAGACTGATCAAGATTACATGAAGTCATAGACTGGATACATCTTCAGTTTGAATGGAGGTGCAATGAGCTAGAAGAGATCAAAGAAAAGTGTGGTGGTAGATTCTATAGCGGGGTCCAAGTATATTGCAGCTTCTGGGGAAGCTAAAGAAGCAGTATGGATGTGAAGCTTCGTCCAAGATCTGGATGTAGTAAAAATCAGTAAATATCCTATCACACTCTATTGTGATCATAATGCAGTGGTGACACTTGAAAAAGAGTCAAGGTCACATCACTGGAAAAAGCACATACTTCAAAAGTATCATCTCTTGAGGGATTTTTCTCAGAGAGGTAAAGTTGCAGTGAGCAGTATTTCCACGGAAGACAATGTGGCAGACCCCTTGACTAAAGCCTAGACTCAGCAGAAGCATGATCATCATTTGAGGTCTAGCGGACTAAAAGTCATAGGCATTTGGATCTAGTACAAGTGGGAGTTTTTAAGGATTGGTGTCCAGAGAACCAACTGTTTTGTACTTCGATTATATGAATGTTCACTTATTATATATTGTTCATTATTCTGCATGACTATAATATAATAATGTCCTGGAATATTTTTTGCATTAATAAGGTCATGGAAGATCCCCGCTATGATGAGAACCTTGAAATGCTATAACAATATTCTTAAATAATGTTTTGTGGTTGGATGACATACTATAATAGGACTCATATTATACACACCTTCATGTGAAAGTACTCGTAAGAAGATGAGACTCTCTCTCATTGAGTTCGCACTTGGTAATCTCCAAGATGGAAGATTATGAGAACAGACCCACCAGTAGTAATTCTGCATGTCTTGGTGTCATCTGTAATTACTATCTGCGAGCGTGTGTAATGGTCCATAGACTGGAATATTATCATTAAATCATGTCATGAATCGCACACTTATATTTACTGACGAAAACCGTCACGCAGAAAGTTGGCGGGAAGTAGGGTATATTGGGTGTGTCATGAGTGACATGTTGTTAATGGATAAGTTGAGGATGGATTTTTACCATCCATTTATGGAAGTTGATATCTCGGCCCTTTTGTTGAAATAGAACTGTCACATTAAATTCCATGGCCATGGTGTAAACGACAAGTTTATTTCAGGTAGTCAAAGAACGATAGATCAAGGATATAGTTTTATGACACTGCAATGGAACCTTCTTGATGATATATCGAGTCAAAGGGATTAAATTACACAGTATGCATTCGAATGTGGTGATACTTTAATGTGGCGTCAAATTCTTTCTCTTGTGTTCCTTGACCCATTTCTAGACAGTAATCTTGGACATTAGGTAAACCCGCCTAATGCCAATGGGAAAGAGGCCTAGAGGGTCACACACTAAGTGTATTCAAGAATCTCAAGTAGAATAATGATTATTCTCGTACGTGGTTTAATAATTAATCAAGGAAGCCTAAATAGTTTTAATGCTGGAGGAAGAATAAAATGAAAACAAGTACACACCGTGTATTAATTATTACACGCTGTGTATTTTTTATTTTAAAAACAAGTAAAACATGTGTAGTTTTCAATGAAAAACAAGTACATGTCGTGTATTTATTATTACATGTCATGTAGTTTTTTCAGTCCGGATTTTGAGTATATAATATTGTTTTATTAAATGATATTTATTATAATTAGCATGAGCGCATGTCAAGGAATTAATTATTCGACATGGGGGTTTTCAATAAAAGTTAATGAAATAAATTAAACGTGTAACACGTTTATTTATTTTCATAACTCTACAACCTCAAAATCAATTCTAAATATCCTCACAACCCCATCTCTTTTACACACAAGAAATCATTGTGCAGAACAATTCTGGAGAATTATTTTAAGGCCGGAAGAAACTCTTCCTCCATGAACGCTCTCAAGACTGAGAGAGATCCTCTTCCATCAGATCAAGATGATCTAAGGTGGACAACGCAGGCAAAGGTTTCTCCATGCTAGCACCCAGAGACTCCTTTGGTGAATCCCAAGATACGAGGTACAAGTGTGGATCACCGCTAGAGGAAGTCTACACTTGGCTTCTACGACGCAACGACGAATCACATCGGAACATGATCAAGAACATCAATGAATAAAGAACACCCAAAAGGTATTTCTTCTCAATTGATTAAATTAATTATAATCAACCTATAATGATACTACTTTGTGGTTCTGGGACTTTTCTTTTCTTTGTCCATTTCTGTGATTCAATCTGTGGAGACTGACATTTATTGTTGTGTTGATCCCAGATTGATCATTGCTAATGACAAAAAGCCAAGTTGGCACATTCACCCACGTGCTTCCGCTGCACCCAGAACCTTCAACTTGGACTTGAGTCAGAGGTGGAATCACCAAAAAAATTCAAAAAATAAAAATATTATAAAAGAAACAATTTATTTTTTTATAACTGGAAATGGGTCCACTGGATGGCCCAATATATTAATAGATAGCCAATATTTTTCATTCTTATTAACTATAAATGGTTCCAAAAAACTTCTTAGCCTTGAATATGTCCGAGGAGGCAAGATAGGAAGTTCAATGAGTCAGAAATGTTTAAAAATTAAGGATTTATAAAAGAAACAAAATATGATTCTAAATTTGTAAATGAGCTCACGGTTTGGCCCAAATCATCAAGTAACCACGCTTTCAAGAAAAAATCCAAAAAATAGAATTTTGTCACCCCAAGATGGATGATTAGATATATATGAAACTTTAAAACTCAACATTAATCTCACCCATGACCTAGGAAATGGGTCATGATTGCCAACGAAGCAGATCAAAACAAAGTCATTAAAACCCTTGTGTGATAATTAATTAGTCAGAATATAACTTTTTTGATGATAAAATTTGGTTTACAAGGTGTGTTGATGGTATATTTTGGAGGTTTCTTCACAAAGAGGATATGTTTTATATTCTTGAATGTTATCACTCATCACCTTTTCGTGGAAATCATGTGGGTGATATGACTGCTCATAATTTCTTTCAAGATTGTTTTTTTAAAACACATTTAAATGATTCATGAATAGTTATTGATTCTTATCATAAGTGTCAAATATTAGGAGTTTATAGAAGGAAACAAGATTTAATAAAAAAGGGGATATTATAATTTGATATTTTTTGTTTCAGATTTTTTTTATGGGACATTTCCCCAATTATTAAGGTAATAAATACATCATGGTGATCATAGATTCTATTTTGATGTTGGATTAAGTAGTGGAAGCCCCTAATAATCGAGATAATTTTTTGATAAAATTCATTAAAAAATTTATGCTTTCTTGATTATTGGTTACAAAATATTTTATCAAAAATAATGGAACTCACTTTAAAAATTATAAGTACAAATGATTATTAGATAAGTATAGTTTTTTTTTCAAAAATCAAGAACTAATTTCCAACCACAGTCTAGTGGAAAAATATAAATTTCAAACTGGGTGTTATAAAAAACATTGAAAAAACTGTATCAAATACTATGAATTATTTTTCCTTCAATCTTGATAAATAATTATGGGCTTATAGAACTATATTTTAAACTTCAATAATAATTAATCTATATATAATTAGTTTAGGGGATTCTTGTCACATACTTTTAGAACTTCAAAAAAAATTATTCTTGTCGGTGAAGGGCCAGAATTATTAATTTAAAACTATTAGGGAGAGAATAATTCTTAAGATGAGTGTGCTAGATGAGATTATGATAGATTTTTATAATAAATTTATGATCTTTACAGATATGATTAATGTTTTTTATGATTATTTTCAAAAAAATATGTAACTAAAGGTTGTTTGAAAAGTTATTTTATATAATAAACTAATATTACTCCTTCAATGATAATTGAAATCCAGTTTTTCTAGACCTTTCACAATTCATAGAGTTCATAAAATGAAATGGGTAAAATTTTTGGGGATGAAAATATACCAATTACAGTTAATTGATAAAGTATCAAACATAATTTTAATGGGTATTCAAAGGGCTTAGATGCATTCATTATTCATGAAAATTTATAAACAATTGGTCTTGGAAAGAGAATATATATTTCTCTCTATATGGAAGAAAACACATGAACCTTTTGTTTCTTTCCTATTTTTTTTCAAAACAATGTTTGTTTTTTTACCTTATATTCACATGTTCAATGTTATTTTAAGGAAGGAAATCACTACATTAAAGGTACCTCAATGGATTTCTTTTAAGACTACGGGAGAGGGATTTTAATTATTTTATTTTTCATTGGTAATTTATAGTGTTATGGCTTGCTGACCAGAGAACTAAACTCTTAGTATAAATAAAATATTTTGAATAAATACATGTAATCAAAGAATCATTACCCAGGAAGTATTATTTTCAATTGGGATTTGAATAATTATTATTTTTAATTATCCTATGTATTTTATTGATAATACTATCCTGTTAAAATCAACTATCTTTTTGGAAATAATTTTTTTACAATTTCCCTTACTATTTTTTTTTAATTGATGACACCCTAAAACGTTTGAATTCCTTGAGAGGTTTTATTTTACTATAAAAAAAACCATTTTTTGTTTGAATCTGTGTTTAAAATGTCATTTCTTGTGATTATTTAAATAATATTGTCTAGTCGAAAATGAAAACTTCATGTACTTTGTAGGATTTTTTTGAAAAAGTGTTATAATTTTTTCTAGTATTTGTTTGAACTGTATTGTACCTCATAATCATTACTTTTAACTACTGAAGTTATAAAATCTGTTAGGGATAAATTTCCAATTATAGTTCCTCTATCTTTGAATTAAACAATGGTTATAATTTTAGGTTTTATGTTTATGGAGTGGGTCTTTATTGGGAAAATATATATTAAATTACGTACACATCGAAAAAACAAATAAAACATTTTATAATTGGGGTTTTCAATACTTTACCCTTTTAATGGGTCAGAATCTTTCTTGAATTTGAATATTGTGATGACTCTTTAAGGGAAATAATATGTATTACTCCATGTATTTAATTGAGAGAAAATTTTTTATTTCTCCACTAAAATAATTTTTTGTCTATACAATTTTGATTGAATGTTGTACCACTATTACTGGATTTCAATTGATTGGTTTTAATTAATCACATAGATTATGCATGTACATTGGCTCAAAAATGAAAATCCTAATCCAGGATGATCTTGTTTCTTTAATTACTTTTTTATACAAGATATTGGATGAGTTATTTATAATTTTATGTAATTATTATATTTTTTATCAAAATTTAAAATATATTTATTTGGTTTTATTAATTATGCGAGCTCTCTCATATGGTGGTAAAGAGATTTTAAGAATATCCAGTTGGATGTTAATTGATGTTAGTTTAATCCTGCTCAAAATTTTCAATTCAAATATTTTGGATAAATAGGAAGCCAACATTATGCTGAAATCAATTAATTTAAAAGGTGTAATCACATTTTTAACATTAGATATTCCATTGTGGGATATTTATTTGAAGATTAATTATTTGGGGTTGTCCATTTTTTCACACTTCATAAATTCAATAAATAATTTTTTTTTCACAATAAATTATTATGTGTGGGATAATTTAATATTTGTTTTATGTCATTCATTTTTCACAAAACTTTTTTTGTTTATAATATATTTTTTATTCTAAAATATTTTTTTTACGTTTAATAAATATTTTGGAGAGATTTAATTGTTTTTATTTGTAAATTGTTTAAAATTTTTGTAAATTATTTAATTTAATACATGAATAATAAGTGTGTTGAGACATGATTTTTTTATTTTTTTATTTCATCTTCATATATCTTTTAAAATATTAATTTAAATCTTCATAATTTAGTTTTTGAGAATATTGTTTCCTTATTAATTCTTTCATTTAATTGCATAAAAAATAAATTATTAATATATTAGATAATATTTTCATTCAATAATTTGTATTTTATTTTTTATTTTATCAATGTAATTAAAATAATATTGAATATATTTTTATATTTGTATTTCCATTTTTTAATTTTTTAATTTTTAACTCAATATTTGTAAAATAATTAGTGGTGCCTATGTTAGATAAGTCATACACATTCACGTAAGTGTATCATTTGGATTAGGGCTAATATAATTTGTTATAGCCATCTCCACAAGAAAAAATTTTCATCTTTGTAAGTTGAATATTGACATGTAAAATTATGGGTAGGGAAATACATAAGATAAATTTTCAGAGCGTATAAATGATGTTTTGGAAATTATGTTAACAAATAAATCATTAATTTGTGTAAAATAATATTCACCATCCCACATATGAAGAAATACTTATAATGTAAGATAATTTTTTATTAGTCCCTTAATAATTAAAAAAACCTAAACAATGATGATGTAGTTAAATTGAGAACACCTCAGGCCTGTACTCCATCATAAAAGAAACTAATGGTTGAATGATATTTATAGATGACGAATCCAATTCTAGATAATAATATTTGGTGATGAATTGATGTCAACCAATATCTCCATATGGATGAACATAATGATTAAAAATGATTCAACCATTTATTATAATGTGAGTTAGTGAATTGGATCTGAGGAAGTCAACACCTAATCCCTGATATAAATGAACATGTGTGATAGGGTCAAGATTCAATTGTTAATCTATTAAATTGATGATGAATATTTCTTCCAAGTTGTACCATATAAATCCATCTGAGTATGATAAGTGATGTAGAACCAATGATTTTTTTTATTACAAAAACCTATGTGATATTTAATTAGTTTGGTGAGGATGACCCCTTTTTAAAGGTCTCATTTTAAATATACACTCAATTTTGGGGGATGTTGATATCCATAATTCAAATTAGATTCAAAAAGATGGGTTTGATGATTTCTAGTTGAGGATCTAGGACACTCCTGATGTTCAGGTCTCCGATGAAGAGGTACCATTTAATTCGTGAGGATGATTCCTAGTTTCCCCATCACTTGTTATTTCATTTAAAGGATCCATGATAGATTGTTCTATTATATGGTGAGTGGTAAATTTTTTAGCCTCTTAAATGTGGGTCATATATGAGGAATAAAAACACATGTTCAATCGTTTTTTACCAAAATTAGTCTAGATGGAGTTGGTTTGATTTTAAATATAGTGACATGCTATAGTTTTTTTTGATTCGTTAAAGAAGAGTACCAAAAATCAAAAAATGATAGTGAAAAATATTTTTATATTTTAAATTTATTTTTTATTAAATATTTAAGAGGCCTAAGATTATTAAATCCTGGATCAAAATGGAAGCATATTTTTTAAATTAGATAAAGTCTCAAAAACACTTGACTATAAAGTTGTGTTATTTCTAGGTTTGATATTGTCTTCATCTTTGGAGAGGCTTCAATTTCCTCCATCATGTGGCTACAAGTAATGTTGTTAATATATGAATATTGATCTAATGTATGTCTTAGAGGATGAAAATTTTTTCACTAATGGTTTTAAACTAGACATGTTTATATTTTAGTGAAGTCTTTAGTTTTTTATACTACAAAAATTGATTAAATTCAATTAGGAATGATGTTTAATCTATTATAAGGATTGAAAACAATGATTTGATGATGTTTATAAGTATATAATATGTAAATGTGCTTCCAAACATGAATTATGAGTCAAAGAGATGGAATTTTATGTTTTTGTTGAACAATAGAGGTTGATTGGGAGATGGTGCAATCGTGAAGAAATAGTTAGGGTGTTATTTGGAGAATTTATTAGATGTACAGGTGGTAGAGTTTATTCATGTAATTTTTTCAATTGAAGGGGTAGTGGATTAAGGAAAAGGATAAAAAATACATGAAATAAGAAAATACATGACAACCTAGAAATGATATGTTACTAACCTTGTTGGAAAATAAATTGTATTTTTATGTATAAAATTTGGGGATATTCACTCATTATGACGAGATTTAGAGATGAGTTTTTTTATGGATACATAAAAATTAGAGAGAAGGCCCTCACTAATGTTTGTACAATAGAGCATTAGGGAGTGGAAAATTTTTGGAACATTTCGCGTATTCCACTTCTTACATCATCCTTGAATTGTAATTTCATATTTATTTATTAAATAATGTTTTTTTGGATAAATTCATCTTAGGGAATAATTTTTTTCAGATTTATCTTCACTTTGTTATTTCACAATTTTCATTACATTAGAATATTTCTATGTGATTGATTACAATTATCAAATTGTTTTGGCCTCCATTAATTATTTCTAAAAACAATAAAAATATTCTCTGAGATTTTTATGATCATAATTTATTCATCATTTCATTGTTGGATGTATCTTGTAAGTGGAAAGCTACCAGAATCATCCCTCTATAGGTTTACCTCTTAATTAAGGATACTAACCTAATAAAGTTTCTTTTTAAACACATGAAATTAAGTTTCCATGAATAAAAAATGTATTTTAAACTATTAATTTGAAATTCCCCATGATTTTCATCATTGCTCATTGTATACTCTTCTACTGACAAATATTCATATTATTCTAATAAGTGTTTCTATAAAATAAAATTTAGAAGCATCCTTTACATATAATTTCTTTATTGGATTTTGGATTTATTCATTGGTTTACACAAATTCCATTCCCGATGGATTTGATACCTTTCTTGCCGCTAAATAGTAGTATGTAGGTTTAAAATTATGAGATAATAAACAACTTATCCATCACATGAAAAAATGATATTGATACTAAAAGTTTATTCATTACATTTTTTTGAACAAAACATATTTTCTAACGCATCATGGTTTTTACAACTACATGATATGTATTTCACACAGGGAATCTAGCCATGTAAATGACCACACAGATAGTCTTGCAACCAAAGGTCTTATATGATATATTCACTTGACTGACACACAGTGTAGACTCCATATTCCACCTTCATCACATTGATTAAATACATCAAATATTTTCTTTAACTAAATGTTATGTGATCATAAATTCTAGATGAGGAATTCATATCACGGATAAAAATCCTATAGTTCTTCTATAATCAAATCATCTAATAGTCGTTAATCATCTAGAAGGGAAAAAACCCCCCATAATGTATATCAAAATCTAAAAAAATAAATATATGGTATAATTAATAAAATTCTACCTACCTTTCAATAAATCACTAATGATTATAAGATATATGTTAATGATTTACACTAAATAGTCATTATATTTTGATTCAACTATGATCCCTCCTCAGTTACTTTTTTCCATGCCTACCCCCTTCCCGATAGATCATGACGTCAATGATGATAGCATCCACACCCTCTCAAGTGAAATAGGGGAATAATAGTAAGGAGGGAAAAATAAAAACCCAAAATAAAATAAAATAAAAAACTATTTAATGTATTGATCAAGGATCTGTCACCCAATTTTTTTTTTACATCTATCGGGTAAAACCGTTCACTCCAAACTCATCCGCAAAGTCAAATTTTACATTTTAGAACATATTTTAGAGATATTGACATTCATTAACGTGGGAATAAATATTATTTATTTAATAAATAATAAATATCTAGAATAATAAAAAATTTCTGACAAACTCTACAAATTCCAGCCTATGTGTAAACATCTCATGCTTAGAAAACTTGAACTATCCAAAAATATTTATTGTCTTGTTTTATTAGGGAAATTACTATTCTTGGGGACCTAAAACTCCAAAACAAGTATTTACTCCACATTGGAAAAATAGAATCACTGATTCACCATTCATATCATTCTTGATTCCTCCAAAATTATAACAAAGTTGAAGATATTGGTATTTTAAAATATTAATTATTGTGAAAACTGTAGTGATAGATGTTTAATACTTTCTCTATTTGAAACATAAAAATGATAAAAGTGTTGATTATAGATTTAGTCATAAATTAATTAACTAAAGTAGAATTAAGTGAACAAATGATCCCCAAAATATGTTAAATCTATCAAAGACGTATTTATATATTCCATAATAACCTCACAATGAATTGGAATGAGAAATAAATATCATGGACCACAAAAAAACTCACAATAATAGTATAAAAAAAATATTCCTATTTTGTGACTTCCTTTTAATCATGGGATGTATCTTTAGATAATTAATAATTTAAATCACATATTAGATAATGCTTTAAATTATTTTCTTCCTCCATACACAATAGATTATATACAATTTTTAAATCTAAATAAATTAAAAATAGTGATAATAATCAACTGATGATTCAGAGATAATAAAATTTTAAAAAATATACTCACTATTTCTTCTAATCTAAATAACCTCTGGTAGTGGATTTTTGTGGTTGAACTCAATATAGATTTATGGAATAATGGGATATGAAGTAATGATAGTACATCAGTTATAATAAATGATGTTTCCAATACTACTACCGAAAGGCATGATAACTGTGTGATTTTGGAATTAAAGTGACAATCTATGGATCTTAAGACAGACCATGGAGTTATGGGGATCTGACCTCATATGCAAGATGAAAGGCTACTAAAAAAGAAGAAATAGAATAAATCTAATTCTCAAAAGGATTTGGAGTATGTTGAAAATATATTATCTCATTCTAAAAGGATACTTGGAAATGTAAAGGATCACGTAACATAGCCAATTCACAATCCAATAACCCTTATTTTTAACGATTTATTTTTAAAAAAATTTAATTTGATGTCATTATTAACCAAACTCATCCAAAAATAGAATAAAAAGTGAAATTGAAGATATAATATTTTATAATAAATTTAAAATGAAAAACTAAAAGTAATTGTTTTCCATTAATGATCCATGATGGCTTCTAGTATAAAATAAAATCTTTAAAAACTAAAATGAACATAGGGTTTTTTATGGAGAATCATTTAAAATAAATAAAAAATACTATAAAATATGGTTTTTACGATGGGTTAATTACAAGAAAAAATTAACTGAGACTAAATATCCCGTAGAAAGGAATTATTTGTGATAGCTCATTTATTATAACACAAATAGAAATAATTGGCAACATACTAATTATTTCACTAGAAAAAATATTTGTTGGAATACCCACTGCCTAGTGTGGAAACTTGTTATGATGGATGAATAATAATTTCTCTAATAGTGTATCTATAAGAAGTATTTGTAATGTACATTATGGTCCACCAAAAATAATTTTCTAGAAAAACATTTTTCTGGCGGTTTTATTAATTCCATCAAAATTAACTCATCATAATTATTTTTATGATATATCCAACCCAACCTCTTCATAACCCATCATTGTTTTTCTTTTAACTATTCACCAAATGGAACGTGGCTCCCTATTCCTCTGAATAGGTCATGATACATTGGATCCCCCTCCAAAAAACATCATTACAATAAATTTTTAGTTGATCTGAGTTCAAATCATCTTAGTACAGATTCCCCATGTCTCTAAATCCATTATTTTTGAGGTTGTTTCAGTTTTTATACATTATTTAGTTTGGGAAAACCCTTGGTTATGAAATTTATCTGATTTTCATGACTTATTTTATATTTAGGGTTACTGTAAATTTATTATTCCCTATTGACATTTTTATTGGGGGCGCTTGAGTAATTTTATTTGATTTTTATGTATTTTTCTCATTGTTTATTTTTTAGATTTAGTATTTTTTTAAAATTTTATGTTAATGCACGTATATTATTTATGTTTTGGATCCAAAATTTACTTCCTTTTATGAAAATTAAAAAGTAAAAATTTAGTAAATTTACTTTTTATTTAAATATTGTTATATATTGAAAAAATATTTTTAATAAATGAATTATAATTTTAAAATTTTGTTTTCATAATATTGATTCATATCAATTACTAATTAATTGATTTTTTATTTTTTATTTTTTGGATAGAGAATTCTAAATAGATTAATATTTAAAAAAATTTCAATTTAATTTAATGAGACAAAAACACACAATATATAGAAAAATAATATTCTTTGAAAGATAATACTTTTTAACATAAAATGATTTTAAAGACATATAACCATTAAATTCCATCAATTAATTGGTACTATAAATCATTGAATTATTAATTAAAATATAAATTATAATACGTAAGGAATAAAACTAATTAATTTCTGCAATCATTTAATTTATCAGTCTTTTCAATCTTAATTTTCTTATTCACATTTCACATTTTACTCACATGATGTAGTAAGTTTTCTCTTACACTGTAAATTATATTTTTGGATAATGCATTCTTATTATTTATTTTATTCAAATTAATTAATATATATATATATATATATATTAATTTATTAATAAACATATATAATTTTTTAAAAACACTTAATATATATAATATATATATATGTAAGTTTTAAAAAATTTGAAAATTTTATTATTTATATATATGTGTGTGTTTTTATATAAATTTGATATATATATATATTTTTAGAAAAGAGTCAGAATATATTTGATATTTTTATATTAATTAATAAATTGTGATTTATATATAGTAATTATTCAAATTTTGATAATAATTTAAATAAATTAACTAATTAGTAATAATCAATAAATAATTTATTTTGATTATAAATTAGTAAGTCAATATTATTTATAAATAGTAAATATTAAGACTAATTAAAAAATATTATTACAATTTTGAAATTTTGAGAAAATTATGATAATTTAAAATAAGTTCTCAACGAAAAAATATGAAATTTCAGTAATTTTTGAATATTAATATTAATATTATATATTTATATATAAATTATAAATAATTATTATTTATTAATAAATAATTTTACCCTCGTGTGTGATGTAACCTAACTCCTGATGCGCACAAATGTTATGTTGTGCTTTGCCTAAACCTCCCTACTCAGATTAAACACTGGACTATGATTTTTCATATGATACACAATTTGGGAGATAATTTTTTTTACAAAAAAATTATACTAAAAATATTAAATGACGTACCATCACGTATGTTGTAACCAAGCACCCTATGCACAAAAATGTATTTACACAATTATGTTAAACCCTGTATTTCATATATAACAATGATTTTGAATTTTTATACGATACATAGTTTGGGCCATACATAAATTTTTTTATAAAAAATTATAATAAAAATCGTAAATGAATTAGCCTCATTGGTGATGTAACCAAACACCTGACATGCATAAATGTAATGTCATTCCTCGTGTAAACCCCCGCATCTTAGACCTAATGGTGGTAAATTATTTTTCGTATGATACAAATTTTAGTAGAAAAATATTTTAAAAAAAATTATAATAAAAATTATTGAATGAATTAACTTTTCAGGATATATATCTAAATACACAATAAAAAACAAATGTAATGTCACACCTAGGGTAAACCCCACATTTTAACCCTACAAGTGGTATTTTATTTTTCATATGATACGGAGTTTATGAGATTCTTAAATTTTTCATAAAAAATATAATAATGTTATTAATTGAATTACCATTACGTTTCATGTAATTGAACTCTCGATAAGACGAAATGTTATGTTTCACATAGGGTAAACCCCACATCCCAAACATAATGGGGTTCTCTGATTTTTCATGTGATATAAAAATTATAATAATTTTTTTAATGAATTACTGTCACATTCAATAAAAACGGACACATGACACCCACAAATGTTATTTCATGCTAAGTGTAAACATGGTATCCTAGAATTAACTACAGTCTCATATTCCCCATATGAGACACCTTTTAGGAGATATTAAATTATTCCCTCAAAATAACATGGATGTGATATAATATATTTAATATTTATATTATATTTTAATTGAGCCTCTACAGTCCATGAAATTCAGTCTTAACCTAGTGTCTTAATCCGATCGAATTCCATAAAATATTATAAGGTGATAAGATATAATAATAATTTTCAATTAGTCATAATCATTAATGATTATTTTTAATTATTTTCTTAAATAACTATGTATTCTTTAAGTGAACATCAATTTCTATAAAGTGATTATTATTCGTTAAATCATGGAAAAATATAAATGTATCTACTATAAATCACGAATATATAGATGGTGTTTGAAAATTTGAATCACATTCAACATAGAATTTAAATTTTTTTTCTCAATGAATAATTAAATGTCAATATAAATTTTTTTATCCAAGGCTATTTGCAACATTTGATAATGTTGGACATCATCAACTGGGTTTTGGTTTTCAGAAAGTTTATAATATTTTGGGTATCAACATGGAGATTTTTTTTCTAAAAAATACATTTTTTAGATCTGGATCTATCACTTCAGAATATAGTACATGAGGAAACTTGGATATCTTTTGAAGAAAAAAAATTCATAATAATATTATAATTCCTGAAATAAAACCTTCTAAATTTTATAATTTGTTGAAAACTACTAATGTGGCTTAATATCCAGGGTTTATATTAGAAAATATGGAGCTATTACAAAATTTTAAACTAATAAATCAAATTTTTGAATCTAAAATATTTTTGAGATCAGAATTTATTTTTGGATAAATAATTGTTTCATTGTAAAAATACATTACGTAGAAGTTTTTTTCAATATAATAGGTTGGTCCACAATTTGGGTCTTAATTATCGAACAATTCATGTGTGTTCAAAGAAAAAAATATTATATTATGGTAATTATGAAACATTAGTTAATTTTAAATCATTTAGAAAATAAAGGTATAAAGATACATGTAACACCACAAATATTTTTTAATGTGTCTTTTTTAATGTTAATATTTTCGATTTCTTACATTACATGGAACACCTGGCTAAAAATAATAATGAAATATTATTATAACCTATCTGTAAAATTGGGAAGAATGAATCATATGAACAAAATTATGAAATTTATATACTATATTTTCAATATAATGTTTAACATTCATCATATATATTTTCTAGACATGATATAAAAATAACATCACTTTTACTCAAAAAGCTATATTTCTCTAAAATAGGGTTTCCACCTTTTGATGGTGCACTTGTTTTTAATCTAAATTTTGAAATATTTATAAATAGTATTTAAAAGAATAAAATTCCTTATTTAATGTGGAATATAAAAATTTACATTTGTAGAATCTTTGGAATATTTATGTTATGTTTCATTTTTTGATGAAAAGTAAAAAAATAATGTTTTTTAATTAAAAACTGACATTTAATATAATAAGTTATAATATTAAATTATATTTTAAATTTTCTATAATGAAAATTTATATCAACAATAATTCAGTTAATTCAAATAATTTCATTGGAATGTTTTTATACTGTATTTTGATATAATAAATTTTCAAACTATTGAAAATTTTCACTAAAAAATTTCTTTCACACCCTATATATAGGATTAATTTTAGATTAATATTTTCCACTTATATGTTTTTATTATTCAAAATTTAATTTAATTTTATGATATAGAATTTCCAAATTTAGTTAATCTGTCCCATTTATTTTCGAAATTATATATCATAAACATAGTAATTTTAATTGCCATGATTAAGGGAAAATCAGGTAATTAAGGGTAAAAATAATATTATAAATGTTAAAAAATTATTCTATCACCAATCCTAATTTTATTAAAAGAGTGATTTTTGTCCAAAAGTATAATCGAGCCATTTTTATGAGATCTTTGAGTCTCCTGAATGACAAAAATCAATATATAGTATTTTATTTTAAACAAAAGTCAATGATGCAATACATTTGTTTTCAACTAGTTAAAGATAATAATATGGGGCTACCTAGGAGATATATTCGACTATATATTAGTGATTTATGATATAATTATCTTTTAATTCCCCCTATATCTTGATGTATTTGAATATGAATTAAATGAATAGTAACTACATTGAAAATTACAATATTTTATTATATTAATATTTTATTATATTATAATAAAATCAAAAAATGTTAAATCCTCACAATGGGGATAGGATTTAGTAGATATTGGATCACATTATTAATTTATTTTATATTTTTAATTATTTGGCTCTAAAATAGAATTATTATATATTAATATTTAGAGAATTTTTCAAAGTGTCCCTCACCTCAATTATATAAGGACACCTTCTTCATCACTTCTTTACAACACGTTGATCCTTATAGCTCAATAAAGTATTCCAAAATTTTCATCCCAAAAACATTATCCACATTCTTGATATTTTTGATATATATACTATTGAAAATAATTGATACATTCATGATAAAACGTTCATAGGAAAATGATGTTGTTAACACCCAAAACATGGGTAATAACAAAATCTTCTGAACGAAATTGTGATAAGATAATATAATAAGATCATGTATGATATAATATATATTAATAAGGCTCTACTATAAGATAATGACATGATTAAAACTATTATGATGGGGGTTAAATCACATTATACTAAAGGAATTGTAAGGTAAGGGATTTTTATCTCACTTTTTTCTTGTGGGATACATGCCTTAATCAACACTAATTTCATTTGTGTGGAATATATACTAACCATATATTTTAATATTACGAATTTACAATTCTTCATGGAATTAAAAGTTTCATTTTATGTAATGGGGAATATCATTCAACTAATTTGAAAGTTGTAAGTGTTTATATCACAATATTTTGGTTATTTAAGATTTTTTGATTAACTCTACTTGGGGTATATTTATCCCCCTTTTCCATGTTTTCTAGAAAACTTTCAAAATGTTTTTAAAATTATTAAAAGATGTTTTAATTTCATTTTTACTAATTTTTTCAAAATTTATTAAAAAGGAATATTTTTTTTCATTTTCAAAATAGGGGTTTTTGAGAAGTTTCTTAAAAAAAACGAATATTTTCGAACCTTATATGGTGTCACTGGATTTCCCCACTAGAATACATAAATTAATTTTTTATAAATTCCATTACATGTTTTATTATTTTTTTATAAAGAAATTTTTTTCTTTTGTAAATAAACATCATTATAAAAATATTTTATTTCTAAAGTGAAAGAGGGAATTTTCCTCGATAAATTTTCAATGATTTTGTTAGAGTATTTTCATGTATTTATACACCATTTATTGATTCGTATGATTAACTGAGGTTGATCTCTTATGATATCATTTACCATATTTTATAGAATGTTTTATGATCAGTTTGGTTGTGGATGTTTTATTTCAAAAAAAATCATGATTCATGGTTAAAGTATTCACATTGCATATTCTCATTTTTAATATGAATGATTATATCATTTATGAGTCACCAATTTTTTATGAGGAATTTATTGGTCATAGTATGAGATGAGAGGGTCCTCTATATCAGCTCAATTCTTTGATAGTTATCTTGCGGCAACTTTTTGTCGAAGCCTAAAAGGTCGTTACCTAGTAGTTTTTGACTATCTTGTGAGACGTTTTGATAGTAGAGATAAGGACGGTCAACCCTAATTGGATGGTATTGATGGTTTTGGTTCATGTGATAGATAATTTATGTTCATTAATTAATTTTTTTTAATTCGGAATTTAGTAATTATCATCAAGAATATATTCACAATGACAAATTCTATTGAAGTATTTGGTTTTTAGATTGATGATTAAATTAAATGTGACTTAAATTATTTACCAATCCATTGTGATTATTCTTATTGATTCATAATAGCTTCTGCTATACTTCTCCATTACTGATAATTTTAGATCACCCATTTATTTTTATTTTTTCCCTAGGAACCCATGATGTGGACTATGATTTTTATTCAAGGATATTTTAGTTGGAATAAAGTCATTATCAAAAAAAAAATATTGAAATTTGAGTTTTGAAAAGTATGCAAAAATCATGTATATATCTAGTTCAGTAATACTACATAACTATTTGGTCCTTTGAGATGATATTTATTTTAAATTATCCCATTAAAATGAAGGAACCAACTCTAGGATACTTTGTTTTGAGTCATCAGATTTAGTATCAGAGAAAGTCTAGATTAAATCTCGGAAAATAGATTTTGGAAAAAATAATGAATCCCAACAAAACAATATTGAAATATATCAAAATATCCTAAAAGTATGATTTATAAATTATTTATATAAAAATTATAAATTTTGGATATGTTATTCAATTGTTTTTTATTATACATTATATTTCACAATGTTAGGATCTAATCTAATGTATTTCATTATTTTGAAATGGATCCCAACAGAAGGAACGAGAACCATATCAGTACACACAATACAACAAGTAAAAATGATAATTTCTTAAATGCAATTAACATACTATTTCAAATGAAACTATTATGAAGAAAATATCATCATAGGAGGAAATATTAACATGATAGACTCGGAAGGGGTAATAATTTTGTAAGTAATATGGTTTTTTAAGGAAGCATGAGAATAATAAGACTGTAGAAAAAAATACAGATAAAGGAAAGAAGGGAAAGAATTATTTCCCCACATTTGACAATTTTGTAAGGAAACACCATGGTATATATATAAAAGTAAAAAAGTGTTTTTTTGTATTGTTGAGAAAAAGAATCCATGATCATGATTTCATAGGACCGAAAGAATTTTCTAAAGTTCTATAACATAAAGGATAATGGAAACTATGAAAGAGAATGCCCCATGTGTTTAGGGAAAAATGCCACAATAAAATTTAATGGATCATGATCAAGTTTATTGTATTACCCCAAACAAATATAAATGATTATTGTGATTATGTTTAGAATAAGGAATCGGGTCATTTGATTATTTTACCACTAACTTTCTAGTCATAAGAATTATGTAAAAAATAAGGATTTTACTTTTATATTTATTCTTAAAGTATTTGGAAGCATAAAATTATTCATTATGTATTTTAAGGTGATCTAATATTTGGAATTTGAAAATTAGCGATAAATTATGTTGTTTTATTAAGATAAGTTAATGATTATTATTTTTAAATATAGATATCTTCCTTCTAAATTTTTGGACTTTAAATTTGGATAGAATTATTTTTAATGAGACTTAAGGTATCAACTTATGGAAAATATTAAATTTATCCTTGGATATTATTTTCTGTCGTTATATTATCACTGATAATATTGTAAAACCTTTTACATCTATTTTTTTGATATTATTTATAGTTTGATGGAATGACTTATGGATATTTTGATAAAGGTTCTTCAGAAATAATATTCATCTTGAATACTCATATCATATTTTAAGAAATGAAGTGTAAATAGATTTATCAAGTACAAAAGGATTAGAATATGTTCATGAAATTTAAATTCATAAAGTTATTTTATTATCTCAAGTACTTATATGGTAAGTTAAAGAGTCCCTCAATGACAGAAAAAAGGTTTTCGATCAAATTTGTTTTCCATTTAAATTTATATTTAGGAAATCAATGGTATTTTTCTAATTAGAAATATACAGTTTTGTGATGGTTAAAATTATAATGACCTTGTTATCTATCACTCACATCATTAATTGATAGATATATTTATCTTAAAATTCCATATGTTAATCCCAGTAATGTGTTCCTATTCAAAATCCTATGTTTTCATACATTTGGGTTTCCTATTCCCTATTTTAAACAGAATATATTATTTCCCATATTTTTTATGTGGGATTCCCAAAAATTAATTCTAAATTAGCAACATGTAGTTTTTTTTGTCCAATTTACCTTTTACAAGATGAAATTTTTTGAATCAGGGTATAGTGTAATATCCCAATATTTTGTGGTATGTCTCTTTTAAATTTTAATCTTCTTGATAGATTATGTTGCACATGACACCCATCTTAAAAGAACAATGAAGTAATATTGTATCCTAGGAATTAAATTGATGAGAATGAATAAATTTACAGAATTATGAAATTTATATATTATATGATCAATATAATGTTTAATATTCACTTAACGTGTTTTTTAGACTTGATATAAAAAATACATTGTAATCATAGAAAGCTATATTTTTAAAATAACGTTTTTCCATCTTTTGATGGCGCACTTATTTTTATTCAAAATTTTGATAAATTTATAAATTATATATTTAAAAATAATCTTCATTTTAAAGAATAATAAATCATTACTTTCAATGAATTTTTTGTATTTTAATAATATGTTTCGTTTTTTGATTAATAGTAAAAAAAATTCATTTTAATTGAAAAATGAATTTTCATCTTAATAATTTTTAATGATAAATTATATTTCAATTTTATTTTAATGAACACCTAGATCAATAATAAATCAATTAATTTAACTAATGTAATTTTAATTTTTTTTATTGTATTTTGATATAAAAACATTTCAAACTATTGAACATTTTTCACTTCAAAAACCTGTTGCATTCCCCATCTATTAAATTAAATTTAAATTAATATTAAGAACATATTTGTATAGAATATGGAAAAATTCATTCCATATTTTTAATAATAAGTCCCAAATTTAGTATTTTTTTATTTTTGGAAATTATTAATGTCATCTTAGTACTTCTAATTACCACTTTTAAAGGTAAATCAGATAATTTATGGTAATAAATATTATACATATTATAAATTTATCCTAACACAAGCCCTATTTTTATTTTATGAGTGAATTTTAAGAAAAACCATATAAGAGGATTTTATGAGATCATGATTCAACTTGTATGACTTTAATCCAAATATATATTTTTTATTTTAATTAAAAGTAAAAAATGTAATATTATTGTTTAAAAAAGTTAAATTTTACAATATTTGGTTATATAGGGGATATATTCGACTATAAATATTTTTTTAAAATAAAAAATATATATATTATTCATGAAAATTTATTTTTATTTTTATTAAAGAAATAATAACAATTAATAATTTTACAACGTTGATGCAGTAATTATTTAATTAATGGAAATATCAAATAAATGATATTAAAAAACTAAAATAAATATAATTTTTGATATTTAATGCCAGATAATATTTTTGAAGATACATTTAAAATGTTATTTATGTTTTTAAATAATTGATTTAAATATATTTTGTTTTATTGTTTTTTTTAAAGTCAAAATCTTGAATAGTATCATAATCGACATTAATGTTATGTTAAAATAAATATTTTTTATTAAATAATATAATATTTTAAATAATATAAAAATCATACAACTGATTTTAATAATGTTTAGAATATAATCCATGATCTGTTTATGTGTCGTTTGGCATTTTATAGTAACTATATTTACCATCAATGAGTAAAAAATCATATTGTCGCAGTATGAGTTATTAGCATTAAAACTAAATGATATGTGTACATCCCTGACATTATTTTGTAATAAAATTATTTGATGAATAATATTCTTTCCAAACCACCTTAGTATTTAATTTTATTTTTTATGTACACTTATTAACGAAAATAACTTACATTTTATTTAAGTCAAAGATGGACACCAAATGTCACTCTCTTTGTATTTAATTTATTTTATGTGTCTATATGGGTACAAAATCTCGATATGAATGAACCTAAATGTATATTTTTAAACTAATTAATTTTTTTATTATATAAATTTATTTATATTTTTTAAAAATTATATAATTACCTTAAATGATTCTACAATGCTAATACAATATTTATTTAGTTAACAAAAAAATAATTGGCTTTATAAGTATTAATTATGATTCATTTGGAATGAATTATTGTGCATAAAAATTTTTATATATTTTCATATCATATTATATATTATATAAAGAATAATATTTTAATTATCAATTATCGTGTTCTATTGGATGTCAAATTAAAAAATAGTATCAAATTGGAAAAAAATTATAAATTATTGAATTAATATTTTATTACATTATTTTAATGCAAAAAAAATTAAAAAAAATTAAAATCTGTATAATATATTCTCTAAAATTTCTTACCCTATTATTTTATAGATTATTTTGAAGTCTTGGATCTATAATAGCCTAATTATATTTTAATAGTTTGATAATAGTTTAAAGTTCCCCATACCTGAATTTTAAAAGGAAAACTATTTCCTCACTTATTAATAAAACTTTGAGCCTTCCATATTATCAACTTCCTACCCATTTATCTTAAATAAATCTATATCTATGTTTTTTAAGTTATTTTTCTTCTAGAAGACGTATCATATATCCCTTAATAGAAGTTACATAGGAAGTCCATCAAAGAATATGTAATCATATTTATCGACACTTTCTAGTCAATTTCTTCTTCTACTTCCTGTTAATGATTTTATTCTATTAACAATTATTACATATTGTAAAATATATATTATTTTTTGTGATTATTATTATTTAACAACAATATTTGACCTTTTATCCATCTTACGAAAAATGAAAGCACTGCACGTGCGTACGTACGACTTACCATCTCGGTGAAATGTTGTAATATATTTTTCATTGCCAATTAACATGGATGGGTATAATGATTGAAATAATGGATATATGAAAATAAATATGATATGATATTTATTATGAAAATATTACAATACTATACACTTCTTTATACATTCACTCATTAAGAGATTGATATCGCCAGTCATGCGTATGTATGACCTACCATCTCTACGAAGAGATGTGTTTCATTTTATATTCCCAACATTAATGAATGGATCCAAAAAACTATTTAATGAATAAATATTATAATTATAAATTTAATATCATTATTGAAATTTTTTATTTATATATTATTCAAAATAGAGAGGTCATCCATGAAAAAAATGCATTGAAAAATGAATTAATTAACACCTGAAACAAGGTTAATAATAAAATATTATCTACAAAAGGATGATAAAGTAATATAAGAAAATCATATATGATATCATAAATATGAATAAATTTCTGATTTATGTTAATAAAATGATAAAAACCATTAGACATTATGTTATATCTGTCACAACCCATCCTTGGGGATAGTGCACTGACTACCGCAAACCTGCCTTCCATATTCCAGGGGCTAACGACTAGTACCAAAGGTGTAATCCCGATAAAAAAGTGAAGGAATTTCCATTAAAATTGTAACAAACACTGTCTGAACACAATATTTAGAAGCAACAAGTACTATAATAGAAAAGAAAAGTGTGATGAAAGTAAGTGGTCCAGTATACAAACCCAACTAAACAACAAGTACAAGGAGAAGCAAAAAAAAGGAAACAACTCCTGGATCGTCCATCGGGGAATCCTACATGAAGGGTAGGTATAGTACTCGAACAAATCCTCCATGAGGTACATCCCGTCTAGTCCAGCTCTTAGCAGCCTCCCGTCTGTCACCCTCAACCATGATCACTGCTGACCATTGTCTGCACAAAACACAATAAGTTGTGGGAGAAGCACTGCAAGGGTGAGTATAAAAATACTCAGTTTGGGACCCCGAGACCCACAAAGGTCTCCCAGAATCCAAAAAGGATAAACCACAGTAGAAAAATACAATCACAAAGTATCAACCAACCCTACTTAGATATATTCCAATATATATACCTAAGTTATCAATCACAGTCCAGCTCCAACTCTCGAGCCCAAGCACATACCATTCCAAAAAGGAAGTAAAGGCATTCACCATGATGATATAGGGTAAAATACATAACTCAGCTCACACAGGTATACAACTTTAGTAGAGTGATAGAGATGATCAGATGTAGTTACTGATTCATCTAAGCTGTTAGACCCACACATGATACAGGACCATCTAAGCTGTCAAACCCACACATGATACAGGACCAGCAATTCTATCAGATTCTTCTAAGCTGTCGGACCCACACATGATACAGGACCAGTGAAGCTGTTAGACCCACACATGATACGTGACCAGTTATTCTATCAGACCCACACAGGATACAGGAACAGAAGTCATAACTATCAGACCCATTGAGGATCCCGGTACAGTAGTCATCACTGTCAACCGTGTTGGAGTTGGTGGTCTAGAACCAACTACATTGTATTTTGTTCATTAAATAAAAACCTTATCACATCTTGATTGTTCTTCTGCATGACATGTCATGTGATAATTTCCTAAGGACAACTATTTCATTAAAGGGTCATAGCGGATCCCTACTATGATGAGAACCCGGAAGTGCCATAAAACTGTTCTTGAATGTATGTTCTATGGCCGGATGATATTATTTGAGGGACACAAATAATACAGGTCATTAGGGGTGAGGACTCATAAAACATTGAGGCACCTTCTCATGGTGTGCACCCTTGGTAATATCTAGGAGGATATTATGAGAACGAGACCCGCGAGTAGGAAATCCACATTTCATAGTGTCATTTGATGTTCCTATCTGCGGATGTGTGTATTAGTCCTTAGACTTTATGATTATTATTAATGGGTATTACAACTCACGCACTTAGATGTATTTATGAACACTGTGATGGCACACTGTTCGTAGTGATGTAGGATATGTTGGGTGTGTCACGAGTAATACCGCATTAATAGATAATGCGAGAAAGGATTTGTCCCTTCCGTTCCATAACAGAAGTAGATATCTGAGGCCCTTTGATGGAATTGATATAGCCTAAATAAATCCATGGCCATGGTAAGGTATGGGAAAGTTCAATTCTGGGAAGTCAAAGATAGAATAATCAAGCACATGGGTTGATGGCACTAGCATGCAACCCGCTTGATTGGAGATATTGAGACAAAGGGATTATATTACACGGTAAGCATTCGTAGGATGGGACATGTCTTTGCGGTGTTAGCTTATTTCTCTATGGGTGCCTTGGCATGTTGGTAGATTCTAACCATGGAATTTAGGCAGGCTCAGCCTAATGCCACCGAGAAAGAGGCCTAGAGGGTCACACACTAAGTGTGTCCATGTATCCCAGTTAAATATTAATTTAAGAAGTTAAATAAATATTATTCCTGACTGTGGTTTAATAATTATTTAAGTATGTCTGATCACATTTATTTTGACACTAGTTATTTGAGAGAATATATTGTGGATGAAATAATATATTTATTAGCGAGTAATGCAGTTACATTTATTTAAGAAATAAATAGTCATTACTCAAGGTCTAATAAATGTGGTGGAGAAAAACGGAAAATAAAAGTACACGTCGTGTATATTAAATATACACGCCGTGTAGTTTTTCTAGTTTGGATTTTGAGGATTTAATATTTTTTTATTAAATTATATTTATTATAATCAGCGTGGGTGCATGTGAAGGAATTAATAATTCGACATGGGAGTTTTCAATAAGACTTAAGGAAACAAATAAAACGCGTAACACATTTATTTATTGTCATAACTCTATTAACCTCAAACCCGATTATAAATATCCTCGCAACCCCAACATTTTAAAGAGCCATTGTTGTGCACAACGGATTTGGAAATACTCTCAAGCCAAGAGAGAATTCCCTTTCCACCAAGAACGCCCTCATGTTACGAGAGAAAGATCCTCCACCAGATCAAGGCGGTCGAAGGTGGACATCACAAGCGAAGGTTCTTCCAAGGTAGCACCCAGAGATCCCTTTGGCGATTTCTAGAGATACTTGACACACGTGTGGATCACCGCTATAGGAATCCTTCACTTGGATTCTATAACGCAATTATGGATCATCGAATCGTGCCCGGACTAATCAACCAAGAAATAATTCCAACGAGGTAATTCTTATGCATTAATTAAATTAATTATAATCAAAATATGATGATCCTCCTCAAGGGTTCTAGGACCCTTCTTTTCTTTTCTTTCTTTATTCTATTCCAAAGATTCGGCGTTTTATATCGTGAAAGATCTTGGATTGAACGTTGTTTAACGTTAAAATTAATGTTGGGTTGACCCACCAACGTGCTTCCACTGCACCCAGAACCAATAAGTGGTATCAAAATGGTCATATCGTTGATTATAATTATTTAGTTTTTTCGTTGGTAATTTACGCATTTAATAATTTAGTTATTTCAATTCCAGTTTAATCGTTATGGAAATCTGAATATCGAGATCTATTTCTCCTCCCTCGTTTCTCATTCACCTCACAGAAATGATTTTTCCTTTTAATTGTGATTAAAATAAAATAGAGGAACTCATCCGGAGGAGCCAAACGATTTTGGCTGTATAACACCAGAATACACGGTGTGTATTTGGAAGTACACGCCGTGTAGTCTAGGTTCAATGCATTGACTGATCCACCAAATCAGGCCGTGTATTGGATTCTTTCTAAGAATTTAAGACATCGTGTGTTGACCAGAAACATGTGGCACACGGTTTCCGGAATACACGTCGTGTGGTCCAATGAACACGACGTGTAGTCCCTTCGGGTCAGGGTTGGGTCGTGTACTTCGTACACAGCCTGCCTGGCTGGAAACCATGTAACACATAAACTACAGGGTGTGTGTCCCACTATACATGTCGTGTACTCCGAAAATTTCTGAAGTACAATAACATGCCCTCTCCTCGGGCGAGTACTTCAGATGGACGGTGAAGAAAAGTAAACATCGTGTAGTCGGAACTACACACTGTGTACTCACCCAAATTACGCAGATTTATTAAACTTTATTATTATATTATACAGACCCTTGAGACGTGTACCATGGTGCAGGCGTAAAGCTGAGTCACAACACGTGATAGGTGTTTTATAAATATGTGTTTAATTTAACATCTGCGTAATAAATCGGAATTCACCGGGTTGCCTCCAAGGTACAAGTTACATAGAAGGATAATTTTAAATGAATTTATTTGATTAAAATTATGATGGATGAGAATATCAAGGAAATTCAAAAAATGGATTTAAGATAAAAGGATTGATTAATTAAAGAAAATTAATTGATTCGAGCGTGATTTATCTTAAACAAGAACGATTAAATAATTGAATGCTAGTTTTATTTATGTGTAAATATCGTTGCATGTATGGATGATCATGAGCTAGACCAAGACCTTTTTATGTGAATGGTTTCTTTTATTTTATTTATTTAAATTAAATTTATTTTCCTGCGAGCCATCTCCTCGTTAATATGTAGGGAATGCGCACCCAATAATTCTTTTATGTAAAAACCACTTTTACCCCTCACCTGCATGTGAGATAAATGCATATGTAATGGATGGAGCTCCCAAGCTAGTGGAGGTGGATCAAGTCAGGAGCCAAGGTGAAACCAATCAAAGGAGATACAAATGTGGACAGGTGGAAAGCTGGAAAAACGAACCCGAAAGGTTCAAGGTGTTTCTCCCCTAGGTCTTGGGTTAGTTTATCAACCGCTAGATAAACTAACCAATAGAAAAGATCATGATCATACCATTTATTTTATTTCTGTCAGTTGCATGGTTTATTTATTGTGGTGTGTTGTCACGATCACACAATTAATGAATTAATCGAGCATACAAGATGGAACTAAAATAAAACTGACTTATACATAAATATTATCTTAGACATGGTTAATCACATAACTATATCCCACTTAATATTATCAAGAATGTAATCAAAGATAATAAAATGGAAATTTATGTATAAGGATAAAATCCTTCAAAATAAATATTAAGTTGGCATAGCCTTCCATAATCATGGTTAGAATCGAACCATAGTTCAAAGTGCTTGACCAACCCTAGTTGGGGTGCTTTCAATTATCAGGGAATTATAATTCAAGGTTTTGGGTTGACATGATTTGGTTCGCATCAAGGGTTGGCTGCCATAGCAGGACTTGGTGTGACCAAAAGGCAATGGTTAAGGAAATCCAAAAAGGATTTCAGGATTGGGGAATCCACTCAGCGGATCAAGGAGCTGAGATATAATGCAGTTGGCATTTGAAATGCCTACCTAAAACCCTTCAAGTTTCTTTACCAACCCTAGTTGGGGTAATGCGAAGGTAAATATGGATCCTTGCCACTAGAATATTCACCCAACAGAATATTCCAAAGTCAATGGTGAGGGCTATTGGATTTCGATAAAATAGTGGGAGACTAATAAGTATTAATTTATTTATTTGTCTCAATTTTTGTAATAAAGTACTAAAACTTTTCTCATCTTAATTTTTAGAAACGACAAGAAAATGACTTCAAACATATCATTGTGCACCATACTCGAAAAAGAAAACCTTATCACCGGCACCAATTTCCAAGAGTGGCATAGGCGTTTACGCGTCGTCCTTCGCCACGAAAGGAAATTATATGTGCTGGAAGAGCCTATTCCAGTTGCGCCTGGGAAAGAGGATAGTGATGAGGAATTATCTCTCTACATGAAACACATGGGTGATGCCACAGATGTCCAGTGTTTCATGCTATCGGCCATGTCTAATTAGCTCTTGAAGCAACATGAAAACATGGATGCGTATAGCATGATGTATCACCTTAAATATCTCTACCAAGAGAAGGTGAGACAGGAGAGGTATGAGATCTCCATTTCTTTATTTACCACGATGCTTGGAGAGTCTGCGCCAGCTGGGCCTCATGTGGTCAAGCTTATTGGATACATTGAACGCTTGGACATCTTAGGGATTAAATTCCCAGATGAGTTGCGTACAGATCTCATCCTATCATCATTGCCTAAGACCTTCTCAAGATTCATTGTCAACTATAACATGAGCGGCAATGAGAAGAGTCTATCGGAGCTTCTGACCTTGATTCTCCAGGTAGATAAGGACATGGGGCGTGACAAACCCGCGGTCCTTATGGTGAACAAGAAAAGGAAGGACAAGGCAAAGGGGACAAAGACTTATAAACGGTCTGAATCCCCCGAGCACCGTCCCTCCAAGAAGGGGAAGATCCAAAGGCAGGGCAAGGAACAGGAAGCAGTGTGTTTTTCATGTGGCAAGCAGGGCCACTGGAAGAGGAACTACACCCAGAAGTGTGGGGACGCTAAAGGTGCATTCGTTATCAAGTGCAATATTTCTATTTCTACACATTGGGTATTAGATATAGCTTGTGGGGATCACATCTGTATTCAAATGAAGGAACCAAGTAGATTTAGAAAGATCGCCAGAGTAGAGGTGGATCTTCGAGCTGCCAATGGCGCAAGGCTGGCTGCATTGGCTATTGGCGACTATCACCTCTCATTGCCAACTGGCATGATTTTGGTTTTACAAAACTGTTATTTTGTGCCTAGTGTTACCAAGAACATAATTTCTGTATCTTGTTTGGATATGGATGGATTTATTTTCATGTTTGAAAATAAGGGTTGTCTCTTTTATAAGAACAACGTATGTTATGGTATGGCACATTTGAATAATGGTTTGTATGTATTAAATTACGAAAACCAAGTGTTGTAAATCGATAACGAAACAAACTCACATGACAAATACATCACCCAGTTATGGCATCACCGCCTTGGTCATGTGAATGAGAAGCGCTTGAAGATCTTATTCTAATTGCGCCTGGGAAAGAGGCTAGTGATGAGGAATAATCTCTCTACATGAAACACAAGGATGATGCCACAGATGTCCAGTGTTTCATGCTATCGGCCATGTCTAATGAGCCCTTGAAGAAACATGAAATCATGGATGCATATAGCATGATGTCTCACCATAAAGATATCTACCAAGATAAGGCGAGACAGGAGAGGTATGAGATCTCCAATGCTTTGTTTAGCATGAAGCTTGGAGAGTCTGCGCCAGCTGGACCTCATGTAGTCAAGCTTATTGGCTAAGTTGAATGCTCGGACATCTTAGGGATTAAATTCCCGGATGAGTTGCATACAGATCTCAACCTATCATCACTACCCAATACCTTCTATAGCTTTATTGTCAAATATATCATGAGCGGCAATGAGAAGAGTCTGTCGGAGCTTCTGACCATGATTCGCCAGGTAGATAAGGACACGGGGCGTGAAAAACCCACGGTCCTTATGGTGAATAAGAAAAGTAAGGACAAGGAAAAGGGGCCAAAGACTTATAAACGGTCTGAAGCCCCACAGCACTGTCCCTCCAAGAAGGGGAAGATCCAGAGGCATGACAAGGAATAGGAAGCAGTGTGTTTTTCATGTGGCAAGCAGGGCCACTGGAAGAGTAACTGCACCCAGAAGCGTGGGGACACTAAAGGTGTGTTTGTTATCGAGTGAAATCTTTCTATTTCTACACATTGGGTATTAGATATAGCTTGTGGGGCTCACACTTGTATTAAAATGCAGGAACCGTGTAGATTTAGAAAGATCGCCAGAGGAGAGGAGGATCTTCGAGCTACCAATGGCGCAAGGCTGGCTGCGTTGGATATTGGTGACTACGACCTCTCATTACCGACTGGGATGATTTTGGTTTTACATAACTGTTATTATGTGCCTAGTGTTACCAAGAACATAATATATGTATCTTGTTTGGATATGGATGTATTTTTTTCAAATTTGGAAATACGGGTTGTCTCTATTATAAGAACAATGTATGTAATGGTATGGCACATTTAAATAATGGTTTGTATGTATTGAATTACGAAAAGCAAGTGTTGGAAATCGATAACGAAACAAACTCACATGACTCATACGTCACCCAGTTATGGAATCACCACCTTGGTCATGTGAATGAGATGCGTTTGAAAAAGCTCTGCCAAGATGGATATTTAGACTCTACTGAGCTAAAAACACTTGATAGATGCCATTCTTGTTTACAATGAAAAATAACCAAGCCGCCTTTTGGTGGACAAGGTGAAATGGCCACAGAGCTTCTAGGATTGGTACACACGGATGTGTGTGGACCATTTCCAGTAGAAGATAAAGGTGGATATTCTTACTTCATTACTATTACTGATGATTTGAGTAGATATGGATATGTGTACTTAATGAGGTATAAGTCAGAGTCCTTATAAAAATTTAAGGAATTCAAGAATGAAGTAGAGAATCATCTTGGTAAGAAGATAAAGAAGCATCGATTGGATCGAGGTGGAGAATATCTGAACCAAGAGTTTATAGATCTTCTATGGGAGTCTGGGATTCTATCTCAGCTCACTCCTCCTTATACACCATAGTGGAATGGTGTTAGTGAAAGGAGGTACCGCACCTTGTTGGACATGGTGAGGTCGATGATGAGTCATGCGGATCTTCCATTATCCTTTTGGGGATATGCATTACAAACTGCATCATACACATTAAAATGAGTACCAACTAAGGCGGAAAATGGAATTCCATCTGAGTTATGGAATGGAAAGAAACCCACTTTGTTGCACACACGTGTATGAGGATGTGAGGCATTTGTTAAGGCCTTATCAGGCAACAAACTAGCACCCCGAGGCACGAAGTGTATCTTTATAGGATATCCCAAGGAAACGAAAGGATATTACCTATATAACCATCAAAACAAGAATGTGACTATCGCCAGACAAGTATTCAATAAGGATAGTGGGAGAATGATTGACATAGACGAATTTGATGCTCAAGATACATAGGAGTTGGTACAGGATCAAGTTCCACAGGTCCCCATGGAAGAGGTTCCAGAAACACAAGTACTATGTAGGAGCTCAAGAGAGGTAAGGGAACCAGAGAGATTTGGTTTCCTAGTCACTGAGGATGGTCAATCATTATTGTTGGACAATGATGAACCTATCTCCTATAAGGAAGTAGTAAAATGATCAGAAGCTGCAATATGGATAGAAGCTATGAATTCTGAGATGGATTCCATGTATCAGAACCAAGTTTGGGTTCTGGTCGATGAGCCAGTGGATGTAAAGCATATTGGATGCAAATGTGTATTCAAAAGAAAGATGGACATGGAAGGTCAAGTTAGCACCTATAAAGAAAGGCTAGTGTCTAATGGATTCAGACAGCGTCATGGAATTGACTATGATGAAACCTTCTCGCCAGTTTCCATGTTTAAATCCATAAGAATCATACTTGCCATAGCAGCTTACCATGACTACGAGATTTGGAAGATGGTTGTCAAAACAGCATTCCTTAATGGGAACCTTCAGGAAGATGTCTATATGGAACAACCAGAAGGGTTTGTGACACCAGGTAAATCCAAACGGGTTTGCAAGTTGCATAAATCCATTTATGGATTGAAGCAAGCATCCAAGTCATGGAACATTCGATTTGATGAAGCCATAAAGGAATTTGGTTTCATTACGAACTAATGTGAGCCATGTGTTTATAAGTGGTTTAATGGGAATGTGGTCATCATCCTAGAGGTATATGTTGATGACATATTGCTTATTGGAAATTACGTACCAGCCTTACAGTCAGTTAAGGACTGGTTGAACAAGTGTTTCTCCATGAATGTCATAGGAGAAGCAGCCTACATTCTAGGGATCAAGATCATTCGTGACAGATCCAAGAGACTACTTGGACTAAGTCAGGGTATATACATTGACCAGATAATAAAGAGATTTAGTATAGAAAAATCCAAGAGGGGATTGGTTCCCATGTCACATGGATTACATATTTCTTAGAAAATGTGTCCCCAGACACAACAGGGGAAAGATAGGATGAGTAAGATCCCATACGCTTCGGTTATAGGATCCATCATGTATACCATGTTATGTACCAGGCTTGATGTTTCTTATGCACTGATCATGGTAGGCAGATATCAAGCAGATCTAGGAGAACAGCATTGGACTGATGTTAAGACTATCCTTATGTATCTGAGAAGAACTAAGGATATGTTCCGGGTGTATGGAGGTGATGAGGAGCTTGCCATCAGAGGGTATGTTGATGCTGGTTTTCAAAAAGATCAGAATGATATGAAGTCGCATTCTGGATATGTTTTCTGTCTCAATGGAAGAGCTGTGAGCTGGAATAGTTCAGAGCAGCCAGTTGTTGCTGATTCTACAGCGGAGTCCGATTATATAGTGGCTTCTGATGCAGCCAAAGAAGCCGTCTGGATTTGGAACTTTTTCCAGGAGCTTGATGTGGTTCCTAGAAGTAAAGATCCCATTACATTGTATTATGATAATACTGCAGCGGTGGCTCTTGCAAAAGAACAAAGGACACATCAACGTACAAAGCACATACTCCGGAAGTATCACCACTTGAGGGATTTCTATCAAAGGGGTGAATGTGCAGTGAGCAGAGTGTCCACAAAAGAGAATGTGGCGGACCCCATGACTAAAGGCCTATCTCAGTAGAAGCATGAATATCATGTGAGAGCTAGCGGGTTAAAGGTTGTTAGCAGTGCAAGTGGGATTCTGTTGGAGTTCGTGGTCTAGAACCGTCTACTTTTTACTTTATTCATTAAATTAAAACCATATCACATCTTGATTGTTCTTCTTCATGACATGTCATGTGATAATGTCCTAAGTACAGCTGTTTCATTAAAGGGTCGTAGCGGATCCATGCTATGATGAGAACCCAGAAGTGCCATAACACTGTTCTTGAATGTATGTTATATGGACGTATGATATTATTGGAGGGACACAAATAATACAGTCATTAGAGGTGAGGACTCATAAAACTTTGATCCAACTTATCATGGTGTGCGGCCTTGGTAATATCCAGGAGGATATTATAAGAATGAGACCCGCCAGTAGGAAATCCACATTTCATAGTATCATTGGATGTTCCTAACTGCAGATATGTGTATTGGTCCTTAGACATTAATATTATTATTAATGGGTATTACAACTCACACACTTAGATGTATTGATAAAAACTATGACAACACACTGTTCTCAGCAAGATAGGATACGTTGGGTGCGTCACGAGTAATACCGCATTAATAGATAATGCTAGAAAGGATTTGTCCCTTCCGTTCCATAACGGAAGTAGATATCTCAGGCCCTTTGATGGAATTGATATAGCCTAAATAAATCCATGGTCATGGTAAGGTATGGGAAAGTTCAATTCCGAGAAGTCAAAGAAAGAATAATCAAGCACATTGGTTGATGGCACTAGCATGCAACCCGCTTGATTGGAGATATCGAGACAAATGGATTATATTACACGGTAAGTGTTCATAGGAAGTGACACATCATTGTGGCGTTAACTTCTTTCTCTATGGGTTCCTTGGCGTGTTACTAGATGATAACCTTGGACTTTAGGCAGGCTTAGCCTAATGCCACCGAAAAAGAGGCCTATAGGGTCACACACTAAGTGTGTCCATGTATCTTAGTTAAATATTAATTTAACAAGTTAAATAAATATTATTCCCGACTGTGGTTTAATAATTATTTAAGGATGTCTGATCGCATTTATTTTGACACTAGTTATTCGAGAGAATATATTGTGGATGAAATAATATATTTATTAGCGAGTAATGTAGTTACATTTATTTAAGAAATAAATAGTCATTACTCAAGGTCTAATAAATGTGGTGGAGAAAAATGGAAAATAAAAGTACACACCGTGTATATTAAATATACACGCCATGTAGTTTTATGGAAAACAAGTAAACACCGTGTATTAATTATTACATGCCGTGTAGTTTTTACAGTTGGGATTTTGAGGATTTAATATTGTTTTATTAAATTATATTTATTATAATCAGCGTGGGAGCATGTCAAGGAATTAATAATTCGACATGGGGGTTTTCAATAAGAGTTAATGAAATAAATAAAACGTGTAACACATTTATTTATTGTCATAACCCTATTAACCTCAAACCCGATTATAAATATCCTCACAACCCTAAAATTTTAAAGAGCCATTGTTGTGCACAATGTATTTTGAAATACTCTAAAGCCAAGAGTGAATTCCCTTTCCACCAAGAATGCCCTCATGTTATGAAAGCAAGATCCTCCACTGTATCAAGGCGGTCGAAGGCGGACATCACAAGCGATGGTTCCTCCGCGCTAGAACCCGGAGATCCCTTCAGCGACGTCTGGAGATACGTGAAACACGTGTGGATCACCGCTAGAGGAATCCTACACTTGGATTCTATGACACAACGATGGATCACCGAATCGTGATCGGACACATCAATGAAAAAAATTCCAACGAGGTAATTCTTATGCATTAATTAAATTAATTATAATCAACATATGATGATCTTCCTCAAGGGTTCCGAGACTCTTCTTTTCTTTTTGTTCTTCGTTCTATTCCGAAGATTAGGCATTTTATATCGTGAAGGATCTCGGATTGAACGTTGTTTAACGTTAAAATTAAAGTTGGGCTGACCCACCAACGCGCTTCCGCTGTGCCCGGAACCTACAGAACGCATAGAGGATTCCGGTATAGTAGTCATCGCTGTCAAACCCATGAAGTATTCTGGTACTATAGTCATCGCTCTCGAACCCATAGAGGATTCTGGTACAGTATCGTCTCAGCCATCCCTAGGGTTCCCGCACACATCACGTTCGATTCCACGAGGGTCTGCTACTCGATCCAAGTGTTGATACATCAACTATCACAATGTCCTGAGTTGATGTATCTCATAGTTCCATCTCATCATAAAGAATCCAACGCGAAAGACGGTGTGTCAATCAGACAACTGGTCTGAGAGTTATTGGAATTTCTGTTCAAGGGGCCCGGTTGGTTTGTAGGCTCAAAACAACCTGGTCATACCCTAACTGCTTCCAAACTTCAAGTGGAGTATGCGAAAATAATTTTCTCTCTCCAATAATTCCACCGCCACAGGCGGTACGTCAATCGGATACCCGTAGCCCTAGATGCGGGCTAAAAGGTGTAAACGACCATAATGGGTCTGGGTCCAGTCCGTCCCAGTCGGACTGACCTGGCCCGACCTGTTCTGAACCGGGATTTGACCCGGTCCGCGGGTACGACCCGGTCTGAGGAAGCAGCCTGAGCCTAGAGGATGACACAACCCGATGAGTCGGCCCAGCCCGATGGGTGGACCGACTCAAGGGCGGCCTGGGCCTTGGGCGAGCCGGACTAGGGGCGGCCCGGTCGAGGACGGCCCCGCCGATGGCGTCCTAGCCGTTGGCATCCCAAACCTGGGCAGCCCAGTTGAGGGGAGGCCCGACCTTGGGCAGCCCCGCCGAGTGCGGCCCGGCCGAGCCGGCCCGACCCGTGGTAGCCTAACCGACCACACGAGGGAGGGGGGTCTCACACCCCTCCTGGTTCGTTGAATAGAACCAGAATGGTGTTCCAGTTTAGGGGTTGTGTGACCAAGCTGGTCCCGCTTGTCTGGATCCATGGTGGTCGGCCCAGCCAGCCACCACCACGGAACGATGGCGCAGCGGTCTTCTTGCCCTCCACGGGGCGCGACGGCGCCGCGTCCCCACCGACGAGGCACGAACTGGCCACGGCTTTTGGTTCCACCGCCTGGTGTGACGGCGCCGCACATCTCCATCGGTCTCGGCCCTCCCAGCCGCGATTCCGCATCTCCGGTGCAACAGGGTGCGACAGCGCCGTGCCTCTTTCATCTGTCGCAACCCTCCTGGCCGTTGTTCTTCTCTAGCACGATGCATTGGCACCAAGACCTTCTGGCTCCACCTCCGTCATGAACCAATCAAGAACCAATCGGATGGATGTCGAGCAATGTTTGTTTGGCACGCACCCAACTCATTAGGTGATAACAAAATTCCAATGTCGAATCACATAAGAGATGAGGTATGAGGATTTGATTTAATCAAGAAAAACCCCTACCTTGTAATCGGTGTTCGCTCAGTGGAGTTGTAGAAAGGCAGCGGCATTCCCTTAAAATTGGGAGGAGATTACGTCGTCGTTGGTGATGTTCTTTGCGGGCGGCTTCTTCCCTTTCTCACCCCGGTTGTATAGGAAGAAGATATCCAATGAAGAAGTCAATGAATGGTGGATGTTGCCGGTATTCTTCACGTTCTTGATTGGAAGGAAGAGGCATTCTTCGCAGGTGATGGTTCTTCGTTGAAGAGGATAATTATCCAAGGATTCTCCCATGTTTCCAACATAGAAATCTAAGCCAAAATTATAGAGGAAGTTCTCAATTATTTTTATCACACAATGACACAAGAGTTGTCGTTAATTAAATGTGTCAACACATTTATTTTAATGCAGAGGAATGAATTCAAAAATAAAAACATGGGAGGATGAGAGTTTGAATTAATGAGAGAGGTTTGGCACCGTTATGAGTTAAATCAAGAGTTTCCCCCATTAATGGGGAACTCAATGGTTTAAGGGGGTTTAAGGGGATTTGCGCTTGTGTGGGACCCACCAAATAATATCCTGTAGTGGGAGGTTATGCGTGGGTGTGCCCCACCTCCAACCTCCCCTTGGAGGCTTAAACCACCACTCAAATAAAAATATGCTAGACATATTTTTATTTAATTTTATTTAGGAACCCCAATAATTAACTTCCATTCACATTGAAATGAAATTGTAGTAAAGGTCTCCTTAAGCGAATATCGGTGCTACGAGTTCAAAGGTGTCCTCAGATTTCAATTCTAAGCACCGGTTCAAAAGATATAAAATGTCGCTTTCACGTTTACTGAACATACATGAAAAAAAGTTTGGAAAATTAATAACAGCCATCCGTGACCTACTGCGGTTGAGGTTAGGATTTTCCTAGGTGAAACACACCCCAACGAACCCAACAGTACCCTCATATTTCCAATCCGTGTTACCGTTAAAATGTTATGAATTTTACAATAAAATAATTGTCACATAATTATTTTATATACGGCCACAAACTAACTTTTTTCTGGTGGCCCTCACTGACCCATGTTAGTGTCTTCTAAAAGAAATCCTACCCTCACAAGTTTAGCCGTTGTCTCAGATTTTTAATCTAAGTTACCGTTTGTGAGTTATAAGATATCGAAAAATAAAATAATTGTATTTAATTATTTTATGTGTGGTTATGCCATTTTCGGGTTTTCTCACAGGAGGTCCGCGCTGACTAAAATTAAGTCATGCCTAGGGTAAACCCGCTATCCTGAGTGCAACGGTGGCCCTAGATTATTGATATGTGTTAAAGTTTAAGATTTATTACCCCTTTTTAGAAAAACTGCATACATGCATTAATTTAAACTTAAAAAAACTTTGACGGATCATTCTGGGCACTACGGGCCTCAGAATCACGTGCCATCCGAAACTGCAGACTTGTAAAATTCCCAAGAATTTATGACAAAAAATTCCATGGAATTTCTAGGAAATTAAATTATCCCCACCTAAGGGATTTACATCCATGTAAGCTACAACTCACACTAAAGAAACAAATCAGGGTACTGAGCATGCATCTGAGCCTCCCTCCCTCATGTGCTCTCTTAGAGGTTCCCGTGCTGCCAGCGAACACCTACCAGAGGTATCAACTATCCACATTGGAAACGCTCCTATCAATCCTCAATCTCCACTAGAACCTCCGTGAATGTCCCCCTGTCATCGATATCCAGCTCCCCGTTGTCAATAATGTTGGGGGGGGGGGGGTCATGCATGTATTTCCTCAGCTGGGATATGTGGAAGACCCTGTGCACCCGGTGCAGCTGAGGTGGAAGGGATATGTGGTAAGCCACCTCTCCAACTCTACTGAGTACTTGGAATGGTCTGATAAACCTCCAAAATAACTTTCCACCAAATCCAAAACTCCATAGACCTCGTCGGGGAGAGACCCGTAGAAAGACATGGTCGCCATCCTCGAAATCCAGAGGTCTCTGTCTCCTGGATATATGTGGAAGACCCATCACAATGTCCATGGATATCTCATCCCTCTTTAACTTTTGGACCTCTAAAGGCTGAACCATGCCTGCTGGTACCTGATGCTCCACCTTCACTTGCTGACAAGTGAGGTATTGAGAGAAAAACTCTACAACTGCCTTCACCATAACTGGCCACCAGTTCTGTCGTCGGAGGTCCCGATACATCTGCGTCACTCATGGTAGTACTGCTAAAGGTGATCTGTTGAAATTCCTCAACACTTCCTCTTAAAGTGAAACTGGTACCATGGTACGTCCTCTGAAATGAATGACATGCTGCCCACCTTAAAAAAATAAATCAAGTTCCTACCATGTGGATATCTGAGCACGTCATGTTTGACTGTCAACGTCCCCACGCTGCGCCTCCCTGACTCTCTGAAGAAGTAAAGGAGTGACTGTGAGAGACTGCAGAAAGGCTGCTCTATCTCTATCCACAAAGGATATCTGCAACGTGGCCAGCTACTATAATGCCTCTCCTGGCAGTTGAATACCTGATCTCCTACTGGGAGTATATGCTACATCGTTCCCCTTCCCAGGAGTATAGAATATCTAGAATCCATAGTCCTAGAGGAACTCAAGCCATCACCGCTGCCTTATGTTCATGTCCTTCCATGAGATGATATACCTGATACTCTAGTGGTTAGAGTAGACTATAAATAAATGACCCATAAGATAGTGCAACCACATATTCAAGGCGAAGACCACTACTTCTAACTCCAAGTCATGGGAAGCGTTGTTCTGCTTGTGCTATCTCAACTATTAAGAATCATACGTGATCACTACTTTCTCCTTCATTAGGACACACCCAAGTCCATTCCATGATACATCGTAGTAAAATAGGTTCCCTAAGCCTTCCTCTAGAAGCCTTATGATTGGGTCACTAGTCATTTTATGCCTCATCTCCTTACAGCTCTGATGGAATCTCTCCGACCACACGGAGGCTTTCTGCCTCATTGATAAAGAAGATAGTGGTGCTACAACTCTGGAGAAGTCTAGCACAAAGGTAAGTCTAGACGACTCATGAGTGATCAACCACAACCTATTATGCATGATTCCATCCTGTGATTCATGGGTTTTCCTTTTCTCCAACCAAGGAAAAGCTCATCCCAACGTTGTAGATAATCCACAACCTTTTTGCCTAATACCACAAATCTATATATGAATTGTGGTTTCCCAGTCCATTACCAAACTAACGTCGTAAGGCATCGACGCTGCCACCAATAGGTTCCAACCAAAACTATCACCTAAATGGTCAAATCACACTGTCGGTGTATGTTTTAATATTGAGTCTCCTCAAAAAGGTATCTCTATATGTGAGGGTCAATTCAACGGCTTCACCGGAAACTCTAGGTCTGGGACAAGATTCGTTAAAAAAGGAATGATTGGTACCTATGTCTATTGATATGACATATAGTAGTAGACATAGACCATACCTCAAATAATTCCTAGAGCCCTTGCGTCACACACCTTGACCGGATGTAGCTACTCTCTTCCCCTTCCCTCCAGTTCACAGAGCCTAGCGGGGACTACAAAGGTGAGTGGTTGTAACATGTGGAAATGTTCAACACCTCATGCTGCTTTCCTAGATCTACTTCCATATCTACTGCACTTCATATTCATCTATCCTTAAAACTTCCTCTTCTCGAAACATTTTACACACTCAAGTCTCTGAGACTGGAGCTAGTTTCATGCTTTACAATTGCTAACATTCCTTGGTTGTATCCACTCAGCCAATGAACATTCAACCACAAAGTTTCTCTCTAGCACCCTAACATAAGTATAATTCATAGAGGGAAAAGTGGTGGCTCAGATATCCTTAAGCTCACCTTTCTCAGAAGGTCTGAGCTCTAATGCACTGATCGTATCATATTCATCGAGTACCCAAAAATTTCGGTATGCCTCGATGAATAATAAACTACCGACATGTCATCCTGCCTAAGCTGTATGAGCTCTAGTAAACTCTCATCCACCTCCTCAAACTAGTCCTCAGCCACCAATGTGTCGAGATCACCTCAGAACCTGAGGGGTATCTGATGTTGAAACATGTGTAAGGCACTAAGCCTACAAGTGTCCTCTACAGATATTGTCGGTTGCAAATGCTGACCAGCAGGCAGTGATATAGCTGGCACACTACCCGGAGGCACTATCTCAGGTAATGGTCCATGTACTGAGGCCTCAACACTATGAAGACCATCCTCATGGTCACTCATTGAACAAATCTAATAGCAAAGATCACTATATTCTCTAATGGTGTCTCAACTAGGCGGAAAACTCTAGCAATCGCCTCCAGCCATCCCTCAGCTGCGTGGGAATCTATCTCACCACGAAACCTCATAGGCTTCTACTACTAGAACTTGTAAAATGCGCTCAATAGGCGTGCACCATCTTACAATTCGATTGGTGGTCTCTGCAACACAACGGGTGGTTGTGCTACTGGTACACCACCCGAAGGTGCCAATGTAGAAAGAGGTCCCTAAACCGGAGCGTCATCGCTCGGTGGGCCATCATTGTATACTCTTTGGAAACCCAAGCTGGCTATCTATGCAGTGACATCCTGATAAGGAACAGGTTCACCATGGTCAATAATTTATACCTGGGGAGCTGACTCAAAGAGTTCACAGAGAAGACTCTTGAGAACCCACTCGCAATTAGTGTTTTTGTGCACTGAGTCAGAAATCCGAAGTCAGGGTCATGGTGTATCGATACGTCGGCCTCCGCACCAATACTGGACTCCCTGGACTAAAAACCACACTCAATACTCTTAAAACTATTGCTTCACAGTAAAACAGATCAGGGTCCTAAGTTATGTGGTAGAACCGACTCCTCTATAACCAATTTGTCACGACCCGTCCTCAGGGGTCGTGTCGTGACTACCCCACGACCGCCTTCTATAGGCCAAGGGCTGGCGAATAGAACCAAAGGCGTAATCCCAATAAAAGGGAAGAAATTTCCATTAAACCTATAACACACACTATCTGAACACAAGATGTAGATGCAACAAGTACTAGAATAAAAAAAGAAAAGTGTGCTGAAAGTAAGTGGGCCAGTATACAAACCCAACTGAACAATAAGTACAAGTACATGAAAAAAGGAAAACTGCTCATGGATCATCCACAAGGGAATCCTACCTAAAGGGTAGGTACAATACTCGAAAAACTTGTCCCTAAGGTATGCCTCGTCTAGTCAAGATCCGAGCAGCCTCCCGTCTATCACTCTTAGCCTCGATCACTAATGAATGTCGTCTGCACAGAACACAATAAGGTGTGGGTGATGCTCGTGCAGGGGTGTGTATAATAATACTCATTAGGGGACCCCAGGACCCCCGAAGGTCTCCCAAAATCCACAAAGGATAAAGCACGGTAGAAAAATACCACCACAAAGTATCAATGAACCCTACTTAGGTATATACCCATACATATACCTAAGTTATCAATCACATTCTGGCTCCAACTCTCGATCCCAAGCACAAACCATTCCATAATGGAAGTAAAGTCATTCACCACGATGATGTTGGTTGAAAGACATAAATCATCTCACACAGGTATACAACATTATTAGAGTGATAGAGATGATCAGATGTCATCACTGATTCATCTAAGCTGTCAGGCCGACATAAGAGACATGACTAGCAAAGATATCAGACCTAACAGGATATAGGACCAGTTATTCTATCAGATTCATCTAAGCTGTTGGAACCACACAGGATACAAGACCATCTATTATGTTAGACCCACATAGGATATAGGAACAGAAATCAGAACTGTTGGACCCAGGCAGGATCATGGTACAGTAGTCATCGTCGTCAAACCCATGGAGGATTATGGAATAGTAATCATCGCTGTCAAACCCATGGAGGATTCTGGTACGGTAGTTATCGCTGTCGAATCCACGGAGAATTCCGGTACAATATCATCTCAACCTGCCCTAGGGTTCCCACACACAGCACACTCGATTCTGGGAGGGTCCGCTCCTCAATCCAAGTGTCGATACATACACTATCACAAAGTCCCGAGTTGATGTATCTTGTAGTTCTGTCTCATCATAAGGAAACCAATGCGATAGAAGTCGCGTCAATCGGACGCTCGGTGTGAGAGTTATTGGAATTTCTGTTCGAGGGTTCCGGTTGGGTTTTTGGCTTAAATGAACCCGGGCGTACCCCAATTGCATCCAAACCCCTTTTGGAGTGTGTAAAAACAATAATCTCGCTCCAATAATTACATCACCGTATGAGGCACGTCATTCAGACACCTGTTTCCCTATATGCATGCTAAAAGGTGTAAACGACCATAACGGGTCTGGGTCCAGTCCGACCCAGTGGGATAGACCTGGACCGACCCAGTCTGATCTGGGATCTGACCTGGTCCACTTGTCTGATCTCGTCTGAGGAAGCGACCCGAGCTGAGGGGACGACCTGGACAAAAGAGCCGGTCCGGCTCGGGGGCGGCCCGGGCCGAGGGCGATATGTCCAAGGGCCGGCCCGGCTGAGGGGGGCCTGGCCGAAAAATCCCCAGCCAAGGGCGGCCCAGCCCGGGGCAGCCTGGCCGAGGGGCCGACCAACTGAGAGGTGGCCCGACCATGGCGGCTCAGCTGGCCATGCAAGGGAGGGGGTGTCGTGCCCCTCCTGGTTCGTCAAACATAACCTACACGCTGCGCCGGTTCAGGGGCCGCGGGACCTGGGTGGTCCTGCTCGTCCGGATCCACGGCAGCTGGCTTGGTCGGCCAACATCGTTGCGCGACGACGTCGTGGTCCTCTTAACCTCCATGAGGTGTGATGGCGCTGCGCCCCCACCGCCGCGGCCCGACCTCGCCGCGGCCTTCAATTCCACCGCTTGGGCCGACAGTGTCGTGCTTCTGCATCTGATGCGGCCATCCCAGCTGCGGTTCTGCATCTCCAGCAAGGCGCGGTGCGATGACGCCGCACCTCTTTCATCTGTCGCGACCCTCTTGGTCATTGTTCTTCTCTGGTGCACTACGTCGGCACCACCCCCTGCTAGATCATCCTCTGTCATCAACCAATCAAGAACCAATCGGAGGGACGTTGGGACATGTTTGTTCAGCCTGCGCCCTCCGCATTAGGTGATAACAAATGGCCAACGTCGAACCACATAAGAGACGAGGAACGTGGATTTAATTTAATTAGGAAAAACCCATACCTTGTAATCATTGTTCACTCGGCAGAGTCACCGAAAGGCAGCGAAGTTCTGTTGACGTCGAGAAGAGATGACATCGTCATTGGCGACATTCTTTTTTGGCGGTGTCTTCCCTTTACTTCCTCGGTTGGAGAGGAAGAAGACATCCAAGGAAGAAGTCGAAGAACGGAGGATTTCACTGGCATTCTTCACATTTTTCGTTGGAAGGAAGAGGCATTCATTGCGGGCTATGGTTCTTCATTGGAGAGGATAATTCTCAATGACTTATTCAAAGTTTCCAATAATGGAATCTAATACAAAATAATAGAGGAAGTTCCCTATTATTTTTATCACAAAACGGCACAAGAGTTGTCATTAATTAATTGTGGAAACATATCTTATTTAATATGGAGGAATGGATTCAAAAATCAAAACAAGGGAGGTAGAGGGTTTCAATTAATGAGAGAGGTTTGGCACCATTATGAGGTAAATCAAGCGTTTCCCCCATTAATGGGGAACTCAAGGGTTTAAGGGGGTTTAAGGGGATTTGAGCTCGTGTGGGCCCCGCCACATAATATATTCCCATGGGAGGTAATGCGCAGGTGGGCCCCTCCTCCAACCTCCCCTTGGAGGATTAAGCCACCACACAAATGAAAATATGCAGATATATTTTTATTTAATTTTATTTAGAAACCAAAATAATTAACTTCCATTCACATTGAAATGAAACTAAAGTAGAGGTCTCCTTAAGCGAATACCAGTAATACAAGTTCAACGGTGCTCAAATTTCAATTCCGAGCATCGGTTCAAAAGATATAAAAGGTCGCTTTCACATTTACTGAACGTACCAGATAAAAAGTTTGAAAAATTAATAACATCCATCCTCGACCTACTACGGTCGAGGTTAGGCTTTTCCTAGGTGAAACATGCCCCAAATAACCAAACGGTACTCTTTAATTTCCAATTCGAGTTACGGTTTAAATGATATGAATTTTACAATAAAATAATTGTCACTTGATTATTTTATTTGCGGCTGAAAACTAACTTCCTCTGGTGGCCCTTGCCGACCCAAGTTAGTATCTGCTAAAAGATATCCTACCCTCATGATTTTAGTGGTGGCCTCGAATTTTTAATCTGAGTTACCATTTTTGAGTTATATGCATTGTAATATAAATAAACATTATTTTATTATTTTATTTTCGGTTATACCATTTTTGGGTTTTCTCACAGGAGGCCCGCACCGACTAAAATTAAGTCATTCCTAGGGTAAACTCACCATCCTAAGCGCAACTATGGCTTCATATTTCTTATCTGAGTAACCATTAAAATTTTATTCTACTTTTTTAGGAAAACTGGATACGCGCGTTAATTTAAGCTTAACAAAACTATGACAGGTCATTACGGGCACTCCGGGCCTCGAAATTGCGCGCCATCAAAAACTGCAGACTTGGAAAATTCACATGAATTTAAGAAAAATTTTCATGGAATTTCTGGGTCTTTACAATATCATTTTATACAAAATCAACAATACAGTAAGGGATATTCGTCTCACTTTTATTTTTATGGGATACATCTCTTATTCACCACTTATTTATTTTTTGTGGATTATATAATGCACATATATTATAAAATATTTAATATACCTATATTCATGTTATTTAATGTTTCAATAGATGTTAAGAGGAATGAAAATAAACTAATTACAAGGTGGTAAGGGTTTATTTTATAACCTCATCATTATTCAGGATTGTTTTTTACTCAAGTCTCTACTAATGAATATTTCTCCTCGTCCAAATTATATAAAAATGTTTTCCAACATGTTATTTACTATTATAAAATTAATTTTTAATGTTATTTTAACACCTTTTCACTTCTTCTGAAATTCATTAAATGGTATATTTTGCCTTTTTCTAAACAAGGTTTTGTCATACTTTTCTGATAAATATATAGAATGAATGATTTTAACATATATGGAATCAATGGATATTCTCACCATAATTAATAATTAATGATCTATAAATTCATTTAAAAGTTTTTTTAATCAGGTTACAGGAAAATGTTTTCTTTTAAAGTTTCCCAGTGTTTTGAAAATATGTTATTTCCAAAGAGAAAAAGGTATTTTCCCCAAAAAAAAATTCATTGATTTAATTAGAATATTTTAATTTCTGTCAACATCCTCTATTGAGTCTTATGATTAATTGAGTTTGATATCTTATTACATCATTTACCATAATTTATTGAATGGTGTATCATAATTTTGACTGTACATGTGCTATTTTTATTCCATTCTTGATTTATGTTCAATACATTCCTATTTTGTATTGTAGTTTTTTATATGAATATTTATATTGATTATGTTTCACCCCATTCATATAAGGAATGAATTTCACTTATTATGTGCTATATGGTGCCCTCTATAGCCCCTTGATTCATCGATTGGTCTCATGAGACAAATCAGTTAGAGAAGCATAATATTATTGTACCAATTAGTTTTTAGAATATCTTGTGAAAGGTCTTAACCATAGAGATTACATTGTAAAAACCTAATTGGATTGTACCCAGTAGTTTTATACAATCTTATTAAAGATATTGATGGTAGTGGTTCATGTTCTAGATATATTATGCCCATTAATTATGCATTTCCCACATTTAGAATTCTATAATTATCATCTTATATATTTTATCTATTACAAAATACATGGATGAATTTTTTAGTTAATTATTAAATTTCATGTTACTTATATTATTCACTATTCCTTGTGAATTATTCCTATTTTTTCTTAATATATTCTATTATAGTTAACCCTTTGTAAGAATTTGAGATATCCCCTTTATTATATATTATTTTCCTCATAAATCCTTGATGTGTACTATGATTTTTATGTAAGGATATACTAGAGGGATAAAAATTATTCATCAAAAATTAAAAAAAATATGGTGTAAATTTATATTTCAAACGTATGTAAAAATAATGTAAATATCTAGTTAAACAATAATAATATATAATTCTTTCATTTAAGATGCAATTTCTTATATCATATTCCAATGAAATCAACTAAGACATCAAATCATTGATATTGGTGTCTTAGGCTGTATAGTTGGTATTAGAGAATGTTTAGTAGAAACCTTGGGAACTAGATTTTGGAAAAAATAATGATTCCCTATGATATAATTTTGAAATATATCCAAATATTATAAAAAAATGAGTTAGAGACTAGATATAACTGTATTTCAAAATTAGGATTTGGGATTCACTAGTATTGATATAATAAATTATTTTTCTAAATGTTATGCTCTAATATAGTGTGATATATTGTTTATAAATGGTGCCCACCAGATGGAATTTAAACCAAATCAATTCCCATAATCCAAATAATAAGAGTTGTTGTTTCTTCAATGGGATTAAAAAAAATATTAAGAATGGAACACGTCTCCCAAAAATTATCATTATATTAAGAAATATGGTAATATTATTACTATAATGAAAAATCAATTTTTATGTATTGTGGCTTTCGATGTAATCAGAAGAAGAATATGAGAGTATGGAAAAATATGGATATAGGGAGGAAGGAAAAAAAGGATTTTCCCGCATGTGATAATTGTGGAATGAAACACCGTGATATATACATTATTAGAAGAAGTATCTAATTATGTTTTGAACATTTTCACATTAAAAAAAATATTTTCACATCCCCTCTATGAGATTAATTTTAAATTAATTTTAACCAATTATTTGTTATGAACATTGGAAAATATATTTAATATTTTGTACCAAATTTCAAAAATTTAGTAAATATGACCGTTTTATGTTTGGACAATATTTATAGTAAAGTAAGTAATTTTAATTACCATGTGTTAGGGTAAATTTGAAAATTAAATGTATAGATAATATTATAAAAATTATAAATGTAACAGAAAATATTTTTTAATTTTTTTGGATGAGTGATTTTGGACAAAAATTATCCTTGATCTGATTTTATGGTCTCTTTGATCCATTTTGTTGACTATAATCCATTTATTTAATTTTGTTTTTATGAAAAGTAAAATATTACATACTATTTTTTTAAAATTTTAAATATTATAATATGTGGCAACTAAGAGGATATGTTTAACTATAAATAGTATTTTAAAATTTAACATATTTATATATATCATTTAATTTTTTTTTATTTTTTTCTATAAAAAATTACCTTAAAAGTATATGTCGATGATGTGGTAATTGGATAATTAATAGAAATATTATACAAATGATATTAAAAATATTAAAATAATTAATATTTGAGAAAATTAATGTCATCCAATGATTTTATAGACACCATTGACATGTTAATAGTGAGTTAAAAGATTTGGTTCAAGGATTTAATGTTTAATTTAATTTTGTAAATGTCAAAATGATGAATAGTTTCAAAATTAACATCAATGTTATATTAAAATGAATAATATTTTTTTCAATGTAATAAAGTTTATAAAAAAATATAACTTTCATCCATCAGATTAATAAAAGTTTTAAAATATCTTCCACGATCCATTTAGGGGGCATTTTTCATTTAAAAATAAATATATTTTCCATCAAATTGTAACAAATCTCTGTTGTCTTGAAAAGTGTCAAAGGGGATAAATAGGGGTTAATACCAAAAATAGAAGGGTATAACAATGTCCTAAACATTTGGATAACATTATACGATGAATAATATTAAACTCATATCACCTTAGACTTGATTTTGAATTTCTTAATGGACACTTGTCCCTAAAAATAACTTCTATATAATTGAAAACAATGATAGTTAAAAAATTCCGCTCTCTTTTCATTTAATAACTTTTTTGTGTACACATAGGGGAAAAATAAATATATGAACAAACCTAAATGTCTATTTTAATTTTAATTATTTTTTTCATTATGGAAATTTATTTTCAATTTTTAGGATTTATTTAGTTACATTATTTTCTTATACAACGCTAAAACAATATTTATTTAATTAACATAAATATATAATAATTTATTTAAAAATTATTAATTGTGATATATTTTTGGATTAGTTAATATTTATAATGATTTTTTTAGATATATAATCTATATAAGATATATTTTGGGACGTTCGGCCATTCACCCTTCATTCATTGCCATCATCGCAAAACTCTAGTTCCACCGGTGCCATCTCCTGGCACCGGTCGTCGTCACCATCGCGAAAAGCACAACAATAAAGAAAAACGGTGGAGGGGTCGGGCCATGTTTTTTTGTCCCACACCCTCTATTTTAGGGCGGTAGTAAGCGGCTCAACAAGATCATAAATAAAGAATCGTTAAAATTTACAATCTCATATGAATCGAGGATCAACTCGTTTAGGTTTATCCACATTTCCAATGATTTTCAAGAATGAGAAAATTCATGAATTCGATAACAACCCCTACCTCATTTAATTGCCTTCTGACGTCAAAGAGGAGGAAATAACGAACGTCAGTTGAAGACGTCCTATATTGGTTGCCTCCGCAAGGTGCTTCTGATGCGGCCCGGGGTCGGCTTCCTCGTTCTTCGATCTCTGGTGGTCATTCTTCGTTGGGAGGCGAAGTTATTCTTTGGGGAAATAAATACTCAAAGTGCTCTCCCCTTTGCCAATCCTTTCCCCCAAAATTAAAATAGCCAACAGTTGTGTTTCCAAAATTTTAATTGTTGGAACAATATTAGATTAGATTAATTAATTACATAGTGGCTGGCATAATAAATTAAAGGAGGGATTTTCCATAATTATGTGGGGGAGTTCAAGTGGTTTCTCCCCATTAAGAGAGATTTCAAAGGTGTTCAAGTCTTGAGTGGTCCCCATCACCATAACTTCACATGGGAGGTTAGGAATGGGTGGTCCCCACCACCATAACCTATGTCGAGATGTTTTAGTTCAGGTGGTCCCCACCTCGAACATCCACATGGGAGTTCCAAAAAAAATAAAATAAAATGTTACACAATTTTATTTTATTTCATTCTTTCACGAAAAACCCAAAAATTAACTTTCACCCTTGACTAACTACTGTCTAGGTGAAAGTATTCTTATGCGAATATCGGTGTTGTGAGTTCAACGATGCCCTCATATTTTGATTTTTAGCACCGGTTCAAAAGTTCCAAATACCCGCTCATATGTTTCCTGAATGAAACTAAAAAAAATTTCAGCAATTCATTCCGGGCAGTCCAGGCATCAGAATCACATACAGTTAGTTTTCACAGACTCGTAAAATTCTCATTTATTTAAAAAAATTACATGGAAATTCCGGCTCTTTACATTCTCCCCACCTCAAAGATTTGCGTCCCTATATTCCATATCACAAAACTATGAAAACAAGTGGGGCTACTGAGCATGTATCCTAGACACCCACTCCCATGTGCTCTCTAGGAGGTTCTGATGCATCCAACAAACACGCGCCAGAGGTATCGACCACCCACGAAGGACCCGCTCATATCAATCCTCAATATCAACTAGAACCTCCGTAAAAGTCTACCCATCTTTGATGTCTAGCTCGCCATGGTCGATGATGTGAGAAGGGTCGTGCACAGATCACCTCAGCTGAGATACATGGAAGATGGCGTGCACCCGTTGCAACGAAGGTGGAAGAGCTAAGCGGTAACCCACCTCCCCAACTCTGCTGAGGACATGAAAAGGTCCTTTGAACCTCGTAGATGACTTTCCACCTCATCCAAATCTCTGAAAACCTCGTCGGGGTGAGACCCATAAAAAGACGTGATCACAATTCCCGAATTAATAGGTCTCCGTCTCCTGTCGGCATAAGACATCTGCCAGCTCTGTGTAGTCTTCATCCGCTCCTGGATGATCTGCACTTTCTCTATGGTAATCCATACCATCTCTAATCTAACTAGTGCTGAGTCTCCTGGGTTTGTTCAGCGCAAAGATGATCTGCAAGGTCACATGTACAAAACCTCAAAAGGTGCCATCCGAATGGTGAAGTGATAGTTGTTGTTGTATGAAAACTCCACCAAAGGAAAGTGATCCTCCCATTTCCTACTGAAGTCGAGGACATAAGAACGAAGCATTTCCCCGAGGATCTGAATGGTCAACTAAGTCTTACCATCTATCTGAGGATAGAAGGCGGTGCTCAAAATAAGTTGCGTCCCAAAAACCTCCTACAACCCATTCCGTAGCTGGGAAGTAAAAAATGCATCATGATCATAGAAAATCATCATGGGTAATCCATTTAGCCACACTATCTCCTGAACATAGAGTCATCCCAAACTCTCAACTGAACCCTGCTCTCTGGTCGGTAGGAAGTGGGCTGACATGGCGTGTCAGTCGATGATCACCCAAATCGTGTCATGTCCCCTGGATGTACATGGAAGTCATATCACGAAGTACATGGATATCTTATCCAACTTGCAATCTGGGACCTTTAAAGGATGAAACAATCCTTCTAGTACCTGATGCCCCGCCTTCACTTGACAACAAGTGAGGCACTGAGAAACAAACTCTCCAATTCCATTCTTCATTCCCTGCCACCAGTGCTGTCGTCGGAGATCCTGGTACATCTTCGACACTCCTAGAGGTAAATCTAGATGGGATGTGTGGAACTCCCTCATGACTTTTTCTCGAAGATACACTAGTACCATGGTAAGTCCCCTATAGAGGATTACATGCTCCCACCTTCTGAAAATTGACCAGGATCCTTCCCTGTGGATATCTAAGCATGTCGATCCTCACAATCAACGTCCCCACACTACGCCTCCCTGAATCGCTGAAGAAGCGGGTGTGTGATTATAAGAGACTAAAGAAATGTTTCTCCATCCCTATCCACAAAGGATATCTACAAAGCGGCCAGCTACTCCGTCGCCTCGCCTAGATGCTGTATACCAGACCTCCTGGTGAGTGCATCTGCTATGACATTTCCCTTCCCAGTATTATAGACTATCTCAAAGTCATAGTCCTAGAGGAACTTAATCCAACATTGATGTCTCAGGTTCAAGTCCTTTTGAGAGAAAATATACCTAATACACTTGTGATCCGAATAGACTGTAAAACTTTTTTCCATCAGATAGTGCTGCCACATCTTCAAGGAAAGGACCACTGGTTCTAGATCCAGGCCCTGGGTAGCATAATTATTCCCATGTTGTCTCAGCTATCGACAACCATATGCGATCACTTCTTGATCCTACATCAGGACACATCCGAGATCGGTACCTGATGTGTCGCAATAAACTGTGTACCCTACACCCTCCTCTGAAAGCCTCAAGATGGGGGCACTGGTCATCCTCTTCCTCAGCTCTTGAAAACTCTTCTAGAATCTCTCCGACCATATGAAGGGTTTCCCATTCTTCTCTATGGATGATAGTAGTTCTGTAACTCTTGAGAAATCTGTTACTAATCTCTGATAGTATCTAGCCAATCCTAGGAATCTTTATACCTCGGTCAAACTCTTGGGTGGCTCTCAAGAAAGTACCTCCACAATCATCACTGGATCCACTGAAACTCCAGCCTCCTAGATGAAATGTCCTATAAAGTGAACCTCTCAGATCCAGAACTGCCACTTCAAGATCTTAACAAAAATCCAGTGCTCTCAAAGTGTATCTAGAACTATCTTTAAAAGATAGGCATGATCCTGCTCAGTTGCTGAGTATATCATAATTTCATCTTTAAAGAATACTATAAAGAAATCGTAGTATGGATGAAATATATTGTTCAAGAATCTAATGAACACTTCTGAAGAGTTGGTTACAATAAATGGCTTAACCAATAACTCGTAATGGTCATACCAAAACCTGAAAGTTGTCTTCTGCACATCCTCATCTTGTACTCTGAGCTGGTGATAGCCTGATCTATGGTCTATCTTCGAGAACCACCATTCTCCCATTAATTTATCAAATAGGTCTTCATTCCTTGGAAGTAGGTACTTGTTCTTCATGATCATCTGGTTCAGGTGCCGATAGTCAAAACAAAGCCTCAAGCTCCCACAATCCTTCCTGGCAGACAAAATCTGGGCTGCCCAAGGTGAAACGGTTGGCCGAATGAATCCATTCCCCTGAAATGTCCTTGAGCTATACTCGCACCTCATGAAGCGTTGTGAGAGACATCTGATACACTAGTTTAGATATCGGTGTCATCCCGGGGTATAGGTCAATGTAAAATTCCACCTCTCTGTGAGGAGGTAGTCCGGGAACATCATCAAAGAAGATATATGCATAATGGTACACCACTAAAGGAGAACTCGGACTCTCCACATCAACCGCTCTGAGGGTATTTCTAGCCAACTGATGTGTAATCGGCTGCACTCTCCTTTGGGTAAGTCCATCCTGTGCTGCAAAGGCTCCCTTCTCACTGGTGAAGGATAACCTGGTCCCATCTGTGCGTACACACTGCACTTTGTGCCTACTACAGTCAATATGAGCATGGACTATAGGTAACCAGTCCATTCCCAAGATGACGTCGTAAGGCCTTGACGCTACTACTAGGATATCCCATCAGAAGCTCTCTCCTCCTAGAGTAAGCTCACACTACCAGAACCGGTGCGTAATCGTCAAATCCTCTCCTGTAGGAGTCCCTATCCATAAGGATTGATCCAATGACTCTATAGAAATATCTGAGCTCTGAATGAGGGTAGTGGAAATAAAATATTGACTTCCACCTATAACTATATGTACTGCAGCTAAGGTGGAGTTGACATAGATCGTACCTCATATCATCCGTAAATCTCAGCTTCTTGGAGCTAAGGTCTCCCCTGTCCACCTACTCCCAGTAGTCGGGGTGGACCTCTTGGTGGTTGTGGGGGTAATATCTCTATTCATCACCTACTTCCACGTACACGAACAACTCCTCATCCACGTCCACATGCTCCCTGCGGACCTCCTTGGTTGAATCTCTATCTCTGCCTGGGCAGCCCTTTGACTGTCTGCTGATCCTCCGTATGACGGGTTGGATAGTCCCGAGCCATGTGACCCTGCCCGCCACATGTGTAACACTGCATGCTCCTGGCATGACTGGCTCTACCTCAGGTGCCCTGCAAAACCGAACCTGAATCATGTGGTCGTCCACCTGTAGGTCTAGTCCTCTTAGACCTTTGCGACATCTGTCTACTGCCAGCTGCAGAAAACTCTGCTACGTGACAACTGGTGGTGGGTCGTGGTACTGGTGACTGCTCAGCAAGGAAACTCTCCACTAAGTGGGATCTCTATAACACCCCCTGTGTCAGGATGCTATGAGAAATAATCGAAGCCTGAACCTCTCTTATGATCCCCTGGTCAAAGGTCCGGGCCCTAAAGAATGGATCTTTCACCATATCTATGGAGTACCATGAGAGGTTAGTTAATGTCGTTGAGTACTGAGCTACAATCATGTTTCCCTACTGTTGATAACGTAGCTCATGTATGCGCACTGCGCGAAGAGTCAATTGGATAAAATCTGCCCAAAACAGGCTCTCAATGTCTTCCTAGAGAAGCATCACCTCATCATTAACCTGGAGCATCTAGTTCCACCATATGTTTTCTACTTCCTGTAGAAGATTGGCAGCAAGGATCGCCATGAGATTAGCTAGTCTCCCTACCATTTGGAAGACTCTCACCACGACCTCCATCCAATCCTCAGACACATGTGGGTCCATTTCTCCCCTAAACCTCGGTGGCCTCTGGCATTAGAACTCGTGCAATTCGATCAAGCGGCATGCACCCTCTGCTTCTGGGGCTGGTGGCATCGGTGTCCTAATGGGAAATGGTACTGCTGGTGCCACCGCTGGTGCCTCTACTAGAAGTGGGACCTACACCGAAGCCTCATCACTCGGTGGGCTATTAGTGTGCACTACTCTAAGAGACCTAGTTGTATATATTTGTGGAGGAATTCAGAAAAGAAACAGGTGTAACATGGTCAATTAGTTATACCTCATGAGCTAACTCAAAGTGGTCACAAAGAAAACACTTGAAAACACACACACAATTAGTGTTTTCTTTCAATGAGTCGGAAATAAGAAGTCAGGGTACTAGTGTATGGATATCTCAGACACCGCACCAACACTGGATTCCCTAAACTAATAACCACAATCACTAAACTTTACACTATTTTCGTTAAAAAAGATCATAGGCCTATGTTAAACGGTAGAACTGACACTTCTGATACCAATTTGTCACGACTGGCCCCCCAAGGCCCATTCTGTGACTACCCCAAACCCACCTTCCATGGGACAGGGGCTGGCGACTAGCACTGAAAGGAATATTCCCTAAAGCTGGGAAACCATTTCCTTTATCACCTATAAACACAGTCAACCAACCACACAACAAGATACGAACAATGACTAAACTGTATAACAAAAGAGTACTGAAAGTAAAAGGGGCCGGAAATACAAGCCCAACAGTAAAGGTAATAGTACAACTGAATACAACTGAGGTAAAAGGAAAGCATCCATTGGGTCATCCACTATGGTTCTTACCTGAATGGTAGGTACAGATCTCCTCCTTATAACTCCATGTTTTCCCATCTCCTATGATTACCAACTCGTCGTATGGTCCACCTTCAGGCACCGTCCAATCCTGGTACTCTCTACCACGATCAATGCTATCCATATTCTGCACCATACACAACAAGGTGTGGGCATAGCCCATGTAGGGGTCAGTATAATGATACTTAGTAGGGACCATGAGACCCTCAAGGTCTCACAAAATCCACTAAGGGTAAAACACAAAGAATGTAAACCAGTGACAACCCTACTTAGGTATGTGCCCATACATATACCAAAGTTATTAGGTAAACCCATCTCAATCATGAGAAAAACACAGAGTCTAACTCCAAATCACCAAGCTCAACTGTTCCACAAAGGAAGAAATGCCACGAAGGTAAGTACCACATAGGCGCTCCACACAGAATAATACCACCATGGTATTACCATGAAGGAAAGTACCACACAGGTACAAACTCAGCTCACACCAGGTATTACATAAATAATGTAGTAGATATGATTAGATGTAACTACTGAATCATCTTAATATGTTAAGAGGAAGACCCACACATGATCACTCGGTGCTGACCCACACGGGACCACTCAGTGCTTACCCACATTGGACCGCTAGGTGCTAACCCACACAGGATCACTCGATGTTGATCCACATAGGATCGCTCTAGGTGCTCACCCACACAGGATCACTCGGTGATGACCCACATAGGATTGATTTAGGTGCTGACCCACATATGATCTCTCTACGTGCTGACCCACACAGGATCACTCTAGGTGTTTACCCTCACAAGATAGCTCATTGCTGATCCACACAGGATCGGTCTAGGTGCTAACCCAGACAATATTTCTCTAGGTTCAGACCCACACACGATCGCTCTACGTGCTGACCCACACATAATTTCACTAGGTGTTGACCCACACATGATCGCTCTATTCTTTCTTCAAGTCACAGCCAGCTACTGGGTTCCCACACTATGCTCGCCTGTCTCCAGGAGGGTCCACTCCAAATACCACTAGTCGATACTCTAACTACCATGAAGTATCATGAAGAGGTATCTCAAAGGACAACCACATCATAGGGGTCTCAACGCAACATATGGTGCGTCAACCGGACACTATATTTGTCAGTTATTAGCCTTCTAGTCCCGAGGGCCTGGTTGGATTTGTGGTCATTCCAACCCAACCATTCCCCAAATTCATCCAAATATCTAGTGGGCTATACTAAAGGGACAGTCTTGCTCAAAGGTTTTTGGCACCGCAAAAGGTTCATCAAATGGATGTGTGGTACCAAAGATATGGCCTAAAGAGCGCAAATGGTTCAAAGTGGGTCCAGGTCCGACCTGACCCCGCCTAGGCTGACCTGGTTTGGGTCGACCCGGCCTGACCCGCTGGGTCTGACCTAGCTCACTGGGCAGCCCAGCCCCGCCCAGGATGGGTGGCCTAACCCACTCGGTCTTGACTGGCCCACGCTAGGCGGCCCAGCCTGCATGGCGGTCTGGTAGGATGCGAGGGTCGTGAGAGCATGGGGCGGCTCGGCCGCAGGGTGGCTCAGCGGTGGAGGGTGCTGCGAGTGCGGGTCTGCCACAAGGTCGTGGAGGGGCACTGGGTGGCGCGGCAGGCCATGGGTCAGCGGAGCGCCGCAGGGTGTGGAGGCCACGAGGTGGCGGGGCACAGTGGGGCGCAAAGGTCACAGAGCGGTAAGGTGTTGTGCCTTGGTTGGCTACCGGCTTGACCAGCCACCCTTCATTCATCGCCTTCATCACAAAACTTGATTTCCACCGGGGGCAACTGCCGGCACTAGTCGCCATCACCATCGTCAAAAACACAACAAGATCATGAATCATGAATCATCAAACTTTACAATTTCATATGAATCATGGGTCAACTTGTTTAGGTTGATCCGCGTTCTATATGCTTTTCAAGAATGGTAAATTTCATGAATTCAATAACAACCCCTAGATCGTTTGACTTTTTAATGACGTCAAAGATGAGGAAAGAACAAATGTCAGTTAAAAACGTCCTATGTTGGTTGCCTCCATAAGGTGCTTCCAATCTGGCCCAGGGTCGGTTTCCTCATTCTTTGATCTTTAGCTGTCGTTCTTCACTGGGAGTTGAAGTTATTCATTGGAGAAATCAATCCCCCAAGAGATATCCTGTTTTCCAATCCTTTCCCCCAAAATCAAAATAGCCAACTGTTGTGTTTTCCCATTTTTAATTGTTGGAAAAATTTCAAATTGGATTAATTAATTACATAGTGGATTGTATAATAAATTAAAGGAGAGATTTGGCATAATTATGTGGGGGAGTTCAAGAGGTTTTTCCCAATTAAGAGGGACTTCAAAGGGGTTTATGTCTCGGGTGGTCCCCACCACCATAAACTCACATGGGAGGTTAGGCTCGGGTGGTCCCCACTACCATAACCTATGTTGAGAGGTTTTAGTTCATGTGGTCCCCACCTCTCAACATCCTCATGGGAGTTCTACGGAAAAATAAAATAAAAAGTTACACTATTTTATTTTATTTTATTCTTTCACGAAAAACCCAAAAATAAAATTTCACCCTCAACCAACTGTCGTCGAGGTGAAAGTATTCTTAAGAGAATACAGGTTCTGAGAGTTCAACAGTACCCTTGTATTTCTATTCTGAGCAACGGTTCAAATAATAAAAAAACCCACTCGTGCGTTTACTGAATGTACTCGAAAAAAAGTTCTGAAATTTATTCTAGGAACTCCAGGCCTCGAAATCACGTTCCATCAATTTTCGTAGACTCATAAAATTCCCATTTAATTTAAAAAAATTAATTGGCAATTATTAGTGTTTACAATTTATATAATCCTATTTCATGGTGAAACTTTATCAATCATTATATGTACCTCACTAAAAACTTCTAAGAAATTTTTTTGTCTATATTGTCCTAGAGAGTTCTGATTCAACAACCATATTCACATTATTTAGCCTTATATAACCTTTTTAAATATCTATGTACTGGGAAACAACCCTCAAATTCTTTATTGGCCATATATATTTTTCAAAATGATAAAGTGCTTCACAACACAAACTTATATTCTAGTTTTGTGAATTTATTACTCTAAAACCAATGAACTATATATATTTCATACTATGATAATATGGTGTTAAACCTTAAATGGAATTTTTTAATTGGACCAATAAGAAAAAAACCATTTCTACATGGTATAAAAAATAGATATCTAGAATCACTAAAACCATCATATATATCCTTGTTTTAATGAAGTTTATGTCACTAAATGTGACACCCACTTACAAATTCATTGAAATACTTGTAATCAGCTTCTTGGCAAAAATAATTTCACAATGACATGTTCCAAATACACTAAATATAGAAATTTGAAACATTGTAGAAATTTTAAAAAATATATTATACATTTCAAACATTATACAAATACATCATTCTTGGTGTAAATATAGATGTTAAATCATTAATATTTCTTAATAAAACTCCATTTTTTGTGACACACATGAAGTATAAACCTTACAATGCTTCCCAAATTATTATTAACAAGTGGAACATTTCAATTTCATTAACACTTTTGATTGTAGTGTGGAACATAATATCATAATGAGACCTTCAATTTGTAAAAAATAGAGAATTCATGTCCATAAGCACTATAATTCATCATATGGGATTCCAATCAACTACTAATTAAAATCAAATCTAAAAATACAACCTAAAATCATCAACATTCTCTTCAATTTTATTTTCTTTATAATTATCTGTAATAATTTATCACCATGCTCCCCATACTACTTTTCCTATTCCAATTTCTCCTAAATATATCCTCCTTTAAAAATAAAATACAAAACATTCTCATATTATATATTTGATCAAGAAGTTAATTAAGAATTATATAAAGTAAATCTTTTTTTAGTAAATTCTCTATTCCCACAGTAGTCAATGCTCATTATAGTAAATAAAAAAAATTTCCAATTTCTACATTGATTTATATGTTTATAGATCAACCTAATTACTATATTTAATTACCCCATGGTAGGATCATTCCATATCATTTACACCAATTTCATGATGAACCCCTTTAGGAACACAAGATTTCATGATATAACATTATATATTATGGGGAGAGGAGATATTACAGAACTACTCAATCTTAAAGAGTTGGATAAAATAAAATGATTAACTAATATATATCATATGATGGAGTGCCCACATGTTTTGTAAATATAGATTAAACATTATAACATGTTCACATATGCTTCAATATTTTCATCCCAATATCAATATTATCATTAATGAACTGATATCATATATCTATGTTATTTTTTTAAATTTTTTATTATATTACTTGTCGGATATATCAAACATTGGTTGTCACAATGGACTACCATGGTCATATTAACATCCTCTCTATGATCCCATACTTTTTTTTCATTTATGCAATATTTTGAAATCAGTTTTAACTGAAATTTTCTCCACTTCAAATATTTTAAGAGAAGTGTTGCCCTTATTTTTTTGAACCATCCAACACCATTTCCTCAAATGAAGAATTATTCCCCACTAACAGATATTAAATCAAAAATATTTCTATCCTAATGCATATCTGAGTATAAATATAATAATTTATCATTTCAATCATGATACATTGAACCATAATTATGTATACCCCCTATGAAACTCATGATATATTTTACAACCAAAAAATTATCCTCCTTTTGAATCCATTAATATTGGGTATCTTACCATATTGATATTAATACATCTTTTATTTTTTATATATGATATAAAAGGATTCTAATTATCTTTTATTAAAGTGTTTGATAATCATATTTTAGTTATTCATGTTTTAACAACACGATACCAATAATTATTTTTTACAAAACTGGATTTCTATCATTAATATAAAAGTATATCAAAAATTAATTTTAATATTAATCGTGAGAAAAAAGTATATTGCCTTCTTGAAAACATATAACCCAAAGGAGAATGTGATCTTTCCAGTCAAAGATATTTAGTTATCAGATCCTATTATTTTTGAAAAATCTTCTAAATAAATCATCCGGCTTCCTTCAAATATGATTTCATCAACATACATGAGAACCAACAAGTATTTTGATTGTTATACTTCACAGAGATATTATGATTGAATAAAAATATTTTAAATTTCATATTCCTGATTAAATAATTAAAATATGTATACCAATATTGAGGAACAAGTTTTATGTCTTATAGTGACTTCTTTTGGATGCATCCCTTTTTTCATCATCATTAAAAATAAAATGATCTAGTTAGTTGAATATAAACAGCTTACATTTGAACTCCATTTAAAAATACAGTATTAATATTTTTTAGATAGATTCATTGTTTTATTTTGGATACCCACCACCAAAAATGTATTATTAACTCTTTTAAAGCCATTGATTAAGTTTTTTCTTCCACATCATCCAATTTTTCATGTGCATACCACTATTACACCAATAATTCTTTATTTTGGATCACCTTTTTTTGAACATGAGTTTACAATTTTAATGACCATTTTGTTCTTATTATATTATGGTCTATTAAACTAACCATGTGCTCATAATTATATTTTTTCTCAAATTTATATGACTCACTATTAATGAAATTTACCCATGTCTCATCATTAGATGATTGTTTAATTGAATTGCGATCCAAGTGAGAAAATAAATAATTCTGATCTGTATTTATCACCATATAAGATTTTGGTGGTTTAATATTATGACTGATGATATTTGGCTCATCAACCTCTTCATATATTCTTCTCTCATCAGTTAATAGTTAACTCGTTTCAGAAAATTATTCACCCACAGGTTCATCCTTTGATTCCTCCTCATATGTTGTATTGTGAGAAATTTTATATTTTAAATGCATCACATCACCTCCATTATTGAATATGCTAATTTTTTTAATTCCAAATCTATTATATGAATTTTCTTTAAGAATATTAATGTTAATAAATATTATAATCTTCTTCAACAATTTATTGAGACATTTATTTTCATTAATCTTGATGTTTTATCCTAGAAAATACCTACATATACTTCTCTCCATATTTTCTATAGTTTTCTTGCATATTCCAAATGTTTTAATATATTAAAAAAATGTAAAGTGCTCCAAATATATATTACATCCATGAAAAAGATTTTGTGGAGTATTATTTTCGAATAGGGTTAAAAAATATTGATTCTTTGGGTATTTAAAATCCTAAAAAGATTCCTTTATATTGTAAAAAAATGAAACATTCAATGAATAATTCATTTTATATAGGTTTCATCATTTATTTTATCCATTATACTTCTTTTTTTCTATAGTGTTTTCAAAAATTAAAATTTAATATTTACCCCATGCCTCTATAAGATATTTTCCACCTCACGGGAGGTATACATTGTTCCACTTTTATATCAAAGGACCTTGATAGTTCATCTTGTTTCATTCTCAGCTCTCTTATAATATATCATATTTTATTCAACAACCTATATCTTTTATAGCATAAATATGATTCAATATACTTATATATAATCAAAAATAAATAAATTATTTAACTATCACTATATTTTCAGAGAATTTTTATAGGACGACACACACTAGTTTGGATTTGATCAAAAAAATTTGAGTCCCTCTTCTTCTTCAGTAGATAAGGTATTTCTAAAAAAATATCTCCTATGTAGGATTAAATGTTATTCTATTAATCTTGTTTCAGATTTATAATAATATATACAATATTAAATTTTAAAATATTCTCTATGATTTTTTATACATGTTTCCAATACTTTGATTCCAAGGACCATCTTATTCCTCTTCGATAAAGGGGTATGTTTTGTTTTCCTAATAATAATCTTAAAAAAGAATGACATTGATTATACTTCCCATTAGTATTGGGTCACTAGTTCTACCAATTACAGAGCATCATAATCAATGAAATGTTTCCTCAAGAGTAATGTCATATTTTTTACTCACACTGAGATGATTATATCCTGTGTCATCAACATAAAGAACTTCTATATTCTTTACATCATCTACTTCCATCATCATCTCTCTACTTACAATGATTTTTAATGTTCTAATATTTCAGAAACATTCCATTCCATCAAAATAGTTCTTCCTATTTTTTAGGATATTTATTTTTCTAGTCCTATTGGATGAACACACACTATTATGAATCAAGGGGTTGTAGTTTTTATTTTTTTAGGGAAATCACTTCCCAAAAAAACCATTACATTCTTCATCTCCACTTTCTATTTGATGACTTATTTAGTAAATACACATGGTGTTCTCTCCTCATTTTATTTTTTATATGTTTGGATATCATACTCCACTAAATCCAATAGATAAAATCTATTTTAAAAATATATCTCTTATGTTTTTTATAATATCTTTTTCCATTGGCTCCCATTATATTGAGTTTGACAGCTACAATTCCTACATTTCATTACCCTATGAGAGAAATCAGATCACCTATAAAAATAATGATGGAAATAATTTTCTATTTGGGAAGTATGTGTTGAGCCAATATGGTTTCCTTATGACTTTTTCATTCCATCATGTTTTGAAAATCACAAACACCCTAACATAAGGAAAATTTCATTTTCCATATGTTTTTTCATAATAAGGAAAATATTCCTTCCCAATGGAAATTTATCCCTAACTAATTTTCATTTTTCATATTTTAGTCTCTCAAAGTTTAACTATTTTTATTTTTAAGTGAAAAATTCAGTTTCACATCAAAAAACTCGGAATTATATAAGTACATAGATATAGCGCATTCTATTTTCAGGATCTGAATTTAGATTCCAAATTCTCTAAAATTTAGACATAAAATTATCTAAAATTCAGACTCTGAATTCTCAAAAAGTCAGACACCAAAATATCTGAAATTCAAACTCTGAAATCACTGAAATTCAGACTCTAAATTCACTGGAATTCAAAATCCGAATTATCTTAAATTAAGACTCCGATGTTTCTGAAATTCAGATACCAAACTCCTTATAATTCAGGTTCTGAATTTCTTATAATTTTTCCTCCCAATTCCATAGAATTTAAACTCTGAATTCCTTAGAATATAGACTACGAATTCTTTAGAATTGAGGTTCCAAATTCCTTAGAATTCAGACACCAAATTCCTTATAATTCACACTCTGAATTATACAGAATTATTTTTCTAGATTCCATGATAAATAGAACATAAAAATTCATGCAATATAGAATCCAAATGCTCAGTTCCTTGGAATTTGAAATTTATTTTTCCATAGATTCTAAAAAATGAATCTGGCTGAGAAAACATATTTTACATACTATCTTTATAGTTATAAAATGATATCGTTCATTCTGTTTCTAACCAACTATTTTTAGGTCCCTCTGAAATTAAAGGAAAAATATGACCATTGGAGGATAGATCTGACTTTTGGAATTGCACTTATAAATAGGAGCTCATTTGAATGACTATAACATACTAAGACATGTTGATCAATCTATAGATTACATGCTATTTAAGTCATTTCCAGAGAGAGAGACTCTCCTGCTTTTTTCATATTGAACATCTTGTTCAGATTGCTTCATACGACTCTGATTGTTGCTGTGTACAATTGAGGGCTTCTGGGGATAAGAAGACAGAGGTTCTGAATACCTTGAAGTTCGATATGTTGTGGGGATATCAAGACAATCTCTGATATTCTTATCGAGGGCTTACCCCGGTGTGGGTAAGATAGACTTTCTTGAAAGTATAAATCAAGGGACCTTTATCCAAGGTTGTTGGATACCCTACTCTTTGGGTTAAAATATTTCTTACTTATTACTTGTATTGTTTCGAGTTTGTTTTCCAATACATTTTGATTAATAAGCAAAGTATAAATATATTATACTTTCTTGTACTTTTACTCTGACTAGTAAGATTCTATACATATTAAGGTAGAATATTTTTCCTCGTAATCATTTCTTAAGATTCATTTTTGAAACCATATTTCCAGAATCTACCATGTTTGTAGAACTAAGTGTTCTTGTGAATTTACCTTGTTTAACATTGTTAAACAATGGAATGTTTAATATCAATATTAAATGTTTCAAAATATTTTGTAAAGAATACAACCCCCTCTTGTATATTGAGCATCTACATCATTATTTTGATCCTACAATAGGTATCAGAGGAGGTCTCTGAAATACTTATATTCACATATATGTTTTCTTGCTCAGGTTTTTCATTGTTATATATTTTCCTTGCTTAGGATAATTTTATCCTAGTTTACAATCTTTTATTACTAACATGTTGGCGTGGAAATAATTTTTTTTGAGATGGTTGGAATTAATGTTCATTATTTAGACATTCTTAATCCTACTAGACAACCTATATTTTATGGGAATTATTATGAATATTGGAGAGATCATATGAATGATTTTTTATTTACACTGGAGTAGACAAAATTGTAATGCTTACAGGAGATTACAAGATTCCGGATAAATAAGTCGGAACTTTTACTAATCAAGAAAATTCATAATATTAATTAAACTATAAGGTATGAAATACTTTGTTGTTTTCCATGACTAGGAATATATATAGCCAGATTTCATATTGTGAAGATGAAAATTTTATTTTGAAGAAGTTGGAGGTTACTCACCTTGGAACTTCCAATGTTATCTAAACTAGAAGAGTTATTATTAGAGCTAAGTATAATGGTTTTTGCTTTCCTTATGGATAACTAGTGTGTATGTTAAAACAAAGGTTTATAACCATTGTTAATTGTTTACAGCATATGGGTGAAAAAGATTTAGATGATGAAGAACTTGTGGAAAAGATTATAGATATCATGCCTAATGAGTTGGAATCAAAGAGAACAACTATTGATGACAATAGGAAAGTCTCCGAGATTACTCTTGATGAACTTTTTGGAACTCATCATCATCACGAGACTAGAATAAAAATGTATGCTGATCTAAATAAAAAGAATAATGGGAATGGAATTATTTATTTTAAAACTATTTCAAATCATATGAAAGCCAAGACACTAGAGAGAGTTACAAGATTGAAATCAAATAAGGACACTATTTTATCTGAATCAAGTGAATGTGAACATTCTGAAAATTATCTAGTTAATCTTCCTTAAAGGACGAACAAGATAGTTGGGAAGAAAAACATTCAGTATAGATATAAGATGAAAGAAAAAAAGGATAAGAAAGTCTCAGAAGTTACTTGTTATTAATGCAAGAGAGCAAGGCATATAAGGCCAGATTGTCTTATGATTATGAGAAAAGACAGAAAGGAAAAGAATTTTGAGAGGAATATTATGAAGTACTACAAGGAAAAATCTAAGAATGTTTTGAAAGCCAATGACACAAGAGTTCTAATGGTGGTGACTCTTCTTAAGAATCCTCAGAGTACAAATCTTTTGGTTAGAACAATCTTTGTCTATTAGCCAATGTGCCTTTGAAAATCATTGTTTAATGGAAAAGGTACACAATGCTTAATCCATTGCAAATGTATCCTTGAATTCTAATTACAGTGATAGTAGATATTATGAATCCTCCGATAAAGATTCTTTTTTGGATGAATATAATACTATACCTACTTATGTAGATGTTTCTAGGTTTTCTATGCTCCTTGAGAATGAAAATTTAATGTCAATATAAAGATTGATAAGGAAAATTCTAAGATGTCAATTTTTACTAAGGAAATATCATATTTTTCTAATGATATTGATATGAAAATTTATGATTTTGAATGTATTTTAAAAACCCATTATTAAGTTAATTCTGATAAGGATAAACGTTCCAACTATCTAAAAAATTAATTTCTAGGAAAAATGTTTTTGAGGATAACTTTAATGCTAAAACTATTGTTTTTATGATATAAACATAGTTATTAGACTGAAGTCAAAAATATTTTTCTTGAGGTAGTGTTTGTCAAGCATTACCATAGGTAAGGAAATTTTTGATAAAATTTATTCCCAAATTTGACCTCTAAGAAATAATTCTGGTTTTGGTTATTCTCATTCAAAACAGATTTTTTTGTAACAATTATTTTGTTCCTCAAAGTGCTCCATTCTGTACTAAGTGTCACTGTGGTGGACATTGGTCAAAAAATAGTTTCTTTAAAAAAACTCAGTCTTTAGGTTTTCATAAAGCATATTTTTCTAAGAAAATGTGGATTCCTAAAATTTTCATTTTTCATGTTTCTGGATCCAAGAAATTTTGGGTTCTGAAAGTATATCACTCTTGTTTTCAGGAAAGTAATGATAGTACCAACAGTAATACATGGTACATGTATAGTGGATGTTCCTGGAATATGACTAGTTACAAAAAAATCTTTGAAAATATTATCAAGACGAAAAGTAGAAACTTAATTTCAAATATTTTATTTTTTAAGTGTATTAAGCACAAACTTATTAGCATAAGTTAATTATGTGATGAAGGTTATCTTGTGAGTTTTAGGAATGACAAATGTTTAGTATAAAATTCCAAGGAAGATTTTATTCTTTCATCCCATTGGCAATAGAATGTTTACACACTATACTTAGAAGACCATAAGAGCCAAGATCATCCTTGTCTTAGTGAATTGGAAGAACATTCTTGGTTATGGAATATAAGGCTAGGACACTGTAACCTTAATAACCTATGAAAAATATCTATGAAAAGACTAGTTAAGGATCTACCATCGCATATATTTGATTCATCAAAATTTTGTGATTCTTGTCAATATGGAAAGATACATAAATCAAGTGTCAAATCAATCGGTGATGTATCAAATACTAATGAATTACTGTTGGTGTATATGTATCTTTTTGGTCAAACACAAACTGGTAGCATTGGAGGCAAATATTATGTATTTGTCTTAGTTGATGATTACACTAGATTTATGTGGGTCTATTTTATAACAAAGAAATCAGAGGTTTTTTCTTATTTCAAAAGTTTTAGAGCCCATGTTAAAAATTAGAGAAACCTTCCATTTATAACTATTCATAGTGATCATGGAGGAGAATTTCAAAATTATGATTTTGAATCTTTTTTTAGTAGAAAAGGAATTACTCATAACTTCTTAGAACCAAGTACACCTCAATAAAATGGTTTTGTTTGAAGAAAAAATATAATTCTTCAAGAGAAAACAAGAACCATGTAGACTGAATATTCAGTGGCCAAACATGTTTGGGTTGATGCTGTAAGTACTGCTTTCTATAATATAAATCATGTTTTGATTAGACATTTTCTTAATAAAACTCTTTATAAGTTATGGAAAGGTAAAAAACCTATACATTCCTACATCAAGGTTTTTGTTTTCAAAGTATTCATTCTAAATACTAAATATAATCTACCCAAATTTGAACCAAAATCTGATTATGGGATTTTCATAGGCTACTCCACAAATTATAAGGCTTATAGAGTTTTCAATAAAAATACTTGAACTTTTGAAGAAACAGTGCATGTTAAATTTGATGAAACTGATCCTTTTTTTTAAACAACCTCAACCTACATCCTTAGATGTGTTTTAAAAAACTGATTATCAACATTCGATAGAAGATCCTTTTGATAAATAAAATGTCCAAGAAAATATTTTTGAATCATTTACCCTAGAATATTTCTTACCCTATGTTGATGAACAGGTTATTGAAAACCTAAATTAGTTGTTTTTAAAGAATCATCCCAGTGATAGTATCATTGGAGATGTAAATCAACCTGTAAGGACTAGAAGTTCCTCAAGAAATGAATTATAACATCTAGCATTAATTTCCCAATTAGAACCAAAAAATCACTGATGATGCTTTATGTGATGATGATTAGATAAAATCTATGCTAGAGGACCTAAATTAATTCGAAAAGAGTAATGTCTGGACCTTGGTTGAAAGACCAAAGGAAACTACTTTTATTTGGAGTAAAATGGGTCCTTAGAAATAAGTGTAATTAAAATGGAATCATAGTAAAAAATAAAGCTATATTGGTTGCTAAAGGCTATAATCAACAAGAAGGAATAGACTAGGAATAAAACTATTCTCTAGTTGTAAGACTTTAATCAATTTGTATTCTACTTTCCTTGGCATCATTCATTAATTTCCAACATTTTCAAATGGATGTTAAATTCACATTCCTTATTGGTTATGGTGAAGAGGAAGTTTTTGATGAAAAATATTCTAGTTTTGAAGATAAAAAACTTCTTGAACATGTTTTTAAACTTTACGAAGCTTTATATGGACTTAAACCAGACCAACGATCCTGGTATGATAGACTTACATGATTGTTGCTTCAAAACAATTATGTTAATGGAAATTTTGATCCAACCCTTTTTATAATGAATGTTAAGAGAACTGTTTTGATTATTCAAATTTATGTTGATGACATTATATTTGGTTCAACTCATCTATACTTAATCGATTCCTTTGTGGATCTATTGAAATCTATGTTTGAAATGAGTTTGATGTGTGAGTTAACAATTTTCCATGGTTTTTAAATTTCTAAAATACCAGAAGTAATCTATATATCCCAACATAATTATATTAAATATATTCTTATAATGTATGGATATGACAACACTATGAGTATATGTACTCCCATTGGTACCTCAAATTAAATAGATCTTGATGATTATGGAAACCAGTAGATCATACATCATTTAGAGGTATGATGGAAAGTCTAAATTAATTGATAGCTAGTAATCTAGACTTAATTCTTTCGGTATTCTTATGTACAATATATCAATCCAATCCTAAGGAATATCATTTAAATGTAGTGAAAATGATTTTTCCATACATAAAGGGAACCATGGATCTATGACTCTTTTATACTACTAGAAATGATTTTGTTTTTTATATTTTTTCAGATGTTGACTTTGGTGGATGTAGAATGGATAGGAAAGTTACACCCGGAACTTTTCATTTCATTAGAGATTTATTAGTTTCTCGGTCATGCAAAAAGAAACTGTCTTTAGCATTTTCCACTACTGAAGCTGAATATGTAGCAGGTGGAAGTTGTTGTGCTCAAGTGTTGTAGATGAAACACACACTCATAGATTATGGTATGAGTGTTACCAAAACACAAATTTCATTCGATAAAACTAGTTTCATTTCCTTAAGTAAAAACTTGTACATCCCTCTCAGGGAAAACACATAGATATTAGGCATCACTTTCTTAGAGATCACAAAAAAAGAGATATCATTCTTCAATTTATCAGAACGCAAGATGAAATTGCAGATATTCTCACAATTGTTTTACCATCCGATATATTTGAATACTATAAATATAAGTTAGGAATGATAACTGTAAGGTAATCTTCCAAATTGATTTCTTGTGGAAATCTATCTCCTTAGAGTAAAAAAATCTTTTTCATAGGGGGAGTACATTTTCTCAATTAAATTTTTTCGTAGTTAAAATTTTCATAGTCAAACTTTTCATAGTCAAAATTTTTCATAGTTGAATTTTTTGTAGTTAAAATATTCATAGTAATGATAATTTTTAAGTCAAATTTTTTTAGAGTCAACATTTTTTTATGTCAAATTTTTTTGTAATTAATTTTTTTTAAATATAAATTAATTCAAATAAAAAATTTCTTAATACGAATAATCATCCTAGAAATCCAAAATGTATATTCCATATTCTATGTTTTCATAATAATCTTTTACTTGTTGGAATTATTATTATTATTTTTAAAATTTTAGGATTCACTTTTTCTTAAATCTGATTGTTTTTCATAAAAACCTCAATGGATCAGAATCGATCAAAATCCTTCTCCAGATATCATATCAACTGTCAGATATTCTCAAGAAGTTTTCAACCATTGGATCAATCGGGGAAGCTGATCCATTGCTTCAATTTCTTATATAAAGGACCCCCTATAGTCGTCCCACATCGAACTCCAAGCCTTCGCATGCCTAAGATCCACCTCTATTTTTAATTCCATTCTAGATTTTTATTGTTTCCTTACATCCGAATGTCTTCTTGAACCTATTCTCAGAAAGAAATGTCATATGTAATGGAAATATCTAAGTGGCGGATCTACTGGGAATGGTTAGTGGATCCTATGTTTTATGCCATGTATGATTCCATTGTTTAAAAGAATATCAAGATGAATAGTTGGGAGACTATATGTTTATCAAAACCAAGAGCACATGATCCAGTGTATCTGAAATTTTTGGTTGAATTTTATGAGACAGTTAGTGTCTTCAATGAAAGAGGAATAGATAAATTTTCTTTTCAAGAGCTATGGAAATACATTCTCTCTTTCTTATAAAATAGTATCTAATCTAATAGGAATTTCCTTATGAATAAGAAGCATATTTTTTCTCACACAAGATACTTTATGTTATAGGATATTTTGACAAGGAAAAGGCTCCAGCTTGTCTTGGTCTTTCAGAGGTAAATCCTTCAAAAATTATTCATCTCAAAACAAATTTTTTGATTCTTTAGCTACGGGTTCAAGGTTTTCTCATTCTGAGAAAAATAGACAAGGATACTCAAAAGAAAAGCGATATGTATGGTCGATATTTCCTAGTGAACATAAGAAACATAAACCTAGTTATGAATATCTTGGTTAAATGTAGAATATAATGAATGTATGTCTTATGTCTCATGTTTTCATGTATCCGGCCATTCATTCCAAGATCACTGTTCTTTTTCATCATTCATCAAGATTCCATGTAGTTCTAAGATGAAAAATATTGAGGTGATGCTTTTATGTGATGACACTCTAAGGAGGATGAAGGTAGGCTTTTGTATTCAATCTGGAGAATTTTATAATTTGAAGGAACCAGAAGTTGATGCTCTATCAAAAAAGATAGAAGTGGATGAAACCTCTAAAAAGGGTGGAAGGAAGAGGAAGGTTAAGGAACTATAAGAGAATGTAAAATCAGTAGTGGCTATGGAAACCCAGTCACCACTCCCAAATCCAAAAAAGAAAAAGAATATCCTGATGAGGTAGTGGCTAGTTAAAGAGATGTTAAGAAGAACAAGAAAGTAGGCGAGCCTAGATTTTGTTTGGATCCTCCTGAGAAAAAAACACATGAAGATAAAGGCTGCTGAAGAGCTTTAAAAGGAACAAAAATAGAAGAATAAAAAGAAGAAGATGTCAGAGGATGAGATAGTACAATCACTTCTCCAAGATGATGACAAAGCATCCAAAAAAATTCTAGTATTGGAATCATTTTTTTTATAGAACCTTTAACAGAGACTCCGAGAAAGAAATTGGTGATTCTGGAACAACATCAAGAAGAAGAAATAGTTCAAGAAGAAGAAGTGGAAGAAGAAGAGGAAGAAGGGAGTGGAGATACTGAAGATATAATAAATCAAGTAGAATATTATCATGAGAAGGAGAGTCCTTATGAGAATTTATCAATCCAAACTTCTGAAGCAGAGTCTTTAAAACCTTCTACCCCAGGTAAACATGACACGGGTGAGGAATATGTGAATAAGTTTTCAGAAAATGAATGTAACAATCATGATTTCATTCACCCAGGGGATGTTGAGGAAGGACCCAAGAATGAAGAAGTTAATGAAGATAAAATTATTCAGATATCAGATATTTGACATGAATCTCTTAATCAAGAAGAATCCATTCCAAAAGATGATAAGGTAAATAGGTGATAGTTGATACAAATGGAAAATCCATGGTAAAGAAGAAAAAATTTGGTGCTTCATCGAAGGGGAAGTCTATTTAAATAGAAAACGAATCCTCACCAACCAATGTCTCAGATTAAGAATAATCTTTTCTTGGCCATGACTTCATTTTTTAGTCTTAGAAGAAGCTTGTTTGGACTATTCCAATATTTCCATGTATTGATTCAATATTTCAAATGCTTCAACAAATATTAAATCAAAAATTGGATTCAGTATCAATGGTGATGGATAAATCTATTAGTCTCGAGGAAGAATTCAATACCTTTCTCATTGGATACTATGATCATAAAAGATCTTGAATGAAGATGAATAGATGGTCACAGAAGACAATAGAAGAGATGATAACCTTTGATGAATTTCAAGATAGTGTCAGGGATTCTTTTGACATCAAAGATGTGAAGATCAAGGATCTCATTAATAGTTTTGAGGAAAATATATCTCTTGAATAGACTTCTCAGAAGAAAAAAGTAAAAGATATGAATGGGAAATTGAATTCAGTTTCTCAATGATGGAAGATAGAAAGGGATATCAGAATAGATATATAATAGAAGCTCGTTATGTAGGAGTAAGTCTTCAAGGATTATGTAGAATCTCTTAAGGCTTAGGAAGAGAAAATTAAATCCTAAGACAAGAAAACAAATGATCAGAATCAGTTTCTCAAGCATGTAGAAGAGGATCATGAGGAGCTCAAGACATTGAAAACCATTGTGATGAAGATGATGCTGATGGAGAAGAAAAGATAATCTTTTCCAAATCCAATATTTTTTTTCCTGTTTTACATATTCTTTCTATCCTAATGAAATTCTTGTTGCTCTTCAAATTTTTTGGTTTTTTAGTACTAATATTTCAGGTACCAAATTTCCTTTCCATTAAATTTATTTCTTTTTGAAAATCACAATGGGGGATAAAGGAATGTCAAAAAATAATACTTAGTAAAGAAAAATTTCCCTATGTAAGGGGGAGTTCATCTAAGGGGTAATTTTCATCATGAATATTTTATTATGCAAGAAAATAAAAAAAACTCATTCAGGAAATTAAGAATATGATCCATAGTGTTTTCATAGCCTAAGGGGGAGTTTGTCGTATTCACATTGATCCAAAAGTATAGGGAGATATTTTTTTTATTTACAAGTACATAAAATTTCTAAGTCCTTATATTTATTTGTAAGGATGTTTGTGCTTTCCAAAAAGGAGAAGATTGTTGAGTCAATAAGTTTTCATTATGAATTTCCCATTCCTTCATGTTTTGAAAATCACAAACACCATATATTAAGGAAAATTTATTATTTCAAATTTTTTTAATAAGGAAAATTTTCCTTCCCAAAATAATTTTATTGTTACCTATTTTTCATTGATCATATTTTCGTCTCTCTAATTATAACTCTTTTTATTTGTAAGTGAAAAATTCAGTTTCATATCTAAAACCTCAGAATTATATAAGTACATAGATATAGAATGTTCTGTTTTCAAGATCCTAATTCAGATTCTGAATTCCCTGAAATTCAGGCTCCAAATTCTCTGATATTTAGATTCCAAATTCTCTGAAATTCGGACTCCAAATTTTCTGAAATTCATACATTGAATTCTCTGAAATTCAGACTCCAAATTCTCTGAAATTTAAACTCCAAATTCTACAAAATTAAGACTCTGAATTCTATGATATTCAGGTACCGAACTCCTTAGAATTCAGGTTCTAAATTACATAGAATTGCAGTTCTGAATTCCTTAGAATTAAGACTCCTAATTCCATATAATTAAGACTCCGAATTCTTTGGAATTGAGGTACCGAATTCCATAATATTCAGACTATGAATTCCTTAGAATCCAGACTCCTAAATTCATAGACTTTAGACTCCGAATTGCTTGTATTTAAAACTCCAAATTCTATAGAATTCTGACTCTAAATTCCTTGATAAACAGAATCTGAATACTCATGCAATATAGAATATGAATGTTTAGTTTCTTAGACTCTAAATTTTATTTTTCCATAGACTCTGAAAAATGAATTTTGTTGAGATACCATATTTTACTTACTCTTGTTATAGTTATTAAATAATGTCATGCATTATGTTTCTAACCAACTGTTGTTTGAGATACACATGTATAGGTCTGTTTGAAATTCATGGAAATATTAGATTGTTGGAGTAGGGATCCAACTATTGGATATGTGCATATAAATAAGAACTCATTTGAACGAGCCCAACATACTAAGACATGTTGATCAATCTAGAGATTACATGCTGCTGTAGTGATTTCTATAGAGAGAGACACTCATGCTTTGTGCATACTGAACATCTTGTTCAGATTGCTTCGTCAACAATGATTGTGGCAGTGAACAATCAAGGGATTCCGAGGATAGGAAGATATAGGTTCTGACTACCTTGATGTTCGAGGGCTTAAGGGATTAACAAGACAAACTCTGATATTCTTATCGAGAGCTTAACCTAGTGTGGGTAGGATAGAATATTTTGAAGGTATAAATCAATGGACCATTATCCAAGGTTGTTGGATACCCTACCCTTTGGGTAAAAAGATATCTTACTTGTTACTTGTATTGTTTCAAGTTTGTTTTCTGCTATATTTTGACTAATGTGGAATGTATAACTATATTATACTTTCTTTTAATTTTACACTGATTAGTAAGATTCTATACTCTTTAATGTAGAATATTTTTCGTAGTAAAATTTTCATAAGTTTCATTTATAGAACCATATTTCTAAAATCAAGCAAGTTTGTAGAATTAAGAGGGCTTGAGAATTTACATTGTTTAACATTGTTAAACAATATAAAGTTTTACATCAACATTAAAAGTTAAATTTTTTTTAAAGAATATAATTCAGCCCCTATTGTATATTTAGCATCCACATCATTATTTCGACACTATAGTATAATCTGTTATCATCCTTCATTATTAACTTTTTGGTGCTTCATATCACAAATAGCTCTTTTCATCCATAAACATGGTCACCATTTTTTCAAGAAAACAATTGAATTATAATTTTATTTAAATAAAAATATTTCTATTACAACTTCCCAAAATTCATCCATCCTTTGTGTAGATTGTTGATGTTTGGGATGACCTTTGTGTTTATGATAATTTGTTAATTTTCAGCTTTCCATTATTCTATACATCTACTTATCTAGTTTTAGAAGTCTCTAATTTAATATCCAACCTATCCATGCTCATAGGACAGACACTATAATAATTTATGATCTTTTTAATGGTTCCAGAACTTATTCATACTCTCTAAATCAACTATTTGCTAGGGAATTGCTTCAATTTCACTGTTTTTTATTAGTAATCAATTTTTTTCAACTTAAAGCATCTGTTATAGAGTTACATATTTTTTATAAAGAGAATCAAACTTATTCTTTCTTTCTTCAAAAAAAGTATTTAAATCATTTATTTTTTTTCTATTCAATTTATATCCTGAAATCAAAAACATCTTCCAATGAATTTTCAATAACCTTGATCTATTCAACATTATTCTTCAACTGAGTAATTTTGGCTTAATATTGATAAAAATATCATGTTGAATATTTTTGAAAAAATAATTAGATTTTTTTAATTTTATTTCATATTCATTAATATAACCTTTGATTTCAACTTTCATGTTCATAAATCCATTGTATTAATATTATTTTTTGTCTTTAAATGTTTTTTCATCATCATTTGGGATCATAATATCTTCCATATCTTCTGTGAATCCATATTCATCATATTCAATGAACATATAATATTATTTTGGTTGTTTAATAATAGATTTTTGATATGAATATCATACATATAATTGGATAATATAATTGATATAGTGGATATATATCATTGGATTATATAAAGAAGGAAGAAAATATTAATACATATAATTTCTTTTTGAATAGGTAAATTATTTAGAAGAAGATCATGAGTGCTAATCAAGAATAACTATCCCTACATTATGATAAAATAATTATAATGTATGTAATCTTTGTATGTGAATGTTTCCATTAAATAATTGATAATAAATTTGATAAAGGTGTTCTTAAAAACTTGACAATAGACTCACATAGGATGAATTTCATTCACAATGTAAAAAATGGAAATTGGATAAAGAATGTAACCATATTGTTTCACCCCCTCCATGGATATATATATTTGATACATTGGATCCTTTTCGATATAAATACTAGTTTTACATCCCAGGATTATTATTATCATATACTTCCAAGATCAAATATATCCTTCTATTATTTAAAGATTAAAATGGATACATCCATAAATACTTGGGTAATTGTCATTTTTTATGGATATAATTTTCAACCATATAAGAGAAAAATTCTATACTTTTCATAGTATTTTGTATTTAATGACTATTATGTTTTTATATATTGTATATTTGTTATAGGGTAATTTGGATTTACCCTCCTAAATGAAAAGAAAGAAAAAAACGATGTAGAAGAAAAGTTATTCAATATCATAGATGAAAGACTAAATAATTCCATACAAATTAATATCATCGAATGAAAAACCTCAAAATATTTATGGGATAAAGATATTAAGGATATAGAAAGAACAAGTAATAGATTATACATGTAGTAAAAAATTCTTTTTATTAAATAAAGAAATCATCCATGGTGTTAGAGTTTTAATTTATCAATAATGTAGTAGATAATATGCATCTTTTAGGGATAATAAATTATTATATTGGATGTAGATACTGTTAATTTGATATATAGAATAATGTAAATCCACATCAATTTTATGGTCTTGGAAACATAATACAGATACTTGATGACTAAAATCTTAACATGTCTTTTATATCATACATTTTGGAATATACTATGTAGGTGTATTGTTAATCATCTACCCTAATGAAGAAAATATGGAATGAATTAATCTATATTTTCCTCAAATTTTCAAATGATTTTATCGTGAGGAAAGAAAAAAATGATGAATATGAGATGATGAGTTGTTTCATATGAATATTTCTAACTGGGAAATGTAAGACTAATGGAAGGATACCACTAGTATGAAATTTATCTCCTCTACTGATTCATTAACTAGGTCAATGAAAAGGTCTGGTGTGCATCCTCAATCCCACGCTTAATAGGTCAAGGGATGTGGACTGTATCTAAGAGGGAGTACACACATAATTTGATACATTACAACATAAAACCTATAATAATAAATCATGAATTTTGCACTAGAAATAATATATATAAGACATACCTAAATTGAATTAAGAAATTCATGTTTTAATTATATAACATCCATCCTGAGACACATGAATACAATTGAATAACATTGAAATTTAAATATAATGAAATATCTCAAAAAATATGTTAGGGGATGGGACTAAAACCAAGAGGGATTACACTCACAATGGGATTTATTCTCCCATGAAACCTATAATAAGAAATCATAAATTTTCCACTTGAAAAAAAATGCAGAGCTGACATAACAAAATTAAAATAGTAAATTCGTTGTAATAAAACATACATAAGAAGATTCTAGAATAGATGTATCTAATCATGATAAAATAACAACACAATGAAATATTTAAAAAATACATAACATGTGTCCCTAAATTGAAAACCAATTTATACACCTAGAAAAATTATTTTCAATACATTTACAATGATACAACTAAAAATCACCAGAAAATCAAATAATGTCTTTGTATAAATGGAGGATTAAAACAATATAACCATTGGTTCTAGAAAATGGAATACAATATTCCCCTCATGAATGATCATATAGTGAAGATCCTAATGTCATCAAGAGGAAATAAAATTCAATTTTTTAGTTAATAAATGATAATATAGTATCGTTGCTAAATTCAACTATAGGGATACCTAAACTCCATAATAATAAAGAATCTATATATGGAAATTGGAAATAAGGCCCCAATTTTTGGGTCAATTAAATAATAACTCAAGTAAATGGTCCACTATAACACTATTTTTAGCATTACATTAAATACCAATAACAACGTATCAAACTTTTACCAAATCATCTTTAAGGGGATTGTTCTGTAATGTTATCACTACGTATCACTATTCCTATTGAATGAGTAATCCAACATTAAGAAATTATTCTCTAGGGGTAAATATGTATGTTTTAACTCTTAAGATAATTATTTTGGTTCTTAAAATGACATGTAAATAATATTTCACTCACAAATTAGGTATCTAATTATTTTCATAAAGAGGATCTTACATTTACTCTCCAATAATTGAAAATACATTCTATATGCACACTACCCACTATTAATAAAGTATATGAAAATAACTTAATCAAATGATTGTTTCAATCCATATCATTAATTTCTAAATATGTCATCAAACATTACACATCTCATGGAACTATATAGATTATCATCAAAATATATATTAAAACATCATTTTTTTTAAATCGTAATGAAATATTGAATCATCGGCCACAATGGATAACTATATTTCCTTCCCATATCATGAGTTATAAAAAAATAAAAAAACTATAATCATTTCTACATATAAACTATTACCCATGACTTATGTCCCCATTTTAAATCATGTTTTAGCTGAAATTCTACCGTAAAATTATCAGGTAAACCTGATATAGATGAAATTAAGTTCTATTTTGGAAAATGAACACAATGGTATTCTATGAATTTTCTAGGCATAATATGTTGTTAATAAGGAACAAATGCATAAATTATCTAAAATAATGTACAATTTGTAAGAAATTTCATCAAACATTATATCATTATAATCTTCTTAAAGCATTATTATACCTAATTCGTAATGAAAATACATACTACATATGAAATATTATGGGTATACATTATTTTGGGATCATATAAGGCCTGAAAGTGGGCACGAGACCACAAAAAATGGGTAATTACAAGGATAAAATGTAGAATATACACAAATTGTGTATTGTGTATGATACTACTTAGATAAATGTTACTTATTCCCACAATGGATTGAAATCATGTAAATAGTGAGGCTCAGGTATACCACACATTTCAATTATTTGTATAATGGTGTACTCCACCTGAACCACACACAGTTTTCATCAACATCTAATGAAGGTTATACAAACCTCTAATAATATTGGTCACAATTTTCATCATAGGAATCTAAATTTATGGATTCATATAAATAACCCCCTTTATCATTTATAGTAGGGTAAATAAAGTGTTATTTTTTAAATATATTTAATATTTTTTTTTAAAAATATTTTCTATTTTTAAATGACTTCATAATTGATTAAGTATAATCATATACTTTAGTATTACACCCTATGAACAAAAACAAAAAACGGTAACATATTGGACACCAAACTAAATAATGATAGATGATACAACCATTCATGATTTCTCATCATCCTTTTAAAAAATTAGGTGTTAGTTCATCATAAGGTTTTTCTATTATGTATATTTGATTACATGGACATTTATTTGAGACCATTATCTCCTCCCTTTTCACCCATACTTCTCCTAATACCACAACTCAAATATGGTAGCACTTGACTCATACCATTCTAAGGTTCTTGATATCAGAAAATTCTATCACGATCATGGACATGATGGAGGTCTCACATGGGATTTTAGTGGCACACCGAACACCAAAAAAATATTATTTATATAATTTTTATTATTTAATTATAATAGACTATATAAAAAAAATTACATTATTAAATTGCGTAAATGAATAAGATAATTTTTTTTATTAATCCAGTGTGGGGGGGTGAACACCATTACTCCCCTCCACCTCCTCAAAATTCTCTTCTTTGGGAAACATTTATAATGATTGTAATGGGAGATAGAACAATTTATTTATCGAAGAAATAGGCATGTTTTGGGTCCAAAACTAAAAAATTAAAAACATCACCCTAAAATGAAACATAGTTTCTAAAAAATATTAAATATTTATATTTTCAATCTAATGTATAATTTGAGAGATATTTACATTTTTTTCATTGAGGGAATATATCTATTAAAAATAAGAAATCATTATATTTAATTTTTTTTATCATGAATTCAATAATAGATTTTATGTAAATTCATCTCACATCAATGAGAACATATATGATTATTGTGATTAAATAGTACAATTTAAGAAAATTATAAACAAATTCATTACATGAAAAATTATAATCACCACATATTCACCACCATTAAGGATTTTTATATTAAAAAGTAAGACTATGATAACATTGAGAAGATATTTATCTCACCTATAGATTATCACTGTCATGAATTTCATTATACTCCAAAAGTATTTTCATGGGAAAAATCATTTGACCATGAAGAATACTTCTCATAAATGATTAAAATAATATCTATCCACTAAAATAATACATATATCCTCATCCAATTTTAAATCCACTCATTTTATGATGTGAGACTACTAAATCTTTTAAATCGTAGGCTAGTATATGTGAAAGATGTAATGAATTATCTTTAACATGGTGGTAAGTCCTAATGATATATCATCTTATGTAGACTACTCAATCAAAGAATTAATATATTATCTATTGAAATAGATCATTTTAGACGTAAAATATCAATAGTAAACAGAACAAAATATCATCATGGACTTCGAATTTTCTACTTGAAACCCTATATGTTTTCATCTTCATGCTAAACAAAACTTATGATATATATATGTACAATATTTATTCATATTGGGGTTTCCTATACCCTTACATTTATTGTTTACCTCAACCAATATTCAATCATTTCAAACATGAATCTTTCCTCAATCATTTTACTATTATACTATATCATCCCATTCACCTCTGGGTACAACATCATACTATTGAGTAACTAATTTAACAAATCCATATATAGTTTTCCATATTAAATATATGTCATGAACATTTCAATTAGAAAAATAATCAAAAATAATAAATGATAAGTCATTATATTAATAAAATAAATTCTTCCCATGATCTCTATAAAATATGTATCTGTAATAAAAAATGAATGAGTAGAATACATAGAACAATCCATGATAACCAAAATCATTCCATAAACCATTATGTAAAGATAATGATTTATTTTTAATATCATAAATATATTATAAAATTCCCAATGTAGGATATTTATTAACTAGAAAAACCATTACGATATTTAATGGTTGTCACTATTATTCTATAAGTTAAGTCATTAACCTACAAAGTCAATTATATTTTTGACCACACCTTACCAAGTAAGATCAATCCAGCCTCTTAACATATATTCATGAAACATATGTGTACCATTAGCCATTAAGTTGTAGAAGTATCTATGAATTATCCCATTGAGCTTGGTTGGAACCCCAATCCACTTTTTAAGTGAATTCCATGCCCCACACCATTAGAAAACTAGTTAATAATATCACATGATAATATTTTATGGTTTCACACATCGTAATAATTTTTTTGTCATTTATCATGAATCACTATATATATAATTATGGATTTCATTGACGTAATGTTTTTTTAATAATATAGACACATAGCCACCACTACATTGTTTATTTACTCTTTATCATTAATATTATGTTCATAAATAAATCCATACCATAAGAAAATTAGGAAAAGTGTAATTTTGAAACAACTGAAATATTTATCACTATAACATATGAAATATATATATATATATATATATATATACATTTTAGTTAGTTACACTCATCACTAGAAAGTAATAATGAATGGACACTAATCTAAAATTACTATTAAATAATATTACAACAGTAAAATTTCATTAACAATTTTATTTATTTTTTACTTTCACTTTACTATTATCACTAGTTTTATTAATTATAACAATTGAATGAAACTCTTATTATAATAAAACCACCAACCATAAATATTTATTTATATTCTTTTCACTATATTGAAATATATTTATATTTTTTTCTAATCATAATATCAAAATATCTTTGAAAATAAATTCTTTCTATATACTTTTTTATTTACAATTCAAATCATTAAGAATGATTATTTGTTGAATTCTATCATCGAAATTGAAGAAGATTATACTACAAGAACGAAATATATAGAATCAAGGACCCATATCAACCCTTCCCACATAGAGAGGTATGGTTACATCCATATTGCAATTTTATGTCAACCACATACCCTAGGACAATAATTTCTTAATTAAAGGGAATCTACAAGATCCTAGATAAATTATATAAATTTAAAATTTCTAACAACCACCACTTATACTATATAGTTCTATCCAAACATTACAACAAAATTACAAACTCTCATTATAATTAAATAAATTTATTTTATAGAATCTAATTTCACCACTTATTATCTTTTTAAACATGTTATGAAAATATATACCTCTCGAAAAAATAAAAAAATGAAATTCCTTTTATAGAGGATGGATTCGAATCAATAATAGAAACATACCATCAAATGATTTAGCTTCTCAAAAAGTCTTAAATAATTTATTTCATTCCTAGAAAACCAATGATAAATTCATCCTTTATGAAAATAAATCCCAAATATACAACTGTTAATGAAGAATTTTAGTGTTTATAATTATATTCAATGATAAATAAATCAAGAAATAGAAATTGATCCAGGCTTAAGGATATATGTATTAACATATTTCATTTCATGTATTTGGATTTTAGTTTCATTGGATGATTATCTATATAATATTCATAACACAAAACAAAATAGTATAGTGTTATAGTATATTTTATAGATTATTTACACAATATGTCATCTAAAAAATTAACATTTTTTATCGTAATAATAAACTCATATACCATATTTTACTCCTATCAATACCTGATATATCTTTGGAAAAAATATAGATGGAAGTGGTGAGTTATAAAGACAAGTGATGTGATATCCTAAAAATTTATGGGCCATTATTTTTTGGGGAAACTTGAATTTTTTGTTTGAGGCTAGGAAAAAAATTTGGGATTGGGATTTTGATTAGAATTATAATGTGTGGAACATGTTAAGATGATTTTTTTGTATTTTGAGACAAAGGTGATGTTATGGGTTCTTGGAAGTTTTCTCGGGATTCTGGATAAAAGTATATAGTAGTAGAATACCACATACGGATACTAGACTCAATATGATTCATAAGGGACACACCTCTTTAAATGTGTAAACCATTATTTCAAGGATTAGGGGAACCATAATGTTAAAGTTGTAAGTATTATTTGGCATGATTTTATGATAATTTGATGTTTGGGAGGTATTTAGATATGTTCTAGATATTTTGGTTTTTTTCTAATGCTTAGACTTGTGTACTTACATAAAGTATGACTAAACTCAATGATTTTCTGATTTCTAGTTAATTTTATATGTCCCAATAGATATGATTCCTTCTGTAAAAATTTTACTTTTTCACAATGGTAGTCACTTATATAAGTGTATGTGTTGTATGTATAAGAAAATAAGAACAAAGATATTTAATATTACATTTTTTACCCCCATAAATAGTGGCCACCATTCTTAATATTCCTAGTGTTTGAAATAATTAATAATTCCCTACATTTAAGATTTATTAATTGAAAATAATATTGTCACATATTTGTATCCTCATATATAAGGTTCTAAATCTATTTGTAAATTTGTAATTTTTTCGAGTCACCTTGTGATATGTAAGAGTTCCTTATATGATATATAATATTAACTATCATTAACCATATTCAACATAAATGTAAACATGGGAAAATGTAATGGTTGATATATGGAATCAAAAACATGTAAGGGTAACCATGGATAAGATTTTAATCATATATATTGGAACCCCCAAACATAAAAGTCCAATTATTGTAAAATAGGTGAAGTGTTAGTAGTTGGGAGCCCTTATGACATGTAAGGGTAACCATACATCACTATGATATATAATTTAACCCCATAAGAGTTTTTAATTTATTTCTGTTTATATAAATTTAATCAATTTGATAGCTTGTGATGTATACAACAACGTGTTTAAATGAAAATAATCTATAAAAACAATATTTAAACATGAACATTATAACGAAGTCATTAAGTTGGAAGGTATAAATAGTAGTAAAAAAATTATTAAAATTATATGTTTTATAAATTTATAAAATAATTTATATTGATATCTATTGATTTGAAAAAATAATAATCATGTAGATGAAAAAAAATGTTTTCTAAAAAATTATTTTATTTAAAATGAGGTTTTAGCGTGCTTTGCACACATAATTTAAAATAATTTATTTACCACTTATATAAATAATATTTGAGAAAATTAACTTAATATTTAAAATCATAATATCAAAATATTATTTGGATAATTTTTTTGATTTTTAAAAATGTTTTATTTTTCGATGAATAATAAAGAATACTTATTTCTATTAAAAAATTCATTTTTGATTAAATAATTTACATTTTTAATTCATATTATAAATTATATTTAAAGTAAAATTTATAAAATTATATTATAATAAATACAATTTATTTCATTTTAATTAATTCCACTTTGAATATATCTATTACAATCTTCTATACTTATTAGAATCTTCATCTTTGGAAACCTTATTTTTCATAGTGTAAGCAAGTATAATTTTAAATGAGACTGTATAAATTATTTGAATTAAATTATGAAAAAAATATTCTATATTTGGAATCATAATTATTTATTTTATCCAATAATTTCTTCTTAATTCTCTACCATTATTAATATAAAAAGTGGTAAAAATAATTACTAGGGTAAGATAAAAACTGATTTACCGAGGGGTTAAAATAAGAAGATAAGGGTTGAAGATGACCCCAAAACATGCCAAAATCCAATTGATTATATATTCATAGACATTATTACCTATAAGGGTCAATAATATACAATTTTTTGAGTATTTTTTCATGTAAAAAATCTGTATGTAATTGATTATTTTCAAAAATTCCTTGCGTGTCTTCTCAAACAGTTATAGAAGGTAACCCCCTCTCCTCCATTATTCAGTCATCGAAATCAATTTAATTCATCCGAGCCCTAAAAAAATTAGATCCTTAATCCCCTAAAACTATCATATATCCACTAGTTTTATCATAAATCAATCTTAGGATGTAATTTGTTTCAAATAGAAAGAGGACTCTCAAAGAATAGGTAATGTTCTTAAATGATCATTTTTATTTTATCTCTTCCTCCAACACATTAATGTTTTATTCCATCATGATAATATAATAGAACTATTTTCTCAAATATACTGATATTTTTATTGTGTTAATTTCATAACTTTTATCTATATCCACTTACATCTAATGGAAAATGAAACAGTCAATTGTGTGTATGGTATACTACCACCTCGCAAACCAAGGGAACTCGTTTTCCATTGACACATATCATGATAGGATATAATGTTGGGTTTATTTTATATATATAATAATTATGATAAAATTCTACTTTTTTAATTTTAATATCTATCATAACTTCTTAATTTCCATTCAATGTAGAATACAATAACATCGCTCGTGTGTATGGCGGACTACCACTATATTAAGCAATGTGATTCGTTTTTAACTTTCACATTACATGAAAATTGATAAAATAACATTAATGAATATATTGGATATATATGAAATGATATAATTTATATAATATTAATATATTGAAAATTTCCTTACCCTTTCACCCATTAAGGGATTGATATCAATTCTCGTGAGTGTGTATGACATACCGTCACCAGAATGTGATGGATTTTATTTTTCATGAAAAACATTTAAAAATGGTTATAATGATATATATAATAATTAACTATTATATTTAAAAACTTATTATCATTGGGTATATTTATTTTTTATATTCTCTATAACTGAATGGAAAATTTCAGGACATAATACAGATGATAAATCAATGCAATTAACACCCGAAATAACGAAAAAATGAAATATTGGGAACAAATGGGTTGTAAATTGTTATAATATGATAATAAAATATATTATAAATATTATTATGGGTATATTATACATAACTAACATTATTATTAATAATAAAAATTAGTACAAATAAATTACCACAAAAAAAAATTTAGGTAAAGGATTTCTTCTCAATTTCCATTTCGTCGAGATATGTTTGTTAATATGAACCAATTCACTTTTATGTGGTGTTTATATGGCCCCAATGATTTATTTATCATGAATAAATATTTATTAATTATTAATAATATTTCCTTTCATGTTTATTCTTCAAGGTGGCACTATTTGAAATTTACCAATAAGGTAGTGAATATTTTTGTACAATATCACTTTATGTTGGTGGTTGTTTAACTTCTCATGAAAGATTCAATTTATTATAGTAATTTTTCATCTGAATTTAATTTCTCTTAAATATAAATATTATTGTATTATTTATATAATTTTTTCAAAAATTGTATATCATTTTTACACATGTCATATACATTAAATATAATTTTATTAATTGGAAAAATATTTATAAATCAATCTCATCACTCAATACTAATATTTTGTGAAAATGAATATTTATTCGTGAATTTATAGTATTATTAGATATATGTAGAAAAATTTGGAAGTTCATTTATGTATGGTTCCTAGTTATAGATATACCATTGATGCATCATTAGGTTTCATGTGACAAATAATTTGTCCAAATCAGATGGGGTTTTTCCAATAGTTTTATGTTGCCATGTGAAAGGTCATAATAATAGAGGTGTCATGATGACTGAGAAAATTAAATACAATAATTAATTATTAAATTTATTTATAATTTTTTATTATTAATATACATGATATTATCACATTAATATTATTTTTGGATTCATTTCATTCTCATTTTTTTTGAAAAAATGACATTTGTTAATAATTAATTACCATACAATATTGTTCATTACTTAATTCTTTATCATGTTATTGATTAAATGGATTTTTTTTAATTTAATTACATTTTCATAATAAATATTATTTTTTAATCATGATATATTTCTATAAATGTAACCCTTACTACGAATTTGAGATCACTATTATTTTGTTTCCATTCCCCGGGTTATGATGATGATTCCTTGGAATGAGATTCCTTGATGTAGAGAATTTTATTTTCTTTTGTTTTTTATCTTCCCAATATAAAATGGGCATCTTGTAATTATATAGTTCTCCAAAACAACTAAACTGAATAGTACATTTTTATTTGACTATTTTTATATATGATAATGTAATAAAGTAGGTACCTACTATGGGTTAATAGAGTTGGGGTGGTTAAATTTGTTAACAAAATATGGTTATTAGAGTCATTGGGATATGCTTAGGAGAAATCACATTTCCTTTACAAACCATTTTGAAGTATTTTATAATAATTATATTCCTGAAAAAACTATTTTTATTATTCATAGATTAAAAATGAATAATTTTTTATTTATGTTTAGTATTAAAAAATATATTGAATTATACATTATGATTTAAAATTCATAATTTTATAAGCTAATCTGGTATATTCTGTTATTTAGATATGGTTCCTGGAAGGAATAAGTGTATCAATACTCATTGATAATGTAGATATTTCCTTAATGAGATATCCAATACAATGAGTGTTGGATCATATAAAATCATTACTATATATGGGAATCTTAATTAGGTTATGACAAATATCTTTTCCGGAAAGGAGCCAACTATTGTTCCATAGTGTGATTCTACTTCATCAGATCACATCATTGGATAAAATTACCCATCATATGGTGTCACTATTAATATAATTGTAGCTAACCAATGTATTGAGTTTATTAATATGATATTTATTTCATTAATAGGTGATGAAAATGAAACATTAACTGTTACATTGTATTTTCACAAAGCTGATGCTAAGAAATAGTGATCGTGGATCTAAAATACTAGAGTGGAAGATGAAATAGTACTCATGGAAGTTAAATATTATAATTATACATGATTTGAACTATATGTCCCTTCTGATAAACAAATTAAAAATAATATAATGTTTTTTATCTTAAATAAAAATGTAGAAGAATTTTTTTGAGTATAATGATACCATTATAAGGTTTCTAGGTATGCAACAGATTATAAAAAAATATGGAGTGAACAGTTTACAATTTATTTTAAGGTATTAAGACTAGTATTTTATAGAACTGGTCTATCATACTTTTTCATCATATGATACTATATTTGTATGTGCCATCAAATGGAGATGGAATTATCTTGATCTAACATGTTTAAGTGAAATCAAAAAAAGAAGAGGTCGAATGATCAACAAGAAAAATGGAATTCATCAAAGATGAATAATATAATGATTAAATTTCCATCTTGATATAACTATGTAAATAATTATCTTGGGAAATTCTTGAATGCATTTGGATATTTATATAACTTTAGAGATAAGGTAGGCAAGCCTAAATAAGGAAAAATAAATAAATAAAACACTTCAATTAAGTGCTTCAATTATAGTGATATGGGGAACTATGAAAATTATTACCCTAAACACCATGATAATCTACCATAGATGATTTTAAATAGAAACAATAATGCTTATGTGATCACTACAATTGTGGTTGAAGTGCCTGATTATGTGTTTGAAGTAACATTAATCAATGATTAAAATTTAGTTAATTCATTATTATTATTGATCCTCACACTCTTTTATATATTCAATGTTTACCGATAAAATTATATTTCTCCCTACCACATTACGAAGGGTGTTGTTAGTCAAAACACCTAGTGAATGTCTCACTATAACATGGATTTTTCAGACATTACCATTAAGAAACATAAATGTGATTTATTTTCTAACATTATTATCAAAACTATTTTTTAATTTGATATAATCCTTGGTATTGAATGGATTTAAAAATATAATGAAAACGTTTATGGAAATAATAATGATATTATGATCTATTATGAGGATGTATAATTCCTTATCCTTATAGTATAGACATATTCATCTGATACATATCAATATCCTCCCTAGTAGATTTGAGTAATGAAATTATTATGGAAGAAGAGAAAACAATTCATGGTATGGAGATTTAAATCTTCAAATTTATTACATACCTAATGTAAAAGAATACATTGATGTATTTCTGGATAAAAACCTAGAAATATCATAGAGAAATAAGTTTAGTATTCCATTTATTTAATATATAATGCAAGACTAATACCAAAGACTCTATTTAGAATAGCCACTATAGATTTATTGGTGTTAAATAAACAAATATACTAGTTGTGTGATGATGGATTTATTCTCCCTAGTGTTTCACCATGGGAGGCCCCTATTATTTCTGTTATGAAAATAGATATATCCATGAGATAGTTCATTTATTATATAGAAATCAATACAATTGAGATAAATAATAGGTATCCTCTACATCAAATTAATGAATTATTAAATCAACTTAATGGATCCAAATATTTTTAATGTATTTATCTTTATTCAATGTATCATAAATTACAGGTAATTATATTATGTGTTCTAATTAAATCATCCCAAATGTGTTATGGACATTACAAGTGTATAATAATTCTATTTGTATTGAATAATTCACACCATATTTTTATAGATTTAATGAACATAGTATTCATATAATACCTTGATTATTTTATTGTGCAATTCATTAATGATATATTGGTGTATTCTATAAGAAACAATGACCCAGAGAATCTCTTACATATCTTTCATGAGACTCTTATAAGTAAAGAGTTATATTGGAAATTTCGTAAATATTATTTATGGCTTCATGGGTTTCCTTTTTTGGGCCATATTATTTCTAAGGATGGAATCTCAATTGATGTTTTGAGGAAAAATGAATTCATATAATGGCCTCCTCCAACAAACATGAATAATGTATATGGTTTCACAGGATTATTATGTTACTATCAGTAATTTGATAATATTTTTTCCCAATTGGGTAACCTATTAACCAATAATTCACATAATGTTGTTATTTTTTTTACAATTTAATTTGACAAATTTTGTGATGATATAAACAGGAGATTGTTCAATGCTCTTATTTGACTCAACCATCTAGAAATGATGGATTTCTGTTATACACTGATACATCAAAGTAATGACATGGTTGTGTCCTAATGAAAAATGATAAATTTATTTCATATGCATCAAGGTAATTGAGGAATCCTGAAAAAAAAAACAATCCAACCGATGATATTGATATTGTAACTGCAATATTTTCTTAAAGATATAGAGGCATAATCTATGTGGTGAAAAATATGAGATATACATGGTTCTTAAAATCCACGAATATATATTTTCATATAAATAGATCAATATGAGACAAATTTTATTGGTCAAGATAATCAAGGATTATAATTTCATGATATAATATATAATAACTCGATTCTTATTCTTGAGGTACGAGTTTCTTCTTTTCCTTTTTCCTTAAGTGTTTTTAGAAAATAAGGAAAATGGGGAAAAATCCTAAATTCTGTGGGTACATGACGTGAGCTATTCCACACGACGTGTACTTTTCCCATGTGGGATGAGTACACAGGGTGTGTAGGCCGGTCGACAATGAGGGGTGTAAAAACAGACTACATGTTGTGTACATGGTATTTACACATTATGTAACCAGTCTGTAGGTGAACTGTAAGGCAGTGGGAGTAGCCTCCAGTAGAGCGATAGTACATGCCGTGTATTCCTAAATACACACCGGGTAATCATGTTGACTGATGAACATTTAGGTGGTGAAAGGTAGTTGCCATAGGAACAGTTAAAAATGGAAAGTACAGGTTGTGTACTTGAGAGTACATGTCGTGTAGTTGTATTTTCATGTTATAAACTGGAATTAGCCTCATCTTTCAACTATGAAATCTTAGAACAAACCAGGACCACCGGGGGAGATGGTCAAGGCTTGGAGGGGCTCCCAAACACTCACGGAGAATCTGATTCTTCTGATGGTGATCTCGTTTGGACCTCACGGGTAAGACCTTCCTTCTTCATGGGTCTTTCCATCCAATTATTTCTCAAGGGGATGTTATTTAAGTTTGAATAGGAAACATTGTATCTCAGATCTACATCGTTATCAGTTGATTCAGGAGGTGTCTTTCACATATATCAATCAGTGGAGATAGAGGTAGGGGGTTCGGTGTTTTTTTCAACTATCAAGTTGTTATTATGTATCATTGTGCTTTGCGCCCCTGTTTGGGTTGTTGTATGGCAGAGGCTATAACAAATTAAATACCTATAATTCCATAGGTAATTTACTAAATATTTATAAACTACATTTTGGGTTCATTGTAAGGATCTTGGGACACTCTGTGGGTGTGGTTCCCTTGATTATCCATTTGGCCTGGATACCCGAGGGTGTGTCATGATTTTAGCATGCATTGATTTTTCTTGAGAGAAAATGTATATAATTTTATTGCTTATGTGTAGGGATTGACCTGGTTACTTGCATAGCCTGAGGGCAATGTTTTGTATAGCCTAAGGGAAATTTTTTCTTTTTCTGGAAGGAAACCTTACTTATGCCTCTCGGTAGTAGATTCTGTGCCTCAGGGAAATATCTCGTATACCTGAGGGCATTATTCGTTAAGCCTATGAGAAATCACTAGAGGGTTTCGTCAAGGGAAAGGCTTGCATGTATGAGGACTCTGTTTACTGTGCATATTCACTGTGGTGATTTTTACATGTTATACCTTCCAAACTAAAGCACAAGCTTGGTATTGTTTTACCTTCTACTTGTTAGATAACCTGTTGTAGTTTTTGATGCGGCAATGTTCAAGAAATTTTTGGATGAGGCTAAGTCATGGAAATGTGTAATTAAAAAATACTTAAATTTTAAATAATAATTAAATTGTAATATAACTAGTAGGAATGTTTACTTTTTAGTACTTCATAGTTTACTGCATTTCATTAATGCACACTGTTGTTGCAAAAACTCACTAACAGTTGGGCACAGGCCTTTGGTGGTTGCCTATAGGGATTTATTTCACACACCATGTTTGGGTCATGTATTGAGAACAAAAAAATTATATAGCTTCATTTGTTGATAAGGGAATGACTCCCTATACATGTACTTGATTGTTGTAGAGGAGTAAGAGAGAATGTGACAAATCTTAGGCTTGTGCGGCTGCTGAGTTCCTACTATGTTGTTTCCGTTTTTCTTTGATGTACTTGTACCTTGTACTGTATTATTTCAGATTGCAGTGTATCATATTTTGATAGATTTCATAGACTTTGGAACACATTTCATCATTATATATATGACTATTCTCATCTTTTACTTCTATATTGTTGTCCATTTCAGCTTAATATTGTTTACTACTTCTACTTTTGGTAAGTTTTTATTTTCTCTGCTGCACTACACTTCGAAAAATAAGGGCATAGTTTCCACACTATCATACATAGGCCCTCGCTACTTGTTGGTAGCCTCTGGTGTTTGGGGAAATGTAATTGAGGTCGTGTGACCAACTGGGTTCGGGGTATCGGTTGTGTGGCACCTGGATCCGGGATGTTACAAAGTGGTATCAAAGGGTTTCTTTTCTTTGACTTACTATTTGGAGCCTATAGTAAGTGATAGGACAGAATTTTTATTTGGTAATAAGTTTTTCCAGGGAGTAGCTAACTCGTGTAGAGGTAAAATCCAATCTACCTCGTTTCATTACAATTTATAAGGTTTTACAATTTTACTGTTTATTTGATTTTCTCCATTGGGTGACGCACTTGTTGTGTGATATTTATATTTTTATACTTGATTTATATTTAGTTGCATCCCGATGAGATGATGGTATCCCATATCATGCATCATTTAGGAAAATGTTAAAATCACATGCCATGAATAGTTTTGATGCCATGTAGGTGCATTAGAAATTTCATGTTGTTGTGATAGGTGATGTGTAGGAAAATGAATACAGTTGTGATAGGTACCTTGATAGATATTCCTGCTATTGATAGGGTATTGGTACATGTTATGGATGGATTATTTGATGCTAAACGTTATTTCCTAATAATTTTAGGCTCTATTGGACCGGAATTTATCAGATCGGAATCCAGCCTGTTGTTGTGAAGGTCTGGTGAAAAACATTTATTCGTGGGGAGTATGGGCCCCCACGAATCATAATTTGGCATACTGACACTTGAAAATTAAGAAAAATGGGCTTCGGAGTAGTTTCTGTGGTCAACTACCCGGAAACCCAGAAAACACGACGTGTGGTTATATGATCACACGCTATGTACTCTTCTGTTCAAGAAAAAAAATGAAAAAAATTTAAGTACACATCGTGTATCTTATGTACTCACCATTGTGTTATTAACTGTGTCATATTATGTGTAGGAAGAAACACGAGATGGGGAAATTCTAGAGGGAACACGCCGTGTACCTATTGTACACGTCGTGTTCTATTGCCCCTGTGTCTGCCATGTCACTAACAACATGTATAGAGAAAACATTTCTTAAACACATAGTGTCATTTTTGAACATGTTGTGTAGTGTAACCTGGGAATCCAGCCATGTAACTAACAACAGAGGTCGATGTCATCTTTTATTGTACACGCCGTTTCCATCTAGGACATGCCGTGGAGTTTGAGCTGTGTGTCTAGCCATGTAACTAACAACACAGGTTGGCGAAGCTCATCTAGTACACTCCGTGTACCTGAGGGACATGCAGTGTAGTCTTGACCGATGAGAGGCCGTGTGGACTTGGCCATGAGGCTGGGAAAATTGGGTGGTGTACACTCTGTGTGCGGGTTTAACCCACCATGTAGTGTTAGTTGGGTAGCCGACCTTGTCACTAACAATACGAGTAGTTGGAAATTAATCCATACACGCTGTGTCTATCTTGAACACACCATGTAGAGTGAGTTGTGTACCCGGCCATGTAATGGACAACACGGGTCGGTGAGTCTCATATAGAACATGTCATGTAGACCATATACATGACTTGTAGTCTCGTTAAGAAGAGATTTGGGTGGCTAGGCCATGAATAAGGACTCAAATAGGGGAAGAAAATTCAAGTACACACCATGTGTGTGGACAACACGTCGTGTGTTTGGGGTGTTACATGACCAGTTTTGGAAGAAGTACACGCCCATGTGAAATACATGAGGGAACACACCATGTAGTTATTATACACACCCTGTAGTCTTGTTTTAAAACTAGAATGTTTTCTTTTCCTTGTTCCATTCTAGTGCTTCCAGTTCTTGGTCCTTGATTATCTTAATTTGAGGCATTTTTTGACCTTGTAGAGTAATGTCATTGATACAACCATGTGTTGTTTTCCAAGAGAGTGGAAATGATTATACTCTAGATATGGTCATCCATGGGTTACCGATGGATCCTGTAACAGTGCCAGATGTGACGCCATCAGTTATACCAGATAGAGGCGTGGATTCGTAGTTTTGTAAAGGCTTCATGCGGTTTATGCAGACCTTCTAGGGAGCACCGTTGGCTGCCACATCTACAGCAGAGCTAACACATATATTCCAATAGCAGTATCCACCTATTTTTTCAGGGGATAGCGGACAATAGGCTGTAGATTCCTGGTTGGGTTCTATGCAAACTATCTTCGAGCATTTGGAGACGCCTCTTGGGAGGAGAGTCAAGCTTGCTACATACGTGTTGTGTGATTCTACCAAGAGATGGTGGGATGTTACCACTCAAACTAGTAACCAAAGAGACATGGCGTTGGAATATTTTTGAGTAGTATTCTTTAAATTTTTATTTCCAAAGATGCTACGGGCAGATAAAGCTTGAGAGTTCATGAATCTATAGTAGGGCACCATGTCAGTGGTGGATTATTATTCCCGCTTCACCGAGCTATAGCCTTTTTCACTTGTTCTGGTGGGAGAAAAGACGTTGAGGGCTAGACACATTGAGGATGGTTTTCCATATGAAATTTGAGCATTGGTGAACATTTTCAGGTTTCCTACAGTGAATGATATTGTGAACCAGACAATGATTACTGAGCAGAACCTGCGGGAAGCTAGTGGTGGATGCTAGGGCCATTGGACACCAGTTTCTGGTACTATTTATACTGGTAAGAGGAAGTGGCCAATTGATTTCTCTCATGGTGGTAGTACTACCCAGAGTATTTAATCAAGTGTCCAGGTGATGTGCTAACAGTGTGGTAAGGAGGGGCACAAGAGACCTCAGTGTCCACGTGACCCAGTAGAGTGTCGATATTGCAGCATGATGGGTCATCTCTAGCGTTTTTGTAGGGTGTTTCCACCAGTGGATAATGGGAGTGGTTTTTTACAAACTCCAAGTGCAGGAGCATTTCCAACAGGTTCTTATTACTCAAGGAATTGAAATATGTCCGAATGTTCAGGCTGAGGTGGTGGTCGTGGTCGTGGAAGCCAGACACAAGTTTCTCAGAGACAGTAGGGCGGGTCAGCTCAGGGTAGCAAGGCTGTGTCGCAGGGCCGTGACACTAGGCAGGCATATGTAGTGCAACAGACCCAACATGAGCAGGATCCCGGAGCTTCCACTGTAAGAGGTACTATTCAGTTGCTTCTATCTTATCATCAGTACTTTTTGATACTGGTTCTACACATAGCTTTATATATGCGCCTGTTGTGGAGAGCATTGGGCTTTGTATTTATTTTTCTTATGATATTATGATGATAGACACTCCATTGGGGACTAGAATGGCTGATGAGTGTCATTTCATGGAGATCCACCTAGAGGATGGTGGGTGTCACTTTTTGTGGGACCTCTAGGTCTATGAGATGATGAGCTATGATGTCATTTTGGGGATGGACTGGTTGGTACCCTTTTGAGTCTTTGTGGATTGATATCGTCACAGGGTGAAATTCAAGTCACTAGAGGGCAGAGATTTTCTATACAAGGGCAAATGGGATGTCCAAGTGAGCCGACCCAGATCCGAGTATTGTGGGCGAGGTGGAGTGACATCCTAGATTGCGAGATTGTATCTGGATAACCGGGGAACTTGTCAGAAGGATTTTTCTCTAGTAGTTGATCATTTCATGGATGTATTCCCGGACAAATTTTCAGGACTTCATCCAAAGCGAGAGGTGGATTTCTCTATTGAGCTTGTTCCCGGAGTGGCACTGGTATCCATTCCTCCTTATAATATGGCTACACCAGAGTTTTAGGAGCTCAAGAAGTAGTTGGAAGAGTTGCAGACAAAGGTTTTCATCTGAATCGGTACTTCTACTTGGGGTTCACCTGTCCTATTTGTGAAAAAGGCGGATGGTACCCTCTGACATTTTGTGGATTATCGGAAGCTGAATCAGTTTATGGCCAAGAACCGATATCCCTTTCCATGGATTGATGATAATTTTGATCAACTTCGAGGAGAACGAGTGTTCTAGATGATTGAAATAAGATCCGAATATCATAAGTTGTGTGTTAGACCATCGTACATACCTCATACAACATTTCAGATCAGATATGCTCAATACGATTACTTCGTCATGTTGTTAGGACTCATGAATGTGCCAGCATTTTTCATGGCTCTGATGAATCGTGTGTTCCACCCATATCTGGATTATTTTGTGGTAGTCTTTGTTGACAATATCTTGGTGTACTCTCACACTCGACACGACCATGCTATTCATCTTGAGATCATAGTGAGTACATTGGGAGAGAATCAGCTATATGAAAAGATCTCAAAGTGCCACTTTTGGATGTTTTAGATACTATTATGGGGTCATATCACCTCAGAGGCTGGAGTTGTAGTAGACCCAGAGAAAGTGAGAGCTGTAGTTTCCTAGGAGCAGCTTTAAAACGTGTTTGAAATACAATGTTTCCTAGTACTGGCTGGTTACTACATTCACTTTATACATGAATTATCCCACATAGAAGTGTCGTTGACGGGTTTTACTATGAAGGGTGTGAAGTTCCTTTGGTCAGAAGCTTGCGAGATAGCCTTTCAAGAGCTGAGTGAAAGGTTGACATCAGCACCTGTCCTGATACTTCCAGAACCAGGGAATAGCTATATTGTTTACTGTGATGCATCATCTATTATACGGGGAGCAGTGTTGATGTAGGGTGATCATGTAGTTGGGTACGGGTCTTGGTAGTTGAGGCCACATGAGAGTAATTACCCGACACATGATCTTGAGTTAGCTGCAGTTGTTCATGTGTTACGCTGTTGGAGACATTATCTATTGGGAGAAAATTTTGTGGTGTTTATGGATCAAAAAATTCTAAACTTCAACATTAACCAGCTTCACTTGAATTTTATACAGCGAAGGTGGTTTGAATACCTTCAGTCCTTAGACTTTGATATTGCCTATACAACTGGTAAAGGTAACACAATTGCTGATGCACTGAGTAGGAGGACTCATATATAGGTAGTGCAGGAGGCCAATGGTGAGTGGAAGCTCAATGATTTGTTATCTAAGATGCATTTGGAGGTGCACAATAGTCAGGTTTGAGCCTATACATCATCCTTAGTTGTGACTTCTACCCTCCTAGATAGAGTGAGGATGAGGAAACTATCATATTCATAAGTCCTACTTCTATGGGAGTTGGTGGCAAGGGAGGACCCTCCTCCTAGTTGGACGATAGGCGATGATGAGGTAATTTGTATCCATGGACAAGTTTGGGTTCTAGGGGATATATGTGAGGAGTTGATGCAAGAGATTCATGCCTCAGCTTGGGAAGTTCATCCCAGAGTTACCAAAATGTACCATGACTTGGGACGTCAGTATTGATGGCTGGGTATCATAAGAGAGATAACTAGTTTTGTTACGAGATGTTCCACCTGTTAGGAGGTGAATTCAGAGCATCAGAGGCTAGCTAGACTATAACAACACTTACCCATTATGGAGTGGAAATGGGATGATGTCGCGATGGACATCATGACTGGGTTTCTGAGGTCACCTCGAGGCATTGATGTTGTGTGGGTTGTTGTGGACAAACTTATGAAGGTAGCTCACTTTTTGACAATCAAGGAGACCTTCAGTGTTGACGATCTTGAGAAGATGTATATCCAAGAGGTGGTAAACCATCATGGGGTCCCCCATTATAACATTCCACATAGGGATGCCCATTTTACTTCTCATTTCTGACATTGTTTTCAAAGGGAACTGGGTACACAGGTGCTTCGAAGCACAGCTTACCATCCTTAGGTTGATGGACATTCAGAGCATACGATACAGGTGCTTGAGGACATGTTGAGTGCATGAATCCTAATCATTGGGGGCTCTTGGGAGAAGCACATACCCCTGGTTGGGTTTTCCTATAGCAATAGATTTAAGGGAACTATTGATATTGCACATTATGAGGCTCTATATGGTATACCATGCCGATCAACTTTGTGTGGGTTAGAGGAAGGTGAGGCATATTTACTGGGACCACATATCGTGATGGAGACTTCAGAGCAGGTCCAGTTGATACAGAAGCGAATGGATACTGAACAGTCTCATCATAAATCATATTTTGATCGTCATAGATGACCCTTGGAGTTCGTGGTTCGGGATCAGGTTTTCATACGTGTTTCCCTGAGGATGGGACACCGGCGGATCAGGAGACATGGTAATATTTCACCGAGGTATGTGGGGCCATTAGAGACTCTGGAGAGAGTCGTTCTGGTTTCCTATTAGTTTCTATTACCACAGAGGTATCGGGCCATGCATGACATATTCCTTGTGTCTCAACTACGCCGTTATCACTCAGACCCATCTCACCTTTTTCAGCCCGAGGAGGTTGAACATATGGTTGATGCATCCTTTAAGGAGCATCTGATTTGTATTGTTAATAAGAGCACGAAGGTTCATTGAGGCCGGTCATTTCCTCTCATATAGGTGCTATGATAGCATGGGTGAGTATATGATGAATCCTTGGAGCGGGAGACCGATGTACATGCTCAGTGGCCAAAGTTATTCTCAGCATTATCTTCACCACCCTTGGAAGGGAAATTCAGAGACAAATTTATTTAAGGGGGAAAATTTTTAAGAACCCGGTTCCTAATCTTGAGGTATGAGTTTCTTTTTATACTTTTTCCTTAAGTGTTTTTGAGAAAATAAGGAAAATGGTGGAAAATCCCAAATTTTGTGGGTAAACGCCATGTACTATTCCACACACCATATACTCTGGCCATGTAGGATGGTACATAGGGCGTGTAGGCTTGCCAATGATGAGGGGTGTAAAAACTGACTACCCACCATGTACTTGGTATTTACACGGCATGTAATCAGTCAGCATGTGAATAGTAAGGTGGTGGGAGTATCCACCAGTAGAGCGATAGTACACACCGTGTATTCTGAAAAACACGTCGTGTAATCTTGTCAAAAGATGAACTGTGAGGCGGTGAGAAATAGCCACTAGAGTAACAGTTAAAAAATGGAAAGTACACACTATGTACAAGAGATTACATGCCTTGTAGTTGTGTTTTTTTGTTATAAACTAGCAGTAGCCTCCTCTTTCAATAGAGGAAGCATAGAACAAACCTGGAGCATAGGGAGAGACAATCGAGGATTGGAGGGGCTCCCGAACGCTCATAGTTAATCTGATTCTTCTGTCGGGAATCTCATTTAGATCGCATGGGTAAGACCTTCCTTCTTCTTGGGTCTTTCTTTCCTATTATTTCCCAAGGGGAAGTTTTCTACGTTCGAGCAAGAAATATTTTATCCCAGATCTACGAAGTTCTCAGTTGATTCGGGAGGTGTCGTTCACCTATATCGATCAGTGGCGATCGAGGTAGGTGGTATGGTGTTTATTTCCAACTATCAAGTTGTTTTTGTGTATCGTTGTGCTATTCCCCCATGTTTGGTGTGCCGTATGGCTGAGGCCTTGACTAATTAAATACATATAATTGCATAGCTAATTTAGTGAATATGTATAACCTGCTGTCTGGGATCATTTCTTGGATCCATGGCCACCCTGTGGGTGTGGTTCCCCTGTTTAGCCGTTTGTCCAGGATACCCAAGGGTATGCCATGATTTTAGCATGCTTTGAATTTTTTTTGAGAGAAAATTTATATAAATTTCTTGCTTATGTGTTGGGCTCAGACCGGTTACTTGCATAGACTAGGGTAGTGTTTTTTTAGCAAGAGGGAAAGTGTTTTTTTAGCAAGAGGGAAAGTATTTTTTTAGCCTGAGGGAAACTTTTATTAAGCCTATGGGAAGTAACTTCAGTGCCTGAGGGCATTATCTCATATTCCTGGGGGAAATATTAATTATACATGTGGGAAATCACCTGAGGGTTTTGATTTTATTTAACTAAGGGTATGTGTTGCTTGTCTGAGGTATCTGTTTTCTATGCATATTCACTGTGGTGATTTTTACATGTTATACCTTCCAAGATAAAGCACATCCTTGGTATTGTTTTACATTCTACTTGTTAGATATCCTATTGTAGTTTTTGTTACAGCACTGTTTAGAAGATTGTCGGCTGATGCTGAGTCTCGAAAGCATATAATTTAATTATATTTAATTATTAAATAATAATCATATGGAAATAATTGGTAGAAATGTTTAATTTTTTGTACTTCCTGGTTTACTTCATTTCAGTACTGCACATTGTTGTTGCACAAACACCCTAACGGTTGGGCATGAGCCTTTAGTGGTTGCCTACTGGGATTTATTTCTCACACCCTATTTGGGTCATGTATTGGGCCAAAACATATTATATTTCTATAGGTGTTGATAAGGGAAAGAGTCCATATATAGGTACTTGATTATTTAAGAGGAGTAAGAGAGCATGGGACCAAGCTTTGGCTTGCACTGCTCCAAAGTTCCTACAGCGTTGTTTCTATTTTTCTTTTTTGTACTTGTACCTCATACTATATTATTTTATATTTCAATGTATCATGTTTTGACTACATTCATAGATGTAGGGACATATTGCATCGTTATATATATGACTATTGTCATCTTTTACTTCTGTATTGTTGTCCATTTCAGCTTAGTATTTTTTATTGTTTCCGCTTTTGGAATGTTTGTATTTTCTCCACTATGCTACACTTTGAAAAATGAGAGCATTGTTTCCCTGCTATCAGACCTAGGCCCTCGCTGCTAGTCTGTAGCCTCTGGCATTTGGGGAGATGCGCTTGAGGTCATGTGACCAACTGGGTTCAGGGCACCCGTTGAGTGGCACCTATATCTAGGACGTTACAAAATACATCCTAGGTAAAAAATTAAGGTATTAGATTCACTGTGTAATGACCATGGATTTAGAAAACTATAAGTGGTTTCTGTTTTGTTACACTAGAATACGATAAAAGTCATCGCATATCAAATGACTAAATAGTTGATCAGTTTTCAATAACAATATATATAAATTATACCCATTTTAAATTGGGAATATAAATAAAACATAATAAACTACAAAATAAAATTATCTTTATCCTTGAAACTATTTCAAATATTTCTTCTTCATATTGTGGGGAAAAAAATAAGGGTAATCCCAAATGTTCAGTAAGGGTTAAATATAGTGGAAGATAACATGAATAAATTAGGAATAATAAATATTTAAATTTAAATAAATAAAAACACATTCCATTAAACCAATACCATGACTATAATATTTTAATAATGTAAAATCAATATGGCATTGTAAATAACTGAACACATATATCGTTTAATAAAAAAATTAGAATTAAATTCACCAAAATATAATATAAATATTAAATTATCATTGATAATAATTATAATTAAATTATAGATGAATGAAATTCATAGTTTTTGGATTCCGTGATCTCATACATCATGATTCTTAAACATTCAAAACCTTTTATAATAAGATTTAAATTTAATGGTAAAACCCATCTAATTTGGCCAATTGATTTGTCTAATTGGATTTTTGGGTGCATCACAGGGCTGTATAAAACCAAGAAACCACAATTACAACATATCCATAGCATTATTAATATATTAAATAATTTATTTAATTCATGAATAAATACTCCTTATCATCAAATATTTGTATTGAGAAAAGGATATAGATTTATCAAGATTTCCCCCATTAACCAAATAAAAATCAAATTAAAAATAATATGTAAATATGGATCATGGATAAGGAAATAAGCATATAAATAATAAAATAATATGTGTATTAGATATCACTTTTGGTCCCACTTAAAAATGATCACAATAAAGAGAAAGATTCAAGAGAATGTAATCAATCACAAAATAATGTGAAATTGTTCAATAATGTTTATATGTTTGGTAACTTTAAAATAGTATAACCATGAAGAATAAATTTCAAATAAAATTAATCATGATTAATAAATAATTTTTCATGCTAAATACATTAATTTTTTAGATTATACACAACTTAAAATTGAGCAGGGGCATATTATCAAATCTGTCACAATGAAATTTAAATTGAGTTAAAATCTCAAACTTCATGCTTCCCTTTAGTTGAATGTTATTCAACTTCCTTTATAATAGTTTTAGTAATTTTATTAACTCATAATAGGAAAATTTTCATATTTATTATATCAAATATTATCCCTTTATAACATTTTAACACCAATTTATTTAATAATATTTCAGTATTTTTATTTTTATGAGTGTAAATTGACAGTTTTTCTCATGATAGTTTTTCAAGAAAGTTATGGTTCTTATAAATGTGATATAAATAAATCATATATCTAATTATAATAGTGTTATAAATATAATATTTAATCATTATAACTTTATTATTACCATTCATAAAATTTGGGGATGGAAAATTACTCGAATTGCTTCGTGGAAGGAGTCAGTCATACGTACACACAAGCGACGATGTCATTCCCTTAATGGGTGAAAGGGTAAGGAAGTTTATGATATATTAAATATAAATAATTTAATTAATTTCATTTATATTAATTAAATATATCCTTATAACCTTACATTTAAATCCTATCGGAAAAACAAATGACATCGCTTTTCCAGGCGGTAGTTCACCATTCACACAAGCGATGTTATCATATTTTAAATGGAATGGAAGGTAAGGTGGTATATGTGATATTATAATCACATAAGTATATTTATTTCAATAATTATATATATATAACTTATAATTATATATAACCAGGAGTGGTGTTGATGGAAAACAAGTTACATCAATTCGTGGGGTTGTAGTCTCCCATTAACAAGATCAGCGATTTCATTTCCCAATTGATGGAAGTGGAGATGGATATAGGAATTACATTTTTAATAATAACATATAAGTATATTTTATATAATTTTTATTATAATATCATGATTTAATTATATTTTAAATATGTGGAAAATGAAATAAAATGAACATAACAGTTTACGAACATTTCCTCTTCTTCAGAAAAACACTATATGATGGCACCAAAAGCCTTCCTATGATGGATTTATGATAAAAAAGGGATATGGTATTTTTATAGGGGATTATGGATTTTATTTTGATTATTATAGAATTATCTAAATGTAATTGGAAGTGAGATTCTGGGAAGAGAAGGGTGGCCTATTTTAAACAGGCGAGGGGAAACATATGGCTTTTTGAGAAGAATCAATTAAAACCAAGTTTATATCATTAAATAACACTTAAAATTGCTCATAGTAGATCCTTATAGGTTTTATGGTTAATATATTTCCATAAAAATGGTGTTGAAAAATTGGGTTGGTCATTTTAACTCATATGTTTTTAGTTTAACCCCATGATGAATAATTTTTTACCTTAACTATAGTTATTAATTTTTAACTACATTTACAATAAATAATGGTAAAAAATAAGATAAATATATTATATAATGTAAATAATTATAATTAAAAATATTTAATCTATTTTTCGATATTAAATTACCATAATTTTAGGATTCCATTTAAAAATTATACCAACAGACGCGACGAGAAATGTGGGGTTCCAAAGAGAAACATGTAATAAGTATAAAATGGATCAATATCAAAATTTAGTATTAATATGGTTCCAGAAAAATAAATTAAATTTATTATAATATAACTACATAAATATTAAATTAATACATATTTAAATTACAATAAAAGTTTTTTAATAATTTACAAGAAAAGGAAAATTTTATTAAAATCATTATTTTTCACTATTTAAAAAAATGAAACATTTCAGAAAAATATCAAAAAATTCAATATAATAGTATTTTGATATAAAAAGTTCAAAATTTAAGATAATTATGTCACATAAATTTTTAAAAAAATTAAATATTAATCATAAATTATTTGTGCAAAGGGAAACTAAAAAGCCTTTATGAAAAATATATTTTTTCCAAAAGCACTTATTTTAATTTTAAATTATTATTATTTAATTACTAATAAATATATTACCATTTAATATATTATGAATATTAGTAAATAATATATTTTCATAATTTAGTTAGTCTAATTCATACCTTCTAACATAAGGACTAGGTTTTAAAGGTTATGTCATAAGTTATCAAAGAGATTGAATTTATTTAAAAGGAAATCAATCATAAACTATTAGGTTTTCACATTCTACCCTAATACAGATATTTTTTCATATAAATTTCATTGATATAACCCTCTAAATATTATTGGGTATTTTTTATTAATAAGATCCTCCAGTTCTCACATTGCTTCATCAATTTTATGATTTATCCAAAGAAAATTTAGTAATAAATTCATTAAACTCCTCATTACATTTTCTCTAGTAGAAAGAATATATATGAATTCATTACCAGTAAGATATATCATGTTATAATTATATTTTATCATAGGTGATATCATGTGTTTGGTCTAGCATGTACTTCATTAATAATGATATATAGAACACATCATGTAATTTTGAGAGACTTGGTATAATTTTCAAAAGGTAAGCAATAACTTCAATACTTATAAAGATTTAAAAAAGTCACTTGTACCAAAGGATGAGTGTCCCTTTCAAAGGGAACAATATAAAACCCTTCCATGTAGATACTCTCAATAAAACAAGTTCTCCAACTTGTAATTCCAAATCCTTCCTCCCATTTTTGGTATAAATACAATTCCTAGTTTTAAAAGCTCTAATATGAGACTGAAATGTTTCTACCATTGTCCCTTTATTCTCAAAACTTTTTGATCATATAAAATTCCTTTAAAAAACTTCATCTCAATATGTTAGAGTATGATATCACTTTTTATATAATTCTTTATATGTAACAATCAGAATACATGAATGGAAACTATTATTATAAGAATAATATAACAAAGGAATATACTGATCCCATTTACATGGAAAGTCAAATGAACATGACCTCAACATGTATTAAATTTTTAAGAATAGTTATTTTGGACTTTATATCAATTTTATGATAGTATTAAATACTCAAATAAAGCGCAATATCAAGATTTTTTATCAAAAGAGGTATTCTGTTATGTCTTACAACTTCATTAATATAGTGCCTTGTGAGGTTATCAATATGTGAATATACTCTTATAGAGAAAAAATGATCATATAAAGTTAGAGATTAAAAATAACCCATAAGTTAACGTCATACCATTTCTATATAGAAATATGAAGAGGTTTCCTGACACCCCTAAGTTGTTTTCACCCAGCTTTGATATGTTGATAAATCAAATATCTTGATACATAATTTTTAATTTCTTGCTTTATGTTTTCCCACCAAAAAATGTTCCCTCAAATACCAATACTTCTTTGTGATATCATGGTGTATAGATAAATTTGATATATGAGGGGAATGAAATAATACCATTTTAGCTGAGGCATATATAGAACACATAATATTTTTCCAAATTTAGCATTAATTTTCTTTTTAATGTTTTCATTGTTAGATAGAAGAATTTATATCTTTTTTAATTAACATGATTTTTATCATTTAATAAAGGATTAATTCCTCTACTTTATCATCAATTCCCATATTCAACTTTACTTGAACCATGAACATATGAACACTCTGAATCCTCATTTGGTTAAAAAATCTATGATAATTAATACTCAAAACATCCTCTACCATATTTTTGTTCACTATGTTGTAATGTATTGAGAAATCATAAAACATTATTATCTTGAACCATTTCCATTGTCTAATATTTTTCACTTTCATTAAAAAGGTGTAATTTTATATGTTATGATATATGAATATATCACATATTTCACCCTAGATATAATGTCTCCACAACTTCAAATCAAATATTACATCTTCCTACTCATGATCATGGGTTAGATTGTTCTATTAATGAATCATTAATTTTCATGATGCATATACAAAAAGTTTATAATTTTTTATTAGTACACAACCAAATCCATTCTTCGACACAACACTATATATATAAAACCAATCATTTCCAGATGGTAAAACATAATTGAATCATTGTCTAAATTACCCTTTAGTTTATCAAAAAATTATTCACATTCCTTTGTCCAAAAAATAACCCCTTTATATATAATATTGGTTAACAGGTATTCCAATATGCTAAAATTATGAACTAATCGTCAACAGTGTCCTTCCAAACCAATTACAAAACATACCTTATATATGTTCATTTAATATGAAATTTTATAACCTAATTTTTATTCATCAGAACAAATAATATAATATCCTAAGAGATAATATGTCCATGGAAAGATTATTGAAGCCAAAAATCACTCTTACTAAATTTACTATATATATAATTCCATTTGTGATTCACAAGAATAACCCAAAAGTGATTCTCAGGATCCTCATATATTTTAGGAGACCCCAATGTTTCGTCAATTAATGCCACACAATAATATTTATGATATTATTTGAATACTCTGTTCATTATATCCATAAAATTAGAGGGAATATTAGATAATCTAAACAAAATTACTATAAACTTGTAATTTCCATAAGTCATTCAAAATGATATATTTTAAATGACTTCCTTCATTACTCATAGTTAATGATACCCAAAATGAAATCCAATCTTTGAGAAATTGTAAACTCTATAAAGATGATTAAATTAGTCATCAATATGAGGATGAGGATACTGTTTCTTTATAATAATAAAATCAATTTCCCTATAATCGATACAAGATATCATGGATTCAAATTTCTTCTTAACAAAGAGAACAATGGATCTCCATGGGGAAATAGTTGGGTGAAAAAATCCCATCCCACACTACTCCTCTATTCATTTACTAAACTCAACTAATTCCTTAGTGATCATTCTATTGAGAGCCATTGATTTTTCTCTTGCATCACAGATTAAATCAATGTAAAACTCAACATCACACTATGGGGATTTCCAGGTAATGTTTCAAAAAATACATCAATTTATTCCTATATAATATGAACATCATCAATTTTAAGATTATCTAATCTTTCCCTAGATTGTGTTTTATCTTCTTCCCCAAGATCTCATTTAGTGGAGCTACTGGGGGTGGATCTAGATATGTCTTGGATGATGATGTCTCTTTTCTAAAGATAAGTAATTATATATCTTCCTCACGAAATGAAATTTCTTTTTTCTTGTATCAAATTTTTGAATCACATTTGGAAATCTAACACATACCTTGGTTTATGTCAAATTAAAACAATGGTATGATAAAAAGTTCAGGAAATAAATCTATTTAATGTGTCATAATAGGGAATTATTGATACATATTTTTTATATTGATACCCCCACAATTAGTTTTTACTAGCCACTCCCTTTTCAATTATCTAGGGAAATATCTAATTTTTTTAGAAAACATATATGATATAAAAGAGTGATATGATCTAGAATAAAATAATTCACTAGTTAAATTTGAAGATAGGATTTATGTACCATACACCACATATTAAGTATCATTAACCTTAGTTTTAGTGATCCCATAGGCTTGGAAATCATCCCTTAGACTCTTTTGTGGTTCATTCTAGTAAATCTAGGGAATTCATTTGGGTAGTTCCCTATCTACCTGTTTTTGACACAAAAAATAGAATCATTTTCTTTATTTCCTCAACATTATTTTTCCTAATTGCCCTTATATATTCACATATAACAAACTCCGATCCCCTTTAATCATTTCTTAGGATGATTACTTCCATATTTTTCAAAAGGTTGAAATTATCATGTTATACTCTTCTTCATTAACTTATTCACTTTTTCTTACTAATCATTTGAATTATTATTTTCCTGTTTTCCCATTAAAATATAGGATCTAGTAAATTTCTAATTTATTTTGATGGTTTATAAAACTATCTCATTATACGATGAAAAAGTTTGAGAGACCATACTTCTTAAGATATATTGATTATGATCTTCATGGAAATGCTCAGACATGTATTCTATATTGTTTATATAATTTGTAGCATACCTATATAGATTTTTAAGGGTAGGAGGTTACTCAGAAATACTATTTCTTTCCTTTTACTTTAAGATGAGGAACTTTACCTTCTTTTAATTTCATTTTTCATGAGGGAAATATTTTATGAAGAATATACATTAAAAATATATCCTTTCCATTTTCATATTTCATCTTCCTCCCCTATATTGTATATCAATAACCACCATTGATCAGCATTACCTTTTAAAACATACATTGAAAGTGTAATATTTTCCTTTTTATTGCATATCATGCCCATATCTATATTCTCAAGACACATAATCCAATTCTCTATGACCATTTCATTTATAGTCCCATTAAATAATTGGGGATTCTATTGAATGATGAAATCCTACATATGAGAGTCACATAGTGGAAGAAAAGTTTGTTCAATCTGGGAAATGATTTTTTTCATAACCTGATTAAGATTCCCTAGTATAGAAATGATCAATGTTGTTTCAATACCAGCTATATTGATTTTTTAGTAGAGAAATATTTACATTTACCATGATTATTGATATACTTCTACCTTATTGGTCACATTTCAAATTAAGGGAATATACTAGACTATATCATAAGTGGATGAATATTAAATCTTAATGTATAATTATAAATAGGTTGTAACACATACCATAAATTAAGAAATTTATTGATTGATAATATAAAAATTATGATCATGGTTTCTTTGGGTATATATTTATTCTCAGTGCATTCTATTGGTTTTTTAAATAAATTGTGAATTATCTTAAAAATATCTCATATGAGTGTGAGAACAAGTGTGTAGTACGGCCCATTTTTATGCATAGGGTGATGACCGGGTCAAGACCAATGTGTCCTTTTAGGACTTATTACCCCTATGAATATCTATATAAGAACCAAAGCAACTTGTATAATCAAAATAGGGATTTTTCTCTATGAATAATTGCATAATATCTTACAAAATATTGAGGATTTTCATCTATACATATCCTCTAATTATATCATATGGTTATGTTCTTTAATCAATGTTTTCCTTAATATAATTCCCATGGTTTATTCTAAAATTCCTCTAATACCAACTGTAACACCCCTAAATCCAATAACATGGATCTAATGTCTATATTATTATATTGGAATAATTTATTAGTTATCACCTCAACATGGGAAAAATTCTCTAGAAGTATTGAAAAACTAGATATATACATGATAAAATTTTTAAATTGGGTATAAAAATAGAACCCGTTGCATACTTTTTTCTCCTGTGAATGTCACATGGAGTTGGAATTGAATTTCCTTGTGATCATGGTACAAAATTTATGTCAAACACATATATGTGTCCCTTTTAGAATGTTTCCAATGCATTTTATTCATGGAACATGAAACAACCAACAATTCAATATGCATGTGGGACCTATATTCCAAAAATGTGCACTCAATGGGGAGTTTGGATAATGATTCTGAAGAACTCACATTGGTCAAGATGATGGGATTTAAATCTCATAAAACTCTATTGGGTGGAATTTTTTCCAACATTAGGATGCTTTTATAGATCTAATATATGATCGTGAATCCTTTATTAACTCCCAAGTATGATGTGTGTCAATATAGAATTAACAATAAATTACATCACATATAAATTTTTTGAATCATCTATATTCATATGATGTTATTATTTAATGAATATATCTATATGTATCTAAGGATCTCCACTAATGGTGTCCTCTTATGTACTGATAATATATTCCTCGGTCCTTATGATGTTGATGCCCATTTTTAGAGACATAGTGGAGAACTATAGTGTGTATTTTAATCTAGGGACATAGGAGTTGTTTTGATGATAGATTTGGACGCGTGAGATTTTTTTTATAAATATTTGTGAATGAAATCATAATCCACATATAATGGTTCTAATTAACTAGACTCATCATAAATTTTATGGTCATGTGATGAGGTCCATACCATGAAGTGTAATGTTATGAGATATTGACGTCTAGGTGGAAGATTCCATGTCATGGTTTGTTGTTAGACTTTAGCCAATGTGGTACAGGGAACCCTAAAGAAAAATGGATTCTTATGTGGAATAAGACCCTACTTGGAAGATGGGCTAGAGATAATATGGTTAATTTAGGGTGTTCGGTTTGGACTACATGGAGACATCATACATATCCCATTTGGTTTGGAATCAAACACCATGTAATTTAATTGTGAGGACTCATGCCTATGAAGTCCCTCAAAGGGTTTTTATTATATGGGATTGTGGCCCTTTGAGAGGATTAAGTTGGGGATTATTATTATAATGTATTTCCTTTTTTTCTTTAGTTGGGGAATATTCATAAAAAATATTCCCTTTTAAAGGGTCTCTGAGCGATTTCTCTACTCGTAGTGATTTGGAGGCTTGATTGGAACTTACACATAAGGAGGATGTTTATGGATGAGTATTGTGATAGGATTGAGGCTTATACCAATTAGGACACCCATGCATTGTATTTTGGGACTTATTCCTGATGAGGATACCCTGTTGTGAAATGCTGGGGATTATAACTATGTATGAGATCCATGGATCAGTTGGGGATTATATATGGAATGATTCCAAAAACGTTTTTGGATCATGTGGATTTCATGACTACTATCAACATCTATGGTCACATGGATCTTGCTTGGTGTGAGAAACAAGAGGGAAAGAAGTTCCCAGAAACCACAAAATCACATTTTTCATGAAAATGGGTACATGTCCTTGAGGACCCACATGTATAGAGACTCTTTGATGGAAGGATATGGAAGGATCTTGAAGAATATTCTCTTCCAAAGAATTCATAAGATTGTATGGATTCCATGAACATGTTTAACCTATAATACCACATGAATCATTATGAGTAATGATTGAATGTGATAAAAAAGAGAAAATGGATGGTCTATAAAACAACACAATATTTATTCCATTGGTGAAAGAGGTCATAGGTATTACACTTCCCTCCCATCATTGTACCCAAGGACCAAATGAAGATAGAAATGGATTGTATTTTCCAGTGTCCCCACTTGTTTTGACAGCCAAGATAATTTCCTTTAGAAATAATTATGGAGACAACCCATGGTTACGGAGATAGAAGAATGATTTAATAATTATAGGCTCTTCAAAAAAGGCTTGCATCTTACTCCATGGGGGTTCTCTAAAATTGGCTCTACTAGAGGAGAGCTGAATCACATTCCATATTTATGGGAATGGAAAGTGTGATCCTCACTCTACCCTCATGAACTTGAGGCTTTAGGTCTTAGATACAACTAAGAAAGGACATTGTTCTAAACCTAGTACAATAGACCATGAACTCCCAATCACCATCCATAAGGCCAGGGTCCTCATGACATTGGGAATTATTATCTACAAGAACCCGAAGGACCCTACCCCTTAGGGTGGAAAATTGTTGAAACCTTTGACTATAGGAATGTATCTCGATTTATAGAGACATTGGTGTTCCCCAATCCATGGTTTTGAATGTTATGAGGATTTAGTGAAGGTTTCAATTTAGTCCATCTACGGAAAAGGAGACAAAATAAGAGGAGTGTTTCCATTGGTGGAATATAAGAGGGATCAAATGGGGGATCATGTATGTCTAGGAATAGAATGGAAATGTGCTTTACCTAGGACCAAATAGGAACTGGAGGTTCTTCATGTGGATGGGGGTAGGGATGTTGGAATGTGGTAGATGGAGATGCCTTTGGAAATGGACCACCATTGTAGCAACCCTTGGTGAGGATTTTCCCTAGGAATAATGGTTCTCCTCAAGTTTCCATGGATGTGAAGCGAATATTTCCCTGGCTAGGAAAGGGGCCTCATGTAGGTATAAATTCAATATGTTAAAATAGGTTTCCATGCAAGTGCCGTGTATTTCAAATATTAGAGGGAATTTTGATCCCACCATTTCCCTAAATTCCCTCTTTTTTTAAGGATCAGATCTTGAATATTTTTGAAAAGTGTGTGGAACACAATTCTTGATGTCAACAAAATTCTTCTTTATAATTAGATTCATTCTAAATGAAAATAATTGGGTTCTAACATAATTATAAAGAAACTATACACATACCAATATCATTTTGTGGAATTTAGTGTTATCTAAACAGTGGGAGGATTCCCCAATTCTTTCCTAATATATGGGGGCTTGGTGAGAATTGTTTTTCTATTTATATGGTCATATAGACAACCCTAAATTATTTTTATATTTTTTTTATCGCCCTATCTCTTTATATGTACACTATATAAAATATTTAGTGGGGGAGATTTAGATATTTTTTATACCTCCCTTTTTAGGTTTTCAGCCTAATAAGTTTTTCCCCTATTTATTTTCAATGATATATTCTTTCAAAACCACATAGAGTGCACATTTAGATAGGTGAGTATCAAAATTTATCTATTTTTCCTATTAATGGTTTTCAACCAAGTGATATTGTGTCTCTTTTTTTGGGAATTTTAATGTTTTTTAAATCTAACTAATGTGACTTGTGATTTTTGATGAACATCATTGAGGATTTGTTTTTGAAATGATGAACCAATGAAGGATTATGGGCTGAGAATGTTCTTATATTCTATAGATATCTGAATTGTAATTTTGATTCATGTTTTTTTGATTTTATATTTTAAAACATGATATTCAAAATAAAGGAGGTCTATTTTTATGGTGAAGTTACTTCTGGTAAAAACTCCTATTTTGTGTGAAAATTTTAGATAATAAAAATAGGGCATGCTATTTTATAATATAATTTTGGAATCCAATGGATAACAGGCCCTTTATGTGGTGAATTATGGAAATAAAACTATAGCGTATTATGTATTATTAAGGAAATGGAGTTCTCAAAATTTTGCAAATATATTACTGATTATTGAAGTAATATTTAAGATATTCTTATTTTTTAAGACCAATATTGGTAGCTTTGACATGGAAAGATATCTAAGAAAGAAGAGATCATTTTTATATGCATTGTACCTAAATGGGAAAACAATCCTACAAGAATTTGGATTGTGTGAATATGGGTAGTTTTTTTAAATATGACTCATGATAGAGGGAATGATCATTTCTGATAAGGGTTTAACCATTAGTTAGTTTAATGTCATGCAACCAGGATATTGACTATACAGTTTAATATATTTCGGTGAGTATGTTGATGTATAGTTTAGTATGCTGCGACTAGGAAGTTATGATATGATGATTAATGTATTACTACAAGGACATTATGGGGGCTATAATTAAAGGTATTTATCATTGAATAAAAGATTAAAAATTCCCCCCTCTGTAGAAAGTCTTTTTGTGAAGGCACCATCACTTTTTGGTTTGTGGAGGGGAATTTTTTGGGATGTAATCTTGGTATTTATGAATCCAAAGAGTTCTACAGGAAAAGGTTTTATCGAGAGAGAGGTGGTCTCTCCTAAGGATAGATTAACCCCTATTTGACATACCTGTTTTGTAGGTTACATTATTCCAAGAAAACTGGGGAATGTTACAACATATTCTTGTAGTGTAATATTTTGGAATGAAACCCATTTGTGTGTGAATTATACAAACTCAACTTGTATTTGATACAACACAGTTATGTGAATGAGATCTCGACAATTTTAACATTCTATTTCTGATGGACGATGAATTTTTATGAATATTAGTTTTTATCAAGAAACAATTTCTGGTTTGTGGAATGAATGTAAAGTAATACAGAAGGGTGATTCCAAGTCTAAGTTACCATTGAATTGTGTGAATAAGTCCTCTACAAAGGTCTGCCCCATGAGTGGAAAATATGATGCTTTTTGTTTAAGGTTGTACAACTAGGACAATTACATTATGGAAACGATATGTGATATGTGGCCTACCAGATCAAGGTTATTCCAATATACTTTAGAGACGATGGAGGAAATTGAATCCCATGTTCTTGGGGGTTATCATATCAGGATAAAGGATGCGGGTAGAATATGTGAGGGATGAAGGTGGACTATTTTGAATTTTGGGTTCCGACATAATGTCATCAATGCTTATGAAGATAAAAGTGGATTCTTCCATGGGAGAAATTACCCCTATTTGAATAATGTGTTTTTTGTTTAATTTATTGAAATTAAATTGCGGAAGTCTACAAAATAGTCAAACTATGGCATCCTACAGCAAACAGATCCTGAAATTTCATAGGTGACTTATGAAAATCCAATTTGGGTGTGTTACAACAGTCTATGGAAAAAGATTCCTCATGTATCGGACATTCTAAAACCAGAAGATGGAGAAGGATCAGGCTGATACAAATGTTTCCAAGAATAGGAATATGACATGCGGAAGGGATATGTATAAGAATATGTGATTTGTTTGGAAAGATATTTTCCATGATGTGTAGAACCCATTTCATATATCTAACTCATATCTAGTAGGGGATATCTAAGTTTCATTGGTGGACCCTCGAATGAAGGGTCCGAAATTAAGGTCTGATATTTATATCATTATTTGTATACATGAGAGGTGGAATTTTTTTTCCTAATTCTTTGGGCTAGGAAATGAGGCCAAGGTGTCAATATGTAACTCACTGGAATCAGAATCAGGACACCAGTTGTTCTTGAGGTACCATGAAATTTAAATTCATTCAAAAAGGACGTCTAGGAATAACATTCCTCTACACAGTTATGATGTACCAAGGTATAGAACTCAGTCATCACTACGTATCTTGTTGAAGAATGAATCAGTCCACACACAACCCTAAAATAAATACCCCACACACATATTGATTTCTTGTTTTGGGGAAAACATGTTCATTGTTTTTAATACGATCACATGCAATGGGTGAGAACTCGTATTGGATCAACTCAGGTAGATCTAACTCTTTCATAGGAGAGTGAGGGAATTTCATGTATTATGTGGAATCTAAGATAAGGATTGATGATCCAAAAGTCACTATGTGTCTTATTGGAATGAGAATCAAGTCACAAATTGTTCCTGAAGAAATCATGCAATTTATCATCTTGAAATGAGGAATTCTGGTGTTCCATTTATAGTCTTGGATCTAGAACCATGATAGTCTCAATGTGAATTGATATGCCTTACAACTTCTAAGCCCACATGAGATTTTCTCAGTATTAGAGATAATGAGTGTCAAATATTTCATCTTTCAGATATTGTAAATACAAGGGAAGGATTAGGTAATATAGACATTGATGTGGCTGGATAATGATATGAGATCTAGGCATAACTACATATGTCATCAAAATAAGAATCAATCCTTTTTTTTAGTTATGAAATCCTATGTAGTTTGACATCATGTAGTGAGGATAAAGATGAACCAACATGAAATATAGGAAATTATGTGGTTGGGACCAAGGATAGTAATCTAGAAATCACAATATATATTTTTATTATAGGTATCAAGCCACACGTAGTCCTAGAAGGCTTCCATGTGCATATTTGACTCATTCACAGGGAGTGGGGGATTATTTTCGATTAAACCTAAGATTAGAGATATGGGCACAAAAACTCATTTGAATGGGAATCAAGACACATGTAGTTCTATAAAGATCATACATTTTATCATCATGTAAATATAATGTTGTTAGTTTTGTTTAATATCTTGAACTAAGGATGTGAGTCACCTAGAGTGGAAATGAATATTGTAGCTAGACTTGGCGATAAGACTGAGGAATCAATATGTACCTTACTGGAGAGTGATCATGCCAGACGTGGTTCTTAAAAAAAGTTCCCCACATCAATTAGATTTTATTGTGGGTAAAATGAGGCATTTATATTTTCTATAATGATGGAAGGGCCCAAAACATGAGATCTAGGTGTCACTACGTATCTCATTGTAATGAAAATTAAGAAATTTGGTCTGAAAAAATTCCATATGTATGAGTAATTCTTACATAGGAAAAAGGGGGATTGAATTTTTTATTTATCGCGGATGGACCAGTGATAGAAAGTTTGAGAATCACTAGATATCTCAATAGAAAGTGAATCAGGCCTTTCAATGCTCATGAAATGATCTTTTTTTTTATCATCATGCAATGAGGATGAAAACCACATAGTTTTATGCCATGTGGAATGGACATGTTAATATAGGGGATTATAACTATAAAGGGGGCCCATGTGCCACTATTGAGTTGAAACAATGTGAGAGGGTCTTGTTCATGGTAGTTTCATGTTTTTTCTTCCTCATGTCTAGATAAGAGGGAATCTTTCCCTGTTAAAGGGTTGGAGGTATGTGATTATAACATACACCTAAGATGGAGGATCATATTCATGGGACCATAAAGAGTGTCCCAGATCCAGGTATTTAGTGGTTTCTTAACATAAAATGAGAGGGACACTATCCATACAATTTAATTTCATGTGGTGAGGATGAATGATGTCTTTAAATTTTATGTCATATGACTTGGACAAGATGTTGTATTGTTTATCATATCACAACAAGGATGATTATGCCACATAGTCTAACATCGTACAACATGGAAATCATGTCATGAATTTCCTGTTCATGTTACAAAGACCAGTTCTGAAAATTAATAACTTCTATCTAAGACAATCTCCATGGGATTACATAAAATATTTCACAAGAATCATCTATTCTTTGAGGTCTTAAGGATCGATCTAAATACTGGGATAGAGGAAAATGCTCTCTTAGAGTTGACATCAAATATGGATTAAGGATCCTCCATGTTAGGTTCAATATTTGGAGGCTTCATTATTGGTATCATTCAAGTCCTATAGACCAATATCAGTTCTCCTTAGAGGAATGAATATAGGATAACCAACTTGTTAAAGGATCGTGATATCTGATTTTGAAAGACCTCCATGTGATGCAAGGTGGGAAATTATTTCTCATAAGGATTCTCTAATTAATCATGTTATTTATAGGATTTATAATCTGTGGATAGTTGGTCAAATATGGAAATGAAAATGGATAGAAATTAAACATCAATGGAAGGAATTTGTTTTCTTATTATACCAATGATTACAGTGTCACCCATGTGGAAATACGGGTTGTAGTCTAGTGAGGCAATAAGGTATGAAATATATTGTTTGGGAAAGATTTTTTTAACTTTATCCCCCATTTTCTGTAGTATTTTCCATAGGGTGTTGTAGAAGGTCTCTATTTGTCTCTTAGGTACTCCATGATAGAGGGAAAAATGGATCAATTTGATGCAGTATTCATGATATAGTTTTTCACCATAATGACTCTAAAATTGGTTCCATTTCCAATGATTATTTTAATAGGGTTAATAAATTTGGTAATGATGTTTTCCATAATAAAGTTGAAAATTATTTTGGCCCCAACATCATTGAGGGGTATTTCCTCATCCCATTTATAGATAAAATTGGTAGTGGTTAGATATATTTGATCTTCTTGGCGATAGACGGATGGTATGGCCTCATGATTTCTATTCCACATATGAAAATTTGAAAGGGGTGCTTAGATGTATATTGAAACTCTAGGGTTTTATGGATAAAGATGTAAAGCACATGAAAAGAATGAAATTTCATGGTGAATTATGTGAAATACTATTTCACAGTAGTCCAAAAGTAAAAAAACCATCGAATTTGATGGGAATGTGTGATCCATGATAGGCAAGAAACACATGATTCCATGTTTACTTATTTTATAATAACACGAGTCTCTTATCCATCAATACATGAGATAATGATTCCATCAAAGCGTCATTTTAGTGGAATTCATGGTGAATTGTGCCATCATAATGATTGAATTTGGTTGTTTTCCATTGGATTATCTCATTCCTAGATCTATCCAATGACAGTACTCCATCATGAAGGTAGTCCATGATTGGTGTCAACCACTAAGTTGTAGGACCGTATGGTTTAGTTATAGGACATGCTCCATTAATTTCTTACATTATAACTAGAAGAAAAAGATAATACCCCTCGGTGATGGGAAATTTTTATGACCATTTCATCCTAGTTTGGATCCTCTAGTTTTATAGATGCATTTTATAATTCATCTTCAGGGGTATGTTGTTATCATGAGATGAAATTCAATGTTGGGTTTTAGGGGAATTCTACCAGTATCTCTTAGAATAAGTAAATCAGGAGGATTATCTCTTCTTTTATGATTTAATAATCTTATTTGAGATGTTTGTTTAAAAATTTTAAATATACTTTGACTTCTAAGTGTTCCACTATTATTTGGAGTTACAATTATTGTCCATTAACGAGGTCATGATATTTTTCATTATTTTAATTACATCCTTATAATAATAGTAAGGAGTAATGAAGGACTTATTTCACTGGGAAATGAGTAGGTTCACTAGCCCATCTATCTTGATCTTATATTCATCCATTTAATTCCCTATTGGGATCCTAGATGTGCTTTCAAAATTCATTTACCACATTAGGGGGCTTCATTGAATAGATATTATCTCTTTTTCTAGAAATTTAGTATTCAACGATGTTATTTCTATAGTTGAGTGTCCTTCAAGGAAATCAACCATGGTCTATAATTTAACTTCATTCTGAGGAATGAATTCATTATAAAACTGCTACAGAATGACTGCCCGCCATTCTATCTATCCTGTCAACATAGGATGGTAGAGAATATATTTGAGTTATTTATTTCTAGAGACCAAATAGGGCCTCATGGTTAGTAGGTGGTGCCTTAGTTTCTAAAGTTCAATGAAAAAAAAATATTTTCTCAATATTTAATTAATATGTATTAGTTTGGAGCATCATTTGACTAATATAATGAAATATTTTGTAATTATCATCATCATTATTTTCTGTGAGGAAGGATCCTAGTGATCACATGAGGGAAATCACTTATATATTGAGTGTATTTACCTCAATAGGTGGCCATAATAATGGTTACCTAAATATTTATTACTTGTCCTTTTCAAATTCTTCCTGAAAGTCACTAGTCCACAAATATGTGACCCCCTTCTTCATCATATTGGTGATTTGAAAACACTGGCCAATAAGTTTTTCATTGAAGCACTGGATGTAGGAATATTTTCCTAGAATTCCACTCAACTTATTATGGATTCAAGGACATGACATGCTATGGATATCTTTTGTTTTCTCAAGGATGACCTCAAATCTATGATGGTGGAAGATGGAACCGAGAAAATTTCCCAAGAATACCCCAAAATCACATTGTAATGTGTTCAACATCAACCTATTTTAACTTATCTTGTTAAATATGGTCTCCATGTTATCTTGGAAGTTATAAAATTATCGTTTCATAACCACTATATCATCACTTCATCGTTTGACACACATCACCAAAAAAAATTTGAAGATGTGATGCATAGAACATTGGTAAGTGGCACTGATGTTATTTATGACAAATGGAATTACCCTACAATAGAGTAATCCATTGGGGGCTATGAAATTGGAAGATTCTTCATTTTCTGGGGGAATAAAATTTGGATGTACCCTAAATATACAACCATGAAATAGAGGGCTTGATAACTTGTCATCGCATCAATTAAGAGTTATATGATTGGATCCTAGAATTCATTTTTTGGACAGTTCCAATTGATATCTCTAAAGTCAATAAAAATATGATATTCCCACTTTCCATCAATATTGGGATGATATTGGATAGAAATTTATGATAATATAAGTATTGGTTGAAGTCATCCTTGATGAGCTTGTCCACATCAGCCCCTTCTTTGGAGGCATGAGTTGGGCATGTCCTTTTTGTCTTCCTATTTTTATCTCTAAGGATCTTATTGAAAGTCCAAGTTTTGGATGACCTCCTCATTATTGATTCATATCATACACATGTAATTCCAGGAGATCATGTACTAATTTTTCTTCAAGAAGCATATATCTCTTATTCTTTATTGTCCGTGTACTCACTGGTCAATGTGGGTCATGGGTCTTCATCCCTTCCCAGATTTGTCTCTATGAGTTCCACAATATAGGTGGAGAAACCTTGTCAAACTGGTGGAGGGACACCACTGAGATCATCCTCCTCTTCATCTTACAAATTATTTTCATATTTATCATATTATAGGGGAGTATTAAAGAAAGTAAATTTATTGTATTGAGGGGGGGAGTTGATATATGGACATCTGGAATATGAATCAATAAATTCCTAGTTCAATTTAGGTCATGAGGCCATTTTGAAACCTTGAAGGGGAGATGTGGGACTAAGAATGAGAATCTTCATTTTCTCCCATTGACATGGGGGATTCTTCGATCCTTGATGAAGGAAAATGGATTTGTTGAATATCAAGGGATGTAATGAAAACATTTTCAACGTAACTATCATTTCTTCTTAGAGAGTTGAAAACTTCTGCAATGCTGGTGGGTTCATTTGTCATGACTGACATCATATAAGTATTTGAATATGTGTTTGAATTTGGGAACACCAAATAGATTTGATTTATGGGAGTAAAATACTCTTGATATTCAATGATGGATTGGCCAGGATGATCTCCATTCCATTAATGACATTGATTTGAGTGACATGATCTATCATGGTTCTCTTCCCTTCTCTTTGATAGATTCCTACATCAATGTAAAATGACTCACATGATTAGAATGGAAATTTTTCACCATGATTTTCACTAATTTGATAATTGATAAAATATTTGAGGAATTTTTGATTTGATGAGGGGATAACCCTTTACTGATATTGATAATATCTTTCAAGTAGAATATTGAAGCCTATACCATACCTAAAAACCATGAATTCTGAGTCAGACATGATATCCCTGAAATGAGTTCTAAATTTTATTCTTCCAAGACTATTTTTCTAATTATTTTAATAACATTGTATCATTACATAAAATGGGTGAAAAGTGAGATTCAATTAATGTTATTTGATAAAGATTTTGGATTGTAATAAATTTTACTTCTAATCCATTATCAAAAAATTCCACCAGATATCAATGTCATCTATCCAACTAGATATATACAGGGGTTTGACATGGACAATTATAAAGGTGTCATCATTGTTCTATGGAGGATATGATAGTGTGGAATCATACATGATCATACTCGGCATGATACACTTCGACATCAGCAACCTTGACATAAAATTCTAGAGGGCATACCAAGGCTCTTATAAGTGCTCCTTAGAGGACTTTTGATAGACTCTGAGCATTCAGGGTTTACAAATTATCCACCACTAGGGATAATTATTTCAAAAAATCATACTTATAGTCCAAATTCCTATTTTCACTATAATTGGAATGATTTCTCATGGTTTATTTAGGAGATAAATTACATCATATTGATTGATCAACCCTTTTAATAGGAGCTGATGTTTCTTATATCTTCAATGGATTATGTTGACTAAGTATTGATACATGTTGAGGATGAATGGGTGATGATGTTTCATATAGTAGATCATCTAATATGATCATTATAAGGATGACCCTATCATCTGTGGGGGAACATACTTGGTCCTTCAGAGCTCACTAGTGACCTCTCCCTTGAGTTTTGGCTGTGTATATGGTACAAGTAGGGACTTAGTCTGAGTAATGACTCCTAGCATGACCACATCTTCCCATGTATCCACGAATATAATAAATTCTCCCCCATCTCCCCAATAATTTTTAGGTAATTCAGGTTCATAACCATGATCATCATCTGATAAAGGATCCCTTAAGATAATAACAACAACGGAAGAAAAAATCAACTCTTAATCTGATAGAGAATTACCATGGAAGGTTGAAAATTTTTGTACCATTTTTTGTGGTGCTACTCAAGCTTTCGAGACTATAGTAATGAAGTATAATAATGTAAAATAAATTTTTTTCCTCAACATAGGTTTACATTCCTATGTTTTCTTCTTACTCTTCCATCTATATCTTTATTTTGAATAATGGATTTCAGAGGGCTAGATTTTTGATGATGTGGGTTGCGTTATAGTAGAAGTTATTGATGGAATAATTGAATATTTCTTCTATTTATAGAGTATATTGATAAAACACTATTTTATTGAATATTGTATTGATAATAAATGATATAATTTCCTCACATTGTGTTAAATATGTTTAATTAGAAAGTATTTGGGATTAGATCATTCATTTGAATATTTGATGAAAATTCCAGTTTTACCCTTTATAGTTCACTGTAGTATTTTACAGATAAATATTTTTATATTTATTATTTGAATTTTCAATTTTGTAACAGTGTTCCTAACTTAATTATCTACAACTTTTATTCATGACACTAGAGCTAAAGAGTTCATTTGGGTGTTGAAAGTGGTCCATGAAGTCAAAGTTGGTCTGGGCTCGCCAGAATGGAGAAGCTTCTGTATTTCGGCCATAACTCCTTCCTATTGGTCTTTATTGAGCCCAAATTGGAAAAGGAGATAAAGGACCCATATCCGCACATTTGATCCTTCTGGAGGACTGGCCAATTCATGCGTTTTGGTGGCCAAATGGGCGGTTCAAGTTGTCATAAAATATTTGGCCGAATTTCCACATTCACACTTGAAACCACTTGTAACCTCTCCTCCCCTCCCCTCAATAAATTGGAGTTTTTCTCATTTGGAGGGGTTGGGACGTGCATTGGGAGATTGGATGCAGAGGAGAATTTGTTTCACCCAAATTCTCCAACCATTGTAAGAGGGGTAGCTCTTGAAGCAAGGATCCCCTCATCAAAGCCTCCTTTTCTTCATTTTGTAATCTTTTCATTTGTGTAATAAACATCATTGTTATTCTTTTATTTCTTCTATTTTCATCTGTTTTGTTTAAATTTATTCTTCTCTTAATCTTCCTCTTTGGGCTGGAATTCTTGAGTAGAAGCATTATTGGGTTATACCCATTATAAACCTTTGCACATGCAAAACGCTTCTACGATGATTACGCCACCCATGGAAGAGTAGTCTTTTAGTAATCGATATATCTTCTACCCAGTTCATTTAATTATTTTGAATCATTGATATAATTTAATTCACTTAATATGAATCATGAATTATTTTTTTAAATTGTAAGAAACTAATCAAGCAATTGAACAATTAACACAAAAAAACGCGAGGTCGGGATTTTGTGTAAATTGTGAGAGCGCGATCTTAATCGGTAATACAAGACCACATGGGATAAATTTGTAGAGTTCAAATATAATCCCTAAACACAATTCGTCCTTATTTCCAGAATGGATATGTTCCTTAATTTACCACAGAACATAAGCTAATCTTAGAACATCAATCAAAGCAGGGTGCTGCGATTGTATGTTCCGAAGTTAGCCTAGGTTTAAATTAACATAATCTTTGTGGTAAAGTTAATTCTCGTAGGGTTCGAGATTTAACAAATTAAGGGATCATAAATAAGTGAATGTTAATTTAAATGATAATTATTAATAATAAAGTGAAGAGGTAGAGTTAGATCGATTACACTTTTTAAATAGTTTTCTAAAAAAACATCTTCTTGTTGTGTCATTTAAATTGAAATTCATTTCAAAACTAAAAACAAAAAAATTATACAATCTTCTTCCAAAAAACTTCTTCTAGATTCATAAACTACAACAAACCCCAATCCTTTAATGTAGTGTTTTTAATCTATTATATTTTATTTCTTTTTAGAATACCTCTAATAAGTTGTTAAATTCACTTCCTCCTTTGAGAGACGACCATGGTCAGCCACTCTGCTGCACCTAAGTACCCCAAATCACACTAATCATTTGAGGGCGCCCAGGACAGTTCTCTTTCAAATTGGCGCCGTTTCCGGGGAGGCAAGTAATTTTTTCAACCAATTAGAGGTATTTATTTTATTTTACATTTTATTCTCTTCCTCTATTCTTTCTTCCTTCTATACCCAATCTGATTTTTCTTCCTCTTCTTTTATTTTCTTCTACTTCATCTTGGACCATCAACTCAAACTTCTAATTTTTATTTTACTATGGTCCACTTTCTTTCTTTTCATTTTTATTTGATCTATGACACGAACTAATCCCGAAGATCTCTTAGATCTTGACCCTGAGATTGAACGTAGCCTTAGGGCTCGAATCAGAAATTCTCAGTCTACGGGAAGTTTCAATATTCAACCAGTTGGTGAATTCCTCTCTTGTGGAAACATTGAAATTGGAAGCAATTTAAATTCAAACATAAAAGAGGAACCAATGGCTGGACACAATGGAAATGAACTTAATAGAACCATTCGAGAATTGGCTGCACCTGATGTTAACTATCAACCAAATTGTATTGCATACCCAAATCTCGAATCGGACTTTGAACTAAAATATGGGTTAATTCACTTACTTCCAATGTTTAGTGGCCTCTCTGGTGAGGATCATAATAAGCATTTGAAAGAATTTAATGTGGTTTGCTCAACCCTTAAACCAAGAAATGTTTCTGAAGATCAAATCAAATTAAGAGAATTCGCATTCTCACTTGATGGAGCTGCAAAAGACTGGATGTATTATTTACAACCCGAAGATGTAACTTTTGGAACGATTTGAAACGCCTTTTTTGCAGAGATTTTTTCGAGCATTAAGGACCACATCCATTCGAAAGGAGATTTCAGGGATCAAGCAAGCACAAGGGGAGTAGATCTATGAGTATTGGAAGAGATTCAAAAAGCTGTGTGCAAGCTGTCCACATCACCAAATCAGTGATCAACTCCTCATTAAGTACTTCTATGAAGGACTCACACCTATGGAGAGGAGCATGGTCGATGTCGTAGCTAGAGGAGCATTGGTCGACAAGACACCAGCAGCCGAACGTGCATTGATCGACAAGATGGCTCAAAACCTCCAACAATTCGGTGATAGAGGTACACCACATGTTCGAGGAGTACATAAAGTAAGCCCTTCTTCTCTTGAAAGTCATTTGATTGATACTAAGTTAGAAGAATTGACAACTATGGTGAGGCAGATTGCATTGGCTCAAAATACATCCTAACCCCCACCTTCAAGGCCATGTGACATTTGCACTGAGACAAGACACCCAACTGACTGTTGCCCACAACTACAAGAGACAGAAGATTGTGCAGCAGTGTTCCTTGGGAGACCATTTCAGCAGCAACAACAACAACCATATCCCCAAAAGAAGTTTGATACAATATACATCCAAGGGTGGAAAGATCAGTCAGACATGAGGTATGGCTCTGGACAACAACAAAGGCCCCCTTTTCAACCAAACTTCAAGCAGCCTCCACCTTACCAACAGGGTTTCCAACAACCCCAAAGGAGATTCGAAGCTCAAACATCAAAGAGTCAGCAATAAGGGAATATCCAACACAAGGTAGACTCTAACACTGATGATCTTTTGAAACAAATTGTTCTTAATCAACAGAATGAGCTGAAGAGTCAAGGTTCGGAGCTGAGAGAGTTGAAGACTCAAATGAGTCAGATTGCCACCGCCCTCCATGAACTTGTGAGTAAGAATTCTGGAAATATACCTTCCCAACCCACTAAAAATCCAAATGGGAATGTTAGTTCCATCACATTGAGAAGTGGGAAGCAAATGAATGATACATCTGGACCTACCATTCCACCCGGATTCACCTCTACCCTAGAGAAGCCGCATTCCATACCAACTAATGAGAAATTCAAGGAGAAAGATAAAGGTAAGAAAAAGATTGATGATGTACCTCCTAAACCCCTTCCTTTTCCAAACAGGGTTGTTCAATTCAAGAAGATAGCTGAAGAAGTAATTAAAAAGGAGGTTTTGGACACATTCAAGCATGTGGAGATCAACATTCCTCTACTTGAATCCATTAATAAAATTCCAAGGTATGAGAAATTTTTAAAAGAACATTGTACCAATTGAAGAGGGCTCAAGGGAAATGAGAGGATCAACCTTGGAAGGAATGTCTCGGCACTCATTACACCAACTCTAGCAATTCCAACAAAGTGCAAGGATCCCGAGACATTCACCATCCCATGTACCATAGGGGAGTTTCACTTCTCTGATTCTCTTTGTGATTTAGGAGCTTCAATAAATGTCATTCCTCACTCTATATTCTCTTCCTTGCAGGTTGGTGAGTTGAATCCAACAAGAGTAGTGGTGCAATTGGTGAATAGGGCTACAACATATCCAGTGGGAGTTATTGAGGATGTACTTGTTCGGGTAAGAGACATGATCTTTCCAGAAGACTTCTATGTGCTTAACATGGAGGATGATCAGGTAAGTTCTCATGCTCCCATTATCTTAGGTAGACCCTTCCTCAAAACTGCAAAAACTATCATAAATGTCAATGAGGGTACACTTTCCATGGAGTTTGGAGATGAAGTTGTGATATTTTATGTTATCGATTCCATGAAGTACCCCTCATAGGACCATTCTACTTTTCTTATCTCCCATTTTGAACCACCAAGTAAAAACATCATGGAATTGTATTGTCCTATTCTTAGGGTGATTATGAGTATTGGTTCTATTTTGATGTCTAATAATACTTCTACACCCATTTTTAAGGAACAATACTCTCTAATATTTGATTTTGAAATGGAATCATATTCTGATTTTGATCATGTGAACTCTGATTATGACATGGCTATTGAGTATGCTGATGGCTTTGGTTCTTTATTCTCTGATTGTGATGATTTTTATTCTGATACTGATGTTCATTGTGCAGATATGTATATTGCATCAATTTCTCCATCCATACATCACCCACCTACATTGGAACTCAAGCCATTGCCCCCAAATTTCAAATATGCATACTTGCTCAGTGGTGATAGATTACCTTTCATAATTGCTAAAATCTCTCTTTTGAACATGAAGAAAAACTTTTGAATCTTTTGAGAGATAACATCAGGGAAATTGGTTGGACATTGGCAGACATATCAGGTATTAGCCCCTCCATTTGCATGCATAGGAATCTCTTGGAGGATGGGGCTAAACTGGTGAGACAGCCACAAAGGAGACTTAATCCCACCCTCCTAGAAGTTGTTAAGAAAGAAGTTGAAAAATTACTTGAGGCGGGTATCATTTACCCTATTTCTGACTCACAATGGGTTAGCCCTGTTCTGGTTGTACCAAAGAAAACTGGTTTCACTGTTATAAAAAATGAAAATGATGAGTTAGTTCCTGTGAGAGTACAAAACAGTTGGCGAGTGTGTATCGATTATAGGAAACTAAATAAATCCACTCGTAAGGACAATTTCCCACATCCATTCATTGACCAGATTCTTGAGAGACTAGCTGGGAAGACACACTATTGTTTCTTGGAAGGATTTTCTGGCTATTTTTATGTTCCCATTGCAGCAGAGAACCAGGAGAAGACAACATTCACCTGCCCATTCGGTACCTTTGCTTACCGAAGGATGCCATTTGGACTTTTCAATGCCCTAGGTACCTTCCAGAGATGCATGGTGAGTATTTTCTCTGATTTCATTGAGACCTGCATGGAGGTATTTATGGATGATTTTACAGTTTATGGGTCCTCATTTGATGAATGTCTCTCTAGTTTGGGTGATGTGTTGCATCGTTGTATTGAGAAGAATCTGGTCTTAAATTTTGAAAAATGTCATTTCATGGTCGAAAAGGGAATTGTCTTAGGTCATATAGTCTCACAACATGGCATTGATGTTGATAAATCTAAGGTAGACATTATTTCATCCCTCCCATATCCTACATGTGTGCGTGATGTTCGATCATTCCTTGGGCATGATGGATTTTATCGATGCTTCATTAGAGATTTTAGTAAGATCGCTCTACCCTTATCTCGATTGCTTCAAAAAGATATTGACTTCAACTTTGATGATTCATGCAGGGTATCATTTGATGAGCTGAAGAAGTGTCTAACCACTCCACCAATCATACAGCCCCCACGATGGGGCCTTCCATTTTAGCTTTTGTGTGACCCTCCAACTTCGCGGTTGGAGTTGTCTTATCTCAGAGGGTGGAGGGACGTTCACATGTGATCTCTTATGCATCGAGGACACATGATTCAGCCCAATCAAACTACACAACCACGGAAAAAGAGTTTCTTGCTGTCATATTTTCTTTAGATAAATTCCTTTCATATTTATTGGGATCTAAAGTAGTTTTTTTTTCTGACCATGAAGCTTTGAGGTACCTCCTGAAGAAGCCACATGTAAAGCCACGACTTATCCATTGGATCCTCCTTATTCAAGATTTTGACATTGAGATAATGGACAAAAAGGGGTCAGAAAACATGGTGGCAGACCACATGAGTAGGCTTACTCACACTCTAGAGGATGACACCTTGGATCAGGTACCACTTCGGGACACTTTCCTTGATGAGCATCTCTATACCATCTCAGGTACGCATCCTTGGTATGCTGATTTAGTTAACTACCTTGTTGCTTTTGAAATCCCTGCAAATTTAAAGAAACATCAAGTCCAAAAATTAAAGAGTGAGTCAAGATTTTATGTTTGGGATAATCCATACTTATGGTGCATGTGTAGTGACCAAGTCATTAGGAGGTGTGTTCCCGATCATGAGTTTGAGTCTATTTTGCATTTCTGTCATACACTTGCTTGTGGTGGACACTTTGGACCCCAACGGATAGCTAGGAAGGTTTTGGACTCTGGATTATATTGGCCTAGATTATTCCATGATTCTCATGTGTTTTGTAAGTCATGCTCTCATTTCCAACACACTGGGAACATTTCTAAGAGACATGAGATTCCCCAACAACCCATACTATTCTGTGAGATTTTTGATGTATGGGGCATTCATTTTATGGGTCCTTTTCCTAGTTCATTTGGATTTTTGTATATTTTGGTTGCTGTTGATTATGTGAGTAAATGGGTGGAGGCCAAGGCCACCAGGACTGATGATTCTCATGTTGTAGTGGATTTTGTCAAGGCTCAAATTTTCTGTAGGTTTGGAGTACCAAAGGCCATCATCAGTGACCAAGGGACACACTTTTGTAATAGGAATTTTTCTTCCCTCCTTCTAAAGTATGGAGTGACACACAAAACATCAACACCATACCACCCCCAAACAAATGGCCAGGCTGAGGTTTCAAATCGTGGGTTGAAACAAGTCTTGGAGAAAACCGTGCAACCAAATAGGAAGGATTGGAGCAAGCGCTTGGATGATGCATTGTGGGCTTATAGAATAGCATACAAGACCCCCATTGGTAAGTCCCCATTTTGGATTGTTTTTGGGAAAGCATGTCATCTCCCACTGGAAGTCAATCATCAGCCTTATTGGGCTATAAAGAAATGAAACATGGATTTTTCCCAAGCTGGAATCCAAAGGAAGCTGCAAATTCAAGAGCTTGAGGAGAGTAGATTATCATCATATGAGAACTCAAGGCTCTACAAGGAATGATCAAAAGCAGCTCATGAAAAAATGATCCAACAAAGGGAGTTTCATGTTGGAGAGAAAGCCCTTCTCTACAGTTCACGACTGAAGCTGATGCCTGGTAAGTTGTGTTCCAGATTGTTAGTTCCTTATGTTGTGACTAATGTTTTTTCTTATGGTGCAGTGGAGATCACACAATAGGACACTGGAAGGAGATTTACAGTCAATGGGCAACGTTTGAAAAGATACATTCAGGGACTTCCTACTGATGCAGTGGATTTTATCACACTGCATGCCCCCATCATCACTTGAGAACATCAGGCTGTTCCTAACCCTTTCACTTTTATATTATTTGTCCTATTTAAAAATTCTGCATTTCATATGAATATATCATCTCATAGGTTCACATTGAGGAAAATTCAATATTTCAAGTGTGGGGGAGGGAACCTTTTAGTTTAGTAATTTCAATTGCATTCTTGTTCAAAAAAAAACCAAAAAAAATTTGTGTTTTTCAAATTTTGTGTGTTTATGTTTCAATTTTCTTTGTGTTTTTGAAATTTTTGAGCTAAAATGATTCTCATCACCATTTTTAAATCCATATCAATAAGTGAAACAATTTACCCCTTGAAACTAAGCTTAAATGAATGCTGAAATTACTTTGTTTTAAGTTCAAATATTTAGTAATTTCATGAAAGTATGCTGAATTTTGAATCCCACGCCAATCTCACTGTCTTTATATTTGAAATCACTTTCCTGTGAGGCTTCTAAACCATGATTTTCATATTCTTTACATTCACCACACTTCTTGAGAGAACCAAACCATACTTGATTTAACCATAATTTGATCTATTCCTGTCAAAACTTGAGGGTTTGAGGTAATTATGTTTAAATGATTGAGGAATTTGTTTGGTATTAAAGCTCCTATTTTAAAAAATCCTTTTTTATAATGTCCTACCTTGAATATTTAATCCTTTTATCCCTTAGAATCCATGCACAACATGTTAGGTTAAGCCACATTACAAGATAATTTTCTGTATCCAACCATCTCTTGAAGTGAAATTGCATATTCTAGTTGAGCTTAAGTGTGGGGGAAGTTGTCTTGTGTTGTGCCACCACATTATGTGATACTTTGGGTGGAAAATTAAATTCTGAAGAGATGTTTTTTCTGCTAATGAAAGTCATTATATTGAAAGTTGTGCCTTTTCTGGAGCTTTCATGACAAGTGAAGTTGTGCCTTTTCTAGAGCTTCTAATTGAGGTGGAAAGTTGTGCCCATCTAGAGCTTTCAAGAAAATCATGTTTGAGAAGATTGACATTTTTTATGCTGAAATGATGAATGGTGTAAACCTTTCATGACTTTTCATGATGATGGAGCTGAATTGATACTTTGGGGATTGAAGAGAAGACCATATTTAAGTGAAAATTAGATTAATGCAATTTTGCTTCAAAAGAGTCAAGCCCTCCTCATTCAGCCTCAGAGTTTTTCACATCTTAATCCTACCAACCGAAAGCCACAGAACAACCCTGAAAAGTCCTCATGATAAAAATATTTCCTTGACTCACATTGGGTAGCGATGTAGGAATCTATCAAGCCTATGGTGACCCTTGTATGAGTTTGGATGAGAAAGACATTGCAAAAAATTGATATTTGAGTGATGAGAGAAAATTCAAGTGAGGTAAGTGTTTTGTGCATGGGAGGATAAATGAAGTGGAAATATATTGAATGATATAAATGGAGAACTTGAAATAACGTTTTTAATGAGGCATGATATCTTTTGATTCTTGGTGGAAAATTGATTGATCTCAAGGATATGTGTTTTAAAATTGGTTTTGATTTGATATTGATGTTTACTAGACATGAGGTTTTGCTCAGGAGTGAAAAAGGGTAAGTGTGGGGGAGTTGATAAAACACTATTTTATTGAATATTTTATTGATAATAAATGATATCATTTCCTCACATTGTGTTAAATATGTTTAATTAGAATGTATTTTGGATTAGATCATTCATTTGAATATTTGATGAAAATTCTAGTTTTACCCTTTATAGTTTACTGTAGTATTTCGAAGATAAATATTCTAATATTTATTATTTGAATTTGTAATTTTGTAAGCGTGTTCCTAACTTAATTATCTACAACTTTAATTCAGGACACAAGAGCTAAAGAGTTTATTGGGTTGTTGAAATTGGTCCATGAAATCAAAGTTGGGTTGGGCTCGCCAGAATGGAGAAGCTTCTGTATTTCGGCCGTAACACCTTCATATGGGCCTATATTGAGCCCAAATTTGGAGATGAGATAGAAGACCCATATCCGCACATTGGATCCTTATGGAAGTCTGGACAATTTACGCGTTTTGGTGGTCAAATAGGCGGTGAAAGTTGGAATAAAATATTTGGCCGAATTTCCACATTCACACTTGAAACCACTTGTAACCTCTCCTCCCATCCCCTCTATAATTTGGAGTTTTTATCATTTGGATGGGTTGGGACGTGAATTGGGAGATTTTAGGAATAGGATAATTTGTTTCACCCAAATTCTACAACCATTGTAAGAGGGGTAGCTCTTGAAGCAAGGATCCCCTCATCGAAGCCTCCTTCTCTTCTTCATTTTGTAATGTTTTCATTTGTGTAATAAACTTCATTGTTCTTCTTTTATTTCTTCTCTTTTCTTCTGTTTTGTTTAAATTTCTTCTTCTCTTAATATTCCTCTTTGGTCTGTAATTCTTGATTAGAATCGATATTGGGTTATACCCATTATAAACCTTTGCACATGAAAAACGCTTCTACGATGATTACGCCACCCCTGGAAGAGTAGTCTTTCAGTAATCGATCTATCTTCTACCCTCTTCATTTAATTATTTTGATTCATTGAGCTACATTAATTCAATTAATATGATTCATTAATTTTGTTTTTAAATTTTAATAAAATAAGCAAGCAATTGAACAATTAACACAAAAACACGTGTGGTCGGGATTTTGTGTAAATTGTGAGAGCGCGATCTTAATCGGTAATACAAGACCACACGGGATAAATTTGTAGAGTTCAAATATAATCCCTAAACACAATTCATCCTCATTTCCAGAATTGATATGTGCCTTAATTTACCACTGAACATAAGCTAATCTGAGAACATCAATCAAAGCAGGGTGTTGCGATTGTATGTTCCGAAGTTAGCCTAGGTTTAAATTCACATCATCTTTGTGGTAAAGTTAATTCTCGTAGGGTTCAGGATTTAACAAATTAAGGGAACATAAATAAGTGAATGTTAATTTAAATGATACTGATTAATAATAAATTGAGGAGGTAGAGTTAGATTTATTACGATTTTTAAATAGATTTCTAAAAAAACATCTTCTTGTTGTGTCATTTAAATTGAAATTCATTTGAAAACTAAAAACAAAAAAAATTATACAATCTTCTTCCAGAAAACTTCTTCTAGATTCATAAACTACAAAACCCCCAATCCTTTAAAGTAGTGTTTTTACTCTATTCTATTTTATATTTTTTTTTAGAATACCTCTAATAAGTTGTTAAATTCACTTCCTCCTTTGAGAGACGACCTTGGTCAGCCACTCTACTGCACCTAAGTACCCCAAATCACAGTAATCATTTGAGGGCACCCACGACAGTGCTCTTTAAAATTGGTGTCGTTTCCGGGGAGGCAAGTAATTATTTCAACCAATTAGAGGTATTTATTTTATTTTACATTTTATTCTCTTCCTCTCTTCTTTCTTCCTTCTATACCCAATCTGATTTTTCTTCCTCTTCTTTTATTTTCTTCTACTTCTTTTTGGACCATCAACTCATACTTCTCATTTTTATTTTACTATGGTCCACTTTCTTTTTTTTCATTTTTATTTGATCTATGACACGAACTAATCCCGAAGATCTCTTAGATCTTGACCCTGAGATTGAACGTAGCCTTAGGGATCGAATCAGAAATTCTCAGTCTACGGGAAGTTTCAATATTCAACCAATTGGTGAATTCCTCTCTTTTGGAAACGTTGAAATTGGAAGCAATTCAAATTCAAATATAAAAGAGGAACCAATGGCTGGAAACAATGGAAATGAACTTAATAGAACCATTCGAGAATTGGATGCACCTGATGTTAACTATCAACCAAATTGTATTGCATACCCAAATCTCAAATCAGACTTTGAACTAAAATCTGGGTTAATTCACTTACTTCCAAAGTTTCATGGCCTCTCTAGTGAGGATCCTAATAATCATTTGAAAGAATTTAATGTGGTTTTCTCAAACCTTAAACCATGAAATGTTTCTGAAGATCAAATCAAATTAAGAGCATTCCCATTCTCACTTGATGGAGCTGAAAAAGACTGGATGTATTATTTACAACCCGAAGTTGTAACTTATTGGAACGATTTGAAATGACTTTTTTTGCAGAGATTTTTTCCAGCATCAAGGACCACATCCATTCTAAAGGAGATTTCGGGGATCAAGAAAGCAAAAGGGGGGTCAATGTAAGAGTATTGGGAGAGATTAAAAAAGCTGTGTGCAAGTTGTCCACATCACCAAATCAGTGAGCAACTCCTCATTCAGTACTTCTATGAAGGACTCACACCTATGGAGAGGAGCATGGTGGATGCCGCAGCTGGAGGAGCATTGGTGGACAAGACACCTGAAACCGCACGTGCATTGATCGACAATATGGCTCAAAACACCCAACAATTCGGTGATAGAGGTACACCACATGTTCGAGGAGTACATCAAGTAATCCCTTCTTCTCTTGAAAGTCATTTGATTGATACTAAGTTAGAAGAATTGAAAACTATGGTGAGGCAGATTGCATTGGCTCAAAAGACATCCCAACCCCCTCCTTCAAGGCCATGTGGCATTTTCACTGAGACAAGCCACCCAACTGACTGTTGCCCACAACTACAAGAGACAGAAGATTGTGTAGCAGTGTTCCCTAGGAGACCATTTCAGCAGCAGCAACAACAACCATATCCCCAAAAGAAGTTCGATACAGTATACAACCAAGGGTGGAACGATCAGTCAGACATGAGGTATGGCTCTGGACAACATCAAAGGCCCCCTTTTCAACCAAACTTCCAGCAGCCTCCACCTTACCAACAGGGTTTCCAACAACCCCAAAGGAGATTCGAAGCTCAAACATCAACGAGTCAGCAACAAGGGAATATCCAATGCAAGGTAGACTCTAACACTGATGATCTTTTGAAAAAAATTGTTCTTAATCAACAGAATGAGATGAAGAGTCAAGGTTCGGAGATGAGAGAGTTGTAGACTCAAATGAGTCAGATTTCCACCGCGCTCCATGAACTTGTGAGTAAGAATTATGGAAATCTACCTTCCCAACCCACTCCAAATCCAAAGGGGAATGTAAGTTCCATCACATTGAGAAGTGGGAATCAAATGAATGATACATCTGGACCTACCATTCCACCAGGATTCACCTCTACTCTAGAGAAGCCTCATTCCATACCAACTAATGAGAAATCAAAGGAGAAAGATAAAGGTAAGAAAAAGATTGATGATGTACCTCCTAAACCGCTTCCTTTTCCAAACATGGTTGTTCAAACCAAGAAGATGGATGAAGAAGCAATGCAAAAGGAGGTTTTGGACACATTCAAGCGTGTGGAGATCAACATTCCTCTACTTGAAGCCATTAAGAAAATTCCAAAGTATGAAAAATTATTAAAAGAACATTGTACCAATCGAAGAGGGATCAAGGGAAATGAGAGGATCAACCTTGGAAGGAATGTCTCGGCACTCATTACACCAACTCTAGCAATTCCAACAAAGTGCAAGCATCCCGGGACATTCACCATCCCATGTACCATAGGGGAGTTGCACTTCTCTGATGCTATTTGTGATTTAGGAGCTTCATTAAATGTGATGCCTCACTCTGTATTCTCTTCCTTGTAGGTTGGTGAGTTGAAGCCAACAAGGGTAGTGGTGAAATTGGCAAATAGAGCTACGGAATATCCAGCAGGAGTTCTTGAGGATGTACTTGTTCGGGTAAGAGACATGATCATTCCAGCAGACTTCTATGTGCTTAACATGGATGATGATTAGGTAAGTTCTCATGCCCCCATTATCTTAGGTAGACCCTTCCTCAAAACTTCAAAAACTATCATAAATGTCAATGAGGGTACACTTTCCATGGAGTTTGGAGATGAAGTTGTGATATTTAATTTTATGGATTCCATGAAGTACCCCTCAGAGGACCATTCTGCTTTTGTTATCTCCCATTTTGAACCACAAAGTAAAAACATCATGGAATTGGATTGTCCTATGCTTAGGGAGATTATGAGTATTGGTTCTATTTTGATGTCTAAGAATACTTATACACCCATTTTAAGGAACAATACTCTCTATGATTTGATTTTGAAATGGAATCATATTATGATTTTGATCATGTCAACTCTGATTATGACATGGCTATTGAGTATGCTGATGGATTTGGTGCTTTATTCTCTGATTGTGATGATTTTTATTCTGATACTGATGTTCATTGTGCAGATATGTCTGTTGCATCAATTTCTCCATCCATACATCACCCTCCTACATTGGAAATCAAGCCATTGCCCCCAAATCTCAAATATGCATACTTGCTCAGTGGTGATAGATTACTTGTCATAATTGCTAACAATATCTCTTTTGAACATGAAGAAAAACTTTTGAATCTTTTGAGAGATAACATTAGGGCAATTGGTTGGACTTTGGTAGACATATCAGGTATTAGCCCCTCCATTTTCATGCATAGGATTCTCGTGGAGGATGGGGCTAAACCGGTGAGACAGCCACAAAGGAGACTTAATCCCACCCTCCTAGAAGTTGTTAAGAAAGAAGTTGAAAAATTACTTGAGGAGGGTATCATTTACCCTAATTCTGACTCACAATGGGTTATCCCTGTTCAGTTTGTACAAAAGAAAACTGGTTTCACTGTTATAAAAAATGAAAATGATGAGTTAGTTCCTGTGAGAGTACAAAAGAGTTGACGAGTGTGTATCGATTATAGGAAACTAAATCAATCCACTCGTAAGGACCATTTCCCACTTCCATTCATTGACCAGATGCTTGAGAGACTAGCTGGGAAGACACACTATTGTTTCTTGGATGGATTTTATGGCTATTTTCAGGTTCCCATTGCAGGAGAGGACTAGGAGAAGACAACATTCACCTGCCCATTCGGTACCTTTGCTTACCGAAGGATGCCATTTGGACTTTGCAATGCCCCAGGTACCTTCCAGAGATGCATGGTGAGTATTTTCTCAGATTTCTTTGAGACCTGCATGGAAGTATTTATGGATGATTTTACAGCTTATGGGTCCTCATTTTATGAATGTCTCTCTAGTTTGGGTGATGTGTTGCATCATTGTATTGAGAAGAATCTGGTCTTAAATTTTGAAAAATGTCATTTCATGGTCGAAAAGGGAATTGTCTTAGGTCATATAGTCTCACAACATGGCATTGATGTTGATAAATCTAAGGTAAACATTATTTCATCCCTCAAATATCCAACATGTGTGTGTGATGTTCGATCATTCCTTGGGAATGTTGGATTTTATCGACGCTTCATCAGAGATTTTAGTAAGATCGCTCTACCCTTATCTCGATTGCTTCAAAAAGATATTGACTTCAATTTTGATGATTCATGCAGGGTATCATTTGATGAGCTGAAGAAGTGTCTGACCACTCCACCAATCATACAGCCCCTACGGTGGGACCTTCCATTTGAGCTTATGTGTGACGCCTCCAACTTCGCGGTTGGAGCTGTCTTATCTCAGAGGGTGGAGGGACGTTCACATGTGATCGCTTATGCATCGAGGACACTGGATTCAGCCCAATCAAACTACACAACCAGGGAAAAGGAGTTTCTTGATTTCATATTTGCTTTAGATAAATTCCGTTCATATTTATTGGGCTCTAAAGTAGTTGTTTTTTCTGACCATGTAGCTTTGAGGTACCTCCTGAAGAAGCCAAATGCAAAGCCATGACTTATCCATTGGATGCTCCTTCTTCAAGAGTTTGACATCGATATAAAGGACAAAATGGGGTCAGAAAACATGGTGGCGGACCACATGAGTAGTCTTACTCACACACTAGAGGATGACACCTTGGATCAGGTACCACTTCGGGACACTTTCCCTAATGAGCATCTCTATACCATCTCAGGTACGCATCCTTGATATGCTGATTTAGTTAACTACCTTGTTGCTTCTGAAATCCCTGTAAATTTAAAGAAAAATCAAGTCCAAAAATTAAAGAGTGAGTCAAGATATTATGTTTGGGATGATCCATACTTATGGCGCATGTGTAGTGACCAAGTCATTAGGAGGTGTGTTCTCGATCATGAGTTTGAGTCTTTTTTGCATTTCTGTCATACACTTGCTTGTGGTTGACACTTTGGACCCAAACGGACAGCTAGGAAGGTTTTGGACTCTGGATTATATTGGCCTAGATTATTCCATGATTCCCATGTTTTTTGTAAGTCATTCTCTCGTTGCCAACACACTGGGAACATTTCTAAGAGACATGAGATGCCCCAACAACCCATACTATTCTGTGAGATTTTTGATGTATGGGGCATTGATTTTATGGGTCCTTTTCCTAGTTCATTTGGACTTTTGTATATTTTGGTTTCTGTTGATTATGTGAGTAAATGGGTGGAGGCCAAGGCCACCAGGACTGACGATTCTCATGTTGTAGTGGATTTTTTCAAGGCTCAAATTTTCTGCCGGTTTGGAGTACCAAAGGCCATCATCAGTGACCAAGGGACACACTTCTACAATAGGAATTTTTATTCCCTCCTTCGAAAGAATGGGGTGACACACAAAACATCAACACCATAGCACCCCCAAAGAAATGGCCAGGCGGAGGTTTCAAATCGTGAGTTGAAACAAATCTTGGAGAAAATTGTGCAGCCAAATAGGAAGGATTGGATCAAGCGCAAGGATGATGCATTTTGGGATTATAGAACAGCATACAATACCCCCATTGGTATGTCCCCATTTCGGATTGTTTTTGGGAAATCATGTCATCTCCCAGTGTAGGTCGAGCATCGGGCTTATTGGGCTATAAAAAAATGCAACATGGATTTGGCCCAAGCTGGAATCCAAAGGAAGCTGCAAATTCAAGAGTTTGAGGAGATTAGATTATCATCATATGAGAACTCAAGGCTCTATAAGGAAATATCAAAAGCAGATCATAACAAAATGATCCAACAAAGGGAGTTTCATGTTGGAGAGAAAGTCCTTCTCTACAGTTCACGACTGAAGCTGATGCCTGGTACGTTGCGTTCCAGATGGTTAGGTCCTTATGTTGTGACTAATTGTTTCCCTTATGGTGCAGTGGAGATCACACAAGAGGACAATGGAAGGATATTTACAGTCAATGGGCAACGTTTGAAGAGATACATTGAGGGACTTCCTACTGATGCAGTGGATTTTATCACACTGCATGACCCCAGCATCACTTGAGCACATCATGCTGTTCCTAACCCTTTCACTTTTATATTGTTTGTCCTATTTAAAAATTATGCATTTCATGTTCATATATCATCTCATAGGTTCACATTGAGGACAATGAAATATTTTAAGTGTGGGGGAGGGAACCTTTTAGTTTAGTAATTTCAATTGCATTCCTGTTAAAAAAAACCAAATTTTTTTTTGTGTTTTTCAAATTTTGTGTGTTTATTTTTCAATTTTCTTTGTGTTTTTGAAATTTTTGAGCTAAAATGATTCTCATCACCATTTTTAAATCCATATCAATAAGTGAAACAATTTACCCCTTGAAACTAAGCTTAAATGAATGCTGAAGTGACTTTTTTTCAAGTTCAAATATTTAGTAATTTCATGAAAGTACGCTGAATTTTGAATCCCATGCCAATCTCACTGTCTTTATATATGAAAACACTTTCCTGTGAGGCTTCTAAATGATTATTTTCATATTCTTTACATTCACCTAATTTCTTGAGAGAACCAAACCATACTTCATTTAACCAGAATTTGATCTATTCCTGTCAAAACTTGAGGGTTTGAGGTAATTATGTGTAAGTGATTGAGGCATTTGTTTGGTATTAAAGCCCATATTTCAAAGAATCCTTTTTTATAATGGCCTACCTTAAATATTTAATCCTTTTAGCCCTTAGAATCCATGCACATCCTGTTAGGTTAAGCCCCATTACAAGCCAATTTTCCCTATCCAACCAACTCTTGAAGTGAAATTGCATAATCTAGTTGAGCTTAAGTGTGGGGGAAGCTGTCTTGTGTTGTGCCACCACATTATGTGATACTTTGGGTGAAAAATTAAATTCTGAAGAGATGTGTTTTCTGCTAAAGAAAGTCAATATATTGAAAGCTGTGCCTTTTCTGGAGCTTTCATGACAAGTGAAGTTGTGCCTTTTCTGGAGCTTCTTATTTAGGTGGAAAGCTGTGCCCATCTGGAGCTTTCAAGAAAATCATGTTTGAGAAGATTGACATTTTTTATGCTGAAATGATGAATGGTGTAAACCTTTCATGACTTTTCATGATGATGGATCTGAATTGATACTATGGGGATTGAAGAGAAGACCATATTTAAGTGAAAATTAGATTAATGCAATTTTGCTTCAAAAGAGTCAAGCCATCATCATTCAGCCTCAGAGTTTTTCACATCTTAATCCTACCAACCAAAAGCCACAGAACAACCCTGAAAAGTCCTCATGATAAACATATTTCCCTGACTCACATCGGGTAGAGATGTAGGAATCTATCAAGCCTATGGTGACCCTTGTATGATTTTGGATGAGAAAGACATTGCAAAAAAATTGATATTTGAGTGATGAGAGAAAATTAAAGCGAGGTAAGTGTTTTGTGCATGGGAGGATAAATGAAGTGCAAATATATTGAATTATATAAATGGAGAACTTGAAATAACATTTTTAATGAGTCATGATATCTTTTGATTCTTGGTTGGAAATTGATTGATCTCAAGGATATGTGTTTTAAAATTGGTTTTGATTTGATATTGATGTTTACTAGACATGAGGTTTTGCCCAGGAGTGAAAAAGGGTAAGTGTGGGGGAGTTGATAAAACACTATTTTATTGAATATTTTATTGATAATAAATGATATAATTTCCTCACATTGTGTTAAATATGATTAATTAGAAAGTATTTGGGATTAGATCATTCATTTGAATATTTGATGAAAATTCCAGTTTTACCCTTTATAGTTCACTGTAGTATTTCGAAGATATATATTTTTATATTTATTATTTGAATTTTCAATTTTTTAAAAGTTTTCCTAACTTAATTATCTAAAACTTTTATTCAGGACAGTAGAGCTAAAGAGTTCATTTGGTTGTTGAAATTGGTCCATGAAGTCAAAGTTGGGCTGGGCTCTCCAGAATGGAGAAGCTTCTGTATTTCGGCCATAACTCCTTTATATGGGCCTTTATTGAGCCAAAATATGGAGAGGAGATAGAGGACCCATATCTTCACATTTGATCCTTCTGGAAGGCCGGCCAATTCTCGCGTTTTGGTGGTTAAATGGGCGGTGAAAGTTGGAATAAAATATTTGGCCGAATTTCCACATTCACACTTGAAACCCCTTGTAACCTCTCCTCCCATACCCTCCATAAATTGGATTTTTTCTCATTTGGAGGGGTTGGGACGTGAATTGGGAGATTGGAGGAAGAGGAGAATTTGTTTCACCCAAATTCTCCAACCATTGTAAGAGGGGTATCTCTTGAAGCAAGGATCCCCTCATCGAAGCCTCCATCTCTTCTTCATTTTGTAATGTTTTCATTTGTGTAATAAACTTCATTGTTATTCTTTTATTTCTTCTCTTTTCTTCTGTTTTGTATAAATTTCTTCTTCTCTTAAACTTCCTATTTGGTCTGGAATTCTTGAGTAGAAGCGTTATTGGGTTATACCCATTATAGACCTTTGCACATGCAAAATGCTTCTACGATGATTACGCCACCCATGGAAGAGTAGTCTTTTAGTAATCGATCTATCTTCTACCCTCTTCATTTAATTATTTTGAATCATTGAGATACTGTAATTCACTTAATATGATTCATTAATTGTGTTTTTAAATTTTAAGAAACTAAGCAAGCAATTGAACAATTAACACAAAAACACGCGAGGTCGGGATTTTGTGTAAATTGTGAGAGCGCGGTCTTAATCGGTAACACAAGACCACACGGGAAATATTTGTAGAGTTAAAATATAATCCCTAAACAGAATTCATCTTCATTTCCAGAATGGATATGTGCCTTAATTTACCACTGAACATAAGCTAATATTAGAACATCAATCAAAGCAGGGTGCTGCGATTGTATGTTTCGAAGTTAGCCTAGGTTTAAATTCACGTCATCTTTGTGGTAAAGTTAATTCTCGTAGGGTTTGAGATTTGACAAATTAAGGGATCATAAATAAGTGAATGTTAATATAAATGATAATTATTAATAATAAATTGAATAGGTAGAGTTATATCAATTATTATTTTTAAATAGATTTCAAAAAAAACATCTTCTTGTTGTGTCATTTAAATTGAAATTCATTTCAAAACTAAAAACAAAAAAATTATACAATCTTCTTCCAGCAAACTTCTTATAGATTCATAAACTACAACAAACCCCAATCCTTTAAAGTAGTGTTTTTACTCTATTCTATTTTATTTCTTTTTAGAATACCTCTAATAATTTGTTAACTTCACTTCCTCCTTTGAGAGACGACCTTGGTCAGCCACTCTGCTGCACCTAAGTACCCCAAATCACACTAATCATTTGAGGGCGCCCACGACAGCGTTCTTTCAGATATCATGAGTCCAGTTGATCACATTATTGACCATACAATTACTGAACATATATATTACCTTTCTAATAACATCCTTTCATTCAATATCATCCACCAGATAAGTGGTATTGAAACATTCTACTTGAAATGGAGGCCTTCCCAGCATCACATTACCAAATCCCACCATCTTTTTAAAAAAAACATTGAAAAAAACACTCTTTGATGTTGTTACCCATTACTTTATGGATGGGGAAATACAAAGGGAGATCTTCATCACCATATCTTTTGGGCTTCTTCGGATTTGGAAACATGATCATGTTATTTTCTAATGTTGTGATGAGGTAGCTAGAGATTTTGTGACATTAAAATGAATAAACCTTATTATTTACCTCCTTAAAATTCATTCACATATATTATCTAAGTTTATCCTAAATATGTGGGAATTATTTCTGAATCTTAGGAGGAGGATCTAAATGATACGATGCGGGCATTGGAATTGGAGCAGGTATTGGGTATTGATTAAGTGTAATAGTAACCGTCTCCACTTTACCCGTTCTATTTACATGTGCTGATGGAATTACTCAAGAATTATTGTTGGTCTGTGTGATATATTATTCCAATATTTAAGATATTTCATCAAGTTCTTGAATTGATCTTATGTATTTCAAAGGGAAAAACAATGTGCACAACTTGTTATGAATATTCCTTATATAGATGTGAATGAATTGTTTATGAGGGATCATTATTTTTTAGGATTATGTTAATCCTTTCCACCAAGAATTCAAATCTAACACCCTTCCATGTTTATACTATTTATAGTTTGAGATATTGTGGATTTTTTTCTTTTTTATTGTCAAACATAATTGTAAGATAAATTATTGATGGAGGTATTCCCAGCCTAAAATTTAGAAAACAAGTAAGCTAGTGTACCATACAAAGGCTGGTTCCTGTAGTGATTTTATGAATATCCTTAGTTTAACATCTTTTTTTTGTTTAGGAGTCTCCATTAAAAGATCAAAATATTAGAAAAAATGTGTCAAATTTGGCTTCGGGTCTCATGAGCCAAAAAAATTGAAATGTATGATTCCCAAACTTCTGTAGTAGAAGAGTTGGATATACCAATTTTGGGTAGGTAATATTTTCTAGTTGTATCAAAACATTCCATTCCTCAATAAATTTTAATTGACCCATTAAACAATAAATAGTGTTCCAGTTCCCCCAGAGAATGTCTGGCTAAGCCATAACTTGAAAAGATGCAACAGATGGTAGGGCCATCTGTGGAGGTTCCTTGGGTATTTTTCAATGTACAACCTATAGGGAAAGGCCTATAAAGATGTTTCTAAATGTAATATTGATAATAAATAAATAGAGTGAACTACTATAATTCTTCAATGAAATCCAATAAAATTGGTAGTTGGTATACCACATTGAGCGGATATTCCAGATCCACTTTAGCTATTTCAACGTACCCTCTTTTCAATGACACACCAATTGGGAGATTGATTTGAGGATCTTCTTGTAGATAATTTCCAACATGACGGTATCCTCGAATTAGTTCTCCATTGAGTCCCCTCAATTAATTTTTTCCTTTAACTTGTTCAGAAAATATTTCCTCAACTGAAATGGGTTCAACCACTTCTCGAGGTATGTGAGGCATAATATTATCCATTCAATTTTCCATGTTGAGTGCTATTTGAGGAGGTTATTATGGATTGTTTTACGGAAATAATATATTTTGGGCAAGCCATTGGTTTTAGTAACCCACACCTCCTTAAATTGTTTCATTGTATAACAAATTATGAATTTGAAGTTAATTCTTTAACTCCTTTAAATTTCCCTTGTGTTCTGTAGAATATACAAGGGTATCATTGATGTCATTCCCTGATGTGTAACTCATTAAAATCATTATATTACTGATGTTTTGAAACATTCTTTTTCTGTACCCTCTATAAGTCTGTGTCCTCTCCTCTGTTGTTAATCTAGGATATATTTTGAAAATAGTAATCCAAATGGAATCTCTTGATAGTTTGGTCATGTGAGTCCTTAATGAGGTTACTAAATCATAGGATGAGACAAACTACGACGATTTGTTATGTGGTGTTCCCCATAATTGGGATAAGGCTGAAATCCATTGAGTGGGATGTTATTGAGGTGAAAAATTCCCCAACCCTAAGGGATGGGACTATTCCTATTAAACTTTAACAACTCTTGAGGACTTGTATTCTACACTTGAAGGATGTGGTATATAATCCCTAAATATTATGGGATGGGGTTTCCATAATACTTTCATGACTTCTACTATTGTGGCTTCCCTTCTAGTTTTGTGATGTTTTTTTCAAGGATGTGTGCATCATTTTTATGCACCTGAATCACCCACTTATAAATATAATTGCACTATTTTTAACATTTTAACTATCCAAAAGTGAAATTATCTTTGGTGGAAGTATTTCTGGATATTTTTAGATTCCTAACACACACAAAATAATGTATTTATCTCATCTGGCTCGATGTCATTGACAGTCTGTTAGGGCTTGTTTTTGATAATCATGTCATCAGTTGTGAATGGAGTCTTTTTATTGAAGATGGATTGAATCTATAAACATCTATGATAACACTTCAGGTGTGATGTTCTGGTAGGGGATTGGGATGAATTTTAATGATCCATTTTCACCCCATCCTATGATATGAGCACTATAAAGCTCATTGCAGATCAATTTTCACAACCATTCTAATTCATTGAGACATGTGCGTTGAGGGGATCCTTGTTGTTTCTTGAACATTAGATGTCTGAATACTAGAAGAATAGTCATGTCAATTTTTAATTACATCCATTCTTTTATTTTGACTTGAATATATTTATAACTATAGGGAAACACATTCACTTCCATGTGAAGAAGAGTTTTACATACATTGAAGTGGATGTTTATCACAAAATTATTCAAAAACACCTATGGAATGATGTATTTTGGGATGGATATAGGAAGAACATGACTGACATGTCATATTTAGGTATTTATTTCCACATATCTATCAAGACATCTAAATATTTTTCAAGTGTTTCCTCAACCCTATCATACCAAAGATGATGTTTTTCCACTTATTTATCATAAAAACATGATCGGTTGAGACTTCCTTTGTCATATTAGAAGGCAGGTGGTCTAAGTGGGGTTTAGAGAATGCCCCTCGCCCTGGGATATATTCCATATAAGAAATAATTTCAATTGTCAATGATAAATAATCAGACATAACTGTACCTATTTTACAAAGTGATTTACTATAGGATGGATTTCTCATTACTATATCACCAAGTGGAGGACCCTTCTAATGAAGTGAAACACTATTGCGTAGAGAACTTTAACAATGAACACCATCATTGGGAGGACTACAATGATGGATCACTAAAAGGGGAAGACCCTCTTTACCTTTTATATTTTTTTCACAAATAAGGTTGTCATTTCCTTCTCCGAGAGATAGGCTCTTAGGACTAGTCATATTTTGATCATCAAGGAAGCCTTCATGGTGAAGTGTCCAATGAGTACATTCAGAATTACTATTACTTCCCCAATAGTTTGGTAACATGATAGTAGGATATTGAGCATCCATATAAAAGTGTATGTGGGCTGTAATAACTACACCATTAATAAGATATGGATTTTATATTTGATTTTCATTTTCATGTAATCTCTGGTGAGGCTTCTTTTTGGATGCCTTGATGTAAAATACTGGGGTCACTTATTAGAGGAAGTGTATTTTTGTTATGGAAGCTTGGTTGGATAGATCTGGTGTTACAGCTATAATTTTTTGGCATACTCTTGTAATTTTGTGTCACAAACCATCCATGTGGGGCTTGCACCATGACTCCCCAAGCCCGCCTCTAAAAGGACAGGGGCTTGTGACTAGCACCATGTAGACATATCACTAACATGAGAGGAATTTCATAGTACTTGTACACACATACATATCTCAAATCCCATATACAATTAAATGTTAAAAGACACTAAGGAAAAAAAATTCACATGTACAAATAAACCAAACCAACAGAGTACAACGAAATGTACTGTGAGGAATGTAAAGTGGGTCACAATACAATATTTCAAAAAACAAGAGTCTTCAAACTAAAAAGTCCAACCTGTAAGCACAAAGAGGTACTCTGAGTTCTGGTCAATGAAATAGGAAAACCAAAGCCTATAAGAAACTCAGAAATCATTGTCTGGTCCTAGTCGGCCCAAGACTCCATCAAAAGGCCACTTGTGTGCACCCGATACGACATGTGTGGGAAGTGCCCTTGTAGGGGTGAGTATAACAATACTCATTAGGGGAACCCAAACACCACAATGAAATACACAAATTAAAGAAACAATGAGTTCTATGTAGTATATTTCTACTGAACATATATCAAGAGAAGAAAACTCCATATATACTCAAAACTCAAACACATAGTCCATATACAAGTCAAACAATTTCCTACACCCATTAGGGATTCAGTTTGAAGGATACACAAATCACTCTTCAAGGAGAACTCACTCTATGAGTCTGATAGTTCTAATTATTTCTGTTTGATTTTTACCGTTCAACTAGAAAAACCTTGAGAGGTTGATACACTCATTCTGGGAGAACATAGTCCTTAGTTGGGAAAGATCACTATAAATAGATGTGGATCATTTCCAGGTCCTTGGTGGATATTGTGACTCTTTCAGACTCACCTGATAAGTAGAGGATCAGTGTCATGTAGAATTAGTCATGTCAATACCTAAGTCTACGTATGGCCATGAATGGATAGAGGATCTCCCTCTAGGACTCTTGGAGGGTTACCAGACTATATCTTGGGAAGTCATTCTAATGGGATCACACTCTTATGGATGGAAATGATACATGAATTTTAGGGGAATGAGAAAATAGAGGCACTTACCCAAAGGAAACATGTCCAAGGAATGGTGGACAGGGATATCATGGCATGTTTACATTATATACATGGTGTATAGAAGGAGTTACATGTCGTGTATCATAACTCCAAGTAGTGACCATGTGTGATAGCCGAGTAGAGGGATTATTCCTTATAGAAGGTATCTACATGACAGGTAGGGTGGACCACACACCTTGTCTGAGTAACCGGGGTTTTCTTTGTGTACACAGCCATGTTCTCGTACTTGGTTTCAACCCATGTGGGCCATCCCATGTAACCGGTACACAGTGTAACCTATGTAACTGGCGTTGTCTAGCCGTGTGGTGGAGTACATGGCATGTACTCCACCGTGTGTCCATATATCTTTTGTGATATATGCTGAGTCTGTTTAATGACACAGAGGTTGTGTGACATTGGTCAAAACTTGTGGATCCTCTGATCCTCGATTAGGCTATCAGATCATCACAGTACTCAAGAATCAAGGACGCTCTGGTCTTCCATCAATGCTTTGGGTGGTTTTTGGGTTTCAATTGGCCCTGAAAACTCAATTCGATCCTCCGTGTGAAGAACGTTTGAGGAATGATTTATTCCAAACCATGTCGATACAATTTCTTCCATCACTATTTCACCTCAGCTAAGTGGTCATGATTTTAGATCTCTAATTTGGGATCATGTTGTTGAAAAATGAACACGCAACAATCAGTTGTTCATAACCCTGCAAATAATGATAAGAGGACGGGGTTTAAAGGAGGAAAAAATCAATAATCAAAAGAGGAACACAACTCCACTTTCATTTGTCATGGCATAGAATCTCTCCCCTTAGAAGGATTAAATAGGATGAATCAAATGATAATCCAAAAATTATCACAAATCAATTAACCTAATCCAAAACCGTAATTAAATGGAAAATAACACCCTCCGGAAAGAACGCACATTCTACAGATCATCCTGTTCATGGGTTGATCCTTTTTTTTTCATTTAATCGATTAACGGGGAAGTGATAAATCCAAATAACAAACCCATACCTCAAATGTCAACAAAGTGGAAGAGTGGTCATTGTCCAGGACTCGATCTCAGTGTGCAACCATCCTCATGTTTTCATTTGTCATGAATCCTCCAAGGCTGGCTCCTCTCCAAAGCTCTAAAGGTTTCTTGGGAGTTTCCTAGGGTTATGATTCTATCCCCAGGCTCCTACATATTTTAATGGAAATAAGCATCACCACATTATAGAAACATTTAAAATAAAATAAATTATTAATTTATTTTCTTTTCTTTAAAATGTCTCAAAACAAACTTTTACAGTCGTCCTGCATCGGTCGATGTATGGCCCCACCTAAGGTAAAGTCTCCTCTCTGAATGCAATGGTACCCTCAAATTTCTGATCTGGGCACCCATTGAAATTTTATTCAACTTTTTCAGGATAGTAGTTCGTGCACATTGTTTAAAAGAACAAATTTATTTCCAAAATTTATTTTGGGCAGTTTGGGCCTTGGAATCGCACATCGTCCAAAATCATGATCTCATATTAATTCTATATAATATTTAAAAATAATACATTGAAAATACACGGCATTAAATTTTCCCCACATTAGGGATTTACATACTAAAAATCCAAACCAAAAGGCTACTCAAAAAAGATGTGGGTACAGGGCATAGATATGAGGCTCCGGTTCCCACGTGCTCTCTTGAAGGTTCATGTACTTCCACGGGATTTGCTCCAAGGGAATCGATCACCCATGAAGGATCCTCTCCTCTCGATCATCATTCTCTATCATGTATACAGAAAAGTTTTCTCCATCCTCACTGTCCAACCCAAACCAGTAGATGATCTGCAATGGGTCGTTCACGTACCTCCTCAACTGTGGAATGATGAAGAACTCATGTACCCAGTGAAACTATGGTAGTATATCTAAAAGGTATGCCACCTCACCAACTCTGTGCAGTATCTGGAATGGTCTGCTGATCCTTGAAGATAGCTTGCTTCCCTGACCAAATATCCTGAGCCCTCATCGAGGTGATACCCAAAGGAAGACATTGTATCTCTCCTTGAACTCCATAGGTGTATATTGCATATAATCCTAATGATTTTACCAGATATGAGAATTTTTCATCTACTCCTAGATGATCTGAACCTTTTATGTGGTATCTCATTCCAACTCTAGACTCATGAGTGCTAACTCTCTAGGGTCGGTCCAGCAAAGCTATGACTTGCAGGGTCTCCAATATATAGCTTTGAATGGTGCCAGACTAATGGTGTAGTGGTAGCTGTTGTTGTACGTAATCATCACCAGGGGTAGGTGGTCCTCCGAGCTACGACCAAATCCCATGATATAGAGTCGCAAAATATCATCCAAAACCTGAATAGTCTTCTTTGTCTGACCATCTGTCTGGGGATGGAATGATGAGCTCAACTGTAGCTGAGTCCCAAAAGCCTCAGGAAATCCCTTCCACAACCGAGATTTGAATTAGGCCTCTCGATCTAAGACTATCATCGAATGGACACCATGAAGACGAACTATCTCCTGCATGTAGAGGCCTCCAACGCTCTCTACGAAACTCTACTCCCTGACTGTTATGAAGTGGGCCGACATGGTGAGTTAGTCAACGATCACCCAGATGAAATTATGTCCCTTCGAAGTTCATGGTAATCCCATCACAATTTCCATCGATATTCCTTCCCACTTCCACTCGGGAACTTCTAGGGGTGAGGTAAACCTGTTGGAACCTGAGGCCCATAGTTCACCTGATGGCATGTAAAGCATTGAGAAAAGAACTTTTCTACTACTTTAATAATAACTAACCACAAGAATTTCTATCTGTGATCCTATTAAATCTTTATCATGATAGGTTTTACCACCAAGGGGGTGTATGAAACTCACTTAGGACCTCCTCCCGCAATTCCACTACTACAACATTTCATCCCTTGTAAAGAACAAAACACTCCCCACCTTACGAATATCCATCAAGAGTATGTCACATGGATAAATGAGAACGTAATGTCTCAAAGTCAACATCACCAATCATTCCCTCCCTAACTTGTTGTAAGAGTGGTGAGGTGATAGAAATCGAGTATTCCTGACGAACGCGGATGAACGACAATGTGTTGGTCGTTGCGCTGTGAGATCAAGTCTTGGACAACAACTGCTCAACATCTTCATCAATGTTTGAGGTAGGGGTTTCTTATTTTGATTTAGTTCTTCACCATTATTAGATTAAATGATGGACATGGATCAACTGAAGAACATGTTGATCCACAGATCATGCATTCTTGTGGGAGGGAACACATTGTGTAGAAAGGTAAGTACACAGCATGTGGGGCAGATGACACACAGTGTCCGAGTAACCGGGGTCTGCTCCGTATAGGTGGTCATATTCTTGTGCATGGTTTCAACCTATGTGGGACATCCCTTGAAACCGGTACATGAGGTAACCCGTGTTACTATCCTTGTTTGGCCTTGTAATGGAGTACATGGTGTGTACTCTACCCTGTTTCTGTGTATATTTCGAGATACAAGCAGAGTCTATGTAGGGGACCTCAAGCCATGTGAAATTGGTCACACATTGTGTCTCTACTTCATGTCACTCAGAAATTGAGCGGTCACTGGGTGGGGACCTAATTCAATGTCATTCCAGGAGAAGACCTTGTTTTCTTTTGTGGGTATCATAAAATCCATAGTCGCTGCCGAGCTCACCCTACACGGCATGTTCTTCTGGATCAAAGTCGTGTTGATTGTAATTTTCCCAAAATTTCATACTTTATTACTGTGCCTCGGGGCTCCTCTGATCCTTAATCCGCCTATCTGATCATCGTGATACTCAATATTAGAGGTTTCCTAGCTATTCCATTAATGTTTTGAGAGGTTTTGGGGGTTCGATCGACCCCAAAAACTCGATTTTATCATCCATGCAAAGAAAAGTCGAATAATAATTTCTTCCAAACCATGTCGATTCGTTTTCTTCCATCACTGTTCCACCACCGTTGAGTCGTCGCGATATCTAGACTCCAATTTTGTTTTTTAGAATTGCGAAATGGACATGAAATGATCTATTGTTCATAACTCCATGAATAATGCGAGGAACACAAGGTTAAAAGGGGGAATAAATCAATAAACAAAAGAGGAATTCACCTTCACATTCATTCTTCAAGGAATTGATTATCCACCATTAGAAGGATTAAACAGGTTAAATGAAAAGGTAATCCAAAAATTATCACAAATCAATTCCCTAAATCAAACACCAAATGAAACATAAAATATCGGCCTCCCAAAAGAATGCACGATCCTTGGATCAACCTCTTCATGGGTTGATCCACATTCATTGTTTGATTAGAGAACTGTGAGGAACTAATTCAAAATAACAAACCCCTACCTAAAACATCAATGAATCAGAATAGAGCTCATTTTATAGGATTCGATCTCGCTCAGCAACGTTCCATGCGTCATCATTTTTCAGCATTCGTCAATAATCCTCCAAGGTTGGGTCCTCTCCAATGCTCCAGAGGCTTCAAGGGAGTTTTCCTGGGTTATGATTCTAGCCCTATAATCCTGATTATTTTAATGGTAATACGAATATCTACATTATGGAATAATTTAAAATAATATATTTTATTAATATATTTTATTTTCATTAAAATGTCTAAAAACTAGCTTTTACAGTTGACCCACATTGGTCGATGTTATGCCACACCTATGGTAAATTCCCTACACTAAATTCACTGGTACCCTCAGATTTTTTATCATGGCACCTCTTGAGATGTTATTCAACCATTTCAGGGAAACCGCTCACATACGCTATTTAAAAGATCTAATTTATTTCAAACATTTATTCCGGGTGCTCTAAGACTCAAAATCTCACGCCGTCAAAAAGATTGGTCTCATATTAATTCTGTATAAAATTTAAAAATAATACTTGGAAAATATATGGAATTTCATTTTGTAAGGTGTTTGTGCCTTCTTCGAAGTGGCTATTGGAATTGAACAATTAATTCTTATTGGAGCATGAGTATGTTCCTGATCCAATTGTTTGAGTCCCATGAGTGAGTTTTCCCCACGACCATGCTGGATAGGAGCAAAGGTGTGTGTATTCTTCTAGGTGATGTGCTAATGAGAAACCAAATATATGGGGAAAAAGTTCATTTTCAATCTCTATGGAATTACTATTGTTTCTATTATGATTTACTGATAGGTTTTTAGGACGTGGTTAGTGATTTTTGTATTTCCTTTCTCAATTATAATGATTTAGTTAGTGAATTTAAAGACTATAATGGGGATATATTCCCATTATGTATCTTGAGTAGGGGATTGTGTAATCTCCATTCCTCTCGTTCCAGTTAGTGGATAATGATTGTACTTCCACGTGGGGGGAGAGTGTTCTTTCTTACCCCTATATGTCATTGAGACATTCTGACAGATTTCTCCAGGTGTTGATAGACAAGACAACTAGTATGCTTGGTGAATGTACGTAGGTGTGTGAACTTAATTATATTTTATCAATAAAATTCTATTGAAAAATTATTGATGTTATTCTAGATGAGTCAATTTGTAGTCTTGATTAACATGGATGACTGTATGTTCCTACTTCTGTTCTTCCAGTGGATTTTATTGATGGAGTTCATTTCATATTTTCATGAAATTTTGATATGTACCTGAATTAGGATGGGTAGTAGTATTTTACCACAGTAATGTTTCCTATACATTTGGTTGGTGGGATTATACAGAGGGGGTATAGTTGTAGCCTACTACTTGTTGACCGATTGTTGTCCTCGACTGGCCATCTTGCATGCTCTGGTCTGGATGACTTGGGCTGGATCACTGAGGATGGAACCTTAATATTGCTGAGGGATCACTACATCATGGAATTGGTAGTGGTGACTACTAATATGATACCTTTAAAAGGAATCACGTGTCTTCTATATGAGGTCATCGATGGCCTCCCGATCTAGCTCCTTGAGATAATCATGGTATGGGTTGTTGCATTCTAGGGATGAGCTCCAAAAACTGCTAAGGATTGGGATTGGTTTATTCTACTTTTGGACCTCTGGCCATCACTGATTTTATGATCACATGGGATTTGCGAGATATAGGTCCTATCGATCATCCTCCAGGGTCGGGATTGTACCATTATAGCAATACTCTTGAACTAGTGCATTCAAGACCCATAGTTAAAGACACTGGGTTGGTGAAAACATACAATTCTTAGACAAGTAAATAAAATGAACAACATCTGGTGTATATATTTTTGGATGATGGATGGATTCCATTAAATTAAAGGATGTTCTAAGATATTTTTTTAATAGATTAAAAAAAAAGAACACCCCATAAAATTATAATCAAATTTGAAAAAACACATTCATTATTGGTTGTCCTATTTTCTCCCTTTTGAATAGTGAACAGTTCTTGACAGCTTGGTGACTCCATCATCAAGATTATAGTTTCATGTTGGGTTCACCGTCTTTATTTCACACATGAATGCCTTGGGAAACTGTAATGGTGTTTGAAGAATTTTGTGGAACAGACTTTACATCAATCACATTTCAAATTCCATTTTGGACATTTCCATTGAGGTTTATTCATGAAACATGAAACAACCAGTGGTTCTATATCTTATGAGGGTCCTTGTTTCCAATTTAAAACACTTACTGAGGATGTTGTCCTACAATGAATAAGAACTCACATTGTTTGATATGATAAGAGGTCGGGATCAACAAAATATTTTTTGTGGAATTTATTCCCACTCTAGGAATATTTTATATATTTTTTATATATTTTTTACTCTTTCATTAACCCCCCATGTATTATGTGGGACTCCCTATAATTGAAAATAAATTATGATCACGTAAATAATTTTGAAACAACTATATGTATCTAAGGTTGTTTATAAATGGGGATATTTTTTTCATATGAGGTTCTCCTCCGATGGTATCCTCTTATGTACTTATAAGAGTTTATTTTGTTGTTATTTTGATGATGTTGGTTTTCATCCACATAGTGGGGTACTCTGGAGTGTATCAACTTCCAAGGAGACTTGAGTTTTTTTTATGATAGGATTATCCCAATGATATTGGGTTCCTACGTATCCTTGTGAATGGAATAAGAACACATATAGTTTTATGCAACTTAATGGGTCACATATTAATTTCTAAGTTCATGATATAAGGACCAAATGATGTAGTTTAACGTTATGTGATTATGATATCTTGGAAAATGATTCCTAGTAAAGATTTGGTGTGGGAGATATGATGAAGAGGCCTAAAGAACCTGTATGGGATATAGATTCCTATGGTGGATAAGGAACTACTATGAATATGGCCTATATAGAATAGGTTTCATTTGGGTTGTTAGGTTTGGACCTCAGAGAGGATTCATACCTATCACATTTGTATGGGAATCAAAGATTGTGTAGTTTGGTTGTGAGGACCTATGCCTTTGGAGGACCTCTAAATGTTTTTCTTTTAGGGGAGTATGGCCCTTTGATAAGATTATGGTGGCCCTAATTCCTGATAATTATTCCCTTATTTAGTTTGATTGGGGCTTATTCCTGAAAAGGACTTCCTATTAAAGGGACTGTGAGGGTTATCTCAACTTATGGTGATTTCGGGGTATGTTCCGGGGTATACACCTAAGGAGGAGTCCCATATATTAATATAATTATATGATTGGGATTTAAAACATGTAGAAGTCCCATTGAATGGATTTTAGGGATTATCACTAGGGGGATACCCAATATTGAATGGTTGGGGATTATACCCAATTAGGAGGATAATGGATTGGTTAGGGAATATAATTTTAATGATGCACAAAAGGATTTGGATCATGAGGATGTTACGACCACCATTAATCTCTAAGACTGTGAGAGTCATTCCTAGTGTCCGAAACAATATTAAAAGGACGACCCTGAAAGCCTTCATTTCCCTGAGGTTGGATATATGACCATGAGAACCCATTTCTTTAGACACCCTCTGGAGGATAGTGATAGGATGATCTGGAAAAAGATTCTATCCTAAAACATGAATCTGATTATGTGGATATCATGGTCATGTCTATCCTCTAAGACCAAATGAGTCATGATGAGTCATGATTGAATGTCAGAAACAAGAGCAAGCATAAGATTCGGAAAACTACGCAACCATTCATCCATCGGTGGAAGAGTCTAGGGGTATAACACATCCCTATCATTGTTTTACCATATACCCAAAGGGAGATATAAAGTGATTTTATGTTGTCATCTCTCCCCATGTTTTGATATCCATGATAGTAACATTTGGTAATATATTTGACTATGGGCTATGGGCATAGAGACAGAGGAAATACTGGAGCAGTAGAGGTCTTACAAGAAATTCTAGGGGATTAATCTATGCGGTTGACGTAAAATTGGTTATGAGGGAGGACAGTAGGATCTCATTCCCAAAAAAAGGAATGGAATATGTGATACTAACTTTCACCACATGGAAATTGAGGCTATGGGTCATAGAGAAAACTAGGGAAGGACATCACACTAACCCTATTACCTGATACCGGGAACTCCCTAACATTGTTCCTAGGGGTAAGGTCCTAGTGAACTTGGGAATTCATATATATATGAACCCCGAGGACCCCCCCCCCCCATCAAAGAGGAAAACTGTGGGAAACCTCTAATCATAGGAATGGATATCCAAACGTGAGACATGCTGGTGTTCCCCTTTCTATGGTTTTTCTTGTTTGGATTCGTTGTTGAAGGTTTCAATTTTTTCCTTCTCAGACAAGGTATATTAAGGAAGAGGACCCTTTCCATTAATGGATTGTATGAGAGATCAATGGGGGGATCATACAATTCTTGGATTAGAGAGAAAAGGTTCTTCGCAAAATTCCTAAGAGGAACAAGAGGTGCTTCGCTCAATGGTGGTAGGCCAGCGTGAGATGTCGATGCCTTAGTCAATGGACCAGTAGGGAGACAGCATTTGGGTAAGCCTTTATCCCAAGAACTACATGTCCTTGAATTTGTCCCTATATTATGTTCATGTATTTCCTTTTCTATTAATGGGGCCTCATGTAGGTGATAGTTCACTAAGGGAAAATAGGTTCTTCATGTAGGTTCCCTATATTTCAGACCCTATAGGTAATTTTGATCACACAATTTACCTAAATTCCTTCTTATTTTAGGTTTAAATGGACTTCTTTAGGGGATTTGGAAACATGGTTGGAAGTTATATGGGACTAAATCTGGGTGGAATTCTTCATATTTTCTAGTTGTTCAAATGAGGAATCCCAGTATCATATTAATGGGAAAATATAGATCCCTAGTTGAAGGTGTTACCCCACAAAGGTCCATAGCATAGGTAGTCGGTGCAAGTGTCTCTCACAGGGGTGGAAAAACATTTCGCATCTTATGTGGTGTACAAAGGTTCCTTTTATAGGTGTGTTTTCAACTTCTAGGATGTGTAGTAAGGATATTAACAATCCTCTTGGTTCCATGGGATTGTGCATGTAGGACTACATGTGTAACTCACCTAGTTGAACACACAACACTATAATGAGGGGGGTCTCACACCTACACACCTACTTGTGATTAGGGATGGGATGTGGTCTCAGACCATAGGTTTGTTCCATTAAATACTGTCACTAACACCCCAGGTAAATAAAGAGTCACACATCGAACTCTTAAAGCCTTGTGGTGGATGTTTTGGGTCACAAAACAAAGAAATCGAATATGATGATCCTTACATAAAAACAAATATATAATCAAATTGGAAATTTGATGTCTAACTAAAGATGGAATCACGATTTTTAAAATTTTATGGGAAGCATCTCATGATGTCAATAATAACAAAATAAAATGATCGACATCCTTGAAATTCATTCAAATATTTCTTCTCCATATCCAGAAGAATGGATACAATGTAACAGTGAGTTCAAATGATCGGAAATAGATATGTAAAAAGTAATATATTATTAATTTATTAGTAATAATTAATATGTATTGTTAAATAACTTAATAAAAATTCGATTTAATCAATAACATGACTATAATAATTCGATAATGAAAAATCAATAAGGAAATGTAAATAACTGAACACAAACGTCATTCCACCAATAAATTGAGACTAAAATCTACAAGGAGATAATATCTGTGAGGAAATATTATAGTTAATAATAATAACTGTTGCTGGACTTCATTATCTTAGGCATCATGATACCTCTACTATCATGACTTTTCACAAGATAGTTTAAAACTACAGGTAAAACCCCTTTTGATTTGGAAATGATTTTTTCTCAAGAGTATTTTCGATGCATAGAGGGGATATCTATAAAAAAATACCCACATATAACTTTATTTGAAAAAAAAATTCATAATATATCAAATAATATCTTTAATTCATGAAGAAATGTTCATTATCATGAAAAATTCTTATTGAGTAAAGAATATAGATTTATTAGTATTTCTTCAGTTAATAAAATAACTTTAAATGTTAACAATTTATTTTAAACTATTACAATGTATATAAAATAATTGTATCCATCATATAATAATGATAATGTATAATTAAAATCTAAAATCTAATTAAAAATTATCATAATAATGTTATTGGTTCAAAAGAAATTAAAATGTCACGAAAGAAAGTGAGATTGTTAAACAATTTTTCTACCGCTTTGGTAGATTTTAAATTTTAACACCATGAAGAATAAACATTAAATAAAGCATTATTCAAAATTAATTAATATTTATTCATGTTAAATTCATCAAAGGGTCATTATAAACAACACATTAAAGTGAATAGGTACTTATTAACAAATGTGTGTCAATAAAATTGAAATTAAGATGAAATCCCTCACCTCATGCATAGCTTTAGTTGAACATTTTTTAATGTCATGAATAATGATTTTAATCATGATATTAATTTATACTAGTACCACATTAATTTTTAAAATATAATATATGATCATATTATGTCATTTTACATCCCATTTGATTAATAATATTTCATTATTTTCATTGTTTTGAGTGTTAATTTCATTAAATTCTCATATGTGTTTTCTAAATAAAGATCTAGTTCATGCAAATAATATATAAATAAAATATATATATAATTATAATAATTTTATAATTATAATATTTACTTATTATATACATTATTATAACCATACTTAAAATTGGGCTTGGAAAATCAATGGTATCTCTTTGTGAAGATGGTAGGCCGTATGTACGCAGAGCTATGATATAATTCCCATAACTAGTGAGAGGGTAAATATGTGTATGTTATATTAATTTTACAGAAGTTATATCATATCATAATTATTAATTAAATTTATCCCCATTACATTCCAACTAATGGATAAGTGTAAAATGAATCACATTGCTTTGTGTGCAAGTAGTCTGTTGTACACACAAGGAACGTTTTCTATTTTATGTGGAATGAAATATAAGAAGGTATATGTGATATTATAATTATAGAAGTATAATTATATCATATATATTATATATAAATAGATTATACCCATCATTATAACTGACTAAGAGCAGTGTTGATGGAAAATAGGTTAAATAGGTTTGTGAGGCCGTATTCCACCGTACACATGATCGACGATCTCATTTCCCATTAGATCATAGAGGAGATGAATATTGGTTATTACATTAAAATAATAAAATATAATTATATTTTAGATACTTTTTTATTATACTATTATTATTTAATAAAAAAATGGATTTGGAATAAGATATAAAATAAAAATGATCATCTAAAAATGTTACCTCTTATTCAAAAAAACTCTTTATATTTGCACCAACAGCCATCATGGGATATATTTATGATAAAATACTGTCTATAGGATGTTATAATGGATTAATGAAGTTATTTGGGTTTGTAATTTCAAAAAAAAATGAATTTGGAAGTGTGAAGTAGATAGTATAGAGTGTCATTTTATAAGAGGGGGAGAGGACACACATAGATGTTTTCAAAAGAATATATTAAACATAGATTTTTATCCTAAAAGACCCTCTAAAATTGGTTATTTTGGACCCTTATAGTTTATAAGGTTTAAATATGACCATAAAATAGATATTTAAGAAGATGGTAAGTCATTATAACCCATATCTTTAGAGTTTAATCCCAAAGTAAATCATTTTTTACCATAACTGTGATAGTAAATTTTTACAAAATTAACTATTCACAATGGTAAAAAAAATAAGATGATATTATTAGATAATATAAATTATGATGATCCAAAATATGGAATCTATCACAACCCATCCCCCGGGGCACGTACCTTGACTACCCCCATCCTGTCTTCCATAGGCCAGGGGCCGGTGACTAGCACAAAAGGCGTAAATTGCTAAACTGGGGAAGCTATTTCCATTATAACAGTAAAAAAACACAACAGAGTACGCAACTGGAAGCAAAACGCTAAGTAAAACAGTATAAAAAAAATTGTGTTGAATGTAAAGGGGCCGGAAATTCAAGCCCAACAGGAAAGTACAATACAACTGAAAAGCTAGTACAAATGAAGAAAATAAGTAAAGTTTCTACTGGATCGTCCTCGGGGATCCCTACCTGAAGGGTAGGAAAATATGGCCTCCTCAGCACTCCAAGTCCCATCGTCCACTCCGTGTACGTTTCACCGAGTGGTCCACCTCCAGGTGCCGTACAGTCCTTCTACCCTCTGCCCTGATCATTGTTGTTCATAGTCTGCAACCAACACAAAGAGGTGCGGGCATAGTCCATGCATGGGTGAGTATAACGAAACTCAGTAAGAACCCCAAGACCCTCAAGGACTCACAAAATCCAACTAGGAGAACCACAATGTATGGATTCAACGGATAACCATTACATAGGTATATTCCTATATATATACCAAAGTTATTTAGTAACCCATGTCAATCATGAGTAAAACCCAAATGTCATTAACTCAGCTCAAACCAGGAATTCATTCTTGGGGTGGTAACATGTAACACTCCCAGTCACACTATCGGAACCTCAGCTGAAAGTGTACTCCTCCTCTATCGAGTATAGTGGGTCTTCCACGTCACACGGAGGCTCTTCCCACATTCCTAGACTACTGTGGTACTCCTCCAATCGAGTATCGTGGGTCTGTTGCTTCACATAGAGGCGATCCCCACTATGGGTCTATCGCGCTCACACAGAGGAGCTCCCCCTAGTAGCCTGCGGAGAAACTCCTCCTGTCGAGTATCGTGGGTCTGACGCGTCACACAGGGGCGCTCCCCATTGTTGGCATGCCGCGTCACACAGAGGCACTTCCCACTGGGCTCGTCGAAACACTCTGAGTCGAAAGGTCAGAAGTCGTCAGGTCCCAGCCAGCTACTAGGTCTCCGAACACCGCACACTCATCTCCAGGAGGATCCGCTCCATGAGAAACTGGTTGATACTCTAACAATCACGAAAACTCAAGTAGAAGTATCTCAAAGGTCTGACTCGTCATAAGGGTTTCAACGCAATAGACGGTATGTAAATCGGATGCCCGATCTGTGAGTTATTGGCATTTCCGTCCTAGGGGCACAATTGGTTTTTAGGTTCAAGGAAACCTAACCATACTCAAACTATGTCCAAATATCAAGTGGTATATTCCAAAAGAACTGCCTCGCTCTAATGTTTCCGTCGCCATAGACGGTTCGTCGATCAGACACTCATAGCACAAGTTATGGATGAAAAGGATGAAAACTGACCAAACGGGTCTGGGGCCAGTCTGACCTAGGTGGCCCAACCCGGTCCGTGGGTCCGACCCGGTCCGAAAGAGCGGCTCAGCCCGAGGGCACGACCCGACATGACGGCGCAGCCCGGCCCGATGTCGCTGCACAGCCCGAGGGAGGCCCAGCCCGAAGGCGACCCGACACGACTGGGCGGCTGGACCCGAGGGCGGCCCGACCCAAAGGCGGCCCGACCCAATTGTGGCCCCACCCGGGTGGGTGGCCTAGCCTGAGGGCGTCCCATCCCGACATCCCAACTGGCTGGTGGCCCGGGGGCCCGGCAGCTCACGGGTCCGGCTCGCCGTGTCCAGGGGGAAAGCCACACACCCTTGGCTCTCGAAAAGATCTACCATTTGGGTGTGAGCTGAAACCGGCGCCTGGTGGAACCGGTCCGACACACACAATACCCGACAGGGTCCCGCTCCTCCCGTCTGGCTAAGCAGCCAGCCGCTCCACCTGCTCCGCCACGACCTGACCTAGCCATGACCTCTAGCTCCTCGGCGCGGCACAACGGCGTCGTGCCTCCTCCGTTGTGGCCCGGCATGGTCGTGGCCCCCTGCTACCCATCGCACGATGCACAGGCGCCGCGCGCCTCCGCCTCTGCTCAGCTAGGCCACAACTCTCCTTCCGCACGGCCCGACAGTGCCGCTCCCTCTTGGTGACAAGGAGACCTTACACCACCGGTTTCTTCACGGCCGGTCAGACGATGGTCGTGTTACTCCACCTCGTTTTCATCAAATGAGAACAATCAAAGGGGGAGAGACGGGTTGTGTTCGTGCGGTCCGAGCCTTCCACATTACGTTGATATCAATTGGCATATCTCAACCATATTTTGAACGATGAAGAACGAGAATATATTCATCTCAAACCCCTACCATTCTTTTCGTTTGTAGACTGTGGAAGGAGTGGAATGTAGAACATCGATTTGATGATGTCGTGAAGCATATGGGGTAGGAAACTGAGGAAGAAGCGTCGTCGGCGTTCTTCACGGGTGATGGTTTCATCCCTCAACCGAATGTTTTTCTTTAGCAGAGGAAGCGTTCTTCGTGGGAAAATTCATTCACTCCCCAAAGCATCATGAAGATGCCATCAAGAAATAATAGATGAAGTTGTCAATTATTTGATGGTGCAACCATTCGAATTCTTGTGTCTAATTAAAAGAGACAACTCATTTAATTAAGGGGTGGTGTTAGCTCAAATAATTAATGGGGGAAGGTGAAGAGTTTTATCATCCTTTTTGGGGAGTTAAGGGGGGTTTAATGCTCGTGTGGGAACCACCATGAAAATCCTCCCAAGGGAGGTTATGTGCGAGTGGGACCCACCACCATAACCTCTCATGGGAGGTTATAGTGTGGTGGCCCCCACCACTAACCTCCTCTTGGAGCTTTAACCACCAAAAATAAAAATAAAGCTAACAATTTATTTTTATTCAATTTTAATTTAAATCCCCAAAAACTAAATTCCATTCTCGTTAGAACACAACTACAGAGAAGGTCTCACCAAGAAATCACTGACGTTGTGAGTTCAATGGTGCCCTTTGATTTCAATTTTGAGCACCGGTTCAAATGTTATAAAATCCCACTCACATGTTTACTGAATGTACCCAAACAAAACTTCTGAAATTGATTCCAGGGACTCCGGTCCCCAAGATCAAGCACCGTAAAATATCGTGGACTCGAAAAAATCCCATGAATTTAAGAAAAAAAAAGTCACAGAATTTCCAAGTCTATACATTCTCCCCACCTCAGGGATTTACGTCCCCATAAGCTACAACTCGAACTAAAGGAACAAATGAGGGTACTTAACACGCATCTGAGCCTCTCGATCCCTTGTGATCTCTTGAAGGTTCTTGTGCTGCCAGCGAATGTGCACCAGAGGTACCGACCGTCCACGTAGGACCTGCTCCTGTCGATCCTCAATCCCTACTAGAACCTCCGTGAATGTCACCCCGTTATCGATGTCCAACTACCCATGGTTGATGATGTGGGAAGGGTCATGCACATATCTCCTCAGCTGAGATACGTGGAAGACGTCGTGCACCCGGTGCAACTGATTTGAAAGAGCTAAGCGGTAAGCCACCTCACCTACTCTGGTGAGGACCCAGAACAGTCCAATGAATCACGTATATAACTGGCTCACTCATCCAAATCTCTGTAGATCTCGTCGTTGTGAGACATATAGAAAGACATGGTCGACATCCTCAAACTCTAAAGGTCTCATTCTCCTATCATGATATGACTTCTTCCTACTATGTGCAGTTTTCATCCACTCCTGGATGATCTGTACCTTCTCCATGGTATCCTGTACCATCTCTGGTCCCACAAGTTCTGACTCCCCTGGGTCTGACCAGAATAGTGTTGATCTACAAGGTCGACCATTCAAGGCCTCAAAAGGTTCCATACCAATGGTGGAGTGATAGCTGTTTTCGTAGGAACACTCCACCAAAGGTAAGTGATCCTCCCAACTTCGACCAAAGCTGAGGAAACATGAAAAGAGCATGTCCTCATGGGTCTGGATGGTTCGCTCAGTTTGACCATCTATCTAAGGATGGAAGGCGTTGCTCATGTGAAGTTGTGTCCCGAAAGCCTCCTTCGTCCCCTTCCATAACCGGGAAGCAAACTGTGTGTCACAGTCGGATACAATAGAATAAGTTACTCCTTGCAAACGCACAATCACCTGCACAGAGAGGAATCCAAGATCTCTACTGAGCCCTGCTCTCTGATTGGTAGGAAATGGGATGACTTTGTGAGTTGGTCAACGATCACCCATATCGAATCGTGACTCTTGGATGTACGTGGAAGAACCTTCATGGAGTCCATTGATATCCCATACCACTTCCACCATGGTACCTCTAAGGGTTGAACCAAGCCTGCTGGTACTTGGTGCTCTGCCTTCACTTGCTGACAAGTGAGGCATCATGATACAAACTCCGCAACTTCCTTCTTCATAGCTAGCCACCCGTGCTATCGTCGAAGGTCTTGATACATCTTTTCCACTCCTGGATGTACCGGTAGAGGGGATGTGTGGAACTACCTAAACACTTCCACCTAAAGTGCAACTGGTACCATGGTATATCCTTTAAAGAGGATGGTGTTCTCCCCACCTTCAAAAAATCCATCAGGTACCTGCCCTATGGATATCTGAGCATGTCGTGTCTCACAGTAAGTGTATCCACACTGTGCCTCCCTGACTCGCTGAAGCATTAGAGGAGTGACTGTGAGAGACTATAGAAAGGATGCTCTATCCCAATTCACAAAGGATATATATAAGGTAGCCAACTGATCTGTATTCTCTCCAAGCAACTGTATAGCGGAACTGCAGCTTAGTGCATCTGCAACAACATTCCCCTTCCCAAGAGTATAGACAATCTCAAAGTCATAGTCTTGGAGGAACACAAGCCAACACCGTTGTCTCAGGTTCAGGTCCTTCTGAGAGAATATATACAAGATACTCTTCTGATCAGTGTACACTGTAAAACGTTCTACACTTAGAGAGTGCCTCCATATATTCAAGGTGAAGACCACTCTTGCTAAATCCAGGTCATGGGTAGTATAGTTCTTCTCATGCTATCTCACCTGCTGAGAACCATACCTGATCACATATTTCTCCTGCATCTGGACACACCTGAGTACAGTCCCTAATGCATTATAGTAAACTACGAACCATACCCCCTCCTCTGGAAGCCTCAATATGGGGTCACTAGTCATCATTTTCCTTAGCTACTGAAAGCTGTGCTGAAATATCTCCAACCACACAAAGGGTTTCCCCTGCTTCGTCAAGGCTGATAGTGGTGCTGCAACTCTAGGGAAGTATAGAACGAATCTCCTGTAGTATCCAGCCATGCTTAGGAAAATCCGTACCTCCGTCACACTCATCGTTTGCTCCCAAGAAAGTATCACCTCAATATTCACTGGATCTACTACTACTCCAGTATCCAAGATAACATGTCCCAATAAGTGAACTTCTCGAATCCAAAACTGGCACTTTGAGATCTTACCATAATGTTGGTGCTCTTGATGTGTGTCCAGTACCACCTGCAAATTGTAGGCATGCTCCTCCTCAGTAGTCGAGTAGATAAAAATGTCATCGATAAAGACCACGACAAAGTGATCAAGGTAAGGCTAGAAGATCTTGTTCATAAGACCCATGAACACTGCTGGAGTGTTGGTTACACCGATGGGCATAACCAAGAAATCTTAGTGGTCGCACCGACACCTGACGATCATCTTCTACAAATCCTCATATCGAACTCTGAGCTGGTGATAACCTGATCTGAGGTCTATCTTCATGAACCAATGTGCTCCCTTGAGCCGATCAAAGAAGTCATGAATCCTTTAAGTGGTTACTTGTTCTTCACAGTCACCTATTTCTAGCGACAGTAGTCGACACAAATCCTCAAGCTCCCGTCCTCCTTCTTGACAAACAGAATCGGGGCTTCCCAGGGAGAAACACTGAGCTGGATTAATCCCTTCCAATGCAAATCCCCTAGTATTACCCACAGCTCACGAAGCTCAGTGGGAGCCATCTGATATGCTGGAGTAGATATCTTATCCATCCCGGCACAAATGTCAATGTATAAATGCACCTCTATGCAAGCAGGTAGTCCTGGGACATCGTCATGGAAAATGTCCACATAATGGTCCACCACTATAGGATAAATCAGAATCTTCACATCAATTTCCTCGAGAGTAAGGCAAGCCAACTGGTGAGTGATCGGCTGCACCCTCCTCCGAGTAAGTCCATCCAATGATGAAAAGGTTCCCCTCTCACTGGAGATGGTAAACATGGTCCCATCCATGCGGACACACCGAACTTTTCACCGAATACAGTCAATCTGATCATGGTCTGTAGATAACCAGTCCATACCCAAGATGGCGTCGTAAGGCCTCGACGCTTCTAGGAGGAGATAACAGCCGAATATCTCGCCTCCTAGAGTAAGCTCACACTTCCGGAACCTATTAATAATTGTCGAGTATGCTTCCATAGGAGTCTCTAGCCGTAAGGATCGAGCCAATGGCTCCGTTGGAATCTCTGATCTCCGGACGAGGGTAGTCGCAATGAAAGAGTGACTAGAAACATTGTCTATAAGAACTGCAGCTAAGGTGAAGTAGATAGAGATAGTATCTCAAATCATCTCTAGAGTGCCGTGGTTGTAGGCCTCAGCTGCCTAAAGGTATGCTCTCCCCTGTCCAACTGCTCCCTACGGTTGGGGTGGTCCTCCTGGTGGGGGTGCTAGTGGAAACACCTCGAAACATCATCCACCACTAGCTGCACTACCAGCTCCTCTACCACATCCGCAAGAGCCCTGCGGACCACATCGATCGAACCTATGACTCTCCCTGGGAGGTCCATCAGTTGTCTTCTGATCATCTGAATGGAAGGCCAGATAGTCACGAGCCATGTGACCCTTCCAGCCGCATGAGTAACACTGCCTGCTCCTGGTAGGTAATTCACTGCCTCGGGTGCCCCGCACATCAGATCCTGAGTCCTGTGGTCATCCACCCATGGGTTTGGTATTCTTGGACCACTGTGTCATCTGTCTACTGCAAGATGAAGAAGACTCCGTTGTATGTCGACTAGTAGTGGGTCTCACTACCGGTGATTTCTCAACAAGGAAACTCTCCACTAGGAGAGGTATCTCTAACACAGCTGCCTATGTTGGGATGCTGAGGGAGAACATCGATGCCCTGATCTCCTGCCTGAGCCCCTGCTCCAAGGTCCGGGCCCTAAAGCATGGGTCTCGTACCATATCTGTGGAGTAGCACGAGAGGTCAGTGAACTTCTCTAGGTACTGAACTACAGTCATTCTACCCTTCTGTAGATGCAGTATCTCCTGTATCCACACCGCTCAAAGGGTGGATGGTATAAACTTCGCCTAGAACTGGCTCTCGAAATCTGTCCAAAGAAGTGTTGCCTCGACATGCACTTGGAGCATCAAGCTCCACCATCTGCCTGCTGCTGCCTGAAGTAGACTGACAACTACGATCACCATGTAGTCTGCTGGTGTCCCTACTAGCCTAAATACTCTCACCAAAGCCTCTATCCAATCCTTAGCTACCTATGGGTCCATCTGTCCCTAGAATATGGGTGTCCTCTGGCCCTGGAACTCATGCAACGGGTCCAAGTGGTGTGTATCGTCTGCTGCTGAGACTGGTGGCATCAGTGGCCCAACAGGAAGTGGTACCGCTGGTGCCTATGCTGGTAAAGGGCCCTACACCGAGGCCTCATCGCTCAGTGGGATTTCAAAGTGTATGACTCTTGGGGCTCTGCAGGGAGGCGTCCGGAAAGAAACAGATGCTACCTGGTCAAAAATTATACCTGGTGAGCTGACCTAGTTGATATGACTTAAGAAACATTTATAAAACAAACACGCAATTAGTGTTTTCATGCACTAAGTCGGAATTCATATGTCAGGGTCTTGGTTTATGGATACGTTGGTTGCCGCACCAACACTGGACTCCCTGAACTGAAAACCACACATAGTACATTTAACACTATTTCTTCACAGAAAAGAATGACTGGAGTCCTAGGTTTTGCGGTAGATCAGACTCCCCTAATACCAATTTGTCATGACCCATCTATCAGAGCCCGTATCTTGAATACCTCAAGCCCACATTCATAGGACTGGGGCAGGAGACTAGAATTAAAGGAATAAATCTCTAAATTGGGAAGGCATTGCCTTTATAACAGAAAATAAACACAATAGATACGCAATTATAATTAAAATTCTAAGTAAAATTGTATACAAAATAGTGTGCTGAAATTAAAAGGGACAGAAATACAAGCGCAACTGGAAAGTACAATACATCTTAAAAGCTAGTATAACTGATGAAAAAAAGTAAAGCAGCTACTAGATCATCCTCTGGGATCCTTATCTGAAGGGTAGGTAAATATGTCCTCCTCAACACGCCACGTCTACTCGTCCGCTCCATGTACATCTCAAAGAGTGGTCCACCTCCGGGTACCATCTAGTCCTGCTACCCTCTACCCCGATCAGTGCTGTCAGTCATCTGCAACCAACACAATGTGGTGCGGGCATAGCCCGTGCATGGGTGAGTATAATGATACCCAGTAGGGACCCTCAGACCCTCAAGGTCTCAGAAAATCCAACAATGATATCCACAATTAATGGATTCAATGGAAAACCATTACATAGGTATATGAACATACATATACCTCAGTTATTTAATAAACCATCTCAATCCTAAGGAAACCACAAAGGTCATTGACTCAGCACAAACCAAGATTTCATTCTAGGGGTGGTAACATGTAACACTCCCAGTCACATTGTAGGAACCTCAGCTAATGGTGTACACCTCCTCTATCAAGTACAGTGGGCCTGCCACGTCACACAGAGGCACTTCCCACTTTCCTGGACTGTTGTGGTACTCCTCCTGTCGAGTACCATGGGTCTACTACGTCACACAGAGGTGCTCCCCACTATGGGTCTTCCACGCTCACACAGAGGTGCTCCCCCTCGTAGCCTACTGAGACACTCCTCCTGTCTAGTACCATGGGTCTACAGCATCACACAGAAGTGCTCCCCACTATGGGCTTTCCGCGTCACACAAAGGTGCTTCCCACTAGGCTAGTCGAAACTCTCAGAGTCGAAAGGTCAGCATTCGTTAGGGCTCAACCAGCTACTAGGTCTCCGAACTCTGCACACTCGTCATTGGGAGGATCCGATCCATGAGCTACTGTTAGATACTACAACTATCACTAAAAGCCATGTAGAAGTACCTCAAAGGTCCACCTCATCCTAGGTGTCTCAATGCAATAGACGGTGCGTCAATCGGAGGCTCAGTCTGTGAGTTATTGGCATTTCCATCCGAGGGGCCCGGTTGGTTTGTAGGTTCATGCCAACACAACCATAGTCTAACTATGTCCAAATATCATGTGGGATATTTCAAAAGAACCGTATTTCTCTAAACATTTCATTGCTTCGGACGGTTCGTCGATCGGACACCGGTAGCCCATGATATGGGCCAAAAGGGCGTAAACTGACCAAACGGGTCCGGGTCTGGTCCGGGCCAAGTTGGACTGACCCGACCCAACTCAGTCATGTACAAGGTCCAAACCAGTCTGCGGGTCCAACCTGGTCCAAGGGAATGGCCCGACCCAATGGGGAAGCCTGGCCTGAGGGCAGCCTGACTCGAGGTCGGCCCGTCCCGATTGGGAAGCCCGGCCCGGCGGCCCGGCTGGCTGGTGGCCTGGCCGGCTGGCGGCCTGGTGGCTCGCGGGTCTGCCTAGCCATGTCTAAGGGGATGTCAGGAACCCCCTAGCTCCCAAACGGCTCTTCCATTCGGGTGTGAGCCGAAACCGGTGTCAGGTGGCGTTGGTCCAGCACAGGTGGGACCTGACAGGGTCCCGCTCCTCCCGGCTGGACGAGCAGCCAGCCACTCCACCTGCTACGCCGCGGCCTGCCCTGGCCGTGGCTCCCCTACTCTGCACGGCGCGATGGCGCCACACCACCTCTGCCAAGGCCCGGCCTGGCCACGACCTCCTCATTCTCAGCGCGGCGCCACGACGCCGTGCCACCTCCGTCATGACCCGACATGGTCGCGGCCCCCTACTACCCTCCACGCAGTGCGACAACACCATGTGCCTCCATTGCCACCTGACATGGCCACTGCTCTCCTTCCGAATAGTGTGACATTGTCGCGCCCTCTTAGCGACCCGGCGGCCTTGCTCCGCCGGTTTCTTCATGGCCGATCTGACGCCTGTCACATTACTCTTCCCTGTCCTCATCAAATGAGAACAATCAAAGGGGGAGGGTCGGGCCGTGTTTGTGTTGTCCGAGTCCTCCATGTTATGTTGAAATCAATCAGCATATCTCAACCATAATTATAACGACATGAATGTGAATAAATACAACTCAAACCCCTACCTCTCTTTTCATTCGTAGACGGTTGAAGGAGAGGAATAACAGACATCAATTCATTGATGTCATGAAGCGTCCGGGGTAGGAAACCAAGGAAGAAGCATCGTCAATATTCTTCGCGGGCGATGGTTTCTTCCCTAGATCGAAGGATCTTCATTGGCGGATGAAGCATTCTTCATGGGCTAATTCTTCTTGTCCCCAAAGCTTCACCAATATGCCAAGCATAAATAATAGTTGAATTTGTCTATTATTTTTTGGGACAACCATTCAAATTATTTTGTTTAATTAAAAGAGACAAGTCATTTAATTAATGGGCAGTGCTTTCTCAAATAATTAGTGGGGGGATGTAAAGAGTTTCATCCTCCTTTATGGGGAGTTAAGGGGGGTTTAAAGCTCGTGTGGGCCCCCCATGAAATTCCCCCCAAGTGTGGCTATGTGCGGGTGGGCCCCACCTCCATAACATATCATGGGAGGTTATGGTGTGGGGGCCCCACCACTAACCTCCACTTGGAGCTTTAACCACCAAAAAAAATAAAGCTATCACTTTATTTTTATTCAATTATAATTTAAAACCCCAAAATCTTACTTCCATTCTCGTTAGAACGCAACTGTGGTGAAGGTATCACTAATAAATAATCAATGCTGTGATTTCAACGGTGCCCTCTGATTTCAATTCTGAGAACCGGTTTAAATGTTATAAAATCATGCTCGCACGTTTACTAAACGTACCTGAACAAAACATCAGAAATTGATCTCTGGCACACCGGGTCATAGAATCAAGCGCCATAAAATATCACGGACTCGTAGAAATCCCATGAATTTAAGAAAAAACATTCATGGAATTTCTCAGTATTTACAGAATCAATTATTCAAAATTCTCAGAATTGGAATAATCATATTTGAAATTATACCTACATATGCGATAGGAAAGATCGTTTATAAAGAGAAAATTTTCATAAGTATATAATGCTTTGATATCAATACTAAATATATAATTGATTACAATAAAAACACTTGTATTTAATATAATATATTTTTAGTAACTTTTCATTAAAAAATTAAAATATAATTTAACATTGTAAATGATTTAAACTAAAATAATTTTCTCAATACAATCAGTATTTTTCAATATTCAACGAAAAATTAAACATTTCATAAAAATACAAAAAAATTAAACTTAAGATAATTATGAAATTATGATATAAAAAATTATTTTCATTCTCTAGAATATATTTTCTATTATTGGTAACAAACTGTTTTTAAATAATATACACATAGAACAGATAAACCTTCATTTAGAAACATTGTTTTTTTTAAAAACATTTTTTTTCATTCAAATCATTTGAATTTTATTTTTAATCAATATATAACCATTGAATTTATTTTATAATCATCTAAACCATATAATTATCAGAATTAAGTTAGTTTTATTTGAACCCACCAACATAAAGTCTAGGTTATAATATTCATGTGTAAATAATAATTTAATAGGTTATCTCCTTCCATTTAAACATGGTGTTTTATACATCTTAATATATCAAAGTGATTGATTATTTTTAAATTAAATAATTCATAAAATCATGGTTAGTTCCACATTGAGTATGAATGATAATAAAGTTATGATCCACATTTTAATTAAATATGATCCTATATATATGGATCCATTAATGATATATATGGAAATTATTAAGGGGGAAGTAACATCACTCCTTTTTCCAAATAATTGTGCAACAATATTTATTTGAAAAGATAAATTTTTCTTAATATAAAGATGAAAAATTTAAGAATAATATTAATTTTGTGGATGATGGGAAATTAACATACTTGGTTTTTGAAGATTTTTTTTCTGGAATTTAGAAATATATTATGTGATCCTTCTATACCTAGGATTAAAATAAAATTGGTGTATGCAACTCAAGGCTCTATTTTCATTATAGACACTAGCATCTCTAATATGTATAGGGATTTTAGGGAAATGTTTCGGTAGGATAAAATGATGCGGGAAATTCTTGAAAATGTATCAAAATTTTTTTTATTGAAGAGGTCAAGGATAGGAGACAATATGCTAGGGGATTCATTAAACGTATTATTATTTCAGTGTGGAAATTAGATGAATTTACTATGGACTCTATCATGGGACAACCAAATAATCCTATGAAGAGTGATGAAATATGGGTTATATTTTATTTCCTAATGAAATATTCACATTTCCCCACTATAATATAAGGTTTACCTCTTTAGAAACTCAAACATATCAATATAAATGAATTTGTAAGACATCATGGAACACCTTTTTTATTCTGCCTGATCATGATCCCCATTTTACAATGAAATTTATGAAATTAGTTATAAGGAACATGATACTGTCTTTCATTTGAGAAATGCCAAACCTCCTAAAATAGATTGATATTCGGAAAGAACTATTAAAATAATGGGAGATATTTTCAGGTCATTCTCACTTTACATTCATGGTATATGTGATCATTATTTACCTTTCATTGAGGCTTCCTATAAAAATAGTTTCCCATCAGTATTTCAAAGGAAACCATGTGAATAATTATAGGGAAATAGATATCATACTCCAAATTATTGGGATAAAGTGTGATAAAGTAAACTTATATTCCTAGAAAACTTTTAATAGAAAAAAATAAAATAAAATACTATTAAACTTGAAATTAAAGCTACATAATGTGGGAAAATGTATTATGACAATAATAAATGGAATGATTTGGAATTCAGAGTGGGAGATTATGTTTTGTTGATAGTATCTACATTGAATTTGGTTATATGGTTTAGTAAGAAATTTAAAATGATCCCCATGTATATCGTACCCTTTAAATTCTTGATCAAATTGGAATTATTTCTTACTGTTTGGAAATTCCACCAAGTCTCTCAAATGTACATAATGTATTCAATATATCAATTTTATAGAAGTAAATTCCATACCCAAAAAATGTGATCACCTAATATGAAATAGAATTGGAACCAAACATATATTACTATTATGAACCCATCGAAATTCATGATACTGGAGTCAATTTTTTGGGGAATCATAGTACTTGAGTGGTAAACATACTTTAGTGAAATAACAAAATTGAGGTAGCAACATGGGAACCAGACTAAGTTATGAAGAAGAACTACCATCATCTGTTTAGAACGTAACATCCAAGAATTTTTTTGGATTAATGTTTCATGGAATGTAATAATTTATCTCCCAAATACATTATGAGTTATTTTAATCACTGAGTGAGGAAGGGGATGCTTCCTAGGAGCGGCTTCTCAAACTCATTGCGGCAGCTAGGGTTTCTTCCTCGGCCTATCTCCCTTCCCTCTACGGTGCGATTTGGTCTCAACATCATCCCTCTGGTTCATCTCAGAGATTGTGTAGCTTAGAGTCGGTGTGGCTCGTGGGGCTACGATGTGGGTCGGTGTTGTCTCTAGGTCCTCGATGATGAAGAGGCTTTTTGTGGCTCTGGATGCTGGCTCGGATTGGCGTGGCTCAACTTCCCTTCTTGAAGATTTTCTCAGCATGGCTCTGACATTTCGGATCAGTTCGGTGTGGCTGGCATCTTGGTCTCGTCAACGTCGTGCCCCAGCGTTTCTATGCTTCTCGGCTCGAATCGGCGCGATTTGGTGACGTCTTCGGCGTGGTTATGGTGTGGTCGACAATGGATCTGGAGCAGCTCATAGGGGGGAGCTGCTATATGTATTCCGTGAAGTTTTTACTGTTTTCTTGTATTATTATGGGCGTGATTTTCCTGAATGGTGTTGAAACATGGTTTATGCTTGGATGGTGTTGAGATTGGTACTTATGATGGATGGTGATGGTATTTTGTGCATTGATGATGGGTTTCGTGTTCTTGAGGTGAACCTGCTGTGTTCTTGAGGTGAATCTGCTGTGCATGTATGATTTTTTCAGTTTGGGTAATGAGTTCTCCTGTGCGGTCAGATGTTCAAGGGTCTATGCTTTCTTTTCTGCTTCAGGGGTTGTTCCAGATGAGGTTTAGATCTGAGTTTTCATCTTATCATGGATATTTTTAATCATACGTTTCAGAGGGTATGGCCTTTTCCATTGGTACCAGGCCCGTGCATCTTTGCATGGGACAGCTAGCCATGTAGTGATGAGAAGGTGGAAGCTGGAACATCTGTTTTATGCTGGGAGGGGCTGCCCTTATTGTTTGGATTTGGTTTTATGGATTTTGGTCCTTTGAGGACAAATTCTATATCTTATGTCTTTGAATTCTTATTAGGTTCCCCTTTATCCTTAAAAGGTGTTTATGATATAATAATAATACAATTTTTAGTCAGTTATTTCAATCCAAATAAATTCAATCTCTTTGATATCATGCGATGCATGCAACACCGATTTAAAAAGAAAGAAATATATGAAAATATTATTTAAACATGTCCATTATAGCCTATACAATATGTTGGGAGGTATTGATAATAATCAATAAATTATAACAAATATATGGTTTATACATTTATAAAATAAATTAAATGGATATAAATTTATTATTAATAAAATAGGAATCACTTAAAATTAAAAAAAATTATTTCGAAGAACATTAATTTTCTAATAGGATGTTTAGTAAATACTAAATATAATAATTTAAAATAAATATTCACCAATTTTATAAAATGTATTTGATAATATGAACTAAATTTATGAAAAAAAATAAAAATTAACTTATCTTGATGTTTTAAAATTTTTAATAAATGTTTCATGTTTTGATGAATAAAGAAAAATATTGATATTTTTTTAAATCTAAATTTAGTTCATTAGAATTAATTTCAGATTTAATTTTGATATTAAAACATTCTATACTTATATGAATTTTGTTGGGAATCCCACTTTTTCAACAAATGTGTGGATTTAATTTTAAATTGGATTCTATCATTGTTTGAATTGAATTTTCAAAAAAAATAAATTACATATTTTTATTCATTATAATATATATTATATAATAATGTAATGTTAATTTTGACCATTTTTAATTATAAAAGAAAAAATAATTAATTAACGTAGTTAAGATATAATTTGATTTACCAGGGATTAAACTAAGAAGATTATGGTTAAATATGACCTACCAACTATTACAGAGCTATTTTTATGGACATATATCTTCCTTATCATAAATAAGGGTATATAAAAACCAATTTTGAGTATTTTTTTCATGATAAAAAAGTGTCTGTTATTGATTCTTTTCAATAATTCCATGTGTGTCCTCTCCCCACATATAAAAGGACACCACTCCCCTCCCCTCTTAACTCTATAAAATCCATTTGGTTCTGAATATTCCTAACAAAATAACTTCTTTAATCCCAAAATATCATACTATATCCCTTGTTTTGATAATAAATCCTTCATATTAGGTATTTTTTTGCAAACCTAAATTGTTCATTTGAAGAAAATGAAATGTTCTTAAACGATCATTTCTATTTTATTTCTTCCTACAACTCTATAAAATTTTATTTAATAACGATAATATAAAAAACCAACATTTCTCATATAATTATATGTTATTATATAAATGGAATAACTTATATCTTCCTCCTCTTCCATTAAATGGGAATGTGAACCGTTAAATCGGGTGTACAGTGGACTACCGCATTGTGAACAGATTCAACTCGGTTCCCCCCGATACCTCTCGTAGTCAGTAATAATGTTTTGTTAAATGTATATATATAATAATTTTGAGATAATTATAATTTTTTAACTATAATATGAAATATAAATTTTTAATTTCCATTTTTTTTAAAATATGACAATTTCCCTCATATATACAGCGAATTACCGCCTCACGAAGTGATTCTATCCATTATTAAATTAAACAATAAATAGAAGGTAATAAGCAGAAATTTTAATAATATATGTGATATATATGACATGATAATATTTGCTATAAATTAATTTATCATACTTTTCCTTCCGCTTTAATCTGTTAATGGGATAATATTTTCGCTGATGCGTACGTATGTCTTATAGTCTCCACGAAGTGATAAGATTCATTGTACATGACCAACTAGTTTGAATGGTTATAATAATGTATATAAAATGTAAATATAATATTCATAAAATTATTATCATCGTAAAAATTATTTTTAATATCTTTTTTTAAAATAACTAAAACATTCATGATAAAACAAGGATGAGAAAACAAGGTAATAAACATTCGAAACAATAAAAATAATGAAATATTGTAAACAAACTAGTTCTAGAATGTTATAATTGGATCATATATGATTTTATAAGTATGATTATGGTTATTTTATAAATATATAAAATTCATAAAACCATCATATTGGATGTAAAATAATGTTCATCTAAAGTAAATCTTGATCTAAGGGATTTCATCTCAATTTTAATTTCATGAAGGAATTTTTGTTAATATGAACCTAATCAATTTTATGTGGTGTATATTTTTCAAATTGGATGTATTTGACATGATTAACTATTTATTCATAATGATTAATATTTTTCATCATGTTTTTTCTTCATGGGAAACCAATTTAAAATTTACCAATGTGGGAAAAATCTATGGTACAATCTCACATTCTTTTAAAATTGATTACCATATATCAGAACAAAAACTTTTTTATGATCATTTTTCATTAGAAATTAAATTCATATTAGATATATATAATCCTATAATATGAATATGACTATTTATTAAACTATATAACAATTATATTTATATATATTTTCTAGAAATGTAATTTAATTAATTGGGTAAATATTGATAAATTGATATCCTTACTCAATATGAATATTTGTAGATAAGGAATATTGATTCATGAATGAAATATATTATTAAATATATAAGTGATTATTTGGACATGAAATTAAGTATTTACTTCATTTAGAATTCATTTATTATTATTATCCATGATATTTTTCCATTGATATTATCTATGGATGCATTAAATTCTCATTTATTAATTTAATGTTATGTGTTTTTAGTTAGTAACATTTCTATATTGATTATACATTATTTATTTCGTATTTTATTGATTAAATGTAATGTTTTTTCAATTATTTACCATTCTATATTGAATATGATTTATTTTATCATGATATATTCAACTGTATGTTTCCCGTTTTGATCATTTCAACTCAACAATATTTTGATTAATTTTCCATGGGTTTGAAGATGAATCCTTAGAATAAGTTTGAAGGATATTTAGAATTTGATTTATTTAAAGATTTATTTTATCTTATCAATTTAAAATGGGAATCATATATCATTATGGTTCTATAAAACTACTATACTGATAGGTCCTTTATGATTTTACCCTTTTTATCTATGCCAATGTGATAAAGTAGGCACCTGATCTTTCTGGAGGATATTGTAAAATCATCAAGTTGTGATAAAATTATAAATTTTCATGAAAGTCTAACAACACTAATTACAAATTCTTAGTAAAGTGGATGCATGTGGTTGATCCCATAGATCACAGGGAACTCGGTGATTACTTTCAACCAAAGGTCAGGTTTTCCAATTTGATGTTTGATTATATTAAACTCATAAAACAAATTATGTAATTGAAATGCATGAGTAATGATAGAAAAGGTGGAATATATAGAAAAAGGGTTAATTTACGGTTTTAGGTAGACGGGTAATCGTAAATCTAGATTGGGATAGACTTATGCCTTAGGATTCAAAGCAGCAAAAAGGTTGCATATTGATCTATGTCCAAAAAATAACATATACCTAATATGGAACCATGTCCATGGTATATATTTTTTGGAAACGTAAGTGTTTGAAGCATGGATTCTGTGTAAAAGGAATCACAGGCTGTTGAACCCTGTATGGTCAACTCCAACAAAGACATGGTCATTTTATTCCTCCTCTGATGGACATATTGTATGATATCGAATGTTTTTTGATTTTTTTAAACCTAGTTATTATCCAAAGGGTAACCATGTTTTGATTTTAGATATTAATTATGGTAAAATCCACCTATACTCAAGAACCCTATAGATTTATCAAATCATCATTTGGTGATTTCCAACCATGAATAAATCATATTCTATAGGGAAGAGATCTGAAGAAAAATAAAGATAAATAAATAATAGTAAAGAAAATGGAATAAAACAAATGATAAAACTAAAAATACATTAATGTTGGAAAAATAATTGAAATAAAAAATATAACCCTATCTATAAAAAATATATTGTCGAAAACCTAGGGAAACCTCCTGATGGTTGAGTCTCAAGCATGGTATGGAATTAATTTTCACTCTATATGGAACACATATTTATTAGATAAAATAATATGCTATCATTAAGTTGTTAAATATATATTTTAATAGTCTTTGAGGTCATTATGCATATCTTTTAGTTTAATGAAAAAATGAGAATTAGTGTTTTTTTCTCTTTCTGACGTTTTCACATCATGTCACTCATACAAGGTGTGTAATAAGAAATACTGAATTTCTTATTCTTTATTTCCTATTAATTGATGATGAATTGTAACATTTCACATCATTTACTGATTACACAACGTGTATTGTGTCTTTATAACTCATGAAATGTCTTTTTTTCACTTATTTTCTCTCGTTCATTAGTTTATAGACTATGTCTCCTATTGTGATATTTTAACAACGTGGGAATCTATTATTCCATTGATTTTATGACCTCTTAAGAAAAAATATGAAACCCTAGCTTCAATATTAATCATTTATTATCTTAACAATCCTTAAACTAACACTGTGTGAAGCACCTTATTTTCCTCAATTGCCACATTTTCATCTCAATTTTTCCACATGTCGGTCCCATATAACAATAAAAAAACAGCAATATATTCAATGAATCTCAACTATAATAAATTAATATTCCACACAAACACATATAAAAACAAATGAATATATATATATATATATAATAGATATATCATCATTGTCTCTGGGTAATGAGAGTCAGAGTTATTACACATAAGGATCTTGGACATAAAAAATTTTGATTGATGATATGTAAATGTTACTGATATGTTAGGGTAAAATTTAGTGGTACATAAGGATAAACCCATCCATAAGGGTACAAATAGAAGGGTCTCAATTTTTTCCAAAGAATGAATGTAAAATAATTTTCCATATTTTTATAAATATTAATAAAATGATTAAATTAAACATAAATGAGGACCTTTAACATTTTTTGGAAACAATATTATGACCCTAATGTTTTTCCTTCTCTCCCATGTTTTTCCTTCTTCACGTGATTGTTATGTTGATTAATGTAAGGACTTCATGTCATCTGTTGTGGGGATTATTTCTATTTAATACTAACTACCCTTGAGGCTTTATATCTTGTTTCTCTATCAATTTCCATATTTTATATCTAATATTCTAGAAATAAGGTATTTTCCTAGATTATCATATTTATTTCATTTAAATATGCTTTAACCAAAGTATCTTAATGTATAGATTCTTGTTAACTGTAAATTATGTAAGTGGAATTTATATTACAGATTCACTTGATATTTTTTTGATTTTTTTGGTTCTATCTCCATAGTTATTGTTAGAATGCTGTAGTATTTTTTAATTTTTTCCTCATAAATTGGGATGGTCACACAATATCCTATTAATAATCAATGATCGTATACCTTGATAAATTTTTTATTGATGGAACCAAGTTCAAATAAGTGTTAGTGGTCCTCATTATATCTACTTTTTTGTGTGGTCTTGGTTTGAGAATTTTTTCTTCCATTTGGTCTCGTGTGGGAAAAGACATATTTTTTGAATGTTGTATGAGGGTTAGGATTCCTAATAATTATTCTCTAGTATTCTATTCCTTTTAATAATTATGTATGATTTTATAGTAATTCATAAACTTAATATGGAATTTATTTGTGGTTTTTTTTACTTTTGTACAAGTGGGTGCGTGATTTGGCTTAATAATGTTCTATTTTTTGGAATCAAAGTGATTGAGTGGGTCTTTAATAATGCAATTATCAAATTATAGGTTAAAAATGGGTGAAATGGAATGGGTTATATAGAACATTTTCTTATACCATGAATTGTGGATAGCCTATCCTCATAAATAGAATGGGCCAAAAGTTATAATTATTTTATTCGATAATGATTAGGTGACATAGAGGATCAGCATTAGGATTTGGATGATGAAACCTAAATTAGTGATAGGGTTGGTAAATAGACACGGTTAATGTGAATAACCATGAGCGGTTGGTATGATATAATCCAATGTTTTCACCTATGATAATTATATTGTAATTATGTGTTTTTGGGAGAATGTAATATTGTTTACACTGATTTTGAGAAAACCATATTACTTGATATAGGATATTTATGAAGCCCTACACAAAGAGAGAAGGTAGAGTTCATGATGTCACCATGTCCTAAGTGATGTGATGGTGGATGGTGGTTGTGATATGAGACCCTAGTTGTATTGAGAAGCTATAGATTTTGATGTGACCAAATCATGAGTGAGATAATGGTAGAATATGGGTTTTATTCGGGATTTTAGCATGAGTGGGATAATATATTTCAGGATTTTTTTGAATCCCACATTTTTATCAAATTGACTTTTCATTACAAGGTACAAAATACATGATCATTTAAAGTTTAGTTTCTTGGAAATAAGGAATATAATATAGGAAAATATTATTTTCTTAATTAATCTGAATAGATTCATCGTGGGATCACTCTAAGTTACTTTTAAAACATCTTGTATCCTAAGGACACACACCAAAGTAAATGGGTGAACATGAGGCCAATAAGGGAATAAAAAAGGGATACATTAATCAAGTGATCATGATGTATATGAATAAGAATAAGAGGATTAAATATAATGAATGATCTAGAGACAATTAGGCATATAATAATTAAAATAATATGAATAATAACATGGGAATGTGTCTTCAACATTTAAATGATACATTTATAATCATATTACCATGATTTATCACCATGGTTTCATACATAAAAATCACCATGGTTTATTCAGCATGGTATGATATACTATGTTTTATTTATAGACTAGATATATACCTACTACATTGGAGTTCTATGAGGGAACTCCATTAATATGAAATAAATAATGTTATCCATTTAGATAATAATAAATCAATAAATTAATAACCTATATAGAATAAAGAATGGGTTTTTTTTCAAAACCATTTTGTCAAAAAGATCTTAAGGAAAAGATCATTACATAATTATTAACCCATGAAAAGGTAATGTGGTTTTAATATTTGAAAATAAATTAATAATTTTTAATTTTTACACCTAGTTGAATACCACTATAAAAGGAAGAGTTATTTCTATTCACAAGAAGAAAATAAATTATAATTTCTGAAGTAAAAGTGAAAAATAATTTTGGCATCATGACATGTTTAAAATAGGTATTAAGGTAAGTGAAAAAAGAGGTAAAATGTTTCTACCATTAATAAATGACATTTTTTACAATAATTGACCAATTTAACATTGATTGAAATAAATTAGATTGGAAATTAGAAAACATAGCACAAAAATAGAACATGAAATGAAAAGAGAAGATGAGATTTACCTTACCTTAAAAAATTTCACCCAAATATCATGGATGAGACCAAGGGAGATTATGTACACCAAGGTGGGAATCCTTGGGATGAAAAATTTCTAGAGCATCATGGAGGATAGACAGAATATGAAGGGGAAATATGAAATGTGTGTGTATTTATAGTAAAAGATGAGTAATTGATTAATAATCTCTAAATATTGACGTTGGAAATATAGGTTTTGTGAAATGAGTAACCATTATCTTACCTGTGGGTTTTTATTAGGGTTTAGGAAATTGGAGCAACATTTTTTGGTATTTCAATCATTGAGAACCAAATACAAATTTTTCATGTTTTTTTGACATTAGAAAAGGTTTTTTCCCCAAAATAATGTTTTTAAAATAAAATTTTCCATTAAAAACTTTAGAAAGTCACTTATAGGTTATGAAATTGATTAAAAGATAATAATATACTGAATAATAATAAAATATCATATTTTGGGTAATTTATTTTGGTTAATTTATTATTAGATCATTATTATATAAATATCAATTCATAAACCATACAGAAAATCAAAATTGAATTTTTACTATTCATGGAAAATGATTTATATTAGAAAATTATAAAACTATTCAGCCTAACCTAATTTTAGTTTTAAAATTTAAAATATAGTATTTAGTTTATCAAATAATTATACATATTGTAGAATATTAACATTTAAATATAAACATCTTTATTTATTAAAAAATTGTTATTTTAAACATACTTATACTTTTTAACTTATAAAAATTTCATTGGACATTTTTAAGTTATTTTATCATACAAATTTCTATAAGAGTGTTTTAAAAGATTGTTTTATTTAAATAATATTATTCGGAATAGTTGATTTTATTATAAAAGTAAATTTTTTTTCAAAAAATAAAATCTTTTTTTATTTTCGACCAATAATAAATTTATCTAATTTGTCTTACCTAAAAAAAATTATTAAACAAAATTATTCTCAAAATGGTAATCATGGAATAACCATTTTATTTATACAAAGGAAACTACACATTATGTAACAATGTCATGGGAATGTAACTACTTATTACACCAACATACAACTAATGGTCAAGCGGTGTAATGGTGGTTGTTTCATTGGATGACTCTAATAACATTGAATGAGTGGTAATCTACACTAATATGAACTTATACCATAGGAAATTTTATTCAATATTCACGTTTTGAACCTCATCTTGGGTTTGGTTATGAGAAAAACTTAGTGATGCAACCTCCCTCCCATTTTCTAACAAATGAGATTAAAACAAACTGACTCTACTATCTGAGGCCATCATTTATCCTTTCTACATAAATTATCCTTTTTCATTACAACTTTTAAACACTAATTATAAGGTTAAAACGATCACCTATGGGTATATTTTCCATTTTTTAAAAAGTCCCATAGTTTTGTTAACAAATATTCATATTTGACTAATGGTCATATACTATTCCAATGGGAACATTTCTCCCTATAAATACAACTTAATTATTTCACTCAATATTATCTAAAATTAATCCTAAAGATATATTTTAATTTTATATGATGTTTATTGGTGTAAAAATATTTTTATTCGTTCCAATAGAATTTTCTATGCGGTGATGGTCTAGAATATTTGGAAGATCCATATTTTCCCAATTTAGCATTTCAATATTACATTGGATTTGCAATTCTAATGTTTGGAATTTTCCTTGGTTTCATTGATGACTAAGGTTAGGATATTTATTAATGAGATAAGGTGTTTTTTATTTCCACTATATTTTTACATGTATAATAATATTAAAAAAATAAAAATATTCTCAAGAAACATATATAATTTAAAAATCATGGGTCATTACATTCTTTCCCCTTTATAATTTTTTTGGGAAAGTTCAAATCACTTTATTAGTTGAGAATATGTGATGCTACATCTATTTCATTTTATCATCTAGTTCCCATTTCACCTATTTACATTTATAGTTCCTTCAAAACACATTAAAAATATGATTTATCTTATTATGTGGATCATAATATATTTGGTCTACGATCTCCACCGGTTTTCCTCATTAGAGATATCATGTTCATGTTGTATCACAAATGGATTTAGTAAATGTGACAGATCCAGTGTTCACTTACTCAAGAGAGATACTCTGATTAAAATTGATACATATTTTGTATATGTTCTAGATGATAGGCCAATATTGCTATACGATCAAGGATTTTAAAGAAGCCAATCTACCTAGGGATAATCTTCTATTTTTTTCCAAAAAAAATGACTCTTTTCCAAGGATATATCCAATCGAAAAAATTTGTCTCCAACATCAAACTCCAAGTCCCTTTGACGGTTGTTAGTGTATCACTTATTCAGACTCTAGGGAAATTTTAAATTTGGTGGGATGGAATGAACTCTTTCTGTCATCTCTTTCACAATATCAGTCCCAAGCATCTTTATCTTACAGTATTCATCATAATAGGTAGGATTTTTATATCAATTTTTATACAGAACTTTATAATATACCATTTTAATACTCGAGTGAAATTTTTGGTCATATGAGAACTCAAATAATGGGAGTTTTTGATCCCATGTGCCTTTACATTCCCTAGAGAATGCACTCAAGTTTATGAATAGTACATTCAGATTGGCTATTAGATTTATGGTGATTGTCCGTACTCAAATTGAATTTAGTATTCAGATAATGCTGAAGCCTTGTCCAAAATTTAGATAAACATTGGATCCAGATCACAAACAATTGAATGTGGCACCCCATGCATCCTCACCACTTCCTTTATGTATATTTTTTAATGTCATTCAAGAGATAATTCTTCTAAAATAGTGATGATTTGGGAAGTCTTTGTGAGATGATAAACAGGAACCCATATCTCATCGATTGATTAGGATGTTCTTTGGAGTCCAATTATGATGTCCATGTTCATATTGTCCCACTTACATGTTATTATGGGTAGTTGTTGAAATAAACCTTTTCTCAGTTGACTCTCTATCATCAGTTATGGAAATTCTATGCAACTTGCAGTGTATTGAATAATCTCCCTATTCATATTTTATCACAAATAATTATCATCAATATCATTATACTTTTTAGTGCTTCCTTCATTTTTAGTTAATGTAGATATGTGAGAGTTATCCATCAAGTCCTTGTTTATCTCCGGGTTAGATTGGGCACATAGCCTTGTAAAAATATTTTGTACATCTTCCATATCAATAATGAACCCATGAATTATCCCATTTTCCACAACATATATCTTCTTTTAATTAAATTATTTTCTATTTGAAATATCTTTATCTTATCTAGTAATTATTGATGATAAATCATTTGGGATAGGATTGATGATGTCATTTACCACATAATTTCCACATATGACCTTACTTGGATATTAATCAATGCATATCCGTCAATCAATGTAATTTCTAGAACCACAGGGACTTTCATACTTAATTAATTATCGAACCTTTTCACTCCACTAGGAAGATAATTTATTATATAGTTATAGTAATTAAGAATCTACAACCATATCTTTTTCTAATATAGAATTCATTTTGAATGATTGTATACTTAAAACTATTGTTGTCTATGTATATATCACATTAAACCCCAAAAATATATTTCTCCATACATTTAGTAAAATAATGACTATAGCTTACTCCATGTCATGCATAGCGTAATTCTTTTCATGATGCTTTACCATTCGAGATACATAAGAGATCACCTTATCATTTTTTATGAGAATGAACCCATAAGAATTCATAGATGAATTAATATACAGAAAAAACTTTCTTCTAAAGATGGTTGTGTTAACACATGTTCATTAAACAATCTATTCTTCAGTTCATGGAAACTTTTTTCTCACCCCCTTTTCCTGATGAAAATAGTTCTTTTTTGAGATTACATGGTTAGTTGATTAGAAAGTCATGAAATTTCATTCACAAAAACACTATAATATTCTTCTGAACTATAGAATCTATGAATCATAATTACAATTATAGTATAAGACCACTTCACTACATCCTTTTTCTTTGTTGGGTCAACTATGATTCCTTGATTGGTTTAAATGTTCCCAATGAATGAACCATTTTGTAACAAAAATTCACATTTTATGAATTTTCAAAATTGATTTTTCTTCCTCAAATATTTCAATATACCCCTTAGAATATTCTTATTCTCCTCATGAAATATTGAATATATCATAAAATCATCAATAAAAACTTCCATGAATTTATCAATACATTCCATAAAGATTCTATTCATAAAATCCATAAATATAGGAGGATAATTAGTCAATCTAAGGTACATAACAAAAAAATAATAATGCATTTATCTTTTTTTGAAGGAATTATTTTGAATTACATATTTTTTTCACCTACAATTTATGATACTCGTATCAAAGGTATCACTTAAATAAGAATTAATCCCCATATATCTGGTTAAATAAATCATCGATCCTTAGGGGAGGGTACTTGTTATTCACTGTGATCCCATCATGTTCTCTATAATCAAAGAATAGTCACATTGATCCATCTTTGTTCTTTATAGTGAGAATAGGTGCTCCACAAAAAGACACACATGTTCAAATAAATCCCTTCACCATAAAATCATGATGTTATTTCTTAAATTGTATATTACACCACATTTTCCATTCTATATGGGGTCTTGATATCTCCTTGGATCTAGGAATGAGATCAATGGGGAACTATACATCTCATTTCGGGGGAGGTCCATTGAACTATTCATGAAACATGTCAATGTATTCCTAAATAATGGGGACATCTTCTATCATTATACCTTCATTTCCTTCTCCCTCTTCATTGATAATCTCCATAAAGAAGAGTATGACAGGTTATTCTTATATGATATCAGACTTTATATAGGTTTTTATTTGATTAAATTTTGGTTTAAATATATGTTTTTGTGTTAATGAAAGGATTATCGAGTGTACAAGGGGACATAGGGGCGTTTTAGAGGATTGTGATAAGAAATTAAGGAAAATTGGGTCAAACTATGTAGGGAAAACATTTGGGACACAGTTAAGTAAACCATACAGCCCTCCTAGGAAAACAGTGCACCCATCAACAGTGGCTTAAATCATAGATAGAGCAGAGTTTTTCAAACTGTGAAACCATATTAGGTAATTGTGAAATCCAAATTCCCTTGTAAATGTGGCTTGTTCATGGTTATCCCATGGTTTAGAAAACAATGCTAGTAAACTGTGTGACCAAATAATGTTGGTAAAAATTATTAGACTTCCACCTCATGTTTTTATATTCTAACTCCGGATTCTCCTTCATTTCACATTATAGAATCATAGATACAATCCCTGGACACCAAATCATACAATAGGTGATTATCCTTTTATCCAAATATATTTGGAGTGTCATCTGTTGCAAATCAAATCTGCTAGTAAGTCTAATCCCTCTCTCACTTCACTATTGTTCTTGGGGTTTGTGTATTTCTCTTATCTCCATTCGAAGATCAAATAAACCATTTTTCTAATGTTATATATCTTGAGGATTATAAGGTTGGTTGAATTGGGATCTTAGGAAATGACTAAGTGTGTGACCATTAATAGATTCAAAGAAGGTAGTCTACAAGTTATATCCCATAGTTTCATTGTAGATTTTTTCATGTTCAGTTTTGTTCATGGATATCAATAGTGTTTCTCTTGATTATTTTGGAGTGGTTTGGAAAATTTGGTGTCTAAATGGGGAATAGAAATCATCTTTCTTAACATGGGATGTATAGTGGATGATTTGACCAATTTGGGTCCATCCATGTGGTGCGCCAATATCCCCAGACCTAGAAATTAGTTATGTAATCCCAAGGTCATTGTGTGATAATATAGATACCTTTTTAGTTTCTATATGTGATTATAAGAAGTGAAAATTTAATATTGGTGATGTTTCTATATCTAGAAATTACTTTTGGGTTTTATATCATTACATGGGAATGGTTTATTTGGATATTTAGGATTTAGCCATGTATCTTATGAAGTAAAATAAAAATTCCTAAGAGTGTAAGGAATATGAATTTGTGAATATGTTTAGTGGTTATTGTATTCGAAATTAGAATGTGTTAAAATGGTATTTTATAAGGGAATGTATGAATTTATGATATGTGATATTAAAAGAGAGTTATTGAATTCACTTTGTGAGATAGGCATGTGAATGAGAATGTGGATAAATGGGTTATGTAATGTAAATTGGAAATTTTTTAATGTTCTATCGATTAATATTAATTCCCATGTTAATTTTTAGGGATTATGGTTATTACAGGTATTGGTTTTGTTTGGTTGTGATATGTTTTGTGTTGGGTAAATGGATGTATAGTCATGTGAACATGCCAAGAGATGTTTGATAAAGGAATTAGGCTCCACCCACATGTCTAGATGGATTGATGATATGTCTCAACCAATCATTCAAGGGTTTGTGAAGGGGAAAAAGCTCTTTTCCCCGCATGGTTGAATTCCAACAAAACTGAGGCTTCGAGGTGAAGATATTTTGATGTTGTAGTGTGTTATACCTAATAAGAGAGGGTCTTGACTTAATCCCTTATGCATAGTGATAAATTCCATTAACCATGTGGGAAGGATGTAAGTTCCTATCCCACGAATTAGATATTTATGATTTACTAATTAGTGAAGAATATGAACATAATTAATTTAGAACTATAGTTAACAATAGTTAAGAAAATTTTATAAACTACTGGCCCCCATAATTTTTTTTATTTTTACGTCACTTATTTCATACATGATTACACTATATGTTATAATGGATATTTTTTATACAACATTGGTGGTGAACTACTGAGGTTTACTCACACTCTAGTAAGGTCGTTGTTGGGTACCCAAGAATATTTAATTCTTGCAGGTCAGGACAAGGGAAAGGGCCTTGTGCAAGTGAATTGAGTTAGGATGGGGACATGCATGGATGAGCTTCCAAAAATGATGTTAGAACCATTTTTTGGATTCCACTATTCTATTTATTTAGTCTTTTTTTCACTTGGTATTGTAGCATGACATGACATATTTACTATTAGTAATGGTTTGTACCCAGTTTTGGGAAATGGTTATTTATGAATTCTCATTGGTTTTTCAATATTATTTCAGAAATTATATTTATTTTCCATTGTTTCATACTCTAGTAAGAAGGGTATAGTTTCTCCATGAGACATTTATACCCTCAGTGTTAGTTAGAAACCTTTGGCGTCAGGGGAGGAATTCTTGAGGTCATTTGGTGACCCTACTATGGGCATTGGTTTAGAGGCATCTCGGTTGGGGATGTTACAATATTTTACAAGACGAGTACTGTTTTGTGACTTAATATTTGGGGTTGGTAGATAGGAGGTTAGGACGGTGGCATACCTTTTTAATAATCTAATTATTTAGAGTTTTTGTCCCATATATGAGGGACAACCCAAGTCACCCACGATGGGAATTATCGTTTTTGTTGCGTGTTGTTACGTTTGATGATATTTCACCATTGTGAAATGCAGTTATTGTGTGATGTGATAGTTTTAGTGATATTTTCTTATAGCTAGAAAGGAATGATTTTTTTCATTCATGCATAATTCTTGGCGCCAATGTCTATGAGTAACAATCATCATGGAAGGCACACACACATGAGATGGTTGTTTGGGACATTATGTGTAGGATGGATTTGATTTTCATCAGATTGAATAAAAATTGTGTCTAATGAAAATTTGAAAATGCGTAAAAAGGGATGTATATTGTTAAATAAGGATCAATGTTTTTTTTCTTAATATAAGTTTCTATGTGAGCAAATATTTCTTTGATGTATGTGGTGATATGATAATAGATTTAAAACAGAGTAGAAGGTAAGTTTTGTGACTATGTGAGATAGTCACCATATGTTAATCATGGTCCTAGGTAGGGATGGTCAAGGGTAGTGCTTCAGTAAAGATAAGACCATTTCGAAATTGTATGTGAAATGGTCTGTTTTTATATATTATTGAAACTTCAATTATATTTTTTGGAATATTTATGGTTTGTGTTTGGATGCACGCGTTTTGAATTGTAGTGAAATGTCACTGTGAAGATGTGTACCAGTTGGGAAACAAGAGAATGTTTCTGAGAATTCTCTCCCAATAGTGGAGAAAGAAGATACAGTGTTTCAGGATGACAGGGATGATCATTTTTAGGAGAAATTAACTCATTTTATGAAGATAATGGAAAAGTATTCCGGGTGGGTTCACCATGTATGTTCGAGCTAAATATACAGTTTCAGCTACAACACCCTCTGAATTTTACTAGAGAGGGTGGTCTAGAGGAATTTGAGTCCTAGATATAGTCTATCTATAATATTATTGATCACTTATAATATCATTTTGTGATGTGACTCAAGCTAGTGGCATATATGTTTTCTGTCCATAAAATGCTTTTTTGGGACATTATGGTTCAGACCGAGAGTGTTGAAGGAATGTTATGGATGGATTTTTAAAAATTGTTTTTAGAAGATTAATACCCAGAAACCTTGTGTAATGAGAAGGATGTGGAGTTTATGATTTTGACTATGGGGATTGCATCAGGGATGGACTATTCTAGTCATTTCCCTAAAATTTATATTTTTTGATGTTGGCTGGAGAGGAGCCAACTTTGGTGAAATGATTACAGGCTGGTCTTAGGAATGAGATCTACAATCATGTGGATATATTCGGTATAAAGGGGTTTCAATAGGTTGTGTTCAAGGATCTTACCTCAAAAGGGAACCTGAAGGGAGATTCATGTTGTGGGATTTTGTTTCCAGGTGTTCGGATAGGTGGCACAGGCTTTGGGGTAAAAAGTGTCATTTTGGGAATTTCCAAAATGAATAAACTGCATAGATTAGTCAAAAGAGAGGTTCAGTTCTTCAAGTTGGTTAGCATGTATTATGTTACTAGTGTCCAGTTCGGGTCACATGATGGTTCAGTGTCCTCAAACACCAATCGAGTTCCAATCATGTGAAAGGTTGAGACATATACAGTGGTTCTGTAAAAACATCAGCACCTGGGTATTTATGGTGGTTAGAGGTAGATAATGAGTGTAGGTAGGGGCCAGTCACCCCATATAAGAAAGGTAAACAGAGCTAAATTGGTCATGTTGGTAGTGGTTGTGGATATGTAACATTGGGTAGAGACCATCTGTACTAGAAGGGTTGTACATTGATGGGTACTCAGTCCGGAACCCATTTTAGAGGGGCATGTTATCTTCGAACAGTTCATTCTAAAATAGAAGGTGGTGAGGCTAGACCGTCATCCATTTTAGGTATTATCCTTATCGATTCTATGCTCTCTAGTGATTTATTTTTCATAAGTTCTATGCATTCTTTTATTTTTTCACTGTTCACACTTGTATTGGGCCAAATCATAGAAAGTGTGTCTAGGGTTATGTTAATTGAGAGTTTGTTGGTGGTGCAATTTCAGGATATCAGATAGTTTAATTTATTTTCCATGAATGTTGGTGGATATCATTCCATGTGGAATCTATTTTTCCTTGAGATGTCGGGTTTTGACCTGATTTTGGGTAGAGACTGGTTAATAAATTATCAAACCCATAATGAATGTTAATGAAGTCGGGTAATTTTTACATATCTCGATGCAGACAAATATGAAATTCATGACGAGTGGGATGTTTGATCAGTCCACACATGGAAAAAATTCCAACAGTTGGGAGACTTCCAATACCAGATGGATTTCTTTTATCTGGATGATAGAGGAAGCAGCCAACCTTCCCTACAATTGTGGATGAATTGCATGATATTTTTACCAACGAATTCTCAAGGATACCACTTGGGAGAGATATTGATTTTATGATAGAGTTTATACCTAGGGAAGAACTGGTTTCCATTCCTAAATATGAAATGGCGCTGAATGAACTCCATGAACATATGGTTTAGTTGGAAGAGATAGAGAGAAGGGGGTTTGTTCTCCCAATTACATTGCCTTGGGGATCTCCCATGTTGTTTTCCAAGAAGCCAAATGGATCTTTGAGGTTATGTGTTGACTATAAAATGTTGAATCAGATGATGATTATGAATTGATATAATCTTCCCGAAATCAATTACATGCTTGAACAACTAATGGGTGATTAATTATTATCCAAGATCAATATGAGATCAGGATACTTTCTATTTGGGGTGATACCATTTGACATACCACTGTTAGGTTTTCAGAGCATGTATGGGTTGTATTAGTTTTTTGTGATATAGTTCAGGCTCACCAACACACTATCCAAGTTCATGGATTTAATGAACCAGATATTTCACCCATAAATGGATTAGTTTGTTGTTTTCTTTGTTGATTTCATCTTGGTGTACTCAAGAACTGTTGATGATCCTGCAAAACTTCATGAAATCATCCTGAGTACACTAAGAGAGCATGGTCTTTAAGACAAGATTTCAAAATTTTAGTTCTGTCTTGATAAAGTTCATTTATTGTGTCCAATCATCTCTGAGGTATGTGATATAGTGGATCCAGAGAACTTGCAGGTTGCTATGACATGGGACAATCACAATAATGTTTATCATTTTCAATGTCTTCTAGGAATGTTCTGTTTTTACCAAAGGTTCATGAGGTATTTCTACCATTTAGAGGTGTCAGTATTAGGCATTACTGAGAACACAAATATATTGGAGGGGTTAGTGGCCTGTGAGAATTATTTTCAAGAGTAGAAGAAGAGGTTGTCTACTTCACTAATTTTGATATTACCCAAACTAGATAATAGGTACACCATGTTCTGTGATGAGTTTTGTGTTGTACATGGAGAAATGTTTATCAAAATTATTGGGTTTTTGGGTATGGGTCATGAAAGGTGAGGCCCCTAGAATTAAATTACCCTACTCAATATATTGATCTTGATTCTATGGTTTATTTTTTAAAGTATTAGAGGTATTACTTGCTGGGAGAGTGGTTCACTTTGTTTTATGATCATAAAATTGATGAGTACTTCTTCTTTTAATGGGTTATGAGTATTTGGTAGTGAAGGTGGGTCTGGTTCCGACAATCCATTGATTTTGAGTTTGTTTACATACTTGGAAAAGGGAATAGTTCTTTGAATTTTCTTAGTAGAAAGAATTGGAATCAGGTGGTTCAGGAATCAAGCTATGAGTGGAGAATGATGGCATTATTTTTTGAGATTCTCCTATATGTATGGGTTGAAAATGAGATAATGACCCTTGCATCCTTTTCAGCTAAGTCTGTGATTTGGATTCTTATCAAATGGAGTTAGGTAAAGGATTCTTGAGTGTCTGGGAATGCAGGAATGTCATAAAGATTGGGAGTCATCTTGTAGTTGGGTTATTAGTGAAAAGAGATTTTCTTATGTTTGTGGCCATATTAGAGCATCAAAAGGTATGAAAGAAGAGTTTATATTCATCTTTCATGCATCAATGTGGGCAGTATATACTCATTTTACCAAATTGTATTTTGATATTCACCACCAGTATTGGTGGTCAGGAATGAAGAAGGTGGTTCAGGGTTTTGTGGCACGATGCCCTAGCTATCAATAGGTGAAGATTGAAAATCAATGAAAAATTGGTTTGTTATAATAATTTTTCATTCCAAAGTGGAAGTTTAATTACATAAATTTGGACATCATAGTGGTTCTTCTGATGACAACTCATAAGAATGATGAAGTTTGGGTCGTGGTGGATCGATAGACTAAGGTGGCACATTTATTGTTGATCCAGGAGGCATAAATTGTTTATTATTTTTTTGATTTTTATATTCAATAGTTATTATGGTTACATGGTGTTCCAAGAACAATAGATTCATATTGGTATTTGTGATTCATGTCATGCCTCTAGAAGGGGTTACACAAGTTTCTTGGAGCCCATGTATTTTTTAGTACAGATTATCACCTGTATTGGAATGGGAATTCATAACACACAATTTAGGTATTATAGGATATGTTAAGATCTTGTGTTTTGGATTTCAGTGGTTCATGGGAAAATAAAATTTGGCTTATTGAGTTTTCCTACAAAAATAGTTTTCATGTTACGATTCAAATGGAAAATTTCTAGGCACTCTATATAAGACCAAGTAGATCTTCATTATGTTGGTAAAAAGATGGGGAATATAAGCTGTTTGGAAAAAATACCATGTATTTGATGTTTAAAAACGTATGACTTATTAAAAATAATATGGTAAAGGATATATGTAGGCAGAATTCATATGTCGATCAGTGTTTTAGGCCAATGGAATTTAGGGTGGGTAATAGCATGTTTCTTTGCATGTCTCCATGAATGGATCATATTTGAATTCGAAAATTTGTCATTTTGGAACCTAGATATATTGGAGTGTTTGAAACTGTGGAGATTATTGGAATGATGGATTTCTTATTGGATCTTCTATAGTGGTATAGTGGAATGTTTTATTTTTTCCATCTTTCACAACTCTAGTAGTACCACCTTTATCAATATCATGTGATAAATGTTGAAGATGGATAGGTTGAGGCTGATGCATGCTTTTAAGAGCATACGGGATATATTGTTCACCATAGTGGGAAGTTCTTGGGGTGCATGGTTTTTTCCTTGGTACAAGTTCTTTGGTAGCATGGGAATGTTCAGGATGAAACCTAGGGGTGATAATTGGATGTTCGGGTTTTATGGAACAATTTATTTTTAGAGGAAACTCAATAATTCTTTGAAGAGCGTCTCCAGGATGAGCCCTCATAAGGTGGGGAGGTTGTAAGATCCCAAATATCATGGAGGTATGTATTGATTTAAATATTAGATTTAATATCTTAATTTGGGTTATTGAAATGTTTCTCAATTGAATGAGGGGACTCGAGGGTGTTCTGGGGATTTGGGACATGAAAGGAAGGAATATTGGTCCAAACTATGCAAGGAGCACGGTTGGTGCATGGTTAAGTAAACTATACAGTATTCCTAAGAAAGCCGTATAGCCTAAGATAGTGTCTTAACACACGGTTAGAGCACAATTTTTCAAACCAGGTGACCCAAATTCAATTTTAATGTAGATCGTTCATGGATTGAAAAACCATGGGGGTAAACCATGGGGCCCATTAATGTTGGAAAGAATTAAAAAACTTCCACCTTGGGTTTTTATGTTCTAACTCAGGATTCACCCTCATTTCACCTCCTTCATTCCTAGGGATGGACCATAATGTACCAAAATTCCATGAAGTAATTTTCCGTTGATCCTATGGTGTTTTTAGAATTGTAGGCTTCAGATTGAAGCATCAGGTAAGTCTAATTTCTCTACTTCATTTGTTTTGGTTTTAGGGATTTCAACTTTCACTATCTCCATCTGAAGCACACAAAAACCATTTTTCTTATGATATCTAGGTTGCGGATTCAATGTGAGTTTGAATATGGATCAAAGTCTATAATTAGGGGTTTGAATGTCATCATATTCAAGGTATGTGGTTTATAAGTTATTTCCCATTGTTCCGTTGTTGATTTCTGCATGTTTAATTCTGTTCTTGGTTATACCTTGTTGTGTTTTTGATTACTTTGGTGATTTTTGGTAAAATGGGTATCTAAAGGATTAATATAATCCCTCATGGTCTCCATGGGATGAATAGAAAATTATATGACATATTTTGGGTCATCCATGTGGTGCATCGATATCCCCAGACTTAGAGATTAGTTAAGGGATATGTCAGTGTGTGATAATGTAGATACCTTATTGACTATGTTGATTTAATTAATGGGTGTAAAAATCAAATATTGTTAATGTGTATAGATATGTAAATGGATTAAGGACTATTTTTATTGACATTGAAATGTGTGATTTGGGTAATCAGGATTGTTCATTGTGGCCAATGAATTATATCAGAAATGCCTAAGAGAGTATGTCATATAAATTGGTGAATTTGTTTATTAGTAATGGTATGTCAAAGGAAAAAAGTTTTAATTGGTATTTCATATGGGAATTTATGAATTGGTGAAATGGGATGATAATAGGGAGTTATTGAATGTTCTTAGTCAGTTAATCATGAGGATGTCAATTAGGCTAAGTGGGCTATGTAATGTGAATGGAAATTTTTTTAATGGGTTATGTGATAGTATTAATTCTCATATTGATTGTTATGGATTATGATTTTTTCATGTATTTTTTGTGTTTGGTTGTGATATGGTTTTTATGGGGTGAATGGATCAATAATCTTATGATCATGGCTCAAGGTGAGGGAAAAATCATTGATGATCCTCCCATTGGTCGAGTTGGACCGATGCTCTGGCCTCATAGACAATGCACGGATTAGAGAAGGGGTGGAGATCTATTACCCCAATGGTTTCATTCCACCCAGACTCAGCCATCGAGGTGAAGATATTGTGAGGTTTTGTGATTTATCCCTATTTAAATAGGGAATTCAAATATTCTCTTTTGTATTCTGGTAAATTTCATTAAACTTTTGTCAAGGATGTGAGTGCCTAACCCATGGATGAAATGATGGTGGGGAACTAAGTAATGAAGAAGATACAAAAAATGAATTCAAAACAATGGTAAGTAATAGTTAATTGAATATCAACAACTAGTGGCCCTTGAATTGTCTTTTTTTCATGTCATTTATTTCAAACATTCATGAACCATCTTTTAGACTGGATATTTAGTAGACATCATTGGTGGTGGCCAAATGAGTAGTACTCACACCCTTATCAGACTGTCATTAGGTACTCAAGAAAATTTCTTCCATCCAAGTCAGGAAAAGGGGGATGGTTCTATACTATGGAGTTGAGTTGTGCGTGGGACATGCATAGACGAGTTCTGGACTTGGTGTAATGACTGTTTTGGGGATTCTACTATTGTCTATTTTTGGGTCTAATTCAATTAGTACTACAACATGACATGGCATATTTACTATTGGTTGTGGTTTAAACCCCTTTTTTAGAAATGGATATTTATGCATGTTCATTGGTTATTCTACTCTTTTTATTATGTTCTATTTATTTTTGGTTGTGCCTTAATATGATAAAGATGGTATAGTCTCCCCATGTGGATTTTGACCCTTTCTACTACTCTGAAAACTCTAGTATATTGTGAGTCATGCTTGTGGCCTTGTGGATGCCCTGATCGGGGAACTGATTTAGTGTCTCTAAGGACAGGGATGTTAAACTGATAGAAAAATATCAGGGTGGGATATCTCCCCTTGAAAATTACTATATCTTTTCCTTTCAAGATTATTGAATTTTATTTCATCCTATAGTAGATCATAGAAATATTATTTGACTGCCCGTCTATCCCCAGTACAGTGTCTACTTCCACCATGGGAATGACTACTTTATTTGTGATAAAATTTTACTATCCAATGTTAATACTAGATTTTCTATACACTATTGATGCTAGGAAAATACTTCTTGGAGTCTTGAATGATATATCTACTTAAAACTACTAGGTGATTCATTCTATATTCTTTGAAAACAAGGAGAAAATAATTGAATCTATCAAAGCATAATCAAACTATTTATTTTCAATTTTTGATATAAAAAATAGTGTACTAGACACCACATCATTTGAATCCTCTATTTTATCCACCATGGTAGAATAATTCCCCTCTTTTCTCAATTGTATTTTGATAATTTTAATAGAGTTTCTCATCATTATCTTTTTATTTGGAAATTAATTGGAAAATTTCCCAATCTATTTCCACATGAAGCATTGAAAATCTATCTACTCTAGCACCATATTCCCTTTTACATTAGTGTTGAGAAGTTGGGGATTCACCTCACAATGATTGTTATGTGCTATATACCCATATCCTCCATTTTTTTCTCTTTCCACTCCAAGTAATTTAGTTCTATAAATGATTCTTCCTACATTTTTTACATGTGGGATGTTTCACTTTATTTCTATTATTTTGGGATAACTATGAAGAAGATAAATACACAAGGGGAGGAGAATTGTGTATTTAAAAAACATTGACTTATTTAGAACAACTCTATTTTTGTATGTAGTGAGGCTTTCGTACTCTCTCAAAGGGTGTGGGAATCTGAAATATTAAGTGGTGAATAACACAATGATGTTTTGGGATTCATGGAACAAAGAACCCCAAGTCCACTCCACCAATGCTCTACTACTCGACCTTAGTGAGATTCACAAGAAGTTACTCTTATCTGGATATGTCTTGACAACCAAGTGTAGGTAGTTTACATATTACGAGTATTTTAAAGGGCCTACCGGTTCTTTTATAGGGATCCAAAAATCCACTGCTTAGCAGATTAAGATGAAACATTATGATGACTATGTCCAAGACGGAAAAACTACAATAAATTAGTAGGGGTTTATTTGATTGATAAAATGGGTTTTACTTCACTTTACAGCAACAACTGACAGTTATATTCAGAACATAAATAATTCACATTAGTAAATAGATATTCAACATTGCATAGGATTTCATAAAAAAGTGATAGAGAAAACACCAGACATATGTGTAGTAATGTATGTCTCCAAAGTTTTTCTCTAAAAAATACTTCATAGATCATTCAAAATAATATGTAAAAATAAGATGAATTAGTAGTGAAAACATCAGTAGCAAGTTGATCAGATAGTTCATAACATGAATGACTCTAATATGTAGCTATAAATGAAATGGCACACATGCTGTTTTCAAAAATTTATTTTGCTTATGTCAAAATCAATTGTGTATCTCATCACACTCTTTCTGATGAATATTATCTAAATAATTCTATTTTAGTTTGACTAGCTCTAGGTCAAACCATCTTTAGAAATATCACCCAAAATTCATGAATATTTGACTTCAAAATATTTCAAGAGAGTCTTAACTTCCGGTAAGAACAAAAAATATTTATTCTGTTGAATTATTATTTTTAAATATATCATAAAAAATATTTGAATATATATTTAATTCTCGAAAAACTATTTCTAATGTCATGGATGATATCTAGAATTTAAAACTCCATCATTAAATATTCAAAGAGATGGTTTCTATATGTAATGAAAAAAATCCAAACATAGTGTGGAAAACAATTACTTCTTTACAAATATAGAGTTGATAAAAAATATTTCCCTTTTCTAAAGTTTAGGTTGACTTTAAAATTTTTGGTATATGATAAATATGATTTCATCCAAATGTAGGTTTTCCGTACCATATGTTATGCTTAAAAACGTAGGGTATTAACAGTGTTTACAGAAAAACACATACATAAAAAATCAACAAATATTTCTCACATATCAATGACATGAATATATTTTCATATAAAATATTCTATCGAATATAATCTTCCTTAAGTCTACTTTAGTGTAACATCATTAGTGTCATAAATATTGGTGTTTTTTTGCATCAAAACCAAAAAGTAGTGAACAAAATTACTGAACCAACACATGCTCAACAATCTCCCCCTTTTTAATGATCATAAAACCCATAACAAATTTTTAAAATTTAAAAATAAATTTTAGAAGAAGAAATTTAAATATCCATAAATTAACACAAAATATTTCACAAATCAAAACATTATCATATCTATACAAATTTCTCCGCCCATATCCCTTTATAAAATTTCTCATAAATTCTTCTATATAAATTTTTCTCCTTTTATAAAAAATAAACATATCCATAAATAAAATTATCCCACTTTTTTGAAAACAAAATGAAAAGAATAAAATATAGAAATAAATACTCACCCATATTCATGCTTAATTAAAAATAATATAAATATGTAATCAAGGATTATATAAATTACTATTTTTAATGATAAATTGGAATTGTAACTAACATATTGAACAACATAGATACTTATTATATATATAATTAATTCTTTATAAAAACTCCCCCTAAATAATATTATATATGTTATTTAAGAATTTTTTTTCACATGTCATATTTGATCAAAATTATTTGTTACATAGACTTTCTTACCACATGTAATGAGATAATAAAATATTAAGTACGTGATTACATATAATATATATTTTAAAAATTTAAAGATAAATTATTAAACATCTTATATAACATAAAAAATATTACAATATTATATATATATATCTCTCTCTCATTATCTTTAAATAATATATAGAATATAAAATTGGGGTGTTGTGAAGGTTTATACAGTTCATCTGAACATTTCAAACATTAATATTTTTAACAAAAAAATGGCTAAAATCTTGACATTTCATGAATAATGAATTGAACATATATATTTCTATGATATAGAGAGGATGAAAATTATTTTTCAACTAATAATAATTTCATCTTATCATGATCCAACAGAGTAACAACTTATCTTAAGTGAAAATCTATCTCTATTAGTATTTCTTCGTTAAATTCATTAATGTATTCTTTTGAAATCTAACATTTCTTTGTATCGTGATATTCCATTTTTATTTCTTCAAAGAAATTTATATAAATATTTAGATCACCTTGTAACTTCAATTTTCTTCATTTAAGGTAGTGAGTATGAATAGAATATTTTAATTATATAATTGAGATGAAGAGAGTTTCTGTTATTCATAACAATGTTTTTCCTTATTTCTTTCAAAATATTTTCCAAATGAAACAGTAACATATTAAATTGGATTTTATAAATCAGAATGATTACATTTTTCATTTTATGAGAAAAATATTATTCAAAATCTGATGTACTTGATAAGATTATCTTGGTTTGATTGTCTTTCAGAGGCCATTGAACAAGATATTTTGAAGAAGATTGATACATAAATTAAAAGGTTGTAAGAATAAGATTGTATGGTTTTTAAGATAATTATTTTTATAAGTGAATTATTTTCATCAAAATTATATATAAATGAATGAATAAAACATTAAACAAAGAATGAACATAAATGAATATTTTTACCACATGATTCAATGAGAATGAAAAAATATCATCCCTATATAATGTAGTTAATGTAAAAAAAATATGAAATATTAATAAAATAATAAATAGATAAAAAATGAAAGTTCTATGGAATATTTGTATGTTGAAAAACTTCATATTTGATCACCCCTTTCATATCGATATTTTTATATACTAAAATCAAAACCACTTCAATGATTTATTGATGTAGATCAGTGGTTTATTCATACAAAACATCAAGTACAAGTTAATTTTTTACTGATATTATAATGGTTCTAGTAGTGTTTGAAATTAAATTTTAAGGTAACCAAACAAATCTATTTTGAGTAGAGATTCTACTTTTTATTTTAAAAAAATTTGTTTGAAAAATTAAAATTTTTAACACTAGAAATTTGAGGTTTACTAAAGTTGCAGTAATTTTCATGATTTCTATTAATACGAAAATTAAAACATTTAACAATTTAAATGTTCTTTCTTTTTTAACTAGGAACAATATAATTCCTATTTAATTTAAGTATTTCCCCGTTACTACTTATTCTAAATTTCCTTTCAGAGTTTTATTTTTACCAAGGATTTGGATTAAATAATTTTTTCCTTTTATCAGAAGAAAAGAATTTTTTTAATTTTCCAAGTTCAAAAAATAATTAATTATTCTTATTTTCAAACAGATCACACTAAGTATTAGATGAATTACATATTAGATATATACTTTTTTTTAAAAACATTTTATATTTGACTATATGGCATCATAATATTTACTAATTTTCAATGAACTTTCTTTGAGTATTCATATATATCATAAATAATATATAAAAACCTATATAACTAATCATAAGATGTTTTTTTTCAAAATTAGAGTTTTGAGTGTAATAATATTATACCTCATTAGTATGAATCATAAGGCATACCATTTGTTTTGTATCCTTAGTCTCGAAATCTATAGAGGATTCATCATGTGAACTAGAAGAATCACTACAAGTAGAATTATTTATTTTATTTCATTTTATCATATAATATCCATTACTTTAAGGTTTAATGAAATGATAGTTATCCTTTGTATAAAATTTTTATTTTCATTCACAACATCTATTTTCTTCAGTCCCATTCTTTTCCATGACGTATAGTTTTTAAAATCATTTAACAAGATCTGATAAATATTTTTCTGTCTCATGATGACTTGAATTAGATGATTAATCCATAGTATTTTTGATATATATTTTTCTTGTTTCATATACTTATCACTTTAGCCTATATCTTAGCATCATATATCATTAAATTTACAATAAATTATTTCAGGGATACATTTTTTAATTTTTTATATTGATGTATTGATATATATTTTACATTACACCTTGAAGGTATTACTCTGTGTACTTTTAACACTTGATATAATTGTGAAATTTGATCTCTCAAAGGTGTAACATTATTAAAAATTTCTATCTTTCTCCCATTCAACCGAGTGATATTTTAAACCCCTTGCATTCTGAATGTTTCAAAAATTAGTTTTACTGTAATTTAAATTTATTGTCTGATATTTTCAGTTCCTTCAAAGGTAATATAATTAGTATTCCCCATTTCATGTGTTATATCACACTGAGAAAATCGATTATACCCATCAGTTCTTAAACCAAAAAAAATATAATTCATTTATTTTAAATTGATATCGTATTATTTTTGTTGATCATTATCCCATTTTTCAATTCTTCCTTGGAAATATCATACAGATTAAAAACATTTAAATAAAGCCTTATTCCAATATATTTTAATTAATTAATCATATGGGCATTCCAGTATCCATAATTATGATCTTTAAAGTAAGGGGCATAGATCATAAACATAACTTCTCAAAAATCAGTCATTTTAAGATGTATTTGTATGAATATTTAACTCAGGTCTGTTACAGCTTGGAAGTATTCTTTATTTTTCACAAGAGTACAATCATTTGAATAACTTGGTTAGAATCAAACAAAATACCCAATTAATTGAGAAAAATTACTTGTTTATATCAGAATGAAGAAAAATAATTTCCTAAAAAAATACATGTAGAGCCCTACCTCATGTACCACATTTTTTGCAGGAATGACTATGATGAATAAAAAGACACAAAATGGCGTGAATTGGGTTTTTCAAAAACATTGATAGATTTCGAACACATATCATGTTATTTAGTGAACCTTTCCATCTATCATAAAGATGAGTGAGCATAAAAATAAATAAATAAAATAAAATATATATTTATAGTTGTTTAGGGAAAAATATCCTCAATTTCACTACACCAACGCTATACCTCATGAGATCGGTGATTATCATTAGTAGGTTCTCTTATCTAAGGATATAATAATATATCAGTGCACATAGTTGATACCATATAAGGATTTTACAGGTCCTTATGGTTCATTTATATGGAAATAAAAATACACTGATTAGTATAAGAAGTTGACACATTACCATGACTGAGATATAGTAGACAAAACTCTAGAAAAACAATTGAAATTGATTTTATTAGGAAAAAAGTTTTACTTATTAGTTGTAGTAGAAACTGATAGATTTATTCATATATTCTATAATGCACAACATAAAATAGATCTTTAATGTTGAACATGTTTTCTTCAATCAATTATAGAGAAAACACCAGACATAAGTGTAAACATGTGTTTAACCAAAGTGTATATATGAAAAATAAATTTTTGATATTGAAAAATAAGATATAATAATACCAAACAACTATAGTGCCAATAGATGTAGTGAGTCGACAAGACCTATCAAAACATGCATGTCTCTAACGTGTGTTTCAGATGACAGTGTCAAGATTGTTGTTCTCAAACACATATTTTCCTTAATTATATATATGTTTTGTATCTTATGTACAACTTTTTTATGAATATTGTCTCGATAATAATAATGTAGGCCAAATAACTCTTGGTAAAAAAATTTATGGAAATATTACAAAATAAATAATGAATATTTAAATTTATAATCCATTGAGAGAGTTGTAACTTCCTATTATAATAGAAATTATTTATTCTGATAAATTTGATCCTTTGAATCAATCAAAAAATATATTTTAATATATATTTACTTCTATAAAAATCATTTCAAAAGTCATGTAAAAAATATTAAATTTAAAACTACACCCTTGAATATAACTCCATTTTTGAGTAGTAAAACGTAGGGTTCCTCCACACAATGACAAAAATACAAACATAGGTTTGAAAATGTATGTTTCTAAAAAATAGTTTGGTTGGTAAAAAATACTACCCTATTCTCAATCATAGGGTCATTCTAAAAATATTGTATATGATCAATATGATTTTATCCAAACATAGGGTCTCAAAACCATACATTATGCTTAAAAATAATGGGTATGAACAATGTATCTATAATAACACGTCAAGAATACTTAAACAAGTATTTAATTAAGGTACAATGAATTTAATATATTTCAAGAATAAAAAATCGTTGGAATATTATATTCCTGAAATTCACTTAATATCAAATTCATCGGTAACATAAATTTTTATATTTGTGTGCATCAAAACCAAAAAAAAAATTCAAAAAAAATTGTTCAATAAACACAAGATCAACAGTTTCCTCTTCGTTAGTGATAAAAATTATTCCACGATTTTGGATCCATATCTCTCTTATTTTCATTCAATATATATGACCATTTTGTCTCTCCAATTTCAAATTCATCTTTCCAACAACTCCACACTATCTCTTAATTGATTTCATAATATTTATTTGTTAAATTCTTCCATATATAGTGTATCAGTCCACGGAAAAATCTATTAACCACTCATATAACATCCCTAACAAAGCTATATGTATTTAAAGAATGTCTGGTGATGTTATGTTACGAAATTCCCACTGATTCATTCTCCTTCTTATCCATCTCTTGGAATTCCATATCCATTTTTGCATCAGACAAGGAAAAAATTTATTAAAATGATTCCCTAAACACATTCCACTCAATAACATCAATCTACTGTATTGGGTTTGCATTCATATTCAGTTTCCACCACTGATCAAATTCTCCTTCTACGTTTTATATTGTTTTTGTGACTTCCTCTTTCTATAAACAATGGAGTATAGAAAATGTCTTCTTGGAAGAGGTAATTTTGTGTTAAACAATCAATGGGTTATTAGATCCACTAATAGAAGGTGTTAATTGATATATGGATGACTTAATGGAATGTTTCCCCCTTTAAGGTTAATCTGGTCGCTCAACATGATGTATGTTATTACTCATTTCTCAAGATAGTTGTTTCATCATTCTAATGTTGTTTTTTATTACATCCTTCATTATAAGGACATCATTTCATCCTCTATTTCACTCATAATTTCCATGGATCCTCCTATGATTCATTGTTATTATAAATGAAGGAAAACATAGTGAGAAATGTGTTACTTTTAGGAATAATGTAATTATATAGGGATTCTATGTCTTAAAACATAATGATTAAATATTTTAGTCTTTTATAATAATTACATTTTTCACATATGCTTCATTATACTTCATAAAAATCATGTGATTAACCAATCATATCCATCAAGAGTGTCAAAAAAGGTATGTAGAAGGTCCCATTAGCATGAAACATTTCATAATTGAATCAATATCAATACAATTAATTTTGGGTTGTTACCCCTAGTACATATTTTACAGAGCCACACCAGATGTAGTATCACGATTGAGGATTACATTCCTTGGAAACCGATCGCTTCATACTCCACCAAAATTACATTATTTTTTCTTCTATTTTTTCATACATAGGTTTCTTACAAGATATTTAATGTCCTAATTTCTAAAAATAACTAAACTATACTCTTATAAAAGCTATGGATTCCCACCTTTTTATTACATTAACATTTCATCTCATTGATCAAAATACTAGACCGTTTAAAATTTAGTTTCTTGGATATTAGAAACATAATACAATAAAATAATATTAAAAATCATATTCCATGTAAATTCATTATTCATGGGATCACCCTTTGTTACTATTATTACATCTCATATCCTATGAACATATAATAAAGGAATGGGGTGAGAATGAGCCCTCTAAGGGAATAAACAAGGGAGACATTTATCAATTGATCATGAGGTATATAAATAAAAACATGAGATATAACAACCATATATGATCAATATTAAATGTGGAAAATCACAATTAAATGAATTTGAATCATAACATATAAATGTTGATGTTAAATTTAAATGAGACTTTCATAAGCATGTCAGAAAGGTTTATCACTATAGTGACATTAATAGAAATTACCATGATTATTCCACATCGTATCATAAAACATATAATTTATAGAGACTAATTCTTCAAAAAATTAATTGGTTCGCTATCAAGGTGAACCCTTAACATGTATTAATTAATGTTAGACACATATATCATAATAAATCATTTCGTTGATAACCCATGGAGAATAAAGATTCATTTTCTTATCAAAATCATGGTGTACAAAAGTTCTTAAATTTATTTTCATTTCATCATTATTAATCCATGAAAAGAGAATTTGGGTTTCATATTTGTAAATCCCTAAATAAATAAATCATTTTTTCGTCTAGGTGAATAACCATTGTAATGTAACAGATTTGGGATTCCAAAAAATAAAAATAAATTATAATTTCCCTATTAAATGAGAGAAATAAATTTGGCATCATGATGGGTATAAAATTGGATTAAAGAAAAGGAAAATGGGTGGGAACAAGGGTCTCACAGTAATTATATTCTAATCTTATAGTAATGGGATAGTAGAAAGTAGAAAAAAAAATAGATTAACAATTATAAGATATACCTCAAAAATAGAAATTTAATGGAAAAAGAAGTAGATATTTCCCATACATTTAGGTGTGGTTCCCAAGTATTGAGGCTCAGACCATGGGGGAATATGGAATCCTTGCATCTTTTTGAGAGGAAATATTCCCAGAAATTCCGTGAGTATGGATTGGGAGTGATGGGGAAAGGTGATAATGGAGGGTGATTATAGAAAAAGTGGATGAATTATTTAATAATTTCAAAATATAGGTCTTGGAAATATAGTTTGTGGAAAATTCAAAACCATTGTATTACCAATTATTTTTTTCACTTTATTGAACATGTAATGTCACATGTTATGGTAATTTAAAACATTAAAATAGAATAAATTAATTATGACTTCATTGGACATGGAAAATTATATTTCCACAAATTTTTTTAAATCATATATTCCATTTTAGAATTTGGATTATCATTTATAGGTTTGGAAATTTATTAAAATCTATTAAAATAATAAATATTAATGAAATAACATATTTTAGAACAAATACACATCTTTATTGAAAACTTCTTTTACATGACCACACACATTCCTTCGTACTTAGCATTACATGGGATAAACTAAAAAGAAGGATAAGAAAAGGGTGAGCTATGAAGAACAAAAAGAGAGTTAATAAGTCATAACATGATGAATACAATACATGTTAGGAAATAGGCATATCAATGGAGCATAAGAGAAACATGAATATAAAGGCATGATATAGCTTGATTATCATAACATGGAAATGTGGCATCAAATTTTAACATCATATTAGCATATATAGAATGAGTTAATTCTCATTTCACTTGAATTAGAATGAGTAAACCCTCGTTTCTCAGGATTAATCATGATACTAATCTTTTCCCAATACATTGTAGCATTATTAGGCCACACCCTTCGTAATCATTTCATTTCATGCATAAGTCTGCCCCATGGTTCATATAAAATGGATTCATTAAACATCATAATTTATTAAAAGTTAATGGAATGTGGAATTCACACATGAAAATATATAATTAATAAGTAAATTTTCATAAAGGTGAATACACTTGATAGAGAAATGGGCATGGTATTCACTATATAATGACTTTGGCTGGGGAAATCGGGGTCCAATTTTTGATGCATAACGGCATGACATAATAATTTTTAAAAATGGTTTATGAGATTGGAAGGGATTTATCATCATATTTACATTAAATGAACAATAATGGGGTCATATAGAAACATTTCCCATCATATTTAATGGAATTTAGATTCATAAAACAAAATAATTTCTTGAATTTTATTGAGGAGAGAGAAATGACTTACGGATTTTCGCCATAGTAACAGGTGTACTTGAAATTCATTAATGAAACATAAAGTGGTATATATATATTAAAAAATAAGGAGGGAAGTATGGTAGAGGATAAATATAATACCAAAACATTTTTAATTAAAATTAAAATGGTATAACAACATTTATAAACATGGACAACATTTAGAAATGAAGAAATCCTTTACATGGAAGTGTGTTCTCAAAAGCATGGGAGGGGATTGAGATAGGATTATTGGGAGCTTGGGGCATCTTGGGAGAATTATAGAGAGATTAAGGCAGAGGTTTGTTAAGATTTAATGTCTTTTAGTGAATAAGAAGTGGGAAATTGGGTGGGTTTACATTGGAAAAGAGAGGGAATTATTTATTATTTAGGTTTTGGACACCACACATTAAACTAATCAAAAAAACATACCATCCCATGGTTTTTCCCATTGTTTTATCCATAGGGGAGGGAAGTTTTTTTTATATGTCCAATGGCCAAACTTATTAAAATATTATTTTGGATTATGTGGTGTTGAGCCACACTCTCATTGAAATGAATTTAAAATGAAAAAATGATTTATAAGTCTTGGAGGGACCACTAAATCTTTATAAAATAAATCAAACAAACATAAAATAAAATTACTTTAATGGTAAGAAATATATTGGCCGAAATTACAATATATAGTATTTTATTACATCACTATTGGGTCATTATGATGTCATAAAACATATTATATATTTTAACGGTATTTAATTTTTACCCAAAAATTTGACAGTCTCAGAATATTCATAAAAATTCACCATTGGATTTTTTTTATGCCTTGATACCAAAAAAAATATTCATTTTATCTAAATAATTTTATAAATATGTAAATAAAAACAAATATTTATCAAATATTAATGGGTTTCGACTAAAATGGATTTCAAACATTAATAAAAATTAAAACTATATTCCAAAAAATTACAGGATCATATATATTTAATAAAAATTAATCAAGTAATAATATTTTTCTGAAATATTATTTAATTACAAAATACATTAATTCATCAAAATATTCTTTTTAATTGAATATTATGAAAAAATACAATATGTTCTTAAAAAACTATTTACAAAATAACAATAATAAATAGAATTTATATTATTTATTCTATAAAAAATAATGCACATAATCATAATGTTTTACTCTTGTTACATAACACCTTATAACAACTACTTATGACCTAAGGGTAATGTGGGTGATGGTGAAAGACTTTTGAGGTGGCTTGGATGACATTGCTCGAGTGGTAATCTCTATCAACTTCCACTTCTCTTGTCGGCGGTTCCATTCGAGCATAAAATGTTGAAGCTTAGCTTTAGATTGGTCAAGAGAAAATCCCAATGACACCACCTCCTTTATGAACTCAGACAAATGGGCTTCGTATAGAGCAATTCTATGAGATGAGGCCACTGCTTTCTTTTTCTGAGTAAATTAGATTTTTTAAAGCCCTATATTTATACTAATCATGTGATCAAGGTTCAAAGAATATATTACCAATGCTCACAATTAATAAGAGTATTTTGAAATCAAAAATAATAAAACAAAAAAAGTGCACATATTATATTACCATTTTACATTATAATACATTTAATTAGATCAATAGGAATGTTCATTAATAAATGCTTGGGACGTTATAGTCTTCTACCCTTAAAAAATTTCTCCCTCAAATTTTCCTTTTATCACTATAAAATAGATAAGGGTAACTCTTATTCATCACTTCCTCTGATTCCTATGTTGCGTCATCAAACATTTGGTTTCACCACAACACCTTGATGAGGGGAATTGTCTTAATTCATAGAAATTTTACCTGATGATCTATGATTTTCACTGGATTCTCTTAATAAGAGATGTAATTATCAAATGGTACCACCTATGTATTAAGGGCATGCAATTGTTCAGTTTTGTACTTCATCGAGACTGATACATAGAATACATCACGTACATGGGATAGGTTCAGTGGGAGTGATGGTCGATAGGGCACTGCTCCAATGCAATCAACGATCTCAAAATGGATAATGTACCATGGAATAAGTATTCCCTTCTTCCCAAATCTTATAACTCTCATCCACAATGAAATGCGGAGGAATACCATGTCTCCGACATCAAACACTGGGTCTCGTCGATGGTTATCAACACTGCTCTTTTGTCGAATACAAGGAGCTTTAATGTGTTCTTGGATGGTTTTAACCTTCTCCATTTTTCAACCATTTATAGACCTATGTATTTTCACTCCCCAAAATCATCCCAACATGTAGGTTTTCATCACGTCTTCCCATAAAGGTCTTCATAAGGAGTCATTTGGATGCTTTACTAGAAACTGTTATTATAAGAGAACTAAATTAGAGGGACATGTTGATCCCATCCTCCTTTGAAGTCCATTGATAATTCTCATAACATGTCCTCATGAGTTTGGATTGTTGGCTCAGATTATCCATGAGTTTGAGGATGATAATCCATACTGAAGCTCGCCATAGTATACATGGCATGTTGAAGATTCTTCCAAAACATAGAAGTGAATCATAGATCTCGATTGGATATAATCGATAGTGGTACTCTATGTAGCCTTACCACATCTCTGATCTATATCTGTGAATGTTGATCTAATTATAAATCATCTAAAAAATGCAATGAATTGTGTAGCCTTTGTATGATGATTCAAAACAAACCAGATAGAATTATTTCCTTTGGATGTCTTCAAAAGTCCTATAAAAAACTGCACAGTGATGTTCTCCCATTTTCACTCGGGTATGGGAGTGGTTTCATCAACCCTTATACATATGCCTCTCAGCCTTCACTTTCTTACATACAAGTCACTTTTGTTTATACTCTGAGATATCTTTATTCATTTTATACCAACAATAATTCTATCAGAGATCTCGATACATCTTTGTGTTTCCTAGGTGAATGGTGAAATTATAATTACGTGCATCATCCAAAATTTCCTTCATTAAAAATTTATTTGATGGAACACAAAGTCTTGACCCAAATCTCTAATTCCATATTCATTGACATTGTACTCGGAGGATTTCCCTTTTCTGATTGTTTCTAGATTCTTGTGAATTCCAACATCATCATTTTGTTCATCCTTGAAAATTTACAAAAGAGATGGTTAAGGAATAATTTGTTAAAGGATTTATGATTTTTATTTATTTATGATCACCATGTCTATATTCATCAAATCTAACATGATTGGATCATTTTTAATTCTCATCAATGATTGAATTTCTGGGTCCGTTTTACATTGAGCATCTTCCACATTGTTGAATTTATCAGGCTGGTAATGGATTGAGCAGTCATAGTCATTGATCAACTATAACCATAATCATGGGTCTGTGTTCAAATATTTCTATGTGAATATATACTTTAGGCTTTTTTGATCTGTAGAAACTTCTCTCCAAAGAGGTAATCTCGAAAATTTTCAATGATAATACTACTTCAGCCAACTCAAATTCATGTGTTAGATAGTTTTTCTCATCAACATTCAATTCCCTTAAATCATATGAAATGACATTGTCATTTTACATCCACACACATCCCATGCCCTTCATCTAAGGTTCACTAAATACCACAAAAATTTCCCTAATAGTGGGTAATATGAGCACAGGTGCAGTGACAAGACTTCTTTGCTTCTCCTTGAAGCTCTCTTCGCATTCATCACTCCACGAAAACTTTACTCCATTTCGAGTTAGCTTGGTAAGAGGGTTGGAAAATCATGAGACATTTATCACCAATCGGAAATAATATACACCTAACCCCAAAAAGAAACAGATATATGTTTCCGATTTTGGCCTCAAACATCATTCTATTGTAGCTATCATGGAGAGATCCACAGATATTCCATTATTTGTGATGATATGACACAATAATGAACCTCTTTCAACCCGAACTCACACTTTATGTAATTTTCATAATGCTTAACCTTTAGAAAGGTCTATTGTATAGTGCTTATATTCTCCTCATAGTCCTCATTAGTTTTAGAGTGTTTTAGAGTATCATCACTAAATAATACCAAAAATTTTTCAAGGTAATATAAATAGACAATATTAATCATGTCAAGGATGATTTCTAGAGAATTAGTGAGTACGAACAACATTACTATGAATTCATAGTGCCCATATCTTGTATGAAAATCAATCATGGGGATATCCTACTTCTTCAACCACATATGGTAATACCCTGACCACAAATCCACCTTTGAAAAGTATTTTTCTCCACAGAGCTGATCAACTAGTCATCAATTTGGGAAAGTGTATACTTGTTCTTTATCGTGATTTTTTTGAGCTCACTATAATCAATGCAAAGGCACAATGACCTATCCTTCTTCATGATGAAGAATATTTCTGCACCCCATGGTGAAGCACATGCGCATATAAACCCTTTATCTAGATTCTCCTATAGTTGTTTTTTAGTTCCTCATGCCCCACAACATCCATTCTATATTGATTCTCAGATATTGGCAACACCCCAGGTAGAAGATCAATTGAGAATTAAACAACTCTTCTAGATGGAAGACCACGAAATTAATCAAGAAACACATTAGTGAATTCCCTCACAATAGGAATGTCTTAAAGTATGGTTTTTTACTTAGACTCAGTCATATGATCCAGATATGCATGCTCATAGGGTAGTAATATTCATTCATGAGATGATGGTGTTAAAGAAGATTCATCTTCCTCCTTGCACTTGTACAAAATTGGGGGTCGATTCACTAAATGAATTGTGATTTCCATATAAAATAAATTTATGTTGGATGTATAAAAGATAATCCAATCCATGCAAATAATTACATCATATTCCACTAGAGAGATTATGAAGAGATTTTCAGGGAAGTTCAATCCAGAAATTATGATAGGGGAATAGTTATATTCATGGAATGAAATGATTTCCCCATTCTCCATTTTCACCTAAATCATTACCTCCATGAATTTTTGTGGTGTTGAGATTGGTCTACTAAACATTTGGGATATAAAATTATGTGTATAAATAGAATAAAAAATTTCATTCCCTATTCTTGAATGAATTACTAGCGTACGTATCGCCACTTCATTTTTAGGGTTCACATAGGCAGTAGTGATGGAAAATTCTCTCCCTGGCTACTTTGGAAGTTGTTGTTTGCCTTCGAAAACCCTTATCATAGAAATCTTGTGTGCAAAGTAGCCCAATTAGTTGTAGTTAAATCAATGAACCAAACCTTAAGCATTGAACAGAGTGTTCCTTTCCTCTGTCGTAGCCGTGGGTTATTCTTGTCAGCAATTAATTGATAGGTTCCCTTCTCTTCCACACACAAATCATTTCCTCATAACCTTCATGAAATTTCTATGGTGATTCTTTCTGTAACATTGGCATGTGGGGTGTTAGATTTTCTTAGCACTTTTGGATTTATCCATTGGACCTCTAGAATTGCAGTCCACCTTATGATTCTTATCCCCATGATAAACTCTAGATTCACCAATATCTATATCTACATTTTGGTAACATTAGAAAATTTCATCATTTCTCTCAAAGTTACGGATCACTAGGGATTTTTGTATGCTAGGTTTTAGCCCACAAAATATGAGGTCAACCTTGTATTTGGGGGTAACAACAAAGCCAGAGGCATATCACGCAAGCCTTGTGATGTTTTCCTCTGACGCTCTGATGGATTCATCATCTTTTTCCTTGAGGGAAAATGATTCCCTTTCATTATAATATTGGAGGGTGTGGGGAAATTATTTCTCAAAAAAACATTATCTAAAAATACTTCCATTCAAAATCCTTGATCTCCACCTTAAGCTTCGTATTTTTCATCAATGACCACCATTAATCAGCTTCACCCTCCATACGACAAGCATCTAGAATTACCTTTTGTTGTTCAGAACATTAAGGGATGGGGAATAACTTCTCAATAGATTTGATCCATTGTTCGATGATTGAGGGATCATATGATTAATTAAAATTAGGATGCATTTTTCTAATTAAGATCTTAAGTGTGACTTGTTCTTTGTTAGGGGGTTTAATGTTCCTCTTGACCCATGTTTACATTCAAAACATGAGTTAACATAGAGATTATCATGACTGAGTTCGCAATTCTGTCTTCCATTGGATTGGGAATCTCATAAAAATATTCATCACATTGATCTTCACATCAGTTGTTAGCATGATTCCTCATATTACCGGCCATTGGATGGAAGAAAATAAAAGTTATGGGTAACACATAAAGGGTAATATATAGACAAAAATGGATGACTTATAAATTACTTTTATTTCTTTAACATATGAATTTATAGGCTTCATCCTTTGTATTCCGTGATCTACTTCCTAACATATATTCTTAAGGAATATTTTTATTCCCCTAATAATGATTCATTCTAAGATTATGAATTTACCAATGAATATCTCCATGAGAGTTTCATAACCAAGAGTGCAATAAGGACTGTTTTCGTGCACCCGTTCCCATTCAACACTAGCTCAAAGTGGTGTTTTCGGGTTGTATAACTAGGATACATATATTCTAGAACTGCCTATACCAGCCTATATCTAGAAAGGGATGTATTTTCTTAATAAACCACTTAAACAATACTCACAATTAATTTAGGTATGTTTTATCATACTTATTATTCTCCTTAATGTTTTTACTAGGGTTTCCTAATCCTAATCCCAAAAAATAACTAAACCTATCATATGATACCAACTATAACAATATTTCTCTTTATTCCACACTTAATCCTATTTTATTACATAGAACCTACACATTATGAAACATAAAAGATCAATAGGACTAGTTTTTTTATGTCTTAGGAACATTACAGCAAAACATAAAATATGAAATATACATCTCTATTGAAAACTTATTTTACATGACCACACACATTCCATTGTATTTAGCAATTCATGCGATAACCTGAGGACATGCATTAAAAAAGAGTGAACTATAAAGCCCATTAAGGAAGTAAAAAAGGAATAACATGAATAATACATTACATTTTAGGCAATAGGCATGCCAATGGAGCATAAGATAAACATGAACATAAATGAATTATATAGCATGATTATCATAACATGGAAATGTGGAATCAACATTTAAATTGATATTAGCATGATCAAAGGCTCATTCTACAAGGAGCATGAGTAAACCCTCATTAAACTTGAATTAGAATGAGTAATACGTCATTTCACTTTATGTATCATGATACTAGTACTTACCCAATGCAATGGAGCGCTATTAGTGCACACCCTTCTTATACATTTCATTTCATTGATATGTGTGCCACATGATTCATATAACAAAGATTAATTAAACATCATAATTTATTTAACGATATAGGAATGTGGAGTTTGTACATGAAAATCATTAAAAAATAAGTAAATGTTCATAATGTTTAATTTCCTTGATTGACAAATGGGCATGGTATTCACTACACAATGACTTTGGCATGGAAAATCGCGGTGTAATTTCAGCAGCATAAAGGGGTAACCTAAGAATTAATAAAAATTATTGATGAAAGTGTAAGGGATGTCTCATTATATTTACATGTAATGGAAAGTAAGTGGTTCATATAGACAAATGTCCCAATATATGTTATGGAATTTATATTCTTAATACAAAAGAATCACTTGAATGTAAATGACTAGATTGGAATTAATTACTTAAATTTTTCATGGTAATAGGTGTACTTGGGAGGCATTAATGAAAGAGAAATATGTATATCATAATTAAAACATGAGGAGGGAAGTATGGGGGAGGTGTGAAATCATACCCATACACTTTTAACTGAAATTAAAATGGTATAACAACATTATGAAACATGGAAAACATGAGAAAGTAAGAAATCCACTAAATGGATGTGTGATACCAAAGGTTTGGGAGGGGCTTGAGAGAGGATTCTTGGGAGATTGGGGCGCATTGGGAGAATTGTAGATAGATGAGGGATGAGGTTGGTTGAGCTCCAAAGTCTTTTAGTGAAGAGGAAGTGGGATCATGTGTTGGTTTATATTACAAAAGTGAGGGAATTTTTTATTATTTAGGTTATGGACCCCAAATATTAAACTAATCAAAATCACAAACCAACTCATGGTTTTTCCCATGGATTTATCAAAAATGGAGAGGAAAAAATTATTTTTTAAGTCCAATGATGGAAAATAATAAAGTATTATTGTGTTTTATGTATAGGTTAGTCACACTCTCAAGGATATTAATTTAAAAAGTTAAAATGTTTTATAAGTCTTGGAGGGTCCACTAAAGCTTTGAAAAATATATATAAAAACCTAAAATCACTTTTTATTAATGGTAAAACATATATTGGCCAAACATCCCTTTATAGTATTTTATTACATAACTATTGGGACATTATAATATCCTAAAACACATAATATATTTGAACAATATTTAATTTTTACCCAAAACTTTATTTGTCACAAAAAATTATGAAACATTAACATTTGTATATGTTTGAAATTTTTATTCAAAAAAATAATATCTTTTGTATCTAAATAATTTTCTAATTACGTGAAAAAAAACAATAATTTATCTAAAATTCATGGTTTTTGAAAAACATGGATTTCAAACTATAATAAAAATTACAATTTAATTATTAAAAAGTATACGATCATTTGTATTTAATAAAAAGTATTTTAGTAATAATATTTTACTAAAATATTATTTAATTCAAAAAACCCATTAATTCCTCAAAATAGATTTCTTAATTTAATATTAATTAAAAATATTATATGTGCATTACAAACTATTTGAAAATTAACAATAATAAAATTAATGCATATTAATTTTTCTATAAAAAAATAATGCAGATAATCGTAGTGCAAAGGTCTTGTTACATGACCCCATATAACACCCGTATATGTCCAAAGGGTAAGGTGTTCGATGGTGACAGACACTTGGGGTGAAGTAAATAACATTTCTTGCGTGGTAATCATTATCAACATCCACTTCACTCATAGGCGGTTCCATTCGACCTTAAAGTGTTGAATCTTAGTTTGGGCTTGGTCAAGAGTGAAGCCCAATGACGCCACCACCTTTCTGAACCCCAAAAAATGGGATTCGTATAGAGGAATTCCTTAGGATGAGGTCATCACTTCCTTTATCTATGTAAATTAGATTTGTTAAATCTCTAAATTTATTTTGATCATGTGATCACTGTTCAATGACTATGTTAGCAACGGTCACTATTCTTAATGGTATTTTGAAATCCAAAATCATAAAACCAATGAAGTGAATATTTTATATAACCATTTTACATAATAATAAATTTAATTAGATCAAGAGTAATTTTCATTAATGAATGTTTGGGTTGTTAAAATTACTACTTATTAACACTAATTATATTTGTAAAATTCTTACTAATGGGTATAATTCACTATAGTCAAATAGAAAAATTATTATAATGGCAATGATTAATATTACTATTCCAACAGTAACATTTCTCCCTATAAATACCACTTTATTTTTTATTTCAATATTAATTATAGTTTCTCATATGGTTACATTTTATGTTTGTATGTTGTTGATTATTTTTCTAATATTTTATTATTTTCTATATTTTTCTCATGTGGGTGATAATTCTAGTAGATTGGAGGGATCTATATTTTCTCATTATATATTTTTTATTTCTTATTTTGTACCAATTGTAATGTTTATTATTTTTCATTAGATTCAATATAGAGTAATGTAATGAAATTTATTAATGTGATACATTTGTATCCCTCTATATTTTTTTACATGCCTAATATTATATATAAAAATCATGTTTTCTAAAGAGAAAAAGTATAATTTATGATTCATGGGTCGTTAAATATGTGTCCCCGTCCGGTAATGTCCCAAAATATCTGTATATATTTTTTAAATTATATGAAATTATTTCAAGACCGAACTCACTGATAGCAGATGATTTCATGGCCTGTGGGCCCAGAATAGAAATTTGAGATTTTTTAGGTTCCTTTATTTAAACATGTAGGAGGGATTTTCAAAATTTTAAAATGGTGCTCATATCAAAAATCTGAGGACACTGCTAAACTCATAATGCCTGGATTTTCCTAGAAATAAAATAAATTCGACCAGTAAGGGTCAGATAGAAGAGTTAGTTTTTTGACATTTCAATAAATAATAAAATAACATAAAAAGTTAATTTTTTCTCTTTTCTCACCGTTGAGTGGAAAATGGAGACATTTCCAAACAACGATGAGGTTCATTAATGGAAGCTTCATTATGAATCGTTTTTCTGAAGTGTAATAGATACACTATTTCAAAAATGAAATAGAATAACGACTTAACGTCAGAGTGTAATAGAAACACTAAGACGAGTATTCTTTTAGATAGGCTAACACATTGGGGGAATGATAATTAAATTGTAGAAATTCTCTAATGAACCTACAACATGGATTCCCTCAAACAATGAATGACGAGCACTAGAAATATCTCTAGCAATGTCAATGAATTACAGTGAACCACACTAGGAAGTGACGATGGCCAACGGATCTTAAATCCATGAATGGGAGTACTTAAATGATGAACGCTGATCGCGGTAGGTTTTTTTTGAATAAATTATTTTCCCGGTTATTTGTTTTCTAAAGAAACGAATGTGGGTCAACCAACGAACATGTTGAATTGTGAATCGTTCGTCGATGTGGGAGGGTTCCCTTTTCAAATGGGGATTTTTATATTGTGATTTAATCATTCTTTGATAGAACATCACACCATAACCTCCCACAATTTTAAAACTCTAATGAAGACGGCACGAGCCGACACGAACAAGGCCCAAGCCCCTCTGCGGGTGTGTCCTTCTTGGACGACCATTTTGAAAGGGGCATCAATGCCAATTCAAGGCTTTCGTAGGGAAAGAGATACCCCAAGGAGGATGGTGGTGTAGTCGGTATGAAGAACGAACAACCGGTGTAGACCCAGTGGCCCATGGAAAGAGCTGATGGCGGGCCACGATGGCGCACCAGAGTTGGATGACGCAGCCAGCTCGGGCTGGTGATAGATACACGGTATGCAACTATTGGCCCTGATTCTAGTGAGAAAGCTATCGATTACCACATACGGGGAGCCTGCCTTCCGAGTTGGCCAGCTACGTAGCGGCGTAGGGCCACAGTGACTGGACCACGGTGGAGGAGGTAACCCCGAGGACGAATGGAAGGGCGAGGGGAACCAAACTCTTCTTCCAGCCATGACTCAGCAATGCAGAACAACTATACCTATTGGGGACCGATAAGGGCGTAGCCTGAACTAGGCCAAACATGGTACGGGTTTGGGACGGGTCAGTGGACCCGGGTCGGATCGGGTCAGCAGACCTAGATCAGGTCTGGTCAATGGACCCGGGAAGGGTCAGTCCTACCAAGTTAGATCAGGCCCAGAACAAACCTACCCATTCTTAGAAAAATGCCAATATCTTTTAAACCAAGTGTCCAATTGACGAGACATTTGCGGAATTGGAACCCTCGTAGTGAGGAAATTATTTTTGGAATACTCTATAGATGATTTCTTGGAATTTGATATTCAAAGAATCGCATGGGGAGTGGTTCTCCCGAGATCAAGCATGTTATGTGAAGAAACCCAGTGGTTGGCTAGGCCTAGTGACTGCTGATAAGCGACCCTCTGTGGATTTGTTACTATAGCCTATTTGGTTGTAGTATCGGTGGGACTCAGCTAGCCCGTGGTGGGGATTGTCTCTTGTGTCACCCGAAAAACCCATGATATTCGACAGGATGAGTACCTCAGTATGGACATGATGGGGAGCGACTTATTTATGACTCAGCATACCCATGGTACTAATCAGGGGAGAGAACCACATCATTATATGGTTAGAAGAAGTGGCCTCTGTGTGACCCGAAAGGCCCATTGTACTCATTGATTAGTAGTTCTCCAGAAGCCCACAATGTTCGATGATGTGACTAATGGTCTTACATTACTACTCTAAATCATACATGGTGTGATCTGTCTTGATTCATGATCATAATTCGTGATCGTGCTTCATGATTTATTAGTCGATTGCATTGTTCTCTTGCCTTGTTATTTGGGAGTCCCTACTGAGAATGTTTTACTCACACCTCCATGGGATTATCCCACACATGTTGTGTCTGGTGCAGACGACCACTTCCTTTGATGGAGGACATAGTGGCCCAAGACCCGGTGATGCCCTAGTGAGACCTGGTGGGTAGGGTGTAATTCTACGACTTCTAGTAGCTACAATGTCCTTTCCCATCAGATGGGGTTTTCAGTGGATGGCTGTCCAACGGTTCTTCAGTACTTTCCTATTTTTAGTGAGTCTTTTGTTGGGTTTCCATTCAGCACCATTTGAATTTTATTTTCCCTTTTATTTAGTGGTTATTTATAGGGGTGTTTTTGTTTAACTGTTATAGTTTTGGGATGTGGTTGTTTGTTCATGCATACAGGTACTTAAGAAAATGACTCCCATGTGAAGCTTGATTCCTTCAAGACTAGTAGCCAACCCCTGTCCATCGGGAGGTGGGCATGGGGTATGTCATGGAATGGGCCTCAGGGGAACGGTTGTGACAAAGTGATATCAGAGATGGTAATTTATACCTCAATGTCTGAGAGTCTGTATTTTTTTCTAGGGAAACATTTTGAAATGTTTCATGTTTGACTTTTAGATTTGGGGAGTCCAATTTCGGTGTAGTTTCCTATGTATCCATACACTAGGGTATTGTATTCTATTTTTCAGATCTATGCATGAAAACACTTTAGGAGAAAGTGTCTCCTTATGTTCTTCTTGAATAAGAGTCAGCTCACAAGGTATAATATTGTGCTGTTCTAAATCAGGATCTATTTCAGTAAACAGGGCATAACATGAAGAATATAGTACATGTAATGAAATAGGCATATCAATGGAGCATAAGAGAAACATGAACATAAATGCATGTTATAGCTTGATTATCATAACATAGAAATTTGGCATCAACATTTAACATGATATTATCTTGATCCAGGGCTCATTAGATATGGAGCATGAGTAAACCCTCATTTCACTCGAATTAGAATAATAAAACCCTCATTTCACTTGATGTATCATGCTACTAATCTTTACCCAATGCATTGGAGTGTTGTTAGGTAAATCCCTTATTAACCATTTCATTTCATGCATAAGTGTTCCATAGGGATCATATAAAATGGATTCATTAAACATAATCATTTATTACAAGTTAAAGGAATGTGGAATTTATACATGAAAATATATAATCAAAACGTAAATTTTTATAATGTTTAATAACCTTGATAGTTAAATGGGCATGGTATTTTCTGTATAATTACATGGTCTTGGAAAATCCGGGTGCAATTTTAACAGCATAACAGTGTGACATAATAATTCGTAAAAATAGTTTATGAGATTGGAAGGGGTTTATAATAATATGTACATGAAATGGACAGTAATTGGGTCATATAGAAACATTTCCCAAGATATCTAATGAAATTTAGATTCATAAAACAAAATAATTGCTTGGATGTAACTGAGGAGTGAGAAATCCCTTACTATATTTCTGGATGGTAACAAGTGTACTTGAAATCAATTTTTGAAAGAGGAAGAGGACTATAAATATTAAAAAAATAAGGATGGAAGTTTTTTGGAGGTTAAAAATCATACCCCAACATTTGTAATTAAAATTAAAAGGGTATAACAAAATTACGAAACATGGAAAAAATTTAGAAATGAAGAAATCCATTACTTGGAAGTGTGATCTCAAAATCATGGTAGGGGATTGATAGAGGCTTCTTGAGAGCTTGGGGAGCCTTGGGAGAATTATAGACAGAGGAAGGAAGAGGTTGGTCAAGATCCAAATAATTTTAGTGAAGAGGAAGTGAGATCTTGGGTTGGTTTATATAGGAAAAGAGAGGGAATTATTTATTATTTAGTTTTTGGACACCACACATTAAACTAATCAAAAACACAAACCATTAAATGGTTTTCCCCATGGTTTTATACATAGGGGATTGAAACCCCTTATTTTATAAGGCTAATAGCCAAACATCTTAAAATAATATTTTGGATTATGTGGAGGTGAGTCACACACTCATGGAAATGAATTTAAAAGATAAAATGATTTATAATAGTTGGAGGGTACACTAAATATTTATAAAATAAATTAGAAAAACCTAAAATCACATTACATTAATGGTAAGAAAATATATTGGTTGAAAATCCCATTTATTGTATTTTATTACATCACTCATGGGTCATTTTGTAGACCTAAAACACATTACATATTTAAACCGTATTTAATTTTTACCCAAAAATTTGACAGTCTCATAATATTCATAAAAATTCACCATTGGATTATTCTGATGCCCTAATTCCAAAAATTATATTCATTTTATCTAAATAATATTATAAATATCAAAATAAAAAACAATATTTATCAAATATTGTTGGGGTTTTACAAAAAATGGCTTTCAACCCTTGATAAAAATTAAAATGGTATTCCTAAAAAGTACACGATTGTATATTTTTAATAAAAATTAATTTAGTAATAATATTTTACTAAAATATTATTTAATTAAAAAATCCATTAATTCAACAAAATATATTTTTTAATTGAATATTATGAAAAATACTATATGTTCATTAAAAACTATTTATGAAGTAACAATAATAAAATAAATTTATATTCATTATTCGATAAAAAATAGTGTACATAATCATAGTTCAAGGTTCTTGTTGCATACCCTCTTACAACAACCGCATACGACCTAAGGGTATGTTGTGTGATGGTGACAGACTATTGAGGTGGCTTGGATAACATTGCTCGGGTGGTAATATCTATCAACTTCTAATTTTCTTCTTGGCGGTTCTATTTGAGCATATTGTGTTGAATCTCGGCTTGGTCTTGGTCAAGAGAAAATTCCGATGATGCCACCTCCTTTCCAAACACTGACAAATGGGCTTCGTACGGAGCAATTCTATGTTATGAGGCCACTTTTTCCTTTGAGTGTGTAAATTGGATTTGTTAAAGCCCTATATTTATACTTATCATGTGATCACTATTCAACGAATATATTACCAACGCTCAGAACTCATAATGGTATTTTGAAATCCAAAATAATAAAACCAATGAAGTGAATATTTTATATAACCATTTTACATAATATGAAATTTAGTTAGATCAAGAATAATTTTCATTAATGAATGTTTGGGATGTTATAATCTTCGCCCCTTAAGAAATCTACCACTCAATATTTCCTTTTCTCACTCTATACCAGATTAGGGTTACTCCTATTCATCAATTTCTCTAATATCCACGTTGCATATTCAAACTTGTGGGTTTTCCAGAACACCTTGACGATGGGAATTTTCTTAATTCATATAACTTTTTTCTTATGATCTACGATATTCACCGAATTCTCTTCATATGAGAGGTCATTCTCTAATGGTACCACCTAGGTATTGAGGACATGTTGTGGGTAAAGTTTTTTTCTTCTTCAAGATTAATACATTTAATAAATCATGTACATGGGATATGTTCAGTGTGAGTGCTTGTCGATATTCCAGTGCTCCAATGAGATCAATGATCTCAAAATGGATGATGTACCATGGACTATGTATTCCCTTCATCCCAAATCTAATAAATCTCATCCAAAGAGATATTTGGAGGAATACCATGTCTCTGACATCAAACTCTAGGCCTCTCTAATGATTATCAGCATAGCTCTTTTGTCGAATATGAGGAGCTTTAATGTGCTCTTGGATGGTCTTAACCTTCTCCAACATTTTTTGACCATTTCTGGACCTATGTATTTTCACTCCCCAATATCATCCCAACATGCCAGTGTTCTTCACCTCTTCCCATAAAGGGATTATTAATGAGCCATATGGATGCTTTAGTAGAAACTATTACTATAAGAGAACTAAACTAGAGTTATATGTTGATACCATCCTCCTTTGAAGTCCACTTATCATTCTAAAATTACATCCTCAAGTGTTTCGATAGTCCACTCAGATTTTTCATCAGTTTGAGGATGATAAAAATTACAGAAGATCACCTCAGTATACAGGGCATGTTGAAGACTCTTACAAAACATAGAAGTCAATCTGGGATCTCGATCGGATGCAATCGATAGTGGTACTCTATGTAGCCTTACCACATCTCTAATTTATATCTGTGAATGTTGATCCAATTAGAAACCCTATCGAATTTCAATGAATTGTGAAGCCTTTCTAAGACAATCCCCAACTACTCGGATAGAATTGTTTCCTTTGCATGTCTTCAGGATTATGGTGACAATGTCATAGTGATGTTCTTACCTTTCCACTATAGTATGGGAATGGTTTCATCATCCAATTATACTTATTCATTTCAAACTTCACTTTGTTACATACGAGGCACTTTGATTTATACTCAGAGATACCTTTCATCATGTTATCTAAACAATAATGCTATCAGATATCTCGATATATCTTTGTGTTTCCTAGGTGAATGGAGAAATTCTAACTACATGCATCATCCAAAATTTCTTTCATTAAATTTGGATTTTTTGGAACACATAGTCTTGACCCAAATATCTAATTCCATCTTTATGAACATTTAACTCTGAGGATTTCCATTTTCTGATAGTTTCCACATTCTTCTGAATTCCCACATCATCCTTTAAACATTAAAAAAGAGATAGTTGAGCAATTATTTGTGAAAGGATTGATGATGTTGACTTATTTATGATTACCATGTCCATCTTCATCAAATTGTAGAAAATTCGATCATTTTCAATTCTCATCAATGATAGATTTTTTGGGTCCTTTCTACATAGTGAATCTGCCACATTGTTGAATTTCCCAGCATGGTAATGGATTGAGCAGTCATAGTATTTGATCAACTATAACCATATTCTTGGGTTCATGTTCAACACTTTCTGTGTAAATATATACTTTAGGCTTTTGTGATCTATATATATTTTTTCACTTCTCCCCAAAGAGGTAATGTTGCAAAATTTTCAAAGATAAGACTACTTCAGCCAACTCAAATTCATGTTTTGAATAGTTTTTCTCATGAACATTCATTTCCCTTGTGGCATAGGATGTGACTTTTTCATTTTTCATCCACACACCGCCCATGTCCTTCTTCTAAGAATCACTAAATACCACAAGTACTTATTTAATAGTGGGTAATGCGAGCACATGTGCAGTGATAAGCCTCCTTTTCATATCCTTGAAGCTCTCTTCGCATCCATCACTCCATGAAAACTTTACTCCCTTCCGAGTTAGCTTTGTAAGAGTGTTGGAAAATCATGAGGAAATTCTAAAAAATTGACAATAATATCCACCTAACCCCAAAAAAAGAAACACATATTTGTTACCGATGTGGGCCTGAGCCATCCATCTATTGAATCATTCGTGGAGGGATCCACATATATCCCATTTCTTGTGATTATATAACCCAAAAATGAGACCTCCTTCAACCAGAACTCGCACTTACTATACTTTTCATAAATCTTTTCCTTTATAATGGTTTCTTGTATAATGATTATATTCTCCTCATGTTCCTCCTAGGTTTTGGATTATATTATATTATCATCAATAAATAATACCAAACATTTTTCAGGGGTAATATCAAAAGACTCTATTTATCATGTCCATAATGTTTTTTTGGAGAATTATTGAGTACGACCGACATTAATAGGAATTCATAAATATTGTACGAAAAGTAGTCTTGAGGATATCATCCTTCTTTCACACTTACATGGTAATATCCCGACCACAAATCCACCTTTGACAAGTATTGTGCTCAATATTTCTGATCAAACAAGTCATCAATTTGGGGCAGAGTATACCTGTTCTTTATCGTGATTTTGTTCAGCTCATTATAATCAATGAAAATGCACATTGAACCATCCTTATTCTTGATGAATAAGATTGGTGCGCCCCACGGTGAAGCACATTGGTATATAAACAATTAAACTATATTATCATGTAGGTTTTTTTCAGTTCCTCAATATCCACAACTTCCATTATATATAGATTCTTGGATAGTTGCAACTCCCCAGGTATAAGATCGATCGGGAATTAAACATCTCTTCTAAGAGGAAGACCAAGAAAATCATCAGGAAACACTTCTGTGAATTCCATCACAATTATAATGTCTTCAAGTATGGTTGTTTCCTTAGACTCGGTAATATGTTCCAGATATTCTTTCTAATTGGGTAGTAATATTCATGCTTTAGATGATGTTGCAAAATAAAATTCATCTTCCTCCTTGCACTTGTATATAATCAAGGGTCGATTCACCAAATGGAGAGTGATTTCCCTATACCATAAATTTATGTTTTTTCTATACAAGATAAGCCAATCCATGAAAATAATTGCATCAAATTCGACTAGAGGGAGTATGATGAGGTTTTTTTGGGATGTTCAATCTAGAAATTTTGACAGGGGAAGAGATATATTCATGGGATGAAATGATTTCCCCATTTTCTGTTCTCACCTAAATCATTACTTCCATGATTTTTTGGTGGTGTTTATATTGTTCTACTAAAATTTTGGGATATAAAAGTATGTGTATAACTATAATAAAAAATTACGTTCCCTATTCTTCAATGAATAACTAGCGTACCTGTCACCCCTTATTTTAAGGGTTCAATTTGTCTTTAGTGATGGCCAATTCTCTACCTTGTTGCTTTGGAGGTTGTTGGTTGCCTCCGAAAACCCTTATCATATAAACCTGGTGTGCAAAGTTCCCCGATTCGTTGTAGTAAAATCAATGAACTACACCTTGAGCATCAAATAGATTATTCTTTTCCTCTGTTGTAGTTTCAGGTTTTTCTTGTCAGCGATTAATGTCTAGGTGCCCCTCTCTTCAAAATATAAATCATTTCCTCATACCATTCAAGAAATTTCTAGGGTACATCTTTCTACACCTTGGGCTTGTGGGTTGAGGGATATTCTTAGTTCTTTTAGATTTATCCATTAGACCTCTAGAATTGAAGTCCACCTTATGCTTCTTATCCCCAAGATACCCCCAAGATTCACCGATCTCTATATCCACATTGAGATAACATTAGAGAATATTCTCAAAGATCTCGAAGTCATGGATCACTAGGTATTTCCCTAGGATAGGTTTTAGCCCTTCAAATAAGCGGTCAACCTTGTATTTGGGGTAACGACAAAGCTAGAGGCATATCGTGCAAGCCTTGTGAAGTTTTTCTTACATGATCTGATGTATTGTTCATCTTTTTTATTGAGGGCATGGAAGTCCATTTACTTCTTATATCACAGGGTGCGAGAAAAATAATTTTCAAAAAACATTTTAAATAATTTCTTCCATTCCAAAGGATTGATCTCATCCTTTAGATTTGTATTTATTTTCATTGTCCGCCATTAATAATCTTCACCCTCCATACGATAAGCATCCAGAATAACCTCAAATTGTTCGGAACATTTATGGATGGAGAATATCTTCTCAATATAGTTGATCCATTGTTCGATGATTGAGGGATCAGATGATGTATTAAAAGTAGGAGGACTTTGTCTCATGAAGCTCTTCACTACGACTTGTTCTTTTTTAGGGGGGGGGGGTTTAATGTTCCTCTTGACCCATGTTTACATTAAAAAAAGAGTTAACAGAGAGATTATCATGACAATGTTCGCAATTCCCTCTCCCATGGGATTGAGAATCTCATTATAAAATTCACCGTATTGATCTTCACATCTGTTGTTAGCATGAGTCCTCATATTACCGACCATTGGATGGAATAAAAAAAAATTAGTGGTAACACATAAAGGGTAATACATTGAAAAAACAGATGACTTATAAATTACTTTTATTTCCTTAATATATGAATTTATAGGATTCAACCTATGTAATACATGATCTACTTCCTAACATATATTATTAGGGGAATTTTCTTATTCCCTAAATAATAATTCATTCTATGATTATGAATTTAATAAGCATATCACTTTAGTATATTCATAACCAAGAGTGAAATAAGGCATATTTTCATGCACTCGTTCCTATTCGAGTCTACCTCAAAGCGGTGTTTTCAGGTTTTACACCAATGATAAATACGTGTCAAAATTACCTCTACCTGCACATATCCAGACATGGATGTATTTTCTTTATAATCCACTTACTCAATACTCACAAAAAAATTTAAGGATTTTTTATTATACTTATTGTTATCCCTAAGGCTTTGACTATGGATTCCTAATCCTAATCCCAAAAAATAACTAAACCTCTCCTATAATACCAACTATAACAATCCTTCTCTTTATGCCACACCTAAAAATAATTTATTAAATAAAGAATTCAATTGATACAACATAAAAGATCAATACGAGTAGTTTTTTATGGACTAGGAACATTACATAAAAACCTAAAACATGAAATCCAAATCATTATTGAAAATATCTTTTACATGACCACACACATTCCATTGTATTTTGCATAGCATGGGATAACCTAAGGACATGAATAAAATACGAGTGAGCTATAAAGCCCAGTAATAATGTAAACAAGGAATAACATGAAAAATATAGTACATTTTAGGCAATAGGAATATCAATAGATCATAAGAGAAACATGAACATAAATGCATGATACAACAGATTATCATAACATGGAAATGTGGCATCAACCTTTAACATGATATTAGCATTACCCAAGGCTCATTGTACATGGAGAATGAGTAAAAACTCATTAAAATTGAATTAACATGTGTGAAACCACATTCCACATGATGCATCATGATACTAATATTTACCCAATGCAATGGAGAGCTATTATGGAACACCCTTCTTAATAATTTCATTTCATGGATAAGTGTTCACATCATTCATATAACATTGATTCATTAAACACAGTAATTTATTTCTTGATATAGGAATGTGGAATTAATAAATGAAACTATTAAATAAATTAGTAAATGTTCATAAATTTGAATACCCTTGATAGATAAATGGGCATGGTATTCACTACATAATGACTTTGGCATGGAAAATCGGGGTGCCATTTCAGCAGCATAACGGTGTGACCTAAGAATTCATAAAAATGATTGATGAGAGTGTAAGGGGTGTCTCATCATATTTACATGAAATGGAAAGTAAGGGGTTCATATAAATACATTTCCCAACATATGTAATGGAATTTATCTTCATAAATCAAAAGCATTTCTTGAATGTAAATCAGGAGAGTGAAATCCATTACGTAATTTTGGAATTGTAACCGGTATACATGGAAGGAATTAATGAAATATAAAGATGTATATCATCCTTAAAATATTATGAGGTAATTATGGGGGAGGTGATAAATCATACCCCAACAGTTTTAATTGAAATTAAAAGGGTATGACAACATTATGAAACATGGACCAAAATGAGAAAGGATGAAATCCACGAAATGGATGCGTAATACCAATGGATTTAAAGGGGATTGAGATAGGCTTCTTGGGAGCATTGGGTGCCTTTGGATAATTCTAAATAATATTCTTAATATGTGAAAAAATGGGCATTTATCGAAAATTCACGAGTTTTGACAAAAATGGCTTCCAAACTATAAAAAAAATTACAATTGTATTCCTAAAAATTATAGGATCATTTGTATTTAATAAAAATTATTTTTTCCATAATATTTTATTAAAATTTTATTTAATTAAAAAATATATTAATTCATCAAAATAGATTTATTAATATAGTAATAATTAAAAATTCTATATGTGCTTTAAAAACTATTTACAAAGTAATAATAATAAAATGAATTAATATTCCTTATTTTATAAAAAAATAATTCACATAATCATGGTTCTAGGGTCTTGTTACATGAACCCTTATAACACCCGTATATGTCCTATGGGTACGGTGTACGATGGTGACAGACTCTTGGGGTGGACGGAATAACATTGCTTGGGTGGTAATCTTTATCAACTTCCACTTCTATCGTAGGTGGTTTAGTTCAACCTTAAAGTGTTGAATAATGGTTTGGTCTTGGTCAAGAGTGAATCCCAATGATGCCACCTCATTTCTGAACCCCATAAATGGGCTTCGTACAGAGGAATTCTAGTGGATGAGGTCATCGCTTCCTTTGTCTAAGTAAAATAGATTTGTTAAAGAGCTAAATTTATGTTAATCATGTGATTGCTTTTCAATGACTATGTTAGCAACAGTAATAATTCTTAACAGTATTGTGAAAATCCAAAATCATAAAACCAATGAATTCATATTTTATATAACCATTTTACATAATAATAAATTAAATTAGATCAACTGTTATTTTCATTAATGAATGTTTGGGTTGTTAAAATTACTACTTATCGATACCAATTATAACTGTAAAATTATTACTTACGGGTATACTTCACAATAATAAAATAGAAAAATTATTTTAATGACAAACAATCATATTACTATTACATCAATCACATTTTTCCCTATAAATACAACTTCATTTTTTAATTCATTATTAATTACAGTTTCTATTTTGGTTATATTTTAATTTTTTATGATGCTGATTAGTTTTCTAATATTGTTAAATTTTATATAGTTTTCTCATGTGGGTGATGATTCTAGTAGATTGGAGGGATCTATATTTTCTCATTATATATTTTTTATTTTTTATTTTTTACCAATTGTAATGTTTTTAGTTTTTATTAGATTCATTACAGAGTAATGTAATGTAATTTATTGATGTGATACATTTGTATCCCTCTATATTATTTACATGCATAATATTATATATAAAAATCACGTTTTCTAAAGAAAAAAATATAATTTAAATTTTTTGGGTCGTTAAAGATGTGTCCCTGTCCTGTAATGTCCTGAAATTTCAACATATTTTTTTAAAATTATGTGGAATTATTTTGAGACTAGACTCATTGACTACACATGATTTAAAGGCTTGGTGGTACTAGAATAGAAATATAAGATTTTTTAAGGTTATTTATGTAAACATGCAAGAGGTCTTTTGAAACTTTAAAAATGGATCTCATATAAAATATCTGAGGATAATATTCAAATCAGAACACCGGGATTTTCCAAGAAATTAAATAACTTTGACTAACAAGGAACCGATGAAAGAGTTAATTTTTTTTGACCTTTTAAGAAATAATAAAATAACATAAAAAGTTATTTTGTTCTCCTTTCTCACCGATGTGCGGTGAACAGAGACACTACAGTGCAAATCCGAGGTTCATTAAAGGAAGCTTCATAATGACTCATTTTTGTGAAGCTTAACAGATAGTTTATTTCCAAAATGAAATAGAATAACGACGTGACACCACAATGTAACATAAAAACATCGACAAGTAGTCTTTTAAATAGGCTAACTTTTTTTCAGAATGAGAATTAAATTTTATAAATTCTCTGATGAACCAACATCATGGATTCCCTATAACAACGTACGACGAGCACCAAAAAAATCTCTAGCAATGTTGATGTTTTACAATTAACGGTATAGGGAAACGAATATGGCCAACAGATCTTAAATCCTCGAGGGAGGAGGGCTTAAATGATGAACATAAATCTACGTAGGTTTATTTGATTAAATTATTTTCACCATTATTTTTTTAATGCGACGAATGCAGGTAATTCCATGAACAGGTTGACATGTGAATTGTTTGATGACGTGGGAGTGTTACCTTTTTCAAGGGGGATTTTTATATTGGGATTTAATCATTCTATTTGATAGATCATCGCCCCGAACCCTCCCAAATTTTAAAACTCTAACATGGACAACACGAGCCGACAAGAACAAGGAAAGAGCCCTTCTAATGGTGCGTCCTTCTTGGCTGACCACATCGAAAGGGGAAAAAATGCAGATTCGAGGCCTTCATAGGGAAAGAGACACCCAAAAGAGGCTGGTTTCATAGTTGGTGTGAAGAATGGATAACCGGTACAGACCTAGTGGCCCACGAAAAGACCCATTGGTGGGCCATAATGGCGCACCAGAGTCAGCTGACATGGCCGACTCGGGCCGGCAATAGAGACACAATACGTAGTCGGGGCCCTTCTTCTAGGGAGAAATATATTGATTTAAAACATGTGGGGATTCCAACCAACAGGGTTGTCTGGCCACGTAGCAGCACAGGGATATGGTGACTGGACCGGGGTGGAGGTGGAAGCCTCGAGGAGGACGGGCAGGGTGAGGGGAACTAAACTCTTCTTCCAGCTGTGACTCAACAAGGAAAAACTAGTCTACATATTGGGGACCGGGTGGGGCACATCCCTAACCAAGCTAGACATGGTACGAGTTTGGGATGGTTAAGTGTACCCAGGTCGAATCAGGTCTGCAGACCTACGTTGGGTCTGGTTAGTGGACCCGGGTCGGGTCGGTCTGACCAGGTCGGATCAGGCCCAGAGCAAACCTAATTTTTTTAAAAAAAATGCTAATATCTTTCAAACATAGTGTCTAATTGATGAGAAATTTGCAGCGTTAGAACCCTCACAACGAGGAAATTATTTTTGGGAAACTCTATAGATAATTTCATGGAATATGAAATTCAATGAATCGCATGGGGAGCGGTTCTCCCGAGATCAAGAATGCTACGTGAATAAACCCATTGGTTGGATGAGGCCTAGTGACAGCTGACAAGAGACCCTCTATGTATTTGTTACGATAGCCTATTTGATTGAGGCTTCTTTGGGAATCAGCTAGACCATGGTGGGGAGTGGCTCTTGTGTGACCCAACAGACCCACGATACTCGACAGGAGTAGAAGATCAGTATGGCCATGATGGGGAGTGACTTCTATTTGACTAGGAATACCCATGGTACTAATTAGGGATAAGAACAAAATTAGTATATTGTTGGTGGAAGTAGATTCTTTGTGACCATACATGCCCATTGTACTCATTTATGAGGACTTCACCAGTAGCCCATGGAGTTCGATGATGTGACTAATGGTCTTACATTACTACTCTAAATCATACCTGGTGTGATCATTCTTGCTTCATGATCATGCATTGTGATCATGATTCATGGTTTGTTAGTGGATTGCTTTGTGGTCTTGCCTTGTTATTTTGGGGTACTTATTGAGTATTTTTTACTCACCCCTGCATGGGATTCACCCACACATGTTGTGTCTGGTGCTAATGACCAATTCCTTCACAGAGGACTTTATAGCCCAGGACCCGGTGGTGCCTAGTGAGACCAGGCAGGCATGGTGTAATTCAACGAATTCCAGTAGCTACAATTTACATTGTGATGCTTCTGAATTTTAGTATTGTGTTGCTCATGTTTGAGGATTTTCAATTGTTCTTGGTCTGAGCTCGATAGTGAGAAATCAGTGCAACCGAATTTGACCACTTGTAATAAGCCCCAGAGGAGGATCTAGAGCTAGAAGTTCATATTTGTAGTGCTTTACGGATTTGGTTGTTGAAAGGGAATGGCGTCAACCATCAGATCGAGCATGTGCTTTCACACAAGACATTTTCTTGCCGAATCGCCCTGAAATGGTGGAGAGCTTCATCATGTTCAAATTCTTCGGAGGGGTAACTCATTATTCTCAGTATGGTTTTACACTTTTTCAATTCGAGTGTGATTTTTCTTAAGTCTGTGGAGTCTTTTAGGGTTCCCCCTTCTTCCCATAAAAGAGGGATTTATCAAAAAAAATTGATGGTCTTTGGGCCATTGGATGGAAGTAGCTACAATGTGCTTACCCATCAAATGGGGTTTTCAGTGGATGACTATCCAATGTTTCTTTTGTAAATTACTATTTTTCAATGAGTCTTTTGTTGGGTTTTTATTCATCCCCATTTGACTTTTAGTTGACCTTTAATTCAGCTATTATTTATAGTGGCATTCTTATATAACTTTTCTAGTTTTGGAATATGGTTGTGTGTTCGTGCATACAGGTACTCATGCAAATGACTCCCATGTGAAGGTTGATGGCTTCACCACTAGCCGCCCACCCCTGTCCTTCGGGAGGTGGGCATTGGGTATGTCATGGCACCGTCCTTGGGGGAAGGTTAATGAAAAAGGGGTATCAGAGGTGGTAATTTATAACTAAATATTTGAGAGTCTTTTGTTTTGTTTATGGGGCAACAGTGTTCAATGTTTCATGTTCGACTTTCAGATTCGCGAAGTCCAATGTGAGTGTGGCGGCCGATGTATCCATACACCAGGATATTGAATTATGATTTCTAGATCTATACATGAAAACACTTTTTCAAAAGTTTCTCCTTATTTTCTTCTTGAATAAGAGTCATCTCACAAGGGATAATCTTCTAACTGTTCTAAATCAAGTTATATTTTTGTATCCATCCATACAGACAACCATCTAGCCATCCAATACATGATCATTTGGACAAACTGCTTAATGATGAGGCACCAGTTCAAGGAAAAGTGTTTGAGATGGCCCCACATGGTGGTGCACTGGTGTTTTCACAACCCATAGATCTGTAGTTACTGATAGCGCTACTAGTAGAGGACATGGATAGACTCAGTTCCATGCATTTATTATAGAAACAAATAATTCCCATGTTCATGGAAGAGAAGAGTCCTTAGGTCACCAAGGACAGGATGGAGGCAGTGATGTAGGTCCTCTGCTTAGTGAGGACACTGCTTGACCAGATGGCAATCTTGGCTGAGAGCCTTCTAATGGGCTCGGTAGAGAGGTGGTGGATATTGACCATACCAACGCATGATGATGTGATCCTATCCTAGATAGACTATGAGTAGATTTTCTGAGAGGATTATTTTCCTACAACATTCCGCTCTGTGGGAATTTAGTAGTTGCTTCACCTACAGAAGGGAAAGATGAGATTGGTTGATTACTCTGTGAGTATTACAGACCTCTCACTCTACTCCACAAACATTGTTTAAGGCCTTTTATTCAGGGTCCAGATCATTGATCATGGGTTTATATGGGATATCAGAGCATTAATGGTGTCTCTCAGCATCCCCACTCATGCTGCAGTGCTAGAGAAATCCCTTCTTGTAGAGATATTCCTGGCAGAGTAGGAATCGACAACTAGAGCCACCAATAGACCTCAGGTCGAATATTCTTTTATGGTGAGTAGAAGACATCAAGCATGGGGCCCCAGTTGGATAGGTCTCTTAGGGGATGAACATAGGACCCATGGTTGTAAGTGAGGGGCTCCCAGAGAATATGGAGTTAGTAGGGAACCATTCTGTGCTTCACGTGCGGTAGGTAAGAAAACATGGCTCGTGACTGCCCAACTACCACACATATGATCAGCTATTAGTTGAGGGATCGCCAAGGCAGAGGCAAAGGTTCGAGCAAGGTGGTCTAAATTGTTTTTAATGTGGTATGGGAGAAGGTCAAGTAGTAGGCAGTGGACTACAAATCAAGGTGCTGCCCCCACCACCCTCATGTGGTCTACCATTGGTTCAGGGAGCCATCAGACATGGGCGAGGCCACCTTTAGGTAATGGAGGACTACAACCACAGTGCACCATCAATGATTAGAGGTATGATTTGTGTCTTCTCCACTTTATCTACAGTTCTTATAAACACAAGTGTCAATCACTCTTTCTTTGACATGAACCTCATTCGTGTCTCAGAGATTCTGGGGGAGCTGTTGGCTCGATCTTTACAATTAGAGACTCCTATGGGAGGGGATTCGACGATTACACACTGGTTATAGTAGTGAGAGCTTACTCTAGGGGGTGAGAGCTTTGGCTGGGATCTCCTAGTATTTTCATTGAGGACTTATGACATTATCTTGGTTATGGACTGGTTGTCTATAGTCTTTTAAAGACCCAAAATTTCCATGTAAATTTTTTAATTAAATGCAGATTTTATGAGTCCGCAAAAATTGACGACATGTGATTCTGAGGCCCGGAGTTCCCAAAATGAATTTCTGAAAAAAATTCGGGTACGTTCAGTAAACGTACTAGTGGGTTTTTGCAACTTTTGAACCGATGCTCGGAATAGAAATATGAGGGAAACTTTAAACTCGTAGTGCTGATATTAGCTTAAGGATACCTTCACCTCGACAATTGTAGGTCGAGGGTCAAAGATAGAATTTGGAATTTTCGTGAAAGAATATAATAAAATAAACTTATGTAACAATTTATTTTTGTTGAAACCTTCCATGTGAGGTTATGGAGGTGGGGATCACCAACCCTAAAACCTCGCAATTAGAATTTTAGGGTGGGGACCACCCAAACCCTCTAACTCATTCTTTATTGGGTGCAGCCTCTTGAACTCCCTCTTTAATGAGGGAGGTGAACTTTGGTATCCTCACACATTAATGTTGGACACCACATAAATTAATTAATTAATCCAATTTAAATTTATGCCAACAAAAAAAATAGATAACATATTCTATTATGTTAGGATTTCAATTTTGGTGGAATTGGGGAAAGGGAGAAGGTTTTGATAATCATGGAGAAACTCATCCTCCAATGAAGAATGCCAACAATGAATCACCACCATCAAAGAGAATTCATCCGATGAATGAGCTCGAGATCAGAGGAGTGTGATGGGCACAGGATGAATGTCGACAACTTTGACTTCCCTCATCGATATCGTCATTCAAACGAGGTAGGGGTTGTTATTGAATTCATGAAAATTCTCGATTAAATTCCATGTTCTTGGAAATAATGGTGAACATGGTTCAACCAAAATGAGTTGATCCACGATTCATACAAAATTGTAGATTTTGATGTTCTTGATTCATGATTTTTTGAGTCACTTGCTACAGCCCTGATGTGGAGGGTTCGGGCCAAATAAAAATGGCCCAACCCCTCCATAAATCTAGTGGATCTATTGTGTGATCTTCACAATGGTGACGGAGACCAGTGCCGGTAGTTGGAACCGGTGGAACTTAAGAATCGTGATTAAGGTGATGAACGAAGGGAGGCCAGTCAAGCCGGCCGCCGGCGAAGGCACGATGCTCCACCGCCCAGTGGCGCCCGCGACCTCTGCCGCCCCACGACCCCCGCGACCACCCACAGTCATCCCGGACCATAGGGCCTCCTCGCCGCCTAGGCCGGGCCACCCAGTGCGGTCTGGCCCGAACCCAGCATGGGTCAGGCCGAGTCGACCCAAACTGGGTTGACCTAGGCCAGGTCGGGCCGGGTCGGACTGGACCCGGACTAGTTTTGACCCAATACTATCTTTTGGCCATAACATTGGCACCGGGTGTCCGTTTGACAACCCATTAGCAGATCTGGAAACCTTGGGGTGAGATGGTCCCATTGGTATACCCCACATGAGATTTGGATAATGTTAGGATACAATTGGGATGGATTGATCACGAATCCAACGGGGCCCTCAGGATTAAAAGGCTAATAACATACAGATCAGGCATCTGATTGATGCACCATTTGTTTCATTGATACCCCAATGATGTGGAAGACTTTTCAGATACATATTCATTGGAACTTTTTGTAGTTGGAGTATAAACTAGTTTCTTGAAGAGAGGACCCTCCTAGAGATGAGCAAGCTTAATGCGGGAACCCAGTAGCTGGTTCTGACTTGAGTTATAGATACTTCATGGGTTTGTGAATGAGGGTCCCACATGGACCCCCTCTAGAATTAAATGAGGGACAACTAGAGTGTTCTTGTGTGGATCCAACCCTAGAAATGTTGTGTGGGTCAACACCTAGTGATCATGTGTGGGTCAGCACTAAGTGATCCTGCATGGGTCAGCACTCAGCGATCCTGTGTGGTTCACCACCAAGTGATCCTATGTGGGTCAGCACCTATAGATCCTATGTGGGTCTAATGATGATTAAGTATCCTTAATGGGTCTTCCTCTTAATAGATTAAGATGATTCCATATTTACATCTAATCATCACTACTATTGTACCTAAGTTATACTTGGTTTGAGATGATTTCGTACCTGAGGAATACTTTCCCTTGTGGAAATACCTTGGTGGTATTATTCTTTTGGGCGTACTTGTGTGGTACTTACCTTAATGGTATTCTTTCCTTTGTGGAATAGTTGTGCTTTGGGGATTTGAGTTGGACTCTGTGTTTCCTCATGATTGAGATGGGTTTACTTGATAACATAGGTATTTGTGTGGGTATATACCTAAGTGGGGTTGTCAATTGAATTAATGCGGCACGGTTTATCCTTGGTGGATTTTGTGAGACCTTGGGGGTCTTGGGGTCTCTAATGACTATAGTTATACTCACCCCTATATGGGCTATGCCCTCACCCTGTTTTTTTTTGGTGCAGATGACTGACAACACTGACTGAAGATGAGAGTACCGGGACTGGAGGTGGATCATAGGTGGACGTTAGAAGATGCGAAATGTAGAGACGGCCATTCATGAGATGTACCAACCCTTTAGGTAGGATTCGTGTTGGACGATTTAGGATATACTTTTCACCTATCAGATGTCTTGTAATTTCTAGTTTTCCTTGTACTTTCCAGTTGGTCTTGTATTCTAGAACCTTTTTCATACTATACACACTCTGTTTTCTATTCAATTTACTTGAGTTCGTATCTTTCTATGTTCTTGGTTTTGTGTGTTACAGGTTATAAAGGAAATGCCTCCCCAGTTTCCGGGAATATACCTTCAGTTCCAATCTCCAGCCCCTAGCCTATGGAAGGCGGGCTTGGTGTAGTTATGGCACGGGCCCCGAAGGACGGGTTATGAAAATTGGGATCAGAGGAGTCGGTTCTACCGTAGAACATAGGACCTTGATCATCCTTTTTAACCTCAACAGTGTTAAGTGTAGTGAGTGTTGTTATCAGTTTAGGGAATCTAGTGTTGGTTCGGCACCCGACATATCCATACACCAGGACCCCTAATTATGATTTCCAAGTAAGTACAGGAAAAACCTGATTGTGTGTGTTTTTTGAAGATTTTTATTTGTGATCTCTTTGACTCAGCTCACCAAGTATAACTTTTTGACCATGGAACACCTTTTTCTTTTCAGGATTCCTCCACATAGAGAGACAACAAGGGATTAGTATGTAGTACACACTGATAGCCCAATGAGCGATGAGGACTCGTTGTAGGGCCCTCTTCCAGTAGAGGCTCCAGCGGAGGCACTAGCGGTACCACTACCCATTGGGCCACCGATGCCACCATACTCTGCAGTAGAGGGTCACGCCACTTTAGCGTATTTCATGAGCTCTAATTCCAGAGGCCACTAAGGTTCAGGGGAGAGACAGACCCACAGTTGGATGAGAATTGGCTGGAGGCTGTGGTGAGAGTCTTTCGACTGGTAGGGACACCAGCCGATCTCAGGGTGATCTTGCCGCCATCCTTCTACATGCAGTAGTATACAGATGGTGGATATTGATACTCCAGGATCACGATGAGGTGACACTTCTATGGGTAGACTTCAAGAGCCTATTTTTATTAGAGTTTGTCCCAGCGACTCTTCGCACAGTGCTCATTCAAGAGTAACTTCATCTACAGTAGGGCAGCATGACTGTTGCTCAATACTCAACGAGGTTCACTAACCTCCCACACTACTCCATAGATATGGTGCATGACCCATTATTTAGGACCCAGACCTTTGAGTTGGGACTCAGGCGGGAGATTGGGGATTCAATGATCTCACTTTTCATCCCGATGCATGTGAGGGTGTTAGAGAGATCAATCTTAGTGGAGTGTTTCTTTGCTGAGCAGTCACCAGCAGTGAGACCCACCACCAGATGTCATGTAGCTTATTCTTCTGCAGCTGGAAGCAAAAAGATTTCATAGATCTCTAAGAGTACCATGCCTACAGGTGGAAAACCGCATGATTCAGGGTCGGTTGTGCGGGGAACATGAGCATGCGCCAATCATGCCAGGAGTAGGCAGTTTTACGCATGCAGCAGGCAGGGTCACATGGCTCATGATTGTCCAACCAGCCGTACAGATGATCAGTAGATTGTCGAGGGACCACCCAGGAAGAGACAAAGATTCGAACATGGAGGTCCTCAGGGAGTAACAAGACGTGGCAGAGGAGCTGGCCATGTAGCTGGCGATGGGCGATGATTCGAGATGTTGCTGCCACCACCACCAGGTGGCCCACCCGAACCACAGGGAATAGAGGACAGGGGAGAGCTCATCTCTAGGAAGCTGAGGCCTATGATCACAGTGCTACAGAGATGATACTAGGTATAATATGTGTCTACTAAAACTTATCTGTAGTACCTATAGACACAGGTTCCAATCATTATTTTATTTCCACTATCCTCGTTTAGACATTGGAGACCCCGATAGAGCCGTTAGCTCAGTCCTTAAGGCTAGAGACTTTTACGGGAGTGTATTTGATGATTTTGCACTGGTTTCGGCAGTGTGAGCTGACACTTGGAGGTGATAACTTCAACTGGGATCTCTTATTATCATCATCGAGGTCTTACAATGTCATCTTGGGTATGGACTGGTTATGTACAGTCCATGCCTAGATTGATTGTATTAGGCACAACGTGCGGTGTGTCTGCACTGATAGGACCAGTTTTACCTTCACCGGCAAGAACGGAGAATTCGAAGCATAGGATTGACTTACCCATAGGAGATTTTATCTGATCACTCATCAATTATCTAGCTTTACCCTCTGAGAAGTTGATGTGGAGAGTCTGAATTATCATGTAGTGGGGGAACAGTACGAGAATGTTTTCTCTGATGATGTTCTGGGTCTACCACCTCGCAGATAGGTGGAATTTTACATTGACCTATACCCTAGGAAAAAACCGATTTCTACACCAGCATATCAGATGGCTCTCGCGAGGCTTCGTGAGCTGCGGGTACAACTAGAGTACTTATAGGGGAATGGATTAATTTTTCCCAATGTTTCACCTTGGTCAGCCCCGATTTTGTTTTCCAAGAAGGCCAATGGGAGAATGAGGCTTTGTTTTGACTATTACACCTGAACCAGGTGATGGTACATGCTACCATAGAGAAGGTGCAGATCATCTAGGAGGGGATGAAAACTGCACAAAGCAAGCATAAGTTGTATGACGAAAGAAGATGGAGACCTCTGGAGTTCGAGGATGGCGACCAAATCTTCCAACGGGTCTCACCCCAATGAGGTTTACGGAGATTTGTCCATGGAGGAATGTTATCTTCGATGTTCACCAGTCCATTTCAGGTCCTTAACAGAGTTGGCGAGGTAGATTACCACCTATCTCTTCAACCTTAATTACACCAGGTGCATGACGTATTCCACGTATCCCAGCTGTGGAGATATGTGCATGACCCTTCTCACATCATCGTCCACAACGAGATGGACATCGATGATGAGGTTACTATTACCGAGGTTCCAGTAGAGATTGAGGATCGACAAGAGCGGGTCTATTATGGGTGGCTGATACATCTGGTGCATGTTCATTGGTGGCACGGGAACCTCCAGGAGATCACATGGGAGCAGGATCCTCATATTTGTGCTCAGTAACCCCACTTGTTTTCATAGATTTGAGTTATGGCTTATTGGACATAAAGCCCAGAGATGGAGAGATTGTAAAGACCTATAATTTCCGTGTAATAATTTTTAATTAAATGTGAATTTTACATTTCTATGAAAATTGATGGCGCGTGACTCTGAGGACCTGAGTGCCCGAAATGAATTTCTGAAACTTTTTTCTGGTACGTTCAGTAAATGTAAGAGCGGGGTTTTTTAACTTTTGAACTGGTACTCGGAATTGAAATCCAGGGGCACCGTTGAACTTGCAGCGCCGATATTAAATTAAGGAGACCATCACCTCGACCGTAGTAGGTCGAGGGTGAAAGTTAGAATTCGAAATATTCGTGAAAGAATAAAATAAAATAAAATAATGTAACATTTTGTTTTTGTTGAAACCTTCCATGTGAGGTTATGGAGGTGGGGACCACCGATCCCAAAACCTCCCAATTTGAATTTGATGGTGGGGACCATTGGAACACCATAACTCCTTATTTAATGGGAGAGGCCTCTTGAACTCCCTATTTAATGACGATGGTGACCTTTGGTATCCACCCAATTTAATGGTTCCTACTAAATAAATAAATTAATTGTGCGAATTTAAATTTATTCCAACAAACTAAATAGATAATATATTTTATTATGCTAGGATTGCATTTTTTTTGGAATTGGGGAAACGGAGAAGCTTCAGAGAAACATGGAGAAACTCATCCTCCAACGATGAATTCCAACGAAGAACCACCTCCATCGAAGAGAATTTAACCGAAGAATGAGCTTTGGATCAGAGGAATGTTGTGTGTGCAATGAACATCGACAACTTTGACTTATATCATTGAAGTCAACAATCAAACAAGGTAGGGGTTGTTATGGAATTCATGAACTTTCTAGATTTAATTCCTCGTTCTTGGAAATAAATGCGATTGGGGTTCAACCAAAATGATTTAATCCTCTATTTGTATGAAATATTAGAGTTTGACGTTCTTGATTCATGATTTTGTTAAGCCTCTTGCTACCACCCTAATGCGGATGGTTCAAGACAAACAAACATGGCCCGACCCCTCCACAAATCTTGTGGATATTTTGTGTGATCTTCATGATGGTGACAGTGACCAGTGTCGGTGGTTGGAACAGGTTGAACATGAGAACCACAATGAAGTCGATGAATGAATGGTAGCCAGTCATGCTCGCCACCGGCGAACGCATGTTTCTCCGCCGCCCAGTGGAACCTGTGGCCTCCGCCGCCCCGCGGCACCCGCGGCCTCCACCACCCCGCGGCGGTCGGCCACCCACGGCCTCGTGCCATCCCGTGGAACCCACGGACATGCAATGTCCCATGGAACCCGGGTCCTCCACTACCCCACGACACCTGCGACCTCCGCCTCCCCGCGGCACCCACTGCATCACGCTGCCCCGCAGTGCCCGCATCCTTGCCCTGCTCCGCGACATGTGCCTTCCTGCGGTACCCACGGCCTTCCATCGCCTTCGCAGCCCATCAAGCCTCCACGCCACCCTATATGGGCAGCCCAACTCGGACTGGGTCGGCCAGTTGGGTTGGACTAGACCCAGACCAGTTTCAACCCTATACTCTCTTTTGGACATAACATTGGCATCAGTCATCCATTTGATAAACAGTCAGTGGTGCTGAAAAACTTGGAGCAAGACAATCCCATTGGTATACCCTACATGAGATTTGGATAATGTTGTGATATTGTCGGGTTGGATCGATCATTAATCCAACATGGCCCTCGGGACCAAAATGCTAAGGACTTACAGATCAAGCGTCCAATGGATGCACTGTCTGTTGCATTGAGACCCCTATGACTTCGTGGTCATTTGGGATATTTCTTCATGGGACTTAATGGCAGTTGGAGTATCGACTGGTGGATTGAGGAGCGGACCCTCCTGGAGACGAGAAAGCTTAGTGCAAGAACCCAGTAACTGGATGTGACTTGAGGATGAGATCCTTCGTAGGTATGTGATTTAGGGTCCCACATGTAACCGCTCTCAGATTCCATGTGGGACTACCCAAGAATTCCAGTGTGGGTCAGCACCCAGTGATTCTGTGTGGGTTAGGACCTAGCGATCCTACATGTGTTAGCACTGAGAGATCCTGTGTGGGTCAGCACCGAGAAATCCTGTGTGGGTCAGCACCGAGAAATCCTATGTGGGTCAGCTCCTAGAGATCCTTTGTGAGTCAGATGATGATTAGTGATACTTCATGGGTCTGCCTCTTAACAGAGTACGATGATTCAGTAGTTATGACTAATCATCTCTACTACTACACCTAATTTATACCTGGTGTGAGCTATGTTCGTACCAGAGCATCACATTCCTTTATGGTATTATTTTGTGTGGAATACCTATATGGTACTTACCTTCATGTTATTCCGTCCTTTGTGGAACAGTTGAGATTTGGGATTTTGAGTTGGACTCTGTGTTTCCTCATGATTGATATGGGTTACTTGATAACATAGTTATATGTATGGGAATATACCAAAGTTGGTTTGTTAGTTGATTTCATGTTGTGTGTTCTATCCTTGGTGGATTTTGTGAGACCTTGAGGGTCTCGGGGTCCCTACTAAGTATCGTTATACTCACCCCTGAATAGGATATGCCTGTACCCTATTTTGTTTAGTGTAGATGATGGATAGTGCTGACTGGGGATGAGAGTACCAGGAATGAAGGTGGCTCAGAGGTGGATATTGGATGTGGAGAACTACAGAGATGTCTGTTCATGAGCTGTACCTACCATTCAGGTAGGATTCGTTGTGGACAATCCAGTAGAAAACATTCACCAATCATTCATCTTGTACTTTCCATTTTTTCTTGTACTTTCCAATTGGGCTTGTATTCTGGCCCATTTTTATTATTGTACTCATTCTGTTTACTATTCTGTTTACTCGAGTTTGTATCTTGTTGTGTTCTTGGATGTGTGTGTTACAGGTTATAAAGGCAATTCCTTCTCAGTTTTATGGAATATGCCTTCAGTGCTAGTTGCCAGCCACTGGCATATGGAAGTCGGTTTTGGGATTGTCACGACACCTACCTTGGGGTACGGGTCGTGACATGTCCATTCTCAGATCGACTGTTTTACGTACAATGTGTGGTATGTTCGTGAGGATATGACTAGGTTTTCCTTCACTGGTGAGAAGGGAGATTTAGCATCCCAGGATGGACATTCTTGAAGGAGGAGGCTGCAGATCACTCACCAGTTGGGTAGCCTCACCCTCGGTGCGGTGGATAAGAGGGGTCTATGATTTCTTATAGTGTTGGAAGAGTATGATTATTTCATTCCTGGGGTTGTTCTGGGACTACCACCTAATAGGGAGGTAGAATTCAGCATCAACCTATACCTTGGGCTGAACCAGATATCCACAACAGAATATCAGATGGCTCCCACAAAGCTTCTTGAGTTGAGGGTACATCTAGAGGACTTATTGTATTAGGGCATCATGAGACCCAACATTTGACAATGTGATCCCTATTTTTTTATTATGAAGTAAAACAGGAGCCTGAGGGTATGTGTGGACTTTTGGAGCCTGAACTAGGTGAATTTAAAGAACATGTATCAAATACTGAGGTTTGATGACCTCTTCGATTGATTGAAGGGATCAAGGTGGTTCTTGAAGATATACCTCAGATCATGCTATCATTAGATTTGTGTACGGGATGAGGATGTACCGAAGCCAACGTTTAGATGTCGGTATGGACACTTTTATTTCTTGGTAATTCCATTTATATAACCAATTCCACACTAGTGTTCATGGGACTCATGAAAAAGATATTCTAGCCTTACCTTGATCTCTTCATGGTGGTCGTCATTAATAACATCTTGGTGTACTTGGTGTGGGAGGAGGATCATGCAACACACCTACAGATAGTCCAAGATACACTCCGAGAGCACCACCTTTATGGTAGGCTCTCGATGTTCCATTCTTGGATTTGTGATGTCCACTTTCTGGGACACATCATCTCAGAGGTTGGAGTTGCAGTGGATCCGGCATTGATAGAGGAAAAGCTTTCTTTGAAGCCACCTAGGAGAGTGAGTGAGGTGTATTGTTTATTGGGGTTGGATGGAAGCTACTGGATGTTCATGCCTGATTTTTCTAGTGTAGTAGTACCTATATCATACTTAACACGGAAGGGAGAACCCTTTGAGTGGAAAGAGAAGTAGCAGTAGAGTATCCCGGAGCTATGGGAGACTAAAGAGTACCCCCATCTTGAGACTACCAGAAGAGATTTTGGGTGTGTAGTTTTCTAAGAAAAATCAGGGACCGGACTGGGTTGTGTCCTAATGTAGGAGTGAGGGGTGATCACCTACGAATCATGGTAGTTGAGGAAGCATGATCAAAACTACGTGACCCATGACCTAGAGTTAGAAGTCGTGGTATTCAACATGAATATGTGACTAGACTATGTAATGTGTGAACATTTTATTTCATACTATGACCATAAAATTATTAGGTATATCTTCTTAAAGAAGGACCTGGACCTGAGACAGTGACATTGGTTTGAGTTCCTCTAGGACTATGACTTTGAGATAGTCTATACTACAAAGAAGGGGAACATGGTGGAAGATGCACTCTATTGGAGGTCTATTTTATAGCTTTTGAGTGAGGCGATGGAGCAACTAGCCACGTTGGAGATATGCTTCATGGATGATGATACCATTATTTGATGATGGTCACTCCACCACTCTTACATCATGTTAGGGAGGCACAAGTTGTGGATTTTGTCTTCAAGGCCCAATGTGCTCAGATATCCTCAGGATATGTTCCAAATGGATTTCCAATAGGTGGGTAGTACATCATCCTTTTTATATGACACACATTGCTACCAATGATCATGTGGGAGGTTGTTTTGGGGGAGTTCCATACATCCTCATTAGCAGTACATCCTAGTGTAGCGAAGTTGTACTAGGACCTCTAACATCAGTACTAGAGGCTATGGATGAAGAAAGTAGTGGAAGAGTTCGTTTCACAGTGCCTCAGTTTTCAACAAGTGTCGGACAAGAATCAAGTATCAATAGGCTTGGAAAAACCAATTGAGGTACTAGAGTGTAAATGGGATGTTATCTTGATGGATTTCATGATAGGATTACCACACACGTCCAGGGGACACAACACTATCTAGGATATTATTGACCAACTCACCATGTCAGATCACTTATTACCTATATGGGTGCAGGGATTGGTAGAGGTATTGGGACACATCTATGTCCAGTAGAAAGTTCAGCTACACAAGGTTCCTTCAATGATCGCCTCAGAACGTGATGCTTGCTTTATATCTCGGTTCTGGAAGGGATTTCATGAGGTGTTCGGGAATTAAGTGTGCTTGACCACAACATTTCACCCTATGATAGAAGTTCATACATAGTGGACCATATATATGTTATAGGACATGTTTTTTTTACTTTTTCATTGATTTTGGTTGTAGTTGGGTGGACCACCTACCACTGGTGGAGTTTTCATACAACAAAAACTATCACTCCCCCATTAGCATGACACCATTTCGGGCCCTGTATGGGTGGCCATGTAGATAACCTCTATGCTAGATAGACCCAAGGATGTCAGTACTAATGGGTCTAAAGATGGTATTTTCTACCACTAAAAAGGTGAAGATCATCATGGAGCGAATGAGGACTGAACAGTGCTAGATGAAATCATATGCTGATAAGAGACATTGACCGTTTGAGTTCTAGGAGGGGGACCATGTTTTTATTTGGGTCTCACCCAGATGGGGATTACATAGATTTGGCTAGGGTGGAATGTTATCTAAGAGGATCATCAGACCGTTGCTGATTCAGAGAAGAGTTAGTGAGTTTTCTTACCGCCTAGCTCTTCCCCAACAGATGCACCAGGTGAACGATGTCTTCCATGTGTTTCAGAAAAAGAGTTATGTGCATGTTCCATAGAACGTCATCGACTTGGGGGAGTTGGTCATTAACGATATGTTGATATTTCTAGAGTTCCCACTGGAGATTGAGGATCAACAGGAGTGGGCCCTTTTTGGATAGTTTATTCATCTGTTGTGCATTCCGTTGCAGCACGAGAATATCTAGGAGATCACATGAGAGAGAGACGCTAAGATTTGTGCCCATTTCTCCCATTTGATTGATTAGACTTTGTTTTGGCTTTTGAAAATGCAAATCCATAAGGTGGGGAAAATGTAATGTCCTAGAATTTATGTATAATTTTTTAAAAAAATTATATGAAATTATTTCGATATAATACACTTTAAAAGAACATGATTCTGAGGCTTGGTGGGCCTGAAACGTAATTTTCATCATTTTATAAGTAATGTTTAAGTAATGGTGCAGAAAGTTTTTTCTAACTTTTTAACTGGTGATCAGATGGAAAATACGAGGACACGGTTTAACTCAGAACACCGAGATTTTCCGTAAAAAGGATTAAAATTGACTGGAAAAGGTCAGCTGTAAATTTTAGTTTTTAGAATTTTTTGAAATTTAGAAAATAAATTTTAAAAAAATATTTTATTCCCTTTTCTCACTATTGAGCGGCAAGAGGTGATGTAGCTGTGCGGCAATGAGACTCATCAAAGGAGGCTCCTTAATGACTTATTTTGGGGATGTGTAACAGATATGTTGTTTCATAAATTAAACAACAAAACAACACAACGTTGCAGCATAATAGAAACACTGCAATGTGTATTTTTTTAATAAACTAACATATTGGGGGAATAAGAATTAAAGAACAAAAATTTTCATAATATCATATGTAAAGTATTCACTCCAATGATGAATGATGGTTGCAGGATTGATTTCTAGCAATGTAGATGCTTTATGAAGAATGTTAATTGTAAGAGTCGAACACCAACAGAGATTTATTCTTCAAGGGATGATCACTTCAATGAAGAACATTCATCGTGGTAGGGGTTGTTTGATTAAATAATTTTCCCCACTTTTTTTCTAAAGTAATGAAATCAGGTCAACCCACAAACAGGTTCACCCCTGAATCGTTCATCCATTTGGGAGGGTTCTCTTTTTTCACAGGGTTTTTTATATCATAATTTAATCATTGTGTTTGATAGAACATAAACCCCCAAACATCACCTATTAGAATACTCTAATGCAGACGACGTTGGTCGACACGATCAAGGCCTCGGCCCCTCTACTTGTGTGTTCATCATGGACGAGCACTTTGAAAGGGTCAGAAAGGTGAATTAGGGGTCTTTTCAAGTAAGGAGACACCCCAAGGATGCCAAAGTAATAGTTAGTATATTGAACAGACCACTGGTGCAGACCTGGTGGCCCACGGTGGTGGTCGTGGGTGGGTGGCGGTGCACAATGATAGCACACCGGAGTCAGTTGTCATTGCCGGCACTAGCCACAGGCTGGTGGAAAAGACTATGCCCCTCATTCATGACAATAGAGCAGTCCATAGCTGTAGACCCTACTTCTCAATAGCATGCGGTCGATTGACCATGTGTGGGGTGTCCAGATGACTAGGTTGGTCGGTTGCATAGTTGAAATGGGTTATGTTCGCTAGACCGTGGTGGAGTAGGCACCAATGTGGATGAACCATGGGGAGAGGGGATCTAGAAGCGACATATAGCCACTTCCTAGCTAAGAGGATCGGGAAGGGCGTAGGTAGGACCCACCCTAGTGGGCCGGACCCGCCCAGACGGGCCTGGCCTAGTCAAACTGGGCTAAGACCCAATTGTCCCCTTTTTGAATAAAATGCCTAAATCATTCCTACCATGAATCTAATTGATTATCCATTTGCGGAATTAGATCCCTTGTGAAGAGGAGGATATTTTGGATTAATTAATGGAGAACTTCAGGGATGTTGAAATTCAACGAATAGCTTGGGGTGTGGTTCTCCCAAGATCATGTTTGCTACGTGCGGAAACCCTACAGTTGGCTAAGACCTACAGACTGTAGAGAAGAGACCCAATATTTATCGGCTACAATGGACCAATGGGAAGAAGGATTTGTTTGAACCAGATTTTTTCTAGTGGGGAGATACTTCTATGTGACTCTGAAGATCCCTGATACTCAACAAGAGTATTAAATTATTATGGCCATGGTGGGGAGAAACCTCTCTGTGAACTGACGCACCCACGGTAGTCATTATAGTTGAATACCACAACAGTCCATGGTTAGTGGGAAGTGGCTTATCTGTGCCCCTACATGCCCATTATACACATCGAGGAGGAGTTCTCTAGTAGGTTAGGGTGTTCAATTATGTTACTAATGGTGTTACTTTATAACTCTAAATTATAACTGGTGTGAGCTATCTTGCTTTGTGATCATGCTTTCTGATCTTTCATCGTGGTTTGTCCGAGGATTGATTTGTTTTATTACCTTGTTATTTTGTGGCCCATACTAAGTATTTTGTTACTCACCCATGCATGGGTTTCTCCAACATGTGTTGTGTCTAGTGCAGACTATCGCTACCTAGATGAAAGACTTGGTGGCCTAGGACCCGATGGTTCCTAGTGAGACTGAACAAGCAGGGCGTACTTTTACGTCTTCCGACAGCTAATGAATTCTTACCCAAAAGGTGGGGTTTTCAGTTTATTTATATCCATTTTTTCCTTTTTTACTCTATTGTTTTCCATTTAGTCTATTTTTGGTTTTCTATTCTTCCCCATTTGACTTTCAGTTGTACTTGTACACCGTGGTAATTTATAGTGGCCCGCTTTTATCACTTTTCCAATTGTGGGATGTGGTTGTGTGTGTGTACATAATGTTACTCAGGAAAATCCCTCCCACTTGTAGGATGAAATCTTCGGTGCTAATTTCCAAACCCTGGCCATTGGGAGGCATGAATGGGGTATGTCACGACACGAGCCCTAAAGGACAGGTCGTGACGCGCCCTGAGTGAGAGGACCACTGATTATAGTTGGGATGTGAGACCCTATATTGAGTTACATGGTAAGTGTTAGGATATTATCACATTATTATAGAGGTTATTATGGATAATAGATTTGACATGGGTCTCTAACATGACAGAGAACCTATTTCTCAGGATATTAAAAAGGACCCTACCTTTAAGTAGAAGGTTGTAGTCAATATGTATCATATGACCCTTCCAGGAGTGAGAAGGTAGTGGTTAATATTTTATATGACTTAGAATATCTATGATGTTCTTTTACAACGATAAACTTTTTTTCATAGTGATTTTATAGACATATTCATAGAATTTGAGCAAGTGGGTGTGGTTAGGTGTTGTGGTGTCTCATATGGTTGTGTGGTCATTTTCAGTTAAACATTTGGATGGGTTTGTTTCAAGTGAGTCACATGAATTCATTATATATATTTCATGAAAATATATTTTATCATAGTATTATTTACTATGTTAACTTTATGATGATTCCAATTAGTTTATTAGAATCACCCCTAACCACATACCCAACATGAGTTTTGTTGTATGTGGTTAAAACTTCATGTTTTCTATTATATAAAGGTCTCTCTTGGAGATGTGAATATGGTTTAGGTCTAGATGGTTTTGGAAAATAAGGATTTGGTAGGATGTCTATGTGAGTTATCATGAAGATAATTTTTTTTCAAGTTTATTTACTACATATTTATAACTCAGTGGGATGTTATTTCATTTATTTGATGATACATGTTATATATGTGTGTCCTCTTTTACTGCATTGTTTTATTTGAAGCATAATGTAATTGTTTGTTTCATCATTATTATAGATTCTGGTTTCCACTATCATTACCTATAAATTATCTAATGATATTAGATTTTCCATCTACATGGACATGTTATGAATTCTTTTTGATAGAATTGGGAAAGAACTTATGGATTTATTTTTGTTGTAATTGTTTACCAAGACTATTTTAGAGATAGAAAACCAATTTTTAGAATCTTTCATGTAGTCACTCATGTTTGAGGTCATTTGATTACACCCACTTGGGTGTGTTTAGGTGAAATAGGTAATGACATGACAAGAAACAGGTAAAAAAATTGGAATCGTATTGCATCTTAGACTATATAGTTATATTGAGAATAATAAAGTGTATTATTATATCATATCATAAGTTATGAGTGTCATATAATTTTAATGTGATATAATAATTGAAAATTTCATTGATAAAGGGATATGTACGTAGTATCAGGATCATAATATAATAAAGTACCATCACATGGGAATATTTCACATACATAAAACATTTTATCATAAAATATGTCTCAAATCATGTCATACCTAACTTAATTTAGATTCAGCAACAACTACCCTATGAAAAACTCTATAGTACAATGGCTAGTGAAAAGCACCCAAATAAATAACTAATTTGTGGGGGATTTTACAATGTAACAGTATTGACACACACACAAACACACAAAGATCTCCATACAGATGTTCAAAGGAATATATGAAATGGTAGTAACATCTAGAGTAACAAACATGCGTTTAACAAGATCTAGGGAATAAAAGAGTATGACATTGTAATATATAATGTAATGGAAAAAATACATTCCAAATCATAAATATATTCAAAAATAAAAATTACTTTAAAAGTAAATATTGAGAGAGACCGACTCTACATCTCCAAGACCTGACCACCATATGTGGTCAAATACACTCGGGTGTCCCTATTCTCCTATAAAATCTCAATCAACATATCAATTTTCTGAAAAATGCATGACACATGTGGAAATTACCATACATGGGTTAGTATAAAAATAAATAGTAGAACACCCCAAAATATTAGGGGGGATAAATTTGGAACATGATAAAAGTGAACAACTCAACCCATAGAAAGAGAGAAATCAAAACCAATCATCACAGATATATGATTATAAAAGAAACCCATACGAGAGAGAAAGGGGATCTCCATCTCATATCCTAGAATAGGAAAAGATTCTTCCATGAGTTCCAAGAGGTCCATAAATAATTCTCAGCATCTCATGCATCTTTTTAAAGGAATATCCCTGTCAATCCCCACCTCACCACTATGCCACACCATCAAGGGGACATAATATCTTGGTAGAGGACCCATTCCCTAGTATAACTGCAGGGTGAAACTATGTGGATAAAATACATATGACATTAAACCATAGATTTATTCCACATTGATGGTTGATAGTGGACCTATGCCTTGTCCCAGAAGGAGGGTTCTACTCTAATAGTAGATTCCACATATTCTAACAGCTAGGGAGGGAGAAACTATAATGGTATAGGACTCATACCTTGAAACCACCATAGGCTTACACTCTAATGGAAGAATACACATTTCATGATATCGTATGAGGGTTCCAATATAATGGTATAGGACTCATGCCCTGATACGACATGAGGGTTCCACTCCAATGGTTAATAGATGACCCATTCATTGTCCCAATAGGAGGGTGCAACTCTAATGGTTGATAGAGGACCCATGACCTATCCAAATAAGAGGGTTCAACTTTAATGGTAGATATAGGGCCCATTACCTATCCCAATAGTAGGGTTCCACTCTAATGGTCAATAGATGGCACTTGACTAGTCCCATTATTATGGTGACACTATAATGGTTGATTGAGGACCCATGCCATATACTAGCATTGCAGTGAAACTCTAATGGTTGATAGAGGACCCATTCCCAATACCAGAAGGAGGGGGACAATGTAATTGATAGATGTCTCATTCCCTATCTAAATAAGATGGTGCCACTCTAGTCTCTCTGATGATCCGTCCCCATCATTGTTTTTATAAAGCATCACCTGATGGAGAATAACACTCATAACATCTCAAATAATATCTCAAAATCAACATTGAAGGCCATCATTGCATTATAAGTGGAGAATCACTCCTGATAGATTACATAAGTACCAAAATCCATGTCAAAAAAGAGATATTAGAGGTATAAGTTTACACAAAAAGAGATACACAGCTTGTAGGGGACCCACACGACATGTGGACACACTCTACTACATGGTTGTGTCCTCCCCTGTACATTAATCACTTTCCATATAGACATACACTATATGTAATGGTGATACATGGTTTGTCATGGACACCAGAGTCCAAGCTGGTTTCTCGTAGTTATTCTTCAATCATTCGAGCCACGTCCATGAACACTGGATGTGTTCCTATTCTTGCATGTTTCTATGTACTACTAGATTACACAACGAGTCTCTAACACTGAATCTCATGGAGTGTGGAGGTCCCACTCATCTTGTGATACATATGATCTCTCAAAAACCCTAGTGTTGTGGATTTCTATAGAACACACTATGTGTTCTTTTAAACAACATATCGTGTAGTCATAGTGACTGAAAAATATTAAATCTTCTATGTGTGATTCCAAATTTTCCATCTCCAACATAAATCACGGTTATAGTATACGTAAAACTAGTGTTAATCAGCTTCATCCCCCATTAATGTCCAATTGTTGGATTAAAAAAAGAATCTAACTTGCCAGCATGAACTTTCCTTGTGCCATTGTCACTTGTGGTGCCTCACGTTTCCTCACTTGAATCCCAATCAATTGTCTAATCACCCCAATCTAGAAAACCATCCCAATCCATCCTATTATATATGATCAATTAATTTAATGTTAATATTCTTGAATTCAGGGAGTCTGATCATGCTTGATCCAACGTGGAAATGGCGAACCGTGACCCCATATACTAATGAAGAAGATCATGATGAACAATTTAGGAAAATAACATATTAAATTGAAACAATCATTTAAAAATAGTTACTAGAAAACTAATAATTATCTGAGATATATGGGGTGAGAAACGTGTCCCAACAAAGATAAATTGGACGAACATTTGAAATTTGATACACTGGTGCATGAAAAGGCTTAAATTAATCAATGATCAAATAAAGTAATTGAGCATGCTCACTTTTTTAGTAATATAGGTTGGAATCATAAAATTATGAGTCCTACCTTGAGATTAGATCACTCAATGATGAATAATATAGCTTCCAATTATGTATGAAGATCTGTGGCATTCGTTGTGGCTCAATTCAATTCGATCCGGAAGCTCATTGTCGCCTGGTCTTAATTAACCAATGATGTTGGTGGAATTATCCTCTAAATGGTCCCAGTTTAATGTGGTTAACTGTATAGATCCTCTATAATTATTCCTTTATATATGGAATTAGGTTTCAGGTTATTTATGGAATTAATTAAATAATTAATTAATTGATCCATTAATCACACCCACCAATGGACGCTTTATCTGAACACCCTGCACCAACCTAGTTTTGATCGCACAAATAGTAAATCCAATTCTCTGGATTTAGCTATTTTCGTAGTTTTCTACTTCAAGACTCCATTTAAGGGATCTTCCATTACTTATAAAAATCAATGCACACATTATATAAAATATATTTTATATTTTTATAAAAATAATTTTGATCACACTGACCCTTAAAATTGTGCATTGTCTCAGTGCTTGGCTCTAAAAATATTCCTTGATATATTTCAATGTGTTATATTGAAAAAACATGATCTCTATATTATTTCCTCCTTCAATAATTTCAACCTCTAAAATAAAAAAATACAACAAAAATTTGGGGATACTAAGCCCGCATTTAGATCTCTCTATCTTAGGAGCTCTATTAAATGCTCTCATGCTACCACCACACATTATTTGAGGGAATGGTCCATCAACAAAGGATCATATCATGTTCACTATTGATCACCATTGGGTGCTCCATTAAATTGTCTCTATCCACAATGTACAGCTCTCCCTAGTCAATAACATTCATGAGATCATGAACATATCTCTTCAAATTAAACACATGGAAGACTTTTTTTACCCTCTCTAATAGTGGGCTTATGGAGATGTGGTAAGAAACTTATACAAATCCCTATATGGAATCAAATGGACTGATGAACATTGGGTATAACTTTAATCCCTATAATAAACTTCATAATCCTTGATGTGGGGATACTCTCTAGAAAACATGTTCTCAAATACATGACCTCCAAGGGCCTACAATGTCAATTTGCATACTATTTATTCCTACACTGAGTTATCCTTGTCCACTAGAAGATCACTTATAACTCTCTGAAATCCCCTACACTATATTCGGAATAACAGAATATGCCTCACTCATCTCAGTCCAACATAAGGGTGACCACCAAGGTATCCTGTATAAGGCATTGAATGGTGTCATTACAACAGTATAGTGGTAGCTTTTATTATAACCAATATCTATCAATAGAAAATGATACTCCAAACACCAACTAATGTCTAACATGCACACACACTGTATATCCTCATGCACTTGTATTGGTCACTCAGGAAACACATCTATCTCAGGGAGAAAGGATATACTCATCCTCAAGTAGTTCTTGAATGCCTTCTATAGACCTCTCAACAACCGTGATGTAAACCATGCATCATGGTTAGAGAAAATAGTTGAGGGAACCCAATTAAAGAAGACGATCTCCCACAAGTGCAACTTCCCTACACCCTCCACTGAACTCTGCTTCATGATAGTAATGAAGTGAGCAAACATTTTATGTCGGAAAACTATCCACCATATGGAATCATGGCTTCTCACTGTCCATGAAATTCATATCAAAACTTTCATTAATATGCCATATAATTTCCACTCTAGGATCTTAAGAGACTAAAGAAAACCTATTATAATATGGTCTTCAACCTTCGCCTTCAGACAATTGAGGCATAGAGAGAGGAACTCAGCCATGATCAACCTAATGCCAGCCCATCAAAACTACCATCTATGGTCTTTGTATAAATTCACCACACCAGGATATATAAGCATAAGATATATATGAAACTTTCTCATCACCTACTACTATATCATGAATGGGACCATCATCTATCGATGGAAATGAATGACATGATTATCCCTTTAAAAAATATATATAAGGATTATCCAAAGGATACTCATTCATGCATGAAATCATAGTCAATGTATCCCAAATGCCCCCCTCACTAACTGGATAAGAGGAGGGGTCAACACCATCAACTGTTGAATAATTGAACCATCCTCATCAACAAGGGTCATCTACAAGGAAGATAACTGATTAGAAACCACTATGACCACGAAATATTGGGACTTCATTCTAATGGGATATTCCACCATGTACCCCTTTAAAGTAGAATAGACCATCTCAATGTCATAGTCCTCTAGGAACTCCAACCAGATCCTCTATATTAAGTTCATGTCTATATTTATGAAGGCATACCCAAGCCTCTGATAGTCTAAATAAATAACAAATCACTATCCCATAAGTGATAAACTCCACATACTATACGACAAGACAATTCAAAACAAATATAGGTCAAGATTCAGGTTGTATTTCTCATGTTATATCAAATACCACAACCCATATGTGATAACTGCCAACCTCGCCATCAACATGCATTCGATTCTAGATCCAGAGGCATCATAATATAATAAAAACTTCACAACATCTTCCAGTAGTCTCAAAACTGAAAAACTCATTAGACTCATCCTCATCTCCACAATGGATCTATAGAATGGCTCAGTGTAGGTATAATGATTCGTTTTCTACATCAAGGGAACCAAAGGTGCTACAATCCAAGATAATTCAGTCAAAAATCTCTTGTAATACCCTACCAAGCTATAAAAACATTACACCTATGATAGGCTCTTCCATGGTTCCCAATTAATCACTACATCAGTCTTTTCTAGGTCTACAGCTAATCCATTATCAAAAAATACATTCCCCATAATGTAAACCTTATGTATCTAGAATTATAAATTTTTTATATTACCGTAAAGATGGTCATCCAAAGTCATGTTTAGGACCATCCTCAATATCTCTTGTCTCTCCTCCTCTAATGTGCAGTATATGAGTATATATTCAATGATATAATATAATATAACCATGTATGGTTTGATGTTCAAGTTAATCAAATCCTGAAACATAGTGTGTAAATTTGTCACAAAATAAGTCACCAACAAGAAATCATTTTGTCTATAGGGACATTATAATTCTATCTTTGTAATATTAACTTTGTTAACTCTCAATTGGTTTTATTCATACCATAGATCGATTTACGAGAACCATCTAGAATAGAAAAAAAATTCAAATTGATGTTAAATTAATCCCATGAGGTATATATTATTTATAATGCCTTTTTTCAGGCGATGATGATCTACATAAATCCAGAAGTCCCCGTCCACATCATTCAAAAAATACACTAGATCCACCAAGGGGGAAACACTATGTTTGATAAAACCCTTCACTATAAGGTCCCATAATTGAAACTATAAATCCCAAACCTTGTTAGGGGTCATGAAACATCCACAAATGATATCAGAGTGGTACTAAGGAGGATTTCAATGGAAAACACCATCACCCACCTCATATGTACACAAATAATGTCCTTGGGGAAGATTTACATATAACAATACATGACTGAAAGAATACAGATGCCCAAAAAGACTATTACCGAATGAGATAAACTCACTAAGCAATGGGTGATTGGTTTTAGCCTCATGCTCACAAAACCCACACACCATATCATGAAAACTCTTTCTCCCACAAAAGAGAATCTCATCCCCTTATTATGAAGGCACCTAATACATCTGTGGTGAATGTAAATATCCGCTCAGACCATGGAAAACAAGTCAAGACCCACGATGATGTCGTAAGGTACTATGATTATGACCAAAATATCTCATGAGAAACTCTATCTACCAAGGGATTGGTTCACACTATTGGTAGATAAAAGACATCAAAGAAGCATTCCACGTAAAAACCTCAAGCAAAATAAATAATGTTAAATCCCTTAGTGGGAGCCCGATATCTCACACTAAGAGTATATAGATAAAGGAATTACTCACACATGTGTCTAATATTACAAAATAAAAAGAAAATTAATCCAAGATCATACCTTTAACCATCTCATGAGCTGTAGAGTCATAAGACTCCATAGTCTACAGTTCTCCATGGCCCTGACCAATAACCCCCTAAGGATTAGTTTGTCTAACTTGTGGTGGTGGTCAGAGTTATTCATAATTGAGACCACCACCCATATCACCACCTCCTATATCCCCACCATATTTTCTACCATCTCAACCTCCCTAAGGGTCACCCTACCCTCACTTGGTGAGATCAGTGATTGTGGTGGTCTCTTCTATGGGAGTCCATTAGCTATCTACCTACCCGTTTTTGCATGTCGGGATAGAAAATCATGGGACTTGTGGCCTTTCCCATCACATGCAATGAACATCCCATCTCCAGGCATCCCTAGTCCTATTTTCATTCCATGTGTTTCATGAAAACATTCCATGGTCTGATCCTTGGAATATATCAAATATTGAGATCCTACAGATTTTTTCCTATTAGCTGTTGTGGAATACTCATTCCTATAATTCCCACTCATAGCTCCAGTTTAATTACATTAATCTAACATGAGGATCTCTATCACCAGTGCACATTCTAACACTCTGACATTAGTGGGAATGCATGAAGGTACCACACTATAACATATGCCTCTATAGAAAAACCATATCAATATTCTATACTCAAAAGTATCCATCTCAAATCTTGTTGGGGGAGTAATGTGTAAGGTCCGAAAGCAACATACAATACTCAAAAAACTTTTATCCCTCTATTATGTAGCTTTGAAATATCGAAAATCTAAACAAAGTGAAAGCATGTGGGTAGTACTCTTCATAAAAAAATATGGAATTCAGACCATGAGAGTGTCAAATCCCCATTCATCTATTTATCCAGGCCCTACATATTCCCAGTTTCTCTGTAGATAATACTAGAAATCAGCACATTTACCTAATCATCTAGTGTTTGGATATGCCTGAAAACATGTAACATGAACTGTAGGAAATCATCCCACACATGGGGATCTAGCTCACTACGGGACCTCTACAACATCTATCACTAGAAATTGTTTATTGTGTTTATCCTACATTCATATTAACTCTGATCTATTGGTACTATATAGTACATTAAATGAGTGGGTTATGCTACCTCTCTACCTGGTGGAAATATATTGCATTACAGAACATAAACTGAGGCCTCATATCCCATTAGATCATCATCATTATCCTAAATTGGTAACCTAGATAGTTGTCTTCATGGAGGTATCCTGAAAATTTAATAAGGACATACAATAATTAGATGAGAACATATATATAGGGAGATGACTAGAGAAGGATAGTCAAATACACCATCGTATTTGATGTGTGTACCAAAATTCCTAACCTTCATTGTCTTGGTATACCGAGTCGACATGATGGTAGTTAGAGTCCTGATGTATGGATATATCAACCATTTAACCAAAACTAGGTTCCCAATCCTAAAACCAGCACTCACAATACTTTGAAATTATTTCCCATTGTACCAACTATATAATCATACGTGGAAAACTCCAAATGCAAACCCAAGGAATGAACCATATATGAAACCATTATTTCATGACTCGACCCAATTGTTCTTGAGTCCCAACTACCTCTAGCCCGTATCCATAGGCCATGGGCCAAAGACAAGTGAAAAAAAAGGAATAACTAATGTAGGATTCTTTTTCATAAGTACCTATATGCACACACACACAAACATCTGCTTGAAGAATTGAAAAGGAATATAAGAAATGATAGTAAAATATATAATAACAACCCTGAATAAAAAAAACTATAGTGAATACAATATTATAAAAACATAATATAAAATGTAACCATAAAGAAAACATGACCAGTAAGTAAAATCTCCCAAAATAATGATAACTTTAAATGTAAATGTTGAGAGATTCCAACTCTAGGTCTCCAAGAACAAAACAATGTACGTTGTCAAATGAAACTAGGTATCCCAATGCTCCTATAAAATCACAACGGGCCTATCTTACTTCTATATAATGATTGGATTTTTTTGAAAATATCATGAATGGGTGAGTATACAAATACCTCGTATGAATCCATTAGAGTTGTAGGTGATGAAATGGGAGACATGATAGAAGTGAATATATAAACAAATATTATGATAGATATGAAAAAAATAAACATGGATATATTCCCATAAAAGAATCCTAGATGAGAGAGAAAGGGGATCCCTATCTTATAGTCCAACCTAGGAATAGAGTCTTCACTTAGTTCTAAGAGTTCAATCAATGATGCCCAACATCTCATGAGACTATTGGACGAATTATCCATGTTAAGACACATTTATCCCATATTCCATGTAGTTAAGGGGAAATAATATCTAGGAAGAGTACCCATTCAATGGTACAATATGTTGGTTATGCTATTTGGATAGAGGAACCATGCCCAAACACCACAGTTGGGTTCCACTATAATGGTCAATAGAGGACCCATGCCATGTCCCACTAGGAGGATGACACTCTAACATTAGAGGGCCCATGGATTGACACCATAGGACAGTGAAACAGTAATGGTTTAAGAACTATGCTCAGACACTATTAGAGGGTGCCACTATAATGGTAGAGGGACCATCCACTAATACCACAAGATGGGTGTTTCTATAATGGTAGAGGGATCATGGCCTTATATCACAGGAGGGTTCCACTCTAATGGTCAATAGAGGACCCATACATTGTCCTGAAATGAAATTTACACTCCAATGGTCTATAGAGGATTTATTACATATCTTAGATGGAGGGTGGAACTCTAATGCTTGATAGAGGGCTCATTCCCTGTCCTAGTAAAAGGTTACCACTCTAATGGTTGATAGTGGACCCATTCCCTATCCCTATAGGAGGATACTACACTAATGGTCAATAGAAACCCATGCCCTATCATAGAATAAGGTTCCAATCTAATGTTATATAGATTACCCATTCCCTATACTATTTTAAGGGTGACACTCTAATAGTTGATAGTGGACCCATTCCATATATCCGCATGACAGTTCCATTCTAAACGCTCTGATGATCCTTCTTGATCACTTCTTTCATCGAGCATCTCATACCGAAGATTGACACTCATAATATATCGCATCCTATCTCAAAATACACTCTAAAGGAAGCCATTATTTTAGATGTGAATGAAATAGTCAGGATAGGCTACATGGGTGCCAAAATTTGACACTAAACGAAGGAGATACGAGAGGGTGAAGTTTCCTATGATAGAGATACACAATGTGTGATCCTCATAGGCTTCCTAGTTGATTACTCACAAGTACATATTTTACTGGAAAAGTAGTATTTCAAGTAATATTATAGGGAAACATGGTGTGTCTTTTTCTCTCGTGCCCAAGTCTTGCTCGCCTTGTCATGCATGTGACTTTCATGTCTTGTCTGTGCACACAAGTTTCCAGCCTGGTCGTGCCCATGTCCATGTACTATCAGATTACCCAGTAGGTCTTCATCACAGAGTGACATGGTGTGTGGAAGTCCCACCTAGTATGTTGCACATATGATTTCCTGAAAAACCTAGAACCATTGATTTTTGTAGAACACACAGTTTGTTAATCCAAACTACACACTGTGTAGTTGAGATTCTGATGGAAACTCTTATTTTTTGTGAATGCTTCAAAATATACATATTCCACCTTGAATAATTCCTATATCCCACCAATAACATGTTTTAATAACCTATAGACATTGTTTCTAGATGGATGATGGTCATAAAATGGAATCTGTCTCACCCACAGTAACCCGCATGTGCCTCCATCACTCGTGGAAACTCGAGTTGCCCCACCGGATTCCTAATCCATGGTCAAATCACCTTCATCCGACAAACCATTCCGATATATCATAAAATCACAGATCTATTCTTCTCTTGTGATTCATTCAAAAATATAGGGAACCAATCATTCTCAATCCCACCTAGCAGTGTCAAGCTGTGACCACAACAACCAACAGTGTTGATTGCGATGAATGATAAGGGAAAAAGTCAACAATCATTATCGTTGATTTCTTGAAAAATAAATTTGTATTGGGGATATCTTGGATGAGAAACATAGATAAATGGGGATAAATTAGATAAATAATTAAAATTATATACACATGTGAATGCAATGGATCAAATTAAACACAGATCCAATGAAAGGAATAGATCATGATCCATATTTTAATCATTATGGGTGGAATAAAAAGTGATGACTCCTACCTCGAGATTGGATCATCTTATGTTGATTAACATAGCTTTTAATGAAGAATGAATATATGTTTCATTCGCAATGACTAAATTTTCCTATATTGGGATGCTCATTGTCATTCGATTACAAGTAACCAATGATGAGTGGATGAAGTCTCTTATAAATAGTCCTATGGTTATATGGATAGACCAGTAGATCATATGTAAAGATTCATTTATAGAGTTATTTTTTTAATTTAATGAATTAATTAAATAATTAATTGATTGATCCACTGAACAAACCCTCCAATGACAGCTTTATCCAGATGTCCCACACCATCCCTCTTGATTTCATGCCTCAGGTAAACCATGCACTCCAAATTCCACCATTGGTATTTGATTTCCACTCAAAACTATGATTAAGAGATAAAAAAATATTTATAGAAAAATTGTACATATGTGATAAAAAATGTATTTATTATTTTTATAAAGTTAATTTTTGTCAGACTAGGGCTTTGAATCATGCGACATCATAGTTGTTGGCTCCAAAAATATTTCTTCATATATTTTAAGGTCTTATAAAGAAAAAAATGGTCTATACGTCTCATATACTTGATTTCATAACCTAAATACAAGGCTCACTACCAATGAACCATACATAATATGTCATGAGATGTATTAATTTACCAATTAATTTTTTGGGATCTATAATTTCATGAAAACCCAAAAACTAAAAATATTCTATTCATATATCGTTTGCACCATGTAAAAAAGAAAACACACAACATAAATATAAAAACTATTGTGAAGGAATGTGTTACTTAATCAATTTAATTTTGGATTAATCATGACATTAGAAGATGATGAACCACATGTGTGAAGAAAAATATGGATAAATTTATGAATTTATTCTAAAAGATAATAAAATCAATGTATTATGGATTAGAGGATAATAGTGGATGAAAATAATAAATGGAGATTAAGTGGTACATTGGAATGAAATTATTTATCAAGGTCATTTGGGAAAGAATATTCATGGATGAAATGCATATAATAAAGTGGGATGTTAAAAAAATAAATTAAAATTTTAACCTAGTATGTTATACATTAAGTGATTGAAATATAAAACATTTGGAATATGATAGTTACAATAGAGAAATTTTGATGAATAATAGTTGAAAGATAATTTTTTTTACACACACACATGATATGTTTGGAATTATGAATATTTTAAAGAAGGTAATGAGAAAAAAAACCCCATGTATAAAAGGGTAAAAGAGTGTGTGAAATGTGTATAGATTTTTTGTTACAACTCAGAAGAGATTATGATTAGTAATAAAAACACTGTAAAAAGGTAAATATATTTAAAAGGTAAAGTCACGAAATTATCTGAATGGGTTGATAAAAAATATGAAATTAGATGGGAGGAAGTAGAGATATTTATGTACTAGAATGACGGATAATTAATAAAATATTTGAAATTATAAAAAAATATTCATATCATAAAAATATGAAAATAATGTATTATCTAATCTAAATAAAAGACAGTTGATAAAAGGAACCCCTTACATTGATTCAAGACACAGTTTTATTCCCACACATTACCTCTAGAATAATATAATTAAATTAATTAAATAATATTTGATAAAATCCTTCTTATTTATTTTATTCATTATTATTATTTCATGTTCATTAATATTTCTTCATCAAAACATGATGTCCAAGTCCATCATCCAAGGGATGTTTGTCACATTGTCCCAAGTTGAAAATGGTTTATCAATAACTGTTATGTTTCTATTTTAATAAGTCCATAACCCCATATGTTTAACAATATAGAGTATTTTTTTAAATAAAAAATTATTACTAATATAAAAAATTGTTCAAATATACTCATTATTTAATGGGTATAAATTTTATTAAAAAATAGTGTGTTGATTTTATATAATTTTCATTCCATGTGTGATATTTTTTATGATAATTTATCCATTATAAAATTTTAATCAAAATATAATAGGATTATTAAGTTCTTATTTAAGAAAAAAAATCATTACAACCATATATGAAGATAATTACAGTTTCTTCCTAATGATATCCTTACAGTTTGTTATACAGGTCATGAATAAATGGTAAAAATCTAAAATGTTAATATTATTTATTATATGGTTTAAATGTTAATATTAAAATATAAAAAAATTATTTATTTTATGATATTGAATTTTTTTTATTTGATTTATACTATGAAGGGAGAATAAATATATGGATGGAATTTAAAGATCATAATCAAAATTTCAAACCTTACTCATTGGGATGACACCTCAGATAATCAAACAAGGCCTTGAAAGGGAGGTATTTGGATGAAATGGAAACATCCAAAAAATGGATAAAATGAATAAAGGTGGTAATTTTGTTGAACATTTGAAATAATATTCTTAGGTTGTAAGGAGTAGTGGGGTTTTTAGTTGTGGTATTTGTTAGAGGAGGAGATGGTGATTTTGAATAAAATATTAAAATATAATAGTAGTTCCCCAAAAGGTGATATAAATTTTGATTCAATATACGGATATTGAAACATACTTGTATGTGTGGTATTATAATATATATTATACTTTTGGATAACCTAAAATTTATTACTACATCACAATTAGAAAATATATGATTCATACAGTATTTAACATTCCAAATATATGATTTATTAATCCTAAAAGATGCTAAAAAATCACCTTTACCTAGTTCTAACATGATGAAAAAAAATAATGAGATCCTTTTTACAAAAATTAAAATACACATTATTCTATTTTAAAATTTAATTAGTCTAAAAAGTAATGTTTTTTTTAATAATGTAAAATATGTTTTCCTTTAAAATTATACTTATACAGCCATTATATTATGTTGATTGAGTAATTATTCCATGGTATTTGGATAATTATATTTATATATTTTATTGATGGTAAACTTTATTCATAAGTTTAATCCATTATTTAATATATCAGTCATTTTACTATTTAAATGGACATGTTACGATTCTAAAAGTCATGATACAATTATAATAACCCTGTAACAATTTTAACGATTGATTTACTATTGTTTCTGTTATAATTATAGTGTTCATATAATTTTAAACATCCTAAATATTCCTCAAATTTACATCACTCATCATTTAATCTATTCTCTCCCATGCTTCATAATAATTCATTAACAAATTTCTGATCATATTTCTATTTTTTTATTTGAATATTTTTTTTCATCAGTGTGATAAATCAACTATAACATGATGTCAGAGAATTTGAAATTCTAGTTATATAATTTATTTATTCTTATTTTCATATTGTAATATTTTAAATTGTATGGAGTATATTTATCATTTATCTATAATGTTAAGTTTTAATGAAATAAAATAATATTTATTTTGTATGGGATACATTTGTTATATTATGTTTATTATAACTAAATATTTCACACATATATATTTATAATGTTGGTTTTATATTTAAATTTATAGTTTTTTAAAAAATCACAAACATCAATAAAAATATCCATTATTTTATTCTTGTATTTCATAATAGGTTCTATTCCCTAACCACTGACATATAATGAGATAAAAATTTACTATGAAAAAAATAAATTATTTTTATGGATTTTTTTGTTTCTTTTTTATATTATTCATGTAATAAATTCCAGAAATATACATTAAATTAATCTATAAATAATACCGTACATTTCATATAATGTGTACTAGACCAAAATGGAAGGTGTTGTGGCCATAAAATCACAACAATGTGAATATAGATGTATATCAGTTCTACTCAAAGTGATCTGAAACTCCATATTCTCCCCTTCACTAGTAATATCTATAATCTCTATAGACTCATCTATATGATTATGAAAATTTACTAAAGAATAATTATATCCTTCATATAATTTATTTATGGAAACACAAAACACAGACACACACTAAAGTATACATATAGGGGGTTACTAAACTAATTTAGTAGGATATTTTTAATTACATTCAATATAGACCTTTGATCAGAATACCACATAAAGTGAAATTAATTATAGAAAAAAATTCCATACCAATGTCAATTTTTATAAAAAATAGTTCGTTTTCATTATAATCAATATAAAATGATTTACATGTAATCACTAAATAAACATCTAATAAATCCCACCATTTCTAGAAACGAACACAAAATACCATTTTATTTTTATAATACAAGGTGAAACATATGACATATGAACCATATATGAAACTTATTAGTAATCCTATCCATGAGTGTTTGTTTACCCATCAAACCAAAAAATAGTTATTGATGGTATAAAAATTCCATCAACTCCCTCTCTCAAAGAGGGTTCCCCTACACTAATATAGGAAACTTTTCTTATGCTTATTCCATCAACATAAAATCTATCTCAAACTATCCCAAAGCATAAATTAAATTTATAAATGCATAAACCCATTCATAAAATGGAATTTTCCCCAAAATTATATTTTTTTGACAACACTCACATAAATAGAAAATATATAACTTCATTGTATTAACATATATAAACTCTAAAACCAATTATCACAATAAATAAATCAACATGTATATTAATTTTGAAAAAATATTAAATATTTATTTTTAATAAATCACATAATCCCAAAAAATTTATTAGAAAAATGTTGTAGACAATAAGGCAAAAACCTTGCCAACGAGCCTGTACCCTAGTAGTTCAGGCTCCTGCTTGGCATCCAAAAGACCCAGGATCAAATCTGGGCAGGGGAGAATTCCCAAGTACTGTAGCAGGGTACTGAAGCAGTAATGTAGCAGGTCACTGTAGCAGTACTATAGCTGCGGCGACTGTAGCAACGGCAACACTGTTGCGGCGGAGGGACTATTCCGGGTACTATAGAGGCAGTGTTACTCTAGCGGTTGCTGTAGCAGTACTATTTACCTAGGGGTCCTTTGGGCCAAAAAAATGGGCTTTCAAGACCTGTTTGTAGGACACATGGCCTTGGGCCTTCAGGCTATGTAATGGGTCACCCTCTACCCTGTCTAAAGAGGTATTTTCTTTAATAATAAATTGAGGCTTCGGCCCCAACCTTTAAAAAAAATAAGGCAACAACCTCAAATGTTATGTTAGAATGAAATTAACCATGATAAATAAATATCTATAATTATTCCCCTTAAATAAAACCCAAAAAACTAAAAATAATCATTGGAATGAATCTACTTAATGATTGGAATGAGAAACCCTAATATTTAATTTTTTTGGATAAACTTGAAAAACACGGGAAGAGGTCAAAATAATAGATTATGGATCATGTTTAAGTAAAACTAAAAAAATTTCTTCAGCTTTTATATGATCAAAATTTTGATGCATGGTTTAAATTAGAATAAGAAAAAAAAATTCCCCATATACACAAATTCAAATTATTCTTCGTATACTTTCATTTCTCCCTAAACCATTCGTCAACTATGTAGAAAGCCTTGTCACTATTTTCATTGACCTAGCATGGTTTGGGAAAATAATGTATTTATTCCAAAATTCCATCATTTTCCAACACAAAATCATAACACTAAAAGTGTATTAAACACCAAAATATCCTCATAAATAGTTTCATCACCTAAAATTATGATACAAAAACTCTCCCCAAAATTACACTTCTAATCCTAATGAAGTTAAGAAGCATCTTTATAATCAATATTCCAAGGTCACTAGTGGAATATATGTATATTCTAATATTTTTAATTGTTTATAATGAAATAATACCAATTTAATAAACTGAAATCACAATACTTTTTTGAATATCTAGGATGTGGAGGATTTAATGTATAAAACTCACTTTTTGATCTCAGGTAACTTCACACCAAATGATGATGAATGAAGGCAGAAACTATTACATTCATAACCATGAGACATTTAATTCCTTATTTAAAATTTTTAATAGGTATATAAATCAAGTCGGTAGGTTAATTCTATGATATAAATGTTATTTTTAAATAGTACCACACATCAATGTGATAAATTCACCTCCATAATGATCCATTAGTTCCCCATGTGAGGTAAACCAAAGATAAAAACATAATTATATATTAAATATTCAAAACCATATTATTGATAATAAACTTAATATTTGTATTATTTTTATGATATTTATATATTAATGTTTATCATTTAGATATTCTCCTCATTCTCTTAAAATATACTCAGTCTAACATAATAGGATTCAACAACTACCACCCAAAAAACTAAAACGAAATATCATAAAATATAAAATAATTTAAAAGGTTCCATTCATATTTTGTTTTCATTTATTATATTATTAAAAAATATATATAAATAGAAAACCACCTTCTAATGATACAAAAAAATAATTAACATAATCTCATCACATATCATCATATACATGTATTATATGACACTCTATCTATCCTTTTCTTGATGTAAGTATTTCTAAACATAATAAATATACCTAAATAACAAACAATTGTTATCTAAAATAGATATAAAACATAAGGTATATATCTTTAATGATGGATATATGAACAACATTATGTTTACCATCTTCCCACATATATATATTTTCAAAATCAGACACTGAATGAATTTCTTGAATCTATATAAAATGAATTATTTTTTGTGGATTTTAATAATCACTAAAATGGTATTATGATTCTAGGAAGTATTTAAAATGTTATATAAAAATTATATATAAATATATCCCTATTTATAATATTTAAGGGCTAAGGGTTATAATATAACTACCCCACATTGGTCTTTAGCCTTTACCTATGAACATATATGGCATCACATGACATAATTAACAAAATATTTCTTCATCAATTCCCATAAAAATTATAATTTAACATAATTTGTATTTTTTTGTAATGGTATTGATATCATAATTATAATAATTATGTGTATTTAATAACCACTCTTACAATTAATAATAAAAAATTTGTAATTTCTAAAAAATAACATTATCATCGGTGCTTTTAGCCAACCATATATGATATATCCGATATTTAGGAGTCCCTCAGAAAAACACATTACCAATTTAATAAATGATAATCCATTAAACTATTCTCCAATTATGTATTTATTAATATTCCTGACAGTAAATTTTTTTTCTCTAGGTTATAAAACATCCAAATTCATATCCACAAATAAACTCATGTCTTTCCACTAATCATTAGCTTCCTATACCACATGTGTATGATATTTAAGAACTAAGGAATAAACAAACATATATTATTTACATAAATTATATGATAAATCAATGTCTAATGAGTAAATATATTCCTTCAACCAATGTTATTGAAAATTTATATCATTTGTTGAGAATATATACTTTATGATCATATGAACAATGAATACTATAAAATTATTTTCAAATACGTAGTAAATCCATGTCTTCAAATTATGAATGACTATTTATAGCTAAAGGTCATGTGTAGGAAAATTTTTATCCTATAGTATAATCTAATAAAAAACATATTTACAAAATTATTTCCATAAATTATGGAGTATCCAAGTCATATACTATAAGTAACAAAATACATGACATAAAAAACACTCATCTAATGAAATATAACAATTATAATTGATCTATACCAGTGATAAAAATACCTATATGATAACTCATGATTAAATTTTTTTCTCGATTTGAAAATTTAACATTATTATTGTCATAAATAAAAAACACATGTGTGAAAATTCATTAAAAACCCTTAATAATACAATACTAATCTTTGAATATTTCACATCTTAAATAATTTTTCCAACACTTCATATATATTAATGGTTTCTATCGCTTTAGGGTATATTAATAATACTTCTTTAAATGAAATTGATAATAAACATAACTTTCTCTATATATAAAGTATATTTGAAATAAAATGAATAGCGGTGATGATCTCTCAATGGGTTTTTTACTCTATATGAATGTCTCTCATAGTTAGACTGCGATTGTGAATACAAAAAATATTCATAAGATAATACTATGAAAATTTAATCTTGTTTTTATGGAAATATGTGCTTCAATAATTATTTGAAAATAGATATATATTTACAAAGATAAAATGGAATTATGAAAAAAATTCATGTCACCACACCTACTCTAAACATTCATTTTGGAAATTATATATTTCTTGACACCATGTTTAGTGTATTGTTATTATAAATATATTATAGAAATACTTATTTTATAATTTAGTTTTTAAAAAATTCATTAATTCCTGTATTTTTTTAATTTTTAAACAAAATTACATGATTTAGTTCCCTATGATAAACACACAACCATGAAGTATTATTCACTTTCTTGATAAAAAACCCCGGAAAATATCATAGTGAGGTGACTAGTATAATAGATTCTCTAGATTCCATATCATCTAATTAATTATGAAATTTTCATTTTTTATTTAATTTTTTCCTTTGAACTAATGAATTTGTACTTTATATTACATTTATATTCAAATTATAGAAAAAATCTAAATTTATTATCATAGGGTGAGTTTTCTAATTTGAAACATTACTATGGTAATGTATTTAGAGTATTTACCATATTTAATGTTCAAAAATATTATCTTATATGATGTGGACTTTGAACTTATATGATAACATACTTAAATAGATGTTATATGGTCATATGGAATCCATCTGATAGATATAGATAATTAAAGCTATCAGGAGCATGGGGATCATATAATGTTTAAAAAAATTCTCAAAAAATTACATTTATTAATCTCTATGAGATGTGGTTATGAGAACATACCCACCCATATAAATTAAATAAGTTTTACGATTCAATGGATATTTTTCTCGACAGATGTGGGTATTAGTCCTTATACTTGATATTATTATCATAGTATATCATGAGTCATAAACTATTGTATATACATGAAACATGTGATTAAATATACTCATCAAGAGGTAGGATATGTTTGGTGTGTGATGAATGATATTAAAATAATGAATAATCCAGTAGAATATTTTTCACATATGATTTAATGAATGTAAATATCATAGGCACTATAATTATAATGGAATAATCTAATTGAATTATTTAGTCATTGAATTTTTATTAATGAGTTAATTTCAAGAATCTTGACAAAAAGATATATCCATTACATAGATTGATTACCCGAGTATACAACATGTATGATGAGATATTGAGACAAATGGATTATATTACACAATGATTGCTTGTATGATGTTTAGGATGTTGTGACACTAACACATTTCTCTATGGGGTACTTTATAAGCTATTAGACTTTGATGGTGAACATTAGGTCATTTATCATAATTACAATGAGAAAAATGCCTCATGGTTCATATATATGGTGTATCTAGAAGCTCAACTAAATAATGTTTTAATTTTATAATAGAATAAATATTATTCTCATGTTCCAAGGAATAATATTTTTTCAGGTTATCTCAAAAATATTTATTGGATGAAAAATACTTTGATAATTTTCTATTTAATTAAATAGTTATCATTCATGATTTGATAAATTTCTTGGAGGACAAAGGGGAAGAGTTAAGGGTCTGATTAAAGTTTTATTTAATTTTCCTTCTGTTTACAACGCATTAGGAAAATAAATATTTTCATTATTATTTTTATTATTATATTCAAGGTCTTCTTGAAATTAATATATTTGAAAAGGTAATTTGTTAAATAACTTATTGTATCACCAATGTATAGAAACCTAACTATTTCATTTCTATGGTAATAGATTTATTGTGCATAATGTTTCCTTTTTGTTAATTCTCTCAATCCCCAGAGAGAAATTTGAGTTAAATTCCCTCAATAAAATAGGTCTTCCATCTTGCTCCTCTATATCAAGTCTCTAAGAGACCTAGAATGATTCATTATAGGATAGATTGAGGTATAGACGTAATCAATGGGGGAAACAAAATTATATCACTCTCTAATACTAGAATAAAAAGATCTATCTTTGATGTTATGTGGTATTTGGAGAACATGGGGATTCTACAAGATAGATTTTATAGATACATCCTTCCTCAAAAGGATGGTACAATATGATTGGTCATCTAACATTATAACTATGAAATAATTCCAAAATGATGGTACTTATTATTTATATAAATTAATTATAAATTAAAAGTAAATGATCATTTCAAGGGATTTATGGGGGTTTCTATTCATCCAATTCATACTTTAAATCCAATGAAACAAATGAAAACCCACTACTGGTAATGGGCTCAACTACATCTATTGTGACCCAGAATGTTATTGTGGTTCTGGGGCGGTAACATAGTAATTTATAATTATTTATTATTAATTGAATGATTTATTTATTTAATTTCATGATTTTTATTTTGAGTATTATTAATCATATATACAAATATAGTGATATTATGATTGTTCAATTTCACATGAACATGAACTATCCAAAAATATGTGAAAAGTTATAAAGTATCACTTTTGAAGGTGCTGAAGATTTGGTCTTGATGGTATGGATACCCTCTATGTAATAGAAATGTACTCATTATGTACTCTTGTTTATATCACTAAGATGAGTTCCATAAAATGTGTCACAACATGTTGGAGAATCGTAGACAACATCGTTATACCTCGTATATTGAACTCATATACGGAAAACAACATGAAATGTTACATGGTGTGTAACTTGAATTACTATAAATAAATAGTTAATTATTCAAATTTATAAGAAATATTTTCAGAAGAATACAATTAATTTTGGTACCTTTTAAAATTCCACTAATTTATATTTACCATGTTTTGAAAAACTAATTATTTAAATATCAAATTAAATGAAAATTTATTTTTGTGGGGTTTAATTTATTTTCTCCATGCACATGAGGGGATTTTCATTGGATAGTGTTAGCTTCCATGATATCAATATTGGGCTCTGAAAAACCTATGAGATTCCCATAGAAAGTGGTGATTATCATCCCACTTGATTATAGGATGTAGGTCAGTGGGGGATCAAGGGGTTTGTCACTGAGTAAGACATGAGGGCATAGGTCACTAGGAGGTGGTATGTGCATATGGTAGCATGCATTATAAGGGGGAAATCTAATAGACCAATAAATAAATGGAAAACCTAGTACTATAGTTCATATTCAATTCCGCAAGTCAACAGGGTCTTCAGGCCACATTATATTTCTAGTCATTTGTGCCTTTGGGCCTATGGGTCATATAATTTGGTCCCTCTCAACCTAGATAAAAATGGGATATCATTAATGAAATGGGGCTTGAAACTAGTTTTGTTTAGATATTAATAATAGTACACATATGATTTTATTATATATCAATAAAAATCAATTGAATTTTTATAAAATTAATATACCCATACATGGATACAAATTAACACAGAAACAAAAAATTTAAAAGATAAAAATAATTAGTTAATAATAAATAAAAAAAATTAACATTAATATATATATTAATATATAAATATATATAATTTAATTAGCATATTGATATTAATATATATATATATATTAATTTATATCTTAATATTTATATATATTTATTCATGTTGATAATATTACTTATATAATCGGTTTACATAATGATAAAAAATGTTATGTATTAATATAGGCACGCACATATAGATACAGACATTCATAAACATAAATAAATAGATATAATAAAAAGCTAGAATAGTATTATAATTAATTAATAATGTCCAATTAAATTTTAATTAATATATAAATTAATATATATATATATATTTATTTATTTATAGGTGTTTTTTATTAATATATATATATATATATATTTATATAAACTAAATAAATAGTCTTTAATATATAAATTAATATATCCATAAATATATATATAATTATTTTTATATTAATATTAATATAAATATAAATATGTATATTTTCATATTTATTAATATATAAATATGTAAATATCAATATATTAATTAATATAAAAATTTATGATTGTGTTTACATAGATATAAATATATTATATTCTAAAAATAAATATAATACAAAACCGAATAGAGTGGTTCGGGCATTGTATTCTTTCTTCCACGTCAGGTGTTTTAAACCATACAATTCCTTGAATATAAATTTTATTTCGGAGTGAGGAGGGAATGTAAATGGAAATTTGGTGTAGGATGGTGTAAGATTCAACTATTTGTGACATGCATTTAAGGTGGTGAGTGGGTATTGGTGACACACAAGGAGGGTCTACTAGCCGGATGGCACGAGCATAGAGTCCATGTAGTGTGAAGATATATATTTTAAAGAATAATTCTTAATGGAATAATAATTATCCAAGATTAGAAATATGGGTAAGGTATTTTCGATTTACCAACCTTTCTAAATGTGGGTAAATCCTTATAGATTTATTATGACCCCATTTAGAATCATTATCGAAGAAACATGAGAAAACATTTATCAATGTTTATAAACGTTAAAATTGTCAAATATAAATGTAGATAAATGTACATATTTGTAATGTATACACATCAAGTACCACAACATGGTTTGGGCCCATGTGATTCATAGAGTTCATGTGTTCAATATATAAGACTTGTATTAATTATGCATAATGTGTTAACATTTATCTGAGAAAAACCTATTAGATATGTTATGTGTAAATACATGAGTATTGATTATCACCCCATTTACCTAGAGTTTTATATAACACAAGTAAATGACTTATCAACATCTATAAACATGAAAAAAATTGAATAAAAAATGGTTAATTTTGTTTTTGTATTGAATACATGTCTTGTAAACTCACATGGTTTGGACCCATGGGAATCATAAAAATTATGTGGACATAGTATGTGGCTTGTATTAAGTATAAATCATTTATTGACTATTTGTTGAAAAATATAGGCTATATAATACAACACAACATGTAGCTGGAATACACATCTTGTCACTCATAAATTTCCATGAGAAAAACACATAAAGCCCTTAGTTGTGTAATCCCAAAAGCTGTACAATTAAGTATATAGTTTATAATATGATATAAATTAAATGTAACTCATACCATTTCATGTGAAGTAGACATAAATCTAGGTGTACACTGAGTAAATTGATTATAAATTAATTAGATAAAAAATAAAATTTAGATTATAATTATATGATTTCCAAGCCATGTAAAAGGTTTTTAAAATTAAATGTTCAACTTAATTAACTTCCACATTATTTGTGAACTACTTGTCATTTATAGTCATCATACAAATTTTTTATTTTATAAATACTAAAAATGGTACACACATAATATATTAGTGGTTTTTCTAGTAGTTATCATTGGTTCATTAATTAGTTTTCTTAACTCACACAACTAAATGCCTTGTAATACCAGTAATCAAAACACTATATGTTATGTATATACACAATACTTATCCAGGATCATATAGATCTTATTCCCATGCTATGTGAGTTACATAACTTGATGTATTTTTTGGTATGAACCATCTTTCCCCTAGAATAAGATGTGTTAAATTCTATAGAGAATTTATGATAGACCATATACAAACACACCATGTTCCTTATTATTACAATTCATTTATGATGTAATTTTAAATTAAATTAAATTATTTAGAATTATGGTTGTTGGGAATGTCAGGTACTTTTAGAAGTATAAAAAAGGTAAATGAATTATTCAATTAATATGTTAATTAAATTATTAATTCAATATATTTATCTTAATAAGTAATGAATATAAATTATTTGTCGAAAATTTATTTAAATGTGTATTCACCACATGCATGGATGATTATGATTTTGAATCGCATATACATGTATTGGATTTTTCTTCATTTATTTTTTATTTTCTCTATTTTTCAATTCATTGTTATTAAATTAATATGATGTTTTGAATATCATAAATTTTTTAATATGTGGGTCTAGATTTATACATTTTCTTTTATGTTTCCACATACCCATGGTTCCCCTCACCTACATATGGGTAATATTATGTAAAGGAATGATCTCCCAAGTGAGTGAAGATGGTTCAGGATGAAGATAAGGTGGATCCAGCCAAGGTGATACAAAAGTGTACATGTGTAATGCTACAAATCAAAACAATATGGGTTCTAAGAGGTATTCTCAAGGGGTCAAGGGTTTGTTTTTCCAGCTTCATGATAAAAATATACAAAAAAGATCATGATAATGTAATATATGTTTTTTATTTTTATCATGTTAATGGTTAATAATTTTTATATGAGATGGATGTTTATTCTTGATAAAATATTTTTAAAGAATTAACAAGAATGTTATATGGGGTAAAATAAATGGATATGAATAAATTATTTTATCAACACATGGTTAATTTAATTATGTTAAATAGACATTATATTGAAAATCATGTAAAAGAATAGAATTCAAAAAATATGCCTAAAGATAAAAATACTTCAAATTAAATATTAATTCATTATAATTTCCATTAATTTATTTAGGAAGAAAAAATTGATATAAGTGCATGTTAAGTCCTTTTCTAGAAACTTCCATTTATCATGGAGTTCTAAGGAATGTTTTTTATTGAAATAATATTCTTTACACCAAGACTAGTTTCCCTTGAAAGGCTTGGTGTAACTTGTAGGCAACTGTTGACGAAATCCATGTTTTGGATTTTTGGATTGTAGAGTCAACTAAATTGATCATAGAATTTTTAATTAATGTAGGTAGAATTACATACCTACCTAAATACCTTTTATTAATTTTCAGGGCCCTTATATTGGTCTTGATATGGGATATATGAATCATTATAACTAGACTATCCACCGAATTTTATATTATAAATCCATTAGTGAGGGATTTTGGGATTCGATAAAATGTTGGTAGAAAAAGAAACTAAAATTTAAAATATAAATATTTTGTAATAGATATAAAATAACAGAAGATATTTTTTATAGAAACTAAAAGTAATGTGACCTATTCATTATCAATGTGGCCCACACTATACAAGAAAATATCCTAAACAGTTGTAACATCAAAGAGTGGTACAATGGATTATGAAATTTATTATAGGAATAATAGATGCATGGCATAGTATATTACCATGTTCTTGATGATCCCAATAAGGGTTTGAGTGTTGGGGATCTGAAAGTTTACCCAATATTTATGGATAATTCACTATATATCTAGTATTTGATGTTATAATCCTTTCCTAATGAGATCCAAAAGAATCATAAAAACATGGATTCTTACCCAATGTAGTCTAAACTACATTATATTTATTAGGATAAGGCTAGATATTAGAGATATTATATTTCCAAGAAACTCATTATAATCATGTTTAGATAATTTTTTATAGCTTGACCTAATTTAATAAATATTATGGGTTATATTGAGCATTTAGACAATTGGGTTTTATGATATCACATGAGTTATGTATTGATATTATACCATCTTTAATGCATCAATGAAAATATAGTTTTAATACCAAATAAAATATTAAAAATATTGACAATTCACTCCCATGTCTTCTTACCCTGATTCGTGAGAAAGATTATGACATGATATTGAAAGACCTATAATAATTATAGAGAATAAGAGGATATTTATGGAAAAGGTCCCTAAGACTCATTCCATGTATAAATATTTTATGACCACCATACAATGAATTGGAATATATATATGTAGGAAATAGAATAAGATATACGATTTTTTACTTATGGAATAATGGTCTGCTAGAAGAATAACTGCAACTTATTAAAGAAACAAGAGGAAGCTTGAGGCGGATTTATCATTGAATATAACCATACAATGTCTATCTATTGGGTATTAGATATAAATTATGGTTCTGACATTTTTATCCAAATATTGGAACTATGTAGATTCTGTAATGTTTCAAGGCATGAGATGGATCTTTGAGGTACCAATGGAGTAAGACTAGATGCTCCATCTATATACCACTACTAGTATACAATGCTAACACGATTGATTTTATCTTAAAATAATGGTTATTATGCGATTAATTTTATCAAGAAATATATATATATGTCCATTCTAGACATTCATGGATTTGTTCTGATGTTATAACGACCCATACTTTACATACATTGTCATTACTTCAGAATTTAAGCACACTTATTACAACATATAACAAAACCAGGAAAGTACCGTATAGGTATAGAGTCTTTAGAAACTGGGAAACATAATCAACTGGTTCATAAAGCATATACTTTGCCTCCCATTTATTTCATCATATCTAGAGTCCCTTTTTGGCATATCCTACTTAATATCCTTCTTCCTGACCTGGGGAAATAAAACATACAAAAGGGTGAGATCAAATGCTTAGTATGGGTAAAAAAAAGAAATATCAATCACATCATAAACATAAGAACATAACTTTTGGAAATCTTAACTTGCAAAAGAAATCATAACTTCATAACAAAGGATAAATCATAGTAGTGAAATTTAATCCCAATAATCATAACATAAAACATGAAACATTGTGGCATAGACACATAATCACAGAGAATCATTTATTATTAGTCAAGACTCATTGCCAAGACTATCTTAGTGGACAAAGTCCATTTCTGAACCGAGTTCACTCCACGTTTCAGTCCTGTTTCACTGAACCGGTTTAACCTGCCGTTCCCGCCATGTCTATCTCATGAGATATAAAATCTTTTCCCAATGCATTGGAGGGAGATATAGGTCCCACCCATCTCATAATTATACGATTCTTATGTGTTCCACAAAATCATAAATCATACATCATTTCATAACCCATGTAATAAAAATGGGATTCTTAAACAACATGACATCATAAAAAAATTCATATAAGATAAAGGAATTCATAAGAATAATTCCATCACAACATAATAAAATCAATGTAATAATAGGGATAGAAACATAACCCTATATTATCTTATATGGAAAATAATTTTGATAAAACACTTGAAATCCATTCTTGAGGAAAATATCATTTCTACTTCAAAAACACTTTTCCTTTCTTAACATGTCATAAAATTATAAACTAAAAGAAGTTGATTGAAAATAAACTTGAAAATTTGTAAAGTAAGATTCTTGGAAATAATGTTTTAAAAATCCATTCATGCCGTATAAGTTAAAAAAAACATTCTTCTCGTACTTTTGTCGGAAAAGTCAAAAAGTACCTCGTATGAAAAATGACAAATGATTCCTTTCATATATTTTACTATAAACTCACCAAAGGGTAAAAATGGATTTAAACAATTGTAGGTGGATGGAAATAATATTTCATATTGAGGAAACATGGATGTGTATGATAAAATACACCCCAGTAAATACCAAAGTATAAACAATCTCCGATAAAAATGAGATTGTGATATTTCCCTTACCTTAGGCCTGATTTGCTTCGTAAGTCTCCGAAACTTCTGTATAATGATTTAAATAATGATATTGACTTATTCCATAATCATATTCATTGTTATTATATCATATATGGTCCACTTATGACTTTATATTACCCGTTCTTTTGTAAATTAATGTTAAAGTAGTGTTTTGGGTAAAATCGTCTCATTTTTCATTCGTGTTTTAACTTGTAATTATTCATAAGATTACTTAGATCATGATTAATTAATTCTAGAATGTAAAAAATTATTTATATATAATATATATTCAGAATATAAATATATATAATGGATCGATAAATGGAAAGAAATGCACCGATCATGGAGACGGTAGGCCGTACGTACCCATGAACGATGTTTTCGTTTCATTATTGAATTGAGTGGAATTATGTAGATGACATAAATATATATATTCATAAATCTAGTAGTATTATTATGTCATATATTTCATGATTACTTATTATATATACTTTATGATCATTCATGAATTGTTAACGTGGAGAATGTATCTCATCGCGTCGTGGAGACGGTAGTCCGTACGTACGCACGAGCGATGATATCGTTTTCATGATTGTTGAATTGTATTGGAGTGTATATATACTATTTCATAATCAATATCACTTTACAATAGTCATATATAGTCATTATTTACACCATTATACCCATCCAAGTAAGGTGGTGGTGGAAAATAGATTACACCATGGCGTAGAGACGGTATTCCGTACGTACGCACACATGGTGATTTTGTTTTCCGTAGGATGGATAGATGGTGAAATAGGCTAGTTTTATACTTATAATAAAATATAGGTATATGAGTAATACTGATGTTACTACTTCATAATGAAACAACTAAAGAAGAAGAAGTGGAAGAAGACATAAATTTGAAAGAATCGGTAACAGACATTACCTCTTCTTTGAAGTGCTTCTTTGAGACCTCCTTTTAGGGCACTAAAATTGGTATTTGAAGAAGACCAGGACCTCTAGGATGTTTCTAGGGAATTGGAGAGGAGAATTTGGCAGGGGTTGGCCGATCTTGAAGGCTCAAATTGGTGTGAGGAGGAGAGGGAGGAGGTGCCCTTTTATAAGGGAGCAGAGGGGCACCTTTGGAATAACTAAAACTATTATTTTATTATAAAGTAAAATTCAGTTTTTAATAGCTCCAAATTGATATATTTAGAATCTAAGGTGGGGATGGGTCTAAATCCTCTCATCCAATATAATTTAGACAAGTTTAGGTTCCTATTTTAACCTTATCATTTAGATTAAGTTAAATAATTTTACTTTTATCGCGTCTTCTTGTGTTCTTATACTATAAGGTTAATAAACATACTATAAGCAGCCAAACGAACCCCAAGTTGTTTATTATTAATATATATAACCTTATCTAAGTCATTTGGCCGAGCCTTAGATTTTTATGAATAAAATAATAATTAATAATATAATATTTGTTTTAAAAACTATTTTATGTCAATTTTGACACTATTTAGTAATTTATTTTTTTGAAAATCATAACAGAATGATTAGTTTGAACAATGTTAATTAACTAAATAATAACATGTCATATTATCCTATAAAATTAGTGTAATTCATAAAAAGTCTCAAATTATATTTATTTGGGTATTTATAACATCAATTATGTCAATATTTCATTAGTAAGATAATTACTGCATCATCATTGTGTCATAAATAAATTAAATTATTTAAAGTCTAAAAATTACAAATAAAATATCATTATTTAGGAAATATTTTTAACTTTCTAATGAATATTTATAGTCGAATTTATCTTATGTATAACCCTATATTAAAAATTATTTAGTTATTAAACGTTGATTTTAACTATTTTATCCCTTCTTAAAATAAATTAATAATAAATGTCCTCATCTAATCCAAGTTGGCATAAATGGTCATATTTTATTCCTAAGGTTGGTTTTGGTCTAATTTCACTTATCCAATAGAATTAGGACTTGTGTTTGGAAATAATAATAACATTTTTACCCTTAATTACCCTATTTACTTTTAACCGTGGTAAATAAAAGTAAAAAGTTACTATTCACCAAAAATTATTTTCATCTCATTGAACCACATTTTACTTACTGACATCAACCTTGGCTTTCGGATTTTTGAAATTCCACTCACAGAAGTGGTAAAATTATGTTTTATGAAAAATTCAGTTTTCTAACTACCACTTAGTGGTTTCACTATTCATCAAAAATTGAAAGTTTTCAAAAAAATACCAAAATTTCACCCTAGGCTAATTTTGATATTCCGAATGCAAAAATGAAGTCAATTTTGAAAAATAAAATTTACAAAATTTTAAAAAGTGGTTATTACTATTCATAACGGCTAGTTTTAATAATATTTTAATAGCATATAATTGTTTAGTGAAACTCGGTATTGCGTACGACGCAAGCTATCGAGGAAGGTCGCGATTGCATGTAAAGCAAGCGAAGGAAGTGTTGTGTGTAGTGAAATATTCCTTTGATGATAACAGAAATGTCTCGGGTGTTACATTCTACCCCCCTTAAAATGAATTTAGCCCTTGAAATTCGTCACTTCATAACAAATAGATGAGGATACCTCTCCCTCATCATATCCTCAAGATCCCATGTAGCATCTTCTAATTGGTGGTTCCTACATAAAACATTCACCAATCGAGTGGTCTTGTTTCATAGGACTTTTTCGCTACGATCCAGAATCTCTATCAGCTATTCTTCATAAGAAAGATCTTGCTCCAGCGGTACAACTTCTGTGCTGAGTACATGTGAAGGATCAGGTATGTACTTTCTCAAGAGAGATACATGGAACACATCGTGAACTTGAGAGATATTCGGTGGAAGCGCCAATCGGTAAGCTACCTTCCCAACACGATCCAGTATTTCGAAAGGACCGATATATCTAGGGCTCAAATTCCCCTTCTTTCCAAATCTCATGACCGTCTTCCAGGGAGATATTAATAAGAACACTTTATCACCCACTTCAAACTCTAGGTCTTTTATTTGGTTGTCGGCATAACATTTCTGTCAAATCTGAGCTGCTCTTATGTGTTATTGAATAGATCGGACCTTTTCTGCCATCTCATCAACAAGATCAGGTCCAAATAGCTTTCCTTCCCCAACTTCATCCCAACAAGTTGGAGTACTGCATTTCTTTCCATAGAGAGCTTCATAAGGAGCCATCTGAATACTGTATTGAAAGATATTATTATAAGAAAATTCCACCAATGGTAGGTGTTAATCGAAACCACCTTTGAAATTCATAGATAAAGCTCTCAATATATCTTCTAGAGTTTGAATTGTTCTCTCAAACTGACCGTCTGTCTGAGGATGATAAGAAGTGCTGAAACTCAACTCTGTATCTAGAGTATTCTTAAGACTTCACCGGAACTTTGAGGTAAACCTCGGATCCCGATCAGATATAATAGAAAGTGGTACTCCATGAAATCTTACCACTTACTTCACATATATCATGGAAAGCTGATCCAGAGAGAAATCCTCTCTAATAGCGATGAAGTGTGAAGAATTTGTAAGATGATCAACTATGACCCAGATAACATTTTGCCTTTGGATGTTTTAGGAAGTTCGGTGACAAAGTCCATAGTGATGTTTTCCCATTTCCATTCGGGTATGGGTAATGGTTGAAACATCCCCTTAGACTTTTGTCTCTCAACTTTAACTTGCTGTCAAACCAAGCATCGAGAGACATATTCAGCAACATCTCTTTTCATTCCATCCCACCAGAAGTACTCTTTCAGGTCCCTATACATCATTGTGATTCCAGGATAAATAGAGAATGAAGAACTATGAGCCTCATCCAGCAGCTCGTTCATTAATTCGGGGATGGGAGGAACACAAACCCGATTCCTGAACCTTATTATCCCATCACAATCAAGGTTGAATTCAGGAACATTTCTCACCTTTTTTTGTAACTCGACATCTTCTTTCTGTGCCCCTTTAATCTACACATGTATAGATGGTTGAACATTCATTTGAGAAAGATATTATTTTTCCACTTTCATTATAATTCCAAGATCCATCCTTTGTAAATCCATAAAAATTGCATCTTTTGTGATCCTCATCATGGATAAACTGGAATGGTCTTTTCGACTTAATGCATCTTCCACCTTGTTTGCTTTCCCAGGGTGGTAATGGATTGAGCAGTCGTAAGCCTTAATCAGCTCCAACCATCTTCTTTGGTGGATATTCATATCCTTCTGTGTGAAAATATACTTTAAACTTTTTTAATCAGTATAAATGTCACACCTTTCTCCATAAAGATAATGCCTCCAAATCTTTAATGCAAAGATTACCGTAGCTAACTCCAAATTATGAGTTGGGTAATTTTGCTCATGTATTTTCAACTGTTGTGAGGCATAAGCTATAACCATATCATTTTTCATAAGAACACACCCCAATCCCTTCTTGGATGCATCACTGTAGATAAAAAACCTTTCTCCACTACGAGGTAGTGTGAGCACAGGTGCACTGGATAACCTTCTTTTCAACTCCTTGAAATTCTCTTCACATTCCTCCATCCAGACAAACATAACTCCTTTTCGAGTCAACATGGTGAGTGGATTAGATAATCGTGAAAAATCTTTCACAAAACATCGATAATATCCAGCCAAACTAAGAAAACTCCGGATCTCAGTTACTGTTGTTGGTCTCAACCATCTTTCGATAACCTCTGTTTTTGCTGGATCCACAGATATCCCCTCTTTTGAGATTATGTGACCCAAAAATGAAACTTTTTAAAGCCAAAATTCACACTTGGTAAATTTGGCATAAAGCTTCTCCTTTCTCAGGGTCTTCAATATAATTCTCATTTGATCATAATGTTCTTCCTTGCTCTTTGAATAGACAAGAATATCGTCTATAAAGACTACCACAAACTGATCAAGATAGTCTTTAAAGACTCTATTCATCAGATCCATAAAGATATAAGGGGCATTAGTAAGACCAAATTGAATCACTATAAATTCATAGTGTCCATACCTTGTACGGAAAGCCGTCTTTAGTATATCCTCCCTTTTGACCCTTAATTGATGATACCTTGAATGAAGATCAATCTTGGAAATGTATTGAGCTCTACATAGTTTGTCAAATAAGTCATCAATGCATGGGAGAGGATATTTTTTCTTGATAGTGATCTTGTTAAGTTCTCGATAATCAATGCAGAGTCTCATTGATCCATCTTTCTTCTTAACAAACAGAACAGGTGCTCCCCAAGGTGACGCACTAGGGAATAAGAACCCCTTATCAATATTCTCTTGGAGTTTCTTCTTCAATTCCAGCAACTCAATTGGGGCCATTATATAAGGTTTATTTGAAATAGGCAAAGCACCTGGTACGAGTTCTATTTAAAAATCAACTTCACGATTTGGTGGAAGACCCGGGAATTCCTTCGGAAAGACATCGTCAAACTCCCATACAATGGGAATATTCTTAATCGTGAGTTTCTCACCAACCATTTGAGATAAATAACCTTCATTTATTGGAATCAAGACCCATAAGATGGATGAAATTTATACTAGAAGGTTATGTTCATCCTTGCATCGATAGAGGATCATAGATTGATCTGGAATATGAAATGTGACTTCCCTTCTTTGGCAATTGATATGAGCTCCATGTAGAGAAAGCCAATCCATTCCAAGAATCACATCAAATTCCACTATAGGAAGGATCACAAGATTTGTAGGAAGCACTTTCCCACAAACTTCAATCGGAGAAGAATTATAAACTTTTGATGCAACTGTTGTGCCATTTGGGGTTGTCATAGCTAACTCAACATCTAATTGTTGAGGTAATATGGTGATATCCATAGAAAATTTTTCATAAATAAAGGAGTGGGTTGATCTAGAATCAAATAAAACATTTTATACTTTAGAGTGGATGGTAAGTGTACCTTTCCACACATCGTTATCATAATCCACATCACTGATAGAAATTGCATCTGACATTCCTTTTTCTTTATCCTTAAGAGTTTGTTGACGTCAACCATCATCATCAACCCTTGGATTTGGGCATTGATTGGCATAATTCCCCATCTCCTTAAACTTGAAACATTGAAGTGTAGTAGGTTCATTATGTGTATCACTTCCTTTGTTTACATCATTAGACATCTTCTTCCCATCATTGTGGAATTCAAATGCCCTATGACCTTCCATTCCACATTTGAAACATTTACTTGTCCCTTTAAGACAACTCCCTCCATGTTTCTTTCCACACTTTGAGCATAAGGGAAAGCTCATCTTCTTTTTAGTGTGCTCTTTAGATTTTCCTTTGAATTCAATTTTCCTCTTCTTATCAAACCCATAAGACTGATGGGTTACTCCAATCTCCATCTCGACTTTGAGAGCACATCGAATGATTTCCTCATAGCTATTGAAGTCCCTTATGGCTAACGCCCTTCGAAGACTTGGTTTTAAGCCACTAAAGAATCGATCGATCTTACTCTCAGGTTGGATAATAATACCAGAAGAGTACCTTTCAAGTCTTGTAAAATTTTCTTCATATGTACCAATAGATTCATCATCCTTTTTCTCTAGTTCAAGAAACTCCTTCTCTATATTTGTTCGGAGAATACGAGGGAACTAATTATTGAAAAATAAGTTCTTGAACTCATCCCATTCCATGGACTCAATTTCATCTCTTTGCCTCGTATTCTTGATAAGATTCCACCACTGATCAGCATCACCTTCCAAATGATACACTACTAAGATGAATTTATCATGTTTAGAACATTGAAGAACTGAAAATATCTTTTCAGTAGTACTGATCCATTGTTCAACAACTAATGGATCAGTAGACCTGCTGAATGAAGGTGGACGCTGCCTCATGAAGGATTTAACAGAATGTTTCTCCTTTTTTTGCTCGTTTGGAAGTCCTGCATGATTCATAGCTTAAGAATGTTGTGTGAGCATGGCTACAATATTTTTCATTCCAACTCTCATAATGTATGGTTTCTTAGGGGGACAATCATTGCATTGCCCGTCGCATTCCGCATTAACACGGTTCCTTCGGGTTCCAGCCATTGACTAAAACCAAGAAGAATAGTGTGAGCAACACTAATTATAATAGGAAAACCACATAATCAGGAATAAAATTTCACACTTAAGGTCTTATCCTAGGTTATTCATGGCCATTTCTAAAACACTAAGACTGTGTTATATGTTTAGACTTATCCTTAGGTTTCTTACTAAGGCTTTCACATCCTAGTTTCAAATGGTTGACTATACCTTTCCTCTGATGCTAACTATAACGACCCATTCTTTACATACATTATCATTACATCAGAATTTATGCACACTTATTACAACATATAACAAATCCAGGAAAGGACCGTATAGGTATAGAGTCTTTAGAAACTGGGAAACACAATCAACTGGTTCATAAAGCATCTACTTTTCCTCCCATTTATTTCATCATATCTAGAGTCCCTTTTTGGAATATCCTACTTAATAACCATCTTCCTGACCTGGGGAAATAAAACATACAAAAGGGTGAGCTCAAATGCTTAGTATGGGTAAAAAAAGAAATATCAATCATATCATAAACATAAGAACATAACTTTTGGAAATCTTAACTTGCAAAAGAAATCATAATTTCATAACAAAGGATAAATCATAGTAGTGAAATTTAATCCCAATAATCATAACATAAAACATGAAACATTGTGGCATAGACACATAATCACAGAGAATCATTTCTTATTAGTCAAGACTCATTTCCAAGACTATCTTAGTGGACAAAGTCCATTTCTGAACCGAGTTCACTCCACGTTTCAGTCCTGTTTCACTGAACCGGTTTAACCTGCCGTTCCAGCCATGTCTATCTCATGAGATATAAAATCTTTACCCAATGCATTGGAGGGAGATATAGGTCCCACCCATCTCATAATTATACGATTCTTATGTGTTCCACAAAATCATAAATCATACATCATTGCATAACCCATGTAATAAAAATTGGATTCTTAAACAACATGACATCATAAAAAAATTCATATAAGATAAAGGAAGTCATAAGAATAATTCCATAACAACATAATAAAATCAATGTAATAATAGGGATAGAAACATAACCCTATATTATCTTATATGGAAAATAATTTTGATAAAACACTTGAACTCCATTCTTGAGGAAAATATCATTTCTACTTCAAAAACACTTTTCCTTTCTTAACATGTCATAAAATTATAAACTAAAAGAAGTTGATTGAAAATAAACTTGAAAATTTGTAAAGTAAGCTTCTTGGAAATAATGTTTTAAAAATCCATTCATGTCGTATAAGTTAAAGAAAACATTCTTCTCGTACTTTTGTCGGAAAAGTCAAAAAGTACCTCGTATGAAAAATGACAAACGATTCCTTTCATATATTTTACTATAAACTCACCAAAGGGTAAAAATGGATTTAAAAAATTGTAGGTGGATGGAAATAATATTTCATATTGAGGAAACATGGATGTGTATGATAAAATACACCCCAGTAAATACCAAAGTATAAACAATCTCGGATAAAAATGAGATTGTGATATTTCCCTTACCTTAGGTCTGATTTGCTTCGTAAGTCTCCGAAACATCTGTATAATGATTTAAATAATGATATTGACTTATTCCATAATCATATTCATTGTTATTATATCATATATGGTTCACTTATGACTTTATATTACCCGTTCTTTTGTAAATTAATGTTAAAGTAGTGTTTTGGGTAAAATCGTCTCATTTGTCATTCGTGTTTTAACTTGTAATTATTCATAAGATTACTTAGATCATGATTAATTAATTCTAGAATGTAAAAAATTATTTATATATAATATATATTCAGAATATAAATATATATAATGGATCGATAAATGGAAAGAAATGCACCGATCATGGAGACGGTAGGCCGTACGTACCCATGAACGCTGTTTTCGTTTCATTATTGAATTGAGTGGAATTATGTAGATGACATAAATATATATATGCATAAATCTAGTAGTATTATTATCTCATATATTTCATTATTACTTACTATATATACTTCATAATCATTCGTGAATGGTTAACGTGGAGAATGAATCTCATCGCGTTGTGGAGACGGTAGTCCGTACGTACGCACGAGCGATGATATCTTTCTTATGATCGTTGTATTGTATTGGGGTGTAGGTATACTATTTAAGAATCAATATCACTTTACAATAGTCCTATATAGGAATTATTTACACCATTATACCCATCCAAGTAAGGTGGTGGTGGAAAATAGATTACACCACGGCGTGGAGACGATATTCCGTATGTACGCACGCGCGGTGATTTCGTTTTCCGTAGGATGGATTGATGGTGAAATAGGGTTGTTTCATACTTATAATAAAATATCAGTATATGAGTGATACTGATGTTATTACTTCATAATGAAAAAACTAAATAAGAAGAAGTGGAAGAAGAAATAAAGTTGAAAGAATCGGTAACAGACATTACCTCTTCTTTGAAGTGCTTCTTTGAGACCTCCATTTATGGCAATAAATTTGTCTTTGAAGAAGACCAGGACATCTAGGATGTTTCTACGGAAGTGGAGAGGAGAAATTGGCAGGGGTTGGCCGAGCTTGAAGGCTCAAATTGGTGTGAGGAGGAGAGGGAGGAGGTTCCCTTTTATAAGGGAGGAGAGGGGCACCTTTGGAATAACAAAAGCTATTATTTTATTATAAAGTCAAATTCGGTTTTTAATAGCTTCAAATTGATATATTTCTAAGATAAGGTGGGGATGGGTCGAAATCCTCTCATCCAATAGAATTTAGACAAGTTAAGGTTCCTATTTTAACCTTATCATTTAGATTATGTTAAATAATTTTACTTTTACCGTGTCTTCATGTGTTCTTATACTATAAGGTTAATAAACTTACTATAAGCAGCCAAACGAACCCCAAGTTGTTTATTATTGACATATATAAAATTATCTAAGTCATTTGGCTGAACCATAGATTTTTAGTAATAAAATAATAACTAATAATATAATATTTTTTTAAAAACTATTTTATGTCAATTTTGACACTATTTAGTAATTGATTTTTGTGAAAATCATAACAGAATGATTAGTTCGAAAACAGTTAATTAAATAAATAATAACATGTCATATTAACCTATATAATGAGTGGAATTCATAAAAAGTCTCAAATTATATTTATTTGGGTATTTATAACATCAATTATGTCAATATTTCATTAATAAGATAATTACTGGATCATCATTGTGTCATAAATAAATTACATTATTTAAAGTCTAAAAATTACAAATAAAATATCATTATGTAGGAAATATTTTTATATTTCCAATGAATATTTATAGTCGAAATTAACTTATGTATAACCCTATATTAAAAATTATATAGTTATTAAACTTTCATTTTAACTATTTTAACCCTTCTTTAAATAAATTAATAATAAATGTCCTAATCTAATCCAAGTGGGCCTAAATGGTCATATTTTATTCCTAACGTTGTTTTTGGTCGAATTTGACTTATCCAATAGAATTAGGACATGTGTTAGGAAAATAATAATAACATTTTTACCCTTAATTACCCTATTTACTTTTAACCGTGGTAAATAAAAGTAAAAAGTTACTATTCAACAAAAATTATTTTCATCTCATTGAACCACATTTTACTTACTGACATCAACCGTGTCACTTGGATTTTTGAAATTCCACTCACAGAAGCGGTAAAATTATGTTTTATGAAAAATTCAGTTTTTTAACTACCACTTATTGGTTTCACTATTCATAAAAAATTTAATGTTTTCAGAAAAATAACAAAATTTCAACCTAGGCTAATTTCGATATTACGAATCAAAAAATGAAGTCAATTTTGAAAATTAAAATTTACAAAATTGCTAAAAGTGGTTATTACTATTCATAACGGCTAGTTTTAATAATATTTTAATAGCATATCGTTGTTTAGTGAATCTCGGTATTGCGTACGACACAGGCTATCGAGGAAGGTCGCGATTGCGTGTAAAGCAAGCGAAGAAAGTGTTGTGTGTAGTGAAATATTCCTTTGATGATAACATAAAAGTCTCAGGTGTTACAGATTTCTTGGTATATGATCAGATGCTTTTATAACTATAATATTTTTTATGGTTTAGAACATTTCAAAAATGGCCCTTATCTACTAGAATATGTAAATTTTTCAGATGGAAATAAATAAAAATCATGTTCATATTACTAATATCACACCCTATTATGGAATAAAATTCATTTTCATATAAAAAATATGTGTATGGTAAAGCAATATCAGTATTTATTTTTAAAATCATTTTCGATAAAGGAACACGGTATGTTTCACATGGGGTTTGAAGGTAAATTGACCAAACAACCTTTTGAGGGAGGGAAAGAAAGGGAAATCTAGCTTATACAATTACTTCACAAATATTTTTTTATCAATTGTCTTGTTTAATATTGTGGTTAATTCTCGTAAGTCATTACTATTACTAATGAATTGAGTGGATATGGTTATATAGACTTATTGATGTATAAGTAAAAATCCATTAATAGTTATAATGACTTTAAGAATTTTGTGAAGAGTTATCTTAGTAAGAAGGTAATGAAAATTCAACTAGATCAAGGTGGATGATATATATTCCATAATTCCATCAACTATTTTAGAGATTTTTATATTCTACCTCAACTCACTCACCCTTATACACCATAGTGGAATATTATTAATGAAAGGAGGAACTATACCTTGTTGGATATGGTGGGGTTGACGATGAGTCATACAGAACATTAATTATCCTTTTGTGAATTTTCATTATAGACAAAATAAAACATAAATTAAAATGTGATAAATTATGTATAAAATGTTATCATATATGATTTATGGTGTGGGAAAAATCTGTATTGTAAATCATCTATATGTGGCCTTGTGAGACATTTTTTATGGCCACTTATTGTACAACAAACTGGAACCCCAAGGAAGAACGTGTATCTTTATTCAAAATACCAAATAAAAATGGACAATATATATAAAACCCATCATCTTAAAATGTTTACATTCTAGAAGTTCCAAAATCCTTGATATGGAAAACATCATTAAATGTGATAGTAGGAGAATGATCAAATTTAAAAAACGTGATTCTCAAAAAACATAAATGATATCATATGAAAAAATAATGCAAGTCATTATGATGGAGTTTGTTCCAATTACATGAATACTATGTAGGATTAGTATAGAGGTTAGATAACTTCAGATATATAGTATTCTAATAACTAAAGATTTTCAATTACTATTAATTTATAATGATGAGCTAATTCGCTACAAGTAAGAAATAAGTAGAATATAAGATGTAAGGTGGAAAGAATCCAATAATTCTTAGGTGGGATACATGAATGAAACCCATTTTTGGGTTTTTATAAATCATCTAGTTTATGTTAGGAGTATTAATGTAAATTGGTGAATTTATCATATAATTTTTGGAGATGTTTTATTAATTCTCATAATGGAATGAAATGTTCTATGTGATGGTTGAGATATTATTTTTGTGTTAATTAGAGGTGGGGAGTGGTGATTTTTTTAAAGGATATGAGTTTTTTGGGGAAATCAAGAATTCTGTATGGACGTATAAAATTGGATATTTATTTTACATCAAAATTACACACTAATCCTAGTGTATGTCTTTTGGTTTCACATGTATGAATTTCTATGGAGATCTTTAAAGACATTGAGTATTGATGTGTATATTAATTTTGATACCTGTGTATGAATTTATGATGGTTTTATAATAATGATGGTCTGCATAAATCTCTTCAATTTTTATTAATTTCATTTGGAAACCATATGATATTGAGCTGAGGAAAGGTAATGGAAAATGAATTTTCATGTATGAATTTCTCTAATCCGCGTATAATTTTCTCATGTGTTCTCCAGACATTCTTGGAGCCATATATGAATATCTCAGGAATGTTTCCTATTTTCTGAATCTAATAAAACATTCATAGTGGTGTAAGAATTTTTAGGATGCATATATGATGAAGATAGAGTAATATCATGTTTGAAACTTTTCTATGATTTTTTGTCATATGATAATTTGTATAGTGAAAAAATTCCTAAACATGATGATTTTATTTTTTGATTGGTCATTAATTAATTCAAAAATATCACGATATTAGTATAAACCCATGATTAAATCTAAAAATGAAGAAAAATTTATTTTATTTTTAATGATACATATCACTACGAAGACTAATATTGACTTTTTATTTAAATATCCAAAATTATGTTTCATGATTGTTGGTATTTTTAAAAGAGTTTTTGAGTGGTATCTTTTGTGAAAATGAGGAATGAATTTTGAAATTTCTATTTGAAATATTATTTATATTAAATTTTAAAATATAAAATAATTAATTTATGATTATAAATATGTTCATGAATTTTGGAGGAGGATGATACACTACAATATTAATGCGTGAGAATTGTTTATGATCATTGACCTCTACACATCAAGAATTTCTAAAGAGGTCAAAGAAATATAGTTATTTTATGGGATATAAAACACATTCTAATGAGGAATAATTATCTTAAAATCATTGGTTCCGGATTTCATACACGAATAGATCATCATGTAGAATTGTGAGGAAAGGAAAACGTGGTGCTACTTTTTTGAATTCATCCAGGAAGTCGATGTTCTTTGAGAACAGATATTTTCTTGATGTTCAAACATCCAATGATTTTTTGAGTATATGATTCATTATAGAGATAAATAAGGATATTGAAATAATAGGTGGTTCCATTACAAACAACACTAATCCTTAAATATTGGTATATGGATGATACCTCCTCACATAGAGAAGTTGATGATTCCAGTTGAAACCTTGTGTGCTAAATGAATGGTGTTTTAATCACTATAATTTTACATTGATAATAAAAAAAATAGATCAAGAAAATGATGATCGTTAAAGGGAGTATACTCTCACTTAAAGGTAGAAAATTATAAAATTCTCAAGTTTGGTTCTTCCCAATATTATTCTTATATATGTGTTAGGGACAGATTCTAATGAGTGAATGTATACATTAACCCATCACAATAGTTTAATTATGAATAAGTAATCTTAAAAACCAAAAAATATTACAACTAATTAACAAAGGGTAGTATCACAACATATGTGGGATTGGAAATTGGTATTAAATAAAATCATGTTCCCCAAAGATTATACTCTTCATGAAAATATTTATGTATAGTCCGAGTTCTGTGGATATTTGGGATGTTCCCATATTCAATATAAAGAACTTTCTTGGGTGAATAAATTTAATGCTACAATATTTTTTTCATAAGGATTTTCAGTGAATGATGAATTTTCTTTGGGTTATACACTAAATTCAAGGGATGAATCTAAGAAATTAATAGATAATATGAAACATAATATTGATGGGAAGTCCAAAAAATTGATATTATAACATTTCATAGAGAAATTGTAAACCAAAATCATGGGACTCTATATAGTTAAAGATATAAGGGATAATTGTGATAATATATATGAGTAGAACATAAAAATCTAAAATAATATAATTTTTAGAGAGGGGTGATAAATTAAAAGATATGAAAATTTCTGAATATTTGACTATTTAGGATAATTTATCAGGGTAAAATGTAATTTTTATTCATTTCATAGGGTTTCATGAAATACAGGATGATTAAGCTTGGTCATAAAAAATATATACATACATTCAATATATATTTTAACCAAATATATAGTCTTTAGAAAAAATACATGATATTTCACAAGATGAGTTTGAGAATACCCTACTAAATTATGAAATAAAAAACCATAATTTTAATGATGAATTTTAAATGGTTGATGGATTTTAAATCAATGATTATATTGACAATTAATTTTTAATATTTTGAGTTTTCATGTTATTATAAATAATATATTTAAAGTAGTTAGATTATCAGAAGTATTACAGATTTCATATTTTATATTTTCAAAACAGGAAAAGAGAAAATTAATGGAAATGTCCGAATAAATATTTTATGTGTGATAGAGTAGATATCATTGAACCTAACTACATAAGGAGAATGAATGTTATGGTGTGTAATGTTGAAAAATATAAAAAAATATCAAAGAAGATAAAAAAACAGATCTTACAAAGTGTATAAATATTTGATGTAGGTAGATGACAATTTCAAGAAAAAAAAGAAATGCTGATTTTTTAGTAAGGATGAAGAATATAGTTATTCCTTCCATAGTGATCATAAAGAATATTGTACTATAAAATATAAAAAATTTAGGAAACATGTTAAGATGCTTTATGAAATCTTGAGAAATGATGAATAATAGTAAGAATAATCCTTTGTAAATAATATGATAAAAGAAAACATGATTGTTTCATTTAGAGAAACACACAACATTGGATTGAAAACAAAATCTCTCATGAAAAAAGTTATTAAAATTATTAATGTTGAAATGAGCTTTATTGTTTGGTAAATGATCATATTGATGAAAAAAAATTTCAATGTTAAGGAGGAATAGAAATAGGAAATCGTAAAATAATCTTATAAGGGTTTTTCTAAATAAGAATAAATTCTTAACCTAGTTGAATCAAGGTGTCATAACGGTGAAAAGATAATTGAAAATATGAAGAGTGAATTTGATAGATCTATTGAAGTAATTAATGACCCAACAGTGGATAGTAATAATGATTATGCATCGATTTTTGTATAATATTCGCCTATAATTTATGAAAAAAATAAATATTTCTATGCAAATATTAAAGGATTCAAAATGAAAACTAAGAATGCATGGAGAGAGAAAACCTTTTATAAGAATAAGATTTTGTCAAAGGGAGTTGATAACTATAAAAATGATAATTTCCTATAAAAAACAGAGAAAGGATGATTCTATGCATGAAATAGTAATCATATTTTTAGGTATAGGTTCAACAATTTCTAGAAAAATTGATTTTAGAGGATATTACTAGTTGTGTTTGAATATGGGAATGGATTATATATATTTTGTATAATATGTCACACCCATGGAAATAAATATGTTCATAATTGAGGGGTATCTATACAGAATTTATTGCTGAAAAATATCAATGAAGAAAACTATATATCTGAGAACAACATGTGTATCTGTTTAAAATAATAATGACAAGCTTAAGGAGATCTAGGGGAAATGTGAAAATAAACTCTCAATGATAAATAATATATGACCATGATAATGTGTTAAAAAATTTCGATTCAAATTCTGAAAAACATTAAAAGGGAGAAATATTTAAAATTCATTGATTGTGAAGGTAGATATAATGTTAGTAAAATTAACAAGCTATGGATTCTTAATAGTGGGTTCTAAACACACATTATTGGAGATAAAAATGTTATAAAAGTTAGAAAGGAACTTGATAGATGTTCAATAATAATTTGAAATGATGGATCTTATAAAATTAAAGTTATTTTGGATTGATGAAATAGATCCCAATCATTTAATTTTGGAAGATGTTTTATATGTTTATCAACCCAATCATAATCAAGGTAGTTTATGTCAAAATTGTTAGAAATTCAGTTTTTCAATAATAAATAAATTTTTCTAGTAAAATTAATTAATGGTGAGATAATTTTGTTAAAAATATAATGAAACACTTATAATTTATTTAATATTAGATATCCCCAAAAAATTTCTTTCTTACAGTTAGGGAAAACAAATTATATTTTTATTAGAAGATATGGACACAGCCAAAAAATAATATGTGTAAATTTTTTAATGGGAATGATTTGTCGGATCTCCAGGTGTTAATCCAATATAGAGCTATAATTTTTAAAACCTACAAAAAAGGTGAAATGGTTATATAAAAACATGAAATTATAGTTACACAAACAATAACGCCCCTTTATTTAATTCTCTTATATATTTGTGGACTTAAGAGACCCAAAGCCAAAAATTAGCGACATATATTTTACCACATTCATCAATGATAATAAAAAATTAAAATGAATATTTCATAAGTCTTACGATTTGTAAATGATCATGTTTTAGTAAAGATAATATTGAAGAGAGCATAAAATTTGCATCATAAAATTGGGAACTGGTAATGGAAAAGACTACACAAAAGATTAAATTGATTCTTATCTTAGTAAATATGGGATTAAAAATTAATATAAAAGTCCATGATTACCACAAAATTTTGTGTTTTCTGAGAGGAATAATAGGATTATTATGGAAATGGGGAGGATAATGCTTGTGGGATTTTACAGGTCAAATTTTGTTGGAAAGAAGTTACTTGAAAAAAATTAGACATTCAAAATTGATGTTTTTAGGCCAAAATAAAATCTAATTTAATGTAAAAGTGGTATAAAAGGAATCCTACATTAAGTTACATAATATATTTTGATATCTCTAAAATTATAAAATGAAATAAATATAAAAAGTATAATCGGATCAAAGAACAAAGAATTGTATATCTTTTTAGTAATTTTTTTATTGGAAAGGGTAATGTTGCTAGAATATATACATCACATGGTTTTATATTATTATGACGTAATATTATTGAATAAAAACACCTAAATATTATTCTAGATGAATCTTTTTTTTAAATAATGTGATGAATCTAACAAGTTGATTTCTACAATGATTAGTGAGAAACCAGTTGTGGAATAACCAGGTATAGAAGAAGTTGGATGAGATCAGACCAATAATGAATATATTGAAAATGAAATAAAAAATTGAAGAATCAAAGTTTGAATATATATATGGGGAATGAAAAACAAATTAGAGATAAAACATATCCTACCCAAACTAATAGGAAACTGAGATATGTGTAAAAAATAGTAGAACTAACATAAAAAATATTGTGCATTGAAAATCAGACTTCACTCATCTCTTAAATTAATCAAAATCATTGACAGAATCCTTTAAACATAAAGAATGACATTAATCTATGGTTTATGAGATAAAATAGATCGAAAAGAATGATATATTGGATATTTTTCAAGGCCCCATAATAAGAATGCCATTGAAGCAATGTTGTAATTTAGGAAGAAGTTTATTGACAAAGGTATGGTTGTCAAGAACAATGATAGACTGGTGTGAAGAAGGTACTATCATGTTAAGGGTGCATATTTTGAAGACAATTTTTCATCAATTTCATGTTTGGTGGCTATCAATATCTTCTTTATTGTGGAAAATTATACGAAGAATAAAATCTATTATATGGAAATAAAATATTAATCTTTCTCCAATGATCTTGAGGGGGAGTAGAATATTTAGAATATTGATTGTTTCCTTCATGATGACGATAACACTAAAGAGTAAAAATTGAAGACTTCCATATATATCATAAAACATGACCCATAGGCCAAATATTCCTAGTTCCAAAGTCTGAAGGCCATTGATTTATTTATTTGGTAAATTATTTTAATAAATTGGTTGAGTGGGAACCTATACATGGTTTGATGGACTAGAATTCATGTCCTAATGGAAGAGAGGAAGAAAAACATTACATATTTCAGATAACCCATAGGCTCAATGTTTTAATTTTTTAACTGAAATAACCACTTATGGATCCGCTTTATGTTTCTCCTCTTAGCCTCCACTATTTTCTCACTCTAGAATTGTATTCACCTATACAGGGATGCACATGACCATTCTTCAAAAAGTGTTTCCAGCATATCCCTCTCAATCCAATTTTACTTGGCTCCACCTAAAATAGTTTCATCTCCATATCGGTTCAAAAGTCCAATATTTGCATAATTTCATATAATTACACCCACAAGATTACATGAGGGTCTAGTGGCTTGTAGGGACATATATCCCAATGGCCCATGGATGGAATGAAATAGAAGTGGCTCAAAGGTCCAAATACATAGCCTAAAATCCAAATTATTTTGAATAGTTTAATTAAAACAGTACCATTACTATAGTAATCACACAATAATGATGATACAATACTACTAAAAATTTACGTAACTTCTACCCCACCGAAATTTGACCTCAGGTTTCTTATAAGATTAAGATGACTTTTTTAATTCATTTTAGGCCCCAAAATACATGTATATAAGTATTGAAATATACATGGAGATTTTTAAATTAATCCATGGAAAAATAGAAAGAAAATAGATTATTAAATATATAAATTCATATACAATTATTATTATTTCATATGTTAATAATAAAATTTTTAAGCCAATCATGAGTGTTCATGCTTAGAATTTTCCAATCAAATGAAACAACTGTTTTAAATGTCCATTCAAGGTGAGATGAAATATTTTTTTTTGGGTTTTCAAGTGTTTCATGTTAAAAAAAATTATCCATAATGAGAGATGTATTCTAATTAATTGTTAAATAATTATTATATGAAAGACTCCAAACTGGTATCATATATCACTAAAATTGGGTTGACCAAGTCATTTAATGTTGAATTTGAGAGAGTTAATCAAACAAGATTCAAAAAATTTATTTGAATAATTTTTTATATCATAGATTATATTCCAAATTGTTTCTATATTGGGAGCCTCTATAGTGGATTTCAGATTGAATGAAATGATTAAATATTTTTGGATACTAATATAGTCCCTTAATTTCTTAAGGTAACTTTGAGTTTTAGGATATTATAAATGAGGTGAATGAAACTAAATATGGATGGATTTACCTATTTATACTAGGAATGTGACATTGACGATAGATGGATAAATTAAAGTGCAAATTTCATCTTGGGATATATTTATGTGATTTGGAACAAAAAAAATATAGTTACAATAATTACTATAGGGTCCATGATAGTAGGTGTTTCTAGTGCATGCAGTTAGATGATATGGATAAAAGATATTATTGATAATTTTAGCATCAAGGTAGGAAAAACCTTAAAAATAATATGTGATAATTAATGTGTTATATAAATTTCTAAAAATTCAGTTCAATACCCATGGTTTGAGCAACTGATATCATGTTTCAGTTTTTTAGGGAGAAGCTATAACATGAAGACATAAAGATAGAATTTATTCCAACATGGGATCAACTAATAATTATTTTTACCAATGTTGTATAGAAGGATATATTTGAAACATTAACGCTGAACATGGGTTCTAATACACTCCCACATCATTATGAATCCTTCTAAGGGCCCCAATGATCCTTATATTATATTTTCAAGAGGGAAAAGTAAATATGCTCCTCTTTTCTTAATGATGAAAGTGGAAATTTTTTTGTATATCCAAAATAGTTATTAATTCAATGTTTTGGTTTATTATGAAATTTGGGATGTATATTATGTTTTCGATAATATGATTTAGGGGGAAACCACCTTATCATATAACCAATAATGTTTCTTTTCACCGAGATATCGAGTTCTCTTAAAAATACAAATCTAACTTGTGGAACAATGTTATGTTTTTTGTCACCTAAAAAAGATGTTATTTTTTATCTTTGGGATGAGAATATAAGATTTAATATGAATATTGAACGAGTTCCATGGGTTTAAATAAATAAAATCGTATTATAATGAAGTGAACATAGAATTACCAGATGGGTTATCTTTTTTTCAACATTAACAGTAATGATTTATGACACATTTGAGAAGTGTTTTTTAGTTAATTAGATTTGTTTAAGGTTATTTTTAAAAGGATTTATGTTTTTATATGGAAATATAAATTTATGTATTGATGTTTGAAAAAGGATATGTACAGTAAATCATAATACATTTTGAGTATAGATTTTGACTGTTGGTTCTGCATGTATGAATTTCTTAGGACAGCCTATAAGACATTATGTTGTGTTCCACATGTGACTCTAGAAACACACATTTCAATTTTGATTGTGAATAAGACACTTTCTGTCCATGTAAAAAATTTTAAATGTGTATTACCTTTATCATAACCTTGTATGAATTTTGATGAGTTGAGAAAATTGACATGTATTTATCGCATAAATATTTCTTTGTGGAAAATATGACATTCTCTACCATGAATAAAACATTCATTAAGTCATGTATGACTCTCTCAGGTGTACATTAATCTTTGAGGATCCCATAATACTTTCATAAATGTGTAGAAATCTTTATATTACAAGTATTATGTTGAGATATGCATATTATTTTTATAACCCCAAGGATATATTTTTCTTTATATGAAATTTTACCAAGTGAAAAATCATGAAACTTAGATATTTTATCTCATCATTATATCTCCATATTTAATTCCAAAATATCATGATATCATCCAAAATCCCTAAATCTAGCCTTGATTAAATATATTTTTAACATGTATTAAATGATATAAACTATGAAATATATTAGTAGATATTTAAAATTATAGTATTTGAAATTATACTTCACAATTGTAGTTTTTTTAATGATGTATTTGACTATGATCCTTGGTGAAGCTGAGAAACAAAAAGTTTCCAATATTTTTTCTAGAAAAATTATTTTTATTTATTAATTATATTTTAAAAATAATAATTAAATATGAGTAATTAATTTGAAATCATTTTAGGAGTCAAATACATTATTGTATTGATGTGTGAGAATTTTTGAATATCATCAAGAAGCACACATTTAGAATTTATCATTATGTTGAAGTAGGATAGTTCTTTTATTGATCATAAAATACATGGTGATAAGGAGAAACATAATGAACCATCAGGTGTTGACCTGATACATTACCTAATCTATCTCACCACATGTTCTCTAGTGCACCTCCCTATATATAAGACGCTACCAAGTAGTGGAGAGAATCAAAAGTTATACATTTGGATTACTATACCCTATGGTCATAGTATAATAATACAAATTACCTAAAAAACAACAATCCTTAGAGTGAGAAATATAAAAACTATGGCAGTCTATGATAAATGAAATCTAACCATGATATATGTTAAAATGATGCTTGTTATAAAATAATAAATTTCCTATTGGGATAATCACATATATAAATAATAAATAATAAATATAAAAATAAACAAGGATTTACCCCTAAAACCTAGTGGAACATTATACCTACTGTTAAAAACTATTGATATTTAGTATCCTGATCCTAAGACTCCACATGAGAATTACATCTTAATCAATCGATATTTCGATTTTACCCCATCAACTATACAACCTCGTATCAATCTGAATAAAAACATATGATCTTTAATTCATACCTAAGTCAAAATATATGGGGTGATAAATAAATCTTAGTGGGCCACTCTGAAATAAAAATACAAATATATGATGTCATATATAAGTGAATGTGAAAATGATATTCCCAAAATATTATAAAACTAATACCAATTAGGATATACACAAATATATACAGTATAAATAGAAATAAATATTATTTATACCACAAGCTATATCCTAACACTTGGGGTAAATCTACTCTCACTCTAGACTATGTCATAAGTCTTATATCACACGGATCACCCGCCACATAACATCAGGAAAATCATATAGATCTACATAAAATCTCCAGAACATCAAATAATGAAACATGCGCAAATTTTGGACTCTATGATATCATATTGGGAACCTAAAACCTCAAAACATGTAACCTAACATTCTACCACTCTCTAAATATTACAAATCATGGTTTGTAAAAAATTAAAAAATTAATTTTAAATATTTTTTGGATTATATTAATATTACACTTTATTGACTATTTTTTTTAATTTAAAAAATAAAATGAACAATCATACCACATATTCTCTCCATTTTGGGATTTTTGAAAAGTCATAAAATTAAATAGGATGATCGAATAAAAGTATGGAACATACTTAGGAAAGAATATTAGAACAATAAATTTCCATTCATATCAATTTAAAATGATTACATAATCATAATACAAAATAAAAATATCATTATCAGACTATCAATTTCTAGTTATATTATGAGTCTTCCTCATTATGAATGGTGGAATTATTTATGGCTTATATGAATTTTCTATCAACTAGAATTGGATATGAAGAAGATTTATTAAGAGGTACATGATATTGAATGATTATTTCTTATCCAATTGGTCTGAGATTCCTCATTTCCTGTATTAGAGTAAGACTAATTAGGATAAAAAAACATGTAAATAATCTAATAGGGAGATGCACTAAGAGATAAAACTAAATCAGTCATATTCATATTATCTAGAGAAATAAAAATGTTCAGGTAGTATAAATATATGGTTTCATTATCTCAACAAACTGGTATATCACACTACCACCTCACCCCAACTCTTCAAACAATTTCATAATTAATATATTAAATAACATAAAAAAGGAATTATAACCTTCAAAAAAATTACTTTCCCTTAGAAGGTTGTATATAAATTAATCATTGTAAGATTTTTATAAAAATAATAAAAAGAGAGTTGACATTAATTTTAGTGAAAATATTACAAAAATAATACATCGTTTATATCATAAGGATTTACCTTTCATCCCTAGAAACATTAATGATTTCCCTAAAAGAATTATAAACATTCCCATTTTAGTAATTTATCTTCTGTATATATTATTTATGATATGTTTAAGAATATCTTAACACAATTCGGTACTCTTCACAAAAAATGAACATTAAAAAGTAACCATAAAAAGGGGATGGAGGATAAAATTAGGAACTATAGAAGAAGAGGAACCAACTATAGATGAAAGAATTTAAATATTCCCAATTAATGTCAAATATCTCTAAGTTATTCCACACACATTTCCTCCAAAGTAGTGTTAATAAAAACGATGTTCTCAACCACATTCTTATTCTATACATAAAAATTTCCAATCCTTTGAAATATTACAAGCTAGATGCCTTACATAATAGGAGATATTATTAAGGATACCTCAACCACATTTTTTATCCATATCATAGGAGGCATAAGACTTGATAGAACCACCATGATGGAATGGAATTTAAACCTTAATGGAATCCAAATCATCTTAGGTCCTAAAAGAGGAATGAGGAGAATGAGGAAAATAACTAACCTGTATAGGTGATGGTATAACATGGTTAGGAGGGGATCCTTGACAAGAATTGTCCACATTTTAACCTATGAGATATACAAAAACTAGAATATAATCTTCATCATGCACTGAATAAACCACTACATCCTCACCTCTAGTTAGAAAATTTGGATGAAGTTGGCCGAGAAGCTCTCTCTGCTTTATTATTTTAAATAATGATCCCTTGGAGTCCCTTTAGAGAACAAGGATGGTTGATCAACCCTACTCAATTGGACTTCACCCGTTATCACCATCATAATATGAATCTATATAATCTAAATAGAGGATTTTTTACCATGGGATCTTCCCCCCTTTAGTTACAATATCCTCTACATACGCTATTATTGAGATTCGAGTACCTTTTCAAATATAATGATCAGGGGAGTTACTTTTTGAGTAAATAATAAATTCCATTTGAGACTCAAAGATAGATATTAAGGTATTAATATCTTTATCCACAACTTCCCTATAAACATCATATAATGCCTCATTTTATTGTACAATCACATATGATGTACTTTTAGAATCAGAACCCTCCAATGAAATAGAAATGGAAAACTAAGCATCTAACAACTCATTATATTCCAACAATATCTCTATAATATATATGAAACAAGGAAAATGAAGAGGCCTATAAGATACATTATAACTTCTCACTATATTAGGGACACTCTCATTTGTTATAGAAACTTAAAATTATTCTACTATCTCAACCTTATAAGTGGATTTATCCACTAGATCAAATGTATAATATTCAACAATCACATATAGTTCCAAATTGTGATGGACAAAATACATATGCTAGTTTGGTCTCTTCAATTGATTAAATAATTTATAAAACATTTTATTTTCCAAAAATGATTTATTTATCCAAGGATTCCAATTCATCTTTATCTTCATACATGTATCTTTTAATATAAATATTCCACCACACATAGTTGCCTTTTATTCTCCATTTGGATGATTTTTTTAACTTCCAACATGGTTGAGATAAAAATATTTTAAACTAATGAATTTTGTATATATTTATGATTACACAACTCCATCATATAAACCACAAGATATGTTTTTATATTTATCATAGCCCCACTCTTCTTGAGATATTGAATGAAAACATTTTGGAATCATCGATCACTAAGTCCCATTTCCTAGGATAGAACATGTTCAAGATGAACTTAAAAATAAGTCTATACTTTCCACTAGGATCCAAAAAAAATGGTTTTCTTGCGTTACCTGGTCCCATTATCTCTTCAAAATCACCCATAGAGACAAAATTATTATGTATCATAGAAATAAAATCAATTGTAATCCTCATGAACACCTTGATGGGGAACTACCAAATACTTTCATAATTAATAAAAGTGAATTTGATCTATTTCACAACAACCAATGTTTTTATGATATCATTATTTTATCCAACCTGAAATTATACCTTTAAATAGAAATGATGAGTGAATATTGTGTATAATGGTGATTAATTCTTGTAGAACTAATATTTCCATCCTTATTGTCAAACAAATTTCCATATCAACAAATCTCAAAATTCCAACTATGATACATTAATTTCATTCTAAAAAATATTATAGCCAATTGAAGGAGATTATGTTGCTAAACCGATTGACTAGATTCACCTTTGGAATTTTAAATGTCCACAATTCATCTCAATAAAAAAATTAGATTTTTTTTAATCTTCAACATTATATTAGAGGTTTGAAGGTTTTAAGGATGATTTTTTGGTTTGAGAGTGAAAGGGAGGGGAGGCTTGAATGGAATGTAAGAGAATAGTGTTTATTTAGAATCAAAATTTATATTTCAATTATTTAGTGGAAAAATAAATTTTCTAATTAATATGTATTTTGATTTCAAAAAAACATTGAAATTAAGAGTTAAGATAATGAAATTAGTCATGGTCGGAAAAGTCAGAGAAGTGTGTCCATGGTAGCACCAAACAGTATCATCCAATGGATAAAATCAGATATAGAACCTAATAGTATAAATTGACATTATCACATGATAGTATCAATTGATGATATCATCAAATGGTACCATAGTAACAGCAGTACCCTCCGATATTACCTAAATGGTAATACCCACTGGTGGTACCCAAATAGTAGTACATTCTAGTGGATACAATGGCAGAACATACAACAGCAATAAACCCACATGGTATTATGCTAAAGGTATCACAAAACATGTGAATTTACTCTTTTATATTCAAAACAATTTCAGGAATAAAATATTATGAGGAATTTATCATACAAAACTCATGTCAAATACACCATAATTTTTCAATATTAAAAGGATTTTTAATAATAACAGCAAGGTAATGTTCAATGAAAATGAATTCAAGAATTAAATCACTCTTTTGAAAATAATCTCTCACAAAATAAAATCTTATACCAAAGTGATTTATCCTCAAATGAGATACATGATTCTAATAATTTTTAATCAATCATGCATTGACATAGTTTATAGGATCATTCCTAAAATAATATCTCTAGTCTATATATATGTGTTTCATCTAAAATATTTATCAACATTAACTACCTACAGGTATGTATTCATAATCCTTAGTGGTTAATACAATAAAATAATTCATGTTTACAACACCAAGATAGTTGATACTTTCCCAAAGAGTTATATGTTCTGATGGTTCACTTTCTATCTCACATATAACCACCAAAATCTTCATTTTTGAATATAAGTAACTCAAAATCAAGTATTCTACATTTCAAAAGTCCTAATTTAGTTAAAATTTTGAGGTATTTAAAAATTCCTTTAATTGTAATCAATGGAGATTTCCTCAGAATTTCAAAAAAATGAGAAAACATGAATAAACTAAATATAATGTTAGTCTAGTTATCTATTAATAAGACTAAACTCATAATCATACATTTATAAATGTTTTTCTTAACTGGTTTTCTAGTTCCATAAATATAAAATTTATAGGTGATAGTCATTAGAGTATCAATTCCTTTTTTTAAATCCATCAGAAAAAGATATAATTTTTTTATTTACATACTATAATATAAAATAATTCCTTCATTATTTTAAAGGTTTTGAAAACCAACAAAAAATTTAGTTCACTCTTAAAACTAAATTCATTTTTATTATTATTTTTGATTGGTTAGTACACAAAGAAATATTGAACATCCAAACATGATATAATCTAAAAATACTTGTTCAACCAAAAAATATTTTTATTCTCTTTCATAAATAAGGATCAATTAACAACACCTTTTATGAAACAATTAAAAATAATAAATGTGATGAACCTATCATAAAATAGTGTAGGAGTAAATTTAATACCATAAAGTGATTATGATAATTTAGAACCATTATTTGTGAAATGAGGATTTTAAAGACTAGGGGATTATCAACAAAAACATCCTAAACAATATAATCATTAATTAAATCACTCTTGAAATCAACTTGATATAATTTTAAATTCATAAGTTCTTTATAATAAAGAAGTATACTAATGGATTCAAATATATATATATATAGGGAAAATTGTCTCCTTATAGTAAATAACTTCTTCTTAATTGTAACATTGTTCCATCAAAAGATTTATTTCTATAATATTTATAGATTAATCAACTATTTTCCTGTATACCGATTTAGTATCAATGATCAAATAATAGTTGGGTCTCTCTACTCATTCCTGGACTTGGTTCCTTTAAAAATAATTAGTTCTTATTTTATACATGTAAAACAATGTTCATTATTGATTTCCTATATAGTGTTCTTAGGTTCAAGATGTTATAAAATAGATTGATTTTCATCCTAGTTTCTATTTGATTCTCATGTTTGAGTTACTTTTAAAATATCACAAGTAATATCATCTAAAGAATTATTTGTATTGGTTTTAATGATTATAGGTTTTCGGGCACTAGTTTTTCTAAGATTTCATCAGATTTCATTCCCTTTAAATGGTCTTTATTGTGAAATGTTTTATGTAAATCAATAGTATTGTAATTATTCTTTGTGGAATTATTGATATTTAAATTGTAAATATTATCCTCTAGGATTTATAAATAAATTCTAGGTTCATGGGGATCTTTATCATCAAATATGATAAGAAAAAATTCTTTCAACACCATTGTTGTTTTATTATAGACTCTGTTGTCTTTACTGGATTTATAATAACCAAAGAAGATTATTTCAATGTACTTAGAATCAATATTATCAAGATTGTCCTTTATTATGGGAATGCAATTTTGCTTTTACAAAAAAAATTATATTATTTACCTTAGGATTTCTATCATTATGTAATTTATATTATGTACTCTTTAAAATGGAACTTTTTTTGGATCTCATAATTACATGACAATTGTATTTATAAAATCATCCCAAAGAAAATACTGGTAGGACATATTCATTAATCATGGTTCATGTTCTTTCATTAAGTGTTCTATTTCTTCTTTTAACCACGCCTTTCTAATGAAGTGTTTGCGTAGCATATAAGTTCTGATTATAACCAGGTTATGATTATAAAAATTTCAAACATTAATTGTCAACCTCACATGCATGATTTATTATCACACTATTAATGGTATTTCAACTTATGTTCTCTATAGATTTTTTGTACTTTAAAACATTTAATATCATCACTTTCATGAGACAAGAAATATACCTATGTAAACCATGATTAATCATCATTCATTATATAAGAATAGTTTTTTCTTATAAATTGAAACATTATATGATCCAAAATGGTTTATGTGAACTAGTTCCAGTTGTTGAGAAATAGAAACCTTTTTCTTTTCTTTAAAATAAACATTATGTTCCTTTTCCTTTTGATAATTATTTCACGCTTTGTCCCTTTGAAAATCTAGTTTAGGTAGTTCCTTGACTATTCCCTTTTAATATAGTATTCTAAGAGAGAATTTATTATTGCAGCCTAATATTCTATGTCACAACTAATAATAATGATGAAATTAATTTAAACTAGAGACATTTTGATAAAATAAGTAATTTAAATAAAATGAATAAACATTAACATTTATTATTGTAGTAAATACTAAATTAAATAAATAATCCTAAATCATATAGGAATTATTTTCCAAATTGACATGGAAACCACCATCTCATAACTAAGGTATGCATAGAAAATTAAATTTTAATCAATTAATAAAAGAAAATTTGAAATTAAAAATGTTTTGAAATTACCAACATTACCATGATGAATAATTATTTCTTCTTTATTTTCACCAAATTTGACATGACCACTATTTACTCTATTTTAACTTTAAATACTTTAAAATTACCCTATTATATTACATGAACACCCATTTTATTGATACTGTAACTTCTAAAAGAATCATTTCAAGCAATATTTTTCAATTAATGAAATGAAAAATGATTTTTGTAGCCAAATCTGTTTGGGTCCAGAAAGGTTAGAAATTAAAGATATAGATATCAATATATGCTTGACATTTTTATTTCTAGATTTTTTAATATATATGAATGAATTAGAAAAATAATATCATTTTTTTCCTGAATTGAAATATTTTGGATTTATTTGTTCCATTTTTACGATTTTTAATTTATTTATTAACAATACTTGAACTAGGAATAAAATAATTTTTATATAGTAATTTTTCCTCCAATGTGATATCTAAAACCATCTCAAGGTTTAGGTAAAATATAACATCCTAGAATATTAGTTTGTTTTTTGTTTTTTATTTTAAGACCTCCAAGATCATTCTCTAGTAGAACATTTACTAAAGTCTTTATTTTCTGTTAGAATAAATCTGGGTTTATTATTTTCAATTTGAAGGTCATATTCAACATTTTCAGATAAATCATAAAATATATTTAAATTATTATATTTATAATTTACTTCATTAATGGTTTACTCCATAATATTTTAGTATTAATAGAAATATTTAATAGATATTTAAATTTTATCACCATTTCCATATTCAGTGAGATTAAAAATTGTAGCTGTTAATTTTTTTGTAATTCCCATAAATAATTTTATTTATCAAATGAATCATCTCTAGATGAGTCATAATCACATAAGGTTTCATCAGAAGCACTCAATGTTGGATTCATGACGTTCTTTTTTTCGTTACTCTATCCTCATATTTATTTTTGTACATTAATGCTAGATAGTGAGATTTAAATTATCTTATTATGTGAACCTCATGAAAAGTTTATTCATCAAATATTTCTTCCTTCTACCAACTTCCATTTCTACCAATCACTCACTTGAAATTTGATTTCATGAAAAATTCATTCATATTATAAAATTTCATATCTTATTTCCAAATGATCGTTTTCCTCCTCACTATCAATTTCCCATTCACATACATGGGTTCTCTCTTCTTTGATTGCATATTTTTCTTTTCAATAAGACTCTTTGAATGCAATTGACCTTTTTGGTTCAAAAAATTATTTATTAAAATTAAAATCTTTCTCATTTATCATTATTTTTCTTATTTACTCCTTTATTGGTAGATTTCTCACATCACATGATTCATGAATGGATATAACAGTGACTTTCCATCTATCATGTATGATTCTTAGAATCTTCCATACTTTAGACTTTTCATAATTTATTCCCCCAGTTCAAGAGTCATGTTTATAGTATCATTAATCCCAAGATACATATCATAAATATACTCATCAATATTCATCTTAAATGTAACATATTTACTAGTATAGGTATTTAAATTTATTTCATTGAAATTTTATATTCCTTCACGAGAGACAAATAATGTCTCCTAAATTTAATTACTTTTATGACATTTAGATATTATATTAATTTCATCTTCTCTAAATTGACATTATAAAGATTTCATTTTATTATAATTACAATCATAGGTTTCCTTAGTGTCATCTTTCCAGTTAGATCTATGAGATTCTAGTTTTTCATATTTATCCCCAATAGTACTCCAAATATAAAATCACAAAATTTAAAATATTTATTTTCATTTTATTCTTCCATAGATCATTGTTAGCATAAAGGAAAAAATAGAGCATGTCAGTACCAATTCACTCAGGATTAGTATTATGCATAAAGATATAAATTTTCAATAAAAAAATATAAATTTTGGTGTCAACATGAACATAGTAGTATCTAGATAAAATAATAATAAATAAATATATAATTTGATACATAATGTTTTTCCTAGAGGATAGCTCCAGTGGGGGTGAATTGAGATTCCAATAATTATTTTCCTCACCCTTTAACAAAGTGATCCAACTATAATGGAATATATTTATCACTTCACTGAGCTGGTATATTTATATCTTAAAAGTATATCAAATTAAAATTTGAAACCATATATGTTTTTTTGGGATTGTTCCTGGATATTCAAACTTATGTTTTTAGGTTGAAACTTAAATCCTATTTTGAGGTTTTGGGCCAATCCAATTTGGAAGAAATTGACATAGCAATAAATTTAGTAATAGTAGGTATTATTCTTATACCTAGTGGTTATTTTATAAGATCTTATGGAATGTTGAAAAAGTAAAATGAGATTAAAAAGGGTTGTAAAATTTTCTCCCAATAGTGGACTTATACCACACCTCTAATATTAGATAACAGTGGACCTTATACTATCTACCTGTATAGAAATACAATGGGCATGAAAAATATTTTCTCTAAACCTCATAAATTCAATAACTAATTTGGATATTGATTTCAATTAAATATGTTTTTTCTGGATATTTATACTCTACATTATGAAAAACATTAAATGGTAGAAAGGAACTTTGGTGAATTAATATACTTCATGGACTGTAGGATTCCATCATCTGGCCTCTATAATAAAGTTGTTTCATATAGTGGATGATTTCCAAGTTGGAGTTGATACGGTTCATTTGATGGTGATTGTTACTATCCTCATTACTTAATCATTAGAATATGAATAATGGTATATGGTTGCCTCTCATTCTGTTATATTGATCTATTTTTTTGAATCAATTAAAAAATTTAATGGAAGTCATGTCATTTGTCATGGATATGATGATTCCCCTTAGAAATAAGAATGTATATTAATTTAAAGAACTTCATATTCACTTTTTATATCATAATTAATGTTAGATGGGGATTTTTTGGTTCTCAATTTCAATCTTATTAATTTTATCATTTGGATGGATTCATTTGTCACACATAAGTTAGAGATTGATCACTATCATTGGGGGTGTCATTTACTACATCTAATGGGAACTCCAATGTGTTTCATAAAGAATGGGGGTAGAGATCTAGTCAAGAATGGCCTCATTTTCCAAAATATGGGGTATTTATATCTTCTTTTCTAGTTTAACGTGAATATGAACCCCCGGGTGGTGAGTTTCAACCTATGATTATAAATGTTTTCATGGTAATCCTAATTTACTTCTCTAGTAAACCTATTAGGAGGGTATGAGAGTTTTAAATCGATTTGGTTTAGGGAACTCATTCAATATATTTTCCTTCACACCATATGTCTATATTATATTACAAGGGAAAAATATAAAATTGGATGATTTAAAATCCATTGACTTATATAAACAGAATTAACCACATCTGCATTTTTTATGTCAGTTATAAATAATTGACAGTAAAAGCTGTAAAAACTAATTTATCATGTCCATTATATTATAACCGACGTAAAAAATGACTTACGTTGATTTATAATTTATGTTATATTGCAACTTATTTGATAAATCTACTCACTCACTTTGTCACGTCAGTTATAAAACAACTTAATTGATGAAGCCAATGTTGTAGGTCAGTTATTATAGAACAGCCATGATAAATCAAATGGCATTGCCTTATCACGTCAGTTATTATATAACAGATGTAAAAAAATCGGTTCATAACATATTTTCTTTTATAAGTAATGTAAAAAATGGGTTTATCACGCCAGCTATAAAATAACTGATGTAATAAATGTAATAAAAAACAATTTATCATGTTAGTTACTAAATAACTGACATGATAAATCATTTAAAAAATTTATGCATCACCATATTGTGTAATTGTGGTATTTTTTATTGGGTGATTGTGACTATTCTCTCTCAGGTGAAAACCCTAGAAGTGATTCTTTGAACTTGTGGCTTCGACCTCAATTTTCCAGCATCCTTCATAATCTTTTTTATCACTGCATATATCTGATCTACTCACAACACTCTAGTAAGCCTTACATGTCATGATTTTGATTATTATTTTTCATGAATTCCCTGAATTTTTTTTTTATTTGGTTTTTTAAAATATAGAAATATCTTGATTAATTTCTTAGTTTTATCATTATTAGACATGGGTTTTCAAATACATGACTAGAAATAGTTAGACATGAATATCAATGTTACTTTGGTTAGATGATTCATTATGTAAATATAAAATCTCCATTTGGATATTCCTGGTCACGTAGACATTGGTTATATACCATATCACCCTTTTCAATTTATATAACATATTAAAATTTTGATTATTCCATCTTAGAAAAGAAGAGGTAAAACTTGTCAGTGTGTTTGGTGATGAATATGTACTCAGTCATCCAATAGGGCTTAGGCCATTTGTTTATTTAATTATTTTATTATATGGTCAGGTTGAATGTAGTACATATTTTATTCAAACTACTAGTATTATAACATAGTATATTGATGCATGGTTTCTTATTTATTTTTCACTAGATTTGTTAACTATTTATTATTAACTAAGTAGACCCAAAAAACCTCTCAACATACATTGAATAGGATATTTTCACCCCCTTATGAAGACAATATTGTTTCCTATCGTGTCTTGTACAATGAGTCTAATATAAATCCTTGTTAAAAAGTGGCTCATAAACAAACAATATCAACATACCACTTAAATAAATTTTGACTATATACAATACCATTTTCCACATAAAACTCAATAAAAATGTTAAAAACCATAAACATGACCAAAAAAATTACATGAAATAATGAAAATATTTTAATTCCACACAATAATAAGACATATTATGTTAATATTTTATATAATTAAGATAAATAATCAAGTAAAAAACTCATGTTGTGATGTGTAAATAATATAACCCCATAGTTGATGGTGCATTATTTTTACATATCAGTTATCTATCTTATTTCTCAAAAACAATCCCATTACAATATTAAAATATGCATATATTTGTTATATTATATTTCAAAATTAGTTTAGTTTTAAATTATTTAAACAACATATAAATATAAAATTTTCTTATCCAACTATATTTTATATTTAAAATTATTTTCAGGCATATGTTTTTCAAATATGCATATATTTATTTTATATTTCAATATTGTGTAACTTTCAAATTATGACATATTTCATATAAATATAAAATTATCTGAACTTACCATGATGTAAAATTTTGATATTTTGTATAGGTAATAATGATTCAAATATTTATTATAGAACATCGAAATATTGATGAATAAGAAGAAGGTGTTAGTGCTTTTTTTGGAAATTTATAAACAAAATGTTCCAAAAAATGATATTTTATTTCTCTCCATGCTTGAAATTTATAAATATAAAGAAGTTGGAATGTAGAGAGATCAAATATCATTTAAAGTTTCATGGTTGTAATCTAATTAACAACCGTGGTATTTTTCAATGTGAAATTGGGTAGAGTTTTAGATTTACCGATGATGATGCTTTGCAAAATGGTATGTATAATGAAATTGAAGAAATGTTTCGTGATATTTAAGAAGAGAAAATTGAGAAAGAACCGAAAATTGAGCATCTATATAGTGATATTGAAATACCATTATATCCTGGTTGTATAGATTTTGCAGTTTTATCACCACTCTTAATATTGATTAACCTTAGTGAGAAACATTGTATGAGTGACAAAATTTTTACAGAGCTGATACAACTGTTGAAAAGAATTCTTCCTGAAGACAAAAATCTTCCAGATTCACATTATAAGGCCAAGAAAATATTGTGCCTTATGGGGTTGATATACATGAAAATAAATGTCTCTTTAAATGAAAATGTGATATATATAAGAAGGAATGTGAATTTCTATTGGATAGTCCTAAATGTGGGACATCATGGTATACGTTGAATAAAATCTCCCATACTGATGTAGTGATTGCAGAGATCCCAACCAATGTATTTTGGTATCATCTTATTATCCCTTGTTTAAAATTGTTATATCATAAATCTTATGATGAAAAAGATTAATATATCATGCTGATGAGAAGATATGTGATGGAAAGATACATCATCCGTCTGATGGACCAATGTGGAAATAATTTGATAAAAAGTATCTTATATTCATAAATGATGTTTGAAATCTCAGACAGGGGTTTTCACAAATAGAATTAATCCATATCGAATCCTCAATAGCACACATAGTTCATGGATTGTTTTACTTGTAATTTACAACATATCTTCCGAATTTTGTATGATGAACAAATATGTCATGTTGAGTTTAATAGTCAATATTCCTAAGAAACCTGGAAATTACATTGATTTTTTCTAATCACCATTAATTTTTTATTTGAATCTATTATGGTAGGATAGTATTACGGTGTATGATTCTTATAAAAATTAATATTTTCAACTGTATGAAGTGATTATATTCACTATTAATGACATCCCAGCATATGGTAATTTGAATGGATATAGTGTAAAGTTGCATAATGTGTGTCCAATTTGTGAAAAACATACATTATATTTTCAATTTCATCATGGGAGGAAAATTGTATACATGTGTCCTCGATGGTTTTTGCCAATAAATCCCTCGTATAAAAGATTAAACAATGAATTCAATGGATCGCAAGAATTTGATATTGCTCCAAAACCTTTATCTCCCAATGTGTATTTTGAGATGGGGGAAAACCATGATGTGACATTGGTAAAGACACATAAATATTGTAATTATGGATATATTTTGAAAAATTGGTATTGATTTATGGATATACCATATTGGTGATGTCATGAAGTGAAACATAACATTGATTCCATACTTGTGGAGAAGAATATCTCTGACGGGTTTATTCGAACATTGATAGATATTAAATAAAAGTCTATAGATGTGATTAATTCATGATTAGACTTAATATCAATTGGAATATGTTTGGAGTTAGCTCCCACTCTTAATGGAAAGAGAACATTTCATCTCCTTAATTTTCCTACATTATCCAGGAAGGAGAAAATTAGCCTTTTTCAGTGTCTTCGTGATATCAATGTGCCGCAGTTTTATTCATCAAATGTATTAAATGTTGTCCCTTTGAAGGATTTGAAGTTGAAAAGTATGAGATATTATTTGTAACATCCCCAAATGATAAAGGGTTAAACGACTAAATGATATGACTCATGTCAACAAGGTGCACCTTTCTTTTCAGGAGCCTTTCTGATTAGAACTCCACAGTTAAGCGTGCTTGGCCTGGAGTAGTGATCAGGATAGGTTACCTCCTGGGTTGTTTCTCTGTGTGTGTGTGAGTGAGGACAAAACACAATAAAAAGGACATGTGTTGGCCTGTGGGGACTGTCATTAGTCAGATGACCCATTCAGGCCCATGGGTGGACCTTGGGACGGGCCCCACATGCCTTCGGGGGAAACTGGTGGTGCTTGGTGGGCCAGGACCTGACAGCCATGTTATGGTGGGGTGGCTGTGCTGTCACCGGGACCCGGTTGTCACATTTGGTATCTAAGGAGGAACCCAGCCTTAAGTGCGGTGCACTTCCTGGGTTGAGATGTAGGGCCCACGACGAGGGCGTTGTGCCCTAAAGGGGGGGGGGGGGTGATTGTAACATCCCCAAATTATTTAGGGTTAAATTACTAAATGATATGACTAATGTCAACAAGGTGCACCTTCCTTTTCGAGAGTCTTTCTGATTAGAACTCCACAGTTAAGCGTTCTTGGCCTGTAGTAGTGATCAAGATGGGTGACCTCTTGAGATGTTTCTCAGGGTGTGTGTGAGTGAGGACAAAACACACTAAAAGGGACATGTGTTGGCATGTAGGAACTATCATTAGTCAGATGACCCATTCGGGCACATGGGTGGACCCTTGGGTGGACCCTGGGGCAGGCCCCACATGTCTGCGGGGGCAACTGGTGGTACCTGGTGGGCTAGGACCCGACGACCATGTTATGTCGGGGTGGTTGTGTTGTCACCGGGACCCAGTTGTCATATTTGGTATCTGAGGAGGAACCCAGCCTTAAGTGCGGTGCACTACCTGGGTTGAGATGTAGGGCCCACAACGGGGGCGTTGTTCTCTAAGGGGGGGGGGGTGATTGTAACATCCCCAAATGATAAAGGGTTACATGACTAAATGATATGACTCATGTCAACAAGGTGCACCTTCCTTTTCAAGATCCTGTCTGATTAGAACTCCACAGTTAAGTGTGCTTGACCTGTAGTAGTGATCAGAATGGGTGACCTCCTGAGAAGTTTTTCAGGGTGTGTGTGAGTTAGGACAAAACACACTGAGAAGGACATGTGTTGGCCTCTGGGGACTGTCATTAGTCAGATGACCAGTTCGGGCATGTGGGTGGACCGCGGGGTGGGCCCCACATGTCTGTGGGGGCAACTGGTGGTACCTGGTGGGCCAGGACCCGACGACCATGTTAAGGAGGGGTGGCTGTGCTATCACCAGGACCTGGTTGACACATTATTACAGTCACATCATGAAGAAAAATCTTCTACAATGATATGACTCATGTCAACAAGGTGCACCTTCCTTTTCGAGAGCCTGTCTGATTAGAACTCCACAGTTAAGCGTGCTTGTCCTGTAGTAGTGATCAGGATGGGTGACCTCCTAAGAAGTTTCTCAGGGTGTCTGTGAGTGTGGAGAAAACACACTGAGAAGGATATGTGTTGGCCTCTGGGGACTATCATTAATCAGATGACCCGTTCGGGCATGTGGGTGGACCGGGGGGCGGGCCCCACATGTCTGCGGGGGCAACTGGTGGTACCTGGTGGGCCAGGACCCGATGACCATGTTAAGGCGGGGTGGTTGTGCTGTCACCGAGACCTAGTTGTCACATTATTATTGTCACATCATGAAGAAAAATCTTCTACCAGTTTCATAATGTAGAATATTTTCCATCTGTGTTAGAAAGACTATCATGGTGGTGTCTTATTTTTTCAAATCAATTTTTAATAAGGTGATTGATCTGGATACTTTGGACATTTTGAAAACAATCATTTTCAATAAACTTTTCAAAGGGAAATGTATTTCCTCCATCTTTTTGGGATAGACTATGGTATTTAATATTCCTTCTGGTTTGAGAAATAATGCTTTTTGGATCTGTATATATAAGTTGGATGTATACTTATGAAAGGTATATGAATATATTTAAGGGGTATGTTAAGAATACATATCGACCTGAAGCCTTCATTTATGAAAAATATATTTATGGGGAGGTTTCATAGTTTTGGACAAGCAACGTTTCTACAGCAGAGAAGATTGGTTTTCCTCCATCTCTCCATAAACGAGTTAATAATGGGGGAAAGGGGATTCATGGATTGAAAGAAAAATAATTGTCAAATGAACAGATGAATAAGGTACATTTATACATATTGAATAACATAACTAATTCTAAAAAATATATAACATTTCATATTAATTATTATAACCAATTTCATCCAACGAAGAAAGAAATGTGGATTTTGAATGATCACAAAAAAACATTTTTTCCATTGAGTAAAAATATTGTTCTTGGTATTTTAGATGGATCATATACATAATTGTTGTTAGTTGGAGTTACATGTTTAAATGAGCTAACAAGGTATGGGTATGACATAAATGGATATACATTTTATACGAATTCTTAAGAAAACATAAGTGCAGTTCAGAATTTTGGTGTATTGGTGTTTGTAGAAGCAATGTATTTTCCGAGTTCTAAAGACAAAAACCCAATTTCTGCATCTAGTACATATTATGGAGTAATTAAAAAAATATGGGTGGCTGATTTAATTAAAATTAAAGTTCCTGTGTTTAACTAAAAATGGTATATTAGTATCAAAAATTTCAAACATGATGAATTTGGAATGATTCATGTAAATATGAATAGATTGGAAGACACAACTGATTCTTTTATAATGGGAACACATGAAAAAAATATTCTATGTTCTTGATCAATCCAATATGACGTGGTCTATTGTTTTCCAAGGAAAAAACAATATGTTGGTGTTGATCAACTTGAAATAGAAGATGATTTAAGTGAGATTCCTACTTCCATTGAAATATTAATAGGTAATAATGATGAGCATGTTGTAGACATGGTTTGTTCTATAAGGAACATTCCTGAAAAAGAAATTTGGGAAAAAAATCCATTAGTACTTTCATAATATTACAAGAATCATATAATTATTTCTCATTTCAATTTTTTAATTTCATAAAATGCAAGATATTGTAATTTTTTTCTTTTTTATAACACATATTAAATCTAATAAATAGTTATGTTTGTTTAATTTTTTAGTTTCTTTAGTTAATCAATTTATCCTTTTTATAACTTATATATTTAATGATTTTGTTTACTGATAATTATTTTAAATCTAATATGTTAAAAAATAATATTTTTGTGTAAAAGATGGTTTATTATATATGACCATTTTTAATATTCCTACAAAAATTTTGGATTTGTTTCCATTCATTCACATGAAATTTCATATATCATTATTGTTTTTAGCATTTTAGTTAACTATAACAAATACAAATAATAATTTGTTATGTTTTAGTTTACTTTTTTGTTTCATAATTTATTAATTTTTTACATTAGAATTTTAATATGTGAATTTGTATATTTTTGAACTAAATGAATGTTTCTTTGATTTGAATGATAATGAATGATCAGTCAGTTGATCAAACACATACTTATGGAGATGAGATTCACGATCATACCTCTAAGAAGTAACATCCACATGCTCTTCTTGATGTTCCCCAATCATCATAATGCACTCCCATAATGACAAATAAGATTTTGAGGTTTGGTAAACGTGGATGAACACGTTTATAAAAATAATCACTAGCTTATAGCCAAGACCATAGAATATTGGTAGACTTAGATGATAATTATACTCCAAAAGGTCCTAATTCAAAACAATTCAAGGTTTTTGTATCAACACATGGTAAATAAAAATTAATAATTTTGTTAAATAATTTGAGATGTGTTGACAAAAAAACACTAACTCAGTTGTTGGGGTCCATTTTTGTAAGCTCTATTGGGAAAGTTTGACTAATCGTGAAATTATTTTTTATTATAATATTTTTTCCAACTTCTCTATCAGATGAAATTTGATATACCGGACTTTAGAGCAGTTAGGAGGAAATGTTTTTCCATAGCTTCTAGAAGATAGAGGGATTTCAAATCAACCATAAAATCTGATTTCATTTTTGGGAATAGGCAACATGATTATACATGTCATATATATCTTTTTATAGATGAAGAAACATGGAAACAATTTGTTGAATGTATAATAAACGATGAATTTTTGTTAAGTTCATTATAAACTTTTATAATTTTGCATATGTTAATGATCTTATTAATGACTTATTAATTATTTTTTATTCTAAATTTTTTGGAATCTAGGAGATATCATTATGAGATCCAATCAAGAAAATGTATACCCAAATAGTTTATTTTGTGTAGGGTATACATTATTAAAAGAAAATTTGATGGATTAAAAATTTTAAAAATATATATAAAGCTAAATCATCATGCTCTAGAGAGGTTTCCCCTCCATACCCTCCATTTAGACATGAAAAATGGAAGAGGGATCAGATGAGAAAAAGGGGAAAATTTATTATAGATGAAATTTAGATCATAGTTGATAGGATTGTACGATGTTTATTTTATTTATTTTAGTTGATTCAATTCATTATATTATTTTGAATAATAATATTATAGATTTTTTCGAATAATTCATAGAAAATTATGTTGAGGATGATATCACACATGGGGGATTTAAACGTGAAGGGAGGCAAGATATTTTATTGGTACCATTTGGAAAACAGAAACTCCTAGGTCATGTACTAGGATACCTAGTGGGTGTATTGGTGAGAAAAGTGTTACCATATTCTTCATCTACTTATATAGAGGGGTTTTATTAAAAAATAAAATCATTGGAGGCACATTGTCAAAATATTAATGCGAAAATGAATGAAAAGATAAGAGACTATGCCAAATCTATTTTTTCATACATTCACAGACAATTTGAAATTGAAAATCCCACCCCTCCACCAATTCTAGCAGCTCCCACTCCACCGCATCCACCTACAGACCCCATTTTTTATCCAACTCCTACATCCCCTCCACCACAACATCCTAATTATTGTGAGTTTTATGATGATGATCCTCAGTATCTTATATGTTCATATTGTATGATATATTATATAGGAGATAACTTTTCACCATCAATAGTTAGAGGTAGAGAAGCATAGGGTCACTCTACATGACATTATAGATATATCAGTTAGAGAATCGTTAGCTACAAATGAGGTGAGGAAATTTGAAAAAAGTATTCGCCAACTTTTAGTTTGGGAATATAGACTTATGTGACACATTACCAAAGATGAATGTGTATAATTTATCATTTATTTTATTTTTTTATTAAATTTTTTATAACAATTTATGTTTAATATATTTATCTATTTGTTTACCAGAATAATTTAAAGGTAATTAAATACTATATATGGAACAATAATGACAAAGGGATATGGAATAAGATACAAATTCTAGTAGTCTTGGTAGATTGTGAAGATATTCAAATATTTTTGTGGGTCATTATACATTTCCAATGGAAGCTCATGTTTGGGGGTGTGTAATAGATGTGGGGATTAAAAAATGATATCATTGAGCTTGTTAATGGCGATAAGTTGGACATCAACATGATTAATTATTCTCCCATGTATGTCTTAACATAAAAATTTCCATATGTTAAATATATTGAAAATTTATACTTATCTCTATTTGGTATTAGGTATCATTATAAAATATGTGTGGAGAATGAAAATATAGATGTATATGGGTTTATGGACAAACACTTAATTCCACAAGAAGTGCACACATTGATTGGGGAACAAATAATATTATATATTACTGAAAGATTTGAAAAGAATGCAATTACGCAGTGCTGCTTGTTTCTTTACGTTGAGAGGTATAGAACATAAATATAATAATTATTAATTTATCTTTTAACTTAATAACTACTAAAATTAAATTTTCTTTTATATCAATGACCATTATATTTTTGGTATTTTTTTCAAGGGAGAGGAATCATTACTATATATGATCTATCCACATTGATGTGTGAGGAAATTTTATGAACATGTGGGAATTGTAACCTTAAATTTCTTAATAGTTTATATTATAATGAATTTTAAATTTATTTCATTCATATTATTTTCTAACATGGGATGTGATTTATTTCGAAAATCCATAATGAAAAAAATCCCAATATCAAAAATGTAAATGTAAAGCTGAATATCCAATTATAATTTGTACATTTAGAACATATTACATAATAATGTTATTTTGAATTGAATAACTCATTTAAATATTATTTTCATACAAAACAAGGCATCATCAAATATATAAATTATATGTTAAGAATTATATGTGAAATAATAACAACTGGAATAGTTATGAAGTTCAATGATGTTAGATTTCCTTATAAACTATTCCTTAATATTTCATTTGTTTTATTCATTATATATGTTAAAACATTCCTTTAATTTTTTAGATATTTTATGACCCTCATCCATATAGTGTACAAGAGGTTGCAAACTTAGAAGTGGAATGGTCAAATTAGTTTACATGTTTTATTGTATTTTAGTTTTCTAGTTAATATTATAATTTTGAATATAGTAATTGTAAATATGTATTTGAAAGTTATTTTGGTTATATTTATGTTTGTTTTTAGTCAATACTTTAATTTTTTAATGTTTTCACAGTGAATTGTAAATGTGGATTTTTCCTACTGGTTCTACTGGTATCTTCCAACTTATTTTTTCATCTTCTATGCTACTAGTTCTTCTTGTTTGTGTTTTGGTTGGTAGTGAAGACGAAGGGTTACCTGAATTATTTTTTTAAAAAAATGTTTTTACATCATTTATTTAATAACCAACATTAAAAATTATTTGAATTATGGTTTTTAACATCATCTATTAAATAAAAAATAAAAAATATTATATATTATGTCAGTTATTTAGTAATCGATGTACGAAAACATCATCCGAAGGTTTTTCACATCAGTTATTTAATAATTAACGTAAAAAATGCTTTAGATGAAGGTTTTTAACCTCAGTTATTAAATAACAGACCTAAAAAAATCATAAAATATTTTTTTAACATTTTTTATTTCATAACCGACATAATATATAATATATTACATTAGTTATGAAATAATTGACCATAAAAATGCATCAGATGAAGGTTCATTACATCAGTTATTAAATAAACGACATCAAAAATATATTCCATAATTTCATTCAACATTGGGGTTTTAACCAACTTGAAAGACAATATTTATAATTTATATATTAATAAATGTGGCTAAAAAGAGATGTAAAACATTAAAAAAATGATGTTAAAAAAGATTTTTGTATTAGATATGGCTTCGTTCATCCTACTGTATAGCCTTGGGAATCCACTATGTTAATCTCTAAAAAGGTTTATGGGACTATCCAATTATGTTTCCCATACCAAAATATCAATTAGGTAAAAAGTATGAATATTTATCCTTATACATATATCAACGAATTTTTTAATCAATTAAAAGATGAAAATTGGTTATATGATATTGAAATTCTGTCCAGATAACAATATATCGTAGTTAACTAATTTAGTGTTTTGAGGAGAACCATTAGAAGAATTTATGCCCACATTGAATATCTTAATATTGTTTTATCTGACATATAGTCCCAGAAAATTTGTGGCCCTAATGAAATTTATTTTCTACAATTAACTTGATTTCTTCTTCATGTTATTCATGGGAGAAATTTAGGTTTACTCATAAAACACATATGACTATAATCGTCTCAAAAAAAATATGTTATTATTATTGAAGGATTTTTCCATTATGTTATGTCTTCAAAATATCGCTTCTTAATTTGGGAAGATAATATATTAGGGTATATAGTTTCAGAGCATGGAATATCAGTTTATCATAAATTGGTAAAATTTTTCTTATTTTTTGAAGAGCCACAAAATATCATAAATATTCAATAATCCTTGGGTTTCATATTATATTATTGGTTATTTTACAAATAATTCACAAAGATTTCAACTCTTTTGATTTGTCTGACTAGGATAGGTATAAATTAGATATTGTATTCTATGTTCCAAACATCCACAACAGGAAAATTATCATACAGTGATAGTTTGGAATAATGTTTGTATGTAAAAATACTGTGGAAGTATATTATTTGAACATTGTCGAATCCAAGGTGGTTATAATTGGTCTTATCAATTTAAACAATTTAAACCTTTGAAATTTCTATATACAATTCAGTTTGACCATGAAAATTTCATCTTAACACCACGTTTAAAAATGTTGCATTATTTGATGTATATACATAGATTAAAACCATGAAAAATTTATACTACAAAAGTGGTTTAAAACCTTGTAAATAAGAATATATTTTTTTGGTTAAAATTATAATGAAATATCCTCTCTATTCCATATAAAACTCATACCCTCATCCTCTAAACCACTATTTTTTATAGGTTATGGAATCACATAGAACAAATAATTTTATCAAGATACGATAACTAGTCATTTATCAATTAAATTATTTTCATAATAATTATATATACCTTTAATTATTCATTATTTCGAAAATAAAAATAGATATTTATAACTTCACACTATCATTTACAATCACACAATGCCATTTACAAATTCACAATTGCACACTATCATGATATTATATCATTTAGAAATAAATAACATTTTTATGTGAGAACCATTTTACAAATGAATAATATTTGTTTTTAAGGTAAGTATTATTTACTTCTAGCCTATAATTTAGAACATCAAAACTATAAACTATCATTTTAGTATGTCATTCCCATGTGAAAGTACTAGAAAGTGTATTAGAAATACCAAAAGATTACTCATAAACAGAATGATATATAGTTGGTATATAATAGTGTGTGGTTATACACTATTATGGATACAATAAATGATATGTAGTTAGTATAAAATAGTGTTTAATTAAAAAATACTATAGAAATTGAGGGATAAAACAATGAATTTAACAGATATGGTTAAAATTTTTAAATTATAGAATATGATATATTTGGTTTATAATTGGGAAAAATTATATGTCGGTAAATAATAATTATTGAATTAATATAATTATATATAATTAATTAAACATGTCTCCAGTTTTATGTTTTATAAAATAGTGGGAAATAAAATATCTAAAATTGAGTGAAAAAACATCATTGGTCTATTGCAGAAATCAATTTTTCATTGACATACATTATAAGAAACCACTTGTAAGGAAATAATGGGAATAGAACAGAGATATAAAAACATCTTATATATGTATATGTGATCACAATTTCAATGGAAATAAAGAGAAATTGTTTATTTCCACATAGTAAATCTATAATTTTTATTGGAGAATTTAGTTTGTGAATATTCTAATAATCTGATTTTTTGATCATTTTTTGTAAAAAAGATAGATTTGAAATTATTTTTCACGTGATCAATGTTGGTTCTAAAAGATATATCTTTAAATATCAACACCGATCTATAGGGTTTTTTACTTGAAGATAATATTCATGGATAGAAACCCAATATCATCATTTTCTTACATTGTAATGATGTATATTTAATATAATTTTTTTAAAAATTAATATAATATATAATATAGGTTATAAAAGATACTTACCGGTCGAGAATATCTCTTATATCTAAGGATATTTTTATATGCCTTGCATGACATGTCTTCCCAAAATATTAATTGAGACAAATCCACTATCATAACTAATTAATATTTTCACTCAAAATGTAGAAAGAAATATTTAAGTTAGTCCCGGATGACTTTTTTATTATAATGTGATGTATTTTAATGGAACCTATCAATCGTGAAAAATTAAATGGACCACTAAAATCATATGAAATTTGATTTTCCACGCATCCAAAGAATTTAAGAATGTTCTAAATGTATTATCTACATTCAGTGAAATATATTATTATACTGAATAATAATAAATAATATATGCACCAAAAAAATATTCTAACTATAAACTATAATATATTTTGAATAAGTTATATTTTATAACTCTAACATAGTATGAACCAAAAAATTCTTCTGACTAAGAATTTCTAAAACAACCAAATATTGTCAAAACATTTTGAACGTATTATTTATAATAGCTATATTTAATGTAATATATATTGAAAATTGTATATAATTCCAATATTCCCAGAGTACATTAAAATTTATAATTTTTTTTAATTTGGAATACTTCTATATTATCTAAATCAATAAAAAACATACAGTAATTTTGATTATGATGTTTTATAGAAAAACAATATGTATTTGTATGATGTTATATGAACAAATATTCAAAAGTTAACATTATAGTCAAGGAATATGTTGTGCCATTTATGAAATAAGTTACTACCTATGAACTATATGAAAAAAATAAAATATTTTGGTTATTATAATGTAAAAAATTATGATGATAAATGTGAATTTATTCTTATGTAGAAATATAAAATTTTCGTTATATAATTATAATAAAATACTGATCAAAAAAATTAAAAAGATTGCATTTGGAATAAAGTGATTTTGATTATTTAGAAACTATAATTGAGATTTGGGTGAAAATTTAAGAACACTTATTCAATATACATTTCATTCTATGATGTGTGGGAGGTAGTGGATCCGAAAAATTGAGACAAACTCCACAATGATTAAGGGTAGGAGGAAATCATCCATGAAATTGAACATATTTTGAGGAGGAAGTTTACAACATTACATAAAAAGGTTTTGATGTTGAAATAAAAGAATCATATCTTTATAAGCATGCCTTTTATTTTAGAATGCTTGTATAAAAATTATAACAGTGTATGAAAGTTGTAAATATTATTTGGATAGTGAAAGAAATATAGTTTTATAAATCTAAAAATATTCCAAATATGAGAAGTGTAAAAAACCAGAAAAAAATAAAACAATTGACAAAATTATTATTTTACCCGTTGATCCAGAGTGAAAGAGAACCATAAATCCAACCCATGAACAAATGGGGAAGAACAGTAGAAGTAAGGAGAAAAATAAAATTATGTATATAGGGATTTTAAGAGAAGATATTGCAGGGAGTAACAACAGGTGTATATATATATATATTAGTTTCAATAATGAGATTATAAAAAAATTAACAAAATATCAGAACATTTATTGACAAATTATGAATTTCTAATAGGATAAATTATTAAGGAAGTGTGATGATAGGAATCCACGAGTTGGGAAGTTGAAGATGAACGAGATAATTTCTCACCTAAAAGAGAGTATAACAGTGAGTGGTTTCAAATGGAATGGAAAACCCTATGTAGAAAAAAATATTATGATACTTTTGTGTAACACTCAAAAAATCTAAAAGAGTATGTTTTTTTGATAGAATGTATAACACACTACCCCAAACATAGAAAGGAATATAACGTCTCAAGAGTTTATGGTATATTTAAATTTTCTAAAAAATTCAATATATTATATAGCATCAAATTTACTCAATACATAGTTATCTTGTATCACACACTATAAAAACATTCTTCGATGACTTTTGTTTTGTACAAGGCTGAGTTTTACAGAACAACAATATATTATTAAAATATTATTATTTAATGTAATAAGATATAATGTAGCTGTTAAATTTAAGGTTATTAATAGGATTTACAAACTTATGAAAATATATGGTTTTAAAAAATATAAAATTAATTCATTGGTAATAAATTTTTTAGAAACATAAATAAAAACCAGTTGAATATAAAGGAATTGTTTTTCTAAAAACATATTTTTGTGCACTAAATGGTTTTTTCTTAATAAATTAAATTAATTTCCATTAATGAATGATTTTAATTAAATATATGTTTTAAATATTTAACAAATATTTTTTATATTCATAAAATAGATATTATAATCATAAGATACAATTAAATCCAGGTTTACTCATAAAAATAAATTATTCTACATTTTAGTGGAGCACCTAAATAAAAACTGAATTTTGATATATTTTTAAATTTTATTTCTAATTTTTTTTAAATCATAACTTTGAAGTTACCTTATCATAAACTCTTTTTATTTTTATTTGATGTTCAATTTTTTTTTTAAATAGTGAAAAATATTAGATTTTAATAAAAAAATGCTTCTTCATACAATTTATTTATAAGGATAAATTATATTTTAAATTGGTTTCGAAGTAAAATTATCTCAAATATACATAAATTAATATAATATATTTCATTTTAATTATTCTTAAATTTAAAAAATATATATATGAACATTTCCATCTTTTGATCTTTTATACTTTAAATACATGCCTTTCCATCCTGTCTATGGGGAAAAATTTAAATTAATTTTTTCAAATTATGAGATTATAATTTAGAAAAATGGGTCTAATATTTTGAATCATCATAATTTATAACTTATAATTAGTTAAACATGCATTTTTAACAAAAATATTAGTTAAATTAATTAAAATTAATTATTGGGATTAAGTGAAAAAATAGATAGATAATGGATTAAACCTTTATCTTAAGGAACAAAATTACCTATAAATAGTCCAAGAAATATTTTAAGATCATATATTTTTCAAATAATTCCATTAATCTAATTTTTTTTAATTATTGGATCCACTTGAAATGGAAAAAACATTGGCGAATTCCTTCATTCAGAAATTTTCAAGAATACCACTCCTTCTACACTATAAAAAGGCACTCACCCCTCTCGCTTATTCACACCACTAAATCACTTTTTCATGCCTAAAATCTACCAAAATAAACTCCAAAAATATCTACCCTCTTTATAGAATACTCACATTGGGAATTAATCAAACCAATGATGTATGTTGTTATAAACTAAAATGAGTTAACCAGAATAGAGGTAATCTTCTTCAATAATCACTTTTGTTTCATTTACTTCTCCACAACTTAAATTATTTTTATATAATGATATAATAACCTAGGTAATGTAAAAATACTTATATTTTTAATCATAGTATTTCTACCTACACTTTCTCACTCATCCTTCAAAATTGGATATACAATCATTGTTCGTATGTATTGTGGACTACTATCCCACATACCAATGTTGTTCGTTCATTCATTTAACATATTAAAAGGTTATAAATAATTATTTACTTATAATTAATATATGCTATTTATTATATTTTTAATGTCATTATCAATCATTTATTTTTATATAGCTCATACCTTCTTGTTTTCCATTTTGTGGGAATACTATAACATCGTTTGTGGATTTGCGGACTACCGAATCCTCAAAGTGATGCGATTCCCTCATGATATACAAAAAATGTCTAAAAGTTTATTTTAATTGAAATATATGATATATATGGTGAAATTATTATAATATAATTATAATATAGAAATAAAATATTTACTTTTAATTATTTTAAAAATGATAAGGAAATAGAAGTAGCATTCATGCGTAAATACGACCTACCATCTACATGAATAATGCATTTAATTTCCTGTATCCAAATATTATTTATAAAAATAAATTAATATATAATTAAAATATATATATATATATATAACATTTACAATTTTTTAACATTATCTATATGATTAAATCTTGATCTATTTAATACAAACAAAAAATAACAAATCAAAACATACAAAAAAAACAAGGCAACAAACGACCAAAAGGACAAAATAATTAAATGTGTGCTTACAAATTTGTAATAAAATATTATAAGAAGATAATATATTAAATTATAAATATTATTATTGTTATTTTATAAGATAATATGTTTCTTAAAACCATTATAAAAGAGGTTAATGTATGTTCACCTAAAAGGAAACACAATATAATGGATTTATTCTCAATTTCATTTCCATGAGGCATATTGTAACGTTATACACCTTGTTTCATTATTATAGTGTAAAAATTTCCAAATTTAAATTTAATATACTTGATAATTAATTTTTTTAAATTTTAATTTTGATTTATTTCATCTTAGGGGATTTGAAAATAAAATTTCTTAGTGGTAAATTGTTCAAAAATCATGGTACAAGAGAACACAGTATTGGCATATGATAATGTCCTAAAAGAGTTGAATAAAGAGTTGAATAATAGAAATCATTGAAATATTATTTTGACGATACCCAAAAATAAATTTATATCATGTTAGTCTTTAGATTACTATCGATACATCTGCTTTGATCATGGGATAAACTCCCAAGTACACTCTTTCCACCATAGGATAACCTCAAATTTACCAAAATTTGATCATTGGATAAATTTTTTTGTACCCATTGAGAACATTGGAAATTAATATATACCCAATTAATTAGAGTTTTATATAGTTCCAGACACACCCATCACATAATCATTAATATATACCTATGTTTGTGAGAAGGTCATAAAAACAACCACCCAAACCTAAACCATGGAAAAGAAAATGGTTTTCATTATTATTTCATCACCTTAACCACATACCATTCTTAGAAATAATAAATATCATATAATTGTGTCATATACCATCTAAATATTAAGTTATATAAATGGATGTTTTCATAGATTTAAAATTACATTAAAATATCACATGATTTTTATTTATAGATAAATTCCTTTTCATTTTTAAATCATATATTATAATATAAAAATTACAATATATTAAGGAAATAATTTTTCATTAAAATAATTGATGAAAATTTTAAAATTATATTCAATTAATTTATCGGTTATAATGGTGGTAAATTCCATTCATATAATTTATGATAAAACAAATATTCCTTTCACTTTTTTGGTAAAAGTTCAAAAGTGCCTCCTTTGAAAAATGAAAAGAAGATTCATTTAAAACCATTTTTAAAATGTAAAAAATTGTTAAAAAATACTTTACAGAAACATATAATTATCATGAAAACAATCATGAAATGATTTTTATAATAAATTGATATGAAAGAAAAAGGATTTTAGACAGATGAGGGAAATAATGTGAGGTTTCATTAAAACATTTTCTTAGTACCTTGTTTTCTTAAAGTGAGGTAAATGAATGGAAAAAATGAATTCTCAATAAATAATATTATTATAATAATATTAATGATGATATTATTATAAATATAATGAAATTTCATCAAGATAAACTTAATCCTAAAAAATTTGGATTAACATTGAGATTGTAATATAAATCCCTAACAACTTTGTAAAATTTAAAATCAAAACCTCATAAAAGATATGAAATTTTATGGATAAGAAAATCCATATAAATTTCATTAGAATAATAATAAAATACCTTCATGCAAATTATATTTACCACATAATTGAAAAAAGTGGTGAATATGGCATGTGTATCACAGAAATAAAAATGAGATGAGAAATCCATTAACTAAAGTTCGACATCCTTTGAAAGTGATTCGACCTCCTATATACTAAAATTTAAATTATTAAAATTCTGTAACATAATAATTTATAAATATATAATAAAATAGACTATCCTATTAAAATATTTCATAACACATTTTTAAACAATTTCTTCTTAATGTTTTTGTTTTTGGTTTTTAATTGTTTTGTTTTTCATGGGAGTTTCAGCTCAACAGTTCTATTACATAAACATTTATCACGGTTATATAAACAATAGGATGATAATGATGATATATATATCATATATATTTATTATATATAATTATATTAAAAAAATTGGGATATTTAAAAAATATTTATATCATTTAAGGGTATGATAGGCCAAAAACACTCATGAACATTGTCTTCATTTTTCAACGGATGTAATGAATGGAAAGTAAATAATTATCAATATTTTCAGAAAAAATATTATATCATATTTATTTAATATATTAAATTAATTTATCATTACAGTTATACAAGTAAAATTTAAAAAATAAGAAACACAAAGATTCATAGAGGTTTTAGTCCACAGGTATACATGAGCGACATTATAGTTTCTAATGGATGGGAACCAGGTGCATAACAGTTATTACATCATCATAATAAAAATTCAGTATATTAAAGATAGAAAAATAATTATTTTAGAATGGGAACAATATATTTATAAGATGTATAATAATATTTAAAATGAAAAATTATTAGTTAAGAGTTTTAATACTTCATTGAGAACCCATCATTGGATTACAAAATAAGCTATGAATATAAGATAATTTGAAAATAACATATGATCTATTTTGTGATGATGGAATTAAGGATAATATTATAGTTTTTATTGGATTATATATGTGGATAAAAATTTATTATAATGATAGGATATGATATTCCCTTTTATATGTGAGGGGAGTGGCGCTCCTTGAATTACATAAAGTATTATCTATATATATATAGTTTTTAATGGAAAATGAATCCTAATTTATATAATTAAAATAAAGTATGAGTATGATTCAAAACACTATAATATAATAAAACATTTCATGTATTGGTCATTTTTTACCATTATATCTTAGTTTTAGTCCCCAACCACTTTGACGATTACTATGATATTGATTTTTTTACTATTTAACCGACATATCCAGGAGTTAGGGGAATCCACTTCTACCAAAATTTATTAAAGAGAGAGAGAGAGTGAAGACAATTCAAGTGGGATTACAAAAGAGTGTACGAAATTCACCATGAGTAACCTCCACATCAAACTGTAAGTAAAATTCTAGTGAAATAATGGACCACCATGAACTTTTCACTATAATAGATCTCTTAGATAGCTCATCAACAACAAGGTTTGTGTCCCTAAAGACATGTGTCACTTTGAACCAAAAGTTGGTTGATAAGATGAAGACACTCAATCTAGGTTGCCAGCATTTTTTGTAGAATATCAATGGACCTATAATTTATTATTTCAACTGTTGTAACCGAATCAAACTCCATCCCAAGTAGATTCCATATAAAATGGAAATCATATTTGCTGACAATAATAATGGAACATAATTCAAATTCAATGGAAAGTCCATATCCAATAAGTTTAGAGAAAAAATATTTTACAAAGCCCTGATGGTTATGGAAGACACCACCACACCCTGAGGGTTACGTTCTAACCGATTCCACTCCATCAAAAATAATGTTTATCCAACCAGAAATAGGAGGGATATGTCTAATCATTCTCACCACCAAGGGTTTTTTGGTCCTTCTCAGAACACAAATTTTTTTAGAATGATATGATCATTCAAGTTATTCCTCATGCATCCTGTTTGAATACTAGAAGTAGTGGATAGACACCTATGAATATCACTAATCCCTGTATGAAAATTGGGTGAGTGATTCTTATAATTAAATCATTCAGTGTCATCCCATCATGCTGCAAGTGGTAGGGAATGCAACATATTGCATGCCCTGGACATGGTCATTACTACAGATAATGTTAATGGACTCCATATTCCATTAACAATAGTCCCCCATTCATCTTTAATTCCATCATCTTCAGGAATTACATCTTGAATATGCACATAAATGAACAAGTGATAAAGATGTGATCAAAGAACACCTCTACCTTCTAACAGAAATAAAAATATTAGGAATGTTGTCATATATTTTTTTTCAGAATACTATGGATGAGAATTTTAATCTTTTAAACTCTCCATAATTTAATGATGGATGAAGGAAGAATTACAGTTTTCTTAATGATCATCAGCCAGTAAGGTGCATAGTAACTATTTATGTGTTATGAAATTTACTATAAAATAAAATATGACTCATAAATAGAAAATGGTTATTATTTTGAACCAAATTAATTTCCCTAGGTTCAAGATAGGATTCTTTTTAAATTTTAAATCATTTAATAAACTATTTTTTATATAAAATATCAGTAATTTAATATTTTGAAATAGAAGAAATATTATAATATAATTCCGGTCAAAATCATATAAAATGGTTCCAAAATGCCATGTATTAGAATATAATGAATATATTTTCCTATTATAACCTTACCATAAATTTATTATTGGTTTATATATAATTTTAAAGAATTATTTTTGTGTAATCCCTTAGATAACATATTTCAATCTCAATCATTGTAACTAATTTTTAAATATTAAAAGGTTATATTTTTACATATATGCTAATGATGAAAAATTAATGTATAAGTAATAAAATTTATACCATTTTTGTCTTAATTTTCCTCTGGAAATATTTTTAATAACTTTTAATTAATTTAATGTAATATATTTAACAAAAAGTACAATTATTATCATTTTTATAACCATTAACACAATTTGACTTGAAAAAAAAACATGAGAACAATTGAATTAAAATATAATCATTTAACACGTATATAATACTTTTTATCTTAATTTTTTTTAAAGAACGTTAAGTCACCTAAAAAATATTAATTTTGGACTTTTTTTAAATCATTATATTGACTTGTTTAATACTTTCATAAGTATTCTATTAGTGTTGCATAAGAATTTAAGGTAATTATTTAATCTCTAAAAATAAAAAAAATTACAATCACAATTAAATTCAATAATATTTAATATAACCTTTTATAACATAGAAAAAGTTATATTATACCTATCACAAAATAATATTGATATTAATATGAAGAGAGTGAAATTTTTTACTTTATCTTTTAATTTTATATTCCAAAGTTTAAAATAAAATTTAAATGAAAATGGTCATATTTTATAATTTTGGATTGTTATGAATGAAATATACTCATACAATAAGAGAAATGAATGTTTTTGGATTAATTTTAATCCTTATCACCGCTGTTTTAACCCTATAACACCTATTTGACCTTTAATTTGGCAATGAAAATTTTTTCTATATTTACTATTCATAGTGAAAAATATTAAAAATTGACATATTTAAAAAAAATGGAACTACTTATTCAAAATATAAAATTTATTTTTCAGGAATAAATTTCGATATAGTGATGAAAATAAAAAAAATATTTAAACAAAAAACATAATGAAAAACTGTTTTATCATAGAAATGCCTTTTTAAGTATTAAAATGAATTTATACCAAAGTTATCCATAAAATTGATTCAAATAAAAATGATTTGTTTATAAATAATATAATATAACTTGTTTTACTTTGAAACAATTTAAAAATGTAACATTGTAAATGCTTTAATCCGAATTATAATTTTCAATTGAAAGAATATTTTTCACTATTCACTAAAAAATAAATCTTTTCTGAAAAATCACAATATTTCACCCAGATATAATTTTGATATTAAAATTGAAAAATTTATTTTTCTTTTGTAAAAAAACAATTAAAGGGTTATAATTTAATTTTAATATTCTTTAACAAATATAAATTAAAACACTTTTTAAATAACATGTATTTTAAAGAATAATGTGACCTTATTAAAAAATTAGTGATTATTTCTTAATAAATTATTAATAAAGTATTATATATATTTATCAATTTTATTAAATCTATTAAAACTATAAAATTCTATTAATATTTATTATTTTTCAAAAAAAAATTATATTTTGTGGATTTGTAATGCTTGATGTTGTTTTTTATATGATAACAAACATAATGTTCATTTAAAATATCAGTGTGTTACTTGAATAATCAACATAGATTATTTATTTACCTAATGAAGTAACTTTTACCTTTATATTTTATTTAATATATTTATATTTTTTTCATTTAATCCCATTTCAATGAGATATAATATTTAATTTAGTAATTTTGAGGGAATTCATTTTGTTGCTTTAAGGTCTGGTAACTTTTGTATAATTATTGAAGTTATTTTCAATCAGGAATACAACTATATAATTAATAATAAATTGTATTCATGTTATTATTTAAATTTAAATGGTCTTATATATCCATATGTGTTCTAATATATGGATGATTTATTTATTAAAAATGATAACCATATACGATTAGTATGTTTTGGTGGTTTTATTGACCAGCACTAACACTAATCATTTTATTTAATTAAATAATTACGATCAGTTTGAAAACATTTAATAATTTCCAATATTGTTATTATTGTCTTATTTAATACTAATAATATTTTTATAACAATCATTGAAGGTACTAGAGAATGAAACGGTGCATCCTTAATAGAGGCAATGAGCCTACAATATTGTGGACGACATTTTCATTTGACTATAAATTAAGGTGAAGGTATAAAATAAATATTACACAATAATAATAACATATAAGTATATATATATAATATTTATTTTAAAATGATTAGGTGGATGGAGAACATATTAGGGTTTTAGATGAAAAATAAAATTGAAAGTGGATTAGTTGAGAATTTTTCCCCTTCTTTTGATTTTCTCCTCATAAGATACCCCTCAATGATCCTTGAAATAGTCTTTAGTGAATCATGATGAACTAGGTATTGGGGAATAGTATTTTGAGTATAATTGAGAATATTTTTTTACAGAGAACCATGAATTTTTACCCAGATTATCACATAATCTCTAACATAAATATCCACTAATAAGAAACAAGGGAAAACGCATAGTGTCATTGGAAGACTAGATTTATAATAAATAAAAAGGGAAATAAAACTTGAAATTTCATATGATTCTTCATAATGAGGTACTAAAACATTTTTATCTCCTAAAAAAATCATAGTATAACTAGGAGAATACAAAAAAAGGGGGATGTATAAAATCCTTGTAAGTGAATAAATATGATAAGGAAACATAATATGTGACTCCAAAGTATAATTTGATATCATATAATAGAAGGTTCATGAGTGATCACACGGGAGAATAACATAAATATCATGGTATAATAAGAAAAATGTAACATAGTAAATTTGGAATCAATATATAACATTACATGAACGTGGGTCAATGATAAATTCTTAGGCAATATCACATGATGGACAAAGCTCTATAATGGATAGCATTTACTCTTTAATCTGACACATGATGTTCCATGAGAATAAAAAATTACCTAATGAATTGGATTCATATATGGGATTAATAGTTATAAAATTTTCATTATTATTGAAGCTATAAAAATGTAATAAATCATAATTCATTAATATAATAATTACCCCTTGAATGAAAATGAGTTTCATTCTCATATCATAGTCAAATTAGATTTCTAAAAGAATGAATTTGAGAAATTATCCAATTTCAGGTATTACCCCATTAATGTAATGTATAATAAACGAGGTATATAATTGAGAGAGATATAAAAAATTTATATTCATTCCATAAAATTAAAAGAGAGATATAGAGAATGTGAGTATAAAGACCAAGCCTTAAAACATTATATAATCTCGAATTAAATGATTAATTCACATTGAGTATCATTTCTGGTTTATAGTTTTAGAGAATTAGGCCATAACAATTACATTACATCTCATGTATTACAATGTAAAAACTTCTAATAATTTTCCTTTTTTTCACAAAAATAAAAACTCTTGAAAAAAAAGAGTCATGTGTAGTTCCATGTTTTAGATAGCATGACTTTTCCTTGATCCCATCCTTGACCCTATTAATCTTTAAGTCATGTGAAAGACATTTCAAAACATGTGATGAGCACAAAAAACTCATTAAGGGTTATAAAATAAAGAAAGAATACATTAGTTCATCATTTCACACATAACATATGATCTTTAATATACCTCATGAAATCATAATATTTATGAATAACACATAGAAATCATAAATCATAAAGGTATCTTGTGGAATCCATATCATACATACATTGTAGCTATTACAACTACATAGGGAGTTACATTTGGAATACCCATTACTATGTATTCCCAAAATATCATTGGAGAAACATTAACGTTTCCCTCTTCCACGTTACCCAATGAATTGTAGAGATATATTGGGCTCACCTGCCCTAGGTTTTTCATAAAACCACCCATATACGTAAATAATTCCCAAGAACCATAACACATAAAACAAGCATAACAGAAAGATTCCATTTTTACATTTTAATAATTGTATATCATTTAAATATATTAACATAAAAAATCCATTATCAAACCCATTTTCAAGACCAAAATACGTAAAAGAGTATATGGTATTTATTTTCCATTTAAAAGAATTACGACTTCTTAAGGAATCCAAATATGAAATAATACTCATGGCGGCAGAAAGGTCATTTTCACTGCATAAATTAAAAGAAACATTATTAATTTTTGTTTAGTAAAAATCTTAGTAGAGAAAATATTCCATTTTCATTAATGTAAAATTAAAAATTGTTTATACACCATATAAAACAATTTCATGTATTAAAATTATATATTCCTCAATGAAAAGTGATTTGAGACAAAATCTCTTACCTCATGTCCGACTTGACCCCTTCGTTCTTTAATTTCACGAATAATAAACTTATGATAATTTTAACTTTCTTAAAAAAATCATGTTTATTATTCCTTTTATTTCAGTTATTAATATTCTATAACAATTAATTAATTATTTTATTTCATATCGGACATTTCGTCGATGTTTGAAATTTGAGTTAAAATGAATTTTTTATAATTATAAATTGTTCATGTGGTAAAAATTATAATATCAGCCAAATTATATTCATTATTTATATATCATATATATCATATATATCGTATATATCATATATATCAAGTATATATATTTATTTATAATATTACATAACATAAGGAGATAAGAAATAAAATGAACCGTTCATGGATATGGTAAGCCGTACGTACGCATGAATGCTACTTTCATTTCTATTTCATATTTTAATGAAATTAATAAATAATTATACATATATATATTATAATTTCCATATAATATCATATATAATATCATTAAATTCATCCTTTATACGTCCCACATATGTTTTTACCGAGTCATATCACATTGATGGGGCGGTAGTCTGCACTTCCTCAAAAGAAATTATCACATTTACCCATAATGGAAACCATAAAAGTATGATATAAATGGAAAATACAGAATCATAAAGAAACCATAAATATAATATATATCATATATAAATACATTTCCATCTTAATGTCCACCATGAGAGGCGGTAGGAGATAATTGAACATTCATCATTTTGTGAGGTGTTAGTTTTCCTTCTAGAGAAACAATATGTTCTGTACCCATTAGATAGTGGTGTGTGTGACTGTAGTTCGAATACTTCTCATAAAAACATCCTAGTATATTTAGGATAATTTTTTTATAATATAAATGAATAAAAATATTTTTGGGTGTTGGAGAAGTAAAATAAAACAAAATAACTTAAGAGAAGACATTACCTTTAAATCAGGTAACTCCATTTGGTTTGAACCGAAAAGGTTTGTTGAAGTGCCTTCTGACTAAGTTAGGGCTTCTTGGAGGAGTAAATGGATGTAGGGAACTTAATTGGGATGAGGATATATGATCCGAGAGTCTTTATAGGTGTGATGAAAGGGTTCTAGGGGAGGGCTTTTTGTAAGGGGGTGGATGGGATCTTTAGGAAAGTGAAAATATTATTTTATTACATAATTATTTTCGGTTTCAAAATGTCCAAAACTTATTAAAGTCGAATATGAGATTACTCATGGTCAAAATATAATCATCCAATTATAATTGGACTAGTTTTTTATTTTATTTAAATCGTTATAAGATTATTTATTTAAATCATTTATTAATGAGGCAAACACTACATCATTATTGTGTCATAAATAATTTTATTTATATGATGTCTAAAAATTATAAAACAAATACGATGATGTAGGAAAGATTTGGATATTTCTAATGAATACTTATAGTCTAAAAGATAACTTATATATACCTATGTAGAAATAAATTTACTAAAATATATTTCTTATGTCATTCGTTTCTTTAAGTTAATTAAAATATAGAGTCTTTATCTCTCCCATGTTGCTCCATGGGGTCCTAAAATCGACCCAAGGATTACCATTGTCAGATATGTATCAACCAATAGAATTATGAAACATGTTAGGGTAATTTTATATTATTATAGTAATATCTTTTTACCCTTATTTTACCAGATTTACCCTTTAACCATGGTAAATAAAATATTTACTGAAGTTAATATTCAGAATTTTTTTAAAAAAAAGAAACCCATTTATACTATTTTGGCCTCCTAATTCCAAATATGGAAACAATTTTTCCAAATTCAAAACACAAAAGTGGAAAAAATTAATTAAAAATTAATTCCCGCTGTCAAAACAAAAGGCCTTTTTTAGGAAATAATAACTATCAAAAGATTGACACTTGTTTATGTCTGATTTCAAAGTGAAATTAATTCCAATAACCAAAATTATATTAAATGGTGAAAAAAAAATCTAATTACACTTTAAAACATATTAAAAAGATAATCTACCCATATAAAAAAATTGTTTTAAAAGGAAGTTTTGAATTAAAATACAACATTTTTCACTTTTCATTATAAATTTATTTTTATCAGAAAAATACAAAACATTTACCCAAATTGAATTTTCTTTTCCCGATAATAATGAATAATTTTATTTGGTCAAATAGAACATATAAAACAGAAAAAAATATATTTAAATAGGGTTCACCATCAAAAGGCAGTGAATCAACCATTTAAACTAAATTTTGCTTAAAATTAGATTCATTCTCATTTTATGCCTCTAAATTTTATTGGATAAATATAAAAACATTTACCAAACGTGTATAGTCATATTGAAGTTATTTTTGTTTGTTCCTTCCAATACAATGTCTCGAAATTGACTACCAATAAAAATAATAATAATATATTATTATTGTACAATATAAGATTTCAAAGAAATATATTGTTGGGTACTGGGTAAGCCATCGGACATATCAACCCCTTTATGGTATATTTAATATTTAATTCAAAAAATATTAATTAAAAATAAAATGTATTATTTCTTTATTTACATGGGATGTTACCTCCTTCCCCCTTTGGGAAATTGCATCCTCACAATTTTATTCACTTATCAAATAAATGGGGATATTTATCCCTTATAGCATTTTCAGATTCCCATGTTTCTTATCCAACTATATGGTTTTTTTTCACAAAACCTTCACCTGGTGAATTACCTTATTCCGCAATTCTTTCTCTCTTCAGTCAATAATCTTTACTAGATCTTCCTCATAAGGGGGATTATCTTCAAACTTAACTACCTCTAGAAATAAAACATCATATGGATCTAGAATATACTTTCTCAACATTGAAACATGAAATTCAATATTTATGTGGGATAAACATGGAGCAAATCCACTATGTACGCAACTGATCCAACTTTTTGTAGGATTTAATAAGGTTCAATGAACCACAGACTCAACTATCCCTTCTTACAAAAATTCATCACACTTTTCCATAAAGAAACATTGAGAAAGAAATTATCACCTCCCTTAAAAGAAAGATGCTTCCTCCGATTATCCGCATCACTTTTCTACCTACTCTGAGCTGTTCTCATGTGCTTCTGAATAAACTAAACCTTTTCTTCTATATCTTCCACCAATTCTGGCCCTGTTATCTTCCTTTCACCAACTTCATCCCATAAAGTTGGAGTTCATACTGCTTCCCATATAATGCCTCAAATGGAGCCATCGTTATACTAGGATGAAAACTGTTATTATAAGAAAATTCAACTGAAGAAAGATGTTGGTCCCAAAATTCATGGTAATCCAGCGAACAAGCATGTAGTATATCCTCCATGTTCTGAATTGTTGGTTCTAATTTCCCATCTAATTGTGGATGAAAAGATGTACTAAATTTTAATTTAGTAACCAATGACTTATGAAGAAATTTCCCAAAGTTAGAAGTAAACCTAGGATCACGATCAAATACAACGGAGTGGGGAACACCATGCAACCTAAATATCTCTTTAATATACAACAAAGAAAGTTGATCTAGAGAAAAAGTATCTATAATATGAAGGAAATGAGAAGATTTAGTCAATATATCAATAATAACCCATATTTCAATATTACCACGAGATGTATTGGGTAATCCCACCATGGGGTCCATTGATATATTTTCCCATTTCCACTCTGGCACCGGTAAAGACCAAATCATCCCTTTTGGTAACTAACACTCTACTTTAACCTGTTGTCAATTCAAACACTTCACAATAATGTCAGCAATATCTCTTTTCATTCCATCCCACCAGTTGTACTCCTGTAGATCTCTGTACATCTTAGTACTTCCAGTATGAACTAAAAACAAGGAAATTTGAGCTTCACATAACAACTCATTCATCAACTGTTAATCACGTGGATCACACAATATTTTCCTAAACCTCAAAACACAATCATTATCAAAATTAATTTTAGGAAAGTTGCCCTTCTGAACCAACTCTACCATTTTATGAAACTCACTGTATTCCTTCTGCGCTTTCATTATTCTATTTGAAAGAAATGATTTCACAAACACATGAAAAAAGAAGAATAATTTCTTACTCTAACAACTTCTATGCCAAAGTTCATCAAATAAAAAAAACAAAGGATCTTATTCTAAACATATCATGGTTAATGAATCATTACTTTTTAGAATCAAAGCAACAACCAATTTATTTGACTTTCCCAAATGGCAATGGATCGTCCAATTATAATCCTTGATTAATTGCAATCATCTCCTTTGTATCATGTTCAATTCCTTCTGAGTGAATATATACTTCAATCTTTTGTGTTATGTGTATATTTCACATTTTACTCCTTAAAAACGATGACTCTAAATTTTTAACGTAATAACAATATCAGGTAATTCCAAATCATGTGTATGGAACTTTTACTCATGAGGCTTCAAATGACGTGAAGCATAAGTAGTTACCAGATCATTTTTCCTAAGGACACAACCAAGTCCTTTCAACGAAGCATCATTGTAAATAACAATATCACCATTTTAGGAAGGTAGTAATAAAACTCATGCATTCACCAATATTCTTTTCAATTCTTGAAAACAATCATCACTTCCTTCTGTCCAAATGAACATAACACCTTTTCCAGTTAACTTAGTCAATACACTGGATAACCATGAAAATGTTTCAACAAACCTATAGTAATAACCTTCCAAACCAAGAAAACTATGGATCTCAGTTATATTTGTGGGTCTTGGACATTCTTCATCAACTTTTTTTAGTAGGATCAACAGTTATGAAATTTTTTGAAATAATGTGACCAATGAATGAAATTTTTTGTATCCCAAACTCACTCTTGATGAAATTACCAAATAGTTTATTTTCTTTTAAGGATTTCATGACAACCCTTAAATGACTTTCATACTCCTCATTACTTTTATAATAAGAAAAAATATCATCAATGAACACAACCTAAAACTTATTCAAGAGCTCATTGATAATTCTATTCATAATATCAATGAATACGACAAGTTAATTTATTAAAACAAAAGGAATGACTACAAATTCATAATGGCCAAATCTAGTATGAATCACAGTCTCTGGAATGTCTTCTTCCTTTAATTTCAACTGATGGTACCCCGACCTTAGTTCAATAATTAAAAAATACTGAGCTCTCTACAGTTGATCAAACAAATCATCGATATGGGGAAAATGATACTTGTTCTTAACATTGATTTTATTCAATTTTCTATAATCAATGAATAGACTCATTGAACCATATTTATTTTTAAAATATATGACAGGAGAACCCCATGGTGATGTGCTAGGATGAATGAATCTGTTATCCAATAACTCCTCCAATTGCTTATTTAAATTTAAAATTTCAATTTGAGCCATTCAATAAGGGGGTTTTGAAATTGACACAACATCAGGAACTAATTCAATAGTAAATTCAACATCTTGATCAGGTATAATACTAGGAAAATAATCAGAAAAATACTCAAGGTACTCATTTACCATTGGCACATCAATAATCTAAACAGTTGCATTGCTTTCAACAATATATGAAAGGTAACATTCATTTCCATCATTTACTAGTTTCTAAGCAATATTATATGTTATCAAATGTAAGGGTTCATTGTTGTACACAAACAGAAAATATTTTTGAAAATAAACCTCTTTAGCTCTACAGTCAATAATCACATGATAAACAGAAATCCAATCCATTCCCAAAATAACATCAAACTCTAATAGTGGAAAAATAATAATGTTTTCAGATAGATTCTTTCCTCCCATAAGGGTATGACGGTTCATATAATTTCTTTTATTTTAATATTTCGTCCATGTTTTTTACCATAAGTTCAAGATTCATATCTTGAGATTGAATTCCCAATTTACTAGAAAACTTCTCAGAAATGAAAGAATTTGTATACCCTGAATCAAACAACACATTGGCATAATCCGAAGAAACAAACAATGTACTTGATACTACTTCATTTGATAGCCCATCATCTACTGAAGTTGTTGTAAATGACTCCACAACCCCTTTCAACTTGTAGTCTGGTTTCTTTTTCCCAGTTGTGTTCTTTGTTGGACACACATTTTCATAATGACCCATTTCATTACACATAAAACATTTTACTAATTTCAATTCAGATTTTGTCTTACCATTTCCACAATCATTTTTAGTGCAATTACGAGTTTTATTTCCCATTTTACCACATAGGTAACACTTACTAGAATTCAAAAGACATTTCCCAGTATGATTTTTACCAAAATTTTCACAAATTGTAAACTTAAGTTTCTTACCATCAGACATTTTTGAAGAGTTTTTCCATCTCTCCAGCCACCATGACCTCTTATTATTTTGTTTTTCAAAGAACACCTGATCATTGGTAAACTCCATTTATACCTTCTCCGCACATCGAACATGTTTTTCATAACTTTTGAACTCACGAGAAGCTAAATCCCTTCGATGCTTTGGCTCTAATCCTGAGTAAAAATGGTTGATTTTACTATCAAGATCTCATAAAAAATTTGGATCATACATTGCCAGTCGAGTGAATTTTTCTACATAAGTATCCACTGAGTCATCCTCATTCCTCAGCTCTAGGAATTCTGTTTCTATCCTATGACAAACCACCTTAGGAAAATATTTCTCATGAAATATACTCTTGAATTTATCCCAAATAAGAGGATGAATCTCCTCACTATCCTTGATATTTTTCACCATCGAACACCTCTGATCTGCTTCACCTTCAAAAAAATAAACAACTAGATTGAGCTTTTGATGTTCTAAACACCCCATAACATCAAAAATATTTTCCAGTCCTTTAATCCATCATTCTGCTAGCACTGGGTCAGATGATCCGCTGAATTATTGGGTATTTTTCCTCATGAAAAGCTCCACTACTAACATGTTACTTTATGAATGATTTGGATGATCTCATGCATTGATACCACCACCATTTATATCATCAGTCAATTGTGCCATCACGGCAATAAACTATTCAGTTCCTATTCTGACCATCTCATGTTGCTAATTTGGAAGGTTTTCTTCCTCCTGATGTCATCAAAACATATCTGCTATGTTTCCTCTGTGAAAAACCATTCTAAACACCGAAATATCTTAGGTGAAGCAACATGGTAATCTATAAATTCTATATCACTTCTATCTTACCATAAATTAATTTATGGACATTAATTTAATGATATCCTAACTTATAATGTTATCAAATCCAACCTATGATGCCAACTATAAGGAATCATCCTTAAAACATTACAGAATCTTGAATTAAATGAATAATTCACATTGAGGATATTTTCATGTTTAGATTATTAGATAATTAGGTCAAAACTATTACATTACATCTGAAGTATTACAAAGTAGACACTACTACTCAGTTTCCATTTTTTCACAAAAATAAAATCTCTTGAAAAAAAGAATGATGTGTTGTTCCATGTTTTAGACAATATGACTTTTCCATAATCCCATCCTTGATCCTATTCATCTTTAAGACTTATGAAAAAAATTTCAAAACATGGGATGAGCATAAAAATATCAGTCTGGGTTATAAAATGAACAATGAAAACATTAGCTCATCATTTCATATATAAAATAAGCTCTTTAACATACCTTATTATATAATATGATTTATTAATAACACATAGAAATCATAAATAATAAAGGTTACTTGTGGAATCCATATCATACTTACATTGTAGATATCACATCTATGTAGGGATTTACATGTGGAATACCCATCACAGTATATTCCATAAATCTCTTCGCAGAAACATTCATTTTTTCCTCTATCACACTACCCAATGCATTGGAGATAGATCTCGGGCTCACCTACCCTAGGTTTATCACGGAACAACCCATATACATAAACAATGCCCAAGAACCATAACACATAAAACCAGCATAACATAAAGATAACATTTCCCCATTTTAAACACAATATATCATTTAAATATATTGACATAAAAAATCCATTATAAAAACAATTTACTATACCAAAATACATAATTGAGTATATGGTATTTAATTTCCTCTTGAAAATAAGAATACTTGTTAAGGATGCCAAAGATCAAATAATACTCACGGCTACGGAAAGGTCGTTGTCACCGCGTAAGATAAAAGAAACATTGTTTTTTGTCATTTATTAACATACTTATTAGAGAAAATATTCCTTTTGAATAAAAGTAAAATTAAAAAGGGGTTTATACACCGTATAAAAGGGTGTTGTGTATTAAAACAAAATATGCCCCAATAAAAGGAGATTGAGATGAAATCCCTTACCTCATGTCCGAATTGGCCCCTTTGTTTTTAAATTCCTTAATAATAAAAATATGTTAATTTCTACTTTCTTAATAACATTTAACATTTTTATTTATCAATTTATATCACTTATTACCATTCAATAATAGTTATTTAATTATTTGAGTTCATATCCGACATTTTGTCGATGTTCATAAGTTGTGTTAAAATGAATTTGTTATAATTATAAATTGTTCATGTGGTCGAAATTCCATTATCTAAAAAAATATAATATTGATTTAGATATCATATATATCATATATATACATTATATGTATGTATTTATAATAGTACAGAACATATGGAAATAATAAATGAAATGCACCGTTCATGGAGACAGTAAGTTTTACGGATGCATGAACGCTGCTTTCATTTCTATTTGTTATTTTAATGGAATTAAAACATAATTATACATAGGTATATTATAATTCCATTATAATATCACATATAATATAATTAACTCCATCTTTCATACTTCTTTCATATGTCGTTAACGAGTCATATCACTTTGAGGGGGCGGTAGTCTGCACTTCCTCAAATGAAATTATCGCGTTTACCCATAATGGAAACCATAAAGGTATGCTATAAATGGATAATACACAAGCATAATGAAAACATAAACATAATATATACCATATATAAATACAGTTTCATCATAATGTCCACCATGAGAGGCTGTATAAGATAATTGAACAATTATCATTTCGTGAGGCGTTAGTTCTCCATTCACAGAAATATTATGTTAATCACCCATTAGATGGATGTTTGTGTTAGTGTAGATTGAATAAATCACATAACAACATCCTATATATTGTTAATAAACGTTTTTTATAATATAAAGGAATAAAAATATTTTTGGGGGTTGGAAAATTAAAATAAAACAAAAGAACTTAAGAGAATATGTTACCATTAAATTATCTACCTCTCTTTGGATTGAGCCAAAACGGTTTTTTGAAGTTCTTTATGCCTAATTTAACACTTCTAGGGGGAGGATAAGGATTTATGGAGATAAATTGGGTAGTGTTTCGAGGATTCATGGGGCTTGAGAGTTGTGTGGAATGGGATTGAGGTGAGTGATTTTTATAAGTGGGAGGAGGGGCTCATTAAAAATGTGTGAAAATATTATTTTATTAAATAATAATATTCGGTTTCTAAATGTCCAAAACATTTAAAGTCGAATATAATTTGACTCGTGGTCGAAATAAAATCATCCAATAATAATTGGATAGGTTTGTGATATTATTTAAATCTTTATAATATTATTTATTTAATTCATTTATTAATGAGGTAAACAATTCATCATTAGTGGGTCATAAATAATTTTATTTATTTTATGTCTAAAAATTAAAAAATAAATTACATGATGTAGGAAATATATTTATCTCCCTAAATAATATTTATAGTATAAAATAAAACTTATATTACTCTAGGTAAAAATTTATTTACTAAAAGATATTTGTGTATGTCATTTTTATCTTTACATTAAGTTAATTAAAATAAAGTGTCACTATCACTCCCATGTGGCTCCATGGGGTACCAAAATAGACCCAATGATGCCCATTCACAAATATGTATTGACCAATAGGATTATTACTAATGTTAAGGGAATTTTATATTATTATAGAAATATTTTTTTACCCTTATTTTCCAGATTTACCCTTTAACCATGGTAAATAAATTATTTACTAAAGTAAATATTCATAATGTCTAAAATTAAAAGTTACATATTTACACAATTTGGAACTCCTAATTCCAAATTTGGAATCCATTTTTTTAAATTAAAAACAGAGAAGTGGAATAAATAAATTTACAATTAATTCCCACTGTCAAAACAAAATGCGTGTTTTTATGAAATAATAATTATCAAATGATTGACATTTGTTTACATCCAATCTCAAAGTAAAATTAATTGTAATAACCAAAATTGGATTAAATGGTAAAAATATAATCTAATTACTCTTTAAAACCAATAATACAGATAATATTACTATATAAATAAGTTATATTAAAAGACATTTTTGATTTAAAATATAGAAATTTTTACTTTTTATTAAAAATTGGATTTTATCAGAAAAATAACAAAAATTTAACCAAAGTGATTTTTGATATCCAGATTGTAATGAAAAATTTTATTTGGTCAAATAGGACATTTAAAATTAACCAAAACTATATTTAATGAGGGTTCGCCATAAAAAAGTGGTAAATCAACCTTTTAAAGTAAATTAAGCTTAATAAAAGATTCATTCACATTTTAAGCCTCTAACTATTATTGAATAAATGAAAATACATTTAAAAAACATGAATAATCATATTGTAGTTAGTTTTGTTCATTACCACCAATACAACAGCTATGCATTAACTATCATTTAAAATAATAATGTTATATTATTATTTTACAACGTAAGATTTCAAAGAAACCCGTTGTTGCGTTTCGAGTACTCCATCGAACATAGCAACCCATTTAAGGTAAAATTAATATTTAATTAAAAAAATATTAATTAAAAAGAAAATGTATTATTTATTTATTTACCAAGGATTTTATAGTGAGTTAGAGTGATAATTGTCGTGTCCCAAATAAAATAGGGGTTTACAGAGAACCCTTATTTGGAGACTGAATAATCACATTTATTCCATATCATAAAAAATAAATAAATAAATTTTAATATTTAATTTTATAATCTACTTTTTTTTATTTTATTATCCAATTTATTTTATTTTTTACAATGTAATATTCAATTAATTAGTTAAATACTTTATTGTTGGATGTTTTGATGATGCTTAGCTCATTTGTAAAAAATCACCTAGGATAGTTGAATAATGTAAAAGATATTATTATTTCATCCTCACAAGAATAATAATAATGAAATAATTATAATTTTATAATTCAATTATAATTTAAAAATCAATAATTCAATATGGTTGTGAAAAATGAACCGTTTCACAATCATGGAGATGATAGAATATACATACGCCTGAGTACCATTTCTATCTTTCAAATATCCAAATGAAAAGTTGGTAATTGTTATTTTATCATTATATACTGATAATTATGTCATAAATATAATATTATTCCTTTAAATATACTTACATGTACAATTTATGTGATATGGTAAAAAACAATTCATATCACTTCACAAGGCAGTAGTTTTCGATACCCATGAATGACACTATCATTTTTCAGTGAATGATATGGTAAGAATTTAGAAGATATATTAGATTTAAAGAATTATGAATATCTAATCAATATCATATATAAGGAAAAAACCATCATTATTAACATCTATGAGAGGCCTTGAAGAAAAATGCATAACATAGATTTGAGGTGAGGTTGTTTTCCTTACACAGGATCGACGAATTTGATTCCCATTTGATGGAAGAGGACCTAGATGTTTGTTATTACGTTAACAAACAAATATAATTATATGGGAGATATTTCTATTATTATATCATCATGTTGGAAAAATATTTTAAGGAAGTGTAAGAAGAAATAAAAGAAAATGCTCTGTTAAAAATGATACTTCTTCTTCTGACATCCTCGTTAGGTGTGCAACAAAATCCTTCTTTAGAGTTTTTTTACATAAAAAAGGATTATAGGAAATGTATATAGTGGAAATTAATTGATTTAACTGGGTAAGGGATTATACAAAATTTATTTCAATTGTGTAAAGGTAATGATAGGAAGTTCCCTTTTATAAGGGAGATGGAGTGGCATTTTTTTACATATTCGAAACTACTCAATAATGAGAAGTCACTCTAAAGAAAATTGCATCCAAAATTGATAAATAATGGATTTAAGGGGTAAAATTTGTATTAAATACCTCCAAAATTAAAAATTAAATATATTTTAAACATTTTATTCCATATATCTCAACGGTTACTCAATTTTACCATTTTAATTTTTAATCATGGTAACAATATTTGTTTTACTATTTTTACAATGAATTATGAACAAAAGTTAAGTAGAAATTACTAAATATTAATAGTTATTTAAGATTCAAATATATAATTCATTTTTATATATTCAAATCAGAAAATTTTTATAAATTAATTGAAAATTATACCCGAAAAATGTGTCAAGAATGGGTTTTCAGGAAATGTACTTTTCAAGAAACAGACGATATTATACAAACTCTATGAATAAAAATCCACATTATATGAATTTAAATTAAGATAAATATAAAAATATATAATATATAAATCTAATTCAAAAATTTAATTATTTGGAATCATTGTAATTAATTAAAAGGGATAAAATTGATTCACATAAAAACAGTTTTCAAAAACTATGTTTTTAATTATAAAAATTAACTTATAACAAAATCATTAAAATTGATTATTAAATTGAAAATAATTATATTATATTAAATACAACGGTTGAAATTTTATATTAAAAAAAACAATATATAAGGGATCGTTTAAATTAATTAATTTATTGAAATAAAATGACAGTCTTACAAAAACTATATTTTTCCCTATTCACTGGTAAATAGTTTTTTCTATAAAAATCTAATAACTTTACCCTAATTCAATTTATATATACCAATTTCAAAAATATATTTTATTTTATATTATAAAATATCTATTTTTTTAAATTATTAATAATATTTTCTCACAAAAATCATTAATTTTTTTTGGAGAACCGTATTTTTAAACAAAAAATAACTTTTCTAAAATTTGAGTAACTATTTGTTATTAATTAATCAATAAATTAAGATTATTTAAAACATTTGAAGATATTTTTTTAATAATATTATGCATATTCATAATTCTAATTTTAACAGCTATTTTATAATGGTCACCTTTAAATTATAATATTTTGATAATATATCACGATTCATTTAATATTAGTGTTTTTTAATGTATATGAAAAAAACATTTTATTATTAAAAATTATTTAGTTGTTACAGTTTATGTAATCTTATTTTCTTTTAAGGTGTGAGGTGAAGGGGTTGTGAGGGGTGGTATTAACATGGGTAGGAGAGGGGAGTTTTAAATATTATAATCATTTGTTTTTTTGGCTCACAACTAATAATAATAATAAATCATGTGACTATATAAACTAAATATAACATGTGATTTATATCTAATGGGTTCTTTCATTTCCTATTATGAATGTAAAAATTGATTTAAAAAATAATGTTAAATACCGCATTTTACAGTATTACACTACTCACCAAAATCACCCTAAGCAATATTTAATTTTAGATTAACAAAAGGAAATCCATTATTCTAAAATATTTTTTTAAATGTTAGAAACATAAATTATAAATAAAATATTTATTTACTTGGAATATTCAAATTTGTATATTATGATCAATTTTTTAACCCATTGAAAAACTAAAATGGTCTCATAAAATGATAATATAATTATTATAAAACATAATATTAATATAAAAACCATTATATGAAAATAAAATTTCTCTTAAATATATATAATTAATATAAAAATACAAATATGACATATATATTTTATAAAAAACACTTATTTTATCATTTTTTAAATCATTAATTACATGTATCCTGAAATAAATTTGTTATATTGTATTTTTATAATATAAATAGTTATTATTTTACTCTTCCATAATTGAGGTTAATATTCTAATTTTTAGGTGACTATTTCTAAGTCAAATTATTATTGCAAGATTAAGATTACATCCAACACTAAAATTGGTATTCTAATGGTTAGATTATGAAGGGCTATATAGATTACTTACACTCTATAAATACCACATATTTCATTCATTCTTCATTAAATATTTTTTTATATCAATATTAAATTTATTTTAATTTTCAAGATGAATATTTTATTATAAAATTTTATATTTTTTCTATCATGTTATTCATGATTGTAATTATTCTAGGTGATTGATCATATCTAAATTTGCAAATTTTTGTTATATTATTTTCAATTTTTATCCCATTTTAATATTTTCAATTCTTATGGATGTTTTAATTGTCTAAATTTAATATTTAATCTCATATAATAATATTTTTTGGATCTATCTTTATATTCATGTTCATTACATAATACTATACTACTAAATATGAAACAATTATATAATTTGATGGGAAATTCATTTGACAAAATCCTTTATTTTTACATGTTGTGTATACATAATTTTTAAGGTAGGAGGTTTCAGTAAAATCCATTTCTATGTGAACCGTAATTTATTTCTCATTTTATAATTGTTTCTAAATTATTTAAATGCATGATTTGTGATTTATAAAATGTTTTAGTTTTACCTTATTTTGTAAATTGGGTTTCTGGTTTTGTATTGGTGATGAAAAATGGATTTCAATGAATATTTTATTATGAACTTTAATTTCCTTTATTTTTGAAGTGTGATTTTTCTTTAAATTGTTTTATTTGTAAAAATGAAAGCCACCATGTGAGGTCTATTTTGTGAAAATGAAAACCTCCATGTGTGGGTTGTTTTTTTAAATTTAAATCTTCTATGTGTGGGCTATAGAATATTTGATCATAGGGTATATATAAGGGAGATATATTTGGTAAAATAATTCTAGGATTGTTTGGGGATACCTAACAAGTATTTACTCTAATTCTCTAATTAAATTTTTTTTTATAGGGGTTTCATTTATTGGGGTGTTACCCTCTAACCTAGGAAACTGTTATAATGATATGTGATTGGGGTTTTTTTGATCACTAATGTGTATGGATTCTATGTATCCCAAACCTAATCTACCATAGGTCTAGTTTCAATGGTTCAGCTTTTAGAATTATTTATTTATAAATTCATTGAGAAATGTTTTGATTAAAAATTCATTGAAAATAAAATGGTTTGTATATATATCCATGATTTATAAATTTTGCTAACAAAGTTGGATTTTTTGTTAAATATAAAACTACGACAAACTATATTTATTTTCATATTTTTGTTTAAATTAGCATAATTGGTTTATTTATTAATGGATAGTTATGAAACACTTATTGGGATCCTATTTGGACTATTTTGGTCACACCTTTCACATATATTTTATTATTTTTATATCTTTTCATTTCTAATTAAGGTAAATGATATACAACCCATGAATGTATTGGTTATCAGTTTTAGTAGTGTATGAGAATTTGTTGGTGACGTGGTGGGATGTTGGCCCCCATATGAAATGGATGTGGGTTTTTATTAGTCTCAATAGCTTTGGTTTACCTGTTTTATATTTCCACATTAGTTTTATTTGTAAAATTTTTCTTCTGATGACTAAAATTATATTGGAATGTTATCTTTAATTTATAAATGTCACCCCTTTATTTTTTGTTTTATTGCAGGTAAAAACTTTCTAAAGGAAATTACTGATTTTCATGGGCTAGTTAACAACCCATGGAAATCAAGAATTACATTAGGGATTTACCATCGGCCAGATCAGGTGTCCAATTCTGGGAAGACCCTAGTTGGTTTGTGACACAAAATTTATTCAATACGACTAGAATGTACATATTTCAACAACTAATCTACACGTCTTTCAAAAATCACTCAATGATCTATTAGACATCACTTAACAATAATTATTTGCAGAATATATCACTAATGATAATAATTTAAAAAAATATAGTAAGAAAATAAAAATACACAAGTAAAAAATATACATAAATAATAAGATAAAAGAAGTGGCCAATAAGTACTCTCCAATTGTTCCTTCTTCAAGCTTAAAGAAAACACATATTCCTAATATAAAAAACTAGTATTACCATATATTTATTTTACATATTAATTGATTTATATTCAATACATTTCAAAATACATACCCAAGGACCATAAAAATGTAGTTTCACTGGTTACTAGATACACAATCCTCTTATTTCACGAATGATATAAAGAATCCCCCGAAAATATATTCTTATTTAGTACTCCTCATAGACCAAGCCTATTTAAACCTCTCTTCATAACCTAGGGGGAATGTAACATAGTAATGGGAGAGATTAGATTCTCAATATGATCAAACATGTATGACATCCATCTATGATATTATGAAATAATAAGATAAGAATAATGGTTTGAGATTAAGAATATAACTAATAAAGTTTATACTCAATCAATAAAGGATCTCAAACATGATTCATGGAATACAACATTTTAATTTCAAAATAAATGAACCATAATAGTGAGAAAACATCATAAATAAATCGTGAACCATTATTTCATGACTTATAGGTGTATTATAGCATCCTGAATCAAGTTACACTAAGTGGTTCCATGAGCAGGTTTTCCACATGACATCAGGCGTGCCGCCCCGTATGTTAAAGGCTATCAACATGAAGTGATGGTCTATGATGGTATAGTGGGGAGACTATAGACATGTCATTATATTACTCTATAATGGTAAAAAATAATGTTAGGAAGTATAAATAATAAAAAATAATCGACATCAAAATAGGAAACCTTTCAGATAGATATACATATGGAAGCTAAATCAATATCTTAAAAAAATACCATCCTTCCATGATTCTATAGAAAAATATAACTATATGGTATATTGGGTATATTAATATACTACATTATAAGGAAAAAAGAAAAATTTCCAAAATCTACCTCCACATGCATCAAGATCGTAGGCTCCATCCACTTCTCTCGTACATAATCCTAGTACTAAAAATAAAACATCTAATATCGGACATTTCCCTGTGTCTACACATGCAGTCATGAAGTCTATTTGGGTACTAAAGGCTAGATGAACAGGGTGTGAGAAATAATCATTTGTCCACCAACATCACTTTCAATAAGTATACATCATATATATATATAAAATTAGTAGTTGGAATGTAAATAGTAAATGTATGTAAAGTGATAAATAAAACACATCGGGCATCATTCCTCGTGGGATAACTGATTAACCCTACCTATTTTGACCTATGTTGGATATATATGATCCAAATAAAACCAATAAATATATTATATGAGTAAATATATATATATTTATTTCAATTATATAGGGATACATGTATGGAAAACATATTAGGCCCATTTGAATGGTAAGAGTAAACACATGTCGAACCCAATAGAGTTCTATAGCTTGTAGGTTGGATCATGGTATATATAATTGGCATTCAATGTTTTATACAAGACACACATAGAATTTTATAAATGTAATCCCCATACCATCTAATTTTACTAATAAAGAGGATCCCAAGTGTCTCTATAGGATCACCAGAAATACCCATCACCGTAAGAGTCTATCAAAGGGGATCTATATAAGGGAACCCATGTATCACACTCGAAATGGTTTTACAAATGACCCTATGGGACGATCCCAAGTATACCACATAGGGGTACATGTATCTCTTGTGGAATGGTATATACATATTTTTCATTGAACCCATCCAAAGGCAACACGCATATGGAACAGATATCATTCAGGTGTCAGAAAGTGATTTTCCCAGTAAGCCCATCCACGACATCACATAAAGAATCCACGTATCACTCGTAGTGAATTTATATTCATTTAAAAAACTAATTATAAATTATGATGAGAGCATACAAGTCATGCATAAGTCTATACCCTTGTATCACACGTGAATTAATATAAAAGAAGGGTTTAGATATCAAGAATCGATACCATTAAACATGGAATCTAATTAATTACCCTTTAATTAAACTGTAAAAATCCATTTAATTCATGTATATTAAGCTATGAAATTAATAAAAATGGCCCAAACAGATGGACTATATACTCCTTTAGAAAAAAAAACATCCATGATTATATATATATATATATATTAAGTCAATTTACAATCCCATGCATAAAATATATTAATATTTCTCTTAAGCCCTTAAGGAAGGAACACTCATATGGGTGACTAATGTTAAGCCCAATTCCATATGAAAACAATTCAAAGGGTTTTGTTATAAATAATTATTAAATTATATTTTATTGATTTTACATTATGGAGGTGACACTAGAGAGTTTTGGAGTGTATAAAAATGAATCACTATAAATACGATGAGAATTTTAGGGGAAAAACTAGACTACCTACCTTCTCCCTGTATAACTCTCCCAATCAATTATTTTCCCTTCAATCAAGATACAATGAGAGGAATCATAAGAATAGATGACAGAACTAAAAATATTTCATAATAGCTAACTCAAAAAATAGATTAAAACATGGTGAAAAAAACCAATAAAAAATGGGATGTGATTGAATATCTTACCTATTTGGATAAAAACTGATAGGAAGAAAAATTATTCTCGACCAACAAAAGAATAAGGAAGAATAGGTTATACATAGATAAACTCTCTAACATGGATAATAATGGAGAAATGGGATGAATTATCCCAAAATAAGAGGCCCTTCTATATTTTAATAAAACAATCCTAGTTCATTTACTCATAAATAAAAATTTAAACACCGTGTAATGCTCAGTTTTTTCCCTCTATAGAAAAAACAATATGCATTGAGAACTGTTTCTATAAAAAAATCATTTATTTAATAAATTCCTTGTTTCTAAATACACATTATATATTTGGCTTACAAACAGTCACAATCCCCTCAATAACTTTTCCATACAAAATGAAGTAGATTGTCCTAAATGTACGGTCACCGGGTCTTAATCCTAAAGAAAAATATAATAGGGATCTAAAAAAATTTAAAAGAATTTTTACCTTATAGAAAATTCAGGATGTAAAAAAATCCACTACTTAAATTAACACATCTCTATGTAACTCTTTTAAGGGTGGTTGAATGTAATCTTTGAAAAAATTTATCCACTGAGCATGTACATCAGCCACTCTCTCCCATGTCTCATCCTACAAATGGTCATGCTACCAAAGAACCCAGAATGGAGTAACTACACTAACTTAAATAGATTTTATTCTATGATGCATGATATAAATATGATTCCCCTAAAAGGATGCATTAATATCTAGCTTGATATCATCCGGATCAAATGAATGAGATGGGGGAGATTGATAACAATGAAACTAAGAAACATAGACGACATCAGGCCTCAAACTGTACGTCTGTGGTAACTAAAATTGATAGGATACCATCCCAACTTGCTTCAAGATCTTAAAAGGATATATATAATAATTTAATATATTTACCTCAATCTGAATCTGTCTATAACCCATAGAAACACCTGATGTGCCACCCTGAACTATAGAGGTTGATGGAAATGATCGTTTTAAGACTTGTACTTGGAATTTTTTATCCACATTATTATAAATAATCTCTAATTTTTCAAAAGTTTCATATACAAGATGAGTACCTAGTAGTGTTTCCTCACATACCTCTAACTATCATTGGGTTTAATGGCATTAACTACTATAAAGGGACTCATATGGATCCATCGTGATAGTTTCCTAGAAGATATTATTAAAGGAAAAAAATCATAGGTAAGGTTTTATATCATTAACTAAAAAAATAATGTAATTATTCTTGGATAATAAACTCTAACAATTGTGTAATCTTCTCAAAAATCCCATAAATATTAAGGTGATATGTTGTACTAAAAGTCTCTTTTTTCCCAAGTTCATTATGAAACCCATACTAGAACAGTGATGTAAAATAGGAATCTTGATTGGATACGATAGAATAAGGGACAACATGTTGTCATACAGTATCCCAAATATAAATCCTCTCAATATCATCCACTAATGGGTATATCAAATAGGTATGATGTGTGTGACCTTGTTTAATCTGTTTACAATGACCCATACTAAATCACTACCTCATGGGGATCTTAGAAAACACATTACAAATTCCATAGTGACGTAATATCATTTACAAATAAGAAAGGATACATGCTATAGAAGTCCAGAATGTCACTTCTGCTTAGCCTTAACCTACTGACAGGCATATAACTAAGTGATAAAGCCTCCAATATACCTCTTTATACCAAGTCACCAATAAAGATGGAATGTGTCTTAGTATATCTTAGTAATCCTAAGATTTTCTACCCAAACAGATGCATGATATTCACACATAAACTCTTCTTATATATATACAGGGATCTAGACATGTCTTTGAAAGACCAGGATCTCATCCTCATCGACAACCCAACCAGGAGATGGGTCCTCACCAAAGAAACTATCCCTCAAGACAAGGCCTTCACAATAAAAAATTACTCTCATCCATACTTATTCAAAAAGATAGTATTTCACTTCCAAAATTGCTAAGACATGCTTTCCATTATATGGATAAAACTCAAGGTGAATATCGAAACATATATAAATCATCTCCTATAATTTTTTCCACATGTACACTATTTGTCTGAGTCTTCTGGCTTAGGTAATTAGTTACTACATTTCACTTTTTTGGTGTATAAGAAAGTTCAATGTTGTAAAACATCGTGTATTCTATCCACCAGAACTTTTTAAGATTCATTTCACACTACGAGGAATTGTATTTGAGAGTTTTTTGATCTGATTAAACAACAAACTTCTCACCAAATATATAATTCTTCCTACAATATAAATCATAAACCACGACTGCTGGATTGAGGTCGTGCATAGGGTAATTATTCCCGTGAGGTCATAGACAGTGGAACCCATACACTAAAACCTGATCTACTTGCATTGAAACACCTCTAGGAATCATAGTAAATGGTATATATTATACCTGTCCCTAGAAGAATCAGGATGGACATTTAAGTCACTATCCCTTTGAAATTACAAAAATATATCTTGTACAATTTAGACCATAATAAATTCCCACCATTTTAATCAAGCTCGTAAGAGGAACTTATATACATGATAATTACTATATAAAATTACTTTAATATCCATAAAACCCCAAGAAACTATTTATGTTAATGACATTTTTGTTTTTTTCACAAGAATTTTCCGGACACCCCTTCTTCGGGTCAACAGACACTCCTACCTCTTAGATGATATGAACCATGATGTGAACCTTATCAATCCAAATGTAGAATTTGGGGGGGGGGGGGGTAGGAAACATTTGGTTCTCTCTTATTATATTTATCACCATCTAAATACTTTTTCCATGGTTAGGTCAAGTATGAGAATACACCAAAATATATTTTATGAAAACTAGCACAAATGGATCCAGATACAGGTGGAAAACCATAATCATTTAGGCCATAAAATCTATTGGTGTGTTTGAAAGGCCAAATAAAATAACCATATATTCATAAAGGCCTTACCATGTACAATATTCCATATTATGAACTTCAAAAGGTCTCAGATTCACATGATGGTGGCACCATATCAAATCAATCTTATATAAAATTGTCTCTCTATAGTTATAGTTACTGCGGCCATCCATTTGGGGTGGGGGATAATTATTCTTAACCATAATCTACTTTAATAGATAGTAATAAATCCACAATATGAGGGTATAATCTGTCTTATTTGAGAAAAGGATCAGTGAAACACATGTAGAAGTACTCAGTTTGATAAAAGCTTCAGCTTTCATGTATTCTATATATTTATTGAATTCCTATATCTCTATACTTTCTATCCTCTTGGGAGGAATGGACACTGATTCAACCCCAAGAACTATCTCACTAGTGAACTCATCCTCTCTCATGGGTGGTAAAATAGATAATTAATTAAAACTAAAAACCCTGAAACGATCCACCATTGGTGGAAATTCAATACACATCATTCTCTAATCAATCATAAAGAGACATGAAATTGGGGAATTCCAAACCATAATGATCGAGTCCATATAAAAATTTTTCAGACGTCCCATTCACTATTATGATCATAATTTCAACCCTCGGGTGATGTAAATGACACCCTTTAGTGACTGAAATTATCTTTTTATTTTTATGGAACCAACCATTCCATCTAGGGAATAGAATAAAAGTTTGTCATCTCAAGGAAAAAAATAATCCATATGAAATGAAACTTTCCCACCTCAATAGGGAAATCCCTACATTGGAATGTATTATCTAATATAACCCTTAGTAGTGTCTTGAGTGTCATCACACCACACAAGTAATTTTTTGTATTTTCAAAAACATTTCAACATTTACATAGATTTAAAATTGTGTAAATAAGCTGTATAAAATAATGTAAAAACTAAAGAAAAGCTTATTCAAATTGAACCTCAAACTACATAAACCCCTAGACTCTACTATTCATGTGTATGATTCGGTATATATATATATATATATCCAAATCCACAGCCCTAAAGTGTTAAATGACTACCCAGAGTAAGTCCACTCTACTAGCGATGAACCTCTATGGTCTAGATTCCTTGACCATGACCACCTCCTCATCCCGATCCTCCAGTTGTAGAACATATTCCCACATGATGTGGAGCTACTGATCTTATACCCAAATAGGGTGTCAGTACATATACCTTCTCACTAGGTATAGGAGGGAAAGTTCAACAGAATCATTGAAGGTGACACATCCTAATACAGGCTCGACACTCGATTGTGTTATTCATACACATGGGATTCCATTGGCCTATCATACTCCACTAAAGGAAAACCACATAATTGTTTGTGTTAGTGATGTGATTGGTGATTCCCCTACAAACACCCTTGAACCTAGATTTCCTATCACCAAATAGATTATCTCCCCCCTCCAAGATGAACCTCCCTGACTCTAACTTCTAGCTCCTCATTAGTTTCAGTCAGTGATGAGTGCCAACATTACTATCTCTGAAATGATATTCAACTAAAAAATTATCTATGATCCGATGGAGTACTCAACCCCATCCTCATTCCATATAAAATTATTTAATTCTTTCCTGATTTGTGTCATCACAAAATGATGAATATCAGTAAAATTATCCAAATGCTCCATAATAGTAATAACACCCTATTGTAGGTACAAAAACTCTCTAGTCTGGTATGATATCTGTATATTTGGAAAGAAGCAATCAAAGAAGGATGTTTGGGAGACTTCCCATACCATAACCCAGTGATGATCAGCCTGAGAGATGATATCCCACCAATTCTTGGTAGATTCCTCTAGCATATAGGTGGTGATATGGACCCTCCCATTTGTAGGTATATAAATATGCCTAAAGATCAATAACACGACCACAATTCATAACACTGCATTCATGGGTCCACCATCTACCGAGAAGGTGGGAGGATGCTTCTTCTAGAATTCTCATGACAACTCTACCATAGTAGGTGAAGGTCACATATCTCCCTATATAGACTAACTGAAGCTAAATAATCTATCTAAAAATGAGCATCAACACCTAGCGGATGATGAATATGAGGTTCCATAGGTGGAACTACTAGAAGTAATATTATTTTCTTTGGGCACACCACATCTGGAGAAGGTCATTCTCACCTTCCTAGCACATGACATGAGAACTTTATGGTGGTATAGCTATCTAAATTCCAAAAAAACACCTCATATATTTTTTAAAATTAGGATCAATGATAATGGAAAAAAGAAAGGTACATATTCTTCCTATAAACGTGTAAAACCTTTATTTCTACTCCAAAAGCCCGGTATTGGTGATAATAATGATCACAATGGATTATAAGAGACACTTCCTACTACCCATCAATATGGTCAGGCCAGGTTTAAGGTCTCCAATTAGACAACATGGGTTCCATTATATAGGGTGTAAATTGAAATTTTAAGAATAAAACACCCATTAAATTACAATTTTGATCCCCATTTAACGGTATAAATTTCAATAATTTTTTTGAATTTATTTAATTATATACTAATTTATTTTCATATAGATATAATTTTTTTGTTAAATGATTCCCCATTCCTAATTTATAATTTCTTTTATTCTTTATAATTTTTAATTGGTATATCATGTAACTACATCATGACCCTTACGTCTAATATAAAGATGTAACAGGTCATGTAAAAATGATTTGATTAAATGAATTACAATTCCCAATTTTTAGAAGTACATGATTCATAAATTAAAATTGGAATTAAAGAAATAAAATCAACTAATGTATCATCCCATAGAAGCAATGGTTCATGTAACTAATGTAAAATAATTAGCTAATTAGGGTAAACTATCAATATATAATGGAAAACACCATTTACTTTGATTTATACACATTAGTTAAATAAATTATGTTATTAATATAAAAAATGTTATCACATATCCATATATAATAATCATGGAACTCCCCAAGATAACATGAAATACAAAAAGGACACCTAGGGATATAAATATGTAATAACATAATTTATCATATGTGAATCATCGGGTACCTATAATTATGCATGAGATGATAACTCTTTTTCATACAAGGCCAAGGAAAATTAATCCTACAATAATATAAATATCTAAAATAATAACATCACAAAAACATGTGCATCACCCAATAGTGAAATTACAAAAACTATAATAGGTACATTCTAAGGTCAAAAATTACCCTTCCTGGGTAGTTTGGGCTTCCCCTATACATGGGCTAACTAATCCCAAGAACATGATCATTACGAAATTCTAACACATTCTTAGCCTCTTGTATAACACTAAAATAGTATGATAGAAGGAAAATAAAGATCTAATACAACATTATGTCATCCCAGATCGGAAGCCACTAAGAAGTTCCCTGAGCCAGTTGTCCATATGACCTCAAGTGTGCCTCCCTGAATGCTAAAGGCTACCGACTAGCATTGAGAGTTTTTGATGGTATTGTAGGGAGACTCTACCATCATGATTATATTAATATATAGTGGTATATAGTAATGATAAGTAGTGGAAACTTTTAAAAAATAATTAACAGAGGAATAAAAAAATGTGTAGATAGAAATACAGGTGTAAGATAAAACAAAACTTGATAACAAATGATCATCATTCAATGATGCTAAACAATAAGTGGATTGTATGAGATATAGGTCACATTCATATAAAAAATTCAAAACAAAATAAAAAAAGAAATAAATATTCTTCCACTAGGACCACTAGCACATGCTCGGTCAACTTATCTCATACACCATCATAGTACTAAAAATCAAACATAGGAAACTGAATGATTCCCTTTGTCGACACCTGTAGTTATAAAGGATGTTTGGGTACCATAGGCAGCCTAAACATGGTTTGAGATATACTCAATAGACACCACCAATGGTTTCATGAAAACTCCATATGGAAAATATATAATGAGTAGTGTGTAGGTAAAATGTAAATGTAAAATAATAAATAATTAAAATGCCTAAGACTGAGTTCCTCAGGGGATACCAGACCAACTATACTAGGTTCTACCTAATCTAAATATCTCTAATCCAAATTCAACCAATATAGATATAATATTTGAAAATTCACATTGATATATTTTATGTTTGTTGTGATACATGTATGGAAAACATAATAGGGTCATCTGAATGCCAATACTAAATGTAGTACAAACCCATGCATATTATTTGGATTGGTTGTTGGGTCTTGTCATTTATAACTAAAATTGATAATTTTATACAAGGAATCCTTAGAATTTATTAAATGGATTTCTAAACCCATCCATTGTGATCAATAAATAGAAACCCAAGTATCAATATAGGAGCACTATAAATACCCATCACCATAGTAGTCCATCCATGGGGATCAATATATGGAATTTAATGTATCATTCATGGCATATTTATATTATAAACCACTAATTAATTCTTATGTAGACAACATAGGGGACAAATGGTCTCTCATAGAACAGTTCAACCTTATTTCCCACTGAGCTCAACCAAGCTAACTCCACTAGAGAGCTTGTATCACTCATGGGTGAGAAACTGATCCACCTAGACAGCCCGTCAAAGGCGTCATATAAATAATCCAGGTGTAAATCCTGAGTAATTAAGATTCATCGAACAAATATTTAAAAAAAATGAAGATCCCATCCAAGGAATATTTAGGTCAAGAACATTATATCACCCTCAGCTTAATATACTGGTATTGTTTTGATATTGATAACTAACTCCATTTAAAAAGGAAATGAATTCTTTACACATTAATAATTTTGAGAAAATACATTTAATTCAAGTAAATAAATAGTTGAAATAATCCATGAGGGTCTCAACACATCACTTATCATCTATTTTTTTTCTCAAACACAACCATAAATACATACATACATACATAAATAAATATATATATATATATATAAATCAATGAGATTCACACACCCATACAAAAACAACCTAGTTCTAATCTTAAGGATTTATGGGAGGCACACACAAAGGGGTGGATCATGTCGAGGTAAACACCCCATGGTGTTGATTGACTAGAAACATGGGTTTTGTTACACATGATAATAAAATTTAATTTAATTAATTAGCCTATATAGAGATGAAACTAGATATTTCCACTGTGTGGAACAAAGATTCATGATAAATCCAATGATACATTTAAGGAAAAGAACTATAAAACCTACATTATACCTATAGTACTCTCTTAATCCACTATCTATCCTTGAATTGATCTAAAATGGGATAAATCAAAAGAAAAGATGAAAGAACAAAAAAATAGGCCACATCAATTCAACACAAAATAACATAAATTATGTTGAGATAAACTGAGAAAGCATAAGATAGGATTGGATCTCTTGCTGTTTAGGATCCAATTCCATTTACAGTGAGAGAAACAGATCTCAGATGATAAAGGATAATGAAATCCTACGTTGGTCATGGAGAAGCTCCGTCACATTGATCCTCCATGAGAAACAGGAGTACATATACCAAAAAAGGAAGCATTACTTGCATTTGAAAAACAAACATGAGATATCGACATGCAATTATGCTTCACATGTTTTGTAATACTCAGGTTTCCCCTACATGGAAAAACCAATACAAAAAAATGAAAAGGGTTTCTCTAGACCAATTAAAATCACATATTTAATACATTCCATGTATTTAAAAACATCTCATGTATTTTTTCTATAGACATGCTCTAGACTCCTACATCCTTTCCATCCAAAAATAAATGGACAGACCTAATGGCATGTTTAACTGGTATTAATCCTAAAGAGAACCTTAACACGTTTTTATTGAAAATTTTAAAAAAAATCATACCTTATTGAAAATATGGGACATCACATGTGGCACCATCATTAGTAAATAAAACCATATAATATGTTAAGGCTAACACCCTAAACAATCAAATTATACCAGAACAGGAACCAACACATTTTCTCAATTTCATTATAGATCAAGAATAATCACCAATTTCCTATAGTAGATCAAATACATTATCGTATTTATCATATTAAATCAAAAAATTATTGTTTCCATCATCATCACATGATATATAAATATTTACCAAATGAATTGAAGGGGGTATAGGTCCCACCCATCCTTGGTTATAACTTGACCTCCATACTTGGTTATAACATAACAACCACCATTTTTTATAATTTAATCACAATCACATAATGAAAACTATACATAGGTGTTCCACATGATTATACAATATTCATAAAATTAGAACCCAAGGAAGTAATTAGGTTACATAAGTATTTCATCCTAGAATAACCCATGAAAAAGGAACATGTGTCGTAAAATGATCTTAATTATATTAATAAAATATCCATAGAAATAATAGGCTGATATATTAGGATAATATCACTAGTAAGTCTTATGTTGTATGAACTCGGATCATATTATGGATGTACAAGTTTGTTATTTTCCTTTTTCCCTTAACTGTTTTTGAGAAAATAAGGAAAATGGGGAAAAATCCCAAATTTGTTGTCCACATGCTGTGTACTTTTCCACACGCCTTGTACATTGGCCATGTGGGATGGGTACACAGGGCGTGTAGGCCTGTCGGCAATAAAGGGTGTAAAAACTGACTACACACTGTGTATACGGTATTTAGACTCCATGTATTAAGTCTGAAGGTGAAAATTAAGGTAGAGGAGGTAGACGCTAGCGGGGTGACAGTAAAATCCGTGTAATCATGAAAACATGATGTGTACTCATGTCGATAGATGAACAATTCGATAGTGGAAAAAGTATCCTCTAGAGGAACAGTTGAATGAGAAACGTACATGTTGTGTACCTGAGAGTACACACTGTGTTTTGTTTTTTTCTTAAAATGGGCAGTAGCCTACTCATTTGGCAGAAGATGCTTTGGATGCATTTTGGTGCCGGGAGAGAAGGTCGAACCTTCTAGGAGTTCTCAATCGCACGCCGTGAATCCGTTTCCACTTCCATCGATCACGTTGGAACCATGCGGGTAAGCTATCCATTCTCCTCATGCTGTTCTTACCAATTATACCACTAAGGGATGATATTTAGGTTTGAACGGGTTGTTGTTATTCCCAGATCTACGTCGTTCTCGGGCATATCTGGAAGCGTTGTTCATGTATATCGATCAGAGGTGATAGAGGTAGGTGGTCTGATGTTTATTTCCAACTATGGTGTTGAAATTGTGTACCTTTGTGCTACGAACCCATGTTGGGGTGTCGTGTGGTAGAGGCCTTGTCTATTTTAAATTCCAAGAATTGCATATTTAGTTTAATGAATTTGTATAACTATTGTTTAGGATCACTTCTTGGATCCAGGACCACCCCAAGGGTGCGTTCCTCTGTTTAGCCATTTGTCCTGGATTCCCGAGGGTATGCCATGATTATAATGAGTATTACATTTCCTTGAGGGTAATTGTATATAAATTTCTTATTTATTTTTGGGATCAGAGTGGTTACTTTCACCTGAGGGAAATGTTATTTTTAGCCTGAGGGCATTGTTTGTTTTTCTTAAGGGCAAGGTACTACTTAGCCTGAGGGAAATGTTCAATTTTTCCCGAGGGAAACAATTCTTATGCCTGAGGGATATGACTTCTGTGCCTGAGGGCAATATCATGTATGCTTGAGGGAAATATTTGATAGCCTAAGGACAAGCTTGAGGGCGTGGTTTTATTATATTATCCTGAGGCCAGGGTTCTGATTGGCCTGAGGGCTTGGTTCTAATGAGAATAGAATGTTAATAAATATAATGGTTAAATGAATTTTAAAATGGTAATATAACTGGTAAAGTTAGTTACTTTTGAGTAGTGCTTATTTATTTCATTTACTACTGCACACTGTTGTGGCACATTTTCACTAACAACTGGGCACTGGCCTTTGGTGGTAGCCTACTGGGATTTATTTCTCACACCCTGTTTGGGTCATGTATTTGGCTCAAATAGACTATATTGTTGCAGGTGTCGATAGGGGAAGGGGACCCTATACAAGTATTTGATTGTAGCGGAGGAGTGGGAGAGCATGGGACCGATCTTTGACTTGCGATGCTGCGGCATTCTGAATTCTATTATTTTTATTTGTTTGGATGTACCTTGTACATTTATTTGTTTTATATTGTATTTCAGTGTATCCTATAGTGGATCATTTCATAGAATTAGTGACATGATGCAACTTTATATATATAACTGATTATTCTCTTTTACTTCAGTTGTATTTATTTACTACCTCTGTTGTTGTATGTTTTTTATCTTTTTTTTCTTCCCTACACATTGATGAATGAGGGAATAGTTTCCCCACTATCAGTCTTTGACCCTCGCTTCTAGTCGGCTGCCTCTGGTATTTAGGGAAATGTGTTTAAGGTCATGTGACCAACCGTGTTCGGGGAACCCGTTGAGTGGCACCCAGATCCGGGACGTTACAAAGTGGTATCAAAGGTGTTCTTTTTGTTGAAATACTATTTGGAGCCTTTGTCAGGGATAAGAATGAAATAGGTAGTTGGTAATAAGCTGTTCCCGGTAGTATCTAACCCGTGTATAGGGAAAATCCAATTTAACTTGTGTTGCAATTTTTTTCTTCTGATTTTTCACTTTTACAGTTGATTTGATTTTCACCATTGGGTGATGCACTTGTGGTGTGCTGATTATATTTTATACATGGGTTCTATTTAGTTGCAACCCGATGAGATGAGGGTATTCCATCTCATGCATCATTTAGTCACATGTTCAAATCAAATTACATGCATAGTTCCATACAATGTAGGTGCATTAGAAATTTCATGTTGCTGTGATAGTTGTTATTCTAGAAAAGCATGCTATTGTGATAGCTTCTTTCATAAATACCTTCTTTTGATAGGGTATTCTTGTATGAGGTTTTGATAGAATGAACACCAAACTTTGGTTCTGGAGATGTATGGGCCCTCATTACCGAAATTTTGTGGATCATCATCTTTTTATAACATGCATAAAGATACCAAACATTGATTCGCGGGGAGTATGGGTCCTCACGGATCAGAATTTGGCACTTCAGTGTTGGTTTAAGTGTTTTCTAGGCTCCAGAAATGTTTATGAGGTGTACTCTTCGGAAAACCTTGTATACACACTGTGTAGTTCTATGGACACACGCTCTGAGTGAATCAATATAGGATGAAATGCAAACATTTTATGTACATGATGTTTACCCTTAGTACACACCTTGTAGTGTCTTCCCGCTTCATAGACAATGTGAGAGGGGAAAAAGGATAGAAAATGGCTTGGGAAAATATGTCGTGTACCAGTTGTACACACCATGTAGTGTTGACCCGGTCTCTGACCGTATAACTAACAACACGGACAGAGGAAACATTAAGATGTACATGTCGTGTCTACTTTGAACACACTATGTAGTTTGACCCAGGTAACCGTCCGTGTCACTAACAACAAGGGTCAATGTTATCTTTCCTAGTACACATCCTGTCCATATGGAACACACCGTTTAGTGTCATCTGAGTGGTTAGTCGTGTCACTAACAACATGGGCAGTTGGAAATTAAGCAGTAAACATCGTGTCTATCTAGGACACAACGTGTAGTTTTGATTAAAGGAGAGATTTTTGGATTAACTATGTAGAAGGACTCGAGAATTGAAGGGGTATTAAAGTACACGCTGTGTATTTAAGAGACACGCTATGTGTTTGGGGTGTTACACGACCAATTTTAGCTGGAGTACATGCCCATGCGAATGGATTTCAGGAACATGTCGTGTAGTATATATATACATGCCATGTAGTCAAGTTTTTTAAATCTTGCATGCTTTCTTCTCATGTTCCCTTCTTGGTCTCCTAGTTTTCAGTATTTGATAATATTGATTTAAGGTGTGCGTTTGACCTTGTAGAGTCATGCCACTGAGATGTCCTCGAGTTGATCTCCAGGAGAGAGGAAACGAGTATACTCTAGATATAGTAGGCCATGGTCTACTAATGGATCCTCTAGTATAGCCAGATGCGGCACCAGCTATTATAACAGACACAGGCGCTGATGCGCAATTCTTTGAAGGCTTCATGTGGTTTATGCAAACCTTCTAGAGAGCACCGCATGCCACCACATCTATAACAGAGCCGACTCATATCTTCCTGCAGCAACATCCGTCTACATTTTCAGGGGATGGTAGACCACAGGCTGCAGAGTCATGGAGGGATTTAGTGCAAACTATTTTCTAGAATCTTGAGACTCCTCCTGGGTGGAGAGTCATGCTCGCAACTTATATGTTGTGTGATTCTACCAAGAGGTGGGGTGATGTTACCACACAGTCTGAGCATCACCGTGAGAAGAAATGGGAGGTTTTTGAGGTATTCTTCTAGGAATTCTTCATCCTAGAGATGCTAAGGGTAGATCGAGATTTAGAGTTCATTAATCTACATCAGTTCACCATGTCAGTGAGGGATTATTCTGATCGCTTCACTGAGCATCATCGTTTTGTACTCTTTCTAGTGGGTGATGAGTGGTTGAGGGATAGATGCTTTAAGGATGGACTTCGATATGACATACGAGCACTGGTAAACATTTTCAGGTTGCCTACCATGCATGATATTGTGAGCCAGACACTGATTACAGAGAGGAACTTGTGGGAAGCTAGTGGTACAGGCCTGGGTGGTTCAGCACCAGTTTCTGGTACTAATTCTACCTGTAAGAGAAAGAGGCAGATAGATTTCTATCCTGGTGGAAGTACTAGCCAGACGACTCAATCAGGTGTCTTGATCATGTGCAACCAGTGTGGTAGAGAGTGGCATAAGAGACCTCATTGCCCATGACACCCAGTGGAGTTCCGAGCCTACGATAAGATGGTTCATCTACAATGCTTTTTCTGGGCATTTCCACTAGTGGCTAGTGAGACGGGTTTTGTGCAGACTCCACGTGCAGGAGCAGGGCCATATGCTTTTTACCAGTCAGGCAATTGGAATATGTTAGGGAATACTGGTAGAGGTGGTGGTCATGGCCGTTGTAGTCAGACACCAGGATCTCAGAGATAGCACGACGGGTCAGCATAGGTTAGCCAGGCTGTGTCATAGGGTCGTGGCATTGGATAGGCATATACAGTGCAACAGACCTAGAAGGAGCAGGATCCTAGACCTTCTACTATTATAGGTGCTATTCTATTTGCTTCTGTTTTGTCTTTTTCACTTCTCGATATGGGTGCTACACATATCTTTATATCTGTTCCCATTTTGGACATCCTTGGGCTATGTTTTTCTTCTTATTCTGATGTTATGATGCTAGACACTCCGTTGGGGACTAGAACGGCTGGTGTGCGTCAGTGCAGATAGTTCCCCCTAGAGGTTGGTGGGTGTCACTTTCTATGGGACCTCTATGTTATGGAGATGACAGTTTATGATTTCATTCTCAGGATGGACTAGTTGGTACCCTTTCGAGACTTTGTTGATTTCTATAGTTGTAGCATGAGTTTCACATCACCCGAGGGAAGAGAGTTTCTATACAAGGGAGAATGGGATGTCCAGGGGAGATGAGCTTGCCCCAAGAATCGTGGGTGTGGTGGTGTGACAGCCCAGATTGTGAGTTTATATATAGAAGTCCAGGGGACGTGTCAGACAGATTTCCCCCATGTGGTTGATTGTTTCAGGGATTTCTTCTCGGATGACTTTTCATGTCTTCCTCTAGTGTGAGAGGTGATATTTTCTATTGAGCTTATGCCAGGAGCAGCACCAGTGTCTGTTCCTCCCTATAGGATGGTTACACCAGAGTTGCATGAGCTCAAGAGACATTTAGAGGAGTTAAATGCAAAGGGTTTAATCTGATGTAGTACTTCTTCTTGGGGTTCTCTTGTCCTTTTTTCAAAGAAGGAAGACGATACCCTCATACTTTATGTGGATTATTGAAAGTTTAACCAGTTGACGGTCAATAACTGATATCCCTTGCCGAGGATTGATGATATTTTTGATCAACTTAGAGGATCACGAGTGTTCACAAAGATTGACTTGAGATCCAGGTATCATCAGTTTCATGTTAGACCATGGGATATGCCGATTACAGATTTTCAGAGAAGATATGGACAATACGAGTACTTGGTTATGCCGTTCGGACTCACGAACGCATGAGCAGTTTTCATGGATCTGATGAATCTTGTGTTCCATCCTTATCTAGATTCTTTTGTGGTAGTATTCGTGGATGATATCATGGTGTACTATAACACTCGATATGACCATTCCACCCATTTTGAGATCATTTTGAGTACACTAAGAGAGCATCACCTATATGCTAAGCTCTCAAAGTGCCACTTTTGGATGGACCAGATACACTTCCTGGGTCTTATCTTTTTAGAGGCAGGAGTTGAGGTAGATCCAGAGAAATTGAGAGTAGTAGTTTCCTGGGAGGAGCCTAAGAACGTGTTTGAGATACGGAGTTTCATAGGGTTGGCTGGTTAGTACAAGTTCTTTATACAGGAATTCTCCTGCTTAGTATTGCCATTGATGGATCTGACTAATAAGGGTGTGATGTTTTCTTGGTCAGAAGCTTGCGAGACAACCTTTCAAGAGGTGGAGGGAAGGTTGACATCAGCACCAATCCAGATACTTCCAAAGCAGGGGAAGAGCTATACAGTTTACTATGATGCATCATGTATTGGGTTGGGAGTAGTGTTGATGTAGGGCGATCGAGTTTTTGCATACTGGTCTCGGCAGTTGTGGGAACATGAGAGGAATTACCCAAAGCAAGACCTCAATTTGGCTGTAGTTGTTCAAGTGTTACGCTATTAGAGACATTACCTCTTGAGAGATCATTTTTTGGTTTTCACCGACCACAAAAGTTTCAAGTAAATCTTTAATTAGAGTGATCTGAAATCAAGACAGTGAAGGTGGGTTGAGTAACTTCAGTCCTTCAATTTTGAGCTTGCCTATACACCGGGTAAGGGTAATGCAGTTGTTGATGCACTGAGTAGGAAGACTCAGACATAAGCAGTGCAGAAGGCCACTGGTGAGTGGCAGCTTATGGTCTTGTTCTCTGAGATGCATTTGGAGGTGCATGGAAGTCAGGGGAAAACCTATCTTTCCTCCTTAGATGTGACTTCTACCCTCCTAGATACAGTGACTATGAGAAATCTATCGGATTTAGAAGGCCTAGTTATACGTGAGTAGGTGGAATGTGAGGACCCTCCTCCGGGATGGATGTTATGCGAGGATTAGGTACTACATTTCCATGGAAGAATGTGGGTTTCAGGGTATATACATGAGGAAATGATGTGGGAATTTTATGCTTTATCTTGGGTAGTTCATCCTGGAGTCACAAAGAAGTACCGTGACTTGAGACATCAGTATTGGTGACCAGGTATGAAGCAAGTGGTAGCTCGTTTTGTTACGAGTTATTCCACCTGTCAGCAGGTGATGGCAGCGCATCAGAGGACAACTAGACTATTACAGCAATTACCCATCCCAGAGTGGAAATGTATTGATATTGTGATAGATTTCAGGATGGGGCTGCCGAGGTCACCTTGAGTCAATGATGTCGTGTGAGTTGTTGTGGACAGACTAACAAAGGTGGCTCACTTTTTTCCAGTCAAGGAGAACATCGATGTTGTCATGCTCGGATAGTTGTATATCCGAGAGGTTTTACATCTTCATGGGGTCCCTCGTTCCATCATTTCTGATAGGGACGCTCACTTTAAGTCTCATTTATGGCAGAGTTTTCAGAGGGAACTGGGTACACAGGTGCTTCAGAGCACAACTTACCATCCTGCGACCGATGGCAAATCTGAGCGTACGATACAGGAACTTGAAGACATGTTGTTAACATGCATCCTATACTTTTGGGGATCTTGGGAGAAGCATATACCCCTAGTTGATTTTTCCTACAATAATAGTTTTCAGGAAACTATTCAGATGGCACCTTATGAAGCTTTATATGGTAGGACATGCCAATCACACTTGTGCTGGATAGAGGCAGGTGAAGCAGCTTTATTGGGACCACGTCTCGTGGTAGAGACTTCATAAGAGGTCTAGTTAATTCAGAAACATATGGCTACTGCACAATCTTGTTAGAAATCGTATCTTGATCGTTGTAGACGACCCTTAGAGTTCGTGGTCTGGGATCAGGTTTTCTTCCATGTTTCACCGAGGTTGGGACACTGGCGGATTAGGGGACATGGTAAACATTCGTCGTGGAATGTGGGTCCATTTGAGATTCTGGAGAGATTCAGGTAGGTTTCATATCGGTTGCAGTTATCACAGATGTACCAGTCCATGCACAACGTCTTTCATCTATCTCAGCTATGCAGTTATCACTCAGACCCATCTCATGTCTGTCAGCCTGAGGAGGTTGAGATTTCGATCGATGAATCCTTTGAGGAGCATCTGATTCGTACCGTTGATAGGAGCACGAAGGTTCCCTGGGGAAATTTAGATCCTCTAGTACGAGTGTTATCGAAGCATGGCTGAGTGCAGGATAAAACATGGGAGAGGGATACTGACATTCATGCTCAGTGTCCAATGTTTTTTGGGGCTTTATCTTCACCACCCATGGAAGGGACATTTGGGTACAAATTGCTTTAAGAGGTGAAGTTTGTAAGAACCCGATTCTTACTCTGGAGGTACATGTTTCTTCTATTTCCTTATTCCTTATGTTTTTTTTGAGAAAATAAGGAAAATGGTGAAAGATACCATATTTTGTGACTACACGCCATGTACTTTTCCACACACTATGTACTTTGGCCATTTGGGATGGGTACCAAGGGCATGTTGGCCTGTCGGAAATGAAGAGTATAAAAACCGACTACACGCCGTTTATAGGGTATTTACACGCCATGTATTCATTCGGAATGGGAATAATATGTCAGTGGAGGTATCTGCCAGCGGAGTGACACTACACGCCATGTAATCATGAAAACACACCGTGTACTCATGTCTACGGATGAACAGTTCTCTAGTGGAAAAAGTAGCATCTAGAGAAATAGATAAATGAGAAAATTACACACCATGTACTTGAGAGTACACTCCATGTAGTTTGTTATTTTTTTTCTTAAAATGGGTAGTAGACTCCTCATTTGGGAGATGATGCTTTGGACGCGTTTTGGAGCTTTGAGGGAAGGCTGAATCTTTGAGGTGTTTCCGATCGCATGCTAGGAATCAGTTTCCGCTTCCACCGATCAATTTGGAACCGTACGGGTAAGCTCTCCCTTCTCCTTGCACTATTATTAGCAATTATTCTTCTAAGGGATGGTATTTAGGTTTGAACTTGTTTTTGTTATTCCCAGATCTACATCGTTCTTGGGAGGTTCTAGAAGCGCCGTTCACGTATACCGATCAGAGGCGATCAAGGTACGTGGTCTGATGTTTATTTCCAACTGTGGTGTTGATATTGTGTAACACTGTTCTACGAACCCATGTTGGGGTGTCGTGTGGCTGAGGCATTCACTGTTTTAAATGCCTATAATTGTATAGGTAGTTTAATGAAAATGTATAACTATTCTTTGGGAACACTGCTTGGATTCAGAACCACCCCAGGGGTGCGTTCCTATCTTTATCCATTTGGACAAGATACACGAGGGTATTCCTTGATTATAATGTGTATTAAATTTCCCTGCGGGGAATTTTATATAAATTTCTTGTTTATTCTTTGGTATCGGCCTGGTTACTTGCGCATGAGTGTAGTGTCCTTTTTAGCCTAAGGGAAATGTCTGTTTAGACTTAGGGCAAGGTGCTTCTTATCGAGAGAGAAATGTTCTATTTTGCCTGAGGTAAACGCTTCTTATTCCTGCGGGCTGTGACTTTTGTGCCTGAGGGCAATATCTTGTATGCCTATGGTCAATATTCGATAGCCTGAGGGAAAGCCTAAGGGCGTGGTTTTATTATATTAGCCTGAGGGCAAGGTTCTGATTGGCCTGAGGGCTTGGTTCTAAGGAGAACAGAATGTTAATAAATTGAATGGTGAAATGAATATTAAAATGGAAATGTAATTGGTAAAGTTAGTTACATTCGAATACTAATTATTTATTGCATTTATTACTGCACACAGATATTGCACATTTCCACTAACAGTTGGACACGAGCCTTGGGTGGTTGCTTACTGGGATTTATTTCTCACACCCTGTTTGGGTCATGTATTCGTCCCAAATAGACTATATTTTTGTAGGGTTCGATAGATGAAATTTTCCCTATACAAGTACTTGATTATAGCAGAGGAGTGGGAGAGCATGGGATCGAGCATCAGCTTGTGATGTTGCGGCGTTCTGTTTACTCTACTTTGTATTTTTTTGGTTGTACCTTGTACTTTGAGTTCTTTTTTATTGTATTTCAGTGTATCCTATTCTGGATGCTTTCATAGAATTAGTGACATGATGCGCCTTTATATATATATATATATAACTGTTGATTCTCTTTTAATTCAGTTGTATTTATTTACTACTTCTGATGTTGTCTGTTTTTAATCTTTTCCATTATGCTACACATTGACAAATGTGGGAAATGTTTCCCCACTATCAGTCCTTGGCCCTCGCTGCTAGTCGGCAGCCTCTGGCGTTTGGGGAAATGTGCATGAGGTCATGTGACCAATAGGGTTTGGGGAACTCATTGAGTGGCACCCGGATCCGGGACATTATATATGTTACATCAAATTATTTAATAATTGATCAAAAAAGTTATTAAATGATCAACTGGAACATTTTTTGTGGAAAATAATATTTTACTTAGAAAATAATCTTTTTAAAATCTAAAATTATTCATAATATTATGAAAATCATATTATATTAAAATAATATTTTAATTCACTAAATTATTCTTCAAAACATTCGGTGTTCAAGATAGTGTAAAATAAGATCCATTTCATAAATAGTAAAACAAATATTCAATTAACATTTTCGGTATAAAGTCAAAAACAATACCTCACTCATAAAATGATAAGAATGTTAATTTAAACCATTTTGAAAAATTTAAAATAAAGGTAAAAATATCTTAATTATATCCTTGTATATCAGTAAAAACATTATTTTAAATATTTTTAGCAGACATGGACATGGAAGAAAATGGATTTATGACTGAAGAGATAAATAAAATAAGTTTCCATAAGAAAACCCTTTTGTAATTTTGAGTACATCAATAGAGAAAAATGAAATAAAAACATGTATTTAATGAAATTAACCTATATATGAAAATTATTTCGATTCTTGAGAGGTATATTATATGACCTTATCATTGTAAGTATAATCATAAACAATCTCAATAAAAAAATATTCTAATATAAAACATTTACCACGTTGGAATATTTTGAATCATAATCCCCTTGAAATAATAAAATTAAGGAGAAATTAAATATATTTAAATTAATTAAATTCATTATATAACATATAAATGGTCTATATTTATGCAACATAAAATATTATACATGCATATCCTAATATATGTTCCAAAGAAGACAATTTGACCAGAAATTCTATTACCTTAAGTCTCGACCTCCTCTATACAATTTCAAATACACTGTATAATAAATATAATTTTATTAATAAAATATTATTGTACCATACTCATATATATATTTCCAAATATTATTTACTTATATCCTTTTATTACTCATGTATTAATAATTCCTTGTTAAAATCATGTATCATGTAATTATTTCTTTTTTTTATTTATTATTTGGTTTGGTATTTTTATACCATTTAATTTCATCATTGTTATTTCATATATATAATTTTAATCCTGATATAGATATCATATATATTCATTAAATATTTCTTTGTAGTATTACATTGTTGTTAGATATAGAAAATAAACTACACTGTTTATAGAGATAGTTGATCTTACGTATATGTGAACAACATTTCCATTTTCTCAAAGGATGGAAGAAAAATAAAGTTAAAAAAAATATTACCCTTAAAGAATTTTTTTTTTCATTTATATAACATATTTTCATTGTCGATATCTTTATTACCATCTATGTAAAGCATAAGTGAATAATGAATAATTTTGCTTCACAAAGTGGTAATCTGTATTACAGACGAGCGACGTTATTGTATTACTATGGAATGGGAATTAATAATTTATATAAGATATTATAATTTAAAAATAAATATTTATTCCATAATTAAGATATAAATATGTTCAATACTTCATTTTATTCATTTGTTATAGGTTGTATTGGAAATGGAATTACATCGGTTCATGAGGCTGTAGTCCATCGTACACGTGATTGATGATTTTGTTTCCCACTTTATGCAAGAGGAGATATATAGTTCATTAAGTTAACATAACTACATATTATTATACGAGAGATATTTATTTTATTATATCATTGTTTTTGAATAATATTTTATTGAGTTAAATGTTGAAATAAAATGGAAACGCATGGTTAAAAACTATTCCTTTTCTTAGTGAATCCCTCATGTTTAAAACTAAAACATACTTATGAAAGTTTAATAATACAAATATGGAATATAAAATTTTTTCAGTATGTAAATAAGTTATCTACCTAGTTATGGTTTAATCTAATGTGTTTTGGATGTGTGAATCGGAGGGGAGAGAGTGTGCCCATTTATAAGAAGGGGAGAGGACACGCATGGAATTTTTGAAAATAAAAACGTGTACCCACTTTTAGAACATAAAAAGGTATTCAAAATGGTTAATTTAAGAATTTAATATGTGATATTTATTATGTATTTATGAATAATGGGATTTGGAAAAAAATTATGCTATATGACCCATATCTTATTAGTATAACCCCTCGATAAATCTATTTTAACCTTTACTATTCTAATAAATTTTCACTATTTTAACTATTAATTATTAGAAAAAATATATTTTGAACATGTTATATAATAAAATTCAGTATTATTGAAATATATTTTTCCAAATCCCATTCATAGAAGTGGAAAATTTTAATTTAAAAGTAAACCTACAAACACATGTGTTTCCAAAGAGAAAATTTTCATATGAATAGAATCTTTAATGATCCAAATTCAATGTGTATTTGATTTCAATGGATTAATTATTTTGATAATAAAATAAATAGACTAATTTTAATTTAAAAAAATTAAAAATTTGTTGACCTTTTAAAATTCATTAAATGAAATGGAAATTTTTATTAGAAATCAGTATTTTCATTATACAACATAAAATTAATATTTTAATAAAAATTTTAAAAATTATGTGTAGTATAATTTTTAAATTTTTACTAATATAAGTAATTATTTTTATTCAAAATAATTTTCAAAATTTTTCATCAATTAATTATATTACTTTTTCAATAAAATTAATATAAATTATTTTTAAAAAAGTATTTTTGAAACATATAACGAAGTTAATAAAAATTTAAAAATTATTTATAAAAATATTTTCAAAATATAAAACCTTTATAATTAGTTTCAAAATTTTGAATATTCCTATTCCTACAGCCAAATTTAATGGAAATGTTCTAAAATTCAATAATAATAGTAGTAGTATATCACTGATTGTTAAAACTTGGTGTTTCATATAACACAAGCTATTGAATAAATTAACATTTTCAAAAAAAATTCTTATAACCTCACGGTGTTATATTATATCCACCATAAAATGATTTTATACAGAGGAATTCATCATGATGATAAAAAAAATGGGGATACATTCACCTCGTCACATCCTTAGGTTACTAAGTAGCTTTTTCAAGTGAGTGGTTTTACTTTAAAGCATTGACCATGTGAGTGGTCTTATTTCATGGCACATTCAGTATAAGATATAGAATCTATCATATTTTTTCCTCATATTAAATATCATTCTCTGGATGTTTGACAATTTTTTTTATTATATTTCAAGAATCATTTTTGTACTTCCTCAGTATAGATACATGGAACACATCATGGACATGGGAGAGGTTTGGTTGAAGCTCTGATGGATAATATACAATCCTGAAATGATCATGAATTTCAAAGAGAACTATATAACTATGGATTTATTTTATTTTATTTTTTAATCTCATTCCATTTTTACATTGTGATATTATTATAAATACTTGATCACCAACATCAAAATCGATCTTGCAGGAAATTGTCAGAAAAACATTTATATCGATTTTTCTTTTACCTTATGTGTTGCTAAATGACTATAACCTTCACTACCATTTCATCATCTTGATATGGTACTAATATATTTCCTACTCCAACATCATCCTGTTACATTTTACTTCTACACATAATACTATATATATCAATAAATGGATCAATTTGAATGATCAAGTAAAAGCTATTGTTCTATGAAATCTGAACTACAGGAAGGTGTTGATCCCAAGGACCTTTAAAATCCATATAACAAGATTTTATCAGAACCTTTAGGGTTTTAATTATTCTCATAAACTGGACCTCTATCTTAGGATGATAAGTTATGTTGAAACTTAGCTCCATATAGAAATCATATTGAAGAATTCCCCATAAAATTAAGGAAAAAATCAAACCCCAATTAGGCAAAAAAAATGTGGTACACCATGGAGCCTTAAAAAAAATTTAATGTATATCCAACAAAGTTTATCTTGAGTGAAAATTTCTCTAATATCAATCAAGTGTTCTTAAATTGTAACGTAATAAAAACAAAATATATATAAATATCCCATTTGGATGTTTTGGGATGTCTAATTATAAAATATATGGTGATGTATTCCCACATCCATTTTGGTATGGTTAATGGTTGTAAAATCCCTTTGTAATGTTTTCTCTTAAAATTTATATGGTGATATACTAGGAACCTAGATACAAACCCTATAATATCTCTCTTCATTACATTACCCTAGAAATAGTCTTTAAAATCCCTATACATATTTTTTACTTCTAGGATGAATAGCGAATGAAATAATATTTTCCACTTCTAAAAGATCATTCTTCAATTCAGCTGTGAATGGAACACATAAACAATTAAAAAACCGTATCATTCCACCACATACAAGGTTAAACTCAGTAACATTTATCACTTTCTTCTATAGATCAACATATTTCTTATGAAACTTTTTAATATAAAATTATTTGGATGGTTGAATAATCATTTGAGAAAGATAATATTTCCCCCTTCCTTTAGTATTTCAAATTATGTCCTTAGAAATCCCAAAAAAATTGGATATTTTTTGATCCTAATCATAGATAATCTTCCATGATCCTTTTGACTCAAAGAATTGGCCACCATTTTCTCTCTACTTGGGTGGTATGTTATTGAGTATTCATAATATCTAATCAGATATAACCATTTTCTCTAGAAAATTTTCAACTCCTTCTATGTGAATATAAACATTATTAATTTGATATGAGTATATATGTCAATTTTTCTCAATAAATATTATTCCTCTATATCATTAAAAAAATTTCACATATAAATCTAAACCATGAGTTGGCTAATTTTTTTCTTGAAGCTACATTTTTTGTGAGGCATAAGCTATAATAGTTTCATTCTATAAAGGAACGCATCCTACCACCTTCTTGGATTCATGTAACACCCCAAGAAAATTCTCGTTCATTTATTTAATTAAATGTAATTTTAATATAGAAAACACATGCACTTTTTTTATTTTATCCAATTGGGTTTAAATGACAAATAAGTATCCTTATAATTGAAAATATAGTCATTGAATAGTGATGACATGAATTCTATACATTTATGTTCTTAAAAATAATTTCTTTCAACACTAACAAAGGAAATGATGACCTTATTTATCAGACTCTAGTCATATGTAACTCATTTTTTTGTCGATCATAAAGGAGGTACTATCACTGGGATTCACTCTTTACTAAGACCAAATAGAGCTTCAACATGTTAATTGTGAATGGAATCACCTATGGTAGAATTGTATGTTAATAGAGATTACCACCCAAGTGATGTTATCATAGCCACCCCAAGAGTTTGTCACAACCGCAGACCGTACCCTTAATTCTATTGTGGGGGTTATAAGGGGTTATTTAAAAATTCATTAGTTAATTTTTGTTTAATACCTTTAAAAAATATAATTCTTATTCCCTAAATTTCTTTATGATTATAGCAAGAATCCTTTATTTTTTTTATTTTCAAATGACACTTTTAAAGGCTAAGTGTGAACCCTAAAAACTTCACCCAATAAAAACCATTAAAATGAAATAAAACCCAGAAAAAGACTATAAGAAATGCCCCTACCCAGTAATTACATCATTATGTCAAGCCTCCACCAACGCATGGCTGCTCGGCTAGCTGTCCTGTGTAGGGTTGCATGGGCCTGGTACCGATGGTAAAAACCATACCCTTTGGTTCTCCCATATCCAGATGGCCAAAATATAGTGAATGCTTCCTGCTCTGAAACGTCATCTTGAGGAGATCCTTGTAGCTTGTCGAGAAGCTTTAACATACCAGAATCACAAAATCACAAAAGAACTTTTAATCCTCGAACATAATAGCCTCCTCAAAACCTTCAAAAGCATCATTGGGAGCCAATAGAGACAGATCCACCACAAGACGCCAGCATTCAATCACCCTCACATCCCAAAGAATCAAGAAGACCACCGCTCAAATCCGCCTTGGAGAGAGTGAAAAAAACTTGAAGCAAGAGCAGAGGATCACACAACCAAGTCCCTCAATAGAGTCCATCTCTACAGCCCACCAAAAGTTCAAATGATGAATAAAAAACAAAAAGGAGCATGTGACGGCATGTCATGCCTCCTGGAACACCCAACCACTCACAAGAACATCGCAAAACCTCCTTGGAACCCATCAAACCCAACCGACCTAGAGAGGAGCAATGGACCTGGAAGCCAGAGTAGCGTAAGAGTTGACCGGGCCTCTAGAGCGAGACATGATGAATCCAGTACCTATAAAACCCTCAAGACCACTAATAGAAATTACAGGATCCAACCGCAGCTTCATTCTATCATCATCAGAAAAAAACACACCGATAAATCCAACAATGAAAAATCAACACACGACCAGGCTTGGAAATCTCAAAAAAATCCCAAGCATCAGATCACGTCCGAAGTGTCGCTGATCAGCTCGGCACACATCTCATTCAGTTTGCACAAATCCCGATCCGAATTCACGAATCTAAAAACCTCATGAAAATGGAACGAATAGTAGGGTACCTTCAAGTTTCCAAACCGAAGAAGCTCGGATTTTCCCAGAGAATCCTTGACAGTGGGCACCTCCTCCGTAAAAGAAGCTCCATCTAAAGCCCTTGTCAGAAGATGAAGCAACGTCGCCTCGTTGAAGGGCACACCAGAAGTTGTATTTTCCAAATATACTTCAGGATTACATCAACAACCACCGTGGTAAAGGGACTCCTGCATCTCAGATTTGAAACCAAAATTAATTCATCTTCAAAAGAAATGAAGCACAGATCACTTCACACCGGTGACCAAGAAGGCAGCAGCAGGTTCGAAAATATTCAAGATATGGCGGCACTGGAACGAAAACCTTACATGGGCTTGAGAACCTGAAGCGACAATGGACCACACTGAATGAAGGAGGAGGGGGAGATGACACCGAAGAATCCCTCTGATTCAATGCTGATGACAGCGATCGAGCCTCCCCCTTCGGATCAACGTGAGTGAAAACCCTTGATCCGTGAGGGGAGGGATATCGGCTGCTCAAAGGCTATTCTCAAACATGTTGTTGGGTAACGAGGTATTGAAATGGCCTGCCCACCTGCACGCCGCACATTCCCAGCTAGGCCCAAGGTTGAAAACCCTTGGGCCTGGGCCAGTTCCACATGGGGTCGAGCGGACGAGAGGATTGCTGGCATATGGTGTGTGTTGCCTTTACGAGGACTCGATCCCGGAACCTCTATGACAGGACGCAACCACCTTGACCCAACTCACCCATCCACCATGGGAATTAAACGTGTTTTGGGTAACGAGGTATTGAGATGGCATTCCCACCAGCGTACCGCATGTCCCCAGCTAGGCCCATGGTGGCCAACCCTTGGGCTTGGCCAAGTTCCACACGGGGTCGAGGGGATGAGAGGATCACTGTCATATGGTGCGCGTTACCTTTGCGAGGACTCGAACTCGGAACCTCGACGAGAGGACGCCACTGCCTTGAACCAACTCACCCATCCCCTGCGAGCCAGAAACCTGTTGTTGGGTAGCGAGGTATTGATCTGGGCTACCCACTTGCACGCCGCACGTCCCCAGCTAGGCCCAAGGTGGCCAACCCTTGGGCTTGGGCTAGTTCAACATGGGTTCGAGGGGACGAGAGGATCGCTGGTGTACGGTGCGCATTGCATTTGCGAGGAATCGAACCCAGAACCTCGACGATAGGATGCCACCACCTTGAACCAACTCACCCAGCCCCCGCGGGAGAAACATGTTGTTGGGTAACGAGGTATTAAGCTGGTCTGCCCACCTGCGCGCCACACGTCCCCTGCTAGGCCCAAGGTGGACAACCCTTGGGCATGGGCTAGTTCCACATGGGGTCGAGGGGACGAGAGGATCGCTGGCGTATGGTGCGTGTTTCCTTTGTGAGGACTCGAACCTAGAACCTCAACGAAAGGATGCCACCGCCTTGAACCAACTCACCCAGCCCCCGTGGGCATGAAAACGTGTTGTTGGGTAACAGGATATGGAGCTGGCCTTCCCACCTGCACGCCACACATCCCCATCTAGGCCCAAGGTGGCCAACCCTTGGGCTTGGTCCAGTTCCACATGGGGTTGAGGGGATGATAGGATCGCTGGCGTATGGTGCATGTTGCCTTTCTGAGGAATCGAACCCGGAACCTCGACGCCAGGACACCACTACCTTGAACCAACTCACCCAGCCCTCGTTGGCCTATATGATTATAGTTTTTCATAAAAATATAATGAATTAGATAAATTGTCGTTTCTAAAAAATGGTACATTTTATAAATATATAAATTATTATATTAAATTATTTTTAATAGTAATTTTATTATAATAATGTTATAATATCACTTATTTTAATTCTAAATGATGATTATATTTATTGTTTTTACAATTATTCAGTCTGGTAAGAATTTTATTTTTATACGATAACAAAGATATTGTATTTTATATTAATGAATTTATTTTGATGATTTATTTTATGTATTAAATAATAAATGTTTTAATAAAATATTATTAATTAATTACTTTATGAATAATAATTAGTATATAATTTCTTGGAAGTCAAATGTTTTTTCTATTAAAGTTTAAAAACATTTTTTAATAACCCATCAATTTTCGGTAATGTTTGGTTTCTATTTAAAAAAATTCACATAAGTAGAAATTTTTTAAAATAAAATAAATATTATTTTTGGAATTAGGAAGTTGAAATTATCTAACAACGAATTTTTCATAATTATCTGAGACGGTCGAATTTTTGGGATAAAAGTAAATACCGAATAAATATATATTTTTATGACATCATAATGACCCACTGGTGATGTAATAAAAAACGATAAAAGGTCAAATATTCAATTATATTATTTACCTTTAATATAATGTGATTATATATATGTTTGATTAAATTTATAATTCCTTAGTGGACCCTCTGAGGATTATAAAATATTTTACCATTTTAAAATGATTTCCTTGAGAGTGTGAGTAACCTCCACATAAGAAAGGATAATATTTTAATATTTTTGGCCCATAGACTTATAAAATATTATCTTCCACTCCCCTTTGGATGAATCGATGGGAAAATACCATGGGATTGTTTTTGTTTTGAATATTTTAATGTGTAGTTTTCGAAAACATAAATAATAATGAATTCCCTCTCATTTCATATATAAACCCACTCAATATCCCGTTCTTCTTCTCTCAAACCATCTGGAAATCGACCAAACTCTTAACCATTATCTATATGATCCACCAAAGGTTCCCCAGTCTCCCATGAAGCCTATATGAAGTGTATCCCAAACCTTTTGGACTACACTTCCAAGTAAGGGATCCTCACTTTCTTCTCCTCCTTTCAAATTCAAACATCATATTCGAAATTAGTTCTTGTAATTTTGAGTGGTTATAATTTAATTATTTTATAATAATTATATATCTGTCCATTTAATGTATTCTAATGAGGTTTTATTTATCCTCCAACATTTTTACCCTTACATAAGCCTTTACAATGCCAAAATTTCAAAACGGATCTACTACCCTCCTCTTTTATCAATACTTCTTTTCATGTTATGTATTTTAAGCTCTTTAATCCCTATGGTGTGATATATTATTAAAAATATTTATTAATTTCCTTTTGATTTATAAATGATTATTTCCCCTTTCACTCCCATTAATTCTTCTTATGAACCCTTATATGCACCTCTTACCATGCTGAATTTTCTTAAGGGATTAATTCCTTCATCATTTTAGTCCAAGATTTTTTAAGTTGTTATACCCTTTTATATTCAATTAAAAATGTTGGTGTATGATATTTCACATCCCCCATACTTCCCAATTTATGTTTTAATAATGATATACCATTTTCTCCCTCATTAATCTCTCCCATGTACATAGGTTACCACGCTGAAATTTCTTAAGAGTTATTCCATTTATTATTTTTCATTATGTTTCTTTATCATGTTATGCCTTCGGTTTGAAAATTCTTTGTATTTGGGACATGTATCTATATTACAAATTTATAGTCCATTTCAGGTACATATTATGAGACAACCTCTTCTCTCTCATCAACCATTTTTATGAATTTTTATGTCACAATTGCATCATGGTTTTCCAAGCCAAAATCATTATATGGTGAATACCATACCCATTTATCAATCAAGGGTATTCAAATTTATAAAAATATACATATTTAATGGTAATTACATGAATGTATTCTACAATCCATAATCATATAATAACTTTTGTTGTTGAATTATTCCATGTCATCTGATTCATGTGGCACACTAACTCATGAAATGAAATGTTTATAATGGTTGTGCCTTGATAGTGCTCCACTGAATTTGGTAATGTTTAGTATCACGATACACCATGTGAAATGAGGGTATAATAATGATAATCCAAGTAAATTTAGGGTTTACTCATTATAATTCAATTACAATGAGTCTTTACTCATGATAATCTATGTGCAATGATCCTTGGCTCATGATAATATCATGTTGTATGTTTTTTCAACATTTCCATGTTATAATAATCATGCTATATCATTCATCTATGTTCATGTTTCTATTGTGATCCATTGATATGCCTAATTCCTATAATGTTCTATATTATTCATGATATTACTAGTTTACTCCCTTACTGAGATTTATAGATTGCCATTTTATTATGTATGTCCATAAGTTATCCCATATAATGCTATGTATGAAGGAATGTTGAGGTAATGTAAAAGAAATTTTCAATAAAGATGATTTATTTTTATGTCTTAAATTTTCATGAAATGTCTCTCATTTCCCATGAAACTTGACCTCCAAATCCCCAAAGTTGTCTTTAGTGCATGTTTATGTAATAAATCATGTTTAAATATGTAATAAGGAGCAGTGTTGTTATAGTTTGTATCAAAGGATAGGTTTAGTTATTTTTGGGATTAGAATGAGAAACCTAGTTAATGACTTATTGAAAAGACTAAGTAGAATAAAAACATCCTTAAATTTTTGTGAGTATAGAGTATGTGGTTTATCAAGAAAATAAATATCTATCGGGATATGAACATGTAGAGGTGGTTCTGGCATAGAAGTATATAGGGGTAAAACATGAAAACACCGCTTTGAGCAAGACTAAAATGGGAATTTTTTCACAATAGTGGGCATTGAATCACTCTTGGATTGACACTCCAAGGGAATATGCTTTGTAAAATTCCTAAGATTAGTATGCACCATTTTTGTGGGAAAAATTCCTCTAAGAGTATATGTTGTGAAGTAGACCATGGAAACCATATATTGAAGCCTAGAAATTCATAAGTGAAGGAAATAAATGTAATTTATAAGTTATCCATTTTTTTGATTGGATTCCCCTTTATGTATTAAAATGTTTAAGATACTCATCCCTAATTTTACTTCTATTATAGAAAATGGTTGGTAATATGAGTACATGGATAAAAACTGATGCGAATCGAAACGTGATGAATGTCCAAGTGAGATTACTAATCAAATTGGAGCTCAAGTAGGACATATCATGATTATGCTAGACCGGCTATCAGAAATCACGATTAACATTTGGCACTTTATATAATGTTTAAGGAAATAATTGTAGAGTAAGATGAAATCTCAAGGAATTCCATCAGATAATTTTGATCAGGGGATGAAGCCCCAATTTCCTTCTTGCACCATGTGTGGAATGATGAACCAAGGTAACTGTCATTAAAGGACTGAGAGTTGTTTTAGGTGTGGAATGGAAGGGAAAAAGGAATCCAATTTCCAAGAAAGAATAAATAATGTTATGTATGGAATGAAAGTTACATTTAAGCCATCTTACATAGTTCTATGATATAAATGTCGAGATGTCAGGAATTATTAGAGACAATTTTCTATTTCAAGGGATGAGAAGCATGATGAGCACCGACAATATCCATGATCAAGGGAGCACCTGAAGTCCTATGCTAAGATGGATAATGATGAATGATTCACATGTAACCACACTTTCAATGTATTGTATGTCGTAATTTATTTCAATTCATGTTCAATTAGTATATCTTTTATATTTTCTATGAATAATGAGTCACCACTCTAAATGATATTAAATCATTAGGGAAAAACATCTTTAAGTTTTTTATCACATGTTGATGTTTTTGTAAATGTTCTTATTGTAAATTTTATAAGTCTACCTTTGATTGAATTTGAGGAAAAAAGAGAAATTCATTGCATATGCCTCAAGGCAATTCAAAATTCAAGATCAAATCTATCTAATGCATGATCTAAAGTTGGAAGCAGTGATATTTGTTGTAAAAAGATGGTGAAATTATCTCTTTCTAGAGAATTTTGAACTATATAGGCATCACAAAAATGAAAAGTATGTATTCGCCCCTAAATATCTGAACATGCACCAATGAAGATGGTTAGAGATAATCAATGAATATAACAGCTCAATCCATTACCACCTAAGTAAAGTGAAGAAGGTGGCATATGATCTATGTAAAAAGTACCTAACGATTCTCTCATTGATGATAATTAAAAAGGATCCAATCTCTTTAGAATTTATTAAGATGGAAATGGGAATCACAAAAATAGAACATCATCAATTCTTTCACAAATGATTTCTCAACTATGTGTTTTAGAAAAGTTAATCAATATTGAAAAGGATGATGTGAGAGTTCAGAATAGAGTGGAAATTATCAAAAATGGAAATCCTTAGAGTTCAATGTTAATTAAGAAGAAATTGAGAGATTTGGATCAACATTATGTGTTCTATGAAATCCGTAGTTAATGAAATATCATTTAGATGATTCACACTGTTTGAATTACTACATTCACCTGAGAAACACAAAGAAGAATCTAGATCACCTAGAATATTATTGGTGAGATAACATGGAGAAGGAGAATACTGAGTATACATCAAAGTTCCGCGAATATCAACATGTAAAGGATGAGAGGATGATATATAAGGGGATGATTCAACCATGACTCATACCAACCTGGAATTGGGAGAACATCACTATGGACTTTATCACCAGACTTCCAAAGACATCCTAATGAAAAAAATGATATCGGGGATGTTGTGGATTGTCTTACAATGATTTAAAAATGCATTGTAATTTTAGAGGCTTTCCCATGGGATCAACTGGAATAGATATACATTATATAAGTGGTAAGGCTGCATTGAGTACCACAATCAATTTCATTTGATCTAGATTCAAGACTCACATTTATGTTCTGAAAGAGTCTCCAACATGATATGAATATTGACCTGAACTTTAGTACGACACATCATTCACAAATTGACGACCTATCTATGTGTACTATCCAAACCCATGAGGACATGTTGGGAGAATTCTCAATGTCATTCAATGGTGGACGGGAAAAACATCTTCTTATGGTTGGGATCTCTTACGATAACAATTTCCACTCTAGATTCCAATGATCTCCTTATAATGTAATTCATGGGAAGAGGTGCAGAACACCGAAATGTTGGGATGAAGTGGGGGAGAAAAAACTTCTAGGTCAAAAAATGGTCAAAAAAATGGTGGATATGGTTTAGAAAATTCATTAACACATCAAAGAAACACTGATTAGGAAAATGATCCATGCTAAAAATCATTGATGTCACCTAGAGTTTGATGTTGGTGACATGGTATTCCTCCTGACATCACCATGGAAGAGAGTTATTATATTTTGGAGGATGGGAAAGCTTAATACAAGGTACATTGGCCCATTTGAGATCCTTGATCACATTGGAGTAGTGGAATATCGATTGGCACACCCATAGAACCTATCTCAAGTACATTATATATTCCACGTATCACTCTTGAGTAAGTACATACCTAGTTGATCAAATGTAATTAATCGAGAGCTTGTACCATTGGATAATGACCTATCCTATAATGAGAAGTCTTAAAAGATCATAGATTTTAGATAAAAAGTTCTATGAAATAATACAATTCCCCTCATTGTAACACCCTGAGATTTTATGAAAAATATTCTTTTTAATTTCATTAATGTCTTGTGTTGTACGCTACACCAAAAGGAGCTTTCACAACATGCATCCTTGACTTTCCTTGCATTACACTCAATCGCGACCTTCCCCAATAGCGTGTGTAGTACGCAATAACGAGTTTCAATAAACAACAGTATGCTATTAAAATATTATTAAAACTACCCGTTATGAATAGTAATAACCACTTTTTAAAATTTTGTAAATTTTATTTTTCAAAATGGGATTCATTTTTGGATTCAGAATATCAAAATTAGTTTAGGGTGAAATTTTTGTACTTTTCGGATAACTTTCATTTTCTGATGAATAGTGAAAATTACTAAATTTTAATTAAAAACAACCTTTTTAATCGAAATAATTAATAGTGATAAATTATTAATTTGAGTGGTTTTAAAGTATATTTAGAATATATTTTTACAATTTAATACAATTTTGGTCATTGGATGTAATATCACATTTAAACCAGACATAAACAAGTGTCAATCTTTTGATAGTTATTATCTCTTAAGAACACGCTATTTGTTTTGACGACGGGAATTAATTTTTAAATTATGTAATGAAAATGATATGTTTTGAATTTGGTAAAATAGACATTATTTTTCAGTTCATAATATCAAATATAGCTTAGGCCTAATTTTTGGAATTTTTCTGGAAACTTTCATTTTTTGTTGAATAGTGAAACCACTAAGTGGTAGTTAAAAAAATGAATTATTCATAAAACATAATTTTACCGCTTCTGTGAGTGGAATTTCAAAAATCCGAGAGACACGGTTGATGTTAGTAAGTAAAATGTGGTTCAATTAGATGAAAATAATTTTTGATGAATAGTAACTTTTTACTTTTTTTTACAACGGTTAAAAGTAAATAGGGTAATTAAGGGTAAAATGATATTATTATTACCCTAACACATGTCCTAATTCTATTGGATAAGTGTAATTCGACAAAAAACAACCTTAGGAAAAAAATATGACCATTTAGGCCAACTTGGATTAGATTAGGACATTTATTATTAATTTATTTAAAGAAGGGTTAAAATAGTTAAAATCAATGTTTAATAAGTATATCATTTTTAATATAGGGATATAAATAAGATAAATTCGAATATAAATATCCATTAGAAAGATAATACGATTTACTACAAAATGGTATTTTATTTGTAATTTTTAGACATTAAATAATTCAATTTATTTATGACACAAAGATGATGCAGTAATTATCTTATTAATGAAATATTGACATAATTGATGTTATAAATACCAAAATAAATATAATTTGAGACTTTTTATGAATTAAACTAATTTTCTAGGTTAATATGACATGTTAGTATTGATATAATTAACCGTTTTGAACTAATCAGTCTGTTATGATTTTGAAAAAAATCAATTACTAAATAGTGTCAAAATTGACATAAAAAAGTTTTTAAAACAAATATTATATTATTAATTGTTATTTTATTCCTAAAAATATAAGGTTCGGCAAAATTAGTTATATAAGGTTATATATATTAATAATAAACAACTTGGGGTTCGATTGGATTCTTATAGTAAGTTTATTAACCTTATAGTGTAAGAACACAAAAAGACGCGGTAAAAGTAAAATTATCTATCTTAATGTTAAATATAAATGATATGGTTTAAATAGTGACCTAAAATTGTCAAAATTCTATTTTATGAGAGGATTTCGACCCATCCCCACCTTAGCTTCAAAATAAATCAATTTGGAGCTATTTAAAACCGAATTTGGCTTTATAATAAAATAATATTTTTAGTTATTCCAAAGGTGCCCCTCTCCTCCCTTATAAAACGACACCTCCACCCTATCTTCATCACACCACTTTGAGCCTTCAAGATCGGCCAACCCCTGAAAACTTCTCTTCTCCACTTCCCTAGAAACATCCTAGAGGTTCTGGTTTTCTTCAAAGACCAATTGTAGTGCACTAATAGGAGGTCTCATAGAGGCGCTTCAAAAAAGAGGTAATGTTCGTTACCGATTCTTTCAACTTTATTTATTTTTCCACTTCTTCTTCATTAGTTGTTTCATTATGAAGTAATAACATCAGTATCACTCATATACTTATATGTTATTATAAGTATGAAACAACCCTATTTCACACTTTATCCATTCTACGGAAAACGAAATCACCGCGCGTTCCTACGTACGAAATACCATCTCCACGCCGTAGTGTAATCTATTTTCCACCACCACCTTACTTGGATGGGTATAATGGTGTAAATAATTACTATATATTATTATGTTAAAGTGATATTTATTATTAAATATTATACATACACTTTAATACAATTCCACGATCATGGGAATGATATCATCGCCCGTGCGTACGTACGGACTACCGTCTCCACGACGCGATGAGATTCATTCTCAATGATTAACCATTCATGAATGATTATAAAGTATATAAAATAAGTAATCATTAAATATATGAAATAATAATGATACTGGATTTATGTTTATATATATGTATGTCTTCTACTTAATTCCATTCAACACAATAAAAAAACGAAAACAGCGTTCATGCGTACGTACGGCCTACCGTCTCCATGAACGGCGTATTTCTTTCAATTTACTAATATATTATATATATGAATATTCTGAATATATATTATATATAAATCATGTTTTATATTCTGAAATTAAGTAATCATGATCTAAGTAATCATATGAATAATTACAAGTCAAATCACAGATGACAAATGAAATTATTTTACCCAAAACGCTCTTTAACATGGAATTTACAAAATAATGGGTAATATAAAGTCATAAGTGAACCATATATGATATCATAACAATGATTATGATTCTGGAATAATTAAATGACATTATTCAAATCATTATACAGGAGGTTCGGACACTTACAAAGAAAATCAGACCTAAGGTAAGGGATAATTGTGCAAATCTCATTTTTATCCGAGATTACTTATTCGTAAGTATTTACTGGGGTTATTGCTATCATCCATGTCCATGTTTTATAAAATATTATTCATGTATGTTTAAAGTCCTTTTATACCCAATTTTACTTTTACCCCATGGTATGGAAGGAATCATTCTTTTGTTTACCCTACGAGGTACCATTTTTTAACTTTTCCGAAAAAAGTACAAGAAGAATGTTTTTTTAACTTATACGGCACGAACAGATTTTTACAGTTTTATAAAGACTTATTTTCATGATTCTTCCTAAAAATATTTCATGACTATTTTCAACAAAATCTCTTTCTTTTAAAATAGCATGACGTTTTGTGATGAGAAATTGATTTTGAAGAAGAAAGCATATTTTCCTCAAGAATTCATTTCAAGTGTTTTATCAAAACCTTTTTCCATCTAAGATTACATTATTTAATATTTGTATGTTTCAAGTATAAGGTCTCTATGATTTACATGGTTTCACTTTTCTTATTATGAAATGATATCCATTTCTTTTATATGAATTATTTGATTATGGGATGATGTTTATGAAACCCATTTTATTTACTAGGTTACTATGAATGATGTATGTTTATTTTGTGGCACAAGTAAGAATGATTTCATTATGAGATGGGTGGGACCTATATCTCCCTCCAATGCATTAGGTAATGATTTATATCTCATGAGATAGATATGGCTGGAACAGCAAGTTAAAATGGTTCAGTAATACAGGACTGGAACGAGGAGTGAACTCGATTCAGAAAGGGACTTTGTCCACTAATATGGTCTTGGTAGAAATGCCTTGGCTACTATGGAAATCATATCATGTGCTTAATGGTTTCCACAATTACATGTTTTATTCCCATGATATTTTATCATTATTAATGTTTCTTTATGATCTATGCCTTACGTACTTCCATGTTTTGTGTCATTTCTCAAACTTTTGATGTTTAAACATTATGTTCATGTTTTTAAGTTCAAATGTATATGGTATGATTTATTTTATCCATGCTTACCCTTAATGAGAATTTGAGCTCAACCTTTTTATGTTTTCTTTTCCCCAGGATATAAAGAAAGATTTTAGGTAATAAAAAAAAGGGAAGATCTTTATGGGAGATGTTGAAGATCTTTTACCACGATTAGAAGATTACATTCCATGTTTCCAAAGACACTAAACTATTACGGTCCTTGTGTGTCTGTTTTTGTTATGTATTAAGTATTCCTCTAAAGTAATGTAATGTCCATGTACGTCATGCTTTGGGTCTCCACAGTTGGTATCCGAGGAAAAGTTTAGTCAACCTTTGGAAACTATGATGCAAAAATGTTAGTGAGATCCCTATAGATATTTCTAAGGTATGTCTAGGGATGTCCCTAAGGATAAGTATACATATTGGATATAGTCCTAGAACTATGGTAACGATATTAGATTAAACCAAAGATGTTAGATATTGAAGTTACTCCCCCTTTATTATGATTTTTGCTGCTCACACTATTCTTTTTTGGTTTTAGAAAATGGATGGAAACAAGATGATTTACGATAATGGAGGATATGATGGAAAATGGAATGATATTCTTCATGAGAAACCAAATGAAATGGGATTTGGAAGTCCAAAAATCATTATTATGCCAAATCATCAATCTCATAATATGATCAATAAAGTAAAATTTGGTAAATTTCCTGACTCGACTAATAAGAAAAAGATGGAGTTTCATGATGATCATTGAGGAATGAAAGTTCAATTTCCCCTATGTAAATCATTTGGGAAGAGGCATCTAGGAGAATGTTTCAAAGGAACTGGAAGATGCTTTGGGTGTGGAAAAGAAGGAAACAAAGCTAGTAAGTGAAAAGGAAAAGGTTCAGTTAACACCAGGGATGAGCATAATGGTATTTCTACAACATCAACAATGGTTTAATGTTTTAAATGTTGAATGTACGGGAATTATGCAAACCAATTCTCTAAGGGAAAGTCTCATGAAGAGAATCAGTATGGTTGTATGGTTAGTGTTTATGTTGATGATGATGAAGAGACTACAAATGATATGTGAGATGAAATAATTATTGAAGCTCGGTCAATGGTTTAAGAATGTAGTAGAATGATTACATGTTTATCATGTGTAATGTCGTATAAGTAATCTCATGGTACTATGGAATAAAGAGACATCTAAGGATTGTTACACTATTGTCTTTCCTTGAGTTTTTAAAGTGTATGATTAATGGTACCAGTATCCAAGAAAGGTTATTCAGATATTTTTGGAATGTAGATGATATGCGCATAATGAAGGGATAAGGAGAAAATTAAATGTTTTATAGTATTCCTGAGCTCAAGACTGATATAAGGAGAATTTTATATCATGGTTTGAGTATATAGAATTTTTGGATTTTGGTATGTGGAAAGAGTTAACTTTTGATAGAATTCATGTTTTCACTAAGTTGTAATGGGTATTGATTTTTCAAAAGAATACATGATTAAGGTATTCACATGATTGGAATGTGACCAACAAGATATATGGGGGATAAATGATGGTATTCACATGCTTGGTTGATGACATTTCAAGTAATCATTTTCTTTATACTATGAGCTTGGACCGAAGTATTTTAGATAAGCCTAAAGATTGGAATGGATTATGTTGGACATAAGTTAGTATTGTTTAAGGATAGAAATTTTTTTGATATTATTTATGGGATGTTATAAGTAATGTAGTTTTAGAAAAATGGAAACCTGTAGGACGGGCGACAACCCATCGCATCGGACAAGGCTGTGGGAATTGAACTCACAACCAAAATGCAACATTCCTTTATCACCTACCACTGGCCTACATGAAGTCCTTGTTTAGTAGAAACAAGTTTTATTATATTAAGCAGTATGATATATGAAGTATAAGTCCATTTTTGGAACCATATATGATTAATCTCACTATAGATGGACTTATGTATTTTTGATAACTTTTATAACCTTTTGTTTGAGATAGATGGAATGACCCATCATTCTATCACATGATCTTCTAACACATCACGAATAAAAAATTCAACTTCATTTCATTAAGGGATGAAGTGGAAATTGTTCAATTGACGAACAATAGGTAGATTGTACCAAAATCATGTAAGTATTTCTTTTAATTCATCAACTTTAGGGAAATGATCTTGAAAACCAAAAATATTGACATAGTTCCCTTATATCCGATGAATCAGATGGTACGTTAGATCATCAAAAATGTATGGATTTTTGATTTCTGGATTTTCTATAGCCATGTTCTCTACCACTCTCCATTAGAACATGATGGTTAGATTTCTCTTCCATATCCATATTTTCTTCTATGTGGAAACCCATGGATTAGTTTATTTGGGTAACCGTTACGTTTCATACTTTTGTTTTTAAAGATTGGTCTTGGTATTCCTTTTTACGATGTGGGTTTCTATTAATGAAACTTTCGAGGACTAAACCATTTATAACCCCAATGAATTTCGAGGGTGAAATTCATTTTAAGGGGGGTAGAATGTAACATCCCGAGATTTTATAAAAAATATTCTTTTTAATTTCATTAATGTCTTGTGTTGTACACTACACCAAAAGGAGCTTCCACAACACACATCATTGACTTGACTTGCATTACACGCAATCACGACCATCCTAGATAGCGTGTGTAGTACACAATAACGAGCTTCACTAAACAACAATATGCTATTAAAATATTATTAAAACTAGCCGTTATGAATAGTAATAACCACTTTTTGAAATTTTGTAAATTTTATTTTTCAAAATGGACTTCATTTTTGGATTCGGAATATCGAAATTAGTTTACGGTGAAATTTTGGTACTTTTCAGATAACATTCATTTTCTGATGAATAGTGAAAATTACTAAATTTTAATTAAAAAAAACCTTTTTAATCAAAATAATTAATAGTGATAAATTATTAATTTTAGTGGTTTTAAAGTATATTTAGAATATATTTTTACAATTTAATACAATATTTTTCATTGGATGTAATTTCACATTTAAACCAGACATAAACAAGTGTCAATCTTTTGATAGTTATTATCTCTTAAGAACACGCTATTTGTTTTGACGATGGGAATTAATTTTTAAATTAAGTAATGCAACTGATATGTTTTGAATTTGGTAAAATAGACATCATTTTTCAGTTCATAATATCCAATATAGCATAGGCCTAATTTTTGGTATTTTTTTGGAAACTTTCATTTTTTGATGAATAGTTAAACCACTAAGTGGTAGTTAAGAAAAAGGAATTTTTCATAAAACTTAATTTTACCGCTTCTCTAGTGGAATTTAAAAAATCTGAGAGACACGGTTGATGTCAGTAAGTAAAATGTGGTTCAATGAGACGAAAATAATTTTTGGTGAATAGTAACTTTTTACTTTTTTTACCACGGTTAAAAGTAAATAGGGTAATTAAGGGTAAAAATGATATTATTATTATCCTAACACATGTCTTAATTCTATTTTATAGGTGTAATTCGACCAAAAATAACCTTATAAAAAACATATGACCATTTAGGTCCACTTGGATTAGATTAGGACATTTATTATTAATTTATTTAAAGAAGGGTTAAAATAGTTAAAATCAAAGATTAATAAGTATATCATTTTTAATATATGGTTATACATAAGATAAATTCGACTATAAATATTAATTAGAAAGATAAAAATATTTCCTACATAATGGTATTTTATTTGAAATTTTTAGACATTAAATAATTTAATTTATTTATGATACAATGATGATGCTGTAATTATCTTATTAATAAAATATTGACATAATTTATGTTATAAATACCAAAATAAATGTAATTTGAGACTTTTTATGAATTCCAATAATTTTCTAGGTTAATATGACATGTTAGTATTGATATAATTAACTTTTTTCTAACTAATCAGTCTGTTAGGATTTTCAAAAAAATCAATTAATAAATAGTGTCAAAATTGACATAAAATAGTTTTTAAAACTAATATTATATTATTAATTGTTATTTTATTCCCAAAAATATAAGGTTCGCCCAAAAGACTTAGATAAAGTTATATATTTTAATAATAAACAATTTGGGGTTCGTTTTTCTTCTTATAGTATGTTTGTTAACCTTATAGTGTAAGAACACAAAAAGACGCGGTAAAAGTAAAATTATCGAACTTAAAGTTAAATATAAATGATAAGGTTAAAATAGGGACCTAAACTTGTCCAAATTCTCTTGGATGAGAGGATTTTGACCCAATCCCACCTTAACTTCGAAATAAATCAATTTGGAGCTATTTAAAACCGAATTTGGATTTATAATAAAATAATATTTTTAGTTATTCCAAAGGTGCCCCTCTCCTCCCTTATAAAAGGGAACCTCCTCCCACTCTTCCTCACACCATTTTGTTCCTTCAATCTCGGCCGACCCCTGCAAAATTCTCTTCTCCAATTCCCTAGAAAAATCCTATAGGTTCTGGTCTTCTTCAAAGACCAATTGTAGTGCCCTAAGGGGAGGTCTCAAAGATGCACTTCAAAGAAGAGGTAATGTTCGTTACCGATTCTTTCAACTTTATTTCTTATTCCACTTCTTCTTCTTTATTTGTTTCACTATGAAGTAATAACATCAGTATCACTCATATACTGATATGTTATTATAAGTATGAAACAATCCAATTTCACAATTTATCCATCCTACGGAAAACGAAATCACCGCGCGTGCGTACGTACGGAATACCGTCTCCACGCCGTGGTGTAAACTATTTTCCACCACCACCTTACTTGGATGTGTATAATGGTGTAAATAATTACTATATATGATTATTTTAAAGTGATATTGATTCTTAAATATTATACATACAGTAGAATACAATTCCACGATCATGGGAATGATATCATCGCTCGTGCGTACTTACGGACTACCGTCTCCACGACGCGATGAGATTCATTCTCAATGATTACCCATTAATGAATGATTATAAAGTATATATAATAAGTAATCATGAAATATATGACATAATAATGATAATTTATTTATGTGTATATATATTTATGTCTTCTACTTAATTCCATTCAACTCAATAAGGAAACGAAAACAGCGTTCATTCGTACGTACGACCTACCGTCTCCATGAATGACATATTTCTTTCCATTTACTGATCTATTATATATATGTATATTCTGAATATATATTATATATAAAACATAATTTATATTCTCTAATTATGTAATCATGATCTAAGTAATCCTATGAATAATTACAACTGAAAACACGGACGACAAATGAAACGATTTTACCCAAAACGCTCTTTAACAATGAATTTACAAAAGAACGGGTAATATAAAGTCATAAGTTAAACATATATGATATCATGACAATGATTATGATTTTGGAATAAGTCAATGACATTATTTAAATCATTATACAGGAGGTTCGGACAGTTACGAAGAAAATCGGACCTAAGGTAAGGGATAATTGTGGAAATCTCATTTTTATCTGAGATTACTTATTCGTAAGTATTTACTCGGGTTATTGATATCATCCATGTCCATGTTTTATAAAAGTTTATTCATGTATATTTAAAGTGCTTTTATACCCATTTTGACTTTTACCTCATGGTATGGAAGGAATCATTATTTTTTTACCCTACGAGGTACTTTTTTTTAACTTTTCCGACAAAAGTACAAGAAGAATGTTTTTTTAACTTATACGGAACGAACAGATTTTTACAGTTTTATAAAGACTTATTTTCATGATGCTTCCTAAAAATATTTCATGACTATTTTGAGAAATATCTATTTCTTTTAAAATAGCATGACGTTTTGTGAAAATAAATTGATTGTGAAGAAGATAGGATATTTTCCTCAAGAATTCATTTCAAGTGTTTTATCAAAACATTTTTCCATCTAAGATGACATTATTTCATATGTGTATGTTTAAAGTATAAAGTCTCTATAATTTACGTGGTTTCACTTTTCTTATTATGAAATGATATCAATTTCTTTTATATGAATTATGTGATTATGGGATGATGTTTATGAAACCCATATTATTTATTGGGTTACTATGAATGATGTATGTTTATTTTGTGGCACAAGTAATAATGATTTCATTATGAGATGCGTGGGACCTATATCTCACACCAATGAATTGGGTAAATATTTATATATCATGAGATAGACATGGCTGGAACGGGAAGTTAAACCGGTTCAGTAATACAAGACTGGAACGAGGAGTGAACTCGATTCAGAAAGGGACTTTGTCCACTAAGATGGTCTTGTCAGCAATGCCTTGGCTACTATGGAAATCATATCATGAACTTAATGGTTTCCACAATTACATGTTTTATTCCCATGCTATTTTATCATTCTTAATGTTTCTTTATGATCTATTCCTTACGTACTTCCATGTTTTGTGTCATTTCTCAAGCTTTTGATGTTTAAACATTATGTTCATGTTTTTAAGTTCATATATATATGGTATGATTTATTTTATCCATGCTTACCCTTACTGGGCATTTGAGCTCACCCTTTTTATGTTTTCTTTTCCCCAGGATATAAAGAAAGGTTTTAGGTATGAAAAAAAGGGAAGATCTTTATTGGAGATGTTGAAGATCTTTCCCCATGATTATAAGATTGCGTTCCAAGTTTCCAAAGAACTAAACTATTACGGTCCTTGTGTGTCTGTTTTTGTTATGTATTAATTTTTCCGATAAAGTAATGTAATTTCCATGTACGCCAAGCTTTGGGTCTCTACAGTCTTCATAGTATTGTATAGAAACAAATAGTTTGAAGAAGTAATGTGATTTCTAGGGGAAGAGATGAGGAAAGGTTATCCTCATATGTTTTAGAGGTGGAAATGGTGAAAATTATTATTGGGGGAAGGTTGTCATGACCCGAAAAAAAATTCATTTTTTATTTAATTAAATGTATTCTGGATGTAAAAACACATGAACTTTTTTGTTTTTACCAATTGGTTTCAAATGACCATTAAGTATCATTATCGTTGATAGTATAGCCATTGAAGTGTGATCATATGACTGTTAAAAATTTAAGGTTTTTTATGAAGAATCTTTTCGACCCCGAAAAAGGAGAGAATGGCCTCATCTAGTAGAATCCAGATGTACGATGCTCATTTTTCAGATCATGGAATGGAGGTAGTGTTACATGGATTCACTACTGAAACATCCCAAGATGAGTTTCAAAATATTAAGATTGAACCGGATCACCAATGGGATAAGATGAACTTTATATAGATTACCACTAGAGAGATGTTATCTCAGCCACCTGAAGAGTCTGTCATAAGGGAATTCCTTTACCTTAGGTCTTACGCAGGTGTTATAAGGGGATATGTAACAAGGTATTAGTTACTTTTTGAGTAATCCCTTTTATTTGTAAAATTCTTTTTCCATTAATTCCATTATGATAATAAACTATCTTAAAAATGTAATGAATTAGATAAATTGACTTTTCTAGTAAAATGATTATTTTCAGAAATATATAAATTATTATATTAAACTAATTTTTTATTAATAATTTAATTACAATAGTGTTATATGAACACTCTATTTAATTATAAATGATGATTATATTTATTGTTTTTTTCTCCATAAAAGATTATGTATTCAGTTTGATAAGAATTATATTTTTATATGATACAATTGAAATTGTATTTTTAATTAAAGAATTTATTTTTAGGAATTAATATTTTTTGAAATAATAAATATATTTATATAATATTATATCAAATTAATTTTATGAATAATAAATTAGTATATTATTTTAATTAAGTCAAATGTAATTTTTAATAAGGTTTAGAAATTGTTTTTCTCAAAACCCATAAATTTTTAATAAATGTATGTTTTTATTTGAAAAGATAAAATTCAAATATTTAGAAAATTGATCAGATAAAATATATATTAATTTTGGAATTAGGACGTCATAATTATCCAACAGTGAAATTTTCAAAATTTTCTAAGATATTCGAATTGTTTGGTAAAAAATAAATATTGAATAAAAATATAATGGGTTTTATGACATCATAATGACTATATAGTGAAGTAATAAACTACTATAAATGGTTAATTCAGCCAATATATGTTAATACTTTAATATAATGTGATTTTATATTTTTTAATTAATTTTATAATTCCTCACTGGACCCTCTATGGCTTATAAAATTTTTTAACATTTTAAAATGATTTCCTGGAGAGTGTGACTCACCTCCACATATGAAAACATAATATTATAAAACGTTCGGCCCTTTTCATTATAAAATATTATATACCACTCCTCTTTTTCAGAAACCATGGGAACATACGATGATCTAGTTTGGGGTTTTTATGATTTTAATGTGTGGTGTCCAAAACATAAATAATAATAAATCCGCTTTCATTTCCTAGATAATACCACCCAATACCCCATTACTCTTCCCTCAAACCATTTGGAGCTCAACCAACCTATGACCTATACTCTATAGAGTCACCCAAGTCTCCCCAAGCTCACAAGAATCCTCTATTAATTCTAACCCAAGCCTTTGGGATCACATTTCGAGGTAAGGGATCCTTACTTTACTCTCCTCCTACCAAATTCAAGAAACTTATTTGAAAGTAGTTATTGTAATCTGAAATGGTTATGTTTCAATAATTTTACTATAATTATATATATATCCATTTTAGGTTATTTTAATTACGGTTTATTTATCCTCCCTCATTTTGACCCTTACCTAAGCCGTTACTATGCCAACTTTTCATATGACATCCTCCACCCACCTCTTTTTTCAAGCATTCTTTGATGTTATATCTTTTAATATATTTTACAAATTTTTTATTTGTTATTAAAAATGCTACTTACTATCCATTTGATTTATAAATTACTTTATCCCCTTTTAGTCTCATTTATTCCTCTTATGAACCCTTACATGCACCCGTTACCATGCCGATTTTTCATATGGGATTCCTTAATTCCTCATTTTATTCATGTTTCATTATATTGTTATACACATTTATTTTTAGTTAAAAAGGTTTGTGTATTATTTATCACCTCCCCCATACTACCCTAATTAGTTTTTAATTATGAGATACCTCTTTTTTATCTCATTAATCCCTCCCATTTACACCTATTACCATGTTGAAATTTCGTAAGAGTTATTCCATTGCTCCTCTTTTTTCATGTTTCATAATTATGTTATGAATTCTATTTCCAAATTCTATGTGTTGGTACATGAATATATATGACCACCTTATATTCCATTTCTTGTAAATATTATGAGTACCCATTTTTCTCTCATCAACCATTTTTATGAAATTTTATGTCACAATTGTACCGTGATTTTCCAAGACAAAATCATAATTTAGTGAATATTGTACATATTTCTAAATCAAGTGTATTAAACTTTATTCACATTTACATATTGAATTATACTTCTGTGTATATATTCAAAATTTCATCAATCATGGAATAACTTATGATGTTCAACAATTCCATGTACTATGGTTTATGTGGCCCACTTTTTCCTAAAATTGAATGTTTAAAAATGGAGTTCCCTTAGAGCGATATAATGCATTGGGTAATGTTTGGTATCATGATATTACATGTTAAATGATGGTTTACTCATTATAAACCATATGAAATAAGGGTTTAATCCTGCCAATTAATGTGAAATGAGGATTTACTCATACAAGTCCATGTGCAATAAGGATTTTCTCATGTTAATTCATCTGCACATAGGATTTACTCATGACAATCATTGTGAAATGATCATTAGCTCATGATAACATAATGTTTTATATTGTTTCATCATTTCCATGTTATGATAATCATGCTATATCATTAATTTATTTTCTTGTCTCTCTTGTTCTCCATTGAATTCCTATTTCCTAACATGTATTGTATTTTTCATGTTGTTCCTTGTTTACACCCTTATGGGGCATCATAGCTCTCCCTTTTCTTCTGTATTTACCCAGGTTATCTCATTAAATTATATGTATGAAGAAATGTTGTGGGCTTGTAAAATAAGTTCTCAATAAAGATTTTAAATTTTTTTCATAAATTACCATGTATTGTTCGTAATTTCCCAAGACACTAGACCTCTCTATCCTCGAAGTTGTCTTAAGTGAATGTTTATGTAATAAATAATGTTTAAATATGTAATATAGAGAAATTATATTATAATTCATCACTATATATGGAAATATTTTCCCTTTTATATTTTAATTTATGGTGAACCACACTGACTAATCATCTTTTTAGTTCTTTGAAATTTCCTTCAAATTTATCTATCCATAGTAACTTGGCTCCTTTATAAGTTATATTGGAAAGTGGATTATATAGTCATAAAATTTTATTTACAATCCATTTCTAATATCCTTCCCTATGAAGGAAACATTTTATTTAATTTATTGTGGTTGTTCTTAGCTAATGGTCAATAGACTATGTCTTTGGTGGATCTACCAATATACCTTGTCTTGAGATTATATAACACAAAAATGAACCCTTTGGTATAAAAAATTCAAAATTTATCTATTTCTCATGAATTTTTTCCTTTATCATGGTATTTATTATAATTCTCAAGAGATATTCACTAACTTACTTAATATTTGAATAAATTATATTATTTCCTATAAATACTACTGCATACTTATCAAGGTAATCCCTAACGACTCTATTCATTAAATATATAAAGACAGTAGAAGAATTGGTAATATTAAACGGAAAAAATGTATAAAAGAAGAGTGCATAAATTGTACACAATTTTATTCATGAGTATATCCTAATTCATGGACCTTAATTGATGATATCTAGAACCAATGTTAATGTCCTAAAAAGAATTGAGCTCTACAAAATTGATCAAAAAATTCATCAATATGGGGTAAATGATATTTTTTCTTGATTCGTATCTTGTTACTCTCATAATAATCAATGCATAATTGTATCAATTCATATTTATTAAAATAATAATTAGTGCACCACATGGGGACACAATTGGAAGAGTGAATCCCTTTTCAAGGTTGTCCATGAGTTTCTTCTGTAATTACTACAACTCTATTGGGGATATTCCATAAGGATTCATTAAAATAGTTGTAGCATCATGTATGAATTCTAATGAGAACCCCACATTATGTTTTGGTGGAATACTAGGAAATTTTTTAGAAAGTTATAAACAACCTCTTATTAGTAGGAATATCATTTGTTTTTATTTTCTCTCCAACCATATGAGATAAAAACAAATTTTGAATGTGAATCAAGACTCATATAATGGATTGAATTTTCATTGGATGTTCATATTTATCAGTGCATTGGTAAAAATTGATAGGTTTTTTTGGAATGTCAAATTTTATTTGACTTAATTTGAAATTTATTTTTGATTTATATAGAGAAATAGAATAAATTCCTTAAAGATAATATAAAATTAAACTTGAGGGATAATGAAAAGATTTTAAGGAATAAAATTCCCACAGACATCTACAAGAAAAGAATAAAATACTTAAGATATGATCCTAATTATGTTTGAGGTTCTCACTAAAAATTAAATTTCTAATAAATTAGTTGATATTTTGACACCCTAATAAAAATATCCACATATAAATGAGTGGGTTTATATATAATAAAATATGATATTAGCAGTTCAATGTAGTGGATTGTAAGTATACATTTCATCATGAAATTATGGTACCCCCCCATAAAAAATATTGATCACACGATATTTCAATTTATCCATCAACTAAGTAGGTTTATTACATTGATCATTATCACTAAACATGTAATTCGAGAACATGTTATCATGATTCCCATACTCCTTACATTTTAAGCATTCGAGCATGGGCGATGCGCTAGTGGTTGTCTTCTTCTCTTCCTTTCATTAACCAAACTATTCATTTCATTTTGAAATTTATGGGATTTATAAACCACCAATACATATTTAAGGAACCTTTCATATCTATTCAAGAGTATTCCTTAATGTTTCATCCCACATTTATGGAATGTAAAAGGCTACAGTTTCTTTCCAACATGTGATTTATTTGAGTTTTCATGAGACATATCCTTTCTTTTCCAATCAAAACCTTGGGAATGGTTGTAATCTATAATTTATATTTCCACCTTGAGTGCACATCAAAAAATTTCTTCATATCTATTAATTTCTAATAATTTTAACATTATTTAAAGACTTTATTTTAGGCCATCAAATAATTGATCAACCATATTTTCAGGTTGGATAATAGTACCAAAACAATACATCACAATTATTATAATTTTTTCTCCTAAGTTTAATTGTATTATTAATCCTTATGAATCAACTCAATTAATTCCTTATATATCATTTTATGATGAATAATTGGAAATTAGATACTGAAAAATAGTTTCTTAAACTCACCCCACTCCATAGAGTCAATTTCTACTCATTCCCTCATGTTCTTGAAGAGAGTCCAACACTGATATTCTTCACCATACAACTGATAAAAAACCATAATGACATTTTCATTGTCTAAACATCAGAGAATGAAAAACTTCTTTCAGTTGCACTAATCCATGAATCTGCAATTAGTGGATCAACAGAACCACTAAAATAAGGCAATTGTTTCCTAATGAAGGACTCAACCAAATGTTTCTCCCTACATTTCATGTTTGGATGTTTAGGATGATTCATATATTTAGAAAGTTTTGTTATCCAATAAAAGAGATTTTTAATTTCATCTACCATAAACTTTTATTTGTAAAAAGGATAATTATTATTTCCACCATATTCATCATTAACCATATTCCTTTATGTTCAATCCATTGAATAAAACCAAAAAGCATAGTCTGATCAACAATAATCACAGTGGGAAACGACGTAATCATGAATTAAAATTTCATTATAATATGTATTAAATCATCAAATGTTATTTTCAATATATGAGCCCTTAGGGTATACCAATGAAATTCATGGTCATCATATCAAATCCATCGTGATTTTAGTAAATATTTTTTGAATTTCCAAAGAATATCCCTTGTGAGTGTCAATCTAGGTATGAATCAAGGCCCATTTTCCTTCACAATGTGATGATAATTTCTAGATCAATTCACTATTTTTCGAGTTAGAGCCACTAAGCACAAATATTCTCAATCCACATAAAATTTTAAAATCTCGACATGGATGATTTTCTAGTGAAACCACACTCCTTTCTTTACAATAACATATGCCATTATCCTATACATAATATTACCCTATGGGTTATCATTAAATTATTCTCATCCTAGTTTTAAAATTTCAACTCAGCCCTTTTCTAATACAATATATAATGAACCATCCATTTTATATATAGATATTACATTTTAATATATAAATATTCAAAATAATTCACAAATACATGGCCAAAGATTGTAAATGTTTAGTTTATTTAGAGACTATATACATTATATTCTTATTTCATGAAATATATTCAACATCTCCCCTAAATATATTCTCATTTAGTACTCTTTATATGCATGCCCTATTTAAACATTTCTCCATAACATGAGTGAAAGGAAACATAATAATGGGTGATATAGATGATCAATAGGGGAATCCTTGAAAGATAACAATCAATGATCATATAAAATAATAATATATTCATAAGGATTTGATATTCTAAATATAACATAAAATTTTCATACCTTATCTATCATGGGTCATAAACATGATCCATTTCATAAAAAATAATCATCACAAAATACATGAACCCTAAGACTGAGAAGTCATCATAAATAAACTTTGAATGATAATTTAATTTAATCTACGTGTGGCCCTATCATAAGTATATTAACCATTTAATATTTCAATGTCAACATTTTATACCATTAAATCATAAGGTATTATGAATCAATACATGTTTCCCATTTCAAAATGGATTAGGTAACATCACTTGATTCCAATAGTTGCTCGAGAAATTCAGAATATTTTCCATAGTGGATCAACCATATCTTCTTATTTAAAATTATTATCTCTTGAGATATAAAACTATACAAGATGAATAGGAGCGGGATATCGGTACCAACCATACTTGGTTAAACATGACAATTGTCCATGGTTAGAAAATAACCACCGAATTTTTTATAACTTAACCACAATCAAAGAATAAAGATCATTCATATGTATTATAGTATATCAAAAAAAAATATCATATTTTAATCCATTAAAAGAAATTGGTTTCATAAACATTTCATCATAGAATAACCTGTGGAAAACTAATGGGTTTCATAAACATATCTTCATCATAATCATAAAATATCCAGATAAATAATAAGGATGGTTCCAAGGATAATATCCTCATTAAAACTTATGTATCATAATTATATTCCATATTATATAGAAAATTATTTTTAATGATCATTCGGTACAATTCCTGAGGAAAATAAAGTTTAAATTTTGAAAAGAACATTTAAAAAAATGATTGTCAAAAATGATTGTCAAAATTCATTGATTTGTAAATAGTATTTGAAACATAATTTTTTTATAACATGGAGTTATTATTTTAGTGTAAACTATCATTCATTACATTCATATTAAAAAAATATTCCTTTCACATTTCTTGTAAAAAGTCAAAAAGTACATTATTTGGTAAATGAAAAGAAGATTCAATTAAAAATATTTTTAAAAAAGTAAACCCAGGGAAAAAATTTATTTAATAAATCATTGGAGATCATAAAACACTATTTTTAAAACCCTTTTATAAAATATATATGCATAGGAACGAGGATTATCGGCCAAAGAGAGAAATAAAATTAGTTTTCCTTTAAACTATTATTTTTGAATATTTCATTGATAAAGATATTAAAAGGAATGTAAAACATGTATTTTAATAAAATAAACATACAAGAATAAAATTAATGTATTTCTTGATATTTTTACTATAATATCACATAATTGGATGAATAATCATAAACAATCTTGATAAATAATGATATTATAACATAAAACCTTTACCACTTTGGAATCATTTGAATCAGAGTACCCATTAGAGAAAAACATTAATGAAACATTAAATATCAGTATAATAAAAAAATTCATGATATAACATATCAAATGTTCTGTAAAAACACCTCATTAATGAATATAGGTGAACAATATAACATATGTCACAAAGAAGACAATTTGAGAAAACATTCTCTGAACTTAGGTCTCAAATTCCTTTATAGATGTTTCAATATCTTGTATATTTAATATAATATTATATTAAATATATTAAATAACCATATTAATATCTATAATTCCGTATATTATTTACTTATCAACTATTATGACCCTATTTTTTATAATTCCTTTTTAAAATCACATTTTCAGTGATAAATGCTTTGTTTTTCATGTATGTTTTTGTTTGGTAATTTTTGTAATTTTATATTGAACATAGTTACATGTTATCCATATGTTTAACCACGATATAAATATAAAATATATTCATTATAGGTGGTGATTAAAAGTGAATTACTTCGGTTTGTGAGGAAATAGTCCTTCATACACATGATCAGTTGTTTTATTTCCCACATGAAGTAAGTAGATATATATGTAGTTAAATAAATTATCTTAATAAAATACAATTATATGGTAGATTAATATTTTATTATAAAAAAATGGTTGAAGAATATTTTATGGTGTTAGTGGATGAAATAAAATAGAAACATAAGGTTTAGGATTAAAACTCTTCTTTAGAGAACACAATTAGTTTAACACATAAATCCTTCTTAAAAGGGTTCCAAATGAAACTAAGGAATATATGATATTTTAGGGAATTATGTATGTGGTTTGTTTATTTATTGACTGAAAAAAATGTTTTTTAATTTATGAAGACAATAGGAGAGGGTGTTTCCTTTTCTTTGTGGGGGAGAGGACACACTTCGAACTTTTTAAAAGAAAACTGTGTAGCGACAATTTAAACAGGCCAAAAGGCTAAAAAATGGATCATTATAAAACCTCATATGTGATAATGTCTAATTATTTACATAAAATGGGATTTGGATAAGTTTTTAGGTATGTTTACCCTTTATTAGTTTAATCCCCAGTAAACTAGATTTAACCATAACATTGTAAAATAATTTTTACTATTTTTACAATTCATTTTGGACCCAAAAATTATTTTACCTTATTATATAAAATTAATTTTGATAATTTTAAATATGGAATATATTTTTCAAAATTAAGTCCAATTTAGTGGAAAATTTTCATTTATTAATAATTATCTAAAATTGATGAAAAAGTAGTTTTCCAACAAGAAAATTTTCATAATTATTGAATATATTAATATTAAAATTCAAAATTAATATGATTCCAAAAAATTAATTTTTTTAAATTATTACATAATTAAAATATTTTTACTTTTAAAACATTTTTAGTCATGATGTAACTTTATAAATTATTTAAATGGAAAGTCAGTATTTAATAGATATCAGTATTTTTCAATATTCACTGATAAATTAATGTTTTCCAGAAATTCCCAAAAATTATTCCTAAGATAAAATTGAGAAATTATTTCCAAATATGAAATTAATTCTTCAAATAAATTTTATAATTGTTTCAAAATTATATTTTATTATTTTCACTAAATGTAATCCAAATCATTTTTTTAGAAATTTTTTTTTGAAGCATAAAATGGATACTAAAAATTAATCACATATTTATAAATATATTTTCGTTATCTAAAGAGAATTATATATAATTTTAAATTTTTGATTACTCATATTCAAACCATTTAATTAAATTTCTAGTTTATTATAGTTAATAAAAATAATATAATATCAAAGTATGTTAAAACTCTGTGTTGCGTGTAATGAAAACTATAAAAAAATTAAATATATTCAAAAAAATCATACACTGTTTAGGTGAAACAAATTAATTTATAAATAAAAGAAATAAAATATTAAAATATATTTATTTTTCCCAAAATAAAAAATTTAGAAACACTTAAAAAACATGTATAATGTTAGGTGAAATGTAAAAATCATTTTTCTTATGTTTCAAACAAAATAAAACTACATGGAATAATCATAGTAAAAATAAAAAAGATTTAAAAAATCAGTCATTTATAGAAAAATAGATTGGTAAATTAAGAAAAAATATGATACATACACTTAAAAGGATATATATCATATTTTCATTAATGAGACAGTCTTGAACCCTATATACCATTCCAATTTCATATGAACCACACTTTGGGCTATTAAAATGTGATAAAAATTATTGGATTCATTTCCCAAAATTCTCCAAATCACATCCATTAATTTATTCCTATGATTATGGTATAAAAAAATTAAATAAAAAGGATCAATCATTTGTATGACCTATGAAAAAAATATTTATTTATGCAAAGAGAAACAAAAACTAGTTTTTCATTGGCTTATGGTTGAGACAGTTTATCTCGAAACAATGAAATGAACAGTGTAAAACTAATACATAAGAGACAAAAAATACGTATTATATGATGTATATTTTCTTTTAATTTTACTTAATCTAAGGATATAAGAGAAAAACTATAATCCATTACTAGTGAGGTTGATTATTTATCATTGTATGAAAAACTTGGAACATTTTTTCTTTGATGATTTAACAATTTGATACCATAAAGCTTACTTATTCTATGCTCAGCAATAGTAATCAGAAAATTCTAGGAATTTGTCATAAAATCAATGGATGGTATATTTCCCAAGATAGTGGATAAAATTTAGAAGAACCATACTTTAGAGCATGAGATAATAAAATATATTTTAAAATAAATTAATGTAAGGGATATAACACTCATATCATAGACGAGTATTCTAAATATTTTGAATACTTCACTTGTTATAGAATAACAAAAATTACTATCTAAATGTTTTAGAAAAGGTATACATAAAAGAATAGGTTACTGAAATATATTATAATATTAAATGTGGAAATTGATATAACACTCATATCCTAAAAGATTATTCTCAAAATGTTTGAACATCTCACTAGTTGATGTATAAAATCACGGACTATGAATTGATATATGAGAAACAAATACAATAAAAATGAAAAAATAACTAATAAACACATAAAATCACCCACATTGAGTAAAATTCTCAATTTTTTGCTATTAACATAATCTTTAAATGATGTTTTTAAAACATACCCTATTGAAATCAACCCTGTGTGAAAAATTAATAACATTAAATACAATAAAATCAATTTTATTTTTCACATCTCCATTGAAATATAAAAATTATAATTTTTTTATTTTTATCAATGAAATATGTGTAACAATTTAACTCATTGAAGAAAAAACTCCAAAATCTTAGGTCATGTACCATCATAGAGGGATGAATTCCATGACTACCCTATACATATCTCCAATAGGATAGGGGCTCGTGACTATCACCGAGTATGAATATCTCACAAATTGGAGTCATTAGCCTATATACCTATACACACGCACACATCTTCAAGCCAAAAAATAGTGAAATATAAAAATAGTAGGAAAAAAATTCATGAATACCACTGAGATAACACAATAGAGTACCACAGTAAATATATTAGAAAGTAATATGGCCAGAATACAAGCCCTCCAGAAGGAATTTATAACCACATGCCCAACCTGTTAGATAAGGCATATTTGGACTGTAGTATGAATATGAGGAAAAATCCTTGTATGTCTAAACTAAATAATCACCACCTGGTCTGGGACTACCTAGGACACCGTCAAAGGGACAATCATCTAAAAAATACAAGACACGTGTAAGAAAATCCCATTCAAGTGTGAGTACAAAAATAATAAGTAGGACACACCAAAAGAAAAAATTAAATACAAAAAAGAAAATAGCACAATGGAAATACCATGAAGGAAAATATAGTCATCTCCACATAGGTATATGTCAACAGTACATATAGAAAGAATATCTAGATATACTCATCCCATGACACATAGTTTAGGGTTAATGCACAAGCACTTACCATCCACGGTATTATGCTCGAAGCACACTCATTCTCAAAGAACTCCCTCTTCGAGCCATGATATTATCAAAGAATCTCTTAGAGAGGTATAGCTTATTTGGGTCTCGCCCAAATAGAATGTATTGGCTATGGAATACTATGATACATAGTGAGGGGATTATACCTAGACACATTGGGGAATACCACTAACCCAATATGGATCAATTCAAAATGTAGAGGATCATGTCCAGATACACAAGGGAATAATAGAAACCCTATTGATGTAGCCTGCACAATGTAAGGCCCATACCCTACTCTTGGTGGTTAAATTGAATCCAAATAACACCACTCGGGGTGGTAGAGGATCCTCAATCTAGTCTGTTGGAGGGATAATGTACCCTATTCTGGACTCATCCTTTATAGGGGTCTACAATCCAGTTATGTGGATGTAATGTTGTGTTGAACCCTCTACGAAAAGACCATGTGGACTCTCCCCCCTGTATTGCTCCAAAAAAAAAACTCACCACATTATCTCAAAAGGACCATATCATTATCAGGGTATCAATTTCACAAAATTCTTATAAAGAAGACATATGTTTTGAATGCTATGGTAGTTTTAACATTCAAAGGGGGTCATTGGGCTTGGGGATTGACAGTCCCAGTTGACTGCCCGATTCAGCACCCCTATGGTTACCACGGTCGACCTCCATTGTCGACCCTGCCCTCAACTACGGATATCGCATGTATTTTGGAGTGATTGTGTATCACGATCATCTGTAGTAGTAGATCGTGGGCCAGATCTTTCCCATTCAGCCATGATTCCAACCCAAGTCTGACCTGTGCGGCCCAACTTGCCTGGTCCGAGTCCATCTTCCATGGACTAGCCTGTTCACTTGCTGGTCGCTTTGACCTCCGCACGCATCCATGTTAGCCACATCTAGGTCCTTCACTCCATGTGACATCCTGATACATCTCATGTGGCCACCAGTGACATTCCCTATGCTTCATGCCTCCGTTAACTGCTGCCGTGATTCCCAACTTCAGGGCCTCGCCTCACCGAACTACCGCATCAGACTCGCTCTAGTGTTCCCTTTCGAAGACCACTAGGCCACCACTAATTCATGTAATTATAAATGGTAATATATTCTCTGACCTTGGGTCCAAATATTCATATAACTTTCCTCCATTATTGGTTTTCCTCTAATACGGGGTGTCTTATTGCATTCAGATCCACATGGGATGTCATGTCGTAACCAAGGGAATTCATTCTTAAAGAACGTAAAGAACGGGTGTGATGAAAAGAGAAAGAAAAACTTATGTAATGAACCTCATCCTTTGTTAATGTCGTCCTAAATCTATTTTTTTAAGATGACAATGATGAACGAAATCAAGAAATCCCCTAAAATAATCTCTGATATTATAAACCATCCTGCAATGATTAAACCAAGGATCAATCTGTTCAAGGATTGACATGAATTCTTCAATGAAGTGAATAATGGAGAAATAACAATGAACAAACTCCAATCCTAGATTTGGATTTGTCGATTAGGAATTATGGTTGTTGCATCATCGTCGATCCATAATTCCTCAAATCTAAGGGGAATTGTTCAATCGATTTTTCGGTGTCTACCAATGACTTTTCTAGAGGTTATTTATCAACATTCCCATAAAAATTCTAGGTTTAGGAGGGTAACCCTGAATTTCTGAAAAATTCTTAAAAAAATGGATATTCAATGCATCAAAATAATTTTTTAATAAAAATTATTATATTTATAGTAATATCCTTAAGAACATTTTCTACATATGACCCACAATGAAAAATGTTATGTCAAACCTAGAGTAATTCAACTACACTAAACAGAATAGTTCCGCTAGTTCTCTAACCAAGCTCCCATTTAGGAGTTATTCCACCTTTTTAGGAAAACCTTCATGCGTGTTCTATTAAAAGATTAATATTTTTCAAACAATTCTTTTGGGAAAATAGGGCCTAAGAATCACACGTCGTCTAATCACATGGTCTCAAAATAAATCCACATAATTTCTAAAAATAATACATTAGAAAATATGAGATGTTACATTTTCTCCAACAGGAGGTTTTATGTTCCTGGAATCCAAAACAAGGGTAACTAACACAATGAGGGTACTGAGAATGAATATAAGCCTCCTACTCCAATGTTCTATCCTGGAGATTCTCATGCTACCACCAGACACACGCCAAAGGCATCAAACACCAACAAACTATCATCCCCTTATATTCCTCAATCCCCATTGGGTAATCCGAAAATTTCTCCCTATCCTCAATGTATAAATCTCCCCATTCGATGATGCGGGATGGGTCATGCACGTACCTCATCAGTTGTGACATGTAGAAGACATCATGTACCTGATTTAACTATAGTGGTATATCCAAGAAGTACACCACCACATGAACTCTACGCAGTACCAAGAAAGGGTTTATGAACCTCAAGGATATCTTGTCACCCCATCGAAATATTTGTATACCTCGATGAGGTGAACCCTAAAGGAACACATGGTCTCCTTCCTCAAACACTAAAGGCCACCTTCACCTATCAGTAGAAGACATTTGATGGCTCTTTGAAGTATTCATTTGAAACTTAATGATTTGAACCTTCTCTGAAGTATCTCACACCAAATGACTTACAATGAGTGCAGACACTCCAAGGTCATTCTTGAAAAGTGGTGGCCGGCATGGTCACTTGTATAAGGCCACAAATGGTGTAATAACAATGGTGGTGTGGTAGAAATTTTTGTAAGAAAGATCCACAAGTGGTTGGTGATCCTTCCAAATATGGAAAATGTCTAACATGATTTCTCGTAGCATGTACTTCATAAAGTGAATGGTCCACTCAGTCTGATAATCCTTCTATGGGTGAAATGTTTTTTTGAAGTATAACTAGGTTCTAAATGCCTCTTATAATCCCTTCCTCAATCAAGATGCAAAGTGAGCTTCACGATCTAAAACTATCAACAATGGGACTCTATCGAGTCAAACTATCCTTTTAATGTATTGATGTCCAAATATTTATACTAGACTCTTTTTTATAGTATCTAGGAAGTGGGACAACATGGTGAGTTGGTCAATTATCACCCAGATGGTATCATGTACCCTTGATGTAATGGAAAACTCATCACTAAGTCCATCGATATGATATCACAGTTCCATTCATCCACCACATGGGTTGAGTTAATCCTTCTAGAACCTAGTGTTCAACCTTTACTTACTGATAAGTGAGGTATCCAGAGAAAAAATATGCCACTACCCATGTCATCATTACCCACCAATACTAACTTCATAGGTCCTAGAATATCTTTTCCATGACTGGATATACTGTCAAAGGGGTTGTGTGGAACTCTCAAAAAACCTGCTCCTGTAATGCCTAAGGTACAACTATGCGCCCTCTAAAAGGAATGATATTATCCCCACCATTTGAATATCTATTAGGATCATGTCCTATGATCATCTAATCACATAAGGACTCAATGTTGGTATCCCCATTTTGTGACTCCATGATTATTTGTAATAGTATAGGGATGATAACCATCAACTGGTGGTAAGCTTCTCCAAATCCATCCATAAATGATATCTGCAATGAGGAAAACTCCTCTGAATCCACATTCATCAACTTCAAACTAGATATCATGTTAAGTGCATCATCCATCAGATTCGCCTTCCCAAGATTATCAACAATCTCAAATCCATGGTCTTTGCAGAACCCTAGCCATCACATTTGTTTTAAGTATATATCCTTATTATATAAGATACAATTAATAATCTTTTGATCATAGTAGATGATAAACCACTCACCCAATAGTTTGTGTCTCTACATCATCAATGTGAAGGCTACCACTGCAATGTCAAGATCATGGGTGTCGTAATTCTACTAGTGTGGTCTCTTGTGGAATGAACCCTAGAAAATCAGAACATTCTCCTACATTAACCGACAAAAAATCATAGTCCATGATTCATTTCACAACACCACATTCTCAATTCCTTCCTTTGTTAACTTTTGGATGGGAGTTCTATTCAACCTCTACCTCGGCCTTGGAAAGCACTATTGGATCATCAATTTCCAGACGAAAGACTTCCCCTTTCATGTCAAAGGATTATAAAGTGATTCCACTCTAGAGAAGCTGGTTACATACCTTCGATAGTATCCTATACACACTAGGAAAAAAATTTCATCGGTAATACTCTTTGGTGGATCCCAAGCCAGCACCGCCTCATCCATCACTGGATTCACTACAACACTAGCCTCTGAGATGATGGGTCCTAGAAAATGGACTTCTTCAATCCAAAACTAAACCCTTAAATATACTTTTTTAAAGATGGATCTCAATGATAGTGTCAAGAACCATCCTCAAGTGCCTCATATGCTGATCCTTGAATGTCCATTACACTAGTATGTGGTCTATAAAGACCACCATGAACTAATCTATGTAAGGCTAAATGATCTGGTTCATGAGTCCCGTGAACACTGATGGAGACTTCGACATTCCTCATCGTCACACCAAGTAATCATAGTGACTATAATGACATTTTTAGGCCTTATTTATTATATCCAGATCTCATACTCCCAACTATTGATAGCCATATCTACGGTCAATCATCGAGAACCATCACGCCCCGTTCAACCGATCCAAGAGGTCATCGATCCTCAGTTGTGGATACTTTTTCTTCATGTTCACATTGATCAAGCACCATTAATCTAAAAACAACATCAAGATATCATATTCCTTATTGGAAAACAAAATCGGGGCTCCCTGGGGTGAAACACTAGGTCTCACAAAGACCTTCCTCTAAAATTCATCCAACTACACCCTTAGATCATAAAATTATATAGGATACATCTTATATGCAGGTGAAGATATTAATGTTTTCCAAGGGTGTAGATTAATGCAGAAGTCCATCTCCACTTTGGGAGGTAAATAGGGAACATATTCAAGAAAGAAATCATTATACTCCGCCACCACTACTGGAAATTGTGGACTCCAATAATCCCCTACATCGAGGATGAGGCTAGCCAATAGATGAGTAATCGGTTTCAACCTATTATGTGTATGTCTATATTGTGTTTCTTACATTTCCTACTCACAAAAAATAGAAAACCTGGTTCCATCACTATGAACACACCACACTCTACACCTAAAATAGTCAATATGAGAATGAACTGTGCTTAACCAGTCCATACTAAGAATGACGTCATAAGTCCTCGACATCACTACCATGAGATCAAACTAGAAAATATCACCTACTAGAGTTAGGGAACAGTATTGGCACTACAGTGTAATTATAAAATATCCTCTCATATGAAAATAAATGTGTAAGGGTTGAGTCTACGGTTCATCTGGAATCTACAAGTCTCAAATAAGGGTTTTGGTAAGAAATTAATAAATAGAAATCTTGTCAAACAAAACTGCTAAAAATGTGGAAAAGACAAATATAATACATAAAATCATCCATGGATTCTCGGGGTTATAAGACTCCATTTTCTACAATTTTCCTCATTCCTATCCACCATCTCCCTATGCCTATAATGGACATTCTAGGGGTTGTGGGGGTAATAGGTCAATCCTCAGTCAACCTCCTCCTGCCCTAATATCTCCTCTTCCACATAAACCACCCCTTGGACCACCCTAATCCCATCTCTTCAATTATATCAGTGGTCCCTCAACCATCCCCGAATCAATTGTCTGATGGGTCATGCAATCTCATGCTACATGTCTCTATCATCCTCTTGTGTAACACCATTCGTCCCTAGGCTGATTTCATCCACCCTAGGAGCCATGCACTACTCATCCTGAGTTCGTGGGTCATATTATAAAGTAACTAACCTTCTTGGGTCTCTGTGAAAATTGATAGCTACCTGTTTTTGAGGTCTCTCCTACCTAGTTCCCACTACTATCTCCCACAATTGGTTTCTAAACCAGTAAAAATCTCTCAACTAGTTGGGCCCACTCATGTCCCCCTCATAAGTAGAAATTCTAAGGGATACCAATGATTCCCTAATGTACCAGCATAAGCCTTGCTAGAATTTTAAAATTGTAGAGAACTGTTCTCAAACCATGTCTATGAAGTAGCATGAAAGATTAGTAATCCTCTCTGAATACTCTATTATGGTCATAATATGATGTCGTAGATGCAGAAGCTCATGTGTTCAAACTAATTGCAACGTGGCTGGATAGAACACCTCTCATAAGAGATGCTTGAATTCTATCTATGTGATAGTTATCTCAACATGATATAGTGTCAGTAAGATCCTCCATCATCCCATGGAGCCTAAAATAAGACTCAAAATGATTACATCCATCTATTCAGTAGGCATCCTCACATGGTGGAAAACATGGGTGACAGACTCAAACAAATCCTCCTTTATCTTGGAGTCTCTCTCACCCCAAAACCTGGGAGGTCACTACCTATGAAACCCATGAAACAAATTTAGTATATTTTCATCTTCATTGGGTAGTGCTGGTAGTATCAAATACTTGATGGGTTGTGGTGTAACTGCTAAACCACCCTGAGTTTCTATCTCTAGTACATGCCCCTATACCAATGCCTCATAACTTGGTGGATCATTCTAATGATCGCACAATGGAATCCTCGTCGGATGTCTATGAAAAGGGATACTAAAATAAAAAAAATGTACTATGGTCAATAGAGTATATCTAGAGAGATGAGTCATGAAGAACATGGAAAACACAACCACTCCTATATGATGCATGTACTAATGTTATTCCCTACAACCAGTGGTTTTATGTACTGAGTTGAAAACTGGGTAATCAGAATCCTGTTGTATGGATATGTTGGTCACCATACCAACATTATAGTTCCTAGACTAAATTACAAACTCGAAACACTCAAAATGGTTTCCCCAAACCAACCTCATAGACCCTCAGTCCTAATATAGAACTGAACCCTCTGATACCTCTCTATCAGACATTTCCTAGAGGGGACCATGCCATGACTACCCCAAACCCACCTCAAATAGGCCAGGTTTTAGTGACTATAACTGAGTAGGAATATCTCAGAAATATGAGGAATTAGACTAAGTTCTTTTACAAACACACACACATCTCCAGGACATAAAATGCTAAAATATAAAAACACTACGAAAACAATTCATGCATACCACTAAGATCACACAGTAGAGTATGAAAGTAAAACTAGTGTATTGTAAATATGGCTAGAATACAAGCCCACCAAAAATAGTCTTTAACCAAATGTCCAACCTATAAGAAAAGAGGAACTTGGACTGACTTCTAAACCACTATAATACACCTCATATTTCTAGCCTCACTAAGCGCCACCAAGTCTTGGTCCACCTTGGACTCCATCTAATGGTTGATCGTCTGCACAAAACATGACACTTGTGGGAAAAAATCATGCAGGGGTGATAATAAAAATACTTATAAGGACACCCCAAAACCACAAAGGAAATACTAAAAAGGAAATACTAGGATGGAATTTCCATGATGTAAAATACAGTCAGCTCTACATAGGTATATGCCAACAACACATGTAACCAGAATGTCTAGGTCTACTAAGTTTAGGCCACATGGTCTAGAGGTGATACACAACCAATTACCATCCACATGATTCAGATAGAAGCACACTCTTTCTGGGAGAACTCACTCCTAGAGCCATGATATCTTTAGAGACCCTCACAGAGTGATCTGGCTCAGTTGGGACCTGCCCAAAGAGAACATATTGGGCACAGAAAACTATGATACACAGAGAGTGTATCCTTCCCAGACATAATTTGTAATACCATTAACCTTATCTATATCATTTCGCAACATAGAGGATCTTTCCCAAACACACTGGGGAATACCACCAACCCTACTGATATAGCAAACTAGATGGAGGACCAATGCCCTTCTCTCAATGGTTACATCGATTCCAAAAAACACTAGTAGGGGTGATAGAGTACCCGCAGACCAGTCCCACGGAGGGATACCGTACTCTATCTAGGACCCGACCTCTAGAGGAGACTACAATATAGTAATATGGATGTAATGTCGTACTGAACCCTTGAGGAAATGTAAAAGGGAACTCTCTCCACCTATTATAATCCTAACTAATAATTGACTACATTATCTTAAACATTTTACTTAACATCAGTGTCTCAGTGTTCTAGATGTCTCATCAAACAGATGTACTATTTGAATGTTATGGTAGTAGAATATTATAAATGGGGGTCACTGGCCTATGGACCGACTATAAGGTTTGTCCCCCGGCAGTGGTAGTCGACTACTATGGTCGAACACCTAGACCAGTCACCCTATGGCTAGTGCGGTCGACTTCCATGGTTGACCTCACCCCTAGTAGCCACTTCCACATGGTAGCTGGAGCGACGAAAATTCATGGTCCACTATTGCAGTCGACCGTGGCTCAGCTCCGGCCCGGTCACCCCCGGAGTCCAACCCACTCGCATAGGCCATGTCGTCCTAGACTTCACTTCTTGGGCCGAGAACACTCTTACTGGGCCACACCCATCTCCCCTAACCCAAACAGCCATTTCGTATGACAACTTCGCCACCCCACGCGGCCGTTGCCATCGAATCTGGTTGCCATCACCAAAATCACTAACACCACCACCTCACCTCGTCAGACAACCACATCACAGGTCCCTTCCAAAGACCACTAAGCCACCTCTGATGCCAGGAATTTGAAATGGTCAGAGATCTACACTCCTTAGGTCCCGATATACACAGACCGGGCTTCTGTTGTTGGTTTTCCTCCAATCTGGGGGCCCGATTGTGTAATGACCCAAACATTTATTAATCAAAATTCACCATGACCTAATTAAATGTCATAGTATGTAAAATGGTTATACAAAATATGCACTTACTTTGTTTTATGTTCTTTGATTTTAAAATACCATTAGAATTTTTGTTATTTCTAATATAACTATTGAATAGTGATCACATGATTAGAATAAATATAGGGTTTTAACAAATCCATTTTACTCAGAAAAACGAAGCGATGGATTTATCCAGTAGAATTTCTCCATACGAAGCCCATTTGTAGGATCATAGAAAGGAGGTAGCATCACTAGGATTCTCTCTCCACCCATCTGAAGCTGAGCTTCAACACGTTATTATTAAATAGAACCATATATGGTAGAAGTGGATTTTTATCAATGTTACCACTCGTGGGATGTTATCTGAACCACCCCAAGGGTCTCTCACCATTGCACACCTCACCCTTAGGACCTACACGGGTGTTATAAGAGATTATGTACCAAGACCCTAGCACTTTGATAATGTGAAGTATATTTTGTATAAAAAATATGCATTCCTTTCATTATTGTCACCATGTAATTTGTTTTTAAAGAAAAAACAATACTTTAGGTTAATATTAAATTAAGAAATATATTTTAATGAATTGAATTATTTTTGAAATTATGTAATATTTTAATAAAATATTATTGTTACTAATTTATTTTTTATTAAATATTAATGATCATAAAATTTTTATGAATGATGTTAAAATTTTTATTATGATTTGAAAAATATTTTTGTCAAAATCCATGAATTTTCATTAAATGTCATTTTTTATTTTAAAATTAAAAATTCACATATTTAAAAAACTACTTTGATAAAATTAATATAATTTTTTGTAATTTGGACGTGGAATGTTTCCAATGGTATATTATTCACAATTTTCAGAGATAGTTGAATTTTTTGGTAAAAACTAAATACCATTTAAATATATAATATTTTTTATGACATCATAATGATCCAATAGTTATTTAATAAAATATTATATAATGGTGTTTTATCCAATATATTTTTTCCATGAAAATAATATACTTTTAGATTTGATTTATTAATTTTATGATGGCTTAGTGGACCCTCCAAAACATATAAAAAATTTGAACTTTTAAAATAATTTCCTTGAGAGTGTGACTCCCTCCACGTAAGCAGGGCTAAAGTTTTAAGAATTTCGGCCACTGGCCTTATAAAATATTATTTTCCACTCCATTTTTGAAAAACCCATGTGCAAAAAACCGTGGGTTGTTTGTAGTTTTGATTAGTTTAATGTGTGGTGTCCAAAACCTAAATAATAAATAATTCCCTCTATTTTCCTATATGAAACCCCCAATGCTCCCACATATCCTAACTTGAAACCCTTGGAGAACGTCCCTACTCTACCCTCCTCTCTCTAGTATCCTACCATTATGCCTCAAGCTCCCAATAAGCCTCTACCAATCACCTCCCAATCATTTGGATCACACTTTCAAGTATGTGATTTCATCCGTTCTCATTTTCTTCCAATTTTCATTATATTTTTATACTATTTTTCAATTAAAAATGTTGGGGTATGAATTAATACCTCCCCCATATAGACATACTTATGTTTGAATTATGGGATTCCTATTTCTCTCTCATAAATTCCTCTCATGCACACCTGTTACCATTCCAAAATTTAGTATGGAATTTCTCTCTTCCCATTTACATTCAACAAATTCTTTTATATTATGAATCTAAATTCCATTACAATTGTTGGATAATGTATCCATATGACCAACATACTGTCCATTTCAAGTATATATTATGATATATCTTTTTCTCTCTCATAAACCATTTTTATGAATTCTTATGTGACACCGTTATGCAATAGAAATTGCGCTGCGATTTTTCAAGCGAAAGTCATTGTGTAGTGAATACCACGCCCATTTCTCTATAAAGGGTATTCAAATTGATTCAAATTTACATAATGATTATAGAGTTTCATGTTTGAATTCCATATTATTTTATCATTTAATAAATTATGATGTTTAATGAATCCATGTAATAAGATCCATGTGACACACTTATGCATGAAATGAAATGATTAAGAAGGGTGTGTCCTAATAGTGCTCCAATGAATTGGGTAAAGATTGATATCATGATATGTCAAGTTAAATGAGGGTTTACTCATGATAATTCAAGTGCAATGAGGGTCTACACATTCATTGTGTGAAATGAGCTATGGATCGGGCTAATATCATGTAAAATATTGTTTCCACATTTCCATGTTATGAAAATCATGCTATATCATGCCTTTATGTTTATGTTTCTCTTATGCTCTATTGATATTCCTATTTCCTAACATATATTTTATTCTTAATTTTATTCCTCATTTACTATTTTAATGGGATTTATATCTCACCCTTTTCTTGTGCATGTCCTTGGGTTATCCCATGAAATTCTTTGTATGGAGGAATGTGTGTGGTCATGTAAAATAAGTTTCAATAAAGATTTATATTTCATGATTTATGTTATTATAAAATGTTCCTAAAGTGAAAAGACACTAGAACTCTCGGTCTTCTATGTTGTAGAAAGTGAATATTTTATTTTATAATGAATGTTTATGTGTAAAATAAAGATTAGGGTTGTTATAAATTGTGTTTGGAGCCACCTGGCATGTCGATCTGTGACCATGAGGATCTGACGGTGAAGAAAATGAAGAACGGGGGGATAAAAAGCACAAAGAAAACCATGAAGAACAAACCTCAACCATTATTCATGTCCACCTCAATCCATTATTATTAGTATGAGAATGAGGAATAAAATCATGGAAGCCTCCAAAATAAACCCCACATTTATAAAACATCCCACAACGATCAGACCGTGGATAAATATTTTCATGGATTGAATTGTATTCATCATGGAAATCAATAATAGGGAAATTACAAATAGAAACCTACCTACCTCAATTTGGATCGATCTCTAATGAAGAATAGTCACCACAACATCCTTGATCCTTGATTCATCTAATATTTGGGGTGTCTTTTGTTTAATCAGTCCTCGTCTCCCAATGCCAATTTTAGAGGTTCTTTCTCCACATCCCAATCAAAATTTCACAGTTATGAGGATAACCCTAAATTTATGAAAAATTATTAATAAAAAGGAGAATCACTCCATCAAAATAATTTTTTTATATAAATTATTTTTCTTATAGTTACATCCCCCATGACTTTTTCTATCAAAGACATGCGCTGAGAAAAGATATGATGTTCTTAGTGTAAATCCACTACTCTGAACTCTACAGTTTTCTCTAATTTTTAATATAGGAACATTTTTAAGAGTTATTACACATTTTCATTAAAAATACACATTTCTTCTATTAAAATATTAATAAATTTCAATCAATTGATCCATGAAAACTAGGTTGCAGAATAACAGGTTGTCTCAACTCCTGACCTCAAAATCTATCTAGAATTTTTTTTAAAATAATACATCAGAAAATGTGATACATTACAGCTTATATAGATTGACATCCATTCTACATATTATTAATTCTTCAGGGCTGTAAATAAATTTTTTGTTAATATATATTAAAATAAATTTCAAAAAATGGGATTAGTATATAGAAAACCTAATGTCAAGTATTAAACAGCAAAATCCCATTGATATAGGGACACCAATTCCATTCTCTATACACAAGGATTCAAGATTAATTGTGTTAATTTCATGTTAAGAGTTCTCAAAATAAATATCAAAACATAATTTTTTTAATGACCTTTAAATTGAATAAAATTATTCCCTAATGTCCAAAATGTGCATTTACTATTGTTAAGCAACATTAGATGAATGTATGAAAATATCATTGAATATAGTTCAAGGAATTCCATTAAAACCCAGACTAATCCCATTATATATAAATTTATCCCTCAGAAGAATAAATTGTTTATTTAATGTGTGTGATGCATTAAAGAAAAACCAGTAACAAAATTTATTTTAATTACCCACTTAATAGTAGTAGTGGAAATATATTTAAATTCGATAAATCAATTAAGGAAAAAAGAATTTATTTTTAAACTAGTATTTACTATTTTTGGAATTAAAATATAATTAAAATATATATCCTTTTTATAAAAATATAGGATCATATTAGTGGGATCCCTATATATAATGTTAATTGATTATTATGTCATATTTTTTAATTTTAATGTACATTTTTCAAGTGGATATACGGAATCCTAAATAATAACCAACCACAATTATGACATATGATCCCTTATGAGTACCATCTCCCCCAATTACATAGACCTAGACTAAGAATTAAACATCAATATTCAGGGAATATTGTTATTTTTTTACCGAAATAGTAGTGACAAAATTTATATTCTCTTTTCCTGACCAAAATAATTCTATTCTGTGAATCCTGTCAAAATTTACAAGAAACATGATGCCAACTGGGATTCTTATCCAACATCAATTGAAATTAAAAATTAATTTTTATTGTGGTCTATATAAAATAATACAAAGCTTAAATTAAAATCTATTGGACCCAAAACCGATCTATTATATACAAAATCAGTTAATATTTTGTCAAATAAAAATTATTTTCAAAAAATATCCTCTTGAAATTTAAATAAATAAAAAATATTATAACAAATGAAATAATCATCTTTAATATCTATCATCAGGTGTAGAGGAAGATAAGATGGGTATAATATATTAGTTACCTTCATCTCACTTGATGATGGAAATCTCCCTATAGGTTCTCACTTCATTAATCGATGTTATGAAAAACTCTGTTTTTGAATTCCTTATTTTTAGAAGAAAACATAAGGTACGAAGGACATATTTTCAAGGGTTGGGGTGGATGTGTTTCTCATGGGGCACTACATGGTTACTTGAGGTATTGTGAGGGTGGTGTGTATAGTGTGAAAAGGAAATATAGTAGTGGGCGATTTTTCATGGTGGGTACCAGTGTGTGAGAGGCACAAAAATGGGTTGGTGTGTTCCCATCACATGATAGTGAATGTAAGGGGACATGAACACATTATAGTCAAGGAAACATGGTTGATCATGGATGGAAGACAATGGGGGCCATGTTGGGTTGACTCACACATGAGGGTGGGGATATTTAGAATATTTAATAGAAACATTGTAGTATTTTTGTAATTAAAATTGATTATTTTAGGTGCTCTTCAATAAAAATTTGTCAAGATGATACAAATTATTTTAGGTCTGTGTTGTTGTTTGAATAAAAAACTTCATATAAAAAATGTTCATAAAATAATAAATTACTTTATCTAATAAATTAAAAATTGATAATAAAATTTTCATTAATTACTTATAAATATCGGTAAATATTTATTTCATTATAATATTTCTATTTCATCCCATTATAAACAAATACTAATTTTCTTATAATAATATTTTTTTGTTTAAAGGTTGATCAAAACATATTTTCCTAAAATTTATTTATTTATTTGTAATTTTAAATAATAGACATATTTTCATTTGTTGGTAAAAAATTATGGTAAATTGTACTGTAAAAAATGATTCAAGTGATTTTAATTTTTTATGATATATAAATATATATATATATATTAAACAAAAAGAAAAAATTATGATTGTAAATAATAATTAATGTCAATAGATTTTAATATCAATTTGAATTACTCATTTTTATAAAAAAAATATATTATATATTGGAAAATATTTTATGGTACAAGTCACTTTTTCATAGTAATAGTTCATATTCCTCTCATTTAACTATCCTATTGCAATAATTTTACATTAAAAAATATTATAAATACATTTCATTTTATGATAAAATTTTATTTCTTGTCTACTGTAAAAATCAAAAATTAATTTTTTCCATGAGATATTATCCAATCCCTCCCATATTACCATTTCATATATTGTTATCTTCCAAACATGAGGGTTTATATTCCTATCTATTAGCATTCATATTACCATCATTGTTTAATAACATATTTTAAACTAAATTTTAATTTTATGATATATATATCTATTTTCAATATAACATCTTCATGTTTATGTTTTTTTCATGAGATGTTATTCAATCCCTATCATGTTACCCATTTTCATAAGTTGTTACCATGTCGATGTATGGCTTACTATTCATCTCCCATTATTTTCCATTTAATTATATTAATATTATTTTTTAAATTCCAATTTCATATCATTATATTTTTATAATTTAGTATTTTTTCATCTTATTTATGTATCATTTAAGAGAGATAATTATCTTCTCACATTTTACAATTTTAGAAATTTTTTACCGTGTTGGAGTAAGGGTCAAATTTCTGTCTCATTTCAAAAATTATTTACAATTATTTTATAGTATCAATTTAAATTACCTTGTTACAATTCAAATATTTCTGTTATACTATTATAATTATTATCCTTATGATATCCTATGTAAGTGATCCCCCATTTTAATAACTTAATTTTAAAATATATTTTTTATTACATTATATTTATGATTATGGATACATTTTTTTAAAGGGGGGAAGTGTCTCAGGACAAATGAAATTGTTATATCTAGTGGACCCTCTACTGGGTCCCATTGGCATTGGACAATATTATAGAACCTTCTATCCTTTCCATCAAAAGATATATACATAGTGTTTTCTCCTTATGTAAATTATATATCCTTAATTTAAATAAAATATGAGTCGATAACATACTCATAATATTTATAGGGGATGTATGCCAAATTTATTTGGTCTCCTACTATATCATATACATGTATTCAATGATCCAAAGACATTAATAACTTTCAATGTAATTCACCTTGATTTCCAAACAAATCCATGGTATAAAAAATATATTATGTTGACCATATTTGTTTCTATTATATATGATGTGTCTTTTATGTACATAACTATTCTAAATATTGGGTATTCAACTGTATAACCAAATAATTCAATAATCTAAGAGAATATATTGAATTTACTATATATCCAGTTATCCAAGACTTTTTTAATACTTTGTACATAGATATTTTTATGGATGGGTATTATGATAAATATTTCCATAATTCATTTGATTGGGGAAATATTGAAAATACATATACCCATAATTTCTATATCGATAATTACTAATTATAAATCCCTGTTTTCATATAAAATTTAGTTCTCAAGACACAATTAGTTTATATAATTTAATTACCATTACATTTATATAGTTATATATATACATTATTTTATCGTACAATAACAGTGTTGATACTTCTACATCAAATATTTTCAATGTAATGTCAATAGATTACATTTCCTATAAAAAGGTTCTAGTAGTTCCCTACTATAATGAGATCCTTGAGATACCATAATGGTGATATTAAATATATGTCTATTTTGTAGATACAATAATCTGATAGGACATACATGATGTATGATTATCATGTTTTCTCGGCTCCTAGACATTGTGAAATCCCCTCGTGAAGTTCAAAATTGGTGATCTCAGTTTTATGAGATCATGAGTATTGACTACCTAATAGGAACACCACAAGTTTCTGGTTTTATTCAGTGTTCCTATTTATGATCATATGCAGTGGTCTATTTACTAGATATCAATATTAATGTGTTCCATTACATCACATATTTTAATGCAAGAGAAAACCCATAACATTTATATTTAGGTGAGGTAGACTGGGTTGAGTGTATATTTTGTGGTAAGAAATTGGTTGGATGATCAAGATTGGATTTATCACTTCTTAGATAGGAAGAGAAATCTCAGACCCCGATAAATATGATGGTAATACCAGCACTAAATTCATTTCACTTGTGGATGGGGTTAAGCATATCTAGTAAGGTCATACAATGAATAAATAAATTAGGTGTGGATGGTGATAAATGTTAACCATTTTGATTTACACGATATCATATGAAAAATAGATTGATGTTCAAAGTGGAAAACTGAAGGGTGGGGGGGTAAATTTATTTTCCAATTAAACATTCTATTTAAAAAACAAATTAAAATAAATCCACCAAGTTTCTAATCTATCCCAATAATTTAATATAGTAGGTATATCTAATTTATTATTTTAACTACTCTCTCAAAATTTTAATCAATTCCCATATAGGATGATCTTATTAATATATGATTATTTGGAGGTAAATTTACTAACACTAAACAACAACAAATTAGTATTAAAAATAAATATAAAAATATACCTTTTCAAAAAAATAATCTTAAATTTTATTTCAAATAGAGTATTCGAAACATGAAAATACAGAGTAGAATAAAAATAGGAGGTTCATTATCTAGTCGACTCATAATCCTACCCAATTTGTAATCACTTTATGCTAATAACATTTATTGATAAATAAACATATCATAAAACTAATATTTTTTTCAATCAATATCACAAAGGGATCTCCAGTCTATACATATCATCTTCCATAGATTCCATGGGATTATATATTTGAATAAAGAATATAGAAGATTATATCATACTCATTTGAACATTCTAAGAAAAAGTGATAATAAATATATATATACAAATTCAATATTAGTTAAAATTTATGATAAAAATGAGATGAAAATAAGAATAATGAATATTACAAAAAACGATAAATAGATTTATGTCGGTCTATAATTTTTTTTCCTTTTTCAATGTATATCTTTAGGTTAGGAAATAAGATGAGATTATAGGAGGATGTTTTTTTATCTTTGGGATGATGTTTTTATCCAAATGGAGTATCATATAGTTCACATTGTTTTCATATGTAAACGTTCCAATATCACTCAGACATGTCCATTCATGAATTTCTTTTTTTTCTGTATTCTATAAAAGGAAAAATGTCTCCACAAAGATTAATTGGAAGCACATCATTTCAAATCCTCATACTCAACATGAAATCTGAGAGAATTTAGCCCATCTAATGTCTCATTTAATTATATGGGGAAATTATTTTGAATATATTACATTTGGATATAATACTCACTTTTTTACGTGGTCAATTTAAGTGTTCCACTTTATCTTATGCATGATTAGTTCAACACTAAGTAAAATAATTGATCATATTCCTTGATAGGCTTACATATTCAATTTCTTATGCATATAGTTGATCCAGTACATAGATGAAATTATGACTATATGAATTTGATTGAAATTACAACATCACATTTTTTGATACATAAAAGTAATAATCAATGTAGAACAAATGTTTACATCAGAAATCAACTATGTGAGAAATAAACTATATGAGTAAATAGATACATGATTAAAGTACTATTTGAGAAATCATATACTCTATCTGATAATGTCGTAGATTAAGGTAAACTTCTGGTATCACCAATAAATTTACAAAGATGAAAACTATCAAATGGCCACTTGATATAATCATATGGTCACTTCATGAATTGGTGTGATGACTGAAATGTGGATAAACCTTGAGATTTCAATGACATGGAATTGTGGTCTCTAGGTTTTTCAAGTGGTCGATCAAAGAGTTGGTAATACATCCACCTTAATCAATCTACTTTGTCTTGTGGTTGATCTACTAGGTGTGCATTCAATCTAATCCTTTGGAAAAAAATTATTGAAGGTTGTTATGAGAGACATACAACCAATTATTTTTCACTTTGTCGCATTGGCCACTTTTTGAATCTACATTTTCTGGATTTATTCACGTGGTCGAAGGACTCTACATGTGACCAATGCATCACTTTGTGTATTTTAGCTTTTCTATACTCACGGTCGGTAGTCTAGATTCAATGAATTAATGGTCAATTAAATAAATAAGAAAAAATGTAAATTCACCAATATAATATATAACTTCTAAAAATCATAAAAATTATTATAAACACATAAACTGGATTTTTGTTATAAATATATGTAATATATAGAATGATCCAATGATATCCCCCCTTTCTGATGATCCAAAATCAATGAATTAGTAAACATATATTGTTTTCTACCATTTCATGCTTTAAATAAAAATTCCATACAATACTCAAGAATTTAAGATAAATAAAAAGAATATAGAAAGAGTTATAAACTAAAAAATAGAGATGAAAATTAAGAGTAAAAAATAAAAATTCAATAAGATGAATAAAAAACATTTCATTGAATCTTCAAAATATTTTAGTAAAAAAACATACCAAAATTATAAAATTAATTTGAATCAACATATTCAAGGTTAAAACCAATGGGTTTGGTTAGAGTTATATCAAGGGGATCAAAACAAAATAGAGAACATGAATCTATTAGATGGAAACTGAGACAAGTAATGAGACAACTATGGGAATTAATGACACTAAACACATAGTCTATATGTTTATTAAAAGATCTATATTTATTTAAAAAATATTATCATAGGTCTCCGAACATCATGGATAGATAGTTTTTATTATTCTAAAACCACCACCATTGAAAAAATAGAAGAACAATAAACTAGATCATCTTAATGTAAATTATTTTATCCATTTCTAAGTGAGTATGGTGTGAAAAAAATAGAGTTTATTTTTATAGGACTAAAGATAAACATGTTCCTATAGATTTTATGATGAATATATTTGAAAAACAATCTATAAATCTCAAGAAAAAAAGTAAAATTTGGTGAATCTTACTTATGTGTATTTCCATCATGATGATCATCATCACCATTTTAATCACCACTAGAAATATCAAATAATCCAAAATTGAAAAATGTTTTATTTAGAGGAGAATATTTCCTCTTCGGCGTGGAATCAAATATAGGGGATATTCCAATATAAAACATTATAGGGAACTATTTAGTAATACTAGAATATTTATAACTATCATTAGCAATGATAAAAAGTTTAATTGTAAATGATATTGGAGTTACCACCCCTACGGAGTTACTCATTCTTTTATAGGTTAACCCCTAACATGAACTTTTGAAAATTTTCATATATTTGGAGAAACAGAGCCCAATATCTATTATTATAATTTTATAGACTCATAAATTACATAAAATGTACCTTATGAACCATTCTCATTATAGAAAAATCCATCCTCAAATTTCTAATCTAGATCAAATAATGGATCCATTACATCTTTGTGTTTCATTGTGTTTCTCATAAGATTGACCCTCTCATTATGTTTTTCTTAATTATCTACCCAAATTTTTGTACAACGATTCAAACTAATACTCATCCTTTTTCATGTAGTTTGATCTAGGAAAAAACCACCATAATAGGATTACTTCAACATTCATTTAAGAAATATCATTTTAAAAATAAAAATAGAATATATAAACTTATGATAAGGTATGGTATTAAACCTTTAAGTGTTCTTTCTATGTTCTTCAACATTACCAATAAAAAATTGATAGGTTTATCTTAACACCATAAACCATTATATATAGGCGAAAGAGGTATTGGGTCCAAATAATTGAAAAATATCCTATTCTATTAAAGATATAATGTTATATAAACATTAGTAGTAGCCTATATTCTAAATTTAATTTAATTTCTTTAAACAATTAGGGTGTTTTTTCACAAGTCATCTCTTACAACATTATTCTTAACTCAAAATATGTATGGTCTATGGGATTAAAACCATGATTGTATTTAAAAACCCCTTTACATGGTACTCTTAATATTTCTCTCTATTAAGTTGAAGAAAAATAACATTATTGACTATATAAAAAAGTTAAAAAATGTCCTCTCAATATCCACCTTCAAAAACCATATATAGATAAAACTCATTCTATAGATAAGTATATAAAAAATGGTTGTTATCCAAAAACCACTCATCGCATCCTTAATGGGTTGTATTGCTCTCCAAACCTGATAATGACTCATTCTGAACCGTTCGAAATCAACTTCTTTCTTAGGTATGATGTATCATGGAATTTGATGCATATGTGAAAGCTTTTGAGATCCAAAGGAAGTTTTCTATGATATCTTGGAAGCATTGGATGATTTTGGAATGTCATTCTCAAAAGATATCTTCATCTTCACTATCCATAATGGGGATTTGAAGGTTGAAAGGCAAGAGATTTGATAATAAAAGGTCTAGTAAAGTGTTTAGTTTGAGTTTGAATATAGGAATGATGAATCGGTTTATAATTTAGGATATTAAAATAATTTTGGGAACTATTATATAGTAACAAGTGGAAATAGAAAAAATAATATACTTAAAAAAATCCATTATCATTAATTAGAAATGACTTGATAGATATCCCAAAAACATATCGTTATAAAAATATATATACCAAATAATTTAAACATAATTAATCATTTCTAAATCATTTATCATATTACATAATCTCTCATAAATAAAATTATTTTATTAAAATGTCTATAATATGAACTTATTTGTTGATGAATTATAGAATGATATATATATATATATATATATATATTAATATGATCTCTTGAAATGTGATTTCTTATATCATTTTGTTTTGACAATGACTGAGACACATGTTTTTTAGAAATTTCAATATCCCCTTTATTATCACAATTTTATATGGACATGTCTATATTGATATCCATAATATAGTAATGACTGTTTCAATTAAAAAATTCACAACTGTCAAAATACATGTATTCAACTTCGATAGTGGATAATAAAAAGTAATATTTTTTCCTACTACACCTTGATACTATAGACTATAAAAATGATTTCTTGTTCAAGATGATATATTTCATTTAACTTTTATGCCCCATAATTAGAATCATAAAAACTATTAAAATCAAACACAGGTCCCCTAGAATAGAATAGTCTTATGTTGGTTGTAATTTTTATATATTTAAAAATTATTTTATATGTATTTATATACAGTTCCATTGGATTTTAATGAAAATAATCACCCATAAAAAAACTTAAAATATATTTTTATAACTATTTTTCAAGTATAATAACCTCACTATCATAACTCTATACGTTATTTTATTAACTGGTTTTCTAGTTTCTTCATGATCCATTTTACATGTGGTACTCATTGAACTTTCACTCCCATTTGACTTATCAAAAAAACATTTTAAAATATGATTTTCATCAATTATTTTATTTAAAATATTTTCTTATTTAATTTTGATGTTTTTAAAACCAATCATTTTTTTTAGATCACCCATCAAAGCTATTTAAAATAATTTTTGAATATTTTTTTAAATACCAATATATATTTAATTTTCTAAAATCCAAAAAATATTTCATCAACATATACGGTAAATACTAAAAATGCCATTGAAATTATTTTTATAAATATGTTTTGATCATCAATATCTTTGGAAATCCCATTTGAAATAATAAAAGTATTAAGCCTATCATACCAATCGCAATTAGTATATTTTAAAGCATACAAATATTTAGATAATTTAAACAACATGATTTGGGAAATGTCTATTCGAATGTCCATGGGGTTTTCTTAAAAATATCATCAATAATATAACCATTTAAAAATGAACACCTTACAACCATTTGATATAATTTGAAATTCAGATGGTCTGCCTAAGCAAGAAGTATTCCAATGCCCTCAAGTCTAGCCACTAGAGAAAGTGTTTCTTCATATCCAATACCTTCTAATTAATATATCCTTGTGTAATAAATCTTGGACTTTTTGAATTGATTATTAGGGACTCATCAACCTTATTCTTATATACCAACTTGGTTCTAATAGTTACATACTCTTTAGGTCAAAATAATAATTTCTAGACATTATTTCTTTCAAACTAATGCAGTTCTTTTGGAACGTTGATTACCCAATTTTCACCATTGATTGCATCATTGAAGTTTTTGGGTTAGAGTTGTGACCTGATGTCTTAATGTTTAACCTGGTCTCGAAGTAAGGCTTGAACATGTGTATCCTTATTTGGGCCACCTACAACAATATCCATGGGATGATTATTAAGGGTTCTAATGGTTCTAGTAGTAGAAGATATTTGTTCTTCCATGTTATCTATTGGATAAGGAATAATTTGAAGGTAATTAGTATGTAATTTATTTGTTAAATCCATAAAAAATCATAATATTTATGAGTTATTATTGATATAAAAATATAACATATCATCTTCAAAGTTTTTTATGTATTGATTAGGTTGACCTTCTTTGGTACCATCAAAATTAATATGAACATATTCTTATACAACATTGGATTTCTTTTTAAAGACTCTATATACTTTAAAACTATTTGAGTAACCATCAAAAAATCCATTATATATTTTAGATTAAAAAGTTTATTTGTTCTACTTTGTATTTATAATGTATACATTGAATCGAAAAACTATAACGTAATTGTTTTTAGTTTTATTCCATTACATAATTCATATGGATTCTTTTTCAAGATAGGTTTAATACGAACATAAATAATAACATAAAAATTTATATTTACAACCTAAAAGAAAAAGTGTACAGGTAATTCATATTGACTAATAATAATCTAGGAAATTTCTCAAAACATCCTATTTCTCTATTCAACAATCTCATTTTGTTTAGGTGTTTGATGTCTAGAAAAATTGTGAATATATCCATATACTCAGAAGAGATATTCGAAATATGGATTATAAAATTCTCTTCCATGATCACTTTTTAAGGTATTAACGGTGAGTCCACTTGGAGTTTCTGCTGACTTAAAAAACTTTAAAACATTATAAGGAGCTTAAATTTTTTTAAGCAAGTAAAAAACCCCACGTACTTGTAATGTAATCATTAATAATGAAATATTTATTGTTTTTTATAGATAATCTAGAAACTATAGATATTTCAAATAAATCCATATGGACATGTTATAGATTTTTATTGGTAGAAAATTATTTCTTTAGTTAAAAATAAGTTTTGTGTTGCTTTCCCATTTGATAATTATTTTTTAAACCATCCACAAGTAACACTTTACAAATATGTAAATTATTTGATTAACCAACATTTACATCTATAATAATATTTTTGTTTCCATTATCGCTAAAGGTGATATGTATACAATCCACTTTTCTATGATTCTTGAATTTTGAGTAGCCTCTAGTCATAAGTTTGGATCATCCACTATCCAAGTACCATACATTTTAATTAGAGATCTCTAAACTTTATTTATTTAATTAACTAAATGAACATTTGTTTTAACACTTAGATCTATTTGGGTCCATGCTGAGTAATAATATAATATTGTAGAATCCATATTTATTTCCCAATATTCATTATAACCAAATTAAATTATTCCTATATAAAATACTTTTACGGTCAAATTTTTTTATAATGTTTTCCAAAACTATTTGTTTTCTTGGATACTATACTATTTTTTTTGAAACTATTAATGGAATAATATTAATGTTGATTCCCTTCTCTATCAAAATCCATAACTTATTTTATATTTATATTTTTTATTTTCATGTTCACCCATAGTGATATTAAATGTTTTTATGCTCTAAACAATTGAATACTCTTTAATCAGTTCATTTACAAATTTCAATTTAGTATTTTATTTCATAATATTTCTATTATTTTATTTTCCTATAGTAAGAATTTATTTTTCTACTACATACAAAACATGGACCTTTTTTAAAAAAATTTATATTTTTTCTTGGTCATGTAATCTTCCAACACATCGTAGTAATTTCACAACACTTCATTAGAAATCACAAAATCATCAAAAATATGAGTAGATTAAGATATTACCTCATATGTAGTCTCTATAAATAAAATATTTTCATTTTCATTTTTATCATCCTAGATTGAATGTACGTCACCTGAGTTATCCTCATATACACTCGAAGTGGCGTTCGTTTCATTCTTTGGTATTTTCTCCTTATACTCATATATTTTATTATTGTTATGATTCATACAATTATCTATTATTTATCCTTTTCTTTTACAGCAATATAAGGTGATCTCATTACAAGAATCCTCCTTTTACAAATCTTTCCTCTAGTTTCCTTATTTTTTCTACTTTATTTTTTAATTTGAATTTTGAAAAAATTTATTCATTGTGTAAAAATGATTATTCCTTCTTGATGACTAATAAAATTCCTCATCACTTTCATTATCATATTCACTTCCACTAGATCTATCTCATTTGAAGAAAATCTTGGATTTCGATTATGTTAATTTAAAAGAAGGACATTTTCTTTTCAATCAATATTCATCATTTTTAATTTATGTTGTTCTTCATATATCATCGTATTTCCCATTAATTCTTTGATTGGTAGTCTACTGATATCATGAAAATCTTGGTTAGAGACTGAATTAACTCTGTATCATTCTTATATACATCTAAAAAACTTGTACAATTGATATTTGGTATCTATATTCTCATCATGTGTAGTCAAAGTATCTATAATCTCATTGAACCTAAGATACTTGTCATATATAGCTTCATTTAGTAAATTTGAATGTATCAAACCTAAGAGAGTATTTAATCTCATTTAATTCACATTATATTTTCCTACAATATATATTGAAATGGAGTAAATATTTTCATAAATAGATGAACTTTAAGACTTCGTATTAAAATCCTCCATTGAAATCACAAATTAAATCAATAATTTCTTTGAAATTGTTATCATAACCAACTATAGTGGGATAATACCATTATTTTATAATAGTTTCATGTTTTGTATATTTATCATCTATATATCCCCAAATATCAAAACCATTACATTAAATATAAATTTTCATTCTTATTTTCCAATAGACATTATTTTGAAAATTAAAATATACTGGTCTATTATTAGCATATCCATCAGGCTTAGCTTTCATAATTTTAAATTTAAGAAAAAAATAAGATAACATCTTTCTAAAAACATGATTAATGGTTTAGGTAATAAAATATAAGTAAATATGAAATAATTTGATACCAAATATTGGTTTGAGTGGAAAAATAATGTTTGGGTGAATTCAGTTTCCAATTAAAATTTCACTTTAAAATAATATTAAAATAAATACCCCTATATTAAATTCTTGCTAATTAATAAATATATTATGTATATCAAATAGTATTTATTTTTTCTAACCTATGAAAAGTATAATCAAATCCAGGGTAGGATAATATTGTGATTATCCTACCACTTTGATATTAATTTACTCATCCACAATTGAATATATAATAATATTAAAAATGAATAATAAAAATATAGTTTTTCAATATATATTATGAATATAGTTATTAAAAGGAATATTCCAAAATATAAAACAACCATAAGAATTAAAATAAGATGTTTGGTATCATGTAGAGTCCTAATCCTCTCAACATAGTAGTAACTAGATGATAAAAACATTAATAATAAATAAATAGATCTACAACCTATATCAAGTTTTACAAACAATAGAATGTTTCTGTTCTCATGGAATACACAACCACTTCCATAGTTTCAATGGGAGTATAAATAGGAATAATGAATATAATAGAGTATATTATACTCTCCAATATAGTTTATAAGAAAGTTCTAATAAATATAAAATTAAATACAATAGCAACTCAAATTTAAGGTAAAATGGAGATAAATAATAGAAGAAATAATAAGATGTAGATCATAAATGAACTGCTATTATTCTGTCAATTTTTCATATCTTCTCAATGTTTATCATTAGGTTAGTCATTAAGATACAAATATGTGATGATGTTCTATAATAGTTGTGTTGAACTTTTCATAAAAATAGATAATAACATAGTTCACATTTTCAATATTCATAAAAGTATCAATATCACAAGTATTTTTCCATCCAAACATTTCTTGTTTATCACTGTTCTAAAAAAAGAAAACATCCACAAAAAAGATCCATTGTAATTGCATCTTTTAACATTATTATTCTCAGCATAAAATTTAATATAATAAAATTATTCTCACATCACATTTTATCATTTTTAAAATTTTGTTAGGTAAAATTATATATGAATATAATACCAACTTATATACATGTTACTTTAAGTGTTGAATGTATGTTTATCCATGATTGGATTAACACTAAGAAAAAACATGATCGGATTCTTTGAGAAGGGCATATAGTTGATTTATTTTCCTTTTTGTTGATCAATACTTAGATGAAATTATCACTATATGATCTTCAATAAAAAATATTATGTTATAGATCTTGCTACATACTAGAAATTGGAAATATAGACGAAATATTTACATAAGAAAATGACTATATGGGAAATTCATTATGTGAAAGAATTACTATGTGAGTGATCAACTACAACATTTTATCATGCATTCACCTCACTTAATCTTTTAGAATATCCAAAATATTATCAAACTCATAAACTATCATATGTTATTGTGAATTAATTGTGTTGGTGATTCAAGACTATATGGGAAAACTAAGATATGGACATTCCATTTGGTTTCTTTAACTTCTCATTACAATAGTTTAGTTGTCTGTGTAGTCTATAAAAGAGTTGGAGAGACATATTACATGGGTGATTCACTTAGGTGTATGGTCAATCTACTAGGAATTTGGTTGATCTACTTGGTGTGAATTCAATCTGACCCTTTGATAAAATTTGATCATATTTAATATGATACATAGGTGATTAATAATTTTTGTATGTAGTCACTCATTCACATTGTCAAAACTATATTCATTGTATTTCATCATTCTGTTGATGGAATCTTCATGTGTTCAGTTCAACACTTTATAAATTTTAGCTTTTTCATAATAATGGTGGGCAGTATGGATTCTATTCCATCACAGTTGATTTGAGACCAATTAAAAATTATCATATTACCCAGAATAATATAGAATTATAATAAAATGTTGAATTAATTAAAAGAACAGAAATTTTATTTTCATTATTATTAAAATAATTAATTGATAACCTAATCCAACAAATATTATATTACGTGGAATGTTTTTATTAGAGGTTGCTGAAATAATAACTATATCGTATATCCTTTGGGACTTATATATTTTCTAGAATTCACTGCTAGTTTGTGAGTAGAACTCATTTCTATGGAGGTAATAGACTAGTGGGTCACAATCAAATCATATTCATATGCGTATCCAATTCTAGTTTCCTAGATTTTAGGACCTATCTAGCTCCACATTGTGGTATGAGATATGTATGAGTGTGAATGATTATATGAAATTAACAAATTCATTATTAATATAGTTTGGAATAATTATTGATTAATTTAACTACTTTGGGTATTCATAATTATAATTGAATATATGAAAATATATTTAATGGAAGAATATATTTTATTCAAGCTTTGATAAATATTTTTTGGGAGATCTGAGTCAATTTAATGGTTCTGATATTATCACATAACATAATAGTTATGTAATAAGAAAGATATAAAATTATTACATCATTTTTGGGAATTTTTATTTGTATTAAGTGATCAAAATGGCCTTATTTTAGAGGGTAAAAAATTTTGTGGGAAAACATTTTTTACGACTATTAAAATACCACTATATCTTCTAAGAGGAAAAAATTCAGTTTAATTTACACTCACCAAAAATTGGGAGTTCCAATCTCCCCTATCCCACATTCTAGAGTTTGAATATGACGAAAAGGGTAACCCAATACTTTTTATCATCCCTGATAATTGTAATAATGCTTCTGTAATCATCGAGTCTTCATAGAGCTTATCGATTGTCTATCATAGCACACCAAAAAAAGAAAAAGTCATTACCAATATACTAGAGAGAATTTAGATGATCTAGATTAAGGTTATAGACACAACATATGTTCTTTTAGGTGAATAACAATAAATGTTTTTTAGAATTGATGAATCAATATTCAATTATTCAAGACATATACGCCATGAACAAGGAATGTTTTCCATCAAATATTGACATATAATACCAGAAACTCATAGGTTATATTTTGAACATTAAATAATTAATTTAAATTATATATAATGAAATATAACATTATATTAATATATTTCATTGATGAATATATTTTTCATTTGTAACTATTTTTTGGAATACAATTGTGATATATGGAGGTCCCATAGTTGAGCCCCTCTATGGCGATCCACATGTGGTCCTTTGATCTCCAAACAACAACAATAAATGTTTGGGTGCTATCACAGTGGATCAATTGTCCTGAATTTATTTCTTTGATCACCTCATAATCCTTCAAGCTTGATCGGGTACTTTGATAGAATTTTAAAATGACTTAATAATTTTGAACTATTATAGGTCAAATAGAAATTATTATTAAGAAATGATCCATCCCACATAGAGAGTGAAATAATTCCAAAAAAATAATTATTGTTGGGGTATATGCTAATGTAGACTAATAGATTTCCCAATCGGAATACTCACAACCACATGTGGAAATGACCCCAAACTATTAAATAATGTGAGATCATTTTCCAATGGATCTTTGGAGGGTAGAAATTTAGAAAAAATAATTCCATAATTCCATGTTTTGTTAATATTCATTCCATTATTAATCACATTCCTTTTTTTGAGATTTATAAGGAATGAACCAGTGGTGTATGAAATATCTAGAAGTACCCAATGAACAACATGTGAATCAGTTTCCAGGGATACTAGAGTAATGTTAATTCTACCAAAAAGATCTAGGCCAGTTAAAATTCCATATTTTACTATATAAAGAGAATTATCATACCAAAAAGATGTCGTAAATGAAATAATCACTGATCTTATAGTATCTTGAACTAAACATCCACCCACATGATACCCGAGATATAGGAATCATATTTATTATGTTCTAACCCATTGCTATGAGGATGCCTTATAACTCAATGATTATGAATAGGTTAGACCATAGAAGTATGGCTGGAAGGGTTTCCATTATTGATCTGATGTAGGGATAATCATCATAATTTCTAATGATATGTTAAAAATCAATCGTCGGGATTATAGATAATATATATGTCCACATTAGAGTTGGGAAGTTACTCATAATGAGATTTATTTCTAGATTTCCTTATTGACCAGATCCCTTCCACAATAATAATGTATCATTCCATAACTTCAATAGTGTTACTCCCAGAATCATGAAACCATTGATTTATGATGTTTTCCCCAGAGAAATCATGTATGGGAATACCTGTGAAGCTTAAAAAATGAATCCACACATGCCCAACCCAATTCCCCTCAATTAAATAATGTTGAGAGGATTATTCCTTATGATCATATCATTAGAAGTACTAGGAAACCATATGTAAACCAAGAAGTTTGATATTCATGTCGGTGGGAATCTCATTTTTTCTAACATGGAAAAATAGAAATTTGAGATTGGATGGAATTTATTTACACTAAAAAATCACACCCCATTCATCATGATTGGCCACCTCATGCAACATCTTGCCATAATTCTTCACCAAGAAGGAACCTGTCAACAAACCTATAAAGACACAAATATCATGAAGATCAAACAACTCAATCAGATAAAAAGTGGTCCATTGGTTCGAATCCAGGACAGCTGGGATGATGGTTAGATTCATGCTAGCTTGGTGGAAGGAAATATACAGGGTGGGAAATCTCGAAAAGCTATGTTTGTTTCATTCCCAGTTTTTATAAAATTAATTCATATCCCCTCTCCAATAATCCATCATGTGTGACTATATTGAAAGGATATATATTAATTAACCATGTTACAAATAGAGGATGATCTACCTTTAAGTGTCTCATATTTGACATTTTATTCTCTAACAATGAAATGACAAAAAATAGACCTTCAATCCAACACTTCTCTTGTATGATTTGCATGAAAGGATTTATTTTAGCTAAAATAACCTTATCCTTGAAACATCCTTCACTCACAGGTTTATCCATATTCTCCCAATAATCCCAATGATGTATCCCCTCCTCATGGAAATCCGATATAAATTCCATTATTGTCTTGTCCTGCTTTGAGATAACAAACTCAAAAACTTTGATTGAAGATAACACATGCATTGGGATGGTAGAAAAAATTGTTCTCAAGAGTAATTCATCAATGAAAAGATAGAATATGGCTCTTCCAGTTAATAATCATTTTTTAATTATTTCAACAAGACTATGAATGTTCATCACATGCAGTCATCCAAATGATAAAGGTGATCTAAGGTACTCAAAGGGAAATCCCCTCCTACTAAAGCCTACAATGGACTCCATAGTTTTGGATGTTCTATTTGATCACCTATCCTATATGAACACACTTATTTTTTTATGTTCAATATCATCCCACTACATTTACAATAATCTTTGATAACTTATCTATACTCATTGATGGATCTCTTTCTACAATTGAAAAATAATTTTTTCATCAGTGAACATATGGTGGGATATACTTAGAATTTTGTGATGGAACCATAATAGATGGAATATTATATCATGAAGGCAATTATTCATCAATATATTCAATTTTCTCTGCATAATAATTAATAGAATAAGATAAAGTAGTTCACCTTTCCTTATTCCTCTAACAGATTAAAAGAAACTACATGTTTTCTGCTCGAATGAGATTGAAAACCATTGTGAGCTACAAAATCTGAATAAAATAGTTTATAAACATTTAAAAAATCACATATAAGTATGTACCCTGATAATGAAGGACTAATTGATCTATTCATATGCTTTGTCCATGTCTAATTTTATAGTGATGTGGGATCCATGCATTTTTTTATTTTGGTCACTGATCATTCCTTAAGAAAAACATATTTTTCCTTGAATAGATCAATCCTTTACAAAACCATTATGTTTATTAATGAGGGGATATGTTTTTATTTATCATAGTTTCTAAAACCTTGTATGTGATGTTTCATAACCTTATCATTCTATAATTTTTTAGAGAGGTTGGATCCATGATTTTGGGGATGAAAACAAGAGATGTGGCATAAGACCTATGGGGGGGACTACCTCATTTGGATAATTATTGCACCATAGCAACCATATGATTCATAAAAAGATCAGAGGAAGAAATGTAGAAGGATCTGGGGAACCCATCACGTCCTGGTGCACTTTCATAATTAAGAGTTATTACTTTTTCACTATTATATGGTTTGGAAAATTACTATCCCCTAACATATTATTTAATTCTCAAGTGTTTTAATTAATCAATAATTTTTAATTAAATTTATTTTATAAAATTAAATTAATTGTTTTATGAAAGTTAATTTTAAAACTATTTTAATGATACTGCATGTAATATTATTTTAATTATGTATAAAATTTGTTTATTAAGAATATGGTCTATCCTTAGTGAGTAACCTTGGTTAGACCTCTACCATATGGGGGACACATTTAGTGAACCCTGTGTAAAGGCCAACCTCAAGGGTCCCCACAAGGAGGCTGGTCTTCTATGTGAATAGTTCATGCCAATAGAATGTGGACCAATGGATTGTGCCTAAAGAGTCCCTGGATTGGGCTATGTCACTCGCTGGGTTGTGGCTAGTGCATGTGTGTGTTGTTTTTTTAATATTAATGAAGAATCAACACATATTTATTAATTTACTGCTCATCCTCAACTTTTTAATTTTAGTTGGGTTACAAACTTTTTCCTTAATGATAATTGGAGTTGAAAACTCTGATACACTCTTTCCCATATGATCAGTTTGTTGTGAGACGTCAAATTTATCCTTATATCATGAATGTTATTATTTGAACTCCGACACTATTTTTGAAATCTTGTAGTTCCCTATTCATCATCTTCTTGGACATTATCTCTTTATCCATCTATCCAAAATATGGGCACCAATGCATTTCATCCCTAAAAATTTAAACTATGATTTATTCTATTTTTTGATCCAACTATAATCATGTTAATATTTCAAGGATTATTCTAGTCTATGATTCAATATGACTTGGTCCCATATAATATTTTTTACATGGTTTAATTTTTTGTTGTAAGATTTTAGTCTCCGTTTTCTTCCTCAGAATATTCTTCTAGTTCGAAAATTATTCTTTATTGGTTGTTCGACGTTTCACCAAAGGAAAATACCAATTCTAGGTGAGTCAAGTCACCATTTGAAAATACTAATGGTGGTTGAGTCAAGTTACCATTATAAAATACCAACAGTGAGTCATGATCCACCATTGGAACCTAATGGTGGGTTAGTGGCCTACCTCTAGACATCAATGGTGGGTTATGTTATTCATCGTTGGACATCAACAGTGTGTCATGCTAATCATCGTTGGACATCAATGGTGGGTTATTTTTTAACCATCGGTTGTGAATTCATTTTTTATAGTTCCTTAGTAGATGGTTATTCAATATTAAAGATGTTATTTTAATATTCATTTAGTTTCTTTAGTATTAATTGTTGTTTTAGTTTTTTTAATTAATAAAATATTTCCTCTTTTGTTTTTTCCTTCTGGTTTGCAGCATCTACTTTGGAAAATTTTTTCTACTTGCTTTCTTCTTGTTTTTTTAGTATATTATATTATATTATGTTTATTATCTTATTATTTAGAAATATATATTTTATCAGTTTTTATTCCTTGTGCTGGAAGAAGTTTATTCAATCACAAACTCCTTTCTTAAATTTCTTTACAGTAAAATGATTCTTACTATTTAATGTTATTCTATTTTTTATTAATTTATTTATTCATCTATTTATTATCATGTACCTTTTTCAATATTTTCAATGATCCACCATTGGATAATCCCAATGGCAGGTTATGAGTAACAATTGATAATCAAATGGTAGAAAAAAATTATTGTTTATCTGGAAGGCTTCGATTTCTTAGTAACATAAAATAATTTTTTTGGATGGTTTCATTTATTGTTTTCGTAAAAATTGTAATGGTATGTCTTTACATATTGATCTACCATTTTAATTTATTATCTTCAGGTTATGATCCACCGCACTCTATTTTTAGTGGTGTGTCACGAGTCACCGCCAACATGATTAATCCTCAATTAGTTAAAATTTCATGTGCCTAAAATTTTATTTCGAATTTCGATTTATGTTACTAAAAATAATTATTTCTGTAAATATTTAATTATTTTATTTTGATTTTTATTTTTAGAGTATTAAAATGTAATTTTATCATTATTTAGTAAACACTTGTACTAGAGAATTTAAAATTCATGGGTTTCTCTATTTTTCACAACATTATCTTGTATGTATAATCCAAGGATTACATTTTTTATTTAAATTGATTTATTATAGTTAATTGTTTTTTTATTAAATTAACATGGAAATTGTTTTATATTAATTTATAAGGAGGAAATAAAAATGCTGATTTTTATTTTATTCTTATCATCCAGAATTTCACAAACAATGATAATGATCATTTTATTTTATTGGCATTCACTAGAATGTGTTGTGATGATATTGGTTTTCTACAATCACTTCATATATCTTATTTTCAGTAATTTGAGTGATATATTCAAGGAATAGATCATATACCTAGTTATATAATTCACTGAAATAACTTGTGATACCTTTTGACATTTTACTGATCTCAATTATTCATGATCTTATACGACTTATTCACTCTATTTGTGATCAAATAAGGACTACAACATCAAAATTTGTTCCTTACAAGTGATAAAAAATAAACCATCATAAATTTATTCATGATTTTTATCATCTATTTGTTTCCATGTATCTATTTTATTCTTGTAATATTTGTCTTAATATTTGTATTTATTGTGTATTGTTAATGATTTTCAAATTAAAATCAATTATTTATATTAACTAGTTATTCCACCTCATAAAAGGAAGCATGGGTCATCAATCCTAATTAAATTGCGCATAAGCAGACAAGGTTGGTCTCCTATACCTAGAATATATTGTGCCTCGTGGTTATTTAAAATAAATTTCTATAAACAAGGTTCTCTCACCTTTAAAAGTGAGGTTCTTAGTGTGTACTCGTCTCCTCCAGGGGTAGGGAATATTTATGAATAGACTAGAATGTTTTTTATCCAAACCACTATAAATATTTTGTTATTTCATAATTTTCACTATGGTTCAACTCAAGAAAAATTCACTCTCTATAGTTTAATAATTTAAAATCTATTAATGTTTTTGTCATTAAATTTTAAAATGAGTATTCACCCCCCATATAGTAATATTTTCTATCAATAATGATCCAACATACTTCTAATTCTTATGGAGATGAGAGAAGTATGAATTTTAAGAGATGTCCATAAAGTTCAATGATTCTTAATTCCTGATTAACCTTGGGTAATAGACATAGCAATCTATTTATAGAGATAGGGTATATGTTAAAATATTTTTTAATTGAAAAAAGGCTTAAATAATCTAATAAACCTTATCTTGCCCAAAAATATATATTATTATTATTATTATTACGTTATGGTGTGTGCTATCTTTCCCATTGATAAATATTATTTAATGAGATTTAAAATTAATACCTATAACCATACACTGTCTTTATTTATTCATCCACCGTAGTGATTATTTAATTCCAAATAATTATTAATTAAAAATTTATTAATAAATAAATATTATATTTACAATGATAAAAATGAATATTTATTAAATATTATATTAATAAAATAAATATTATATTTATAAACAAGAAAATAAATATTTATTGTTATTTTTAATCAAAAATTCTAGTATAAAATTACTCCTCGGTTGTGAGTGTAATATTTATACAAATAATGAAATTCAAATAAAATTTAACTAGGATGAATGAAAACACATTGTATATGATCTGTTAGGATTATTTATCATTGGAAAAAGGTGGGATTTTATATATTCCAATATTATTGTATTGAAATGGGTCAAGGCGCCCAAGATAAAGTAATTAATGTAACAATGTCAGAATCCACATACACACACTAAATATTTAATATACTCCCTTTTTTATAATATGACATTTTTCTAGTTGAACACAAGAATAATCAACCTATGTGATATATCCAAACATCATTGATTATCTAAAATAAACTTAGCATTACACCATCCCTATGGAATTTAATTCCACGGTTATATTTCAATAAAAATGGAAATGATATCAATATTTATAAATCTAGATCGGAATAATCCTTCCATGACTTATTGTTAAAAACATGACATCCAAGATGCACTAAATGTACCCTACTTTCCACAAACATTTAGTGATTATATTTTTTTATAAAATATATGTTCATGACTCAGGATACACATTAGTAATAATCTAAGTATAAGGACCATTACACACACACACACACACTCACAAATAGGAATATTTGATGAAACATAAACATTTGTAATTCCTAATGGAAGTTCTATTTTTAAAATATATCTTCATATAGAATACCATGTGGGAAATTAATGAGAATAGTCCCATTTACTTATTAGTACTCAAACACGACACGAAAAATTATATGTGTCCCATCATAATATCTTATCTGACCGTGGAACTTATTTATGAATATTGTCATAAAATTTGATGTTTATCCTCATTGGTGGAAACTAATATGAACATTAAAATGTGAAATATACTATACGACATCATTACAAAAAAAATAATGAACAATAATGAACAATAAATAATAATAAGTATTTATTAATATTAAAATCGTTGAATATACATGTAATCTAAAGTACAAAACATATATTCTAGAAATAAAATCCAATAGACCCCCACTTATACATGAGCAAAATCCAGAAAACATTCATTATACTAGACCTCACAAGATAATCATGTTTCTTCTTAGTTAGTTATTTAGTAAAGTGGTACTCCTCATTGCCTTCAATTGATATTATTCTCACTGAAACTTTATCATTACAAGAAAAATACATCAAGAGAGGATACTTTTGAATTAGTTTCTTCATCTGATGATGTGACCTTGGAACCTTTTCAAGGTCCATCATTGTTCTATTATCGCATTATAGTGTGATATGTTATTTACTTTTAGGTAACACGTCAATATATTGTATAACATTTTATATGAAAATTTCTTATTTAAAAGCCTAATAATCTAAAATATATATAGATTGTACTATATAATTTATTACCACACCTTTCCCTGATCTCTTCTATGACACAACATTTCCATTTATAGGGATGAAGTATATCATTTTTTATGTTTTATTTCCATGATCAATCTGGAAATTTTAATCAACATGTCATTTTATAACTAGTTCCTCATATCCTCTATAATCTGGGAACATATCCATAGTACACATTAGATAAATAATTATAGTCTTAACTTCCATTGAATAGTGGTCACCTTGATCAACTTGATATCTTCCAACAACACATAAGGCATTGGAGAATTCTTTCCTAGTACATAACATACCATAGATGACTGGACCAATCACAGATGTGTATAGAATAATTTCTATCTTTTTTCTATCCACATGTGTCTGAGGATACATTTACCTAAAAATATGAATGTCATGTGACATTGGAGACAATATAATATTAGATTGTTTCCTAGTGAATATTTTTAGTACATTTTAACTATAAGTTCCTTGACTTAAAATAACAAGGATATTGGATGTAACATGATGGATATTTATTCCAATAATATATATTAGTTCAATTAAGTCATTCATGGAGGAGAATTCAATTAACTGGGATTTATCATACTATATGTTTTGTATCTCATTTCAAATAAGTAGTATCTCACCGATATAAATTATTTTTAAAATGACCACACTTCTACTAAACCCATTATAGACACGAGTCTCGCATTAATTATTTATGGAACAAAATTCAATTTTAAACTTATCAAATTGAATATTCCATGACCTGGATGATTAGATTAATTAAAAAGGTGATATTTTCAATTTTCATTCCATGTTGGAATCCTTTTGTGTCACAAATCCTTAAGGTTGTGTCATAAAGACACTGACTTGAAGGTTCCCATTCTATAAAGTTATATTGACATACATTTTCCTAATCTCATAGTCATGGTAGATCATGATGGAAAATATAATTTTTATGGATTTAATCATACAAACTGGGTAAAAGGATTCATCACATTATATGAAATGATTCTATTTCATCCTTTTCTACCATTCAAGCCTTATAAGTACTAAAATTTCCATCTATGTATTGTTTCTTCTTGAATAATCATTTAAAACTAATGGTCTTTATATCTACTAGAGGATCTACAAAAATCTAGACATGGTTTTTGTATGTGGAATCTATTTTAGAATTTAATGTTTCCTTCCACTTCGAACGATATGTGTCACATACTACTTACTTATAAGTTACAAGATCATTATTATTAACTAGTAATATTCCATAGTCCTAAGTAACTATAAAATTATATTTTATGGTTCAATAACCTCTCATATACTCCTATAAAATACATATGTCTCTATAAATCCTTATTACATGGGGATTTTTGGAATCTATTTTTGTGTCAGCTCTTTTGTACCTTGATCATAGACTTTATAAAAGACTATCTCATTCCTACCATCTCTTTTAGATATATGCTCCCTATCAAGGAATATGGTGTTTCTTTCTATTATTACCATTTTTATTAGGTTTTATATATTTAATATCCCCTCGTTTACATAGTATGTCCTAAAATGGTTTACATTTTCCATCTAGTTGAAATTTTGTTGCATAAAGGGGACCTAATATTTAATTTCCAAATCCACCCATGTATGTATGACAATATATGTTTCCTTATACTCCACAATTGGTATGAAATACCATTTATCGATTACTTTAGAACATGTTTTAGTATTAGTAATAATTTCTATAAGATGTATCCCTAAAAGGACTATAAAATACTCACATGACTCATCATTGATCTCACCATATCTAGAAGGGTGTATTTACTCCTTTCACTTACACTATTACATTGTTGTTTATAAGGAGGAGTGAGTTAATATAAATTATGAAACTCCCATAAATAATCAATGTAGTCTTGATTGAGATATTATCCACTGTAGTATGATAATTATTTCTTCATCTTATTAACAAGATGGTTCACAACATCATTCTAAAATTCTTTTAATCTTTCCAAATAATATCACTTATACCTCATTAAGTACCAATATCCATCTACATTAAAATTATCAAAAAAATCAAGATGTATGAGATCCCAACCATTATTTCAACCAGAAATTGTCCTCACACAATGTGATTATCTAATTCATGAATTTATTTTTCTCTTTAACTGTTTCTACTAAATGGGGATGTCGTCACTATCTATATAAACATATGTGTCACATACCAAGTGGTTTTAGCTAAAAGGTATACATATATACATATTAATTTAATCCATTCAAATAATTTTCATTTACAGGTCCTAGTCGTCGATTCTATTGTTTGGTGTGGAATGAGTCATGTGAGTATGTTTTGTTATTGATCACTATTACTTGTTTGGAATAATACAACACATAAAAATCAGGATTTAAATATCCCTTAATATAACATATTATGTATTTATAAAAGTAAAAATATATATTAAAAAATTTGAAAATAAATCTATTTGTATAAAGTTTGGATCAAAAAATAATTTTTTTGTAACATTTTGAAAAAAATAAGAACATTATTTTAAAACCAATATCATTCTCATTGACAATGTTATGTGGAATTCATCAATATCCATGAAAATAATCCTTCCTCTATTAGCTATCAATAATTATTCCTCTCTATAGTAAAACATACAAAATCAACTTGGTTCCACTATTTAAATACATATTTGAGTACTAAATGATTTATTTGATACCCAATTTTTAGAGAGAGATAGATTATACTTGAAAACAAACTCACATGAAGATTCCACTTACTTCATTAACAGGGAGCAATATTTCATCTTGTGGACCTTCATATTATATAAAAAATATAGTATCAGTATTATATTCTTTTATATTGATCTATATATTCATGGAATGTTGTTAAAAGGGATATTTATATTTTGAGATATTATATTATCCTTAAAAAAATTCACCATATTCATATAAGGATTTTTATGCACCACATATTTATCAACATGGAACGAAATCAAGAGAATATATGGAAGATAATTATCTAGATTTTTTATATTGAAATTAACGTCAATGATGGAGTAACTCAATGGCGGTGATGACAGAATAAGATAGGTTCAAAATTCATTTTGAAATTTACACCCTAGAATCACTAGTTAACAATGTAGTTAATGGTTCTTACTATATGAGGCCCTACTAGAAAACCATCTCTAAGTTTACTCTGGAATAGAACCTTGGATATCTCATACCATTCTTTTCTAGCTATCTATTCATATATTCCACAATGATTCTAGATCATGATATAAGTATCCATGTCTTCATGTTACTTCATGAATTCATTATAGATGGATGAAAGCATTAAAAATTCAATGTCAACCACATTGCTCATATATTTATCAGAGACAATGAACTATTTATCATCTTCTTCCTCAGCAGATATATCACATACTAATAATTATAACATGTAATAATTTTAAATTCATGGTGTAACACTACCTTTAGGAATCTTAACCATATCGGGATGTTATTTCATGTGAGAATATATTATTTCTCAAATTATAATGTTCGGGATAATGTGTGTGATGAACATAAAATTATTATATAATAATAAATGATCATATTATTATTACTTTTATTGATGGAAAATTGTGTGAGACATAATAATAATTTAAACTTTTGTATGTATCCCACTATTTTATCAATTCATAATATCCCATACCAGGGGACTAAAAATGGCTAGTTTCATGGAAATTCTGGGTAAAATTATCCATATGTCTCTTCTCATAACTCATGTTAGGGGTCATATAAATTAAGTGAAGGTATCTAGATAGGAATTATTTTTCTAACTCTAGCCTTATAGCTCCATATTATTTTGAGTGGAATCTCTAATCTAGAAACCCTTATGGATATTTACTCAACAATGGCCTCTAACATACATAATGTCAAGATAATTTAACTTAATTGGATGTTAATTAGTTCTGTCAACCCAAAACTATTATAAAAACCCTATGATAATTGTAATTGACCTAATAAAGTTTCGTAAAACACTTTGTTCTAAGGATTTTATTCCTATTAAGGTAATGTAAGGATTAATCTGAAACAATTTTAATTTTTGATATGCTATTTATTATGTTCATAGATTTACTATTTTATCATTTACATGTATTTTTAATATTAATTGGATTTTACATATTTGATTAACTATATTTTAATAAACATTTAAATTTAATACATTTATTTAAATTACATATTTTTATATTATTTCATAAATTTATGGCAGTGTGGTCTTGCTTCTAAAAAATGGATAATGAAAATTTCAATAATAAATAAATGAAAAAAATATTGTTCTTATATAATTGTTGATTTATTGGTAAAAACATAAATCCACCTATGACCCTTGGGGAAAAATCCTTTTTTATGTCATTTCATGAGATGAAACATTCCACTTTCCCACCTATGTATCACCTAAGTTGGTTTTTTCTCTATTCTCTCTTGAACTACCTTCATGAACCTTAGGATACTTATTTTATTATATATAATTTTAATCACAAGAAGGTGATATAAATTAATGGATAGATTAATATGAAATATATAAATAGAATTGGATAGCTAGGTTGGACATAATAAAAAAGAGGGTTGATACACATGCTGTCATATTTAATTTAATAATAAATAATTTCAAAACCCATAAAATAAATTAAATTGAATTAAACCTACACAAACAATGGTCTGATAATACCTCATTATCTGTCATACATATACAATGAATATGAATATTTTTACTATCTAACATTCATTTCAATTAATTATTTATTTTGAATTTAAAATAACTTATAATGATTAATTAAACCTTTTAATATAATGTCCTTAAGAATTATCATGAAGGTACCCATAATAAATTCATTCTTGGTAAATAATATACATGAATAATAAATAAAAAATTTTACCTAAAATTAATTGATAATTCATTAATTCTGGAAAATAATTATTAGGTAGAAAAACACATATTGTGAGAACAACATAATTAGGTTTTAATACCACAATTAAATGTTTTAATTAAATGAAATTCAGTCTTTTATTAGGATACTATATGTATTGTACTTACAAGCTACACATCATGATCCTCGATTATTGACTACCATGGATAAGTTATTAGGGCTTCATTGTATACCATATATGGAGAACATAGAGTGTACAAACCATCAACATGCCTTGTGTTCTTATTTCTTTGTGTCTGTATAAAATTAAAATTAAATGGGTGTGTTCACAAGATAGAATAACATAACATGTGATTTTGGTATATACCATGTGTTCTTATTCGTCATGTGTTTTCATAATGCACCAATTAACTCAGTGTATACATTATATGTTGGAATTAACGGGTCACACTTTGTGGGAACCAACTACATATGCTTTACCCCATTAAATGTCTAAGAATTAAGTCTCACATAGTTAGAAACCATGTATTTAACCATGTGCACAGTACAACTTTTGATGTTATATCATCTAAACTACACAACACGAACACTAGTTAATCACCATGTAATCCACTATATAATGTTCTAGAATGGATTTATATACACATGGTGTGCAATAAATTCACCACATGTAATAGCTTATTGTCATGTTTTTTATCCCAAGACAGTCCAGGTGTGGTGAACTTTGGTACATGACATGTACTCTATCTACACGCTATGGATCCCAATGAAATAACCAAAAAAATATACCTTCCATTGTAATAAAAAACCATTATTTATTATGTCTTGAACCCTAAGAAAATATGAATCTTGAATGTTAAATATTAAAATGTAAACATCATGTTAGTTAAATATCATATTACAGAACGAATAATCTAGAAATGAAATATCTAACCACTATTGTGTATATTAATCAATAATAATAAAAATTATAAATTTAAATGTGACCACTATGATACCACTTGATCATTCTAATCATATCCAAAACATCTTTAGTTGAATAACCATAATGGTTATTATCATATTTAATGGATAATTTCCCAATTATACACGCTAAAAATGTAATAAACAACAAGTAATTTTCATAAAATGCTGAGATAGAAATATTAAAAATAAAATAGGATCTCATGAATGTTAAATTTATAATTAATTTAAATTATTTCTAGAAAAATTTTACTTATCTTAGGATCTTTTTTGATGAATATTTCGATCATCTAGAACCATTTTCTAGATTAACTTAATTTTCATAGGGAGGACCCAATTTATATCCACTCTACCAATGACGTACATGTGGTCCTTTGATATCCAAAAAACACTTATATAGTGTCAAGTTCTATAATAGTTAATAGATATTATTTAATTGTTCATATTGATTTCATTGAGATCCTTTATGATTGAAAAATTAGTTATCTTTATTTATAAGATGAGAGGAGGAGTCAAGAAAAAATTTAATTGTGCATAATGTCTCTCAATTGTTGATTAACCATAAATTAAAATATTTTAAACATTATTTGACCACATTCCACATAATAATATTATTTATATAACTTTATGGTGTCTACTATATGGTAAACTGATAAATAATATTTTATAATCTTACAAATTTATATATATCAATTCACATGATATTTATATTATCATCTTTATCATCTCAAATTCCCAATTAAATATTTATTAAATATTTATTCTTAAAAAATATTCCATATACAGTCTAGGAAATAATAATATATTAAAATTTTAATAAATAAAATAAATATTGTATTAAAAATCTAGAGAATAAATATTAATCACAATTTTTTAATTAGTAAACCTAAAAAGAGTTATCCTAGGTCTCGAGAATAATATTTATTCTAATAATTAAATTAAAATACAATTTACTTGAGATCAATGGAAACACATTGTGTGTGAACCTAAAGGATTATTTCTCATTGGTATTAGGTTGCAATTCCTATAGTACAAGATTAGTATCAAGCCACGGGATAAGACACCCATGAAAAAAAAGTTAATATCATACCAATGACCACCATATCTAAGGGATCAATTTGTAATATAATCTGTTTTCTAAAATTTCTGCACACATGTTTCATCAAACTGTGTGCTTGATATGTATTTCATTGAATTTTTAAAATAAAATCATCATTACGCCTTGGAAATGAAATTTATGGAAATCATTCCATTTCAATCAAAGGGTTGAGATATCAACTCCCATAAAGATAGAAGGGAAAATCCTCCCTTTTCTTATTATTAATAATACGTCACTCATGATGCACCCAACATACCCAACTTCTCTTGAACATATAGAATAATTCTTATGGTCAGTGAATATAATTGAATAAGTCATGTAATTAATTGATAATAATCTAAAAAATATTGAACATTACAAAAAAATTGTATATAGGAATATAAGATGACATATAAATATGCATAATTTTAACTATCATGTTTGTTCTAATAATATCCATTCATAGATATTACCAACTAAAGGATTTATAAGAAGAAGACTCATATTCTTACAATTAATCACAACTAATATTAACCATTCTATGTTTCCCATTATAGTATGTTATCCAACCGTAGAACTATATTTAATATTATTATCAAGGAATGTTAATATTCTCATCATTGATGGAAACTAATATGACCATATCAATATAACAGATACAATTGGAAATTATTACATTAATGCTAATAAGAAAAATTAAAAAAATATAATAAGATTTTTTTATTAAAATTTAAATATTTGAATGTACATTAAATAAAAAATATACACATCTAGACTTAGAACACTAACTTTAACACTAGAGGGATATGAGGTCAACTATTTCAAGAAGAAATCGTCAGTGATGATAGGAAAATAACTATGACTCCAATTTAAATGTTGTAAAATTTAAATTTAATTATTTTGCTAAAATATCCTCACATAAAATATTAAATTATTAACCAAGCATTTCACTTCTCCATATATGATGTCATGAAGTCAAACCAGAGTGAAAATTTAAAAATGCTTCTTTATATTTTTTAGGCATGCCCAACACGAAAAAGTGGTATCAAACAGATCGTTTGTGGAATTAAGTAAAATCATTATTAAATTTTATTTAATTTAAGTTCAAGGAATCAAAATGGTCCCAACACCACTGACCGTGCATTGATCCATGGTTAGATGACCTAGTTATGGTCATCAATAGATAAAAGAAATGACTTTTTTGCTAAACAATTGATTATACATATAATATTCATACATATGAAACGTATGTCATGGTTAAAATTCATAGGGATGTTAGAATTATTAAAGGTGGCAGCTAGAGATTCTTACATGATTGTTGATATATATATATATATATATTAAATTTATTAAAACACATACATCATAGATATATTAAAACGCACACACACACACACAAATATATATATATATATTATATGTTAAAAAACATAAAGATATATGTGTGTGTGTGTTTGCATAGTAATCATGAATAGTACCAACGAACAATACCCATGAATAATAATTGGATCCCGTCTGTGGGTTTTTAGATATCTTAGATGCCAAAATAATAAAAAAATTAATATTTTTAGAAATTAATTAAAAAAAATCAGTACAATTTAAGTAGTTATGAATTAAAATTAGATAAATTTATTTTTATTATTTATAAATTTAATGTTATTTTGTATGTTTATTGCATTATGGTTGATCGTGATCATGATAGAGAAATTTATGTGTTATATTTTTATTTATTTGTTTAATTATTCCTATATGTGTGATGTTTATAACAATAATTTAACAAATGATCATCTATGTGTTGTATCTTTCCATCATTATATGTATAATTTCCAACAAGTCCATGATAATACTTATTTATATATATCTCACATCCCTTATTCCCCCTAACTAGATTATAAGATATTTATATGTAATGATGTGGATGAAAGAAGACACAAATTTCACTATGACATGTAGAAATACCAGACAATAAAAATATTTATTGGATGGGGTGTGAGCTGCAACTGAACTAAGAGATGAATCAAGGAGATACCTCCAGGATCTTGGTTGATCCATTATCAACTCAATGTGTCAACTAGTATGATTTCATTATGATTAGCCACATTTATTTATTTATTTATGCATTAATTATTATTATTGGGCTTGTTTATATTACATGATCACACAAGATAATAAATTATCATGCATAGATAAATTGAATTAATAGGTAGTGAGTGTTATTTTGATCTTGAATGGTATGATGTGTTTATGATCACATAGAACAATAATATTTAATTGATAACGGACTTTATTTCCAAATAATAATTAAAATCCACAAAATCTAAATATTTAGTATTTAATACTGTACATCTTTTAAATTTTCAGAAAAATGGGAGTATACAGTGCTTATCATCCCTACTTGATGGTGGATCCTACTATAGGAGAGTTATATAAAGATATGTGGGTTGACATAACTATTGTATTTTGAGAATAACAATTCAATGAAATTTTTTGGAAACATAAGTGGAAAATAATCAACTAAATCATGGATATGATTTATAGAAGTTGTGACTTCACTGAATAGATTAAATAGTTATTATATAATGTGGGTTTCAATACAAAACGGTGCCATGAAAATATTCAGGTAGTGGTGTAGACATAGCATATATTTCAAATAGATGTTTTATTGATACATTCAACTATAATACTCGTGATTTATGGGCTAATAGGATTTGATAATGTAATGGAATATATTTGATGATTAACTAATCGGTAATGTCTATCACCAATAAAGATAAAGTAATAATATGAAAAAATTACTTTTTGTAGATAAACTGGAAATAAACAACACTAGTAAATCATCATTTCTATTAATACAAGATAAACAGAATATCTTGATCATCCATATGTTATTATATTTTAACAAGTGCTTGCACATTGTATGTCTCCATTTGAGAAAGATTTTTGTATTGGAATCTGAATTTTCTTTGAATCCTCCCATGGGAGAATCCATGGAAGATTAAGAAAATTATAATTATTATTTTGATGATATTCTACATGTTTTGTGTATCCTGTTATCATCTTTGTCCTGTTAGATATAGAAAATGCATGAGGTGAACATTCTAATGAAATTTTTTCTCATATCCATGGTCATTATCCTAATGTATCCTAACAAGCATGATATTATATTTAAATTAAATTATATAGAACTAGGCTATAATACGTGAGGCATACATAACCTAATGTACTCAATAATATTGGTTACATTGAGATATTTGAATCCTTTGGGTTTAATATGGACTAATAACTTATGATAGATCTTATTCATGCTTATTTATCGTTAAGATTCTTAACTATTAATGTTAATTATATTATAAAAAAGTAAATCATATAACTACTACCTTTATTTATCCAAGTAGATAAGGATATTAAGAAACATAATTACTATTTACTTATAGTGAAAAATAATTAAAAGGGAAAGGGAAAGGTTCACTGGTCTAAGTCAAATCCAAAGACACCAACGACCTTCCCTATCAAGAAGCAAAGGATACAGATGGAGAGAAAAAAGTAGGAGGATGTGTAATTTTCTTATATAATTAATGGTTAATAGAATATGAATTTCACGTCTATGAAAAATAATCAATTTGATACTTCTATCTTAGGTATATTTTCATTATATTAATTTTTTATCTATAAGTTAGGTAATGGTAAGAACATGTGGCTCATACATTTGTATTCATATACAAGAAAAAAGTATAATATACATTATCATAAATAGGGAGGTGGATTTTTTGACCACAAATGGAGCACAAATTGAAGATTTAGCAGTAGGTGATTATCATCTGAATTATCCTAGTGGTTTAGTTCTTATATTAAACAACTATTATTATATATCCTCAGTTACTAGAAACATAATCCAAGAGTTGATTTTCACCAATATGGGGTTTTATTAATTATTTGAAAATAAATATTGTCTCTTTTTCAAGGACAATATATGTTATGGTATATAACATATTAACATTAAACTATATTTTAGAACATTAAAAATATATTATAAGCCAATAAAAAACTAGAATGTGTAAGAAATTTTATACTTTCCAATGAAACTTAAAGCTTATCCATGTAAACAAGAAGTGCTTTTATAAGATATATCTAGAAGGGGGTTTAGAAACAATTGTGTTAAAACCATTTTATGTATGTCACACTTTTAGATATGGGAAAATGACCTAATCACCCTTCATCAGGAATGGAGATAGGGCCATAGAACCACTGGAATTGATTCATAGTGACGTATGTGGTCAATTTATAGTAGAGTGAAGTCATGTATTTGAATACTTCATTACATTTACTTATGAATATATTAATTATTGATGTATCTAAAAATTAGGTATACTTATGATTATATTCATATGTTTAAGGAATGCCAACAAGAAGCAGAAAACCATCTTGGTATGGAGATCAAGGAACTCCGCTCAGAACGAGGAAGATAGTATCTCTGTTAAGATTTCATCAATCACATATGGAAGTTGGGATATAATCCCAACTCACTCCTCCTTATACACATATATGGAATAGACATTATGAATGGAGGATACATACCTTTTTTACATGTTCATATTGATAATGATTCATGAAAATCTACCAATAACCTTTTTTATATATGTTCTACAGATTGTGGATTATAACATTAATTGAGGACCCACTAAGGCATTATACGGGATTCCATATGAATTATGGTATAGATAGAAACACACTCTATAATATACACATATATTGGGGTGAAATTCATTTTTTAAGACTATACTGAATAAAAAACTAACTTCATAAATAATAAAGTGTATATTTATAGGTTATCCTAATGAACCCAATGGATATTACCTATATAAACCTTCAGATAAAGAAAATTATTATGTCATGGAATGCCATAATTATAAAAGATAACACATTTTCAATAGAATTAGTGGGAGAAATATTTATTTCGATTTAGTTAATTCTCCAGATACAGAATAGTGGGTACAAGAACATTCTCTAGAGTAGGTAGTAGGTTATAAGAGTGTTCATGAGATGAAATCACTACATAGGTATAAAAGTGAGTTTATAGAACCCGATAGATGTCATTTTTTTCATAGAGTTAGGGCACACATTTTTCCATAATAATAATGAATTTCTAACCTAGAAGAAAATTTATATTACAAATATGTTACTAAATTGAATGATTCCATGAATTTTAAGAAATATTCCATGAATCAAAATAAAACATCGATTTTGGGACACCCTATAACTAACAGAAACCCTATTCAGTTTGAAAGTGTAATTGAGAAAAATCTAGACAAGGGTGGTAACGTAAGTACCTATAATGTATGTCTAGTTGTTATGGGTTTTAGGTAATGTCAAGGATATAACTATGATGAATCCTTTTTCACCAGTCATGATACTAAATTCCATCATAATATTACATTCAATAATAAACTTACTTGACTATGAAATTTATAAAGTAGAGTAAAAACTAATTTTATAAATGGAATATTGGTTAAAAATTCATATATGACTCAACATGAGGGGTTTATCTGGTACAATTGTCCCAATAAATCATGGAATCTAAATTGATCCATTTATGGGCTGAAGTCGAATTCACAATCATGGAATGTATTCTGTGAAGAGGCCATAGGAAAATTTAGTTTCATTATGAATGAAACATAGAAATGTGTCTATATGAAGGTTATATTGAATGAAATTGTTTTCTAATTTTTATATGTTGATGATAAGTTACTTATGAGAAATAGATTTAATGTATTATATTCATTGAATATTTGGATAATTGTAGGCATCTCTATGAAGGATTTAGGAGATGTATCCTACATTATGTGGATATATATATATATAAATAAATCTAAAATACTTCTTAGTCTAATCCATAGTACATACATTGGAAAGGTAATTAAAAGGTAGAAAATAGATAAATCCAATATTGGGTTATTAACATTGTAAAATGGAATCAATATCTCCCATAATATGTTTCCCCTAAAAGATAGTTGAAATTAATTGAATGAGTGGAATCATATATGCTTCAATAGAGGGTTGTATTATAAACCCCATACCAGGTACTAGGTTTTTTTCCTTTACATTAAGCATAGTTGGAAGATATCAAGATAATATAGTAGAGATACATTTTTAATCTCTAAAAACAATCCAAAATTAATTGAGATAAACAAAGGATTTGTAATTGTTGTATGGAATAGATATTGACCTTCTAGTGAGTTGATACCTTGATTCTAGCTTCGAAAAAGATTAAGATTGTCAATAATTGTAGTTAGGTTTTGTATTCTACCAAAATTGTGGTACAGTGAGATGGATATGATCAATGTATCCCATAGTCATTGATTCTACATCATTATTTGATTAAATGTAGGTTTATGGTGTTGTTAAAGAAATAGTTTAGATACACATCATTATCTTATATATTTTATTTATACTTAGTTGTGCATACCTTATTCTAATTTATTGTGATAATACTATTGAAGTGGTACCTTACAATGATCCCAGGGTGAACCATTTGAAAAAAACATTAAAAGTTTATTCATTTGATGGATTTTACTTATATAGGTGATATTATAGTTAAAACATTATCCCTAGTAAATATAATGGATGAAACCCTGACTAAAACAATATCTCATCAAAAGAATAATTCCTATGTTAGAGAAATAAGGTTTAGAATTATCAGTTTATAGATCTAGTGAAAGTGGGTGGGTTTTGAAAGTAGCTTCCCTATAACTAGATTCATTATATAAATAAATTACCTTTTCATGCGTACAGTTTTATATTTATATGTATTTATCTTACCATTACAGTGTTGATAATATTTTGTCAACTATTTTTTATGGTAATTTCCTTATATTACATGTCATTTCACAATGTTATAATTGTTCTTAGCTATAATGTTAACATAGAGATATTGTGATAGTAATATTCAATACATGTCATGTGATATAGATTCATCATCCTGATAGAACACATATGATGTAATATTATCTTGTTCATGGGGATCATTAAAATTGAGACTCATTCTCCTGATGTTAACACACAATAATATTTAGTATTTGAGACCATGATAACTGATTAACCAATAGTAATACACCATGTTCAATGTTTCATTGGTTTTTCATATTTAAAATCAATTTTAGTGGTCTCATGACATGATATAATTATCATTGTGTTCCATTTGATCATGTACATTGATACAGGATGAAAACCATACCATTTATGTTAAGGTGGAGTAGAATTTGTTATGTGTGTCATTGGTGGTATGGGATTACATTACTGATCAAAAAAAGTAGTTTTTCTTCCTTGAAATGATGGGATATCTCAACACTAGATGACCAGTATGGTAGTTTCTTCACTAATCCCACAGTCATGGTAGAAGATGTTAAGTATATCAATATATTTTCATAAAATATCTAATAAATTAGGTAAGGATTGTGACAGAAGTTATATATATATATATATATATATATATTATTTTATTGGATATCATATAAAAAATATATTCTATTACATGTATTGTGTTCATTGGTTGATGTCACTACAATTAGTAAAAACTATCATCATAGGGGCCCTCATAGGCTATTAGAATCTGCACTTAGTCTATGAATAATAAAAATTTCTATTAAGATATGATCATAGAGGGTTACAAGAAATGTGTATTCAAATTCTAACCAATTCTATTGAATTATTGTTTATGAATTATTGGGAGATAAGTCAAGGGATGAGATATGATTGAGTGCGAACGATCACCAAAAATAAATAAATAAATTATTATTCAATTAAATAATAATTAGTGATTAATTTATATGAATAATGTATTAACAAGATTATGTTAATACATGTAATTATACTTATCAAACGAGTTTTTTTATTAAATTTTTTATTGATAATTTGGGATATTTGATTTGATTTAATGGATTCTATTTTAACATGTAACATATTAGAGTTTTAAAAAGTAACTGATAAAATTATCAAAAAATTGAATGATATTATTATGTGTAGTTAGTGATTTCCATGTGATTATTTAGTTGGATAAATTATTAGGGGAATATTAATTTTTCAAGGAAATAAACCTACCTATATAATTCTAGAGAATCCTAATTTTGGTTTAGTGTTAAATAGCCATATGTTGTGAATCCCACTCTCCTCTCTCGAGTATTATTGAGGGGGAATGTAAAGAATGAAGCAACATGATCTGTGTTCTTAACCAGGATCAAAGGTGTTCTTATCTTATATGATCATAATATAATTTTTTAGGTCATTTATTATCCACATTAGCACACATATAACAACAAACGACACATTGTTAAGAACCTGGAGCATGTTTTGAAAATCTAGAGGGATTTATGGCTGATTCAATAAAAATATAGATCTCTAAAACCATTTCGAACACAATATCGAATATAATTCAAATAAATTAATTTTCAATTTTGTTTTTTTCTTAATTCATCTCACATGAGATACTTTAGTTATAACTGGGAATTTCTCTTTATTTTTAACTAGTGAGAATGTTTTAAAAACATGATTTTTCATGTTTTTAATATGAACTCAATAAAAACATGTTTATGTATGATGTTAATTTATTAAAATTCTATATTTTATTAGTTAGATGTTATTTTCAAATTATGAATGTGTTTCAATTATTAAGTGATATGTGGGTCAAGAAATATACGGCCCCTCGATGGATTAGTTAGTCTCATGAGACAAAATAGCCAAGTAATTTTGTTAATGTCTCCCTTATATGAATTATATCTTGTCACAATGTCTTTATGGTATTATTATTTTGTCAAAATTATGAATTATTTAATTTTGAAATAATTTATTTCCATCCGCATTATTATTTATTTTAGGTCTCCTGAAATTCTTGCATTGTGTTATTAATAAGTATTAATATTTAATTAATTGATAATATATTATTTTTATAATTTTTAGAATATTACTGTTATCATAAATCTCATAATTTATGATATCCCTTACTGGTTATCTAATATCACCCATTTTTTATTTCTCCCCATTTCCCTATATTGGACTCTCATTTTTTATGATGTATTTATTGTTATATTATTCGCCTATAATCATTTCAATATTCTCCCAACAAGATAGTCCAAGTTGATAAATACATTACATTTCAATCATCTATCCGTCGAGTACATAACATGTCACTCATTCATGTATTTGGTCATATCATATGTGAAACATCTATGAATGGTCTTTAATTTTACCAGTTTAATTCATTCAGGTATCATATATATTTTCTTTTCATACAAGTGAACAAGTATCTTCTTTTTGCAAAATACAACTACTGACATGATCAGCAAAAAACCAAATCACGTTTATATTAAATAATTAAAATTTAGACTTATTTACATATCGTATCAAAAAATAAAATTACTCATACTATGTATCTCCCCAACCATAAGTAATCATGATTGATAATAAGAATACACCCCTTAGTAAATTGTTGATTTTGGGATATTCCAGGAGATACAATTTTCTTGGTCAATCCAAGTAATAAGTCTCTACTTATTATTAAATAAATATTTCGTTAAGATAATATATAAAAAGATTTATAGCAATACAATATTCAGTAATTATGTACCTTTATATATAATCAAAACCCATAATACTTCATGATGATCAACGGTTAGGTACAAATCAAAGTCATACATTGAGGAGATTTTTTTATTTATCCATCAAATTAAAATAAATTATTTTAAAAATAAACAAATGAAAATTAAAGATTTCAATTTTATTATAACCTGATGAATTTTAAAACAATTAAAAACAATATCTCATTTCTATAACACCCATTGATTCTATGTGACCATCATTTTTCAGTTGTTATCATAATTGTTTCATTAATGGGTTTTTCTATATTCTCATTTAAATCCACATAACAGATCATTAGATCACCATTATTAGTGATATCTCATATGATCAGATATATGAAAATGATGTGTTTGGGCCTCTGGGGAGATTTGGGTACCATAAAATACTTAATATCCCCATTATTATAACAATATATCACAGTTTCTCCCTTGATGCATGTACCCACACCATGTTAAATGAGGAACTTCATGACCTAAATAGATCTATTCATGGTATCTGATATAGTGGTCTACTCTTCCTCTATTATCACGTCTATTATGGTGTCATTATTGGAACTCTTGGAAATGATATATAATACCATTTATTTAAAATATAAACCCAAATTGAGATTTTATATTATCATTATTGGATTGAAAATATGATTTTTTTATCCCTTAAGAACAAGATCATATTTTCATCTAATGATAATGAAATTATCATTAATCCTTCTTAAGTATATATATATGTTCAAAAAAATCCAATGAATCTCACCATTATTGGCATGGTGCCAACTTGGTATGTTCAGATCATATGAGACCTCATTTCAAGTACACGCTATTACACATATGATAGATCCTATGAAGAAAACATAATAAACATTACACATCCTTTCTATCTCTTTAAAAAGATCAAAAATATTCCGAAGATTCATTCAATATAAATTGGATGATACCCTTTATTTTAGTTCCCCATGATAAAATATTTTTTCACTTTAACAATATATTTCTTCTAACTCCTTCCCAGTAACCTCTTATGTGTCACCCCGATATTTTTTGAGATAAATTAATTTTAATTTCATCAATGTCTTGTATTGTAAATTGCACCAATTTTAGATTTCTCTATACATAAAACCGTATTATATTTTAATGTACGCAACACTATTCTTTACTTGTGTTACATGCAAGAGTGGCCTTCCTAGATAGGTTACAATGTATACAATAATGAGTATCACTAAACAAAGATATATTATAAAAATATTATAATTTAATGGTATATGAACTAGATGCTATGAATATTATTAACCAAATTTTTTATTTTATATAACAATTAAAATAATATTATGTATTTTCTAGACATTTTATAAGAACAAATTCAAATTTATGGATAAAATATGTATTTTCAAAAAAATAGAAGTTTTGTCGCATGTTGATAGAGCACCCATTTAAAATTTAGTTTTCAAAAATTTCATATATTATTTTATAAATAATAAACTTCTTTTTGGAATTGGAACATCAAAATTTACTTTGGTTGAATTGTTTGCATTTTTCTGATAAAATTCATATTTTTATAAATAATAAAGAATACTCCATTTTAATAAAAAACTTCCTTTTAATCTGATTTTTTTGTATTGATAGATTATGGTTTTATTTGGATTTAAAGTGTCATTGGATTATGTTTTTATCATTTAATCCAATTTTTTTCATTTTATGTAATTTCATATTTAAATTGGATATAAACACATGATAATATATTGATATGTTTTTACTTCTTAAAATCCCTCTTTTCGGTTTTAACAAACATGAAATTATTTTAAATTAATTTCTACCAATTATCCATTTTTAATTATGTATAATATATTCAATATTTGGAATCACTGGGTCCAAATTATGTTATTAGGTTACTTTTATTTTTTGGATATTATGAATAGTAACTATAGTAATGTTTATTTAACGCGGTTATAGGAAAATCTTGTAAATAAGTGTGAAACATAATATGATAATGGGAATAAAATGATCCTAAAACCTAAAAAAATCCTTTCTGATGAATATAAATCAACCCTTTACTTCTTATCTACGAATCATAGTCCTTTAAGAGCCACATGACAATGAAAATAACAGAGATATTAACAATACTAATAGAAGTCACAAAATGTCAAACTCCCATTTCATGTAAGTATAATAATTTTAATATAGGGATAACATGGTGATATAATTGTTCAAATATATTCCATGGAAATATAAATAAATTATCTACATTATAGTAATTTATTATTAATTTTTAAGAAAATAATAATTACCTTAAAGTCTTATACCTTGATGATGTAAAAATTAATTAATTAATGAGAAATCCATAATTTTTTTTATTAAAATACTAATAACCAATAAAATACATTAATATATGAATACATTATATTGATAGAGTTTATATCTACCATAAGAATCCTAGGGCCGAGAAATAGATCATTTGGATATTTATAGAATAGATTATGACCTTTATTTAATTTTATTTTATGTGATGTCAAAGTTGACATATTAATACTTTAATTAGAATAAAATTTTTAATGTTGGGTTTTCAAAATTACTAATTCTACCAAATATTTTCGTATAAAATATATTAAATTTATGTTCATTATAGTATTTTATTTCATATTTTTACACTAGAAATAAGTATATCAAATAATTTCAAAAAATTGAGGTAGTGATTATTTTTATAATGGCGATATCAAATTAATGTTATTAAAAATATTAAAATAAATATAATTTGGGATAATTAATTTGTAAAATATATTTTATATATGACCTTGTAAAATTAGAGATATAGTAATATAATATTTTGGGGTATAAAACAGTATCTTGATATTTCAAAAAAATCAATGAAATGAATAGCGTCAAAATAGACACAATTGATATTGTTTTAAAATAATGTTTTATAAAATTATATAAAAATAATAATTTTTTAAAAAATATATATAATAATTATGATATGGTCTAAGATTTTATAAATTACTAATATGTTGTGTAATTGAAATTATATGAGTAAATATTTAACCTTTTTAATATTGAAACATTTGTTATCTTAATTAAAATTTAATAGAATAACTAGTTGTAAATTAAAAGGATAATGTTAAATTTGAAATCAAGAAATTTAAAAATATTATTGGTTGAAGGTATTTCAATATTATCATATATTATCATAGTATTAATCTCAGTTTGGAGGTATTGGGATTGATATTCAAGTTATTATAAATTATTATTTTTGAGGCAGCTAAAAGTGCCCCTCGCCTCAATTATAAACAAGAACTTCCTCGCTCCACTCTTCATGTCATTCTGAGCCAAAAAGCTCAACCATACCATTCCTATTTTCCTTATCAATATCCACAGAAACATTATAGAGGTGATGGTATTCCTCAAATACCTACTCTAGTGATCTAGGAGTATAATTAGAGAAATCTTGTTGAAGAAGAGGTAATATAATTTACCAATTCTTTCAAACATATTTCTTATTATACTTCCACCTCATGATTTGTTTCATTATAATGTAATAAATAATGTATTACTTATATACTGAGAGTTTATTATTATTATAGAACAACATAATTCCACATTCTATCCATCTTATGATAACTGAAATCACCACGCTTATATACATACGATTTGTCGTCTCCACATCGTGGTGTAATCCGTTATTCATCTCCACCATACATGGATGGGTATAATGATGGAATTAATAAAAATATATACTATTAATATAAAATTATATTTATTATGAGAGTCTATAACCCATAAAATTATCGGAATGATATCGTCGCTCGTGCGAACGTACAAACTTACCATCTTCACGGTGCGATGTGATTCATTCTATATAATATTAAATAAAGCATGATTATATAAATGAATTGAAATAACATATATAATATATATTATAATAATACCATGTAGTAAATGACATAACTATTACCTAAAAAGAGGAATACGATTTTCTCTGACAAAATTTCTTAAGAATATAAAGCAGTTAATCCCTGAATAATGAATAACAATGAAATGTTACTAACAAATGGATGAAAACATTATCAAAAATGTTAGAATAAAGATCATTATTAATATATAATATATATTTAACATTATTTAAATCAATATATAAGAGGTTCAGATACGTACGATGCATATTGAACCCAAGGTAAGGGATAATTTTGCAATCTCATTTTTATCTGAGATTGTTTATACATATGTATATACTGGGGAATATTTGTAATCTATGTCCAGGATTTCAAAAAAAGTTTCAATAAAATGTTGACTATTATTATATGTATTTTTAAATTCATTTTAAACGAAAAAATTAATTTACTACATGGTATGGAAGGAATGATTCTTTTGATAACCATACGAGTTACTTTTTGTCTTTTCCAGCACAATTATGAGGAGAATGTTTTTTTAAATTATAAAAAATGAATGGATTTTTTATAGTTTCATGAAACTTATATTCATGAATATTCCTCCATAATGTTTAAATTTTATTTTTAATTAAATTATTTTCTTTTAAAATTTCAAATCATTTTGATAAAAGAATTTTTTTTGTAGACAAAAGGATATTTTGTTCAAGAATTAAGCTCAAGTGTTTTATCAAAATTATTTTCCATATAAGATGGCATAGGGTTATGTTTATATCCATATTATTTCATTTATTTGATTGCGTTTATGATATAATTAGTTTTATAAAATTCATTTATTTTATATAGATTATGGTATGATGAAATGATGTTTAAGAAACCCATTTTATTTCATAAGTTATGTTATGATGAATAGTTTATGTTTTGTTGAACATTTAAGAATTATTTCATTATAGGATTGGTGGTACCAATATCTATATCCATAGAATTGGGAAATGATTTATATATCATTAGATAGGTATGACTGGAATGATTTATAAATCCAGTTCAGTAATACAGGGCTGGAGTGACATGTAAATCTAGTTCTGTAATACTTGGTTGGAATGGCAAGTAAACCCATTTCATTAATGGAATTAATCCACTATAATGTGTATTGAAGAAATTCCTTGGCTACTATGGAATTCATTTTATAAGCATAATTATTTTCTACAATTCCATATTTTATGCCAATGTTATTTTATCAAGGTTATTGTTCCTTTATGATCTATCCTTACAAACTGACAAGATTTACTTCATTACTCATGATTTTGATATTTTAGATTTATGATCATATTTTTACACTCGTATGATTATGGATTGTTTTATGTTTTCCATGTTTACCCTTACATATAATTTTAGCTCACCATTTTTATGTTTTCTTTTCGCTATGATATAATGAATGGTTTTAGGTAGGAAACAATGTGGATGATCTTTTCTAGAGATTTTGAAGATATTTCACAATGATAGAAGATTATGTTTCAAATCTACAAAGGCACTAAACTAATATGGTCTTGGGAATATATTTGTGTCATGTATTAATTATTCAGAAAATGAAATGTAATTTCTATTTAAATTAAGCTTGGGTTGTTATATCTTAGATCGATATCTATAGATATACATACCCAATTTATAGAAAATAATACCGATTTAGTTTGTTGATACACATTTAAATAGATGAATTCCCACTGAGAGAATAGTTGAGAAATAAATTTTTAAGTATTATTCCATCTATATAAAATATTATAAATAATACCACACTCCCACATAATTTCTTATAAATAGAGGAATCGTCTTCATTTTTATGAAAAAAAACTATTATATTTTATCATAAAACTAGATATTATAACTCCAAGAATCCTTTTTAAATCTTGAAATAGTCAATTGTAACTTACATACATTATAAATATCATTTGGAACTTCAAAACCTTTATGTTGTATAATATAAACATCCACAAATAAATTATCATTATGGAAATAAGTTTTGAAACTCATTTGATATATCTCATAATCATAATGTGGTGACATGGAATAGATATTTTAAATATAATTTTTAATTTTAATGGGAAGAAGGGTTTCTTCATAATAAATACCATAAATTTATCTCTGACCATTTTACACTATATTTACTATTTGGATGGGCAGTCTACCATCTATTTATATTTTATTATGGAAGCCCTACATTCACACTATGGATCTTACCCTCAGATGCATCTACCAACACCCAAACATGGTTATTTAATATGTATTATATTTAAAAGTACGTGGATTTTATCCATAACATGAAATCATATCTCTCAATAGACTCTCAGCAAAAAAAAATTAATCTTCTATGAATGTTACTTCATAAACATAATAGAATATAAATTCATATATATTAGGTTAGTGATAAACCCTATCTGACATTTTGTAAAATAAATTTGTTATTCTTCCAAAACACTTTTCAAAATAATATCATCTTATATCATAATAACACATTTTTTTATTGCTCTTGAATATCTCCATGTTCAAATTTATTCAAACTATATTATCGATTAATGAATTCCATCTCATGTAAAACAACATTTTGGGACAAATTTTTTTTTAATTATTTGGATTATAAAAATTATCCCTTAGTTTCTTTTCCACAACAAAAAATTAGTATTTTTTAGGTACAGGGTCATGATTATTTGAATAAAATAATTTTATGAGATCTTAACACCTAGAAATCTTCAATAAATAAACCGTGATGCTTCCCATGCCATATCTCATAATTTGTCTTCCTGAAAGATTTATATGAAATGAAATTTAGTAATAATGTTTCATTCATTAAATAATATCCCCAAAATGAAATTGGAAAGTCACAAAAATATATCATCGATGGAACCATTTCCCAGATGGTATTATTCTTTCTGTTAGACATAATATTACATTTTTTTGTTCAATGAAGAGGTAGTTGTGAAACAATTCCAAAATATCTTATATGAGATATGAAATATTGGATTAATTATTCACTACCATAAATTGATTAGAGTGTATAGAAGCAATTTTCCAATTTATTTTCATCTTTGATATGAAATAATTTTTTGTGTTCAAAAGTTTCATAATTTTGTTCATTAGAAACAAGTAACCATAAGAACTGAAGTTTTCACTAAAAGTAACAATGTACCTAAAACCACAACATTACTGTGTTCCCATTGGTCCCCATAAAAAACCAAGTATGAGATATAATAGTCCATTAGGCCTTTAACCTTTTCTCCCAAAAGGTAATTTTCTCATTACTTTCCTATAAACAATATTCTCAATTCTTAAATTATTCACAAGTTAATGAGTCCAAAAATTCATCTCTATGGAGTCTTTTAATTCATTTCAAAAATGTGAATCCAAGGAAAAAATAAAAATGTAGGTAGGATTAAAATAATCTATGACCTTTTTGTTTTGAATTTCATAAATAGGTTCATCCATATTTTTAATATATAAACCATTCATTACATTCCTAGTACCACAAAACATTTTAATATTATATATAGAACAACTCTTAATCAAAACAATTATTGAATATATCATCTTTTCTAAACAGGTTACAAAAATAAAATTCATGTTTATAGCATGAACATAATAATAGTTTTTCAATTGTATAAATAATCCACTGATTAGAATTAGATATAAGTGTTAACTTCTGTTGTTGAAAATTTAACTCCATTACACATATGAAGATCTACTTCGCCCTATATCAATTCCCTCATATCTCTAAGTCTGTTTTTGTCAACATAAATGAGTGATACACACTAGATACATATTACCCAATAGTTGGAGAAGGAATAATTAATCTCTATAATATTCACATTCAGGTAATCTGGATATTTATCCATTATAACACTTCTCATTCCTATATACGAGTTTTTAATTGTTTTATAGGCCATACCTATTAGTGATCTCCAATATTATTTTGATTAAGTAAAATATTATCCTCAATGACATAATATTAGTAAATTGGTATCATGTAATACGTATTTTCATTAAGTACAATAAATTAATGTGAAACATCTCAAAGGGATGACCTCATGCTACACATCCATTTAAAGATATAGGATCTATATTTAACAATTAAATGAGTTTGATATAGAGTTTCTCTAACCACATAGTTTTTATGTATCGAATCATCCCAATGATAATAATTGTATCTCTGGGATAGTTGATAATATAGCTATTTTTCCAAATTTATCATATGAATTCAATCAACATTATTCCATTGTTAATATATTCATATTTGTGTCCCCCTTCTAGTATATCATAATCAAAATTCAAAAAATAGGCTATAAAAGGTCAATATAAGGGCACCTAGCTATGACATGACATATCCAAGGATGTTCATGTGATAATAATTACTTTAATTTCTCACACATGATAATCCATATATACTCTGATATGTAAAAACCTTCAAATTTGAACATTCAATGTCTTTATAATTTTCCCATTGGATGGAATCTCATGCTTAGTATTTGATGGGGGTTCTTTTTTGGTCCCAGCTATTTAATATAAATCATATGCATAATAAATTCATAACTATTAGATCCTATGTAATTAGTTTCTTCACACTTTTTTCCTTCTTCTGTATGCATGATTCTAAAATTTTATTTTTTTTGAACCACTTTTCAAACTAAAATATTAAGGTGTTTAGACCACATTATTGCATCACACATTAGACTACCCAATGGTTTGAGTTACTCACCCAAAAAATTGTTTTATATATTCACACATATCCAATTGAATCATCTGAATGAGGTGATAGAAAGTTTCAATTAAATTAACAAACTTTTATGAGATTGATAATGTTCAAATGAGTAATCTGAAAGTTACAGATAGTCAACTCCATTCACTTTTCTATACAAAGTATGTCCTCAAGCCAGTGGTTGGTCCAACCCCAAGTCCCTATACTAATGGATATTTTACTTAATAGGGAATTTAATTCATGCCAATTATAACACTTAATATTCAAAACCAATTTTTAAAAATTATTCTCAAGCACATAACAGTAAAAACAAATTGAGTTTAATGTAAATGAAAACTAAATTTTATGATATCGATCCATGCATGTAATGCCAGGATCTATCATCAAATATATTTATATATTAAATTTATCATACACAATATTAAAATTTCATAATTTTTTTAATAATTATGAATAATAAATTAGTTTAATAAATAAATAAAGATCATATTTATTTTAAAAAACATAATATATTTTTAACTGTTACTATAATATGTTAATTATAAAAAATTTATAAATTAAATAAAACATGAATATAAACAATTGACATTAAAAAATTTCTATGGATTGCATCATATTATCAACATATGGAATTTCCAATATTACTTAAACATTAAATTATATTAACCGTAAAAATAATTTTTATCCGGTTTAAATAATAACATTAAATAAGACATCAATTTTAATTTGAACAATTTAAAATTAATTAATAGTGAATAATTTTAAAAAAATATAAAAATTAATAATTTTATATTTGAGCCATATTTTATAATTTACAACACATTATAAATCATTTCTTAATATTTTTAAATAAAAAAATTATTTCTACATCATAATATTAGTAATATAATTTGAGAAAATATATTCTGAGTAAAAGAATCAAATATTTAGGATTAATTTAGATATTTTTAAAATATTTAATAAATAGTAAATCGTTTATAGTATAATAATTTATAAACATTATATATTTTAAATTTTCCTATAATTCATCTTTTAAAGATTTACAATAATTTTATAAAATAATTAAATCAAAATGATAATAAATAAAACATTTAAATGATTCACCATGACTTACAAAATTCCATGGTTGCCAAGATTTGGCCAGTTTCAAAAACACTAACAAGAGGAGTACAATTTAGTAAACCATAGGGAACACCTAACTGTAGAGTATTTTGTGGTTTATTGATAATCCTAGTGAAGAACCACTACTAGTGCCACTATGATACAGTGTTGGAGATTTTGGTTTATTGAAGTCACCATGTTAACACTACGGGCACTCGAATGTCTTTGTTGTTGTGATTATTTTTGAAAAAAATGATTAAACATGATTTTTCCTTTACGAAACCACCTTTAATACTACTGATTTGTTTTTTTGGATAATCATATAACCCTCAGTATTGTAAGTGAATAAAAACATAGAAATATCTATAACCTTGTAATAAAACGTTAAAATATAATTGAAAAATTGAGTATAAAATGTAACACACTAAATTCATGAAGGTTGGTAGATTCCAGCCTCTTCATTTAGTAGAGTTTTCATAGTGAAGATCACAATGAGCATCTTATGAATGCTTACTACCTATGAGGGTGGAACATCATTTAATGGACCCAAAAATGAATTGTGATGTATCCCAAACATTTGATGTGGTGTTAGGGAATTCATCATGTGATGTATTATATTATAGAATTTGTGAGAAATTCACTTGGCTGGAAAATGATTCACCACTAATAAACACAATCACACACACCACTCATTTAATTTGTTAGGACCAAATCTTCATATAGTCATCATCTAAGATGTTCATTTAATGATCACTATCAACTATATGTGAAACAATTCGAGTGTCGTCACCTGAAACTTGAGCATTTCACCTGTTGAATAATTCATTCAAAGAAAACATCAATTAATTAGGTGAATAAACCATAAATCAATCAAATACATGGTTTATAAATGATGAAATTAATTGGAGAAGGATATAGTATCCACATGTGTTTCATGCATTATAAAACTATCATGGACATCAATCATGGAATCATATGAATCACAATGGTGTAGTGGCAATTATTATAGTGAACATCCAATATATTTTATATAAAAACCCCCACTTTCCAATTTCATTGATTTTTCTAAATGTTTAAGAGGTTGTTCACGTAACTCAAACATACCAATAACTAAAAAGTACTAAACCAAGAGAACTCTATGAGACAAACATATTTCATCATAATATGGTTCGTATAATATAGGATTAAACATAAAATACTATAATGTACATCCAACCTAAAAAAAATTCATAATCAATACACGGTCAGAAAGGAAGATAATTTGGTCATAAAATAACATGAAAAACAAAATAAATAATGACCCCAAACCTCCAAAATTGATCCCAAACACTATAGAATCCTAATAGTCACCAACAAGATCCATGGACTTTATATCACTATCCATGTAAAAATGTCACTAGGGAATAAGGAATCCATTCCTTTAGCAATATAATGAAAAGTACAATCTCTAAAAACATACTAAGATATGAGTGCATGGGGTGAGTAATGATTCTCAATGTCATATCCCAATGAATTCATATGGATTCAATATATGTGAAAACCAACTATTCATATTCACATTATTAGAAATATTTTCCTAAACAATTCTATTAAATTTAATGATATAAATTTATTTCCATGATAATATATATAGTGGGATTAACTTGAAATAATTTAATAAAAATGTCATAAATCAATTTTTTTTAGAACCATCCCACACACCTGTTTAATTTTAAAAATCATTGTTTCTAAATAAGACACAAAACCATATTTTATAATAATTGATAACCCTGATCATGATTGGATAATTACCAATCCCACCTCAAATCATCATCGATATTAAAACATAGGTCATGAACTCCCCATCTTAATGAGAGGGGTGATCATTCATTGTATAGCCAAAATATTGTTTAACATACATATTATAATATATTAAAGTTGAATATAGGGTTGATCCCATAATTATGGTAGTGTGTTCTCAATGTAGTTTAACAATTACATGTGTATATTAACTAAAAAACAAAAATAGTTTTGTATTAGTGGTGATGGATACATTTTCAAATATGCTATGACTAATTTGAGACATGGATAGAAAACACCCCCAAATCATTTTGTAAAGTAAAGTTAAATCTAAGTAGGTAGTGGTAAAGAATAATAATTTAGAATGAAAAAAATAGAAAATTATTATTCAATTATTGGATACTATAGTTGGTTATTTATGATAATGTATTTCTCTATCCATTGGAAATGTTTTAGTATTTTTCCTGAGTAAAATTTGGTTTGGTCATTTAGAGAATACATTGTTATATTATAAACCTGGATTTTTATTCAAAATTATAATTTAGAATTTTCAATAAAGTAAAATTTAAATAAAAATTATTCTTAGTAAAATATATAACTATATATCTTAATTCATTTAAAGTTGGATATGATATTAAATGATGAGATTCATCCATATCAAAATAATTCATCTATGTAAGAAATGTGAAAAATATCCATAAAAAATATTTAAATAAAATGAATAAAAATATTTAAAAGTAAATATAAACAAAATCTATCAATTTAAGTAAATGAGTAACAAATATATTAATAGAAAATAGTTCCATGTTCCCGTGATAAATGGCTCAATCAGTGTTCTGTGTAGATCTTCAAAAGAATCAAGGATAATGTTGAATAATTTAGAAGTAAGAAATTTATTTCCCTTAAAAAATAATTAATTCATCATATTCATACAATATTAAAATATATTAATCTATTAAAATTAATTATATATGTAGGAATACAAATATTGGATGAAATAAACATCGGTAAATTGATAAAAAAACCCCTCTCTATGTTTGACCTCAATGTACAAGTGTAGGTGCCCAAGACTGTTACTACTCTCTAATCCATGAATGAAAATCATTAGGTATTTCTTTATGTACATGAATGGTATGAAACTTCATGGTATTTTTTACCTATACACTTTAATAAAGACTAATCACTGAGAAAATCTAACTAATTTTCCCTAAACAGGTGTACACATTGTTATTAATTGTTTCATATTCATAGCTAACAAATTAACTTTTGGGTCTTCTTCTAATTTTGGAACACAATTCTTGATCATAAGAACAAACACTAGAATGGTACATAACTACTATCACCTCAAAATAACTCTACTGAACTATATTCACTCATAAAATGTGTTAGGGGGTGGTAAGGAACTCACCTAAGAAACCTTCTTATCACCATAATATAATCATTAACCCTATAAAATGAAATATAAAACACCTAACACACACAAAATTTATACGAGAAACATGTTTTAGTGTGGGATATCACTATGAACTTTATCTTAAATTATAAAACAATTGATACATTCATGAATGAAAATAATTTAAATTATAACAGCAACAAAAACCAAACTAAACATGAATTGAAACATGTCCTCAAAAGCATGCCCAAGTAATAGATTTCACGTATCAAAAGGGTTTTCAATCAATATAGAAATACAACTGATCTCAAACAAAATAAATAATCCATTATGGAAACTATCCTATCATTATAAAAGTATTGAACTACTATATCTCATATTTGATATCACCAATAATGATTGAGATAGTTTCATGCACAAGAAATAGTTTAGAAACCCCTTAAAACCCAGATATATTCATCTTATAACTTGACCTCCATTTTTGGGTTTAAAATATATTTAATTATCAATATATATATATATATATTAAATTATGAAAAAATATCATCATAACAGCCATAACTGAGTAAATAATAGACCTCCATTAATGGTTCCATCAAACTCGGTTATTTGGGGCTTATGGAACCCTCTTCAAGTTGCATTGATCCCCATTGATCTAATCATCAAAAGTAGACAACAATATATGAAAACATCCAAAATTTTATCATATGTTTATTTAATCCACACATAATATGGAGAAAAATCAAATTTTAAGGGTTCAATATTTTTTAAGGCTTCTCAAAGAAGTAAGAATCAACAAACGTTCATAGTCAAAATTACCCCTACCCAATAAAATATCTACTAAAATAATTCTAAACCCATAGAATGATTATAATTAAAAATGATGGATAATGTTTCACAATTCAATTTTTCCAATCCTTTAAGAATTGTCATTGAAGTACCAAAAAATACTTTCCTTACTGATTAAATACACCTTTAATCATTGGCCTAATTAAATATAACATTGAACCAAAGTGATAGAAAATTTTATTAATATAATATATAATTTTTATGAAACAATTAGAATACTTTAAGAAAAAAAAATTATATTTTCTATTAATAATAACTAAAATAAAATAAAATCAATTTAATAAATAATACCATAAGAAGAATTTTAAGGAATAATTTTCATTTCTGAAAAAAATCATTCAAAATCCCAAAATAAAATTCCAAAATAAATTATAAAACATAACTTTCAGATGAAAATTTTCTCAAATATATTTTCAATTAAACAATTATATACATTATGAAAATTTCATCCATAAAATACATAAGAATTCTAGTTTAATTTAAACATCCAACAACTAGAAGGTTCCAATTTAATTTTACTAAGCATGAAAATTTTGACATTAAAATTACAATTTCATTCATAATATGGAAAAAATATAATAAAAATGAATGTATTTAAAATGTAAATTATTAACCAAATAAATTATCTCCCACTTATATATTTGGGTTCTATTAAGAAATCAAAAACAACGATTAATAAATAATAAAAATATTAAATTTTGAATAATATGTTTAGAATTCTAAGGAAGGTCATTAAAATGTTCTCTTGTCAATAAATTTCATTTAGGAAGAAAAAAATTATCTTTCATTTAAATAAAAAAGGTATGGGTTTCCAAATTACTTCAATTTAGAAGAAGTGATCAAGAATGATTTAGTAAACATGAAGGAATACTTTAAATTCATATTCTCTGAATTTCCACTATACCACTCTAGTCATCCATAGTTGAGTACACAACACATTCATGGTAATTAACACAAAAATAATCATTTAAACAAATAAAAAATAGTTACACATTAAAGAAAATGATGGATGAATGTGTTCCAAAGAAATTAATAATTAATAATTGTCACACCATGATTTTTTAAATATTTTTATTTTATTATTTTATATTTTTTTTGTGATATTTTTTCAGGATGTGTACTGATCCCAATAAATTTTTCTTTGTTTTTATAGATACATGAGCCTTTTGGAAAAGATATAGCCAGTGCCCGGGAAAGGGCATGGTTGAAGCCATGTGGCATCATAAGGTCATCGTGGGGTCTTCCGGATGTTCAAATAATATATACTAATTAATAAATGAAATAAAAATGAATGATTATGTGAGCGTAAAATAAAACAATAAAATTAAAATGAAAATAAGAATTGTATTAATAATAATTATAATAGTGATATAATTTATGATTATTATTATTATTACTAACATTATTATGTATTACTTTTATTATTATTATTTTTAAATTATTGATAATAGTATTATTATTATTATTGGGCTTCATTATATTTTTTGTTTTTATTTTTATTTTAAATATTTTTTATTCTATTTTCTCTTCTAATCCTCCCCCCATATCATCTCATCGCACCACTATTTTCACTCTCCGCCCTCCCCACATGTCCGCTGCAACCCTGTATAGCCACACATTTGGCGACCCTCCCACCAGCTGATCTCCCTCGAGCATCCCATCCTTCCTCGCTCTACCTCGCTCAACCTCAACCACCCACACCTAAAATTGCGACCACTCCTTGTCGGCAAACATGACCCAGCCATAGCTCCCGTTCAGCGCACCCCCCTGCCGGTGTGATTTTTGGCGCCGCTCTCTTCTTCTCCGACATGGCTTCCCTATGGGAGATCCCTCCTTGTGCGTCCATCCAATACCTTAGACGATCTCTTCCTCTCCGAGTAAGGGTTTTACTTCTGATTGTTTTGGATTTTGGTTCCCACTGTGGGTAGGGATGCGTTTTTAGGATGATTTATTGATCCGTCGAGTTCAATATCACCTTCTTAGGGTTAGTTGTTGATGACTTAATGTTCAATTGATTTTCCACAACTTATTTTTGATGTTTCTCCACAAGAGGTTGGTGGTTCCATTCCCAACCATTATTAGAATAATTTAATATGTTTATTTGAATTTATAATTATGTTTTATGATTTAATTATGAGGCACAAATGTATTGGAAATTAGAATTCTAATAAAAAGTGTGTTCCCTTGGCATTTTATGACTTTTTTGAAACTTTTATTTTGATTTTTAATTTTTTTGAGTAATGAAAAAGTTATTTTGGTATGGTTAGGTTGTGAATTAAATTTTAATGTGGTGGTTTTATATGAAATCAAGTGTGTTGTTTGTGTAAACTCTTGTGTTATAATTTTATGTGTTTTAAAAACATTTTTAATTTTATTATTTCAAATAAATGTGATGTGTGCATGTGGTGTTTGATAGGGTTGGTAATGACCCAACCCCAAACCCCTGGATCCAATGCGTTGTTTTAATAAATTTCCATGATTACAATGAATCCAATCCCAAAAAACTGGTCAATTGATCTGCCTTGGAAAATAGATTTCATATATAAACTTTTCATTACAATTTATAACATAAGAAATAGCATAGATAATCCTTTAAAAATTCCATTATAACCATATCAAAACTGATAATTTTAATTATAAAAAACATCATGGAATCATGGGAAAATAAAAAATGTAAAAGGGGAAAGAACATATTCTTATTAAAGATATACAATATAACTCAAGCTATCATAATTAAGTATACACAGTTAAGGAAATGTAAAAAACTAAAGCACAGGACTCTTAAAACATTATCTTCAGTATAATATCGAAATAATAAAACAAATGATTCCATTTTATGATTCACATGGATATTATACTAATTGAATAATCATATGTAAAATCCATAACTAATCTTATAATGAGGTAATTCATAATTCCTGATATCTTAACCACTATGTCAAGGCCTCATGTGAAGATAACACACAAACATTCTATCAAGTCCATTTTTCAAGACACTATTTTGTATCATGAGGTCTACCGAGTCATTAAGGGAATATAGTGGGCATCGCCCATGCCTAACTAAGTTATATTCATTACTCATATGATTTGGTTGGAATATAATATAAATATTATTATTTAAATCTATCATATAAAATATTAATACTTTAACCCTAAACCACGAATGGTATAAAAATAGCATAACCATAGTCAAAAATATGACAAAACATTCAATAAAATATGGAAGATGGTATCATAATAAATAAACTTCAAATAACAATAAAATCCAACAATGTATTTTGATATAGATGAAAATGATTCATTGAAACTCTTCGAAAGAAATATCCCTTGTTTACCTTAAATCATTATAAAGATGTGAATTTTTACAACAAAATATTTCTTTCGATAATAACCATGTATTCTTATAAGGAAAGATTAAAAATGTTTTGGATAAATAATAGCACAAAATAGCTTCTTGTATTGTATAATATCAAAAAACATTCATTTTTTAATTTGTGGAAAATGTTATAAAGTACCTCATTTGGAAAATAATTGATATCTTCCTTTCAAAACTCATAATACAAATTCAAACATGGGTAAAAATGAATTTATAAATACATAGAATAATATATATGATTTTATGGAAACATTTTTACAATCATGTACATGGATAACAGTGATGTCTCAATAGATACTTACACATCAACAACCTCGAATAATTATGAGATTTGGAAATTAACACCTACCTTAGGACTTATTTTCACCGTACATGTCTAAAAATCTGATAAAATGTTTTTAAAAATATTATTAACTTATATAAGAATCAAAATAATATTTATGATATCATACAGGATTCTATTATGGCTTTATATTACCTTTTTATTAACAATTCCATGATAATTCACCATTTCTCTGGTAATAATCATTTTGTTTCTCGTACATGTTTTGACTTGTTATTCTTGATCATATTACATAGATCATGATTTAAATACTTTCAGAATTTATAATATGATTTTTATATCATATATATTCATAATATAAATATATATAATATCTAGATATATGAAACGAATTACACCATTCATGGAGACGTTAGGTCGTACATACACATAAATGTTATTTTTATTTTCTTATCGTATTGAATGGAAGTAATTGAATGAAATATATGTACATATATATATATATTAAAATATATGTATAATTTCATATGTTTCATAATTATCCATAATATAATTTTTTTATAATCATTCCTTGATTGTGAACGTAGAAGGTGTGGCTAATTACGTTGTGGAGACCGTAAGTCGTAAGTACACACGAGAGACATTATAATTTTATTAATGGTTAAATGGCGTGGAATTGGATGGAATACGAATTTTAATTAAAATAATATCATTTTATATTTATTATTGAAGTCATTTATATTCATCATTATACCCATATAAATAATGTATAAATGAAAAACAGTTGACACCACGGCGTGGAGACGGCAAGTCTTACCTACACACGCATGGTAGTATTATTTTTCATAAGATAGGTAAAAGGAGGAATACTATAGTCCCATAATAATAAAAACTAATCCGCATATATTATATACCTGATTTATTTTTTTAGTATGATAATAACATAGGAAGTGGAAGTTAAAGAATAAAAGAACCTTGAATGAAGGGATAAAAAGATTACCTCTAATTCTGATGACTCCTATTTATTTACACAAAAGGAATCATTATGTTGGTTTTATTATAAAATATTGGACTCTAGGATGAATTGATGGAAGTTGGTAGGAATTTTTGGAAGGTTTTGGCCAATCTAAAGGGATTTTGAGGTGTGAATAAAAGTGATGGAGAAGTGCCATTTTTATAGGAGAGCTGAGGGACACTATGAAAGTCTTGAAATATTAATTTTTTATAAATTAATTTTCTGTTTCTAATGGTTAAAGGGTAATATAATTCGATGATAGTATGATTAATAGTCTAAATCCTCTCAACCAATAGGTTATAGATAAGTTTAAATCATGAATTTATTACTATCTTTTGGCTTTAACCGTTAGTTAAATAAGATAACTCTTACCATGTCATCTTGTATTTGTATACTATATAGTTAATATAGTTGCTTAAAAATGAAAACTGAACCTCAATTAGATCATTAATGAAATTTTTAACACTATATATGTTATTTGGAATAATCATATATTTTATGACTAGTATATAATTTAATAAAATAGTTCTTGTTTTAATGATTCATTTTTATCAATTTTGATACTATTTAGTAATTGATATTTTTATAGTCCTAAAAAATTTATTCCTTCAAAAAAGAATTACATCATCCCTAAAATGTCAATGTTATCCAAAAAATTGTGAATTGAATCACAAAACTAAAATTAAATTTGTTTTAATAATTTTAATATCATTTATTTCAATCATTCATAAATAAGGTAGTCAATTCATCAATATTGTGTCATAAATAAATTTATTTATCTTATTTTAGAAAATTATAAATATACTACCTTTGTGTAGGAAATATTTATATATTTATAATTAAAATTTATAGTTAAAAAAATATATTATATAAACAAAATTAAAATTTATTTAGTTAGGAGGTACATGTTTATGTCAAATTTTCCTCATCAATAAATGAAATATTATAAAAGTTCATTATCACACCCTTGTGGCTAAATGAGGCCCTAAAATCTCCCTAATGATTCACATGGTTGGAAGTATATCATCCAACATGATTAGGACACATATTAGTGTATTTTTATATTATTAAAAAAGAAATTTACCCTTATTTACCACATTTAACCTTTAACCTTGGTAAATAAAATTAATTAGAGAAGTTAATATTCATAATGTCCAAAAATAAAAAGTTCCTATTTAAAAAAATTAATTTTTTCCCAAATATAGAATCCATTTTTCCAAATTCAGAACACATAATTTGAAGAAATTAGTTTAAAATTAATTCATGTTGCCAAAGCTAGAAAGAGGGTAATTAAGAAGTAATAACTATTAAAACATTTACCTATGTTTATGTCCAATTTCAATGTGAAAAAACTTAAAATGAACAAAATTGTAATAATATATAAAAAAATAACCCAATTACACTTTAAAACAAATTAAAATGATAATATAACTATATATATTAATTAGATGAAGAGGTAGTTTTGAATTAAATGGTATTATTTCCCACAATTCATTAAAATATTTATTTTATTTATAAAATACCAAAAAATTATCCAAAATAAATATTTATAACCATATTCTAAAGAATAAATTAATTTTTTAAAATTTAATTTATAAAAGTGTCAAATATTTTATTTAAAAAGGGTTCTCTATGAAAAGGAGAAAAAACAACATTTTTTAAAAATACTTATTTTATATGAAAAATTGAATTTTTCCTTATATAATGACTAATAAACACATATGATGAATGTTAAAATTATATGCGATATATATATAATTAAAAATTTGTTTATTACTATTCATAATCACTTTTTAAATGGATAATTTGATAGGTAATGGTGCACACAATCTCTGTGTTCCGTTTAGTTCAAGCTAAGTCGGTTTTGTTTGCAGTGGATGATTATCAAGGGGTATAATACAACAAAATCTATAGAATTTATTTAAATATAAACATACCATGGAATCTTGGATTTCAACAGTATCCCCTCCTTCAATAAATCGTGTCCTCGTAATTTTCAAATTTGGGTTTGGTAACTATGGTTTGATTATTAAAAATCCCATTATTATTGTCCCTCATCGGAAAAATTGGTCGATAAATCATATAATTTAAAATAGAGAAAGTAAAGTATTAAGGCTACCCGAGATTACATATATTAGGAGTCCTTGTAATAAAATTTGGATATTGAAGAAAAAAACTAACAATCCTGTTCTTGTGGAGAGAGATACAAAACATGATTCAGAAAAGGTTAACAACCATAAAGGTATAAATCTTTGATTATCTAAGGGGTCAATCCATTCATCACAAAAACAAATTACTAGGAAATTTTTTTGGGATTTCATGATACTTTCCCTAAATTTTAATAATATGAGAAGAAATACTTACTTGATTTTAGTATAATCTCACCATTTGACATGCCTTGAACATTTTCCACATCATCTCTTATTCAATGAAATGAAGTTGAATTTGTCATTCCTGATGTGTTGTAAGATCATGAGATCCATAAATAGAATGATGTGTCATTACATTTTTCTCAACAAAAAAAGTTATAATAGATTACCACATATGCATAATTCCACAAATAGAGAGATAATAGATTAATCTAACAAACATTTACCAAAAAATAACTTATATTATGCATAGATGGATAACCTTAGAATGATTAAAAAATGAAAATATAAAACTTTAAAAATTGGTAAACCAAATTGGTTTAACATTTATCTAGGATATCTCATGGGGTTGTTCTTGGTTTTTACATTCCAAAAACATGTGAACACCATTATCATTTATTCTATTGAGTCACGTTAACAACCTAAATTATTATATATCCTTATTGAATTCATGCATGTTACATTGTTTAAAAACATAGTGTCTTATACCTTAAGTACAAAAATATTATACTTCATCCATGATATCATAACACTCTTTTCAACAAATCCATAATTTGTTTCTCAAGATACTAGCATCATCCTCTTTTCTTATTCAAATCCAACATATATTTATCCAATCATCATTATCTTAACATAAGGAACATATTAAGGGTTATCTTGACCATAATCATATTTTCTCCAAATACAATCTTACCCATAAACAAATTTCCTTGTCCATTATGACTAATTAACATATTCATGAAAATCCTTAGCAAAAAAAATAAACTGAATACACATTATATAAATAATTATTCATAATTCAAAGGTCCAAATACATAAATATTTCCCATTTAATGGTTTGAATGGAATAGATCCATCCATAGTTTAGAATTATATTCTTTTGTCTAGGCATTTATTCCTTTAATGCCCCCGATTTCACTAGATGAAACATTGAAATCCCTAAAAAAATTTCATTCTATGACCCTTTTTCTTGGAGAGATAACATCTTCCCCTCCATTTTAGGTATTCCTCATTGTTCTTCTTCCCAACCTCTTGACATGTAGGAAGTTAGATCATCTTTACTCTATGATTCATAAAATTTGAACATTTAAAAACTTTCATTTTATTCCTATGCAATGTCTTATGAAAGTCATCAAAGATCACACTCTAAATCATATATCCTGATAACTAATTTTGAAAAATCACAATATTTTTTTCTCCAGTCATTATCCAATTTTGTTGACTAAAATCATCAGATTTTCTATCAAACTCAATGTTAATCCAATTACTTCTTATTTCATCAATTAAATAAGACCAAAAATCATAGGGTGACAAACACGTCTCATTAAAGAGAACCACATAACTAAGGGAAGGTACATTCAATCTATAAATCTTAGGTTTAACAACAGGTTATCCATGCTAATTGCCAAAATTCTAGGGGGGTTCTATACTTATCCTAAATTTCTATCTTGGGGTTATGATCCCTAATCTATGTGTCCTAAATCAATTTCCACGGTTGTTCATAACATTCCATTGATACCAACTGTAAGGCCACGACAACATATTCCTCAAGCCAGTGCTTTATTTTAATACATTGGAATGATTTCAAGGAATAAAATCCTGAAGGACCGATCAGTTTAATAGTCTTAGAAAATATAATACATATATAAACATTACATTATAATTTCATACATAAAAAATAGCATAGATAATACTTTGGGAATGACATTTTTACCATATCCTAACCCAACATATCAATCAGAAAACACTTTTTGGCATAATGGGAAAATAAAACATAAGAAAGAGGTGAGATCAGATACTCAGTAAGGATAAGAAGCATATCCAAAACTATTTAAAATAAACATAAACTTTTAAGAAAATGTAAAAAACTAAAATAGAATACTTTTAAAACATTATCTTTTTCATAATATGTCCATAATAAATCAAATAATTCTATTTAATCATTCACAACGATATTCTACTAGTAAAATAATCACATGTAAAATCAATAACCAATCTTATAATGAGGAAATTCATAATTCCATACATCTTAACCACTATGTCAAGGCCTCTAACCTAGACCATACACAAATATTCTATCATTTACTTGTTCCAAAACACTAGATTGTATTTTGATACCTAGGGATGCATCACGGGGCTATAGTGGGCCCCGCCGATCACCTACTTAATTCAATGCATTTTTCATATGAAAAGGGTGACACATAACATAAATATTTGTATTTAAAAATACCATACAAAATGTTAACACTTTAACCATAAACCATTAATGATATAAAAATATCATTTAAATTGTCAAACATATCCCAAAAAATTAAATATAATATGGAAGATTATATCATAAAAAATCAACCTCAAACCAGCATAAAATCCTACAAAGGAAGTTGACATAGAAAAAAAATATTTCCTTAAAACTCATTAAGGGAAATATCCCTTTTTAATTTAAATCATTAAGAAGATGAGAAATTTAATAAAAAACATTTCTTATGAATATAACCTTGTATGATTGTAAGGAAATATTCAAAATTATATGACAACAAAACAACGGAAAATAGCCACTTGCACCATATAATTTAAAAACCATTATTTCCTTATTTTGTCGAAAAGGTCGTAAAGTTCCTTGTTTGGAAAATGACCAAAAGATTAGTTTCTAAACATTAAATAAAAAGTAAAACTTAAGAAAAATGATTTCAAAAATTCATTAGATAATAGTAAAAAATATTATGAAAATAAATTAGAAACATGGACTTGGATGATAAATATGTCCTAGTAGATACTTATGCATTAACAACCTTGAATAATAACGAGGTTGTGAAATTAACACTTACCTTAGGTATGATATTCTTTGTATGTTTCTAAAACTCCACTATAATGTTTTTTAACAAATTATTAACTTATATCAGTAATAGAAAAACATTTATGATATCATATTTGATTATTTTTTGACTTTATATTACCTATTTATTAAAATTTTCATGTTAATGCAACATTTATGGTAATAATCGCTTTGTTTCTCATACATGTTTTGACTTTTTATTCCTGATTATATGAATTAGATAATGATTTATTTACTTCCAGAATGTATAATATGATTTTTTATATCATATGTATTCCTAATATAAATATTTATTATATATAGATATATGAAATGGAATTCACCATTCATGGAGTCGGTTGGTCTTACGTACGCGTGAACGTTGTTTCCATTTTGTTATCATATTGAATGGATGACAGTGAATGACATATATATATATATATATATATATATTATTCTAGAAGTTGTATCATGTCATTTATTTCATTATTAACCATAATACATATATTTTATAATCATTCATAGATAGTGAACGGGGAATATGAGTCTCACTGTGTCGTGGAGATGGTAAGTCATATGTACACACGAGTGACAGTATTATTTTTTTAATAGATAAATGGTATGGAATTGGATGGAATACTAATTTTTTTAAAAATAATATCATGTTTTAGTTATTATTTATTTCATTTATATTCATCATTATACCTATAGAAATAATGTATAGATGAAAATAGTCAACACCATGGCGTGAATATGGTAAGCTATACATACGCAAGCATTGTGATATTGTTTTCCATTGGTTGGGTAAAAGAAAGAGTATTGTTTTATTTTAATCATAAAAACATCTTAGAATATATTATATTCTAGAGTTATTATTTTAGTTTTGTAACAAAATATAAAGAGGATGTAGAATAAGAAAAGATCTTCTAAACAAGGGATAAAATGATTACCTCTTCTTAAGGTGTCTCCTTTTGATTTTCACAAAATGATTCCTTAAGTTGTTTTTATACCTAAGGGTGGCCTATAATATTATGTGAGGTATGTCAGGAGGTGTTTCCAATAGGGTTTGGAAGAGCCAAATGTCTTTGTAAGTGTGAATAAACGAGAAGGAGGAGTTCCCTTTTGGAGGAGAGGTGAGTGAATCCTTTGGAAAGTCTTGAAATATTAATTAATTATATTTTAATTTTAAAATTATAGTGGATAAAATGTAAATTATTTCTAGGAAAATAAGAGTATGGGTCAAAATATTCTCAACCAATAGGTTTTAGAGAAGTTTATGTAATGAATTTAACATTATCTTTTGGCTTTAACCCTTAGTTTAATAAGTTAACTCTCACTATGTCTTCTTGTATTTGTATACTATATGGTTAGTATAGTTACTATTAAATTTCAAGAGAAACATAACTAGATCATTAATTAAATTTAAACACAATATCAATCAGTTGGATGAATATTATTTTTTATGATTATTCTGTCATTTAAGAAAATAATTTTTGTTTTAAAAATCCATTTTTGTCAATTTTGACACTGTTTAGTAATTGGTATTTGTTAAATTCATAACAACTTGATTCCTTGTGAAAGCCATTAATTCATCCATAATGTGTCAATTTTATCCAAATAAATATTTTTATGGCATGAAATTTCTTAAATTAAGTTTAATTTAGTAAATATAATATCATTTATTTCAATAATTCATTAATAAGGTAATAAATACATCATCATTGTGTCAAAAATACATTTATTTATTTAATGTATAAAAATTATAAATAAAATAATATGATGTAGGAAATTTTATTATCATTATAATAAATATTTATTTCAAATTTTATAATTTATATAAACCAAATGAAAATTGTTTTTGTTATGAAATTAAAGATTTTGTTATATTTCCATTTTATTTAAATTAAACATTATAATAGGTGATTATCACCCCCATGTGCCTCCATGGGGACCTAATATCTACCAATGAATGATTATGGTCCGAAATATATCAAGCAATAGTACTAGGACATATTTTAGGGTAATTTTATTTTATTATAATATTAGTTTTCTTTACACTTATTTACCTGATTTACCCTTTAACCATGGTAAATAAAAAGAATTACTGAGGTTACTATTCAAAATGTTAAACAATCAAGGGTACCTATTTATAATATTTTTAAATTCTAGTTGAAAATATATGTTCAATTTTTATAAATTAAAAAATAATAATTAGAAGAAATTAATTTATATTTAATTCACATTGTTAGAATGAGAAATCATATTTTTTAGAAGTAAAAATCAATCAAAATATTGGCATATGTTTATGTCCAATTTAATTGTGAAATTACATCCAATGATGAAAATTTTAGTAAATTATAAAAACATAATCCAATTACACATTAAAACCAAATAATAAGTACAATCTTAAAATATATAAAAATTAGATGAAAATGAAGTTTGGAATTAAAATGGAGTATTTCCCACTATTCTGTAAAATATAGATTTTATGAGAAAAATACCAAAAATTTATCCAAAATAAAGTTTTATGTCCTTTTTCTAAAGAAGAATTTAAATTTTTTAAAAATTAATATATAAAAGTGTCAAATATTGGATTTAATAAGGTTACTCCCTGAAAAGGAGGAAAAAAGTAAATTTTTTAAAAACACTTATTTTATATGAAAAAATTGAATTTGAACTTATAGTATGTCTAAGAAACACATAAGATGAGTGTTAAAATTATATGGTATATATATAAAATTCAAAATTTGGTTAATACTAATCATAATTTCCTTTTAAATGGCTAGTTTTATAGGTCATGGTGTGCTCGAACATTCTATTTTGTGTTGTGAACGATAAGATGGTGTTTTGTGTAGTGAAGGATTATGAATGTTTATAGTAAAACAAGATCTATTTAATTGATTTAAAAAGAAACATTCAATTGAATCTTTGGGTATTATAGGGTTAAATATGTGTTGACATTTAATGTGTCATTTTATGTGATAAGTGGGCATTTAGTAAGTTCAAACCCTTAACGTGCTACTTAGAAATGTTTAATTAAATTACTTATGTGATGTATATCAAGAAATGGAGTGGTTTTGGGTTATGTGTGGATCTTTTCCACTAAATTTTAGTTGTTGGTAAATCTTTCCATAATGTTTTGGGTTCAATTGATGTGTTTTTTGGATTTGGGTATGAAGAACACCTATATATACTTTCATAGGTAAGGAATATAAATATAAATATATATATTCCACCTTTGTAAATATTCCCTCATGGTGCGAGGAATATGTTCAACGAAGTTATGGGTATATATATGCATGAATGTGCGTGTAAGTGACAAGGGTATGTTCAGGTGTCCGTCATAAAGGAGTGAAATTTTTGAGGTAGGTCTCCTATGACTAACCCATTATGTATAATTTCATCATTTCTTGATTGTTTTAAAAATATTTTTTTTATATACTACAAGTATAAGCCATGCAATCCGGTTATGACTATTATAAATGGTTCTTCATTTGTTTTTCATAATTTATATAAGCTTCTGACTTTTTTTTCTTATTGATATATGCTCTCAACATTGTTTAGAAAATCTAATACATGTAGAATGTTCAATTTGTTTTATATGTTAACTATTTAAAAGTGTTCTCCTAAATGGTTTAATAATGTGATAAATATTTCCAAAGGTAATTGGTGGGTGTATAATCTTCGTTCAAGTTGGCATGAATGAATATGTATTAGTGTGTTTTTTTTTAAATGGGAAACATCATTTTTTGGTAAGTTTAGAAAAATTCATGGGTTTTGGTATTAATTTAAGGTTAATCGGTAATATTCCATTCGTAAAATTTCTTGCATTGTTTTCAGCATTTACTAAAGGTAACTTTTAAAAGATTGGAACCATGGTTGTTTAACTATTATTTTAAATTTTTTTGAAAAGTGTTGGATGTTTATGTTTTTCTAATATGAAAATATCTCTTTTAATGTAATTGGGACCATTTGGATCTATAAAAAATAGTTTTTGAAAGTCGAAGAACCCCCTTGAGGCATCACCCGAGTTTGAGAAATGTGATGTAAGTGTTAATATGTGATTTGTGGAATGTTAATTGTGTCAAGGCTTATGCATTGAGTGACATAAAATAGAGGAAACATGCTTACAGAGGGAGAATTATTGTGAGAGGCTGAATGGGTTTTGAATGAAGAATGTATTGTACTTATTTACATTCTGTAGATAAAAAATAACCACTATTTGAAATGGGGAACTTGAGTAACCCAAGGTATCTAGGTGGGCGGACTAAGACTAATTCTCTAAATTAATGAGAAGTTTTATTTCATGGTTTCATCTAGCAGGATAGATGATAAATACTATCTAAACTTGTTTTATGATCAAAGACCACTTGGCCTTGGAATGTGATTCCACTATAGTGGATTTTACACAATAATGTTGATGGTCATGGTTTCTATACCACATTTTTATGATATTATTGGATACGAATAGGCCTTGGGATGTTATTCATCTACTGTCTCATGAAAAAGAATGTAGTTAGTAATGGGTTTTATACTAATTTTCAACAAGGTACGAGGTCTCCAAGGTCCCACTTCTGTATGTTACCTATAGTGATTGCCAATTGTTCATGTCAGCGATATTATTCTTGTGATGTAAATTTTATTTCAGTTATTTCATACTTGAAGTCTCATTTGTGGAAAACCAAAAATCAATATAAACTGATTTACTTCCATTTATAATTATTAATTCATGCCTGTTATATATTTTTAAAATATAGTGGATAAAAAATTCTTTCCTACAGAAAATTTATACTTGTGACTTGAATACGAAAAGAATGAAAAGAATTACTTTATTATTTATTTTTTTCAAACTAGTGTGATTGGATATATTTTTAATATAATTTCCATAGGGAATTTTTGTATTTTAAAATTTCCACTAAGCATCCTAGTGCTCATACCTACTTTAGATTTCAGTTTCAGGATCGAGTATCTAGTCACACTTACAACAAGTGTGTTTCTATATTTGGTGGTGACCCATGATGTCATTTGGAGGTATATCTAGCAACCTAGTTGTATTTATTTATTTATATTAGTGTTTGTTCATTTGGTTCAATTTATGTTTAGTTTATTTTTATTCATTTTTCTTTTCATTATTGGAAATGATCGTTCCCAAAAAATTTACATTGTTACCCGAAACTATTTGTCATCTTATGGGGATTGAGAATGAGCTTCAGGCCTTACCAAGAACCTGTTTGGGGCCAGGTTGGATGGATACCCATCTAGGATCATGAGTAAATTCTATCAGAGGAGGTTTTGGTATTTTGGATCATGTTCCATGTGGAACAGTCTGGGAAGACCTGAGTTAGGATTTTTGGGACGTGACATTCCTATTATGAGTACGGTATCTCGCTATCACACCTTGTGATAGGACTCAAGTTACCAAGGTAATTCAGGTTTTATATAATTCTCGTTTTCCATGAGGTTATTTATTAATTGGGAAATGAAAATAAGGTCAGATCACTAGTCTCAACAATCTCGTATGGTCTAGAAAGACATCTAGATCCGGGGATACTATCCTAGAACACTCTCTATAACTGTGGTGTGACTATAATATGGCCACAAATAATATGTATGAGTTACCCACTGACCCTAATTTCCCTTTTCATCTTTATGTGTCTTCTTATATTCTTTGTAATGTAGTTATGGGGGTGTATTGAGCTTTAAAACCCCTTTGTTTTAGTGATGTATTTTGTTTTGTATCATTGATAAGTTGGATGGAAATAATGGTTTGTTGACTCAATCGAGAATTTTTTCAGGAAGCCTTTGTGGTGGCTTCCCTCATGTGTTTGGTTTTGGTTCGTGGAATTTTCTTCCAACAGAACAGTTTGGTCGGGTACTTGGACTTTTACATAGATGGCTATTGTACACTCCTATAAAGAGCTAATGTTTTACTGATGTACAGAAATTGGTGATTCACTATAGTTAAATCCTCATGTTGATCAATGTAAGGGTTTCTTTCTTAAGTTTCAAAATTGATTCCACCACCCCTTTTTCAGTCTAGTGAATCTTATCATGGTGGAAGAGTGGTGGTTAGTGGATTTAAATAAATATTTTATCGCCTCGAGTCTCTTGATCACCAAAGATGATGTTGGGTATCTTTATGTCCTAGGGTCCAATTAAGAAATAGTGAATAAAATTATAGTGTGGAAAGGTGGAAGCAGACTCGATTTGTTAGTGAGGGAGAACCTTTTAAAAGGGCTTTTGGGTCTTTCATTAGGTTCTTCTAAGTAAGAGGTTGTGTTATGCCTCCAGTGTCGAGGGTCTTGTTATAAGAGGGTATTATGGCCACATGTAGTAATCTCATTTTATTAGGGACTCATTTCAAGGTTCCATTATGTATAATGTCTCTGTTAGTTCCAAGGGTCAAGTTCGGTGACACTTTGCAACTCGACATCAAGGGAGATGGTTGCGAAATCTCTGAGAATTTCTGTTTTAACTAGAAGGGTGTTTTCCATTTTGATAATGTAAATTTTTCTGTTTCGAGTGAAGTTTCTTTAAATTTTTTCATTATCCTATGTTTTCATATTATAAGTGAAAGGGATGGTGTGTGAAAAAAATTCTAGACCCTATAATGGGTAATGTTTCATGTATGGGTCCACAAATTTTACTATGTTCTATATTAGTTGGTGTTGTTGAGGTTGTACAGCAGTTTCTTGTGTCACTAGTAAGGGATGATTCGTTTAGGGGTTTCAATATTTTACTATGAGGAAAGAGATGCTTCAATCAATAAAGCTCTATATTTAGTCCATAGAGTGAATATTGAGTGTAGTCTAGAACCCCATGATTGTAAGGGATCCAAGTCTAATTTTAGTCTTTGGTGTTGCAAATAGGCACAGTCTAAGCAATCGATGTGGTAGTTTTGTTTCAAGTAGTCTTCTATGGTGGAAAGGAACATGGGGACCCTACTCCTCTTTGTGGTGATCATTGTAGGTGGAAGAGATCCACCTTGGTTATAAGTAGGTGTACTTGTTTCTTTTTCATGAAACATAATGCTTATACCCATGTGGTCACGAATCTTTGTGTGGGTTTCCATGTATAAATAGTGTTTTATGTCAGTTTCAATTTCTATTTTTTGGGATCATCTAAATGTTGTAAGGTCGGTGGAAGTGGTGAACCATGATGTGTCTTCTAGTTGGTTGGTAATTTCATTAATCGGATCCCTTGCAGTGAAAGATTCGGTATTTTATAAGTTATCAAGTGGGCCTAGGTTGGGATCCCTTTCATTCTTGTGCACGTTAGGCAGATAGGTCAGTTTATAATGTAGGGAGACCCACCATGGTTCTTGCTATAATACATTTGGATTGAAATTATGGTAGTCTACCCCTTGTTGTGGGGTTTCAATTCCGACCTCTCCCTTTTGGGGTCCCAATTTTTTCTCTGAGATAAAGTGGTTTGGTATGGTGGGGAGTCCACTTGGGCCACCCCGTGTTAGTAATTCGGTTTCATTCATGGAGATTGGTTTTGTAGTGGGTAGTCTCGTTCAATGCCATAAAAAACCCTAGATCATATCTAGAGTAAACATTTCAATTGACGGGTTCCCAATGGTTTCGTTAAATTAATATTATGGGAGTATTCTTTGGGACGTGGTAGATCATATTTCTTCTTTTAGGCATGTGGTTTGGGTTTAGTTTGGTGATGTCTAGGGATGTTGGTTCCCAAGATTTCATATTTCACATTATGAAAGGTTCCTTTTCAATAACTAATCAAATGGATATGTCTGAACTCTTGTGGGTGGGTGACTTATAGAGGGTAGCCGATTTCACACTCCTGAGTTTGAATTGAACATCTCCTATCATGCTAGTAGTGTTCTTTTCATCATTTAGTTTGTCTTTATTTCAGTAATCTCCTTGTGTTGCAATAGAGTACCAGTTCTTTTTATTGAATTAACATTTGGATGGTTATACATAGGCGGAGTTGGGGCTAATTGTAACACTGTGATTTTTGAAAAACTTTTATTTTATTATTTAATTTAGTTTTGTGAAATTTTGTCAAGCTATAGGGTAAGACCAGTTGAATTTTTGTGTTTTACTTATATATTAATGTTTTTCACATGAAAGAATTTAGTGCCCAGGTAGGGCATGTTTGAAGCCATTCGACTTCACCTGGTCACCGTGCGATCTGCTCGGTGTTCAACAAAAATATATTATTTAATTAAAAAATTCATCATTATGTGAGCACAAAATAAAATTAGAAAAATATGATGAAATTAATAATTTCAATAATAATAATAATAATAATATCATTTAATATTAATATTATAATTATTATTATTATTTTTGTTGTTAATACTAATATTATTATATATTTCTATTATTATTATTATATTATTATTTATATTATTATTAATATTATTATTATTAGGGTTGCATTATCTTTTTTTGTTTTATTTTTCTTTTTTATTTTTTTCTATCATTATTCTCTCCTCCTCCAGCCTCACATCCCATCGCGCCCCTATTTGTGATCTTCTCCCTACACACTTGACCCATGAAACCCTACTCGGCCTTTTTCCAGTAACCCTAATGTCGACTAACCTCCCTTGCACCTCCCGGCCTTCCTCACTCCACCCGGCTCACCACCCACCCCCATCGCAACCCCTCCCTACTAGTGCACACGACTAGTACAAATCTCTATTTCGACGTGAACCCCCTACCGGTGTGACTAATGGCGCCCCTCTCCCCTTCTACAGTGTGTATCCCCTTCGGAAACCCCATCCTGGCGTGGTCATCCCCTCCTATGCCACTCACATCCTCTCTGTGTTAGGGTTTTCATTCCTCTAGTTTAAGTAATAGGATTCCATTGTGGGTAGGGTAGCATTTTTAGAATGATGTCACGATCTATTGAGTTCAATCTAGCTATGTTAGGTTCGTTGTTGATCGCTTGAGCTGAATTTGTGGTTTGTCATCATTTTCCAGATGTTTATACACAAGAGGTAGGTGGTTCAATGAAAAAACATGGTTAGATGAATTTAATATGATTATATGAATTTATAATTATTTATATGAATTAATTTTGAGGTTTGAATGTGTTGGAAATGATATTTCTAATAAAAAGTATGTTCACATGGAATGTTAAACTTGTTTTCAACCTATATTATTGATTTGAAAATTATTTGAGAAACCAAAAACATATTTTGGTATGGTTATTTTGTGAATTAAGTTTTATAGTGCCATTTTTATATTAAATAATGTGTGTTTTTGGTTTAAACTCACTTATGATAAATTTAAGTGTTATATGAACTATTTACTTTGATTTATATTATTAAATTTTATATACGAAAGTGGTGTTTGATTGTGTTAAAGATGTTTTATCTATTAAAATTTAATTTTATGTAAAAATTGGGCATTTTCATGTTCAAACCCTTGATGTGCTACTTAAAAATATTTTATATAATTATTTAAGTGATTGGAATCATGGAATGTATTGGTTTTGGGTGATGTGTGGGTTTTTTCTACAGTTTTTTTGAGCTGTTGGGGACTTTTTCTAAAGAGTGTTGGGTTCTATTGATGTGGTTTCGGGCTATGACTGTTAAGAACACCTATATTTACTTGTACTGGAAATGTATATATATATTCCCTATTTGTTAATATTTCTGAATGGAAAGGGGAATATTTGAAATGAATATAGAGGTATTCATATATATGTGTGTAAATTCATGTGTGTTTAAGTGAAAAGGGTCGATTCGGGTGTTCATGAACATGGAGTGACATGTTTGAGTTAGTTCCCTATGTCTAACCCTTTAATTTTAATTTCATAATTGCATGATAATTTTAAAAATATGTTTATATTTATGTAGTAGAATTATAAGCCATGAAATATGGTTGTGACACTTTGAAATGGTTCTATTTTTGTTTTGCATAATTTATCTATGTTTCAAATGTCTATATTTCTTATTGATACAAGATATCTACATTTATTGGAATGTGTAATACATTTCTGATGCTCAATTGGATTTAGATTTTTTAAGTCTTTAAAAGTGGCCTCTTAAATTGTTTTTATAATGCAATATATATTTACAAAGGTAATTGATTAGCGTATAATCATTGTGCATGTTTCCAAGAATGAACATGGGTTAGTGTGTGTTTTTAAAAAGTTCAAACATCATGTTTTTGTTAGCTTGAAAAAATGCATGGGTTTTGGTATGAATTTTATGTTAATTGGTAATTTTCCATTCTTAAAACGTATGATTTTTTTAATAATGGATTCATGGTAGTTTTAAAATTGTGGTTCCTTGGTTGTTTAACATGGATTTTAAAAGGTTTTGGAAAGTGATGGATGTTTATGTTTTTCTAAAATGAAAATATTTCTTGAAATATAACGGGGCCAATTTGGATCGTTGAGTAAAATTTTACAAATGTGGGAAACCCCTCTTGAGGCATCCCCCCTAGTTTGAGAAATGTGAGTAAGTGTTAATATGTGATTTTTGGTATGTTCCTAGTGTTTATGCTTATGCATTGTGTGATGAAAAATATATGGAATGCGTTTAATGTGGGAGAATAGTTGTAAGAGGATAAATGGTTTTTGGATAAAGAAATTGTTTTGTTAATTTATCTTCATAAGATAAAACCTCACCACCATTTTGAAATAGGTCACCTGTGTAACCCCAGATATCTCGGTGTGGGACTATGACAAGTATATTTAATGATTTAGAAATGATATTTCCTAGTATCATCTAGCAGGATTGATACTACAAAACTAACTAAACCTATGTTATGATTGGAGACCACTAGGCATTGGGATTTGATTCCCGCCTAGTAGCTCGTGCATGAGAACACTGATGATCATGGTTTCTATAATCAATTTTTGTGATATGATTAGAGAATATTAGGCCTTAGTAAGTGATTCCACCTAGTAGCTCATGTACAAAAATGTAGTTGGTTTTGGTTGCTTTATAAGGTTTCAACAAGGTACGAGCTCTCTAGGGTCCTGCTTATTCCAGTTATATATAGGGAATTCCTTTTGTTCTTATATGCGACAAGATGCTTGTGATGTGATTTTCATTTCAATTGTTTCATTATTAAAGTCTCATTTCTAAGAAACCATATTTCAATATAAATTGATTTCTTTCCCTTTTGAAATTTTAATGCAGTCTTGTAATCTGTTTTGAAAATATATTAGAACAAAAAAATTTCCTAAAAAAAGTAAACTTCACACTTGAATTTTTAATGAATTAAAAATATTAATTTATTATGTCTAATTTTAAGACATACATGATTGGATTTTTTTTAACAGAAATGGCATAGGGAATTTTTGTAATTTGGCATTCCTATTAAGAATCACGGTGCTCAAGCCAACATTATCATTTCATTTTATAGTTCTAGTTTTTAATCTCTCTTGCATCGAGTGTGTTTTCCTATTGTGTGGGGACCTATAGGGTCATTTGGAGGTATGTCTAGCCACCTAGTTCTATTTCTACATCTACGGTTAGCGGTTATTCATTTGGTTCAGTTTATTGTTTTTCAGTTTTCTTTTCATTATTGGAAAAATCATTCTCAACTATTTTAATTTGGTCCACGACACTTGTTTCAAGCCCGTGGGGATTAGGAATACCCTTCTGGCCATGTCGCGGACTGGGTCAGGTGCCATGTGTGAGGGAGACCCATCTTAGTTTGTGACAATAATTTAAGAAACCACATTAATTATATTTTTAAAATGAATAATGCACAATATCAACCATGAATATTGGAGTTATCATCTATGAATTCTCATAAAACTGTTTGTAAATGTATTTCTCAGCACCTAGAAAACATAACTCAAAATAAAAAATATTCTTTTCTTCAAAAAAATAAAATATTTTATAAATTTGATGGAAAATATTTTATTAAATAAATTCTATGGAGAATATAAAACCACAAATTATTACCAATCATTATTATCATCAAATATGTTTTTTCAGTTAAACACAAGCTTTGTGAATATATGAAATTTAACTAAAATATAAGTCGCTATTATAAACCAACACTTTTCCCAACATAAAACCCAACATTATACTTTCTATTGAACACTTTGCTGGAGGTTTGTGGATAGTAATTATGTTCAAATTAGTTTTTATATTTGTAGTAAAAAATTAATGAAAAACATTTATAGTGAAATCTAAAAAGCATAATTTTACAAATAGAGCTTCAATATATATCCCATGTGATGGTATATTAAGATTAAACATGCATAATCCTATAAAGTAACAAGAGATTATTCATTATAATATAAAATAACTAAAAAAACGTTTCTACATGTAGGAAGATGAAATAATGAATTATTTCATAGGATATATGACAGCTTTCATATTAACACTTTAGCGACCTATATATATATATATAACCTCAACATCATTGTGAAAAACAAAAAAAACTACACATTAGGAACTCAAAAAAATTAAAATTAAATATGAAAATTATAATTTCATTACTCAACATGCTTTGAAAAGAAAAACCATAAATAATAAAAAAAAAGAAAAGAAAATGTGGTTATATAACACTCTCTATGGTAACTATTACATTATCATCTGAATTCAAATTTAAACCCACTATACCATTTAAATTTAATGATAATGTCGTTATGAAAAATTAATTATCAAAAAAATAAGAACAAAAATTATATAAAATATTTAAATTCATTTAAAAATGAACCAAAATTGTAATAGGAGAAAATGTGAATAAAGAGTTTCCCAAAACAACTCACAGATAGTTAAATGGTTGGTTGAAGCTTCCTTCCTAACAAATTTTCAGCATTCCACTATTGAGGATCCTATAAGAGAATAATATATGAAATATGAACTTGTCGTTAGAAATAAATAAAAATAATTTCAAATTTAGAAAGGAAGGTCTGTGTTATTGATTCAATATCCCACTAAGGATGAATGTTATGCATTTCTAAAAATATTTGTTGAATTCCATTTTAAAACTCTACAAACATGACCAAAATATGGGACATCCCTCCAAATTGTTAAATGGTTACTACACATTACATTATATTTGTGAGGGTATATTTCTTATAAAATATTGATAACAATCAAATAACAAAAAAGTAAAAAACAATTTTTTTTATCAATTTTTACCACCCATAAAACAATAGATTTAAATTTTCATGGTAGAAATATGCCAAAATTAACTATATTTGAGTTGGTTCCCTAGAACCAACTAATTTTTTCATCCAATTACTTATATATACATGGTCATGAATATTAATAAATTTCGTGTCACAAAATTTATATTCTTCTATGTTACTTTAATATGATAATTTCCCATAATCTGCATCGAAATGTCATATCAGTTCCTCATTGTGAAGAGAACATTGAATGGATATGAATATGATATTAAATACATTTTTATAGATAAATAACATCAACTGAATGGACATACATTATACACGATATATGTGGAAGGGGGATTATAAGACAATGATACTTTTTCTCATGAAATTTACCCTTAATAATCACAAGGATATGAAGTTATAAGCACAAACTAACCCATGGTAATTCCACATGTCATATTCTTTATGGGATATTACTATCTGTGGATGTGTGTATTGGTCCCTAGACAATAGATTACTTTTAATACATATCATACATCATAAACATGATTGTTTTTTTGAAAACTATAATGACACATTTCTGAAATAATATAGGATCTACTAGGTGTGTCCAAAGTGATATGATATTAATGAAGAAATCCAAGAGAGGATTTCTTCCTTCTGGGTTAATGGAATTTTAAATCTCGTACTATTTTATTAAAATTGAATTATTTCATTAATTCAATAGCCATTGAATTTTTATCGATATGTTCATTTTAGGAGATTGAACGAAAATATATCAAGAGCATAAGATTATGACTTATGTGATGTAACCATCTTGATGATGTATTGAAGAAATAGAATTATATTACAAAGTGAGAATTCATAAAAAATTGTTTTTTTGTGATGTTAACATCTATCAATATTGGTTTCTTGATGTGTTTCTCGATGATGATCTTCAAATTTATGTAATTAGGCCAAATAATAATGAGAAATAGGCCAAGATAATCACACAGAATGTGTATCCAAAACCACAATTAAATTTTATATTATGTTAGTAATGGCATAAATATTATTCTCAATTCAATGGAATAATAATTATCCAGTTTATGTTGATTTATTATATCTATTCACCAGTTATTTGTAGGAATATATATCAAAGTTGAATATTATATAAACATGTATTCATAATTGTAGTTAAAATAATACATAATTATTAAATTCATAACAAAATTATATTTATTTATTTAATTAAATAGTCATTATTAAAGGTTAAATAAATTCTAAGGAGGATTACTAGACAATGTTATGGGTCTAGATGGAATGATATATTTAATATCATCTAAATAAATAAGTATTTATTTATTTAATAAGTGTTATTAAATTTTTTTGAGTTTTGTACATGTTTTAGAAATAATTATATTAATAATATTATTAAATGTTCCATTTACTAAGGATTAAAGAATTAGATAATGGCATATTTTCAATAACAAATTATCTAACCAAAAAATAGAAACCACGTTATATAATTTCCAGTTAAAACATTCTTGTGCATAAAAAATCCATTCAAGAGAACTCTCTCAACCCTAGGAATAAATTCCTATTGAATGATCTCAAGAGTAGAGATATTCAATCCTCCTCCTCCATATTAAGTCCCTAGATAACTAAAAGAAATCATCCAATCATAGAAGGAATTATTTTTATGATCAATGATGATCAATGAAAGTGATGACAACTATTCATTCTAGAACTATGTGGTTCTATGATGACGTGTTGGAATTCATGGATCACATGTGAATATAACTAGAGGGATTCTACACTTGAATCCTTCTACATGACAATGTTATACCATTAAGAGGCCAATATATTTGATAATGAAAAACAATTTTTCACTAAGATAAGTATCAATTATATAAATTTATTACAAATTATATATGAATGATCTTCTCTTTAAATATATTGGAATTATATTCATTATGATACGAGAATTTATCCAAAAATAAAAAAACATTGTTTAATATTATCTCATCAAGTTCTATTGTATCCTAGAAACATCATGTGGTATCAGAGTGGTCACATATTAATTTTAATTATTTATAAATCACTAAATATATAAAATCTCTGTCGTTATGTTTCCATTATGGGTTGGCTTATATATAACATAAAAAAAGATATATAATGTTTTTCACCTTTATATAACCATTAATGGGGTGAGGAATAGATATAGAACATTCAAATATCCCATTCATTGGTGTTGGGTAATAAGACCAAATAACTTGGACCCATGACATGTAGCTGACAAGTAAAATATTTTTTTTAAATCACATTTTGGTAATTGTGATCGCGCTGGTGTTTTATGAATTAGTGAACCACTATACATGGTGGATTAATCATGTCACGGTATGGGATCTCATCAATATAGAATGATCTTGATTTTTTCATCCACATAGTTAATTGACCTATAAAAATGACTTCTTTCCCTAAAACCTCAACCCCCCCCCCCCACATTCCCCCTTTTTCTCCGTCATTATAAAATATGACCTCTATTTTCTATCTTAATGTGGTTGAGGACCCCCCCCCCCCACTCTTCTATCCCCACACTTTCTCCCAGGCATAGATTCTCTCCCTTTCCATTATTGAATAACCAGGACAGACTCCCTTGACATAGAGAATTAACTAGGAATGGATCGCCCTTAGAGAAACCTAGGTATTTTCATTTTTGGTGATCCAAAAAGACTTTTCTTTACCGTATACATGTCAAACAACCCTCTCAAACACTTCTATCTAATATTTACACCCACTCCTTGGTAACGACTATATTTTATCATTCATTAATTAAACCAAATATTTCTACAGTAGTGAAATCTATTCTATCCTTGGTGAATGTTCAAGAGGATTTTTTTTTTGAATTTATTAGTAGTGGAATAAATTAATATAAATCGGAAATAAAAAACATTTTACATGTATTTAATTCCTAGTATAAACCAATAGAGATGTCACTCGATCCAAAAAATATAAAATAATATTTTCAAGCAATTTTTACAGGTATAGGAAGAATCCTCAAGCAGAAAAATACAAGTATCTACATCCCAATAAAACAAATATCTAAAAAATCAGAATATATGAATAAGATTCATAATATTAATTATTATATAGAGTAATATCATCGATAAATTCCTGTTTTTTAGAGTGAAAAAATAGTCCATGCATCATCATGTGAAAAATCATATCCTTATTTATGTTCTAAGAGAGTGAAAAATTGAAACTAAATATTGATTTAGTGTTCATGGAATATATGAAACAACTGTAATATTAGTTAATGATATATAGATAACAAGAATCAAATATTCTAGTAATAAGTTTTTATGTGATCAAATATTTAAATACATAGATTGATTCCTTTGAACAAATGAAATTTATTTTAATAAAAATTTATAAAAAAAATTCAAGATAATAGTTAGAGAAATTTGATAATATAGAAAAAAATTGAATTTTCCTAGCTTCCATGACTGTAGGGTTCCTATTCCTAAAAATGAGTTAGATTTTATAAAGAAATTATTGTATTCTAATGAAATAGAATGATAAAATTATGGTTTATAAATCATTTCAAATGGTTGGACATACAAGAAAGGAATAACCTCATTCCATTTATTGGTAAATTTCCAACCAATTTCTAGAATATATGGACTGTTTTTGTATTAGTTTACATGAAAACTGTAGAAGTTGTTAATTTTTTTTTTATGATTTTAGGAAATTTTTTGATTCATAAGAGGTAACACATATTTAGGACTTCTTTCACAATAAATTTTCTTAATTTGATATTATAAAACATAAATATGATTGGTAATGAAAAGAGAGATATGCCATGATGCATTAAGATTATTCCCTTCATCTACAATCACTCATTGGTGTTTAATTTCAGGATAATGTTTATAAAAAACCGGAGTTGGTGAGATGTGGAGTTTCTTGATTTGTAAAACCATTTTAACATATGAAATGTTTTATTTGAAAAAAATTAGAAAGATGGTCACTTGTGAAGAGTGGTTGAGATATAAGAATTAAAAATAATTCAAGGGATATTATTTTGCAGAAACTCCATTGATTCTATCATTTGGAAATAATATTTTTTACTGATTAAGGTTGTGATACCTCTTGTAGATGTTATTAGATTTATTGATAGTGAGAATAATGCAACAATGGGTTGCATTTATGAGTCTACAGATAGGTTAAGAGTCCCTTAAAAATATTTTCAAAAATCATAACTTCTTGTATAATGATATATTTATGAAAAATTATGAGATATGGAACAACTAGATACTTCATTTATTGGAAATTTTATTTTATTCTTTAAATCCTCAATTTTTTAATGGAAATCCTTGTTTTGAAATAGATACAGTGATTATGAAAGTCATATATAAATGTATTGAAATATTTTCTCCAAGAATATATGAGGAACAGAAGGAATGTTTATACTTCATAATATATGGAAGTATACAAGGCCTCTTTAGTGGGAAAGGATTCATAACACAATGATGCATAATAGATCAAGGTAAGAGATTTTATTTTTATATTTATTTTTTTGTTAAATGATCATTACTTTGTATAATGAAATGAAAATAATAAATAATTATAATAAATTATGAATGGAAGAATAATTTTGGATTAAGAAGTGCATATTTAATTACAATTACCATCAAAGTATTGATCTTGACATGTAGATAATCAGGATGTGAGAGGAATTGGATTACATATGATTATTTAAGTAGCATACAATCAATCCTAATCTCACATTAATTTCAGATTAAAACTTCAATAATGATATTAATATTTTTTAAATAATTATAAAATTGATTCATTATAAAATGATAAGATAGATGTAAAAATAATAATTGCATGAATTTGTTTTCATCAAATACAACCAAACATAGAAGGATTTATGGAACCCCATATTTCAAGTAAGCGACCCTTATTTTTTGTATTTGATATATATAATGATTTTGGTGATTTTTTGGAGTGTTTGGAATCCTTTTTGAAGGTTTTTTTATTTTCTATTGTTTTATTGTTCGTTCAAGGTTAGTGAAATCCATGCTACAATCCCATGAAACCGTGCATAGTGAGATAGAGGGATCCTGGTAGGTGCATGGTTAAGGATCGCTTTATGAAAAAACTGGGTGTCCATCCTGTATAAATCATGAAACTATGGACAGTGAGATTTGGCATGGTTGCTAAATAGTTTTGAAACTATGTTATAAAACCGTGAAAGGCTCCCCCTTGAAGTAATAACTTGTGTATGGTTAGAACACAATTTTTCTAACCATGTTACTAACCATGAAAGGTTTAATAAAAAGATCCAGAAAAGTGGATCTAGTTCAGGATTGTGTTTTAAACCATATTTTCCCCAAACTATCCCTAACTCCTGAATTCTTCCTCTCAAGGTCTAAAGAGGCTTCTAAAATTGTTCTAGGGTAAATCTGAAGTCTTCTCTTGGTGTGTTAAAGCTATATTCTCACAATTAGTCATCGTTCATGGGGGTTTTCCTTGGTTTTCCTTATATCTAATTCTCCATCCCTCTCTATTTTATATATCTAGGTATATTGGGAATAGATATAGAGTTGTTAATGAAATATATATTTACAGTTGTCTTCTTTGATGTTAGGGTAAGAGATCTAAGGTGTGTTTTTTGGGTGTCAACCCATTTTCATTTATGTTTTCATGTCATTTTCCATTTTCACCAGGTTTCCCAATGTTCGTGTCTTCAATATAAACATCTCTATTTAGAAAGAGAATAATTAGATTCAAATTTATTAAATTGATTGAAATTTATTCTGAAATTGATTTATGATACATGGTATAAAACTTATTGACTAATGGTTTGTTCATTTTATGTGAAATTGTGAAACTATTGTGAAAAGTGCATCAATAAATGATTTCAAAATGTTTATTATAAAATATTTGGTTGGTTATATTTATGGTAAAATTTATTCAACAAATGTATTGTTTGATTTAAATGGTTATGAAATTTAAGTGGTTTTGGTTTTAAAATGACTTTGGCATAGAAATGGTTTTTCTGGAAAGATAGTATTGGAAATGTTTTTCTAAATACTAAGAATTGTGTGTTCATATTTAATTTTTATGAGGAATTATTTAAATATGACATGGTTCTTGGTGCGAAATCTATAATTGAACATAGGATTTAATTACCTTGTGATGAATTGATAGATTGATGATAAATCAGTCATGAGTGTGGAACTGTCAAAACAGAACATGCATTTGTGTATGTGTGTATGTGTGGTTTAGAGTGGGATATTCTAACTGGTTCGTTAAGTGGTTCATAAAACATTCTTGGCATAATTTCCTAGAAAATGTTTTCAGTTTGGAAAAATATTTTTCTTATGAATAGTTTTAGTTTTGAGATAAATTATTATAAATATATTATATAAATTGATTTATAAAAATGTGTTAACTTTTTAATCATAGTTGCATGAGTAGGGAAGTAATTTTTGGAAAGCATACTGAGCTTCATTACACACCCTTGCTTTATAACTTTGGTGCTTTTCCAGATTTTGTTTATTGGGAAATGGGAAAGGTAATGTATCACAATTCTCTAGTGGTCCTTATTGATACTTTGGTTGTTTTATGGATCATAGAGAAGGTTAGAGATATGGAGTTATCGTTCTCTTTGAATTTTTTTGTTTCTATTCTTCTGATATGTACATGGTTATTTTTTAGTCTTATGTTGTCATACTATTTGTTGTGGTTTTTATATAAATGAAATTATTGAGTTGTCTTTAATATTTATTATGCAGCATGTAGTTTTTTATTTGGTTATGGAATGTTTGGTTGGTTTTATTATTTGAAGTGGGAAATCATCCCCTAACTGTTGATGAAACCCTTCAGAAGTTATTTGTTGGCTTTGGTGTCATTGGGATGTCACTTAAGGCCATACAGCTCCATCGCACCTTCTAAATATAATTAGGAGGGGAGGGGTGTTACAATATTTTTTTGATTCCAAATATTTTATCGATCCTTATGTTACAAAAAAATTATTTGGTAATGATATTAGTGAGTTGTGTTTAGGAAATCTCCTTGTTAACTAAGTGAGTGTGGAAGATGAATTGGTGTTTTTGAAAAAATAACACCATAAATTTTGGATTAGTTAAGGAAGAAACTATTGTTAGTGTACCTTATGATTATATAATGAGGAAAACAAAATTATGAGGAGATAAACATACTTCAATTTCAATCACTAATGGAAAAAATAGGGGTCTTTATTGAAGAAGAAGAGGATGAAAAATAATTATATGATAATTATTATGATGATGAAATGAATGAATTCGAGATTTATAAAATTGAGGGGGTAAAAAATAATTATTTTGAAAATATAGACAATTATTGATTGTGGGTTGTTATTGTAGATATTTTTATGTAATTTTGGAATAGAAATATTTTTAATTCATTATTAATTCTTTTAATTGTGAATTTGGATGTGTTTTTAACTTTTTAATTTTTTTATCATATATATGTATTTAGAATTATATAATTTAAATTATATTAATTTTCCCATGGTTGGATAATAAAGTGTCAATGACATGATCTGTGTCACTATTACCCCACTGTAGGGCCTTATCATTTGATATTGTGATATAAAATTGACTATTTTGGTACACATCTTATAAAAAAAATCACTATAATCATGTTATCTGTTAAAATCGAAGTACTTTCTCTAGGAGAAGACTATGTGGTGTCCTTAAATAGCATGTATTGACTGACTATATCAATCAGGGTTTTAGGGGTTAAACGACATGTACCTAGCATAAACTCCATGTAACTTCACATAGTTTTTTTCTAAAGGGAAATACAGAACAAGTGTGGTTAAAGTACTTGATATACATTTAATACAATATAGGTAATGACTTATTTTTTAGAAACAAGGTTCAATTGTGACAACTTGATGTGTAGTAGGGATAAAAAATTTGTTACACATAAATGTTCATATAGAATACACACTGAGTTCGTAAGCATGTTATGTTTATTGTAAAAAATGGATTACATGGAGAGTAATAGACTGTATATGCCATATAAATCATACACATTCATGCAATATTACATTTTGAGTCTAGAAATATCCACGCGAATTAATTACACAGAATGAGTATTACTTCAAGTAGTAAACCAAACAACATGGTGTGTAACTAGTGTAAAAGATTTTTGAAATAGTTTTATAGAGTAATAAATGATTAATTAATTTCATAGTTAATTATGGAACTAAATGTTGTTTATAGCCTTCCTACATACTATGAACTTCATAGAAATTAAAATCAGTGCACACCATATATATTATGATGGTTATAAATGCATAAATATCACTAGTTTGCCTCGTGTCCAACTTTTGTATTTCAGATTCAATGAATAAACCACGAGAAAATGACGAAGGATCATTATGTATGACAAATACACCAAAAGAAATTTGAAAATGAATCTCTAAACCAATATGTTATCATCTTTCACATTAAATTTATAATAAATTTAATGACTAGAATTACCTTGGACTTATGATTATTTCTTTAAATTATATATTTATAGTTCGAACTGCATATTGAGTTTTATCATGGTTGTGTTAAAAGGATGTATAGTATAATACTTATACAGGTATCTACATGTTATCTTTGATCTTTAAACCATGATTTTGGAAGTCCATGTTCTAGTGACAATGGTATAATCATCATTCATTTTTCACTTTTCATAGAAACACAATCCTTTATGATTTAGGATAGGCTCTCTTGTTCTGAAGATATTGATATGGAGTAAAGATATAATATAATTATCATAGTATTAAGAGAAACCATGGAGATATTATTTTTTTAAAGAAATTATTTTGAGAGGAAATTCATTTTTCACCCCCAAAATTATTTCTCTAATAATTCACACTTGAATTCTACACCACTCCAAAATGATAAAAGTGGGTATTTAGAGATTGGGTTCTATAAAGACCCCAAAATAGGTAGTCTCATGGTAGATGACTTAGTTGTATTTATTTATAATATATATATATATAAATTATAATAATATGAGAAAGAAATAATATAAAAGAAACATAAGATTCCCTACAACTCTCTTAGTCATGAAAAATTCAAAACCCAACAAAAATAATATTCTTGATGAGAAGATCTTCATTCCCTAATTTTATAACCACTATCCATTCCATCAACATTTGTTTTCCCCCACATAATATTCCCCTATAATCAATCCCCCAAATTTCCTTGGCCAACAGATAGATTCCAACCCTCCAAATCCCTATTTTACACCTTATAGAATGTACCATATAGACTGTGATCTCGGAAATACTTCAGGTTTTACTATAGCTTTCTTGATCTCTATCACTCACCCCACCATGAAAATAAATCGTTTCCTTGGGACTAAGGAAACAAAACTAATGTTAGATGATGAATGCCACTTCAATTCATTGTCTTTTGTGGACTTTTTAGAGTTGAATAAAACTATAAAAACAAATTTTTGAGGTTTTTTGTGATTCACGGAAATGTATTTATTACGAACCCTTCATAAATTGTTGGAATGCCTCGATATAATTCATTCTTGTTCAGAATTTAGTAATATTATGTATTGAAAATGTAATGGACTGATGTTTATCAATTATATCTTCTAGTTCATTCAGTTAAACATGACCATCCTTGTATATTTGAAGATACTTTTCATACTCAATGGCCCCAAAAACTGTTCCCCTATTCCTTATCCATTGAATTCATTCCTTGATGAATGGATATATCAATTTTATTTTCCTATATATGATTTAAATAAACCCTCTCTAACTCAACCTATTATCAAATTTCTTCAAAAATTATTTCCAGTTCATAAATAATTTTAATAATAGTAAATATATTCTTTATATTATTCACATGGTTCTTTGAATCTTTTATATGATGGTAGTTAATTTCAAAAACTACCACAAGCTCATATGTAGTCTAATATTTTGGTAATGTCTAAAATAAAAGTGAAAAGGTTAGGTCGGAAAAAATCCTTAGAATCCCTTATAAGTTTCTATTATAAAAATCTACTAAATAGATTTACAAATAATTTATACTAAACACATATGAATATAAGTGTTTTGGAGGATTGATGGACCTTGATCTTATCTAATAGGCCTGAATTTTGGGAATCTGGTTCCCCTTTTTCAACAATTTAGTTTGTAAAAAAATCGGATAACACAACTTTTCAGGACCATATTGTTGTAGTACTTTATAGTATTTACTTTGTTTTACGTACACAGTAAAAAAATCTCATATTCTCATTCTTTAATCATGTATCAATTTTAGAGATAAGTTGTGATGGGTTTATCTTCCATTATCACTCCATGTCCGTCTATATAGTTGGGGTATTTTGTCCTACTATGAATTGGTTTGTAACCAATGACCCATTGTTTTGAAATAGATATAAAATTAAACATCCATTAAAATCCCTTAAAATTTGACTAAAAAATATTTTGAGTTCTCATTTCACCCATTGTCTCAATTGGTGACATTTCTTTAACATACCCTTCCAACATCTATGAATATTCTTCCTAATTTGATTGTGTGATTTTCTTTGGACGATTCTTTTCATTACCATTGATCGAAGAATTATATTGAATAGTTGATTTCATCAACTATTTTTCCTTCATATCAATCATCCCATGTGGTCTTAAATCATCACTACCAACCGTATTACCAAATATTAATTACACTTTATTAAGAAGGATTATTGTTTTGTACAACTCCATGTTTGTGACAAACATTGGTAACTCGTCACCATATGTGATTGGTTCTTTGTTCATTCATGTTTACATATTAATTCTTTATCCTACATTATAGGAATAAAGGAGGATATATCAAATTCACCTCCTCTGACCAGGACTGGTGGGGTTTCTCCATCGATTATATGTTCATAGGAACCCCCACTCTTTGGTGGAAATGCCTGACAATGATCCATCCTAATGTGGTGTGGATTCATTCAACGCATTAAGGTAATTGTTTCTTTCTCTCATTATTTTTGTTCCTCCAATACATTAAAACTATATATAAAACATGTTTTGAATATTATACATATAAATTACAAATTAAATTCACCATAATATTGATAAAATATTTTGTGACGCCCTTTGTACTTATATGGGATATATAGTCTATCGATTTCTATAATATCTAAAAAATACATAAGTATGATTCTTCTCATGTAATTCGTACAAATAGGTCTGAACTGTAAAAAAATGGAAAGTCTACCTTTAAGTAAATAAATTGTTAATTTTAAATGATGTCTAGTTCAGTTGGTGTGCATGTCATTCCCCACACTGGTAATACCTCCTTTTTTAGTCCTACATGGCATGTTTCGAACTCCCCATGTTTGTTCCCAATAAATCACTCCATTATTTTTTATTAATTCTATTCCATGTTATACATGGATTTATTTCAAATAGAACATTAATATATTATGTAGTGGCTCAATATATACTTAAAAAATAAAATTATGGTTTCAAATCATAGGTTTTCAAATGATTCTAAATGTATAATTCGTCTCAATTTATCCATTTACTTGTATCAGATTCATTGAAAATTGGTAGATCTCCCTACATGATGTATGATATCTTCTTACAAGATGTATAGGCTATGTATTCCCCTAATACCTCCTCTTCTATTTTTCTCTCTCACCCCCCCCCCATTCTTTATGTTCAGTCAACTACATGCCAAAAACCACCATTGTCACCCTTAGTCGTGTATCCAATAGTAGTTGAATATTCTCCATACCTTGATATGTTCCCTCCAAGAAATTTCATATATAAATTCATAATTCATATTTTCCTTACATCTTCCTCCCACATTTCTAATGACATTCTATCATTTCATTCCTCTTCAAAATCAAATTTTGTAATAGGTTATGGTAATTAATAAAGAACCCTAGATGGGTTGTCCCACTAGAAATGGGTTATTTTTATTTATGTGAATTATGTTGAAATACAATAATAGGTAGTTGAGAAAGGATTAGTTTAAGGATGTGATAGGAATGAAGAAACATTATATTCCATATAGATTTCTCACCAAAGATAATGGAAAAAATCTATCATAAATAATTTTAATAATGTGAATCCCCCATTTTTATCCTTTTATAAACTCATTTTATACCATCCACTTCCACTTTGTAGGAGTGAAAAAACACAACTCAAACCAATCATCCTAATTGACCTGATTGGGTATGGGTTGAGTTCGGTTGAGTTATTGATGTAACAGGGATAGGTTGGATTATGTTGGTTTAGGTTATGATCGAGTTGGATTGGGCCACCACGTGGAAAAATATTGACCCAACACAAGAAAAACAACCCAAAAATCCCTAATTGTTTTTTGATTTTATGATAAATTTGAACATATATTATTAGATTATTAAAAAAATGATTCAAAATTTTAAATTAATGTTAATGGGGATTCTTGATCTATTTTTATTTTGATGATATTGAATGTTCCAATTTTGGTATGTTTTTATTTAATCTATAGTTTTTCATTTTTTTACTCATTTCTATAATTTTTTAACTTGACCTAACAAAACTAATCAAACCCGACATGACCAACCTTGGTTCATGTTAGGTTTGGTCATCACAAAAAAAATGTTTATGACCTGACAAAATCATTTTTTTCTTATTCGAGAGAATTTTTTTACTATTGTAGACCCAACCCAACCAATAGAAACCCTAGTCCCTAGGGACACATATAATATACCTATACAACAACTTCTCCAACTATATGAATCCTAAATCCAAATTTCCACCATATAAGTCTGCTTTTCCCAGCTTCTTCATAGTGCCTTCCATGTTATGCTCCTAGATACGATGAAGTTTCCCAATATGAATTTGGTTAAATATTAAAAAATGAAAAAATTATACTGATTAAATAATAATGATAATATATTCCTCATTATAGTAATATTTTTTTATTATTATATAATGGAATGCACTAACCTGTGATTATAAATATCATTTTCATTAAATAAATTATTCCATATTTATTTAAATGATATTTATGACTATCACATTTTCATTATCGGGCATAAAACTCAACTCATCCAACTTCCTTAGCATATACTGAACCTTGAATAATAATAAAATGTTATATTCATTATATTTTAAATAAATATTACTTTAACATTCAACAAACAAAAATATCCGGACTGTATATTTTTATCAATAATATCAAAATTAATATTATTTTATTGTCTTCAGAATATCATTTTTTACAATAATATCAACATTTGGAAAAATGTAATGGAACCCATTGTGGAATATATTAATTTTATAATTAAAACCACATAAAAACTCTCAATGAATAATATAATCCCTTTTAATTGATATCTAAAATCAAGAAGTTATCATACTCATGTCACCAACCAGTGTTCTAAATATGTTAATCATTGAAATTTTATAATGAAACTGTAAATCAACAAGTCCATGGAATTTTAGTTCAATAATTCCATTCAAATTAATGGGCCTAATATATCACTTTACATAAACATAATGAGAAACATCTTATATTGACATATTCATTAATTTAATATTGCTAATGATTCACCCAACTTATCTTACATCCCCACAAACTTATGTCATTGTAGTTTTCATGAACACATAAAATTACAAGACTCTTAATATGAATTAATAATAATATCAAGGCTATGGATAATTACACACATTCAAATATCATAATATCCAGTGACATGTAAACACATGTAATTCCCATCGGTGATATTTCCCTTATAATCTACCATTTTATAGATTACTAACTAAAAAATAATGAGATGATGTCTCAGCTGCATACATGTATCATCAATATGAATATCACACATATTGTGTGTCACATAATATTATTTTATGTTTACAATAGGACATATGTTTAAAATTATCATCATATAACTTCAAGGTTATCATCATAGTTTGGAACATCTCTGACCATTCAATGTGAAAAATACACTAGATCATTTTCACAATAATGTTACACAGAAGAATAATAAATATGTGATATGAAATTTATTAATTTCCATATAAATGAATATATAGGTAGTGTAAAGAAAACAGTAATTAGTTATAGGTCACCAACCCCAATAAAATCCCACATTAACTAGAGATAAGTACCAATGAATTTTATTTTTCTATATCTCATAGATATTCATGATTTTAGTGACATACAAATTTAGTTAATGGTTTTGAAAAATTCTCCATCATAGATTCTATGTAAACTATGACCTTACCCCTTTAAAAATATAATTCAAGATATGATTCAACTATAGTATATGGTTTGTCTACTAATGAGACCATAGATCCTTTACATGAGAAACCATTGAAATATTATAAGTTTAAAGTGTGATAGGATATAATCTCTTAGATACATCTTCATGATCCTAGATGAAGTTTTTTATCCATAATATTTCCATGAATGAATTATATTCCACAATATACTCAGACTCAACTATAGAATTAGTGTCGACTACTTTCATTAAGGCCTTATAGCTCACATATCCCCCATTAAGGGTGAATACATATCCCAATTGATCATCTTAGTCTGTTCAGAAACTAACATATATAGATATCCACCTATTAATAGATCTATAAATGCTCCATAAAAAAAGAAAATTTCTTGTAACATATCAAAGAGACAACATTGAAAACCATTCAATGATAGTCTCTATAATATGCATAATATCTTCCTACCATACTAAAGTCGTAGCATGGGTTACATGACTAATGCTATTGCTAATGAAAATGGTATCCTTATCATCCTCTATATTTTCCCCTATGCCAGAAGACATGTTTTCATAGAGATATATATGTCACACGAAAATGGAATCCATCCCCAATTTGATTGTTCTATAATAAATCTATTTAGTATATTATCAATACATATACCTTAAAATAGTCCATTCTTCTTCTTGGTTCTATCATGATGGATCATGATCCTCGGAATGTATGTAACACCACCTAATTCCTTCATGGGGAATCATATGTTCATCCCATTCTTAATGGACTGTTAGACTCATATTCAAATTCTAATTAGTAATATTCAATCAATATATAATATTAGGAAAATGATCTCACTCCCACAAAGCCTCTTAGAAACACAAGTATCAAATTAATTCTTTTTAAAACAATTTTTTTTTGGAATCATTATACTGATTTTTTCATGATCTATATTCTTTATTGAAACCATAAATTCATCTCTATAATTTTAATATCTTATTATTATTCTTTGGAGTCACAAACCCTTATGCATGTTCCATATAAATTCTTCCAAAAGGCACTCATTTAAGAAAGAATTTTCCAATTATTTCTAAAAATATCATAGTCATTGATTCTGATTGATTAAAACATATATAATGTTGAAAAACATTCAATATAGTCAATTCCTTGATGTTTTTAATACCTTTTTCAACAAACCAATTATTATAGGTACCCACTGTAGTCCATGTGCTGTTTATTCTTGAATACCCATTTGTAACCAAGAGGCTGTATATCAACAAGAATATCTTTAAAAATCCACTCTTGTTTTTGTTACATGGAATATATTTTATAATTTACATCATCATGTCATCTAGTATCATTTATTCCACTTACTGCTTTCATATAGGACACATGTTAATTACTATTGGCTGGTAATGAGTCACCATCCTTGGTGACTATAAAACCATATATTTTGTGTTTTATAATATTTATGGTACTCTTATATAGTAATTTAGTATCTAAAATATCCTCTTCTTTGAGTATTATAAAAAATATGTTCCCATGTCAACTCTAGGGTATCTTAATTATGGACATCATCAAACTATATATAGATCACACTATAAATTTTAGAAATTTAACCCTCTTAAAGAACATTTAATTCTATATAACAATTACCTTTTTATAGGAGGGGTCGTATATGCAATATCTTTGTGTTTCCATGGGATATCTTATAAAGATATGCGTCATGTTTTGGGGAGGAATTTTGGTGGCTGAATAGGATATAAAAAATTGTCTTCATATATTAAAGATTTCATTCAAGACCATACTCCATATATAATATCAATTTCTACTTTATTTGGAACTTGGTTGGGTATATGTGTATATTCCTATATCATGTATCCACAAAATTAAAATCTAATAATTTCAAGACTCATCATTGATCTCACTATGTCTAGAAATTTTTCATTCCTATTTTCATTTAAACCATTCCATTATGGTGCGTTAGGAGTTAGTTGAGATAAACTATTTGTTGTAACTCACTCTCCTATAATGTTCTAATTCAAAAAAAAACACAAAAACAATCACTCTTTAATTTCCATAATTTTATAATATCTATTTTAGAAATAATTTTAGATGTAATTGGACCAACCAGAGGGATCAAGAGAAACACGAATTCCACAATTGAAGTCTCGAGGATGATGAAATCAATAGTCATCTAGTAGGTTGGAACAATCTAGTAGGTATGTATTGAATAGAAAAATATTTATATCAAAATGCCACTGCCTATTTGGTGTACCACAACAGTGAGCTGATGTGGTCTGGATATAACACAAATTCTATCCATGTTCCTTAGGCTAACTAGTGACACCCACCAGCTATGAAGTGGCATTCTATCATACATAAACAATAGCTATTTTAGTGGACCCCAACACCATAATATGATTCCCAATATTTTATTAAACCCTGAACTATTCAAAAATGAACCTAAATCTATTGGAGGCTATAAATACACCTGCATGTGTCCATGGATGGTACTATTTAACTTTAAGATCATTTTTGTGTTCCATTATGTCATTTTTATTCTCATTATCTTACTCTTTTAAAATTATATAAAATTATCCCTCTCTATATAATTCTAAATTATTATTGGATGATTTTTTAGTTGAACTCAATTAGTTTATATAAAAACTTCTTTTTATTTTCTTCAGTACTCGCTACCATTTTAGATTGAGGGGGATAGGTTCCTATTACCCTTATTGTAATAATATTTGGGTTTCTAGACAATACAAATAAAGGGATAGTCATGTAAACAGGTTTATTGTTCTAAAAACAAAAAATAAAGGGTAATACACCTTATAAAGAAATTCATAGAAATTTATAAAGCTAAGGGATAAAACCAAAACCATATAAGGATATTGATGGGAGGATATATGTTTATTCCTATGTAGATTAATTGTAAATTAATTTATCAAAATATTGCACTTTCTATTTTCTATTTATTATTTTTTGAAAGTGAACTTCCTAATTTTTAGTTTATCAATTAAATTATTTTAATCTCATATTGATTTTTATTAATTTATAAATTGTTTTTAATATGAAATCCACTCCACCCACCACTCTTTTAATTTTTACTTGAACCAAAAATTTATAATAGAGAAAACCTTTATTTAAAAACCATAACCATTTTTAAGGAACATTGATTTTAAAATATCATTTCCTAAATTGTTCAAGGTTGTATAAAGGATACTAAATGGGTAGAGATAAATATGTTAATGGATCTGACTATAGTTATTGAAAAACTATAATATCTTTATTTTATATAAGGATATGATATCTGAGATAGAAAAAAGTTATTCATAGATATATATCCCCACTCGAGAAAAACAATAAAAATAGACCCCTGATGATATATTATTTTTTGATCCGGATGAAAAATCCCTAAATTATATACATTATCTCTTTGATATTAATGAATTTAATAGATTTTCTGTGTCGAAATACACTCAATAAATTTGGAGATTATTTGACGTTACACATGAGGGTACCAATAATGTAAGGTATACATGGCGTGATATATATATAATTTTTTTTTGAAATCATTAGTATGAAACCTAATGTGTCCGAAAATGAAATTTTTACCCATTTAATTGATATTTTTAAATGATGGAAGTATTTGGGTGATGTTCTTATGACATATAAACTTTCTAAAAAGAAACATTGGGATTTTTCTAGTTCTTGTGAACAAAAATTGATTGACATACAAGAAGTGAAAGATAAAATAATATGAAATTTGAAGAACACATTAGATTACTCATGACCTATGATATTACAATGAATAGAAAAGTGAATAAGGAAGTCTAATAGGTCAATGATAATTATTCCATTCCTTTATATATATTATATGATGAATATTATCGAAGTGAATAGGTGATTTCTCATATTTCTAAAAAGATAAACAATTTATTCAAGATGAAGAAATAATATAACAATGAAATGAAGTAGAACCAATAAACTAAACAAGAGGTAAGATTCTATGAGTGAAAAAAGGGAAACATAAAACTAGAGTTCCCTACTCTCAAAATGATGAAAAAGTAAAATAATAAAAGACATAAGGATTTAATGGTGACAAAATAGTGTGAAAGTGATGACTCAATCTCATTAACCTCCTTATGTGATGAAATCCCCAAGTATCATAGTTTAGGAATTGAAGTAAATCAGGAGGTAAATTATTTAACTTTTTTTTATGGTTATAATCATTTAAAATATAATGATATTATATATTCTAGATATAAATTAAAATATTGTTTTTCCAACATAACATGAAATTCAAATATCATAAAAATGAATAAAATATAGAAAAGGAAATAATTATTAAATAAAATGAAAATAAGAAGGGGTAAAATGAAAAGGAATAGATTTTATTTACCAAAATGGTGAAAACTGAGAAAGGATATTAAATTTGTTATTAGTGGAGAAGGAAATCCTGAAAAATTAATTCAATAAAGATTAAATAATAAAAGGATGGTTTGGATGACCATATTAATTTTATAAAATTTGAATGTAAATTTAAAGAGATTATCGAATTTGATCCTATGTTCATTCAAGGTTAGAAATTTTTTATTTTTTTTAGGTTCCCATAATTATAGGAAATGTACTTATGGTCTTGGTTAATCCAATCATGAATGACCCACTTTAAATTTAAAAAATGCCTCTTTTTTAATTTATATCTCAATATAAAATCTAAAATAATTATTGAAAAATTGGGAAATTTATTTATGAATGAAATATTAAAAATAGTTGTTATAGAAGTCCAAAATTCCCATATGTTTCATCAGATAATTATTCTATAAAAAACATTTAAAAGAAATTATGTGTCTTATAATCCCTTTTGGCTACAATTTTTTCCAAACATCCGGTTATTGAAATATTTAGTCCCTAAATTACATTTTAGAAATAATTTCTGAAGATGAATTATTGACGAACATAATTGTACATGGATAGTGGGTTCAAAGAAAACATATGCATTAACTTTTAAATACTCTTTATTTATTAAAATTATTTTTAATTTCAATTTGTAAATATTTTTTAAATACTTTAAATTTTAAACTATTGAAACCACCTGTGGGATAAAATTTTAATACTATTAAAGTGTATTTATGTTATATTATCTTGTGAAATTTATTTTTTGATATACATGAAGTTTATAAATTATATGATTTAGAAAATTCTATATAAATTTATTAAATTGTCAAAATATTATTTTGAATGTTTTCATTCCATTATTTTGAGAATTATGTTCATGTTTCAAGATTAGTCTTATAATATTTTATGTATTTTTTTCTTCGAGGGTTATGAAAAATTATTTATGGAAAATTTGATAATTTTATCTTGGATTTATTATTTTTTTCCTTAAGTTAGTGAATTTTTATAATGTTCATATTTTAACATTAAATTGTGGGGAATTATTGATCTATGCTTCAAAATTGTTGTTTTTATAGTTTGAAAATTTAAATTATTATTTGTACTACACACGAATCCATCTATTATGTAGTACTTCTTCCTCAGATATTCAATTCTCAATTATAAAACCTTAAATATATTTTATTTTCCCCGACCATACGATAGAACTGAATGTCTCACTGGTAGACTATTTTCAAGCCTTATCATCCTCTCACAATGGGAAGGTTTCTCTTTTTTTACACATAATTTTACTTCCATATTAGTCATATCTAGAACTCTATATTTTCAAGATATGTAAAATAAATATTCAAATTCATCATAATGGATAGAATGATAAAAAATTTCTTTCCATAAGAGGTACATTTTCAATTATTCTAATTTAGGGGTAATTTTTCTTCCAAATATTTTTTGTGATGTTTATATGTTATAATTATAGAATTTAATTTTTTAGCATTTTTATTGAATGTCATTTCTAATTTTTGAAATCTTAAAATATTGAAGTCTAATCATATTTATTAATTTATTTTTTAAAATCCTAATTCAAATTAACATGGCTATGATAGTTAGAAAAAAATTGTGTTATATATAATTCATTATTTTTATTTAATAAAATCCTTTACTTGAGAAAATTTTATTTGGATATCGATACGGAAATTTTTTAATTTATCAATTACCTATCTCACATTTTTATAAGACTTATCTCTCAAAAATTAGTTATAAAAGGGTAAGAATGGAATGAAAAGAATCATTTTTATCTATGAATGATTTACATTGTTAGTTATTGAAATTCAACTTATACTAAAATAGTTTTTTGAAATTATAATATTGTAAATCGGTTCTTTATGAAAATTTGATAATTTTCTCACAAAACAATTTTTATGAACTCATTTAATTTTATTATTAAATATTTAAATTTCTTATGTAACTTTTGTTTGTGTAGTATTTGATTTTTATATTGAAAATAATTATTTTACATCTATATATACATACAATTCCTTATTTCCGAGCGTGAGATAACCATTTTTTACTTTATCTTGAATTTTTTAAAGGAAACACAATTTCTGATAAATATCATTAAGTCATTGATATATCTAGAATTTATAAATTGAATTTTTTTATTCATTCATTATTACCTCCAAAATTTTTAATATATTTACTTAATTTTTTAAAATATTCATTTAAATGTTTTATTTGTAAAATCCATGGATGAATCTTCTGGATCTCCCAATACATATATTAAATTAAAATATTATGTCTTTCATGTTTTAATATCTTATTGAATAACAAATTTTTTTAAGGAACATTCCTATTATTGAAAATTTCCCACATTCAACATTATTGAAGTATACATTACTTTCACCATGTTATTTATTCAAGTATGTGATTTATTTTTTTTTTGAATAGTGTTGATACACATTTTCATTAAAATATTGATCTCTTGAATATTCATATGATTCTTTTATTTAAATATTGAATTAACTAATATATTTCTTTAACTATATTAGGTGTGTTTTTCACTATTATTTTATTTAACCCTTGATTTATATTTTTTTGGTAGACCCATAAATTTTTAAAAGTGTGGATCATTTGAGTGGGAGATAAATATTTTAAATTTTAAATTTTAAAAAAGAGAAACTTATATATTTTAATAATATCTACTATTAAAAATATATTTTATACTCTATAATTATTTTAAATTGAATTCCAAAAGTTTATCTATTAAATAATACTGGTCGTAAAATTTTCTGGTTCTTAGAATCCGGTTTTATAATTTATAAAAATTAATATTTGATTTTTATAATGTATGGTTATAACGTCCCGACCCGGTTCACCACTAAACTAGTGGTCAGACTTGTCACCAAATCACCTAAAGCACGTCTCCACGTACGCCAGAGGCTACTGACTAGCAGCGAGGGTCTAAGCATAGTTAGTGGGGAGACTATACCCTCTTATCAGAGTTGCATATCATTATATCAATGTAAATAACAAACAATGGAAATAAATATCAGAAGAAGTCTAAAAAATGATAAAGTAGCGGAAGGTAGATTTTATAAATATTGTACAAAAAAATGGACAACATCAATTATAGAGCAGATTCATGCCTGACATGCTAATGATATAAAAGTGGAAAATAGTGAATGGAACAACATCCCGAACATTCCATTACAAAAATAAATAAATAATGACTCCAAGCCTTGAGTGAGGTCTCCTAGAGTATCCCAATAATTTGCTCTGCCCTTAGCTCATATCTTCTAGGTAAATGCAAATAGTACAATCCTACAACCAAATAGAATCTACTTTGGTACCCTAGGGCAATAGCGGCCCAAGTAGGGTGTGAGATATAAATCATAGTTGGTCGGGATGACCGGTGACTACACCAAATCCTATCAATCAATAAATAATTTAAATACTACAAGCATGCATAATTTTGGTCAATAGTACAATGTAACTATATACATATGTACCTAATTTAGCTCTCAGCTTGTGTCTGAACCTATATTATACATTTTTCAGGCATACACAATAGTCATTACACAATCATTTGAATTTATCAATTATTCAAACCACATTAATCTATATAATTCTTGCGATTCGGACTGAGCCTAACATTCCCTGTCTAAGTCACACACCATATATGTCTCTAAAGACCATATAAGTGATCAATTATAAGACCACTTCCAAGCTTGTGCTCTGGCTTGGATAACGCTTCATAAGATATTCAATTTAATCTTTTATATACTATATTTGAGCTCGTCAACTAAAGAAATAGTCATCCTCTCCTGGTTCCATCCAATAATAATGATTCACCTAATTCATTGATAAGTATTAACCCTTTCTCATATTCATTTCACAAATCATAATGCCATAATATTTTTCATTAACCAATTAATTCATTTCATGTACGTCCAATTGGACCCATAGTCTAATGTCAATTAATGGGTGTAGAACATCATTTCTAGCACCCTCGTGAGTATTTTTAGGATCAGTCCTTGTCTCACAACCCATAGGTATTTGGAGTGTCTGTCCCTGACCCATAAAAAATATTTTCTTCTAAGTTGGGTATAGAACACCATGTCTACAACCCCGTGAGTATTTGGACCATCTGTCCCTATCTCAAAACCCATTTATCAATAATACATATATATTAATCATTAGTGTACAATGCCATGTCTAACACCCCACAACAATCCATTACTTAATTCATACATTAGTTAATGCAATCCATTAATTAATTCATAAATTAATTAATACAATCCATTAATTAATTCAAAATATAATTAACAACATAAACCGCCCGTCAAAAGTCAGCCATTAATTAACCATTAAACATATCAATTGAAAATAATTAATTAAAAATCAATTCTTCTTAGCAAGCCAAATATATAATTAACTCATCATTTAATTATCCTAATTCATTAACAAGTCTGAACCCGTCCACTCAAACAGTGATTCGTCCAGAACATTAACAATTTACATGCAAGTCATAATCGTCCCAAAACATACTGAACAAAGCCCATATATTTATCAACCATCTCACGCAACATCTCATAATATGAAACAACTCCATCCAAGACAACTTAATGCATGGAAATATCACATTCTTCAGAAGGTACCCATGTCCAATAGTCGTAACAAGCCATTAATTCACAGTCTTATTTTAATAGATTCAAATAAATTAATTAAATAATTGATTGATTAAATATTATCTCCTTAACCAGTCATCAATTAATTTAAAATTTACCATTTATCATGTAATAATTAATCCATCCATTAATTATTTTGAGTTTCTAATTTATGTTACAAACATTTCAAATACTCAATATTCCAAATAAAAAGTAATAGGAACAATTTTTATTCCAACTCATATCATGACAATTAATTCTACAATTAATTACCCTATTACACATTATGCCCATTCAAATCATTTAACTATTTAATCATGTCACATTAACCAATGTAGAAGAACTTGCTTAAAATAAACTCTTGTTAAAGTCATCATTTATCTCACGTGGGAGACATCATTTAATAACATCAAAATTGTCATGCATAGACATATCATAATAAATGAAACTCACATTCTCAATTTATTTAAAGAAGCTATAATTCTTATATAAAGTGATAGGGATTTGGGACCCTACCTCGCGGGGGCACCATTTAAAATTAGAAGGGCTATAATATACTTCGCGGAAACCAGTCCACAACGGGTCCGCAATCGCACGTGTGTGCACCATATATATATATATATATATATATATATATATATATTCAAGCGCGTTCCCTGCAATAATAAAAATAAAATTCCAAATATTAAAATAGATACTCAGAATCAATGTAGTAAGGACTAACACACCTCTAACTACTTACCGGGGACTCATAAAAATTATCACACCCTTAATTGAATGATGTGAAACAATACCATGGTTAAATAACCTTACCCAAAATATAATGGAAATACGAAAATGAACACATCTTCCTCACCTTTTTCAGTAGATGCTATAATACGGTATAAAGGGTCTAGAGGAGCCCCTTGCACAGCCCAAGAACTGAAGAAACAAAAAAACCCAATAAAACCCGAACCATAGGATTTTTTCTATGGAAACAAGGTGATGGAGAATCCAAAGACATATGAAAATCACAAAACAAATGCAGATGGACTAACCTCACCGAGACAGAAAAGATTCGAGAAGACACTTGGAGGATTCGATCGAGCATGGAGGAGCCGGAAAGGGGGGTGTAACACACCTCAATGGAGGGTCCCGGTGCATTTTTGTTGTTCATACAATATGGTGGTGCACCACCCTCATGTTCTCTCCCCCAATTTTCAATTACACTAATGATAAACTAATATTTGTAATATAATAATAATAACATATATTATTCTCAATTAATATAATGTTACTTCATTAACTAACATTTAAATAAATGTTTCACAATTAATTCTGAAAATCCCCATTAATAATCCAATCAAATTAATACAATAATAATAATAATATCTGTATTATTATTATTAAATAGTTCTCTTATATAAAATAAAATAAAAATAAATCATTTTAAAAACCAGATAACCACACAGGTGACCTGCACCATTTGACTACCCATGCATTACCCAAAATCTATATTTAAAATTGTTTAATTAAATTAAAACAAAATCCACATTTATTCCTTATTTATTATTACCATTTAAAATTACCCTTCTTCGATAATTCTCAACTCATCATTATTTAATTAATTATCTCAGCAAAAATTAATTAAATAAAAACCTCTACATTATAGCGATTAAATATATTCTTATTGAGAATTAATTTAATTAAATGAAACCCCTAAAAATTCCATTATAATAATAATTATTTTTATTTTTATTATTAACAGCCACTCATTAAACCATAAAAATAATTACATTATTATTTTTATTATTATTCAACCTTAGATAAAATCCAACAACAATTATTAAATAAAAAAACTTCTTTATAAATTAGGAAACTACTTATTTTATTAGACATTTCTTGGAGATACCCAAACACCACATTAATTTCACATCAATATTATACCTCATTAAACATCCAATTAAAATCCTTTAACATAAATGTTACATCTTATTTAATTAAAAACACTTCTTCATTAATTAATATCTAAATAAACATTTCATCATTAATTATGAAACTCCCAATTTATTACAATCTCATTAATATGATAAAAACTCCAACACATAACCCCTAATTTAATTTTTATAATAATAATAATTATTAAATTCATAAAACTAAAATAATAATAATCTCATTATTATTATTTTTCAATATTTTGATAAACCCAACACCACCATTTAATAAGAACACTTTATTAAATATGAAACTCCTAATTTTATTAATTTTTTCTTTGAGAACCTCAAAAGCGTCATTAAATTCTCAGAAATAATATACTCCTTTAACATAAAATTAAAATATCAACGTATAAAAAAAATTTATGAAACCATAATAATAATATAATTATTATTATTAATACATTCCTCCATTTAATAATAAATGGTCCTTTAATAATTCAGAAACTCTTCATTTAAATAAAATGGTTCTTCAGTAAATCCATATTCCACATTAATTTCTTAAATTGTCATTTAATTAATTCTTTAACATTCATTTAATTAAACAACCTGAATAATAATAAAAAATACATCTTTATTATTATAATTAAAATCCTATTTTAATTAATTGCAAACTCACATATAATATTATTTAATTAAATTAAATAATTTATTAAACATGGTAAACTGATTGGGTTTGAACGCAATTGTGTGCTGCTTGTGCAGATCCATTTAAGAGGAATTTTTAAAAATCAGTCTTCCTGAGACTCATCAAGACACCTGCAAAAATTATCGGGTAATTACGCAAGTCCAAAAATGAAACCATTAGGTGTTCCAACACTTGGAAAAAAATTCCCAAGCTTGGTATAAAAAAAATGACACGTTGATAGACTAAAAAAAATTCAAAAAAATAATATTTTAACCCGATTCAATAACACCTGACTTTACATTATACCCACCATATAAACTTCTGGTCTCCGAGAAGCCATCAGGATCCACTACTAATACAACCCACCTACCAAGGTTGTTTAATCTTTTTAGAAGTGACATGTTGTGTTGTCAATGCAAAAGGCACCTTTAACACTTTACAAGCCTAATGGAAAATCCATTAAAACCAGAGCCAATGCTCATTTTATAACATAAACATTAAAACAGTTCTTATGTCATAGGTCATTAGAAGGACCTCATCAACGAAAATGGTTGAATCCTGATCAATCAACAAAATATGTTTCACATGCTTTCCTCAAAAGATGTTGCAGACCCAAAACCCCATTTCTGCATATATCTAACGATGTTCCTTTAAAACAATTCAAACCATCCGCATGTAAAATTAAGTCCTTACTCGACCTCTGGGGAAATTTCCATGTCAAGTCATCACAAGGATATTTTAAAACAACCATTCATCAACACCAAAAGAAAAGTAGCCCAATTAATCAACACATCCTGCGTACTACCAAGATAAAAACCCCTCATTAAGACCAACAAAATTTAAATAATAGCACGGCGTAAGAACAACGCTATCTTAGTTTCTATACGAGGAAGTCATCAGAGGGGACATGCTCGTCATATTAAGAAGAGTGTACTAAGAGTATAAAAAAGGACATTAAAATGATCAGTCAAAATATTACCGAAAAACTCTATTCTAAAATACCAATATCAGCTGCTGACACATTTTTTGAAAACTATGCAACAATACTCGCCTTAGGATTTTCCATGACGTCGCAAGAAAATATTTGTCGCTCACTATCGCATGTTTTTTGAACAAATTAACACTTGCATGTTACATTCCTCGAACCACGACCACCACTTCAAACATTGATCATAAAATCTGTAACATAAACCAATCGGTGTGCAACAACAGTCGAGTCCCGTGAAGTCCTCCTGTGCACTGGGACAAACTTACTTTAATAGGCATGAACATTCTATGGGTACTAGCTACCATCTATTAGCCCCATATGATCATTAAAGTCAACACTCTCTCTTGGTCACACAAAACTGAAAACACAATATTCAAAATCTCCTTTTTTTCATTTTATCCATTTTAATTAATTCCATTCAAGCTTTCATCGTTTGAATGAATTTAAACAAACACAGAAGTACGTTTTCACAAAAAGAAACTTGGTTTTCAAAACAATTCCATATGTATAAATAAGCATGATATCACAAAAATCCTCTTTAAACATTTTACATTCAGTATTATTCAAAAATAAACAATAAATTTAGCATCTAAATTCCTTTTACTGAAAAGGATACATAAAAAAGACCCATTTATTTAATCCGAGTTCTTAAAAAGCAACCCAACAATGGTTCATTACAACCAAAACTCAGCAGTATTACATTCATAACCATATTTAATAATATAATATGGTTATATAGTTTAGTCACGTGGGTGTCCATTTACCAATCATTAAGGCACCCATACACCTTATCACTATAATGGCTCCCATTTATCATAATCAACATTCATTTATCATTTTAACAGGCATAGCCCTTTAATATATGAAAAAATCAATATCATGTTAGCATAAGAATTAACATGATGACATGCTATAACACAGAAGCATGTCACACCAACAAAACATGGTAATAACTAAGGCAGTATGGAATATAATCACTCAAGCAATTTAAATGTATCACTGAAAAATGCTATCTATAGAGGAATTATAAACTAGATCAAAACATGGAATTTCACCGAAGGAACAAAATCCAAATTAGTTGGCATCCAACTAATGCAACTACATGGTATGTTATATGCATGACATGTGAATATCTAAGTGACTTAGATGATACATGTATGAAACTTCCTTGCCATATCAGGCCTAGATTATTATTATTTTCAAAATTCAAAATATCAATAAACAACATAAAATTATCCACTCACTCAAAGTGAAATCATATCAACTGTAACCTTTAAGAGTACAAACTTCAATTCCCATTCCTTGCTACTTGGAAATTTCCCGTACATGGGGTGATCAGTCCCAAGGACCACTATTAACCGATGCACCGACACATTCCTAGTCTCCTTTCTTCCAACCCCATAATAGTAAGACAAAGGAAAAGAAACCCTATGATACCACTTTTAATGTTCCGACCCGGCTCCCCACTAAACCAGTGGTCGGACCAGTCACCACATGACCTCAAGCCCATCTACCCGTACATGAGAGGTTGCTGACTAGCAGCGAGGGTCTAAGGATAGTCATTGGGGAGACTATACCCTCTTACCAATGTTGAATAGTGGTATATCAAAGTTAAAAAACAATCAAAATATATAGTGGAATATATCTAATAAATGATAATGAACTAAAAGGTAGATTTTATAAATCTTATACAATCAAGTGGCCAACATCCACTATATAGCAGATGCATGCTTGACATGCTATTGATACAAAAATGGAAAATAGTTAGCAAACCTGCATTATTAAAATTACATTAAAAAATAAAAAAACAATGACTCCACGCCTCAAGGGTAGTCTCCTCAAGAATCCCAAGATTTTTCTCAGTCATTTGCTACTATAATCCATGTAAATGAAAACAGCACAATCCTACAACCAAATAGAATCCAATCGGGAACCCCAACGCAATGGTTGTTTGATTAGGATGTGAGATATAAATCTCATTATGCCGGGACCACCAGTGTCTACACCAAATCCTGACATTCAATAAATAATTTAAATAGTGAAAGCATGCATAATTAAGGTAAGCAGTACATTGTAACTATTTACCGCTGTACCAACTTCTGCTCTCAGTTGGTGTCTGAACCAGTATTATACATTTTTCATGAATACACAATAGTCATTACACAATCATTTTCATTTATCAATTATTCAAACCTTGTTAAACTACTTAATTCTCATGATCTGGATTGAGACATACATTCCCTATATAAGTCACTCACTACAGATGTATCTAAATACCATCGAAGTAATAAAAGTTAAGAACAAATACAAGCTTGTTCATTGTCTTGGATAATGCATCATAATATATTCAATTTAATCTTTCATATACTATATCTGATCTCATCCACTAAAAAAAGTGATTCTATCAGGGGTGCATCCACTAATAGTTATTCATCGAATTCATTGATAAGTATGAACCCTTTCTCATATTCAATTCACAAATAATAATGTCATAATAGTTTTCATTAAACAATTAATTCATTTCAAGTAGGAACAATTGGACACACTTTCCAATGTCAATTAATGGGTGAAGAAGATCATCTTTTTCACCCTCATGAGTATTTTGGAGCGTCTATCATTGTCTCACATCCCATGGGTATTTGGAGCATCAGGAGATGACCCACAAATGAATATTTTCTTGCATGATCGGTGTAGAACAGCATGTCTAGCAACCCGTGAGTATTTGGAGCATCAGTCCCTGTCTCAAAACCCGTTTATCAATAATACATATATCATTATCATTATTGTAGAATTTAATGTCTAACACCCCACAAACATCCATTAATTAATTCATAAATTAGTTAAACCAATCCCTTAATTAATTCAACAACTAATAAAAACTTAAACTGCCTGTCAAAAGTCACCCATTAGTTAACCATTCAACATCTCAATAATAAATAATTAATTAACAATTATTTATTCTTAGCAATCCAAATAAATAATTAACTCAACATTTAATTATTCAAAATTTTTAATAGGTCTGAACCCGTCCACACAAACAGTGATTCGTCCAGGATATTAACAATTTACATGCACATAATAATCATTACAAAAAATTTTGAACAGTGCACATATTTTTAGCAACAATCTCATGCAACATATCATAATATGAAACAACTCAATCCACCACAACTTAATGAATGTAAATCTAAAATGAATCAAAAGGAACCCATGGCCAAAAGTCGTAACAAACAAATAATTGACAATCTTAATTTAATGCATTCAAATTAATTAATTCACAAATTAATTAATTTAGCCATATCTCTTTAACCAATCATCAATTAATTAACCATTTCCCATTTATCATGTAATAACTAATCCATCCATTAATTATTACCAGTTTCCAATTTATATTTTGAACATTTCAAATATTAAATATTCGAAATAATCACTAGTATCCACAATATTTATTCAAAATCATGTCATGATAATTAATTCTATAATTAATTATCCTATTACCCATTTTTTTAATTAAAATAATTTAACTATTTAATCATATCACTTTAACCAAATTAGCAAAACAATCTTAAAATCAACTCATGTTCGAGTCACCATTTTTCTCAATTGGGCGACATCAATTAATAACATCAAACGTTTTACGAATAGACATATCATAATCAATGAAACTCACATTCACAATTTATTTATGGAAGCTATAATTCTTAAATAAATTTATAGGGATTTGGGACCCTAACTTGGTGTGGCACCATTTTAAACTTGAAGCGCTTTAATATACTTGGTTGAAACCAGTCCACAACTGGTCCGAAATTGTATGCGTGCACACCTTATATATTCATCCACTATCCCTGCAACATATAAATAAAATTACAAATATTAAAATATGTACTTAGAATCAAGGTAGTAAGGACCAACACACCTCTATCTAGGTACCGGGGACTCATAAAAATTATCACACCCCTAATTGAATGATCTGAAACAATAACACGGTTAAATAACCATACCCAAAACATTACAGAAAAGTGAAAATGAAAACATCTGCCTCACCTTTGTCAGTAGATGCCAGAATACGTTCCAAAGGGTGTAAACCGTTGAAACAATGAATCCCAATAGAACCCAGACCATTAGATTTTGGTTGGGGAAGCAGGGTGAGGGAGGAGCCAAATGGCCGATGCGAATCACAAAACAAATGTAGATGGACTCACCTCACCGAGATGGATAAGATTCTAGAAGACACCGGGAGGATTTGATCACACGAAGAGGAACCGGCGAGGGGTGTAGAGCACCTTAAAGGAGGGGCCTGGTGTATTTTAGTTGTTCCTCAAAGATGGTGGTGCACCACCCTCATGTTCTCTCCCCCAATTATCAATTACTCCCATGTTAAACCAATAGTCTTAATATAATAATAATAACATTTATTATTCTCATTTAATATAACGTTACTTCATTAACTAACATTTAAATATATGATTCACAATTAATTAATAAAACCCCCATTAATGATCCAATCAAATTAATAAAATATTAATAATAATATTCTAATTATTATTGTTATTAAATATTTATTTTATATAAAATAGAACAAAAACAAATCATTTTAAAAAACTCATAACTGCACAGCTGACCCGCACCATTTGACTACCAGTGCACAACCCGATATCTTTATTTAAAATGGTTTAATTATACTGAACCCAACCCCACATTTATTCCTTATTTAATATTACCATTTAAAATTACCCTTATTTGATATTTCCCAACTCATAATTATTTAATTAATTATCTCAATACAAATTAATTAAATAAAAACATCTACTTCATAGTGATTAAAGAAATTCTTATATACCTTTAATTGAATTTAATGAAACCCCCAAAAAATCCATTATTATTATTATTATTATTATTATCATCCACTCATAAAATCATAATTAGAAAAATTGAATTATTATTTTTATTATTATTCAACCTTAGATAAAACCCAACACCTCTTATTAAATAAAAACACTTCTATATTAATTATGAAATATATTATTTAATTAGACCTTTCTTTGAGAAATCCAAAAGCCTCATTAATTTCACATCAATATTATACCTCATTAAACATCCAATTAAAATCTTTTAACATAAATTGTACACACTATTTAATTAAAAATGCGTCTTCATTCATTATTATCTTAATAAAAATTTCATAGTTAATTATGAAACTCCCAATTTATTACAACATCATTAATATGATATAAAATCCAGTCCATAACCCCTAATTTTATTTCCATAATAATAATAATTATTACATTCATAAATCTAAAATAATAAAAATCTAATTATTATTATTATTCAAACTTTTGAAAAACCCAACAACACTATTTAATAATAATGACTATTTAAATATGAAACCCCTCATTTTATTAAATGTTTATTTGATAAGCTCAAAATCATCATTAAATTCTCATAAATAATATAATCTTTTAACATGAAATTAAAATATCAACGCATCAAAATAATTTATGACACCATAATAATAATAATAACATTATAATTATTACAACATTCCCCTATTTAATATTAAATAGGACTTTAATAATTATGAAACTCTTCATTTAAATAAAATGTTTCTTTGATAAACCCAAAATCCACATTAATTTCTTCAATCGTTATTTAATTAATTCTTTAACATTCACTTAATTAAACAACCACAATAATAATAATAATAACATAATTATTATTATTATTATTAAAACCATGTTTTATTTAATTACTAAATCTCATATAATATTATTAAATTAAATTAAATAATTTATTAAATAGGGTAAACTGAACAGGATTGAATGCAATTGTGTGATGTCCGTGCAGATCCATTAAAGGGGACTTTTCCGAAATCGTTGGTCCCGAGACTCATCGGGACACATGAGAAAATTATCGAGTTATTACGCAAGTCCCAAAATGATACCTTTATGTTTTCAAACACTCAGAATAAAATTACATATCTCAGTTTTAAAAAAACAACTCATTGATAAACTAAAGAAAATAAAAAACATTCGTATTTTAACCCAACTCAATAACATGTGACTTTATAAGGTTTTTTGGGAATCATGGATTCATTTCATTAAAATATTTTTCAATATATTGAAATTTATTTGAATATGTTGTTGGCCAAATGTGGTTTTAAAGATATAATTGGATGGGAATCTCTTTTTATATCTTAATAAATTCCTAGAGATATACTCTTTTTTGAACAATTATAAAGTATGTTTTGATTTAAAATTTATCTTTTTTGAACATACTCATATGTTTATTTGAACTGAAATTTTAAGGATGTTTTTAAAAAAAATTTAACATATTGAATGTGTATTGTTTATTTTTATAAATATATTATAATGTTCAATGTTTTCAAGACTACAAATTATTTATTATTTTTTAACTATCTTTGCGGAACTATATGCGTTATGAAATTTTCATGTTCATTTTGTCTTCATTTTCATAGACATCATCATATGTATTGAATTATTTTTTATAAACCTTATTTATGAGGTTTTAAATAACTAAAATCGGGATAAGGTGGTTAAAATAAAGGTATTATTTATCTAATATCTTGTTAAAACTTATTTTGGGAGTGAAGATTATAAAGTCTTAGGTATGGTTATATTTCAGTCTGTGGGTATATATTTTCATGTGGTTTAAAAAAATTGATGTGTTTTAAATAATTTTCATACTTATGGTTAAATATATTAATTTTTGGAGATATATTTGACATCAAAATAACATGTGTGTGAGATTTATTGGGTTAAATGTAATAGTTTCAAAGGAATATTGAATTTTTTCAATTATTTTGATAATTAAAGTATTTTGGAATTGAATTATTCATGAATTTTTATCTTTTGTGATTATAAATGTTTAATAATAAAAAAGTGGGGTAATATATTTGAAATTTAATTAAAGTTACATTTAATTGGTCTGAAAAGAAAATAAGGTAGAATGTTTCCAAATTGGGAAATAATTTTAAAATTATTTCGTAATTAAATCATTTCAATCTTAATCATTGGGAATATTTTTAAAATATTTAATGGATTTTGTATGAAATATTAAAATTATTTTAGTTATAATCATGATAAATTTATTAATATTATCATTATATTGATTAATTTCATATTTTTTTATCATCAAAAACGGAAAGATTGTTTCAACTCACCCTCTTAGGTTGTTTTATAGATCAAAACTCCCAATTATATCTTTAACAATTTAATTTCTTAAATTTAATAATTTATAATTCATACATCATAAAAATAAGTTGATAGACTAAATGGATGGATTGAGAGGCTTGTGAAGGCCACACATAGAGATTCATGTAGTCTGGAAAGAGCTACCAATTGGTAAGTAATCACCATCTTGCTGATAGGTGATGGATAGAACAAAAATTTGATCCACATGCCACTAGTGGGCCAATGGACCAGGACAGTGAGTTATTTGGATCTGGATAGATCTTTTGTCTTGTTGAGGTTCCACCAATTGGCCAGTAACACCCACTAGATATCAAGTGTCATTATAGAAGACCCAAATATAGATGTTTGTGGTTGAAACCAACAACATAATCAGACTATTAAGGTAATAAATCAATGAAAAATACCTATATTAATATCCTAAATTGATTTGAGTCTATAAATGCATCTCCAAGGGACCTTATATGGTACCAATTACTTTAAAGATCATTTTAGCGACCCATTGTTGCATTTTGGTTCTCATTCTTATTCTCTCTTATAATTATCCCAGAACCCCCCTCTCTTTATTTTTCTAAATTATATTTGGTGGATTTTGAGTGGTATTCAAACATATTTCATAATAAAAACGTTGTTTTTTTTGAGATATCACTACCATTTATGTGTAAGGTGGATAGGTTCTTACTACCTTAATAGTATTAGGATTTTAGTTTCTAGACAAGACAACTAAAAGTCTATCAATATAATCAGGTTTCCTGATACACATTCTAAAATCATGGTTCTTACATCTTGAAATGGTTTTCATGGCTACCAAAAAATCCATAGGTTTACCCAAAACCTATAAAGGATCTTGAGGGTAGGTTACATAGGGATCCATTTGTGAATTATTATTGAACACTTTTATCAAACTCTTCTTATTTAAATTTTATATTTATTATTCCACTTGAATTTGAAATTTTATTTTTATTTTTTCAATTTAATTACATAAATATCATCAATGTTTTTCTGAATTTATAAAAAATTTGAAAAGGATGTTAATCCCCCCTTACATCTTTATTCAGACCAACAAACTCAAACATCCATAGATAATCAATGAACTATTTTTTTATGATATTCTGCACCATAGTCTAATCAGAGTTACTTTATCTTATTGCAATGTTGTGCGTCAACATCATTAAATATTAATTAAATTTATCAATGGAATATTACTAACACCTCTTTATGTATAAATATCCTTATAGACCTAATCCATTCCTAAAATTTTTGAATAATGGGTATCCACCCTATTTATTTTTTTTGAAATGGCTCACACAAAATGACACAAAGAGATTTAATAAACATAGAACCTCTTTCACCATTTCCACTAAATGGATCTTTGGTCATTTTGACTTATAACAAATAATGACATATAAAATGGGTTTAATTTAAAAGAATCTAAATATACAACTTGATATAATTTTTCCATGTGATTTTCATTTACATGACATAGTTGGTGGTGAAAAAATTTGGTTTGATATGAGTCATGTGAACTATATTAATTTTTAATTTTTGGTATCTAGTTTTAATATTCCATTATATGAAGAAAATTATTTGGATGTTTCATATCTTAAAATAAGTTATCTTTATAAAATAGGCATATTTTATTTCCAAATACAAATATAAAACCATCCATATGATTATTGGATATAGAAATAATGTTTTGGTAACACATGTAATATTATAATAAGATTTGAAACTAAGATCCATCATATTGGAAAAGTGGGGTGGTAGTTTTTAATTTCCACTGCATTGAGTCTAGGAACATTAGAAACTCACTGATCAACCTCACCTAGGGTGAAGCTTCAAAATATAATTGGTTCCTATAATTGGATATAAATGTGAGAATCACAAGTTATATATGATTAACATTTTATAGAAATAAAATGATTATACTCAATGTTGAACATACATTAATCCCACTATCGAGTTACAATATTCTATCATTGGCCTTTATATCTTTAGGGTTGGTTTCATCTTATCTTGGGATTTGAACCGCATCCACTCATTATAGATCCATCCTTTATATGTTTCACTCACTAATAAATGAGGGGAATCAGGGGTGTGAGATTAATAGCATAAACCATGGACATACATGAATTTTATAATTATGGTTTGAGGGATTACACTTAGGTTAACAAATTTTATTTAATAAAAAAATATCAAATTTAAAAACTCCTAAAATAACAATAAATTAAATTTAAATCCAACATATACATTGGTTGTTAAATCCCATGATCATTCCCATACATGAAACCACTTCACACACATACATACGAGTATAAATTTATAACTGCTCATTTAATTGGGATAAAGTTTGATTAAAAAATTAATTATTTTTCTAATTAATCAATTAATTTTTTTTCATAAAATAAATTCTTGAATAGCTAATGATATATTGCATTTTGATCCAACTAAATTTTAAATATATTAAATTAATGTTTTTTATAAAAATTACTCAATTACACAACTTTCACCCACCAGAACATTTTGGATTCTTGATATGAATTTTTCATTTACTATGTATTTAATGAATATATTGAGTATATGATGTTTCATCTAATTACCCAAATTGTATTTCAATGTTTTATGTCGAGTATTCATCTCAACATGTATTAATAAGACACACATTCATATAAATAGTGTGTACCTCCATTAATTCTTATGTGATGTACAAGGTGGATATAGGTACCACATGCAACCTTTAGTTTGGAATTAACCTGAAAATTAAATAGGTATTTAATTTCATAAAAACCCTTCCCCGTGATTGTCTTCTGACTACTCACTATATATTTTGGTATTAATTTTATAATTATTTTAATTCCACTTAATTAATTTATGTGGTGTAAAACTATTCTTGGTGTTTAATCCTCATAAATGGGTATGACTTACAGAGAATGTACCACTTTCTACACATTTTTTATCAATTTTAATAGTAATATAAAATAAATTATGAGAAATTAATTATGTATTTCATGAATAAATGTTCATTTTCACACAATATTTATGTCATATACATGTTGTATAATCATAACTGGAATATATCCTTTGGATGGAAGTGGAAAAACAGTGTTATGGTTTTTATGGGATCATAAAATGATCATTGTTAGCATAAGAAAACCAAAAAACATCATAATCTATCTTTAAAAATTTAAAATTTTAAAATAACGTTAAAATTGATCATACAAATATAATTTGTGCAGTATCCTCAATATTATTATTCTTTTACTGAGTAAGTATGGTGATAATCACTGAACAAACCAAAAAATAAGTCCTCTTCCAAGGTATTTCAGTAGAATTATGATCCCATATTTATTCTAAAGTATACCCTTATATTGAAGTGTAGTTATCACCTTTTTAATCATAAATAAATTGATCACTAAGAACAAAAGGTTCTTCATCAAGCTTTGAATTAAACTCTGGCCTATTCAACATAATGGATCACTACTGTTTATATATCCATCCTTGATGTATTTTGTTTAATGTAACACAATTTCCATATATAATATACCAACATACAATTATTACCATTGGAAATTCCATTAAATCAATTCAATAAAGATTCAATCCATGTTGAATCCATTCTTAATAGATTTTTAATTAATGAAACAATATTGAGGTGGGATGTAGCCTGTTCATGCGTCATATATATTCAAAATTGAGATTTCAAGGCTATGTTATTCCTTAATACAATACACCATGAATTAAGCCACAATTTGGAGGGTTTTACCATTTGAGGTCACACCAAAAAAATATCCCACTTATACTCTAAAAAATTTGATAAATATTTTTAAATCCATAAAATATATTTTAAATTAACTTTAATACAACTCCTCATTTTAGAACAATTGGATTTCTAAAAACTAAATCTTTATCCAAGGTACTAACTATGTCATACATTTGGCCTTAATATCATTGGAAACAAATATAAAATCCTTATTTTTTATATGTACTCAAAGTGTGACTTCAAAAAATCATAATTGAAACTCAATATATTGAGGGTTCTTGTGTGATCACCATAAAACATACTCATATATCTATAAAAACATGTTCCCCATAAGATATACAATTTAATTTTTATTAAAACCTATACAATGAATTTTTATATTACATTGAGTGACCATTAAATGTGGAATATGTCAATCTATTACAGACCCACTCATATTTTCTTTATTCTCTAAAAATAATGACCATTTTGATGAATAGATCACATTCTAATCATCTAATAAATTATTAAATAAAATTCCATTCATAAAAATAACTAAAAACATTATTTAATCTACTAATAATCTGTATACTTCACCTTTGTATAATTAAATTAATTTAAATATAAATAGGAAAATCTCATATAGGTTTCACTCCAACCGATGACATGATCAACAACATAATAAACCACCACTATATTAGATAAGTTATTTTTGAATTACATTATAATGGTATCAAAGTATGAGGGCTTTAATTATAGGTATCTCACTGACCTCAGGTAATAGAGATTGATAATAATCATACATCCCTAAGTATATCTATGACTATATGATATTTCATGGGATATAATTTGATGGTTAAATCTAAGTAATAAGTCTTTACTTATTACCTCATGAATCTATTATTTGTAACTCATATAAAACCCTATGAAATTGGTATAATATTATATTAATTTTAATGTTAACATATCATCACAACCCATACTCTTATGTGATTACCAACTATTTTGGAAGACTCAAATCTATACTATTATGGGATATTATAATTCTGTTGTTAATTTAAATTAAACTGAAAAAAACATGAATGGATTATAAATTTTTATTTATTTTATTATAAATACATGATATATTTATATCAGTAACATAAATACCTCATGTATTGAATACCTTTAAACATAACATGGACCTCATGTTACTATTTTTTCTTATAAAGGTTTTATAGTAACACATACTTTTCATCTATAAATATTACAACTTATTAGATGAATATTCATTATATAAAATTATTATCTATATCTGAATCATAAAGGTTTAGTGCCTTTGGATACTTGGATAAATAAAAAACTGGTTCCAAAATGATCTTCATAATCCCACACATAGTTCTTCATATATAGAACCCCATATAGACACAATATATATAAAACTTCTCTTTTTTCCCTGGAGAAAATAAAACATAATAAATGGAGATCTAATATGATTAGTAAGGGATATAAATTTATGTTTCAATTATAATTTAAACATATCATGATCATAAATTGTATTGGAACATGAGTATAACCTTTGATAATTGTACCCATCAATTCATAGAACAAAAACATTAGTTATGGAATAAATCATCATATTTCATAAGACATAATTCATAGAGTGGTCCAAGGAAACTAGTCATGAGAACATAACATTAGCATAAGATCATGTATTAAAATAGTCACATAAAGTGTGGAATAATACAAATAATAGATATTTTAGTTCAATGATACCCATAAAAGATATTAATATCATGTTAGGATTGGTCTAACTACCCGGGTTCCAACATTGAGATTTAGATAACCTAATGTGTACCCTCTATTAGTCTGGGGATAACTTTCACTGTACCCCATTTCAGTCTTGGGATAACCTGTCATGTACCCTTTAATCACATAGAATATTAAACTTTACCCAATTCATTATATGTCTATATAATTTTTTTCCAACTGGTTATATATTCATAAATCTATTCAGGTGTATGCCACAATATCATAAAAAAATCATCATAACTTAACCCGTGGAAAGGAAAATGGTTCTATCAATATTTAATCATCGTTACCATAAACCATCTACTGATATAAAAGAGATGGTATCATTGGATCATATCCCTCATAAATCAAAAGTATCTTCAAAGGATGTTAACACATTAGAACCAATATATTAAATGATTATTTGAAAATTTATTGAGGAAAATAAACTTTTCATTTTTAAATAAAATATAATGACATAAAATATTACCATTTATTAGTGAGAAAATGTTTATTGAATATTAACTTGAAAACCTTTAAAGTATAATTCAAATCTGTAACGGCCCAACCCCAGTTACCCATATTCGGTGCATTATTTTAATACATTGGATTGATTATAAAGAATTATGTCCCAAAAGACTGACCGGTCTAGCAGTATTGGAAAAAATAGTACATACATGAACGTTACATTACACCTTGGAAAATAAATCAAAAACTAAATGATCTTTTGATAATTCCATTAATCCCCTAGCTTGACCCTGCTTATCAATCATAATACACTTCTTGAAATCCTTAGAAAATAGAGCATACGAAAGCGATGAGCTCAAATGCTTAGTAATGGTAAGAAAAACAGCATAATATAACATGAACATTAGGCATGGTGTATAATTTAAAACACATGCCTTTATAAATAATAAAAATGAACACATTATGGATGGAATATGAGATGATTTAATAATTACATAATAAAACAAAGTCAGGGGTATTCTACTAGTTGATTAACCACATGAATCATCAATAATATTTTCATAACGAGGGAATGTATAATGATGGACATTCTGACTCATTATGTCAAGGCCTCGACCAAGAAATCTAAAAATGATTAAGTCCTTGTCCGAAACCATATAGTAAAATTGGGAAAGGCCTTGGCCAATTCCACGTCTAATTGTCTCATTAGACCTAATGATGCATCAAGGATCTATAGTGGGCTCCACCAGTCACTTACTAAGTCAAATAAATTTCTCATATAAAAATAATGAAACATAACATAAACATTTGTATTAAAACTATCATGAAAAATTTTAATACTTTAACCATAAACCATAAATTGTATAAAAATAGCACATCTATAGTCCTACATATCATAAATCATTCATTTTAATATGGAATACTGTATTATAATAAATCGAACTCACTCGATAATAATATCTAGTAAATAATGTTGACATAGTTGAAAATGAACACTAAAACTCTTCGAGAGAAATATCCCTTTTATTGAAATCATTTAAAAATTGCATATTTATAAAGGAATTCATTTAAAGGAGATTTTTGAATCTATGTGTCCCATACAACTTTGAAACTTTTTAAATGAATTAAGATTTGAAAACCATTAAAATGATGATCTAGTCAAAGATTCCCTTCCATAAAACAACAAAATATTCCTTTTTAAATCATTTTAATGAGACATGGACATATATAATAAATATGTCCCAGTAGATACTTATAGATAAACAATCTCATATAATAATGAGATTGAGAAAATAACCCTTACCTTGCACTTTCCATTGGTCGAGGGTACATTTAACCTCATTTATAATGACCATATTAGGTTATTAAATTATACCAGAACCATGTTAATATTTATTATATCATATATGATTCAATTAGGACTTTATACTACACATTTACTAATTATTTCCATGTTAAATTGACATTTCAGGTGATAATCTCTTTCTTTATCATACGTGTTTTAAATTATTATTCTTGATCGTGCCATTTAGATCATGATTTACATACTTCCAGAATATAAAAAATGATTTATATATCATATATATTTAGAATATAAATATGTATAATTGATAGATATATGAATTGGAAAACACCTTTTATGGAGACGGTGGGTCGTACGTACACATAAACGTTGATTTTGTTTTCATATCGTATTGAATAAAAGTAAGTGAATTAGATATATGTAAGTACATATATATATATATATATATTAATTAGAATTATTATTTCACAGATTTAATACTTATTAATAATATATATTTTTATAATCATCTTTGAATGGTGAATGTGGAAGTGAATCGCATCGCGTCGTGGAGACGGTAATCCGTATGTACGCACAAGCAATAATATCATTATATTGATGGTGAAATCGTATGTAATTGGATTTTATATCATATATACATAATCATGAACATGATATATTTATTATTTATAGCAGTTATACTCATTATTACACAATTCAGATAATTATGTGTTTGAATAACAAACTACACCACGATTTGGAGACGGTAAGTCGTACGTATGCATGTATGGTGACTTTGTCAATTATTGGATGGATTTAATAATGAATATGGCTCTCAATATTTATAAAAACATCACATTTTTAGGAGGTATTGGGGATATTATTTTGTTATGAAAACAATAAAGAATGAGTATGTGGATGAAGAAAAGAACTTGAAAGAGGGTGGTGAAATTATTACCTCTTCTTCGGGTGTTTTTTTACGGTAACTTTAGGAAAATATTGAAATATTATTTTATAATAAATTAATGTTAAGTTTTTAATGGCTCCAAAATGATTTATTTCTAGGATAATGTGATGATGGGTCGGAAACAACTCAAACAATAGGTTTCAGATAGTTTTAGGTTCGCATATTAACTTTATCTTTTAGATTTAACTTTTAGATAAATAGTTTGACTTAAAATGTGTCTTCATGTATTCTTACACTATATGGTTAATAAACACACTATAAAAATATAAAATAATCTAAAGTGGTTAATTAATTACATATATAATATTATTTAATACCTTTGAACTAACCTTATATTTTTAGGAATAATATATATTTTAATAATATAATATTTTTTTTAAAAACTCATTTATTTCAATTTTGACACTATTTAGTATTTGGTTTTTGTGAAAGTCGTCACAACTTGATTACATAAAAATATATACATTGAATCAATTATAACATGTCATATTCACCACGAAAATTTTTGTACGTCATAAAAACATTGAAATTATATTTATTTTAATATTTATAATATCATTTATTTGATTCTTTCATTAATAAGGTAATTAATGCATCATCATTGTGTCATAAATAAATTTAATTATATAATATCTAAAAGTAATAAATAAAATACCATGATCTAGGAAATAATTTTATATTTATAATTAATATTTATAGTTGAATTTATCTTATGTATAACCCTATATTAAAAATGGGTTAGTTATTAAACTATGAATTTGACACTTTTAACTCTTCTTTAAATAAAATAATAATTAAAGCCCTAATATAATACAAGAGGACCAAATAAAATTATATTTTATTCCTAAAGATGTTTTTGGTCTAATTTAACTTATCCAATAGAATTGGGATATGTGTTAGGGTAATTATAATATCATTTTTACCCTTAATTACCCTATTTACTTTTAACCACGGTAAATAAAAGTCCAAAGTTACTTTTCCCCAAAAATTATTTTCATCTTATTAAACCAAAATATTACATACTGATTTCAATTTTGCATCTTGGATTTTTTAAATTCAACTCACAGAAGAAGTAATATTATGTTTTATGCAAATTTGCAAATGCTCCTAGAAGGTGGGTAAAAGATGGTAAAAAGTTCAATAAAATTTATACATTTAATTTTATTATAAAATGACTCCAAAAAATTACATTGAACATATTTAAGTACTATATATCTATTTTTACTTAAAATAAATTTAAATAAGATAAATAATTATTTAAAATAATCGGTTTTAAACAATAACGCAGTGTTTTTTACTATTCATCAAAAATTGGATGTTCTTAGAAAAATACCAAAAAAATTACATAAGATAATTTTTATATTTTGAACTCAAAAATGAATTCTATTTTACCAAATTAAAAACATAGAAGTTTCATTGATTAATTTAAAATTAATTCCCTCTGTTAATACCAAAGAAGTAGTTTTTTTAAAGAAAAAACTATTAAAAGATTGACATGTGATTATGTCAAATTTAAATTTCAAATTACTTATAATGAACTATATTTTATTAAATGATAAAAACATAATCTAATTTTAATTCCAAAGTATTCAAATGTATAATTTATCACTATAAATTATTTTTATTAAAAAGTTTGTTTTCAACTAAAATTTAGTATTTTTTACTATTTATCAAAATATGAATGTTATCAGAAAAGAGGCAAAACATTATCCATACTAAATTTTTATGTCCCAATTCTAAATAAGAATTTAGTTATTAGAAATTAAATATCTAAAATTGTCCAATATTGGTTTTAAAATGGGTTCTCCATTAAAAGGTGGTAAAATTAGACTTTTTGAAAAATAATTATTTTATCTGAAAAATGAATTTGTTCTCATATTATGTCTCAGAAACACATAATATGTGTGTCATAATTATATAGATTATATAATATTCAAAATGCAGTTATTACTATTCATAGTCACTTTTTGAACGATGAGTTTGGTAAGTTGTGGTGCGCTCGAACTCAGTGTTGTGTGTAGCATAAGTTATTGAAATACTTTAATGAGATAACAAACTCTAAAATATTGGGGTGTTAAATTCTCCCCTCCAATAAATTTCATACTTTCAATTTGAAATTTTTCTTCGAAAATAAATGGTTTAAAATAGAAAAATACCTTTATTGAAAACCCACATCAAAAATTGGGTTAATAAAATTTGGTCTTAATAAGAGGGAAAGGGAAATGAAAACGTAACCACCAAATTATGATCTCGATTAGGAGAACATTGATGGAAGTTAGAGACACATAATTTGAGGGAAAACATAAATATTTATACGGATTTATTCTGCTCATCAATCCGAAATAAGTGTTAAATTGAGGGCCTCAAAGCCATCAATCTGTGGTGATTTAAGATATCTCCAGTTCAACAAAACATAAGGTATTAGGATAAAATATTTTGTTAAGATCCCTTCTCTAAAATTTTAGAATTAATTTATTCATATAATAAGAGGAAAAAATATAATTTTTATGTAGAGTTTCATCATTCAACTAATTCATACCAAAAACTCACCTTTCACTCCAAAAGATTAAAGAATTCAAAAATATTCTATTTATCGTAATCGTATAGCATTCCAAAAATAATTAATTTATAATTAATTTTTTAGACTATTTAAAAAAACTACATTACAGAAACCAGGACATAACGTAGGCCAGTGGTAGGTGATGCACCCTGGTCGCCCTTCTATTGTGGGTTCAAGTCACGCGCCCTTGCTGGACGCGACGGGTTGTCACCTACCCTCCAGGTTATCCTTTTTATAAAAATCCACAAATAAACTTAAGAAATGATTCAACTTTAATAATAGTATCCATCATCAAACATAATCCATTCCAACTGTTAGACTTTTAAAAAATACTTCGTTCCAAATTCATAGGCCAAAATTTATATTAAATGTAATCAAAATGAAGATCTTGTTTTCCACATAATACCAGAAAGCTTAGTCAGAGGAAAATTCCCTACCTATTTATTAAAATAAATGAAAAGTTCAGAAAATAGGTGCCACAGAACCAAAAAAAAATAAAAACCATCAAAGTTGCTGATTCCCATTTCGAGCTTTCACATTGCTTGAGGACCTTGATTACTTCCGCCTGAGATTCAACTGTTCCAAAGAAAGGAGTCCATTAGTAGTTTTCATACCATTATTAAAAGATCTGGTGGGCATCGGCTTTGATAGGTTATAATAGTTCTTCCTTGGCCATCTTCATGGAGATTCAAGCACATCCCCTTGGCTCCCAATAAACATCTTCTTCCCTCCCTAAACAACATCACTATATGAGGGTCAGATCTTGTCTCTCTCATTTTCTTTGTCACTATCAGATACATCCCCCCATTTGGTGAGAATATTCATATTCTAATAAGGTTCAATTCTGGTCTGATGGAGCAGGAAATTTGTGTCAATCATGGCTAAACATTTTGGATTTTCCAGCAAATTAATGCCTTCACAGATCCCTTTTTCACTATCATCATTCACTACCACATCTTCCTGAAGAGTTATCTTGGTCTGAAAATTGGCATTATCCTTCATAACCTCCTCCATATCCTCCTGCTCCATCCCTTGAAACTGATTTCCCATGGATACATTGACCAGCACACCGTCCTTACCCTCAGCCTTACCCCGAATCCCAAAAGCACAGGCCTCTGAAATCCCAACAGACAGCTGATCCTTACAACCAGAAAACTTCAAGATTTCCACTACCCCAAGCCTCTGTTCATCAGCCCGAACTGCACCCTTATTGTTACAAATCCACCTCCCTTTAGAACAAGGAAAATTCATACCTTTACCCCTATCAACATCTTTATTCAAACCTTCCCATACCCTTAGATCATTTTTGAGCTGATCAAAGACAATATTGACCAGTGGATTCGAAGTGGCCACTCCCTTTGTTCCCAATGCCACTGTAACACACTTCCCAGAACCAGAAACCCTTCTACTGACCACATTGGGCAACTAACTTTTCCCCTCACCTATCCTCACAATTGGCTCAAACATCATGCTCCTACATTCACCATATCACTACAACACCAGATTCACCAGACGATGACATTTCGAGCAGTAGCGCACCATGGAATCAAACACTACGGCCTGCTTCCATCTAAATTATGTCAAACAGCAATCCAAAACCAGTCTACCAGGGGCATTGACGCATCCATCTCAACACAGATGCATGGGTTTATGGGATGACAAACATAATAGGTGAGGACATTAGATCAAAACAAAAGACCCACCATATTCCCAATCATATGGATAATAACAAGGTTTTGAAAGGGTAAAGGAAGGTGAGGAAAACTTACCCATGTCGTGATTGAGGGTGGGTTGTGATTCATGCACAGATCAGATTTCCATTGAAGAACGAAGAACATGCAGCTGCCACAATGACGAGGAGTGCTAGACCAGGCCCAGATCAGATCATCCTCCGAAGCAAACTGAATCATAAGATGTCGCATATTAAGAAGACTAACAATCGTTCATTCCAGCAAGTCCCAATCCTTGAAAACAAATCGATCAAAATCGTCGAGCGAAGGCCGTCGGTGATTGAAGAGGGCTACCAACATCAGATCCACAAGACTCGACACTTCATATAACTCTGACTGTGAAATCACAAGCTGAGGATCACCAAGATGCAGTTCGAGGACTTTCGGGCTTATCGATATCATCAGAAAGTCCGAGAGGAAGCTAGGGTTGAAAATGGGATGAAAAGTTTCCTCTTGCACAGAGGTGGCCAAAAAGATTCATCCTCCCCTATTCCTTATAGAATACTAGTTATATTATTTATATCGAAATACTTTTTATATTCCAACAATGATGGAATAGACACAGAATTAATATGTTCTAAGGTAGTCAAGAGTATCCAATATAATTCATCCAAATCAACCATCTCTTATTCCAAAATCACTACCTTAGTAACAAGACCATGTTATGTTTTACCTTTCCTTCAACCATGTATTTTTCAGAAAGATTAACCAGAAACTGTTTCACTTTACTTGGTATCATATAATCTCAAATCCTTAATGAAATAGCAGTTTAGTACAATCCTTATTTATTTTCATAATTCATATAACCATTATATAGTTGATAAAACATTCAAATGAAATAATTATTTAATAACAACATAATAATACTAGTCATTCATCTTCATCGGTGGTTGTATCATGACTTGATTATTATCCAATAGCATCATTTGGGGGATACTTTGATGATTTGGACACTGATTCGTGTAGTGTCCCAACTCCTTTCTAATGAAGCATTATACATTTGAAACTGTTTTCTTACCCTTGAAATCATGTACTTGGTGTCCTTTTTCTCTTCACTTATAAAAAACTGACATTCCCTCCATGAATTTACCAAGGTGATTCATTTCATAGTTATCACATATGAGAAAATACTTCGTTCCCCTCTTCTCATTATCCATATTTCACTCTACCATCCTTTTCTTCTCATGTTTCCCTTAAAATCCATAAGACTCAAAGAATTATTTAATTATCTTATTAACACAAGATACCATTTCTTTATATTATGTGAATACATGGGAGAATATTCCCCTTTATATTTTGTCTTAATATCATGAAATATATGATCATTCTTAGTCTTTTGATCATGCGTATTATGGGAATTCTTAATCCTTCTACTAGGAACAATTTCTAAAAAATGACATACACCAGGTTAGTTTATGAATCATAATGCATAATTCCAAACATGTAAAATACCTAACATAAATTGAAAAGATTATGTATATAATCTATAATCATAAAATGTTTTCATTGAGGAGGTATTTACTATTAAATCCTTCATAATGTCTTGTAAATAAAATTTTAATTATCCTAAGAATATCCCCGAGGAGTGTCATAAGCAAGAGTGGGTCAAGGCCCGTTGTCGTCTACCAGGATACCCTAAATCAAATCTGAAACTTCTTGTTAGAGTTTTCACTCAAAAATATGTATATTCCAGTGCCGCCTCTACCTGATCGTATCCATAAAGGGATGTATTTCTTGGAAAATTCACAAAATTTCTATATTACAAAAATTCTAGGATGTTCTTCTATAATAATACTCAATGTCTATCATAATCTAATGTTCTCTAATCAGTTATTCTATAAATCTAATTTCCATTGTATGTACTAAACTTCCACTGATACCAACTATAATGTCCTGACCCCAGTTACTCGGAGTCGGTGCATTATATTAATAATTTGTAATGATTACAAGGAATAAAGTACCAAAAGACTGATCAGTTTAGTAATCTTGGAAAATAGATTACATACATGAATTTTACATTACACCTTAGAAAATAAAACAAAAAATAAATGATCCTTTGAGAATGGCATTTATCTTCTAGCTTAACCCTACTTATCAATCATAATACACTTCTTGTCATCCTGGGAAAATAAAACATAAAAAGGGGTGAGTTCAAACACTCAATAAGGGTATGAAATATAGTGTAAGATAACATAAACATTAGGCATGGTGAATAATTAAAAACACATTCCTTTATAAATAATAAACTTGAACACTTTAAGGAGGGAATATGAGATGAGTAAATAGTTCTATAATAAAACAAATTCATGGGAATTCTATTAGTCGAATGAACACATGAACCATAAATAATATTTTCATAATGAGGGAATGTATAATGCAAGACATTCGGAATAAATTTTTCAAGGCCTCGGCCAAGGCGTTTAAAAATGATTAAGGCCTCGAACAAAACCATATATCTAAATTGGGAAAGGGCTTCGCCAATTCCACATATAATTGTCTCATGAGACCTACCACTACATCGAGGAGCTATAGCGTGCTCCACACATCACTTACTAAGTCCAATACATTCCTCAAATGAAAAGGTTGAAACATAACTTAAAAATCGTATTAAAACTAGCATTCAAAATGTTAATACTTTAACCATTAACTATGAATGGTATAAAAATAGTACATTCCCAGAGAAACATATCACAAAACATTCAATTCAATATTGAATATTTTATTATAATAAATCAACCTCAATCAATAATAATATATATTAAAGTATTTTTTAGTAGTTGAAAATGATCAGTAATACTCTTTGAGAGAAATATCCCTTTATGTGAAATCATTTTCAAGTCACATATTATTAATGGAAGTAATTTAAAGGATATTTTTGAATCATGTTTCCCATACCACTTTGAATTTTTTAAAATGAATTAACATTCTAAAACCATCATGTCTATATAAATAAATCCTTAAAATCATTTGGAAAACATTGACATTAATTAAAATGATTTAGAAAAATGAATCATTAAAAACATTTAAAATGATGATCTAGTTAAAGAGTACCATCTATAAAAACATAAAATATTAATTTTTAAACCATTTTAATGAAACATGGACATAGAGAATAAATATGTCCCAGTATATACATATTGATAAAAAATCTAGGATAAAAATGAGACTGAAGAAATAACCCTTACCTTTCACTTTCCTTTGGTCGAGGGTACATTTAACCTCTTTTATAATGAAAATATTATGTTATTAAATTATTAAAAAACCATATTCATATCTATTATTTCATACATTATTGATTTATGACTTTATACTACCAATTTAATAATGATTTCCATGTTACATTAATATTTCATGTAATAATCACTTTCATTGTCGTATGGGTTTTAACATTTTAGTCTTGATCTTAAAATTTAGATAATGATTTACATACTTCCAGAATATAACAAATGATTTATATATCATATATATTTTGAATATAAATATGTATAATAGATATATATATGAAATGGAAAACACCGTTTATATAGACAGTAGGTCATATATACGCATAAACGTTGTTTTCGTTTTCATATCATATAGAATAGAAGTAAGTGAATAATATATATGTAAGTAAATACATATATATATATATATATATTAATTATCATTATTTTTTCATATATTACATACTTATTAATAATATATATTTTTATAATCATGATTTAATGGTGAATGTAGAAATGAATCTCATCGCATTGTGGAGATGGTAATCGTTACGTACGCACAAGTGGCAATTTCATTATATTGACGGTGAAATCGTATTAAATTGGATGGTATATCAAATATAGTGAATAATTAATAGTTTATATTTTTTATTCAAATTAGTTATATTCATTATTATACCTATCCTAATAATGAAGTGTTTGAATAACAAACTACACCACGACGTGTAGACGGTAAGCCGTACGTACGCACGTTTGATGAAATTGTCATTTATAGGATGGATAGAATAATGAATATGGTTGTACCATATTTATAATAACATCACAGTATGTTGGAGGTACTGGATTTATTATTTTTTTATGGAAACAACAAAAAAAGAGGAAGTGGAAGAAGAAAAGAACTTGAAGAGGGTGCTGAAATTATTACCTTTTCTTCGGGTGTTTCCTTTTGAGTTGATCAAAAGGGAACCCTAGGTTGGGTTTTTGATCAATTTAAGGACACTAGGATGATGTGAGGGTATTTAGGGTGATATTTGGGCATGTTTTGTCCAAGATAAATATATTTGGAGGAGTTATTTCGAGACAAGGGGAAGAACCCTTTTATAAGAGAGGTGAGGGTCACATTAGGAAAAGCTTGAAATATTATTTTATAATAAAATAATTTTATGTTTCAAATGTCCCAAAAATGATTTATTTCAAGGATAAGGTGGGGATGGGTCGAAAACCACTCAACATAAAGGTTTTATATAGGTTTAGGTCACTATATTAACCTTAATATTTAGATTTAACTCTTAGTCAAATAGTTAAACATTTACAATGTCTTCTTGTATTCTTACACAATATGGATAATAAACATACTATAAACATCCAAGAGAACCTGAAGTTGTTAATTAATAATATATATAATATTATTTATGCATGTTGTCCAAACCATGGATATTAAGAAAAATTATATAATTTAATAATATAATATATTTTTAAAGACTCATTTATGTCAATTCTGACACAATTTAGTATTTGATTTTTGTGAAAGTAATAAAAACTTGATTACATATAACAAGATAAATTGAATAAATAATAACAGGTCATATTCACATAAAAAATTTGTGGATGTCATAAAAACTTTCAAATTATATCTATTTTAATATTTATAATACCATTTATTAGATTTTTTCACTAATAAGGTAATTATTTTAGCATCATTGTATCATAAATATATATAAATATTTAATGTAAAAAGTTTATAAATAAAACACCACGAGGTGGGAAATAATTTTATCGTTATAATGGATATTTATAGTCGAATTTATCTATTGTATAACTCTACATTAAAAATGGTTTAGTTATTAAACTTTGAATTTAACACTTTAAATTCATCTTTAAATAAAATAATAATAAATGTCATAATCTAATCCAAGTAGATCAAAGAGGATCATATTTTATTTCTATGGTTTTTTTTGTCTTCTAATTTCCCTTATCCAATATAATTAGTATATGTGTTAGGGTAATTCTAATGTCATTTTTACCCTTAATTACCCTATTTACTTTTAACCGTGGTAAATAAAATTCCAAACTTATTATTCACCAAAAATTAGTTTCTTCTCATTGAACCAAATTTTACTTACTGATTTCAACTGTATGTCTTGGATTTTTGAAATTCAACTCACATAAGTGATAAAATTATGTTTTATGCAAATTTGCAAATGCTTCGAGAAGGTGGGTAAAAATGGTAAAATGTTTAATAAAAATTTATACATATAATTTTATAAAAAAATGACTAAAATGAATTAAATTGAACATATATTGGTACTATATATCTATTTTGAGTTAAAATAAATTTAAAGAAAATAAATAATTATTTATATAAAATTTCTGTTTAAAACAATAACGTAGTGCTTTTCACTATTAATAAAAAATTGGATTGTTTCAAAAAAAATACCAAAAATTCACCATAAGATAATTTTGATATTCTGAGTTCAAAAATAAATTCTATTTTACCAAATTAAAAACATATAAGTTTCATTAATTAATCTAAAATTAATTCCCTTTTTCAAAACAAAAAAACGGGTTTTTTAGTAGTAAAAACTACCAAAAGATTAACATGTGTTTATGTCAAATTTAAATGTGAAATTACTTATAATGACCTAAATTGTATTAATTGATAAAAATATAATCTAATTATAATTCCAAACCATTCAAATGAATAATTTATCAATATAAATGTTTTGATTAAAAATGTTGTTTTCAATTAAAATTTTGTATTTTCAGTATTCCTCAAAATATGAAAGTTATCAGAAATGTGCCAAAAATTTATCGAAACTAAATTTTTATGTCCTGATTCTAAAGAAGAAATTAATTTCATTAAATTAAATATATAAAAGGGTAAAATATTGTTTTTAAAAAAGGTTCTCCATTAAATGGTGTAAAAATTACATTTTTTAAAAACTTCTTTTATCTGAAAAATGAGTTTGTTCTCATATTATATCTAAGAGACACATAATATGGGTATTAAAATTATATAGAGTATATATGATTAAAAATGCATTTAGTACTATTAATAACCTCTTTTTGAAAAGCATGTTTGGTAAGTTGTGGTGCGCTAGAACTCGGTGTTGCGTGTAGCCCAAGTGATTGAATTACTTTAATTAGATGACATACTATGAAATCATGGGGTGTTAAAAATTAATTTAGTGGATATGATGGCCAAAAAAAATTTATTAAATTACTGTATGTTAAAACAAATATTCATTTGATACATTTGGAAAAAATAAAATAGTACCTTGTTTGAAAAAATACCAGAAGATTCCTTTTAAACAATTATTTAGAAATTTAATCACGGGTAAAAATGAAGTAAACCTTCATATAACCATATAAAATCATTTTTGAACACATTTTAAGAAAACAATTTTATAGATGGATAACAATATTGACCAATGAGAAAAATAAATTTTGTTTTCCCTAATAATATTATTTTGTTCTCATGGGTACTTGATGTGAGGAAAATGAAAAGAAACCACGTATTCCCCCATAAATAATAGTATGAATAAAAAAGTTAATGTTTTTATCAGTAATGTAACATATAATTTATTTTGATTGATATTAAAGCATAAGAAATACTCATTAAAATGAGATTGAAACATATACCCCTTACATCATGTTAGACTTTAAAGGCACTATTACCTCCTCTATAATACATTTAAATTTTTTATACATATAAAAAAGTGTCATTTATGTACTTATAATATAAAATACAATCCTATTATTACATTTTAGTACCAAATATTAATGATTCCCTCTTAAAATCGTCATTTTAAAGTGTTAACTATTTTATTTTTCATGAAAATTTATATTCAGAAGTTCTAGTCCTTATACATTGATCATGGTTCAATAAACTACATAATATTATTTATGATATAAATATCAAATATATTTATTATATACATATATATATATATAATCATTCATAAAATATATAAATAGAAAAATGAATTACATAGTTCATGGAGATGGTGGTCAGTATGTAAGCGTGAACATTGTTTTCACTTTTCAAAAGATGAAATTAAATAAATATAAATAATAATTAAACATTCCAGAATAATTAAAATATCATATTTTTCATATATATTTATTAAATACATCATTATTACCACACATGTACGGCTTAACATAAAACCAAATCACATCGCATCGTAGATGTGGTAGTCCACATGTACTCCTGACTGGCATTATCATTTTCTGATGGATGGGATGGTCAAATGGTAGATGTTATATTATAATTATGGAAGTATAATAATATTATAGATATTATATATAAAATTTAAAACCTTCATAGCAACCATCCCTAAAATATGGTGATGGAAAATATATGCTATCGCTACATAGAGATGGTAGTCCACATGTATGCACGAGCAATTCTTTCTATAAGGCCCCAGCCTTAAACCTTACTTAATCATGAGTTATTACAAGATTACACATTGAGGATCTTTTCAGGTTTAGAGTTTTAGAGAATTAGATCCTAAAACATGCATTACATTACACATATAAACAAAGTGGTTACATAAAGATATTATTCTTCATTCCCATCAATGGAAACATATTTAAAATAAACATGGATTCTTTCTTGACACTTCCTTGACACTATCATCATATCATGTACCTTTCCCTTGACCTGTGAAAAACATTTCAAAAAACATGGGATGAGCATAAAAAGCTCAGTAAGGGATATAAAAATATGGAGAGGAAACATGGGTAGTTATATAAATAAGGATGAGATCATACTTTACCCATAAAACATAAGCACTTTAACATACCTCAACAAATCATGAATAAATCATAGCAATCATAAGACATAAAGGTAACTTGAGGCATTCATAACATTCTTACGTAGGAAGTAACCCTCTTGTTTACGTTTGGAATACCCATCACAGTATATTCCCTAAATATCTTCGGAGAAACCTTAACGTTTCACTCCTTCGCGTTACCCAATGCATTGGAGAGCTATATCGGGATCACCCGCCCTTAGTCTATCATGGAACCACCCGTCTTCATAATAATGCCCAAGAACCTCAACATAATCGTATCACATAAAACATGCATAAAGGAAACATAACATTTACACCTTTAAATCACAAGATATCAATACAACACATTGATATAAAAACATTATGAAAACAATTTTCAATACCAAAATAAAAGAAAAGTAAAACATGGTAATTATTTTTCTTTTAAAAAGAAGGTATGGCTTGTAGAGGAAGCTGAAACTCAAATAACGGTCACGACGGTGGAGAAGTCGTTGTCGCTGCATACGTACGACAAAAACATTCCCTTTTATCGTTTATTAAAACGCTTCGTATAAAAAATATTCCTTTAGGATAAACGTAAAAGTCAAAGGGGTTTATACACTGTATAAAAGGAGGTTGTGTATAAAACAAAATATGCCTCAATGAAAGGAGATTGAGGCGAAGTCCCATACCTCGTATCCTACTTGACCCGACCGTTCTTTAATCTCCTGAATAATAAACTTGAGTTAATCTCTACTTTCTTAAGAACCATTTTCAAGTTCATTATTCCTTTTATACCATGTTATGAACATCATGTAATCATTTAATTTAATAATGTTCATTTTGTCGGTATTTGGTTCTTTAGTCAAAAATAGACTTCTTACACTTAAATGTTGTCAATTTGGTCAAAGGTTTGTTATATCCGGAATGATATTAATGATTTGGATAACATATATATCATATATATTCAGAATATATATGTATTTATAATATTACATCACATTTAGAGGTAAGAAAATGAAATGCACCGTTCATGGAGACGGTAAGCTGTACATACGCATGAACGCTACTTCCATTTCTATTTCGTATTTTCTGGAATGGAATCATAATGATATAATATTATATTATAATTCCAGTATAATAACATATATAATATCATTAACTTTATCCTTTAAACATCCCACATATGGTATTAACGAATCAAATCACTTTCAGGGGGCGGTAGTCCGCACTTCCTAAAATGAAGATTTCGCGTTTACCCATAATGGAAACCATAAAGGTATGCCCAAAATGAAAAAAAACAGAAGCTTAAAGAAAACATAAACATATTATATATCATATATAAAAATAGCGACATCATAATGGCCACCATTGAAGGTGTTAAATGAGTATTGAACAATCATCGTTTCGGGAGGCAGAATTTCGCCATCCACGGAAACCGTATGTTCTTTAACCATTTGATGTAGTTGTGTGAGAGTGTAGCTCGAATAAATCTTATTAAAACATCCTAGTATATCGATGTTACTTGTTTTGTTACAAAATAAGTAAATAAAAAGAGTTTAGGGGGTTGGAGAAGCAAAATAAAACAAATGAACAAGAGAGAATGAATTACCTTTAAAAGTGTAACTCCTTTTGATTTGAGCCTAAAGGCTTCCTTTGAAAGGATTATGCCCAAAGTTAATCCTCTAGGATTAGGAGAGGTATGTGTAGAGAGTAAATGGGCAGGGTTTGGCCGAGCCAAAGGCTTGAGGAGTGTGTGAAATGAGGTAGAGTTGGGGGCCTTTTATAAGAGGATAGGAGGGGCACTTTTGGAAAGTAAAGAAATATTACTTCATTTGAAAAAAAATTTCGGTTTTAAAAGGTCCCAAATTGATATAATTCGAAGATAAGTTGATAAGGGTTCTAAATCTACCCATAAAATAGGTTTTGGACATGTTTAGGTTTTAGATATTACATTATCTTTCCATTTTATTTAAATCGTTAAATAATGAGGTCATCGCTGCATCATCATGATGTCATAAATAATTTAATTTATTTAAATTTTAAAAATTATATAAAAAATTACTATGATGTAGTAAATCTTTTTATATTTTCAATGACTATTTATAATCAAAACTCTGATCTTTACAACCCCATGTAAAAATTGTTTTCGTAAAACATATGGTGTTTGTGTCATTTTTACTTTTACATTAAATAAAAAGTTTTTTATGACATTTCCCATCCAAAGTGGCTCTATGGGGTCCCCAAGTTGACCCATGGCTTTTAGTGGTCGTTCATGACACAACAAATGAGGGTAGGACATGTGTCAAGCTCATCTCATTTTATTAAAGCATTATTTTTACCTTAAACTACAATAATTACCACTAATCGCGATTAAAAACTTAATAAGTTACTATTCACCAAAATATTATTTTAATCTCATTGAACCACATTTTACTTCTTACTGACAACCATGTATGTCAGATTTTTGAAATTCAAAACACAATGATGGAAAAATTTCATTTAAACTGAAAAATCAATTTTTATAAGTACCACTTAGTGGTTTCACTATTCATCAAAAATTGAAGTTTTTCGGAAAATTACCAAAAATTCACCATAAGCTATATTTCATATTCCGAAGTCAAAAATGAAGTCTATTTTAAAAAAATTCAAAACATATAAGTCATATTAATTAGTTTAATAATTAATTCCCGCTGTCAGAGCAAATAGCGTGTTTTTATAGAACAATAAGTATCAAAAGATTGACACCAGTTTAAGTCCAATTTCAAAGTGAAATTGATTCCAATGACCACCATTGGATTAAATGGTAAAAATATATTCTAATTTCACTTAAAAACCAATTCAAAACATAATCTAATCATATAAATAAATTAGATTAAAAAGCAGTTTTGATGTAAAATGCAGTATTTTTCACTTTTCATTAAAAAATGAACATTGTCAGAAACATACCAAAAATTCACACAAAGTATATTTTGATTTCCCAATCATAAAGAATAAGTTTATTTTTACAAACATAGTTTATAAAATTGTCAAAATATTTATTAAAAAAAAAGGGTTTTCCATCAAAAGGCAGTAAAACAATGTTTTAAGAATATTAGTGTATTCCATGCATAAGATTGTATTTATTTTGATTTTAAGCCTCTAAAATAATATCTTAATCATTAATAGACATAGATAAAAATATATATTATTCATTACTTACTTGGGATGTTACATACTTCCCCCCTTTAGAAAACTGTGTCCCCGCAATTTATTTACTTATCGAATAAATGGGGGTAATTATCCCTCATTTCATTTTTAGATTCCCATGTTGCCTCTTCCATCATGTGGTTTTTCCACAAAACCTTTACCTGATTAATCACCTTATTCTGTAACACTTGCTCCCTGTGGTCAAGAATCTGGACCGGTTGTTCCTCATAAGATAGGTTCTCTTCCAGTTGAACTACCTCTAGACTCAAAACATGAGATGGATCTGGAATATACTTTCTCAACATCAAAACATGAAAAACATTGTGTACCTGAGATAAACTCGGAGGTAAAGCCACTCGGTATGCATCTGATCCAACTTTCTCCAGAATTTCATATGGTCCAATAAACCTTGGACTCAGTTTTCCATTCTTACCAAATATCATCACACTTTTCCAAGGAGAAACCTTGAGAAAAACATGATCACCTACCTCGAAAGATAGATCCTTCCTCCGGTTATCCGCATAACTCTTCTGCCTGCTCTGAGCTGTTCTCATGTGCTTCTGAATCAACTGAACTTTTTCTACCATCTCTTCTACCAATTCTGGTCCCATCAGCTTCCTTTCACCCACTTCATCCCAAAATGCTGGAGTTCGACATCGCTTCCCATATAATGCCTAAAATGGTTCCATCTGTATACTGGAATGAAAACTCTTATTATATGAAAATTCAACCAAAGAAAGATGTTGGTCCCAACTTCCCTGATAATCCATAGAACAAGCTCGTAGCATATCCTCCAAGGTCTGAATTGTTCGTTCTGACTACCCATCTGATTGAGGATGAAAAGCTGTACTAAAATTTAATTCAGTACCCAACGACTTCTGAAGGCCTTTACAAAAGTTATAAGTGAACCTGGGATCACGATCAGATACAATAGAGATAGGAACTCCATGTAACCTGACTATCTCTTTAATATACAAACGGGAAAGTTGATCTAGGGAATAATTATCTCGTATAGCAAGGAAATGAGCAGATTTGGTCAAACGATCAACAATAACCCAGATTGCATTATTACCTCGAGATGTCTTCGGTAATCCCACAACAAAGTCCATGGATATATTCTCCCATTTCCACTCTGGCACTGGTAAAGGCTGAAGCATCCCTTTCGGTAACTGCCGCTCTGCTTTAACCTGTTGACATGCCAAACACTTCACAGTAAAATCAGCAATATCTCTTTTCATTCCATCCCACCAGAAATACTCCCACAGATCTCTATATATCTTAGTACTGCCAGGATGAACTGAAAACGGAGAACAATGAGCTTCACATAACAACTCTCTCTTCAACTGTGAATCACAAGGAACACACAATCTCTTCCCAAATCTCAAAACACATTCATTATCAATATTGAATTCAGGCAACTTACCTTTCTGAACCAGCTCTACCTTTTTCTGCAACTCACTGTCTTGCTTCTGTGATTGCTTGATTCTATCTGATAGAGAAGATCTCACCGATACCTGAAACAAAACAGAAGAACATCCTACACCAACAACTTCTATTCCAAAGTTCATCAAATCCTTAACCAAAGGATCATGTTCCAAACGCAACATTGATAATAAAGCATTGCTTTTTCGACTTAAAGCATCAGCCACTTTATTTTCTTTTCCCGGATGGTAATGAATTGTACAATCATAATCCTTGATTAATTATAGCCATCTCCTTTGTCTCATGTTCAATTCTTTCTGAGTGAATATATACTCTAAACTTTTTTGATCAGTATATATTTCACACTTTACACCATACAAGTGATGCCTCCAAATTTTTAAAGCAAAAACAACAGCAGCTAATTCCAAATCATGTGTATGGTAATTTACCTCAGGAGTTTTCAACTGTCGTGAAGCATAAGCAATTACCTGATCATTCTGCATTAGGATGCAACCAAGTCCTTTCAATGAAGCATCACTGTAGATAACAAACTCACCATTCCTGGAAGGTAGTGTCCAAAACTAGAGCATTCACCAATCCACTTTTCAACTCCTGATACTACTTAATTCGATGGCCCAACATCTGCTGAATTAGTTGCAAAGGATTTCCCCACCCCTTTCTACTTGTAGTCTAACTACTTCCCATCACTCATGCTCTTTGTCGGACACTCATTTTCATAGTGACCCATCTCATTGTACTTATAACATTTCACTAACTGTAAATCAAATTTGTTCTTACCTTCACCTTGATCCTTTTCAGTGCAATCACGAGCCTTATGTCCCATCTTACCACATCGGTAGCACATTCCAGAATTCAGAAGACATTCCCCAGCATACCTTTTTCCACATTTATCACAAACTGGAAACTTAGTTTTCTTTCCATCAAACTTTTTTGAAGAATTCTTACCTTTCTCCTGCCACCTCGGTCTCTTCTTCTGTTGGTTGTTATAGAAAACTTGATCATCGGCAAACTCCATTTCCACCTTCTCAGCACATCGAACAAGCTTTTCATAACTTTTAAACCCACAAGAAGCTAATGACCTTTGATATTTTGGCTTTAATCCTGAGTAAAAACGATTGATTTTACTATCAAGGTCTCAGATAAAATTTGGATCATACCTTGCCAATCGAGTGAACCTTTCTTCATAGGTAGCCACTGAGTCTTCCTCTTGCCTCAATTCCAAGAATTGTTTTTCCATCCTAAGTCGAACAGCCTTAGGAAAATACTTCTCAAGAAACATACCTTTGAATTCATCCCAGTCGAGAGCATCAATCTCATCAGCGTCCCTGGTATCTTTAACCATCGACCACCACTGATCTGCCTCACCCTCCAAATGGTAAATGGAAAGACTAACCTTTTGATTGTCTGAACACCCCATGACATCGAAAATATTCTCCAGTGCTTTAATCCACCCTTCAGCTAACACAGGGTCAGATGATCCTCTGAACTATGGGGGATGTTGCCTCATGAAATGTTCCACCACTGACATGTTCCTCTGCGGTTGGTCTGGCTGATCTCGTGCATGGATACCACCACCATTTATAGCCTGAGTCAACTGCGCCATTACTACAACAAATAGTTCAGTTCCAATTCCGACCATCTCGGGATGCTGATTCGGAAGGTTATTTCCTTCTGTATGCCTTCCTAGCACTGCTTCCATGTTTCCTCTACGAAAAACCATTCGAAACAAACATTTCTTAGATGAAGCAACATGGTAATCTTCAAATTCTATATCATTTCAAAAAAAAATATTTTGGATAATCATTTAATAAAATTCTAACTCCTAAAGTTATATAAACCGACCTCTGATACCAAATATAAGGCCCCAGCCTTAAACCTTACTTAATCTTGAGTTATTACAAGATTACACATTGAGGATCTTTTCGGGTTTAGAGTTTTAGAGAATTAGATCATAAAACTTGCATTACATTCCACATATAAACAAAGTGGTTACATAAAGATATTATTCTTCATTCCCATCAATGGAAACATATTTAAAATAAACATAGATTCTTTCTTGACACTTCCTTGACACTATCATCATATCATGTACTTTTCCCTTGACCTGTGAAAAAAATTTCAAAAAACTTAGGATGAGCATAAAAAGCTGAGTAAGGGATATAAAAATATGGAATGAAAACATGGGTACTTATATAAATAAGGATGAGATCAAAATTTACCCATAAAACATAAGCACTTTAACATACCTCATCAAATCATGAATAAATCATAGAAATCATAAGACATAAAGGTAACTTGAGGCATTCATAACATTCTTACCTAGGGAGTAACCCTCTTGGTTACGTTTGGAATACCCATCACAGTATATTCCCTAAATCTCTTCGGAGAAACCTTAACATTTCACTCCTTCATGTTACCCAATGCATTGGAGAGATATATCAGGCTCACCCGCCCTTAGTCTATCACGGAACCACTCGTCTTCATAATAATGCCCAAGAACCTCAACATAATCGTATCACATAAAACATGCATAAAGGAAACATAACATTTCCACCTTTAAATAACAAGATATCAATACAAAACATTAATATAAAAACAATATGAAAACAATTTTCAATACCAAAATAAAAGAAAAGTAAAACATGGTATTTATTTTTCTTTTAAAAAGAAAGTATGGCTTGTAGAGGAAGCCAAAACTCAAATAACGGTCACGACGGCGGAGAAGTCGTTGTCGCTGCATACGTACGACAAAAACATTCCCTTTTGTCATTTAGTAAAACGCTTCATATAAAAAAGATTCCTTTAGGATAAACATAATAGTCAAAGGGGTTTATACACTGTATAAAAGAAGTTTGTGTATAAAACAAAATATGCCTCAATGAAAGGAGATTGAGACGAAGTCCCATACCTCGTATCCGACTTGACCCGACCGTTCTTTAATCTCCTGAATAATAAACTTGAGTTAATATCTACTTGCTTAAGAACCTTTTTCAAGTTAATTATTCCTTTTATACCATGTTATGAACATCATGTAATCATTTAAGTTAATAATGTTCATTTTGTCGGTATTTGGTTCTTAAGTCAAAAATAGACTTCTTACACTTACATGTTGTTAATTTGGTCAAAGGTGCATTATATACGGAATGATATTAATGATTTGGATAAAATATATATCATATATATTCATCATATATATGTATTTATAATATTACATCACATTTATAGGTAAGCAAATGAAATGCACCATTCATGGAGACGGTAATCCGTACGTACGCATGAACGCTACTTCCATTTCTATTTCGTATTTTATGGAATGGAATCATAATGATATAATAGTATATTATAATTCCAGTATAATAACATATATAATATCATTAACTTTATCCTTTACACATCCCACATATGGTATTAACGAATCAAATCACTTTCAGGGGACAGTAGTCCGCACATCCTAAAATGAAGATTTCGCGTTTACCCATAATGGAAACCATAAAGGTATGCCCAAAATGAAAAAAAAACAGAAGCTTAAGGAAAACATAAACATATTATATATCATATATAAAAATAGTGACATCATAATGGCCACCTTTGAAGGTGTTAAATGAGTATTGAACAATCATCGTTTCGGGAGACAGAATTTCGCCATCCATGGAAACCGTATGTTCTTTAACCATTTGATGTAGTTGTGTGAGAGTGTAGCTAGAATAAATCTTATAACAACATCCCAGTATATTTAAGATACTGGTGTTGTTAGAAAAGAATAAAATAAAGAGAGTTTAGGGGGTTGGAGATGCAAAATAAAACAAATGAACAAGAGAAAATGAATTACCTTTAAAAGTGTAACTCCTTTTGATTTGAGCCTAAAGGCTTCCTTTGAAAGGATTCTTCCCAAAGGGAATCCTCTAGGATGAGGAGATGGATGTGGAGAGATTAAATGGGAAGGGGTTGGCCAATCCATAGGCTTGAGGAGTGTGTGAAATGAGGTAGAGGTGGGGGCCTTTTATAAGAGGAGAGGAGGGGCACTTTTGGAAAGTAAAGAAATATTACTTCATTTGAAAATGTGTTTCGGTTTTAAAAGGTCCCACATTGATATAATTCGAAGATAAGGTGATAAGGGGTTTAAATATACCCATCCAATAGGTTTTGGACATGTGTAGGTTTTAGATATTACATTATCTTTCCATTTTATTTAAATCATTAAATAATGAGGTCATCGCTGCATCATCATGATGTCATAAATAATTTCATTTATCTAAAGTCCAAAAATTATAAAAAAACTACTATGATGTAGGAAATCATTTTATCTTTCCAATGACTATTTATAATAAAAAGTCTGATCTTTATAACCCCATGAAAAAATTGTTTTTGTAAAACATATGGTGTTTGTGTCATTTTTACTTTTACATTAAATAAAAAGTTTTTTATGTCATTTCCCAAACAAAGTGGCTCCATGGGGTCCCCAAGTTGACCCATGGCTTTTCTTGGTCGGCCATGACACAACCAATGAGGGTAGGACATGTTTCAAGCTCATATCATTTTATTAAAGCATTATTTTTACCTTAAACTACACTAATTACCACTAATCGCGATTAAAAACTTAATAAGTTACTATTCACCAAAAAATTATTTTAATCTCATTGAACCACATTTTACTTCTTAATGACAAACATGTATGTCGGATTTTTGAAATTCAAAACACAATGATGGTAAATTTTCATTTAAACGGAAAAATTAATTTTTATAAGTACCACTTAGTGGTTTCACTATTCATCAAAAATTGAAGTTTTTCAGAAAATTACCAAAAATTCACCCTAAGCTATATTTGATATTCCGAATTCAAAAATAAATTCTATTTTAAAAAATTCAAAACATATTAGTCACATTAATTAATTTAATAATTAATTTCCCCTGTCAGAGCAAATAGCGTGTTTTTATAAAACAATAAGTATCAAAAGATTGACACCAGTTTAAGTCCAATTTCAAAGTGAAATTGATTACAATGACCACCATTGGATTAAATGGTAAAAATATATTCTAATTTCACTTCAAACCCAATTAAAAACATAATCTAATCATATAAATAAATTAGATTAAAAAGCAGTTTTTATGTAAAATGCAGTATTTTTCACTTTTCATTAAAAAATCAACATTGTCAGAAAAATACCAAACATTCACACAAAGTAAATTTTGATGTCCCAATAATAAAGAATAAGTTTATTTTTACAATAATAGTTTATAAAATTGTCAAAATATTGATTTAAAAAAAAGGGTTTTCCATCAAAAGGCAGTAAAACAATCTTTTAAGAATATTAGTGTATTACATGCATAAGATTGTATTTATTTGGATTTTAAGCCTCTAAAACACTATCTTAATCATTAATAGACATAGATAAAAATATCTATTATTCATTAATTACTTGGTATGTTACACTTTCACTTCCCATTTAATGTAAATAGGGTTAATAATGGTGGTTACATAATCATAATAAAATTTAAGTATATTTAAGATATGAAATTTATTATTTTATAATTATTATCATGTCTTTATATGAGGTAGAGGAAGAAATAAATTGAAAGAGGTTAGGTAAAATGATTACCTCTTCTTTAGTAGGACATCTTTGGAATCTTTTCCAAAGACCATTTGAAAGTTATTTTAAAAAGAAAATAGCCTATAATTCTTTTATATAGAAGTTTAGAAGAGAATATATTAGTTTTTGGGATATCTATATGTCTCTAAGTTGTGTATTGTAATTATATAATGGGTTTCCTTTTATAAGGAAGGGAAATGAAATCCTTGTAATTACCAAAAATATTTAATTTATTTCGAAAGTATAATGATTTAAAATATAAATGAATTGTAGAAAAAGAAACTATGGTACAAATATGAACAGACAATGAAATTTATAGTTGTTTGGGTCTCATTATAAACCTTAACTTTTGGTTTATCATCTTTTTTATCCAGTTTTAACCTTATTTGTGGTAATAACATCTTCAATATTAAAGAGTTATAATTTTACATATAAGTTGAAAATTAAATCATAAAATTTTAAGGTGTGAAATTTTAGATGATTTCTCTTCCTAAATTTATTCATTTAGTATTTTCATTCTTTTTAAATAATTTAATAAAATATTATTTAACATAAAATATCACTAATGTCATTTTCAACACTATTCATTTAATTTGAATTAAACGACATTAATATAGTACTTTATTTATAATATAGTCCTTTAACAAAATCATAATATTTGTTATTAATTTTTAAAATTCATATGGAACTATAACTCAAACAAAAAATATTACATTTTGAGTTTTTAAAAACCATTTACAAGATTTCTATACTACTTTCACTAGCACTGAGCCAGTATAGTGTAATAATTTAAATAATTATTTCATCAAAAAAATTAAAAATAAAATACCATGATGAAAAAATTATTTCATATTTAAAATAAACATTTATAATAAAACATATCTTTTTTATCCTTTTGTAAAAAATTTAATGATATTGATTTCAGGAGTATAATAATTTTTTAATTTTCTTTTCATAAAATAATGTAAATTTCTTTATCAAAGAAATATGGAACCAAAATTAAATATTTTATAATTTTTTATTTAAGTGGTATAATGTATTCCATAAATTGAAAAAATGATTTTTTTTTATTTAGAGAACTTATCCCTTGATTTTAACTATATTTTATATATTTTTTCCTTACCGAGGTGATAAATATTTTCCACACTTACTATTTAGAATGACCCAAAATAAAATGGAACTATTTAGTAAATTTTAACCTCATGATTCAAAATATTGTATTCAATTATAAATATTAGACAATTAAAACTGTAAGAAATTAAATTTAAAATAAATATTTAAAACAAAATAAAAATATTTTTTCGAAAATAAGTTTTTAAGAATAAAAATTTACATATATAAAAAAATACATTTCATTTATTAAAGGGTAATTATTGGTTTATTATAATTAAAATGGATAATTTTTAACATTAATACCATATATATAATTTAATGGGACTTTTAAATTAATTTATTTAATGATATTATTTGAAAAATTTATAATATTAACTATTCACTTTAAAAGAAATCATTTCTGAAAAATCCCAAAATTTAATCATAAGTTATTTTTGATAAAATAATTTCAAAAATAGGATTATTTAGATCAAATTCATTTTAAAATATGTAATGAATTTATTTAATTATTTTCTCACAAAAAATTATAACACCCATTTTTGAAGAAATGTTTTTTTAAATCATGTAATGACTTTTCTAAAAACTGAGTAATTATTTATCAATATAATTTTTATCAAAAAAAATTTAAGATAATTTTCAAAAAATGGTTGTTTTAGTTATCTTCTACAATATAAAATATATCGTTGAATGAAATGGTATATTATTGTTCATTTAGACTCTGATTATTTGTATCATAAGCTGTCTAAGCAATTAAATGTATTTGAAGGGAAATATAACATAAAATATATGGGTGATAATTTCTAACCCATATTAAAATGAATTTATTCCTTTAAATTATATCATCATAATAAAAATAAATGAGGACATTGATGTTTTAGTACATCCTTAGGTTCCCAAGTAACTTGTTCAAATTTTGGATCCCTCTAGGGAAATTTAACCAGGTGGGTGGTATTATTTCTAAGAACATTATCTATATGATCCATGATTTCTACCCATTAATATTATTATGATTTATCATGATCTAGAACTACAACCTATTATTTTATTAAATGTGATGTATTAGTTTTTCACATCTCATCAGATATGCACAGAACACATTGTGATCATGAGAATGATTTAGTGGAAGCACCAGGCAATAAATTAAAATATCTACATAATCAAGAATATAAAAGGAAAAAATATAAATATTGTTCATTTTTACCTTATTTATAAATATCAAAATCTTCTTACATGGATAAATTCACTGGAGAACCTTCTCACCAACATCAAATTCATGATTTCACATATGATTATCAATATAACTTTTTTATCAACTCTAAGTAGCCTTGATGCTCTATTTAATGGCTTTTACATCCTATATAATTTCAATTATTAGCTCAAATACCAATATTTTTTTCCTGCACCATCATCTTATAATTTTGGATATCTATGATTATTTCCATTGAGGGATTCAAAATGAATCATCTAAATCCTTGAGTGAAATCTATTTTTGGATGAAAACATGAATAGTGTAAGGTGTGATTCTCAACCAACTTTAATTTCCCTAGAACAAGAAATAATCATATCATCCAAGGATTAATTGGTTCCCTCATACTATCCATCTGTTTGAGGATGATAAGTAGTACTATAATAAAACTCGGAATCTAGACCTTGCTAGAGATTTTTACAGAACATCAAGGTACACATGGATCATGATCAGATTCAATAGTATGTGGTACTCCATTTAACATTTATACTTAAATTTTTTATATTCATTAAATTTAATAGTGAGAAAAATATTATCCTAGTGAAATGAAGTGTGCTACCATTGTATGGTTTTATACACCCACCCATTTAAGATACCGACCTTTCTGTAGATGTCTCATGCTAGATTTTAGGTACTTTTTTACACTTTTTGGGGTATATATTGGTTGGGTTTTACTTTGGGGATGTTCCAGGATAAATTGGAAAATTTTGGAATCCAAAGGGGTTGTGCATGTTGTTCATTTTTTGAGAAAACTATGATGTTTGGCCCAAGAAATCATGCACCATATTTCAGTGAGATATGAGGTTGTGAAAGGTTTGCACACGATTTGTCCAAAACATGCTTCCACCCTTGCAAACCAGGAACCCAAAAATATGGGGGGTTCATAGTTAAGTGATTGTTTTTCAAATCATGCACTACATATGATAATTTTAAAGCCCCTTAGAAGAGTCACACAGCTAAGGAAAATGGTTTGGAAAAATTTCCACCCCTATCCAGTATATCATGAGTGTGGGATTTAATTCCTCATAATTTTTTTAAACTCACAACCCTTAATATTTATCCATAAACACCCCTATTCAGACTACCTTTTTTCTTACGTTTTTGCAGGTCATATAGAGGATTCCAAGATTCACTACAACCTTTCCTAATGAATCAATGATCCAATTGATGGTTCATTTCATCTCAAGTATATATTTTATTCCCCATTTTTTCAAATCTCTCACACTCATATCCCTTTCTAAGTGAATATGAATGATTTACCCACTGTTAGAATTCGGTTTAGATCTATTTTTTATGGTTTTGTTCATTTTTATCTTGATCTTAGGTTTTGGTCCTAGTTGTTCAATAATGTTTTGATTTCTATCATTCTATCTCAATTTTGTTGATTTTGGTTTGGTGAACATCTATCAATTAACATGCGTTAGGTGGAATAAATGTCAAATAACATAGTATTGATTATAATTATGTATATTTAATTATGAAATTTTAATTTAAATGATTGGAAATTTCATTCCAAATTGAATTTTTTAATTAATTAATTTATCCATGTGATAATGAAATTGGTTGATTCTATGTAACGAAATTGGTTGATTATGTGATAATTAAATTCATAAATAATGGGATTATTAATTTGATTGATTAATGTTTTATGAAATTTATTATGACCCCTAGGGTGTGACGAAATGATTGAATCCTATATCAACCCTTGGGGTGCACCAATAATATGAAAATTGTGGTTTATAAATTAATCATGGTTGATAAATAAACTTTTTAAATTGGGTTAATAATAAATTGGGATAATTGATGATAAATGGATGTAAATATGGAACCATGAAATGATATATCAATTATTGGGTTGTGGGATAGGGGTTACTAATACAAATACTCATGTGGTGTTATACTCACTCTCTAAGACCCAAATATATTTATACATATAAGTGATCATTGAGTTATGGGATATGAATATTACTCCAAATACCTACAGGGTTTTAGAATGATACTCTTGGATCATGTTGTAGGAATGATATAATTAAAATGAATTGATTAATGAAAACCTATTATGGAACAAAATTTTATATCTCTTTAGGGATAGTTCAGATCCCAGCATGAGCTGATGTATGTATTGATGGTTCAGGTGTCATCATGAACCTGGGGATTTTATGTGGTTAAATTATGAATAATTTAATATGAAAAACTATTTACTTTTTTAAATTAATTTATTCTTTATACAATGACATACACTATTATAGATTTGAAATTGTTTTAGATGGTGTTGATGGTGGCTTACTGAGTTATACTCACACCCAACATGGGATTCTTGTTCAGTAATCGAATAAACTTCATGTTTATAAGATATGATAATGGTCATATCCCTATGTTAGATGGATGAGTTGGGATGGAACATGGATGAAGGAACATGACACGATTTCTGGTCCTACTTGGTAATTTTTATTTTTATTATTTTGGGTTTTCATTTAACCCATTTCACATATGTGGCATGACATATATGTATCTTTGTTTTAGATATTTTACCCTCTTTTGGTTCATCTAGTGATAATACTCTTTATTTTTTATGGTATCTGTTTGAATATTTTCCATTTTTTGTTTTCTATTTTTTATTTCTCTCTTTTGATTTGATGATTTGATAAAGGGGGTATATTTTACCCATGATATCTATATTATACCATCACTTAATGTCATTTTCCTCTGTAATATGGGTATCCATGCATGAGGTCACAAGGAGAACTAGCTCGGGTCACCAACATGTGGCACCCAAGTAGAGATGTTACAAAGTGGTATCAAAGGATTTTTATATTCATATCTATTATTTTGTATTAATATTTATTAAAATTAGATAGAATAATAGGATGAGTCTTACCTTGGTCATGAGATCATGCATGGGAGTAGCTAACCTATGTATGAGGGATAAACACAAGTGCCCATGGTCGGGTGATGTTATTGATTTTTGTTGTTGTAGTTGAATGTTATTTCACCTTGGGTGATGCACTAGTTTTGAGATATTATATTGTTCTGATATTTTTCTTCATGGCTATTTATGGAATTACAGTTGTGTAAGTATCAACAATTTTAGGCACTCGGGATTTAATAAGACATACATCATATTAGGCACGCATGAAAAATAAATTTATATGTGAGATTTTAAAATGAAATGGTTTTATTTTTTTGAGTATTTTGAAAATAAAATGGTTCCTAATATGTAATTGATAATTTTAAATTATGTTAATTATGGTAAATGAAGGGGATAAATGGGGTTCAAATGGTAATCCTTAGAAATAAGAAAATTGTTTACCCTATGTTTTTCATGACCCAAGTGAGGGATGGTTTATAGAATTGTAGGGCCTTCGTATTGACCAGTTTTATGGGCATGGGGATGAAATGTTTTGGTTTTATGTGAATCCCACTTTTTTATGTGTATTAATGATGTGTTATTAGTCCTAATAAGTGTGTTGGGTATTGTTGAGATATGAATCGTTGATGATGCTTGTTTATATGAAGGAAGAATGAAATGGATTGAAATATGCCACCCGCAGTGGAACTTGAGGCTCTTATACTTCTTGGAGAGTGACTCAGGGAGTAGTTCCGTGAGAACTTGTCTCAAATTATACAATTTATGGAAAGAGAACTATGTGAGGTTTTTCATAATATGTCATACTTAACAGAGGAGTTTCATTTTCATTACCCTCTAACATTCACTAGAGAGGGTGAACCTGAGGAAGTTGTTTCCTGTATTGATTCATTCTAAATAATCCATGATGACTATATCCTCCTATTAAGAAGAGATTCTAGCTTGTGTTTTATATATTACTTGTTAAAGTAATGTGTTGGTGGTAGATCTAGTCTAGAGAAGGAGAGATATAGAATATTGAGTGTAAATATTGTTACGAGAAGTTTATGGAGAACATTTAACATAAGACGCTCAAGAAGGAGAGGGTAGATGTGTTTATGAGTTTGACCAATGGGAGTATGCATGTGATGGACTATTCAGGTCACTATACTAATTTTTATTGCCTTATTCCAGTGTTGGACGGATATAAGGCTTCAATAGTGAAGTGTTTTCAAGATGGGATTAAATTTTAGATTAAGTCATAGGTTAATATCTTTTAGATGAAAAATAAATATAAAGTGGTGAATTATGATATCATTTCTAATGGGAATTGGATGGATGATTCTATTGGAATGTATGTGGGTTCTTATGGATTTATGTTAAGTAACTATTCTATGTGTTGGAAGAATCACTAGGAAAATTTCATCCAGGGAAATGAAAAATAAAGTGGAAAAGGAGAAGGATTTGTAACTTAGAGTAGTAACTAATATTACTTCAACCAGTATGGTAGATCCAGAAACAATCATTCCCAGTTTATATTTCCAATTGTTGAGTGTTGATATTTCATTAGTATGGGTCACTTGAATAGGTATTATAGAAACTTTCAACTGATGGGAAATGATGGTGGAGCCTAACAGAGTTGGAACAGCTAGAGGGTCTCTTCAACCCCATATCAGTCTATCAATTGGACTTATACTGGTGGTAGTGTTTGAAGAGGTGTAAGTGGTAACACTCAAAAAGAGTTCCCAAATTATTAGAGTCGTGTAGATCTATGAAATCATAATATATCACAAGAGGTGTGAGACAGTTGAAATAAGTATTATCTGTACTAGCAGATAGAAAGGGTGGTCCATTGATAGTTAAAGGTACTATTCTTATAGCTTCTATAATTTCAAGTTCCTTATTTGAAATATAATCCCAAAATTCATTCATATATGCTCAAATTGTAAATTTTTTGAGTTTGTAATTAACGTTTTTGAGTGTATTTTTTTAATCTTCATACCATTGGGAGTAAGATAGAGAAACATTTTCTAATCCAATGGGTGATCCCTCAATGTTAGAAAGTATATGTTTTCCTTAGGATCTATACATACATGACATGGTAGGATTTGACTTAATTTTTGTTATAGAATGGTAATTATAATACATGTCAAACATAGATTATTACTATAAGAGTGTGGCTTTTAAATCACCATAGGGGGCCAAAATGTTCTGCATGGAGAGTGTGATATTTAGTCAGGTTGGGCTTGCCCATTTTGTATAGAACATTTTGATCTCACCACCCAAGTAGCAAGTCGTTTTATGGATAATGGGGGCGTGAAGAACGAAGTCTATACACTCATAGTAGTCCAGTTTAACGATGTGTTTGTTGAGGACATTTTAGGGATGCCACTTTAGAGGGATGTTTAGTTTAAAATTACGATTATTTCTGGAGCTGATCCAGTTTCTATACCTCCTTACAGAATGGAACCAACAAAGCTTCAATAGCATAAGAATCAACAAGAAGAGTTTATGGATAAGGGTTTTATCCATCTGAGTACATCACGTAGGGGTCCCCCAATCATGTTTATAAATAATGATGACATGATTTTGTTATTATGTGTTGATTACTAGATATTGAAATAGGTGACAGGGAAGAATTGGTATCCTCTTCCACATATCAATGATCTCATCGACCAGTTAAGAGAATATTATGTTTTCTAAAAAAGTATTTGATATCAGGGTATAATTAATTGAGTGTTATACCTACTGATATTCCATAGAAAACTTTCAGAAGTATGTATGGAAATTATGAGTTCTTCTAGATGTAATATAGGTTGAATTATAATTGTTTATGCCACTGATGAATTGAATCTTCCAACCATACCTAGATCAGTTTGTGGTTATGTTTGTTGATGTCATATTGGTGTACTCCATGACTCATGATGATCATGACCAACATCATGAAATTTTTAAGAATACATTGAGATATAATTCGATATACTCTATGATATCTAAATATAAATTTTGGATTGACAAAGTACATTTCATATGTTACATCATCTCATAGGGTGGGGTGTTAGTGGACCCCAATATGGTTTAGGCAGTAGATTAATTGTAGTATCCAAACAATGTTTTTGTTCTTCATATAATTCTTATTCTAGCGGGAAACTATTATAGGTTCATCTAGGACATTGACTGCATGAATCACCTCTTTTGGGATTTTCCAAGAAGGGTATTAAGATTGAATGGTATAAATCATGTGATAATTAATTTATGGAGTCAATGAAGCTACAAAAAACCAAACCGATCTTAATCATTCCTGATCCAGTTGATGATTATTCCTTGTTTTTTTATTCATCCATCATTAGACTATAACAACCCTACTATTTTGCATCACACTTCAACATAATTTATTACATAAAACCGTCACTTGATACAATATGAAATATTGAGAGGTATAGTATCTTTTGGGATTAGGAACATTACATAAAAACTTAAAACATGAAATAAAAATATTTATTGAAAACATCTTTTACATAACAATTCACATTTCTTCATAATTAGAATTACATGGAATAACCTGAGGAAATTCATAATAAAAGGATGATATATAAAGCCCACTAACGGTGTAAAAAATTAATAACATGAATAATAAATTACATGTTAGTAAATATTCAAAACAATTGATAATAAGAGAAACATGAGCATTAAATCATGATATAGCATGATTATTATAACATGGTAGTGTGGAAACAACATATAACATGATATAAGTATGATTAATGGTTCATTGCACATGGAGAATGAGTAAGCCCTAATTGAACTTGAATTATCATGTGTAAACCCTCATTTCACTTGATTTATCATGATACTAATCTTTACCCAATTAATTAGAGCGTTATCGGGGCGCACCCTTCATAATCATTTCATTTCATTCATAAGGGTGCCACATGGATCATATAACATGGCTTCATTAAACATAATTATTTATTCCATGATAAAAGAATGTGGAATTCATACATGAATCATTATAATCAAAAAGTAAATCTTAATAAATCTTAATACTCTTGATAGAGAAATGTGCATGGTATTCACTACACAATGACTTTTCCTCGGAAAATCGTGGTGCAATTCCTGCAGCATAACAGCGTGACATAAGAATTCATAAAATTTGTTGATGAGAGAGAAAGTGTGTATCATCATATGTACACTAAATTTAAAGTAAGTGGGTAATATAGATACATGTCCCAACATATGTAATGGAATTTAAATTCATGAAACAAAATAATTTCATGAATGTAAATGACGATAGAGAAATCTCTTATGGAATTTTGGCATGGTAACGGGTGTACATGGGATGCATTAATGAATGTGAAATGGGTCTCTAATAATTCAAATAGAAGGAGGTATTTATGGGGGAGGTAAGAAATAATTCCCCGTCATTTTTAATTGAAATTAAAAAGGAATAACAATATAAAGAAAGGTGGAAAAAAATGAGGAAGGAATAAATCCCTAACTTGGAAGTGTGATCCCAATGTCTAGGGGGAGTCTTGAGAGAGGCTTCTTGGGAGATTGGGGCACCTTGGGAGGATTCTAGAGAGAGTATTTAAGAGTTTAGTATATCCCCAAAGGTTTCAATAGAAGAGGAAGTGGGAGTTTTGTGGGTTTATATAGGAAAAGAGATGGAATTATTTATTATTTAGGTTTTGGACACCACACATTAAACTAAACAGAACCACAAATCAGCCCATGGTTTTTGCCCACAGGTTTTTCCAAAAGGGGAGTGGGAAAAATTATTTTATAAGACCAATGGCCGAACTTCTTAAAATATTAGTCTTTATTATGCGGATGTGAGTCATACTTTTAAATAAATCAATTAAAAAAAGATAAAATGTTTTATTAGTCTTGGAGGGTCCACTATGACACAATAAAATTTACCAAAAAAATATAAAATCATATTATTTTAATGGTAGAGCATATATTGGACTAAACAATCATTTATAGTATTTTATTACATCACTATTGTGTCAATATGATGTCATAAAACACATTATATATTAAAATTGTATTTATTTTTTACCAAAAAATTCAACTGACTTAGAAAATTATGAAAAATTCACTGTTAGATAATTTAGACATCCTGATACCAAAAATAATATTCATTTTATTTAAATAATTTTATAAATATGTAAATTTATACTTGTAAAATAAAAACTGACATTTGTCAAAAATTCTTGGGTTTTGATAAAAACATCTTTCAAACCTTAATAAAAATTACAATTGTGTTCATAAATATTATACGATCATTTATATTTAATAAAAAGTAATTTAGTAAAAATAATATTTTATTAAAATATAAATTAATTAAAAAAACTCATTAATTCATCAAAAAATAATTGTTAATTGGATATTAACTAAAAATATTATTTGTGATTTAAAAAAGAACTATTTACAATGTAACAATGAATGTATATTATTTATTCTATACAAAAATAATTTACATAACCATAATGATAGGGTCTTGTTACATAACACCTTTTACACCCACATAAGTCCTATGGGTAAGATTTGTGATGATGACAGGCTCTTGGGTGGCTTAGATAACATCGCTCATGAGGTAATCTCTATCAACTTCCACTTCTCATGTAGGTGGTTCTGTTAGATCTTGTCATGTTGAATTTCATATTGGGATTCATAAGGATTGAAGCCCAATGACACCACCACATTTATGAGCTCTGAAAAAATAGGCTTCGTACGGAGCAATTCTACATGATGAGTCTATAGCTTCCAATGTCTGAGTAAATTGGATTTATTAAATCCTTATATTTATACAAATCAAGTGATAACTGTTTAATTCCAATATTAGCAATGGTGGTAAATGATAATGGTATTTTGTAATTCAAAATCATAAAATCAAATAACTACATATTTTATATAACCATTTTACAAATTAATACATTAAATTAGATCAAGAGTAATTTTCATTAATGAATGTTTGGGTCATCAAAATATCCCCCATTATGAAATTACACCCTCAAAATATCATTTTCCCATACTAAAACTTATGCAAGTAACTCTGCTTCATTACATAATTTGATTCCCATGTACCTTCTTCAAAAATTTTGTACGGACCCAACCCCAGAATTCCTGGAGCTGGTGCATTGAATCACGATGGGTAATTATTATTTTTACAAAACCAAGAACTGTTCAGCTACACATCATGTCCAAACCGAGGATCAAATTCGGTTCAGATTCTGGTATATTGGCCACTTATGTCATACTTCTATAGCACAAAATGATACCTAGAAATTTTTAATCAAAAATGTAGGTTGAGCATAAAAATTCCCATTAAGGGGTTTTAAAATAAACCAATATAACTTTTTAAAACATTCTATAAAACTTTCCATAAAACATTTTCCTTAAGAGAAGTTCTAACACATGTAACACTTCATAATAATTAATTCACACAACTAAAGCATTCTAACATAATTATAAGGTCACATAATTCAATTACAAGAATTCTCATTTTGAGAAATAATTATAAGACATTCAATATAAGCATGTCATATGGATACACAAATACAATTTTAGCATCTAAGAGTAATGCATGATCAGAGTTGTGCATGTCAAACATCAATTTCATCTTTTACTATTGTGAAACATACACTGGACATTAAAATCATTGAATATTGCTTAAATAATATGCCATAAAATATACTTATTTTTATTATTGTAATCATATTTTCCTTAACCAAGGATAATCTACTAACCGAATAATCCTCGGGTCAATTATTTTACATAGTCATAATGAGGAATGTTTATATGCTGGACATTTTGAAACATATTGTCAAGGCCTTGGCCAAGAAGTATAATGATTAAGGCCATGGAAAAATCCATAAGCTCTTTAACCAAGTATATTCTACTAGTTTAATATTATTTGGGTTAATAAAATTACCTATTTCTAAAGAGGAAATTGTGTATGTTGGACGATGTCCAGGCCTCATCCACGGCGTCTAATGATTAATGCCTTAGCCAAATCTATAACTCAAATTTGGGAAAGGCCTCATCCAATTGTGCTTCCAGTTGTCTCATGAGACCTACCGATGCATCTAGGGGCTATATTAGGCCCCACCCATCACATACTTCACCTAATGCATTCCTAATATATCTAAATCTAAGTGCACATTCCACTTGATTTATTAAATCACTTATTTCCTATCATACCAAGTGAAAAAATTCTTGGTTCCTTATTTCACATTATTCAATGTGTAATATACCTCCTTTAACAGTTTAACATCACAATTTATTTTATTCAAGGTGTCCCACACCACCTTGAACTATTAAATCCATAATTACAGGAAAGGGAATAAAATTTTAAATTACAATCATTTGCATTTATACGTATATAGTTAATCTGGCACAAGACTATGAACTATGTGGTTATGTCATTAAATGCTACACAAGTTAGGAGTACTTGTGATGACATCTAATAAACAAAAGAAATACAAACTTAATAACATGTAATTAAATATCTTAAAAACCATTTTAATCAATTACTTTATGGAATTTTCTTCTGGGTTCATAATAAATAAAGAGGTAAACTCATCATTCCTTGTGGTGTACTAAACTCACATTTCTTAAAAAATTGATTATAAATAAGATTTTTTTAACACATTAATTGTAAAAACTTGAATGTATGAAACTCCACCATAACTATTATCATTATATAAAAATAGTGGAGAGTAAATCATACTTGTGATTATGTAGTTGCAATCCTACAATATTTATACTCATGAACTAAGCACATCAAAAGAAAAGCATTTGGATTTACTACACATATGGTATCATGTTGTGTAAAATATTCATTCAACGGGGTGCTCATAAGAAATTGTGTTTAGTCAAATTAAAAAAAATATTTAAAACACATGTTTTGTACATTCTTCGCAAACCATGGAAATTTGTAACAACAATTGGGGATCAAAGTTTCCATATATATTCATGTACCCACATACCCGATTATATACTATGAGTATACGTAATGATCTCATACCTAGTTTATTTTACACTTTCATGTTTATCAAAATCATGGATTAATCATCGAAGTACAATGTTGAAATTCTTAAAACTCCATTCATATAATATAAATATATATTTAAGAACATACATAATCACGTATAAATTTTTTCTTACAAAATTTGAGTCCATGCATTTTATAGTTCTTCATGAACTTTGACACACAAAGTTTTTAGTAAAATTTAATTCCAGACATAAGGGTTTATGAAAAACTATAGGGATTTTTATATTTATACTTATATATATATGCAACTTATTATGTATAAATGGTATGAAAATAATTTTTCATGAGGTATCCATGATTTAGGTCCGCTAGTACTCTATAAACTCAGAAATCCCAAATAACTAATGCAGGTAAAGAGGGGTACAAAATCAGCCACAAGATGTATATATATATATATATATACAAGTGTACATGAACATAAAACCTAAACTCAACAAACAAGACAAACAACCCTTACATTGGTACGAGGATGAGGAGAGCATGAGGAGGATTAGATGAAGTTTGTTGGAGTTTCGATTTATGGAAGATACGAGGGATCATTGGGTGTGCCTCGAGTGTATTTTTTTTATAAACTATACCTATACTGATTATTTTAATGTATGATTTATGGGATTAGAGTCCAAAATGGCTTATGAAAAGTCTAAGTTTAAGTCTTTGTGGAACCTGCGTGAAAGATGGGGGATCAGTGGCTGTCAGGTGGAGATAAATGGTGAACAGTAGGGTGTAGGGTTACTGGTCCGAAGCAGACAGAGAAGAAGAGGACAACCCTGGAGAGGAAGATCAGAAAATTACCGAATGGTTAGGATTAAATATGGGTTTCATCCAAGGGTCAGGGTGCATCTGTAGGGTTTAAAGGTGATAGATGGCTCAGATTGATCTGCGGAAAGATAGGATAGCCCATGACCGATGAGAATTTTTAAAATTCTTGGATAGTCGATATTAGATCTAAGATTGATCAGATGGTTCATAAAAAATGCACTGGTGCTCCGAGGTTGTGGAGGGTAAAAAACAAGATCAGGATCGACGGCACAGATCGTGCGCGATGCAATCCAATGGACCAAATTTGACCTCTGACGATTTTAGCCATCCCAAATCGAAATAGAGAGATGTTTACGTCCTCTTTATAATCTTGAGCCTTCATATGATAGCTCATAAAAACATACAACACACACCTAGGGAGCCTTATACATAGGATCCCGCCCACATAGGCCTCTCCTACCCCTTCCTCATTGTGGCCTCGCTCCCACGGTGGTGCGTTCATGCACTCAAGTTCTCCCATGATCCCATGCACTCTTCAGGGAACCTATGCCCACACTTGGGGCATACTTGTCTTGGGATAAGGGCTATGGTTAGCCACTTAGCGAGAGCTTCGTCCCTTAGCCCAACCATAAAGGACTGCCCTTGCAAGTCCATTTTTTTTATAAAAACTAACCTAAAAATCGATGTCTTATGGAAAAATAATTATATGGATGCAGCATCAAAACATTACATAATATTGAATTAAAAAATAATTTACATTGGGGATATTTTTAAATTTAGAGTTTTAGAGAGTAAGGCCATCAAATTTACATAACAACATGAATATTACTTCTAAACACATCTACTCAGTTCCCAGTGTTTTAAAAAAATAAAAACTCTTGAAAAAAGAGTAATTGATAGTTCCATTATTTAGACATCATGACATTTCCTTGATCCCATCCTTGACCCTATTCCACTTTATGTCCTATGAGAAACATTTCAAGAAATTGGTATGAGCATAAAAAGCTCACTAAGGGATACACAAAGAAGGAAAACTATTGGTTTTTTAAAACAACAAGTAAACCCTGAATACTTTATCATAAGTAATTCATTTCACCTTTATGAAATTTTTAAATACTATTCACTGAATAAAAGATCATTTCGTACCCTTTTGTTACCAAATGATATCAATAAATCCCATATAAAGAACACATAATGTATAAAGGTAACCTGGGACATAAAAATTCAAATGTGGAATAACCGTATGGTCGACTTCCACACATATTACTAAATGGAATATCCATACAGCCAACTTCCATACACAATGAATTAGAGGTTTTAACGTAACCACCCACCCAAGTTAATCATGGCACCATCCATCATTTGGTATATCATGTAACCACCCGTCAAATTTCCAAGTACCATTATAAAATCATAACACATAAAATATTGAATATATTAACATTTCAGTAAAAAAATTAATTTGAAATAAAAAACAAATAATTTCAAGATATTGAAATTATAAATCAATTTAAAAAACCATTTTAATTACCAAAATACCTCAAAAGGGTATTTGGTATTTAATTTCCTTAAATAAATTATGGCTTGTTAAGGAAGCCAATGATCAAATAATACTCGCGGTGGCAGAAAGGTCGTTGTCAGCGCTTACATTAAAAAAACATTCATTTTATGTCATTTAGTAAAATGCTTCATAGAAAAATATTCCCCTTGAAATTAAAATTCAAAGGGTTTTATACATTTTATAAAAGAAGAAGGTATATAATATCGAAATATTCCACAAAGAAAAGAGATTGAGACGAAGTCCCTTACCTTGTGTCTGACTTGACACATTCGTTCTTTAATCTCTTGAATAATAAACCAACGTTTATTTTTAATTTCTTAAGAAACATTTCAAGTTAATTATTCCTTTTATATAACTTATTTCCATGTTATAAACATTATGTAATAATTTATGTTAATAGCATTTGTTTTGTCAATATTTGGTCCGTGAGTCAAAAATGGACTTCTTATAATTACAAGTTGTTCACATGGTAAAATTTTAATTATATACAGAATGATATTAATGATTTAGATATCATATTTATCATATATATCAAGTATATACTTTTATTTATAATAGTACATAACATTTGGAGGTAATAATGAAATACACCATTCATGAAGACAGTAAGTCGTATGTATGAATGAACGCTACTTCCATTTCTATTTCTTATTTTAATGGAATTAACACATAATGATAAATAGGTGTATTATAATTCCATTATAATATCATATATAATATCATTAACTCCTTCCTTTATACGTCCCACATATGGCATTAATGAGTCATATCCCATTGAGGGGGCGGTAATCTGCACTTCCTCAAATGAAATTATCGTGGTTACCCATTATGGAAAACGTAAAGGTATTCTATAAAAAAAATAAAAAAGAATAATGAAATCATAAACATAATATATATAATATATAAATATAGTTTCTTATTAATGGTCACCATGATAGGCGGTAAGAGATAATCGAACAATCATCGTTTCGTGAGACGTTAGATTCCCATCCACAGAAACAGTATGTTCTTGATCCATTAGATAGAGGTGTGTGTAAGTGTAGTTAAAATACATCCCATAAAAAATCCTATAATATTGATGATACTAGTTTTTTTTATAAAAGAAAGTAATAAAAATATTTTAGGTGTTGTAGAAGTAAAATAATACAAAATAATTAAAGAGAAATGGTAACCTCTATATTGTGTAACTTCCTTTGGTTTGAACCAAAAGGTCTTCTTGAAGTGCCTTATACATAATTTAAGGCTTCTAGGAGGAGGATAGGTATCTTGAGATATTATTTGTTCATCGTTTGGACGATACAAGGATATTTTGTTGTGTGAGGAATGAGTAATATGAGATGGATTTTTATAAGGGGGAGAAGGGGATCTTTATGAAAGTTTGAAACAATTATTTTATTATAAACTTATCTTCAGTTTCAAAAGTTCCAAAAATCATTAAAGTAAAATATAAGATGACTCATGGTAAAAATAAAATCATCCAACAATAATTGGAAAGGTTTTGGATATTGTTTTAATATTTATAATCTTATTTATTTAAATCATATATTAATGAGGTAAATAGTGCATCATTTGTGTGTCATAAATAATTTTATTTACATGATGTCTAAAAATTATAAAAAATTACCATTATGTAGGAAATCTATTTATATTTAAAATGAATATTTATAGTTGAAAATATAACTTAAATAAACCTATGTGAAATTAATTTATTGAAAGATATTTGTTTGTGTCATTTTTGTCTTTATTAAAAGATAAATAAAATAAAGTGTCATTATCACTCATAAGTGGATCCATGGGGTCTCAAAATTGACCCAAATATTAACATGGTCGTAAGTGACACAACCAATAACGTTAGGAAATGTGTTAAGGTAATTTTGTATTATTATAATATTTGTTTACCTTGAATTACATTATTTACCTTTAAACGTGGTAAATAAAAGTAAAAAGTTACTGTTGAGAAAAAATTATTTTCATCTTATTGAACCACATTTTAGTTACTAATAACAACAATGTATGTTTTATTTTCTAAATTAAATTCAGATAATCTGTAAAATATCATTTAAATGAAAAAGTCAGTTTTTTTACTTCTACTAAGTGGTTTCACTATTTATCAAAAATTGAAGGTTTTCAGGAAAATACCACAATTTCATACTAAGATATATTTGAAATTTAATATTCAAAAATTATGTCTATTTTTAAAAAATTAAATCACAGAAGTTGGTTTACTTAATTTGAAATTAATTCTCATTTTCAAAACAAATAGCGTGTTTTTGAGAAATAATAATGATCAATATATCGACACTTGTTTATGTCCAATTTCATAGTGAAATTAATTCTAATGACCAAAATTGGATTAATTGGTAAAAATATAATCTAATTACACTTTAAGTTCAATTAAAAAATATAATATAACCACATAAATTAATTATATTAAAATTCACTTTTGAATAAAAATACAGTATTTTTCACTATTCACTAAAAAATGAACTTTACCAGAAAAATACCAAAAATTAACCCAAAGTAAATTTTGATATCCCAAATCTAAAAAAATTATTTTGTAAAATGGAACATATAAAAATAATCAAAACTATATTTAAATAGGGTTAACCATCAAAAGGCTGTAAATCGGCATTTTAGTGAATATTAGAGTATTTATGATTAAAATTAGATTCATTTATATTTTAAGACCCAATATTTTATTGGATAAATGCAAAAAAATTAACAAACATGTATAATAAAATTATAGTTAGTTCTATTCATTCATTCCAATACAACAGCTAGGCATTAACTACCATTTAAAACAATAATATTATATAATTATTGTGCAGTGTAAGATTTCAAAGAAACCTGTAGTTACATATTAGGTAAGACATCGAACATAGAATCCCTTTTAAAGTAAAATTAATATTTAATTCATAAATATAAATAAATATGAAAATGTATTATTCTTTATTTGCTTGGGATATTAAATCCTTCTCCCCTTTTGGGAATTTCATCCCTGCAATTTTTTTCACATATCAAATAATTGGGGGTATTTATCTATCATAGAATTTTTAGATTCCCACATTGCCTCTTCAACCATATGGTTTTTCTACAAAACCTTTACCTGGTGAATTACCTTATTCCGCTGATCTTTCTCTCTATGGTCAAGAATATGGTCTGGTTGTTTCTCATAAGATAGATTCTCTTTCAATTGAACTACCTCTCGGATCAAAACATGAGATGGTTATAACATATACTTTCTCAACATTGAAACATGAAAAACATTGTGTACCTGGGATAAACATGGAGGTAAAACCACTCTGTATGCAACTGATCCAATTTTCTCTAGGATTTCATAAGGTCCAATGAACATTGAAATGGACTTTCCCTTCTTACCAAAACACATCACACTTTTCCATGGAGAAACCTTGAGAAAGACATGATCACCTACCTCAAAATAGAGATCCTTACTCTGGTTATCCGCATAACTTTTCTGCCTACTCTGAGTTATTGTCATGTTCATCTGAATCAACTGAACTTTTTCTGCCATCTCTTCTACCAATTCTGGTCCCATCAGCTTCCTTTCACCTACTTCATCCAAAAATGCTGGAGTTCGAAAACGCTTTCAATAAAATTCCTCAAATGGAGACATTTATATACTGGAATGAAAACTATTATTTTAATAAAATTTATCCAAATAAATATTTTGGTCCCAAATTCCATGGTAATTAAGTGAACAAGAACATAGCATACCCTCCAAGGTCTGAATTGTTAGTTCTGATTTCCTATGTGATTGAGGATGAAAAGAAGTACTGAAATTTAATTCAATACCCCACGACTTCTGAAGGCCTTTCCAAAAGTTAGATGTAAACCAGCGATCATGATCAGATACAATAGAGAGGGTAACTCCAGACAACCTGACTATCTCTTTAACATACAATCGAGAATGTTTATCTCAAGACAAAGCATCTTGAACATGAACAAAATGAGGAGATTTAGTCTACTGATCAGCAATATCCTAGATTGCATTATTACCTCGAGATGTCTTTGGTAATCCCACAATGAATTCCATGGATATATTTTCCCATTTCCACTCTGGAACTAGTAATGATTGAAGCATCCATTTCAGTAACAGCAGCTCAGCTTTAACCTGCTGACATTTCAAACACTTCACAGTAAAATCAGCAATATCACATTTCATTCCATCCCACCATTAATACACATAAAGATCTATGTACATCTTAGTCCTGCCAGGATGAACTAAAAATGGAGAACTATGAGCTTCACATAACAACTCATTCTTCAACTGTAAATCACAAGGCAGACATAATCTTTTCCCAGACCTCAAACCACAATCATTATCAATGTTAAATTCAGGCAACATACCCTTCTGAACCAACTCTATCGTTTTCAATAACTCAGTGTCTTCTTACAGTGATCGATTTATTCTATTTTATAAATATTATTTCACTAACACTTGATACAAAAAGAAAGAATTTCCTAAACCAAAAAATTTTATGCCAATGTTTATCAAATAAAAAACCATAGTTTCTCATTCCAAATGTATCATAGTTAATGGATCATTACTTTTTCAACTCAAAGTATAAGCCACTTTTTTTGCCTTTCCGGGATGGTAATGAATCGTGAAATCATAATCCATGATTAATTAAAACCATATCCTATGTCTCATATTCAATTATTTTTTAGTTAATATATACATCAAACATTTTTGGTCAATATATATTTAAAATTTTACTCCATACAAATGATGCCTCTAAATTTTTAAAGCAAAAACAATAGCCGCTAATTCCAAATCATGTGTAGGGTAATTTAACTCACAGTTTTTCAACGGGTGTGATGCATAAGCAATTACCTGATCATTCTGCAAAAGGACACAACAAAGTCCTTTCAACGAAGCATGACTGTAAATAACAAACATACCATTTCTGGAAGGCAGTGCCAAAACTAGAGCATTCACCAATAATCTTTTCAATTAATAAAAAAAATCATCAAATTATTTTTTCCAAATAAACATAACACATTTTAGAGTTAATGTAGTTAGTAGGATAGATAACCATGCAAAATTCTAAACAAACTACTTGTAATAACCTGCTAAAACAAGAAACCTATGGATATTGGTATATTTTTGGGTCTTGGCCATTCTTCAACCACATTTGTTTCAACAGGATCAACGGTTATGCCATTTTTTGAAACAATGTGACCAAGGAAAGAAATTTTCTGTAACCAAAACTCACACTTGCTGATGTTCCCAAACAGCTTCGTTTCTTTAAAGGTTTTCAAGAAATCCCTTAAATTCCATTCATTTTCCTCTTTAATATTGGAATAAACCAAAATATCATCAATGAACACAACAAAAAACTTATACATGAACTCATAGAAAATTCTATTCATAAGATTCATGAATACAACAGGTGCATTGGTTAAACCAAAATGAAGAACTACAAATTCATAATGGCCATATCCATTACAAAACGCGGTCTTCAGAATATCTACATCCTTTAATTTCAACTGATGGTACCCCAACCTCGATTCAATTTTCAAAAAATACTAATCTCCCTAGAGCTGATCAATCAAATCATTGATATGAGGAAAAGGATACTTGTTCTTAACAGCGATGTTATTCATTTCTCAATAATAAATTCAAAGTCTCATTGAACCATTTTTCTTTTTAATAAACAAGACAAGATCATCTCATGGTGATGTTCTAGTTCAAATGAATCCTTTATCTAATAACTCCTACAATTTCTTTTTTAACTCTAAATGTTCAATTTTATCCTTTCAATAAGGGGGTTTTAAATTTGGCTTTGCATCAGGAAATGAGTCAACAATAATTTAACTTCCCGATCATGTATAATACCTGGAAACTCATTCGGAAAAACATAAATATACTTATTTACCACTGCCACATCATTAATCTCAACACTTCCTTTATTTTCGACCAATTTAGCAAGGAAACATTCATTTCCATCTTTTACTAGTTTCTCACCTTCTTGATATGTTATAAAAATCAAGGGTTCATTATTGTACACAAACTGAAAATCATTCTGAAAAGAAACCTCATTATCTCTGCAATCAATCTTTGCATGATAAACGAAAATCCAATCCATACCCAAAATAACATCAAATTGTACTAGAGACAAAACAATAAGGTTTTCAGGTAGATTCTTTCCGCACACAAGGACAGGAAGGTGCTTATAATTTCTTTTTGTCTCAACATTTCCCCTTGTGTTTTTACCATAAGTTTAGGATTTATATATTGAGATGGAATTTTCAATTTATTATAAAACGTCTCAAAAAATAATGTAGGTGTAGACCCCGAATCAAACAAAACATTGGTATAATCTGAACAAACAAACAGTGTACCTGATGCTACTTCATTTGATAGCCCAACATCTCCTGATGTAGTTGTAATGGATTTCACCACCACTTTCTTCTTGTAGACTTGTTGCTTTCCCTTTGTTGAGTTCTTCCCTGGACACTCATTTTCATAATGATCCATTTCATTGCACTTAAAACATCTTACCACTGGATTTTCATTGCCTGTTTGATCATTTTACTTTCAGTTACGAGCAATATTATAGATTTACATTGCCAGAATCACTTCCTAGACTTTGATAAAAATTCTCCAGGATGCTTTTTACCACAGTTCTCACAAGATGAATATTTAGTTTTCTTACCTCTAGTATTATTTGATGAATTTTTTCCCTTTTCTTTTCAACTTGACCTCTTATTCTTTTTTTTTTCAAAGAACACCTGATCATCGGCAAACCTCATTTCCACCTTCTTCGCACATCAAACAAGTTCTTCATAATGTTTGAACTAACGAGAGGATAATCCTCGTCAATATCATGGATTGATTCTTGAGTAAAATCTATTTATCTTACTATTAAGATCTTGAATGAAATTTGGAGCATACCTTGCCAGTCGAGTGAACTTTCCATTGTAAATGGCTACTGAGCCATCTTCTTGCCTCAATTCGAAGAATTTTTTTTCCATCCAAAGTCGAACCACTTTTGTAAAATACTTCTCAAGGAACATACCTTTTAATTAATCCCAAACATATGATCAATCTCCTCATTATCCCCGATATTTTTCACCATCGACCACCACTAGTCAACTTCACCATCAAAACGGTAAACAACAAGACTAACCTTTTGATGTTCTGAACAACCCATGACATCTAAAATTTTCTCCAATTCATTAATCCACCCTTCTTCTTGCACAGGGTTAGATGATCCTCTGAATGATGTTGGATGTTGCTTCATGAAATTCTCCACCACTGGCATGTTCCTCTATGGGTGATCTGGCTAATCTCGTGTATGGATACCACGCCCATTTATAGCCTGAGTCAATTGTGCCATCACTGCAACAAACAATTCAGTTCCGATTCCGACCATCTCAGGTTAATGATTTCGATGGTTGTCTTCCTCCTAATGTCATCCCAAAATAGCTGCCATGTTTCCTCTGCAGAAAATAATTCTATACACAAAAATATCATAGGCTAAGAAACATGTTTATTTTTAAATTCTATATCATTTCAATATTAACATTAATTAATTTATGGATATTAATTTAACAATACCCTAACTTATGAAGTTATCTAAACTGACCTTTGATACCAACTACAAGGCCCCGACCATAAAACATTACATAATCATGAATTAAAAGAATAAGTCTCATTGAGGTTCTTTTCAGGTTTAGTGTTTTAGAGAGTAAGTCCCTAACATTTACATAACAACATGAATATTACATGTAGACACATCCACTCAGTTCCCATTTTTTCACAAAATAATAAATCTTGAAAAAAGAGTCATGTCTAGTTCCATGTTTTAGACTGCTTGACATTTACATGATCCCATCATTGACCCCATTCCACTTTATGTCCTCTGAAAAAAATTTCAGAAACATGGGATGAGCATAAAAATCTCATTAAGGGATACAGAATTATAAAAATCTATTTTTTTTCAAAATAAGAAATAAACCATGAATTATTTATCATAAGTAATACTTTTCACCTTTATGAAGTAGTAAATACTCTTCACTGAATAAAATAACATTTCTTACACTTTTTTAACCAAAATATTACCATAAAACCCATATAAAAAACACATAACATATAAAGTTAACTTTGTACATAAACATTCTTAAGTGGAATAACCATACGGGTGACTTCTACACATATAAATAAATGGAATAGCCATACTGCTGACTTCCATACACAATGTATTGGAGGTTGTAACGTAGCCACCCATCCTGGTTTATCATGGCACCATCCATTATTTGGTTTATCATGTAACCCTTCGTCAAATGTCCAAGTACCGTTATAAAATCATAACACATAAAATATTGAGAATATAAAATTTTCACTAATAACAGTTAATTTTCAATCAAAAGAAGTAATTTCAAGATTTTGAATTAATCAATCAATATCAATAACCATTTTCATTACCAAATTAAAAAAAATGGAATTTGGTATTTATTTTCCTTAAAAAAATAATGGCTTGTTAAGGAACCCAAAGATCACATAATACTCATGATGGTGGAAAGGTCATTATCACCGCTTATGTTAAATTTTTTTACCTTTTTTCCCATTTAGTAAAATAGTTCTTAGAAAACGATTCCCCTTGAATTAAATAGTCAAAGGGTTTTATACACCATATAAAATAAGAGGGTATATATTATTTAAATATGCCTTAATGAAAGAATATTGAATCGAAGTCCCTTACCTCGTATCCGACTTGACCCGTTCGTTCTTTAATCTCCAGAATAATAAACTAAAGTTAATTTATACTTGAATAAGAACATTTTTTATGTTCATTTTTTCTTTTATATATCACTTATTTCCATTTAATAAACATTATGTAATCATTTAAGTTAATAATGTTCTTTTTGTCGATATTTAGTACTTGAGTCAAAAATGGACTTCTTGTAATTACAAGTTGTTCACTAGGTCAAATGTTCATTATATATTGAATGATACTAATGATTTAGATATAATATATATCATATATATCTAGTATATACATGTATTTATAATAGTATATTACATTTGGAGGTAAGAAACGAAATGTATTGTTCATGGAGACGATAAGTCATACGTATGCATGAACTCTACTTCAATTTATATTTCTTATTTTAATTGAATTAAAACATAATGATACATAGGTATATTATAATTTCAGTATAATTTCATATATAATATCACTAAATCTATCCACTATATTACCCACATATGGCATTGAAGGGTCATATCACCTTGAGGGGGTGGTAGTCCGTACTTCCTCAAATGAAATTATCGTGTTTACCCATAATGAAAACCATAAAGGTATTCTATGAAAGAAGAATACAAAAGCCTAAAGAAAACATAAACATAATATATATCATATATAAATATAGTTTCATCTTAATGGCCAGCATGAGAGGTGGTAGGAGATAATCGAACAATCATCGTTTCATGAGCCGTTAGTTTTCCATCCACAGAACCAGTATGTTCTTCACCCATTTGATGAATGTGTCTTTAAGTGTAGTTAAAATACATATCATAACAACATTATAGTATATTGAGTATACTAGTGTTGTTATAAAATAATGTAATAAAAAGAGTCTAGGGTAGGAGAAGTAAAATAGGAAAATAACTTAAGAGAAACTATTACCTTTAATTTGGGTAACATCCTTTGGTTTGAACCAAAAGGACTGTTTGATGTGCCTTCTGACAAAGGTAAGCGTTATAAGAGGAGGAGAGGGATCCTAAGATATTATTTGTTCAGGGTTTGGATGAGCCAAGGGGATTGATAGGTGTGAGTAATGAGTATTAATTGAAGGATTTTTATAAGGGGAGGAGGGGCTCTTTAGGAATGTTTGATACAATTATTTTGTTATAAACTTATATTCTGTTTCAAAAGGTGAAAAAATCATTACAGTCGAAGATACTATGAGTCATGGTAGAAATAAAATCATCCAATAATAATTGGACAGGTTTTGGATTTTTTTTGGATATGGTTTTAATATTTATAATCTTATTTATTTAAATCATTTATTAATGAGGTAAATACTGCATCATTTTTGTGTCATATATAATTTTATTTATTAGATGTATAAAAATTATAAAACAACTTCCATGATTTAGGAAATATTTTTATCTTTCTAATTAATATTTATAGAGGAAAAGATAACTTATATAACTCTATGTAAAAATTAATTTACTAAAAGATATTAGTTTGTGTCATTTTTGTCTTTACTTAATGTTATTTAAAATAAGGTGTCATTATCACTCTTATGTGGCTCCATGGGGTCTCAAAATCGACCCAAAAAGGTACATGGCCATAAATGACTCAAACAATATGTTTAGGAAAATTGTTAGGGTAATTTTTTATTATTATAATATTATTTTTACATTGAATTAACCTATTTACCTTTAAATACGCTAAATAAATGTCAATAGATACTATTCACCAAAAATTATTTTCATTTTATTGAACAAAATTTTACTTACTAATTACAACCATGTATATTGTATTTTCTAATCCCAATTCACAGAAGAGGTAAATTTTCATTTAAATGAAAATGTCGGTTTTTTAACTACTTCTAAGTGGTTTCACTAATCATCAAAAATTGATGTTTTTCAGAAAAATATAAAAAATTTAGCCTAAGCTATATTTTATATTACGAATTAAAAAATTATGTCTATTTTACCAAATTTAAAACATAGAAGTTAGATTAATTAATTTAAAATTAATTCATTGTGTCAAAACAGATAATGTGTTTTTAAGAAATAATAACTATCAAAAGATCGACACTTGTTTATGTCCAATTTCAATGTTAAAATAATTAAAATGACCAAAATTTTATTAATTAGTAAAAATATAATCTAACTATACATTAAAACCAATTAAAAATATAATATAACCATATAAATAAATTATATTAAAAGGCACTTTTGAATAAAAATATTGTATTTTTCACTATTTATTAAAAAATGAACTTTACCAGAAAAATACCCAAAATTTACCCAATGTAAATTTTGATGTCCCAAATCTAAAGAATAATTTTATTTTGTCAAATATAACATATATAAATTGCCAAAACTAGATTTAATAAGGGTTCACCATAAATAGACGGTAAATCAACCTTTTAGTGAATATTAGAGTATTTATGCTTAAAATTAGATTCATTCATATATTAAGCCCCTAACATTTATTTGATAATGTAAAAACATTTAAAAACATGAATAATTATATTTTAGTTAATTATATTCATTCTTTCTAGTTCAATGGCTAGGCATTAACTACCATTTAAAATAATAATATTATATTATTAGTTTGCAACGTACGATTTCAAAGAAATCTGATATTGCGTATCAGGTAAGCCATCGGACATAGAATCCCCTTTAAAGTAAAATAAATTTTTAATTCAAAAATATTAATAAATATGAAAATGTATTATTCTTTATTTACTTGGGATGTTAAATAATACATTTATTAAAACTATGTAAAAATTATCCTTTTAAACATGACTTTTATTTAAACATTAAGATGGATAATGAATACAAATCATACATTGTCTTAGCTCAAATTATTTACAAACACTAAAACTTCATCATAGATTGTTAAGTATTGAATGATATTTCTTATACTATTATTATAGTGGTGAAAACATAGTTTAATAAAAAACATAGTTTAATTATAAGAAATGAAACATAGTCTACAACTCTGTTTAAGAAATGAAAATCATTCCAATATAATTGAAATATTTTTAATGTTTTTAAATTATTAATACATTTTAAAATCACTACAGTGTAATTTAAAATGTTTCACCATAATTAGAAGTTATCTTATAATTTCCAATTCGTAAATTTTGGAAAACTAAGTTGTACTTAAATGTTTTTATTTAAATCACCACAAGGCCAACATCTACAATTATTTCCATTGGAATTCAACGGTCACCCAAGGAAATTTTCAGGTTGTTTCCTTATAAAGACTTGTCTTAGGGTGTCTTATACTTAAGGCAATTGAAGAATATGGTTCCTACTATAAACATGATGCTCATTATAGTTTTCATGATCACGATGGTGATGTTCTTCGTTTTGACTGATCTGAAGGATCTCCTTTATTTTTTAGTCCTTATTGTCATATTTGGGGGTCTTCATGTAATTTTGATAGGGTTTATAGTTGTTATATTTGGTTAGAATGGTTTCTTTTGATCTTGTTACATTTTACACACTTCACTGTCCTGCTTAAATAAAAAGTCTTGTGTTTATCTCTTAAATTTTTTTCTGTTATTATGAAACTCAAAAAAAATTCAAATATAAACATATCAATACATGATGATCATGTTTTTGCGGTGTTACATTATCCCCCTTACGATGAATTCTGTCCTCGCAATTCATTCTACATACCCATATGAAAAAAGATTTCATCACCAACATTTCCACATCATCTATCATGGAGGGTCCTCTAGTGATGCTAGATGAATTACTAAGTTAATGTTCAACTCTTCAGCTTCCCTGGACAAGATACATTTTGAGCAGAAAGGGTTGAACTTTTTAATAGTGTATTTGGGGTTCTAGAGTGGGTATTTAATGGTGGAATGATCATAGATGTACAAAGGGACCAACTCTCAAAGAATTCATCGGAAAGACTATCGATTGAGAGCATATAAGTCATATTCATTGTCATATATGCTAATACTGAGAATTTGGTACATATAGGCCGCACAATGGTTTTCCTCCAAAGCGGCCTCTTGAAATCTTGTTCTAGATGCGAAGTTCTGGCCTAGAATAAAGCATATGAAAATCCCTTCATGGTATTTCCCTCTTCAATTATACTCAGCCAATTGGATTGTGGCTATTCTGTGGTATATGTAAGCATTCTCCTAACAGGAATGGAGAATGTCCAGACTATTTGACACTTCATAAAGATTCTTGCATGTTTTTCATAATTTTTCAAAAGGAAGAAACTCGTCTTCCCAGGAGTTGACCATGATGCTCTCTAGTATCTCATTAGGGAGTGATAAGATGTGAGTCTTCCCTTCTATCAGAAATTTTTTATTAAAGTCCAATCAGTGAAACCCATATGAAATTATAAAAAATGAAAATATAACAAAGAGAAAAGATGATAAGTTGTATTTTCATATAACTATTGGTACATAAAAACGAAAGGGCTAACGGTTTCCCCATTTCCCTAGTACATGAATCCCCAAATCATGTTCAAAAATATCGATCTCCTTATACCATATGCAACCCGAGAAATATGGTTCAATCTCATTGGTGCACATATGGTGTCTCCAAATCCTGGAATTAGTGGTGTACAACTGGGAGACATCAGTATGTACTTTTTGTCTGTACACAGAAAGGGAGGCTTCATATTCAAGGATGTCAATTTCCATTACCAGACCAAAATGGCCATAGGACAAGACATGACACATAGATGTTGTGCGGAGGTCACCCGCTGATGCATCTTCTTGGAAGTTTGTGAGGGATGGGATGACTTCCATAACAATGAATCATCTAAAAAGTCCCTCATATTATTTTCCCCGTTGTGCATAGGATGGAAATTGGGCTTGTAACATAGTGATATAATCCATACCTGCTCTTCGATTGGGTTGAAGTACTCCGAGAGAGTTGGATACGTCAGTGAGGTATTTACATGTAATTTTGATATGGGCATAGTTTATACAATTTTCATAACTGGATATTGAAATTATGGTTTGTAAGGCCTCATTGGGGAGAGATAGAAGACTAGTACCTTCATTTTCCATCTAAAATTTAGAAAAAACCTCATATTTATTAATGATTAAGAAAATTTTCCTTTTTTATGTTTAGGTTTTCCAGTGTTTTCTAAACTGAATCCTCTGATACCAACTGTAAGGACCCGACCCTAGAATACCCAGACCCGGTGCATTGAATCATTGTGTGTAATTTGTTTTTTACAAAAGCAAGCATAGATCAATTACACATCATGGCTAAACAGAGGATCGAATTCGGTTCAGGTTCTGGGAAACTAGCCACTTTTATCTAACTTATATAGCTCAAACAGATACCTGAAATATTTTAATCAAAAACATAGGGTGAGTATATTAATTCCCAGTAAGGGGTTTTAAAATAAAACAATATAACTTTTGAAAACATTTTTTAAAATTTTTATAAAATAATTTTTTTAAGAGAATATGTAACACATGTAACACTTCATTACAATAAAAGCCCACAACTAATGCATTCCAACAGAATTACAAGGGTGCATAATTCAAATAAACTCATTCTCATTTAGTGTAACAATTATAATACATTCAACATTATCATGACATATGGATACACAAGTACAATTTTTTCAACTAAGTGTATTTCATGATCAGAGTTGTGCATATCAAACTTCAATTTCATCCTTTACTATTATGAAACATACACCGTCCATTAAAATATCTGAATGTTGCATAAATAATATGCCATAACTTATACATATTTTTATTCTCATAATCATAATCTCTTTAACCAAGGATGTTTAACTAACCCAACAATCCTCAGGTTTATTAATTTACATAGTCCTAATGAGGAAGGTGTATATGCTGGAAATTCTGAAACATATTGTCAAGGCCTCGGCCAAGACATCTAATGATTAAGTCCTCGAAAAAAATTCATAAGCTCTTTAATCAACTATATTTTACTAGTTGAATATTTTTCTGGTTAAATAAATTAAATAATCATAATTATGAAAATTCATATGCCAAACTATGTTAAAGCCTTAGTGAAGACGTCTAATGATTAAGGCCTTGGCCAAAATCCATAACTCAAAGACAAAAATGTCCTCGACCAATTCTACTTTAATTTGTCTCATTAGTCCTACCAATACATCTAGGGGATATAGAGGGCCCCACCCATCACATACTAAGTTCAATTCATTCCACATATCTATAAATCAAAGTGTGCAATCCACTTGATTTATTAAATCACTTATTACCTATCATACCAAGTGAACGAATTACTTGGTTCCTTATTTCACATTATTCAAATTGTCCTATACTGCCTTGAATATTTTATCTTCACAATTAATTTTATTCAAGGTGTTCCATACCACCTTGAACAAATAAATCCCTAATTACAGGAAAGGGAATAAAATTTTAAATTAAATTCTTTCGCATTTACACGTATATAGTGAATCTAGAACAAGTCTATGAACTATGTGGTTAAGTCATTAAATGGTAAAAAAGTTAAGAGTACTTGTGACGAAAACTAATAAAAAAAGAAATAAAGAATTGATCACATATAATGAAAAATCCTAAACCCATTTTAATAAATTACTTAATGGAATTTTCTTCTGGGTGTATAAAAAATAAAAATGTAAACTCTGCATTCTATGTGGGTTACTAAACTCAAATTTTCTCAAAACGTTGTTATAAATAAGAGTTTATTTAACACATTAAATGTTAAAACATGAAAGTATGAAACTCAACCATATCCATTACCATTTAATATAAATAGTGGATAGTAACTCATACATGTGATTATGTAGTTTCAAGCCTTTAATATTTATACTCTTGTACTAAGCACATCAAAATAAAATCATTTGGATTAACTACACATAGGGGTTCATGTTGTGTAAAACATTCATTCAACAAGATGTTCATAAAAAGTAGTGTTTATTCAATGTAAAATCTATTTGAAAACATATGTTGTGTACATTCTTCACAAGCCATAGAAATTTGTAACTACAATTGGGGAACAAAGTTGACATATATAGACATGTTCCCACATACTTGATTATACACAATGAGTATACATAAGCATCTCATACCATGTTTATTTGACACTTTCATGTTTATCAAAATCAGAAATCAATAACTGAAGTAAAATGTTGAAATACTTAAAACATCATTCATATAATATTAATATATATTTAAGAGCATACATAATCAGGTATAAATGTTTTCTTACAAAATATGACTCCATGAATTTTATAGTTCTTAATGATCTTTGAAACTCAAAATTTTTAGTTAAACATAATTCCAGACATAGGGGTTTATGAAAACCCATAGGGATGTGTATATTTATACTTATATATATATATATTACACTTATTATGTTTATAAGGAATGAAAATAATTTTCCGTGAGGTATCCATGCTTCGGGTCCACTAATACTCTATAAAATCAAAAAATCATGAAGATCTAATTCATGTAAAGAGGGGTAAAAACTCAACTGAAAGATTTGTATATATATATACAAGTGTACATGAATATAAAACTAAAACTCAGAAAGTATGACAAAAAATCGTTAAATTGGTCCAAGGATGAGGACATACTGAGGAGGAATAGCTGATGTTTGCTGGAGGTTCGAGTTTTGGAAGATTCGTGGTATCATTAGGTGTTCCATGGGTTTATTTTTTATAAAATATATCTATAATGATTATTTTAACGTATGTTTTATGGTTTCCAAGGCCAAAATGGCTTATAAAATGACTATGGTTTGTTTTTTGTGGAAACCGCGTGAATGATGGGAGACCAGCGGTTGTCAAGTGGAGAAAAATGGTTAAAAGTAGGTTGTCGGGTTACTGGTCTGAAGCCAACAGATAAGAAGAGGACAACACAGTAGACGAAGATCAGAAAATTAACAAATGTTCAGGATTTAATCTCGGTTTGATCCAATGTTCGGGGTGCATCCGAGGGTTTAAAAGGCGATGAATGACTCAGATTCATCTGTGGCATGATCAGATGTCCCATGGTCTATGCAGGATTTTAAAAAACATGGATGGTCGAGATTAGGTCTAAGGTTGATCAAAGGGTGCATAAAAAAGGTGGTGGTGCTTCGCTGTTGTAGTGGGTCGAACATGGGATCGGGATCAACAACCCAGATCGCGCGTAATGCGATCCAATGGCCCAGATTTGATCCCCAGTGATTTTAGTCATCCCACATCGAAACAGTGTGATGTTAGTGTCCCCATTATATTCCTGAACCATCAGATGATAGCTCGGAAAAACACACCGCACACACCTAGGGAGCCTTATACATAGGCTCCCGCCCCCGCAGGCCTTGGCCTACCCCTGCCTCACCGTGGCCTCATGCCCACGATGGCACACTCATGTGCTCATTTGCTCCCATGCTCCTATGTGCTCTTCATGGAACCTAAGCCCGCACTCGGGCTAGACTTTTCTTGGGCTAAGGGCTAGGCTCAGCCACCTAGAGTGAGCTACCTCCCTTGGCCTAGCCATAAAGGGCAGGCCCTTACCGGCCCAATTTTTTTTATAAAAACTAACCAAAAAATGAAGTCTTAAATGAAAATAATACATTTATTAAAACGATGTATAAACTATCCTTTTAAACATGACTTTTAATTAAACATTTAGAAGGCTAAGGAATAAAAATAATTTTTTATTAGCTCAAATTACTTACAAACACTAAACCTTCAACATGAAAATTTATAGATTGAATGATAATTCTTATACTATTATTATAGAGGTCAAAACATTGTTTAAAAAAACATAGTTTAATTATATGAAATTAAACATAGTCTACAACACTGTTTATGAAATGAAAATCATTACAATATAATTGAAATATTTTTAATGTGTTTTGAATTATTAATATAATTTAAAATCACTGAAGTGTAATTTAAAATGTTTCACCATAATCAGAAGTTATATTATAATTTCCAATTCATAAATTTTTGAAAACTAAGTTGTACATAAATGTTTTGAGTTAAATAACCACAAGGACAATGGATAAAATTATAGTCATTGGAATTCAATGGTCACCCAAGGTAATGGTTAGGTTGTTACCTTATAAAGCCTTGTCTTAGGGTGTATTATGCTTAAGGCAGTTGAAGAAGATGGTGCTTGCTATACCCCTGATCCTGAGTAAGGTTTTCATGATCACGGTGGTGATGTTATTCGTTTTGACTGATTTGAAGGATCTCCTTTATTTTTCATGCCCCATTATTGTATTTAGGGGTCTTCCAATAGTTTTGATAGGGTTTTTAGTAGGTATAGTTGGTTTGAATGGTTTCCTGTGATTTGGTACATTGTAAACACTATGGTGTCCCACTAAAACAAAAATTCTTGTGTTTATCTCTTAAAGTTTGTTCAATTATTATGAAATTCAAACAAAATTCAAACATAAACTTAACAATACATGAGTTTCAAGTTTTTGAGGTGTTATAGGTTTTGTATGGCCACAACACCATGATGATGGGAATTGTCTTACTTCATAGAACTTTTTCCCTATGACCTTAGATCATCACTGGCTTCTGTTCATAGGAGAGGTTATTCTACAATGGTTCCACCTCAATACTGAGAACTTCTAATGGGCCAGTTTTGTACTTCCTCAAGATTGATACATGGAATACATCATGTACATGAGATAGGTTCAGTGGGTGTGCTATTCGATAGGCCACTACTCCAATGTGATCAAGTATTTCAAAAGGGTCGATGTACCTTGGAATAAGATTTAACTTCTTCCAAAATCTCAAAACCCTCTTCCACGGTGACATGTAGGGGAATACCATGTATCTAATATAAAAATTTAGGTCTTGTCGATGATTATGAGCATAGACCTTTTGTCAACTCTGAGCATCACTAATGTGTTATTGGATGGTCTTAACCTTATCCGCCATTTCTTCGACCATTTATGGACCAAGGAGTTTTCTCTCCCCAACTCCATCCCAACATGTCGGTGTTCTGCACCTCTTCCAATAAAGGTCTTCATAAGGATCCATTTGGAATCTTAAAGGGAAACTGTTATAGTAAGAGAACACAGATAGAGGGATATGTTGATCCCATCCTCCTTTGAAGTCCATTGAGCATGCTCTCAACATGTCCTCAAGTTCTTGGATAGTCCAATAATATTGGCCATCAGTTTGAGGATGATAATTAGACTTGACGTTTATCTTAGTATCCAGAACATGTTTTAGACTCTTCCAAAATTTATAGGTGAATCATGGATCTGGATCGGATACAATCAATACTGTTACTGCATACTACCTTACCAATTCCCAAATATATATCTATTTCAATTGAACCAGTGAGAAATCCTCTTTATTGGGAATGAAGTTTTCATCCATTGTAAGACGTTCCAAGACAACCCAGATAGTATTGTTTGCTTTGGATATCTTCATATATCTAGTGATGAAGTCCATAGTGATGTTCTCCTATTTCCATGCTGGTATGGGTAATGGTTGCATCATCCCCGTAGACTTCCACCTCTTAGTGTTCACTTTTTGAAATACTAGGAACTTTGATGTATACTCAGTGATCTCTTTATTTTTATTATCCCACCAAAAATTCTCTCAGAGATCTTTGTACATCTTTGTGTTTCATTGGTGAATGGGGAAATTAAAACTATTTACATCATCCAAAAGTTTTTTCTTAAACTCCAGATTTTATGGAACACATAGACTTTTCCCAAATCTCAAAATTCCTTCTTCATTAATAATAAAATCCAAGTATTTCCCATTTCTGATAGTTTCTAATTCTTTATAAATTCCCACATCATCTTTTTGAGCATCCTTTAGCCTTTCCAAAAGAGATGATTGAACAATCATTTGAAAAAGGACTGATGATGTTCCATTATTTATGATTCTCATGTCCATCTTCATCAAATCAATGAAGATTGGATCCTTTTAAATTCTCATCATGGATAGAATCTTTGGTCCATTCTACATAGAGTTTCTACCATCTTGTTCGCTTTCCTAGGGTGGTAATGGATTGAGCATTCATAGTCTTTTATCAACTCTAACCATCTTTATTGTTATATATTCAACTCTTTCTATGTGAATATATAGTTGAGGTTTTGTGATCCATATATATTTCACACTTCTCCCAAAATAGGTAAAGTTGTCATATTTTTAAATTAAATATTATTACAACCAACTCCAGATCATGTTTTGGATATTTTTTCTCATGAAAATTCAATTTCCTTGAATAATATGCAATGACATAGTCATTTTGCATCAACACACAACCCATTAAATTCTTAGAAGCATCACTAAATAAAACAAAAAGTTCTCCACTTGTGGGTAATTTGAGAAGAGGAGTAGTGATATGCCTCTTTTTCAACTCTTTGAATCTCTCTTCACATTCATTACTCCAAACAAACTTTACTCCCTTCCGAGTTAGCTTGGTATGAGATTTGGACAATCGTGAGAAATTTCTCACAATTCAGCGATAATATCTAGCTAACCCCAAGATGATATGGTTTTCCATTACCGATATTGGCCTCTTCCATCCCTATATTGAATCTTTCTTGGTGGGATCCATAGATATTAAATTTATTTAAAGATATGACTCAATATTAAGACCTCCTTCAAACAGAACTCACACTTGTTGTACTTTTCATAGAGCATATCCTATCACAAGGTCTCTACTACAGTGCTTAGATGCTCCTCATGGTCCTCCTTTGTTTTGGAGTATATTAGAATATCATCAATAAAGACTACCAACAATTTGTCATGGTAATATCTAAAGACTCTATTCATCAAGTCCATGAAAATATTTGGAGCATTAGTGAGTCTGAAAGGCCTTAATATGAATTCATAGTGCCCATATCTTGTATGAAAACCAGTCATAGGGATATCCTCATTCTTCACCCTTACTTGGTAATATCCTGACCGTACATCCACCTTGGAGAAGTATTGTTCTCCTTGTAGCTGATCGAACAAGTCATTAATTCGGGGTAGAGGATATCTGTTCAATATCATTATTTTTTTGAGCTCACGATAACCAATGTATAGGTGCTTTGAACCATTATTCTTCTTGATGAAGAGGACTGGTGCACCCCAGGGTGAAGCACTTGGGCGTATAATCCCTTTATCTAGATTCTCTTGAAGTTGATTCTTTAGCTCCACAAGGTCCACAACATCCATTCTATACGGATTATTGAATATTGGTAACACCCAATAAATAAGATCGATTGAGAATTAAACATCTCTTCTAGGAGGAAGATGAGGAAATTCCTCGAGAAAGACTTTAGTGAATTCCCTCAAAATAGGAATCTCTTCAAGGATGGTTGATTACATAGAATCAGTCATCTAATCTAGATACTCATGCTCATAAGGAAGTAATATCCACACTTGAGAAGATGGTGCTAAAGAAGGTTAATCTTCCACCTTGAACATCTATAGAATCGAGGGTCGATTCACCATATGGAGAGTGATTTCCCTCTCATGAAAATTTATGTTGCCTCTATATATGTTAAGAAGATCCATACCAATAATTTCATCTAATACCAATAGAATGAGAATTATAATGTTTTCTAGGATGTTAAATCCACAAATTATGATAGGGGAGGAGTTATATTCATCTGTTGAAATGATTTCCCCATTTTCCATTCTCACCGACATCTTTACTTCCATGATTTTTGTGGTGTTGGGATTGTTCTACTAAACTTTTGGGATATAAATGAATGTGTATAACCAAAATAAAAAAATTATGTTCGCTATTCATGAATGAATAGATAGTGTACTGGTCACCAATTCGTTGTCTGGGTTCACTTTAGTGGCAGTGATGGAAAAAGATCACCCATGCTGCCTTGGAGGTTGTTTGATGCCTTCGATAACCATTGGATTTGCGCACTGGTTTGAAAAGGACCCCGGTTCGTTGTAGTTAAAGAAATAAACAATGTGTTGAGTGTCGAAGAGAGAGTTACTTTCCCCTTTCAGAGCCACATGTTTTCTTTTCCGTAGTTAATGCCCAAGTGCCCTTCTCTTCCACACCAAAAGCATTTCCTCGACCACTTCAGGTTATTTTGGGGGTGCATATTTATGCACCTTTGGTAAGTGTGGTGCTGGATTTTCTTAACACTATTGTATTTATCCATCGAACCATTGGAATTGAAATTCACATCATTCTTCTTATCTCCATGATACCCCTGATATTCTACAATCTTCATTTCAACTTTGAGGGAACATCAGACAATTTCTTCATAGCTCTCAAAGTCACGGATCCCTAGGGATTTACATAGGATAGGTTTGAGCCCACCAAATAAGTGTTCAACCTTGCATTCGGGGTTAACAACAAATCTGGAGGCATAGCATGAAATCCATGCGAACTTTTCCTCATACAATCCAATGGATTCATTGACGTTTTTCTTGAGGGAAAGGAAGTCCCTTTCTATCATTAGTCGGAGGGTGCGGGGAAAATATTTGTTGAAAACATTTTCCAAAAATCCATCCATTTTAATACCTTGATCTCCTCCTCAGGCTCTGTATTTTTGATTTATGACCACCATTGATTAGATTCACCCTCCATACGATAAGCAACTAGAAGTACCTTCTCTTTTTCAGAACATTGAAGGATGGAGAAGATATTCTCAATGGATTTGATCCATTGTTCGGAAATTGAGGCATCAGATGATCCATTAATAGAATGAGTCCTTTTTCATATGAATCTCTTGATTACAACTTTCTCTTTCCTTGGGGTGTTGAGTGTTCCTCTTAACCCATGATTCTTTCCAAAACATTAGTTAACTGAGAGAGTATCATGACAATGTTTGCGATTCCTACTCCCATTAGATTGGTTATCTCAATAGAACAATAATCACATTGATCTTCGCATCAGTAGTTATCATGAGTCCTCCCATTTCTTACCATTGGTTAGAATAAGCTGAAAGTTAGGGGTAACACATAAAGGGTAATCCAAATGATAAAACAGATAAATTTTAAATTACATTTATTTCATTAACATATTAATTAATAGGATTCCATCTATGTTATCTAGTATCTACTTCCTAATATATAATTTTAGTGGAATTTTTTTATTCCCTTAATAATGGCTCATTCTATGTTTATGAATTTAATAAAGCATATCCTCCAGGATTGTCATAACCAAGAGTGATGAAAGGTCAGTTGTCATGCACTTATTCCCATTTGAATCTTTCTCAAAGAAATGTTTTTATGTTTTACCCCTTGGATACATCTATATCAAAGCCACCTCTACATGATCATATCAAGAAAGGGATTTATTAGCTTGATAAACCACTTAATCAATACTCACCGAAATTTAGGTATTTTTTTATTATGCTTAGTCTTATCTCTAAGGATTTCACTTGGGTTTTCTAATCCTAATCCCAAAAAAACTAAACCTATCCTCTAATACCAACTATATAAACCCTAATGTTTTAGATCAAAATTAAACAAAATTTATTCCATGAAACCTTCACGTGATACAACATAGAAGGATGAGAGTTATAGTGACATTGGGGATTAGGAACATAACATAACAACATAAAAAATGAAATAAAGATCTTTATTTAAAAATTCTTTTACATGACCACACACATTCCATCGTAAATAGAATTTCATGGGATAACCAGAGGATATACATAAGAAAAGGGTGAGATATAATGCTCAGTAAGTGATTAAACAAGGAATAACATGAAGAATACAATACATGTTAGGAAATAGGCATATCAATGGACCACAATAGAAACATGAACATAAAGGCAAGATATAGCATGATTATCAAAACATGGAAATGTAGCAACAACATTTTACATAAAATTAGAAGAATCCAAGGCTCATTGAAAAGGGAGCATGAGTAAACCCTCAATGCACATGAATTAGCATGAGTAAACCCTCATTGCAATTGACGTATCACGGTACTAATCTATATGTAATGTATTAGAGCACTATCATGGGGAATCATTCTTAATCATTTCATTTCATGAATAACTATGCCACAAGGTTCATATAACATGGATTCATTAAACATCATCATTTATTCCACACTTAAGGAATGTGGAATTCAAAGATGAAAATATATAACAATAAGTAAATCTTCATAAAGTTGAATAACCTTGATAGAGGAATGGGAATGGTGTTCACTAAACAATGAGATTGGGTTGGAAAATCATGGTGCAGTTTCGGAATCATAACGGTGTGACATAAGAAATCATAAAAATGTTTGATGAGAGAGAAAGAGGTGTCTCATCATATTTATATGAAATTGACATAAGGGGGTCTATAGATAAATGTCTTAACATATGTAATAGAAGTTATATTCCTAAAACAAATGAATTTCTTGAATGTAAATTAGCAGAGAGAAATCCCTTACCGAGTATCGATATAGCAACGAGGGTATATGGGAGAAATTAATGAGATATAAAGGGGTCTCTCATCATTCAAACATAAGGAGGTTAGTTTGGAGGAGGTTAAAAATCTTACCCCATCATTTTTAATTGAAATTAAAATGTCATAACAACATAAATAATGTTCGGAAAAAATGAGATACAATGAAATCCATTATTTGGAAGTGTGATCCCAAAGGCCTGGGGGAGGCTTCAGAGAGGATTCTTATGTAACAACCCTATATTTTATTATTGAAAATTCCATTTTTTCTATTTAAATGACTTATTTTGTAGAATGGTTATATAACATATGCCCTTTATTAGTTTTAAGTTTGTGGATTTTAAGATACTGTTCGAATTGGGATCGTTGCCAATATAGTAGATGAACAGTGATCACAGGATTAGAATTAATATAGGTCTTTAGAAAATCCAATTTACTCAGACAAAGGAAATGATGTCCTCATCTAGTGGAATTTCCCTGTATGAAACCCATTTTTCGAATCTCAGAAAGGAGGTGGCGTCATTGGGCTTCGCTCTTGAACAAGGCTAATCTGATTTTCAACATGACAAGCTTGAACGGAACCACCTACACAGTAAGTGTAAGTTTATAGAGATTACCACCCAAGCGATGTTATCTGAGCCACCCCAAGAGTTTGTCACCATCACAAACCATATTATTCGGTCTTATGTCAGTGTTATAAGGGTTATGTAATAATCCTATAGCACAATGATTGTGTGCATTATATTTGTATATAATAATGAATATACATTCATTCTATTATAGTTACATTGTAAATTGTTTTTAAATAACAAACAGTATTTTTAGTTAATATTCAATTTAGAAATCTATTTTTATGAATTAATGGGTTTTTGAATTAAATATTATTTCAATTAAATATTTTTACTACATTTATTTTTATAAAATGAAAATGACTGTATAATTATTATGAATACGATTGTGATTGTTATTAAGGTTTGAAAGCTATTTTTGTCAAAACCCATGAAGCTTTGATAAATGATTATTTTTATTTTAAAAGTGAAAATTCATATATTTATCATATTATTTGAATAAAATTAATATTATTTTTGGAATCATGATGTTGAAATTATCCAATGTTGAATGTTTCATAATTTTTTTAGAATGTATAATTTTTGGGTTAAAATTAAATACTGTTTAAATATATAATGTGTTTTATGACATCTTAATGACCAAATATTGATGTAATAAAACTTTATAAACATTATTTTCTTCTAATAAATGTTTTAAAACTAAAATAATTTGATTTTAGGTTTTATTTATTTATTTTAAAAAGCCTTAGTAGACCCTCCAAGACAAATAAAACATTTATGCTTTTTAAATTGATTTCATTGAGAGTGTGCCTCACCTCTACATAATTGACCCTATTATTTTAAGAAGTTTGGCCATTGTCCATATAAAATATTTTTTTCTACTCCACTTTTGCAAAAACCAAGGGATATTTTGTGGTTTTTATTAGTTTAATGTTTGGTGTCCCAAACCTAAATAATAAATAATTCCCTATCCCTTTCTATATAAACCCACCCAAGATCCCACTCCCTTTTCCCAAAAATCTTTTGGAGTTCAACCAGACCCTACCCTCCTCTATCTAGAATCCTCCCAAGGCACCCCCAATCTCTGAAAGGCCTTTCTAAAGCCCCTCCCAAGCCTTTGGGATCACACATCCAAGAAGGGATTCCTTTATCATTTTATCCAAGTTTCATAATATTTTTAGGCCCTTTTATTTTCAATTATAAATGTTGGGATATGATTTGACACCCCCCCCCATGCTGACCTACTTATGTTTGAATGATGAGATACCCATTTCTCTCTCATTAATGCCTCCCAAGTACACCCATTACCATGCTGAAATTCAGTAAAGGATTTCTCACTCCTCCTTTATATTCAAGCATTAATTTTGTATTAAAAATATAAATTGAATTACATAGGATGGGACATGTATCTTTATGACCCCCTTTCTGTAAATTTCATGTAAATATGATGAGACACCCCTTCCACACTCCTCAGCCATTTTTTAATCTCTTATGCCACGTTGTTATTCTGCTGAAATTGCACTGCAATTTTCCATGCCAATGTCATTGTGTAGTGAATACAATTCTCATTTATCTATCAAGTCTATTCATCATTTTTCAAATTTAATTATTGATTACTGTGTTTTATGTATGAATTACACGTTAATTTATCATGGAATTATTGATTGTGTTGTATGAACCCATGTTATTTGATCCATGTGGCACACTTATGCATGAAATGAAATGTTTAAGAGGGGTGTGCCCTGATAGTGCTCCATTGCATTGGGTAAAGACTAATATCAAGATATGTAAAGTTAAATTAGGGGTTAATCATTATAATTCAAGGGAAATGATGTTTTACTAATTTTCCATCTGTAATGAGTCTTGGATCATGCTAATACCATGTTAAGTGTTGTTTCCACATTTCCATGTTATCATGACTTTATGTTCATGTTTCTTTTATGCTACATTGATATGCCTATTTCCTAACATGTATTGTATTCTTCATGTTATTACTTGTTTAATCTCTTATTGGGATTTGTACCCCACCTGTTTCTTATACATTCCCTAAGATTACCCCTTGGAATGCTAAGTATGAGTGAATGTTGTGGCCATGTAAAGGAACTTTTTAATAAAGATTGTGTGTTTCATGTTTTAAGTCAATATTTAACGTTATTAATCCCCAAAGACACTAGACCTATCGATCATATATGTTTTTTAAGTGATTATTTTTTCTAATAAAATAAGTCAATGTGTGTAATAAAGAGTAAGGTTATTATAGTTTGTATTAGAAGATAGGTTTAGTTATTTTTGGGCTTATGATTAGAAAATCATAATGAATTCCATAGGGATAAAACTAAGTATAAAAAACATCTCTAATTTTTTGTGAGTATTAAGTATGTGGTTTATCATGAAAATACATACTTTTTTGGATATGAGTAGGTAGAGGCAGATCTGGCACAGATGTACCTAGGAGTGAAAAACTCCTACAAGAAGTTTTGGGCTTAACGTGGGGTATCCCGGTACATGGCAATGGGCCTTACTGCACTCTTGGTTACAAAACTCCAAGAGGATATGATTTGGAAAATTCGAAATCTTAGTATGAACCATTATTAATGGAATTATAAAAATTCCCCTAATAATATATGTTACAATGTAGATCATAGATAACATAGATTGAAGCATGTTGATTCTTATGTTAAGGAAATAAAATTAATTTATAAGTAATCCATTTTCTCCTTAGTTCACCATTTATGTGTTACCCCTAACTTTCCTTTTATTTCTGAAAATGGCCAGTAATAGGAGGACTCAGGCTAACAACAGAGGGGAAGACCAATGTGATGACTGTTTTAATGATATACCCAATATGATGGGAGCAGGAATAATAAAATTTGTCATGATACTCTCTCAGTTAACTCATGCTTTGAATAGAAACATGGTTAATGAAGAACATTCAACCCCCCCCCCCCCCGCCCAAATAAAGAACATGTCACTCTCATTTGATTCATGAAACAAAGTCTTTCTACTTTTAATGGATCATCCAATCCCTCAATCGAAGAACAATGGATCCACTCCATTAAAAAGATATCTTCATCCTTCAATGTTCTAAAAAAAGATAAGGTTCTGTTGGATTCTTATTTTATGGAGGGTGAAGCCGATCAGTGGTGAACATTGATCAAAAATATTAATCCTAAGGAGGGTATTGAAGTTTTGGAATGTAAGGATTTCTTGAAAATGTTTTTCAATAAGTATTTTCCTCGCACCCTTCAGCTTAAGATGGAAAGGGACTTCCTTTAGCTCTAGAAAAATTTGAAACATCCATTAGATCATATGATAAAAACATCACAAGGCTTTCAAAATATGTCTTCGGATTTGTCGTTACCCCTGATTGTAAGGTTGATAGATTGTTTGGTGGGCTGAAACCTAGCCGGCATAAATCAGTAGTGATCTGTGACTTTGATAGCTATGAGGAAATTGTCCGATTTTCCCTCAAGGATGAAATGAAGATCAGAGAATCTCATAGGTACCATGGGGATAAGAAGCGTAAGGTGGAATTAAATTATTGTAGTCTAAACATAAAAAAAACAGTGCAAAGAAAATCGAACACCCCACTTTACATATGTGTGGAAAGAAGCACCCTAGAAATTGCCTACAGTGGGAAAGGAAATTATTTAGGTGTGGAAGAGAAGGGAACTCAACCGTTAACTGCCGACAAGAAAAACCCATGGATGCATCAGAGGAGAGGAATTCTCTGTTAACGCATTGTTCATTGCTTGAACTGCAAATAACTAGGCCACATTTTTAATCAGTGTCGTAAGCCATGGTTTTTTGGAGGAATCCAACAACCTCCAAGGAAGTAAGGATGAGATTTTTCCATCACTACTATAGAAGTGAACCCCGATAATGAAGTGGTGATAGGTACAGTTGTTATTCATTCAAGAATAGTAATCATAATTTTTTCTTATGGTTCTTCACATTCTTTTGTATCCCAAAAGATTACTAGAAAAATCCCACCACCACAATAAATAATTAAAGTAAAGATGTCAGGCAGTATGAAAAATGGGGAAATCATTGAATCCTAGGAATATAACTCCCCCTATCATAATCAGTGGATTGAACATCCCAAATAACCTCATCATGCCCCCTCTAGTGTAATTTGATGAAATTACCATCATGTATTTTATGTCTTTATATAGTGCCTAGATAAATTGTCGTTAGAGGGAAATCACTCTCCATGTTGAGAATTGACCCCTGATTCTATACAAGTACAAGGAGAGAGATGGGTATTTTTTATAACCATCATCTAAATCATGGATATTTATGCCCTATGATAACATGTATCTAGCATAGATAATTGATTCCAATTAAGAAAAAAACCCTGAATACATTCCTATTGTGAGGGGATTACCTGAAGTGTTTCCCATGAAATTGTCTGGTCTTCCTCCTAGAATAGATGTTGAATTCTCAATTGGCCTTATACCCTGGGTGATTCCAATATCCAAGACTCTGTAGAGAATAGATGTTGTGGAGATTGAGGAGATAAGGAAACCACTACCAGATAATCTGGATAAAGTGTTTATACCCCCAGGTGCTTCACCATGGGGAACACTGGTCCTCTACATCAAGAAAAAGGATGGTTCAATGTGCCTTTGTATCGATTATAGCGAGCCTAACAAAATCCCAACAAATAACAAGTATCCTCTCCGAAGAATTGATGACTTATTTGATCAACTAAGTGGATCACAATACTTCTCCATGGTAGATTTTCAGTGGGGATATTATCAAGTATGGGTGAATAAGAAAGATATTCTCAAGACTAATTTTCGTACAAGATACAGGCACTATAAATTCATAGTAATGCCTTTTAAACTCACTAATTCTCCATAAATCTTCATGGAAATTATGAATATAGTATTTATAGATTACCATGACAAAATTTTGGTTATAATTATAGATTATATTCTAATATACTCCAAAACCAAGGAGCATCATGAGGAGAAACTAAGAACTATATTAGAGACCTTGCGAAAGGAGAAGCTCTATGAAAATTATAGCAAGTGTGAGTTATGGTGTAAGGAGGCCTCATTCTATGGTCATATCATCACAAGCAATGGGATATCTATGGATCCCCCCAAAACAACTCCAATTGACGGATGAGTGTGGTAATCATTGGTAACGGATATCCGTAGCGTCTCGGGGTTAGCTGGATGTTATCGACGATTTGCGATAAATTTCTCCTAATTGACCAACCCTTTTACCTAGCTAACTCAGAAGGGAGTAAAGTTTTCTAGGAGTGAAGAATTTTAAAAGAGCTTTAAGGAGTTGAAAAGGATGCTAATCACTACCCTATTGCTCACTTTACCCACAAGTGGATAACTTTTTGTGGTATTTATTGATGCTTCGAATAAGGGTCTGGGTTGTGTTTTGACATAGAATGATAAAGTGATATCCTACTCCTCAAGGAAGATGAAACTCCATAAGAAAAACTATCCCACGCATGATATGGATTTGGAGACTATGATCTTCAGGTTGAAAATCTAGTGGAATTATCTATATGGGTACAAGTATGAGATTTATACTAATCACAATATCCTCAAATATATTTTCACACATAAAGAGCTTAATATTCGCCAATGAAGATCGATAGAACCAATCAAGTATTATGACTGCTCGATCCATTACCACCCTAAGAATGGGAAAAAGGTGGAATATGCTCTAAGTAGAAAGGATCTTGCATATTTATCAATGATTATAATTGAAAAGGATCCAATCTTCTTAGATTTTCAGAAGATGATCATGAGAATCATTAAGTGAGGAACATCATCAATCATTTCTCAAATTATTTTTAAACATTCACTCATGGGAAAAAATAAATGATTCTAAATTAAAGGATGTGAAAATTATAAAAAAGTGTTGAATCTATATGAAATGGGAAATCCTCAGAGTTTGTGGTTGACAAAGATAGAATTGTGAAATTTGGTTCACGATTATGCGTACCATATGATCAAGAGATAAAGAAAGAGATTCTAGATGAAACAAATATCTCATCCTTCTCTATTCACCAGGGATCAAATAGATGTATCAAGATCTATGAAAAATGTTTTGGTGTGTCAATATGAAAAATGAGATTGTTGAATATACATCAAAGTGCCTAGTATTTCATCAAGTGAAGGATGATATGAAAATGTCTAAGGGGATGATGCAACCACTACCCATACTAACATGGGAGTGGGAGAAAATTATCATGGACATTTTCACTGGACAACCAAGTATATACAAATGAATCAATGCTATATCGGTCATTGTGGGTTGGCTTACGAAGACAACTCACTTTATCGTGATTCGAGTGGATTTCTCATTCAATAAACATACACAGATTTACATCCAAGAAGTGGTAAGGTTGCATGGAGTACCACTATCTATTATATGTGATCGCAATCCTATATTAGACTTGAAGTTCTTGAAAAGTATCCATCATGCTCTAAGAAATGAACTGAACTTCAGTATGGCCTATCACCATCAAACTGATGGCCAATCTGAGTGAACTATTCATACACATGAAAATATGTTAAGATCATGTTCTATGGACTTCAAAGGATGATGGGACCAACATCTTCCACAGGTTTAATTGTACTACAATAAAATTTTACACTCAATCATTTTAATGGAACCATCTAAAGACCTTTATGGGAAAAGGTGAAAAACATGGGTGTGTTGGGATGACGTCAGTGAGTGTAAGCTTCTTTGAACTAAAATGGTCGAAGAAATGGTGTAGAAGGGTTAAACCATTTTGAAACATATCAAGGTAGACCAAAGTCAATAGAAGAGTTATGCAGATAGCTATCGGCTAGAACTTGAGTTCAATGATGGGGATATAGTATTTCTACACGTATCTCAATGGAAGAAGATCGTGAGGTTTAGATTGAAAGGGAAGTTAATTCCTAGGTACATCGGCTCCTTCAAGATTCCGGATCGTGTCAGGGTTGTGGCATATAGACTAGCACTTCCACATACCATGGTGATGTTAAATGATGTCTTTCATGTATTCCTATTATGAAAGTACATTCCACACACTTCACATGTACTCTCTTCAAAGGTAGTATTGTTAGAGGATGGTCATTCTTATGAGGAGAAACCAGTGAAGATCTTAGATCTTAGAGAAAAATTTCTACAAAATAACAAAATTTCCCTTCCCATGGTGTGTGGCGCAACCATATGTTTGAAGTGGGAAAGTGGGTATGAGAGGAAGTGATGAATCAGAGTTACCCACATATGTTTTGATGTGCGAAAACGAAATTTCAACGGTGAAATTTTATTAAAGGGGGAATATTGTAATGACCCAAAATTTTATTAATGAAAATTCCTCTTAATCTAATTAAATGTATTATTATGTATGATGTTTATATAACATATGTACTTATTTGGTTATATGTTTTTTGATTTTAAAATATTTTCATGAATTTTGACCATTGTAAATATAGCCATTAGACAATGATCACATTATTAGTATAAATACAGGGCTTTAACAAATCCAATTTACTCAGACAAATGAAGTGATAGCCTCATCCAGTAGACATGCCCTATTTGAAGCCCATTTGTCGAGCTCAGAATGGTTTTGGAGTCATTGGGATTCACTCTTGACCAATCCAAATTCGTGCTTCAATATGTTAAGCTTGAACGGAAATGCCTATAGGAGAGGTGTATGTTGATAGAGATTACCACTAGTGCAATGTTATCCGAGCCACCCAAAGAGTTTGTCACCATCGCACACCTAACCCCTTGGTCTTGTGCGGGTGTTATAAGGGGTTATGTTACAAGACCTTAGAACTATGATTATGTTCATTATACTTGTATATAATTAATAATATACATTCATTTTATTATTGTTACTTTTTAAATAGTTTTTAAAGCACATAATATTATTTTTAGTTAATATTCAATAAAAAAATCTATTTTGATGAATAAAAAGTTTTATGAATTGAATAATATTTTATTTAATATTATTACTAAATTACTTTTTATATTATATAAAAACTCTATAATTAATATAAATATGATTGTGATTTTTATTAAGGTTTGAAATCTATTTTAGTAAAAACCCACGAATTTTTGATAAATGACGGATTTTATTTTAAAAGGGAAAATTCACATAGAAAATTATATGGAAAAAATTAATATTATTTTTGGAATGAGGATGTCTAAATTATACAATAGTGATTTTTTTATAAATTTCTGAGACAGTCGAATTTGTGGGTAAAAATTAGATTCTATTTAAATATATAATGTGTTTTATGACATCATAATGGCCCAATTGTGGTGTAATAAAGTACAATAAACATTATTTTAGGACAATATATATTTTACCATTAAAATAATGTGATTTTTGTTTTTTTTTACTTATTTTACAAAGCCTTAGTGGACCCTCCAAGACTTATAAAGCAGTTTTTCTTTTTAAATTGATTTTCATGATAGTGTGACTCTCCTCCACATAAGGTAACCTATTATTTTAAGATGTAAGGACATTGGACTTATTAAATAATTTTTTCCACTCCCCTTAGGCAAAAAACATGGGCTTTTTTGTGGTTTTTATTTGTTTAATGTGTGGTGTCCCAAACCTAAATAATATATAATTCCCTCTCGTTTACTATATAAACCCCCCCCCCAATGATCCCAATTCCTCTTCACTCAAAGCCTTCGGAGTTAGACCAACCCCTTCCCTCTTCTCTCTATAATCCTCGCAAGACTCCCCAAACTCTCAATAAGCCTCTCTGAAGCCCCTCCCAAGCCTTTGGGATCACACATCCCAAAAAAGGATTCCTTCCTTTCTCATTTTATCCATGTTTCTTAATATTTTTGTACCATTTGATTTTCAATTATAAATGTTATGGTATGATTTATAACGTCCCCCATACATCCTTCCTTATTTTTGAATTATGAGATACCCATTTATCTCTCATTAATGCCTCCAAATTACACCTATTAATATGTCGAAACTCTATAATGGATTTCTCTGTTCTCATTTACATTCAAGCAATTATTTTGTATTAAAATTATTAATTATAGTAAATATGTTGGGACATGTATCTATATGAACCCCTTAATATCCATTTCTTGTAAATATGATGAGAAACCCCTTACACTCTCATTAACCATTTTTATGAACTCTTATGTCACTCCATTTTGCAGCTGAAATTGCTTCGAGATTTTCCAAGCCAAAGTCATTGTGTAGTGAATACCATGTCCATTTATCTATCATGGGTATTCAAATTTGTACACAATTACTTATTGATTATAGAGTTTCATGTATGTGTTCCACATTCCTTTATCGTGGAATATATGATTATGTTTTATGAATCCATGTTATATCATCCATGTGGCACACTTATGCATCAAATGAAATGTTTAAGAAGGGTGCACCCTGATAGAGATCCATTGCATTGGGTAAAGTTTAGTATCATGACACGTCAAGTGAAACATGGTTTTAATCGTGCTAATTAATGTGAAATGGGGTTTTAATCATGCTCCATGTTCAATGAGACTTGGCTTATGCTAATACTATTTTAGGTGTTTCTGCCACATTTCCGTGTTATCATGAATTATTGTACGTGTTTATTTTATGCTACAATAATATTCCTATTTCCTAACATATATTATGTTCTTAATGTTATGCCTTGTTTAATCCCTTATTGGGCTTTATAGATCCCTCTTTTCTTATGTCTTCCCTCATGTTACCCCATGCAATGCTAAGTACGAGGGAATGTAGTGGTCATGTAAAAGATGTTTTCAATAAAGAGGTAGTGTTTCATGTTTTAAATCATTATGTAATGTTCCAAATCCACAAAAACATAAGAACTCTTGATCTTCTTTGTTGTTTTAGGTAAATATTTGATGTCATAAATCAGGTCTATGTGTTTAATAAAGATCATGGTTACAATATCTTTGGAGCATAGGGAACCTTCGTAGGATTCTAGAGAGATAAAGGAAGAGGTTGGTCGAGCTCCAAAGGCTTTGAGGGAAGAGGAATTGGGACCGTGGGTGGGTTTATATAGGAAAGAAGAGGGAATTATTTATTATTTAGGTTTTGGACACCACATATTAAACTAATGAAGACCACAAACCAGCCCATGGTTTTTGCCAATGGTAATTTCCAAAGGAGAGTGGAAACATTATTTTATAAGGACAATAGAAAAACCTCTTAAAATATTATTCATTCGTATATGGATGCGAGTCATACTCTCACGGAAATAAATTTGAAAAGTTAAAATGTTTTAAAAATCGTGGAGGGTCCACTAAGAAAACATAAAAAAGAACCAAACAAATCTAAAATCATATTATTTTAAAGGTAAAACATGTTTTGGACGATAATACCATTTATTGAATATTATTACATAACTATTGGGCCATTATGATGTCATAAAACACATTATATATTAAAATGGTATTTAAATTTTACCCAAAAATTCAACTATCTCATAAAATTATGAAAAATTCAATATATGATAATTTCAACGTCTGAATTAAAAAAATAATATTCACTTTATCTATTTAATTTTCTAAATATTTGAATATTTACATTTAAAATATAAAACTATATTTGTTGAAAATTCATATATTTTGACAAAAACCGCATTAAAATCTTAAAAAATTACAATGGTATTCATAAAAATTATACGATATTTTATATTTAATAAAAATTAATTTAGTAATAATAAAATTTTATTAAAATATTATTTAATTCCAAAAATCAATTAATTCATCAAAATATATTTTTTAATTGATTATTAACCAAAAATACTAATTCTTCTATAAAAAAACTAATTACAATGTAACAATGTGTGTATATTCATTATTATATATAAAAATAATGTACATAACCAAAGTGTTGGAGTCTTGTTACATAACCCATTATAAAACCTACATAAGACATAAGGGTAAGGTGTGCGATGGTGACCGACTCTTGGGGTGGCTCGGATAATAAGTATTGGGTGGTAATCCTAAATAACATCCTCTTCTCTCGTATGCGGTTCCTTTCGAGATTAATGTTCTGAATCTCGGCTTCGGATTTGTCAAAAAAGCCAAATGATTCCACCACCTTTTTGATCTCCAAAAAATGGTCTTCATACAAAGTAATTCTGCTGGATGATGTACTTCCATTTCTTGAGTAAATTAGATTTTTTAAAGCCCTATATTTATACTAATCGTGTATCTAGTTTTCAACAGCTATATTAAAAAAGGTCACAATTATTAATGTTATTTTGGAATAAAAAATCATAAAACCAAAGAAGTTCATATAACATAGAAATGTGGAAGCAACACTTAATGAATGTTTGGATCATTACATGGACATTGAGTACTGTTGATGAATGGGGTCAGGTTTTAGAATATGTTCCTTGAATGTTGAGGCCTCATTAATTGAATTACCATACACAAGACCTTAATTTTTATGGAGGGGTTTATGCCTTAAAGTATTGGAAACATTATCTATTATGAGAAAATTTTATTTTTTATAGCAATCATAAGATCTTAAAGCGCATATTTTTTCAATTATATTTGAATCTTTGGAATTGAATATGGGTTTAATATATGAAATATTTTTGATTTTATACTATCATATAAACCTAGAATGAGAAATAGATTATTCATTGCTTTGAGATGGGAAACTCAGACTCATGCATATCATAAGTCTCGTTCGGAGTGGAAGATGATGATTTTTTTAGATGGGATTCATGTTTTTATTCTATACATCTTATCTAGATTAAGTAAAAATATAATGATAATTTGGAATGACTTTACTTGAGGAATGTCCTTGAAGTTGGTGAGTCACCATCAGATTGAACTACATATGCGGATGAGATGATCGATGGTAGGGGTTGTGTTGTTGTGAAAACATGTATGTGAGATGAGATGATGTATGAATTTAATGACTCTATTTTGTTGGTGTGTCGTGGTTTGACCAAAACAATGTAATGAACTATGTCGATAGTATTGGTGGACAAGCATGAAAAAATAGATTTTAGGGTTTGTGAATGATGCAACATCTGTCAATAGGTGAAAGTTGATCATCAATGACCCAATGGTTTACTGTGGTTGTTACCCATTATGGAATAGAAGTATGATGATGTTTCCATGGAAATAATGGAGAATATTTTGAGGTTTCATTGAAGTTAAGATGTTGTTTGGGTGATTGTGGATTGATTGATGAAGGTAGCACATTTCATTCCTATCTGTGATTCTTTATCAATATACCTGTTTGGATACATTTATGTGTGGGAGGTAATCTATATCCATGGGGTGACTTAGAGTATATTTCCAAACAATGACTCATGTTCCACTTTCCACCTATGGAATGTCTTTCTGAAGGGACTGGTTATGGCGGTATATATGACTATGGATTTCCACATGAAAATAGATGGATATTCAGAATATAGGATATTGTTTTGGATGATATGCTATTAGAATGTATTATTGACTTTTTTGGGTCTTGGAAGAAACACTTATTCTAATTTAGTTCATCTATAACAATAGTTATCAGGGAACAATTCATATGGAACCAAATGAGGAACTTTATGGTTGGTCATGTAGACCACCTCTATATTTGATTGAGGTAGCTGAGTCTAATTTTTTGAGGATGAAGTCTCATACAGGAGACATATGAGTAGGTTCAATTAAATTAAATTCATATGGTTATGGATCAGAGTAGGCCTCATTTTTATGTGGATTGACTTTGATGACCCCTTGAGTTTAATATGGGAGATTATGTGTTTATTTAGGTGTATCCTAGGGTTTTCACCAAAGGATTTAGATATAGGCCAGTTTTTAACCTAGGATTGTCCAAACTTTTGAGGTTGTGGAGAGAATTAGGTCGGTGGCATAATAATAGGCTCTCAGATAGAGGTTTAGTTTTTTGAACTATGGTATTCATGTGTTAGAACTTCAGCAGTATCACCACAACCATTTGCATGTGATCAATGTTGATGCATTGTGCCTGAGCCTAATGTGCCCATTAAGGAGCATATAATTCAGGTTATGGACTATAGTGAGAAAATGTTGTGGGGTAAAATCAGGATGTTTCTTTGAGTATTGTGGCATCATGGACATGTTTAGGAGGAAACATGGTGGAGAAAAACATAAATGTGGGATCATTGGACATATATTTTCACCTCAGAATTGAAATAATTGTGATTACCTCTCAAGGTTGAGCTGTAATATTGTCGGTAGATTGTAAGAACATAACTTTTTGGAGATTTCATGAGATCATTTTAATGTACTATTTCAACTTTGTATTGGAATATATTGGTTGGGATTTACTTTGGGGATGATTCAAGTGAAGTTGGGGAATTTTTAAACCCCATGTGGTGGTGAACGGTTGGCGCATGGTTAGGGAAAACTATACGGTTTGACCCAGGAAACCAAGAAACATATTTGGTGAGACAAGAGTTAGTGCATGGTTGGTTTATGGTCTATCCAAACCATACAAAAACCCTCCAAAACAATACAACCTGAAACATTGGATATTTTCACTATTGGTGCATAGTTTTTCAAACCATCAACCACTTAGGATAAATTGTGCACCCCTAAGAAGTGGAAAATGATTAATGTGTGTGGTTTGGAAAAACGATGCACACCTACCTAGAAAACCATTCTCAGAGGATTTAATTCCTCCAAATTATTAATAAAAAATCCCTAAACCCCTAGTATTTATCCATAAAGACCCATATTCAGCCTAACATGTTTTCCATCATTTTTTGAGGCCCCTGGGAGGGTTCTAGGGCATCGTGAAACACTTTATTGATGAATCAATGATTCGATTGAAGGACAATCTCTTCTCTATTATCTATTTTCATCACCATTTTCCTCTCTCTCTCTCTCTCTCATCTATCCTTCCCGATAATGAGGAATGATTGTATCTTTTATTGTTGTAGGACATAGATCTTCATTTTTATGGTTTTGTTCCGTTTGATTTTGATCATAGGTTTTTCTCTAGACCATCTATGTCATTGTGATTTCTTTTATTACATTTCAATTTGGGGGATTTTGTTTTGTGGAACATTCATCAATGACGTCGAGCTATGTGGTGTAAATGTAAAATACCATAGTAATTATTACAAAAATGTGTATGTAATTATTCATTTATAATTTAAAAGTGTGAAAATTGCATTCTAAATTGAATTGATTTCCCCATGTGATAATGAAAATGGTTTATTATTTTTCAATGAAATTGGTTGATTATGTGATAATGAAATTACTGAATAATGGGATTATGAAATTTAGTGATTAATATTTAATTAAATTGATAAAGATCCATGGGGTGTGATGATATGATTGAAATAGGAATCCCCCCGTGGGGTGTGATGATTAGATAAAAATGAAGTTTTATAAATTTAACATGGATGATAAATGAAATTGTGACATTTGGTAGAATAATTAATTTTGATAATTGATGATAAATGGTTGGAAATTTGGAACAATGTGTTTCTATATATGTGACATAGTTGTGGGATGAGGGTTACTGCCCCAAATACCCATGGGGTACCCGATTTCCTCTCTAGGACCCGAATATATTTATTGATATAAATCATCACTGAGATTTGGGACAAGGAATGCTGCTCCAAATAGTGATGGTGTACCAGACTACTGCTCTAGGAACCCATTGTATGAATGATATAATTGAATTAAATTGATTAATAAAAACTCATGATGGAATGAAATGTGACATCCCTTTGGGGATTCTTTAGACTCTAGCATGGGCCGATGTAGGTATTGATGGTTTGGGAATTATCATGAACATGATTGTTTTATGTGGTCAAACAAAAACTAATTTAATGTGAAAAATTATTTATTTAATTATTTGATTTTATTATTTTTGAAACTACATAAACTATTATAGTCTAAATAATTTTTTAGAAACCATTGGTGGTGTCCTACTGAGTTGTACTCACAGCTTACTTGGGGTGTCTGATCGGTACCTGAATGGACTTCATGATTTCCTGACTCGATAAGGGAAATAGCCCAATTTTATATGGAAGATTTGGGATGGATCATGGATGAGGGGACCAAAAATGATGTCGAGAGCCACTTGGTATTTTTCAGTGTATTCATTTTGGATTTGAAATTAACACTTGACACATATGATCATGAAATATCTACAGATTTGGTTTGGGAATTGTTCACCTATTTTGGTTCATCGTGGGATTATTGTATGTATTGGTTATGGTATCATTGTGGTTATTTCTTATTTTCTATCGGATATTATTTATTTATTTTTACTATTATGCTGCTTTGATAAAAATTTTATAGTATCCCCATGATATCTGTATTAGACCCTCGCTACTCATCAACAGCCTCTAACATATGGGGAGGCACTCCTGAGGTGATGTAGTGAACCAGCTCAGGGCACTGGCATGGGGATCCAAAGTCAGGAAGATACAACCCAAATAGTATTAAGGCCTTTAGGAATTTTAGAAGTTCCAAAGACAATATATTTTCCAGTGATTCCCTGAATCCATTCTAGTATGGGTTACAGTTGTAAATACCCCTTATACATGTTCCTCTAAACCATAACATACGGACATGCATGACTTAAGATAAATACTTTGAAATATCTCTCTTATTTTTATCCCACTAGAAACAATCTTTTATATTTATATTCATCTTCATATCTCATGGATGAAATGAGAATGATGAAATATGAGCTTCATCCAAAAGATCCTCATTCAAATATGGTATGTACATAACACATACATGATTCCTAAACCTTATCATTCCATAAAAATTAATTTTAAATTTAGAAACATTTCTAACCTTCTTATTTAAATATACATATTTCTTATGTGCCACTTTAATCCTCGCATGGATATATGGTTTAAAATGCATTAAAAAAAGATATCATTTCCCCCCTTCCTTCAATATTTCCAAATCCATCCTTTTCAAATATATAAATTTAATATCTTTTTTATCTTTATCATAGGTATGCTGGAATAAACCTTTCGACTTAGAGCATCTTCCGCATTTTCATCTTCCCAAGGTGGTATTGTATGGAGAATTCATAATTCATAATCAGCTTTAACTATCTTCTGTTGTTCATATTCATCACTATCTCATGGAATAAATTGTTTTAAATGTTTTATCATTCCTCAGTATCATAAATGAAAGAATTATCGAGGATAACTTCAAATTATGATTTGGGTAATTTTGGTAAAGAATCATCAATTTTCATGACTTATAAGATATAAAAATATTTTTCTTCAATAGGAAGAATCCCAATACCTTCTTTGATATATTACTATAGACCATAAAAACTTCAGAATTTCAGGGTAATGTATGAACTAGTGCGCTGACTAAACTTCTCTTTAGTTCCTTCAAATTTTATCCACTTTCATCTATCCAAAGGAACATGGAACCCTTTTGAGTTAAAAAAGTTAGTGGATTTTATATCTATAATTATTTCTATAAGAAACATTGATAATATCTTGACAAACCATGAAAACTATGGATCTACATTATTGTGATTGGTTTTTCAAATGTTCAATAACATCTATATTTTATGGATTTACATATATACATTCAATTGAGATTATATAGCCCTAAAATGAATCATTCTATAGACAAAATATAGGTTTGAATAATATTTCATTAAAAATATCATTTCATTGGGTCCTTAAAACAATTCTGATGTGAAAAATCATGCTTATCCTTACTTTTGGTAAATATAATAATGTAATCTATAAAGAAGACTACAAACTATTTCATGTAATCTCTAAAGAATCTATTCATTAAATCCATTAAGATAGTTGCTGAATTAGTAATATCAAATGAAATCACTAAGCATTCATAGTGTCCATACGTCATATGGAATTTTTCTTGTATATGTCTTCACTTTTGACCACCAATTGATAGTATCAATATTGTAGATAACATATTGAAATATATCTAGATCATTGTAATGAATTGAATAAAGAATCAATATGGGGAAGATGATTCTTATACTTGATAGTGTTATTTTTATGTTACTAAAAATGAATGTTGAGTCTCATTGATTTGTCTTTATTGTTGACAAAAATAATCGGTGCACCCAATGGTGAAACAATTTGAAGAATGAATCCCTTGTAGCGATTCTCCTAGAGTTTCATCTTCAATTAATGCAACTCAATTAGGTCCATTCTAAATGGATTCAGTGAAGTATGTGTGACACTAGGTATGTGTTCTAATAAAAACAAATCGTAATGATTTGAAGGTATAATGGGGAACTCTTCTGAAAAACCATAAAAAAACTCTCATACTATAGGTATATATTCAGTATTGAGTTTATACCCAGTCATCTATGATAAAAACACTTTTTAAAATAAATGAAGACCCATAAGATGGATTAAATTTAAATAGGATGTTCATATTTTTCAATGTCGTGATAGAGGATCATATGATGGTTCATAATATCAAATTTCACTTCCCTTCCTCAACAATTAATATGGGGTTTATGTACAGAAATCCTATTCATGAATAATATAACTCAAAATTAAACTAGATGTAGAATAATGAGATTTTAAGGAAACACATTATAGAAAAACTCAATCTAATAGGAATCATAGGGAGGTTATAAAATAATTGGACCATTAGGGGTTTTCACTACTAAATCAAAAACTAATCATTAAGGAAAGTAATTAACATTCCTAGATACATTTCAGGATATAAAAGAATTTATATTATTAACATCAAATAAGATAATTTAATATTTTATAGTTCCTATCACCACCTCAACTTCATCATTCTATCTTAATTCCTATAATGAAACAAAAAACAATTAGCATAAGAATATAAAATTATAGTGATCAATCATATAATCATGAAAATAAATTATAGGATTTCCAAATATTGAAGCCTTATTTTAAATATATGACACCTTAATATTGTACTAGGTCATAATTTATCATCATCTATTTTAATCCTTTATTATGGTTTGTAAATAAAATTTGAATTAATACAATAATATCCTCTATGATAGTTAGACAAGGTTCGTAGTAACTTCACACAATTTTGATGCTAGAATGATGGTTGTCATTTAATTAACTGACTATTTTTGGGGTTATTAACCCTAGATGAAACTATTTCAAACCCAAATCCCCCTATTGCATCTAGATAGAGATGTTTTTATAGGAAAATGATACTATTTTCGTTACCATAACATAATATTTTCTACTATATATTGGATTATCTTAAGGGTTCTCACTAAATAGTTCTCATCATAGTTTTAAAAGGTAATTAAACCTTTCTCTGATACCAACTATAGCTACCCATAATTTACATATATAAATATTACATCATACTAGATGAATATTCATTTCACAACATTAATATCCATTCTATTAACCTAAAGGTTTACTGTATTTAGATATTTGAAACAAAAACAACTAGTTCATAAAATATCCACATCATCTCCCACATTGTTTATTATGAATAGTACCCTCCTTAGACACATCCTACAAAAATATTTTATTTATATCATGGGGAAATGGTAACATAATAAAGGGGGAGCTCAGATTCTTAGTAATTTTATATAAGGGAGATATTGATGATCATTTGAACATAACATGGGCATAAATGGTATGAGAATAGTATCTTTACCTTTGAAAATAATTCTCTAAAATTCTTACATACAGGTTAAATATTTTCAGTTCATAAAAAATGAATAATAAATGGATCAAAGAACATAAGCCATGATAACATAACATTGACAAAAGATCATGTCCTAAAGGAGTGGAAAAATGTGTGAAATAATCATAATCATAGAAAAATTTTATTAATCCTACCTACTAAATTATTCATAAAATATTGGTAATCGGATAAACTCACATGTAATTACTTTTTTCCTCAGATAACCTCTTGTGTATCATCTTTCATGCCTCGGATAACCTATTGTGTACCATTTTCAAAAATTTGATAACATCTAATGTACAACATGATATCATCGAAAATTATTCATTAACCAATGTATAGGAAATTTATATAATATTGAGTCAACCAATAACATAATAATAAATTAATTCATATGTATTCCAAATGATCCTATAACCATTCATTATAAATTAACCTATGTAAAAGAAATTCATTTTCATCTATATTTCATCATCATAACCATAGTCTATACAAAGAATGATTAAATATAGTTTCATTATATCATATCACTAGTAAATACTATGTAACACCAAACATATTTTATCATAGATGAAAAATTCCTTTAAAATATAACTGGAATATTTCATGATGAAAATACATTTTTTATTTTTAAATAAACATTTAAAATTTAAAAAATTAAAAAAAAAATTGGAAAAATTTAAAAGTGTTCATTTGAAGAATGATATTAAGATTCACATAAAAAATTATAGTATGGGTAAAAATGAAATTAAAAATAACATTTGAATATAAAAATATTTTTTAAAATATTTTTAGAAAACATAGATATGGAAGAAAGGGGATTTTTGACCTATGAGAGAAATAAAGTCAATTTTCCCATCAAAATTCATTCAATATCTTGAGTACTTAAATTGATGAAAATGAAAGAAAAACATGTATTCCCCATAAATAATCCTAATTAAATTTATATTAAAACCTAAATCACTACCCTCAACATTGAATTGATTAGAAGGATCCATAAAAACCTATATAAAAAATTGAAATTTATTATAATTCTATAAAAGAGTTATTTTTATTCTTATAATATCATTTATGACAAAATTATAATATTTTAACACCCATTTATTAATAATTCCATATTAAAATTATCATTTTTGGATTTCCACTATTTCATTTTTCATTAGAATTTTTGATTAGTGGATCCAAAACATGTTCTCTGATCATAGTTAAAATATCTTCATATTGTTATTTATTATATTAATAAGGACGCATCATTAAACATTACATAATGTTGAATTAAATTAATAATTCACATTGAGGATCTTTTCAAGTTTAGAGCTTTATAGAATTCAGTCATAACATATACATAACAATTTGAATATTACATATAAACAATTCTACTCAGTATCCATTTTTCATTAAAAAACTCTTGAAAAAAAGTAATGTCTAGTTCAATATTTTAGACATCATGAATTTTCCTTGATCCTTGACCCTATTCATCATTAAGTCCTGTGAAACAAAATTCAAAAAAACATGGGATAAGAATAAAAGGCTCAGTACGGGATACACAAAGAAGGAAAACTGTTAGTTTTCTGAAACAACATGTAAACCATTAAAACATTATCATAAGTAATATTTTTCACCTTTATGAGTTAGTAAATAATATTCCCTGAATAAAAGATCATTTCTTATCCTTTGTAACCAAAATATTACCATAAAACCCCTAGATAGCACACATATCATATAAAGTTAACTTGGAACATAAACATACTTAGATAGAATAACCATATGATTGACTTCCCCAAAAATCAATGAATGTAATAGCCATATGGAGGACTTCCATATCCAATGCATTGGAGGTTATAATGTAACCACCAGTCCTAGTATATCATGGAACCACACATCATTTGGTTTTTCAGGTAACCACCCGTCAAATGTCCAAGTACCAATATAAAATCATTAAACATAAAATATAACAAATATAAATATTTCACAAATAACATTTCATTTGAAATCAAGTTATATAATTTCAAGATATTGAAATAATAAATCAATTTCAAAAACCATTTTAAATTCCAAAATATCCAAAAAAACAAAATAATGGGTTTCGTATTCATTTAAAAAACATTAAGACTTGTAGAGGAAGCCAACTAATGATTATGGCGACAGAAAGGTCATTGTCGCTGAAAACATTAAAAAAATTACTTTGTCCATTTAGTAAAATAATTAATTGATAACAGATTCCCTTTGAATGAAATTAAGAGTAAAAGGGTTGTATTATATACCATATAAAATAAAGTCATGTATAAATCCAAGTATGCCTCAAGTAAAGGAGATTGAGACAAAGTCCCTTTCCTCATGTATGACTTGACTCATTCGTTATTTAATCTCATGAATAATAAACATAAGTTTATTTGTTATTTCTTAATACCCTTTTTCGTTTTTATTATTCCTTTTACATCACTTATTACATTTTTATAACAATTAGTTAATTATTTTAGTTCATATCGGACATTTTGCGGATGTTCAGAACATGAGTTTAAAATAACTTGTTATAATTATAAATATTCCATGTGGGAAAAAGTACATTATCTCCAGAATAATATTAATTACATAGATACTATATGTATCATACATATCCAGTATATATATGTATTTATAATGGTCCATAACATTTGTGGAAAATAAATGAAATGCACCGTTCATGGAGACGGTAAGCAATACGTACTCATGAAAGCTACTTTCATTTCTATTTTGTATTATAATGGAATGAAAACACAATGATAAATAGGTATATCATAATTCCAGTATAATATAATATTTTATATACATTATGTAAGTTCATTAACACCATCCTTTTTATGTTCCATGTATGGTATTAACGAGTCATATCATTTTGAGGGGGCGGTAGTCCGCACTTCCTCAAATGAAATTATCGTGTTTACCCATAATGGATACCGTAAAGGCATGATATAAATGAAAAATAAATAATCATAGAGACAATATAAATATAATATACATCACATATAAATATAGTTCCATCATAATGGCCACCATGAGAGGCGGTTTAGGTAATTGAACAATCCTCATTTCGTGAGGTAGTACATCACCTTCCATAGAATCAGTATGTCCTTTTCCCATTAGATGGAGGTGTGTATAAATTTACTTTTAATAAGTCTAATAAAAACAACATAGAATATTTATTATATTTGTGTTTTTATAAAATAAAGGAATAAAAAGATTTTAGGGGGTTGGAGAAGGAAAATAAAACAAAAGAACTTAAGAGAAGATGTTACCTTTAAATCGGGTAACTCCCTTTGCTTTGAACCAAAAGGATAGATTGAAGTGCCTTAAACATAAAGTAAGTATTATAGGTGGAATAGAGGTATGTAGGGGTATTAATGGGGCATTTTTTGGTTGAGTGAAGGGGGTTGAGAGGTGTGAGTAATGAGTTAGAGATGAGGCCTTTTTATAAGGGGGGAGGGGCTCTTTAGGAATGTTGGGAAATATTATTTTATTATATAATTATTTTCGGTTTCTAAAAGTCCCAAAATCATTAAAGTAGAAGATAATATGACTCATTTTGGAAATAAAATCATCCAATAAGAACTAGATAGGTTTAGTATATTTTTTATCTTTATAATCTAATTTTTTTAAAATCATTCATTAATGAGGTAAACACTACATCATTGTTGTGTCATAAATAATTTTATTTATTTGATGTCTAAAAAATATAAAAACATATCCTGATGTATTAAATTTTTTTATCATCCTAATGAATATTTATATTTTAATAGATAACTTATAGAAACCCATTTAAAAATTGATTTATTAAAATATATTTTTTTATGTCATTTTTTCCTAACATTAAATTATTTAATATAAAGTGTCATTATCACTCTTAAGTGGATCCATGGGGTCCCAAAATCGACACAAAGATGACCATGGTCGTAAATGTATCAACCAGTAGGATTAAGAAACATGTTAGGGTTAATTAATATTATTATAATATTATTTTTTTACTGAATTACCCTATTTTCTTTTAACCGCGGTAAATAAATGTCCAGTGTTACTATTCACTAAAAACTATTTACATTTTATTTAACCAAATTTAACTTAATAATAAAAACATGAATGTCAAATATTTTAAATTCAATTTTTAGAAGAGGTAAAATTTCATTTAAATGAAAAATTAAGTTTTTAACTTATTCTCTGTGTTTTCAATATTTATAAAAAATTTAACGTTTTTATAAAAATACCAAATATTCAGCCAAAGCAATATTTGGTACTAAAAATTCAAAAAACCGTTCTATTTATCAAATTCAAAACATATAAGTTGGGTTAATTAATTTAAAATTAATTTCCATTTTCAAAACAAAAGTGTGTTTTTAAGAAACAATAATTATCAAAAGATTGACACTTGTTTATGTCCAATTTCAAAGTGAAATTACATTCAATGACCATCATTGGTTTAAATGGTAAAAATAAAATCATATTACTCTTCAAAACCAATTAAAAAGATAACCTAAAAATATAAATATATTATATTAAATTAATATTTTTAATTAAAATACATTATTTTGACTATTCATTAAAAATGGATTTTACCAAAATAATACCAAAAGGTCTCCCAAAGTAAATTTTGATGACCCGATTCTAAAGAAGAATTGTATTATGTCAAATTGAACATTTAAAAGTGACCAAAACTAGATTTAAATAGGTTTATACATTAAAAGGCGGTAAATCGACCTTTTAAAGAATATTATATGGTTTATGCTTAAAATTATATTTATTCACATTTTAATACTCTAACTTTTATTGGATAAATTTAAAAACATTTTAAAAACATGTATAATCATATTGTAGTTAGTTATTTTCATTCCCTCCAATACAATGGCTAGTCATTAACTACCATTTGAAATAATATTATATTTTTATTTTTCAGTACGACTCAGCATTGTGTGCAACATTATATTTCAAAGAAACCCATTATTGTGTATCTGGTGAACCATCGAACATAACATCCCCTTTAAAGTAAAAATAATATTTAATTCACAAATATTAATAAATATGAAAATGTATTATACTTTATTTTCCTTGAATGTTACATCCTTCCACCTTTTGGAAATTATTCCCTCGCAATATTATTCACTTATCAAATAAATGGGGGTATTTATCCCTCATTGAATTTTCAGATTCCCATGTTGCCTCTTCGACCATATGGATTTTCCACAAAAATTTTCCCTAATTAGCTACCTTATTCCTCAACACTTTCTCTCTTAATTCAAGAATCTATACAGGTTGTTCCTCATAAGAGAGACTTTATTCCAACTGAACAAAATCTCCACTCAAAACATTAGATTAATGCGGCACATAATTTCTCAAAATTGAAACATGAAAAACATTTTGTTCCTTGGATAAACATGAAGGTAAATCCACTCAATATGCAACTGATCCAACATTATCTTGGATTTCATAAGGTACAATGATCCTCAGACTCAAATTTCCATTCTTACCAAAAGGCATCAAACTTTTTCATTGAGAAACTTTGGGAAAGACCTAATCACCTACCTCAAATGAATGGTCCTTCCTCCAGTTATCTGCATAATGTTTCATCTTACTCTGGGCTGTTCTCATGCGATTTTGAATCAACTAAACTTTTTCTTCCATCTCATCTACCAATTATGGTCCAATCAACTTTCTTTCACCTACTTCATCCCAAAAATCTTGAGTTCGACACCACTTCCCATATAATCCCTAAAATAGAGCCATCGGTATACTGGAATGAAAATATTTATTATATGAAAACTCAACAACTGAAATATATTGGTCCCAACTTCCCTAGTAATCTAATTAAAAAGAACATAAAAAATATTTAAATTTCTAAATTGTTCATTCTGACTTTCCATCTGAATAAATATTAAAAGTTGTACAAAAACGTAAATCAGTGCCCAATGACTTCTGAAAGCATTTCCAAAAGATAGAAGTAAATTGGGGATCACTATCTGAAACAATGGAGAGGGGGAATCCATGCAACCTGACAATCTCTTTAACCTATAACTGAGAAAGTTTATATAGAGACAAAGTTTCTCGAATAGGAAGGAAATGAGAAGATTTAGTCAGATAATCAACAATAACCCATATAGCATTGTTACCATGATATGTATTTGGTAATCCCACTTCAAATTCCAGGGATATATTTTCCAATTTCCACTCTGGCATAGGTAAAGACTAAGGAAACCCTTTCGGTAGATTTCTCTCTGCTTTAACCTGTTGACAAGTCAAACACTTCATAGTAAAATTATCAAAATCACTTTTCATTCCATCCCACCAGAAATACTCCCAAAGATCTATGTACATCATAGCACTGTAAGGATGAGCTGAAAATAGAGAAATATGAGTTTCACATAATAACTATTTCTTCAAATTTCAATCAAAAGGCTCACATAATCTCTTCCCAAACCTCAAAACACAATCATTATCAATGTTATAATAATACAACTTACCCTTATGAACTATCTCTACATTTTTCTGCAACTCATTATCTTCTTTCTGTTTTTTCATAATTTTGTAAGATATAGATGATTTCACTAACACTTGAAACAAAATAGTGGAATTTACAACACTAAAAACTTCTATTCCAAAGTTCATAAAATTAAAAACCAATAGATTACATTACAAATGTAGCTTGCTTAATGAAGCATTACTTTTTCACCTCAAAGCATTAGAATTTTTCTTTTCTTTTCACAAATGGTAATGGATTGTGAAATCATAATCTTTGATTAATTCTAGCCATATCTTATGTATTGTGTTTAATTCATTCTGAGTGAATATAAACTTTAAACTTTTGTGGTTAGAAAATATTTCTCATTTTACTCTATACATATGATGCCTCTAAATTTTTAAAGCAAATAAAATAGCAGCTAATTCCAAATCATGTGTAGGTTAATTTAACACATGGTGTTTCAAATAACGTGATGTATAATCAATTACCTGATCATTCTTCATTAGGACACAATGAATTACTTTCAATAAATCATCACTATCGATAAAAACCTCACCATTTCTGTAAGATAATGTTAAAAATAGATAATTCACCAATATTATTTTTAATTCCATAAAAGAATCATCAAATTATTTTGTCCAAATTAACTTAACACATTTTTTAGTTTACTTAGTCAATGGTTTAGATAACCATTAAAACTTTTCAACAAACCTCCGGTAATAACTTATCAAGCAGGAAAACTATAGATGTTGGTGATATTTGTAGGACTTTTCCATTCTTCAACTACTTTTATTTTAGTAGGATCAAGAGTTATTCCATTTTTTTAAAATAATTTGACTAAGGAAAGAAATATTTTGTATCCAAAACTCACACTTATATAATTTCCCAAAAGTTTCATTTCTATTATTTTTTGCATGACAACAAATAATTGAAATTCATGTTTTTTATTAATTTTTTAATAAATTGAAATATCATTAATGAACACAACCACAAACATATCAAAGAACTCGTGGAAAATTCTATTCATAAGAACCATGAATATAGTAAGTGCATTGGTAAAACCAAAAGGCATAACTAAAAATTCATACTGGCCATATCTAGTATGAAACATGATCTTAGGGATGTTTGGTTCCTTTAATTTCAACTGATGGTACCCAACCTCAAGTCAATATTCCAAAAATATTGAGCTCACATGAGCTGATCAAACAAATCATCAATATGTGGAAAATGATACTTGTTCATAACAGTGATGTTATTCAATACTCTATAATCACTGAAAAGTCTCATTGAACCATATTTAAAAAAAAAACAAGAAAAGAGCACCCCATGGGGATGTTCTAGGTCGAATTAAACCTTTATCTAACAACTCGTGAAATTTCTTGTTTAATTATAAAAGTTCAATTTGAGTCATTCGATAAGGAGGTTTTTAAATTGGCTTAGCATTAAGAACTAATTCAACAGTAAATTCAACTTCCCAATCTGGTATTATACTAGGAAACTAATCTGAAAAAAACATCATGATCTCATTTACCACTGGCACGTCATTAATCTAAATAGTTCCTTTGTTTTCAACAATTTGGGCATTGTAACATTCATTCCCATCTTTTACTAGCTTATTAGATTCCTGATATGTTATCAAAAGTAAGGGTTTATTCTTGTACACAAACTAAAAATATTTCTGAATAGAAGACTATTTACCTCTATATACAATCTTAGCATGATAAATAGAAAGACAATTCATACCCAAAATATCATCAAACTCTACTAGAGTAAAAACAATAAGGCTTGTATGTAGATTATTTCAATGCACAAGGACATAATGGTTCTTATAATTTATTTTTGTCTAAAAACTTCTCCGATGTTTTTTTACAGCAAGTTCATGATTTATATCATGACGTGGAATTCCCAATTTACTAGAAAAATTCTCAAAAATGATGCAATGTGTAGGCCTTGAATGAAAACACACATTGGAATAATTTGAACAAACAAATAGTGGACCTGATACTACTTAATTTGATGGCCCAACATCTACTGAAGTAGATGAAAAGGATTTCACCACCCCTTTTTTACTTGTAATATGACAGGTTTTACTTAATTTAGTTCTTAATTGGATACTCATTGACATAATGACCCATTTCATTGCACTTAAAACAACTTACCATTGGCTTTTCATTTCCTTCTTGATCATCACCCTTATAGTTACGAGCAATATAACTAGACTTACCACACCGAAAGCACTTTCCAGACATTTATAAACATTATCCAGAATTATTTTTACTACACTTCACAGAAGATGGATATTTAATTCTCTTGCCTCCAATATTCTTTGATAAGTTCTTTCCCTTTTCCTGCCAAATGGACCCCTTCTTTTGTTTACTCTCTTGGAAAACCTGATCAATATAAGATTACATTTCTACCTTCTAGGGACATCTAAAAAGTTTCTGATAGATTTTGAATACACAAGAGGCTACTTCTCTTTGATATCATGGCTTCAGTCTATAGTAAAATCGATTTACCTTACTATAAGAACTCAGATGAAATTTGGCACATACCTTGCCAATTTAGTGAATTTGGATTCATATGTAGCCCCTGATTAATGATACTACATCAATTCTAATAATTTGTTTCCATCATAAGATAAACCACCTTAGGAAAATATTTCTTAAAAAATATACCTTTGAATTCATCCCAATAAAGAGCATCAATATCATCATTATCCCTACTATTTTTGGCCATCGACCACCATTGATCAGCTTCACCTTCAAAATGTTAAATAGAATGACTAACCTTTTGATGTTCTGAACACCCCATGACATCAAACAATTTCTCCAGTGATTTAATCAACCCATCAGCTAGCACATAGATAGATTATCCTCTGAATGATGGGGGACGTTGCCTCATGAAATGTTGCACTACCAACATGTGACTTTCTGGTTGTTCTGGCTGATCTAGTGCATGTATACCACCACCATTTATATCCTGAGTCAACTATTCCATCACTGCAAAAAACTGTTTGGTTCCGATTATAACCATCTTAGGTTGCTGATTGGGAAAGTTATCTCCCCCTTGTTGTAGTCCCATCATAGCTGCCATGTTTCTTCCACAGAAAATGGTTCTGAAAATAGAAATATCTTATGCAAAGCAACATGGTAATATGTAAATGTTATATCATTTCAATATTACCATAAATTAATTTTTAGACATTATTTTAACAATATTACAACTCCTAAAGTTGTCTAACCTGACCTTTGATACCAACTATAAGGACCCAGCCTTAAACATTTCATAATCATGAATTAAGTTAATAATTCACATTGAGGATCTTTACCAGTTTAGAGCTATAGAGAATTAGGTCATAACATATACATAACTATTTTAATATTACATGTTGACACTTCTACTTGGTATTCATTTTTTTAGAAAATAAAAACTCCTGAAAAAAGACATGTCAAGTTCCATATTTTAGACATCATGAATTTTTCTTTAATCCCATCTTTGACCCTATTCATCTTTTATACCTGTGAAAAAAAATTTCAAAAAAAACATGGGATGAGCATAAAAACTCAGTAAGGGATACACAAAGAAGGAAAAATGAATATTTTTTAAAACAAAAAGTAAACCATAAATAAATTTTCATAAGTAATACTTTTCACCTTTATGAAGTAGTAAATACTCTTCACTGAATAAAAGATCATTTATTACCCTATTTTAAACAAAATATTACCATAAAACCCCTAGAAATCACACATAACACATAAAGGTAACCTGGGACATAGACATACTTAGATGGAATTACCATATGGTCTACTTCCACACATATCACTAAAAGGAATATCCATACGGCTGACTTCCATACCTAATACATTGGAGGTTATAACATTACCACATGTCCTGATTTATCATGGCACCACCCATCATTTTTTTATCATGTAACCACTTGTAAAATTTCCGAGTACCATTATAAAATCATAAAACATAATATATTGAAAATATAAATATTTCCCTAATAAAATTTTATTTGAAATAAAAATAAATCATTTAAAGATATTGAAATAAAAAATCGATTTCAAAATCCATTTTCAATACCAAAACACCCAAGAACAGAATAATGGGTTTCTTTTTCATTTTAAAAACATTAAGACATATAGAGGAATCCATCTATCGATTACGGTGGAAGAGAGGTCATGGTTGTGGAAAATGCTAAAAACGTTTCATTTGTCATTTAGTAAAAAATATCATAGAAAAAATATTCCATCTAAATGAAATAAAAATACAAAGGGTTTTATTATATAGCTCATAATAGGATGTCGCGTATAAATCTATGAATGCCTCAATGAAAGGAGATTGAGATGAAGCCCCTTACCTCATGTCCGACTTGAACCGTTCATTCTTTAATCTCTTAAATAATAAACTTAATTTTATTTATAATTGCTTAATAAAATTTATCAAGTTTATTATTCCATTTATATCACTTATTACCTTTATATAACAACTAGTTAATTATTTTAATTCATATCATATATTTTGTCGATGTTCGGAACTTCAGTTAAAAATGGTGTTGTTATAATTAAAAATTTTCCTTGTGGTAAAAATTACATTATCTATAGAGTGATATTATTGATTTAGATAGCATATATATCATACATATCCAGTATATATATGTTTTTATTAAAGTACATAACATTTGGAGAAAATATATGAAATGCACCGTTCATGGTGATTGTAAGCCGTACGTACTCATGAACGCTACTTCCATTTCTATTTCAAATTTTATTGGAATGAAAACATAATGATACAAATGTATATCATAATTAATGTATACTATAATATTTTATATACATGACTTAACTTTATTAACAACATCATTTATATGTTCTATGTATGGTATTAATGAGTCATATCACATTGAGGGGGCGGTAGTCTGCACTTCCTCAAATGGAATTATCATGTTTACCCCTAATGGAAACCGTAAAGGTTTGATATAAATAAAAAATATAGAAGCATAAGGACAATATAAATATAATATATATCACCTATAAATACAGTGTCATCATAATGTAAAATATGAGAGGCAGTTGGAGATAATTGAACAATCATCGGTTCGTGAGGCAGTAGTTCACCATCCACAGAAACTCCATGTTCATTACCTAATAGATGGATGTGTGTGTAAGTTTACCTCTAATACATCTCATAAAACAAACTCATATATTGAGGATACTTGTGTTGCTATAAAATAAATGAACAAAAAGTGTTTAGGGTTGGATAAGGAAAATAAAACAAAAGAACTTAAGAGAAGACGTTGCCTTTAAATCGGGTAACTCACATTCATTTGAACCAAAATGATTTCTTGAAGTGCCTTATGCCTGAGGTAATACTTTTAGATGGAAGATAGGGATGTAGGGAGATTAATTGGGAAGATGTGGGACGATTCAAGGGGCTTGAGAGGTGTGAGTAATGATTTAGAGGTGATGGATTTTTATGAGGGGGAGGGGCTCTTTAGGAAATTTGGAAAATATTATTTTATTATATATTGGTATTCAGTTTATAATGGTCCAAAACCCATTAAATTTGAAGATAATATTACTCATGTTAGAAATAAATTTATCCAATAAGAATTTGATAGGTTTTGTATACTGTTTTAATCTTTATAATCTTATTTATTTAAATCATTCATTAATGAGGTAAACAATGCATCATTATTATGTCATAAATAATTTTATTTATTTGATGTATAAAAATTATAAATAAATAACATGATGTAGTAAATATTTATAGATTTATAATGAATATTTATATTCAAGTAGATAACTTATATAACCCCATGTACAAATTGATTTACTAAAAGATATCTGTTTATGTCATTTTTGTCTTAACTTTAAATTAAATAATATAATGTGTCAATTTCAATTTTAGGTGGATCCATGGGTACCCAAAATCTACCCAAAGATGCCCATGGTCGTAAATGTATCAATAAATATGATTATGACACATGTTAGAGTTAATTAAAATTATTATAATATTATATTTATCTTAAATTACCATATTTACCTTTGACCACGGTAAATAAAAGTTAAAAGTTACTATTCATAAAAAATTATTTTAATCTTATTGAACCTCAATTCAGTTACTAATAACAAACATATATGTCAAATTTTAGAAACTCAATACACAGAAGTGAAATTTTTTCATTTAAATGAAAAGGTCGGTTTTTTAACTACTACTTATTATTTTCACTATTTATCAAAAATTGATGGTTTTCAAAAAAATGCCAAAACAAATTAGCGTAAGATATATTTGATATTCCAAAATTAAAAAATTATTTCTACTTTTAAAATTGAAAACTTATAATTTGGATTATTTAAATTAAAATTAATTCCAGTTGTCAAAACCAAAGCGTGTTTTTAAGATACAATAACTTTCAAAAGATTGACACATGTTTATGTCTAATTATAATGTGAAAATAATTCCAACGACCAACACAGGGTTAAATGGTAAAAATTTAATCGAATTACACTTTAAAACCAAATAATAATGTAATCTAGCCATATTAATAAATTAGATTAAAAGGAATTTTTGAATTAAAATACATTATTTTTGACTTTTCATTTAAAAATGAATTTTATCCAAAAAATACCAAAATGTTACCCAAAGTAAAATTGGATGTCTCGATTCTAAATAAGAATTTTATTTTGTCAAATAGAACATGTAAAAGTGACCAAAACTATATTTAAGGAGGGTTCTCCATTAAAAGGCTGTAAATTGACCATTTAAAGAATATTAGAGTGTTTATGCTTAAAATTAGATTCATTCACATTTTAAACCTCTTCCTTTTATTGGAGAAATGTAAACACATTTAAAAAACATGTATAATCATATTTTAGATAGTTATGTTCATTCCTTCCAGCACAGCGACTAGGCATTAACTACCAGTTAAAATAATATTATATTATTTTTTTTATTATGACTCACCATTGTGTGAAACATAATATTTTAAAGAAACTCGTTGTTGCGTATCGAGTATGAAATTGAACATAGAATCCCCTTTAAAGTAAAATTAATATTTATTTCACCAATATTAATAAATATGAAAATGTATTATTCTTTATTTACCTAGGATGTTACAAAATTATTATCATATATATTTATTATATAAATAATTACTACCATCCATAAAAGGTAGATATAGAAAAATGAATTACACTATTCATGGAGATGGTATATCGTACGTACGATGGAATGTGGTATTCACTTTTTTAAAAAAATAATTAAAGAATGATAAATAATAATTAACCATTAAAAAATTATTATACCATATATATCATATATTTGTTAAATCCATTAATATTACCATCTATGCAATTTGGAAATCAAAACCGAGTCACATCGCTTCATGGAGGTGGTAGTCCACACGTAAACAAGAGCGAATTTATTGTTTTACAATGGATATGAAGGTAAAAAGGTATATATAATATTATAATTTTAAATTAATAATAATATTATAAATATCATATATAAAATTTAAACCCATCATAATTTCCATTCACGAAAAATGTTGATGCAAAATGAATTGTAACGCTACATGGAGGTTGTAGTCCACATGTGCGCACATATGATACTGCCACTTCCGGTTTGATAGAAAGTAGGGTTCATAATGGTAGTTCTATAATCATAATAATATTTAACTATATTATGGATACTAATGTTATTATTTTATTGTGAATACCATAAATTTATATGATGTATAATATGAAATTAATTAAAAGGTTCGGGTTACATGTTTACCTCTTCTTCGATAAGCCTCTATTATATCTTTTCATAAATACCACTTAAATGGTATTTCAAGAAGACCATAACTAATAATTAATGTATAGGGATGTTTTGAATATAATTTAGTATAGTTTTTTCAAGTTATATGGCTTATAGTGGTACGATGAAAATATAGAAGTGGTGCTCCTTTATATGGGTGAAAATAAACACACATGGAATGGCTAAAAATGGAAATGTAATTAATGTTTTTCATATGATTAATTCCGCCAAATGGAAATTAATTTGAATAAAAAACGATTATGGTAAAATTATTATAATAAAATGAAATTTATTTCATTTTGACTATCAGATTAAACCTTATTTTTTTTGTTTCACCCCTTTGTTAATCGATTTTATCCTTAACAACAGTAACAACTTTTTCAATATTAAAAGGATATAATTTTACTTATAAGTTAAAAATTATTTCATAAATGGATAAGGGGTGAAAATATAGACCATTTATCATCCTAATTTTCCACTGTTGATATTTCTATAGTTTTTTAGTAATTTACAAAAATATTATTTAACATAAAACATCATTAATGTAATTTTTTACAATGTTCCTTTAAATTGATTTGAAAGACATGAATAAAATTATTTATTTAGAATTTAAACCTTTTAAAACTACCTAAAATTTTATATTAATTTATATAATTATCTTGTAATTATAAATCACCCAAAAAATATTACTTTTAGTGTTTTTAAAACCATTTACATGATTTTTTCTATTTCTTGCACAAGCACTGTGTCAGTGTTGTGTTATCATTTAAGGTAATTATTTCATCACTAAAAATTAAAAAAAAATGTCATGATAAAAAATAATTAATATTAAAAATAAAAAATTATAACCTAACTTATCATCTTCTTATGCTTATGTAAAAAAATTAGAGATATTAAATTCAAGAGTGTGACACATTATAATTTTCTTTAATTAAAAAATATTAATTTCATTATTAAGGGGAAGTATCACCAAAATTCTATATATTATAATTTGGGATGTTTTTGGTAGAATTTATTCCATACAATGAAACAATTTATAGTTATTGGTTTTTTTAGACCTTATCACATTTTTAACCATGATTTACTATTTCTCCCTTACTAAGGAGAATAATATTTACTAGAATTACTATTAACAATGGCCAAAATAAAAGGGACATATCTACCAAATATTTTACTAATAATTAAAAATATTTTGTACATTTTTTAATATTTAATCTTTATATGTGTCTTAAATTAAATTGAATATAGATTTGTAAAAAACAACCAAAAGTAGTTTTTAAAAAAATGTGATTGAAGAAAAAAATATATATATTAAAGTCATCAATCCTTATGATTAAATTAAAATAAATTATAATATTTAAAATAAAATAGATAACATTTAAATTTAAGACTATATTCAAAATATTATTTTACTTTTAAACTACTTCATTATATGTCAGAATTTGATGAAAAAAACTATTTTTCACTATTCACTAAAAAATCAATGATTTCAAAAAAAATTAAAAAAAACATTCTATGTTAATTTTGATATTATGATTTAAAAAATAAATTTTATTTTGTAAAATAAATTTTCAAATTTTAAAAATAATACATTTTTTTATTTTCCCATTAAAAGAAATAAAAAAAATTGAGGAAAAAATAATTTTAAACCATATAATTGGTTTATTAAAAATTAATTACTTATTTAAAAATATATATATATTCTCTCAAAAAAATATACATACTATTTAAATTTTCATTGTTATTTTTCACTCCTGCAATATAATGGCCGTGTTAAAATATTATAGTGTGCTATATTCCATTTATACCCAGTGTTGCATGTACCATAAGCTATCGATGAAATTATGTTTCTTTAATGCGAAAAATATCATAAAAACTTATAGTTTTGTAGTTTTTGTCAAAAGATCTATTGAATTGTTATCTATAGCAACCATATAGATACTATAATCACCCCTCCCAAAGGTCTCCCATATGATATGGTAATTCTAATGAATGTGTTTTGTCCTTTGGTGATACTATGGGTTCTCAACCAATGTGATGGATTAATTGTTGTTCATCACTCCCTCAATTCTATGAACCACTCAAAGTTCATAGGTAAGATTCTTGATACAAATAGATTACTTTAATGCATATTATATAGTCATTTACTATGCCCTTATTGTTGAGTCATTTGTGTTGGATTGTTTGGAACTCATTTAAGTGGTAGATAGACAATTTTAATACGACACAAAACCATACTGAGATCTTATATCATCTCTATCAGATTGGAAACTCACTTATGTATATAATATTACATCGATTTCTCCCTCAAATCCATAGACCATGAAGATATCCTTATTAATTATCAATTAAATAATAATGTTATTCACATTAATCCTAATGACTTCCACCGGGATTAGATTGTAATATACTCTTTATACTAAGGGAATGATATACATTGGGTTTGAGAAATCAATATGACATGCATGATATAACCTATGGAAAATGAATATGGAATTTTATCCATAATTTTTAACACTTTATAAGGATCCTAAATATACCTATGATTTGTTCCATGAAACACTAATAAATACCCCTTATTTAATTTCTCTATGATAAACCACTTTAGAATATTATTAATATATATATATATATTGATTGAGACCAAGTATCCAAGATCTCTTTCACCAATATATGGTGTCTCTATACATTCTTCTTAAAATATTGGTAATATAATAGTGAATTAAATATTATATTTTACTTAAAGGTTTATGAAAAAAAATAATATAAAATTAGACAAAATAATTGTGACATTTTTTAACCAAAATAAATCATGATAAATATGAATGTGATCACTCTGAGGCCAGATGATGTTTTCAGATAAAGTAAAAGCATCATACAAGTCCATTCCCACATTTTATTTTATCATATTCAATGAATAATCCAAAATATAATGATAAATTACATAACACCCCAAACTTCCATGGTACGCTTCTCTTTGAATAATACAGTAGTGTGTGTTGTACATAACTTCGAGTTCTGACACACACCACAACCATTCAAACTAGCTGTTATGAATAGTAATAACCACTTTTTGGAATTTAATGCTTTTTATCTTTCAAAATGGACTTCATTTTTGGATTTAGAATATCGAAATTAGCCTAGGGTTACATTTTGGTATCTTTATGAAAACATTTAATTTTTGATGAATAGTGAAAACACTGAGTTATAGTTTAAAACCAAATTTTTATTTAAATAATTATTTATTTTATTTACATTTAATTATGGTCAAAATAGATCCATAATACTTATATATGCTCAATGTAATTCATTGGAGTTAGTTTTGAATAATTTTAGATATATAAAAATTTTATTGAACTTTCACCGTCTTTTACCCACCTCCTAGGAGAATTTGGAAATTCACTTAAAACATAATTTTACCGCTTCTGTGAGTGGAATTTTGAAAATCAGAGATAGACATTTAATATCGAGGTGTAAAATGTGGTTCAATAAGATAAAAATAATTTTCGGTGAATAGTAACTTTTAATTTTATTTACCACGGTTAAAAGTAAATAGGGTAATTATGGGTAAAAATGATATTAATATTACCATAACACATATCATAATTCTATTGGAAAGGAGTATCTTGACCAAAAAAGACCTTAGGAATAAAATATTATCATTTAGGTCCACTTGGATTAGATTAGGACATTTATTATTATTTAATTCAAAGAAGAGTTAAAAGAGTTAAAATCGAAGTTTAATAACTAAAACATTTTTAATATAGGGTTAAACATAATATAAATTCGATTATAAATATTAATTAGAACGATAAAAGGATTTAGTAAATAATTATATTTTATTTATAATTTTTAAAAATTAAATAATTTAATTTATTTATGACACAATGCTGATGCAGTAATTATCTAATTACTGAAATATTAAAATAATTGATATTATAAATACCCAAATAAAAGTAATTTGAAACGTTTTATGAATTAAATTTATTTTATAAGATACTATCACATATTAATATTTTTTATATGAATTTATTTCGAAGTAATAATGTGGTTATGAATTTTTCAAAAATAGAATACCCAATAGTTTTAAAATTGACATAAAAGAGTTTTTAAAACAAATATTATATAATTAATTGATATTCTATCCCTAAAAATCTATGGTTTGGAAATAAGACTTATATCATGATATTTATACCATTAATGGATCACTTGGGGGTCGATTGGAAGTTTATACTACGTTTATTAACCATATAATATAAAAATACAAAGAGACATGGTAAATGTGAAACTAATTAACTAAGAGTTAAAACTAAAAGATAAGGTTAATATAGTCACCCAAACCTATCTAAAACCTATTGTATGGGTGTTTTTCGACCAATCCCAACCTTAACCTTTAAATAATCCATGTTTGAGCCATTATAAATGGAATATGAATTTATTATAAAATAATATTTCTATCTTTTCCTAAGGTGCCCCTCACCCCTCTTATAAAAGGGCAGTCACCCTTATCTCTAATTCACACCTTCAAAGCCTTTTTTTCTCAGCCATACCCTACCCAAATATTCTCTTAACATCCCTAAAATCAACCTATAGGCCTTAGTTTGATCATAGAGACAACCTAAGGAGACCTTTTGATCAAATCAAAAGGAAGAACCCGAAGAAGAGGTAATATTTTCACCACCCACTTTCAAGTTCCTTTCTTCTTCAACATCTTCTTTCTTTGTTATTTCATTTATAAAATAATAACTCTATAATATTCTATATACTGTGATGTTATTATAAATATGGTACATCCATATTCAATATTCTATCCATCCTTTGAATGACATTTCACCATACGTGTGTACGTACGGCTTACCGTCTCCACGTCATGGTGTAATTGTTATTCATAATCATTATTATTTGGATGGGTATGAAAACGATATGTAATTGATTTAAATAATAAATATAACATGATAATGATTTTTTATATATGATATACCACCCAATTATATATTATTTTAATATGAAAATAATTATATCGTCGCTCGTACGTACGTACGGTCTACCGTCTCCACGAACGCGATAAGATTCAATTCTCATCGTATCCCTGAAAGTATAATTCTCATTTGAGGATTAAAAATAATTTTTAAGGACTTGATATAATTCTTTATATGAATATGATAAAACCTATCCATAACAAGCACGACTTATGTAACAAAAAATATAAAAGGAAACGATTATGTTAACACCCGAAACGACGATAATACTAAGATATTATTAACAAAGAAATGTTAAAAGATCATATCTGATATCATATTAATGTATATGATTATTTTATAATTTAATAAAAATTATTTCACCATTATACAGGAGGTTATCCTACCCTCAACCAAGGAAAATTACAAGGTAAGGGTTTATTTCACAATCTCTTCATTTTCAGAGGTTGTTTATACATAATTATCTACTGGGACCTCTTTATCATCCACATCCATGATTATTAAAAATATATTTCAAAACATTCTTACTATTTTACAGAATATGGGTTAAATTAATTTATACCCTTTTTTGACTTTTTATAAGAAGTTTATAAAGGAAACATTCAATCATTTTCCAAACAAGGACCTTTTTAACCTTTTCGACAGAATAAAGGTATGAATGTATTTTTTATCTTATACGTCAGGTGCGGCTATTTTCCGCCATTATAAAATCGTCGAAGCTTCCCTTACAAAATTATGAGAATATTTTTAATGTAAATTTTTTCTTTTATAATTGTGTGACTTTTAAATGATTTAAAAAATATAGATATTTCTCTAAAATAGTTTTGATTTCATCTATGTCAACATCCATTGATGGATTTTAAGTTTATTTGAAGTTGAATTATTATGATACAAAACTTCTATATTGTATTGATGGTTTTCTGATATGTTTGAATGTGGATGTGTTATTTTTAAACCATTCATGGTTTATAGAGAAAGTATTGACAATTCGTATGCTAGTTTTAATATGAATGTATATGTTATGTTTTGACTTGTTCATATGAGGAATGCATTTGACATAATAAGTGACGGTTGGAGGCTGCTATAGCTCCCCGATGCATCGGTAGGTCTCATGAGACAAACTAGTGTCTTGAAACAAGGCCTTGACAAAATCTTCTTTTTAGTTTAGGCATTAGGCCTTGGCTACGTGGGTATGATAGTCTGGCATTATGCATTCCATCATTATGAAAGTGGTTATTTATATTTCATGTGATTATTCGATTATTCGAATATCCATGTGAATGACTAAATGGAATTATTTCATTTTATTTCTTCCATATTATTTTGAAGTTCATGTTTAAAAGGCTTTTTTAGTTATACATTGCCTTAAATGTTTATTCTTATTTATTAAATTTTCCGCTATATTGTTATCCTTATTGGGCATCTAAGCTAACCCCTTTCTATGTTTTACTTTTCCCAGGATGTGAAGAAGTATTTTATGACTGAACTATAGGGATAGTCTGAGGGGATATGATTGTGGACTATGGAGACTATGTTGTTGTCGTTTTTCACTTTATGATGTAATGTAATACTTATGAATGTATCTAGTGTTTCCAAGTCTACTAAACTAATCGATCTTTAAAAATTTGATCTTTTATGATCATTCCAATGTTATGTAATAATGCACTGACTCTGGAAAACTGGGGTCGGGGCGTTACTGTTGGTATCATAGAAAGTTTAGTACAAGCCTTGGAAGCTATATTTAGATAAACTCTGATAGAGTACATAAATGTTCTTTATCTTATGATCTCATAACCATACCTATGATTGAGTTTGATATAATAAATGGTATGGATTGAATTTCAGACTATGATACGAAGATTTTTGTAAGAGGAAGGAGGTAATGATTTTTGATGATGATGATAAGAAACACCTTATCTTTAGAGTAGAATCAACACCACCTAATTCTTATCAAGATCCACCCCCATTAGCTCAACTAAATTCAATTATTGGGTCGGAAGAGAATGAAATAACTGTGGGTGAGGAAAGGAATTTTCAAATAGAGGATGTACCTATTGTGAAAGAATATGTTGATGTGTTTCCATAAGATTTACCTAGACATCCTCTAGAATAATAAATTCAGTTTTCCATTGATTTAATTCCTAGATCAAGGCCCATATCAAAGACCCCTTATAGAATGGAAACTGTGGAATTAGTGGAACTAAAGAAACAACTACAGGAATGTATTAATAAGGGATTTATTAGCCCAAGTGTTTCTTCATGGAGAGCCCCTATTCTTTTTGTTAAGAAGAAATATTGATCTATGAGGTTATGTATCGACTACATGGAAATCAATGCTATAACAATAAATAACAAGCATCCCCTACCTCGCATTGATGATTTATTTGACCAACTACATGGATCTCAATACTTTTCAAATATTTACCTTCGATCTAGATATCATCAGTTGTGTGTGAATAAGGAAGACATTCTAAAGACAGCATTTTGAACCAGGTACGGGCATTACGAGTTTATAGTAATGCCTTTTAGGATGAATAAAGCACCCTCTGTTTTCATGGATCTAATGAACAGAGTTTTCAAGGAATATATCGATGATTTTTTAGTGGTATTTATTGATAATATCTTGGTATAATCCCAAATCTATTAAGATCATGAAAATCCCTTGCACATTATCTTGAAGACTCTGAGAAGACATGAATTATATGGGAAGTTTAGAAAGTGTGAATTCTGGCTTCAGGATATTTCTTTTCATGCACATATTGTCTCTAAAGTTGGAATCTATGTTGATACTTATAAGACAAGAGCAATCCAAGAATGGCTAGCACCAACAATTATAATCGAGGTACGTAGTTTTATTGGTTTAGAATGTTATTATCGACGTTTCGTCCTGAATTTTTCCCAGTTGTCTAACCCATTAACAAATATCACATGTAAAGGGGTTAAATTTGTTTGGAAAAAAAGAGTGTGAAGAATGTTTCGAAGAACTGAAGAGAAGATTAGTCAATGCTCTTATATTGACTCTACTGTCAAGGAATGATGGGTCTGTTATTTATATTGATGCTTCAAAGAAAGGACTTGGTTTTGTCCTTATGCAGAATGATAGGGTTACTTCCTATGCATCATGACAGATAAAAATTCATGAGCAGAACTATCATACTCATGATCATGAGTTAGCAACTGTAATCTTTGCTTTGAAGATTTTGAGACACTATCTCTATGGTGAGAAATGTGAGATTTATATTGGTCACAAGATTTTGAAGTATATATTCTCACAGAAAGAACTCAACATGAGGAAAAAGAGATGTCTTGAACTACTCAAGGGTTATGATTGCATGATACACTACCACCGGGGAAGGAAAATTAGATTATAGATGCTTTGAGTAGAAAAGATCATGGAGTTTTGAAAAATATGATAGTTGAGAGGGATCTGATTTTCATGGATCTAGTATAGATGGATATGGGAATCACCATGGAAGGTGAAACATCAATACATTATCAAATGGTTTCCAAACCATATTTACTATAAAGGATTAAGAGTTCTTAGACCGATGATGAAAAATTTCGAAAGAATATTAAAGATGTGAGTGATGGGAGATTGAGTGAATTTCTGTATGAAGATGGAATTTTGATATTTGGGAAGAGACTTTGTGTTCCCAATATACTTGATCTAAAAATGGAATTGTTGGATGATGCTCATAGTTCCAATTTCTATATACACCATGGGAGCACCAAAATGTATATGTATTTGAAGGATAATTTTTGGTGGGACAACATGAAGAGGGAGATTGCTGATTTTGTGTCAAGATGTATGGTTTCTCCACAAGTGAAAGCTGGAAGGTAACAACCTGGAAGAGTCATGCAACATCCTCCCTTACCTGAGTGGAAATGCGATAATATCATGATGGAATTTCTCATGGTACTACCAAAGACTCCTAGAATGAATGATGAAATATGGTTCATTTTTTATCATCTTACCAATTCAGCACCATTTCTTTCTATAAGGGAAGATTTAACACCTGAACTTCTATTAAGGCTATATATTTATAAAGTTGTGAGACTTCATGGATTTACCCTATCAATTGTTTCTTATCGTGATCGCCATTTTACTTCAAGATTCTGGAAGTGTCTTCAGAAGGCCAAGGATACTGAACTTTGTTTGAGTACTTCCTACCACCCTCAAACATATGGACAATCAGAACGAACTATTCAAACCTTAGAAGACATGTTGAGATCTTGCTCACTTGACTTTCAGGGTAGGTGGTATCAATATTTACCTCTGGTAGAATTTTCCTATAACAATAGCTTTCATTCAACTATTATGATGGCACCATATGAAACATTATACAGAAAGAGATGTTGCACAACAACCTATTGGGATGACGTTGGTGAAAGAAAACATGTAGTCCCAGAACTGGTGGAGGAAACAATTGAAAAGGTAAAGGTAATCCAAAACCACATCAATGTAGATCCAAGTAGGCAGAAGAGCTATGTCGATAACCAAAGGAAGGATTTGGAATTTCAGGTAGGAGATCATGTTTTCTTTAAGGTATCTCCATGGAAGGGAGTTATACATTTTGGTATGAAGGTTACATTGATTCCCAGGTACATCGGACCTTTTGAAAATCTAAAATTAATTTGGGATGTAGCTTACCGTTTGGAAGTGCCTCCAAGTCTCTCCAAAGTTCACGATGTGTTCCATGTATCACTGTTGAGAAAATACATGCCTAACTCAACGCATGTACTCACATATGAGTAATTATAATTGGAACCCAATCTGTCTTATTACAAAGATCCCATCAGGATTCTTGATACAAGAGAATGAGTGCTGAGAAACCGAATGACTCTTCTGGTAAAAGTTCTATGGAGAAACCATAAAATGGAAGAGGTAACGTGGGAACCTGAGGAACATATGATGAAGAATCACCCGAGTCTTTTCATGCGGTAGAATTCTAAAAATTTCAAGGATGAAATTATTTTAAAGAGGGTATAATGTAACAATGCAAGCTTCCACGGTATGCTTCTCTTTGAATAATATAATAGCGTGTGTTGTACGCAATTTCGAGTTCTAACACCCACCACAACCAATCAAACTAGTCGTAATGAATAGTAATACCCAGTTTTTGAAATTTTATACATTTTATCTTTCAAAATGGACTTAATTTTTGGATTCAGAATATCAAAATTAGCCTGGGGTGAAATTTTGGTATCTTTCTGAAAACTTTCAATTTTTGATGAATTGTGAAAAACACTGAATTATAGTTTAAAACAGAATTTTTATTTAAAAAATTATTTATTTTATTCAAATTTAATTAAGGTCAAAATAGATACAGAATACTTATATATGTTCAATGTAATTCATTGGAGTTAGTTTAGAATAATTTTTGATATATAACAATTTTATTGAACCGTCACCATCTTTTACCCACCTCCTAGGAGAATTTGGAAATTCACATTAAACATAATTTTACCGCTTCTGTGAGTGAAATTTCGAAAATCTGAGAGACACAGTTAATATCAATGAGTGAAATGTGGTTCAATGAGATAAAAATAATTTTCGGTGAATAATAACTTTTTACTTTTATTTACCACGGTTAAAAGTAAATAGGGTAATTAAGGGTAAAAATGATATTAAGATTACCCTAACACATATCCTAATTCTATTGGACAGGTTTATATTGACCAAAAAAACCATAGTAATAACATATTATAATTTAGGTCCACTTAGATTAGATTAGGACATTTAATATTATTTAATTCAAAGAAGAGTTAAAAGAGTTAAAATCAATTTTTAATAACTAAAACATTTTTAATATAGGGATATAAATAAGATAAATTCGATTATAATTATTAATTATAAATCTAAAATGATTTCCTATATAATTTTAGCTTATTTATAATTTTTAGTTATTAAATAATTTAATTTATTTATGACACAATTGTGATACATAAATTACCTAATTAATGAAATATTATGATAATTGATATTATAAATAGCCAAATAAATTTAATTTGAAACATTTTATTAATTACATTAATTTCCTAGGCTACTATTACATATTAATATTGGATAAATGAATTTTTATCGAAGTAATAATGCTGTTATGAATTAATCAAAAACAAAATACCCAATAGTGTCAAAATTGACATAAAAGAGTTTTCAAAACAAATATTATATTATTAATTGATATACTATTCCTAGAAATCTATGGTTCAGTCAAAAGACTTATATCATGATAGGTGTACCATTAATGGACTACTTGGGGGTATATTGGAAGTTTATAGTAAGTTTATTAACCATATAATATAAAAATACAAAGAGACATGGTAAATGTGAAACTAATTAACTAAGAGTTAAAACTAAAAGATAAGGTTAATATAGTGACCCAAACCTATATAAAACCTATTGGTTGGGTGGTTTTCAACCCATCCCCACCTTAACCATTAAAAAATCTACTTTTGAGCCATTACAAACCGAATATGAATTTATTATAAAATAATATTTCTAGCTTTTCTTAAGGTTCCCCTCACCCCTCTTATAAAAGGGTACTCCCCCTTCTATCTAATTCACACCTTCAAAGCCTTTTGGCTTGGCCAACCCCTGTACAAATATTCTCCAAACTTCCCTAACTTTATCCTACAAGCCTTATTTTGATCAGAAATCCAACCTAAAGATCCCTTTCGATCAAATCAAAAGGAATAACCCGAAGAAGAGATAATATTTTCACCACCCTCTTTCAGGTTCCTTTCTTCTTCAACGTCTTCTTTCTTTGTTATTTCCCTTATAAAATAATAAATCCAGTATATTATATATAAAATGATGTTATTTTAAATATGGTACAACCATATTCTATATTCTATCCATCCTTTGAATGACATTTCACCATATGTGTGTATGTATGACTTACCGTCTCCACGTCGTGGTGTAATTGTTATTCAAAAACATTATTATTTGGATGGGAATGATAATGATATGTAATTTATGTAAATAATAAATATAACATGATAATTATTCTATATATATGATATACCACCCAATTATATTTTATTTTAAATTCAAAAGAATGATATCGTCGCTCGTGCGTACGTATGGAATACCGTCTCCACGAACGCGATGAGATTCATTCCCCATCGTATCCATGCAAGTATAATTCTCATTTGAGGATAAAAAATAATGTGTATGGACTTGACATAATTTGGGATATGAATAAGATATATCCTATCTATAAAAAGAATGACCTATGTAGCAAAACATATAAAAGAAAACGAGTAAGTTAACACCTGAAACGACGACAATACTAAGATATTATTAACAAAGAAATGTTAAAAGATCATATATGATATCATATTAATGTATATGATTCTTGTAAAATTTAATAACAATTATCTCACCATTATACAAGAGGTTAACCTACCCTCAACCAAGGAAAAGTACAAGGTTAGAGTTAATTTCACAATCTCTTCATTATCTGAGGTTGTTTATACAAAATTATCTACTAGGACCTCTTAATCATCCACATCCATGTTTCTTAAAAATTTATTTCAAAACATTATTACTATTTTACAGAATGTCGGTTAAAGTCATATATACCCTTGTTTGACTTTTTATAAGAATTTTCTAAGGGAATCTTTCTGTCGTTTTCCAAGCAAGGTCCTTTTTAACCTTTTTGACATAATAATGGTAAGAATGTATTTTTTTAACTTATATGGCGGGTGTGGATATTTTCCTCCATTATAAAATCGTTGAAGATTCCCTTACAAACTTATAAGAATATTATTAAAGTAAATGTTTTTTAATTATGTGACTTTTAAATGATTTCAAAAAAGAGATATTTCTCTCAAATAATTTTGATTTCATCTATGTCAACATCCTTTGATGGATTTTAAGTTTATTTGATGTTGATTTATTATGATACAAAACTTCCATATTGTATTGAATGTTTTGTGGTATGTTTGACTATGGATGTGTTATTTTTATACCATTCTTGGTTTATGGAAAAAGTATTGACATTTCGTAAGCTAGTTTTAATATGAATGTTTATGTTATGATTAAGCCTGTTCATATGAGGAATAAATTGAACTTAATAAGTAACAGGTGGATCCCTCTATAGGTCCTTGATGCATTGGTAGGTCTCATTAGACAAACTATTGTTTTGGCATGAGGCCTTGAAGAAATCTTATTTGTATTCTTGGCACGAGGCCTTGGCTACGTGGTTATGATAGTCTGTCATTATGTATTCCATCATTATGAAAGTGGTTATTGATATTTCATGTGATTATTCGATTAGTAGATTATCCATGTGAATGAGTAAATGGAATTATGTCATTTTATTTCTACCATATTATTCTGAAGTTCAAGTTTAAAAGCCCTTTGTTTTAGTTATACATTTTCTTAAATATTTATGCTTATTTATTAAAGTTTCTTCTATATTGTTATCCTTACTGGGCATCTGAGCTCACCACTTTCTATGTTTTAATTTTCCCATAATGTGAAGAATTATTTTATGAATGACCTGTAGGGATAGTCTGAGGGGATATTATTGTGGATTATGAAGACTATTTTGTTGTAGTTTTTCACTTTATGATGTGATGTAAGACTTATGAATGTATCTAGTGTTTACAAGGCTACTAAACTAATCTGTCTTTCGAGACTTGATCATTTATGATCATGCTAATGTTATGTAATAATGCACTGAATCAAGGTAACTAGGGTCGGTGTCACACACGGTTTTTTTTCTTTTCTGTCATTGTATTGATTCGGCCCATTAGAAATACCGATACTTTTCATGGGTATTTGATGAGATAAATCTTGAGTTTTAAAGTTTCATATATGTCTAACCACCCTAATTTGGGATCCCCATTGTTTGTTTAGTAGTTTTTGAAGAAAGGGTGGTTACTTCATGATTTGGGCCAACCGTGAGCCCATTCCCAGTTTTAAAAACCGAATTTGTTTCTTTTATAACTCTTTTGTTTTTCATCCTTTTTCACCCATTCAACTTCCCACTTGTCCTATACTGATATATTAAAACTTAGTTATCCTTTTTGACCCATTATAAATTCATAGGCCGGGTGAATTTGGGTTACTCATTTAGGTATTGGGCCATCCCATGGGCCCATTTCCTGTTTAAAAAAAATAATTTGTTTCGTTAATATATTTTTCATTTTTTACTAATTTTCGGTGATTCCACCTCCCCCTCGAATCCAATAACCCTATCCTAACCCTCTAATATATTTTACCTCTTTGGAGCTCATGTGGGTCGCGAATTAGGGCGAAATTATCAGGAAACCTCAAATCGCCCAGAATTTCCAAGGTAACTTTTATCATTAATAAATCAATCAATTCGTACTCCTTTAGCCACCAATATTCTTCCCCTGGTTCGTCCAGACCTTAGGAGTCTCTCCAAGAATTTTCAAGCCATTAGCTTTTCTCTAGGGCTTCAGATCTAATGGAAGATGAAGAGTTTTCTAGGATGAAAGGTGAGATTCCTTCTCCTTTCTTCTTCCTCTTCCCCCTCCTTTCATTATTTCTTGGTTTTATATTGTACCCTAGTCTTGATCGACATATGGATTTGTTATACAATGTTTTTCATGGGGTTTCTGTTTGTTTAGGTCTGATCTTTATAGTTTTATGGTTTATAAACCAACGGCGGGTGATTCCGGGTGTGCGTTTCAATTACGCCAAAGATTTGAGGTAGGATATCCCTTTCACACGCCTTTATCATTCAAGTTTCATCATTTTAATATTTTCCTAAACTGATATAAATGTTCATTATTGTTTTTCATCCTTTGGATAATTTTATTGGTGTTCAAAGTGGTTGTTTAATCATTGGTTTGTGAACGGTAGTGTTGTTTTGTCATGAAAGTTCTCAACAAGTGTTTGTTTAAATGTTCCGTTATATTTTGCAAATATTTTATGAGGTTTATAATATGGTCTATGGTATTTTTAACATGTTACAGTATCTTGAATGAAAATATGGCTTTCAATTGGTGTTTTATTCCTTTTCATGTACTTAAAATAAATTGTTTTGTTTAAAAAGGGCACGTCATGTGTTCGGTAAATTGCCCGGTTGGCTTTTATGTGTGATGTGTGATTTTAAAGTTATTTGTTTGGATTTATAAAGGAATTGGAAGAATGATAAATGGTATTTTTGGGTACTTATATGTATTTCCTATTTGTATTTGTTTTTACAATCAAGTGAGTTTTGATTTACAACATATTTTGGCCCGAGTTGCCCAAAAATGGACAGTTTCACATCTTTATGAAAATGGTTGTGTTTTGAATATGTAACCTGATTATTATAAGAGAATTATCAATGTGGTTTTCTTCTGTAAATGGTGTTTATACAGATCCTTAATAAAATTAAAATGCATACCTTCCTCAAAGGTTATTTTTGAGAAAATGTTTAAAGGCCCGTTTGGCATTTCCTAGAAATGAAGGAGTGTTTTACTTGTATATAACAAGTTGTGAAATTGGGATTGTTTTATGGTCCATTAAATGAATTTATTAAATTTTTATTGGGCTGAAAAATATGATTTGGTTTGGTTATAATGTGTGTTTATAATTTAAAGAGAGTTTTTGAAAGAGTTTTATGTGCAAAGCCTCAATACACTTCATGAAATTGTTTTACCGAAATATTTAGCGGTTTGTTGATTAGTGTAAGAAATGTGAAGAATGATTATGGGCTGTTTGTGTTTTTATGGTTTTGTAATGGAATGGGGATGTGAAATGTGTATTTGATAATATGTGTCACTTGATTGAGCACTAAAGGGAATCCCGGGTATCTAGGTGGGCGGACGTGTACTAGTATGCTAGTGATTCTGTGGGGGTTGGCCCCTGTTTCACGTAGAAAGTTTGATGATGAAAACACTAACTAAACTATGATGATGATGATTATTGGGTACCACTAGGTTATGGGTATGTTCCCTACTAGTGGCTCGTGCACGAGAACGGATATTTATTATGGTTACTTTCACTGAGATACGAGGTACCTGGGGCTCACAACTAACTAGTGCCTAGGGGTATTCCTGTGACTAGTGCTCATTGGATATTTTGTACTCACCGTCGGCATACGGTGTGTTTGGTTGGTAAATTCAGTAGTATGTGTTATTTATTTGAATGTTAAAATTATTTAAAGCAGTCCTCTTGAAAACTATTTTCATTTTGAAGTTTCACCTCTTTGAAAATAATTGTTACTTTCATTTTTGTTTATTAAACATGCATGTTTTTGTCTGATAATTATTATAGCATGGAACCTCATTTGAAAACCATACTTTCAATTATTGAATTTAAAACTATAAATTGATGTTTCTTTTATTTTAAAGTAATGTGCATTGGGAATAGAATATCGGGCTAACCTACTGAGTTTTAATACTCACGCCTATAGTATTCTTCTTTTTTTAGCCCTTGTGCAGGTTTCATCTTTAGTTCGATCACCTTGGGCGACTTTTGATCATTGTGTTGGAGAGTGACCAGAAGTGTCACATGGAGTTAGTTGGTCATTGGGATTGTTCATTTGAGTTTTTGTTTTTGTTCTACCATTAGTTTCTTGTATAAAAAATATTTTGTTCAATTTTTATATAAATTCATTTTGGGTTGTCCGTTTATTTCCGCTGTTTGTTTGATTGTCTATATATGGGAGAAATCGTTCCCTTGTGTACACTATTGATGCCCTTGGTGCTTGTCACCATCCCGGGAGGATCGGGAACGCCTCTCGGGACTTGTCGCGGGCTGGCCTAGGTGACCGGTTCAAGGTCGACTCAGGATGGTTCGTGACAAATGGTATCAAAGGAGGTCAGCTCTTAGCAGACCTTTCTTTTTAGAGTGCCCTTGTTATTTTGGGGATGTCAAGGTAGATGGAGTAGGATTTTTGGGACTTTAGGGGTAAGTGCAAGAAGAGCGTCGCGAACTCTTTCTTGTTCTAATCCTCAGGTTTCCATGGAAGTCCGGTTTTATTAGTGTTTTTTGTTCTTGTTGATTTGTTGGGGTTGGGATATGACAAGGGGAGTCTGACCAATGGACTTCATGAGCTCACAGGGACTGGCAAGCCATGTGGAGCTGGCGAATGGTCCTAATAAGTCTCTCTGTGTTGGTGTTGTGTTTGGCATATGGCCGCCAACCATATGGTCAAGTCACCCACCGACACTAGTTCCCTTTTTCTTGGGTCTCTTGAACCTTTCTTGAATTCTGAATTTTTGTTTTTAAAATCCTTGTGTGAGAATTGTGGAAATGTGTTTTAATGTAAGGATTAGATTTTGAAAAGTGAAAAAATGGGGTTTTCAATAATTAATTATAATAATGGTTTTGGAAGGTTTTGTTTTTGTGAAAAAAAAATGGAGGGAAGCAGAAATGATTTAAAGGGATTGGATTGTCCATAATCTAAACTTGTGGTTTGTTGAAATAAAATGTTTTGAAATTGTGAATCATTTTAAAGTGATTCTGGATCTGTTTTTTAAATGGGGTATTTTAGGATGTTAAAAAGTTTTTGAATCGGATAAATTAGTTTTGGAAATTAGTTTTGATCGGTTGGTGTTTTACTACAAACGGTATTGGTCTCAATGGACCTCATATTATAAAAATATACATTGCTGATTTTTTTTAAAAAAAATGGGAAGGGGTTGTTTGGAGTGGCTTGGTTATTTAAAAAGTTTTTTTAAAATGAAAAGGGTTAGGTTTTTAAGAAAATGGTTCTTAATGAATTGTGGTTTTTTTTGTGAAATATGAAAAGGGTTTTTCACTTGGTGGTTGGTGTTCCTTTTGAAGGTACATGATTTTTGGAATGACGTTGTTTTGTTTTAGCCTTTGGCATTTTCATGAGTGCTCACATGCATGGTTTTATTTATATCTGTAAGGATTAAATATATGGTATGGTAGTTGGGTGCCTGGGGTGGCATGGAAATGTGCATGTGGGTGAGACTTGATGAAACACCATTGGTGAATGTTGAAACCCACCAAGTTAGTTTGTTTTTCAAAAGTGTATTGAGTTGAAAAATGTTGTCTTTTTTTTATAAACCAATGGTTATGTGGCCCGTTTTTTTTCTATGTTGTAGAAGAGTTGTTTATTATGTAAGCTTCCTTGTGATCTACAATTCATACTCTTGTTGTATCTTGAGATGATATCTTGTTTGTGTCTTGATTTGGAGAAAATTTCATTGGGTTTCTAAAGATGTGTTTGATGTTGTGATGTGGCCAGGGATAGTTCTCCGTTGGAAATATTTCCTACTGATCAACCTAAGGATTCATTTCAAATGTTAAATCCACCTCTTTTGTTTATTCCTCAACCTGTTTTTTGGAATAGAGAGTAGTTTTGGATCTATTAAAAGTGCTTCTAGGTCGTGATAATTCTTTTGGACAGAGCAGTTGTGTTCGGTGATGTTGATGTGTTTCGTCTAATTCCTCATCTATTATGCCCCTCATTTGGAGTGATAAGGAATTTTGATATGTATATATGAGTTCCTATTTAGATTAAGGTTTTAGTTTGGTGATCAAGTGTGGTTTTTTTGAGTGGTGTGATCCTTATCACCTGACTGCGGTGCAGCAAATGCTTCAAGAATCAGGGCTCCAGCCATAGGCCTCGAAGTGAAGCTTTTCACGCAGTCAGAAAATCGACAGAGGTGTGGAGTGCTCGATTATGACCCTTACTCCTCTGTTTTGTTGAGTTATTTTCTATGTCAATGTTTTGGTTCTTCATTTCTATGAATTTCCCTTTGTCGCAACAAGCGTGGTGGACTTAACCCCTCACACAGTGTCTATGGTTATTCCTTCATGGATGTGGGTTTTCAATCAATGTCCATGTGTGGACCGCCTGTAAAAATCATATGAAGTCTTGGTGTTACCTATTCATAGGGGGAGAGTTTTGGGAAGTTTCTTTGTTTCTTTTGTTGTTTAAGTGGCCAAATTATTGGATCCCCTTCCCTCCCATCCCCAAGTGACGGGGGTCCAGAATTGTGCTGAATGTGTCGACCAAGTTATTGTCCCCTCCATTCGGGAGTGGGTGGTTTATATGTCCATGTTGTAAATCTATTAACTTGGTATAGTAGTTTTTTGTAGGAGGGTTTTTTTTTGGGCTTGTGTGAGTGAGTCCCAACTCTAGCTCATGTTCAATTCTTGTCTATTCATTGCTAGTTGGTTTCTAATGGTGGGGAGACCCAACATGGGTCTCCTGGATTTTCATCCTAAGATCATTTCTAGTTATAGTTGATTCTTAATGGTGGGGAGTACATTTTGAAATCCTTAGGTGTTGTTTTTTTTTAGCCGGAAAGTGTTATGGCTTTCCGGGGGCAGAAAGCTTTAATGGTGGGGAGAATTGTCACACACGGTTTTTTTTTTCTTTTCTGTCATTGTATTGATCCGGCCCATTAGAAATACCGATCCTTTTCATGGGTCTTTGATGAGATAAATCTTGATTTTTAAAGTTTCATATATGTCTAACCACCCTAATTTGGGATCCCCATTGTTTGTTTAGTAGTTTTTAAAGAAAGGGTGGTTACTTCATGATTTGGGCCAACCGTGAGCTCATTCCCAGTTTTAAAAACCGAAATTGTTTCTTTTATAACTCTTTTGTTTTTCATCCTTTTTCACCCATTCAACTTCCCACTTGTCCTATACTGATATATTAAAACTTATTTATCCTTTTTGACCCATTATGAATTCATAGGTCGGGTGAATTTGGGTTACTCATTTAGGTATTGGGCCAGCCCATGGGCTCATTTCCTGTTTAAAAAAATAATTTGTTTTGTTAATATCATTTTCATTTTTTACTATTTTTCGGAGATTAAACCTCACACTATAATCCAATAACCCTATACTAACACTCATAATAGATATTACCTATTTGGAGCTCATGTGGGTCGCGCATTAGGGAGAAATTCTCAGGAAACCTCAAATCACCCAGAATTTCCAAGGTAACTTTTATCATTCATAAATAAATAAATTCGTACTACTTTAGCCACCAATCTTCTTCCCCTGGTTCTTCCAGACCTTAGGAGTCTCTCCAGGAATTTTCAAGCCATTACCTTTTCTCTAGGGCTTCAGATCTAATGGAAGATGAAGAGTTTTCTAGGATGAAAGGTGAGATTCCTTCTCCTTTCTTCTTCCTCTTCCCCCTCCTTTCATTATTTCTTGGTTTTATATTGTACCCAAGTCTTTATCGACCTATGGTTTTGTTATACCATGTTTTTTATTGGGTTTCTATTTGTTTAGGTCTGATCTTTATAGTTTTATGGTTTATAAACCAGCGGCGGGTGATTTTGGGTGTGCGTTTCAATTACGCCAAAGATTTGAGGTAGGATATCCCTTGCACATGCCTTTATCATTCATGTTTCACCATTTTAATATTTTCCTAAACTGATATAAATGTTAATTTTTGTTTTTTATCCTTTGGATAATTTTATTGGTGTTCAAAGTGGTTGTTTAATCATTGGTTTGTGAACGGTAGTGTTGTTTTGTCATGAAAGTTCTCAACAAGTGTTTGTTTAAATGTTGTGTTATATTTTGCAAATATTTTGTGAGGTTTATAATCTGTTATATGGTATTTTTAACATGGTACAGTATCTTGAATGAAAATATGGCTTTCAATTGGTGTTTTATTCCTTTTCATGTACTTAAAATAAATTGTTTTGTTTAAAAAGGGCACGTCATGTGTTCGGTAAATTGCCCGGTTGGCTTTTATGTGTGATGTGTGATTTAAAAGTTATTTGTTTGGATTTATAAAGGAATTGGAAGAATGATAAATGGTATTTTTGGGTACTTATATGGATTTCCTATTTGTATTTTTTTTTACAATCAAGTGGGTTTTGATTTACAACATATTTTGGCCCGAGTTGCCCAAAAATGGACTGTTTCACATCTTTATGAAAATGGTTGTGTTTTCAATATGTAACCTGAGTATTATAAGAGATTTATGAATGTGGTTTTATTCTTTAAATGGTGTTTATACAGATCCTTAATAAAATTAAAATGCATACCTTCCTCAAAGGTTAGTTTTGAGAAAATGTTTAAAGGTCGTTTGGCATTTCCTAGAAATGAAGGAGTGTTTTACTTGTATATAACAAGTTGTGAAATTAGGATTGTTTTATGGTCCATTAAATGAATTTATTAAATGTTTATTGGGCTGCCAAATATGATTTGGTTTGTTTATAATGTGTGTTTATAATTTAAATAGAGTTTTTGAAAGATTTTTATGTGCAAAGCCTCAATACACTTCATGAAATTGTTTTACCGAAATATTTAGCGGTTTGTTGATTAGTGTAAGAAATGTGAAGAATGATTATGGGATGTTTGTGTTTTTATGGTTTTGGAATGGAATGGGGATGTGAAATGTGTATTTGATAATATGTGTAACTTGATTGAGCACTAAAGGGAATCCCGGGTATCTAGGTGGGCGGACGTGTACTAGTATGCTAGTGATTCTGTGGGGGTTGGCCCCTGTTTCACGTAGCAAGTTTGACGATGAAAACACTAACTAAACTATGATGATGATGATGATTGGGGACCACTAGGTTATGGGTATGTTCCCTACTAGTGGCTCATGCACGAGAACAAATATTTATTATGGTTACTTTCACCGATATACGAGGTACCTGGGGCACACAACTAACTACTGCCTAGGGGTATTCCTGTGACTAGTGCTCATTGGCTATTTTGTACTCACCGTCGGCATACGGTGTGTTTGGTTGGTAAATTCAGTAGTGTGTGTTATTTATTTGAATGTTAAAATTCTTTAAAGCAGCCCTCTTGAAAACTATTTTCATTTTGAAGTTTCACCTCTTTGAAAATAATTGTTACTTGCATTTTTGTTTATTAAACATGCATGTTTTTATCTGATAATTATTATAGCATGGAACCTCATTTGAAAACCATACTTTCAAATCTTGAATTTAAAACTATAAATTGATGTTTCTTTTATTTTAAAGTAATGTTCATTGGGAATAGAATACCGGGACAACCTACTAAGTTTTAATACTCACGCCTATAGTCTTCTTCTTTTTTTTCCCTTGTGCAGGTTTCATCTTTAGTTCGATCACCTTGAGCGACTTTTGATAATTGTGTTGGAGAGTGACCAGAAGTGTCACATGGAGTTAGTTGGTCATTGGGATTGTTCATTTGAGTTTTTGTTTTTTTTCTACCTTTAATTTCTTGTATAAAAAATATTTTGTTCAATTTTTATATAAATTCATTTTGGGTTGTCCGTTTATTTCCTTTGTTTGTTTGATTGTCTATATATGGGCGAAATCGTTCCCTTGTGTACTCTATTGATGCCCTTGGTGCTTGTCACCATCCCGAGAGGATCGGGAATGCCTCTCGGGACTTGTCGCGGGTTGGCCTAGGTGACTGGTTCAGGGTCGACTCAGGCTGGTTCGTGACAGTCGGGGCGTTAAAAATGATAATTAATTCTAAAGAATTTATTTGAAAAAACTGTATAAAGTGTCCGAGAACAAATTTGGGAGAATATTTTATGTAAAATTTCTAATTAATTTGATATCAGGAATTACCTCATTATAGTGTCTATTTTGTTGATGAGTTTGTTGATCATCAAAACCCATCGTAAGGTTTTAATATTTTTTGTTTGAAGGATCAAAATTAGAATCCTTATAAAGATATTAACACATTACCCTTGGTCTCTAAATGACACTAAGGGAACTCCTGTTGCTAGAACATATGATCTAATCATCTTGTGTTGTCCTCCATTGATTGTAACACAATCCATCCGGATTGAAGATTTTATCTCTTGTTTTCTCAATATTTATAGGGTTAAATTAGGTGAATATATTATTATTTTATTATAATAAAATCTAGATATTTTCTTCAATGTGAGAATTATCAATGGAGGTAGTGCGTTGTACACCACCAAAATTATTTCAACACAAATTCACACATTAATTCTACACCACTCTAAAAGGATATAAGTGTGAATGTGGAGTTAATTTTTAATATTTATAATGGAAAAAATGATCATAAACAAATAATAAATATAATATATTTATCTTGATAATAATTTTATTATTAATATATAATGTCATGGGTTGAATTTCAAAAATAAACATCATTTTAATAAAATAAATAATTGGTTATTTATTTTAATAATTTTCATATTTAAATAATTTTCATTATTAGGAATAAAAACCTGACCTTTTATCTTCCTTGACATTTAAAAAACCTGTAATAATAAAAAAAATATTATTCATTGTTAAATAAAAATTATATTTAAAGTCATTGAATAAATATATTTTTGGTATTCAGCTTATATAAATATGGTGAATGAATATTTGTAATCAATATCCCATGAATAAATATTATTTCTAGGTCTGGAAAATAACATTTACTCAACTTGTGAATGATCATGATATTGACCAAACTATTTATTTATTTTATTTATTTTTATTTAATAAATATTTCATGGGATTATTTTTTTAATTATTACTAAATTAAATAAATTATCTATGAATCATACCATCATATTTTTTATGAATGAATCATTAAGTCCACTGTTTCATTTATGTAATCCTATACTCTTGGCTCCCTTTACCTTTATTTGATTATAATATATGTAAATGATAGTTATATCAGACAAGTAGAGGTAATTCAACTTTTGAGATGAGGTGAAATGAAAAAGAAGACACAAAATTAAATAATTGGAATGCTGCAACTCAAACCAAACAATAGTTTTAGTAATATTTCCCTATGGTCTAGGGTTAGTTTAATATTTGATTGATAAACTAGTCATTAGAAAATCAAATGATCATCCCATATATATTAATTTTATTTCTATCATGTTTATGGTAAATTTTTTAGATTTATTAGATACTTTATCACGATCACCTAAAAAATGAATTAACAAGAATTACTGATGGAATTAAATAAATCGATTATGTAAAAATTATTTTATCAAGGCATGCTTAGTAACTTATATAATCTCCAAATATTATTATAAAACATGTAAATTGATAAAATAAAGAATTTTTTTCTTAAAGATAAAAATCCTTTAGTGAAACATTAAGCTAATAAGACTTTCCATTGTTTGAGTAAATTTGTAACTACAATAATAGTTTCACTGAAGAAATTATCTGAGGAAAACTTTAATAATTGGGATATTTTTAAAAATATAATATTTTGAATTAACTAAGTTTTATTTAAGTGTATTTGTCAATGTCTATTCTATACCATTTGGGGGAAACTGTTGAGGAAATCAAAGTCCCTAACTTTAGGATTGGGGAGTCCACTCAATGTATCAAGGAACAACAATTTAATTCAGTTGGAAATACCCACCCTCTTAAATGCCATTGAGTGACTTTCATATCCATAATCTAGGTTATGATGAAGGAAATTTGTTTTATACTAGTATAATATCCATGTGACCAATATTCTGAGTCCAGTGGTTAAGGCTATTGTGGTTTGATAAAATAGTGGTATATTAACAAATAAAATATATTACATCATATTTTGATTGTCAGGGTAATGTATCAAAATCCGATTTTATTTATGTTATATACAATGATTTTTAACATGATCATAATATTTTCAATTCACTTCATATTTGAGAAAACTTACCTCCTCACATGCAGAAACCACTAGGAGTTGTACAGGATCATGTTCATTATACTATACCATGAGTGGTAGACTTATATGTTGGGGTCTATTATTCTTGATGTTCATTTTATAGAAACAAGTGTTGAAAAGGTATGTGTTTACCTAATAAAAATGTATGATTCATTTATTATCTAGTGTTATGTGTTTTTATCCTTGAATATTGAGCTAAAAAATATATATGAAAACATGGATGCATACACCATGTTGTCTCACTACTATAATCTATATCATAAAAAGTCTAGGAAAAAGTAGTATGACATCCCCAATGCACAAGTCATGTGGAATCTTGGATAAGGATCACCAATCAGAACTCATGTAGTCAAGATGATTGGTTATATTATGTGTTTGGGAATTCATGGTTTTAAGATACCCAAAGACATTCCCATCAACCCCATTCTTATATCACTCCTTTGGAAAAACTCTAGTTTTATTTTGAATTATAATATTAACAATATTATTAAGTCTCTCGTAGATCTTGTTACCCTGATTCTCTAAGAACATAAGGACATGAGACACGAAAAATATGGAGTCCTTATGGTGAAAAAATTGAAAGTCATGGAAAAGGGCCTTAAGACTAATTCCAAATATAGGGCTTCTCCCCACTACCCTAATAAGAAGGAAAGGATCCCCAGGCAGGGTAAGGAGAAAGATGTAAAAAAATTATATGTTGAAATAAGGGAAAATGAAAAAATAACTACACCATAGTGAGAAATAATTGGGTATATTTATGTTTATTTGTTATTGAATATAACTTATCCATCTCTAATAGTTAGTTATTAGATATTTATTTTGGTTCCAAAATTGGTATCCAAATATAGGAAACAATTATGTTTAGTAAGCTCATTAAAGGTGAGGTGGGTCTTCAAGATACCAATGGATAAAATAGATTCCTTGACCATAATATAATACAACATTACATTGAAAATTTGAATAATAAAAGTATTGAAGTGTTTTTATTATGTTTATAGTGTTTACAAAAAGCATTATATACATGTAAAGTTTATATATGGATGTTTTAATATTCAAATGATAAATAAAAGGTACTAATTTTATAAAAGTATAATTTGTTATGGTATATAAAACCTCAATAAAAAACATTACATACAAAAATATTATAACTATGTTTTGGATGTTGACAACGAATCCAATTCACATGACTCAAATCACACCTAGTTATAGAATCACAGACATGGTTATGTAAATGAGAAGAATTTTATTATGCTCTTTCAAGATGGAAATTAAATGTAATTCAATATAAAACCACTTAACCAATGGAATGATTTTTTAAAATGAATGATGACCAACCCACCATTTGGAGGGAATGGGGAAAGGGATATAGAGCATTATGAATTGGTTCATACTGATCTTTGAGGACAATTTATACTTGAATCTATTGGTTGATATTTTCACTTCATATCATTTATCTATTACATGAATAGATATGGATATTTCTACTTCATTTAAAATAAATATCAATCCAATGTCTAATTTAAGGAGATCAAGAATAAAATATATAATCATATCTGAATGTAGATAAAGATAATTCAATTGGATTATGGTGGTGAATATCCAAACCAAGTGTTCATTGTCTACCTAACGGTGTTTGAGATTTTATCTTACCTCAAACCTCCTTATACACCATAGTGGAATGGTGTTATTGAATGCATGAAATGAACATTGTTATACATGGTGGTGTATATGATGTTATATATATCTTTCATTATCCTTTGGTGTATATAAATTAAAAACTATGGAACATGAACTAAACTATGTGAACACTAAAATATAAAACAATATTCCACATGATCATTGGTATGGGAATAAAACTATTATATTATAGATATGATGTTGTAGAATTGAAATATTTTTTAATGTTATCTCTAGAAACAATATAGCACCCTTATTCACCAAGTGTATCATAGTATAATATCATATAGAAACAAAAAAGGTATTCCCTATATAACCCTTTAGATAAAAAAAAATATGGTTGACTTATGTCCCACCTTAATAAAGTGGGAATGCATCTCTAAAATATATAGTGAGAGTAATATTGACATTGATGAATTTTATGCTCAAGATACACAAGATCTAGCATGGAATCAAATTCCACAATACACCATACCATTGGTTGTTTCAAAAGAACATATACTGTGTAGAAACACCTGATTGAATTGGGAGCTATAGAGATATGGTTTTCTAGTCACCAAATATGGTGAATCATTATTAGATAATAATAATTAACCTTTTCCTATAAGGAGGCAGTAAGTTTCTTATAAATTAAATGATGAAAAAATACCTTGATTCTAAGATAGATTCAGTGTATCATAACATAGTATGGGTTCTGGTATATCATCTAGTAAATTTAATGTATGTTGGGTGAAAATGGTTATTCACAAAGAAACATGACTTAGAAGGTAAATTTTGTTTATATAAAGAATGGATATTGGATAACAGTTTTTTTTTGAAATGTCAAGTAATAGACTATGAAGAATCCTTTTCACCATTTTCCATACTAAAATCTACCATAATTTGGGTTATCATAGAATATTTCTATGATTGTGATATTTTTCATCTAGATTTAATAAACATGTTCCTTACTGAAAACCTCATTTAAAATTTTTATATGACCGAGCCAGTGGCTTTTTTGAATCCATGAGATGCCAGTAAGGCATGTGATAGAAATATGGATGAATGATCTCAATATGTGTGTTTATTGTAAGGTAGGTTACATACAAGGGTAGTGTTGAATTATTTTATAGTCAGTATTTATGGTAGTTATAAGTAGATGATGAATAAATAATAAGTCTGGATTGATAGGTAAGACACAAATTTTATTTAGATTTCAACTTCTGATGACTAGGAGGCCACAACCCCAGCTCCAAGGGTATCCTATAGAGTGTCTTCACATAATTATACAACTATGTCTCCAACTTCTTCTCCTTTTTCTTCTTTTTCTTGTATTTCTACATTAATTATTCAGGTAGTGGTTTTCTACTACTATCAATAAATATATTTTTTTGAGTTCCCTCTATTTTACTCTATTTAAATCAATAATTCACAATTTTCGATTCTTTCATTATGAACAGAATCTTGTTAAGAGGAGGAAATAAAGATCATTGGTAAAATCTAGTAGAATCATGGTGAAAAACTATTGGTCTAGAAGTAGTGTGATAAGGAATATGAGGAGTTCATGAAGAAGTAATGTGAGATAATGCTTATACTATAAGAATAGTGAGGAGATAAAGGTAGGAAAAAATTAGAAAGGTATGATACTAGTATTTAGTTTTATTAAACATAAATAAGACATGGAGGAATTGTTTAAAAATGCTATTTGTCATATTTAGTTTAAGTTGAAACAGTCTTTTCTAGCATATACACATACATTGACAGAAATTTCAATCCCCAAACAAATTTTTAATTCTACTATCTACCATATGAATATTTTTTCTCTTCATAAACAGTGTGATGAACATGGTAAAATGATATTTTTTTCGTAGATTTTCTATTCATCACTCTATCATAATATTTCAAAAATCTCGGCCTGAGGTAACCAGTTTGGGAAACCATCATGATATTAAGACTGGACTATAATATCAAATAAATGTATTCATTATGTTTTCATTTTTTTGGAAATTTTGGTACAACTTCATCAGAATATAGAGCTATTATCTTTAATAAGGTTCAGTGATCATAAAAAATGAAAAGTGAAGTATACTAAGGTGATTAGTTTGACTATTCTCCCAGATAAACATGCACTTGTGTTTTAACTAAATATTCTGATTATAATCATCCTGGATCTTCATCTTATCTAGATATAGATGTGGTATTTCTAGTAGTTGATTACAATTAATAAAAATAACAAGGAAGGTAAAAAATCACTTATAATTCACCTCACTCCAATCATATTGATCATCCAGTGTTGTTTGTGTATATTCCTTTAATTTCACGATTTCCTAAAAGTCATTGTATGTGAAAAAATACCATCTGAATGTATATAAAACAATATGTTCAGTGGGTTAAATTACTTATTTCTATATAACATCTTCCTAAAAATTTAATTTTTGTTGAGACTAATCCATTGGAGATGCTTAATAAATTAATATAGAAAAGTAGGGAAGTGGAGAATATTTCCTCACATTGTCCTCTATAATCTTTATTAGTTTTCTCTAGGGGTATTCTAGGTTAATAAGGAATCTATAAAGATAGGTTTTATTGTAAAAATATTGTGAGTGTAAAAATATGGTAAATAGAGCTACAACTTCTACAATAGAAATGAATCTCATTTAATCCCAAAATCATCTACTCATTTAGTCCTTGAGGATGATTTATGGGAACAAAATACACTACAACTGAAAGTGTAGCATCATATTAAAATTATTATAGACATAGAGGAGGAAAAACTTTTTTCTTTTATAAATGGGAATGAAATTACTTGTGTTCATGTTCTTGAGATCCTTCATATTACTTTTGTTATCATTTTTCCATTATCCTATATAGAGGGGATTTAGTTTGGATCCATTCATAGGATTGTAGACGAGATTCCTAGACCTATAATAGAGGTTTATTTTACATAAAAAATTTAAATATTTTTCACTTTAATTCCAACTTATTTGATTCAATTTAAATTATCATAGTTGGAAAGAACACCATGCCACAATACTATCAATCTTGGTTTCTTTGGGGTTATGTATACTCTATTAAATTGTTGATTGAAAAATATCAAAGTAGTTTTAGAATGAAAAGAATATCTCAAGGATCATTTTAAAATTCCAATAATGAAATTCAAAATAATTTGATACATAATGCTATAACTAACTATAGGTGAATAAGGGAATCTTCACGTTTATATCCTTGGAATGTTTTTTACCGAAGTGTTGGGTCTGATATGGTGGACATTATAGCTGAAGCCCAAATTCTGTAATCGATTCAAACTCAATACTGGTGGTAATATAATGATATGTTTCAATTTCTTATTACTATATAGGGATGATACCAAATTTGAAATTTTTTCATCCTATTACTATATATGGGAATCATAGAGACTTTAACAAGGATGAGTGGATTCTGAGTCTTACGTAAAGAATGGTTTATAATAAAAATTTTATTTTTTATATTTCTATTATGGAATCATATGGGAAGGGATCCGTATTCTATCAAGATAAATAAATGATTAACTGGCTTCCATTTTTAGTTTTAGTACTTTTGTCCTTAATATATCATATTGTGGAGATAAGTTTAAAAGAATATGAAAAAATTTTCAAAATGGTTTGGAATATAAATGAACCACCATTGATGAATAATAATAAAATTATTACCATGAATAATTATATGAATAATAAGATTGATAATTATGAATAATCTCATAGGCTATTTTTGATATTATCTAAGAATTGAATCTTGTAGTCTATGGTCACTTACAATATCCCCATGTATTTTTGAAACCATTATGAGGTCTCAAATACTTATGATGTGATGAAATGTTTTTGTATTAGATCTAATGTGGTGATAAATACTTTTCTCATTACATCATATGGAAATGAAAAATTTGAAGATGAGGCATTATCTCACTTTAAGGATATATTGGCTGATATTGTGGGAAAACCCCCCTAAAGGTAGTGGGATTCCCACAGAGGTAAGGGTAGATGAGAAATGTATAAGACATTTCTTGAGACTACTAAACTAACCAACCTAAATTATCATTAATATTTTCCCCTTGAGGACAAGGTGGATTTTCAAGTTGTTGGAAATTATAAGAACATGGGGGTAGGAGCTTGTTGTGTTGTATTGATGTAATTTTGTTCACTATTAAGGGACATTTTTTATTTTATTTATGGTAAGTATGTATAGGTATCTTTAAGAAATTGGTGTATAAAATAAGTGTGTTTTTTAATTCAAGAACACATAGATGTTATTTTTCATTCATCTACAAGAGATATTGTAATACCTCAATCCTTTTTTAGTTATTTTATTTTTAGGGAATTTGATTTTTTTGATTTTTATGGATGACTCATTTTGAGAACTGGAATTTAAAATGGAATCTTGAGATTTTGGACACCTATAAGAGATGGTATTTGACTTTAAATAATGCTTGTTAAATGGGTATTTGGATCCTAGTAGAAAACTAAAGCAAGGTTTGGGTGGTCAGGCTCTAGAAATCTAGCAGTAGTGGCTGCCTTATAGCTTAAGGGAAAAGTATTATCCCAACACCCTCATTAGAATCACCAGAAGGGATACTTTTACTTATTTTTGTAGGGTATGTTTGGTAATTTACCAACCCTCTCCCTTTAGGATTTAAGTGAACCAGCCGACTATGGGAGGGAGATTTCATTGACACCTCCCACTCTTCTTCTTCCCCTTAACACTCTTTCATATGGGTATCTTGTGGTGATTTTGGGTTATTTAAGATGATTATCAACCTATATTGACATATATTATTCCCCTACTTAAATATTTATTGAATTGTTTTATAATTAGGGATTTATTCTATTCTATAAAAACATGGTTGGATAAACCTAATTTGATGGGGGATTTTCCTAGCTCATGTAGAATACATCACAAAATGATTTATTTTCACTGTTGGAACCTATTTCAATAGTGGTATGATTACTTAATAATTTTATAAGTTTTTTAGTTAATATTTTATTTTCTGAGCCACATAATTGGGTTTAATAATTTGTGTTTTGTGTATCCTAGTTTCGGGGGTGTATTGGGAGTGGCCCACACCACGTTGATTATATTTTTTCGAATGAATGATGTCTAGTTATATTTTATCTTTAATACATAGTATAATTAATTATTTAAATTAATTTTAATTTTAAGAATAATAATTATTGGTTTTTAATAAGTTATTTCAGATGTTTTAGCTAGAGTTGGGTCTAGAAAATATTGAGTAAAGATTTAGAGCCTTTTTTAAAAAGGGACGGTAGCTTCAGATGAGATAGGTGGTCATTAGAACAAACCACCATCAAATTTACCTTCATTTAATTATTCAGCATCTGATATATGGTCATTCCAATATGAAGATCGGCCTATTTAAATTTAAAAAATTGTGTAAATAAAATTAATTGTGTGTAAATAGATTGCAAAAGGTTTTAAGTGCCATTGAGGACCCTTCTGCTCTATCTTGATGCTTTTACCATGAATGGAGAAGACCTGGATGATAAATGTGTTCCTTGAGATACAAAATCCCTGAGGGGTGGGTTAAAATGGATTAAGAGAACATGGTGGACTTTAGTATATAGTGTTTACAAACCCTCTAGTATAGTAGTAATGGTATGTTTTAGTTGGGGGCCCTAGCAGGCCTCAACGAACCATGATATTCCATAAATAATTTGTTCTTGATGAGATGGGTATGTGTTGAGTGATATTTCCCAATTTAGATGTGAGTACCTAGAGGGAATAGCTATGGTATATTTCATGATAGGTAGGGTGTGGGGAATCGACTTAGGATGGCATTGAGAAGGGATATGGGCATGGTTCCATCTCTTGAGAAACATACTAGTGAGGCTTATTTTATGTGGATAGTGAGTCCATGATAATATAGTGAGTGTCTCATGGAATTTTTCTTCCTTTAGGTGATAGTAATTGATCTATGAGATTAGAACATGATAGAGGATCTCATATGGGTAATCCTAGTAATGATGAGACCTTTGGGGACTCTAATGGGTCCCCTAGTGATGTGTTGAACCTAGTGAAGGTAAAATATGGAATGGGTAGTGATGATGTTAGTATTCACCATAGAACCTGAATTGATAATTTGAAAATATTATATCCACAATGAGTATAGTTAGTGAACTTAAGAGGCTGACATTTTTTATGTGATAACAGTTTGGGAAAAAGACTATAACTAATGAGACATGTATATGTGATTTCATAAGAGGGATTTTATACCCATCGAAGATGCATTTTATGCATGGAATACTCAGGGTTACATTCTATCATTTGAGGATAATTATTTTTGACTATTGGTTATATTGGATCACCTCCACGGTATTAACTTTACCTATTATAATGGGATTCCTTTAGCACACTCTATATATCCTTGAGGTAGGGGTTGTGATGCCCCACATATATTGATATACCTTGGACATGATCAATGGATATATAGGTAGGGGATTCTAGCCCCACACATATTTGGATACTATGGAATTCCATGATTGGTATTCAGACAATGTGTTTGTATACTGCGGTGAGTTATACCATGTGTTTCTATATCATCTATAATGAAGTGAGTTAGACCTTGAGTTTTTATCTCAGGAATACTGAGTTGAGTTAAACCCTTTTTTTATTCTAAATACAATATAGATCTAGTCCCTTTCGTTATTATCTTCTATTTAATAGGCTGAGTCAAACCCCGATAGATTACATTTCTTTACATCGATACATGAAATGCCTAATGACACTTCACCACTATCAGAATCATGTTTGGGATAATATATGTTTCAAATGGAAGATCTTTTGGATCAGAAACATTAGTTTTTTCTTCTTCTATATGTTATTTATATATTTAGGTAATAATATCTCATGTATACACTTCATTTATTGGTTAGGTACGAGACCACATTTTGTGGTACCCCACTGATTTGTACCCACAGTCTACATGAATGTCCATGGCACCTTGGTACCCCATATGAACTCACTTATTGCATGTTTGTCTTAGGGAGAGATCAATATTGGATCATTCAGTTAGATAGGATGGAAAAAAATAGATACTTGTATCAGGTTATTAAAAAAATTGAAGTGGAGTATCTAATACTTCGATTAGAATCTTGTGTTTAATTTTTTATATTTTGTCTGTCCTATGGGTGATTAATGAATTTTTTTGACAATCTGTATAAATAAGAATCATATTATTAATTATAGTTATGATTATATATTCTATTTAATTTCTTTTATACTAATGTGGATGTTGTATGGTTTTTTTTCCTATTCTGATTTGTGGCTATAGTCTCCCAAATGTTCAACTATAGACCCCCACTTCTAGTTGAAATCCATTAATGTATGGGGAGAAAAGCCTGAGGTTCAATTAGAGTCTAAATAGTTTACTAAAAAATTCTTATAGTCAAGGAATTTCAAAATTTTATAATAGAATTTTTGTGAATGATATCACACTTATATCAGATTGCGTTCTATTTTTTCTTACTATTTAGGAGATGGTAGATTATATGTATAGGAATATGTCTAAGATAGTGATAGAACTCAGACAAGTGCATCATGAACATATTTTCTAGTGGAATTCCATGTTATTAGGGATATTGGATTGATTTTATTGGTTTTTTATATTGTAAATTGATGATTTCACCTTCGTCGATGCACATGATATTTTTAGGATTAGGATTTATTATAGATTTTGTCTCTTGAACCATAGAGGAAAAAGGCTTAGAATGTGGCATACTCCACATGTAGTTTTCACATGACTTATATGTTCTTATGTTATTTATATAACTATTTATGGGGTTTATCTTTTTAAAATTTTAGTAACAACCTATTTGGTGTTTTCCCATATAACATGGAATAATATTTTACTCAACTAAACCACAATATATTCTTATTAAGATGATAGTTCATGTGGAACTATTATGAGTTACATGGTGGTGATGTTTATAAAATCTCTCAGTATGAGGAATGTTTATGGATATCCTAGTAAGTATGTATAGGAATTTGATTCCCTAATGATGACATAGGATAGGATAAATTATTTGGTTATTAAATATTTTAACAATAATCAATGTAGTGTTTTCCTACATAGTTTCTTGGAGGCATTCATTTTAACTGAACCAGTATGGATATGAGTATTATACACTGTTCATCATAGGTAAATTCATTTATCAATATTTTTGTGTGTTCAAATGTAAAACGATCCTCCAATGGGTAGTCTAATGTATAGATACTCAGAAATGGTGGGTTTTCTAAGAGTTAGTTTTTGATGTTGAAATGTGATTAGTATTATGATTGTGAGATACCTATGAATAATTTGTTTTCAAATAAGTTTTCCTGATGATAAATAATATAATAGTGGAATTCTACCTATGAGGTTGATTTTGTGATTTGTGATCTTGTGTGGGGTGTGATATATAGGCTATGTGGGAGAGACAAGGGTTTTTAGAAGCATCTCATGATAGTGGTGAGTTGGGCTTTATGAATTAGATTATATGTTATATGGATGTGGTTTACCCATATTTTGTGAGTTCTGTAGAGGAATAAATCATGAAAATGTGTTATAATTTTGATATTGATGAACGAAATGTGTTATGTGATATGTGGTTTGGGACTCAAAATTCCTTTATTGGTGTTTGGTATAGTAATGGTAGTCCAGGTGAATGTGGATTGTTTTGGGAATTAGTTTACTAGAGTATGTGAATTCCCCTTGATGTTTTGAGAAAAAGGAATGTTGATTCATTGGGGTGACTTGGTATCACTGATGGATTTCGAGGGTAGGATCATTGGAATTTATGGACCTTTTGGTTTCTATCATATTTTACAATGGGAATGATGACAATGTCCCTATATAGTCAAATATATGGTGGATAGAGAATGGATAATGTAGCCCCCTAACCCCAGAATCCCAGAGTCGGTGCATTATTACGTATCATTGGAACGATTACAAGGAATCAAGTCATGAAGAACCGATTAGTTTAGCAGTCTTGGAAAATAGATTACATACATTAACTTTACATTAAAATTTGAAGAATAAAACACAGCATAGATAGTTCATTGAGAATTACATTTTTACCTTTAGCTTAACCCTGCATATAAATCATAATACACATCTTGGAATCCTGGGAAAATAAAACATAAGAAAGGGGTGAGATCAGATGCTCAGTAAGGGTAAATGATTTAGCGGAAGCTATAAAATTTTAAGGCAAGATATGTAATGAAAACAACAGCCTTTGAAACATAAACATGAACATAATATGGTAAAAATAAATGAAACATTACCATATGAACATGCACAGGGATATTCTACTTGTCAAATAATCACATGTAATAACTAATTTCACAATGAGTGAATGCCTAATACCGGACATCATTACCACATAGTCAAGGCCTCGTGCTAAGACTACAAAAAAAAATTTGTCAAGGCCTTAAGCCAAGACACTAGTTTGTCTCATGAGACCTACTGATGCAATGAGAAGCTATAGTGGGATCCACCCATCACTTAATAATTCCACTGCATTCCTCATATGAATAGTTTAAACATAACATAAACATTCTTATTAAAACTAGTATATGAAATGGAAATACATTAACCATAAACCATGAGTGGTATAAAAATAGAACATCCATATTCAAACATATCATAACTCATTAAATACAATATTTAATATTGTATTATAATAAATCAACCTCAATCAAAAATAATATCCAGTAAAGGATGCTGACATAGTTGAAAATGATGAGTAAATCTTTTTGAGTGAAATATCAGTTTTTGTAAATTCATTTAAAAGTCACACATTTATAAAAGAAGTAATTTATATGATATTTTTGAATCAAAGTACCCCATACCACTTTTAAACTTTTGAAAAGAATTATCATTTCAAAACATTCATGTCCATATAAATAAATCCTTAAAATCATTTTGAAAACATGGAAATTAATTAAAAAGATTTATAAAGATAGATCTTTAAAAAATATAAAATTATGATCTTGATAAATATTACCTTTTAAAAATCCTTAAAATATTCATTTTGAAATCATTTTTCTGAAAAATGAACATGGTTGATAAAAATATCCCAGTAAATACTTACACATAAACAGTCTCGGACAATAATTAGATTGATGAATTAACCCTTACCTTGCACTTTCCTTTAGTTGAGGCTATGTTTAACCTCTTGTATGAAGATCATAGTATGTTAGTAAATTATACAAGAACCATATTAATATTTATTATAGAATACATGATTCATTTATTTCTTTATACTACCCATTTAATAATAATTCCATGTTAAATTAACATTTTGGGAAATAATGGCTTTCTTTATCGTACGTGTTTTAACTTGTTACGCTTGATTATATCAATTAGATCAAGATTTAAATAATTCCAGAATATAAAACATGATTTATATATCATATATATTTAGAATATAAATAAGTATAATAGACATATATATGAAATGAAAAACACCGTTTATGGAGATGGTAGTCCATACATACGCATAAACGTTGTTTCCGTTTTCATATTGTATTGAACGGAACTAAGTGAATAAGATATATGTAAGTATATATATATATATATATATCCAGTATCATTACTATGTCATATATTACATACTTATTAGTAATATATATTTTTATAATCGTCAATAAATGGTGAACGTGGAAATGAATCTCATCGCGTTGTGGAGACGGTAATTTGTACGTACGCATGAGCGACAATATCATTTCCTTAATGGTGTGGAATTGGATGGTATATTAATTTTATAGAGACATTATCATGTTATTTTAATTATTTATATACATATTACTCATCATTATATCTATCCAAATAACATAGCGTCACTACTAGAATATTGGGCTTTGAAGCCCCCGGACACGGGCGACCGCCGCTGGCGGTCGTTGTAGGTACCCAATAGCGACCTCCATTGGACTTCACTGCCCTTGGTAAAAAAACATTTAGGGCTTCGGCGCCCCCCTGTCACCCTCGACCTAGCCCCCCCCCCCCTATCACCGCCCTCCCCACGCTCCCTCCCCCACCGCCCTGCCTCACCGCGCGCCAAGCCGCCCTCCACCACTCACCACTATCGACGCCCTCCACCCTCCGCCCTATGTGCGCCCTCCCGCTCTGTCCGCCCTCCTCCCTCTAGAAATCCTCCACTCCCCTCCGGCATCCCTCCGCCCTCCGACCTCCACCCCCTCCATCTCCTACCCCTCTGCCCTCCGGCCGCCGCCCTCGGCCCTCCCCCCCAACCCGGATGACACTGCACCCCGGACAGCCCCCCTCCCCCCCCCCCCCCACGCCCCGGAAAGCCCCCCCCCCCCCCCCCCGCACCCCAAATTCCCCTCCCCACACCCCAAACACCCCCCCCCCCTCCCCCCCACACCCCGGAAAGCCCCCCCCCCCCCCCCGCACACTGGACACCCCTCCCTGCACCCCGTACCCTGGACACCCCCCCCCCACCCATGACATCACCCCCCCCCCCCTCGCTTCCCATCCGCTCACCGCCTCCTCTCCTCTGGCTCCTTGCCACCATCGTCGCCCGTCCCCTCCCTCACTACACCGCCTTTGGCTCTGGCTCCCCTTCGCTGCCTCTCCTCTCCCTCACAACACCGCCTTCGGCTCCCCTCCCTTCCAGGTTTGTAGCGTAATCAGGTATCACATGGGATTTCACTTACACTATTATTTTATCAATGGTTCATAAACATATGATTAGTATTTATTTTAAATATAGTTGATTTGAAAATTCAAATGTAATAAGTATTGTGTATATTTTTGTTATAAAGATGTTATTATGGATAAGAGTTGGATTGATCTTCCAAATAGAAGGTCTAGAGAATATTTCAATGAAATTATGCAGTTTATTGACTTCACCAGAGGATTTGAAAGTGACTATATTAGTTTTTCATGTAGAAAATGTGCTAAAAGATATCAATTCACACGAGATACTGTGAGGGAGCACCTATTATTTAATGGATTTCTGAAAAATTATAAGAGCTGGACTCGTCATGGAGAATAATATGTTTGTTGTCAAAATACGGATGCAACTCAGATGGATTTTGATGCAAGGATGAATGATCCAATGCATGAAATGATTACTGAAATGGTACATTGGTTTGATCCTGAAGGCTTTGACATCCAAAATCTGGAGACCAGTAAGATAAATCTTCGCTATGGTTTAGGTCGTGATTCGAGGAGATTTTATGAAGCACTTTTTGATGAGAAAACAAAATTATATCCTGGATGTACTTCTTACAATAAACTATCATTTATCGTGGATTTGTTGCATTTTAAGACTTTGAATAATTGCTCAGACACATCATTCTACATGATTTTTTTGTTATTGAAAAAGGTTCTTCCTGTCGACACTAAGATTCCCGAGTCGTATTACAATTCTCGTAAGTTGACAGAGAACATAGGTTTTATATATGAGACCATATATGCATGTGAAAATTACTGTAGGTTGTTCAGAAAATAAACTGCCCATTTAGATATTTGTACGGTTTGTGGTACTTCTAGGTGGAAAGAGAACAGGGGAAATAATACTCATCAAAGTCAGATTGCGATACAGGGGAAACCGATTGCCGTAAAGAAAATGTGTTACTTTCCCCTTAAACCGAGGTTGAAAAGATTTTTTATGTCATCTAATGTTTCTAATTTAATGATATGGGATGCAAAAAGATTTGATGAAAGTGATATGTTAACCCACCTGACAGACTCTCATGCATGGAAGGATTTTGATAAGAGACATCCCGATATTCCTGAAGATGTTCGTAATGTCTGATTGGGATTGGCAGCAGATGGTTTCAATCCATTCAAGTCTATGGTTGGTGCGACTCATAGCACATGTCCCGTGGTGTTGGATTCATATAATCTTCCTCCGTGTCTTTGTATTAAGCAACAATTGATATTACATTCCACTCTTATTGATGGACCTAAAAGTCTGGGGGATAAGATTGATGTTTACCTTCTACCATTGATTGATGAGTTGAATGAATTTTGGGGTGATGGTGTGATGACTTATGACTACGAAACGAATGAAATTTTCAAACTACAGGCTGCTTTATTGTGGAGAATTAATGACTTCCCAGCTTATGCAAATTTATCAGGCTGTAGTACGAAAAGGGAATTTTCTTTCCCTTGTTTCAATAAAAGTAAAAAAAAATTATGGCTTAAACATTCCAAAAAATTGGCATTCATGGGTCACAGACTTTTCTCCCCCCTCAGCACAGGTTCAGAAAGGACAGAGTGGAATTTGATGGTTCTAGAGAGTTCAGCCTAGCACTAGGGATCATGACATGAGTCAAAATTTAATCGCAGATTGAGGAAGAAAACATCCGCACGATATATGAAATTCAGGATTTGGTGGCTCCTCCAGTATGCAATATTCGTGCTGCGGGTAGGCAGCGCAGACACAATTGGAAAAAGAAAAGTATTTTTTATTGCCTTCCACATTGGAAAACTTACATGATGAGGCAAAATTTGGATGTCATGCACATTGAAAAAAATGTTTGTGATAACATATTGTGGACTATTTTAGGTGTCAGTGGAAAATCAAAGGACAATGTTAATGCACACCGTGATTTGAAAGAAATGGGTTTAATGAAATAGTTTCATTTACAGTTAGGTGAGGGAAACAAGGCATATATTCCTACTTCATAGTATACGATGACTACAATGGAGAAAGAGACATTTCCTTTCATTTTGATGATGGTCATGGTGCCTGATGGTTACTATTCTAATATTTCAAAGTGTGTGAATCTAATGAGCAAGACATTGCAAGGGTTGAAAAAACATGACAATCACATACTACTTCAGCAGTTGATTCCAATCGCAATTTTTGATTGTTTATCCCTCAATTTTGTTCAACCTTTGATTGATATGAGTAATTTTTTAGACAGATTTTTTTAAGAAATCAATGAATGAGTGATTTAAAAATATTGAAGGACCGAATTGTACTTACACTTTGTCACTTTGAGAAACTCCCCCCCCCCCCGCACCCTCATTTTTCGATGTTATGGTCACTTGACAGTGCACCTAACTGATGAAGTAATTGCTGGTGGTCTAGTACAATTCAGGTGGATGTATCCTATTGAATGGTATTTGATTGCATTGGAATGATTTTTTTGTAATAGAGCTCGTCCGGAGGCATGAATAGCCAAAAGATATTTTATGGATGAGTGTACTACTTTTTGTGCAGAATATCTTACAGATGTTGAAAAAAAATTTGATAAGCCCTCTCAGATTCATGATGGTCTAGTTGGAGATGGAACCACATTTGATATGGACAACATCTAGTGGATACAAGCACATTGATATATCTTCTTCAATACTCCAGCAATTGCACCATTAATGCAGTAAGTATCCTATGAATGTGCCTGTAAACCATTTACATGTTTTTTTGCATAAGTTGATCATTTAAACATCATGCTATCATTTGAAGGAAACACATTAATGACATAAAATAATAGATTTATCGTGTGACTGAGTTGCAAATTCAACAATCTCATTATGCGTCATTTCAAGATTGGTTCAAGGATTTTGTATGTATAAATTGATTTTCATTTTTAGTGAAGTATTATAATAATTTCTTTCTACATATATCAGTATTGAATTTTATAAATTATGTAGGTTCGTAAGAAGAGGGAGTTAGGGGACCCCACGCTAATTGAAGAATTTATTCAACTGTCTTAGGGTCCTTCTATAATGGCTCATCGTTATAAAGATATTGATGCTAATGGTTTTAAATTTCGCATTATATATGTTGAAGACAAACGAGAAACAAAAAATAGTGGCATCAGTTGTCCATTTTTCGATTCTGGTTATTACTATGGTCAATTGATAGACATCATTGAAGTTGTATACACACATGGTTTGAAGTACATATTGATAATGTGTAATTGGGTTGATCAAATGTGTGGATGTAAAGTTGATCAATATAAAATTTCATTGGTGAATTTTAACTATATGTTATATAGAAATAATGAATGAGTTGAAAATGAACCTTTCATTTAGGCATCACATGTGGAACAAGTATTCATAGTTACTTTGCATTTGGATCCAAGTTGGTATGTTGTTGTCAAAATGTCTCAGTGAGGAGTGTTTTTATTTGAAGAAGATGAACCTGAGACTGTTCCGTTTGTTTACCAACAGCTTGATCAACATATCATAGTTCAACGTAAAGAAGATAATTATTGGGTCAGAGTGGCTATTGAAGGAGAAACAGTCGATTTTCATGTATAATGAATGGTATAATTGTTTTCCCGCTATTCAGTGTTGATTGTCCTAGGATATCATATATTATCTAACCATTTTACAAATCCTTGTAAGTTTTAATCCTCACTTTTGGAATTGTATTCAGTTATAAATATTTAGGGTGATTTTACTCTTGGTTTATTGATTTTATTGTCGGTGTATCTTCCCTTTGAGTTATTATTCATCTGGTTCATGTGCTGCTTGAATTTTTATTAACTTTATCTGAAATTTGGCTATGCATTGACTGGTTTTGTATATAATTTGCATATCTGTTTTGTTAACATTATGATTTTTTAAAATTCATTCACAACTAATTAATAAATCCATTTTTTTATTAACAGTTGTACAAGTTTTATTTTGTAAGAACAATCCAATTTATCGTTTATACACTTTGGATAGTCCCCTTACTAATGTTTTTTATGACTGCAGGCATGTCAGGGGAAGAGGCAGCTGATCCACATCATCCATATAAGGCATCTATGGCTCGGGGTCAAGGTATGTTTGAATGTCATTGTTTCTATTTTTTATGTAATTGATAAACACAGATATATGTATTTATAACATCTATCTTATATATAAAATTTCAACAGGATCAGACTCGATTACTTCTTCCTCTCGCAAGAGAGGCCCCGGTCGTGGCATTTTATCATGGAATTCCGACACAACGATTGATGTTTCTTTTGATGAGGTATTTCATCCTGTGGGACTGAGTGCCCCTATATTTGTTCGTCAGCTGGGTAATATCATACGTGACCCACATCGATTTCCATTGACCACGCATGACTGGGCTTCTATCCCCCTAGACACATTAGATCATCTTTGGAGGGAGGTTCAGGTAAGAAGACAATTTTACTTTATTCTCTATGTATAAACAATACAAATATGTGTGATTTTTTACTTTATAGAAAAATTTTAAAGTATGCCCCCAAAGAGTTTCGGCCCGTGTGTATGAGAAAATGTTGTAAGATGTGGAAAGACTATAAAGGAAATGTGAAGAGGGGCCATTGGGTACCAAATGTTGGTGCCCTAGACATTCTAGAAAAAGTCCCGTTAGGTGTCCTCCCGGCTCCGTGGCGTGACATGGTAGCATATTGGTCTACTGTGGGTTTGGTGGTTTGTATATTTATTTTTGTGTATATATATTTTCAAGAATGTGTGAATTTTTTGAAATTTGAATGAATTTAATATAGGAGGTGTCAGCATGCCATTCTGAGAATCGAGCATTGCAGGGACCACCTCATAGGCTCAGGACTCGTCACGTGTCTCAGATCCGAAATCAGGTATTTATTATTCATTTTTTAATTTATTAATTAATATGGTTTTGTGTTTATATTCTATTCATATACAGTTGCGGGAGCAAGGTGCACCGACTGATAAAATGTCAGTGTGGATGAGGACTCATGATCGCAAGGATCCATAGGATGCAGCATTGATAGTAAGTGCTTGTACTTACCAATACTTACATAAATATGTATATTAACATATATATGTATATATATTTAAATATTTTACAAGGTCAATTTGAATTTGAGTTAGAACATCTCCTAGGGGACCAACGACGACTTCCCATGCGAAGGGATGAGATATTTCATCGCATTACTGGTCGGGACGGGCATGGATATAGTTTGACCTATGGACCCGGGATTACTTGTTCTGTAGTGTCACGTGCTGCAGTTGTCGGTCCTATTGTTGCTCAGATGACACAGCAGTTGTAAGATTTAGAGACACAGTTGCACGCTTCTGAGGAGGAAAATTCAAAACTGACTGCTGAGGTTAGAGCACTATGGGAATATGTGCGTCCAAGTGATGGTGCATGGGATCATACGACGCATGTTTGTACTTTATTTATTTATTTCATTTAAATTAATTTTTTTATGAAAATATTCATAATGTTTATTTGTTGTAGGCCCATGGCCCACCCGATGAAGGTAGCAGTGATGACCACACATGACGCATCATATTCACAAGGTGTGTTTTTGTTTTTACTGGTGGGGTTGTTATTGATGTATAAGTTGGGTTTCAAGTGAGATTTTTTTTTGATTTTGGGGTATCATGTGTGTTTTGGTCTGACGCAATGTTTGTGTGGACGAATTGAGAAGTAAACATGAAACTGATTAATGATTTGGATATTTTTTGTTCATTTAATTATTTAATGATTTAAATTGCATGTTCTATAATAGTTTTGAAAAACCCATGTTCTGTAACCACCCCAGAACAGCCACCCCCCCCCCCCCCGAACAGCCCCCCAACCACCCTGGACAGCACCCCCACCCCGGACAGCCCCCTGCACCCCCGGACAACCCCTCCGCACCCCCCGGACATCCCCCCACCTCGAACAGCACCCCCACCCCCAGACAGCACCCCCCCCAGAGAGCCCCCCCACCCCGGACAGCACCCCACCCCAGGAACCCCCCCCCCACCCTAGACACCCCTGCACCCCTGGACACCCCCCCACCCCTAGACAGCCCCCACCCAGCCCGGACAGCCCCCCCCCCCCCCCCCCGCACCCCTGTAAATCCCACCTCGCACCCCCGGATAGCACCCTCGCACCCCCGGACAGCGCCCCCCCCCCCCCCCACCCCACCCCCTCCCTGCACACCCGTACAGCCCCCCACCCACACCGGACAGCCCCCCCCCCCCCCACACACACCCACAGCCCCCCCCCCCTCGCACCCCCGAAAACCCCCCCAAACTCCGCACACCCAAACATCCCCCTACCCACCCCGGACAGCACCCCCACCCCTAGACAGCACCCCCCCCCCCTCGCACACTCATACAAGCCCCCCTGCACCCCCAGACAATCCCACCCACCTCGGACAGCACCCCCCCCCCCACCCCCGGACATCCCCCCACCACACCCCGGACAGCACCCCCCCCCCCACACCCCCGGACATCCCTCCCCCACTCCGGACAGCCCGCCCCACCCCCGGAATCCTTGTAAATCATATGCATCATGCATAAAGAGTAATAAAAATAAAACAATGGTTGTAGAATCATCCACAGCTAACCTCAACATCGTATCCCAAACTAAGATTCCACATCGATTCAAATTATAATTTAACACTCGCAAACATCATTACCCAAACACACAAACCCACTCAGGATCATTCTATCAAAAGGGAACCCACTCGAGTCCTTAGTTTCTATATGTATGAAGATACATTCCTAATGGGATCCTCATCAGTTTGGAGCACTCTTAATGGGCGCGTTGGGTGGTCAAAACCACCCGAATGACCTCAGAATGCTAGAAAATCATACGACAACAACTGAGATGTGAATTGTGAGATTTTCAGATAGACATCATGTCAATCGGAGGTTCCGTTTAACCAAGGTGACCGGAAACGCGTTTCCGATGTCATAAAACACCAAAACGGCGTGTCACAGGCGAATTCAGATCAAATGTTCTCAGAATGACCTAAAACTGCACGAGAATGATAAAAATATTATTTTTGATATGCAGGAGGAGACAACACGTCAATCGGACATGCGGTGCGCGCGGTACGACCGAATGTGTCGTTTTTAGCAGTTTGACGCACCCTTAAAGGGCACACTGGGTGGTCAAAACCACCCAAAATACCTCAGAATGCCACAAAAACATATGAAAACAATCGCGGGGTGAATTGTGAAATGGTCGGATAGAAATCACGTCAATCGGAGGTTCCATTTGACCGCAGTGACCGGAAATGTGTTTCCGGAGTCATAAAACACCAAAACGGCATGTCACGGTCGAATTCAGAGAAAACGTGCTCCAAAAGACCTGAAATCGCACAAGAATGATAGGAATATTATTTGAAACATGCAGGAGGAGGCGACACTTCCATCAGATGTGCAGTGCGCATGCTACGACCGAATCTGTCGTTTTCAGCAGTTCGGCGCTCTTAAAGGGCACGCTGGGTAGTCAAAACCACCCGAACAACCTTGGAATTCCATGAAATCATTCGACAACAACCGCGGTATGAATTCTGAAATGTTAGGATAGACGGAACATCAATATGAGGCGTCGTCTGACCACGGTAACTGGAAATGCATTTCTGGAGTCATAAAACACCAAAACAGCATGTCACGGTTGAATTCAGAGAAAACATGCTCCGAATGATATTAAACCACATGAGAACTATAGGAATATTATTCTTGACATGCAGGAGGATACGTCACATTCATTGGATGTGCGGTGCGCGTGGTAAGACTGAATGTTTCGTTTTCAGCGGTTCGACATGCTCTTAAAAGGCGCGCTGGGTGGTCAAAACCACTTGAACGACCTCAGAATGCAACGAAATTATACGAAAACAACCACGGTGTGAATTGCGAAATGGTCGGATAGAAGGAACGACAATCAGATGTGCAGTTTGACTGTGGTGACCGGAAATGCGTTTCCGGAGTCATAAAACACCAAAACGGTGTGTCACGGTCGAATTCAGAGTAAACGTGCTCCGAATGACCTGAAACCAGACGAGAACGATAGGATTACTATTTGTGACACTTAGGAGGAGACAACATGTCCCTTAGACGTGCGGTGCACGCGGTACGACCGAATGTGTCGTTTTTAATAGTTTGGCGCACACTAAAAGGGCGCGCTGGGTGGTCAAAACCACCCGAACGACCTAGGAATTCCACGAAATCAGACGAAAACAACCGCAGTGTGAATTTTGAAATGGTTGGATAGACTGCATGACAATCGGAGGTGTTGTTTGACCATGGTGACCGGAAACGTGTTTCGAGAGTCATAAAACACCAAAACGGCGTCTCACGATCGAATTCAGAGAAAATGTGCTCCGAATGACCTGAAACCGCAAGAGAATGGTAGTAATATTATTCGTGACATGTAGGAGGGGACAGAATGTCCATCAGACGTGTGGTACACGCGGTACGACTGAATGTGTCATTTTCAGCAGTTCGTCGTGCTCTTAAAGGGCACTCTGGGTGGTCAAAACCACACGAACGACCTCAAAATGCCACGAAATCATACAACAACAACCTCAGTGTGAATTGTGATATGGTCGGACAGAAGGAACGTCAAGAGGAGATACCGTTTGACCGCGGTGACCAGAAATGCGTTTCCGGAGTCATAAAACACCAAAATGGCGTGTCAGAGTCGAATTTAGAACAAACGTGCTCCAAATGACCTGAAAACGAAATATAATGATAGGAATATTATTTGTGACATCCAGTAAAGGAATACACATCCATCAGACATGCGGTGTGCGCGGTACTACCAAATGTGTCGTTTTCAGTAGTTTGGCGCACTATAAAAGGGAGCGATGGGTGGTCAAAACCACATGAATGGCCTCGGAATGCCACAAAATCGTACTAAAACAACCAGGGTGTGGATTGTGATATGGTCGGACAGAAAACACGTTAATCAGAGGTGACGTTTGACCGCGGTGACCAGAAATGCATTTCCGAAGACATAAGACTCCAAAACGGTGTGTCACAGACGAATTTAGAGAAAACGTGCTCCGAATGACCTGAAACCACACGAGAACGATAGGAATATTATTGGTGACATGAAGGAGGATACTTCACATCCATCGAATGGGTGGTGTGCGCGGTACGACTGAATGTGTTGTTTTAAGCAGTTCAGCGCGCTCTGAAAGGGCGCGCTGGGTGGTCAGAACCACGCAAACGACCTCAGAATGTCATTAAATTATACGAAAACAACCACGGTATGAATTTTGAAATGGTTGGATAGATGACACATCAATCAGAGGTTCTGTTTTACCGCGGTGACCTGAAACGCCTTTCCAGAGTCATAAAAAACCAAAACGGTGTGTCACGGTATAATTCATGGAAAACATGTTCCGAATGACCTGAAACCGCATGAGAACGATAGGAATATTATTATTGACATTAAGGAGGAGAAAAAACGTCCATTGGACGTGCGGTGCGTGCGGTACGACCAGATGTGTTGTTTTTAGTAGTTCGACGTGCTCTTAAACGGCGTGCTGGGTGGTCAAAACAACACGAACGACCTCATAATTCCACAAAATCATTTGACAACAACCACGGTGTGAGTTTTGAAATGGTAAAATAGAAGGCACATCAATCGGAGTTTCTGTTTGACCGCGGTGACCAGAAACGCGTTTTCGAAGTCCTAAAACCGCAAAACGGCGTGTCACCGTTGAATTCAAAGAAAACGTGCTCTGAATGACCTGAAACTGCACAATAACTATAGGAATATTATTTGTGACATTCAGGAAGAGACGAAACATCCATTGGATGTGCGGTACATGCGGTACGACCGAATGTGTCATTTTCAGCAGTTCGGCGCGCTCTAAAAGAGCATGCTAGGTGGTCAAAACCACCCGAACGGCCTCTAAATTCTAGGAAATCATAAGAAAACAACCATGGTGTGAATTGTGATATTTTAGGATAGATGTCACGTCAATCAGAGGTGTCGTTTGACTGTGGTGAATGGAAACACGTTTCTGGAGTCAAAAAACACCAAAACGGTGTGTCACGGTCGAATTCAGAGAAAACCTGACCCAAATAACCTGAAACTGCACGATAATGATAGGAATATTATTCATGACAGGTAGGAGGAGACGGCACGTCCATCGGACGTGAGGTGCACGTGTTACGACCAAATGTGTCATTTTCAGCAGTTCGGCGCGCTCTTAAAGGACGCGCTGGGTAGTCAAAACCATCCGAACGATCTCGGAATTCCACGAAATCATATGAAAACAACCACAGTGTGAATTGTGAAATGTTCGGATATACCTCACATCTATCAGAGGTTCCGTTTGACCGCGGTGACTGGAAATACGTTTATGGAGTCATAAAACACCAAAACCGCATGTCACGGTCGAATTCAAAGAAAATGTGCTCCAAATGACCTGAAACTGCATGATAATGATAGGAATTTTATTTTTGAAATGCAGGAGGAGAAGGCACATCCATTGGACGTGCAGTGCACACGGTACGACCGAATATGTCATTTTCAGCAGTTCGACGTGCTCTTAAAGGGCGTGTTGGGTGGTTAAAACCACCTGAACGACTTCGTAATTCCACAAAATCATACGAAAACAGTCGCGGTGTGAATTTTGAAATGGTCAGATAGACTTCACCTCAATCGGAGGTGTCGTTTGACCGCGGTGATCAGAAACGTGTTTTTGGGGTCATAAAACACCAAAACGGCGTGTCACGATCGAATTCAGAGAAAACGTGCTCCGAATGACCTTAAACCACACTAGAATGATATAATTTTATTCATGACATGTAGGAGGAGACGACACATCCATCGGACATGTGGTGCGCGTGGTACGACCGAATGTGTCGTTTTCAGCAGTTCGGCGCGCTTTTAAAGGTCGCGCTGGGTGGTCAAAACTACCCGAACAACCTCGAAATGCCACGAAATCATACGACAACAACCGCGGTGTGAATTGTGTAATGGTTGGACAGACTGCATGTCAATCAGAGGTTCTGTTTGACCGTGGTGACCAGAAACGCATTTCTGGAGTCATAAAACACCAATACGGCGTGTCACAGTCGAATTATTAGAAAACGTGCTCCGAATGACCTGAAACCACACGAGAACTATAGGAATATTTTTCATGACATGCAGGAGGAGACAGAACCTCCATCAAATGTGCGGTTCGCGTGGAAAACATTATTTTAAGACAACAAAAAAAATTTCCTAAACTAAAGCAAAGACACCAAAATAATAAAAACAAATTCAAAAATGATAACATTTCTTAAATTGGTGGTTTTAAATTATTATAGCACCCATGAGAAGTCAGATTTCATTTTATTATATGTATATAATAACTGAATAAAGATTTCAAATTTATGTTTTTTGTGTTTAGTCTTCTTTGTATCTTATTGTAGCTTTTTAAAGAAGATGGTTATGGATCCTTGAAGCATGTCTATCATTTATTGTTAATGATGATCTTGATGTTTATTGTGTTTTTATTTTTTTTCCTTTTTTATGATTTATATGCTATTTTTTTATTCTGTATCATGAATTTTTTTTAAATGTTTTTTTTTTCAGTGTAGCAACCGCCATTGGCGGTCGCTGTTGGCCCAACTCTTGACCACCTTCCATGACTGCCAATGGCAGTCGGTGTAGGCCAGATTTTCATCCAGCTTTAGTGACAGCCACTGGCGGTCCCTTTAGGCCAGAATTCTGGCCGGCTTCAGCGACCGTTGCAGTCCCTGTAGGCCGAAGTCTCGGCCACCTTCAGCAGCTGCCATTGGCGGCCTCTGGGCGGTCTCTATAAGCCAATAGTGACCTCCAATGGTGGTCGCTATAAGTGGAATTTTTAGTAGTGTGTTGAATAACAAATTACACCATGGCGTGGAGACGGTAATTCGTACGTATGCACGTATGGTGACATGTCATTCAAAGGGTGTATAGAGTAATGAATTTGGTTGTACCAAAATTATAATAACATATTATTATATATAATATATTAGAGTTATTATTTTATAATGGAAACAATAAATAAAAAGGAAGTGGAAGAATAAAGGTACTTGAAAGAGGGTGGATAAATCATTACCTCTTATCTGGGTTCTTCCTTTTGATTTGATCAAAAGGACTCCATAGGATGGCTTTCTGATCAAACTAAGGCATCTAGAATTAAGGAAGGTTAGTTGAGAGGGTATTTGGGAAGGGTTTGGCCAAGACAAATAGATTAGAAGGTGTGAATTAGAGTGAAGGGGGGGGGGGTTCCCTTTTATAAGAGGGGTGAGGGGAACCTTAGGAAAAGCTAGAAGTATTATTTTATAATAAATTCATATTCTGTTTCTAATGGATCCAAAGTGGATTATTTTATCTTTCAGACGGGGATAGGTCAAAAACCACTCAGACAATAGGTTTTAGATAGGTTTGGGTCACTATATTATCCTTAACTTTTACATTTAACTCTTAGTTAAATAGTTTGACATTTACCATGTCTCTTTGTATTTTTATATTATATAGTAAATAAACATAGTATATACTTCCAAGAGATCCCTAAGTGGTCCATTAATGATACACCTATCATGATATATGTCCTTTGGCCAAACCGTAGATTTTTAGGGATAGAATATCAATTAATAATATAATATTTGTTTTAAAAACACTTTTATGTCAATTTTGACATTATTGGGTATTTTTTTGATAAATTCATAAAAGAATTATTACTTCGAAAACAATACATATAACCAATAATAATATGTCATATTAACCTATAAATTTACTTGAATTCATAAAATGTCTCAAATTACAATTATTTTGGTATTTATAATATCATTTATCTAAATCTTTCTTTAATACGGTAATTACTGCATCATCATTGTGTCAGAAATAAATTAAATTATCTAATATCTAAAAATTATAATTAAAATACCATTATATAGGAAATATTTTTAGATTTATAATTAATATTTATAATAGAATTTATATTATGTATATCCCTATATTAATAATGTTCTAGTTATTAAACTTTGATTTTAACTCTTTTAACTATTCTTTGAATTAAATAATAATAAATGTCCTAATCGAATCCAAGTGGACATAAATGATAATATTTTATTCCTAAGGTTATTTCTGGTCGAGATACACTTTTCCAATAGAATTAAGACATGTTTCAGGGTAATATTAATATCAATTTTACCCTTAATTACCCTATTTACATTTAATCGTGGTAAATAAAAGTAAAAATTTACTATTCACCAAAAATTATTTTTACATTATTGAACCAAATTTTACTCATTGATATTAAACTTTTCTCTCAGATTTTTGAAATTCAACTCATAGAAGTGGTAAAATTATGTTTTATGTAAACTTGAAAAATGCTCCTTTGAAGTGGGTAAAAACGGTAAAAAGTTCGATAAAATTTTTATATATCTAAAATTATTATAAACTTACTCTGATGAATTACATAGAATTTATATAGGTATTATTTATGTATTTTAACCTAAATTAAATTTATATAAAATAAATTATTATTTAAATAAAAAGCCAGTTTTAATCAATAACTTAGTGTTTTTCACTATTCATCAAAAATTGAATGTTTTCAGAAAAATACCAAAAATTCACCCCAGGATAATTTCAATATTCCAAAACCAAAAATTATGTCTATTTTACCTAATTAAAATCATATAAGTATCATTTATTAATTTAAAAGAAATTCACATTTTCAAAACGAAAGGCGTATCTTTAAGAAATAATAACTATCAAAAGATTGACACTTGTTTATGTCCAATTTAAAAGTACAATTACTTACAATGACGAGCATTGGATTAAATGGTGAAAATATAATCTATTTGTACTTCCAAACCATTAAAATGTACAATTTAACACTATAAATTATTTTGATTAAAAAATTTGTTTTCAGTTAAAACATAGTATTTTTCACTATTCACCCAAATATGATTGTTATCTGAAAAACACCAAAAATTTGTTGAAACTAAATTCTTATGTCCCGATTCAAAAAAGAAGTTTATTTTGTCATATTTAATATATAATAGTTTCAAATATTATATTTAAAAAGGGTTCACCATTAAAAAGTTGTAAAAGTGAATGTTTTGAAAAATATTTCTTTTATTTGAAAAAAATGAATTAGTTCTTACATTATGTCTAAGAAACTCATAATATGGATTCTAAAATTATAAGGATTATATATAGTCCAAAATTCATTTAATACTATTCATAACCTCTTTTGAAAGGCTGGTTTGGTAAGTTATGGTGTGCTTGAACTCGGTGTTGCGTGTAGTGAAAGTAATTGAATTACTTTGAAGAAATAATGTTCTATGAATTCATGGGGTGTTACATTATTCCCTCCGACAATAAATTTCATCCTCGTAATATGAAATTGTTCTTAGAAAATAAAAGGTTGAAAATAGAAAATAATTTTGTGTGAAAACCCACATCATAAATTGGGTTAATAAAATTTTGTCTTAATAATAGGAAAAGTGGAATGAAAAGTCACCACCAAATTATGATCTCGATTAGGAGAAAATTAGTGGAAATTAGAGAAAATTAATTGGAGGAAAAATTTAAATATTTATAGGGAGTGATTGAGGCCATCAGTCACAAACAATTGTAGAATTTTGGGCCTCAAAGCCACCAATCTATGAAGATTTAAAATACCACCGGTTCAACAAAACGTATGGTATTAGGATAACACATTTTTTTTAAGATGCCTTACCTAAAGTTTATGAATTTATTTATTTCTATAATATGAGAAGAAAAATATATATATTCCTATCAAGTATATTTCCATACTTTAACCAATATCTACCACAAACTCATCTTTCACCCCAAAAGATTTCAAAAAAAATCTATTTATCCTAATTGTATAAATTTTCAAAAATATGAATTTATAATTCATTTATCAGAATATTTAAAAAAGATAAATTATAAAAACCGGTACATCATGTAGTCCAGTCGTATGTGATTCGCCCTTGTCACTCATTAGATACGGGTTTAAGTCTTTCGGCCTTGTCGGATGCGACTAGTTGTCACCCGACCTATGGGTTGTCCTTTTATAATAATCCAAATATAACCTTAAAAATAGTATCCAATTTCAATCATAATTCATTCCAACCTTTAGAATTATCCCAAATACATATATCCAAAATCCCAGTCCAAAATTTATAATGAAGTTAAAAATAATGAGGATCTTTTTTTCTATGTAATAACATGTGATCACCTTCATCGTGTATTCTTTAAAAACACTGCAACATCCTAAATTACCAAAATCAACCATATCTTATTCCAAAATCACAACCTCATTATCAGGACCATATTAAGGATTTTCTTTCCTTCAACCATGTATTTTACCAAAAGTGTACCTCACTATTAAGTCACATTTCAAAAAACCATATAATCTCAAATCCTCAATAGCATAGTACTGCAGTACAATCCTTATTTATCTCCATAATTCAAATAACTAGTGTATTGTGGATACAACACTCAAATGAAATAATCATATAATAAAAACATAAGAACACTAGTAATTCTTCTTCATATGAGGTAGTATCATAACTTGATTATTATCCAATAGCATCATTTGTGACATACTCTGATGATTTGGACATTGGTTCATGCAGTGTCCCAACTTCTTGCAGATGAAGAATTGTACATTGGAAAACTTTTTCTTTCCCTTAAAATCACGTATTTGGTGTCCTTTTTCTCCACACTTATAACAAACTCCTGTTTCATTCAAGCATTTACCATGGTGATTATTGCTACATTTATCACATATGGTAAATTCCTTCTTTCCCCTATTCCCTTTCTCCATCTTTATCTCTACCTCCCTTTTCTTCTCTTTCTTCCTTTCAAAGCCATAGGACTCAGAGAATTCTTTACTTATCTTACTAACACATGATATTAATTATTCATTTGTTCATAATGCATGGGAGACTATTTATCTTCTAAATGTTGGATTAATTCCATGAATGATTTGACCCTTCTTACTCTTTGGATCATACGTATTGCTGGAGTTTTCATTCCTTCTACAGGGTTCTATTTCGAAACAATGGCATACACTAGGTCAGTTTATGAATCACAATTCATAATTACAAACATGTAAAATACCAAACGTAAATTGAACAGTTTATGGATATAATCCATAATCAAAAAAATGTTTTCATTGTGGAGATATACAGTCATAAACCCTTTATAGTGGTTTGAAATGAAAACGAGAATTATCCTAAGCATATCCCCTGGGAGTGTCGTAACCAAGAGTGTAGCAAGACCCATTTTCATGCACCAGTTCACATTCATGTCTAGCTCAAAGTGGTGTTTTATTGTTTTACCCCTAGGTACATCTGTGCCAGATCCACCTCTACTTGCCCATATCCAGACATGGATGTATTTTCTTGGAAAACTCACAAAATCACTACATTACCAAAATTATAGGAAGTCCTTCTATACTGATCCTCAAAGTCTATCTTAGGATTATGTGCTCTAATCAGAGTTTATCTAAATCTAGCTTCCAAGGTTGTTCCCATAATTCCTCTGATACCATCTGTAATGCCCCAACCCCAGAAACCCAGAGTCGGTGCATTATTACATATCATTGGCACGGTTACAAGGAATCATGTCCCGAAGGACCAATCCGTTTAGCAGTCTTGGAAAATACATTACATGCATTAACTTTACATTAAAATTTGAAGCATAAAACAAAGCATAGATAGTTCTTTGAGAATTCCATTTTCCCTTTAGCATAACACTGCATATTAATCATAATATGCTTCTTTGAATCTTTGGAAAATAAAACATAATAATGGGGTTAGCTCAGTTGCTCAGTAAGGGTAAATAATTTAGAGAAATCTATAAAATTTTAAGGCAAGATGTGTAATAAAAACAACAGCCTTTTAAACATAAACTTGAACATAATATGGTAAAAATTAATGAAACATTACCATATAAACATTCACGTAGATATTCTACTTTTCAAATAATCACATGTAACAACTAATTTACCAATGAGGGAACGCCTAATAACGGACATCATTACCACATAGTCAGGCCTCGTGCCAAGACTACAAATAATTTTTCTTCAAGGCCTTGTGCCAAGACACTGGTTTGTCTCATGAGACCTACCGATGCATCGAGGAGCAATAGCGGGCTCCACCCATCACTTACTAAGTCCATTGCATTTATCATATTAATAGTTGAAAAGTAACATAAACATTCCTATTAAAACTAGCATACGAAATGTCAATACATTAACCATAAAACATGAATGGTATACAAATTGAACATCCACGGTCAAACATATCATAACTAATTCAATACAACATGAAATATTGTATTATAATAAATCAACCTCAATCAAAAATAATATCCAGTAAATTATGCTGACATGGTTGAAAATGTCGAGTAAAACTCTTTGAGAGAAATATCATTTTTTGTAAAATCATTTAAAAGTCACACATTTATAAAAGAAGTAATTTAAAATATATTTTTGAATCAAAGTGTCCCATACCACTTTTAATCTTTTGAAAATAATTATCATTTCAAAACATTCATGTCCATATAAATAAATCCTTAAAATCATTTTGAAAATATGGACATAATTTAAGAAGATTTAGAAAGATAGATCTTTAAACATTTAAAATTATGATCTTGATAAAGAGTACCTTTCAAAAATTCTAAAAATATTAATTTTGAAATCATTTCTATGAAAAATGGACATTCTTGATAAAAATTTCCCAGTAAATACTTACACTTAAACACAATCTCGGATAATAATGAGATTGATGAATTAACCATTACCTTGCACTTTCCTTTAGTCGAGGGTACGTGTAACCTCCTGTATGAAGATCGTAGTATGTTATTAAATTATACCATAACCATATTAATATTAATGATATCATACATGATTCTGTTATGAATTTATACTACCCATTTAACAATAATTTCCATCTTTAATTAACGTTTCGGGTAATAATGGTTTTCTTTATCGTACTTCTTTGAACTTGTTGCATTTGATTGTATCACCTAGATCAAGATTTAAATACATAAAGAATATAAAACATGATTTATATATCATATATATTTAGAATATAAATATTTATAATAGACATATATATATATATATATGAAAGGAAAAACACTGTTTATTGATACGGTAGTCCGTACGTACGCATAAACGTTGTTTCCATTTTCATTTCGTAATAAACGGAACTAAGTAAATAAGATATATGTAAGTACATAAATATATATATCTATGTGTATCCAATAGCATTATTATGTCATATATTAGATACTTATTGGTAATATATATTTTTATAATCGTCGAGGAATGGTGAACGTGGAAATGAATCTCATCGCGTCGTGGAGACGGTAATCCGTACGTACGCACGAGAAAAAATATCATTTCCTTAAAGGTGTAGAATTGGATGGTATATTAATTTTATAGAGACATTATCATGTCATTTTAATTATTTATATACATATTACTCATCATTATATCCATCCAAATAAGATAGTGTCGAATAACAAATTACACCACACCATGGAGATGGTAAGCCATACGTATGCACCTATGGTGACATGTCATTCAAAGGGTGGATAGAATAATGAATTTGGTTGTAAAAAATTATAATAATATCACAGTATATATAATACAATATATTTATTATTTTATAATGGAAACAATAAAGAAAAAGGAATTGGAAGAAGAAAGGAACTTGAAAGAGGGTGGTGAAATCATTACCTCTTCTTCGGGTTCTTCCATTTGATTTGATCAAAAGGGATTCATAGGGTGGACTTATGATCAAAATAAGGACTCTAGGTTGAAGTGAGGATAGTTTAGAGAGTATTGGAGTAGGGGTTGGCTGAGAAAAATGGCATAGAAGGTGTGAATTATAGTGAAAGGGGAGTTCCCTTTTATTAGAGGGGTGAGGGGCACATTAGGAAAAGCTAGAAATATTATATTATAATAAATTTATATTCGGTTTATAATGTCTAAAAAGTGTATTATTTAAATTTGAAGGTGGGGATATGTTTAAAACCTCTCAACCAATAGGTTTTAGATAGTTTTGGGTCACTATATTGACCTTAACCTTTAGATTTAACTCTTAGTTAAATAGTTTGACATTAACAATGTCTCTTTGTATTTTTATATTATATAGTTAATAAAATCACAATATACTTCCAAGTGACCCCTAAGTGGCCTATTAATGATAAAAATATAATTATATAAGTCCTTTGGCCAAACCTTATATTTTTAGTAATAGAATATCAATTAATAATATAATATTTTTTTTAAAACTCTTTTATGTCAATTTTGACTTTATTGTGTATTTTGTTTTTGATAAATTAATAAAAGAATTATTACTTCTAAAAAAATTAATATAACCAATAATAATATGTAATATTAACCTAGAAAATTATTTTAATTCATAAAAAGTTTCAAATTACATTTATTTGGGTATTTATAATATCAATTATCTTAATCTTTCATTAATACTGTAATTACTGCATCATCATTGTGTCACAAATAAATTAAATTATTTAATGTATAAAAATTATATATAAAATACCATTACGTAGGAAATACTTTTATCTTTCTAATGAATATTTATAATCTAATTTATATTATGTATAACCTATATTAAAAATATTTTAGTTATTAAACTTTGATTTTAACTCTTTTAACTCTTCTTTGAATTAAATAATAATAAATATCGTAATCTTATCCAAGTGGACCTAAATGATAATATTTTTTTCCTAAGGTTGTTTCTGGTCGATATAAACTTGTCCAATAGAATTAGGACATGTGTTAGGGTAATATTAATACCATTTTTACCCTTAATTACTCTGTTTACTTTTAACCGTGATAAATAAAAGTAAAAAGTTACTATTCACCAAAAATTATTTTTATCTTATTGAACCATATTTTACATCTTGTTATTAACCGTGTCTCTCAGATTTTTTAAATTCAACTCACAGAAGCGGTAAAATTATGTTTTATGTAAATTTGCAAATGCTCCTAGGATGTGGGTAAAAGACGGTAAAAAGTTCGATAACACTTTTATTTATCTAAAATTATTATAAACTGACTCCAATGAATTACATTGAATTTATATAGGTATTATGTATCTATTTTGACCTAAAATAAATTAATATAAAATAAATTATTATTTAAATAAAAAGCCAGTTTTAAGCAATAACTCAGTGTTTTTCACTATTCATCAAAAATTGAATGGTTTTACAAAAATAGCAAAAATTCACCCAAGGATAATTTCTATATTCCGAATCCAGAAATGATGTATATTTTACCAAATTAAAAACATAGAAGTTTCATTTATTAATTTAAAATTAATTTCCATTGTCAAAACCAAAAGTCGTATTTTTAAGAAATAATAACTATCAAAAGATTGACTCTTTTTTATGTCCAATTTCAAAGTAAAATTACTTACAATGAACAAAATTGGATTAAATGGTAGAAATATAATCTATTTTTACTTCCAAACCATTAAAACGTACAATTTAACACTATAAATTATTTTGATTAAAAAATTTGATTTCAGTTAAAATATAGTATTTTTCACTGTTCACCCAAATATGAATGTTATCAGAAAAACAAAAAAAAAATTATTGAAACTAAATTCTTATGTCCCGATTTCAAAAAGAAGTTTATTTTGTCAAATTGAATATATAATAGTTTCAAATATTGGATTTAAAAATGATTCACCATTAAAAGGCGGTAAAAGTGCATTCTTTGAAAAATATTTCATTTTTCTGAAAAAAAAAATGAATTAGTTCTTACATTATGTCTAAGAAATTCATAATATGGATTCTAAAATTATAAGTATTATATATAGTAAAAAAGTTTGTTAATACTATTCATATCTGCTTTTGAAAGGCTTGTTTGGTAAGTTATGGTGTGCTTGAACTCGGTGTTGCGTGTAATGAAACTTATTGAATTACTTTGAAGAAATAACATTTTATGCAATCTTGGGGTGTTACAGATAGACGATTTGGTTTTGAAATGACTATAGGGGTGGTGAGCGATCTTAGGATTGATATTGGAATTTGTGAGATTCCCTATTTTTAAATAGGTTCATTGAGGGTGCTAGTAGATTATTCGGACTAATGTGTGATAAGGGTATAGTGAATGGTTTTGGAAATGTGGGATTAGTCATGATGAGGTGTGAATCATGGGATCGTGAGTCAGATTACAAAATCGGGTTGTATGTGAGAATAAAAATTTTATGTTTAAATGATAAAATGGTAGTGCACATTGGATATATGTGGTTCCTGTTGAATTAAAAATTAGTTAGTGGTTTTATATAGGCCTATGAATTATTATTTTGATGTGGTAGCTATTGAAATGGTTACAAAGTGGTTCGATGGGAATGAGAAGTGACCACTCTGGTGAGGGATTTTTTGGGAATTGTTTCAGTCCATTGGGATGGTCAATTTAAGAGTTGATTAATGGTAGGTATTGCCTTTGATGAAATTATCTTGGATCAAGAGGAGAATAATGTGTGTCTTGTTGATATATATTGTGTTTTTCTTGATGAGTTCTATAATGATATCCATATATTGGGGATAAATGCATATGCTATTGGATGATTTGAATTTTTTTATTCTTACATTTTGTGGAGTTCATGGGTGATAATATCATTACTCATGAATGGATAAGAGAGGAATGTTTTGAGATGGCACTCCAGTATGAGAATGACTACCATGTATTATCATTTTCATAGTAACGGATGGTGCAGGGGTTATGGTAATTAGGAATTTGATTTAGTAGGGAAAAAAATATGTACACTCTTGGTGGGGGGGGGGAATTCTCTAGATTGTTTTCATATTACCCACTTTTTTGATTGTTCATCGATAAGTTGGACTAATCAATTTATGGGAAATCTTGCATAGAGATATTAGGTACTGATGAATTCGGTTTAATTTTTCTCCTCATATGTACCTGATTTAGGATTCATATGTGAAACTAGTTGGATTTTATAAATTTTCAATGACCTCATGATGGGAATTAAATGATAAAATTGGTATTTAGATCTTTACTGCATCAGTGCTCATTGTATAACATGGTGATGAGTTTTAACGGTGGATTATTCATCTATAGAATCTTAACAAGAGTCCTATTTTGACTCCAATGTGCATCATTTGATGATCATGAGATTTCTAGGGTATTTAAGGCATCATTATTGTAGAAATGGATCATGCAACAACGGCTAAATCCAATCATTTTATGGAAAAAGTTGTCCATATGAGGCCTAAATAGTGATTTTGAATGAGATTGGATATGATGGACTAGAAACTACATCAGTTACATATTTTTAGTCATGACAGATGTGTTTTAGTGATCAAATAGGTCTTTTTATGGAAAATTTTGATCATTATGGCTTATTGAATGGATAATGGAGAATCATCTGATTTAGTTGGAAAACAATAAAATATATTCGTATTGTTATTTGACCAGAATTATACATTTTTTGGGTTTGGTGAGTTGGGAACCACATTGATCGAGTTGGTTAATGGTTGTAATTGTGTTTTCCTTAGGCACTTACAATTGTGAGGAGCACTATGGTTCAAAATCATATATTATTATAAGAATCCTAGGGTGGGGATCACCATCAACTATATAATGAAATAGTTTATGATTTCATCATGTATCAGGATAGAAAGGTATAGTAAATTATTCATCTCATGGATTTGATAGATATTATGGGTGGTGGATCATGTTTTAATAAAAAATGTGCCCTAATTTTGGAGTTTCATTATGGTATCACATTTGAAATTCGAAGATAGAATATAGTTGGTTGATATTGATTTGGATACTGATGTGGTTGGGTTAGTTGATCGAATTATGGATGATACTTCCCATGGTAGAGAAGTATTAGGGTAGGGATCTTGTAACATTGCATACCTTTTTAATTTATGAAAATCTATGTGAATTTTAATTTTTGGGTTTGGTGGGTCGTTTGTCTTTTGATTATATATTTTAAGGGAATATATTGAGTTTATACATCTCTATGAAATTGATTAAACTTATAATGTAGCATTTGATGTGTATTGGGATCATTGTAGAGCATCAGATCAATGTTATGGTGGTCTAGCTACTGAAAATTAGCAGTAGAGTCCACTAGCTTGTTGGTGAGGTACCACCAGCTAGTGGGTGTGTAAGGTAGTATCCCCATAGACACCCTAGGTTCCCCATTAGATCTATTTCTATATAACTAGTCTTAGGCCTCAATGTTTGGAAGGATTGAATATTTTTCAAGTGGGTTTGATATTTTATTTTAGTGGAGGCAGACATAGACATTAGGCATATTCTTGAACTTGGGAATGTTCATGTTAATTAGTGAAAAAGACCCATTATTTTCATCTAACATGAAAAATAATCAACCAAAACATTGGGTTAATTTAAATTATAATCCATCCTTAATATGATCCACTATTTTGAAATAAAAAACATTTATTTCCTCACAACCCCTGTCATAATCTAGGATTATTCTAAACTGATCAGATTCTGGTGGGGTGGAGCTAGCATCGAAGTTCTCAGTTCAAAAATTAATAAATCTGGGCATCAAAAACTCTTATATTACTTAGTAAACATAACTAAATAAACTCATATTCATCCTTATTCTTATCTATGGATTCAAGGAAACACTTGTAATTATAAATAAATTACAAAAACATCATACAATTAAAATTAATCATTGTCTTTAGACTTTTTTATCCATTTATCATCATTGATTTTTGGAGTCATGATATCATTGGTTTTGGTTGAGATTATTATGAATTAGGGATTAAAGTATTGTATTGGACCTAATTAAAACATTATTGGCATTAGTGACACACCCTGATTCAGGACATGGTCCCCCTCATATGTAATAGATGTAGTTTTATATCAATAAGTTCTCCCTACCAGTTTATTATAGTCTTCTGATCAAGTTGGTTTTCTGAATTAGTATGAATTATTTCCACCAAATAATTGGGGGTGACTGAGAACCTCTTTTGTCTTATTCAATAAGAAAAGGGAACAAAAAAATGCTATATTTCCCTTATATATTTTAATATTGAAAATAAATCTTCATCTTAATTGAGTGACATCTTCAATCAAGGTCATATGGTTTCTTTGGAAAACATTACGGTCATCTTCCTCAAATGAGTTTGGATTTCATATGTCATGGTTTTCATCTTCAATTTATTCCCCATGAACTAGTAATAATTATTATTTAGTTAATTCATCACCTTTTTTGATCAAGATAAAATGAGTGTTCATATTTAATAATTTGGAGCTATAAAATAATATTAGTAAATGTTCTTGGTTTCAATCAATCTTCATGGGAATCATTAACTTACAACATAGAAGATTACTTGGGTTTATATGATTTTTCATCAACTAGTTCATCATAATATATTCTTGATTCACCTTCGATGGTACCCCATGTAATAAAAGCTCGATATTCTCCTCTATTAAATGGTTTTATTATTTGTTTCTATTGTTTCAATGGGGCTTCATCACAAATTTAGCTTCACAGATATTTTCTTCCTTCTCTTGGACTCCCTAAAAATCCATTGTCAATTTACATTTTCATGTATGATCAATTGATCAATAAAATGTGGTCTCAGGAACAAAATCCCATGGTAGGATGGATAAGAAATGATGGTTGATTTTTGACTATTGGAGATAGTTTTCTCATTGAAAAAGGCATCAGGAAAGTAAAATTATCCTAGAAAATTGATTATTCATGGATTAATAATATAAGGAAACTTGGGGATTCTATTAAATAATAATCTATAACATAATATATTCGTATAAGGAGGTCTCACATATGAATGATAGTGTGGAAGCATGGGTGCCAGGGAAGCATAGCCACATAAGAATGGTGTGTTCATGGATTCTTACCTTTGAAATTTTCTCAGCATGTACAATTAAAAACCATGAGTCTATATAAGTTTATTTTTATTTAAAATACAATTTATCAAAATAAATGATTATAAAATTAAATTCCACAATAAAATAAATTCATAATTCATTTCAATTCAACCAATTCATATCATATTTTATAAAAAAATAATTTTCAAAATTCAAAAACACGTTTAAATACCATATCGTGGTTTCACTATTTAAAACTCATTAATTAAACTCATTATTTAAAATAAGATTTTTGTACTCATAATATAATTACAGGACTATATTTAATTGAACAAAACAATTATGTTGAAATTTCTTTTATCAACTAAAATCATGTTTTAAAAATTTATTGTATGGCTATTAATTAGATTCAAAATGGATAAAACAACTAAAATCCATAATTGATTCATTTATAAAATTAATTCCATTTTATGAAGAAATAATAAAATATAAATCAATTACTCAAGATTTAAATTATTTATGGGTTATTTTACAATGAAGAATTTTATTATAAATTTAAACTTTTGGGCTCTCATCAATTAGGTCCCTACAATTATCTGATCCATGCACTCTTATTAGGAGGATGATCCACACATCATATCAGTGATTTATTAATCAATGGACATCTTAAGGGAGGTGAAAACATTGATAAATACCCTCTTTATAGAGAAACATATAATCTATAAAGACACCCATCATTGTAGTGGATCTTAAAAATAATCATTCGTAGTGGTTCTCACTCTTTTGGACTGTTGTCCCATGGAGGCTCATCCTTTGACTCAGTACCTGAATCATCCTGACCCTCTCCTTAGTCCTTTTCCACATCATCATATTCATTATCAAACATTTCCTCATCTTTATCATTATCCACCAATTTTCCATGAGGATAATACTCAATAATAATGGTGGTATTTCCATTTAAGAAACTTTGGGAACTATCTGAGGAGAGTAATTTATTAAGAGACCCAGGTGATCATAAATACACTTTTTATTTCATTGTTTTAATTGAATGAATATTAATAGAACAAATGAGATTGTTCAAAACAATATATAGAGAAGGAATATCAAATGGAATGTTGTTATAATGACCCAAAATTTATACACATAAATATTACATCTTATTAAGTAATATTCATTACCTATCAATATGATTCATCATAGAATCATAAAGGTATAGTGTCTTTGGAAGCATGGATATATAAACAATTTGTACATAAAATATATATATCATATAACATTATTTTCATCAAAAATATAACCCTTCTTAATAATATCATTCATAAAACCTTTGTTCCTAATCTGGGAAGGAAAACACAAGATAAGGTGAGCTCAAAATCAAAGTATGGGTAATCATAATAGTTATTAATCAACGATCATAATTTAGAATATGATAATAAAAAGTGTAAGAAGGCAAGATAAAAACATGCCTTAATCTTACCAAATTATCCAAATATCATTAATAATAAATCATGGAATAAGTTTTATTCAATCAAAACAAAAAAGTGTAGGAAGTCATCAATAATAAATAATGAACCATATGAAAATCAATAAGAATAAAACATAAGTTTTTGGAACTCAGTATGTATATAAAATCACAAATTTCATCAACGATCACTCCCAATTCTATCATTGTGGATGAATTATCATAATTTAAATTCCTACCCAATCATTTACATTATTATCTTAGGTTTACTTTCATCTAGTTAACTCTATTTTCTCTTATTAGTTTTTCAACTCCGTAATCATTATCCAATGCATTAGAGGGATATAATAAAGACACCCCTAATTTTTTAATAATGTAAATAACATTATTTATTTTATAATGTTACCAACTATCATATTTTTATAACTTAACCACCCACCCATGATTTACAATAGAACAACCTGTCACATAATCAAAATATGTTTATATGTATTCCAAAATATCATGGAAACATTTATCATTACATAAAATATTAACCCATGTAAAATAAAATAGGTTTAATTAATATTTTAGCATTATAACAATAAACCAAATATATAAACAATAAATATGGTAACATAGGATCATATACCAAGTAAGGAATAAAAAACATTAAACGACATTATTATAAAAAATACCTTTAAAATGATCTGTGGATCATTTCTTGATATAAAACACTTTTTTGTTTAGAAATCACATATTTAAAAAAAAAAAAAAAAATATTATTATGGGAAAAATTTTATTTTGAATGACCCATTGAAACATGATAAGGATGCTTCAATGAAAATATAATACATGAAAACATGAAATTTAGTTCAACTGGTGTATTAAAAACAAATATTTATTTCACATTTTTGGTAAAAAATTAAAAATAAAATGATTCAGAAAATGATAATAATATTCCATTGAAACATTTTTTAAAGAAAGGTAAACACTGTAAAAAATTAATTTAATAAATATGTGGATAATATTTAATGAATGTTTGAAAACATTATAAGGAAATTGTGGACATATAATAAAATATTTCTATCCAATGGGAAAAATAAAGTTGGTTTTCCTTAAAAACACTTCCTTAGTCTCTTGAGTACATAAAGAGAAAAAAACTAAATAAAAAAAATTATATTTAGTAATAAAAATATGATAAATAAAAATATAATTTAGGAGATTTAGATTATATAATTTCATCATCAGAAAATTACAGCATAAAAAATCATAATAAATAAGAGATTATAACATATTACCCTTAGTTCTTTGAAATTTTTTGATTTGTAATTCCCATAAATAGGATAAAATAAAATCAAATATTTGAAACCATTAACATATTTATGTTCATGATAAAAAATGTAACTTTAGTATTAGATATACCACTTTTTATAGACTAGGGCAGTACTTCACCACTATGAAGGGCGTTTGAATCAACGGTGATTTAAAAAAACTTTTGTAACTAACCTTATTTTACCTATTAGGATATGATACACTATTATTATTACTTCACCACTCCCAAATTAATAAAAAGTAAATATCATAGGATCATAAAAGTTTTACATGATTTGGTATCAATGTGAGCCTACTCCTTATTGTGACTGGTTTGACACTTCAATAATAGATTCTCTACTAAAATAAAAATCAAATACAACATACAATTCTACATCATAAAATAGTCACACTATGATTTCAACGATCCCACTAGAACATAAATTTCATACTTCCTAATACAAAATTATTTGAAACCTATTAAGGAAAACTTTATAATTATGGGTTCTCCTACAACTATTGATGAAAATATTTATTTTGAGCCTTCAAGAAAAGATGAAATATGTATCCTAAATTTTTCATGATTCCTAAAATGAGGTAAATTAGTTATTCCTAACATTCTTCTAAACTTCCCCCAAGTCAATTTCACTTCATGTGATTATTTCATGAATATTAATGAAGATTATATAACTTGATAAATCATTTTTTTTCTTTAAACTAATAATTGTATCTCTTCTTAGCACTACATTCAATTAAGACCAATTTTTTGGACTACTAATTGGCTATCTACAAACCTCACTATCTCAAGAAAATCACATGAACTCCTTCATTAATCAGATCAATCATGTAGGATCTAATGGGAAACTCCTTCTACATCACATGACATATGTTGTCCATGGGTTCCTTCGCATGAGAAAGGTTGTCAGTAGGTTACATCACATGAAGAAGGTAGTCTGTAGGTTCTTTCTAATTTAAATATCAATATACATAGAATCATTGTTTCTATGTTTGATAGATCTCTCTCTCAAGTATTTATATTGGCAGTGACACTCTCCATAATTCATGATTTTGAATTCATAGAGGATTATCCATCATAAAAGATTAAATTTTTATATTATTTTTAAGAACCATTCAAATACCCATTATGTTCTAAAAATTTCATTAATGTATAAACTCTCAGGTTATTTAAACCACATACAATGCGGATGGTATCACATGATTCAGGTGATCGCTTCACATGATCCCTTCGATGATCATGTGGTTACTTGGTTGATAGATGCTCCACAATAAACATTGGATTAAAACAATGGAAATATATAAATAACCAAACATTCACACAATAGAAAGTTGCATTCTTTTTTAGGTGATGGATTCTTGTGATGAAAGGATTATTGTCGATATGTACTCACACAGAACAATTTGTTCTCAAGATATCTTGATGATTGTATCAGAACTATCTCTTATCTATATAACATCATGAAATTGTATATCGTGATTATCTTGTTTATTTAAATAATAAAAATGAATGAAAGACATAATTTCATGCATGAATTAAGGATGTAAATAATGCCTTATTGTTTTTAATTTGATCTGTGTATACGGTTGAGATGTTACTATCACATGTCTCAAAATCTTGTGCAAGTTCATTTATAGTACAAAAGTTGATGACGATGAGTTATTTTAATAGTTTATGTGTGGGTGATCATATGACCAGGAATCACATGATGACATGAATAATGTTATTTAAATATAATTAAAGGAAGGATAATCAGTGCATTGCTTATTTTCATCCCATGAAGAAGTTTACATCACCCATGATGTTATTTATAAATGATTCCATATTGATGATTGGTCATGGTGAGGCATTGGGGGATCATCGCCTTGAACTCACCACTCACGCGCCCCATACCAGCCACACCAAAAACTTGTGCAGTCCCCTGATCACCCCTTCACATGCATTGTGAAACTCTATGTTCAATACTCGTATGCACTATACAATTGAGAAATTACTTCTTCCACATGTGTATTGACATGTTGACCCACATTTAATGTGGTTAACAAATATTCCCATAGGTGTTTGAGGTGGGTTCTTTGTTGTCCAAGGTCATTCAAATATTTTGAATAAGGAGCACTAAAAAATACTTAGATTATAAGTATAGAGAGTTATATCAAGCCACTCACTATTAAATTACTTGCCCCTTAAATACCTTCACATCACCACTAATAATCATGAAAATTTTATGTTTTTCATGGTCCATACTAATTCTTCTACTTCTTTAACATAATGTAAAAAATGTGTCCTCATTGACATAAGTCCTGGAATTTAAGACCAGTTCAACAAGAATTAGAGTTAACATGGATAATTTCACAATGATGATATCCCATGCCATAAAGTGAGTCCATAACAACTATCCATGCATCACTACTTATTCCACAAAAAAAATATTCACTTATTAACATGGATAATTTTCCAAGCATAACATTTGATTCCTTTTTCATTAAATGATTCAACAAAAATTCTGAAACCATCCCCAATTCATCCAAACTCTCTAGAAACCTTTTAAAAGATCATTGACATTAAATGAAACACTTATGTTCAAATATCCCCCACTTTTTATTTTGTTTTCAGTATCATCACATATCACAAAAGCTTTTATGTGGTGAAAAAATTATCACCTTTATTGGGAATCAAAAATAAAGGGTAAGTGGTGACATCTCAAAAACATGTTCTCATCTATTTTGAGATTATTTCTGGAACAATTCTGGGAGAGAGATAATATAACATGGTTCTAGTAGCTAGGATCATTTAGTTAATCAGCTTTAATTTTACATGGTAAAATTCAGTGTGTAAAATAAGAGAGATATAACATAGGATGTCTATGTTTTTTATAAGCTCTCAAGAATGAGAAATCATTCTTATAAAATCTCAATTATCTTATTGGGATGGGAAATAAATATATTTATCAAAAAATGATTAATCCTTCACTCTATTCAAAAAAAACCTCAGAATCTTCAGGTGCACAAAAATAACTCCGCCTTTGTCTCATCTATTACTAAACCAAGCACCCCCTATAAATAAAATTTTGAGTAATTAATGATAGTGTAATTTACATACCTCAAAATTCATCTAAGACCCCCTAAAGTGAAGCACTCAACTCCATCATCATGGAATTTAACAAGATCTTTGATGAAAAAATCTTCTACAAATTTTTTTTATATTTTATCTTATAACGCATAAAATAATAGGGAATAAGGAAATATCTCTAAGTAGTCTTAAAGTGTGAGGATAATCTTGAACAAGGATTTTTTTCTATAATTTTATAAACCTCTCTCTAGGCATAGATTGGGTGATTGTATGTACAACCTAATATTTTGTACAAATCTATATTAGCTTCATATGACCACATTACACATTTTATATGATAAAATGATATATGATATCAATGTCCATGGATATTGAATATTGTACTAGGTTCTTAGAAACCTCTCTAATACTTTGAATATCATAAGAAAATTTTATTGGTCTCTTAGTGTCAATATTTAAATATGATAAATATACTTGCATCCAAATAATCATTGTATAATCATGTGTAGCTGCTACATATTCTTCAACATTTATGCTCTATTTAAATAAATTACTATTATTATGTAGACCAACTAACACAGCCTTCAACCAAAATTAATGTTCCACCTGATGTTGATTTACTATCCATAGAACCACCTTACAACCAGTATTTATAATCATAAATAGTTTCAAATATAAATTATTTATGTATAAAATCCCATAGTTCATAGTTCGTTTCACGTATCTCAGAATTATATTTATAGGGAACCGTTTGTAATCAATAGGATCACTCTAAAATCTGGTCTATACATTATTTTCATATTTTTTATCTATCCTTGATGTTGTTATATAATGAATACTTTCAATGATTATTCTAAATTAATTTTGGTTAACAATGCATCTAACTTCATTGTTGCATAATTTGGTTCTAGCTGATGTGGGAGATAAATCTCATTTTTGATTTCCTATTCCAAAATTTTCATCAATTTCCTTTAATAATATTCCAATTATAGAAACATGTAATTTAGTTTCTTCTTAATATGAAATCCCAAAATTGTGTTATATGACCAATAAGAGAAATCTAAAAATTCCTTTTCCTTAGTATAGAAAATTCATTAGGGAGGCACTCCCAGTCACGAATATGTATGATGTCATCCACATATATAATGACTATGAGGGTTCCTTTGGGAATCTCTCTTACCTAATGTTTATTTTTAGCTTTAGCTTTTATGAACTTCATATTCCATTAAAATATTCTAATTTAGAGTAATATGATCTAAGTGTCTATTTTAAACCATAACAATCATTCCTCAATCTATACAACATGTTTACTTAATTGTCTAAGAAAAACCAACAACTTATTTAGAATATAATTCTCTCTAGAGATCACAATTCAGAAAGGAATAATTCATATATATTTGATAAACATTCTATAATTTTCATGCTACTGAAGCTAATAAAATATTATTGACTCATGTCATTTGAATGGTGAAAAAAATTCTTCAATGTCAACACATTCCATTTGATAATAGCATTTCCACGCCAGCTTATAGAGCTAATATTTTTATAATTATTCATATTTTCTTCAATGATTTAATCCCATCCAATTTATCAATATGATCTTACAATCATAAATTTTATATTTTTGATGTTATTTGAAAAAAATATTAAGTTTGTTTAAATCATATATTTAAACAGATTTTAATCATAAGGGTATTTTGGGAATAAATTTTAAAATATTATTCCATTTATATTGATTATTATATTATATAACATGGTTTATAGGATTAAACCTTTTCATCTGAACTAAAAGAATAATTGAACATCTATAAGCCTGAAAAAATAAATCAATTTGAAAAAGTGTTTGTGCGGATATAGTGTACCCCACCTATGTAAATAAAGAAAAACTCTTGCTACACCCCTTCAATTTAAGTGATTCCACCTACATATATTATATGACTAATTTATGTGTTTTGAAAATAAATTTCATGGAGTATAGAAAGAATTATGGTGGGAATTTAATGATATAAATTAATGGAAGATTTCTGGAATCCTCAACTAAAAAAAGTCATACTCATCTGTAATTCCATAACTTCCTATAGATGCATCCAATTATCGTGAAATTTTGATTTCAGATAGGAAATTAAATTTAAGGCTTCCGATATAAAGTCCTATTGTGTTTATTGGAAGATATTATTTTCCAAACAGAAAAAAACAATTTGGAGAATAGATTATGTTGGACAACTATTATTCTATTTTTTCATTATTTTTTTCTGTATATTTATAATGATTTCTTCATCCTGATTCATCTATATAAACCTAACCATGGTGGGGGGTAATTATTTATTGGGGAAGGGCTGGTTTTCTATTTTGTAATGTGTGAGTTCTTGGAATTAATTTAATGAAATCTCTTTCACTCTTATACAGTGTTGTTTTCAATTTCATATAGCAGTTTTTATTATCAAGTACAATGGTATTTAGTTTTTTATTATATTGTTGATTTTTATTCGGTAAATTATCATAATCTTACTCTAATAGGCTATGGTTATATAGGCTGGAATACACACAGTCTTAGTGGTGAAGTACTTGATGATCCTCAGTACGTTTCAAATGGGAAGTGGATGTTCTTGATTGTTTGGGATAAACAATAGCTGGTTAGGTATGGCCTAATACAGTTGAGGACATTCCTTGAAACTTTATTTCACATGGAATTTGATTATAAAATACATGGATCTTTGTATTTTTTTCTTTTACCATCACTGTTTAACCAAGGGAGTGAGAGGAAACGATCGTGGAATCTAACATTAATTAACTTAGAATAAGTGGATTGAACTCAATATAACAAGGATATCATTTCAATTTGAAAACTAAACCTAAATTGATCTACCTTCTCATATCATAGTTCATAATAACATGAGTTTCCGATTTCATTTTACTCATTTTCTTAATTTATTTATTTTATTTTCTTTCATTTGAAATAAAAAAAAAATTGAAAACCCTACATTTTTTCCCTAATTTAAAAAGTTACAATCAATTTTGCGTGCACTACTCTTTGGGAAAATATATACGGTTAACAACTATAATATACATAGGTAATATGAAAACATTTCCATGCCCCATGATAGAAACTCATCTCTAACATAGATTTGTACCTTGAGACTCACCTTTCTTATTCAATTTATTTTGAAAACTCACTTATTTCCTATAAAATTTTTATTTTTTGGTATTTATATAGGTTCTCCAGTGGAGTTATTCACAATATAATCAAGTTCCATGTTTTTATATTGTATCCAACTCTCATGATCAACTACTTCTACCATTTAGGAAGTTAAATTATAGAAACAATTTTATTTTGATCAACAAATCATAGTATTCATTTATTTTGAACTCGATCATTATTGATGCCAATGAATTTTTTTATTTCAAGATGTTTCTTAAATTTTTTTTACAATATAATCATATTTATATTAAGTTATTCTTCATCACTCATTTATTCTGAATCAATGTTATCATTTATTTGATTTTTCTCTGAAACTTAATAATTTTTCTATTCTAAACATTTTATAACATTTTCTATTGAATAATCTAAATCTTAATCAAATAGGATCTTTCATTTTTTCTAAAATATTTACATAATTATATTCAACTATAATTTCATGTAATTTTTTCTAACACCTGTAGTTATTTCCAGTAAATATATATCCTTGGAAAATTCCTTCCTCCACATTTTCATCAAATTTTCTCATATTGTTGTTCTTATTCATTATAACAAAAGGAATTCTAAAAAATATAAAGTATTAAACCCTTTGATTTGATTGTAAAAAAATTCATATGTTATATTGTATGTCTCTAGTATCAATAGTTACATATTCGAAATATGTATGACAATACATATAGCTTCCCTACCCAAATAATTTCAGTTGTTGTGTTTAGCTAATATAGCCCTTCACATCTCTACAATGTTTCAGTTCATTATTTCATCTAATCATTTTTTGTGGAGTATATGTTTTGATATACTATATCTAGATTATATTTTTGAAAATATAACTTTCAAAATCATCACTTGTAAACTCAATGCCATTATTTTATCTCAGTTTCTTGACATAGAGACCAAACTCCTTCTCAACATGACCTCTGAAAAGTTTTAACATTTTAATTACCTCAAATTTTTGTTTAATAAACGTTGAATTATTAAACCAAGTATAATCATTAATAAATGTAATGAAACACATATTAAATATAGTATATTTTTTTCATTGTACACATAAGTTAGTTTGAATAAGCTCAAGTGGTCTATAAGATTGAATATCTTATTAGTTATATGAACCTTGAGACATTTTCCCTTTTGAGAGGTTTCAAAGATTTTACCCATGTATCCCTTTAACATCAGAAGATATATCACAATAACATGAATCAATATTTATCTCATAAGTCTTTGACCATGATGGATGTGTCTTCTAATACATAATTTATTTTCATCTTTTCTTCTCAATTAATAGGAAATAGTAGATACAAAAATTTGAAATAGATTTACATTGTTTCTTTTCCCTTTAGTGATAATCCTTCCATAATTTATTATTTTGATGATACATGAATTTTATTATAATACCAACTCATTTCTGTCAACCAAAATTTGGATGATGCAATGAAAATTGTTCTTTATCCTTTAAAAAATAATACATCAATAGACTATATATTTTGAGCATCAATCTCCATCACATCAACTCTGTTGATTTTTAGGGAAGAATAATTATAAAAATTCACTACACCTATTTAATTATTTTCAATGTTTCTCAAACTAAATTCATCAGTCATGTGTAAATAACATTCACTATCATGTATTTATGTCTTGGTTATTCTATATCCCTTCAATGAAACTTCATTAGAACATTATTTTTCTTCATTAATATTTTTAATTACTTTTAATTTCTCAACATTGGATATTTTTTTAATAATACTACTCAGTCACTTTTCATCAATATGGTCTTTTTGATCATATGAGGCATAAATTTATTTTATAAAAACAATTTTTTTTTCAATGTTTGTAGATAAGATGAATTCCGGTTAATTTATTGCATAATCTGAAAAAAATTTCTCCTTATCTCAAAATATCTCACCCTTGGTTCATGTATCATAACTTATAGTGAAATGTTATACTAGAATGAGTATTCATTGTGACTAAAAATTCACCAACACTAGTAGTTTTCTTTAAAACCTGATCTTACAAACTTTTAATAGTTATGTTCTAATGATTTTTAATTTTGTCTTTTCATCAACTATTATTTTCTCTACACTAAGGGAAAATATATTCTCTGAGAATAACTCCCTATATTTTAATTATAAGGGGATTTATCACTACTATTCATGCACTTGAATAGTCTATATTTTATTTTAGGCCCTCAATTGTTAGAGATAACATATATATATATATATATTGAAATTAATAGATAGATAAATTAACAATATTCATTAAACACCTATTTTAACGAGTTTTTTATGATTCTTCATTGGCCTCAAAATCCTTATTTAATTCTCTTATAATCCTTTTATAAAAAAAAATTTCCTGAATACATTTTTAATGAATCTTGGTTTTTTATTTTTCTTTTAGAGAAAATTTTTGGCCAATTTAATTTACCATATTTTCTATTTAATCAAATTTTAGTTTGTGTATTTTGATTTCTTCACTGTAATGAATCAATTTAATTTCATAGTCTTCCAATTCCATAGATATATATTACTTTTTCATCAATAAAAACTTGTTAAACTTATTACTATTTGTGGTTTTCTCAGGAATAGCTTCTAATAAATTTTTTAGCATGTTATCTGTATCTATTAATTAACATTAATTTTATTTAATTAAATTGATGTCAAAAAAATTTCCACACAATACATCAAATTAGATTCATATTCTAATTGGATACTTGAGTTAGAGAAATATTATTCTTATGTTCTCATAATTTTTCTTTTTTTACTTTTGAATAATTCATTCTTTCTTCCATAAAATTTGGTTGTGCCTTTTTATCTTTTTCCAAATTTTTATTTCTGTGGTTTCCCATTATCTGTCTCAGGTTCTACAGATATTTTCATTGGACAGTTTACCAAAATTTGTCCAATGTAATTATAGTTGTAACACCTTGGTGGAAGATTAAATTTACCCTTAAACCATCCATTATTAATCATATTTTATAAAAGATAAAATATACGGTTATAAAATTTATATTTTTCTTCAACATCAAATTCACATGATTATAATATTTTATTATCTTGGATTTTAGCTTTATCATGGACTAAATAGCCATAAAATCACTGATATTATTCTTGGAATCTATAATATTTTACATTTTATATGTGAGGAAAAAAAATTTATTTCTTCTAGAGTATGATCATCTTTAACTTCCAAAGTTTAAATATTAGGATAAAACCTTTTACGGAAATTTCTCATCAATACGTTGACAATAGATTAATCATCTAGATTTTCTCCAAATACCTAAATATTATATAAAATTCCATTAACACTTGTAAAATATTCGAAACTTTTTTATTCTTCATCTATATTGTTATCTTCAAATTATATTCTTCAATTTTACAATTTCGAATCCCAGACATTCACATTACCTTCATATATTCTTTCTAATTTATCCCAGATTTCCTTCTCATTCTTAGTCCAATACCAATTATATAAATTTTTTCCAAAAGGTGAATCAAAATGTAATTTTGAGATTTTATATCAACTTATATGTTTCTATAATCATAAAAATTCACATGGGAATCTTCAACAATGGGTGGGAATCCTCTTATTACAGTATCTTTAACTTAAATGTTAGGAATAAGAAGATAGAGAAACATCTTTTCTTAAAATTGTGATTTTTGTTACTATAAAATTGAGGGACCCCACTATTATTGAAGGAAATTTTTATTTTCCATATTTATCACATAGTGGATCTTGACAGATGGAACATGTTCTCTGATACCAATTATAGTGACTAGGGAAGTGATAAACCACTGAGAAGGGGAGGTTTGAATCAGTGGTGATTTTTTTAATTTTTTTCTTTATAAATTATCCTAGGTTGACATATTAACATATTATAAACTCTTATTATTAATAATCCTATACTAAATATTGTAAAATTAAGTAGCTTCAGAACAAAAATAAATTACAAGGTCTAGTCTCAATGTGTGCCTATTAATTATTTTCAGTAGTTAGATATACCAATTTAATATTATCCTCCAAAATCACAAGAAAATAAAAAAACAAAATTTTTAACTGGCATAGAGTCACACGATTCATTCCAAAATCTCACTAAAATAATATTTTCACACTTCCTAGAACAAAGTGAATATAATCCACATAAGAAGCATCACTTATGAGTGATGGCTACTCCTACAATTTTTGATGAAGATATTTATTTTGACCCTTCATGATAAAATAAAAAATATATTCTCACTTATTTATTATTCTTGAAAAGAGGTAAATTATTTATTGAACACATTATTTTGAACTTATCACACTTGAATTTCACTTCCTGGGATCATTTCTTGAATATTCATGTAAACCCTAGATCATGATAAATAATTATTTTTGGTTGTTTTCATTAAATGTTTCATTGTATCTCTTATTTGTACTACATTCAATTGAACATGGCTCTGTTCACTATTAATTTTCTACATGTAAACCTCATTATCTCATGCATATAAGATAACCACCTTCCTTTTCATGATCAATGCTTACAGGATCATACAAGACACTCCTTCTTTGTGTAACACATGTGGTCCATGGGATCCTTCACATGATAATGGTTTTCTCTGAGTTCTTTCATGTGAAAAAGGTTTTTAATAGGTGATTTATTCTTTGTGTATCAATATATGTAGTGTATTTGTTTCTCATGTTGAGAGCTTTATCACTTTCAAGTATTTAGAATCGTAGAAACACACTTCTTTATTCATGATTTGGAATTTATATAGAAGGATACTCTGTATAAAATCTACTTTTTATGGCATCATAAAGAACCATTAAAATAGCTTTGATGATCTCATGATCTCAATAATTCTAAAACTCTTAGCTTCTATGAACCTCATGAAATGCTAAATTAATCACACAATTCACAGTATCTTTTTTCATTATCACTTAACTGACCATGTTATTCCTTGGTTGAAAAATTATAGAAATTTTTTATTGGATTAAATCAATGTAAAGATGTAAATGACAGAAAATTTATTGCAACAGAAATTTATGTTCTTATTCATTCAATGGATTTACCTGATACAATGATGATTGTTAGTATATCATCATGTGGCTCTATTTTTTGTCACGATATATAAATGATTTTTACCCTAATTTCACGTGATTAATAGAACATATTATGATGAAATATTGTTATCACCTCTCATGATAATTTTGTTTCTTTAAATAATCAACATGATTGTATGTTGAAGTTGTATACATAAATTCAGGATGGAGATCATTCATTCTTGTCTTAAATTTGATCAGAAAACATGGCCATAATGTGATTGTCACTTGTATCATGCTCATGTTCTGGTTCATCGATGGTTTATATGTTTAGGACAATGAGTTATTCAAATAAGCATAGTGTGATAGATCGAGTAACCAATTATAATGTGATTTAGTGACCGCTTTTATTTATAAATCATTTAAGGTTGGATAAATGTTGTTCTACTTTTTCATATCTGAAATTGAAGTTTACATAATCTGCAGTATTATGAATCAATGATTCCTTTTATATGATCAGTTGTGTTATGGTGTACAGGGATCACCACCCATAACACCCCACTCAGACACCCCACATGGGCTACACTACACACCTGAACACTCCCTTGGGAACCACTACACACACCATTCTCATCTCCCTATGCATTACCTAAGGGAACTATGCAAACAAAAAATTCCTTCTACCACCCATGGTTATCCATGCTGACATACCAATAACAAGATGAACCCCTATTCATATAGGTGATTGAGTTTGATCCATAGTTGTTCAAAGTATATATAATATTTTTAATAAGGATCACTAAAAAATTATTAGATTTTATTATATGTATAAAATTAAATATCAAGAAATTCACCAGCAAATTAAAATACCCTTAAATACCTTTACATCGCCACAAATATTCATGAAAAAACAATATTATTCAGGGTATTCATTAATCCCTCTTCATATTCATTATGATTTAAACAATGTATCTTAATTGACATAAGTCTTGGAAGATAAGACTAGTAAAAAAATATTCATATTAAACATGGATAATTTCCTAAGAAAGACATCTTATTCCATCATGTGAGTCCATAACAATTTTCCAAGTATCACCACTTTTTCCACCAACACAAATTGACTTATTAACAATGATAATTTTCCAAGGAGGGAATCTAATGCTAATACCATTAAATGATTACATAAAAATTATCCACAAATATCCAATTCTACCAAACTCACTAAAAACCAATTGAAAAAACATTAAAAAAATTAATCACTTATTTTAGAAACCCATAAAATAAGATAAGTGTATAAAAAAAACATATTTCCCAAAAAATAGAACTTGAGATGATAAACCCTCGCCACTTTAGTAATTTTTGAATAAAATAAAATTTGATGAAATAATTAGAATTATAACATTAAATACCATGAATTAAGAAGAATACATGAAATAAAATGTCAAAGGATCATTATATTCACCTCTTAATCATAAATAGGTTTATAAAATCAAATCCGCCTCAACGAAATAGAATTGATATAAAGAACCCCTATGAATATAGTAAATTATAAAATAAAATACATTATAAACATGGAAATCATATAGTTATATAAATACCTTGAATTAAATCATGTATTATTCCAAAATACATTCTTGGGAAGTACTCACACTATATTAATAAAAAAATAATAAATTAAAACATGCCTCAATGAAGAGAAATTGAGACGAAACCCTTAACTTATATCTGACATGATTCATAAGTGAACTAAAATATTTTTAAATAATTTTATATTTGATATAAGTATATAATTTAATCATATTAATATATATAATATCATATATGAACAACTTATATCATTTCAACACCTATTTATTAATAATTCTCTAATAAAGTCTTCCTTTCAGGTATTAACTACTTCATTTTTCATGTATGTTTTAGTTCGACAGTTATGGTCCCTGCACATTGATCATGGTTTCTCCATATACAGAATTTTATTCATGATAAAAATATATTATATAATCATTATATATGTATTTATGACAATTCATAATAATTAGTAATGAAAAATTAATTAAATCACTTTGTGGAGATGATAATATGTACGTACACAATTGGTGATGTTTCCACTTTTCAATGGATAGAATGAATGAAATTTAAATAAAAATCAACCATTATTGAACCACTATTTTATAATAAATATAATATATTTTTATTAATTCTATATTTTTATCAAACTATGTAAATATTAAATTACAAAAAAAAATATCACATCGCTTTGTGGATGTGGTAGTCCACACATAAGCCTGAGTGAGGTTATCAGTTTCCATTAGATTAGATAGTGTGAAGGTATATAAGATATTATAATTCTATAATAATAATTTTGTTAAAAATTTAATATATAAACATTTAATCCATCATTATAACTTCCCATTAATGATGGTTATGTAAAATGAATCATATCACGGTGTGGATGCGGTGGTCCACATGTCTTCATAAATGATAATTTTATTTCTCTTTTCATAGAGAACTGGCGGTAAATGGTTGTGAAATAATGATAATAAAATTTAATTATATTTTTGATACAATATTAATAATTTTTATAAATACACAACATGTTTAGAAAAGTTGTATGAATAAATAAAATATAAATACCATCATTAAGATATTTACATCTTCTTTGACAGACCTCTTTTGTCTTAGACAATAAAAATTAAAGGATTGGTATTAGTAGAATAATTGACTAGTGAATATAAATTTAAATAATCATTAAAGGTATACGATAAGGTTTTATACAGAAGATAATTCTCATATTCTTTGATTTATGGAGGGGGTAACCATATATAAGTGAGGGGAGAGACACACAAGGAATTTCTTATAAGATTTAAATTATATGTGGTCACATTCAAGGGAAAGTAGATACAAAAGGAAAAGTATGATAAATTAAGATAACATAAATTTGAAATATCTTATACCAAAAAAATAAGATATTTCTGGTTGTAATCCTTCCCTTATCTCTGGGTTTAACCCCCATGCAAACCTGATTTAACATTAACCATGGTATCAAAATTTTACAATTATTATTATTCACTGTGACTAAAAATTAAGTTAAAAATATTAAATAAAATTAATTATGATTATTTAAAATATGAAATCCATTTTAAAAGATTTAATTTCAATAATAGGAAAATTGTATTTTTAATTAAGTCTGCAAACCGAAAATAAAAACCCAATTTAGAAAAAAATCATTTTTAAGCATAATACATAATTTTCCACCATTACTTTTCATGTAAAACCCATAAAATGGGTTTTAAATTATATTATTGAATATATTATATTTATATTAAATTAAAACCATTAATAAATACATATTAATTTTATTTATTATGATAAAAGAATAATGCATTTATAAAAATGGTTTTTAGATAAATGTGTATTTAAGACAAAATGAACATCTAAAAGACAATTATAATGATGATTCTGATATAATGAATTATATTATTTCAAATTAAAGTTTTATCTTGTTAAAAGAAGATTAAATTTTAAAAAATAATGGTACTTATATTTAAAAATAAAAGGAATTTTTAGAAAAAAGTGGTATTTTTTAGTATTCATTAAAAAATAAATATTTTTAGATATACCCTAAAAAATCACCTTATGATATTACTAAAAAATAATTTAAAATATATTTCATTTACTAACATAAAATATCTAAATAGGTTATAAATTAATTTTATTTCCAGTTAAAAAATGAATTAAAACCCATTTTTTAAGAAAACATATTTTTGAAGCATGAAATGACGTTTATAAAATTTGAGTATTTATTTATTGCGAATTAATAAATACATTTGAATTATATAATACCCTTGTACATATTTTTAATAATTTAGTTATTCTCATTTATATAACCAATTTATTGGTTGGTTTATAATATATCGTTGTTCTTCTATGCCCAGTGTTTCTTTTCAAGAGAGATATAAAACACTTCAAATTTATTTAAAAAAAGGTTATAAATCATTATGTTGTTACATTATCCCCCAATAAATAGATTAAATCCCGATATTTTTTATATTTTTAATAAATGTTTCAATATTTTAAAAACAATTTTTTTAGAAACTAACATCGCATAAGGGGATAATGAAATATTAATTAAAAAATAATGTGGGAAACATAAAGGTTACCTTAAAAAACCCATAATATGGTTCTTGGATAAGAATAAATTTACAAGGAAATGAAAATATGAAAATTTTAGAGAAATATAAAATCCAAAGAATAATAGAGGGTGATAGATAACATGGTCATGATAATGTTAATGACCATAAAACCATAAATAAATGAGGGGTGAAAATGAATATCATTCCCCAAAAAATCATTTTAAAACAAAAAACATTTTCATTTCAAAGAGCATTTCACTAAGAGTTGATATTTATTTAAATTGGGGAAAAATAATATTTTAAATTTTATTAAAGTAAATAAATATTTTTTATCAGGGTAGATGAACGCATATTATATGTATTGCATGAACTAGAGGAACGAATTATTCAGAGAATATGCCCTATAGTCCCCAATACTTTTCCCAAAACCCTATGGCCAAATGGTCACCCCACACCTTGTCAACCTACATCATCAAACCATTGGAGACCCCTATCTTTTCAAATATTTGAAGGGTCACACCCATGATTGTGTGTGCCACCTTTGATAGCTAGTGTCCCACTGATCGTTAAATCCCCTTCCACGTTGCCTTTGACCACACTAGTGTCCAACATGATCCATACTGCATCAACTACCTCCTTCCTTCCACATTGAAATCCATCACCGCTAACCCATCACACAATTGAAATCACAACCAGCAGACAGTGATCATTCATAACCCAGACCCCCAAGCTAGTCACACTAGATTACAACCACAATCAGCCTCATACAAGTAAATTATGTCTTACTATGGACAATCTACATGATCAGAGAAATTAATTGGGCCCATGAATCAAATTTGGACTTCTTTATACAAAGTTTACGATCGATTACTACTCGAGGGAATCTATGGATAAAATTGGAATAAGTAATTATTTAAAAATGGAATATAATAAAATATACTCATAAAATTTCTTCAAATACATAAATGTAATTTCATCCATTGTTTGTTTATTTCAATTATCCACTTCTTATGTTAACCTATACTCTAATTATGAACGAAAAATTTGAATTTTTCCACCCTGAAGCAGTAAAATTTCTTTTTAATGGATTGTAATATCTATAAATGATTGAAATTCAATTCATTTTTTCTCTAAATTTTTATAAAAACCCAAATGGTTAGAATAAGTAATCTGATATGGATAAATCTTCATATAATTAAATAATTTGTTAATAAATAAAACAATAATGATAACACCCAATGTTAAACATAAACCATTCCATAAATAGTTATCCTTATGTTTACTCCAAAATATGTATGCCCAGATTTTTAACTGAAAAATAAAGAAAAATGTTTTCAAAAGTTCCAAAACATGGGTAACTTTACTCAACAAATAACAAGAAGTATCTCTTAATGTATCATATCAAACATGTGAATACCTTGATCATATATTCTACACAAACATATTTATAACCTTCATTACCATAATTACTCAATAAAAATAAATATTCTTCCAAAAAATCAATTTTCTATTATTCCTCAAATAAAATTATAGACTATCAAATGTATTCCATAAAACTAGAATAAAAAAACATCACCAAAGAAAACATAAATCACTTTATCATCAAATCTATAGTCAATTTCATGTTATAAAACATTATCTATTTTATTTTATCAATATCAATCATATATTTATCCCAAATTAACATTATTATCACAGCCTCAAGAAGTAATTAAGGGTATTATATCCCAAAATCATTAGTTTTTTTTTTTTGAAAATATCACCTTACCACTAATTTATATTTATAGGTTTTTAGGACCATTCAATGTATTCTTAAAAATATATAAAAAACTAATGTTTCACAATCATTAGATGTTTCAGGATTTTTACAACCATAATATCATTAAAACACTTCAAAAAATAATTACAAAATTCTAATACATAAACAGTAGAATTATTTCATTTTAATAATTACTATATCATATACCCTTCCTTATCCTTGGAGTTAACCCTTGTATTTTGTCATTACCACGGATAAATCCCATATTCCCTGCACATAATATATTAAGCTATATCTAGTACATTCTATTCAAATTTATTTCCCTCTTCTAAAATATTAATTTTTCTCTAACATGTAATTTCTCTTTTTCCTTTTCATATACACATAAAATATTTTGTTATTATATTGAGACATATCCATGGGTTATTCTTCCCATATTATCAAAAAGTAGGAAGATGAATCTTATTCCTACAATCATGTTCATGAAACAAAATTTTCCACTTATTTTTTTCATTTAGAAAATAAAATATTTTCAATTTCTTAATCAAATATTGAGAAAACATGTTAGGAATAATCACCATATTTCACATTATATCTCCCTTTTTTGTTACTTGTGGGGAAAATTATTATATCCTCCTTCACATTTATTATTAACACAATTACTCATGTTTATAGCTATTAACTAAAACTAGAATAATTTTAATGAGTAATCATATAATAATTAAATATCATTCATTGGATGTATAAAAAATGAAACTTTATTTTCAATATACAACTCCTTATGTTTAGCCTAAGTCACCAAAGGTCATAATATTTTTAAATAATTCATAATGGATTATAAATTAAATTTTAAGTAACTCGATCATATTCCCCAAGATAGTCAAACCATATTCATAGTAAGGGATCATTCACCATGAAATAGAATAATGGTCGAGATATACTCGACCAACTTTTTTTGGGGTTATTACCCCTAGATGGATCTATGAAAAACCCACATCCTCTTTTGGTATTAAGATAAGGATGAATTTTATAAGGAAAACCTCACTTCTTTAATTACCATAACAAATTATGTTCTATAATACGTAGTCTTATCCTAAGTGTTTTCACTAATGTTTTATCATATTAGCTTCCAAAAATGATTAATACTTTCTTGGAAACCAAATTTACTGAGCAAAACAGTAAATAAATAAAAAAATAAATATTACTATAATAAGGATAATTATATATTAATGAGTTCCACAACAAAATAATAAACGTTTAGTGTATTTGTAATCTTAGATACATAAATAACTGGTATATAAAATATCTACATTATTTCCCATTATGTTTTCATGATTGGCACCCTTCATAAAAATATCACACTTACATTTTCTTAAAATAGGAAAATGGAAACATAATGTAGAGGTAGAAAAAATTCTTAGTAAGGGTAGTAATAAGATATATCAATAAATAAACATAAGTGACCATAAGATAAAAAATGGTATCATGACATTACAAAAAAATATAATAATACTACCCATTAAGTCAAAGATCATTAATCATGAGTCATGTAATATGGTTTTTTTAATTAAAATACATAATATATCAGTATGTGGAATCATAAATAATCAACCAAGAACAATTGTAACATGTCACAATCATAAGAAATTATTTTTTTGAATTCACATTAGAATATAAAATCACTTCATTTTTCAAATTTCTCTCCCAAAACTGTCATTGTTGAAATAATTTATGATTAAAATTTCTAAACTAATACATCAAACATTCTATTATGTGTTACTGAAATCTAGTTAAATTTTTCATCTCTGAATATTTTTATATTCCATAATCATTGACCAATTAATTGGAGGCTATAAACGGTCCACTCATGATAGGTTTTTAAAATAACCACAAGTCCTTGGTTTATAATGTAACCACCAATCCTTGGTTAATAGCAGAACCTACCATCATATAATCTTATTTATATATACTTATTCCAAGAGATCATGAAAACATTTATCATTAATCAAATCATAACCCATGGAAAATAAAACAGGTTACATCAAAATATCACCCTCATAAACATAAAACATTTTGAGAAAAACTTAATATGGAAACATTGAATCATATAGTAGGTAAAGAATAATAAACATCAATGAATATTGTTATAAATAAATATACATTTAAAAAGTTCATTGAAACATTTATTTTGAAAGTATACTTTTCATTTTGAAATAAATTATTTAAAATATAAAAATTTTAAAAAATTTATTGAAAAAATTTTATTTTAAAAGAACCATGGGAACATGTTAAGGACAAATCAAATAATAAAGAATACATGACATTGGAAAAAAATTTAATTAAGTTTACATAATAACAAACATTCCTTTAACATTTTTGGTAAAAAGGAAAACGTACCTTATTCAGAACACAGTAATAATATTCCTTTATATATATATATAAATGAAAAAATGTATAAAAATGACTTTATTATAACTTTTGATAATAAAAAATATATTGGAATTTTTTTAAAGAAAATATGATCATTGGAAAAAATATCTTCAACTTTTGAGTGAAAAAAAAACGAGCTTTCCAAAAAAAATTATTTTTCTCTTTTGTTAATATAAATTGAATAAAAATAAATGAAAAAAAATAAATATTATATATTAACCATAGGATTAAAAAATACAGAATATTTTGTATAGATAGATCATATAATTTCTTCAATATAAAATTAAAGCATAGGTAATCCAGGTAAAAATGTTATTATAATATTATACCATAACTTCGTTGATAACTTTTGATTTATAATTAACATGAAAGGAATAAAATCCAATGAAACATATAAAACAATGAACATATGTGTGTTTATGAGAAAAAATATCAATTTATAATTTTATACTCCTTGTAAAATAATATAAGTGTATAATCAAAACTGATGTCCCGAAGAAGACAAATTGAGATAGTAAACCCTTACCACTTTGGTCAAATTCGAATCAAATCCCCTTGGATGAATTTTTTTGATTTATAACTTTAAATACAATGAATTATGATGTATCCAAGATATTACATGTTAGAGTATCATTATATTTACATCATAAACAAAATTATGTTCATAACTTCAAATATATTTCAATGAAACAGAATTGAGAAAAAGAAAACGTATGCCTTTAGTAATTTATGAAACGAAATCCATTAGAATATCTAAAATAATATTGTTCTATGGATACATTTCCTTAAATAAATTATGATTCAAAAATAAATTCTTGGACAGTATATACACTATATAAATAAGATATTTTTTATTACCTTCAGACATGTCTTAATAATGACAGATTGAGACAAAACCATTACCCTATATCTAAATTGATTCAAAACTTATAGAAAAACCACAATAATAAAATGATATTTATTATTATTCTATAATATAGTTATATACCTCCTTAAAATATAATATTATATTAGTGTAAATCTAAGTTATGTTTCTCAAAAATTTGAACTATGAGGTAAAAGGTAAAAATTGCTTTTTGTTAAGAAATGTTATAACTCGTATGATATAATAATGATATGATATTTGATTTAAATCTCATAATCCTTACTATTTATTAAAATTTATTTATGCAACAACATCATACATATTTCATTATTTTTAGAAACACATTCTTAATAATTTGAAATCCATGATTTTATCTTTTCTAAAAAATTGTATTTATGAGTTTTATGCGTATCATATTAAAAATAAATATTAGCACTTTTTCAAATTGAATAAATTAAAATATTTTGAATATTTCGAATCCTAATTTCCAAATTAGGTAAAATTGTTAATTTCATTTTTAGACAAAACAAATCAACCGTGATAAAAGAAATATTTACTGCAGTATAAGTAAAATAATGTTGTGGTTTAATATTAAAGAGTAAAAGCACTAAATACCTAAAAACTATTTTTTTAATTTATATCTCTTATTTGTTTTTTATTTTATTAGATACAAATTAATTTATTATAAACCTATGAGTATTACATTAATAAAATTAATTCTTATAGATTATGAAAACATTTTCTTAAACTATATCCTCTGATAGCTTATAGGTTTTTCTGTAATTAAAACTTTGTATCTAAGAAATTTGTATATAGGAATGTTTTTAGTACATGTATTTTCTTTTCCCCTCAAATAGTGACATTATTTTTCAATGTATTAAATATGTTATGGCTTAATCATTATGGAAAATAATTATATCCATACAAACTCTCCAAAATTAATGTTTTGAATGAACCTCAGTTTTATTATACCATAATGGTAGAATATTTTAATTTGGTATTCAATGGATATATTACTATATTTTATTCATTACCATCGTAGAAAATTCATCCCCTTTCATGATTGTTTATAGAATTTGTAGTATGATTTTTTATGAAAATACTTTCATCCTGAAAGATCCACTGAATATAGATGCATTGAAATCACATGAGCTCTTACCCAAGATAAATTTCAAACCATGTGTTCCAACAATTATATGAAATGATCTAAACACATTCATTTATCGTCAATAATAATTTCAGTCTATTAAAATATTGCTTAAATTTTTAGGTTAGAATTACTATGGTGGGAACCATCTAATCAGATCCTCATTAGCATTAAATTCATGGCCACTTTATCCTCTTAAAATGTGGATCTAACATTAATTATATATATTAAAAATTTAGATATATTATTATAGAATCGACACAAAAATAAAAATATGATAGAAATAAAATTTTGGATTAAAAATAATAATTTTAAATTAAAAGGGGAAAACTGGAATTTCAATGATATATTCAAATTTTTTATTTGATATTGTTGATAAAAATGTTTTTTAAAATAAAATTTAATTAAATGGTTGACTGATGTATTGAATAACATTAACTCGCCTGTACTATATTAATTTTCATCAAAAAACATTGTAATTAATTCCACCCAACATTGGTTGTCCATAAAAGAAAAATAATTATTATTTAAACCCATAACACCTCCCCTCAACATGAATAAATACCCACTCCATTTCCAATTATCCCACACCCAATTCGATGTTCCCTCACCATATACCTCCCAAATATTCTATTTTCATACCATTTAACTCTTTTTAAATATGGTAAAATACATATGATATACCTCATTGATAAATAGTGATAAGTTACTAGGATGTTATTTCTTTGAAAATAAATCAATGTAATCATTTGAAATGTTATATAATGACTATTGAAAACAAATCTTATACTCATGCATCTATACCCATAGTTTTCAAAAAACCATAGGAATAGTGTTCTATAATTTGTCTATACCAATAGTTTATTTGAACCATTATGATATCATTCTCTCATATCCCTCTACCTCCCACTACCCCCTTTTTCTCGCATGCCCCATTATCCTCTCACCTGAATGCTTACTGCTTATCCTCTTATCATGTGTTCTCACCTAACTCATAGATGTTTTTATTCCGGTCTTCATCGACATTAGTTTAGTGAGTTCTAAATTCTTCTTCATTTTTACTAACTATTGTTTTCATTTTTATCAATGTATGAAAAAATAAAAAAGATTTAGTTAGGTCGCGATTAATCTAGATTATTTGAAACGATGTTATTTTAGATTATTTTTGATGTATTATTTCATAATAAATTTGATTTTAGTGTATATATTTATGGTTCTAATTTCGTTATCCACCACTTTTATATAAATTCAAATAAAATTTTTGACATCTATTAAATAATTATGTAATTGTTTGATGTATAATTTTTTCGATTTTATTAATGTATTAGGGGATTATTTTATGTACTGTGATTATATATAATAATTCTGGATTTACCTTTACATAGATTAGTATACCCTTGCATAGCCTTCAACATTTCATGATTACCATTATATAGGTTAGTGTACTCTTAAACATGATATAAAGTATGTCTCGCCTTTATGAAAGTATTACAGATCTTGAATAATCCTTATAAAAATTCTTTGATGATCTGATCTTACCCTTAAACATGGGTGAGTAACATAGCTCTAGAAGAACTAGTTCACACCACTAGAAATCCATTTCTTTCAATTTCTTTATAATGAATTATTTTTTAAACCTCTAGACACCACTTGTTGAAACCAATTTTTTGGTAGAATTATCTTTCCACATATCTTCCTTGTATATTGAAAAATACTCTGATGATACCAACATGTTAGTTTAAAATAAATCATTTCAAAATATTTCTAAATATACTGAAATCATTAGTTAAAATAAAACATTTATTTGAAACTGATTTCACACAAAAATCTAGCTTTAAATTTAGTGAATCATTAATATTTTAGTACATTATTATATATAACTAAATGTATGTTTAAATTAATAATGTTCTATACTTAATTCATGATTTGTGAAATTTTATAATAATATATAAATTTCATTTAATCATGAACTCTTGTATTTCGAATAATCCTTTTAATGAACACAATGTGAATACCCCCATGGATTATATTAATCCCTTCATCATACATCACTCAATTTATCAAATTTACCAATAATGTAAATAGTGATAAGGGTATTGTTGACATCCTCATGTTAATTATTGTGGTTTATCATGATGAGCCAACTCTTTTCACCTACTCTTACTCCAGGCCTTTCTAGTGGATTTTTTTAAAATCATATTATGATTAGTCCATTTCAGAAGTTCTCTATAAGATTCTTTATCCTCTTAGTTTTGGGTTCCTTAATTATTATGAGACGAGTCTCACTAATAATTGTTTTTTTCTTTTGATGCATTTTACATGAACCCTTTAATATTTTTCCTCTTCCAATGGAGTTTTATTCAAGAAAGTCTATAATCATGACTTATGGAGTGATATGTGAGATAGTTAACCAAAACATTGTTTATTTCCTCTTTTCTGATATCCATAAGAGTCACTTCTGGCATATTATTCCTTAATTAATGATTATTTAGAGGAACTTCCTTCAAAGATTCTTCACACTATATGTGTACATAAACCCTATTTACATTGATATTGGTAGTTGAAAGTTCTTTTTTTGTGTTATTAGATGATCATTGGATATTATTCAGGATTATAGATGGAGGCAAGTGTTACATTTTTCATTTCCTGTTATATATGAGTAATTTTTTCAAATAATTTTCATATTTCATTTCATATATCATACAACATTAGGCTTCTATATCCCTTATTATATTTTGGATCTAATTTTTTATTTTATGAATCATAGTTTCTATGATATAATTATGGGATTATTATTTATATTTACATCAATTATTTTAGAATTTTAATGATATTATTACTCCATGTTTTTTTGGTATTGATATTGGGTAACACATTGTTGTTATTCTTGAGTAAATGTTTTCCATTATGAAGATAGATGTATTTAATTGGATTAATTTTATATTAAAATCATTAATTATTTAAAAACAATTATTTAAAAAATGAATTTTTATTTAATTAGGATCTGTTATTGTAGTTTCCCATTTTATGTATTATATTTAGTATGGTTAATTATTTGTAGTCATCTTTTATAGCATATCTTCATTATCTTATTTTTTTTCTAGATACTAGTATGGTTTGATGAATTTCATATTAAAATAGGTTTTGATTAATTTTATAATTATGGATACATTATTGAATGCAATATAATTTTTTTTCTTATAATAAAATGGATAGAAGCTGAATGTATCATACAGATAAGATTTCAACCAATTTTAACAAGAAATTGGATATTTTTTTAGATATTTAATTTAATAATTATTTATATGGAGGTCATAAATAGTGTCTAGGTTGTAATTATGTTATAAAACCATAGTTATTTCATGAATAAGTTTTCCACCATATAATAAAATGTAGATTTGAAACAAACTATTATGTTTGTTATCATAATGGGGAGACCAGACAATATTCTACTATTTACAAATGGAAAGAAATAAGTGGTATGGAGAATTTGATATTTTATATGTTTTAATTTTTTTTCATCATCACGAGAGAGATAATTTTCTTATGTAAGAATATAGTGATATCAATACATGTAAGGAAAATAATGATGATGATGATTTTGAGAGAGTGAAAAAAATTAATGGATGTGATAACTCTTGTATATCAAGAATGTAATAAAATCAAAATGTTTGAATTTTTAATGTAGATATATCATAGAAATATAATGATTAGAATTTAGAATACATTTATTTATTATATTAAAACCTTTTTGAAGGAATTTCATCATGATGGTGCTAATATTCCCTAGAATCAATATAAGTCATGGATGTTAATTAACCATCCGGCATTCTATACATCTAAAATTAATGCTTGTCTGAAATATTATTGTTTATTTTGCGAGGAAACAATAGACCATAATGACTGTAAAGAATGTGTCAAAACATAATAAGTATAAAATGTATAGGGAACACCATCTAATGTGCCACATAAATTATTGTGTCACTTTCCATTAATTCGTATGATTCCAAATATATCCATGTATGTAAAAATATCAACCAATATTTAATGGAATGATACTATGAGAATTAAGGATAATGATAAGTTAGTTCATCCTATAGATGGATTAACATGGCAGGAATTTGATTCCCAAGATCCTAATTTTCTATTTAAGGTGCATAATGTTAGGTTGGGTCTATCGTATGACAGTTTTAACCGTTTTGGTCAGATGATTACTTCTCATAATATGTGACCATTTTATATTCACACTAACAATCTTCCTCCTTGGATTTTTATAGAGAAACCTTTCACATTATTCAGTATACAAAAATCTGGAATATTTTTTCCTATAAATGATGTAGATATCAACCTGCAAAATTTAATAATAGACTTAATTTAGCTTTGGGATATGGGTTTGTGCACATACAATGATTCTTAAAACAATATATTTCATATGTGTGTTGTCATTATATGGGAAATAAGTGATTTCATTGCTTATAAAATGATTTCTAGTTGGATATAAAATAGAAAACTATCATTTCCTATTTTTATGAAGCATGCATGACTGAGAATACTTAAATATCATTGTAGTTTCAGTTTCACGAGTCATCGATAACTTTTTCCAATAGATTGTAAATATAAAATAATCCCTTGAAGTTTGGTTATACTATTGACTCTGAAAAACCCCATTAATGTATGTCAAGAACTGATGTTCTTAACAAACTGAAATATTTTAGTGTTTCATTTAGGAATGGTCATATGAAATCTAAAATGAGGAATAAATTTGACACTAAATCAACTTACAATATGAAAAGGAAATGTATGTTTTTTTATTTCCAAAATTATTCTACCAATTTTCTAGAATATGGTATAATTTTAATTCACAATGAAAAAAAATATATGTGAAATGTTTCATTAAATTATTATAATGGTCAATGAGAAGAACAAATATGGCTTATGATCTTGATGGGACTTTTTGGAATTTTGTATTTAAACAAAAATGCATATTCTATGTATCAGTGAAAACAAATGGAATTTTCCTTGTGACTATTATGTGATGACACCTTTAGAGAAAAATAAATTTCATTAAGTACTATAGAATATAAATGTTCATGATGGTTATTCTATAAATATATGAAAATAATTAAATAGAACAGAGTTGAAACTAAAATCCTTAAAAATTCATGATTATCACATCCTAATTAATGAATTGATTCCAATAGCAATCCTTCATTTTATATCTAATAATTTAAGGTTAAAGGTGATTTACTTGTTCAATTTTTATAGAGACCTTTGTTCTAAAAGGATTTCAAGTCTTTCTTGAAAAAAATGCAACAAGAGGCGCAATTAATTTTGTCTGAGTTGGAAAAAAATATTCCATAATTTTTAACTTGTAGGATGCATTTAATGGTTCTTCATAAAAATAAAACACTTATTGGGTGACCCATTTCTTTTTAATGCAGGTATCTTATTGAAATAAAATTGTTTGCAATAAAATCATATGTGTAAAACAATAATAATCCATAATTTCCTATTGAGATAAGTTATCTAGATCAAGAATGTATGAATTTTTGTTCCATATATTTGTCTGATGTCATCACGAGGCATAAGCAGCCAATGAGAAATGAATAAGGGATTTGTGGTTATATTGAGACCTCATTTATATCACTTACCAAAATAAGATGAATTCATCGGTCATATAAAATGGATACATTGATCCTTTTAGAGTGAGATATTGCACATTACATAGTCTTTTATAATTTTAGTTTGTTTGATGAATCTATCAAGTAATTAATTTGAATATTAATTTTTTATACCATAATATGTCATTTCACATAAAACATATACTTTTATTATCATTTTATGTAGGAAACATAATAAATTATATATAGATTTCATCAAAATTTTCCTTGTATAATGAGATAATATTTTCATATCAAAGAGTTTCCTAGTTGGTTTATATCCAAGGTATGAACATTAGATTAAATAACATAAAATATAAATATTAAATTAATTATATTATGCATGTTTATTTTAGGTATTTAGGTTAATGTTTTGATTCCCCTCACAATAATTAATATCATTTCCTTTAGGTCCCCATTCATTGGATCGTGAATGAAAGAATTTAATAATCAATGGGTATAAATTTGTTACAACTGATCAAGCGATGAAAATGAGAACACAGTATGATGGAATTATGTTAACTGAAATAATGGAATGTTATTCTAGTTCATAAAATTATAGTCCTTGATATGAAAATGTGTCTTATTTTGGAATTTATATGAAAATATTAGTATTGTATTACTAATCTCATTATTATTGTACTATGATGAAATGTAAATGGTTTGATTCAATGAAAAGACATGGTACGTTTATTGAGGAATTAGGATTCAATGTTATTGATAAGACGTTATTCCTAGATACTTATGAACCCTATATTTTTTAATAAATGGAAAAAAATTATGTGAAAGATCAATTGGGACATGATTATGGTGTAGTTATTGTTGTAATACCAATACATATTTTTACTTATAGAGGATATTAAATTGAAACCATTGACACCCCCATTAGAATTGACAAAAACATTCAGTTTTATTGCTCAAATTTTCCCATTGGTATAATTTATGTTGAACTTAAATTATTGGTGGGTAATAAATATAAGAAACCATATATGTTCAAATTTCATTTAGTTTACCTAGACGTGGCTTTTATATGTTAGTACTACAGTAATTATTTAATTTAGTTTGAATGTGGAATGATATGTTTTTAGTATTTTTTTCTATATATTTAATTATATTAATTTCAATTTAGAAAACCGATTTTAAATTGGGTTTTTGAAAAATGTAAAACATTGATTTAAATTGTAGTTTCTAAAACATTTTGTGATCTTTTTTATGACTTCTTTGTCTTCAAAATTGTATGCATAATTTTTCAAAAATGTTTCTAAGAAATTTATAATTCATTCTTATGTGGATTATGAATGATATTGAAGATATTTTTAGAAATATATTATTTTATAATGATTGTAGAATGCACAAGCTATGGTTGCCTCCTCTGGTTCCCTTAGTGAGTATAATAATTGTAATATTTTTCATCTGAATTAAATTTAATGTCATGTTCTTATTATTTTTCTATTTTTTAGGGACATTTATATAAACATGATTTTACTTCTCTTTATCCAACTAGTATGGTTCTTACTGGGGTTGCTCGTAGAGATGCATGGGGCACCTGTGGTACACGTTAACACCTGGACCCACCAGCAGTCACCCCAACTCCACACCTTTTCATCCTCTACAATATTTTATAGGGATGTTCACAACCATTCCTCCAGAATAATACTATTTATCCTCTTCTAATCATAACTTGTACATGCCAACTATAGAGATGTTCAGACCTATTCCATATCCATATACTTTGAAGTATCCCCATCCCTTCAAACATTATCATACCATGGAAACGCCACCTCCATTTCTTATTATAAATCCAGAATCTAATTATTATGTTCATTTCAGATTCTACTCATGTTCATGTAGATGACCCAGTGCATGAATTGGAAAAAGAACATCCTTTAAACAATAACAATCCATGATATCCCACTGATCCATCAAGGCCTAATGAGTGACCTGTATCTGGTTTTTTATAAGTGTGTAAAATTATATCACCTCACTTTTTCCTATTATAATATGAATTAATCCTGATTTTTTCATTTTACCATATTTAGTGGGATATTATAATTGGTTAAATGGGCACACACATATTAATGAAGGCAATAATAATCAATCAAAAATAATGGCTGATTACAATGAAGACAATTAAATGATGGTTTAAAATAACAGAAAGTGCAGAAGTTATAGAGAAACACTATCCAAGTAGAATGATATCTATCGGGTGTAAGGAAAAATAATGGGTAGATATTTGGGTAAGAAATTTTTTTATATTTATATATACATTTTTTTCGTATTTATAAGAATTAATATTTTCATTCCAGCATCATTTTAACTTTCTAGATTGTGAAGCTGCAAAGGTCATATGTTTGATGGGTCTTGGGTATTTGTGGTGATTATATAAGCACAAGTTATATATTGGTTGGAAGAGTAGAGAAAGTTATGATTTATATGGTTCACCAATATTCATTGAATTTATAACGACATAACATCAAAAAGTGATTAAATATTAAAGATTAATGAGTTTATGGTATTCTTAAAATTTAATTGTTTTCATTAAAATTTTAATTATTATTAATTATATTGGTTTTTTTATTTTAAGATGCATTGAAAAAAATAAAAACAAGAAATATACTATGACATATTTCCACAGTCTGGGGAGCTTTATAATTCCCAATCAATGTAGGATCTATGTACATTAATATTAATAGAAATAATATCTATATTTATGTTGTAAAAAGTTTCTAATTCATTTTATTTGGCTTTCCAAGAAGTATAAAAACTTAAAAAGTCATAAAAAGGATTTCAAATTCAATAAAAAAGTCATAAAAAGACCTAAAATAAAATCACATCATAACACCCTATTATTTTAAAAGGATGAACTATGATCAATATCATACAAGATATGCCACATCATGCTTAAAAAAATAACAAATATTATTATGTGAATGTTATTACATAGTCATTGGAATGATGGGTATTAATAATATTAACTAAATTATGAAAATATTGTTTACACATTATTATAAAAATAATTCATTTGTTACCAATTAATTAGAAATTAAAATGAAAACCAATTGAATATAAATGATGTATTTTTTCTAAAAAAACAATTTTTATGCCCACAATGGAATTTTATCTTCATAAATAAAATTAATAACTATTAGTTAATGGTATTAATGAAATTTATATTTTATACATACATTCAAATTATATTTAATTCACAGAATAATATTTTTTTTCTTAAGATAATAATAAATCCATTTTAAGCATAAAAAAATATTTTTCCTAAAAGGAAATGTTTCCGCCTTTTAATGGAGTACATTCATTAAAACTATATCTTCACACTTTTAAAAAATTATTTAATAAAAAAATTATTTTTCAATGATTAATTTCAAAATTATTTTGAACATCCCGGCCTTTTCTTACATTACTATTAATTCATTTTAAACATAAACAACATAATAGTATTACACATATAGGATCCAAAGGTTTAGCGTCTTGGGAAAATTAAGACCATACATAACAATTACAACATCAATCATAAACATTTATTTAATTTCTTCTTCTCTAGCTTCTTATTGGAACTTGACCTATCCTTAGTACATGTAGCCACATAAGCATATAAATCAAAAGGGGTGAGATATAAGCCCAATAAGAGGTAGATAGAAACAATATAACAGGGGGTGAGCATAATCATAACATGGGGAAAAGATCATGAACATTAGAGGAGCATAAATAAAAGACTTGGAATGTGGAAGTGCATAAAAAATGAAACATCACGTATTAGTGGTTAACTACCACACATACTTGTGAACCAAGATAGAATCTTTTTCACACATCACTTCACATTTACTCATGATATTCATCACTTTACCCAATGCATTAGAGCACTGTATAATTCTGGGAGCACCCATCACATTCAAACATTCATATTGCGCTATATAAATCTGGGCACACCCGTTACCACATAATATTATCATTACCATGCATGCCATAGAGAACATATATTAATAATGAACATAACTAAACCATGTTAAGGAATGGGTTTAATTACATAATAATACATTCATAATCTTTGGGTTCCCAAAATAAAGAGGGAATAACATACTTGATATAGGAACCATCGACCATGAATAAGAGGTAAATGTTGAGTTCTTAAAAGAAGAGTTCTTTTAGAAAGCAATTGGTTTGACATAAAATTATTTAGAAAAAATTTATATCCCAGAAAAGATATGATAATTTTGAAAAAAATTAATTTTAAGAAGTGAATATACCAAATTGGAGTGAAAGAGGGAGAACCCGAAGAAAGAAAATTGGGTTCAAGATTTTTCCCCTTACATTGTATCTGAATGCATCCTTCTCTTTAATGTCCTATATAAAAAAATTATATTCATTAATTAGAAATATAGAACCTTTTTTAAATTAATATGGTTCATTATGGTTTCATTATGTGATTTTATATGCCTTTGGATAAGTTATAGAGTTTTAAAACATTGTTCGAGAGTGTTTGTTTTTATGGTTTTCTTGAGTGGTTCACTTGTATTCTTAAATTTATGTTCGGATAGAACATGGGTAAACATTCAAAAATGATATTACATGTTATTAATGATATTACCGGAGTTTGAATTATTTTATAATGAATCATATTATATCCATGTGGATGAATCTTTAGATAAGAGTTAGATGATGATTGTTTGGGTTAATTTGAACGATTTTTTGATCATAATGAACTTGTTTTATTTTATCAATAGTAATATGGCCATAAGTTATTTCATGACTTTAAATATGAAATAATACATATAACATATTCTTCTTCAACCATACAAATGGTTTCATGACCGGATCTAAAGGTATAAATGGAATAATGAAGCATGTTGTTCTTGAAGGTGATAAATTAACACCTCACAAACAACGTTCTCTTTAATAAAATAAAAAGAAGAGGGAAAGGGGGTTGGATGATATAATATCCTATTATCATCATAAAATTACATTAAATTTATAATAATAGAGTTAAAATTCCATTTTTATGAAGATGGGTGGGAGACAATAAGAAAAGAACATTAAAATTAAAGGGAATTAAAGGAGAAGAGGGAGTTATATTACCTCTTGAATCCTCCTCTTGAGATCCCTCTTAAGGGCCTAATCTTGGACATTTGGTGATAACAGAAGCACTTTTATGTGGGAGAGGGGATGGGGAAGATTTTTTGGGAGATTTTAGAGATGTCTTAGAGCTTGAGAAGTGTGAGGAAGTGAGGGTTTCAAGGGTGGTTTTTATAGTGGAGGGGAGAGGGGTTTCCTTAACATAAAATTCATTAGTTTATTAATTTACCCTATGACAAGGAATAGTGAGTCTCGAATGACCAAGAATAGTAATGTTATCATGTTATCCCTAAACAAGAGGTCTTACAGCAGCATAACATCACACATGACTCTATAATTAGCTTATTTAACTTATTTTTGTAAATTACAGTATTTCACTATTCATAAAAAATTCTAGTTTTTCAGAAAAATCAAAAAAACTTACCCCAACCATTTTTATACATGAAGAATCCAAAAATAAATTCCATTTTTCAAAAATAATTTTCTATATATGATTAAATTAATATTTAATTAAAATCATGGTTTATTACTAAAAAACAGTTTTAAAACATTCTTTTACTTATTCTAAAATATAGGTACATCATACTTTACCTTGAATATTATTTTTATACCATCATAGTTAAGGATACTATTAATTAGGGTATATCACTATTCATAAGGGTATGTTACTATTCATATGGGTAGGTTACTATTCACCAAAATGTATTTTTGTTTTATTAGACGAAAAAAATCATCTTGAACACAACTGTGTATGTCTGATTTTCAAAATTCCAAAGACAGAAGTGACAAACATATATTCAAAGGTCCCTTACCACATATTATTTAATTATGTTGGTTTTTCATGTTATTTTATGACATAAATATAAGAATGGAATATCCATTGAAAAACTTTGGGTCGTTAAATTCTTCCCCCCTTAAGATATTTCACCCCCGAAATTTCACTTTACACAGACATGTGAGGGTGTTTCTCCTTCATTTCCTCTTCTGGTTCCCAAGTTGCTTCTTCCAACTTATGGTTTCTCCACAACACTTTGACAAGATGAGTTTTATTGTTGTGTAGAACCTTATCTCTTTGATCAAGATTATTTACCGGCTTCTCCTCATAGGAATGATAATCTTCCAGTTGTACCACCTTTTAGTTTAGTACATGTGAGGGGTCTGGTATGTACTTCCTCAGGAGTGATATGTGAATCACATCATGAATTGGATCCATATTTTGTGGAAGTGAAAGTCGATAGGCCACAGCTCCAAAGTGGTCAAGGATCTCAAAAGGGCCAATATAACATGGCCTTAGCTTCACTTTCTTCCCAAATCGCATGATTCTCTTCTATAGAGATATTCGAAGGAAGAATTTATCTACAATGTCAATCTCCAAGTCCCTTTGATGGTTGTTATCATAACTCTTTTTCCGACTTTAAGAAGATTTTATGTTTTTCTGGATGACTTGAACCTTCTATGTCATCTCTTGAACAAGATCGGGTCCAAGTAGATTTCTTTCTCTAACTTCATCCCAACAGGAGGGAGTTCTACATCTCTTTCCATACAGAGATTCAGATGGAGCCATCTGAATACTCGAGTGGAAGATAATGTTGTATGACAACCTAACCAATGGGATATGCTGATCCAAACCACCTTTAAATTCTAGAGAGCAATCTCTAAGCCTATCTTCAAGCATCTAAATAATCCTTTTATATTTTCCATCAGTTTGGGGTGATAGGCTGTGCTGAAATCCAATTCATTACACAAAGCATATTAAAGGATCCTCTAGAATTTAGATGTGAAACTTGGATCACAGTCAGAGACAATTGAGAGTGGAACACTGTGCAGTCTCACCACATTCTTCACATATATCTTTGCATGTTTTTCAAGTGATAGATCTTATTGAATAGCTATAAAATGGGCAGTCTTGGTGAGTCGGTCAACCACAACCTATATCACATTATTTCCCTTTGATGTCTTCAGGAGAACCATGGAAAAGTCTATAGTAACATTTTCCCATTTCCACATCGGTATAGGAAATGGCCACATTATACCTTTGGACTTTTGTCACTAAGGCTTAACATGCTGACATACCAAGCACCTTGATATATATTCTGCAATCTCTTTCTTCATGTTATCCCACCAGAAGTGTTCACGAAGATCACGGTACATATTGGTACTCCCAGGATGGATAGATAATGTTGAGCTATGTGCATTTTCCAATAGATCCTTTTTCCCGGGTGATGAAGGCACACAAAGCCACATTCCAAACCGAATCACACCATCATCACTGATATGGAATTCATGTAGCATTCCTTCATTTACTGCATTCAACCTCTTTTATATCTCCACATCACCCCTTTGTGATTCCTTAATCTTCTCCTAGATGGATGGTTGTGCAATATTTTAGGAAATATAGGATTTATCCCCTGACCATATGATTTCCAAATCCATACTTTTCATATCTAAATATATATGTTCTTTCTCAATCCATAACATGGGTAGAGTATCAGGTTCTTTTCTGCTTAGATAATTAGCAACCTTGTCCACCTTTCCAGGTAGGCAGTGAATAGAGAAATCGTAATCCTTGATTAGATATAACCATCTCCTTTGATGTATGTTGAGCTCCTTTTGTGTGAATATATACATTAGGCTCTTTTGGTCAGTGTATATTTCACACTTCTCACCATAAATGTAGTGCCGCCAGATTTTCAAGGCAACAATCATGACTGCCAGCTCTAGATCATTCATCGGGTAGTTCTGTACATGGATCGTCCACTCTCGTAAGGCGTAGGCTATCACATTGTAATTTATCATGAGTACAAAACCCAAGCCTTTCTTTGAAGCTTCACTGTATATCACGAAACGTTCCCCACTTTTCGATAGTGTGAGTACAGGTGCGGTGATCAGTGTTCTCTTTAGGTCCTTGAAGCTTCCCTCACATTCTTCTATCCAGACATACTTTACCCTTTTCCTTGTTAACGTTTTTAGTGGTCTTGACAATCATGAGATGTTTCTCAAAAAACGTCTGTAGTACCCAACTAATCCAAGAAAACTACGGATTTCTGTGACACTAGAGGTCTGGGCCTGTAAAGACCCGTAAAATTCAAGGGAAATTTTTTTCTTAATTTTCTTTAGAATTTTACAAGAGCGCGGTCTCTGACGGCACCTGATTCCGAGGCCCAGAGTGCCCAGAATCAGTTTCCGAAGTTTGGCTCGGGTACGTTCAGTGAACGAACGAGCGGGAATTCCTAACTTTTGATCCGGTGGTCGGAATTGAAATCTGAGGGCACCGATGAACTCGCAGCGCCGATATTCGCTTAAAAAGACCTTTTCGGAAGTTGCGTTGGTTGCGGGTTGAAAGTTATTTTTTTGGGTTTTAGGTTTAAGTTAAATAAAATTTTTTGAAGAACAAAATTTATTTTAACTTGTTAAATCCTACCAAAGGGGGTTGGAAGTGGGACCCACATCCACTTAACCTCCCTTGGGAGGATTAAGTGTGGTGGGACCCACACAAACCTAAACCTCTCAACTTCCCCCTTAAACTCCCCTCTCTCCCTCTTAAATGTTTGTAAACTTAACATCTAATTAATTACACATGACATGTTAATTAATTAAGTGTTATGTTTTGAAATTTGAAGTTTTGAATTCCTTGGCTTGGTAAATAAAATAAGGAGGGACCTTATTTTATTTTGTTAGCCAACTTGTGTGGATTTCGTTTTGAGAGCTTCTCCTCCATCTTCTTCATCTTGACGATGAACGCTCATCTTGACGAAGAACGCTCAAGCTCCGACGAAGAACGCCGCTCCGCTCTTCTTCGTCTTCCGTGTCAACGAGAGGGAACGCCGCTTCCTCCTCGGATTCCCTTCGTCAACATAAGAGGTTTCGCCAACGACGTGTCACATCGGACACATCTCTTCGTCAACGGAATTGACGAACGGCTACCGCGACGCCCGACCTCCGCGACGTCGTCTTCCGCGGAACGTTGACAATCTTCGAACCTTATACCAAGGTAGGGGTTGTTTTTTATTGTTTAATTATTCTATTCTTGATCATGAATTTAGCAAGTCTAACGTGTGGCTTTGAAATATTTTAAGTTGCGTTATTGCTTAACGTGAGGGGGCCGGACCGCATGAACACGGCCGAACCCCCTCCATCGTTCTTGTTGTATTGCTTGCGGGTGGATGAATCAAGGTGGCGTGGTGCCGTCGCACCACGCGGATATTCGCCCAATCCTTATTACGCGACACCGTCGCGCCGCGCCATGAAAGAAACATCAAGAACGCGACGCCGTCGTGCCGCGTTGAAGAAATCGAGGTGCGGCGGAGGGGCGCGGTGCCGTCGCACCGCGCCGGATGACGAAAACCGCGGCCGGATTCCGGGCCGCGGCGGAAGAGAAGACCGGCGGCCGGGCCGCCGGCGTCGGAAGCCGAAGGGGGGACCGTAATTTCCGGTCCCGTTGGAGAAAACCGGCCGGCCAGCTGGCCGGCCGGATGGCATTAAACCGGGGGAATTAATCCCCCGGCCAACACACAAAAACCCCCCCTCTTTATGAGGGGGGCGGTTCTTTGAAGGGAGGGGGGGCAGCCGGCCCCCCGGTTCCGCACAAACAGGCCCCCCACGTGGGGGGGGGGGGGCGTTTTATAAAAAATATAAAGGGGCGCGGCATATAGCCGCGCCGCCCCTTCAATCAAGCCCCCCACGTAGGGGGCCGGTTTTTACAAACAGGCGCGGCTGATTGCCGCGCCGCACTCCAAGAAAGCGGGGGCTTTGCCCCCCGCATGCCGACCTCGTGCGGCGCCAGGCCGCCAGGCCGCCGCGGCCGCCGCGCCGCCACGCCGTCGTGCCTCCGCGCCGCCGGCCGGCCGGGCCGACCCAGGGGGGGGTCGGGCCGGGTCGGGCCGGACCCGGACCCCCCATTTCGAACCAGTCTCGGTCTTTTGGCCTTATCTTGAGCCTCGGGCCTCCGAATGACGAACCGTCTGCGGCAACGCGATCCTTGTATCGAGACGGTCGTTTCGGTATATCGCACTCAAGGATTCGGATTACTTTGAGTTCGGCCGGGTTGGTTCGTTCACGAAACCAACCGGGCCTTCGGAGCGGAAACACTCATATCTTGAGCTACGGACGTCCGATTGACGTGCCGTCAGCTGTGTTGTGTTCCTCTAAGTGAGACGGATCTTTTGGCATACTCCGCCCGAGGTTTGGATGCAGGTGGAGTATAGTCGGGTTGGTTTTGCCTTAAAAACCAACCGGGCCCCGGAGACGAAAATGCCAATAACTCTCAGACCGGGCGTCCGATCGACGCGCCGTCTGTTGCGTTGAGTTCTTGTTGACGATACGGAACTTTTGGATACATCAACTCTGGTCTTTGTGACAGTTGATGTATCAGCCTCTCGGCTCGTGGAGCGGACCCTCCGAACGAGCTTGTTGTGTGCGGGAACCCTAGTGCTGGCTGCGACTGATACTGTGACTACTACTGCTACGACAGCTACTGTGACTGCGACGACGACAGTACAGAGATCCTGTGTGGATTCGACGACGACGACTACAGCACTCAGCGAACCTACGTGGGTCAGTGCTACAGGTCCTGTGTGGGCCCGATCCTGTGTGGGTCTGATCCTGTGTGGGTCCTTGCGCTCAGCGGTCCTGTGTGAACCAGCGCCTACAGGTCCTGTGTGGGCTCGATCCTGTGTGGGTCATTGCGGGGGTTAGTCACCTATCGATCCTTCGTGGGTCCGACGACTTAGATGGATCAGTGATCATCTTTATCTTCCTTGAAGAAGTATACCTGTGTGAGCTGAATCCTATTGCTTTCCTGTGTGGATTGTGTTGTGCAATCCTGTGTGGATTACGTTTTGCTTTCCTGTGTGGAATACGTTTACTTTCCTGTGTAGACTGAGTTGTACTTGGGCTCGGAGGTTGGAGCGTATTTCAATTGATGACTTAGGTATATGTATGGGCATATACCTAAGCAGTGTCGGTTGTTCCTTTGTGATTCTACCTTTCTTCGTGGTTTATCCTTAGTGGATTTTAGAGACCTTCAGGGGTCTCGGGGTCCCTACTGAGTAGCTTATACTCACCCCTGCACGGGCTTTTCCCGCACTACGTTGTGTTGGTTGCAGACGACAGACAACGTTGACCTTAGCTGGGGCTTGCAGAGCGGGACGGTACCCGGAGGTGAACCACTGGGCGGGACGTGCTCGGAGCGGACGGCTTGACCCGTGGAGCAGAGGAGCTATCTGTACCCACCCTTCAGGTGGGATTTCCAGTGGACAGCTCGGAGTAGCGGCTTTTACTTTTCAGTTGCTGTTTTCCCTTTCGAGTTGTACTTTACTTTCAGTTTGGGTTTGTATACTGGCCCATTTACTGTTCCGCACTTTCTGTTGTACTCTGTTTTTGTTTAGTGTTTACTTTCTGCTTGCTTACTCTGTGATGTTTGTTTACTTTTCAAAGGCAATGTCTTCCCATTTTTTTACTGGGATTTACGCCTTGGTGCTAGTCGCCAGCCCCTGGACTTTGGAAGGCGGGCTTGGGGTAGTCACGGCACGGACCCCGAGGGCGGGTCGTGACAAATTGGTATCAGAGGAGTTCGGTTCTACCGCAAACTCTGATCTTTTCTATGTGAAGCAATATTGTTTAGCGTATTGAGTGTGGTTATCAGTCCAGGGAGTCCAGTGTTGGTGCGGCGGCCGACGTATCCGTACACCAGGACCCTGACTTCTGATTTCTGACTTAATGCACGAAAACATTGATTGCGTGTGTGTTTCAAAGTTTTCTTTGTGATTACTTATATCAGCTCACCAGGTATACTGTTCTGACCGTGGTGCACCTGTTTCCTTTTCAGGATGGCCCCACGACGGCAGCCAGCTAGGGTTCCGAGAGTCGAGCGTGACGACAGCCCACCGAGCGACGAGGCCTCGGTACAGGTCCCTTTGCCAGTAGTGGCACCGGCGGTAGCTCTACCCGCCGAGCCCTCGATGCTTCCAGCAGCAGCCGCTGACGATGCACGTCGCCTCAGCACACTGCATGAGTTTCAGCGCCAGCGACCGCCCAGGTTTCGCGGGGAGACGGATCCCCAGGCAGCAGAGGACTGGCTGCAGGCAGTGGTTCGTGTGTTTAGGCTAGTGAGGACACCAGCAGACCTCATGGTGATCCTCGCTGCGAGCCTACTACACGCAGCAGCAGGCCGATGGTGGAGCTTGATGCTCCAGGTGCACGATGAGGCATCTCTACTTTGGACGGACTTTGAGAGCCTCTTCCGCTCGGAGTTCGTCCCAGCCACCCTTTGTGCGGTGCGTATCCAGGAGCTTCTACAGCTGTGGCAGGGCAGCATGACGGTCGCTCAGTACTCGGCGAGATTTACCGATCTCTCACGCTACTCGACCGACATGGTACGGGACCCATTCTTCCGGGCCCGGACCTTCGAGCAGGGTTTGAGACACGAGATCAGGGCATCGTTGATCTCCCTCAGCATACCGACTCAGACAGGAGTACTGAAGCGGGCCCTTCTGATCGAGAGATTCCTTGCTGAGTCTACACCAGCACAGAGACCCACCGCAGGGCGGCACGTGGCAGAGTCATCTGCAGCAGGCAGTCGACGGATGACTCAGGGGTCCAGACAGACCAGACCTTCGGGCAGACGATCTCAGGGCACCGGCTCAGCAGTGCGGGGCACACAGCGCGGAGCCAGTCTTACGAGAGGTAGACAGTGCTACTCGTGCAGCGGGCAGGGCCACATGGCTCGTGACTGCCCGACCCGTAGTGCCGAGGAGCAGCAGACAGTTGATGGACCACCGAGGCAGAGGCAGAGGGTCGATCGTGGCGGTCCGCAGGGAGGAGGCGGACGAGGCAGAGGAGCTGGACGAGCAGCCGGTGGTGGGCGACGCTTTGAGGCTCTGCCACCACCACCACCAGGAGGTCCACCCCGACCACAGGGAGCTGGCGGGCAGCGACAGGCACAGCTCCAGGCAGCAGAGGCCTACGACCACGGCGCACCCGAGATGATTCGAGGTACTATCTGTGTCTACTCCACCCTTTCTGCAGTTCTTATAGACACAGGAGCGAGTCACTCTTTCATAGCCCCTGCCCTTGTTCGGAGCTCGGAGATTCCGACAGAGCCGTTGGCTCGATCCTTACGGCTAGAGACTCCTATGGGAGCAGACTCGATGATTACGCACTGGTGCCGGCAGTGTGAGCTTACTCTAGGAGGCGAGAGCTTCAGCTGGGATCTTCTTGTAGCAGCGTCGAGGCCTTACGACGTCATCTTGGGCATGGATTGGCTATCTACGGTCCATGCACAGATTGACTGTTTTAGGCGCAAGGTGCGATGTGTACGCACCGACGGGAGCAGGTTCACCTTCACCGGCGAGAAGGGAGCCTTAGCAGCACAGGATGGACTTCCGCGGAGGAGAGGACACCCCATCACTCATCAGTTGGCTAGCCTCATCCTTGGAGCAGTTGACGTGCGGAGTCCTTGTTTTCCTGCAGTGGTGGATCAGTTTGCGGTCGTTTTTCCCGACGACGTTCCAGGGATACCTCCTCGCAGAGAGGTAGACTTTTATATTGACTTGTACCCCGGGACAGCCCCGATATCCACTCCAGCATATCGGATGGCCCCCGTTGAGCTTCGAGAGCTACGTGTACAGTTGGAGGACTTGCAGGGAAAGGGGTTCATCCGACCCAGTGTTTCACCCTGGGCTTCCCCGATTTTGTTCGCCAAGAAGGCGGACGGGAGCTTGCAACTTTGTGTTGACTATCGTCGCCTAAACCAGGTGACAGTGAGGAACAAGTATCCGCTACCGAGGATTGATGACCTCTTTGATCAGCTCAAGGGAGCACGGTGGTTCTCGAAGATAGACCTCAGGTCAGGCTATCATCAGCTCAGAGTCAGAGACGAGGATGTGCAGAAGACGGCCTTCAGATGTCGGTATGGCCACTATGAGTTCTTGGTTATGCCTTTCGGTGTAACCAATGCTCCAGCAGTGTTCATGGCTCTCATGAACAGGATCTTTCAGCCATACCTCGATCGGTTTGTCGTGGTCTTCATCGACGACATTCTGATTTACTCTGCGATAGAGGAGGAGCACGCCTATCACTTGCGAGTTGTTCTTGACACACTCCGAGAGCACCAGATTTATGGTAAGCTCTCGAAGTGCCAGTTCTGGATACGTGAGGTCCACTTTTTGGGACACGTTATCTCTGAGGCGGGAGTTGCAGTGGATCCCGCGAAGATTGAGGCTGTGTTAGCTTGGGAGCCACCCAGGAGCGTGACTGAGGTTCGGAGTTTCTTGGGACTAGCTGGATACTATCGGAGATTCGTGCCAGACTTCTCTAGAGTTGCGGCACCACTCACAGCTTTGACGAAGAAGGGGAAACCCTTCGTGTGGTCAGACAGATGTCAGCAGAGCTTCCAGGAGCTGAGACAGAGATTGACTAGCGCACCTATCCTGAGGTTTCCTGAGGAGGGAGTAGGGTACGTAGTCTACTGCGATGCATTAGGGACCGGACTCGGATGTGTTCTGATGCAGGAGCGGGTAGTGATCGCCTATGGATCACGTCAGTTGAGGTCGCATGAGCAGAACTACGCTACCCATGACCCGGAGTTAGCAGCAGTGATCTTCGCTCTGAAGACATGGCGACACTATCTGATGGGCGAGCACTTTACAGTCTTTTCTGATCATCAGAGTCTCAGGTATATCTTCTCGCAGAAGGACCTGAACCTGAGACAGCGGCGATGGCTCGAGTTCCTCCAGGACTATGACTTTGAGATAGTCTATACTCCTGGGAAGGGAAACGTAGTAGCCGATTCCCTCAGCAGGAGGACGGGCATTCAGCTACTTGAGGAGGCGACAGAGCAGCTAGCCTCTTTGCAGATATCCTTCGTGGATAGAGATGGAGCAGCCTTTCTTCAGTCTCTCACAGTCACTCCTCCACTACTGCAGCGAGTCAGGGACGCACAGCGCGGGGACGCTGACTGTGAGACACGGCGTGCACAGATATCCTCGGGACAGGCACCAGATGGTTTCTCCCTTGGAGCAGAGCACGACATCCTTTTCAGAGGACGTACCATGGTACCAGTAGCTTTGCGAGAGGAAGTGCTGAGAGGGTTTCACACTTCTCCTTTGGCGGTACATCCTGGAGTGGCGAAGATTTACCAGGACCTCAGACGACAGCACTGGTGGCCGGGCATGAAGAAGGCTGTAGCAGAGTTCGTTTCTCGATGCCTCACCTGTCAGCAGGTAAAGGCAGAGCATCAGGTACCAGCAGGCTTGGTACAGCCCTTGGAGGTTCCGGAGTGGAAGTGGGACGACATATCTATGGACTTCGTGACTGGACTTCCACGCACTTCCAGAGGTCACGACTCCATCTGGGTGATTGTTGACCGACTCACCAAGTCGGCACACTTCTTACCCATCAGAGAGCAGGGCTCAGTAGAAAGCTTGGGACGTCTCTACGTTCAGGAGATTGTGCGGCTCCACGGCGTGCCATCATCTATCGTCTCCGATCGAGATGCCCGCTTTACTTCCCGGATTTGGAAGGGGTTACAGGAGGCGTTCGGGACGCAGCTACGTCTTAGCACATCTTTTCACCCTCAGACGGATGGTCAGACGGAGAGGACCATTCAGACACTCGAGGACATGCTCCGCGCATGTGTCCTCGACTTTGGTCGTAGCTGGGAGGACCACCTACCCTTGGTGGAGTTTGCGTACAGCAACAGCTACCACTCCACCATCGGGATGGCACCGTACGAGGCGTTGTACGGCCGACCTTGTAGATCTCCTTTGTGCTGGACAGACCCCGGAGAGTCAGCACTGGTGGGACCGGAGATGGTCCAGGCCACGATAGAGAAGGTCCAGGTCATCCAGGAGCGGATGAGGACAGCTCAGAGCCGGCAGAAGTCATATGCTGACAGGAGGCGGAGGCCACTGGAGTTCGAGGATGGCGACCACGTCTTCTTGCGGGTCTCACCTCGACGTGGTATTCGGAGATTTGGCCGAGGCGGCAAGTTATCTCCGCGCTTCATCGGACCCTTCCAGATTCTCAGCAGGATTGGTGAGGTGGCTTATCGCCTGGCTCTACCACCTCAGTTTCACCGGGTGCACGACGTCTTCCACGTGTCTCAGCTGAGGAGATACGTGCACGACCCGACACACATCATTGACCATGGGGAGCTTGACGTTGACGATGGGGCGACTTTTACGGAGGTCCCGGTGGAGATAGAGGATCGACAGGAGCAGGTCCTGCGTGGGCGATCGATTCCTCTTGTGCGCATCAGATGGCAGCACGGGAATCTCCAGGAGAGCACATGGGAGCGGGAGGCTCAGATGTGTGCTCAGTACCCTCATTTGTTTCCCTAGTTTTTGATGTATCTTTACGGGGACGTAAAGCCCTGAGGTGGGAGTAATGTAAAGACCCGTAAAATTCAAGGGAAATTTTTTCTTAATTTTCTTTAGAATTTTACAAGAGCGCGGTTTCTGACGGCACCTGATTCCGAGGCCCGGAGTGCCCGGAATCAATTTCCGAAGTTTGGCTCGGGTACGTTCAGTGAACGAACGAGCGGGAATTCCTAACTTTTGATCTGGTGCTCGGAATTGAAATCCAAGGGCACCGATGAACTTGCAGCGCCGATATTCGCTTAAAGAGACCTTTTCGGAAGTTGCGTTGGTTGTGGGTTGAAAGTTATTTTTTTGGGTTTTAGGTTTAAGTTAAATAAAATTTTGTGAAGAACAAAATTTATTTTAACTTGTTAAATCCTACCAAAGGGGGTTGGAAGTGGGACCCACATCCACTTAACCTCCCTTGGGAGGATTAAGTGTGGTGGGACCCACACGAACCTAAACCTCTCAACTTCCCCCTTAAACTCCCCTCTCTCCCTCTTAAATGTTTGTAAACTTAACATCTAATTAATTACACATGACATGTTAATTAATTAAGTGTTATGTTTTGAAATTTGAAGTAATGAATTCCTTGGCTTGGTAAATAAAATAAGGAGGGACCTTATTTTATTTTGTTAGCCAACTTGTGTGGATTTCGTTTTGAGAGCTTCTCCTCCATCTTCTTCATCTTGACGAAGAACGCTCATCTTGACGAAGAACGCTCAAGCTCCGACGAAGAACGCCGCTCCGCTCTTCTTCGTCTTCCGTGTCAACGAGAGGGAACGCCGCTTCCTCCTCGGATTCCCTTCGTCAACATAAGAGGTTTCGCCAACGACGTGTCACATCGGACACATCTCTTCGTCAACGGAATTGACGAACGGCTACCGCGACGCCCGACCTCCGCGACGTCGTCTTCCGCGGAACGTTGACAATCTTTGAACCTTATACCAAGGTAGGGGTTGTTGTTTATTGTTTAATTATTCTATTCTTGATCATGAATTTAGCAAGTCTAACGTGTGGCTTTGAAATATTTTAAGTTGCGTTATTGCTTAACGTGAGGGGGCCGGACCTCATGAACACGGCCGAACCCCCTCCATCGTTCTTGTTGTATTGCTTGTGGGTGGATGAATCAAGGTGGCGTGGTGCCGTCGCACCACGCGGATATTCGCCCAATCCTTATTACGCGACACCATCGCGTCGCGCCATGAAAGAAACATCAAGAACGCGACGCCGTCGCGCCGCGTAGAAGAAATCAAGGTGCGGCGGAGGGGCGCAGTGCCGTCGCACCGCGCCGGATGACGAAAACCGCGGCCGGATTCCGGGCCGCGGCGGAAGAGAAGACCGGCGGCCGGGCCGCCGGCGTCGGAAGCCGAAGGGGGGACCGGAATTTCCGGTCCCGTTGGAGAAAACCGGTCGGCCAGCTGGCCGACCGGATGGCATTAAACCGGGGGAATTAATCCCCCGGCCAACACACAAAAACCCCCCTCTTTATGAGGGGGGCAGTTCTTTGAAGGGATGGGGGGAAGCCGGTCCCCCGGTTCCGCACAAACAGGCCCCCCACGTGGGGGGGTGTTTTAAAAAAAATATAAAGGGGCGCGGCATATAGCCGCGCCGCCCCTTCAATCAAGCCCCCCACATAGGGGGGGGGGGCGGTTTTTACAAACAGGCGCGGCTGATTGCCGCGCCGCCCTCCAAGAAAGCGGGGGCTTTGCCCCCCGCATGCCGACTTCGTGCAGCGCCAGGCCGCCAGGCCACCGCCGGCCGGGCCGACCCAGGGGGGGTCGGGCCGGGTCGGCCCGGACCCGGACCCCCCCATTTCGAACCAGTCTCGGTCTTTTGGCCTTATCTTGAGCCTCGGACCTCCTAATGACGAACCGTCTGCGGCAACGCGATCCTTGGATCGAGACGGTCGTTTCGGTATATCGCACTCAAGGTTTCGTATTACTTTGAGTTCGGCCGGGTTGGTTCGTTCACGAAACCAACCGGGTCTTCGGAGCGGAAACGCTCATATCTTGAGCTACGGACGTCCGATTGACGTGTCGTCAGCTGTGTTGTGTTCCTATTAGTGAGACGGATCTTTTGGCATACTCCGCATGAGGTTTGGACGCAGGCGGAGTATGGTCGGGTTGGTTTTTCCTTAAAAACGAACCGGGCCCCGGAGACGAAAATGCCAATAACTCTCAGACCGGGCGTCCGATCGACGCGCCGTCTGTTGCGTTGAGTTCTTGTTGACGATACGGAACTTTTGGATACATCAACTCTGGTCTTTGTGACAGTTGATGTATCAGCCTCTCGGCTCGTGGAGCGGACCCTCCGAACGAGCTTGCTGTGTGTGGGAACCCTAGTGCTGGCTGCGACTGATACTGTGACTACTACTGCTACGACAGCTACTGTGACTGCGACGACGACAGTACAGAGATCCTGTGTGGATTCGACGACGATGACTACAGCACTCAGCGATCCTACGTGGGTCAGTGCTACAGGTCCTGTGTTGGCCCGATCCTGTGTGGGTCCGATCCGGTGTGGGTACTTGCGCTCAGCGGTCCTGTGTGAACCAGCGCCTACAGGTCCTGTGTGGGCCCGATCCTGTGTGGGTCTTTGCGGGGGTTAGTTACCTATCGATCCTTCGTGGGTCCGACGACTTAGATGTATCAGTGATCATCATTATCGTCCTTGAAGAATTATACCTATGTGAGCTGAATCCTATTGCTTTCCTGTGTGGATTGTGTTGTGCAATCCTGTGTGGATTACGTTTTGCTTTCCTGTGTGGAATACGTTTACTTTCCTGTGTAGACTGAGTTGTACTTGGGCTCGGAGGTTGGAGCGTATTTGAATTGATGACTTAGGTATATGTATGGGAATATACCTAAGCAGTGTCGGTTGTTCCTTTGTGATTGTACCTTTCTTCGTGGTTTATCCTTAGTGGATTTGAGAGACCTTCAGGGGTCTCGGGGTCCCTACTCAGTAGCTTATACTCACCCCTGCACGGGCTTTTCCCGCACTACGTTGTGTTGGTTGCAGACGACGGACAGCGTTGACCTTAGCTGGGGCTTGCAGAGCGGGACGGTACCCGGAGGTGAACCACTGGGCGGGACGTGCTCGGAGCGGACGGCGGGACCCGTGGAGCATAGGAGCTATCTGTACCCACCCTTCAGGTGGGATTTCCAGTGGACAGCTCGGAGTAGCGACTTTTACTTTTCAGTTGCTGTTTTCCCTTTCGAGTTGTACTTTACTTTCAGTTTGGGTTTGTATACTGGCCCATTTACTTTTCCGCACTTTCTGTTGTACTCTGTTTTTGTTTAGTGTTTACTTTCCGCTTGCTTACTCTGTGATGTTTGTTTACTTTTCAAAGGCAATGCCTTCCCATTTTTTTACTGGGATTTACGCCTTGGTGCTAGTCGCCAGCCCCTGGCCTATGGAAGGCGGGCTTGGGGTAGTCACGGCACGGACCCCGAGGGCGGGTCGTGACAGGGCCCATTCCTAAATCGCCTTTGTTTTTGAAGGATCCATATAAATTCCCTCACTTGTGATCACATGTCCCAAGAACATGACTTGTTTCATCCAAAAGTCACACTTTCTGAACTTGGAATACCAATTATCCATTCTCAATGTTTCCAACACAAGTATTAGATGTTCTTCATGTTCCTCCTTGCTCTTGGAGTAGATGAGAATATAATCAATAACAATATCCACAAATTTTTCGAGGAAATATCTAAAGACTCTATTCATCAAATCCATGAAGATTTCATGGGAATTAGTAAGTCCGAAGGGCATCATCAAAAACTCATAGTTCTCATACCTTGTACGGAAGGTAGTCTTATGAATATCTTCCTTTTTCACCTTTACCTAATGATATCCAGAACGATGATCCACCATTGAGAAGTATTGTGCTCTTCTTAACTGGTTGAACAAGACATCAATCATTAGGAGAGGATACTTGTTCTTTATAGTGATCTTGTTGAGTTCCTGATAATCGATACATAGTTGCATTGTTCCATCATTCTTCATCACAAAGATCATTGTCACAGCCCAAGGTGATGCACTAGGGCATATGAAGCCTTTGGCCGGATGCTCTTGCAGCTACTTCTTTAACTCCACCAGTTCGATAGGAGCCATCCTATAGGGACCCTTCTAGATAGGAGTAGCTCCTGGTATGAGTTCAATTGAGAACTCTACCTCGCTATCCGGGGGGAATTCTGGGTAACTCTTCGAGAAATACATCACCTTATTCCCTCATGATTGGAATTTCTTCATAGATGACACTTTCATTCAACTCAACCATTTTTGAAAGGTATTCTTCTTCATCGGAAATCAACCCCCAAACCATTGAAGGATTCTTCAAAGGTGATTCATGATATTCCTTGAATTTGTAGAGGAGAATGGGATGGTTTAGAATATAAAAATATATTTCCTTTTCCAAACAGTTGATATGTGCTCTATATAACGAGATCCAATCCATTCCCATTATTGTGTCAAATTCCACCAAAGGAAGTATTACAAGATTCGTTGGAAGAATCATCTCAAATATGCCAACAGGAGAAGAGTCAAACACTAGGGTTGCAATGATTTCACCACTTGGTGTTTTTACAGATATCTCTACATAAATTATTTGGGGATTTGATTCTATTGTTTGAGAAAACTTGCATGATATAAAATAATGCGTAGAACCAGAATCAAATAAGACTTTTTCCATTATTGAGTGAATAGAAAGTGTACCTTTTACGACTTCATTATCATTCTCCACCTCCATAGTAGTGATGGAATAAGATTTTCTTTGTTCTTTTGGATTTGGTGGTTGTTGACGTTGATTAACCTCGAGAACTCAACGTTTAGTGCACTGACTTGCATAGTTCCCCAGCTCCATACTGTTGTAGCATTGAACCATGAGTGGTTCTCTCCTTTCTTCTGCCACATTCTCCTTCCTTTATTGTCTTTTTGACACTCTTTAGCATGGTGTCCTTCTTTCCCACACATGAAGCACTTCCTCCTCCCTTTGAGGCAGTTCCCATGGTGCAACTTCCCACATTTTTTGGCATGTGGGTCGTTGAGTATTCGCCCCACTTTTTTTATTAGATCCTCCATCCTAAATCTCCATATTTCATTTCTTATCCCCATAGCCATGGAACCATTCTCCAAACTCCATCTCCACTTTGAGGGAAAATCGAACAACTTCTTCATAAATCCCAAAGTCTCGAATTTCAAGAGCCTTTTGAAGGTGTGGTTTTAATCCACTAAATAATCAATCAATTTTGATATCATTGTTGATAATAAAACCTGAAGCATACCTTACATGCCTTGTGAAATTCACTTCATAGGTTGTGACAGATTATCCTTCTTTTTTTCTGAGCTCTATGAACTCTCTCTCCATCTTCATATGAAGAGTTCGAGGGAAATACTTATTAAGAAACATTATATTAAAGTCTTCCCATTTCGTATCATTAATTTCTTCCCTTGGAATTGCGTTCTTAATCAAATCCCACCATTGATCGGCTTCTCCATCTAGATGATAAATGGCTAAATTCACCTTCTCTATCTTAGAACATTTAAGAATAGAAATGATCTGGTCCCTGAAGTTGACCCACTGTTCCGCAACTAGTGGATCAGAAGATCCACTAAACGTCGGTGGTCATTTCCGCATAAAACATTCGATATCCAGTTTCCCTATCTTTGGTGAAAGAGGAAGTTCCACATTATTATGGTTATTGTTCATAACCTGATATATTTGGGTAATCATCACCATGAATTTTTTAACTCCACCTCCCAAATAATTGGTGATGTCATTCAGGAAATCATTTCATTTTCCCTTTCATGATTTGTTGGCATGATTTCTCCTGGTTCCCACCATTTTATAAAATAGAAAAGGTTAGAACAAAACATAAGTAAAAAAGTCAGAAATAACTTATTAATTTAAACAATTTATACCAAAAACATTACATAAGGTATCCCTATATAGATATTATTTTTTGAATATTTGTACTTAGTCTAATGCTATAGGTTTTCTCTAGGGTTCACTAATCCTAATTCCCAAATTAACTAAACCTTTCCTTTGATACCAACTATAACGTCCCAACCTTTTCTTACATTAATATTAAATCATTTTAAAGATAAACAACATAATATAATTACATAGAGAGGATCCAAATGTTTAGTGTCTTTGGAAAACTAGGACAGTACATAACAATTACAACGTCAAGAATAAACATTTATTTAATTTCTTCTTCTCTAGATTATTATTGGCACTTGAACTCTCCTTAGTACATGTAGCCACCTAAGGATATACATAAAAAGGGGTGAGCTAAAATCCCAATAATAGGTAGATAAGAACAATATGGCATGGGGTGAGCATAATCATGACATGGGAAAACGATCATGAACATGAGAGGAGCATAAATAAAAAACATGAAATGTGGAAATGCATAAAAAATGAAACATCATGCCTTAGTGGTTAACTACCACACATACGTGTTAACCAATCTATCATATTGTTCAAAAATCAATTTACATTTACTAATGCGATTAATCACTTTATCTAATGCATTGAAGTGCTGCATAATTCCGGGTGCACCCATCACATTCAAACATTCATATTGTGCTCTATAATTCCGGGCGAACCCGCCACCTCATAATATTATAATTATCATGAATGCCACATAGAACATATATCAATAATGAATGTAAATTATCCATGGTAAGGAATGTGCTTCATCTCATTAGAATACATTCATAAGCATTGTGTTCCCAAAATAAATAGGGAATAACATACTTGATACAAGAACAATCAACCACGAATTAGAGGTAAAGGTTGAATTCTTAAAAGAATAGTTCTTTTGGAAAAAATTTAGGTTGAAATAAACTTCATTAAAAAACATTTATATCCCAAAAAATTTTATATAATGATGGAAAAATTATTTTTAATAAGTGACTATACTAAATTGAAGTGAAAGAGGGAGAACCTGAAGAAGGAAAATTGTGTTCGAGATTTTCCCATTACCTTGTATCTGAATGCTTACTTCTCTTTAATGTCCTATATAATGAAATTATATTCATTAATTATAAATCCATATCCTTGTTTAAATTAATATGGTTCATTATGGTTTCATTAATTTATTTTATGTCCTTTTGTATGAGTTATAGAGTTTTAAAACATTGTTTGAGAATGTTTGTTTTTGTGGTTTTCTTGACTGATTCACTTGTATCCTTAAATTGATTTTTAGGTAGAACATGGGAAAACATCCAAAAATGATATTAAATGTTATTAATTATATTACAGGAGTTTTAATTATCTTATAATGAATCATATTATGTCAATGTGGATGAATAATTAGATAAGAGTTAAATGATGATTGTTTGGGTTAATTGGAACGATTTTTTGATCATAATGAACCTGTTTTATTTTATCACTAGTAATATGGCCATAAGTTATTTATAGAAATTTAAATAGGACATAATACATATAAAATATTATGGTACAAGATCTGAATTTATAAAGGGAAGAAGGCTTGCCGTTCTTGAAGGTGACAAATTAACACCTCACAAACAATGTTCTCTTTAATAAAATAAAAGCAAGAGGAAAAGGGGGTTTGATGATATAATATCTCATTAGAATCATACAATTACAGTAAATTTATAATACTAGAGTTAAAATACCATTTGGATGAAGATAGTTGGAGACATAATAATAAAAGAACTTGAAATTGAAAGGGATTTAAAGGAGAATAGGGAGAGAAATTACCTCTTCAATCCTCCTCTTGAGATCATCCTTAAGGGCCTAAGCTTGGTCTTTTGATGAGACCAGTAGCACCTAGACGTGGGAGAGGGGCTAGGAAAGGTTTTTGGTATGATTTTAGAATGTTTTGGAGCTTGAGAGGTCTGAGTAAATGAGGGTGTGAAGGTGGTTTTTATAGTGAAGGGGAGACGGGTTTTCTTAATATAAAATTCATTAGTTAATTAATTTCCCCTAAGACAAGGAATAGTGAGTCTTTAATGACCAAGAATAGTCATTTTATCATGTGATATCGAACCAAGTGGGCTTACATCAGCATAGCATCACACATGAATCTATAATTAGCTTATTTAACTCATTTTTGTAAATTACGGTATTTCACTATTCATCAAGAATTCAAGTATTTCAGACAAATCCCAATACTTTAACCCAACCATTTTTCGACGTGTAGAATCCAAAAATGAAGTCTATTTTTCAAAAATATTATTCTAAATATTATTAATTTATTATTTAATTAAAATCAGTGTCTATTACTAAAAAATGGTTTTAAAACATTCATTTACTTATTCTAAAATATAGGTACATCATACTTTCACTTGAATATTATTTTTATATTATCATAGGTAAGGTTACTATTAATTAAGGTATATCACTATTCATAAGGGTATTTTACTATTCATAATGGTAGATTACTATTCACCATTTTTTTTTATTAGACTCTAAAAACCTTTTTGAACACAACCATGTATGTCATATTTTCAAAATTCCAGACACATAAGTGACAAACTTATGTTTAAAGGTCACTTATCACTTAGTAGTTCATTATGTTTTGTTTTCATGTTATTTTTTGAAATAATTAAAATAAGGTAATTTCCATTGAAAAACATTGGGTTGTTACAATTATATTTTTGTTATTTTTTTATTTTTATAGATAATTTTCACTTTTTGATAAATAGTGAAAAATTATGAATTTTAATTGAAAATAGTCTTTTCATCTAAATAATTTGTAATGTTAAATTATATTTTTAGTTGATTTTATATTAAATATAGATATATTATAAATCTATTAATCCATTTTCTTATTATCTCACCAAATGACCAAATCTAAGGGCCTCAAGGTATCCTTCAATGAGGAGATATTCAAGAGATAGTTTTCCGAAAGGACCACTTTTAATTTCTTTCTTCTTTTACATTCTCATAACTTCAATCATCCAGAATTTCATGATAACTCTATAATAATGTATATAATGTAGTTATATGTTTCTAATATTATATTTCTTATCTATTTTATTTCTCATTTTCACTTACTCAATGAAACGAAATTGTTTCAAAAAATTATGGTGGTTTGCTGTCTATGAACAATGATTTTTTGTTTTCCATTGCTTCCTTCTTGTATGGTCATAAAATTATCATTATGATTAAATAAAATTTAATATTTATATTATAACATATTTTATTTTTTTAACTAAAATATACACATAATATTTAATAAAGAAATACTATTTTGTGATGTTCAGAAAACCCACCAAAATAAAAAAACATTTATCATTATTGTTTTGTCAAATGAATCATTCTAATAAAAGAAATAAAAATTATTTATAAGATAATTAATACTTATGTATGTTTATTAATAAATTTAGATTCCACTTCTTCATTTGTAATAAAATTTTACTCGAACATCCATAATTACACACAAATGAACTAATCATTAAACCCTTAAATGAACACACCCAAAACCATGAAAATAATGAAAATTTTATTGAATTCTTCATAAGATGTTTTAAAATCATAAAATAATACATTATAAATATATTTATATTTCTTTAATGAATTTATAACAGTATTTAACTAATTATATAGTAGGGTAAAGTATACACTACTAAAAGTAATTTTGACGTAAGGGTTTCTTGTCTCACGATTTACTTTTGTGGGATATATTCCTTATTCATCACTTATTTATTTCATGTGGCGAATATAATAAATTTTTATATATAATATCATGAATATAATTATATTCATGATATTATATTTTTAATTTTATATTTATTACTTTTATGGGTAATATGATTCGACCGAATACAAAGTGGTAAGGGAAATCTTAACCCAATTCCTCCTCTTTGGTTTAAGCATGTACTTCCATAATTATGTCATAAAAATAATATTTGTGAAGTTAATTTTGAATACATTAAGTTTTATTTCCAATTTTTATGGGTCTTTATAGTGAAAACATATATTCTATTCAATTTAATAACTCTAACTTTAATAATATTATATTTATATGGGGTTATTTAACAAATACATCATCTTAAATGTTTTAAATATTTATTCTTCTAAATCTTTATATTTCATATCCAAATTTTAAAAAAATGAGGTTATTTATATGGACCTAATTTTTTTACAAATTATATTTTATAATGTTTTCTTAAATGAATCCTTTTATTATTTTATGTAAATGGGTTTCTTTTAAAAATCATATTTTAAAGGTCCTTTTTCAAAAAAAAAATATATTATTTCATATTCAACATGAAAGGAATTTACCACTTTCCTGTTTCTTTAATGTTTTAGAGAATACATTAATGTTTTATATTTTATATTTCAAAGAAAATGTTTTACATTGTATGTACATAGTTTTCAAAATTGACTGATTCGAAACTGAAATGTTTATTTTCATCAAAAAGTGTTTATATAATGATATCATTCAAGATTTTTGTTATAGTTATAGTTATTGGAAATTGTTTATAATTAAGGTTGGTTGTTTGAAATATTAATGATGTATTGTTATGTGATAAACTAATTATGGGTGGTTATGTGATAAAACATTGATTGATGGTAACGTGAAAAACCAATGATGGTTGGTTATGTAACAAACCAATAACGTGTTGTTCTATGATAAACCAAGGATGGATGATTACGTTATAACCTCTAATATATTGGTTAGTCTAGATATGGATGTTTAAATTATTTTTTTATTCTATTTATATGATGGTTTATTCCCCATTGTGTCTCATGGGTGATCCTGATAGTGTCTATATGAGGGGTTGTTCCCCATTATAGCTCACAAGTAAGTAAAATATAGTTTAATAAAGGTTTGAGCAGCAATATAGCCCATGGGTGAGCCCAATATAACTTATATTATGTGTGATCCTCATTATATCTCTCTAATAAATTGTATGGTGATTTTTCTTGAATTCATCCATAAATATATTTCATTTAAAAAGGGTTTCAAAAGGGTTTTATGATTATTATTCTATAAGTTTGAAAAAATAGTTTTCTTTTACATTCTATCAGTTTTAATGATTTTATTTGAGATAAAATTGGCGTTGTTTTAATTATAAATTTATTTATTTCAATATATAAATTAAAAATTGAAATAAAGGTAAATTTTACATGGGTCTTCATGTTTTTCTATAGGAAAACAGTTTTATTTCTTTATTCGACTTAAAAAGATTTTGGTGTTCATCCTGATTGTTTAATGTTTTTTCAGAGGGTACGGGATAAGTAGAGATGAGGAGTTGGATTGCATGTAAATTGTGAATATGTTCCATGAAATGAAAAAATGTATAAATTTAAAAGGTTTTCCTTTGGTGAGAAAAATGTATGCTGAGTATAAGTGTCCACTTATAAACTATGGGATTACTTTTTAAGATTTTGTCCTATTTTTATAAAAAAAATAAACTTAAAAGAACTTTGGGAAATGAAAGTGATTATAGTTTTAAAATAACTCTAATATTTATTGTTTAATAATGTGTCCTTACATTTGGATTCTCGGCTTTATTTGGATAGCTTTAGTGGTTAGGATGTTGTTAAGGAATAAGTTATAAGTCTTATATAACAATAATTGTTAGCAAGGTAGGGAGATTCGAGGTTATTTTGAATAAATTCAATTGAGTTTGAGATAACATGAATAAGGATATTTTTGTTTTTATCCTCCTCAGGAGAAGGTATATTTTGATTTCAATGATATACACACACTAACCTTTTTGGTTTTAATAAATAGATGGATCCATTAGGTACCAAAGTAATAATGGATGTGAAGGAAATTTTAGTGGTTGTCTAAATGATAAAAATAATGAAATGGGAGCTACAATAAGAAAACATTTTGTTAATATAAACTATTTTCATTAGAAATTATTAACCACTTGATCATTGTTTTTTTATAATGCAACAAATTCAAGAGAAATGAAGCCCAATGGAATTTTAGGTGACAAAAATCATAAAGGTAAATATATTCAATGAACTATGTTGTAAGAATGTGGAAATAAACACATATTAAAATTATTTAAAAGGAAGGGAATATGTTTTTTATATGGTATAATAGTTCAAAAATCAATAAACTATAAGGGAAAATGGAAGCATAAGGTTAACTCTATTAATAATGTTAAATGTATGAATTATTTCTGGTCTCATGCTTACACATTGTAGAATCTCATGGCATGATTAATATTTTTGTTCACAAGAAAGGATTATTGATTAATAAGATGTAAAATCATAGATAAAGGATTATGATTTAACCTAAATAATTAATATTTCTAGATATAATGGATTTAAGGGTTATGGTAAGTTTATGGTTGGTGATATTTTTAAATTTATTACTACTATTTTGATGATGATCATACTTTGGGAGACTTTTATTGAGATTAATTTATATGTAAACATTATGTTAAACATGTGAGAATGTTATTTTAGGAATAATTATATTTTCATTTTTCGGACATAATATTAATTTTAGGGATAACCTATAAGGTTTATATTAATCAATCATAAAGAAATAATTCATATCATTGATTGTAGGAATAATGTATGAATGAATATGATGATGAAGCATGGTTAGTTGTTTATGAAGTAAGTTGAATGAAAAATGTGTTTTTGTCATGGGTTTTCAAATTTATGATATAGTGGAATTTTAAAAATATTACGGGAATCATGGAAATCACAAGTATTTTTATATATTAGGTTTTTTTTTCATAAATTTGGAAATATATGTTTGAGGGAATTGATACCTTTTAAATGTGGCAAAAGGGTGATAATTTTTAATGTTCATGTAACTATTAATTTTATGATAAAAAAATTGTATTTGGGTAAAAATGCCATTACATTTTGTGGGCATAATTTTCAAGTCATTGGCAGTGTTTTTGTTTTATATGATCTCTGAATTTGAGGTAATTATGGGTTATTACTTTTTGGATGAAAAATTAAAGCTCGGAGATAACCTTTGAGGTTAAAATATAATAATGTTATTTTTATGATGTTTTTGAAATTTTTAAAATTTTATAAGAAATATATAAAAATAGTTTTATAAAAAGGACAACCCACAATATGGGTGACAACCCATCGCATTTCGAAAAGGTATGGGGATCGAACCCATAACCGAAGTGTGACAAGGGTGCATCACCTACAACTTGCCAATGGGATGTCCTTTGTATGAAATTTTTTCCTTTATTAAACTATCTGATGGATATATTTTATGATAGTTTTTGGAACATATTTTTTTCATATTGATAACCATGGGATTAGAAAATTATTTGGTGATTATGTGATTAGTTTTATTTTACATGATGTTCACTATTTTGGGAACTCTATATTATTTAGGTAAGAAGAATACGATGGTATTTTATTTGATAAATAATGTATGAGTTGTCTTTTGGGAAAATATATGATTTATGGTGCTTTTTTTATTTATGGAAATGATTATTATATATTATATATTATGTGATTTGTGAAATTATATTTTTGCTATGAGACATTTATAGAGAATTATAATATATGAAGATAAATATTAAATTTATCTTGGAAGACTATGGGATCAAATCATTTTGATTTTTTTTGGGTTTCAAATTTTTGTTTATTATTTTATTTTTAATTTTATGTATAGTTATTTGTTGAATGATCTATGTGGAAAATTCGATATTACTATTGAATTTTGGCGATTAAATTAGTTTTTCATTATATAAGAGATTATTCTTTTTAGAGAATTACATTATCCTGTACTAAAATTTTGGTTTTTTAAAATTCAAAAATACAGGATGAATATATAGTCATTCGTTTCTAGATTTTTAGATCTGTAGATGTTAATTATGATTCTTCAGGAATAAAAAATTCATCTTGAATACTCATCATTTGGTGAAAAGATGAGATTTTTGTATAAATTTATTAAAAGATGAAATTATTCTTTTTAGGTAAGTATATATCCTTATGGTATTAGTCTATGTACTTAAATAATTCATCAACTTTATAAGGATAATTTTTAAACAAAATCTTTATATGATTACTTTTAATTCCTAGAATTTTTTTCTGTCATTATTCTTTAACATTCTCATCATTTCCTTTCTCTATTTTCAAAAGGAAGCATTATTTATCCTTTTTACAATGTGGTATTTATACAAAGGTATTTTGAAAATTCAAACCCCTAGTTTTTTTTATCGTGGTTAAAAATTGTGAGGATGTAATTTATTAATTTCTATAGAATATAAAACCCTGATATTTTAAAAGGAAACACAATGCTCAATATCATATAAGATATTCCACATCATGATTAGACAAACAACTAAATATTATTATGTGACTTTTATCACCTAGCCATTAGAATAGAGGGAATGTATGAGATTAATTAAATTATGAAAATATAGATTAAAAATGTTTATAAACTTATTTCATTGGTTTCCAATTAATTATAAATGAAAATAAAAACCAATTGAATATAAAAGAATTTTTTTTGATAAAAAACATTTTTTATTCCCATATTCATAATTATTTTTAATAACTTAATTTAATAAATATAAATGAAATTTATTAATAAATTTTATTTTTTATATATTATATATAAGGTTTTTAAATTCATTAAATATGTTTTATATGCTTAAGATATGAATAAATCTATTTTTAAGAAAAAAAAAGTAATATTTTTTCTAAAAGGCACTTTTGATTCCTTTTATTGGCACACTTATTTTAAAAATAAATTTGAAGACATTTATATTTTTTAAATAAAATCAATTTTTCAAATAGTAATATCAAAATTATATTAAGGTTAATTTTAGGTATTATTTGGGGAAGTTACTCTTTTGATGAAAATTGAAAATACTGAATTTTAATTGAGAACATACTTTATATAAAGACTTTATAGGGTTAAATTATATTATTATTGGTTTCAAAGTCACAATAGATCAATTATAAATATATTAATAAAAGTTGGGTAATTGGAATCATTTTTATGTGTATTTTAGGTATAAAACTTAGTAATCTTATGATTTATTTCTCTTTAAGAACTCGTTTTCTCATCCTGTCTGCAGGATTAATTTTAAATCAAAATTTCCAAATTTTTGGAATTAAATTTGAAAAAATGGATTAAATATTTGGAATAATAAGCTGAAAATTATTTTTTATGCTCATTTTCAATTTGAGGCATAATAATTTAAAATCGTAATAAAAAAGGATTTACCGTGGTGTAGGTAAAATAATGAAATGAGTTAACATTAAAAGGTAAAAGCTTAAAATAACTAAAATCCCAGACAAATAATGGGGGTTTGAGTTATTTATAGAATATAAACATCCTTTAAAACATTAATTATCATCCAAATTCATGGAAATTAATTTCACCACAATGTGGTTGTCTTTAAATATAAAATAATCATTACTTAATCACTAAAACCCACCACTGCTCATGTATAAATACCACCCCACTTATTCTAACAAGCCTTGAACCGCCTAAAATATCTGAAAAAACCCTCTAGTATTCACTCTAACCACATATAATTGCTACCAGCCTACCAAAAATTATAAATCCAAGGCTGTCAAGGGATACTTTAATGAGGTGGTATTCAAGATGTAATTTTCTCAAAACACCACTTTTAATTTCTTTGATCATCTGCATTATCCTAACCTAGTTCATCCATCAAGGAATGAGAATTACAGAATAATTTATATACAATATTTTTATTTTTTTAATGTAATCTCTCATATCCATTTCATTTCTCATCTTCTCATATCTAAAGAAATGAAACTATTGTCAAAATTATGGTGGTTTATCATCTCCATGAATAATGATTTTTTGTTTTCCATTACCAACTTAATGGATGATCATAATATTATTTTTATGGTTAAATTATATTTTAATAGGTATATTTTAACCTATTTCAATTTTTGAAACTAAAATATACGCATAATATTTAGAAAAATGAAACTAGTTCATATTGATCGGAAAAACCCCCAATATAAACCAAACATTTATCATTAATGTTTTATCAAATGAATCATCCCCATACAAGAAATAAAAAATTTTAAAATTAATACATATGTAAACTAATTAATACAATTTAATTATACTTATATCGTTTTAATTCAATTTTTAAAAAACATCCCCAATTATACATAAATGAATCAATCATGACACCATGAAACAAACACACCTGAAACCATAAAAATAATGAAATATAATTAATTAATGGTACATAATATGTTATAAAATTATCACATAATTTATTATTAATATTATTATAGTTAATTAATGAATTTATAAGATTATTTAAACCAATATATAGGAGGTTAAAGTATGCACCACTAAAGGGATGGAGGAGGTAAGGGCTTCTTATCTCACATTTTACTTCTCTGAGATATATTCCTTATTCACCACTTATTTATTTTGTGTGGCATAAATAATATAATATTATATATCATACAACTAATATAATTATATTAATGGTATTATATGTTTATTTTTATAATTATTACTTTTATGGGTAATATGATTCGACTGATTATAAAGTGGTAATGGGATTCTTAATCCAATTTCCATTCATTGGGTTAAACATGTACCTCTATAATTATGTCATACTAAGATTATCTTTGAAATTAAATTTTAATATCTTATCTTGTATTTCTACTTTTTTTGTATTTATAGAGAATATACATATTCTATTCATTTTATTAATGCTCACTTTAATGATATGTTATTTATATGGGAATATTTAACTAAAACACCGTTTACAATGTTTTAACGATTTATTCATAAAATTATTTCTGTTTCATGTACATGTTTTCAAAATGGATTTTATGAATGTATTTATCTGTAAATTTCTTTTTTAACAATTTTATTTTCTAATTTTATCAAAAGTCAATCCTTATAAGGTTTTATGTAGAGGGATTCATTTTAAAATCATATTTAAATTTTCTTTTTCATAAAGAGTTTTTTTATCACAGATACGACATGGACTGATTTTATTGATTTAATTTAAAATTAATATGTTGAATCATAGATTAAAATTTTATGATGTTAATTTCAATGAAAATTTTTCCTATTGTACGTGTGATGTTTTTTAAAAAGGGAGATTCCAAAGTGAATGAACTATTTTGTTAAAAGAGGTTTTTTATGATGAAATATTTCGTGATTTCAGTTTCTATTATAGTTATTGGTAAATTTTTATAATGAGAGGTGGTTTTGCGAAAATACAATGATGGGTGGTTATGTGATTAACCAATTATGGGTGGTTATGTGTTAAACCAATGATGAGGGGTTACACAATAAACTAATGATGGGTGGTTATATGAAAAACCAATGATTGGTGGTTCTATGAGAATCCAACGACGGGTGTTTATGTTATAACCTCCAATGCATTGGGTGCTATAGATATAGAAGTTTAGAATATTGGTTATTCGATTTATACAATGTTTTAAACCCCATTATAGCTTATAGGTGAGCCTGATATAGTTTATAAGAATGGTTGAGCCCCATTATAGATCACTCGAGAGCCATATATAGATTATATAAAGGATTAAGGCCCATTTTAGCTCACGAGTGTGGCCGGTATATCTTATTTGAAAAGTGATACCCATTATATCTATATAATACATTGGGTACTGGTCATATTAGAATTTGGTCATATGATTATTCTATTTAAAAAGGGTTTTGAAAGGGATTTATGAATTTGATGTTCAATGTTTCCAAAAAGGGTTTTATTTTTCTTGCAATGGGTTTTAATGATTTTTAAACTAAAATTCTGTGTGTTTTCAATAGAAAATTATTTATTTCAATTTTTCAAGGAAATTTGAAATAAAGGTAAATTTCATATGGTTTTTCGTGTTTTTAATTCGACTAACATTTTTCTTTCTCTATTTCCCTTGCTGATATAATTATGATAATCCCATGAATTTAAAAAAATTAATGGGGTAAAGGATGTTTATAGAGAATTATGAGTAAAAGATAAAAAAATAAGATATACCATGAAAATAAAACATATTTCATTTTTAAATGGTTTTCATTATTAAGAAAACTTGATACTGAGTATATGTGTCTGCTTGTAATGTATGGGTTTACATTGTAAGAGTTTTTCCTAATTTCGTGAAACTCTAAACCTAAAATAGATTTGGGATAATAAATTGATTTATTTTTTTAAAAAAATAGAATATATTTTTGTAATGTTGGGACCTCTTAGTTGGTAGCAGAACACAGTTTAGATTACTTTAGTATTTATGATATTGTTATGAAATAAGTTACAAGTGATATATAACCACAATGGTTACCATGTTATTGATATTAAAAGTTATTTTGGATAAATTGATTTTGTTTTTAATAAAATGAATAAGGATATCCTAGTTTTTATCTTCCAAGTAAGTTGGTATATTTTGATTTTATTTATATGATCAAACAAACATTTTTGGTTTTAGTAAACGGATGCATCAATCAAGCACCAAACTAATAATGAATATGAAGGAAAATGTAGTGGTTGTATGAATGAGAAACATAATTAAATGGTATTTATAGTAATAAAACATTGGGTTAATATAAACTAGCTATCAATATTAATTAATAACTACTTGAACCATTGCAAGTTTCATAATGCATCAAATACATGAGAATTAAAGCCATGTGGAAGATCAGGTGATAGTGATCATAAATGTAATTATTTTCAATGAACTATGTGTCAATAATGTGGAAATAATCAAATAAGAAAATTTATTAAAATCACATGAATGTGTTTTATATGTGGTAAAAAAGATCATAATGAAATAAACTATGAAGAGAAAAAAATAAAGCGTTCGGTTAACTCCATTATGGGGAATGAAGTTATTCCTAGGTTAAAAATTGAATGTTTTAAATGTGGTTATTATAGTCATTGTGATAATTTATTTCATAGGAACAAGGATCATGAATGGGATCATCAATATGAAACATATAACTATTTTTTAATAACTAATTCCGTTAAAATTTATGCTAAGTAAACTACAAATGACATATGAAGGGTATGAATTATTTCAAGGCTCATGATTTAAAATTATAAATTCTTTGTACATGATTCATATTTGTTTTATAAGAAATATGTATTAAGGAATATGATTTAAGATATTTTTTAATGTATTATAAATAATTTCGAATAATTTAGATTTTTACATATAATGGATTCAAGAGTTATGGTTGGTTTAAGAAAGCTGAAATGTTTAAATCAATTAATACTCTTTTGATGATGGGAGTACATTGGGAGATATTTATTGACATGGATTTATATTTGAACCTTTTGTTTTTAATGTGAAAATATAATTTTAGGTGGAATTATTTTGTGGAAATAATTTTAATGTTATGGATAACCTTTTGGGTTTATATTGATGAATCATAGAGATATAATTCATATCTCTGATTGCAAGAATAAATTTTGAATTAATAATATAAAAAACCTTGTTTAATGGTTTACTAATGAAGTTTGATGAGGGATGTGTTTATTTATTTATTTTTAAAAATTTGGATATAGTTTTATTTTAACAATGTTATGGAAATCTAGGAAAGACCAAGGGTTTTTATATAGTAGGTTTGGATTTAATAAATTTTGAAAAAAAATGTTAAATGGAATCGATACCCTTCAAAAATGGTGAAAGGATGATAATTTTTATGGTAAATGTAACCCATTATTTTATAATTTGAAAATGTTATTTTAGGAAAAATTCCTTTACATTTGGTGGAAATAAGTTTAAAGTCCTTGGAAGTATTTTTGGTTTATATGATCTCTGAATTTGAGCTAATTATTGGTTTTTACTTTTTGGGATGAAAAATAAAGTTATGAGATAACCTTTAATTTTAAGTTATATTAAGGTTATTTTTTAGAATGTATAAAAAATTTATATAATTTTATAAGGATTATACGAATATATTTTTATAAAAAGTACAACTAGTAGGATGGGGGAAACTCGTCACGTAAAGTAAATCTACAAGGATCGTACCCACAACTGAAGGGTGAAAAGGGTATATCACCTACCACTGGCCTATGTGATATCTTGGTTAGTATAAAATTGTTATTCATTATTAAACATTATGATGGATAAAGGTTATCTTCATTTTTGGAACTTATGTTTATCATATTTATAAATATGGGATTATAAAATGATTTGGTGACTTAGTGATTGATTTTATTTCAGAATATGTTCAAAATTTTGGGAACCCAATATGATTAAGGTAAGCGGAATACTCTGGGATTTTATTTCATAAATAAAGGATAATTTATCTTTTTTAAAAAAATATAGTATGTATGGTGATTTATGTAATTTCTGGAAATGAATAGCATACCTTTAAGGTTTTGTGATTTGGAAATTACATTTTTGTATGATAATTTAACAAATATTTATAGTATTTTAAGATAAATATTAAATTTATCTTGGAATTCTAGGTGATCAAATCTTTATGATTTTTTTGGTTTTAAAATTTTAGTCTATAATGTTTTGATAAATTTTAATAATATTTATTTGTCGAATTATTAATGTTGATCTTTGCGTATTGTTGTTGAATTTTGGAGATCCGCTTATTCTTTCATCTTATAAATGATTAATATTTTTGAATAATTAAGTTATAATGTACTAAAAATATGGTTTTGGATAATTCATAATCATATGAGGAATATATAGTTATACTTGTATGATTTTTTTGACCCATAGAATTTGATCTTGATTCTTCATGTATAAAAAATTTCATATTGAATACACAACAGTCTGAGAAAATATGTGATTTTGGTGGAAATTGATTAAATTATAAAATTATACTTTTCATATAAGTATATTTCCTTATGTTCTTATTCTACGTAGTTAACTAATTCCTCAACACTAGAAAAAAAAATTGAAACAAAATTGTTATCCGATTACTTTTCATACTAAGAAATCAATGTCCTCTTAATTCATCACAAATTTATGATTTTTTGATAGTTAAATGTCTCATGACCAGGTTATCTATCAGTCTCTATCATTAATTAAGAATTATATTTTATCTTTCATTCCATGTTTTCCTATATGGAAACCTATTATATGTTATCTTTTGTGACCATCCTAATTTTCTTTCACTCTTTTCAAAATAATTCTTTATTAATCCTTCTTATGATGTGGGATTTCAATAATGGTGTTTTGAAATGTCATACCACTATTTTTTCGATCCCACGAAAAAAAATTAAATAGAAAAAAAGTATTAAATGGGGGATAATGTTACTCCCTGAGATTATACAAGGAAACATTATGCTTAATATCATACAAAATATGTCAATTCAATCTTAAACAAACGACTAAATATTATTATGTGATTATTATCATCTAGCCATTAGAATGGAGAGAATGAATGAGATTAACAAAAATTTTAATATATTGTTTAAACATGTTTATAAAATTATTTAATTGGATGCCCATAATTTATAAATGAAATTAAAAACTAATTAAAAATAAAGAATTTTTTTATAAAAAAATACTTTTATTCCCATAATGGTATTTTATTTTGATAAATTTAATTAATTGCAAATAGTGAAATATATTAATTAAAATTATATTTTATTTTGGAATAATTTTTTTTAAATTCATCCAATATTTTTTACAAGCATAGGAAATGATAAATCCATTTTTAAGCATAAAGGGATATAATTTTTTCTAAATGTCAATATTGTCGCCTTTAACAGCGCACTTGTTTTAGAACTATATTTTTCCCTTTTATAAATTTTAATATAATAAATTAACTTCATTTTTTAACAATTAATTCCAAAATATATTAGTGTTAATTGTTTTTATCTTATCTAAGAAGTATCACTTTTTGATGAATAGTAAAAATACAGAATTATAATTGAAAAGTGACTTTTCGTCTAAATAATTTATAAGAATAAATTAAATTTTTAATTTGTTTTAATTTTCAAATATATCCATTATAAATATATTAATACAATTTCATTCATAGTAATCTTTTTTTTATTTTAGATATAAAAATCCAGTAAACTTTTTTACTTTAAAACCCCACTTTCTCGACCCATCTGCAGGATTAATTTTATGTCTAATTTATTCAGTTTTTTTAATTTAATTTGGTAAAATTAATTCCATATTTTTAATTAAACGGTAATAATTATTTTTTAATATAATTTTCACTTTTATGCATAAAAATGTCTCATGGTAAAAAATGATTTACCATAGTATAGGTAAAATTAAGAAATGGATTAAAGTTAAAAGATAAAAGATCCAAATTCCTAAAAATAAGAAACCATTAAACGAGATTTTGAAGTATGTATCGACCCGAAACATCATTTAAAACATTAATTATTATCAAACTTTGTTAAAATTAATGCCACCTCAATTTAATTGCTTTAAATATAAAATAATAATCACGTATTCACACAAAACCACCCCTCCTCCAGAAGAAATGTCATCCCGCACCACCCCATTTATCCTCAAAAGCCTTGAAGATCATAAATTATATGTCAAGACCTCTCCTCCTCACCATCCCCACATACAAGTTCTTATTTTCTCACAAAAATACCAAATATATGGTCTTCAAGGGATCTTTCAATGAGGTGATTTTCAAGAGTTTTTTTTTTCTCAAAGCACCTCTTTTCATTTCATTATTCTTATAATTTCTCCTCACCTCCTTCATATATCAAGGAATTATAAATATAGAATCATTTTTGTACTGAATATTTATTTTTCTAATGGAATATATCGTTTCCATTTCATTTATCATCTTCTCATATTCAAAGAAATGAAACTATTGTCAAAATTATTGTGGTTTACCATCTCCATTAATAATGATTTTTTGTTTTCCATTACAACCTTTATGGCTGGTCTTAAAAGTATTATTTCAGTTAAATAATATTTTAACAAGTATATTTTAACCTGTTTTATTTTCTTATATCTATTATATATACATAATATTAAATAAAATTAATGTAGTTCATGATGTTCGGAAAAACCACCAAAATGAACCAGACATTTATCATTGATTGTTTATCAAATGAATCATCCTCGTATAAGATATAAAAATGATATATAATTCCATTCATACATCTATAAGTTCATTAATACTATTTCACTCTATATTTATAGTTTTAATCCCATTTTACAAGAAAATTATTAATATTACACAATTGAACTGATCATAAAACCCTGAAAAGAACACAGTAGAAACCATGAAAATAATGAAAAATTATTAATGAATGGGTTGTAAGATGTTATAAAATAATCATAAAAGTTATTATAAATATTATTATATTTATATAATGAATTAATAAAATAATTTAAATAATTATACATGTGGTTAAAGTATGCATATGAAATATCCTTCCCCTTATCATTAGCTTGAGTTGAGGAGGAATTACAACTTGGTATTAAGCGATATCCCAAAAATGAAAAAGATAGAAATAAAATCCAAGGGATTCCATACCATTGGGGGATTGTTTTCCCATTGATAAATATAAAACCAAACCAACCCTAGAAAAAAAATAACCACTAAATTATGCATGATAAAAATTTAAGATATCTCAATGTAATACCATTGATATCAAAACCAAACTACAAAAAAGTACCATAGAATAAGACTATTAACATGAAAGTACAATGAAGAAATTAAACCAAAAACCCCCAAAGACTCCAAATACATAACTCCATAGCTCCAAATATTTTCTATGATCCAAATCCATACAATATAGAAATTATCAGGAAGTACCACCTAATAAATGTTATACATTCCCATTACCTATGTCTCGATAAACAATATTTGAAAAAGCACTGAAGTGTCAAAGTATGGGTGAGTAATGAAACATAGTAGGGATTCCAAAAATGACTTCCCTAATCATGCCAATAGGATAGAAAAATTTATCACATTTATATAATACAATTTATAATAAATCATTTTAAATTGTTCAATAATGTATCAAAAAGAAAAACAGTTGCATAACAAAATAGTTTACAATGAAAAGAAATAAACAAATGTTTAAACCATTCTAGATTGTTTTTGGAATACCCATTCCAAGAATCACACACATGAAAACATATTTTTGTGTCACTGATAGCTCCATACTCATGATCATTTTCTCATTCATCCACTAATTCATCACTAACTGGCCAATATCCTTATACCTCAGTGACTCATGCCCCTGATCCAAGGTCAAGTCCATTTTTACCCCAATGTTACACACCCCTTATTCAAGGTCACATTGGAAGAATGAAAACACACAACCCATGTATTCAAAAACCATTTCAAATCAACAATTACTTGATATTTCAAAAAAATATTTATTTTATTGAAAACCATTCAAATAACCCATTTTCATAATTCCGACTAATATATATATTAAACTCAACATTTTAAATTCAATAAAACCAAGTACATTGAACAAAAAATTTCCACAAATCTATAAACCATTACTAAATATGGTTTAATTCATGATTTACCCATCAATTTCACAACAAATATCAATAAATTTAAACTATTTTAAACTAATTATTAAATTCTTAATAAGAGGAGTTGAGGGTGAAGCCACCTACCTAAGGAATTATGATGAAAATGAAGAATGACACGAAATCTTCAACAAAAATGGGTTGAAACTCCAAAAACATTCCTTAGATATTTATCTCTAACATCAGAACAACCACATATCAAAATTATTAACATAAAAACCATAGATCAATCCAAATATGAATATATATATATATATAAATTTGAGGGAGGGAAAAGATGTAGATCTAAGGAAAACAACAAACAATAAAGGCTTACAATGGGAATTGATCTTCATCACACCAAAAATTGCCTATGGATTTCTTCTAGTTCAATGGGGATAGACTCCAGATCCATTGTTAGGAAAAAAATTTATAATAGTTTACAATATGTTAAATGATAGGTGTATAACTAATACCAAGCTATATCAACTTTTTTTGAATCATATTTTTAAACCGTGTGTGGTTTGTCGCATGCTTAGGAATACCATGCACTGAAAATGAATCAACATCTGCCTCAAGAATCACTTCTCATCATAGGCCTACATAGTTAGAAAAAATTTATTCCTTCCATTAAAAATTCATGTGTCCCACTTTTCATGGGTTCTTCTAGGTGGTTTGATAGTGTAGAAGAATGTGCGTTGAACTGTGTGCCAACCCATAGGACCATGTTTCACCTTACACATTTCTTTATAGGATTTTCATGATTTTCACTAACCATTATCCAACCATGAACATTTATAAAATCAATAAAAACAATACAAAATTATTCCAAACCCTCTAAAAATTCTCCCAAACACATTACATAATTAAAAATAATAATGAAAGGGTTACTAACTTGAAATTGGGTGTGTTAAAGTCTCCCCACCATTTTCCTTTCCATCATCGGAAAGTATAAACCAATCATTTCCCTAAAAGAGTTCGGGCCACTTCTTGAGCATTACATTTTCATTTTCACAAGTTTCTTGTTGAATCGAACCATGTTTCTACAAAACCTTCATAAGACTAACTATTTTTACACGAAATACATTCTCTTTCCTATATAAAATACACACTCATATATTCCCCAACAATGCATCCAGATCTAGGTTAATATGATCCCATATAATAGCATGGATAAGATTAGGATGACACTTTTTCAACAGAGATACATGAACACATTATGCACCACACTGAACCATGGGGGAAAATTCAACTGAAATGCTACCTCATAAACATGTTTAAGTATCTCAAAATGGACTATGTATCTAGGATATAACATTACATGCTATTCTAAAAGATGATTCCCAATACTTGTAGAGATTATCAAGAAGATATGACCCCTAAACAAGAACAACAATGTCCATCAATGATGATCTACATATGATTCATGATTACATTGAGATGTCCCCATCCATTTCTTGATCAACTGAATCGTTACCACTGTTTCTTGGACAGGGCTCAGTCCAACTATTGATGTATTTCCTATTTCCACCAAAAAAAGTGGAGAATAACAAGGTGTCCCAAAAAATGATTAAAAAAGATACATATATATTGAGTCATGATAAATGTTTCTATAAGAGAAAATCACTGATGGTACATCCTCCTCCCATGAACCACCAAAATTTATTACATAACCCTACATCATGTCATCCAATGATTGAATCATCCATTCAGATTGTCCATCCATCTAGGGATGATACGTCATACTCATGGTCAACTAACTCCCCAAGGTTTTCTTTCAGGACTTCCAGAAATAATATTAGAACCTCATATCTCACTCTGATACTCTTGAAACTAGTACACCATGCCTCTTTACCACTTCTCATATACAGATTATTGATAGGTCCTCCACCATGTGAGATTTATGAATAGGGATGAAATGAACCAACATTATGAGTTTATAAACTATTATACATATGGAATATAAGTTATGAAACATTATTAGGAGACCTATTACAAAATACATGGATATATGCTCCTATTTCTAGATATGAATATGTAAAGATTGAAATAGACCTTTTTGTCGCTGATGCTCTACCACAACCTGCTGACCAGTTAAGCATATTGAAATAAACTCCTACACCTTCCATTCCATACTGAACCACAAAAAATATTCCTTCAATGCTTTATACATATTCTTCATTCCAAGATGAACAACCTATCTCGAATATTGGTAGTCATGAAGAAGTTGTTCCTAAAACGCCATAGGTATGAGTATATTATTGCAAAACTAAAAAAATGAACTCCCATCTAACTGTCATCCCTCAATGGTCTCCAAAAAATATAGTTTTTCTTTATTGAAACACATTTTAACTGCCTCTATACCAATCTCAACCAAATTAGAAACAATAACAACTGGAATGAAATCCACAACATTAGCTCAAACATTACAATCCAATCTCATGCTAGCTATCACTGACCTCAACATCCACTGATATAAAGACTCATTTTCCCGTTCAGTATATGAATTTATTCTTAATTCATCTGTCACAAATTTTCCTTTAACAAGATTATACATCAAGTAGAAGTCAAATATTTGGATATAATCTATCCATATTCATTTTCCCATATTCACATTGATTTATGAAAAAATATTATTGAAACTCTTTTGATCTAAATACACTGTAAATTACTCACCAAATAGGTGATGATGAAAATTAATCATATCATGGAATATGTAAGATAACTCCAAATTTAGTGTTGGGTTTTTATTCTCCTGAAAATGTATCTTTCATATGCTATAAAAAACCACATGATCTCTCGACATGAGAACACATCCCATCCCAAATCCTGAAGCACCACAATAAACTAAATTCCCTTTTCCTGATTCCAGAATTTACAAAATTGGTGCTAATGTGAGTAAAACATTAAGCACTTTAAATGAATTTAAACCTTAATCGTTCCATTGGAATGGAAAATTTTTCATTGGTAAAGCTATCATTGGTGAGTCGAGTCATGAAAAATCCTGAACAAAATTTCAGTAATTACCAGCCGGTCCAAGGAAACTTCGTACCTCAAATTAATTTATTTGGGGGATTAAAAGAGATAACATCATTAATATTTATGGAACCATTGAAAAACCTCTTTCAAAGTCTAAATGTCAAGGGAAACAAACTTCTTGTATCCAAAAATCACACATTGATAATTTGGAATACTGACAATAATCTCTTAAGATTCCCAAGACTATCACCATGTTTTTGTAATGCTTATCCATTTTCCATGAATAAACCAATATATCATCCATAACAACCCCCATAAAATATTCAAAATACTTCTAAAATATTCTATTCATCAATTATATATAGATCACTGGTGAATTTTTAAGACTGAAAGGCATTAACACATACCCATAATGGACATATCTACTCTTAAAATTTGTCTTCAGAATGTCCTCCTTTAAAACCTGCAATTGGTGATATCCTAAATAAATTTCAATCTTATAGATCCACTTATCTCCACTCAATTTATTGAATGGATCATTAATACATGGAAGTGGATATCTATTTTTTTTCATACCTTTGTTAATCTTGGGATAATTCACACATAGCCTAAGAGTTATATCTTCCTTTATGAAAAGAAATATTGGTGATTACCATGAAGACATGCTCATCCAAATGATCCCTTTTATTTCTATATCTTCCTACTGAAATATTATTTACCTTAATTTAGATGGTTTTATATGATAAGATAGAAGTGAAATAGGACTACTCCTTGGAAAGAGATAAATCATAAACTCCAAATCTCTTGTGGGTGGAATCCCTAATAAATTTTCATGAAATACATCCAAAAACTGATCAAACTTCAGTAGAAAATTATATTATTGATCCCTTCCATAAATTACAAATTCAACACTACCAAGTGGTTTAATATCATTCCCAATTTTGGTACCAACAATCATATTGCACAAGCCTTTACATTTCTATCTCCTCTAAAGAGATTCTCTACGCCATCTTCAGTCATGAATTTATCAGTTTGTGTACAATAGTTTATTGTATCCTTGAACATAGTCAAACAATCCTTAACTAAGATTATTTCATATACATCCATCACAAACACAGAGAAATATCATTTGAACCTAGATTTATCAATAATTATAGAACAAGATCTACAAATAAACGTTGGACATTCTCTTTGACTAATAAGAGTTTGATATTTCAAAATAGAAGGACTAAATCCAACAATTAAATATATCATCTAAAAATCATGAGAACCAATAAAGAATGGGATGCACTCATGTCAAAAAAAGATTCAAAAACGATAGAATTTAAAATAATTGTACTTATCATCATCTATGGTCCTGACTGATCATCCACTATATGTTCTTGAGGTCTGTATAATTTCTTGATTGTGGAAATTTGTTCCTTGTTGCCTTATTGAGATTTCACTTTATGAGGAGTCAAATTGTTCCATGAATCACAATGGTTATCTTGATTATATTGATGAGAGGTATTTTGTTACCATCTCCCCATCAAATCATATATTGTCTATGACACGTGATAAGTGTCATGAACACTTGACCTCGGAGCATTATGACATTAGCGATGAAGATGCCTCTTATATTTGAAATGGTGGCATTCTCTAGGTGGTTCCATACACTCTAACTTCATTTTTTTATTGAAACCACATTGAAACATCTTGTATTACTATTGGTACTTGGAGGAAGTTTCCCCAACCGAGTTTTCTGATTCTGTGTCAATCTCATACATTGGAAATAGTTTTCCCTATTCTTGTTTACCCCAATAATAGATTTCCAACAATTTACCCTAGGAATCAATAGGATTCCTCCACCCGTTACTCTTGAGATGTCCCTTTCTTCCACTATATTACTATTGACCATATTCATATAATCTATTATATAGAGAATAATTATTTTCATGTGAATCTCCAACCTCATCTCTGATTCAAGGATGAGTTCCTTCAAGGACACACTAGTAGCAACGTTTGGTGAAAAGAAGACAAGATTCCTGAATTTAGTCTCACATTCTATCATTGAGAGGATTTCCTACTTCATGGTGAAAAATTCTATTGTTCTTTCTATCCCAAATGTATGGGGATATAATTATTTGTTGATAAATTCTATAAAACCCTCCCAACTAATGTCTGGGATTAATCTATCTTAAACTTAAAAATCCATCTAATAACATGCAATATCTTCTAGATTATACATCACCAACTAGACTTTCAACACCTTTAGTGTCCCTAAGAATTATAAAATTCAATTCGCACAATTCATCTAGACCTTTTCCTTATCTAGTTCTGAATTAGATCAAAATATGGGTGAATTTTACTTCTAGAATTGGAAATAATGATCCGCGTGACTTTATTCAGGATTATGATCCCTATGTCTGTAGCTTTAAAAGCCTGGACAATGCTCCGAACCAGCTATTGGTTCACCTGTGGATCAGCTTAGTCCACATTATCGGTAGCTTCTTTTAGTTGGGCCCTTCAACACCTATCGAGTTCCATTTCTATAAACACAACAAATACCATAAATCTCACACTCTAGAAACTGGAGTCTTAACAATTTTAAATTATACCACTTCACATATCCCAATATTACTTTCCAAATTTTAATATTTCCATTTTCAACCATTTTTTAAAATTTCACCATGCTTTTGAAAATCAACCAATTTACAAATATCCATATCATTCCTTTTTCATAATCTTATATCTAAAAAAACCAAAAACAATTAAAAATACTCATGTTTTCACCAAATAAAAATTAATTAATCAAAATTAAATATTCACTTCTAGTGGGAATTAATTTCTATAAAACATCACATACTTGTCTCATTGGATAAATTCAGAATAATTATATTACAACACATATAAGTGTCTCTATAACACTTATGTACCCAATTCCAGGGTAACATGAAGATCAGAATAAAAAAGGTTAGATACATCTCTTTATACTCTACATTTTAATTCTCAAAAATTCTACTCCTTTATATGATCCCAACATATGAACTAAACTATAATTAATTTTGACTCCAAGATCAAAAACCAATACGAATTGTTCCAAAAGATAGTAGGAATGAACAAGAGTGATTTTACATGTGATAATTATAGAAAGATCATCCATGAAAAATACCATTTGTATCATCTCTCCCCTCCTAATTAGATTGATTTGAGGTGGAATTTCTACTTTTCCATAAGTGACATCCCCAAGATACCAAATGATGGAAATAAATTCCAAGATATTCAATACAATTGGGGGATGATTTTACCTTTGAAAAATAAAATAACCAAACCAAAAACACTATAATAAAAAAACCACAAAATTTTTCATGATGAAAATGTAATACAACACAATGTAATACAATTGATATCAAAATAAAACTATTATAGAGTAACACAACGTAAGAATAATAACATAAAAGTACAAAGTGGAAAACAAAACCAATAAAACCCAAAGACTCCAAAGACATAACTCTAGAGCTCCAAACATGCCCTATGCCCCAAGTCCAAAAAACATCCAAAGTGTCCATTTTAAAAATTTCAATAATCTATAACAAATAAAAATTGTTTCATACCAAAATATTTTCTAATTAAATCAAACAAAAAAATTGAATCATTACACATTTTATTTTGGAAAAACCATTCCATGATTCACACACACATCCACACATGTATGATTAACTCACAGTTCCATGCTCATCAGTGGTTTCTCTTAAATCCACTAAGTATCCACTAAGAATCTAATATGTTGACTATCTCTTTCTTACCCAATGACACATTCCCCTTATCCAAGGTCGTGTCCCTTTGTACCCCAATGGTATGTAACCCTTATTCAAGGAAGCTTTGAAAACATGAATTCACTCAACCCATGTTTTACAAAACCATTTGAAATAAACCCTTCCACACCATTTCAATAAAAACATTATTTTATGTAAAAACATTAAAATAAAAATATTCATAAATCAAACTAACCTATGTTTTAAAATAAATATTTTAAAATCATGAAAAACAATCATTATGAAAAACCAATTTCAATAAATCCACAAACCATCACTAATGAAGGTTTCTACCATGATTTTCACTTCAATTTCACAACCAATTTATGGAAATTTAAATAATTTTAAACTTAAAATTTATGTTCTAATAATAGTAGTAGAGTGTGAAGCCACCTTCCTCTGGAATTATGAATAAAATGATGAACTACATGAAATCTCCAACAAAACCAGTTTGAATATACAAAAACCCACTTTAGATCACATTACCTAACATCCAAATAGCCATATATCAACATGATTCACATCAAAAACCAAATATATATCCACGTAGAACTAGATCTATGAATCCAAGAGAGGGAAAATAAGTAGATCTATGGAAAACTACAAAAATGACGATTTATCAATGGAATTGGGATTCAACACAAAAAGAATTTCCTCTATATTTCTTCTAATTTGAAGGGTAGATACTCCACAAACATTAGAGGAAAAATGTATTGGTGTAAAAATAGGTAGAAATGATGGGTTTAGAGATAATATTTTGCATGATCCACTTTGTAAGGATCTATTTTTTAAACTGGTTATGGTTAGCCGTATGGTTAGGAAAACATTACGCTAACCATTGGCCAGCCTCTCCCTTAAGAAGCACTTCACATGATTGGCCCATACAATTAGACAAACAATGCACTAATTATGAAAAATATCTACTTCCAGCATTTCAAGGTTTCTCCTGGGTGGTCGCACGGTCTAACCAAAACGTTATCCTAATTTTGCGCCAACCCAGAAGCCCATGTTTCTCCTTGCATAGTTTCCTGTTTGATTTGCATACTTTTCACTAACCATGATTAAACCATGAACCAATAAAAAATACCCAAGCACGTTTAAAATGTCGTCCATACATCCCAAACTACACAAAAACACCTTAAATATCTAAAAAGAATAAATAAATGTATACTTACTTATAATTGAGGGTGATATAGCTCCACTAAAGGGAAACATGATGTAAGGGTTTATTGTCCCTCTTTTTTAATTCTGTGAGATATATGTCTTATTCACCACTTATTTATTTTTTGTTGTTTATATACTACCATTTGATATATCAATCTATAAATCTCATTATATTATTTTTATTCAATTCTTAATTTGATAATTATTATAGTTATGCGGCATATGCTTCGACAGATTACAAAGTGGTATGGAAATTCTTAATCAAATTTCCATTTTTGGGGTTAAATATATATTTCTTTAATTATTTCATAATAATATTCTTTGTGAAATGTATTTTGAATATCTTATGTTTTATATCCACTTTTTTATGTGGATTTATAATGAATACACATATTTTATACATTTTATTAATGATCACTATAATGGTATGATATTTATATGGGACTCTTTAACTAAAACATCGTTTTAATAATTATAAATATTTTTTCTAATAAATATTTCTCTTTCATGTCCATGATTTCAAAATGTTATTTATGTCTATATTTGTATTGATTGAATTTTTTAAAAATATTTATTTTCAACTTTTTTCAAAAATAAATATTTTTTAACACTATATGTAAATCGGTTTCTTTTAAAAATCCAATTTTAAATTTACTTTTTTCAAAAAGAATATTTTTATTACATATAAGACAAGAATATAATTTCAAAAATTAATATAAATTTAATATTTTTAATCGTACCTTGAATTTTTATATATTTACATTCAAATAAAATTATTTCTATTGAACATGGGAAGTTTTTCAAAATTATTGATTCCAACATTAGCCGTTTATGTTCTTCATAGAGTGTTTTAATGATGCAATAATTCATGAATTATATTTATGTTATAGTTAATGGGGATTGTTTATAATAATGGTTGGTTATGTGATTAACTACTAATGGGTGATTATGTGAAAAACTAATAAGGAATTATTACATGATAAACCAATGATCGGTGGTTATGTGATAAACCAATGATGGATGGTTATGTGATAATCCAATGAAGGGTGGTTCTGTCATAAAGCATGGAAGGGTGATTATGTTATAACCTTAAATGCATTGGGTACTCTAGAGATGTCATTTGACTATATTGTTTACACTACTGGAAAAATACCCTATAACAACAGTTTGGAACCGTTGGTATAGTCATCCAAATCGTTGGTATAGGCCTCCAAACCGTTGGTATAGCCTATACCAACGGTTTGGAGAACCATTGGAAAGTAAGCCATTGGGATAGGTCTATACCAACAGTTTTGGGAAAACCATTGGTATAGACCTATACCAACGGTTTTGAAAACCATTAGTATAAGTAATATGAAAATATATACCAATGGTTCCATAAAACAGTTGGTATATGTATTTCAAAAAAAACATTCGGTGGGATTTGATCCCAGAACCTCTAGTTTATCTTTCAATGACCTAACCACTAACCTAACATGACTTTTTTGAAAATAATTTCATAAATATATATATATATATATTATCATAATTATTTTATATTTTTATTTATATAATGTTCTCGGTAAGAAGATTCGATAAAAAAATCGATGGACCTATACCAACGGTTGTCAAAACTGTTGGTATAGGTCTATACCAATGGTTTATGTGGGGGACTTTTCCCAATGGTTTGGCCAAACTGTTGGGAAAGCCATACCGTTTCCCAACAATTTGGCCAAACTGTTGGGAAAAGTGGCCAAAAAGTACCCTTTCCCAACGGTTTGGCCAAACGATTGGGAAAAGTGGCCACAAAGTGGACTTTTCCCAACAGGTTGGGAAAACCAAACCATATCCTAATGGTTTGGCTAAAATGTTGAGAAATACATACCCTTTCCAAACCATTTTGGCAAACCGTTGGGAAAAGTGACCTCAAATTGGGTTTTCCCAATGGTTTGGCCAAACCGTTGGGAAAGGGGACCTGTACCAACAGTTTTTACAAACCATTGGTATAGATTCATTGGCAAAGGTGATATTTCCAGAACTGTTATTCCATTTACACAAAGCGTTTAGCACCATTATTTCCCACTAGTGTGCCCAGTATAGCTTATATAAAGGGTTTATCCCCATTACAGCTCACAAGTGAGCCTGATATAGCATATACGATGGATTGATCACCATTGTCACTCACAGATGGGCCTGATATATCATCTTTTAATAGTGAAACCCATTATAGATCTATAATACATTTGGAAGTGATTATATTGGAAATCATTTTTATGGTTATTAGATTAGAAAATGGATTTGAAATGATTTTATGCTTGTGATGATTTGAGTTTCCAAAATGGATTTTATTTTTATTTCTATGGATTTAATGATTTTATTTGTTTTAAAAGTGTGTTTTTTCTTGAGAAAATGATTTATTTCAATATCTTAATAAACGTTTAGATAAAGGTAAATTTTACACAGGTTTTTATACTGTTCATTAAACTAGTGATTTTATTTATTTATGATCCTTACTAAATATTTTATGCCCATCCCATGTTTTTAATTGTCCATAATAGGTTAGAGGATGAGTTGGTACAAGGATGAAGACAAGATAATAATTTTAAAGATATTCCATGAAAAAAAACATGCTCTATTTAAAAATTCGTTAATTTGGTGGAAAAAATATATATTCAGTATAAGTTTCCACTTGTAATGTATGGGTTTACTAGGTAAGAGTTTGTTATAATTATTTAAAACACTAAACCTAAAATATATTTGGGAAAATAAAGTGATTTATAGTTTTAAAATAACTATAATATGTATTGTCTCAATCTGGGACCATACACACATAGTCCTAAGACTAAAGGCCAAAATTTCCGCATTAATACAAGATAGAAATTCCACATTTAGTTATATTTTCATACTAAAATTTTTGTTTTATTCTCATAAAACCCTTTAATATAAGCCTTTAAATAATCTTTTTTGTTAAATCCAATATTTCTAACATGTATAAGTCCGTCAAGGTCCCTCAATAGCATATGAAAAATTCTCCCTCTTATTTCAGTAATCCATATTTTAAAAAACATTGTTTATAAAAAATTATACTTACTTTACTCCTTTAATTTTTCATTGAATTAAAATACTATATTCATTCCTAGAGTCTTATTGACTCATTCATAGAGTGATCATGTGATTTCACAAATTTAGATAGCATTGAATTTAAAATGGAACTCTTAAACTCTAATTTTTAGGAATTAAACCTTATTGGTATATGTATTATCACACTAATTCAAATACTAAATCACCCTCTATAATTTATCATATGTACTTTAGAATGAGTCACATTTTTATTGTTGATTTTCCATGTTTTCAATGTTTTTGATACACAATAGAAATATGGTAGAAACTGTAAATGTTTTTTATTATAATAAAAAATAATTTTTAGTGAATAATTAATTATAGACTGATTTCCACTCACTTTAGAAATCTCTTTTTCACCAAATATTTTAGAAACATTATGAGAATTAAGCATGTGCAGTATATGTAGACACTTTCAATTGGTTACACTACATGTGGTATAGTATTTCTTATTATTTAATTATATATGAATTGTGTTTTAATCAAATGGATAATTAGTTTAATTTCATAAATCTTGGGTAATGTTTTTATGGAATAGATCTCCAAAATCCCTCAAAATATTCCAATAATAATAACTCCAACTATGAATACCAATGATTTAAACTTTTTGATAATATATATACAGTGTGACTTTCCAGAATGAATTTATTTTTTAGAGTAATCTATATTGATATAAAAATTGTGAACATCTTTTAAAAATCTATAAAAATATTATAATATAAATGTAAATTATAAGTAGTTTAGTGTTTACATTTAAATTGTAAATAGTTTTCAATTTTCACTAATATATAAAGAGTTTAAATATTACATATAAAGAAAATATTTTATAAGTTCATTAAATATTTTAAATCTTAGCTGTAAATTAATTTAATGAACTACAAATGTATATATTAATATATTTTGAATTTTATTATAGTTTACATATTAATATGTATATATTTTATATTATTATATGTTAATATGTAAACTATAATAAAAATTTAAATATTATATATATTATATATATTTTTATATAATCATTTAATGTTTCACTTTTTATGGTATAAATAATATGACATAATATTAAAATATAAACATGAAAATAATATCCCATAATAATAAAATTTAAAAAATAAAAAATATGTCCAATATTAATAAGTGAACTTATTAACTGAAAACTTTTAAACATGTAAACTCTAAACTTTACTAACATGTATATAAATTAAATTAATTTTAGTATATAAACATGTATAGAAATTAAATTAGCAAGAGTATATAGACTAATAAACTAATAATTATTACTAGACTAGTGGGAATATAATAAATCTAAATATAAATATTCTTAACTACCCATACCTGGACCAAATCAAATCAATCCCAAAAAATAAAATTGAAATAAAAGGAAAAAATATACCCTAATAGAACTGATCCAACTAGACATTAATAAAATTGAATTGATACAAAATAAACACAATTAATCATTTAGAAAGTTAAATTATAATAGTATATACCAAATAAATAAAAATCATATTTTATTAAATTGAATGTCCCTAAAGGAAACCAAGATTAATGAAACCCAAAATGAGAACAATTTAACAGAACTGAACTATATTGAATTTAACAATTCCTTGCAATCATGAGTTGAATTAAATAATACAAACAAAAAATAAATTAATCCTAACCACATTAAACTAGTAAATATTGACCTAAACTAATCTTACCTAAACTAAACTAATCTATTTTTACCCAAAATAAACCGAATGGATATATTTTACTCATAACTAATCAAAAATTGATTACATGGATATAAATTTGTAAAATATAACTAAATAACACTTATATAACCTGAAATCACCCAATCCAAATTGAACCAACACAAAAAAAAATTGATCTAAATTGAATAGAACCAATCCAAGATGATCAAATACAATAATAACAAAACTAATCTAAATATTCCTTGACCTAACCCAAAATAAACCATATAAAATAACATAAAAATTAGATAACCCAATATTGAACAAAATAACCTAACCTAAAAAGACCTATCCTAAAATTAACAAAATTAAATAACCCAAAATAAATCAAATAACCTATACCCATGTAAAATAATTGTTCTAACCAAAAAATGAACAAATGACCAAATGACCAAATGAAATAACCTGAAATTACATGACCATGAAATGAAACAAATTCCCTCACCCAAATTAAACCAAATGACCTAACTCAAATATGACATAACCCATAGATGAACCAAATAATTTATCCCAAAATTAACCAATTAATATAACGCATGATGAAGCAACTAAGATAACAAAAAATGAAATAAATAACCTAACCCAAATAAAAATAAATATTCTATCCCAAAATAAACTAATTTACCTAAACCATAAATACGTAATTGATCAAATGACCTAATCCCAAATGGAGTAATGACCATACAAAAAAATGAACCAAATTACATAACCCAAAAAATATATAACCCAAAAATAAACCAAATAAACTAACCCAAAATAAACAAAGTAACCTATCATAAAAAAGTGATAACCCAAAATTGAACAAAATAACCAAACCTAAAATTATCAATGAAAAAATTATTAAAATTACATAACTCAAAATAAACCAAATAACCTTAACCTAAGTAAACCAAATGTTCTAACCAAATAATCAATAAATGGCTCAATGAACTAACCAAAAATTACATAACCCTGAAATAAACCTTCTTATCTTTCCAATTGACCAAATGGAAAAATATTTCAAAAAATGTAACCTAAAAATGTGCCAAATGACGTAACTCATTAATTAAGAAACACCCTCACCCATAATAACTCAAATGAACAAACCAAAAAAATATGAAAAAATACTCTATCTTATTGACCAAATGACTAAATTACCAAATTACCATTCAACCTAACCAAAAAATAATCCTAATGAATAAATGATAAAGATTATCAAGTGAATGAATTACTAAATAAAATAAAACAAATAGAATTACACCAAAATGAAAATATAAGAGGAATCCATATAATTACCCTCATTACCATGCTAATTAGTATGTATAGATTTTGTTATTCCATAAGAATTGAATATCTAATTAAATGTATAGTTAGATACTTCTTCATTTTATAGATTTATTGAAAATATAAAATCGTAATTAATTAAATGATTATCAATTTCATACTTTTCTATAATGTACTATTATACTAATCAATGTCATTTTCATCAGGTGGCATTGGGCATTGAATTTTGTGTACCTTGAGATTTTTTTTCAAGTATGAGAGAAAATGATGGAATTTTTTTAAATGCATAGACATGAGGAAATATTATAAGTGTTTTTATTGATATCTAAAATTTTGATACATAATATTTAATTAAATAACATTTTTATATATTTTACAATGTTCCCTAGAGGCCCTCGATATGAAAAATATGGAAAATTTAATCCAAATGTTCATTTAAGACAAGTATTAGGTTTGGAGTTCTAGTGGACTCTAATGTCAACCTATGAAAAACGCCATCCTTGCTAGGTATTGTCCATCATTGGGAAACTCTCAAACCTCTCACACCACTGATCCACAAAAATATCATGAAGAGGAATGTGAGGACAAATAAAATAGGTATACAGGACCCCGAAAGAGCTAAATTGTTCATTGAAAAGCTGTTGAAATCTATGTCAGTTATATGTCCATCACTTCCATTTATGGATTATAATGTTTTTTATTATTTAATAGAAAAAATATGCATTATATATGATGAAATTTGTGACCTAAATGAGGGTCCTTATGTGGATTTATATGTATTTTATAGTATTGTAAATGTTTCCAATGCTATAACAAGTACATTATTGAATGAGGAATGTACAATATATGTATGGTATTAAAAGTGTTTTCTAGATTTTATTATGATTATAGGTTCTGGTATTGTTTATTTCGTGGGGTTTTATGGGTTAATGATACATATTTTGGATAAAAAGATATACCAAGGGTTCAGTGAACCCTTCGTATACATTGTCCTTGGGAAAATCTATTCCCACAGTTATCCTAACCATGTTTATAGATATATACCCATGGGTTAATTAAAACCATGGGTATTATGAATACCTCATAGGATGTACCCCTGATATCTGTATAAACCATGGGAATATACCTATATTGATGGATTAATCTCCCATGGTTAATAGAACCATTGGTATAGGATATTTTTTCATTAGTGAATGCATTGGAATATTATGTAACGGGTGGGTCCTAGAATTACATATCCCCTTAGTACACCAATAGGTCTCATGAGTAAATTAAAATAAGGTTATTGGAGTTTCATTACCTTTATATATGATGTCTTTTCTTAAGAATGTGATGAGTATATAATAGGGTAATTGGATCATCATTACCCTTTATATAATATATCCCACCACCAAGCCTTTCAAGTATGTTTAAGACGTCTGACATAAGAAAATCACATCACTATATAACTAGTTATTAAATTCATTGCATATATTCATTTTTATGTTAGCCGTGGGTTTATTTATTCACTTAGTTTCATTTGATAAGGAATAACATATTTTATTTATCCAAGCAATAATGTATTATATATAATTGATTTCGTTGTACACTATGCCCTGACTGAGAATCTGAGCTCAAACTTTTATATTATTTTACTTTTCCCCAGGAAACCAATAATAGTTCCACATATGATAAAAGGTTCACTAGGAAGATAATAATCATTCCATGTTTTCTGATGATGTATTATTATTTTTCAATGTAATGAAGAACTAGGTTATCTATATTTTTTTCATGAAGCTATTAAACTATTAGATCCATTGTATTTGTACCATTTTAATTAAATGACCATCAACATCAAAGTACTGGAGTTGGGGTGGTTATAGTTTGTATCAATTACTAGTTTATTAGAATCCTTAGGAATGAGATTTATAATAAAATATTAAGAACCTAATAGGAAATGATCAAATAAATCATATATTAAAACTTAAAGATTTATAATTTAAGGAACACATTATTTTTTATATTATTTTATGGATAAAGGATATGGTAAATTTTATGGTCATATATTATAATGATTTTTTTAATGTTCAAAATAATTTTTGGATAGTTATTAATGGAATTAGGATAATATTATGATACAATATGACCTAAAGAAACCGATGATGATCCATGAGTGATATAAGTTAAATTGAAAGTATACTAGTCTAAAATTTGGGAGCCTTTTACCTTAATAAGATGGATTGATCTAATGTTATATACCTTTATTCTCATTATATATTTCTTATCACTCACCATTAACTATTTTTTTATTTATGTACTATAAATAATAGTTTTCTAATTAAATTATTATTAGGTGGTAAATAGATCATTTCATGATTTAATAACGTTGATTAAAAGGTATTTTATCCTAATGGAAGTAAAAACCATTTCCACAACCAAAATCAATGTATATATTACCCTTATAAGAATGAATATGATATTGGTGTTAAATAGAAGATCTGGCAGATGGGATTCAAAAAGGGGAACTATGATAATGTATGACCAACAAGGTATAGTGGACCTATAAGTTACCATGATGTGGTGGAAGTTAGTTTTTTCTATTAACATTTATTAAATTCCACTAGGGTGATACAAAATATTTCGATATGTGATTTATCATATTTTGGGTGTGTTCATGCATCATGACTAGGCATGTAGGTTTACATTCCATGTACATAATTTTTATTGTGCTATATGGTAGTTATTTTATAAAATGCCATGATTTGTGAAATCTATTCAATATTGTTTTTTTATTGTGTGATATATCTATTTTCCCCTATTATTATGATATATCATTACTATCGTTTATTAGTTAAAATGGGGATGCTATTGTGTAAAATATATATAATGACATTGACTAACTTTCATTTATTGAATACTTTTGTTGTCATGCACTAATTTAGTGTGGAATTATGAGGCCTATAGAGCCTTGGTATGGTTTTAATATTAGTATTAATAATATTTTATTAAGCATGAATGATTTTTTCAAACATATTTCTTCAATATCTTCTTTGATATTGATCATATTAACATGTTGTCAGATCCATTAGATTCATCTCAATGAGAAGAATCTAAATAATATTTTCTCAAAGGAAAAAAGGTATTTTCGATATTATTTTTTACATTTCAAATGAATGATTTAAAATAAATTATCAAAATGTTAATTATAAAAATATAATTTATAAGAAATTGTCAAAAGATAATTATATAAATATAATTATTCTTGAGGGTAAATTTATTAATTCTGGTGCTGGAATAATATGATAATAATTTAATTATATATTAGATATATAGTAATTTAACATGTAATATTTTATTTCATACATAAATAAAATAGCTGGTTTTGGTTCTATGATTACTTATTGTGTGATATTATACTTGTTAGTGTGTGAACATGGTTTAGGTGAAAACACCTTCGATGAATCTTTCATTGTCATTGATTAATTTAAGGTAGGAGGTTACTTAATATTATAGTCCATGGGTATATGATTCTATCACTAATTGATTTTTATATTGGAATAAAATATAATTTATATGAGATGCATGTGGGTGTATGAATGGTTGTGGGATTACTTGTTTATGAAATGTGATTATGTTTTACTCCTAACATTGATATTAATGTCCCCTATCATTACATTCTATTAAATTTATATTATCTGGGTTGCATAGCCTGGGAAATTATTCTTTAGACACTAAGATATTCAGGTAGAGCCTTGAGGTTGGGATTTATGTGGTTCTAACATCTTTAAAGGTGGGTGTGGCTACCCCTGTATAGCAGAATGAATCATTAGTCAGTACTAAACCTTATTTAGTCCTAATATCTATAATTATGGGTTTGGATACTCCTATGGAGGAGAAAATATGGTGGCTAGATGGAATATATTGGTCATGGATTCTTATAGACCTTGTTCATGGATGATTAAAAGGATAAGTAGACTGGGTATTGACCTAATAGGATGTGTGGCATTTTGATGAAATCCACTTACTAGGTAGGGTGAGAAGATGACATGGAGGTGTGTGTGGTGCTCTGTAAACATCCATTTATTAGGTGGGTTAAGTAATGTTACCTTGATGTAGGTACATGACTTCTTTGACATCCTTTCAAGCAATTAGAAGAATCAAGTGGGACCAAGTATCATGGTAATTTGGTCTATGTGCTTTTCTTGTCATATGATGTGTGTTTATTGATCATTTACTTATTTCATGATGTAAATTGTTATATATATTGTTCAATTGTGGTAAGGACGCATTGGTGGTGCCCTATGGTGTCGTGTAATCACACATTACACAGGAATTTTGGTTCCCTTGCAGATGAACAATGTTCTGAAGATGGTTAAGGGACCTATAGTGGATGGTTAAGAATTGGAGTATGGAGTTGGAGAAGAATTGGGAAGATGCCAAAAGACTCCATATATAATTGATTATTTACTTTTCATTTTAATATCTATTATTTATACTGTTGATAGGATTACCACCTTGGGAACTCTTATATGTATTTTAGTTATTCATTTTCCATATTTACTTTAATTTTTAGTTATTTAATTATTTATTATAATAAATATTATGACATGACACTGAGGGTACAGTTAACTCATCGATGGACATAGACCCTCCCTACTACTCGATATCCTCTTGCTTATGGGGAGGCACACATGTGGTCACATAACACCAGGCTCGGACATAGTGGTTTGGGTCAGGATGAAGAAAACTAAATGTTCCTCCCATTAGATGAAATTACCCCAAAAAATCATAAAATCTGTAAAAAAAATTAGGTCAATCATAGAATGTGAAAAAAAATGTTATGTCTGAATTACTATGGTGGGACCCATCAAGTTAGATTCACGGTAGTGTTCACCTCATGGAAAATTATCACCACTGAATATTTTGATACATATTAAATTCTCTAAATGAAAAATGCATACATATTAATATATAATCGACAAATAATTAAAATGTAGAAAAAATAAAATTTTAGAAGAAAAATACTATAGTGAAATTAAAAGGAAGAAATTGAATTCCCAAGAAATTTTCAAATTTATTAATCATTATTAATGAACAAAATATAATTAATAAATAACATAAAAATAAATGGAAGATTGATGTATTTTATGACCATAATATGTATTGAAAACATTAATTATCAACAGAAAACATTGGAATTAATTCCACCCAAAATCAGTTCACCTTAATTGAAAAAGTAATCGTTATTTAAACTGTTAACACCACCCATCCCCAAGTATAAATACCCAACACATTTTCCAATTATTATACACCCAATTCAATGTTCTTACACTATATACCTATTAAGGAGTATCATTAATTGATATTTCTTAAATCTTGAATAGTTTTACCTTTGGATAATAACTAGAAAAAGAGAAATTTTGGATTTGAGTTGATTATCACCTAGTGCATAAAAATATTCCATTTTGTATACATGGTTTGAAACTCTTGGAGGATATTCATGGATTATCTACATGCTCTCTAAAATACAATATAAATGTTTTATCTATCATTTCATGGGACTCCTACCTTGTAAAAACCTTATATCACTATTGATTCTTGGTTTGGGGGAAAATAACTTTGTATCATATTATTCTTTCTTATATATGGTAAAATAATGTATGATATGAATCTTTGATAACTTATGCTAAGATTATATGTCTTTATTTCCTTAAATAATAATACATGTAATCTTCCAATATGTGATTGAATGCATTTGAATATTATATGATGGTTGGGGCCTTGAATTATATAGCCCCCAAGTGCACTGGTTGGTCACATGAGACAACTAATATTGGGAAATGGGAGTGTTATTACCCTTTATGTTAGATATCATGGAAAAAGGCCTTGACCCAAATAAGATAGGTTAGTGGGAGCATCATTTCCCTTTATTTAATATTTCATGTCACAATGTGTTTATGGTATTATAAGGACCCGACCTTAAAAAATTACTTAATCTTGAATTAAATTGAATAATTCACATTGAGGATCTTTTCAGGTTTATTGTTTTAGAGAATTAGGACATTACTATTAAATCTCAAAGATTACAAAGTAGACACATCTACTCAGTTTACATTTTTTTCACAAAATAAAAACTCTTGAACAAAAGAGTCATGTCTAGTTCTTATTTTAAACAGCATGAAATTTCCTTGATCCCATCCTTGACCCTATTCCACTTTATGTCCTGTGAAAAACATTTCAAAAAAACTTGGGATGAGCATAAAAAGCTCAGTAAGGGTTATTATAATACTGAAAGAAAAAATTATTCCATGTATACATAATAATCAATTATCATACTTTACTCATAAAACATAAGTAATTTAACATACCTCATGAAATCATAAGATTTATGCATAACTCAATAGAAATCATAAGACATAAAGGTAACTTGATCCATTCATAACATTCATTCGTAGGGAGTAACCCTCATGGTTACGTTTGGAATACCCATCATTGTATATTCCCTAAATCTCTTCAGAGAAACATTAGCGTTTAACCCCTTCGCGTTACCCAATGCATTGGAGAGCTATATCGGGCTCACCCGCCCCTAGTTTATCGCGGAACCACCCGTCTTCATAAAAAATTCCAAAGAACCATAACATAATCATAGCACATAAATTAATCAAAAATTAAAGATAAGATTCCCACATTGCAATAACAATATAACATTTTAAGATATTGAAATAATAAATCCATTCTAAAAACCATTTTCAAAACCATTTATAATATTTAATAAAGAGATTTTTGAATCAAAGTGTCCCATACTACTTTGAAGATTTAAACATTTTAAACCATTATTATCCATATAAATAAATCCTTAAAACCATTTTTAAAACATGGATATTAATGATAAATATTTATAAGAGTAAGTCATTAAAACATTTAAAATGATATTTTAGTTAAAGGTTATTTAACAAAATAAGAGACACTTGAATACAATAATTGAGGAATACCATTTAATCAAAACTTTATAATATCATGAGAATAAAGGTATTCATGATATAATATTCCAAAGGACAGTATAGACACCATATAAGAGTGAATTGGTTCATAACGACAATGAAGTCTCAATAGAAATGTAAAATGGGATGAAATCCCTTATAAAGAAGGTATCCTTAAATTAAGGATAAATCAATCTCATAATTATGTGTGAAAAAATATAAATACACCCAATATAAGTGGATATTAAGTTTAAAAAAATCAAAGTTCATTCACACATATTCAAATGATGACATATTCAATAACTATATGTTGAACCCAAAGAAATTGAAATTGGGTTATGAAGTTCCCTTGGTATAATTTGACAGCCTAACGGCGTCACATTAAAATTCAAAAAATTATTTGATGAGAGAGAAAATGGTATCTCATCACTTGGAAATAAAATTTACATCAATAAGTATATATAAGAACATATCCCAACAAAAAAAGATGTAAATCAAAAGTCATACCAAAATAAGTCTTTTAAAATGAGGAGTGTGAAAGGTTCCCTTACCGATTTGGGAATCTTTCGAAATGTACACCCCATGAAAGAAGGGTCATAAAATGAAGATTCAAATACCAATAAATTAGAGTATATTATATAAATTTTAAATTAATGGGCAGTACATACACCACACAAAAGGAAAGAGTGGAAAATATAGCATGAATCTCACGGGAATAAAAAGTGAGATGAAAATCCACTTATGAAAATTCGATAGCCTAACGGTGCCACATAAAGCATCCAAAAATGGATTGATGAGATCAAATAGGGTCTCTCATCATGTTAACAAAAAATTTATATCAAGGTGAATATAAAATAACATCCCCCAACATAATAAATATGAGCTTAAAATAAGTTACATAAAAAAGAGTACTTAAAAAGAAAGAGAGAGGTAGGATCCCTTACATCAAGTCCGACTTGTCTTGTTCGTTTCTTTATATACCTGAATAATAAACTTTGGTCAATTTATAATTTCTTAACTACATCCTTTAAATATTATTATTCAGTTCATATAACATATTATAATGTTATAATAATTGTATAATAATGTGAGTTCATATCATATGTTTTTGTCGATGTTTGGTACATGAGTCAAAAATGAACTTGTTTGAAAATTATTGTCCATGTAGTTATAAGTACCTCATCTCAAGAATATTATTAATGATTTATATATTATATATATCCAGTACAAGTTCATTTTATACTATTCCATAACATTTGGAGATAAAAAAAATTGAAATGAACCGTTCATGGAGACGGTAGGCCGTACGTACGCATGAACACTACTTTCATTTCATTGTCATATTAATGGAATTAAAAATAATTGGGAGAGATATATATAATAATTCCAGTATAATATATATGTTATATAGGTCACATAAGTTCATTAATTTCATTCTTTATACATTCCATGTATTGCATGAATGAGTCACATTACTTGAGGGGGCGGTAGTCCACACTTCCTCATATGAAATTATCGCATTTGCACAACATCAAAAGAATAAAGGAATGTTTTAAATATAATATACATAAGCATATAGAAAACATAAATACCATATATATCATATATAAAATACAGTGACATCATAATGGTCACCTTTAAAGGTGTTAAAATATTATTGAACAATCATTGTTTCGTGAGGCAGTAATTCACCATCCACAGAAACAGTATGTTCTTTAACCATTAGACGGATGTGTGTGTAAGTGTAGCTCAAATAATTTTTATAACAACATCCTAGTATATTTAATATACTAGTTTTTTTATAAAATAAATTAATAAAAAGAGTTTTGTGGGTTGGGGAAGAAAAATAAACAAAAGAACATAAGAGAAGACATTACCTTTAAATCGGGTAACTCCCTTTGGTTTGAAACAAAAGGGTTTCTTGAAGAGATTTCTTCCTAAGGTGAGGCTTCAATGATGAAGATAGGTATGTGGAGAGATGAAATGGGTAGGGTTTTTCCAATCCAAAGGCTTGAGAGGTGTGGGTAAGGAGGTAGAGGTGGGGGCCTTTTATAAGAGAAGAGGAGGGGCACTCTTGGAAAGTTATAAAATATTACATTATTATAAAATTATTTTCAGATTTTAAAGGTCCCAAAAGGATATATTTAAAGGATAAGGTGATAAGGTTTTAAAATCAAACAATAAAATAGGTTTTTGACAAGTTTAAGACTTATAATTTACCCTATCTTATCATTTTATTCAAATCATTCATTTATGAGGTAATCACTGCATCATCACGGTGTCATAAATAAATTAATTTATTTAATGTCTAAAAATTATAAAAAAACTATCATGATGTAGGAAATCTTTTTATATTCCAAAATAATATTTATAGTAAAAAATATTACTTGTATAACCCCATGTAAAAATTGATTTAGTAAAACAATACATGTTTGGGACATTTTAATTTTAACTTTAAATAAAAAGTTAATAATGTCATTTTCTGACCAAGTGGCTCCATGGGGTCCCCAAGTTGACCCATGGATTTTCTTGGTCGTACATGACTCATAACATGAGGGTATGACATGTTTCAAGGTAATTTATATTAATATAACATTATCTTTACCTTAAATTACACTAATTACCTTTAATCGTGATTAATAAAACAAAAAAGTTACTATTCACCAAAAAATTATTTTAATCCCATTGAACCACATTTTACATCCTAATTACAACCATGTGTGTTGGATTTTTAAATTCAAATCAAATAATTGGTAATGTTTCATTTAAATGAAAAATCAGTTTTTTAATTACCACTTAGTGGTTTCACTATTCTACAAAAATTGATGTTTTCAGAAAAATACCAAAAATTCACCCTAAGCTATATTTGATATTCCAAATTTAAAAATGATTTCTATTTTAAAAAATTCAAAACATATATATTTCATTAATTAATTTAATAATTAATTCCCTTTGTCAAAAAAAATAGCATGTTTTTAAGAAACAATATATATTAAAAGATTGACACTAGTTCAAGTCCAATTTCAAAGTGAAATTAATTCCAATGACCACCATTTGATTAAATGGTAAAAATATATTATAATTTAAATTTAAAACCAATTAAAAAGATGATCAAATAATATAAATAAATTAGATTAAAAAGAGGTTTTTAATTAAAAGACAGCATTTTACACTATTCATAAAAAAATGAACTTTATCTAAACATACCAAAAATTTATACAATGTAAATTTTGATGTCCCAATTATAACAAAGAATTTTATTTGGTCCAATAGAATATATAAGAGTGAACAAAACTATATTAAAGAAGGTTCACCATCAAAAGGCGATAAATCGACCTTTTAGTGAATTTTAGAGTATTTATGCTTAAAATTGAATTCTTTTCTTATTTTAAGACTTTGTCTTTTATTGGATAAATGTAAAAACAATTAACAAACATATATCTGAATATTTTAGTTATTTATATTAATTCCCTCCAATACAATGGATATTAGTTAACTACCATTTAAAATAATATTATTTTATTATTAGAGTACAACGTAAGATTTCAAAGAAACTCGTTGTTACATATTGGGTACGCCATCGAGCATAGTGTTACCTTTAAGGTAATATTAATATTTTATTCAAAAATATTAATAAATATTAAAAAGTAATATTCTTTATTTACCAAGGATGATACATCCTTCCCGCCTTTTGGGAATTGTGTCCTCACTATTTTAAAATTGGGCTTGCAAACTTTTTGAAAGCCCCACATTGGAAAAAGAGTAAAGTAAATCGTCCCTTTAAAAGAAAGAAAGAGAAGTAAAAAGGTCACCCGAGTTAACCCATACTAGGATTCCATGTAGTAAAACATGGACATGGAAGAGAAAACAAAGGGTCATGTTATGATGGAGAGTGATAGAAAATATGATTAGGAGAAAGTTAACCACAAGAAAATCACAAACTTGTGATGGGTTAAACGGTATTTGATTCCCCAGTAGGAAAAGTTAACGGACAAGATTTTTGTTTTATGTTACTTTTCATTGAGGAATTTATTTATGAGCTTAAATAAATCATAAGGGAACATACTTACTTATCATGTAGACTTTCATCTCTTACTATATTTCTAACACAATCTCATACTTTCTCCAAATGATGAGTAATTTGGATGACTTGTTCATATTAATAGTACTATAATCAACCTCTTGAGAATAACCTAATCCATAAAAGAGACCTATATATTTCCCATGTCTTTAGACCTAAACCAAAACCAAACCAAAAAGTTTAGTACGAGATCAGATAATACCCAAAAAGGATAATTTTTTTTACAAAAAGAAAAACTACTCCTAATCTCCAAAATTTGTCAAAAAAAACCCAAAGTTCAACAAAGACCATTCGATAAACATACACCCATAAAATTATTCAAAGTAAACAAAACTAATATTGAAACACAAATATCTGAAGGATTTAATCACATAGTCTTCCAAGGTAAAAATTAACATTTATCTCCAAGTAACATCAGTTACTCTTAAAGTCTCATACTGAAAAGTAATTAACCTAATCACATATACTCCATGATAGGTTAATAATTTCCATATATAACGCAAAATCAACATAATCTTGATTCATAAAATCATCTAACTAAAAAGAATTAGTCAAACTAACTAGGGACTTCATGTAGTCCAGTGGTAGGTGATAAATACCAGTCGCACTTTGGTTGTGGGTTCGATTCCCGCATCTTTTTCCGACGTGATGGGTTGTCACATGGTCTGCGTGTTGTCCATTTTCCAAAACTATATAATTCTTAAAACATTCCCCAAAACAATATAAAATCTTTCATAAATAACCATAACATATTTTAACCTCAAGTTTAACTCATTCCTTTAATATTCCATCATATCATAGAGTAACCCATAATTACCTAAAAAGTAAGGACCATATAAACCCTAATGGTTACATTTATAATTATTACCTAAACTTCCACATTGAGTTGGTTTTCTCATACAAGATGCATTAGATAACTCACCATGGATCAAGTGGTTGATAATGACTCCTGATAGTTGGTTTAGAATAACCACAAGATTTCTCATTGAATCCCCCATTTCATCCAGTCTCTTAATTAGAGAACCACCACAGTTTCCATCAATACCATTGTCACTTTGGTGCCTGCTAGATCCATCCATTTACTAAAACCAAAAAGGTCAGTGTGATTATATCAACAAAATCATCATATACTAAAGATGAAGATAAACACTAAGATATACTTATCCAAGTTATCTCAAACTCATTCCAACATTCAAAAATAACAATGACTCTATCTAATATAATAACCATTGTGGTTATACACAACTTGTCACTTATGCTTAAACAACACTTTAACCTCTAAAGTTATCTAAACCGACCAATGATACCAACTATAAGGACCCATCCTTAAAAAATTACATAATCATGAATAAAATTGAATAATTCACATTGAGAATCTTTTCAGGTTTAGAGTTTTAGTGAGTTAGGACATAACTATTACATATCAAAGATTAAAAAGTAGAAATATCTACTCGGTTTCCATTTTTTTCACAGAATAAATACTCTTGAACAAAAGAGTCATGTTTAGTTCTTGTTTTAGAAAGCATGACATTTCCTTGATCCTATCCTTGACCCTATTTCACATTATGTCATGTGAAAAACATTTCAAAAAAACATGGGATGAGCATAAAAATCTCATTAAGGGTTATAACAATACGGAAAGAAAACATTAGTCCATTTATACATAAGAATAAATGAAATCATACTTTACCCATAAAACCTAAGCAATTTAACATACATCATGAAATCATAAGATTTATGCATAACTCAATAAGAATCATAAGACATAAAGGTAACATGAAGAATTCATAACGTCCTTACGTAGGGAGTAACCCTCATGGTTACGTTTGGAATACCAATCACAGTATATTCCCTAAATCTCTTCGGATAGACCTTAGCATTTATCCCATTCGCGTTAACCAATCCATTGTAGAGCAATCTCAGGCTCACCTGCCCTTAGTTTATCACGGAACCACCTGTCTTCATAAACAATACCCAAGAACCATAAAATAATTGTAACACATAACATAAGCATAAATGAAATATAACATTCCCACATTGCAATAAGAATATAACATTTAAAGATATTGAACTAATAAATACATTCTAAAAACCATTTTCAAAACCATTTAAAACATTTAATAAAGAGATTTTTTAATCCAAGTGTCCCATACCACTTTGAAGATTTTAACATTTTAAACCATTATTATCCATATAAATAAATCCTTAAAACCATTTTTAAAACATGTATATTAATGAGAAACATTTATAAGAATAAATCATTAAAACATTTAAAATGATATTTTAGTTAAAGGATTTTTAACAAAATGAGAGACAATTGAATACAATACTTGAGGAATAACATTTAATCAGAACTTTATAATATCATTAGAATAAATGGATTCATGATATAATATTCCAAAGGATAGTATATAAACCATATAATATTGAATTGGTTCATAACAACAATGAAGTCTCAATAGAAATGTAAAATGAGATGAAATCCCTTATAAAGAAGGTATCCTTAAATTAGGGATAAATCAATCTCATAATTATGTGTACCAAATATAAATACAACCAATATAAGTGGATATTAAGTGTAAAACAATCAAAGTTCATTAAAAAATATTCAAATGATGAAATATTGAATAACTATATGTTAAACCCAAAGAAATTGAAATTGGGTTAAGAAGTTCCCTTGGTAAAATTTGACAGCCTAACGGCGTCACATTAAAATTAATAAAATTAGTTGATGAGAGATAAAATGGTATCTCATCACTTGGACATAAAATTTACATCAATAAGTATATATAAGAACATATCCCAACATAAAAATATGTAAATTAAAAGACATAACAAAATAAGTCTTTTAAAAAGAGGAGTGTGAAAGGTTCCCTTACTGATTTGGGAAACTTTCGAAACGTCCACCCCATGAAAGAAGGGTCATACAATGAAGATGTAAATACCCATAAATGGGAGTATATTATAAAAATAATAAAATAATGGGCAGTAAATACACCACAAAAAAGGAAATAGTGGAAAATGTAGCGTGAATATCACGGGAATAAAAAGGGAGATGAAAATCCCCTTATGAAAATTTGGCAGCCTAACGGCGCCACATAAAACATACAAAAATGGATTTATTAGATCAAATAGGGTCTCTCATCATATTAACATAAAATTTACAGCAATAGGAAAATAAAATAACATCCCCCAACATAAGAAAGAGGATCTTAAATTAAGTTACATAAAAAAGAGTACTTAAAAAGAAAGAGAGGTAGGATCCCTTACCTCAAGTCCGACTTGTCTTGTTCATTTCTATATATTACCAAATAATAAACTTTGGTCAATTTATAATTTCTTAAAGACCTCCTTTAAATATTATTATTCAGTTCATATAACATATTATAATGTTATAATAATTGGTTAATAATGTGAGTTCATATCAGACGTTTTTGTCGATGTTTGGTACATGAGTCAAAAATGAACTTGGTTGAAAATGATTGTCCAAGTAGTTATAAGTACATCAGTTCCAGAATAGTATTAATGATTTAAATATCATAAATATCAATTAAATATTCATTTTATACTATTCCATAACATTTTTAGATAAAAAGAAATGAAATGCACCGTTCATGGAGACGGTAGGTCGTACGTACGCATGAACGCAACTTTCATTTCATTGTCATACTAATGGAATTTAAAAATTATTGGGAGATATATATATTATAATTACAGTATAATATATATTTTATATAGTTCACATATGTTCATTAATTTCATTCTTTATACATTCCATGTATTGCATGAACGAGTCACATCACTTGAGGGGGCGGTAGTCCACACTTCCTCATATGAAATTATCTCATTTTCACATCATGCAATGAATAAAGGTATTTTTTAAATATAAAATACATAAGAATATAGAAACCATAAATACCATATATATCATATATAAAATATAGTGAAATCATAATGTCTACCTTTTAAGGTGTTAAAAGAATATTGAACAATCATCATTTCGTGAGGTAGTAATTCACCATCCACAGAAACAGTATGTTCTTTAACCATTAGACGGATGTGTGTGTAAGTGTAGCTCAAATAAATCTTACAAAAACATCCTAGTATATTTAATATACTGGTGTTGTTACAAAATAAAGTAATAAAAAAGATTTTTTTTGGTTGTAGAAGCAAAATAAAACAAAATAACATAAGAGAAGACATTACCTTTAAATCAGGTAACTCCCTTTGGTTTGGACCTAAAGGGTTTCTTGAAGAGATTTCTGCCTAAAGGGATTCTTCAATGATGAATAGAGGGATTTGGAGTGATGAGAGAGGCAGGGTTTGGCCGAGCCAAAGGCTTGAGAGGTGTGGTTAAGGAGGTAGAGGTGGGGGCCTTTTATAAGAGAAGAGGAGGGGCACTCTTAGAAGGTTATAAAATATTACTTTATTATAAAATGATTTTCGGGTTTTAAAGGTCCCAAAAGGATATATTTAGAGGATAAGGTGATAAGGTTTCTGAAACAACCCATCCAATAGGTTTTTGACAAGTGTAAGACTTATACTTTACCCTATCTTCTCATTTTATTTAAATCATTCATTTATGAGGTAATGACTGCATCATCACGATGTCATAAATAAATTAATTAATTTAATGTCTAAAAATTATAAAAAAATATCATGATGTAAGAAATAATTTTATATTTCTAATGAACATTCACAGTCAAAAATATGACTTGTATAACCCCATGTAAAAATTGATTTAGTAAAACAATACATGTTTGTGACATTTTAATTTTAACTTTAGATAAAAAGTTATTAATGTCATTTTCATACCAAAGTGGCTCCATGGGGTCCCAAAGTTTACCAATGGATTGTCTTGGTTGGCCATGACTCATCCAATAAGGGTATGACATGTTTCAAGGTCATTTCATATTATAATAACATTACCTTTACCTTAAATTACACTAATTACCCTTAATTGCGATTAATAAAACATAAAAGCTACTATTCACCAAAAAATTATTTTAATCCCATTGAACCAAATTTTACATTATAATGACAACCATGTATGTTGGATTTTTGAAATTCAATTCATAAAAGTGGTAAGTTTTCATTTAAACAAAAAATCAGTTTTTTAACTACCACTTAGTGGTTTCACTATTCATCAAAAATTGAAGTTTTTCAGAAAAATACCAAAAATTCACACTAAGCTATATTTGATATTTTGAATTCAAAAATGATGTATATTTTAAAAAATCAAAAACATATAAGTTTCATTAATGAATTTAATAATTAATTCCCATTTTCAAAACAAATAGCGCGTTTTTAAGAAACAATATCTATTAAAAGATTCACACTAGTTCAAGTCCAATTTCAAAGTGAAATTAATTCCAATGACTCCCATTGGATTAAATTGTAAAAATATATTCTAATTTAACTTTAAATATAATTAAAAATATGATCTAATCATATAAATAAATTAGATTAAAAAGTGGTTTTGAATTAAAATACAGCATTTTACACTATTCATAAAAAAATGAACTTTATCGGAAAAATACCAAAAATTTATACAAAGTAAATTTTGATGTTCCGGTTCTAAAAAAGAATTTTCTTTGGTCCAATATAATGTATAAGAGTGACCAAAACTATATTAAAGAGGGTTCACCATCAAAAGGCGAAAAATCAACCTTTTAGTGAATTTTAGATTATTTATGCTTAAAATTGAATTCTTTTCTTATTTTAAGCCTTTGTCTTTAATTAGATAAATGTAAAAACATTTAACGAACAAATATAATCATATTTTAGTTATTTATATTCATTCCCGCCATTAAAATGTCTAGGAGTTAACTACCATTTAAAATAATATTATTTTATTTTTAGAGTACAACGTAAGATTTCAAAGAAACTCGTTGGTGCGTATTGGGTACGCCATCGAGCATAGTGTTCCCTTTAAAGTAATATTAATATTTTATTCACAAATATTAATAAATATGAAAAATTAATATTCTTCATTCACCTGGGATGTTGCAGGTATGCTTTAAATGTCAAAAATTATACATTTCCATCACTGTATGACCATTTTTTTGATATCCTGGAATCTATTCATTGTTCTGTAAGAAATGGATTTATTTTTTCTCTCAGTATCATTTGATATGGAATAACTCAATTTATCTATTCATTAGTTTTAAGTGAAACCCATTATATTTTTTACTATTCCATAGGAAATCATGTAGAAGGATATATATGATAAAAGGGTTTCATGTGAAGAGTAAGGTTTTTGTAAGTGCCTAGTTATTGTATCATATCACTGAGAGGGGAATGGGTAAATTAGTTACATGATTTTTCTATTAGGGTTCCTTTCAATTGAAACAATATTCACCTCCTATTAAATATTCAATTCCCTACTAAAATAAAAATAAACACACATCTATAGGAACATAGGTATTTGCGAGGTTCGCTATTCAATACGAATAACTATGTCCTTATTATGGTTTGGAGAAAATCCAATACCAATGAATCTACTATAAAAAAATACTTAGATTATAATGAGTAGGATATTCCCTTTCACTCATGTAGCACATTTAATACAATCCAAATGGGTGTGTGCATCCTCCTAGAAGAAATAGGGTAATACAATTGTTTCGTAACATCTCGTGTTACCTATGTTTCATTTAAAATTCAACACATTTATTCAATTGAAATACAATTCATCAATTTCTTACTTATAAGAATGGTAAGAAACTCACAGACATTGTTTTAGAAAACTCGGTTTGATTTTCCAGGGTCTGATTTTCCCAATCTGATTCCTCTGAGTATGATTCCTCCTAATACAATCTCCTCAGACCAATTTTATGATATAATACAATAACAATTAATCTTCAGCACTTCAATTCTTATTTTAATACAGCCTTAGTACGAGAAACCCAATATGGAAATCTCGAATATGATTAATCTTTCCCATTAGGATGATCATATGAATACAATTGACAAGATGAATATGATGATCCATTGTATAAAGTAAATCCTTAGTAAAATGAACAAATAAATACAAAAATTTTGATTGTTCCTCTTATCATTAACTTTCCCATCAAAACTTCTTCAAAAAAGGGTCAATATGGTATCCTCTTTATCTCACTGAATACTCAGAGCATCTCCGTCTGCAATGGTTAATAGTACCTCATCATCATAAAAGTACAATGAATTTTCATTCTTTTATAGGTGACCCACGAGAGTTTTGGGTGTGAATCCCAAAATGGTTCCCGCTTACACAAATTCGACCACATTTCAATTTCTCCTAAAATATCATTGAAATTATGACTTCATCAACGCTTCTCAAAGTTTCATGATTCTTCTACAAACTTCATCTCCTTTTTCAGATGTTCATTTGAATCATTAGTACGATTTCAGTACCGGAGTCTAATTTCATTAAATCTTTTTTCGTCAACAAAAATAATTTTATCAATTAAAAACAAATATATAAATAAATTTATACCATTCTGATTTTCTCAATACAATTATTAGAACCGATTTGAATCAAAATCCTTCATTTTAATGTACAGCTCCCCCTTGACAATTCATTCAGCAATCTACTTCTCCCTTTATTTTATTTTATTCACATGAGATTCAAAACATTATCTTCTCCTATTCTCTTGAACCTTTTGGAAACATATAAAATTAATTAAAAAATTTTGTAATGGTTGACTACATTGTTGATCTCATTTTATCTTTCACTTCTATTAACCCACTTATAGAAAACTTCATTCAGAAAGCTATGCTTGTTTCATGACTTCTTTCATGATATAAAATTCATTTGAAAAAAGATTTATCATCGTCATACTTGAATTGAATATTATCATAACTTCTCATTCATTAAAACTGCATTATTTTCATGTCAACCAGGGTACAACCATTTCTGAATACAATTGGCCTTGATACAATCATCATGGGTACAATATTTTTGGATAAAATCATTCAGGGAACGATCATTCTAGATACAATTGTCCTAGATACAATTTTCTATAATATAATCATTTCTGGTTATGATCATTCTAACAAAAAATTTATATCATCACTTACTCTACTATTGGCATTACTTTATGAATCAGCACTGCCTCTTCAATCAGCATCCCCTTTTCAATCAGAACCATATTTTCAATCACCGCCACCTTTTCAATCAATACCACTTTTTTTAAACAGAACCACATGTTAAAATAGAACCATGTTTTAAAATAGTACCACCTTTTAAAATATCACCATTTTTTAAAATATAAAGAGCTTTTAAAATAGAACCATGTTTTAAAACAACAACACATTTTAAAACAAAACAATCTTTTATCAGCACCACTCTTCATCATCATCATCTTACTAATCAGTACCACCATATTATTCCATCAATATTTTTCTCTCTTATTTCAATAGGATATGATGGTTCTGAAAAAAAAATATTTATGGATTCTTTCTCTCTACCACTAGAATAAGACAAATCTGAATATGATCCATTTCGAATTGGAAGCATCTCTTTTAATCTCCCTCTCATGCATTAATCTTGCATCATAAGTTCTCCATGAAACTCTCGATTTATAAGAAATGCAAAATAAAAAATAATCATCACATTTAATTCAATATTGTCAGCGGAAAATATGATTCAAAGGATATAGTTCATCCATATCGATTCCCGAGTAAATCTGATGCCATTTACATCCAACAAGATTAATTCACTTTCATTCTATAACTATGTAGAGTCTAATCAAAAAACTTTTCTTCTAAAATAGATTATTCACATTACGAAGGAATTTCATAATGGTTATGATTCTTTTAAAACCATGGATCTGATTCTTTTGAAAAATAGATATTTTTTGAAAACATGGATCTGATTCTTTTGAAAACAATAGTCGAAATGATTTTCTTGGAACCAATACAATATTTGATGAAAAAAACTGATTTAGAATACTCTTATTATTTCCAAAAAAACTAATCACAAAAAAAACATATTTCCTTCACTCCCTTTCAATCTAAATTCTCATTCATCATATTTCTCATAATCATTTCCTTCTTTAGTATACAAGTCGATTGACAAAAAATACATCCAAAACATAACATGGGCCTAAAAAGTTCCCCTTTGTAATTTTTTTCAACACCCACTTCAATCATTTCAATGACATAGTATTTTTCTATCATTTTATTCTCTCAATTTCATTATTTCCCTCTATTTATATTATCTCTCCACCTTTCTCTTATCTCTCCCCCTTATAGATAATCAAATGCAATGTGGTCATCCTGATAAGATTCTATCTTACTAGAAATTGACCTCTATAAATAGATGATTAGACTTTTCTTTAACATGGATATCACGTGATTTTCTTAACAATGAACCTTTAACTAAACAACTCTATGTCTACATGGGCTCACACTATGAAGAAAAAAAGAGTGTGTAATCAAGGTGATAAAATTTTATCGATAACAAAATATTCATATAATACATTTCCCATTATTCTTCCAAAATTCTCATGACTGGGGGAAAACATTGAAAAAAAATTATAAGATAACAGTAACTTACACGAATCTAAACAAACATATCGGAATGTTCAGGTGTATAGAAGCAACACATTTCAAAATAATCTTTTTATATCCTCATGACATTATTTTAGTATAAAAGTATGTGAATCAGAAATTAAATATTCTTTATTTATATTCCTTCAATTTTCTCCAAGTTAGCACAAGTATAAAAATATTTTTGGAATATGGAGGAACCTCAATTGTTAATTAGAAACAGTAATTGTACTGAAGGTACTATCTCATACTTCTCAGTTTTTTTTAAAATCCTTCTTTTTATATATAGAGTCATCTATTGAAGATGTGGAATTTTCTTCATCATTAGTAAAAGATTTTCTAAAATCAGTTTGTACAATGTTTCCCAATCATGTCTTTTTTCTGGTAGGGAATTTGAACAACTTTGAGTATCATTCATTTCTTTCTCATATTTTCAATCTATTGATAACTTTTTTATCAACATTTCCTTTATCTAGAGAATTTTGATCCTTTATCTCTTATTTACCTTTATTTTGTGCTTACATAAATTTCCTAGCCAAGTCAATGTGTCCTGGCCAGACAACTAAGCACTCTTTCTTTTTGGACATAATAGAACAATCTTTATTAACATCCAATATATCAAGATTCTAATATTTGTTTAAAACCATTTGTTGTGAGAAAAACGAAATATTACTTCCTTTTTTATTGTCTCCAGGTTGATCACATATTTTATAAATAGTTTACAATGGTTAGAACCTATTTTCATTCTTTACATCATTCCGCTCATGTTTATTCAAAACAACGTTCCCATAATTCTTTCTTTGAGGAGATTGACTCCCCCCAAATATTTTCCATTAATAACCTTTGGGATAATAGAAAAGTTTCTAGTTTAACCAACACATATTAGTAGTTTGTTTTAATCCATAAAAATACCATAAATATCGGTATAATGAGTATTTTCCTCAAAAACATCCATACTATCTAAAACATTGAATACATTTTTCAACCACATTCTTCTCTTTATTTTATGAATCACCAACCTTTCTATTACCAATCAGATTATTCCTTTTACATACTTCATTTTTTGAACCATAAGAATTGAAATCATTTCCTGATTTAGATTGTCTCAAAATATTTTCAAGCATAATGAATTTTGTAACTTCTAAACTCCCAGCCTTATTTGTTTCGGACACATATATAAATTTTCCATCTTTCTTCTTTTTAGAAATTATTTCATATTTTTTATCACCCTTTAAAGGTAACTTTTATTTAACCTTCTCATGTGTTTCATTTAGAGAACATTCACCAAATTTTTTGATATTATTTTGTAAACTTTTTCTTTCTCAATTCATCTTCAGAAATTTTTTGTTGCATAAGTTTCAACTCTTCTTCATTTTCTTTCAACATCAATTCTAGATTCCAATTACAATTAATTTCTTATCGAAGATATTTCCTTAAATTTCCAATATCTACTAGAATTAATTTTATCTATTCTAAAAATATTTCTTATAATTTATAGGAATATTCCACTTCTGAATACTTGTTTTTCATTTCATGTCTTATGATCTTTCCCAATAATTCTTTTAAATATTCATTAAAATTCATGTTATGTTGTGTTTCGTCCACATTAGAAATACAACTTTCCAATTCTTAATGAATAATTATTACAATAAATTTATTTTTCCCATAATTCTCAATAAATATTATGTGTTCATCTTCACATTCGTCTTCTTCTTTCGAACAACTACCTTCACGGCCAGAAGAACATTCCTCATTAACTACTGGAATAAACGTGTTTTCTTAATTATCATTTGTAACATCATCATTATAATATTCCATAAACAAAGAATATCCTTTTTTATTTGGATAACTTCATATCATCCGTCATTGAATATAATTTTTCTTTTTCACCATTTTTCTTCCAATATCTTTTAGGCCTTATTTCTTTTTTTTTACATTCTTCTTCATCACTTTTTTCATCATTACCTCTTTGACGAAAACTCGTAACAAAATTCCCAATACCCCCACATCAAAAACATTTTAAGTGATTTTCCCTTTATACATCCATGGACCTCTTTTAACATTTTTAAAAAACAAGGCTAAATATCATTGATATTTATACATACCCCATTTTTAGTGTAAAAATATCAAACATATTCTTCTTCAAGAATCATATTTGACATTACATTCTTGAGAGACTTGAAAGAAATATATTACTAAACATTTTTTTATATTCATAAATTTCTTTCTTCTTATTTCATAAGTTATAATAGTGATATGAAAATCATCCAGAGACAATGTTTCAGGATCTCTATTATACAATGAAGAAACTTTGGCATCGAATTTTTCTGGTATGACTCTCATGATATTTTCAACCACAGTAGATTAATCCAACATTTTACAAATACAACTGAAAGTACTCACTATGTCATTAACCCTATAAAAGAAGTCCCCACCAGATTCATACTCACCTAACTTCATGTATTTATACTTAAATCACTAAATTTGATGTCTATCCTTCTATAATTTTGTAATACCTTCTTATATTTTTAAATGTATCCTGTATATATTTGGTTGTGGAAAAACTTTTCCCTCTTAAGAAATATCTTTTAGAAAGTGATGAAAACATAAAATTTTTCACCCTTCCATCATTAACTAGATTCATCTTATTAACATGTGAAAGTGGATCATTATCATCAATGGGTGGAAACCCAACTGTTGCATCTTCAAGAACATCATAACTGATAGACATAAGATTAGGTATCATTTTTTCCTTCCAGATATGATAATCATTTTCACAAAATACTAGAATATCATTAAGATAAGGGAACCAATGCTCCGATACAGCCTGTAAGAGCCCAATCAGTGTAATGTATCACTGATAGGGGGAGGGGGTGAATTAGTGAAAATCTCTTTATTTTTTGTTTTCTTTAAATGGAAACAACCTCTGCCTCCTATTAAAGATTCAATTCCCTATTGAAAAAAAAACATCCATAAGAACATAGGTATTTAAAATGTTCAGTATTAAATATTAATAGATATGCCCTTAGTATGGTACAGAGACAATCAAATACCATACAATCCACTAAAAAACAATCCCTAGATTACAATAATTAGGATATTCCCTTTCACTCGTATAACACTTTGATGAAAATCTAAATCTTTATGTTCACCCACTTATCAAAAGTAGGGTAATAAATTTATTTTGTGACAACTCATGTCACCAATGTTTATTTTCAATTAAACATGTGTATTAAATTGAAATACAATTCATCAATTTATCACCTAGAAGAAAGGTAAGAACATCCTACACTTTATTTCAGAAAACTCGATCGGATTTTTTTGGGTCTGATTTTCCCAATTTGATTCCTCTATGTCCGATTCTCCAACATATAATTCCCTCAGTATGATTTTCTGATAGAATACAATAGAACTGAATCAGAACTACTTCAATTTAGAATATAATACTTCCTCAGTTAAATAATGTCAATATGAAATATAGGAGCTGATCAATCGATCCTGATATGATGATCAGCCAAATACAAATTACAAGACGAATACAATGATCGGATGAAAATGACAAATCTTCAGTATGATGATCATCCGAATAAATTGTTATGATCTTTTCTCTTATCTTTAACTTCTCCATCAAAATTTCTTCAACAAAAGATCAATACAGTATCCTTTTTCACTCACTAAATATCTGGATCTTCTCTCTCTACCGTGGTTAATAGTACCTCATCCTCTAAAAGGTACCATGTGCTTTCTGCCTTTTATAGGGGACCCACAAATGATTTGGGTGGGAATCCGAAAAATGATTCTTACTCACAAAAATTCACTTATATTTCAATTTCTCATGAAATCTCATAGAAATTATGAATTCTCTAATTCTTCTTGAAGATTATCGATACTTCTTCAAACATCATCTCCTACTTGATACTTTCATTTGAATTATTAGTATGATTTCAATACATGAGTATGAATTTTCACAATATGATTTCATCAATACAAAGCTCTGTATCAATTGAAAATAAATGTCTGAAGAAATTGATACCATTCAAATTTGATGAATACGATTCTCCAAACCAATTTGAATCCAAATCGTTCATTTGAATGTATAGATCCCCCATGACAATTCATTCATCAATCCCTTTCTCATTTTTTTTCTTTGAACCACTTGAGATTCAAAACATCATCTTATCCTCTTCTATTGAACCAATTGGAAACCTAAAAAGTAATTCAACCCTTTTTGAAATGGTTGAAAACATTGTTAACCCCATTTTCTATATCTCTTCTCCTGACCAACTTCTACAAAAATTCATTCACAAACCCTTGTTTCAATCATAGATTCTGTCATGAAATTAAATTCATTTTTGAACAACTATTGCATCGTCAAAAATGAATTGGAATGTATTAAAACCTCACATTCATTCCAGCTACATTCCTTTCTTCTCAATCTGAGTACATTCTTTTCTAGATACAATTAGCCCAGATATGATCATTCTAGGAATGATCATTCTGGATATGATCATTCTGGGTATGATCATTCTAGATACAATTTCCATGGATATGATTTTCTAGAATATGATCTTTTCAAGGTATGATCACTCTAGAAAACAATCGGCACCATCTCTTACTATCCAATCAGCACCACTTCTTCAATCGACACAACCTCTTCCATCAACATTACCTTTTCAATCGACAGCACCTTTTAAATCGACTAGAATTTTTTTAGAACAACACTTCCTTTTGAAAAAACACATCCATTTTAAACAGCACCATGTTTTAAAACAACACCACCTTTTAAAACAACACCATGTTTTAAAATAAAAACACCTTTTAAAATTGCACCATATTTTATCATAAAATCTCTTCATCTACACCACTCTTCATTAGACCCTTATAACCAGTTGATACAACCACATTATTCAATAAATCTATTTTTCTCTTCTTTCAACTAGATAAGATCGTTTTGAAAAACAATCAGTATACCTTATTTATCTCTAACACCTAGATACGATAAATATGAAAAACATCCTTTTTAGATTGAGAATCTCGTTCAATCTCCGTTTCATGCATTAATATTGCATCATAATTTCTCCGTTGAAATCATGATTTATAAGAAATACAAATCATAAAATAATTGTCACATTTAATTCAATCATAGCCTCAAAAAATATGATTTAAAACATCCAATTCATTCATATTTGTTCTATAGTGAATCTGATTATATTTACATCCAATAAGATGTATTCACATTCATTCCGAACCTATTTCGAGCCTGATCAAAAAAAATTCATCCAAAACGACTTCTTATCATTATGATGGACCTTCACAGTGAGTATGGTTATTTTGAAACCATGGATTCGATTCTTTTAAAAACATGGATCCATTTTTTTAAACATGGATCTGATTTTATTGAAAACAAATGTTGGTATTATTATTTGGAAATAAATAAAATATTTTCTAAAAATAAAATTATTCAGAATACCTTTCTTCTTTCCCAATATTACTGATCACCCACAAAAATTATATCATTCTATCCCTTTCAATCTGAATTCTCATTCCTCATCTTTCTCAACATCCTTTCCTTCTTCATCATAACGATTGATTAACAAAAAATAAAACCAAAACACAACTTCGACATAACAATATTAATGTTTTCTGATGATATATTTTTTATTTTTCAATTTAATGTAAAACTATGTTATGTATATTGTTTTCGTAAGGATATCAAACTGTTGGATACTCTTTATTTTTACTATTGTAATAAAATTTCCACTCAAAGTACTAGAGTTGGGGTTTTTAAAATGTTTCATTCCAATTTTCGTTGGATGGAGAAAAATAATTATAAATGATAATTACCCAATAATAAATCTCTAATATATCATAAATATAATATATTTTTCTTAAATTTATCCTTATTACTAACAAGATAAATCATAAATTATAAATTAAGTTAAGTCTCTTCGTGGAGGAGGTAGTTCACACATATACAGATGGGACATTATCATTTACAAATAGATAAGATGGTAATAAGGTATATATAATCTTTTAATTATATATTAATTATTATGTTATAATATCAAATATATATTTATTATATCATTATAATCACCCATGAAATTTTTTGATGGAAAATGAATTATATTTCTAGGTGGAGGTGGTAGTCTATATATACGCATGAGCGATAATTTTGTTTCCATTTTGATTGAGAAGAGGTGGTAAATGGTTTCTAAATCGTTATTATTAAATTTAATTATATATATGATACTATATTAAACATGTTTTTATTGATTAAAAAATTATAGAATGTTTAAGAAGAAATAAAATGGAAAGATTTTGGTTGATATTTATACCTCTTATTTGAGTGTCCACCTTTAAGGTACACCTTATGCCTTGATGGATTATTCATAAGAAATAAACAGATGTTATTAGATAAAGGGAATTAGTCGATGAAGGATTCTTATTAAGTAATTTATATGTTATAATTCTCAAATGATTTAAATAATGGAGGATGATAGGTTCCCTTTTATAAGTGAGGGGAGGGACAAGCATTGAATTTCTTAAATGATTTCAATTCAATAAGGTCACTATCATTGGAATGTTTCTATAAATGTATAAGGGTTATAATTTAGTATAATATAATGTTTATATCTCTTAATCAAAAAAAATTAGACATGTTTGGGTGGCAATCCAACCCTTAACTCTTGGGTTTCCCCTTCTAAACCCATTTTACCCTTATTCGTACTAATGAAATTTTAATATTTTTACTATTCACTATGAATAAAATATAAGTTGAACCTATTAAATTATATTAATTATGATAATTACATATATGGAACCTATTTTATAAGATTAAATTTATATAATTGAAATAATTTATTCTTAATTAAGTGTGAAAACAATAAAAAAACCCATTTTTGAAAAAATGCATTTTATGCATAAAACATAATTTGAATCCATTCCCTTCCATGTAAAAAATGAATGTTAAAATTTATTATTTCTACATTTCATTAAAACCATTAATCAATTTATTTTAATTAAATTTATTATAATTGAAGCACAATGTGTTCGTAAAACATTTTTTAGAAAAATGTCCTTTTATGGTCCAAATAAACTTCTACCATCAAGTATAATGACAATTCCATTGTAATTAATTAGTTTTTTTATAATTAAATTGTAATTATGGAAATTTAATATTAAAATTTAAAACATAATGCGACTTATACTAGAAAAGAAATGACAATTTTACAAAAATTGGTGTTTTTTTCTTTTCAAAAGAAAATAAGAATTTATAGAAAAATAATAAAACATCACCCTAAGATAATACTAAAATGGTGATTTCAAAAATGATATTCATTTCCAAAATAAAATTTTTCCTGATGGAAGAAATTAATTATAATTTCGGTGACCAAAATTCAATATAAACCATTTTTGAAGAAAATATATTTGTATGGCATGAAATGACATTGCCGAAAATTAGGAATTTATCTGTTATTAATTAATCAATAAATTTTCATTAGATAAATCCTTTATACACATTTTTAATAATTTTGTTATTCTGATTATTATATCTTATTTAATAGATGACTTATAATATATCATGGTTTTTAAAGCTCGGTGATACTTGTCTATCAAGCTATTTAACAAATACAATTTATTTGAAGTAAAATAAATTTTAAAAACAATGGGTTAAATTTTCCCCCCTTTAAATAAATTTCATACTTAAAATTTTTATATTTGATATAAAATTTTTAATATTTTAAAACACATTTTTTATACCCCACATCTCGGAAAGGGATAATTAATCTTCCTTTGAAAAAGAGAAGTGGGAAACATTGAGGCAGCCATAAAGAACCCATAATCAAGTTCCCTGATAAAAAGAACATTAGAGGGAAGTGAAAATATAGAAATTAGGAAAAAATATAAATTCTAAATAATAATAATGAGTGATAGAGAACATAGTCATTTGAAATTTAATGACCAAACCCATAAATCAATGAGGGGTGATAATGAAAATTTACCATTGATAAATAATTTTAAAAAGGAAACCATTTTCATTTTCAATATCATTTTCCATGATTTTATTATTTATTTTACAATGAAATAATAAGAAAATATATTTACTTTATTTCCTTCAATACACAAATAAAATTTCATCCTTTATTTGTTTGTTCAAATTACCTTCGGCCACTGTTCATCCATATTACAAGGATGAATGAACAATATGAATATTTCATGACTAAAGCACTAAAATTACCTTCTAATGGATCATAATATCTATAAAATAATTACAATCCATTATTTTTTATTCTATAAGTTTACCAAAATTAAAATAGTTTGTGTTGTTTATACAAGATGTATAAATCTTCTTATAATGAAATAACAAGTTAATCTCAAAAGCCTCAACAATAACACTAAATGTCAAAAAAAATGAATCTATAAATATTTATCGTAAAGACTTCTCTAAAATATTTCTGATCAAATTTGAAACCCAAATATAAAGAAAAAATTCACAGAAGTTCTAAAACCAAATTTATATCGATTATCCAGTAAGCTCCTTGGAGTATCAAACATAGAAAAATTACATTAAAATTGGATTAAGTCAAAATTTAATTAAATAAATTTAAAGAAAAATATCATTAAATTTAATAAAAAAGTTTAAGTTATTTAATTAAAAATGTTTCATAATAGATCAATCAAAATTACCCTAGTCATATAATTTAAATAATAAGTAGAATATAGATAATTTAGTAAATAATATATTTGATTTAAAAAAACAGGTAAATAAAAAAACATCAAACATGATAATGGTAAATGATAGAGTAATAATAATACCTTTATTTCCTCCTCTAACACTTAAAAATCATAATGTTCAAGAGAAATGGGTTATATAATGAAATTAGTTAATTGAATATCCCTAGTTATCTATTCTATAAATATGTCAACTTTTTGAAAGTGATATCTTAATAAGTGATGCATAAGGTTAATGTTCATAGTTTGAGAGTGTTGATTCAAATTCCTTGAGTTAATATTGGGACTAGTGTTATCACAATCCATTGGAACGTGTCCGTATGTGATCCCATTATCTAGGAGAGTGTTTTTCTTTAAAATAATTTGGGTAGAATGAATCTCTATGTCTATATATTCTTCTTACACCATAAAAAGAGAAATATAATTTTTTTCCTTACTACACTAAGACACAATGGATTTTCTATGTAGGTGAAAGGATGAAAATTCACTTTTACAATCTAATTTACAACCATAAAAATTGGAATCCAAAAAACATGAAAGTTCAAATGAAGCATCCTTTGGATAAAATAAACCATGATTTTTAAAACCATCTATATATATGAAATTTTTTAAGATATATTAAATTTGATTCATTATATTTGGCTTGAAAATGAGCTTAAATATGTAAACTAAACATGATTTCCAGTCAGGTCATGGTAAGGTAAATGAATAATAACCCCACCTATATAAATATTTTTGTCAACTAATTTATCAGATTCATCGAAGGTTAACATACAAGAAGTAACCAAAGGTGTAATTATTTATATTATGTGATCCTTTAAAAAATGTTTTAATAGATAATTTGGGTATTTAATTTGGTTCAAAAAAATACAATACTTATTTTTAAAAAATTTAAAACCAAGAAATAATTTTATTCTCCCATAAAACTCATTTAAATTTTTTTCACATTAAATCCAAAAATTAATTATAAATGGATTCTTTCATAGAACCTAAAATAACATCATTAAGATAAATGTGGAAAATTGATAAATCATTTGAAAAAAAAATAAAAACAATGTTGAATATAAATTTCTCATTTTAAATTCAATTTCTACATTAAATTTATTTATACATTCATATGAAAATTAAGGGTCTTATTTTAAACCATACAGATGATTATTTAACAAAAAAAATTATTTCAGTGTTTTGAATCTTCAAATCAATGAGGTTTTTAATGAAAAACATTTTCGGTTAAGAAACCATTCAAACAGGTACTTTTAACATCCTTTTGAAAAAAAAACATAATATTTATGTGGGTGGTGAATGTTAACAATATTAAATTGGATTAATTACTAGATATTGGAGAAAATATTTCAACATAATCTATGTCTTACTCTTGATTATATTCCTTAGAAATGGGTCCATCTTTTTTATGAGTAACGTTACCTTACTCATCTACCTTTCTCCTAAAACACCATTTGGAACAAATAAACATATCCTAAACATTAATATTTTTAAACTAGTTAAACACTTCTTATATTCCAAGTATCCAATTTTAATAATTAATGAAATCATCAATATTTTGGTGCTCTAGGAGTGAAACAAAATCATGATGTTCGACCTCATTTAAAATCGACCATCTGGTATGTGTCCTAACTTTCAGAACATGGATAACATTATTTAATATATGGTCTTTATACTTCACCAATGCCTTTTTTTAAATGGATAGATATTTATTCCTACAAAACATTAATTTCTCTATAAATATGTGGATAATTCATAGTTAAATTTTCTAGGTCAACCATAACATCATCTATTTGAGGATTATGTTTATGAAAAATATTATAAAATTTTATAATAAATGTTTCTTCTATAATCTTGGTTATTTTATTAAAGATATAATATTCATTACATGAGTAAGAGAACCCAATGAAAACACCTTAATTGGATTTGGGTTATTCTTTTCTTAAGTGGTCTTCGTTGTTTTGAATATAGAAATTTACACTCAAAAAACATAAAATATCCAATTTTACGTTGTTTCCCTTTCCCAATCACATAGGTATATTTTTAAGGAATGGTCTTAAAAGAACATGATTCAAAGTATAACATGTGGTATTGACCATCTCAGTTGAAAAATATTGAGGTTATTTAAATTCATTCAAGATAGTTATTGAAATATCTTGTAGTGTTTGATTATGACATTCAGCAACCCTGTTTTTTGTGGACTCCTTTAATAGGAGAAAGATTTATTATAAACGTGTGAATTAAATTGTTCATAAAAATATTTATTTCTGAACTCTCCCCAATGATCAATATGAAGGGATATGGTATAATAGAATTATAAATTTTCAACCTTCTTGGTATGTTTAATAAATACTTTAGAAGCCTCATTTTTATGAAACAACAAATAAACCCAAGTAAATTTTTTATAATCCTTGAATATTAAACAATTGAAAGGTTTACCTATTATACATTCAACTTTGGTTGGTCCATATAGATCATGTTGAAAACGTTTACGAGACTTTGAGGTGTAGACTTCCTTTTTAGATTTAGATGATTATTTGTGTTCAATACCATATTCTAAATGCTCACATAGAATGTCATTTTTTTATTAATTTTTAGAAAATATCATATTAGTTTATTTTGGTTGAGTTTAAAAAATTTTCTTGTTCTAGAATGAACAATGTTCCAATTTAATATCCATGACATTCTATCTTGTGCCCTTAAACATATTATTTTTTGGCCAACAAGATATCTTAAATAAAAAACATAAACAATTTTTGATATTTAAATGCTAAAAATAAAATTTTTCCTTCAGAATATAAAACATTGCAAGCTTTATTTTCCAACGAAACATTAGAATCCTATTCATAAAATTGTATAATAGTAATAATATTATTTCTTAAACCATTATCATATAAAACATAATTTAAAATAAACTATTTTTAAAAACCAATTATACCTACACTGATGATATTTCTTCTTGAGTTATCACCTATTGTGACATTCCCACCATCGTGGTTTCCAAGATATTTTAACTCGAAGTAGTCACCACACATGGGTCTCGAGCACCCAATGTCAATGTGACATATAAATACTTAGGATATTCTCTTGAGAAAATTTTTCAAGAAAATAATTAATATAAAAAATCCTTTGGTACCCAAATAAATTTGGGTCCACTAATGTTAGACAAAATAGACTTAAAAACCCATACTTGTTTATGATTTGGTTTTTTAGACAAAATATTTTTAGATCGGTGTAACCTTTTGGGTCTAACATATCTAAAAAATTTTATTTATATTTAAAAAATATGATTTTTAGATTTATTGAAATAATCTCAATATTTTTCTTGAGAAAATCCTCTTAACAAATTTTTATTATTAGAGCTTCTAGTTTGATCTGAAAATTCGAACCAAAAAAATCTACATAAATTTGGGAACAAAAAATTTTATATCAATTTTATTCTCCATATGTGAACATAGAAAGAGAATATATAATATTATTAGTAATGGATTATAATATATCTATATTTGTCTTATCCTTTAATTCATGGATAATTAATCCATTACTTAGGAAAGTTTTTCATTTTCATTAAATACTAGATTGTATTTATTTTCATGTTATTTTAATTATGTAGTAAGTTCAAAAAATCCTTCCCCAATTAAATCTAAATCACAAATAATATCATTATAATTTGAATTAATTAAATAACAAGAATAATTTGAAGAATTTACCAGATCAATCACTTAAATATCATCCATGAGAAATTTAAAACTATAATCAGTTGAGTAAATTAGGGAAAGTGAGTCATCACATAACCTCCATATTGAGTCTTTGAAGTATTTTTTTAATTCCTTCTTCTCTTTCATCTTATTTTTTAATTTTGGGAACATTTTTTTGATGTTTCCCATCTCTTTTTAATTTATATCATGTTACCTCTGATTCTTAATGTTGATGATCATTTTTTATTGTGGAATCGTTTATTATTCTTCATAAGACGGTTTATCCTTTTGGCCAGGTGTTCAATTTGTACAATACATTAAGAAGATTCATCATTGACTACATTAAAGGAAATTGTGTTCTTTTTATTCACTAATTTAGATTATATATTGGTTTTCCACTTCATTGTAATCTCTACGTCATTAGAGACCCAATGAGTTCATCAACTGCAATATTATAAATATATTTTTCTTCTTGAATTTTCATTACCTTGGGTTCCTGAGAACTTCAGAAATCCCAATGTATATTATTCGTGAATATTTATGTCGAACTATCATCACCATTATATTTTAAACCATTGAAAATTTTAGTGAACATAATAATTTTTTTGTAATTGATTTACTAGGGTTAATTTTTAAAACTATAACATTCTTAATGGTACATGTCAAGACTAGCTTCCCTAGAATTTTTAGTTCCTTAATGAGTAAATTCAAGTAATTTCCTAAATTTCATGATTAGTTTTACAATAGGAAATATTATTAAATTAATTATGGTTAGACCCACAATTATGAGAATTCATGTATTTTCCATTAAACTCAATGACGAAAATGTCATAGAGTGTCCATTTATCCTTTGGTTCCTTAGTCTTTGTATAACAATGCAAGAAATTTTTACAAATGGTTGACCTATAATTTTAGGAAATGTACAAATGGGATTTTTTTCAATACATGTTGTTTTTGGAATCACAGAAAGGGGATCAACCCATTGAGTTTACTCTTGGGGAGAATTGAGTTACAGAGTTAGTGGTCATCCTTTATAATCCATCATTAAAAATGGTGACTTTATTTAAACTATGGATGGATTTGATATCAATTTTTTCGTCTGATTATGATAGTAAGATGGGTGAATTTCCATTAAAAACAAATCTAAATAAGTGATTTGATTATTAAATTATGTCATAAATTAAAAATAAAAAAGAGTAACATATTTTAATTAAAATATTATGTGATGTAAAAATTAAAAAATAAAGGCAAAAATAATATATAAAGAAGTTCAGCTAAAAATAAAGATAATCCCAAACCAATCCTCCCTCAATGATTGAGGGTTTTTTATTAATCCCAGGGCTTTAACTATAGAAAAGATTCCCTAAAAGAAATAGGATACTTAATTTTCAATTGTTTAAAAAAGGAAACCCAACAAAACACTTGCTTTTAATTGGAGAAAGTGAGATTTCTACACTCCTCCACTTTAGATGTAGTGAACACCCAAGATTCCTCACTTTTAGTTGTTGTGAGAACCCATTATGAAGAAAGAAATAAAAAATATTTTTTTTGAAAACCAATTTATAAAAAACTCTAAAATCACCAGAGAAAATTGAAATAAAAAAATTGGAGAACGAGATAAAATATTAATGCATAATAATAATCATAAAAATTAAATGAAATTTATCTGAAAACAAGTATCGAAATTAACTGGTAGTTTCTAAGCCTTCTTAGAGGTGAATATTTAGACTCTTAAGGTTCTATAGTGGCTTTGTAAGTTGTGATAGATTAATAGAGTTGTTGGAAGGTTAACACTATTTAATAGAAATGATCAAAACGTCTAGGTTTAATTTATATGAAATATCCATTGACCAAACCTAGGGATCCACCAACCGTCTAATGGGATTTCTCATTCTCTCTATGTCTTCTCAAAACCCATAGGCTATTGTATGAGGCACCACCAGCTACCCGGTGGTCTTCCTCCATCTAGATTTTGGAAATAACATACATACCCCTTAAGAATGACCATCCATTCACCTCTTTCATCTTTCATTTGGTTTATTTATCACATATGAATACACTCATACATAAAATATAAAATTAAATGAAACAAAAAATTTAAAATACTAATATTTTTTTTAATATCATTAAAACACCAAGAGAATGAGGGGTGCAATAAGTGAAACATCATTGTTTTGAAATATAGTTTGTTTAATAGTAGGAGATTAATATATGAATCTGTTACTAAATTTAAGAATTTTGATCATTCATTTCTATCCAATAGTAATCTTTATGCTAACCCCTATTAACTCTTATTCTCTTAGAGGACTTGTGTTGTGAGTCTAGGGAGTTTTTTCTTATAGATTTATTTGAGATCTCAATACTTCATCTCAAAATACATTCTACTATAACATTGTGAAAATAAAATATTATATGATATTATGTTTCCCTTACAAAATGAATCCATCATAAATTTTATAGGTGTTTGGTGGTGTAGTCACTATTTTTATAGATTTCCATTCCTATCCCATGCATCATAGAATATCCCACACTTCTCTTGCATATAATCAATTATGTTACTCCTAAACTCCCCCCTCAATCGCATGAGAAAAAATTTCATGAATAAATAATTTTAATGTTGATCCTTACTGATAAAAGAGTTCTCGTCTAAATTAATTATCCATTTCCTAATGGTGTAATTCAATAAAAATGGGAAAACATTCATCCACACTCTATCCTTAAATAGGTTACTACTAAAACACTCCATTATAATCTATAATGAACTAAAATTGTCTTCATTAGGCAAACCAAGGTATTAGTGAAAGATGGTATTTTTTGATCTCATAGTTTTTATCCCTTTAAGAAGGATTAAAACAATTTTTATTTTTTGAAATGATTTGGAGTTGGAAATCTAGAAGTCTAGGTCTCTTTATATTCTATTCCTCAGATGAGTTTTAATGGGCTATTTATTTTGTTTCTAAGAATATATCTTGTCTAAATTCTCCATTTTCACTCTTTTTATATATTAAGTCCATTGTGGTGCTTGTAAATTTCTAGGTTAAAGGGTTTTAAACATGATAAATAAGATTCCCTAGTGTTCAAGAACCAATAGTTCTAGAAGTTTTACAATCCTTTCACACACATAATACTTTTTCAGAAGAATGTTAAAAAAATTGATGCTCTAAAACCCATAAACAATAATAAAATGTATTTTTTTATAACTTGATAAATCTAGACCAAGTAAAGGTAAATTAAAAGGTGTTTATGGGGTAAAATTAGAAATTTTATCTATCTAAAAACTCTACAACATATTGTAATTTTTTTAAATATATGATTAATACAACATCATGTTTGAGTTATTTTCAAGCTTCACCACGCATAGGTGATGTTTTTAAATCCCTCAAATCATGCAAAAGATAATTCATAGTAGTTTTCACAATCTATAGGGATTTGTTATTATTTATTAGCATAAAATATAATTTATTATGTTTTTTGTGGTTTTATAATTTCTTCAACATTTTTTACCTTTCTATGATTTTTTATTAAAACCCTAACATGATGATGTCTTCCCTAGTAATTATGTGAAATTTTTATCATTCATTGGATGATCAAATTTATCTTAACCTAGTATAGTAGAAATTAGGGTTAATCACACAATGAAGTAGTAAGATCAAATGGTTTTAGCAATTTTATATGTGTGTTGAGAAAATGAAATGAAAATAGTGGGGTTTTAGGGATAGTAGTGAGTGTCACGGATATGGAGTGCATGAATTGGTCCATAGATAGTGGGAAAACAAAAAAAATAAAATTGTAGTGAAAACTAAGTAAGAAATAGGAATAAATGAAAATTCACGAGAAAAAAATGATAATGTCAAATTTCATCAGTGGAAATGAAAACTTATTATTTTGAAAATGTATTTCTTCATTATTTAATAAAGTATTAGTTTATTTGTTATTAAATTTTTTCATATTTTTATTGATGATAAAAAGGAGTGGATTAAGATTGGTTGGAAACTTTTGAAGAAGACCCTGGGATAAAACTGTTAATATTATAAAGTTAATGAAAAATTCACTTATTAAAAGAAATAGATAAACATCTAAAATGTCTCTTAAACATGTTATTCAAGATGATATTGTTCTATATGGTTTCAATAAAAATATGTTCTTTTGTAGTTATAATTGGTGACGTTTGATAAATGTGGCCCTCTCCATTTATTTAGGTTTATGAATTGTTTTTTGTCATTGTTTTTTGGGAAAATTGTCACATTCATCAAGAGTAACCATTATTGGGTTATAAACATGCCTTGTTCAAACTAAATAAAAAATAATTATGTTAAAATATACAAGTAGAAATTGTCATGACTTTAAAGTTGAATATCGTACTCAATAAAAAGATATGATAATATCCAAAATATTCATATAAGTAAAACAAAGATGAATAATTAAAATAGAATCATGAAATATAATTAATGAAACTGTTATTATTTATTTATTTATAAAAACTTTCAATAATAGTCAATGAAATAAAAAACATGAAAAAGTTATTCCATATGTCCGTATCGAATGACTCAATCTGATATTACAAAAACAACTTTGGTAATAGTTGAAGATCATCACAAAAATTAGGATTGGAGAAGAATAATTCAGACCTATAAATTATATTTCCACTCAACAATTTTATCCAGCCATTATGCTCATAGAGAATTAAAAACAATAGTAATCCATTAGAATGAATATAGAATTAATGAAAGAAATAATAAAAAAATATTCATTAGATTAGTGAGAAATTCCCTTTAAATGTTTGGTCTCCAAGTCTAGGTAAGCCTCCCCAACACACGTACTACTCTCTTACTCATCTGAATAGATATTGACATAAGTAAAAAATCCCATCACATTAGAATAACTTCTCTACACTGAAAACACTCAAAAAAAATTTCCAACACCTACATGGTCCACCCTTAAAAGACCTTCTTTTCATCACAAAACAAGCCGAAACTCTACAACATTAACTAGAAAATAACTAAAATACACATAACATAGACCAAAATCTTGAAAAAGAATCATATATTTCTTGTAAATTGATTGTTAAGTCCCTGGTTTATCCCTGTAAAACGTTTTAATATTTCTAAGAATATTTATAGGTTTAGGGGATGAGAAAACATGAGATTCTGACACCCGATATACAAGGAATTAAATTTATTGACATATTAAGTATATTTTGTACTATGAATGAAAAAGGATGTGGGATATGTCTCAAATGGAGACTCTGATCAGAAATATTTGTCCAGCGACGAGTCTATAATGTGACTTTTACCGTAGGTGAGTCATAACTCTTTCTATTATGGGTCTTCTATAGAAACATTCCCCAACGATGTCAAAACCCATCCCTTGGGGATTGTGTTGTGACTTCTCCAAGACTACCTTATATGGGCTATGGTATGGTGACTAGCACTACGTAGGCATATCCTAAAAGGGAAGACATTATCATTTAATCCTATACACATACAAAAATCTCAAACTCTGGAAAGAAAACACAAGGTAATGAACAACTATCACTAAGACAACTACTGAGATTACAATACAAACTCAAATTAAAAAGGGGATATAATACAAGCCTAAAACATCATAAGAAAGTGAAACCTACTTCGTCTGTTTTCTCGAGACCCTACTTGATGGGTATATTGAGGGTAACTTCCTCTAGTGTCGGTCTGTCCCATATCACTGAGCACCACCTAGTCCAGGGCCACCAAGGTCTCCATCAAAGCAGAAATCACCTCCCCAAGACATGAAATGTGTGGGTAAATCCTGTTTAGGGGTGAGTAACATAATACTCAGTAGGGACCCCAAATCCCAAAGGAAATACCATAATTAAATACTAAGAGGCAAGACAACTCACACCAGGTATAACTCAAATTATATAAAGTAAGATTATCTGTCGTAAATTTGAGTCATCTTTTTCTATTGAGGGACTCATCCCTGATGAGTCAGTATGGTTTTCTCGACTACTAGACCACTATTTTCCACTCGGCTATTGGACCACTGAGTATCACTCAGCTACTGGACCACTGAGGTATACTCTTCTACGGGACCATTGAGGTCCACTGAGCTACTAGACCACTAAGGTCCACTTAGCTATTAGACCACTGAGGTATGCTTGGCTACTGGACCACTGAGGTCTGCTCTGCTTCTGGAACACAGAGTTCCACTACGCTACTGGACCGCTAAGGTCTGATCATCTATAGAACCACTAAGGTCCTACTTGTCATATCCTTCGTGCCACTACCAAATGTAGGATTCTCGCTCTCAAGTACATTTGATTCTGGGAGAATCTACTCCTCAAGCCATCAGTCATATCTCAACTACCACAAAAACCCACTTAGAGTATGCCCAATGATCCATTTCATCGCAAGGGTCCCAAAGTCACAATCACCGTGTCAATTAGACACCCGGTCTGAAAGATGTTAGTGTTTTAGTAAACATGTATCGATTTCATCCAGGCTTGGTCTGACTTGGTTCGTCCGACTAGACGAACCTATCCTGGAGGTCCTGTATGACCTGACTTGGTTCATCTAACATGAAATGACCCAATTGGGTTTGGTCAACCTTGGTCCAACCTAGAATAGTGTCCAGGCCCATAGAGCCTTGATAGACCCGACTGAGTTCATCTGAGGGTCCAGCCCACCGGGTCACCCAGTGACCTGATTCTCATCTGGTTTGATCCGACATAGTTAGATCGTTTATAACCAGTCGGTCCTCCCATCGGCCCAATTTCACATCTAAGTGGGCCACCACAAATCTAGACTCTAAGATTAAATGTCTTTGGAAGTGGACCTTTCTTATCCAGATATCACACTTTGAGAGCTTTCCATAAAGCTGGGGCTCTTAGAGTGTGTCCAAAACCATCCTCAACTGTACTAGGAACTCCTCCAAGAACATTGAATACACTAAGATTTCATCATTTAAGACCACTAAAAATTGGTATTAGTGTGGCAGGAAGATCCTATTAATTAGTCCCATGAACACTAATGGGTAGTTTTTCATGCCAAATGGCATCACAATGTACTTGTAATGGCCATAACGACATCTCAAATCCATATTTTAGATGTCCTCATCTTGTACTCAAATTTGGTGATATCCTGATCTAAGGTCTATCATTGATAACCATCATTCTCCCTTTATATGATCGAAGAGGTCATCAATCCTTGGTAGAGGATACTTGTTCTTCACGATCACCTGGTTCAGGTGCCATAATTCCACACATAACCTCAAGCTTCCATCTGCCTTTTTGGAAAACAACAATGTGTCTACCCATGGTGAAATGATAGGCAATAGAAAAACCTTCCTCTTCAAGCCCTCCAACTTTTCCTTTAGCTCTTGAGCTCTATAGAAGCTACCGATATGTAGGTGTATATATCGGTGTTGTCCCAGGGTGTAGATCAATGTAGAATTATACCTCTATGGGAGGAGGTAGTCTAGGAAAATCCTCTAGAAATACATCCTCGTACTCATTCACCACGGTAAGAAACAGTGGACTCATCTCATATACTGCATCGAGGTTTATTCTAGTTAAACGATTCAGGATCGTCTACTCCCTCTTATGTGTGAATTCATAATGTGCTTCTCCTTTTTCCTTCTCACTAAAAAAGGAAAATTGTTTCTCATCTCCACAGACACACCAAACTATGTGCCTAAAATAGTCGATCTGAACATGAACTGCAGATAGCCATTCCATACCCAGAATGATATTATAAGGTCTCAACGCTACTACTAGGAGATCTCTGATGAATCTCTCACCTCCAATAGTAAGCTCACACAGTTGGCAGTAGTGTGTTATCGTCAAAAACCCTTCCATAGGAGTCTTTTATCATAATTATAGATCCAACAGCTCGTTCTGAATCTTCGAGCCTCAAACAGGGTCCCTCGTAATGATAGAGTTACGTGAACCTATGTCTATAATAACTAAAGCTAAGGTGGAGAAGACACTGATCATACCTCATATCATTTCAGGGACTTTAGAACCATAAGCCTCAATTTCATGAATTTGATCATGCCCCTGTCAGCCTGCTCCTTGGGCCCATGGTGGACCACCTAGGGGTGGTCGTGGTAGTAACTTTTACCTACACCCACCTCCCACTACTTTACCCACTCCTCTTCCACATCTGTCTCCTAGAGGACATCCTTGTTCTTGTCTATGCCACGACCTCAGTGGTTCCTCGACTGTCTGTCAGTCCTCTGTGCGGTAATTCGAGAAATCATGAGCCATTTTCTCCTAAACATTGCATGTGTAGCATACCTTATTCCTTTTATGACTCTTTCTATCGCAGGAGCCTTGTACCGCCCACCCCATGTCCTAGGGTCATCCTCCAAATATTCTGTCCATTTCATGTCTCTGCATCATCTGTCGGATACTCACCTTAGAAGACACATCCACCCATCACCCAGTGGTAGCTCCCACCATCGGTACCTTCCCTACGAGGAATCTCATCACTATTAGAGCTCTCTCCATCACCCCATCCTATGGAGGGATGTTGAGGGAAATCATTGATGCCCTGATATCCCATCAGATTCCAAGAAATATTGTCTGGGCCATGAAGAAAGGGCCTCGTACCATATTCATAGAGTAATGGGAGAGGTCTGTGAACGTCTTAGATAACGCATACATGGTCAGGCTACCCTGCCTTAGGTGAAGTATCTCATGTATGCACACTGATCATCAAGTAGTGGGGAATAAATCCTCCATAAAAACTTTCTCGAAGTCTGACCATGTGAGGGTCGCCTCTTAGTGCTTCTATATTATCAAATACCACCATCTCCTTGCCAATAACTGCATAAGGCTTGAGACTAAAACTTCCATCTAGTCATATAGAATCCTCAACAAGCAGAATACTAATGCCACTGCCTCAATCCAATCCTCAGAAACCTAAGGATCTGTCTCTCCATAGAACATAGGAGGTCTCTATCTCTGGAACACGTGTAAGGCACTAAGCCTATGTGTGTGCTCTACTGGTAGGGCCCGGTAGTAGCTACCAACCAATGGGTGGTTGTATCACTGGGAAACCTCCTGAAGGTACCATATTGGTAACTGATCCCTATACAAAATCCCCATCACTCTATGGACTGTCCTCATGGTCACACAGTGGAATGAAGGATGGATGTCTATGTTGAGGTGTCTTTGGAGAGACCACGATGAATCACGATTAATAGATTATACCGAGTCAGCAGACTCTGACTCAAAAAGATGATGAGAAAACACTCAATGATGCATGAAACCAATGTTTTCATTTACTGAGTTAGAAAATAGAATTCAGAGTCCTTGTGTATGGTTATGTCGTCATCCACACCAACACTAGACTCCCTAGCATGAATGCAAAACTGAAAACACATAACATAGTTTCCTAATAAAAATTTACAGACTCTTAGTTCTTCTGGTAGAATTGAATTCCCTCTGATACCACTTTCTCACGACGTATCACCTAAGGCCCATGTCGTGACTACCCTAGCCCCACCTTCCATAGGCCAGGGGCCAGTGACTGGCACAGAGTAGGAATATTCCATAACGGAAAGGCATTTTTCTTTAAACATGTACACACACCAAAAGCTCAAACTATGGAATGTAAACACAAATTAAATCACAACTGTCAATGAGACCACTACTAAGAGTACACTACAAACTAAAACTCAAAAGGGACCATAATACAAGGCCATAACCACAAAGGAAAGTAAAACTACCAAGGTTCGTCCACTCAAGACCCTACCTAAATGGTAAGTTAAGGGTATCTACATGTAGTCATAGATGTATTCCCGTCCTTCCAATCTCAATGAGAACCACCTGGTTTGGGGCCACCAAGGTCTTTGTTGAAGCGTTGACCACCTTCATGATGTATGAAACATACAGGAAAATCCCATGCATGGTTGAGTAACACAATACTCATTAGGGACCCCAAACTACAAATGAAATCTCACAACAAAAGGACCACGAAGAAAGAAAACTCACACTAGGTATAACTCAATGTATAGATTGTAAGATTATCAGTCGTAAAGCTGAATCATTTTTTACTACTGAGGGACTAATCCCTAATGAGTCACTGAGGTTCACTCGACTCATGTACACTAAGTTCCACACATCTAATGGACCACTATGGTCTTCCAGGCTACTAGACCACTGAGGTCTGCTCCGCTACTGGACCATTGAGGTCTACAGAGCTCATAGACCACTAATGTATGATTAGCTATTAGACTACTGAGGTCTGTTCGGATACAAAACTTCAAGGTCCTCTCTACTACTCAACAACTGAGGTCTGTAGGGCTAATAGACCACTGATGTCAGATTGTCTATTATACCATTGAGGTCATTCACATCATATCATTTGTTTCACATCCAACCGTAGAATTCCCACTCTCTAGTGCACTTGATTCTGGGAGAATATACTCCTCAAGTCATTGTTCATATCTTGAAAACCACAAAAAGCTAACAAATAGTATACCTGAAGGACCGCTTCTTCACAAGGGTACCAATGCCGTAGATGGCGTGTCAACCAGACACCCAATCAATAGATATTGGTGTTTTAGAAAAGAGGGGAAGGTTTTAACTAAGCCAAATCTGACTTGGTCAGACAGACTGGAAAAACACTACCCGAGGGTCCCACATGACGGACCGAATTCGTCCGGCCTGACCCTGTTCAGTTTGGGCAGACCTGCTCTGACCTGGCATGGTGAGAAGGCCCATTGGGCCTTGCTAGACCCAGCCCAGTTTGGCTATGGGTCCAGCCAACCTGGTCGCCCAGGGAACCAGTTCTCATCATGTCTAATCCGACCTACTCTGAATAGTTCTTCCATGCTGGGCCACCTAGTTTCCCGGTTTCCCATCTGACCTGGCCCACATTGCTGGGAAGGTTCTTCTCCATTTTGGGCCCCCCAATGACCCAGTTTATTCTATTGGACAATCACACATTTGCGGGATATCTTGGGTCCAACCTGGATGTTTGTGCTGGCATTTAGTTCACACCACCATGAAGCCAGCTAAGGTCGGCCTCCTCCCTTAGCACGTGGTCCCCACTGGACCATATTCCATTGCATGTCGTAGCCCACCCCGATGGCCACACCCCTTGATGTGAAGCTCGTTTGGCGCCGCCCCTCTGCACCACCATGTCCCCTGATGGTTGTAGCCACTTCCACCACAGTGCACCACCAGGGCATGCTGCCTCCAACCCATGGCCACTTTCACGTGCCCCCTCCATCTACACTGGAAGTATCCTCCTCATGCCACCAGAATTGATCCGATGGTCTGTTCTTCAATCCAGAAGGTCTGTTATAATCCTCTATTCACCTCCATCACTTCCATGTATCCCAAGTCATCCCATCATCAATACAAGGCTTCATCCACATTTGAAACCTCCCAAAATAATCTGACATGACCATGAGGGTCCATTGGTGAAGAACACATGGGATAGATAATATCATAAGAAACACCCAAAGTAATGAATGTTGGCCTTATTCATTTAGAATTTTTTTGTAACATTAGAAAATGGGGACATATCGAACGATCTCAAGATATATCCCCCTTTATTGAATTTCCACATGCCAAAAACCCATCCTGTAAATGTGATTGATCCACAGGTCAACATGTTCCTGGGTTGGCCCACGTTCATTGCACAAAACAAATAACTTGGAAAGGAAAGGATGTACTTAAACAAAACCCTAAATTTGAAAAATTATATTTTTCATGGATGATATCACATAATCATATATTGATATCTAGTTATGATTATCTCTCCAAGTTTATCGTCACATCTTTCCTATTTGTCGGCATTTAGGGTTGGAGAGGTTACCTTGAACATTTGTTAGAGGAATTATAGGGTTATTCGTCAACCTTGAATCTCTGTTTAATTAAAGAAGGAAGACGCATTGTGCATAAGAGTGTTTCTGTACTGATTTATTAATTTATTGCGTTAATGAGTTTCAGCATTGTTTCATCACCTCATTGTAGTAGTGTTTTGTCACTGAAAAAGGTTAAAAGAAATAAAATAAACATTTTCTATGATTATTTTATTTTCCTTTAAATTGCCTAAAAATTAACTTTCACCCTTGACCCAAATTGGTCGATGTTAATCCCCACATAAGGGAATCACACCCTTACGAGATAAACGTTACTCTTAGATTTCAAATCTATGTTACATTTTATGAGTTATAAGGTTTAGAAGAATCTTTATTCATTTATTTTTTTACGATCAAAAACTACATTACACTATTGGCCCGCGCCAGCCAATTTTAGGTTCTGGGTAAGGAAAAAAGACCCTCAAGAGCTCAAAGGTGGTCTTGGATTTTCAATCTAAGTCATAGTTCATGAAATATAAGGATTTGAACAATAAAATAATTTTAATTAATTATTTTATTGACGATTATGCAATTTTCGTGTTTTCTCACTAGAGATCCGCACCAACTATACTTAAGTCTCCCCTAGGGTAAAACTGCCTTCTTAAATGCAATGGTGCCCTCAGATTTCAAATTCGGGCACCCGTTTAATATTTATTCCACTTTTTCATGAAAACATATCTTACACCCAATTTAAAACATTACATTTTTTTTGATGAACCATTCTGGGCACAACATCCCTCTAAATCTCATGTCGTCTCACCGCCTGGTATCAAAATAATCCAAAATATATATTAAAAAATCATGGAATTCCGAGACATTACAGATGACGTAACAGTAAGTAAAATAATTAAATTATTTTATTTTATTTTGGATGTTGTTTCGAATTACTCTTGAATAAGCACTCGGATTTGAAATCTGAGACAACTGTTGAGTTCTTAATGTAGTGTTTTAATTAAGCATGACCTAAAGTTAGAGGGTGAGGGATGTTAGGATCTCACAACCAATGGTAGGTTACCTAATTATATGATATAAATTCATCATTGTGTAAATATCCTACGGTTTTTCTAATAGACCTCCCACTCAAGGGGGAGCTCTCTCCCTTCCTCCCTTTGGAAAATCAATGTCGGATCATTGACGGATTGTAGCAGATGTGCAGATCTGAGAAGATTAGAGAGAAAAAAATGAAACAATTTTTGAAGGGAGTGTTCATTGAAGATGAGTGGATCCAACTTTAGTTAGGATTCTATATTTTGGATTTTTCATCCCTGATTGAAATTCTTGAATTATAATATCTTTATTGTTTATTGTGTTGTCCTTGAACATCAATGATGATGGTCAAACTAACATATTCATTGATTGAACCCTCTTTTCCTCCATCCCTCGTGCATTCCTCATCGTCTATGTTTTGATATGATGAAACAACAACAGATAATCTAGTGGGGCATGGATCTATGTAGATTCGGGTCCAAGGATTGCAGATTTGTGTTTGTTACATCGTTTTGACTTTATTCTAAGGTGAAGTAGTGAACAGAAGGGGAATCCAAACTGTGCTAGTTATGTATGTCAACCAACGGAGGTCCAATGAGTAGAAGGCCGGCCATAGTGTTTTAGGGGTACGTCATAGGTGTGCCATGTGAGGTGGTGCACAGAGGGGTTAGGTGAGGCAGCCGGGAATGGAGGTAGGTGGTGATGTTGCGTAGTGCGGCTGGGAGCCGGTGGTGCTAGACAGGATGACGCAGGATGAGGCGTAGCTACATGTGGGTGGTGGCAGACATGGAAAGGATGCGGGATGCGACCATGTTATACAAATCCGCATTGTGGGCCAACCAAGTAGGTCGGGCCCAAGTGTGAGAAGGATCAGTTGGGCTAGGCCCAACGTGTTGGGATAGGCCTAGGAGGGCTGGGTGGATTGGAATGACATGGAGCTGGGTTGGACCTAGGATGAAGCAAGGGTGACCGAGTTGAAGCATGGATGTGGTCAACCATGAGGTTGTAATAGCTCGAACTATCATGGTTCCAGTTATTGTGGCCTTTCACGGGCGTTCCACCGTGATGGTCGACTGCAGAGCCGCAGTTGATCGAGCTTCCATGATTATAGTGATTGCAGATAGTCCTGGGTGGTTGATTTTAGTGGTGGGTGCATTGATCGTGGTAGTCTGTCCATGGCTGGCCAGCCGCGAACACGGTAAGGCCTATGGGAATCTCTTCGGACAGTATCTTCAAAAATTCATAACCCCTAAAAGGATAATCTAATTGACATAAATTGTGTGGAAACATAGTCCAACTTTTGTGGCCGATATTTTGAGTACATTTTAGAATTTATATTCAGGATCGATATGTTGGACCTACAAAACACAGTTCGTGAAAAGATGAGGAATAAAAATTCGTCACTAGGTGTCTAGTTCAGGTGCATAAATAGTATATCATGTGCTCGTTTTAGAAAGGATTGCAACAGTGTGATATTCTTTTTTATCTGGGGATGTTTGAGGAGATATGTTAGTAAAACTGTGTTTCTTCCCATTACACCAACAATGAGCATTGTGTGCTCATAAGAATTTTGGATAGATGTGACATGTACTCAAATAAGTATACGAACATTCCTTTGTGTACATTTTCACAGTTTAGTTTCTGAGTATAGCTAGGTACCTGGCTAGGTGAAGTGGTGGGGTCACACATCGTTTGGGCCCCATACGCATCGTGTACCCCATAATAAATATTCTATCTTTCGTATCTCCTTCTTTTGAACTTGGATTTTGGTCACGAGTTTCCTATCATGAGTGTTTGTTACATAGAAAATGTTGGTTCCCTCGGTAGTGGTTCTTGAGTTACAATGTGAGATGTTATGAGTAGGATGCCTATCTGAGGCGATTCTCAATGACGAATGTGATCAGGAAGAATAACAAGATGCTTCTTCAAGAGTGGAAACCGTCCCCCTATCGGGTAGGGTGTAGGTCCTCAAGGTCCTAGAGTGGAACCCCTTGTGATACCAAGGCCTGAGTCCTCTACCTTTTGGATGGAACCCCCTGATGCATTACTGTGCCAGTCCTCGATGACATCTGATTGGAACCCCCCATGTGATATCAAGGTGCGAGTCCTCTACCTTCTGAGTAGAACCCCCTTGATGCATTAGGGTGTGGGTCTTTGATGACTGGGGTGGGACCCCATATTGTACTCGGGTGCGGGTGCCCATGACACTATAGAGGAACACCCCATTAGCATGGGCACAGGTTTTCCAAAACTATTATCATAGTGGAACCCCCCCTGATGCAATAGGGCGTGAGTCCTCTATTTTGAGTTTGTTCCCACTCAGTTGTGCGACATAGTGACAAGACATGGTTTGATGTACCTTTAGACTGACAAGAAAGAGGGGTAATTTTTCCATAATGATGTTTCCTTGTCACGTGACATAAAATCATACGGGAGATTCATCGCGGGCCAAAGGGGATAGTATTAAGGTGTAGTGACCGAGTTTCTTTGAATTTTGTTTTCATGGAAGACATGTGAGGTGTTGGGCATTGCAAATGCATTTTACCTTATAACTGTGGGTGAACATTCTTCTCGGGATGAACTGTGAGATATATATTCTCTAACTCTATCTCTATTGGGCTTATTAGATTGATCATATATATATATATATATATCATTTTCCAGTACCTACTCCTTTGGTTTTGGTTACTCTCCTTCTAGGAGAGGTGAAGACATGTGGGTTATATCATGTTCTTTCTGTGTCTAGCTTCTCATGGATAGATGACTCTACTCTCCTACTATAAGTAAACAAGGTTCAATGAGAAGTTTATTTTCTCAACATTACAATCTTATTGTGTTAATATGAGTTTACTTTCACTCTCGTGTTTGGTTGAGTTTTACTTTATTTTCATACCTTATTCTATTGACTACTTTCCTTCTCAGTTGTATTTCTTACTGCTCCACCTTTAACATTCAGGACATCCTAATTGGTATTTTTATACTCACCCATGTATTATCATTGTCTGCACATGTCATACCTTATGAAAAAGAAGGACATGTTGATCGTGTGTTCATATGAGCTTAGGGATATGGGGTTTTTGGACCACATACGATGGCCTTATTTTGAGATCCATGAGCTGAGCTCTCTCAGCTATTTTACTTTTCCATTTTCTTTCTAGTTAGGACCCTTTTTTTGTTAGATGTGTATTTTTCCACTTTTCATTTTAGTTTACTTTATAGTACTTGTACTGTTCAAAGGTCCATGCATGCTTCATTTTTTATAGTAGTGTGATATAATTTGTTCATTTTCCCTCTACACTTTTTTATATAGTTGAATGTTGTGTGTGTAAAGGTACTTAGGCAATGGTCTTCGTGAGTTTTTTGTGTCGTCGGTGCTTTTCACCATTCCGGGACTATGGAAGAAGGCTTGGGGTAGTTCCACTTGACCCCCGACATGCGTTGGGCCAGGACATTGAGATTCTATCAACGAATGAATTCTTTTAAGAATTCAAACATGTTCACTAACAATAGAATCATTTACCATCCAAAACATAATTCAACATATAATAGCCTTAACCACAAACCCAATAAATGGATCTCCAATAGCAGCGGGCTCACACTCCACATGGAACTCCTACTAAGATCAACCTATAGAAATGATCACCAATGGCATATCTCCTATCTATCTGAAATCAAAATAACCCTACATCTCATCATCAACATATCCCATGTTGATTGAAATAGTTTCATGGACATGAATTAGCATGTGAACCTCTCAAAACCATGATCCAAAAATCATGAAGCACCACATCCCTTATTCAGTCTCAAATCTATGAACCACTCAAACTGAAAAATCTAGAATAAACGATGACCAAACATCATCAGAATAGTGGTTTCCAAGTCAACAACTCACCTCCCTCAATGGACCTGGTCATATTTTCACTCCATCGAACTCCAAGATTTTGGATTTATGGAACCCAGTTTATGAAATATTGATCCACCTCCTATCAAATCTTTAGAACAATCTACAAAAGGATCCAAACGCCTAGTAACAAAACATCTTCGGCATCACACCACACTTACAACAATGAAAAATATATTTGATAATTTTTATACTTATCAAAGAAGAAGGAATAGTCTATCAGATCTTAATATCCCCCACTCTTGAAAATATCTCTCGGAATCAGTGGGGAACAGTGTAAACAAACATCAGTGGAGAATCAAATGGAACATATTAGATTCAAATTGGTTAGAAATATAGAAGAAACCCTCAAATTTATCCAATCCTTCAATAATTAGCATGGAAAACCCCAAAAAATACTAAGGGAAGTGAAAAATACCCCTTTAATCGTTAACCTAATTCAATAAACATTCAATAAAATTATTTAAAATTTCAATTAATAATATATAAAATTTTAATGAAATAATTAAAACACATTTTAAAATTAAAAAATGTATTTTCAATTTAGCGTAACTAAAAGTAAGAAATTCAATTTAGCTTTCAAAAAAAATTTAAGGTATATTTCTAATTCCCAAAATACCATTCAAGAATCAAAATCCCAAAATAAAATTCTAAAAGATATAATGCACCCCAATTATCAAGCCATGTTTTTCTGAAATGTATTTTCACTCTATCAATAATAAGAATTAAGGTAATGGTTGTCAATAAAACACATAAAACTATCAATGTCACGTAGATATCTTGTGTTTTATCAGTTTCAATGCATGTTTACCAAACCCGTGGATTTTAACACTAAAAGTCCCATTTCAATCAATAAAATGTATACGATAAAAATTAAAAAATAACCACATTTGCGGGCTTATGTACTAATGTGGGGACCCTTTACTATGATTATATCTAAAACTAATAATTATTATTGTTGTATCTAAATTCAAGTCATAGATACAAACAACAACAATCCATGGTTAGAACCACAATATCCCACAATTATATTTTTTTATAAAAAAACTCTCACACTTGAAAAAAGAATAATTAGATTTTCTTTAAATCTATAAAACCACAATCAATTATCTCAATAAATCAATCAAAATATTTGAATATTTGGAAAAATATGTTTATTTTAATAACAACATCCATGGCCATATAATATTTCAAGGAATATAATACACAAGAATCCACCTACCTAAAATGTTGCACTTGAATAGAATAAACCTTCCCTAACCAAGATATGGCCTTCCTCGACCGTTAATCCATGCATTGAAATAGAGTTAAAAACTTTTCATAAATATTTCATTATTTTTATATCACATAATATTATATTAGAATTCATTTTTTAAACTAATATATTTGATAATGTGGGATATACACAAAATCGAGTTTAAAAAAACCTTAATAGACTATAAAAAAATTATTGTATAAATATGATTGTTATAACATAATCATATGTCTGAAGGGTATGAATAATAATAATCATATTTTGAAATAATATTTTTTCCTAATAAAAAATTATAATCGACCATACATTTATTAATAAATGGTTGGAAATGAAGATTAATTATTTTGATGGTAATAGAAATACATTTCATAAAAATTTCTTTATGTTTGAAACATGTTTTGATCTTAATAGATCAAATCAATCACTGTTGATAAATGATTATAATTAAATAATAATTTTATATATCCAATTTAAGGATTTAACATTTATTTAATGATGGTCATTACACAAGTAATGATAATAAAATCATTTTATGCTTAAAAATACATTTCCATTAGAAATGTTTTTATGGTATTTTTGGAACAAATATTATAATTAATTTCAACAACTTTAAAAAATTATATTTCACAAAGTGGATATTATTTTGAAATCATCATTTCATAGTCGGAATAGAATTTAATTTTGAGATTTTTTGGGAAAGATTTATTCTGAGTGAATGGTGAAAACTGGTGATTTTGGCAAAACTGAACTTTATTTTCTTTAAATAAATATATATTAAAGTACAATATTGTTTTCAATTTGGTTTATAAAGTAGAGTAATATAATAAATTTCATAGTAATTGACATTATATTTTATTTTGGTATAGATCATTTTTATTCTTAAGAATACATTTTTCAAAAAAACAAATTTTTGTTTCGTTTTTCACATTAAAATTGATTTGAGACACATATACAAATTAAATCATAAAAAATGGATTTAATTTTTGGAATCAACAAGATAAAATTTGTTAAAAAGGTAAATTTTATTTTTAGTCCTAATGAATAGTATCCATGAATGATTTTATCACCATGGTAATATGTAATATGGGTTAATTAAGTTTAGAATTATGGAATAAGATAATGAAATAAACCCAACACTATATTTCTTTCATTGGATGGGTAATATATCAAAATTATAATGAAGTATGTTTTGTTTAAATTTTTGTTTAACACCATTTAAATTAGTTAATGGAATACCTCTTAAGATTATAAAAGGTCTCGGGAGTGTCATAGAGGTTTGGGACAAGAACATGGCGTAAAAAGTCCATCCAATGCATGGGGCATGGTTGACACCCAGTTAGTACTAACTATGTTCCATAACCATGTGTCCCGAGGGAGGGTATAACATAGTTAGTAAATCGTACATGGTGTCCCAGGAGACTGTGTGGCTTGAGCCCCATCAGACAGAGGAAACCACATGGCTACAACACGGTTTGACAAACTGTGCGGCTCTATTTCCTCTTGTAAAAATGGAACCACAAGGATGGAAAATTGTTGGCACATAGTTTGGAAAACCATGAAACCATACCACGATCCTCTTAGAAAGTGGTCATTTTACCATTTTTATTTCTCGACCATAAATGTTTCATTCTCGATTTTCTCATCGCGTTTCCTATCCAACAGTAAAGGGTGTGAACCAAGAGATCCCACTATATCCAAGGATCATTCTCCAAAAATTATTAGGAATTTTAAGTGTTTTTTAGTGTGAATAAAATAAATGAGTGATTACATGAGTCATGTTTCTCCAATTTTTTGTATTAACCCTTTCTTATTGTTTTCTATTCTTACAAAGATCTTAAACATTAATTTTTCAAGGGAATCCTCAGCTTTGGATCCAGCCTTCATTTTAGATCACATAAAGGGCCAATGTGGGGAGAGTGGTTGTCTACGATCATTTTTTAAGTGTTTTAGAAGCTTCCTCCAATAGTATTGTTGTTTTCATTTGGTATGTGCTTGAATCCTTTCACTTCCTTATTCTGTATTGGTTTTTTTTACTATGAAAAGTAGATTGAATTTCTAAATGATACATTATGAGGCTCATGGATCTCATTAGGTCCATTAATGATATATATACATGAATTAAGGCCACTAAAGGGGTGTGTCAATCCAAAAAAGGAAAATGGGTTCTAAATAATGAGATAAAATGTATAGATGGTTAAACGGGGTTTCACTTATTATTTGAACATGTTACCATGACCCATGGGATTGTTTTCATTAAATATGAAGTTATGTTTGTTGTGAAATGGAATGGAACATAATGGGTAAATGGTTAAAGGAGTTTAAATATGTTGTTAAATGGGTTAAAATAATCTTAATGGTTGGGTTAAATTAATAAATGACTAAATGGCCTAAGTGTGGATTTTGGTTAAAGATTTGAATGAGATAATCCATTTGAATAATGGTGAATGAGAGAGGTGCATTATTGATATTCTGGTATGTTTAAAAATCCATGTAGGTTGAACCATGGATGTTTTGAAATGATGAAATGTTTGGTAATGATGGACATGACGTTCCACATCTCCTGGATGTTTATGATAGACTAGACACTCCACAACCATCGGTATTAATTTTGGACACGATGTTCATTATCCTTGATGTAGGACAGCTTGACATGGTTTTTGACATCCCTAACATGATATAATGGATAAGGTATTTCTTATTCTTGTCTAGGGTTCTGACAAGATGATCGGGGATCCAATACCATTGATACGGTATGGGAAATTGGATTTGTGCACCATAGTATTTGTAATGAAAATGGTCATTGAATGCCACCTTATTTTTTAAATTCTTCAACCCCTTTTTATTGATGGCTCATACTTTTGTCATGGCCTAATAGGGTTTAGTTGGTTGGGTCAGGATATTACTAAATGTATTTAGTGGATAAATTATTAAAATGTTTAATTTTTATAATGGTTAATTATTTCTTAATTTATTATTTATTTCATCTTCTAAATAAAAATTTATTAGAATTGATATTTCTTTAGACGCCATTAGAGGTGGCCTATTGAGTTTTACTCACACTCTGCTCATAGGTACCCGAGCTGATTTCACGGTCACAAGTTATGATAAGGGAAAATTTCCTATGTTTTATGGTTGATTTGGTATATGTGATAGGGCATGGATGAGGGGACCAGACGTATATTGGGAACCATTTTTTTATTGTCAGCATGTCTTTATTTTGGGATTCCTTTTACATGTGACACTAGTATGACATAACATGTATACTACATTAGTTTTTGGAATTTACCATGTTTTGGGGATTGACTTCATGATGCATGGTTATCGAATATACATCTTTGGTTATTTTTTATTTTTATTTCCACTAGTGTGCTACTCTGACTAAGAGGTTATCGTCTCCCCACATTCCCTTTCAGACCCTTACTCCTAGTCGACAGCCTTTGGTGTACAGGGAGGCATGTATCACCCTTAGATTTAGGTACTTGAGAATTTATTTAGTATTTTAAGTTTAAATAATGATCATGTTATTTCTTGAGAGGTTTTTATGAGTTTTAGAGGTGTTTTGGAATAATTTTTAGTCATGTTTGGACCTACAGAATAGTTCTATGGTTTTAAATTTTTCCATTGGTTTGAGAGGTAGGTAGAATCTCTCTCGATTCCAATTTATTAGAACATGAAGGGATAGCTTGAAATAAATATTCTTATTGAAATCATTTTGAAATTTTTTTTTATTCTTTATGGAAAAATATTTATTGATGGTTTTGGGAAAGGGTAGAAATTTGATGGTTTGTGGAAAATCCTTTTGATGATAATTTTAAAATGGTGATTTTAAAATTATGGTTTTGATTGGACATTTAGAAAATTGTTTGTGGAAATGATTTAGTGAAATAATTTTTTTCTGAAATTAATTTTCATTGGTTTTTGAATACTGGGTCAGAATGAGTTCATTTTCATTAAACAGGACCCTATAGAAGGGGTGTTTTCCATTGGGGCATCTGGAGTTGGTTACCTTGTGATAACTTGGTAGTTCAACAAATGACCACTCATGTGTACGAATAAATCACATAGGCATGCATGTGTGGATGTGTGGATTTTTGAAATAATGTAATGGGTATTCCAAATCGAATTATTAATGGTTTTAAAGTATTTTTTTATTAAATTCCATGACGAACTCTTTTGGATTTTGTAAAAAATTAATCAAATTGTTACTAAACAATTTTGTATTAATATGTTAACATGTTGGTTCCTAGTGGAGTGGGTTGGAAATTCATTGGGAAAATAATATTGAGTTTAGACTCACCTCATTCTTGGGATCTATTTTGTGTTTGTAGATATCTTTTATCAGGACACAATTAAAGGAAAGGTATCTTGGTTTTTTACTAATTTTTTATGATGTGGTATTGACTTATGATGTTAGATCTTGGAGTAGGTTGGGAGTTATTTGTAACATCCCAGGTAATTAAAGAATAAATAATTTTCATATTTATTAATATTAGAGAATTAAATATGAATTTTAATTAAAAGGGGTTGCTATGTTCGATAGCGTACCCGATACGCAACGATGAGTTTCTTTGAAACTTACGTAGCACACTAGTAATATAATAATATTATGTTAGTTAACAAGTAGCCGTTGTACTGGCGGGAATGAATAGAAATAACTAAAATATGAATAGATATGTTTTTAGATGTTTTTACATTTACCCAATAAAAGATAAAGGCTTAAAATACGGAAAGAGTTCAATTTTAGGCTTTTATACTCTAATTTTCACTAAAGGTTCACTTATCACCTTTTAATGGTGAACCGTCATTAAATATAGTTTTGATCACTCTTATACATTCTTTTGGACCAAATAAAACTTTTATTAAGAATCGGGACATCAAATTTTACTTTGTGTAATTTTTGGTACCTTTCTGATAAAGTTCATTTTTTTTATGAATAGTGTAAAATGTTGCATTTTAATTCAAAACCTCTTTTTGATCTAATTTATTTATATGATTAGATTATCTTTTGAATTTATTTTAAAGTGAAATTAGAATATATTTTTACCATTTTATCTAATGGTGGTCATTGGAATCAATTTCACTTTGAAATTAGACTTAAACTGGTGTCAATCTTTTGATACTTATTGTTTTGTAAAAACACGCTATTTGCTCTGGCAGCGGGAATTAATTATTGAATTAATTAATGTGACTTATATGATTTGAATTTTGTAAAATAGACTTCATTTTTGAATTCGGAATATCAAATATAGCTTAGAGTGAATTTTTGGTTATTTTCTGAAAAACATCAATTTTTGATGAATAGTGAAACCACTAAGTGGTAATCAAGCAAACTGATTTTTCAGTTAAATGAAAGTTTACCACTAATGTGTATTGAATTTTGAAAATCCGACATACATGGTTGTCATTAACAAGTAAAATGTGGTTCAATGAGATTAAAATAATTTTTTGGTGAATAGTAACTTATTAAGTTTTTAATCGCGATTAGTGGTAATTAGTGTAGTTTAAGGAATAAATAATGCTTTAATAATATAAAATGACCTAGACACATGTCCCAACCTTATTGGTTGTGTCATGGCCGACCAAGACAAGCCATGGGTCAACTTGGGGACCCCATGGATCCACTTTTGTTGGGAAATGACATAAATTACTTTTTATTTAATGTTAAAGTGAAAATGACACAAACATAATATGTTTTGCGAAAAAAATTTTAAGTGGGGTTATACAAGTCCAAATTTTGATTATAAATATTAAATGGAAAGCTAAAAAGATTTCCTACATCATAGTAATTTTTTTATAATTTGTAGACATTAAATAAATTTAATTATTTATGACATAATAATGATGCAGTGATGACATCATTATTTGACGATTTAAATAAAATGGAAAGATAATGTAATATCTATGAACTACACATGGCCAAAACCAATTGGATGAGTGGATTTCGATGCCTTATCACCTTATCCACGAATTCTGTCAATGTGGGACCTTTTAAAACCGAAACACATTTTCAAATAATGTAATGTTTCTTTACTTTCCAAAAGTGCCCCTCCTCTCCCCTTATAAAAGGCCCCCACCTCTACCTCATTTCACACACTCTTCAAGCCTTTGGCTCGGCCAAACCCTGCCCATTTGCTCTCTCCAAATCCCTCTCCTCATCCTAGAGGATTCCCTTTGGGTAGAATCCTTTCAAAGGAAGCCTTTAGGCTCAACTCAAAAGGAGTTACACTTTTTAAAGGTAATTCATTCTCTCATGTTCATTTGTTTTATTTTGCTTCTCCAACCCCCTAAACTCTTTTTATTTACTTCTTTTGTAACAACACCAGTATCTTCAATATACTAGGATGTTGTTATAAGATTTATTCGAGCTACACTCTCACACAACTACATCAAATGGTTAAAGAACATACGGTTTCCGTGGATGGCGAAATTCTGCCTCCCGAAACGATGATTGTTCAACACTCATTAAACACCTTCAAAGGTGGCCATTATGATGTCACTATTTTTATATATGATATATAATATGTTTATGGTTTCCTTAAGCTTATGTTTTTTTCATTTTGGGAATACCTTTATGGTTTCCATTATGGGTAAAACACGATATCTTCATTTTAGGAAGCGCGGACTACCGCCCCCTAAAAGTGATTTGATTCGTTAATACCATATGTGGGATGTGTAAAGGATAAAGTTAATAATATTATATATGTTGTTATACTGGAATTATAATATACTTTTATATCATTATGATTCCATTCCAGAAAATATGAAATAGAAATGGAAGTAGCGTTCATGCGTACGTACGGCTTACCGTCTCCATGAACGGTGCATTTCATTTCTTACCTCTAAATGTGATGTAATATTATAAATGAATGAAGGTACTGGATATATATGACATATATGATATCTACATCATGAATATCATTCTGGTATAATGACCCTTTGACCAAATTAACAACATGTAAGTATAAGAAGTCTATTTTTGACTTAAGAACCAAATACCGACAAAATGAACATTATTAACTTAAATGATTACATGATGTTCATAACATGGTATAAAAGGAATAATGAACTTGAAAAAGATTCATAAGCAAGTAGAGATTAACTCAAGTTTATTATTCAGGAGTTTAAAGAACGGTCGGGTCAAGTCAGATACGAGGTATGGGAACTTCTTAACCCAATTTCCATTCTTTGGGTTAATCTCCTACTTCCAAATTATGTCATTATATTATTATGTCGTATCTTGTATTTGTACTTTATTTATGTGTACTTATAGTGAATACACATAATGTATCTATTTTATTTTAAAAATTATCTTTGTATGGGACTTCGTCTCAATCTCCTTTCATTGAGGCATATTTTATTTTATACACAACTTTCTTTCATATGGTGTATAAACCCCTTTGACTTTTACGTTTATTCAAAAGGAATCTTTTTTACGAAGCGTTTACTAAACGACAAAAGGGAATGTTTTTTTCGTACGTATGCGGAGACAACGACTTCTCCGCCGTCGTAACCGTTATTTGAGTTTTGGCTTCCTCTACAAGCCATACCTTCTTTTTTAAAAGAAAAATAAATACCATGTTTTACTTTGGTATTGAAAATGGTTTTCATAATGTTTTTATTATATCAATGTGTTGTATTGATATCTCTTGATTGAAATTTGGAAATGTTATGTTTCCTTTATGCATGTTTTATGTGATATGATTATGTTATGGTTCTTGGGCATTATTATGAAGACGGGTGGTTCCGTGATAAACTAAGGGCGGGTGAGCCCGTTATAGCTCTCCAATGCATTGGGTAACGCGAAGGAGTGAAACGTTAAGGTTTCTCCGAAGAGATTTTAGGGAATATACTGTGATGGGTATTCCAAACGTAACCAAGAGGGTTACTCCCTACATAAGAATGTTATGAATGCCTCAAGTTACCTTCACATATTATGATTTCTATGATTTATTCATGATTTTATGAGGTATGTTAAAGTGCCTATGTTTTATGGGTAAAGTATGATTTCATTCTTATGTATATATGAACTCATGTTTCCTTTCCATGTTTTTTTTATAACCCATACTGAGTTTTTATGCTCATCCCAAGTTTTTGAAATGTTTTTCACAGGTCAAGGGAAAGGTACATGATAAGATGATAGAGTCAAGGATGTGTCAAGAAATAATCCATGTTTTATTTTAAATACGTTTCCATTGATGGGAATGAAGAATACTATCTTTATGTAACCACTTTGTTTATATGTGGAATGTAATGCAAGTTTTATGATCTAATTCACTAAAACTCTAAACCCGAAAAGATCCTCAATGTGTAATCTTGTAATAACTCAAGATTAAGTAAGGTTTAAGGCTGGGGCCTTATAGTTGGTATCAAAGGTCGGTTTAGAAAACTTTAGGAGTTAAAAAAGTGTTAAATTATAATATGATTGAAATGATATAGCATTTACGGATTACCATGTTGCTTCGCCTAAGATATTTCGGTGTTCAGAATGGTTTTCCGCAGAGGAAACAAAGCAGCTATGTTGGGACGACATCAGGAGGAAGACAGCCTTCCAAATCAGCAACCTGAGATGGTCGGAATCGGAACTGAACAGTTTGTTGCAGTGATGGCACAGTTGACTCAGGCTATAAATGGTGGTGGTATCCATGCACGAGATCAGCCAGATCAACCGCAGAGGAACATGTCAGTGGTGGAACATTTCATGAGGCAACATCCCCCATCATTCAAAGGATCATCTGACCCTGTGCTAGCTGAAGGGTGGATTAAAGCACTGGAGAAGATTTTTGATGTCATGGGATGTTCAGACAATCAAAAGGTTAGTCTTGCTATTTATCGTTTGGAGGGTGAGGCAGATCAGTGGTGGTCTATGGTTAAAAATATCAGGGACGCCGATGAGATTGATGCTCTTGACTGGGATGAATTCAAAGGTATGTTTCTTGAGAAGTATTTTCCTAAGTCTGTTCGACTTAGGATGGAAAATCAATTCTTGGAATTGAGGCAAGAGGAAGACTCAGTGGCTTCCTATGAAGAAAGGTTCACTCGATTGGCAAGGTATGCTCCAAATTTTATCCGAGACCTTGATAGTAAAATCAATCGTTTTTACTCAGGATTAAAGCCAAAGTATCGAAGGGCATTAGCTTCTCATGAGTTTAAAAGTTATGAAAAGCTTGTTCGATGTGCTAAGAAGGTGGAAATGGAGTTTGCCGATGACCAAGTTTTCTATAACAACCAGCAGAAGAAGAGACCGAGGTGGCAGGAGAAAGGTAAGAATTCTTCAAAAAAGTCTGATGGTAAGAGAACTAAGTTTCCAGTTTGTGATAAATGTGGCAAAAGGCATGTTGGGGAATGTCTTCTGAATTCTGGAAAGTGCTACCGATGTGGTAATATGGGACATAAGGCTCGTGATTGCACTGAAAAGGATCAAGGTGAAGGTAAGAATAAATTTGATTTACAGTTAGTGAAATGTTATAAGTGCAATGAGATGGGTCACTATGCAAACGAGTGTCCGACAAGGAGCTTGAGTGACGGGAAGCAGTTAGACTACAAGCAGAAAGGGGTGGTGAAATCCTTTGCAACTACTTCAGCAGATGTTGGGCCATCGAATGAAGTGGTGTCAGCTCCAGGGAGCTCAGTATTTTTCGAAGATTGACTTGAGGTCGGGGTACCATCAGTTGAATGTAAAAGAAGCAGACGTTCCGAAGACTGCGTTCCGTACTAGATATGGCCATTATGAATTTGTAGTTATGCCTTTTGGGTTAACCAATGCACCTGCTGTATTCATGGACCTTATGAATAAAATTTTCCATGAGTTCTTGGATAAGTTTGTGTTTGTGTTTTGAGGTTTGTGAAGAGGTTATGTGTGCCTTCTGATTCACAGTTGAAGAGAGAGTTGTTATGTGAAGCTCATAGTTCTCCGTTTTCAGTTCATCCGGGCAGTACTAAGATGTATAGAGATCTGTGGGAGTATTACTGGTGGGATGGAATGAAAAGAGATATTGCTGATTTTACTGTGAAGTGTTTGACTTGTCAACAGGTTAAAGCAGAGCGGCAGTTACCGAAAGGGATGCTTCAGCCTTTACCAGTTCCAGAGTGGGAATGAGAGAATATATCCATGGACTTTGTTGTTGGATTACCGAAGACATCTCGAGGTAATAATGCAATCTGGGTTATTGTTGATCGCTTGACTAAATCTGCTCATTTCCTTTCTATACGAGATACTTTCTATCTAGATCAACTTTCCCGTTTGTATCTTAAAGAGATAGTCAGGTTACATGGAGTTCCTCTCTCCATTGTATCGGATCGTGATCCCAGGTTTACTTCTAACTTTTGGAAAGGGCTTCAGAAGTCGTTGGGTACTGAATTAAATTTTAGTACAGCTTTTCGTCCTCAACCAGATGGGCAGTCAGAACGAACAATTCAGACATTGGAGGATATGCTACGAGCTTGTTCTATGGATTATCAGGGAAGTTGGGACCAACATCTTTCTTTGGTTGAGTTTTCATATAATAACAGTTTTCATTCTAGTATACAGATGGCACCATTTCAGGCATTATATGGGAAGCGGTGTCGAACTCCAACTTTCTGGGATGAAGTGGGTGAAAGGAAGTTGATGGGACCAGAATTGGTAGAAGAGATGGCAGAAAAAGTTCAGTTGATTCAGAAACACATGAGAACAGCTCAGAGCAGGCAGAAGAGTTATGCGGATAACCGGAGGAAGGATCTATCTTTCGAGGTAGGTGATCATGTTTTTCTCAAGGTTTCTCCTTGGAAAAGTGTGATGAGATTTGGTAAGAAAGGAAAGTTGAGTCCAAGGTTCATTGGACCATACGAAATTCTAGAAAGAGTTGGATCAGTTGCATACCGAGTGGCTTTACCTCCGAGTTTATCTCAGGTACACAATGTTTTTCACGTTTCGATGTTGAGAAAGTATATGCCAGATCCATCTCATGTTTTGAGTCCAGAGGTAGTTCAGCTGGAAGAGAACCTATCTTATGAGGAACAACCGGTCCAGATTCTTGACCATAGGGAGCAAGTGTTACGGAATAAGGTGATTAAGCAGGTAAAGGTTTTGTGGAAAAACCACATGATTGAAGAGGCAACATGGGAATCTGAAAATGCTATGAGGGATAAATACCCCCACTTATTTTGATAAGTGAATAAAATTGCGAGGACGCAATTCCCAAAAGGGGGGAAGGATGTAACATCCCAGGTAATTAAAGAATAAATAATTTTCATATTTATTAATATTAGATAATTAAATATGAATTTTAATTAAAAGGGGTTGCTATGTTCGATAGCGTACCCGATACGCAACGATGAGTTTCTTTGAATCTTACGTAGCACACTAGTAATATAATAATATTATGTTAGTTAACAAGTAGCCGTTGTACTGGCGGGAATGAATAGAAATAACTAAAATATGAATAGATATGTTTTTAGATGTTTTTACATTTACCCAATAAAAGATAAAGGCTTAAAATACGGAAAGAGTTCAATTTTAGGCTTTTATACTCTAATTTTCACTAAAGGTTCACTTATCACCTTTTAATGGTGAACCGTCATTAAATATAGTTTTGATCACTCTTATACATTCTTTTGGACCAAATAAAACTTTTATTAAGAATCGGGACATCAAATTTTACTTTGTGTAATTTTTGGTACCTATCTGATAAAGTTCATTTTTTTTATGAATAGTGTAAAATGTTGCATTTTAATTCAAAACCACTTTTTGATCTAATTTATTTATATGATTAGATTATCTTTTGAATTGATTTTAAAGTGAAATTAGAATATATTTTTACCATTTTATCTAATGGTGGTCATTGGAATCAATTTCACTTTGAAATTAGACTTAAACTGGTGTCAATCTTTTGATACATATTGTTTTGTAAAAACACGCTATTTGCTCTGGCAGCGGGAATTAATTATTGAATTAATTAATGTGACTTATATGATTTTAATTTTGTAAAATAGACTTCATTTTTGAATTCGGAATATCAAATATAGCTTAGAGTGAATTTTTGGTAATTTTCTGAAAAACTTCAATTTTTGATGAATAGTGAAACCACTAAGTGGTAATCAAGCAAACTGATTTTTCAGTTAAATGAAAGTTTACCACTAATGTGTATTGAATTTTGAAAATCTGACATACATGGTTGTCATTAAGAAGTAAAATGTGGTTCAATGAGATTAAAATAATTTTTTGGTGAATAGTAACTTATTAAGTTTTTAATCGCGATTAGTGGTAATTTGTGTAGTTTAAGGAATAAATAATGCTTTAATAATATAAAATGACCTAGACACATGTCCCAACCTTATTGGTTGTGTCATGGCCGACCAAGACAAGCCATGGGTAAACTTGGGGACCCCATGGATCCACTTTTTTTGGGAAATGACATAAATTACTTTTTATTTAATGTTAAAGTGAAAATGACACAAACATAATATGTTTTGCGAAAACAATTTTTAAGTGGGGTTATACAAGTCCAAATTTTGATTATAAATATTAAATGGAAAGCTAAAAAGATTTCCTACATCATAGTAATTTTTTTATAATTTTTAGACATTAAATAAATTTAATTATTTATGACATAATAATGATGCAGTGATGACATCATTATTTGACGATTTAAATAAAATGGAAAGATAATGTAATATCTATGAACTACACATGGCCAAAACCAATTGGATGAGTGGATTTCGATGCCTTATCACCTTATCCACGAATTATGTCAATGTGGGACCTTTTAAAACCGAAACACATTTTCAAATAATGTAATGTTTCTTTACTTTCCAAAAGTGCCCCTCCTCTCCCCTTATAAAAGGCTCCCACCTCTACCTCATTTCACACACTCATCAAGCCTTTGGCTCGGCCAAACCCTGCCCATTTGCTCTCTCCACATCCCTCTCCTCATCCTAGAGGATTCCCTTTGGGTAGAATCCTTTCAAAGGAAGCCTTTAGGCTCAACTCAAAAGGAGTTACACTTTTTAAAGGTAATTCATTCTCTCATGTTCATTTGTTTTATTTTGCTTCTACAACCCCCTAAACTCTTTTTATTTACTTCTTTTGTAACAACACCAGTATCTTCAATATACTAGGATGTTTTTATAAGATTTATTCGAGATACACTCTCACACAACTACATCAAATGGTTAAAGAACATACGGTTTCCGTGGATGGCGAAATTCTGCCTCCCGAAACGATGATTGTTCAACACTCATTAAACACCTTCAAAGGTGGCCATTATGATGTCACTATTTTTATATATGATATATAATATGTTTATGTTTTCCTTAAGCTTATGTTTTTTTCATTTTTGGAATACCTTTATGGTTTCCATTATGGGTAAAACACGATATCTTCATTTTAGGATGCGCGGACTACCGCCCCCTAAAAGTGATTTGATTCGTTAATACCATATGTGGGATGTGTAAAGGATAAAGTTAATAATATTATATATGTTGTTATACTGGAATTATAATATACTTTTATATCATTATTATTCCATTCCAGAAAATATGAAATAGAAATGGAAGTAGCGTTCATGCGTACGTACGGCTTACCGTCTCCATGAACGGTGCATTTCATTTCTTACCTCTAAATGTGATGTAATATTATAAATGAATGCAGGTACTGGATATATATGACATATATGATATCTACATCATGAATATCATTCTGGTATAATGAACCTTTGACCAAATTAACAACATGTAAGTATAAGAAGTCTATTTTTGACTTAAGAACCAAATACCGACAAAATGAACATTATTAACTTAAATGATTACATGATGTTCATAACATGGTATAAAAGGAATAATGAACTTGAAAAAGATTCATAAGCAAGTAGAGATTAACTCAAGTTTATTATTCAGGAGTTTAAAGAACGGTCGGGTCAAGTCAGATACGAGGTATGGGAACTTCTTAACCCAATTTCCATTCTTTGGGTTAATCTCCTACTTCCAAATTATGTCATTATATTATTATGTCGTATCTTGTATTTGTACTTTATTTATGTGTACTTATAGTGAATACACATAATGTATCTATTTTATTTTAAAAATTATCTTTGTATGGGACTTCGTCTCAATCTCCTTTCATTGAGGCATATTTTATTTTATACACAACTTTCTTTCATATGGTGTATAAACCCCTTTGACTTTTACGTTTATTCAAAAGGAATCTTTTTTACGAAGCGTTTACTAAACGACAAAAGGGAATGTTTTTTTCGTACGTATGCGGCGACAACGACTTCTCCGCCATCGTAACCGTTATTTGAGTTTTGGCTTCCTCTACAAGCCATACCTTCTTTTTTAAAAGAAAAATAAATACCATGTTTTACTTTGGTATTGAAAATGGTTTTCATAATGTTTTTATTATATCAATGTGTTGTATTGATATCTCGTGATTGAAATTTGGAAATGTTATGTTTCCTTTATGCATGTTTTATGTGATATGATTATGTTATGGTTCTTGGGCATTATTATGAAGACGGGTGGTTCTGTGATAAACTAAGGGCGGGTGAGCCCGTTATAGCTCTCCAATGCATTGGGTAACACGAAGGAGTGAAACGTTAAGGTTTCTCCGAAGAGATTTTAGGGAATATACTGTGATGGGTATTCCAAACGTAACCAAGAGGGTTACTCCCTACATAAGAATGTTATGAATGCCTCAAGTTACCTTCACATATTATGATTTCTATGATTTATTCATGATTTTATGAGGTATGTTAAAGTGCCTATGTTTTATGGGTAAAGTATGATTTCATTCTTATGTATATATGAACTCATGTTTCCTTTCCATGTTTTTTTTTTATAACCCATACTGAGTTTTTATGCTCATCACAAGTTTTTGAAATGTTTTTCACAGGTCAAGGGAAAGGTACATGATAAGATGATAGAGTCAAGGATGTGTCAAGAAATAATCCATGTTTTATTTTAAATACGTTTCCATTGATGGGAATGAAGAATACTATCTTTATGTAACCACTTTGTTTATATGTGGAATGTAATGCAAGTTTTATGATCTAATTCACTAAAACTCTAAACCCGAAAATATCCTCAATGTGTAATCTTGTAATAACTCAAGATTAAGTAAGGTTTAAGGCTGGGGCCTTATATTATTGATTTTTTTTCTTTGGTGTCTTTGGGTTTTTTTCTTCTATTTCCTTTGGATATGTCACTATGGATTCCGCTTGTACTATGTTATGTTTATTATTTTGGTGAGGTTGAGTTGTATTTTTTACTTATACATCATATAGAGGATTGGTAGGTTATGGTTATCTTGGTTTGGTTGTTTTACCTTTAAAGGTAAAATCATCTCCTAAATGTTTACGAGGCCCTTGAAATTTATTTCCATCCTTTGTTTTCTTGGGGATGTCCCCTAAATCCAGTAACACCCACTACTTCTTCTCAATACAATGGGTGATGGGAAAGATGTTAAAAAGGGTATCAGTTTGTTCGATCCATGATTATCAATTGTGTTTAGCCATAGATTTGGAAATTATATTAATCTTGATATGTTTTTCTATCTTTTGGGATGTTAGTAAGGATTAGGACAATCAAAAATTGAAATATAGATCACAAAAAGGTGTAGATGACCTGTTTATGTTGAACTTCAAGTCACCAAGGTGTTCGGGTACATGACTATTTTAGGAAATTCTAGGTGAGATGTCACCTCATCGTCATGGGTTAGCCTATGAGAGATACATGACACACATTGATTTTATAAATTCTCCCTAGGACTATATTTTTCATTTTTTGAGTTAATGATTTATATAAATGTTAATAAGTAATGTTTTTTTTAAATGTAGTGAATTTTTTTTGAATTTTTATATTTTGAAAAGGCTTTATGGTGGTATTTTGATCATTGTTAAAAATAGTTTATTATGGATAAAAATGATTGTGGAACTTGTTGAAATGGTAGTTATAAATATATAATCTTTTAGTTTCTAGTGAGTGATACTAAATGGAGTTTATTTTGGATATAGAGAAGGACACCAGGTAGGTGTCCTAGGAACCAATCAGAATGGGATCCTAAGAATGTGGTACCATTTGATCCATTGGTGATCCAAAACTTTGTACAAATTATTGTCCTGGATTTTTAGGCAGTGTATTGTGGGGACATAGGGGATGAACCAAGTAAAGTGGATCATTTGGTTCATTTCAAAAATAAGAATCCACTGAAATTTTGAGAGGATTTGGAGCCAAAAATATCAAAAGTTTGGATGAATAGGATGAATCAAATATTTAATTTTCTTGGGACACCAAAAGAGATTAATGTGAATTCCGAAATTTATATGCTAGATGATCTAGCATTCCAGTGGTGGGATTTAGAAGTTCAAGATAAAATGGAACAAGTTATGACATGAGAGTATTTTGAACAAGTGTTTAACAATAAAATATTCTCACATGTGCCACTTCGTTGGTGGCATAATGGTGAAGGTAAGGAGGATACCAACACTATTCATTATGAGGTGTATGGTTTGATTCTTGGGAGTCTTATCTTGGGTGATTTAATCCTTCCCTCAAGATCCACTAATCTTGTTAGGTCACTTGATCCCTGACTGGGTGGGTGAAATTAGGCACAACCCACTAGTGTTGATTGATTTCTTTGTTGATCCATCACCACATGGGTGGTTACCCTCCAGATAATTTTTTCATTTCAGTTGGAAACAAATCCTTCCCAGATTGGTATCTCTTGGGAGTGATATCCTTTTGGGTGGAGGGATTCCTTGGTGTGGAGGGTTCGAAAAGACCAAACTTGGGGATTCCCTTCAGAAAAAAATCTATGATCACACATTCAGAATTTTTTGAATAATGAACATATTTAGTTTGAACTAGGAGAGTCACCTTGTAACATAATATACAACCATCTTTAAGAATTTTTTTGCACCAGAATTTATTGCAAGTGTGTCCTTGAAGATACACATTTTAGATATAGGGTAAAAAAATTCTATCAAAGATTACCATGATTTTTACAATAGATTATACAATGATGGTCAATAGAGAAAAAGTGGTAGAAAGCTATAGTTTATGAAACATAGTTGGAGGAATCATGTTTATTCCTATGGGAAAAAACAGGAAATACAATTCTATAAATAAATATAGGAGGGAAATTTATTCACAAGGGGTGGTATATATCAGAATCAAACTATGGGGTGGGTTATAATAACTAATCTTCTAAAGATTATGCTTGGATTTTTTTCTATGTTGTTATTTTGATCATATTAAGAAACATTGTATAAATACAGCGATAGAATTTCACAATTGTAATCAGATGGTACATCTTCATTAATATGGTTGTAGTGCTCCAAGTTTGGGTGCTAGAGACACATATCGTGTTTCTCATGCATCATATTCCTTGTCGGGATGAGTGAAATAGAATAGATCTCATCAGCAGAACCGAGCATGACATTGTGATTCTTAAAACACCATGACTTCTCAACCACTGCTATATCATCAAGGTAACAAAGTTAAAACTGAACCATGTAATCAATTGTATAGATTGGATAATGTGATAATGAATTATCAATTTGAACATTTGACGGTGAGAGGTACGATTATTTAAAATTCTACCCTTTTGCTAGATTTGTTTGATATAGTAATGTCTAATTCATTTATTACTTCTCGTGTCATTGATATGATGGTTTTACATATTGATATAATGCCTTATTTTTTAAAACTCCAAAAAAGGGATAATGAAAGTATCAAGCCTTGAAATGTGTATTGTATTTAAGAATAATCCCTAGGACTGAGTTGGTATGAGAATTCTCTATGATAGAGATAGATTTATATGACTCGGTTTTGGTAAATGAAGGGACAATGAAATTTGAGGCCCATATACATTTTTATTCCATGAAGGTTCATATAAAATATTAGGATAGGGTTAAACAACTATTTAAAGGAGATTGGGTAGTGGATCCATGTAGAATAGGTCTCTTGGTTGTAGTTGGTGGGACAATCTCTTACCAGTTGACAATAGAGGCTTTGGAAGTGATGGTTGAGATCAAGAATAGTGATTTTCCTACCTTAATACGAGTTTATTGATATTTTTCATGACAAATTTTCAGGGTTTCCACCCAAAAGAGAAGAGGTGTTAACAATTGATCTCCCATCAGAGATGAGTCCTATTTCCCTTCCATCTTATCAGAATGAACCAACAGAATTGTGTGAATTGAAAGATCAGTCGGATGATTTGGAAAGTAAAGGTTTCATCTGACTGAGCATATCTTTGTGGTAAGTACTAGTTCTTTTTGTGAAAAAGGTGAATGAAACTCTTAGGATTCCTATAGATCATTGTATTCTTAACCATGTTTCGATAAAGAATCAGAATCCTCTTCGAAGAATCAACAATCAATTTAATCAATTTAGGGGAGCCAAGTTGTTCTCTAAAATTCACCTAAATTCTAGATATCACTAATTATGGGTTCAGTAAGAGGATATTCTGAAGAAAAAAATCATAAATATATATAGCCACTATGAGATCATTTTTATGTCTTTTGGTCTTACGAATTCACTAACCATCATTATGGAATTGATGAAGTATATATTTCAAAGGTTTCTAGATTCTTTCATGGTAGGTTCATGGATGATATACAAGTGTATTCTAGGATAACGGTGGACTATGATAAACACGTGAAGACATAATTGGGTATTTTTTAGAGCATCATAACTATGTCACATTATTAAAGTGTGGTTTCTAGAAATAAGAGGTATTTTTCCTTGGATAAATTATTTTTGAAAAAGGTGATTCTAAATATCTGAAAACGATAGAAGCTATTTCATCATGGAAACCACCAATGAATTTATTTGATATATATGTTTTCTTTGCCCTTGTGGGATACTACAAATGTTTTGTATATTATTTTTCACATATTACATCACTGATGATAAATTTGATGAGAAAAACTGTTCCATTCCATTGGAATGAGTAATTTCATAAATCCCTCCACAAGATTATGGTTAAACTTACATCAAAACCCAGTCTCAAATTTCCAGTGTCTAGATAGGGCTATGTTTTATATTTTAATGCATTAGTATCTAGTTTGGGATGTGTTCTCATGCATGGATATCACATTGTTGTTTATTCCTCACAATAGTTACATTTGAATGAAACAAATACCCAACAAATGATTTCGAAATAGATACTCTAGTCAATGATTTAAAGATGTGGAATCGTAATCTTTATTTTGTGGGAAATTAATGGTGTTTACAGATCATGAGATATTGAGACACATTTTATAACAAAGATATTAGAACCTATGCATTGAAGATGGATGAAATGATTTCAAATTTTCAACATCAACATGATGTATACACTGGATAACAAAAATTATATAGATAATAAAATAAGTAGAAATATGTATTCTATGTTTTTTAAAGAGGATTAATATGAGTGGTATATGATGTAAGGAATAGAAGATATACACCTAGATTGTACCAACCAGGGTGATGGCGTAGTTTTTTTATCAGTTTTGTTTGGGCTTTGTTTAGCTTACCTTGTTATGGAGGCTCAAATATCTGATCCTAAAAGTGTTATGTTGTGGTAAAAAATAAAATGTGGTGTTACGACCAGTCCCCCAGGGCCCGTGTCATGACAACCCAACACCCATTTTCCACAGGCTAGGGGTTTTATACTAGCACCGAATGGTGTATTCCCTAAAACCGGGAAGGCATTTCCATTATATCTTGTAAACACATGAAACCAAGCAAACAGCACGATACGAAGACAAGTAAACTATATAACAAAAAGAGTGTTGAAAGTAAGAGGAGCTGGAATACGAACCCAACATTAATGTAAAAGTACAACTGAAATACAATACAACTAAAGAATGAGAAATACAGCTATTGGGTCATCCTCCGAGGTTCCTACCAAAAGGGTAGGTATAGATCGCCTCCTCGGTACTCCACGTCTGCCCGAATCCTCCGCGTACTGACATTCCCTATAGTACACCTCTGGGAACGTCCATACCTGGTACCCTCATCCTCGATCAGCACTGTCCGTCGTCTTCACCAAACAAATCAACGTACGGGCATAGCTCGAGCAGGGGTGAGTGTAATGATACTCAGTGGGGACCCTGAGACCCTCAAGGTCTCACAAAATCCCTAAAGGATGAACCACAAGGCATGAAATCAACTGAAAACCCTACTTAGGTATATGCCCATACATATACGTAAGTTATCAAGTATACCCATCTCAATCATGAGGAAAACACAAATTCCAACTCAAAGCCCAAATCTCAACTTTTCCATAAAGGAAGGAATACCATGAAGGTAAATACCACACTATTACGCAACACCGAAGAATACCACCAAGGTATTACCAAGAAGGAAAGTACCACAAGGTACAGCCACAACTCACACCAGGTATAACTTACGTACAATAATAGAGATGATTTGATGTAACTACCAAATCATCTTAATCTGTTAAGAGGCAGACCCACGAAGGATCCTAAATCATCATCAGACTCATAGAGGATCATAGTACATCATCAGACCCACACAGGATCCTTGTACCTCGTCAGACCCACATAGGAACCTAGTACATCGTCAGACCCACACAGGATCCTACTACATCGTCAGTATGTCGTTAGACCCACACAGGATCCTAAAATATCATCATTTTTTGTCATACCCACACAGGATCTTAGTACCTCATCAGACCCACAGAGGATCCTAGTACATCGTCAGACCCACACATGATCCTAGTACATCGTCAGTATGTCGTCAGACCCACACAGGATCCAAGAACATCATCATTTGTCGTAAGACCCACATAGGATCCCAGTACATCGTTGGTACGTCATCAGACCCACATAGGATCCTAGTACATCTTTTGTAAATCGTCAGACCCACACACGATCCTAGTACATCGTTTGTACATCGTCAAACCCACACAGGTTCTTATTACATCTTCAGTACATCGTCAGACCCACACAAGATCCTAGTACATCATCTGTATATCGTCAGACCCACACATAATTCTAGTACATCGTTCGTACATCGTCAGACCCACACAGGATCCTAGTAGATCATTTGTACGTTGTCAGACCCACACAAGATCCTATTACATCGTTGGTACGTCATCACAGGCAGCTACAGGTTTCCCGCACTAAACTCGATTGTCTCTGAGAGGGTCTTCACAAAATTCCACAGGTCGATACTCCAACTACCACGAAGTCTCATGAAGATTTATCTCAAAGTAACTCCACCTCATAGGGGTCTCAACGCAATAGATGGTGCGTCAAATGGACGCCCATTCTGTACGTTATTAGCCTTTTAGTCCTGAGGGCCCAATTAGATTTGTGCTCGATCCGACCTGATCGTACCCCAAATTTATAAGAATCTCTAGTGGGGTATACCAAAAAGCCCGTCTTGCTCCAAGGTTTTGGGCGTCGTAGACGGTTCATGGAATGAACGCATGGTGCCAAGTTATGGCCAAAAGAGAGTATAGGGTTGAAACTGGTCTGGGTCTAATCTGACTCGGTCGGACTGCACCGTCCCTGCCTGGCCTAGGTCGACCAACTTTTGGTTGACCCGGCCTGACCCACTAGATCTGGCCCAGCCTGGTAGCCCCACCTAGGCAGCGGCCCGCAGGGCGGCATGGCGGCCGTGGAGGCCATATGATGCACGGGGCCGCAGAGTTCGTGGGGCGGTGGAGGTCGCGGGGGTGGCAGAGTGGCAAAGGCCGTGAGGGCCACAAAGGGCGCGGGAGGCACGAGATTGTGGAGCGGTGGAGGCCGTGTGGGCCACATAAGGTGTGGGCGGCGCGGAGCCACAGAGATCGTGGTGGCCGCGAGCGGCGTGGGGCCACGGAGACCGCAGGGTGGTGGAGGCCGCTGGGGCCGCGGGGTGGCAGAGGCCGTGGGGGCCACGGGGCGGCGAAGGACGTGGGGGCCACAAAGTAGTGGGGAAACTCTGGTGCTACGGGGTGGTCGTAGTTTGGAGGTCCTTCACGGCCGACCGGATGGCCAGATGTGATCTCCGTGTGATGTGGTCGTGCGTCGCACCTTCACCGGCAGTCGCCCGCTCTTTGTTCATTGTCATGGAACGAAGCCGCCTTCTTCCATCACGAAGAACACACCATTGATGAATAACGATGGAGGGGTTGGTCCATGTTTTTTTCCCACACCCACTGCGTTAGAGCAGTAACAAGCGGATCAAGGGGGATGATTCAATTTGAGGGGTAAAATTAACATTGATCAACTTAAAACACACCCATACCTCATTTTTTTGTTGAAGTTGATGAGGAGGGAATTACATTCGTCGATTGAAGACGTCCCACATTGGAGGAAGTCCCGAGGAAGAAGTCGAAGGAGTTGGATAACATCGGCATTATTCATTGGAGAAGAGTTCTTCATTGGAGAAGAATAATTCCTCCATGGTTCTCTTGTTCCAATCCTTTCTCCCAATTCCACTGAAAACAAAAGCCAATATGTTGTGTTTCATCAATGTAATTGTTGGCACAAAATTAAATTGAAGTCATTAATTACGATGTTGTTTGAACTATTAATGTGGGAGGATGCCAAAGGTTATCTCCCATTAAAGGGGAGTTCAAGAGTTCTCTCCATTTTAAAGAAGGCGCTTAGGGGGTTTGGGTGGTCCCCACCCTTAAATTCAAATTGGGAGGTTTTGGGATTGGTGGTCCCCACCTCCATAACCAATGTTGAGGGGTTTCCAGAATAAAATTAAAATGTTAAAATAATATTATTTTTATTTTCCCACGTAAATTGAAACACTAACATTCACCCTCGACCTACTGTAGTCGAGGTGAATGTAGCCCTAAGAGAATATCGGTGCTGTGAGTTAAACGGTGCCCTTGAATTTCAATTCTGAGAACCTTTTTAAAAGTTAAAAAAGCCCACTCATACTTTTACTGAATGTACACAAAAAAAGATCTTAAATTCACCCGAACATTGGAATCATATGCCTTCAATTTCTGAGAACTTGTCAAATTCTGAAGTATTTAAAAAAATACATGGAATTTTTGAGTCTTTACATTCTCCCCACCTCAGGGATTCGCGTCCCCAAAATACATATCACAAAATTAAGAAAACAAGTAGGGGTACTGAGAACGTATATGAGCCTCCTACTCCCATGTTCTCTCCTGAAGGTTCCCTTGCTACCAGTGAACGCGCAATAGAGGAATCGACCACCCATGAAGGACCCGCTCCTGTCGATCCTCAATCTCAACTGGAACCTCTGTAAATGTCGCCCGATCATCAACGTCCAGCTTTCCATGGTCGATGAGTTGATAAGGGTCATGCATGTATCTCCTCAGCTAGGATACGTGGAAGAAGTCGTGCACCTGGTGGAACATAGGGGGATGTGCTAGGTGGTAAGCCACCTCGTCAACTCTGTTGAGGACCTGGAAGGGTCCAATTATTCTTGGAGATAACTTGCTGCCTCAGCCAAATCTCTACCAACCGCGTCGAGGTGAGACCCATAAAAATATGTGGTTACCATCCTCAAAATCTAGAGGTCTTCGTCTCCTGTCGACATATGACTTCTTCCTACTATGTGTAGTCTTCATCCACTTCTGGATGATCTGTATCTTCTCTGTGGTAGCCCATACCATCTATGGTCCCACTAGTGCTAACTCCACCTGGTCAGTCCAGAACAAATGTGTTCTGTAAGGTCACCTGTAAAATGTCTCAGAAGGTGTCATCCCAAGGTGGAGTGATCAATGTTGTTGTATGAAAACTCCACCAAAGGCAAGTGATCCTCCCAATTGTGACTGAATTCGAGGACACAGAAGCACAACATGTCCTCGAGAGTCTGAATGGTCAGCTCAGTTTGGCCATCCGTCTGAGGATGGAAGACAGTGCTCAAAATATGTTGTGTCCTGAAAGCCTCCTGCAACCCCTTCCATAGCCGCGAAGTGAAACGTATATCACGATCGAAGACAATCGTCAAGGTTACTCTATGTAGCCTCATAATCACCTGTACATAGAGGTGCCTCATGCTCTCTACTGAACCCTGCTCTCTAATCGGTAGGAAGTGGGCTGACTTAGTGAGTCGGTCGATGATCACCCTGATAGATTCATGAACTCTATATGTACATGGAAGTCATGTCATGATGTCCATGGATATCCCATCCCACTTCCACTCTGGGATATCGTAATGCTGAACCAAGCCTGCTGGTACTTAATGCTCTGCCTTCACTTGCTGAAAAGTGAGGAAACGAGAATCAAACTCTGCTACTTATTTTTTCATTCTCGGACATAAGTGATGTCATTGAAGATCCCAGTACATCGTCACCACTCCTAGATGTAATTCTAGATGGGATTTGTGAAACTCTATCAACACATCCTCATTAAGTGACTCGGGTACCATGGTACATCCTATGAAGAGGAGGACATGCTCCCCACCTTCAGAAAATTCATCTGGTTCATGTCATGTGGATATCTGAGCATGTCATTCCTCTCAGTTAGTTACCCTTTGATGCACCTCCCTGACTTGCTAAAGAAGTAGGGGAGTGACTATAAGATACTAAAGAAAAGCTGCTCCATCCTTGTCCACAAAGGATATCTGTAAAGAGGCCAGCTACTCTGTCTCCTCACATAGCATCTATATACCATATCTTCTACTGAGTGCATCTCCTAAAACATTCCCCATCCATGTATTATAGACTATCTCTAATTCATTGTCCTTTCGGAACACAAACCAACATCATTATATCATGTTCAAGTATTTCTGTGAGAAGATATACCTTAGACTCTTATGATCCAAGTAGACTATAAAATGCTCGCCCATCTATTAATGTCTCCACATCTTCAAGGAGAAGACCACTACTGTTAACTCTAGGTCAAGGGTAGCGTAGTTCTACTCATGTTGTCTCAGCTATCGAGAACCATATTTGATAACTACTCGTTCCTGTATGAGGACACATCTGAGCCTAGTTCCTGATGCGTCGCAGTAGACTAGGTACCCCACGCCCCCTCCAGAAGCCCCAAGATAGGGACACAAGTCAACCTTTGTCTAAACTCCTGAAAACTCTGCTGGAATCTCTCTGAACACACGGATGGTTGCCCCTTCTTCCTCAATGCTGATAGTGGTGCTGCAACTCTGGAGGAATCTGGCACAAATATCTGGTAGTATCTGGTCAAACCCAGGAAACTTCATACCACTATCACACTCCTGGTTGGCTCCCAAGCAAGTACCGCCTCAATCTTCACTGGATCCACTGCCACTCTAGCCTCCGAGATGACATTTCCCATAAAGTGAACCTCTCGGATCCAAAACTGGCACTTCGAGAGCTTACCATAAATCTGGTGCTCTCGTATTGTGTCCAGTACTACCTACAAATGATAGGCATGCTCCTCCTCAGTAGTTGAGTAGATTAGAATGTTGTCGATTAAGACTACTACAAAGTGATCAATGTATGGCTGAAATATCCTGTTCTTGAGTCCCATGAACACTTCTTGAGCATTGGTCATTACGAATGGCATAACCAAGAACTCATTATGGCCATACTGACATCTGAAATCCGTCTTCTACACATACTCATCTCGTACTCTGAGCTAGTGATAGCTTAATTTGAGGTATATCTTCGAGAACCACTGTGCTCCCTTCAGCTAGTCAAAGAGGTCTTCAATCCTCAAGAGTGGGTACTTGTTCTTCATGGTCACCTGATTCTGGCGTCGATAGTCAACACAAAGCCTCAAGCTCCCATCCTCCATCTTGGCGAACAAAATCGGGGCTGCCAATGGGGAAACACTGGGACGAATGAATCACTTCCCCTGAAAGTCCTCTAGCTATACCCACATCTCACGAAGCATTGTGGGAGCCATCTGATATGCTGGTGTAGGTATCGGTGTCGTACCGGGTTACAAGTCAATGTAAAATTCCACCTCTCAATGAGGAGGTAGACTCGAAACACCATCAGGGAAGACATTCGCGTACTGGTCCACCACTACAGGATAACTTGGACTCTCCACATCAACTGCTTTTTGGGTAAGGCTAGCCAACAGATGAGTGAATGGCTGCACTCTCCTCCAAGTATGTCCATCCTATGTGGAAAAGGCTCCCTTCTCTCCGGTGAAGGTAAACATGGTCCCATCCGTGTGGGAACACCACACTTTACACCTAATACAGTCAATCTGAGCATGGACTATAGTTAACCAGTCCATACCCAAGATGACATTGTAAGTCCTCGACGCTGCTACTAGGAGATCCCACCTGAAGCTCTCACCTCCTAGAGTAAGCTCACACTGCCAGCACCAGTACGTAATCATCAAATCCGCTCTTGTAGGATTCTTTAGCTGTAAGGATTGAGCCAACAGCTCCGTCGGAATCTCTAAGCTCCGGACAAGGGAAGTGGAAATAAAAAATGACTAACACCTATGTCTATAAGTACTATAGGTAAGGTGGAATATACATAGATCATACATCGTATCATCTCCATAGCGCCATGGTCATAGGCCTCAGATTCTTGGATCTGAGCTCTCCCATGTTCACCATCTCACTGTGGTCGGGGTGGACCACCTGGTGGGGGTGGTGGTAACATCTCGAATCGTCACCCACCGACAGCTGCATAGCCAACTCCTCTACCACGACCGCCTTCTCCCTGCAGACCACCTCGATCGAACCTCTGGCTCATCCTGGGCGGTCCCTCGACCATCTTCTGATCATACGTATGGTGGTTCGGACATTCACAAGTCATGTGACCCAGCCCGCCGCATTTAAAACATTGCATGTTCCTCGCATGACTGGCTATGTCTCATACACCCCACGCAATCGATCTTTAGTCATGCGGTCGTCCACCTATAGGTCAGGTCCTCTTGGAAATCTATGACATCTCTCTTCTACCAACTGTAGAAGTCTATATTATTTGACATTTGGTGTTGGGTCTCATTGTTGGAGACTATTGGGCAAGAAAACTCTCCTCTAAGAGGGAACGGTCTAACACCCCCGCCTACATTAGAATGCTAATAGAAATCATTGAATCTCTGATCTCCCTCCTGAGTCCCTGCTCGAAGGTTCAGGCCCTAAAGAATGGGTCCTTCACCATATCTGTGGAGTATCATGAGAGGTCAGTGAACATCTCTGAGTATTGAGCCTCAGTCATGCATCCCTGCTGCAGATGAGGAAGCTCATGTATGTGCACTGCGAAAAGATTCTCTGGGACAAACTCTACCCAAAACAGGCTCTCGACGTTTTCCCAGAGAATCATCACCTCATTGTGAACATAGAGCGTCATGCTCCCCCATATTCCTACTCCTTGTAGAAAACCGGTCGCAAGGATCACCATGAGATCGGCTGGTCTCCCTGCTAGTCGGAAGACTCTCACCACAACCTCCAGCCAATCCTCAGCCGCCTGTGGGTCTATCTCTCCCCTGAACCTGGGTGGCCTCTGGTGCTGGAACACATGCAACATGCTCAAGTGGTGTCCACACTCTACTACTGGGCTGGTGGCATAGGTGGCCCAATGGGTAATGGTACCGATAGTGCCTCCACTGGTGCCTATGCTGGAAGAGGGCCCTGCACCGAGGCCTCATTGCTCGGTGGGCTATTAGAGCGTACTATATCTGGAACCCTAGCTCTCTGTATATGAGGAGGAATACTAAAAAAACAAGTGCGCCATAGTTAATAATTTATACCTGGTGAGCTAACTCAATGAGATCACAAAAAAACTCTTCAAAACACACACGCAATCAGTGTTTTTGTGCACTAAGTAAGAAATCAGAAGTCGGGGTCCTGGTGTATGGATACGTCGGCCACCGCACCATCATTGGATTCCCTAAATTGATAACCACACTCACTCACATAACACAATTGTCGTTAAAAAGATCATATTCCTATATTCTATGGTAGAACTGACTCCTCTGATACCAATTTGTCAAGACCTATCCCCAAGGGCCCATGCCGTGACAACCCCAATCCTGCCTTCCATAGGCCAGGGACTGGTGACTAGCACCGAAGTTCATATTCCATAAAACCTGGGAAGGCATTGCCTTTATAACATGTAAACACAATCAACTAATCACAAAACAAGATACGAACCTAAATAAACTGTATAGAAAAAAAAGAGTTCTTAAAGTAAGAGGGGCCGGAATACAAGCCCAACAGTAAAGGTACAAGTACAACTAAAATATAATATAATAGAAGAAATAGAAATACAGCTAATTGGTTATCCTCCAAGGTTCCTACCTGAAGGGTAGGTACAGATCATCTCCTCCTCACTCCATGTCCTCCCATCTCCTAATCGTACTAACACACCGTATCTTCCACCTCCGGGCACTATCCAGACCTAGTACCCTCAGCCTCTATCAGCACTGTCTATCATCTACACAAAGCACAATAAGGTGTGGGCATATCCAATGCAGGGGTGAGTGTAATGATACTCAGTAGGGACCCAGAGACCCTTAAGGTCTCCCAAAATCCATAAAGGAAAACCCCCAAGGCATGAAATCAACTGAAAACCCTAATTAGGTATGTGACCAAACATATACGTAAGTTTTCAAGTATTCCCATCTCAATCATGAGGAAAACACATATTCCAAATCAAATCCCAAATCTCAACTGTTCCACAAAGGAAGGAAAACCGAGAAGGTAAGTACACACTGGTATGACACTCAGGAGAATACCACCAAGGTATTACCATGATGGAAAGTCCCATAAGGTACAGACTTAGCTCACACTAGGGATAACTTAGGTACAGTAGTAGAGATTATTATATGTAACTACTAAATCATCTTACTCTGTTAAGAGGTAAACCCACGAAGGATCCTAAATTATCATCAGACCCACAGAGGATTATAGTACATTGTCAGACCCACACAGGATCCTAGTACCTCATCAGACCCGCAGAGGATCCTAGTACATCGTCAAACCCACACATGAACCTAGTATATTGTTAGTACGTCGTCAGAACCACACAGGATCCTAGTACATCATTAGTACGTCTTCAGACCCACACAGGATCCTAGTACATCTTTGGTACGTCTTCAGACCCACACAAGATCCCAGTACATCATCTGTACTTCGTCAGGCCCATATAAGATCCTAGTACATCGTCTATACGTCATCTGACCCACACAGGATCCTAGTACATATTTGGTATGTATTAAGACCCACACAGTATACTAGTACATCTTATGTATGTTTTCAATCCCACATAGTATCCTAGTAAATCATCGGTACATTCTAAGACCCACACAAGATCCTAGTACATCGTCGGTACGTCGTCACAGCCAGCTTACAGGGTTCACACACTAAGCTTGCTTGTCTCTGGGAGGGTCCTCTCCACAAACCACTGGTTGATACTCCATCTTCTAGAAAGTCTCACTTATAAGTATCTCAAAGGACCACCACATCATAGGGGTCTCAACACAATAGATGGTGGGTCAAATAGACACCCAGTCTGTAAGTTATTAGCAATTTAGTCCTGAGGGTCCAGTTGGATTCGTGCTCGATCTAACTCGTCCATACCATAAATTTATCAGAATCTCTAGTGGGGTATACCAAAAGTACCATCTCACACCAAGGTTTCCGGCACCATAGACGGTTCGTCAAACGGACATTCGGTTCCAATGTTAGGGGAAAAAGAGAGTATAGGGTCGAAACAGGTATGGTTCTGGTCCGACCTGGTCAGACCGACCTGGCCCACTAGGTCTGGCCCAGCCCGCACTGGGCAGTCCAGCCCGCTGGATCGCCCGGCCTGGGAAACGGCCCGCGGGGCAGCGGGGCAGCTGTGGAGGCCGCGAGTGGCGCAGGGCCGCGGAGCAGCGGAGGCCGCGGGGGTTGTGGAGGCTGCGGAGGCTATGGATTGGTGGAGGCCGTGGGGGCGCGGGGGCCACAGTGGCCGCGGTGGCCATAGAGCCCGCGAGCCGTGCAGGGCTACGAAGGCCGCTGAGTAGTAGAGGCTCTGAGGCAGTGAAGGCCACGGAGGGGCAGGGCGGTTGTGTTTCGGCGGGGCAGCCATGGTGTAGTGGTCCACTGTGGTTGGCCGGATGGATAGTCGTCCCCTCTGTGTGGCACTATCGCACTTCGATCCTTCTCTGGTGGTCAGTTTGGTTGGCCGCTCTTAGTTCATCATCGTGGCACAAATCCACCTTCTTCCATCACGAATAACACACCATTCTTGAAGAACAACGGAGGGGATGAGCCATGTTTGTTTGGCTCGCACCCTCTACATTAGAGTAGTAGCTTGCAGTTCAAGGGGGATGATTCAATGTGAGGGTAAAAATTATCATTAATCAAATTAAAACACACCCCTACCTCATTTTTTGTTGACTTCAATGTAGAGGGATGTACGGTCGTTGACTGAAATGTCCCACATTGGAGGATGTCCCTGAGGAAGATGTCGAAGACATTAGAGAACGTTGATGTTCTTCGTTGGAGAATCGTTCTTCATTGGAGAAGAATAATTCCTCCAAGGTTCTCCTCTTCCAATGCTTACTCCCTATTCCACCCAAAAATAAAAGTAGCCAATATTTTTTGTTTCATAAATATAATTGTTGGCACAAAATTAAATTGAATTTATTAATTATGATGTGGTTGGCACCGTTAAAGTGGGAGGATACCAAATTTTATCTCCCATTAAAGGGGATTTCAAGAGTTATCTCGATATTAAAGAAGGATTTTAGGGGGTTCGGGTGGTCCCAAACATTAAATTAAAATTGGGAGGTTTTGGGCTCAGTGGTCCCCACCTCCATAACCCATGTTGAGGGTTTTCATGAATAAAATTAAATGTTAAAATAATTATATATATATATATATATATTCGAACAAAAGTGAAAAACTAGATTTCACCCTTGACCTACTATGGTCGAGGTGAAGATCTCTTTAAGCAAATACCAGTGCGGCGAGTTCAACGGTGCCCTCAAATTTCAATTATGAGCACTAATTCAAAAGTTAGTAAATCTCACTTGTACATTTAGTGAACGTACCAGAAAAAATGTTCAAAAATTCATTCCGGGCACACTGGGTCGTAGGATCACGCACCGTCAATTTTCGCGAACTCGTAAAACGTCCATATATTTAAAAAAAATCTTATAATTTTTGAGTCTTTAAATGTGGAGAGATCATTAATGGATATAATATGGATAGTAGTTTGATTTTGAGGTTTAGAGATCATATCCTTGTACCTTTATTTTGTTTGGAAAAAATTATCAATGCCCACCACTATTCAAAATTGGATTTTCATCCAATAATTACAAATATTTATTGAGTGATGAAAGAATAGTTTAGGTGGGTTTTAATGAAAAGGGTAGTGGAAGATTATGTTTCAAGATGCCTCCCCAGTCAGTAGGTCAAGGAAGAACACTAATGATCGATGGACACGTTGTAGTCTTTACCAATTCCCATGAGAAAGTGGAATCAGATAGCTATGGATTTTGTGACACGTTTACCAAAAATGGTTAAAAAACATGATTCCATATCAATAATTTTGTATCAGATCATAAATTAGTCTCATTTTATCCCTATTTGTGAATTTCATATGGTGGAGGGCTTGTCAAAAATATATATCCAAGAATTTGAAAAGTTTCAAGGAGTTATATTTTTGATTGTATCCGACATATATCCCATGTTTACATTTCATTTTTTCAAATCATTATAAAAATCTATTTGGACTCGGTTAATTATGGTCATGTTGTATCATCCTCAAATTAATGGAAAATAAAAAAGTATTATCCAAAAATTGGAGGATATTATTATGGATTTTGTAATGGATTTTAGGGGCTCAAGCGAAGAACAAATAGCATTAATGATGTAATCATATAATGATACTTATCAGCACTTAATACATATGGATCCTTTTGAAACATTGTATATGTGTCCTTTTAATTATACTCATTATTTTGTGGAAATTATTGAAATTCCACTAGTTGGAAAAATAATTTTAGAAGAGACAACATAGAATATTTATTTGATCAGGAAGAGAATAGAGACACCTCAGAGTCCTCATAAATCACAAGCAGATCATTGTTGATGAGTGTTTTTATTTAAGGTGATTGATCATGTGTTCTTTAGAATAAATCCATGTATTGGGTGTAGATACCCAAGAATGACGTACATGGACATTACATGAGTTTTATAGAATACTTAATACATAACAAAAACAGACACCCAAGGACCGTAATAGTTTAGTGTCTTTGGAATCTTGGAACACAATCTACTAATTCTGGTGAAAGATCTTCAACATCTCCCATAAAGATCATTCTCTTTTGTTTTATTACCTAAATACTTTCTTTATATCTTTGGGAAAATAAGAAATAACAAGAGTGATCTTAAATTCTCAGTACGGGTACGCATGGAGAAAATAAAACAAACCATATACATTTGATCTTAAAATCATGAACATAATGTTTAAAAATAAAAATCATGAGTTGTGAAATTAATATTCACAGTACGTAAGGAATAGATCATAAAGGAACATTATTCATGATAAAATATCATGGGAATAAAACATGTAATTTTGGCATCCATTAAGCACATGATATGATTTCCATAGTAGCCAAGGCATTTCTTCCAAGACCATCATAGTTGACAATAACCATTTCTGAACTTGGTTTACTTGCCGTTCCAGACCAATATTACTGAATCGGATTCACATGTCATTCCAGCCATGTCTATCTCATTAGATATAAATCTTTAACCAATACATTGGAGGTATATATAGGTCTCACCCATCTCAAAATGAAATCATTCTTATGTGTGCCACAAAATAATTAGAAATCATTCATCATAACACAAAGAATAAAATGGGTTTCATAAACATCATTCCATCATAACATAATCCATATAAAAAATCGTTATCATTTAAAAATAAGAGAAATCAAAACATTTAAATAACAGATACATTATACTTGAAACATAAACATACTAAATAATTTCATCATAGATAGAAAATAGTTTTGATAAAACATTTGAAATTAATTCTACAGGAAAACATCCTTTCTTCTTCAAAATCATTTTCTTTTCACAAAATTCCTGGAAATTTTGAATGAAAATGATTTTTTTAGAAATAATCATGAAATCTTGTAGAGTAATATTCATGAAAATGAGAAGTTATAAAACCATAAAAATCCGTTCATGCAGTATAAGCTCAAAAACATTCTTCTTGTACTGTTTCCAGAAAAGTAAAAAGAACCTCGTATAATAAAATAAAGAAATATTAATTCTATACCATGTGGTAAAAAAGGTTAAAAATTACTTTAAACATACATGGAAGAATAATAAATATTTTATGAAAACATTTTGAGAAAACATGGACATGGATGATAAACATAACCCCAGTAAATAATTACGAATAAAAAATCTTGAATAAGAATGAGATTGGAATAATTATCCCTCAACTTATGTCCAATTTCATACATATGTTTTTGAGACTCGTGTATAGTGGGGTTAAAAATATTATTAAATTGTCACATAACAATAATAATATTTATGATATCATATATGAGTCACTTACGACTTTATATTACCCGCTCATTTTTCAATTCTATGTTAAAGCAGTGTTTTGGGTAAAATCGTTTCATTTATCATCTGTGATTTGAATTTTAATTATTCATATGATTACTTAGATCATGATAATTTAATTCCATAATGTAAAACATGATTTATATATATTCATAATATAATATATTGATAAATATAATTAAATAAACCGTTCATGGAGATGGTAGTCCGTACGTACGCTTGAACGCTATTTTCCTTTCCATATTGACTTGAATAGAAGTAAGTAGATGACACACACATATATATATATATATACATAAATCCAGTAGAATTATTATGTCATATATTTCATTATAATTCAATATATATACATTATAATCATTCTTGAATGGATAACATAAAGAATGAATCTCATCGCGTTGTGGAGATGGTAATCCGTACATACGCACGAGCGATGATATCATTCCCGTAATTATTGATTGGTATTGGAGTGGATGATAGAATATCTAATAATCATTATGATGTTATAATAATTATATATTGTTATTATTTCCACAATTATACCCATCCAAGTATTCTGGTGGTGGAAAAACAGATTACACCATGGCGTGGAGATGGTATTCTGTACGTACGCACGCAGGGTGATTTCATTTTCTGTAGGATAAATAGAAGATTAAATAGGGTTGTTTGATATTTATAATAACATGTCAGTATACTATTGATACTTATGTTATTACTTTATAATGAAACAAATAAAAAAGGGGAAGTAGAAGGAGAAATAAATTTGAAAGAATCAGTAAAGGATATTACCTCTTCTTCGACGCGCCTCTTCTAAACCTCCTCTTAGGGAACTAAATTTGGTCTTTGAAGAAGATCATAACCTCTAGTATGTTTCTAGGGAAGTGAATAAAATAAATGGATAGGGTTTGACCGAGTATGAAGGCTCAAAATGTTGTGAATAAGAGAGGGAGGAGGTGCCGTTTTATAAGAGAGGAGAGGGGCACTTTTGGAAACCTCAAAAATATTAATTTATAATTAATTCAGACCCCACTTAAAAACATCAAAAATTATTCATATTCTAATATGAGATGATATATGGTTTTAATCTCATCATCAAATAAAATTTATACATGTTGGTAATTTATTTTAAACCTTGTCATCTAGATTTATCTTTATACAATCTATTTAAATTTATTTGTGTTAATCATATTCTAAATTTTAAAATTGTTATAAATAATTTCTTATGTGTTGTTAATTGTCCATAATTGGATACTTTAAGACATTTTAGACCATATAAATTTAAATTTATATTTTCTAAATATTTTTATGATTTTAAACAATTTAATGATATTTTATTTTTATAAAATGACAATAGTGTCAATTTTGACACTATTCATTTATTTGAATTTAAATAAAATCCACATAGATGATATATTGAATAACAATTTTTAATAGATTTAAAAAAAAATTATATTTAACTAGAAAATTAGTGGAGGACATTAAATAGTTCATATAATATTTATTTTAATATTTTTAAAACCATTTATTTGATATTTCAATCAATAAAATAATTTCTACATCACTATTGTGTCACCATTAAGGATAGTTATTTAATATTTAAAAATTATAAATAAATTAACATGATTTAGATAATTTTATTATATTTCTGGTGTCTATTTATGTTCTTAAGTTTTATGTAGTTTATAAATAAATAAAAATTATTTCAATTATAAGATATAAGATACTGACATGTTGTCACTTTCATTGGTTTTAATAATAATTACATAATTTTCATGTTCAAAAGTCCATAAAATGAATTTATTATGACTCTTAGGTGATATGGATAGACTTTTATTAATCCAATAGAATTTTTTCATGTGTTATGGTAATTTTATAATCTTATTTTTACCCTTAAATACCCAATTTACCTTTAACTGTAGTAAATAAAAATTATCGTAGTTACTATTCATAATGTCAAAAAAATAGAAGTAACCTATTAACATAATTTGGACTCACTGAATTAAAATATGAAATCAATTTTTCAAAATTATCAATACAGAAGTTGCAGTTATTAATTTAAAATTAATTCCTTTTTAAAAAAACGGATTTTAAAAGATAAAACATTGCCAAAGATTGAAATATTTTTACCTATTAATTCAATGTAAAATTAATGATAATGACTTAAATTATATTAAAGGGTAAAAAATATTCTATTTATACTTTAAAACCATTAAATTTTATAATTTAACCATATAAATTATCTTGATGGAAAATTTGTTTTTAAGAAACATTTAGCACATTTTTACTATTCATCAAAATATGAAAGTTAACAGAAATATATAAAAAATTATTAAAAGTAAATTTTTATATCATTATTTCAATTATTAAGTTTATTTTTTATAATTGAACTTATAAACATGTCAAAAACTATATTTTATGTGGGTGCTCCATCAAAAGGTGACAAAACTGCATTTTTTTAAAAATACTGATTTTACTTTTAAAAAATTATTTTGTTCTCATACCATGTTCTAAAATATGTGTATGAAAAATTATAATGTAATAAAATTCAAATATAGTTATTACTACTCATAAAATCTAGTTCATAACAATATATCATTGTTTAGTGAAACTCAGTATTGCGTACGACACACGCTATCGAGGAAGGCCGCTCTTGCGTGCATCACAAGACAAAAACAGTGTTTGTGTATACTACAAGCTAATACAGTGTTGCGTATAGTACAAGATACTCTTGGTGTAGCATACAACACAAGACATACAAAAATTTAAAAGAATATTTCTCATAAAATATTGGGGTGTTACATTCTACCCCCCTTAAAATAAATTTCGTCATCGAAATTCGTCAGGGTTATAAATCATTTAATACTTGTAAGTTTATTTCATAGAAACTCACATCGTGAAAAGGAATACTAAAACTTAATGTTAAAAAGTAAATTAATAAACATAACGGTTATCCAAATTAACTCATCATTGGGTTTCGACAAAGGAGAACATAAGTGAAAATATGAATACAGAAGTGAAATATAATCATCATGTTCTGATGAAGAGTGGTAGAGAACATGGCTATGAAAAAGCAATAAATTTGTGATCATCTAAGGTACCATCTAATTCATCGGATATGAGGGTACTAGGACAACATTTTTGGTTTTCAAGATCATTTCCCTAAAGTTGAATTTTTTTAATAAGGATAAATACTTACTTTATTTCAGTGTAATATCATCGTTGGTCATTCCATGAACAATTTCCACTTCATATATTAATGAAATGATGCTGAATTTGTCATCCGTGATGTGTTAGCAGATCATGTGATAGAATGATGGGTCATTCCATCCGTCTCAAACAAAAGGTTAGCAAAAGTTATTAAATATACATAAGTCCATATATGGTGATATTAATCGTATATGGATCCAAAAATGGACTTATAATTAATATATCAAACAATTAATAAAATAAAACTAATTTCTAATAACAAGGGAATTATTGTAGGCTAGAGTAAAGTGATAAAGGCCTGTCGCACTTCGGTTGTGGGTTCGATTCCCACATTCTTATCCGACGGGATGGGTTGTCGCCCATCCTAAGGGTTGTCCTTTTTCTAACACTATATTATTATAACATTTCAGAAAAAATATCAAATTTTTATGGCCTTAAACTATACTATTTGAGGTCTAACTTAATCCATTTCAATCTTTAGACTTATCCAAAATACTTCTATACAATCTCATATTATAAAGAAAAATATTACTTGAGAGGTCATCTACCATGAATGTGAATAAAATCATTTATCCCCCATCTATCAAAAGATATATCGTGTTGATAATATTCCAAACATGTGAATACCTTAATCATGTATTCTCTTGAAACATTGATTACTATAGAACCTTAGTGAAAACATGAATGCTGTCAAAAGATAACTCTTTCCACATACCAAAATCACAATATTTCTATATACTCAAACCATGATGTCACTCTGTCCTTATATCAGTCATGAGATCATTAATACTATCAAACATATTATTTTCTCTTTATCCCCTCATTATGCGCATATCATCTTCTTTCCGAAAAATATTTCAATCACTTTTCATGGTTATCAATAATATATTCTTATGGAAAACCATAATGGACCATAGATATTCCAATATTCCATAAAATATAAAATTACCTCTTAAAATTATTCTTGAATACCAATACATAAACACTTCAATCCATCCTCTTCAATTATTGTCATGGAATAGGTCCTTACTCGATTTATAAGTAACCACTTAGGTCAGTGCATTGAGTTGGGTAATACTCATGTTCTCCACAGATAAGACATTGAACTCCATGATAGTTTGTCACTCTATGACCCTTTCCCCCACACAGATAATATTTTACCCTCCATTTGAAATATTCCTCAAGGTTCTTCTTCCCTTCTTCTTGATAAGTAGAAATCTAAATATTCCTTCCGCTATGTTTCTTATCATGTGAACCTGCATAAAAGTCCATCTTCCTCTTATTCGATGACTTAGGAATACCACTAATGTTCACCTTGTTAATCATATACCGTGATGAATGATTCAGAATAACAAAATATCTTTCACTTTAGTCATTACACAATTTCATTTTTCATAGTAACCAATTTTTTCATCATATTCAATGTTCACCTATTCCTTCTGGTTCCCTCCATTGACTAAAACACAAAAATAATTTTGTGAGAGGAAAAAATCGTACTAGGAAAACAACATAATCAAGGGGGAGTACTTTAAATATCTCACATCATAGGTTTAATCCTAGGATATTCATGATCATTATCATAATTCAAGGACTTTATCTTATACTTATACTTATCCTTATGGATATCCCAAGACATACCATAGAAATATCTCTAAAGATATCACTAATGTTTTCAGATCCTAGTTTCCAAAGGTTAATGAAACCTTCGCTCTGATACCAACCCTAGAAACCCAAATCCTGATGTACAAGTACATTACATTACTTTTGCAGAATACTTAATACATAAAAAAACATACACCAATGGATCGTAATAGTTTATTGTCTTTGGAATCTTGGAACACAATCTACTAATTTTGGTGAAAGATATTCAACATCTCCCATAAAGATCTTTCCCTTTTGTTTTCTTACCTAAAAACATTCATTATATCATGTGGAAAATAAGACATAAAAAGGGTGAGATCAAATTCTCACAAAAAGGTAAGAATGGAAAAAATAAAACAAACCATATACATTTGATCTTAAAAACATGAACATAATGTGTAAACATCAAAATCAGGAGTTGTGAAATTAGTCTTGGTAGTACATAAGGAATAGATCATAAAGGAACATTAATAATGATAAAATATCATGGGAATAAAACATGTAATTGTGGCATACATTAAGCACATGATATGATTTCTATAGTATCCAAGACATTTCTGCCAAGACAATCATAGTGGACAATGTCTATTACTGAACCCGGTTTACTTGTCGTTCTGGACTATTATTATTGAACCAAATTCACTTGTCGTTCCATCCATGTCTATTTCATGATATGTAAATATTTACCCAATGCAATGGGGTGAGATATAGGTCTCACCCATATCATAATGAAATCAGTCTTACGTGTGCCACAAAATAACCAAAAATCATTCATCATAACCAAAATATAAAATCGGTTTCATAAACATCATTCCATCATAACATAATCCATATAAAATAAATGTATATCATTTCATCATAAGAAAAATCAAACCATGTAAATAACATATACATTATACTTGAATCATAAACATACTATATAATGTTATCTTAGATGGAAAATAGTTTTGATAAAACACTTGAAATGAATTCTTGAAAAAAATATCCTTTCTTATTCAAAATCATTTTATTTTCTAAAAATTCCATGAAATTTTATAAGAAAAAGATTTTTTTTGAAAATAATCAAGAAATATTTTAGAGTAAGATTCATGAAAAAAAAGGCTTTATAAAACTGTAAAAATCCGTTCATGTCATATTAGTTAAAAAACATTCTTCTTGTACTTTTCCTAGAAAAGTCAAAAGGTAACTCGTATGGTAAAAAAAAGAGAGATTACTTCTATATCATGTGGTAAAAAAGGGTAAAATTGACTTTACACATACATGGAGGAATATTAAACATTTTTTGAAAACATTTTTTGAAAACATGGACATGGATGATAAACATATCCCTTGTAAATAGTTACGAATAAACAATCTCAGATAAGAACGAGTTTGGAATAATTATCCCTTACCTTATGCCCAATTTCTTCCATATGTCTATGAGAATCATTTATATTGGGTTTAAACATATTATTAACTTGTAACATAATCATAATAATATTTATGATATCCAATATGATTCACTTACGACTTTATAATACTCGTTCATTTTTCAATTACATGTTGATGTAGCGTTTTGGTTAAAATTGTTTCCTTTGTCATTCGTGTTTTGACTTGTAATTATTCATATGATTACTTAGATCATTATTACTTTCTTCCAAATTGTAAACCATGATTTATATATATTCATAATATAATAGATTGGTAAATGTAATGAAATACACCGTTCATGGAGACGGTAGGTCGTATGTACGCATGAACATTGTTTTCCTTTACTTATTGACTTGAATGGAAGTAATTATATGACATATATATATATCTAGTATAATTATTATGTCATATATTTAATTATTAATTAATATATATACTTTATAATGATTCTTGAGTGGTTAACATTAAGAATGAATCATATCGAGTCGTGGAGACGGTAATTTGTACGTATGCACGAGCGATTATATCGTTCGCGTAATTATTGAATAGTATTGGAGTAGATGATAGAATATATCAGAATCAGTATGATGTTATAATAATCACATATAGTTTTTATTTCAACCATTATACCCATCCATGTATGGTGGTGGTGGAAAAATATATTACACCACGGTGTTGAGGCGGTATTCCGTACGTACGCACGCGCGATGATTTCTTTTTCCATAGATTGGATAGAAGGTGAAATCAATTTTTTTTCATATTTGTAATAACATATCAGTATATTAGTGATACTTATTTTATTACATTATAATGAAACAAATTAAAAGAGTAAGTATAAGGATAAAAAAATATGAAAGAATCGGTAAAGGATAATACATCTTCTTCGACGTGCCTCTTCTAAACTTCCTCTTAGGGCTCTAAAGTTGGTCTTTGAAGAAAATCATGACCTCTAGTATATTTCTAGGGAAGTGAAGAAAAGAAATGGATAGGGTTTTTTCAATCATTAAGGCCCAAAATTCTGTGAAGTAGAGATAGAGGAGGTGCCCTTTTATAAGAGCGGAGAGGGGATCTTTTGGAAACCTCAAAAATATTAATTTATTTTAAATACAGACCGCACATAAAAGCATCCAAAATGATTCAAATTCGAAGATGAGATGACATAGGGTTGTAATATCATTTGAAAATAATATTTATACAAGTTGGGAAATTATTTTAAACCTTATCAACTTGATTTATCCTTATTTAATATATTTAATTTTAATTATGGTAATAATATTCTAAATTTTAAATTGTTATAAATAATTATTTATGTGGTGTGAATTATCCATAATTGGATAATTTATGGAATTATAGTCCATATAAATTTAAATTTTTAATTTTTAAATATTTTTATGATTTTTAAACAATTTAATAATATGTTATTTTTATAAAATAACAAGTGTCAATTTTGAGACAATTCATTTAATTGAATTTAAATAAAATCCACACAGAGTATATATTCAGAAAATATAATTAATAAATTCATAAAATGTCATATTTATCTATAATATTCTTGGAGCTCATTAAATAGTTCATATAATATTTATTTTAATATTTTTAAATCCATTTATTTGATATTTCAATCAATAAAATAATTTCTACATCACTGTTGTGTCACCATTAATGATAAGTATTTAATAACTAAAAATTATAAATAAATTTACATGATGTATATAATTTTATTATATTTATATTAATTATTTCTATTTTAAGTTTTATGAATTTTACCACTAAATTAAAATTATTTCACTTATAAGATATAAGAGAGTGACATGTTGTCACTTTCTTTGGTTTTAATAATAATTACATCATTTTCATGGTAAAAAGTCCATGAAATGAATCTATTACGCTCCTTAGGTGATATGTGTTGACTTTAATTAATCTAATAGAATTTTGGCTGGTGTTGTGGTAATTTTATCATCTTATTTTTACACTTAATTACCCGATTTACCTTTAACTCTAATAAATAAAAATTACCGTAGTTACTATTCATAATATCAAAAAAAAATAAAAGTAACCTATTAAAATAATTTGGACCCAATTAATTCATATATGAAATCCATTTTTTCATAATTCAAAACACAGAATTTGAAGTAATTAATTTAAAATTAATTCCGTTGTAAAGAAAATGGGTTTTTAATGTTAAAATAATGCCAAAGAGTGAAATATTATTACATATGAATTCAATTTAAAATTAATTATAATGCCCTACATTATATTAAAGGGTAAAAAAATATTCAATTTATAATTTAAAACCATTAAATTTTATAATTTAACAATATAAAATATCTTGGTGAAAAAAGTTGTTTTTAATAAAAATTTAGCGTATTTTTAATATTCATCAAAATATGAATGTTAACAGAAAATTATTAAAAATTGATCCAATATTAATTTTTATATAGTTATTACAATGAATAAGTTTATTTTGTCTAATTGAACTTATAAATGTGTAAAAAATTAGATTTAATGTGGGTGCACCATCAAAAGGCGGGAAAACTGCATTTTTTGATAAATACTTATTTTACCCGAAAAATTTATTTTGTTCTCATGCCATGTTCTAGAATATTTTTAAGATGAATTATTATGTAAAAATATTAAAAATATTGTTAATACTATTAATAACAGCTAGTTCATAACAATATATCATTGTTTTGGGAGACTCAATATTGTGTACAACACACACTATCGAGGAAGGTCTCTCTTGTGTGAAACACAAGCCATGAATAGTGTTTGCATATACTACAAGATAATATGGTGTTGTGTATAGCACAAGATAATGTTGTTGTAGTGTACAACACAGGAAATAAATGAAATTAAAAAGAATATTTCTCTTAAAATCTCGAGGTGTTACATTGGGAATCATCATTTTGGTAATTAGGGAATGTAATCTCCTTGATACATAGTCCCTTTGGAGATACATAAATGTTGGGGTGAGATAGAATATCTGTTGGATTTTTCAAAAAGGTTCAGTTTAGTGGATAATGTATTTCATGTATCTCAGTTGAAGAAGTATCAATCTGATCCTGACCATGAAATTCAAGGGGATCATGTTAACCTAGAGCTGGATTCTATGTTGGTTCACATGCTAGTGTTGATTGTAGATAGGCAATATAATGTCTTGCATAGGAAAAACATATTCCTAATGCAGGTTTTTTGAAAAAATTGTTGAATTTGGGAAGAAATATGGGACCATGAAAATGTAATGATAGAACAATAGACCAAACTCTTTTAGGTAAACTCTAGTTTTCTACTTTTTAGGGATGGAAAGTCCAATGGAGGTGAGAATGTAGCAGCCTTGGTTTCAGGTAAATGACAATTAATTTATGAATTTTATGTATAGTTAATGATCGGGTTAGGTTTTGGGAGGCTTATAAGAGTTTTGTCATAATTTAGAGTCTTTTTTGAGGTTCATGGTTTGAGTATGATTACATTAAACTACAAAACACCTATAGGAAACCATGAAAAGGGAGTAAGTGGGAACTGGGTAGGTGCATGGTTGGTACACAACTTGGCCAAACCTTGCAGATGCCCAAGACAAATTGTGAACATTGAAATTGTAGGAAAACACAAGGTTGCTGAATGGTTTGTATAACCATGCGATATAACCATGAAAGGTATTGGACTGAGACAGTAGTAATGGCACAATATGTGAATAGTTTTCCAAACTGTGCATCCTAACTGGTTGATGAACAGATCACCCTATGAAATTTTTGTATCTAATTTTATTTAATTCCTTTAAGCCTTTATTTTCCCTTAATTCTCACATAACTAAAAATCCTTTTTCTATTATGGAGTGATAGATGACTCCTTTCATCATGGGACTAATCCATAGATGAATCAAAGTGAATTAGAGGCCCAGATGCATCGGTATGTTCCCAATCTTGGCTATTCTTCTTAGAAATCTTCTATTTCTCTTTCCTGGAAGCTTATATCTAATCATCTAGGGATAGATACGTGTTATTTTATGGATTTTTATGAGATATTAATTAATCATTATTTAATTTATGGAATTAAATATGGTTCTTGTTTGGATCTAAGGAACCATTTTGTTGTTTTCCATTTTTTCATCGGTTTGTAAGCTATGTGGATTTTTTATTGATTACATTTCATTACAATAATAAGACATAGATTGAAATAAAAAAAATTCTTGAAAATACTATGAAATATTTGTGTGATTATTTTTGGAAACCTCTTTAGTGATTGTTGTGGGAAATGGTGGAAATTGGATTGTTTTGTGGAAAACCCTTTTTGATGATAAATTAAAAATGGGGATTTTAAAATTATGGTTTTGATTGCATATATAAAAATTAGGTAATGGAAATGGTTTAATGAAATAATTATTTATGAAATGGGTTGGCATGGTTTTTAGAATACATGGTTGATGTGATTTTATTTACATTATACATCACCATGTGGAAGGGGTGTATTCAATTGGGACACCAGGTATTGGTTACATTGTAATGACTTCGTAGAACGATGAGATAAAGACCATGAGTACGGAAGGTTCACATGATCATGCATGTGTGGATGTGTTCAAATATATAATGGTTATGCCAAATTTAACTAATACTGGTTTTAATTGATTGTTTTATTGATTTACATGGAAAATGGTTTTGACATTGATAAAAACTACATAAAATTGTTTTTAAACCATTTTATATATATTTGATAATATGTTTTGTCCTATTATCATGAGATGAGAAGTCAATGACATAATACTACTGATCTTAGAATCATCCCATACTTAGGCACTACTGTGTGTTTGTAGATTTCATCTATTGGGACATAAGTAAATACAAGGTATCTTAGTTCTTTAGTGATGCTTCTTGATACTATTGGTGTGGGTTGTGGAGTTAGATCTTGGAATATCTTGGGAGTTGATGATTGGACGTATTTTTCATTTTTTTTGTTTTTTTTCATTTGACTATGTCACTTTGTTTTCCACTTGAACTCTGTTATGGTTATTGTTTTGCTTATGTTGAGTTGTATTTTGTACTTATGCATCATATAGAGGGTTGGATGGTTATGGTTATCTTTGTTAGTTTTTTTTATATTTAAAGGTTAAATCATCTTCTAAATGTTTATGTGGCCCTTGTAATTTATTTATATTCATTGGTGTCTTAGGGAAGTCCCCTAAGTCATGTAACACCCAACGCCTCTTCCCAAGCCAATGGGTGAGGGGAGGGATGTTTCAACGAGTGCATGAGGTCATGTGATGAACCGGATTAGGGAATAAGTTTACTACTATAAAGGACATGACTTTCATGGATGGGGTAAATTCAAAAATAAGCATTAGATCATCAAAAATAAGGAATTTTTGTTCCACATAACTTTAATTATGTCCTCTATATAATTTTAAGCTAAGAAAAATTATAGATTTTCAGTATTATTATTTTAATATATACAATACATTTTTATATTGATACAAAGAAGATATAAATGATTATAAATGGTTATTTTCAATTTAAATAAATTTTTTTTATTTCATTTTTTTATTTAATTTTTAGTGAAACTATATTTGTCTGGAATGCTTACAGTACATTGAAACAATGTTTTTCCAAGTTGTAGAAAAATTAAATAAATTATTTTAAAAATGATAAAAGTAATATATATTGGATGAATTATTATATTCAAAAAAATTATTAGGTAATTATAGTGTATAAGTGATATTGAATGTTATTTTATTTGAATAACTTTTATATATTTATTCCTTTAATGTCAAGATATATGATTAGTTTCAAAAATGAACATAAATGGGTTTTAATGTTTAAAAATTATTTTCTAAATCATTAAAGAATTAAAAAAATCTTATAATTACACAAGACGATTGGAAATTTTTTTCCCTATCATTCATAATTAATTTATGTTCAACTTTTAATTTTTAAAATTATTTCAATGACCCTTAATGAGTGGAAAATGTGTTTCAACAGTTAGGGTTAAACATAGTAAACAAGAGAGTTAAACCAAAATATATGGTTTAGAATAACACCTAAACCACTATAAAATTGTTTAGTTGATTATATTTAGATGGTATCCTCTTTATTTTATAACTTAATGAATCTCGGATCAATTTTTCATGATTTAGACACGTATTATATATTGATATTTCATGTAATTACAAGTTTTCCACCCACCACACTTATAAAATGGAATCTCATATCCTCTTTTATCTATGAATATTGATCCATATAAATCAACCATGATATTCATAAATCACATACCAACCTAATTTAAAATATTATAGAGGTTTTTTTCTTACTATAGGATCAATATTATAAGGCTTATAGTTTTATCCAAAAGTCATTTTTCAAAGGAAAGGTTTGACTCTTAACCGAGTTCTTTCATTTTTTTTATACTTCCACTCCCTCAATTCTATTCTAACCAGGATGATATGAGAACATAGATATATTCTATAATATAAATTGTTATTATGATTATGGTAAAACCATTATTCATGTCATTTTCCATCATTTTAAATAAAAGCATTGCTCATGTGTATGTGTGAACTACCACCTCCACAAATTAATTTGATTCATTTTTCCTCACAACCTCAAAAAGAAGTTTTTAATGATGGTTTTAATGAATATTTATGATATTAATTAAATAATTATGATTCAATAATTATATTTATTTACTTCTTATTACCCTCCCCCCCTCATTAAAAAATTATAATGCTACTCATGCGTACATGTGAGAAACTACCTTCAGGAAGAGACATCATTTATTTTCTATGTATATATTTCATGGATGATATAAAAGTATAATTTAATGTATAATAATGATAATTATATCATTATTAATATTATATATATTAAATAATAATAACTTTTTTACCATCATCAACCTACGAACATTGTTTTGGTATTATGAATTAAACATCTTCAAATTGGCTAATGTAAATTTATTTGATTTAATAAATTATATTGATTTAGTATCTAAATATGTCAAAGTAATAAATCAAATAAAATGAATAGTAATAGTTTAATTAACATGAAATAATTTATTAATAAAGTAGTAAACTAACATACTTTTTTTATTTAGTAGATAGATAATGTACAAAAGGAATTGGGACATGAGGCAAGTGATTTTCCATTAAAACCCTAATTTTTTGGTTTTTGCTTTTCAAAAATATTCTCCTAAATGTTAATGGTTACAAAATATTTCAAAAAGTGTATTAATTATGTTTATATTTTTTTAAAGGTCATTTTAAAATACCCTAATCTGTCTTTTCAAATTATTAAAAGGAATCCTTTCAAATATTTCCCAAACAACACATTTTTGTCTTTCTATAAACGTATGAAATGAATTTATATTTTAATATATATGACATGAATATATTTTCCTAATATTATAAATTCTATTCATATTGCAGCTTCATTTACTATTTTCAGGGAAATTTTTAATGAAAGTAACTTCCTAAATATTAGGGAAATTTTATTTAAAATGTTATCTAAATAAAATGAAATTTTTCTCATGTTTTCAAAGAGAGGTTAGAATATTCATTTAATGGTATTATCATTAAAGTAAAAAACCATCAATGATTCTTATGATTTATCTTATATATGCTCTAATTATACCATTAACCTTATTTCCCGTGATTAATTATGATAATGTTGTTCTATTTAAGGATTGGGGATAATATTCAAATTTTGTATCCTAGTTTTTCAATAAAAATGTTTATTTTAATTATGTAGAATACTGATTATTCACATTTTATATATGATGATTAAATTGGAATTTGTAAATGATGGTTATAACCTAATATATCCCCTTTATGCATTTGTCGATTTCATGAGACAAAATATCCTTGGTATTTGGTATATGCCTTCCTAGTTATTTATCATGCCTTACCATGAAGCCTTACCTGTATGTTAATGATATTTAGAATAGTTCCAGGATGATATGATTATGATGTACAACATTATTAACTCTATCATTATGAATTCAATTGTTTTTATTCATTTTATTATTTATATATTTATCCTTTGATATATTTCAGGTTCTAATTATTGATTTTTTAGGGGAATATTTTGATTTTAGAATATAAAAAATTTAACATTGATAAAAAAAATTATTAATTATCTCCTGTAGGTAAAATTTTTGTATTGAATGAACAGATTTTATTATTTTAAATAAACTCTTATGAATTAAATTTATTAATTTATTCTATCTTAGGAAATGTTCTATACAAACTTTGGGTAAAATTTGATTTCAATTGTAAGTGATTATTTTAAATTAAATGTTTCTTACAAGAAAAGGTTCACATCCTTATGGGTTTTCTTGAATTTAAAATGTATGAACATGTTTTATTTTATAATATATTTTATAGGGATTTATGTTTCTTATACCATGTTTTCAAATGTTTTTCATAGGTATAAAGTATTATTATGAAATATAAAGAGGACTATATTTCTATTTTTGGGAACCGTCTAAAAAGATGAAAATGTGTATTGAATTAAACACAATTTTAAATTTAGGAATCCAATTTTATGGAATAAAATGGAAAGTGAGTGGAAGTTTCCACCATTTATTGTTAGTGATTTTCCTAATTCTCAAAATCTATAAACCAAAATTATCCTAAAAATGAAGAAAAGTTCAACCCTAGCTACAAATCATGTAATTATTTTTTGTTTATGTTGTGGGGAATTACAGATAGAATCAATGGAAAGGGATATATTACTTTAAAGGTTATGACGAATCAGATGAATTTTTTTAATAATTTTGGATACCATCATGGGATAATAATACTATGGTTGATAATAATTTTGATGGTATAAATAACCATTTTTAGTTTTTCCATGATGATAGATTAATACAATTAAGGATATTTTGGGAGACATTTATGGGAATAAATCCCTTTGATGTTGAATATGTTTTATTGAAAATGTTATATGAGGATTAATGGTTTTATATTTTTGGACATAAGTTTAGTGGTATTGATAAATTTTAGAGTTAATATGATCATTGATCATATGGTAACTATAGTTAAATAGATAAAAGGGTTATTACATTTTAGGAATATATGTTTTATTGTATAGATAACCATAAGATTGTAAATTGATTCAATGAATGAGTGATTAAATATATTTGTTGAAGAAGTTCACTATATTGAGAAAATTATAATATTATGTTAAATTTAAATATTCTTTTGGTCTAATATGGGTGTTTATTTTAAGGATAATGGGTGATTTATATTTTGGAACAATATATGATTTTATTATGGATTTTTGGTTATTATGGAAACTTACAAAAAAGTTTTGAATATTTTATAGATTAAATGATTATGGTATATTAATTTTTAGTATGTGACATTAGGAGTGATTGATTTTATATGGAGATAGATGTTATGTTTATCTTAGAAACGCATGTTATCAAATATTTTTGATTTATAGTTTTTAAACGTGATCATAAATATTTTGAAGATTTTTAAGGTTAGTTGTTTATGTATTTATTTAAGTTGAGCATTAGGTGTTATTATTGAGTTCTTGGAGATTAATGTGGTATCTGATAATATAAAGGTTTATTCATATTGAATATTATCTTATATTATTATAAAATTTTTGTTTGGTTAATTTAAAAAGATATGTGGGATAAATTGATATACGTTTGTGGGTATGGTGATCCATTAAAAGATAATTTTAGTGATTTTGTCCTGATAAATTCAGATTGAATATAATTTTATTGGAGTAAGTGATGATATAGTGTTGGAAATTGATCAAAGTTCTACAAAAAGGTAAATTTTTCCTCATGAAATAAAACAAAATTGAATAATTATATTTTTCGTGTTCTCTATCTTGATAATAAAATAATCTCTCAATTCTCAGAAAAATATAATGAAACAAAACATTTATCCTCATACCATAATTTCTGATGAATGTATTTTATTCTATATCCCATACATATTTATGGTTTAGTTTTCATTTAATTTCTAATGATCATGTTTTATATCACATGTTATTATTCCTTGGAATTCATTTTTCTCCTCTATGTTAATATTTTTACTTCCCGCTAATATTCACTTCATGTGGGAACTTGATTAGGTGTTATTCTAGGAGAACCACATATTTCCATTATCTACATTCCTAAATAATGTTTTATTATTACTTTTTAGTATGTGGGTTCTCAAAAAATTCATATTTTTTAAATGTTTATTCCTTTCATGATCCTATGTTTCATCTTTCACTCCTTAAAAATGATTTTGTTTAAAAAAAATTAAAACATTTTTTATCAAATACATGATTAATTTCTAAATTTGTAATTTATTTAAGGGGGTGGAATTTGACACACTAATAGTTAAGAATTTATTTTCACTAAATGATATATTTGATAGTTTGTAGTGTATGATACATCAAATTTAAATGAGAAACGATATACTGTTGAAATGTTATTATTTAAATTTGACTGTCACAACCTAGCTGTTGGTTTGGTTATTTTTAATATGAATAAAAATATTATGAAATAATATTTTTCTTAATAGTATGTAAAATTAATCATTCATTTATTATTAATTGGTTGAATATTAAGATAAATTTTTTCGAAGGCACGAAATATATTTTTTCATCTAACTATGTTTTTGTGGCTAATGTATTTTGATCCTAATAGATTAAATTATACAATATTTATAAATGATTATAATTAATTAATTTTATAATATATATAATTTAATTAATTAACATTCATATATTGATTGTTATTTGAAAATTAATTATATTATGTTATTTTATGGTTTCATGAAACATTGTCTTAAAAAAGGTGTTTTATTGCATTTTATGCATTGATATTATAATTAATTTATTCCACTTTATTAAATTTTAGTTTATAAAAAGGGTATAATTTTTTAAATAATTATTTTATGATTATATTCGGAATAATTTTGTTTATTTTTCTAAAAATATTGATTTTTTAGTGAGTAGTGAAAATTACCTATGTTTACAAAACAATCAATTATTTTCTTTAAAAAAAGTAATTTAAAATCTCCACACTGTTTTGGATTTTGTATTAAGGTAACATAATATCCCATTTATTAAAAATAATTATCATTAGAATTTATTTTTCTATAATTTCATTTACATGCTTAAAACACATTTTCTTAGAAACTACTTTTACATTGAGTTTTGCACACATATATTAAAATTGATTTCTACTACTTCTAAAAATAGAATCTTAAATACTATATTTATTATTTCTAATCATGATTTTAAATTTTGGTAAATATTTTGATTTCATTTTTAGTCATAATAAATATAAACAATTGTAACTATTTATTGTCATGGTAATAAGTAAAACAAGTTATTTATGTATAAAACTTTGGGATAAAGTCTAAAAATCAAATTAAAACTTTACTTTATTTATTTTTATGGGTGTAACTAAAATATAACCAAACTAAGCATTAAAATATCCATTTTTACCACTTTTATTTGACTATTAACTTTAGCTTATTTTATGATAAGAAAAATTTCAAAAAATCACACACTCTCTCTCTTCTAATATCACTAATATGTTATCGTAGAGATAAAAAATAACATGTGACTAACTATAAATGGGTATTTTTAATATGAGTAATTTTTTTATAAATTTTTTTTTAAAGAGATTTAGATACTATAATTCCCTTGAACACTTACATTGTGACGACGTAGTTCTTCTGCAAACAGTATAAAAACTAAAAAAATTATTATAAAAATATGAGATGTAATATATTTTGGTTGAAATATGGTGTTATAATAATAAGATATATAATTAAAATATATAAGTGATGGTTAAAGATTTTAAATTTGAATTAGATTTTTTCTTGATGCCTTGAATGTCAAGATATATGAATAGTCCCAATAATTACCTAAAATAGTATTTTATGTTTATATTATTTTTTCAACCATAAGAAAATTATTGAAATACCATCTTGATTCAAGTGGAAGGAAATTTTTCTATCATATAATACATGGTTAATTTATGTTCTTCATTTAATATTAAAAAATATTTCCATGATCCTTAATGAGTGAAAAATGTGTTAGAATAGTTAATGTTAAACATGGTTTATGAGGGGGTTAAACCGAAGTATATGGTTTAAAATGACACATAAACCTACCTTAAATAGATTGTATGATTATATTTTGACCTTATACAACTTATCTTCTATTATAAGGTCGTTTGGATCCATTCTTCAAGACATATTCTCATATTATTTAGTAATATTTCAAGTATTTACATGTTTTAGACCCGCCTCACATATAAAATAGAATATCAAATCCTAGTTTCCTCAAAAATATTGAGCCATTTATCTCAAAAAATCTATGAAAAAATACCTTACAAAACTACCACCTCATTTCCTAGAGTTATTTTTTTACCAAATGAACAATCCTATAAGGGTTATGGTGTAAGAAAAATGTGTTTTTAGAGACATAGTATACATCTTGGCCGATTAATTTCATTTGATTTATTATTATACATCCTTAAATTATATACTAAACATGATTATATTACCTCATAAATATCTTAAATTTCATGAAATGTAATTATTACGATTGAAAAATCCAAATTCATCTCTTTTTCCACCCTATGGGAAATAAAAACATCGCTCGTGCATACATGTGGACCCCCACCTCCACAAAGTGATGTGTTTAATTTTTCAAAACCACCCCAAAATGATTGTTATTATGATTGATTTAATAAGTACATATGATATTAATTATATAATTATTATTCCAAAAATATAATATTTTACATACCTTCTTTTCCCTCAACCGTTTAAAAATTATAATGTTTCCCATGCGTACGTGTGGATTACCACCTCCATGAAGCAATGTGACTTTTTCATGTATATATATAATGGATGATTATAAAATTGTATTTAATATATGAAGTTGATAATTATATAATTATTAATATTAAATATATGTTAAAACTATAATTTCTTTTATTATGGTCATCCTTCCAGAGTTGTTTTGGAATTATGAACCGAACATCGTCAAAACATTTGATGTCAACATAGCTGATTTTGTAACTAAAAAAGAAAAGGTAATAAATGAAATAAAATGAGTAATTGCAATGGAAAAAAATTAAAAATGATATTAATGACTTAGAAAAAAAATTATTTTATTATTCCTGATTTGACAAGTGTACAAAATGATCCAAGACACAAGGTAAGGTATTTTTTATTAAAAATTTTGTATTAATGTTTTTTCCTTTAAAAATCAGACTCCAACAAGTCCATGTTCATATTTTGTTTTAAAAAAATTCATATTTGTGTGTTAATGATTATTATTGGTTATTTTAAACAACTTTTATATTTCATTATATATTATTAAATGGAATCTATTCTAATTTTTTCTATACAACTCACTTTATAATTTTTACAAAAGAGTGAAAAGAATGTTCTTTTTAACATGTACATTATGAAATAATTTTCCCACCATCATGACCATTATTTTAATTTAATCTCCCTTTATAATTTTGTATATTTATTTTCAATGAAATTAATTTCCTCAATCTTACAGAAATATATATTTGAAATTTTATTAAAATAAGTGGATATATTTCTCATTTATTCAAAGAAATTTTTGTATGTTATTTTAATGGTATTTTCATATATTTTAACTCCCTTTGATGAATTTTCTGATTTATTGGGGATAAAATCTAGTTATAACTTTCATATCACTTCTTCTTGTTTTTTTATGATTGTGTCATTCTATTTTTTGGATAACAAAAATATTGTCATTTCCTTCCAGTTTATCAATTTCAATGTTTATGAAGATTAGGTATTGTAGTGATTATTCACTTTTTTCATATGATGAATGTGTTGGAATTAGTAAGTGAAAAATGGGTCCTGTTATAGATCTCTATGCACCAAAAAGTATCTTGAGACAAACTATATAAGGTATTTGGTGTTTTCCTACCCAATTATTTATGATTCCCTAGTATGATTCCATTATAGTATGTTTATGATGTCTCGAAAAAGTACTTTTTGTTATGATTATGATGTCTAGAATTATTCATTACATATTTATTAAATCAATTTTTTTATACATGTAATTATTTATATTTTTATCCTTGGAAATATTTCTTGTTCTTGTTTTTGATGGTTTTCATGGAAGTCATTTAATTTAATTAGATAAGTAAATAAACTTTTATTTAAAAGATTTATTATTATCCACTATTGGAAAAATGTTTTTAATGTAATGATTTATTTTTTTTTTTCATGACACCCTCATGAGATTTTATTTTTAATTTATTCTTTATAATGAAATGTTTTTTAAAAAACGGTATAAAAATCATTTCATGAGTCAGTATGTGATTAATTTATACTAAAATTTATTTTGAAAAAAAAACTTCCTTATGGGTTTTCATGAACATTAATTGGATTAATGGGTATCATTTATATTTATATCCATCACTATGCCTTGATTCACTAATCCCATTTTTTTAAATATCTTTTATAGGGCTTAAGGATGAGCATTAACTATACAGAGGACAATATTTCCATTATAAGGATCACTCTTAAAATAAAAAAATAACTTTTCAATGCAGCATGAGTTAAAATTTAAGAATACTATTTTTTTAGAATATAATTAACATTGATCGGAACTTTAGAAATAATTACTATTAATTTTAAAACATAGATATGAAATTTTAATAGAATCATATCCACTAAATTATATAACATTCCATGCTAGAATCGTATAGGTCTAGTTCCATTGGAAACATGAATACATAAAAAACTAGTTCATAAGTGAACTACATCATCTCCCACTATGTTTTCCATAAGTAGAACCCCTCATAGACATATCATACATAATAACATCATTCATAACCCGATGAAAGGAAATATAATAATGTCTGATCTCTAAAACTCATTAAGGGTAAAAAGTGATATATCTATGATCACTTAAATTTGAGATGATCATTATGGTATGATAACATGTGAATAACATTTGAAAACTATATCCTGTATATTATGGATCATAATCCTGAGTCATGAGATAAATCATGGATGTTTATAATGCACATAAGCATATAACATGAGTTTATGGATATTTTCGACACTTTTGCGGGGGCGGCCTAAGCATCAATGCATGTACTAGATTCTATTGCCCCATATTCCAACATTCCAAATGTGGTTGTATTTCATCAACATCTTTGACAATGTATACTCCTTGTCCAAAATAGGATGATGAGGTTTCATCCCCTCCTTTCATAATTTGTTTCCTAGTCTGTGTATCCCATGTAGATTAATTCATGTTCATGGAAGTTGTTCCCAATTCCATCTCTATATGGATTTTAGTTAATAAAACTAATTCTATCATGATAGGGGACCATCCTTTGGTTATAATATTATTCATGTTGGGTATCTCTAAGAATGTATGTACATGGGGCACATTGGTCACTTATAAGTCTTCCTGATTTAATGGAATCTCAATCAAGGAATCTTAGGCATAAAACCCAAGACCCCCTGTGACGATCAGGAGGTAACTGAAACCATAGGTATATGTCGTCCAAGTATTTTTACATTAAAAATCAATTAACTTAGGAATACCATGTTTATTTCATGGGTTATGTATTCTGGGCCAAGTGACAAGTTCTACATCCTTTGGATATTGATCTGGAAGTCTTGGTTAGACGGATTAGGCACAAGTTTAACATTTGGTGGAGATGGGAAGAAAGTTAATGTCCTATGGGGATAGGGTGGCAGATCAAAATTCCTTTTAGAGGTAGATCAAGAGTTATATACCTAGTAGGGAACACCTAATTTTAACAATGTATCAAAATTCCATAGGGAGGTAGACTTGGGTGATGCATCCCTAGGAGGGAACACCTGATTTTATTATTGGATCAGAATGCCCCATGAAGGAAAATCTAGGAGGTGCATCCCAAGGAAGGATCACCTATGTATACCAATGGATCAGAATTCCCCATGGAGGTAGATCCAAGTTTGGTATCCCTTGTAGTGAATATGTCACACCATGATTATTAAACAATTGATCAAAACACCCCATGGAGGTATATCTAGGAGGTTTGTCCATATGAGGGAATATTTCACACCTGGATAGATTACCAATGGATCAGAAAACCCCATAGAGACTAATTTTGGGGGTGTATCCCTATGATGGAACATATACATTTACCAATGGATCCAAACATCCCATGGAGGAAGATCCAGGAGGTACATCTCTATGATGGATGATGTCACAGTTGGATTTTTATCAATGGATCTGAACGCCCTATAGAGAATGATCCATGAGGTACATCCCTATGAGGGAAAACCTGATTTTACCAATGGATTAGAATTCCCTATGGAGGAATATCTGCGAGGTTCATCCCTCATAGGGATGATGACCCAAATAAGTTTACTAATGTTGGTATTGAACATCAGAGAGGCATCCTATGTACCATGTTTAAGAGAAATAGATCAAAATTCACATAGTTTTATGTTTTAGTTTAAGATCATGTTATATGGAAACTCCATGTAGTTTAAATTCATGCAATACGAATGATCATGTCATTAAAGTTGATTATATGAGTGATTAGGTGGGGCTTATGTGTGGAAGTTTCATTGAATGGTTGTCACATTTGACGTTTGTGGAAGATAGCTTGGTGCTTACATGCAGAAGTTTCCCTCTATGGTTTCTTGTACTCTATGATGGGAGAGGGTGGAATTCTAGGTTGATCTTACATAGAGTGTACTTTGTTTTTTACATATGGTAGGAATATAGTTTAACCTCATGTTTTGAGGATGTTTTCATGTAGTTTATCAAATATTACTGCAATGAGGAGGTAGGATGTTTTACATCATGTATATCGATCGTTGGTAGATTCACTCCTCAACGGGGACCATGACATGGTGAGTAGAAGATCTCACACAAAATCAAAATAGGTGTATAGTTTCCCTTTAATATTCCACCCATATGGCTTATGTGACCACCACTCATGCACCTCTTGATGGTACACGATATATGATCTTCCATGGAGGAGTGGTCAATTATGACTCCAACCTTAGGGTCCCAATTCATTGATGCAATGGGAATTAGTGTCCTATTCTTAGAAGAAACATGTAGGGTAATGAATGAAACAAAATCACATAGATCACCGGGTAGGTACATGAAGTTTTTTTTTCATCTAGGTTGGGTTTTTCACAAAAGTTTCATGAGAAGGATCCTCTAGTACAATGAAAACTAATAGAGTTAAGAGGCATAATTGTGTGCATGTTTCTAAGTTTCACATAGTCCAGGGCTGTGCATAGGAAGATTCTCTTTGAGCACACAATACCAGGATTAGGAGTAGTTGTGTGAGGATTACTAAACCACATCACAAGTCATTTTTGGTACCATAAGAGGTCTTTAAGGAAAATTACATACCTTTAAGAGTCCATGACTAGTGTTTTTCACATTGTTGTGGAAGAATGAGATTTTAATGACGCAGAGCGTCACTTAATCTTTCGGAGAGCCTCCTTAGGTGACTGGGTGTGGGAGTGTAACAACCTAGGAAAATAAATAATAAAGAATTTTCATATATATTAATATTTTTAATTAAATATTAATTTTATTTTAAATGGGCTTCTATATTGAATGGCGTACCTGACACGCAACAACAGATTTCTTTAAATCTTACGTTGCACACTAATAATATAATACTATTATTTTAAATGGTAGTTAGAACCTAGCTGTTGTATTGGTGGTGATTAATATAACTAACATAAATATGATAATATATGTTTGTTAAATGTTTTTACATTCATCCAATAAAAGTCAGAGGCATAAAATGTAAATGAATCTAATTTTAAGAATAATTTACTTTAAAAGGGCCATTTACCGTCTTTTGATGGTGAGCCCTTTTTAAATCAAGTTTTTGCCACTTTTACATATTATTTTTGGAAAAATTATTTTCATCTTTAGAATTTGGACATTAAAATTTACTTTGGATGATATTTTTATATTTTTCAAATAATGTTCATCTTTAATGAATAGAGAAAAATGTTGTATTTTAATTCAAAACCTCATTTTAATTTAAATTATTTATATGGTTAGATTATCTTTTTAATTCATTTTAAAGTGTATGTAGATTATATTTTTACCATTTAACTCATTTCTTGCCATTGGATTTAATTTCACATTGAAATTGGACATTAACAAGTATCAATCATTTGATTGTTATTATTTCTTAAAAACACGCTTTTTGTTTTGACGACGAGAATTAATTATAAAATTAATTAATAAAACTTCTACATTTTGAATTTGGTATAATAGATATCATTTTTTATTTTGGAATATCATATTTATCTTAGAGTTAATTTTTTGAATTTTTCTGAAAATCTTCAATTTTTGATGAATAGTGAAACCCCTAAGTAGTAGTTAATAAACTAAATTTTTCATTTAAATGAAATTTTATCACTTTTGTGAATTTAATTTCAAAAATTTCACATACATGGTTGTCATTAGTAAGTAAAATTTGGTTCAATTGGATGAAAATAATATTTGGTGAATAGTAACTTTTGACTTTTATTAACCACGATTAAAGGTAATTTGGGTAATTTAAGGTAAAAATAATTTTATAATAATAAATAATTAACCTGAAACTTTTCCTAAACTTATTTTATGAGTAATGGAAGACCAAGAAAATCCATGGGTAAATTTTGGGACCCTAATGAGACACATGTATAATATAATGACATTAATAACTTTTTATATAAAGTAAACAAAATTGTCATAAACATTGTATTGTTTTACTAAAAAAATTACATGATGTTATATAAGTTATATTTTCACCTATAAATATTCATTGGAAGTCTTAAAATTTTTTCTACATCATGTTATTTTGTTTATACTTTTTAGACATCAAATAAATAAAATTATTTCTGACATAATGATGATGCAGTGTTTACGTCATTAATGGATGATTTAAATATATAAGAAGATAAAAATTAAAACAATATCCAAAACTTGTCCAATTCTTATTGGATGATTTTATTTCTAACATGAGCCACCTTATCTTAGACTTTAAATATTTTTGGACTTTTAGAAACCGAAAATCATTATATAATAATATAATATTTTCAAACATTCCAAACGAGCCCCTCCTCTCCCTTATAAAAAACCCTCACTTCTTACCGATTTATCATACTTATCAAGCCCTTGGAACATCCAAACTCTACTCTAATAAGCTTCCAATATCCCTATATTTATCCAATAAGTCTTACCTAAGGCATATATCACTTCATGAAACCCTTTTGGATCAAACCAAAGTGAGTTACCTGATTTAAATCTAATGTCTTCGCTTAAGTTCTTTTGATTATTTTACTTCCCCAACCCCCTAAACTCTTTTTATTAATTTTTTTATAAAAACCCCAGTATCATGAATATACAAGTATGTTTTTATGATAACTATTAGAGATAAACTTACATACACCTCCATCTAATGGGTTAATAACATACTCTTTCATTGGACGGAAAACTACTACCTCACGAAACGATGATTGTTCAATTATCTCCTACCGCCTCTCATGGTGGCCATTATTATGGAACTATATCTATATATGATATTTATGATATTTATGTTTTTTTATGCTTCTGTTTTTTCCTTTTTTTATCATAATCTTAAGGTTCTGATAATGGTTGAATGCGACAATTTCATTAGAGGAAGTGAGGACTACCGCCCCCTCAAAGTGATATCACTTGTTCCTGCCATATGTCGAACGTATAAAGGATATAATTTATGAACTTATGTAAAATATATGACATACATATTATACTGAAATTATAATATACCTATGAATCAATATTTTTTCATTCCATTAAAAATATGAAAATGAAATGAAGGTAAGGTTCATGCGTCTGTACGACTAACTGTCTCCATGAACAGTGCATTTCATTTCTTATCTCCAAATGTTATGTACTATTATAAATACATATATATATATATATACTATATATATATCATATATATGAAATCTAAATGATGAATATCATTCTAGAGAAAATGGACTTTTGACCACGAGGACAATTTACAATTATAACAAGTTCATTTTTTTACTCAAGTTCCAAACATTGACAAAATGTCTGATATGAGCTCAAATAATAAACTAACTGTTATAGAAAGGTAATAAGTAATATAAACAGAATAATAAACTTTAAAAATATTCTTAAACAAGTATAAAGTAACTTATGTTTATTATTCAGGAAGAACAAGGAATATACGAGCGAGTCAAGTCAGACAACGAGGTAAGGGGTATCTTATCTCACTTTTAATTCTGTGAGATTTCCATTATTCACCACTAATTTATAGCATGTGGTGTATTTTGTACTTACATTGGATATATATTATCCAGATTCTATTTATATTCCTTGTATTCTATTATTATTTATGTGGATAGTAATTTTTTGTCATACAATTCGATTGAATACAATGTGGTAAGTGATTTTCGTCTCACTTCTTATTCCTGTGAGATTCTTGGTATATTTGCCACTATTTTCTTTTTTTGTGTTGTATTTAAATCCCATGATTGTAATATTTGTGTAATATAATTTAATTTATGGGTATTTACATATTCTTTATATGATATTTCTTTCATGGGGTGTATGTTTCGAAAGTTACCAAATCGGTAAGGAAAACTTTCACCCTCCTCTTTTAAGTCATAACTTCGTTTTTGTTATGTCTTATAGTTAAATTTTATTATATGAGGGATTGTCCTTATATATCTTTACTACTTTCCATTTAATTTCCATATTATTAGAGACCCTTTCTACTCTCATCAATTGATTTTCTGAATTTTTAAGTGACACAGTTAGGCTGTCGAATTTTCGTAAAAGATATTGCGCTTTCTCTTTGTTTTCAAGTTTCCTTTTCCAGTGGTGTGTCATTCAAATATTCACAACATGATCTCATTTATTTTTATTCTTTCCCTATACTGAAAATTTATCCATTTATATATGGGAGACCCTTTTCCCCACTATTTTATTATTTTCTAAAACCAAGTTATATACCTCTTATGTTGTAGAAATTTCCACTCAAAATTTCTCTCTCTTTCTCTCAAGAAATTAACTTATTTTATATATGTGATTACACATATCTATTTCGTTTATATGGGTGTTAATATTTATAAAAAATAATATATTTGATTCTATAATTTACATGCATGTAACCCTCACTCTCTTTCCATGGGTTATAAATGACATAACGATCTTATTTTAATGAACTTTTAAAACGTCACGATTTTGAAATGAACCCATTAATTTTATTATCTATTATTCATTTATGAAATGTTTGATTATGATATATGTGGCTCACATGAATGTAAATACATATTAATGGTGATCCCTGATATCTCTTCAATGCATTGAGTAAATAATTAATCTCTAGAGATGACAAATTTCATGATACCTTGGTGAATGACCTTGGTAATTTTAATGACACCTTGGGGACGAACATTAGTGATATGTTCAAGAATTTATAAATGAAATTTTGTAGCCACATATTCAAGTTATTATTCATGTTATTTTTATTTTGATATTCCTCTTTTACCATTCCTCATGTCATTATGTTTTTCATCAAGTTCTTATTGACATCACAAATAAACTAATTCCCTTTCTTTCCTTACTGGGCCTTCTGCTCACCCTTTCCTTTGATTGTATGTATCCAGGTTATGAGATGTAGTAATTGTACATAGGATGAACCTTTCAAGAAGCTTTTAAAGGGGATTTAAAGGAGTGTTTATGTTTTCATGTTTTTATTCCTGATTTCCAAGACACTAGACTTTAAATATCCTTTGTTTGTAAAATGTAATGAAAAATTAAGTTTTAAAAAGTCAGGATGACATAGTTGGTATCAAAGGATAGTTTAGTTATTTATGGAAATTATTCTACGAAAACTTTTGGAAGAACCTTTTCTGAAATTTTAAATATAGAAAAACTTCCTTGTATTTTTGTGAGTATGGAGTAAGTGGTTTATTAAGAAAATACATCCCTGTCTAGATATGAGAAAAACTATCTTAATGTGTTGGGATGAAAATGGAAGGTATAAGAAAACATTTCAGGTTAAAACATGTTAGGGTTATTTTTTAGGTTTATAAAAAGGACAACACACAAACCGTGTGACAACCCACCACGTTGGAAAAAGATGTGGGTATCAAACCCACAACCAAAGTGTGACTGGGTTTTATCACCTACCACTGGCCTACGTGAAGTCCCTTGTTAGTATGACTTATTATTTTTAGTTAAATGATCTTATGGATCAAGAATAAGTTGATTTTGGGAACTTATGTTTTATAAAATGGAAATCCATATTATAGGAAAAAGATTTGGTAATTAAATGATAAAGGTTATTTTGGAAGATGTTTTCTCTTTTGGAATACTATATGCCTAAAAAAATAAAATACTACAGGATTTCATTTGTGGAGGAGTGGTTGAAATTTTTATTTCGTATGAATCTATGCATTTATCATGGGAATATGATGATTTGGGTTATTTTTGTAAAATTATTTACCTAGCATAGAGAATATGTGATTAGGATAATTACTTTTTAGTATGAGACTTTAAGATTATTAGATGTTATTTTGAGATAAATGTGAAGACTTATTATGGAAGACTATGGGATTAAATCCTTATGAGATTTGGGAATCAATATTAGTTTGGAATATTTTGAAAAATTTTAAGGAATATTGTTTATTGAATGGTCTTTCTTGAACATTGGGTAATTTTTGTTGAATTTTTGAGATTAATAGTAGTATTTATTTGTATAAAGGATTATCCTTTTTAGGGATTATATGATCTCGTACTAACCATTTTGGTTTTAGTTGATGTCTAAAGACAAGGGAAATATGTATTTATTCTTTTTTAGATTACGTGATTCTCTAAAAGATGATTCTTGTTATTTTTATGTGACCAAGTCTTTTTGAATGCTCATTATTTGGAGAAAAGATTAGTTTTTGGTAGAAACTTATTCATGGATGAAACTCTAAATAAAGGTAAGTATATTTCCTTATGTTTTTATTCTATGTAGTAATTGAATTCTTAAAAATTATGAAAAGGAATTTAAAACAAAAAAATTTTTGGTTTATGTTTCCTATTGGGTAATCAAATACCATTTAACACATCATATGTTTGTGATTTTTGGGTGGTTACTTTCTCCTAATCATATTTTCTATCACTCTCCATCAGAACTTGATGGTTTTTTTTCTCTTCCATATCCATATTTTTCTACATGGAATTCTTGTATGGGTTAACTCGGGTGACCATTGTACATATCTTTCTTTCTTTTTGAGTGATAGTTTTACTGAGTCTTTATCTGATGTGGGACATTAAGTGAAGTTTCCAAGCCCAATTTTAAAATTGCGAGGAAACAATATTAAAAATGGGGGAAATATGTAACATCCTAGGAAAATAAGTAATATTACATTTTCATATTTATTAATATTTTTTAATTAAATATTAATTTTATGTTAAAGGGGATTCTATATTCAATGGAGTACATGACACACAACAACGGGTTTCATTGAAATCTTATGTTGTACACTAATAATATAATATTTTTATTTTAAATTGTAGTTAACACCTAGCTATTGTATTGGTGGTAATTAATTGAACTAGCTTAAATATGATAATATATGTTGGTTAAATGTTTTTACATTCAACCAATAAAAGTCAGAGGATTAAAATGAAAATGAATCTAATTTTAAGCATAATTTACTTTAAAAGGGCGATTTACCGCCTTTTGATGGAGATCCATTTTTAAATATAGTTTTTGTCACTTTTACATATTATTTTTGACAAAATAATTTTCAACTTTTGAATCGGGACATCAAAATTTACTTTTGATGAAATTTTGATAAGTTTTTGATAATGTTCATTTTTAATGAATAGTGAAAAATGTTGTATTTTAATTCAAACCCGCCTTTTAATCTAAATGATTAATATGGTTATATTGTCTTTTTAATTGTTTTTAAAGTTTAAATAGATTATATTTTTACCAATTAACCCAATGATGTCCATTAGAAGTAATTTCACTTTGAAATTGGACATTAACAAGTATCTATCTTTTGATGGTTATTATTTCTAAAAAAACACGCTTTTTGTTTTGACGATGGGAATTAATTAATGGATCTTCTATGTTTTAAATTTGGTAAAATAGATATCATTTTTGAATTCCTAATATCAAATTTATCTTAGAGTGAATTTTTTGGAATTTTTCTGAAAACCATCAATTTTTGATTAATAGCGAAACAACTAAGTAGTAGTTAAAAACTAACATTTTCATTTAAATGAAATTTTACCACTTATTTGAATTGAATTTCAAAAATCCTACATACAAGGTTGTCAATATTTAGTAAAATTTGGTCCAATGGGATGAAAATAATTTTTGGTGAATAGTAACTTTTGACTTTTATTAACAATTATTAAAGGTAATTAGAGTAATTTAAGGTAAAAGTAATGTTATAATAATAAAATATTACCTTGAAACTTGTCCTAACCTTATTGGATGAGTAATGGGTGACCACGAAAATACATGGGTCAATTTTGGGACCCCATCGAGCCACTTAGGTAAGATAATGACATTAATAACTTTTTATTTAAAGTAAAAATAAAAAATGTCATAAACATGTATTGTCTTACTAAAACAATTTTTATATGGGATTATATAAGTTATATTTTCCAATATAAATATTCATTATAAGGATAAAAATATATCATACATCATTGTATTTGTTTATAATTTTTAGACATCAAATAAATAATATTATTTATGACACAATGATAATGCAGTGTTGAGTCACTGATGGATGATTTAAATAAGAAGTTAAGAACTAAAATAATATAAAAAACTTATCCAATCATTATTGGATGATTTTATTTCAAAAATGGTCCACATTATCTTATACATTAATTTTTTGGACCTTTAGAAACCGAAAATCATTATATAATAAAATTATATTTTCAAACTTTCCAAAAGAAACCCCCACTACCTTATAAAAAGCCCTCACTTCCTACCCATTTCTCACACTTATCAATCTCTTTTCTCATCCAACATCTGCTCCAATAAGCTCAAAATATCCCTCTCATCAGCCTAGAAGCCTTACATTAGGCAGAAATCACTTCAAGAAACCCTTTTGGTACAAACCAAAGTGAGATACCTTATTTAAAGGTAATGTCTTCTCTTAAGTTCTTTTGTTTTATTTTACTTATCCAACCCCCTAATGTATTTTTATTACCTTTTTAAAAAAAACACCAGTATACTCAATATTCAAGTATGTTTTTATGGGAATAATTTGAGCTGCACTTATACACACCTCCATCAAATGGGTAAAGAACATATTGTTTCAGTGGATGACGAACTACTGCCTCACGAAACGATGATTGTTCAATTATCTCTCACCGCCTCTCATAGTGGTTATTATGATGGAACTTTATATATATATGATATGTATTACATTATTTTTTTATTTATGAATCTGTATTTTCCTTTTTATATCATTACTTTATGGTTCCCATAATGGGTAAACGCGATAATTTCATTAGAGGAAGTGCAAACTACCGCCCACTCAAAGTGATATGACTTGTTCATGCCATACGTGGAACATATAAAGGATAGAATTTATGAAATTATGTAACATATATGACATAAATATTATACTGAAATTATATTATACCTATGAATCAATATGTTTTAATTCCATTAAAAATATGAAATAGAAATGAAGGTAGCATTCATGTGTACGTACGGCTTACCGTCTCCATGAACGATGCATTTCATTTCTTATCACCAAATGTTATGTAATATTATAAATACATATATATATATATATAATGGATATAAATGATATATATTACCTCAATATGATGAATATAATTCTGGATATAATGTACATTTGACAACATGGACAATTTATAATTATAACATGTTCATTTTTTACTCAAGTTCCAAACATTGAAAAAATGTCTGATATGAGCTAAAATAATTTACTAATTGTTATATCAAGGTAATAAGAAATATAAAAGTAATAATAAACTTGAAAAATATTCTTAATCAAATGTAAAGTAACTTATGTTTATTATTCAGGAAGAACAAGGAACATACGAGTGAGTCAAGTCAAACTACGAGGTAAGGGGTTTCTTATCTCACTTTTAATTATGTGGGATTTCCATTGTTCGCCACTAATTTATAGAATGTGATTTATTTTGTACTGAAATTGGATATATATTATCAGTATTCTCTTTATATTCATGGTATTATAGGATTACTTTGGTGGTTAGTAATTTTTGGTCATACGATTCGATTGAATACAATGTGGTAAGGGATTTTCATCTCACTTCTTTTTCCTATGAGATTCATGGTATATTTGATACTATTTCAATTTTTTGGAGTATTTAATAACCGTGATTTTACTCTTTGTGTAATATATTTTAATTTATGGGTATTTACATATTCTTTATATGACCCTTTTTTCATATGGTGTATGTTTCGAAAGTTACCAAATCGGTAAGGGAAACATTCACCTTCCTCTTTTAATTCATGACTTCCATTAGGTTATGTCATATAGTTCAGTTTTATTATTTTGGAGATTTTATTATATATCTTTAGTAATTTCCATTTCATTTACAAATGATTAGAAACCATTTCTTCTCTCTTCAATTTATTTTCTGAATTTTTAAGTGACGCCGTTAGGCTGCTGAATTTTCATAAAAGAAATTGCACCTTATCTTTCTTTTCAAGTTTCCTTTTCATGTGGTGTGTCATTAAAATATTCACACCATGATATTAATTCTTTTTATACTATCCCTCTACTACAAAATGATATATTTATGGATTTTATACCCTTTTCCTTTCTCTTTTATTATTTTCTAAAACCATGTTATTAGTCGTTATGATGCAGAAATTTCGTCTCAAAATTTCTCTCTCTTTCTCTCATGAAATTATCTTATTTTATATATGTGATTACCCATACCTATTTAGTTTTTATGGGTGTTCATAGTTATAAAAAATTATATATTTGATTATGGAATTGACATACATGTAACCCTCACTCCCTTTCCATGGATAATAAATGACTTAACAATCTTATTTTTAACTACTTTTAAAACATCACGATTTTGAAATGAACCCATTTATTTTATTATATATTGGTTATTAATGAAATGTTTGATTATGATATATGTGGATCACATGAAAGTAAAGACATATTAAAGGTGCTCTTTGATAGTTTCCAATACATTGGGTAAATAATTAATCTCTAGAGATGACAAGTTTCACGATACCTTGGTGAATGACCTTTGTAATTTTTATGACTCCTTGGGGATGGACCTTAGCGATGTGTTCATGAATGTATAAATGAAATGTTGTAGCCAAATATTCAAGTTATGATTCATGTTCTTTTTATTATGATATTCCTTTTTTAACATTTCTCATGTCTTTATGTTTTTCATCATGTTCTAATTGATATCACAAGTAATCTAATTCCCTTGATTTCCTTACTGGCCCTTCTGGTCACCCATTCCTTTGATTGTATGTCTCTAGGTTATGAGATGTAGTAATTGTACATAGGATGAACTTATAAAAAATATTTTCAAGGGGTTTTAAAGGAGTGTTTATTTTTTCATGTTTTTATTCCTGATTTCCCAGACACTAGACTTTAAAGATCATCTATTTGTGAAATGTAATGAAAGGTTATGTTTTAAAAAGGTGGGATCCCATAAGGAGAGATTATATTTATAGCTTAAATCCATGTACATTAGTACTAAACTCCTTGGGTGTGGAACTACGTTGCATTCATATTCATCCATTTCCATTGGGTATTTTTATGTGCACCACATTTGGTTTGACATCTTCTATGGAATGCAACTGTTTTCAACATGGTGCTATTGAATGCACTGATAATTTCATTCTTGCACAACATTAATCTTGCAAACATGGGCCTTGGTTTAACATTATGGATGATGATCTTCAGTGAAACTTATCTTTTCCCTTGTAGCACGTGTATGATTCATATGGAAGTAAATTTTTGTACACACACACACTAAATATTATGCACAACTTTCTTATTATCCCCAAAATGGTCCTTTTGGGAGGGTCTCACGTTTGGTTCACCCAAAACTAGCTATTTGAGGTATGTGATGAGAATTTCGCACCAAAAAATACCCCCCCTTAGAATCTGAGTGAACAGAAGACTAGATGGTTGGGTTCCTTAGGAAACATCAAAGAGATGGGTTTATTTATTCGTGGTCATGCAACCATTGATTTTGGTAACACAACTACTTTTCATGCTACATGCTACCCAGTGGCCAATGCCTATAAATAGGATGGGGTACCATTAAATCGTACTATAACATCCCGCATGATTAGCCTTTTCTATCATGTGTAGAACTCAACTTTATGTAAAACCCTAAGCCTCAACCTCACCTTTCATATAACTACTTTTCACATAGATAATTTCGTTAACAATGGTATCATTTTCACGCATCCTAGTGATGTTGCCTACCAAATTTTACTATGTACACTGAGAGCCTAAATATGTGTGCACCTTATTTAGAACTCCTAGAATCTTGTAAAATTTCCAACCATCTAAACCAAGATAATATTGATGTTGTTTCTGCAATCATGAGGGATAAAATGGTAGGAAACCCCTAGATTCCATGATCTAGGAGGATTATTTTTGAAAAATATGAACGTTGGGGCATGCTAACTAAGACCTATAGAAATTATCCATTTATAAACCACCTCTCGCAGCACAATTTTAGGTTGATGGATGATGTGGCCATCATAGGCATTGAAGTCAACATGTCATGCTCTTGGTTAATAAGTGAGGATGTGATTAACTGGTGGAACATCATTATTCAAAGTCATCCTGCTCGGGAGCATATGGACATCACTACCTACATGATGAGTGGATAGATGATAATAGTGATGGGGGTGCTACTAGAGACTAAATAATTCTAATCCTTTCATGCAATCATTATCTAGAGAAGTATCTAGGACTAAAAAAACTAGTATAGAGACTGGGATCTTCATGCTAGGGTCAATTTCATGGATTAGTTGGACTAGGAATACAGTGTACGCTACACCTATCTGGTGTACGGTGTTGAGATGCACCATATTTGTTTATATGAGATAGCGTGGAAATCCCAATTTCATAAATACTGCGAAAAGGAGTTGTTTCAGAAGGTCCTCATCCATTGGTATCCCAACACCAACACATTCCACCTCCTGCATGGAAATTTTAGAATCATCTTATGAAATGTTCACATCATGAATGGTATCCCATTGAATAGGATCCAGTACGATGAGTTTATTCTATTTTTGAACATTTGGTCATATAAGAAGTAGACTCCTCTCCTAATGTAACAGCTTACGTAGGCTTACCATGTGAGTTTAGAGGTGACTGATCATCATCTAGGGTCATAAAACATAGATCAGGGCTTGTAGTTTCAGGTTATAGAGAATAGATCAATTGAAAATATCTTATGGCCATAATTCTTGGACCATGGGGAAGGGATATTATAGGATCTCTATGTGGTTAAAAAGAGTTAAAAACTGATGTTATTGGAGAAAAATAGGACCTACTCCACATAAAACAATCCTAAATCTGATTTCACATAGTTTAAGTTCGAAATCCTAGACCATGAAAAACAGCATAAAGTCATGATGCTTGGACTACAGATGATCAGTTCAAGGTCATGTTGCATGTACCACCAAAAAATAGTTTAAAGTCATGATGGTTGGTCAAGGGAAACTTTTGTTTTGTAGGAATTTATTTTGAAAGAAAGAGGTAGAACCCAACACAAAAGGAGGGAATGCATGCCTATATACCACACAAGTACCCATAATCAAACGACATATAGTATAATTTCATACTGCTTGGACAATATATGTCAAGTAAACTAGTATAAAGTTATGATTATTAGAATGGTAAATTTTTGGTATCAAGGGTATCTGTGTGGAACAAAATAGGTAAATGAGGTGGAAGGATCCAAGGAGTCTCAAATACAACATTCACTCCTTGATATGAACTTCACACGGCTTAAGGTCATGATATTGTGACCGTGAATGGGGTCATGGGGCCAAATAGTTGATAAATTTGTGGCTAGGCCTAAGGATAGAAATTCCAATAATATATATATATATATATATATCCCATGAGGATTATAATGAAGGTACACTAACTTCTATAGTAGGTAATTGTAGGATATCGATGCTAGAAATGGGGGAAATCCATTCCAGAAAAGGAAATGAGGCATCCCACATTTTTCATGGGGCATACCATGCTTGAGACATGAGGTAAGGCTACTGTTTAACTTCGCGTAATGAGGATTATTTTTATCCATCTCATATCATGTGAGGTATCCCAATATTTTTTGGGTTACGGTTTTTGATCATATCAAATTTATCGTATGAGGCATCCCGATTGACATGGGGTAAATAATATCTCATTAAGAGGCTTCATTGTTATATGTGGGGTAAGATATTAGTATAACATCATGAATTGAGGAAATTAATATTTTTAGCTTAAAATAATACAACTCAGACTATTGTTCTTATAAATAGTATAAGGTCATAAACATTAGACTGATTGAAAATAGTTTAAGTTCATATTGCATTAATCATGTCACTTAGTTTAAGGTTATAATGATTGGGCCAGATTCAATCATATCAAATGTATATGTTGAGTACGGTGAATTGAAAAACCGGACGTGAGTTTAGAGACATGGAGGTCCCATTCCACACAACACACTTCAAGGAAGACTTGAACATAATTTTGAGAGATGATTCTTGAACATAGACTCGTAGCTTAAGGTAAATGAGTTTCAGACCAACTGTAAATTGTTTATGTTCATACTACCTAGACTACAGGGTTTCTATTTGTTTAAGTACCTAAATATCGGTCCATTGGGGCTCCTTACATGAAGTACTTCTTGAGAATCTTGGTGTTTGTGGGAGGTGTGATATGATCCCCATTTATGGTGTTCAAAGAGTTTTTAATATTAGAATAGACCTTATGAATGATGTAAGACCCTTCCCCTTTGGGATCCTATTATGGTGCCTCTTTGTTAGGTATCATCAACATTATGATATCCAATACCATGTCTCCTTGAGAATGGAGTGGATGTAAACTTTTATATGAAATTATCACACTATCCTATTTTTGTGCTTGTCTAGTTTGAACAAGGCATGGTGCCTATTCGATACAAGGGATTAAAACCCATATTGATATACTTATTCCATTTTATGTGCAATATTTTGGACATAGAAAACTATTTGTAGATATAAAAACTAATCCTCTATGGTAAATAGTTCTTTTATCCCATACACTAGGTAATATTGGGTCACATGGGTGGAATTCCAAGTTGTCATCTGGTATGCCCAGATGGAATTGGGAGGGTCCTTTTTAATGCATAAATCAATACAATTTTTTATGCATGATAGAAAGAACTATGTTTTGACCAAATTTTGTACTTCGTATATAATTTATTCAGCTTAGAAACCTAGAAGTTGGTGCAATTGTCTATGAAAATAGCATGAGGTAGTTCGAATTGATGGATGGTGTGGGAGCTCAAAAAATCCATAGTGGACTACGATTACACCTCTTTGGGTGGAATAAATTATGCCTACATTGATAAGAATTGTATTTTTCTCATAATTAACCTACACTAGAGATCTATAACTAGTAATTATGGTCCCACAACATCAATTCCCCATACTAAACATGTCGATGAATACTTGGTGGTGGGGATAAGCTCAAGTGGTTGATGCAAAAATATTTAAATAAATATACAACATAGGATACCTATTGGAATACATGATGTATCCATGGAACATGGTAGTACATAAGTATCTAAACCATCAAACATTTTTGGAGAGTTTTAATCCTATCTTAGGGGAACCACAAGACCCAACATGGACTTCCTACATTACCTAGGGGATCTAATCTCTTGGGATGCAATGGAGGAGAATTAAATCAAACCCATGTATATAGAGATTATTCTCATGGTTACACCCAATCTTTAGGGAAAACTATGCTTCATATTTACAGATTTTCTCATGCTCAACTCAGTCTAGCGGGAGGATGTCATGTTGGAGGTACTCAATAAGGGGAGTTTCCAACAAGTTGTTTCCCCTAATGTGGGGGGGGGGAACTGACGGACCTAAAATATAAGAACCAATATCCAGTTGGTTTACCTATTGGTTTACATCATCATCTAAAATAAAGAGAGCGGTGAACCCCCATTGTAACACATGATGGACTAGATCATACTGGTCAAGCTCTACAAGGGAAGTGACTAAACTGGCCAAGGTTTTGGATCAACCATTCTGTGATTGAGGGAAAAATGTCAATTCTATATGAGAACAGAACGTGTACATCAACTTATGAGTATGTTTCAATAAGGTAATGAGCTATTTGATTCTGATGATATAGTCACCATTGATCTTTTTTAGGACTAACTCGGAGTCTCCCTTCACATGTATTCATGGGACAATAATCATGAAAGATAGATTGAGGACAGTGATAAGGGATTGATAATTTTCCACATTATTAGTTAATCCTTATGATATTAGTAATGAGTATATAAATATGACTTTTTATTTAGTGATAAAGAAGATTCCTAGGCCTACTCTATTGAGTTTGGTATTATTGTGTCTTCTACTAGTCAGGCTCCAAGGTGCACCATAGAAATGCATCTTCAAAAACAACATGACATGATCTACCGAGACGATATCCTCATTTGGGAAATTATCATCTACAGGATATTATTTAGGTTATCTATGGGTGGCTAGAATGTTTTCCATTTCATGTACATTGATGGAATTCTACGGAACAAACCTGATGTTGAACTACTGGAGGATTAATACCAAGCATGACAACCACTTCATTAACATGGGGTGTTTGAGAATATCCTTAAGCAAGTCGACACAAAAAACTAGATGTATCTAATGATGTTGTAGATAATTCCATAATTTCTACATTATAAAAACTAGAATGAGGCAACTCTTCTCACTAGGGGAGTATCTGGTGTCCATGTAGAGGAGTATTCGACTGATAAAGTATTAAATATTTTCTCCACCTTCAATGTTTTTCTAGGTGAAATGGGAATTAAGGGACCCTTCTAGGTTGGTCATGTAGAGTGCCAACAAATTTCCCAAAATGGTCAGCATCAAAACTGAAGGATATAGTAGATACTTCTTAATGTCATCAAATATGGCCCGGTACTCCATATCCCATTGGAAAATTATGCCTTTCTTCATAAGCCTCAAGAAGGTATTACACTATTATACCAATCTTCAATGAATCATCATATGTAGAATAAGTGGCCTTATAGGCCTCACAACATCTGGAGGTTGCTTAGGGTAGGCATCTGGCTAATGGATTTGATATTATATGGGTCAATTTTGATGGCTTTGAATCTTACAAATAATCTGAGAAACTTACCAATGGTAAACCCAAATGCACATATCAAGGGGTTCATGTTAAATGTTGATGCCACATTTCAAAGTTATGATAATCAGGCAATATCATGCCTTTTTTGTTCATGTTTCTATAATGCTCCATTGATATGACTATTGCCGAACATATACTGTTTTCTTCACGTTATCCATTTTTTACTCCCTTAACAAGCCATATATCTCACCCCTTTCTTATCCATATCCTCGGGTTATCCCATGCAATTCTATGTATGAATGAATGTGTGTTTTCTTGTAAAATATATTTCAATAAAGATGTTTATTATATGTTTTAAGTTTTTTTTTAATGTTCCTAAGCCCCAAAGACACTATAACTCTTGATCTTATATGTTGTATCAAGTGACTATTTTATGTAATAAATTTTTTTTTTGTAGGGTTGTTACAGTTGGTATCAGAGGATAAGTTTAGTTATATTTGGGGTTAGGATTAGAAAACCCTAGTGAAATACGTAGGGATAAGACTATGTATAATAAAAACAGCCCTAAATTTTAGTGAGTATTGATTAAGTGGTTTATCAAGAAAATAAATCTGTGTCTGGATATGAGTAGGTAGAGGCGGCTCTGGCACAGATGTATCTAGGGGTAATTCCCGAACACAATGCTTTGAGCTAGACTCGAATAGGAACTAGTGCACAACAGCGGGCCTTCCTGCACTCTTGGTTACAAAACTTTTGGGGGATATAATTTGGTAAATTAATAAGCATAGTATGAACCATTATTAAGGGAATAAAAAATTCCCTTAAGAGTATATGTTGGGAATTAGATCATGGATAACATAGATTGAAGCCTATAGATTCATAAGAAAAGGAAGTAAAAGTAATTTATTAGTCATCTATTTTTGTCTTTGGATTACCCTTTATTTGTTACCCCTAACATTCCTTTTATTATATCCACTAGTTGGTAATATGAGAACTCGGTCTAATAGCTAATATGAAGATCAATGTGATTAATTTTCTAATGAGATTCTCAATCTGATGGTGGCAGGAATCGCGAACATTGTCATGATACTCTCTCAGTTAACTCATGTTTTGAATAGAAAAATGGGTCAAGAGGAAAATTAAACCCCCCTAAGAAATAACATGTCATCATTGAAAGATTCATGTGACAAAGAACTCCTACTATTAATTGATAATCCAATCCCTTAATTGTCGAACAATGGATCAACTCCATTTAAAATATCTTCTCCATTCTTCAATTTTCTCAATAAGAGAAGTTTCTTCAAGATGATTATCGTATGGAGGGTGAAGCTGATCAATGGTGGTAGTTGATAAAAAATATGAAGCCTTAGGGGGATAATAATTCTTTGGAATTGAAGTATTTCTGGAAAATGTTTTTTGATAAATATTTTTCTTGCACCCTCCGAATTGAGATAGAAAAGGACTTCTTTTCCCTCAGGAAAAAAGATGAAGAATCCATCAGAGTGTATAAGGAAAACTTCACAAGGCTTTCATGATATGCCTCTAGTTTTATTGTTACCCCTAAATTCATGTTTGACCACTTCTTTGGTGGGTAAAACCTAGCCTACAGAAATCCCTAGCAATCTGTGACTTCGAGAGCTATGATAAAATTGTCTGATGTGCCCTCAAATATGAAATAGAGATTAGAAAATCTTGGGGTATCATGGGGGTAAGAAGCGTAATATGGAATTAAATTATAGTTGTATGATGTATGAATCTAATGGTGATAATAAAATACAACACCCCACTTGAAAAACATGAAGAAAGAATCACCCCGTAAATTTGCTGAATGAGATGAGGAAATTTTTTAGGTGTGGAAGAGAAGGAGAGCTTGCCATTAACTGTCAACAAGAAAAACCTAGGGCTGTGACAGCGGAGAGGAATTCTTTGTTTGATTATCAACACATTGTTCAGTGCTTCAACTACAAAGAATCAGTACACTTTGAAAACTAGTGCCCAAATACAAGGGTTTTTTGTGGCAACCAACAACCTCCATGGTAGAAAGGGAGAGATTTTTCAATCACTGTCACTGAAGTGACCATGAAAATTAAGTGGTGACAGGCATTATAGTTATTATTTCAAGAATAGAAAATGTAATATTTTATTCTAGTTCTAAACATTCTTTTATATCCCTAAAGATTAGTATAATAATCTCAACACCACCACAAGTTTTGGAAGTAATGATGTTGGTGACAGTGGAAAATGGGGTAATCATTGCATACCATGAATATTAATACTCCCTTGTCATAATTTTTGGATTCAACTTCCCAGAAAACGTCATCATACTCCCTCTAGAATTATTTTATGAAATTCTTGGTATGGATTGACTTACCTTATATAGAGCCAATATAAATTGTTGTGAGAGGGAAATAACTCTCCATATAGAGAATCAACCACTGATTCTATACAAGTGCATGGAGGAAGATGAATCTTCTTTAGCACCATCATCTCAAGCATGAATATTACTTCCCTATGAGAATGAGTGTCTGGATTAGTTTATTGATACTAAGGAAGAAACCACCCTCGAAGACATGCCTATTGTGATGGAATTCACTGAAGTGTTTCCCACAGAATTTCCCGGTCTTCCTCCTAGAATATATTTTGTATTCTCAATCGATCTTATACTTGGGGAATTTCCAATATCCAAGAATTTATATAGAATGGAGTTGGCAAGCTTGAGGATCTAAAGAAATAACAATAAGGGAATCTTGATAAGGGGTTTATATTCCCAAGTGCTTCAACGTGGGGTGCACTAGTTATCTTTGATGAGAAGAAGAATGGGACAATGCACCTTTGCATTGATTATCATGAAATCAACAAAATAATGATAAAGGGAAAGTATCCTTTACCTCAAATTGATGACCTGTTTGATCTGCTACGTGGTGCACAATACTTCTCCGAGGTGGATTTTTTGTCATTATATTACCATGTAAGGGTGAAAAAGGAGGATATCACACAGACTGCTTTTTTTACAAGATACGGGCATGATGAATTCATAGTAATACCTTTTGGACTCACTAATGCTCCAAAAATATTCATGGACATATTGAAAAGAGTCTTTTGAGATTACCTTGACAAATTTTTGGAAGTCTTTATTGAAAATATTCAAATATACTAAAAAACCTATGAGGACCTTGAGGATATTATAAGAACTATACTAGAGACCTTGCGAAAGGAGAAGCTCTAAGAAAAGTATAGTGAGTGTGAGTTCTGGTTGACAGAGGTCTCATTCTTGGGTCATATAATCACAAGCAATGGGATATTTTTGGATCCCTCCATGATAGTTGAAATAGAGGTATGGATAAGGACAACATCAGTAACAAATATTCATAGCTTCTTGAAGTTAGTTGGATATTATCGGCAATTTGTGAAAAATTTCTCATGATTGTCCAGCCCTCTTACCAATCTAACTCAGAAGGGAGTAATGTTTTCTTGGAGTGATAAATGCTAATATAGCTTTAAGGATATGAAAATGAGTCTTATAACTATTCTTGTCCTCACATTACACACAAGTGGAGAACTTTTAGTGGGTTTTTTCTGCTTCGAAGAAGGGCATGTGTTGTGTGTTGATGAAAAATGGCAAATTCATCGCCTATGCTTTAAGGAAATTGAAATTTCATGAGAAAAACTATCCAATACATGATCTTTAATTTCTTTTAGTAATCTTTAATTTGAAATTTTAGTGGCATTACCTCTTTGGGGAGAAGTGTGAAATATATATATATATATATATATATATAACAAAAGCCTCAGGTATATATTCACATAGAAAGAGTTGAACATGCACCAATAAAGATGGTCAGAGCTGATCAAATACTATGACTGCTCAATCCACTACCACCCTAGGAAAGCAGAAAAGTTGGCGAATTATCTAACTTGAATGGAAACAACAATTCAATCATTTATGATAATTTAATGGTGTTCAATCATCTTATATTTGATGAATATGGGCATGAGAATCATAAACAAGGTAACATCACCAATCCTTTCACAAATGATAGATCAACTATCTCTTTTAGAAATTTTAAAGGATGATCAAAAGGATGATGTGAAAATTCAGAAGAATGTGGAAACTATCAAAAAATGGAAATCCTCGGAGTTCAATGTTAATAAAGGAGGAATTTTGAGATTTGGGTCATTCTATTTGTTCCAATAAATCTAGAGTTAAAGAAAGAACTTTTGGATGATGGACAAAGTTCAAATTTCTCCATTCACCCAGGAAACATAATGATGTATCGAGATCTCTGAGAGCAGTATTGGTGGGATAACATGAAGAAGGATATTTATGGGTATACATCAATGTGCCTGGTATGTTAGGAAGTGATGGTTGAGAGTCATAAGTCAAAGGGTATGATGCAACCATTACCCATACTAGCATGGAAATGAGAGAAAATCACCATGGAAATTGTCACCAGATCTTCGAAGACATCCAATGGAAACAATGCTATCTGGTTTGTTGTGGATCGTCTTATAAAGACTATACACTTCATTAAAATTCAGGAGTATTTCTTATTGGATCAACTAGCAAGGAAATATATCAAAGATGTGCTAAAGATTAAAGGAATACCACTCTCTATTGTATCTGATTGAGATCCAACATTCACCTCTATGTTTTGAAATAGTCTATAACATTCTCTGAATATTGACCTGAACTTCTGTACGACTTATCATCATCAAACTAATGGCCAATATGAGCGGACAATCCAAATGCTTGAGGGCTTGTTGAGAGCTTTCCCAATGGACTTAAATGGAGGTTGGGATCAATATATTCCTCTAGATGAGTTCTCTTAAATCAACATTTTTCACTCAAGTATCCAAGTGTATCCTTATGAAGACCTTTATGGGAAGAGGGGCAGAACACCATCATGTTGGGATGAAGTTGGGGAGAGATAAATCATAGGTCCTAAAATGGTCGAAGAAATGGTAGAGAAGTTTAAGACCATCTGGAAGCATATTAAACCTGCTCAAAGAAGACAAAAGAGATATGCTGATAATCGTGGAAAAGAACTAGAGTTTGATATCAAAGACATGGTATTCCTCCTCATATCACTGTGGAAGAGAGTGATGAGATTTAGGAAGAATGGACAGCTTAGTCCAAGGTACATCTGCCCATTTGAGATCCTTGATCACATCAGAGTTATTCCCTATCGTCTAGAACTCCCACTGAAGATATATCAAGTACAATATGAATTCTATGTATCACTCTTGAGGAAGTACATACCTGACCCATTGCATGTAGTCAATCTAGTGGTGGTACCACTGGATAATGAACTCTCCTATTAAGAGAAGTCGGTGAAGATATTAGATCATAGGGAAAATGTTATACCAAATAATAAAATTCCCCTCATCAAGGTGTTTTGGATAGACCATAAGTTTGAAGAAGAAACACGGGAATCAGAGGAACTAAAGAAAAAGAGTTACCTAAATCTGTTTTAGTGCGGGAAAAGAAAACTATGAGGGCAGAATTTCTTAAGGGGGGAGAGATTCTAATGACCCAAACTTTTATCAATGAAAATTACTATTGATCTAATTAAATTTCTTATTATGTAAAATGGTTATATCCACTTATTTGGTTTTATGATTTTGGACTTCAAAATACAATTAATAATTATTAACATTTCTAATATAGTCATTGAACAGGGATCACGTTATTAGTATAAATATAGGTCTTTAATAAATCCAATTAACTAAGAAAAAGGTAGTGATAACCTTATCAAGTAGAATTACTCTATAAAAAGACCATTTTTTGGAGATCATAATGGATGTGGTTTCATTGGGATTCTATCATGGCCCAGACCAAGCTGAACATTAACACGTTAATATCAAATGGAACCGCCTACGAGAGAAGTGGAAGTTGATAAGGATTACCCCCCGAGCGATGTTATCTGAGCCAGTCCAAGAGTCTATCACCATTGCACACCTTACCCTTAGGTATTATGCAGGTGTTATAAGGGTTTATGTAAAAAGACCCTAGGACTATGGTTAGGTACATTAATTTTTATATAATAAAGAATATGCATTCATTGTTACGTTGTAAATAGTTTTTTATGCACAAAGTGTATTTTCAGTTATTATTCAATTAAGAAATCAATTTTGATGAATTAATGGATTTTTGTAATTAAATAATATTTTATTAAAATATTATTATTACTGAACTACTTTTTATTAAATATAAATTATCGTATAATTTTTATGAATACAATTGTAATTTTTATTATGGTTTGAAAGCCGTTTTTTTTTTCAAAACCCATGAATTTTCGACAAATGTCAATTTTTATTTTAAAAGTAAAACTCACATATTTAGAAAATTATTTAGATAAACTGGATATTATTTTTGGAATCATGATGTCAAAGTTATCCAACGGTGAATTTTACATAATTTTATGAGATAGTTGAATTTTTGGGTAAAACTTTAATAGCATTTTAATATATAATATGTCTTATGACATCATAATGCCCTAATAGTGATGTAACAAAATAATATAAATGGGATTCTTAGAAAATGTATTTTTTACCTTTAAAATAATGCAATTTTAGATTTGATTGTTTATTTTTATGGTGTTTTAGTGGACCCTACAAGACTTAAAAAGCATTTTTACTTTTTTAATTGATTTCATTGAGATTATGACTCCTCTCCACAAAATAAAGACTAATATTTTAAGAATTTAGGCCATTGAACTTATAAAGAAAATTTTCCACTCCCATTTGGAAAAAACTATTGGCAATAACCATTTCCTGGTTTGTGGTTTTGATTAGTTTAATATGTGGTGTCCAAAACCTAAATAATATAGAATTCCCACTACTTTCATATATAAACCCACCCAATCACCCACTTCCTCTTCACTCAAATACTTTGGAGCATGAAAAACCTCTTCCATATTCTCTATATAATCCTCCCAAAGAATCCCAAGATTCCAATAAGAATCTCTCAAGCCCCTCCCAAGCCTTTGGGATCACACTTCTATGTAAGGGATTTTTTCCTTTCTCATTTTATCCATCTTTCTTTATGATGTTATTCCCTTTTTAATTTCAATTAAAAATGTTGGGGGTATGATTTCACACCTCTCCCGTAATTCACTTCTTATGTTTTAATGATGAGATACCTCTTTCTCTTTCATTAATTCCTCCAATCAACACCTAGTACCATGCTGAAATTTCATAAGGGGTTTCTCTCCTCATTTACATTCAAGCAATTATTTTGTTTTATGAATCTAAATTCCATTACATATATTGGGATATTTATCTATATGAACCCCTTAAATTTAATTTAATTTAAATATTATGAGACACCCCTTCCATTTCCATCAACCATTTTTATCAATTCTTATTTCATGCTCTTAGGATACTGAAATTACACCGCAGTTTTCCAAGACAAAGTCATTGTGTATTGAATACCATACCAATTTATCTATCAAGGGTATTCACCTTTATGCACATTTAATTATTGATTATATAGTTTCATGTATTAAATCCACATTCCATTATCATGGAATAAATGTTGATGTTTAATGAATCCATGTTATAGGTTCCATGGGGCATACTTATGTATGAAATGAAATAATTAAGAAGGGTGTGCCATAATACCGCTCTAATGCATTGGGTAAAGATTAGTATCATGATACATCATGTTAAATGAGTGTTTACACATTCTAAATAAATTTCAATGATGTTTTACTCATTCTCCATGTGCAATGATCCTTGGATCATGCTAATTTCATGTTAAATATTGATGCCACATTTCAAGGATATAATAATCATGCTATATCATGACTTTATGTTCAGGTTTCTCTTATTCTTTCTTGATATGAATATTTCCTAACATGTACTATATTTTTCATGTTATGACATGTTTACTCCCTTACTGGACTTTATAGCTCACCCTTTTCTTATGCATTTCCTCAGGTTATCCAATTCCATGCTAGGTATGAAAGAATGTGAGTGGTCAAGTAAAAGAAGTTTTCAATAATGATGTGTACATCATGTTTTATGTTGTTATGTAATGTTTCAACACCCCAAATACACTATAACTCTTGATCATCTATATTGTATCAATTGAATTTTTTATGTACTAAATTATGTTTATGTGTGGAATAAAGAGAAGGGTTGTTATTGACTATTCAAAATTTAATCCCTTATTTTTCAATAACAAAAGAGATTATTCCAATCGAGAAACGTTCTAGATGAATATATGATAATATCCATCCAATCCCAGAAAGATACGAATATTGAAAACATTATTTGGTTACACCTGAGAAACCACTATCTGAAATTTATCTGCGTCTACTAACACATCTTCCTCTGAGATGATGTGACCCATGAGGTGTACCTGATCAATCCAAAATTAATACTTAGATAGATTTGAGTATAGGAAATTATCTCTCAATGTATTCAAGAAATTTAAAAGATGTTGTTAATGATCTTCATGAGCCTTGGAGTTCACCAAGATGTCATCCACAATCATATGCACAAATAGTTCCAGGTACAGATGGAAGATTTAGTTCATCAACTTCATAAACACTATTGGTGTGTTCCTCATCCCGAACAACATCAAGATGATCTCATTAAGACTATATTTTCTTCTGAAAGTAGTCCTCGATATATCATATGGTCAAAATATCATGTTATGATACATGATCTCAGGTCGATCATGGAGAATACACAAGCTCCCCTCAACTGGTCCAAAACATCATCGATACACTAAATAGGATACCGATTCTTCATTGTCATCTGATTGAACTTTTGGTAATCGACATACAAACAAAAACTCCCATCGAGATTCTTTGAAAAAAAAATTAGGGAACCCCAATGAAACATAATTAGATAGATAAACCTCTTATCCATCATCTCTTCAAGCTGAGTCTTAATCTATTGAAGCTCTATTGGTTCCATTATGTATGGTGGAACTGAAACTAGCTCGGTCCCCAACATGATATCTATTGTAAATTGTACATATTTCTTAGGTGGAGTCCCTGATAAGTCCTTAGGAAAAAAATCTAGGATTATGTCTAATAATGAAAGCCTCCTTTAGGTTCCCCTCAGAAATGACCGCCATATTCACCGCTTCTATAAATCTATTCAGCTTGAATATATTCACCCGAGACATAATTTCACATTTAATTCCAAATTGAAATAGTTTTTCTACCATAGCCCCATATTTTTCTAACAACGGGGAAAGGTGTTTTAAGCCTGTAAAGTGGCCATCATAGTCTATAATAGAAATATTCTCTGGATTTAACATAAAAAACATAGTAGTTACCTCCTTCATGAGAATTTTAGGGGTAAAATTACTCCAAGAACTTTTCCTAAAATCATTTCCACTCTATACTATCTAGCTATCCATCCCAAGTATGAAAGTCCCACAAACACTTTTCTTGACCACCTAACATGTAAGAATCCAATTTGACTCTCTTCTTAGAAAGAGTCACAAAGTGGTCAAGTATAGTTGATGGACTCAATTCTGAAATGAAATACCTCAGTTCCACCCTCTCTAGGGAATGTTAGAGGGTAATGCAACTGAAACTCACGTGTCAAATCATAAATACTCTTTATAACCCTCCCTCGGTCTCTTTAAATAAATTTCATGAAGTGAGAAAAGTTATCTTGTAATTTCTCTCTGACTTCCTCACCCGACACTATTGGTACCTAAGGTTCCGCTGCTAAAGGATCATTTCCATCCATAACCTCGTATCGTCCCCTCAACAGCCAGCATTTTGGAGGAATATCTCTATAATTCCAAAAACACATCTTAGGACATATAAAATAAATTTATCAAAATAAACACGAGGGTTTCACAAAATCCATAAAAATCATTCCCCCTTTTTCATGCCATATGCTCAAAAACAAGGTTCTACTACTACCATTAACTATCCAACATCCAGGTCAGGGTTAAAAAAGTGTAAAATAATTCGAATTTTTCAAGTTTCTCATTATGTACTCATTTATTCACATGATATATCATTTTACAACTTTTAGTTCCATATTATGAACCATTTTTAGTTCATTTACAAAATAATGGGAAAAAATTCAATTTCAACAACTTACTCAAAACGTATTTTCCCATGCGTGTTGAAAAATGATGCATGTCACTACAGTTCCTGAGTATCTATATTGATTCAATCCTACTCAACTCTCATTCTATACCGGTACTGGAGTCAAATAATAGAAATAATCAAAGTCAATAATCACATCACACAACAAGTGCATCACTTGAGGTGAAATATCATACAACTGTAACAACACACAATAATAACAACTATCCCACCCCAGAGTAGTTTTCTTTTACCCTCACACATGGTTCAGCTACTCCCATGCACGACATCGTAACCAAGCCCCGACTCATCTTATTATCCTACATACCATTCCCAGATAGAAAGAGAAAATAAAAAGAATAGAAAATTCCTTTGATTCTTATTTTTGATGTCTTGATTCGTGTGTCGCACACTGGTGCCCTGATCTGGTTGGTCACATGACCTCAAGTTCACCAATCTGCATGCTAGAGGCTTCGGACTAGCAGTGAGGGTCTAATATCGATTAGGGGAGACTATACCCTCTTTTTCAAGGTAGAAAAATAGTGTAAATAAAAAATAAAAAAACATATAACTAATTACCAAACCAAACTAGTATCACATAATTATCAAAACCTGAAATACAATATAAAAAACTAAATAGAATATATGTCATTCCCAATATGTTTCAAGTGTCAATAGGGAAAACCCAAAATAAATAATGGTGCTAAAAATCCATGTAGGTCTCGAAAATATGTCTAGTTCCCTCATCTGTGATCCATCCCAACTCATCCATCTAACATAGGATGTTTTCCCTTATCCTATAGTGCAAAAATAAAGTCTATCCTTGTATCAATCAGTCATCCCAAGTAGGGTGTGAGTAAGACTCAGTAGGGAACCACAAAAACCCCGAACCCACAATACCTACTTTGTCACATGGTGGAGTCTGAATTATCCCCGATGGATTTCATATATCACAATACCATGGTTATCAATTATCATTTTCGTTCAATTCATATTATGTAAAATTAGAACCATGGTCCACCACCAACATTTTGGGGATAGAAAACCATATCTATCACCCCATGAGTATTTGAAGTAGTTGCCTATGTCCCACGCTCATATATTAAAAAACACACAAATGGGATATTAAAGTTGTATTTCTTCTCACACACTAATTTATACGTTTATCACTATGGGATATTGAATCAATATTACATGTCCCATACACATTTATTAATTTATCACTATGGGATTTTGAAGCACCAATACAAGTCCCACACACATTTATCAATCAATCACACAAGTCACATATATCGCGTCAATAAAGATTAGACCCCATTAAGAAAATTATCAAAATTTCACATCATGTTACCATCACAGTTTATCAAAACAAAACATGATTCAATACTACAATCACATGAAATTACATGTGCAATTCACAATTAATGTTTTTGAAATATTTAATTCATATAACCCATTAACCCATTAAAGTAAATTAAACCATATCATAATCCCCATTTTCAATTAATTCATATCATATTAATTGACCTATTACACAATCCCAATAATCCCATCAATTTCACAATCACAATTTTCCATTAATTATTTAACCAATTAAATAATCTTATTTTCCCAATTCCAATTTCCTTAAATTGACCCAATTCATTACCACACGACAATTGCATTGAATTCATTCAACCATCAATGAAATTTAGCATCATGGTAATTGAAAGTTCAAAATTAAAAACATGTAATTAAATAAAGGCGATGGGATTTTCAATTAAGACCACCTACCTCAAGATTTATGACAAAATTTTTCCAATGGAATCCCCAATTGAAGTGGAACAATGAAGATCATGACAAAGAAAGATATTTGGATCTAAAACCTAGATCCAAGATAAACGAATAAAGATCCAAAAAACCAAAATCTACAACCACAAAAATATAGGACAACATCAATATAAAGGATGAGAGAAGGAAAATAGAGATATAGTAAACCATACATGATGATAATCTCTTACGAGGAGAGATGTTGATCTTCCTCCTAAGAATTGCTTTGCCAAGAATGGTTGTTGGAAGGCCTTTAAATCAATCTGTGAACCACCAAAAAGGAAATAAATTTTTTTATTGTCTAGATAGTGGGTTTAGGGATATAAAATATGTGTTAAGGAATTTTAAAAATAATTTTCATGGGATTAAATTCCCATACAAACGGTTTCCTATTAAGAGAGCATGATCTATTATGATTGTGTGTCTCCTCCAAGGGCTCATACAATTTATAATAACAGGGACCATGATTTTAAAAACCATGTTCCATCCATGAAATCCCCCCCCCCTTCCAATGGTTTCATGGTTTTCTAAGTCAAGTCTGTAGAGAACCACACTTGACGTAAATGGACATTACATTTATTTTTTGGAATACTTAATACATGACACAAATAGATACCCAAAGAACGTATTAGTTTTGTTAGTTTGGAATATTGTATGAAAATTTTCTAATCATGGTGAAAGATCTTCAATATCTCTCATAAAAATATTCCCCTTTTTTCCTACCTAAAACATTTATTTTTATCCTTCAAAAAATAAAACATAACAAGGGTGAGATAAAATGCTCAGTAAGGGTAAACCTGGATAATATAAAACAAACCATAAACATTTGAATGTAAAAACATGAACATAATGTTTAAACATCAAAATTTTGAGTCGTGAAATAAATATTGGTAGTACGTAAGGCATAGATAATAATGTAACATTAACCATGATAGAAAATCATTGGAATAAAAAATGTAATTGTGGAAAACTAATAAGTACATAATATGATTTCAAAATTTGACAAGGTATTTCTACCAATACTATCATAGTGGAAAAATTCCATTACTGAACCAGGTTTATTTCAATTCCAGCTATGTATTATTGAACCATATTTACTAGTCATTCCAAACATGTATTACTAAACTGGATTTACTGGTCGTTCCACTCATGTCTATCTCATCATATATAAAACATTACCCAATGAATTGTAGGGAGATATAGGTCCCACCCATCTCATGATGAAATAAATCTTACATGTGCCACAAATATATAAACCACTCATCATATCATAACCCATAAAATAAAATGGGATTCTTAAACATCATTTCATCATAGCATAATCCATATAAGATAAATGGAATTCATAAAAATAAATACATCATAAACACAATCAAATCAATGTAATAATAGGGATTGAAACATAACCTTATGTCATCTCAGATGGAAAATATTTTTGATAAAATACGTGAACTTAATTTCTGAGGAAAATATCCCTTCTTCTACCAAAATGTTTTCTTTTCTAAAAATGTTGTTCAATCATTTAAAAAGAATTTCTTTGATAATAAACAATAAATCTTATAAAGTAATATTTATAAAAATATGGTGTTATAAAGATGAAAAAATATTTTATTGTCATATATGTTAAAAAAACATTCCCATCTTACTTTTATTAGAAAAGTAAAAAAGTAACTCGTATGGTAAATGAAATAAATATTCCTTCCAAACCATGTAGTAAAATTAAAAATGGGTAAAAATTAATTTAAACATAAATATAATAATAGTAACATTTCTTCCATATGTGTATAAAACACCTATATATTGTGGGTTTAAAAATATTATTAACTTTTACTATAACCAATATAATACTTAAGATATCATATATTATTCCCATATGACGTCATATTACCTGTTCATTTATTAATTCCAAGTTAAAGCAATGTTTTGGGTAATAATCAATTTATTTATCATTAATGTTTTGAATTATTATTCATGATATTATTAAATATATCATGATTTAATTACATAAATAATTTAAAACATGATTTATATATTATATATATGTAGTATATACGTATATATATATAAGAAATAGAATACACTATTTATAGAGACGGTAGGTCATACGTATGCATGAACGATGCTTTCGTTTCCTTATTTTATTAAATTTAAGTATTTAAATGAAACATATATATATACAAATAAAGTAGCATTATTATTTCATATATTTATTTATTATTTATTATATATACTTTATAATCATTCTTGAATGGTTAACATGGAGACTGAATCTCATCGTGTCGTGGAGATAGTAAGATGTATGTACGCATGAGAGACAATATCATTCACATAATTATCTAATGGTATTTAAGAGGATGTTTTATAATATCTTAGAATTTGTATTATGTTATAATAATCATATATATATATATTACACAATTATACCCATCCACGTAAGGTGGTGGTGTAGAACAGATTACACTATGATGTGGACACGGTAAGCTGTATGTACGCACGCGCGGTGATTTCATTTTTCATGGGATGGATAGAAGTTAAAATAGGGTTGTTTAATATTTATAATAACATATAATATTATTAGGGATACTGATTTATTTACTCTATAATGAAATAACTAATGAAGAAGAAGTGTAATAAGAAATAAATTTTAAAGAATTGGTAGAAGAAATTATGTCTTCCTCAATGTGCCTCCTTTAAATTTCCTCTTATGGCACTAGAGTTTGTCATTTGAGAAGAACTGAACCTCTAGAATGTGACTAAGGAATTTTAGAAGAGAAAGTTTCGAGTTTTAGCTGAACTTTAGGACTCAAATGGAGTTAATAGGAGAGGGAGGAGGTGCCCTTTTATAAGAGAGGAGGGGGCACTTTAGGAATCTCTGAAAATATTAATTTATTATAAATAAAATTTCAATTTAAAAAGGTCCAAAACTTATTTAATTTAAATATAAGATGATTTTGGTTCAAATAACCATCATACAATAATTGTTACACCAGTTTTTAATATTTTTTTATCCATATCCTTTTGGTTTAACCCTTATTTTACCCCTTTAATATTACCGTGAAATCTGGGTATTTACACATTGTGGGATAATTTAATTAACATATCATGTCAAACGGCCATAAAAAGATATTTATGAAATATTTGGACTTATATTAACAATTTTTCTGAATATTATATTTTTATAAAGTTAATTTCATTTAATATACTATTTTATTTTATAAGTTAGGAATTGTGTCAATTTTGTACACTATTCATACATGACTTTTTTTAAAAATCATAACAACCTGATTTCTTAGAAATAAATGCATTAAATCATACCTAATTTTTAAATGTCATCCAAAAAATTCGTTTATGGTATAAAATTATTCAAATTAAATTTATATTAATATTTATAAATTCATTTATTCGAATCATTCATTAATGAGGTAATCATTATATCATAATTGTGTCATAAATAAATAAATTTATATAATGTTTAAAAATCATAAATAAAATACCATGATGGAGGAAATATTTTTATATTTCTAATGAATATTTTTAAACATACATATCAATTATATTACCCTATATTAAAATCGATTTAGTAAAAGATATATGTTTAGGTTATAATTATCTTTACTTTAAATTAATTATTATAAAATGTCATTCTCACGTCCAAGTGAATCCATGGGGGTCCCAAAATCGACCTAAGGATGCCCATGGTCAGAAATATATCATAAAATAGGAATAGGACTTGTATTAGGGTAGTTAAAATTTATTATAATATTTTTTTACCCTTATTTACCAGATTTTCCATTTAACCATGGTAAAAAAAATATTTACAGATGTTGATATTCGTAATATCCAAAAATAAAAGGTAAATATTTAAAAAATATTAAATTTATGATTCAAAATAAGGAATATAGTTTTCCAAATTCAATAGGCATAAGATGCAGTAATTAGTTTAAAATTTATTGTTGTTTCCAAAACCAAAAAGTGGGTTTTTAAGAAGTAATACCTATCAAAAGATTGACATGTGTTTATGTCTAATTTTAAAGGGAAATTAATTATAATAAATAGAATCAGATTAAATTATAAAAATATAATCCAATGACACTTTAAAACTAATTAAAATAATATTCTAACTATATAAATAAATTAGATGAAAATGCAATTTTGAATTAAAATGCAGTATTTTTTCATTAATCATTGAAAAATTAAATTTATCAGAAAATTTCCTAAAATTCAACATAAGTAAATTTATATGTCCTAATTACAACGAAGAATTTTATTTTTACAAATTTAAATTTTAAAATTTTAAAAAACAATATCTGAAAATGGTGAGCCATCAAAAGGTGGTAAAATTGCATTTTTTTAAAAAATATTTCTTATTTCCGAAAGATTGATTTTGTTCTCATATAATGTTCTAGAAAATGTGTAAGATGAATTATAATGTTAAAATTGAAAATTTGGTTAATACTATTCATAATGGCTAGTTTCTATCCCATTAAATAATAATATTTTAATAACATATATTTGTTTAGTGAAACTCATTATCATGTACAACGCAAGCTATCGAGGAAGGTTTCTCTCGGATGTAATGCAAGATAATTCATTGTTATATGTAGTGAATTATTCCTTTGGTTTTGGGTATAACATAATCCAAACTTAGTTCATTTATAATTAGAACTAAATTAATACTCAGTGTTTTGGGAAATGAATTCTATTAAAAGAACATAAAACTGCGTGCAACAGAAGCCAAGAATAGTGGTGTGTATACTGCAAGATAATACGGTGTAGCATATAAGGAAAAAATCTTGGTGTAGCATAAAACAAAAGACATCAAATAAATTAAAAGGAATATATCTTGTAAAAGTTCTTTGTGTTACATTCAACCCCCACTTAAACTGAATTTCACCCTTGAAATTCATCGGGGTTATAAATAGTTTATTACTTGAATGATTCTATTATTGAAACCCACATCGTAAAAAGGGATACTAAAACTTTATTTTAAAAATTAATGTTAGAAACATAATGGTTACCCCAAGTAACTCATCACGGGGTTTCCACATAAGATAACATAAGTGGGCAGTGAAAACATGGACATAGAAGAAAAAATCTAATCATCATATTTTGATGAAGAGTGATAGATAGTAAGGGTTGGGGAAAGTTAACTACCAAAAATCCATAAATCAATGATGATTTAATAGACCATATGATTCATTAGATAAGAAGGTACTACGATACCATTTTTGGTTTCAAGATCCTTTTCCAAATGTTTTATATTTTTTCATGAGAATAAATACTTATTGATTTTGGTACAATCTCATTGTTGTTCATTCCTTGATTATTTTCCAATTCATCTATTATTTTAAAAAATAACGTTGAATTTTTCATTACTTAAGTGTTAGTAGATCATGTAATAGAATGATAGTTCATCGCATATGTCTCAATAAAACTTTTACCATAGGTAATCGACTATGCATAAGGAAATCTATAGTGAGATAATACAAACATCAATTAGAATATAACATACACAATCCATAAATAGATAAAATTACAATACTTTCAAAAACTAAAAATATAATACTTTATAAATAGTTGAAAAAAATCTACTTAACATTTGTCTCCTATATATCATATGGCAGTTCTTGGATCTCACATTCCATACATGTGAATACCTTAATCGTTTATTCTCTTTAAACATGATAATAAAATGAATTACCATATAACCTTTGTGAAAAAATGCATTCTATCAATATTTACACTTTCCACACACCAAAAAAACTCTATATACTCAAACCACAATATCACTTTGTCCTTATATAATTCATGAGCTCATTAATAGTATCAAATATATCTCTATCTCATTATCCTTTCATTATGTGCATATCGTATGTTCTCCAAAAATATTTAATCACTTTTTAAGGTTACTGGTACCATATAATTTTTGAAAACCACCATAAACTAATACATAGATATTCGAATATTCAATAAAAATATAAACGATATTCCATAACACTATTTTGGAATCCCATTATATAAACACTTAATCATTACACCACTTCTTTTTAATACTCAACATCATCAATACTGATCACATGTGACTTCCCTTTGTCTTTTTCTTTAAGAGGTTGCTGACGTTGATCATCATTAACCCCAGGATTAGGGAATTGCTTATCATAATTCCACATTTACTTTCACTTATATCATTGAAGTGTTGGCGGTGCGTTCTCTATAGTCTTTTCTCTATTCAGATCATTATCAACCTTTTTCCCATTACTTTGGAACTCAATTACTCGATTACCTTAATTTCTACACTTGAAACATTTTCTCGTCCTGTTAATACAATCTCCACCATGCTTCTTTCCTCACTTTTAGTATAAATAAACAATCATCTTCTTTTCACCATTGTTTTGTGAATTTTCCTTGATCTCCATCATTAGTTTCATATCAAAACCATCACGTTGATATGTAACACCAACCTCTAGTTCTACCTTAATAGCACAATGCACAATCTCTTCATATCTACTGATCCCTCTTATAGAAAATTCCCTTCGAAGACTTGGTTTTATGCCACCGAATAATCAGTCAACTTTACATTCGGGTTGGATGATAATGAAAGAAGCATGCCTTGAAATCCATGTAAAATTTGCCTCATATATTCCAACGGATTCATCATCCATTTTCTTAAGATTAGGGAAATCATTTTCAATATTTGTTCAAAGAATATGAGGGAAGTACTTATTGAAAAATAAGTTCTTGAACTCATCACATTCCATGGATTCAATTTAAACATAGTGCCTTGTATGCTCAATTAGATTCCACCACTAGTCTGCTTCACATTCTAAATGGTAAATAGTCAAAATGACTTTTTCATGTTCTGAATGTCAAAGGATGGAAAATATCTTTTCAATGGTACAAATCCATTTTTCAACAAAATTGGAACAGAATACCCACTGAAATAAGGTGGACATTGCCTCATGAAGTACTCAATAGAATTTTGTTCCCTTATCTACTCATTTGGAAGTCCAAAATGATTCATAGCTTGTGTAAGTATAGTTATAAGATGTTTCACTCTATCTCCCATAACATTTGATTGTTCAAGAGTAAAATCAATGCATTTCCCAGTGCATTGATCATTTACACAGTTCGTTCAGGTTTCGACCATTGTCTAAACCAATAATGAATTGTGTGAGAGGAAAAAATCATACTAGGAAAACAAAATAATCAAAGAGAGTACTTTGAATCTCTAATATCTTTGGTTTAGTCCTATGTTATTCATGATTGTTATAATAATTATAAGATTATAACGTCTGTTTAGACATACCCCTAGGGACATCCCGAGAAATACCTTATAAATATATCTTGGGATCTCACTAAAGATTCCACATCCTAGTTTCCAAAGGTTTACTAAACCTTCACTCTGATACCAACGGTAGAGACCCAATATTGACATACATGAACATTAAATTTATTTTTCGGAATACTTAATACACAACAGAAATAGACGCCTAAATACCATATTAGTTTACTATCTTTAAAAACACGTATCACCATCTTCTAATCATGGTGAACGATCTTAAACATATTCCATAAAGATCCTCCCATTTTTCCCTACCTAAAACCAATCATTATATACTAGGGAAAAGAAAACATAAAAATGGGTGAGATCAAATTCTCAGTAAGGGTAAACATTCAGAACATAAAACAAACCATAAACATTTGAACGTAAAAACATTAAAATAATGTTTAAACATCAAAATTGTGATTCAAGAAATAAATCTTGGAAGAATGTAAGGAATAAAGGAACGTTAACCATGATAGAATAAAATTGGCATAAAAAATGTAATTGTGGAATAATAATAAGAACATTATATGATTTCCAAAGTATCCAAGGCATTGCTTCCAAGATTATCATAGAGGACAAATTTTGTTACTGAACCTGGTTTACTTGTCATTCTAGCCATGTATTACTGAACTGGATTTACTTATTCTTCCAGTCATGTATTATGAAACCAGATTTATTTGTCGTTCCAATCAAGTTTATTTAATTAAATATAAATCATTACCCAAAGAATTGGATGTATATATAGGTTCCACCCATCTCATTATGAAATCAATCTTACATGTTCCACAAATACATAAATCAATCATGATAGCATAACCCATGAAATAAAATGGGATTCTCAAACCTCATTTCATCATAAAATAATCCATATAAGATAAATGAACTTTATAAAAATAGTTTCATCATAAACACCATCAAATGAAAGTAATGATATGGATATAAACATGACACTATGTTATCATATATGGAAAATAATTTTGATAAAACAAATGGACGTAATTTTTGTGGAAAATATCCTTTCTTCTTCAAAGATATTTTCTTTTCTGAAAATGTTGTAAAATTTTAGAAGAAAATAATTTAATGAAAATAAAATTGAAATATTATAATATATGATTCATGGAAATAGGGAATTATTAATATGTAGAAATCTGTTCATTCTGTATAACTTAAAAAATATTCCCTTCGTACTTTTTTTGGAGAAGTCAAAAAGTAACTCATATGGTAAACGAAAGAAATATTCCTTCCAAACCTTGTTGTAAAAGTAAAAAATGGGTACAAATGACATTAAAAATACATATAAGTGTATTAAAATTTTATGAAAGAATTTCTAGAAAACATATAAATGTATGATAAATATATTCCCGGTAATTATTTAAGTATAAAAAAACTTGTATAAAAATGAGATTGCAAAATTATCCCTTACCTTATGTATGGTTTCTTTAATATTTGTCTAAAACTCCTGTATAGTGTGTTTAAAATATTATTAACTTGTAAAATTACCATAACAATACTTATTATATCATATATGATTCACTTATGACTTTATATACCCGTTCATTTGTCAATTCCAGGATAAAGCAACATTTTGGGTACTAATCGTTTTATTTATCGTACATGTTTTTAATAGTTATTCTTTATATTATTACATATATCAAGATTTAATTACATTCAGGATTTAAACCATTATTTTTATATTATATATATTCAGTATATAAATATATATATATATATATATATGAAACGTAATACACCATTCATGGAGACGGTAGGTTGTACGTACGAACGGACGCTGTTTTCGTTTCCTTATTAAATTGAATGGAAGAAAGTAAATGACACATATATATACATAAAACTAGTAGAATTATTATGTCACATATTTCAATATTATTTATTATATATTCTTTATAATCATTCTTGAATGGTTAATGTGGAGACTGAATCTCATTGCTTCGTGGAGATGGTAAGTCGTACGTATGCACGAGTGGCGATATTGTTCCCATAATTGAAATATGGTATATAAGTATATAGTGTACAATATCTGATAATTATTATCATGTTATAATAAAAATATATATATATTATTTCCACAATTATACCATCAATTTATGGTGTGGGTGAAAACAGATTACACCACGGCCTGGAGACAGTAAGTCGTACGTACGCATGCACGGTGAATTCTTTCTTCATATGATGAATTGAAGGTGAAATAGGTATCTTTAATATTTATAATAAAATATCAGTATATTATCTATACCTATGTTTTTACTTTATAATTAAACCACAAAATAAAGATGAATTAGAAGAAGAAATAAATTTGAAAGAATCGGTAGAAGATATTACCACTTCCTCGACGTGCATCCATTAAATTTCCTCTTAGGGAACTAGAGTTGATATTCTGAGAATACCCAAACCTATATAATATAACTAGGGAATGTTTTAAGAGAAATGGGTATGGTTTGGACGAGATTGAAGGCATAAAAAGGAGTGAATAAGAGAGGGATGGGGTTCCCTTTTATAAGAGAGGAGGGGAACTTTATAAAACTCTCAAAATATTAATTAATTATAAATTAAATTTCGATTAAAAATATTCAAAAGCATATTTAATTATAATATAAGATTATTTTTTTCTAATAACCATTATATAATAATTTTTAGACGTGTTTGGAATATTTTTGTATCCTTATATTTTTTGGTTAACCCTAATTTTCCCATTTTTAATCTTACCATGATATCATGTTATTTACACAGTTCCGGTTAATAAAATTACCATATCATGTAAAAAGACCCAAAGAATATATTTATGATATATTTGGACTCATATTAACAATTTTTCCAAATCTTAGATTTTAATTAATTTAATATCATTTAATAAACTATTTATGTTTTAAGTTATGAATTATGTCAATTTTGGACACTATTCGTACATGGCGTTTTAACAAATTCATGAAAACTTGATTCCTTTGAACCAAATGAATTACCTAATCCCTAATATGTTAATTCCATCTATAAAATTATTTTATAGAAAAAAATATTAAAATTAAATTTATTTTAATATTTATAAATTAATTTATTTGAATCATTCATTAATAAAGTAATCACTACATCAAAATTGTGTCATAAAAAACATATTTATCTAACGTATAAAAATTATAAATAATATACCATGATGTATGAATTATTTTAATATTCAAAATGAATATTTATATACATAGATATCAGTTATATAACCCAGTATTAAAATTGATTTAATATAATATATATGTTTAGGTTATAATTTTCTTAACATTAAATTAATTCTTATAAAATGTCATTTTCACATCCAAGTGAATCCATGAGGTCCCAAAATTGACCCAAGGATTCCCATAGTCATAAATATCTCATTAAAAGGATTAGGAATTGTTTTAGGGATGTTTAATTTTATTATAATATATGTTTTTACCCTTATTTATGTGATTTATGCTTTAACCGTGGTAAATATATTATTTACTGAAGTTATTATTCATAAAATCCAAAAATAAAAGGTATCTATTTAAACAAATTTAAAAATATGATTCCAAATATGGAATTAATTTTTCAAAATTCAAAACATATAAGTTTCATTAATTAATTTAAAATTAATTCATGTTTCCAAAACCAAAAAATGGGTTTTTAAGAAATAATAAATATCAAAACATTGACATGTGTTTATGTCCAATTTAAAAGTGAAATTAATTCCGATGACAAAAATTGTATTAAACGATAAAAATATAATCCAATTAAACTTTAAAACCAATTAAAAATATAATGTAACTATACAAAATAAATTAGAAGAAAATGCAGTTTTGAATTAAAATGCAGTATTTTTCACTATTAAATAAAAAATTAACTTTTTTAGAAAATTAAAAAAAACAATAAGTAAAATTTTAAGTCTCGATTCAAAATAAGAAGTTTATATTGTAAAATTTCACTTATAAAAGTTTCAAAAACTATAATTAAAATGGGTTCACCATCAAAATGTATTAAAACTGCATTTTTTTATAAATACTTCTTTTATCCAAAAAAAATTATTTTCTTCTCATATCTTGTTATAGAAAATATGTAAGATGAATTATAATGTTAAAATTCCAAAAGTATTTAATATTGTTCCTAACAAATAGTTTATATCATATTAAATAATAATAATTTAATAATATATTGTTGTTTAGTGAAACTTGGAATCTCGTACAACGCAAGCTATCGAGGAAGGTCGCTCTTGCATGTAACTCAAGCCAAGTCAGTGGTCTGTGTATTGAAATATTCCTTTGGTGTTTCATATAATATAATCCAAACTTATTTCATTTATATAGTGAACTAAGTCTAAAATCAGTGTTGTGTGAAATGAATTCTATCTAATGAACTTGAAATTGGGTACAACACATGCCAAGAATAGTGTTGCATATACTACAAGCTGATACGGTGTTGTGTATAGCGCAAGATAATATCGGTGTAGTGTAAAACCCAATACATCAAAGAAATTAAAAATAATTTATCTCATAAAATCTTTTGGTATTACAAAAGCGCATGGTTTGGGAAAACCATGTGCCAACCTCCATTGCCGAAAACCCTCAAAAACATCAAAATTTCACCCAAACACTACCATGATATAACCCAATGAAAAATATAATCAAAATATGGAAGAATATTAATTTTAAATAATCTTTATATATACCCAGAAATGGAAATTATCTTAAATTATATCCATTCCTTTTATCGTCTCTTCTTATTGAAAGGAATGAAACTATTGTCCAAATTATGGTGGTTAACTGCCTCTGTGGATAATTATTATTCGCCTTTATTTACTTCCTTCAAAATTGGTCATAAAACTTTTATTATTGTCAAATAAGATTTTAATAATTATATTTTAACTTATTTCATGTTCTCGAACTAATATATAGACATAATATTAAATAAAATGAAACTAGTTCAGGATGGTTTGAAAAACCTTCAAAATAAAATAACCATTTATTATTGATGGTTTTTCAAATGAATCATCATAATGTTAGAAAAGAAATAGAAAAAATTTTTATTATAGAATTTAATTATTACTATTTCATTCTAATTCTATAATTTAATTCCTATTTGATAAGAACATCAAAAAATATACACAATTTAACCAACCAAAAAACTATGGAATGAATGCATCTTGAAAGATGAAATTGGTCATTATAACTAATCAAAATGGACATAAAGGAAGTTAAAAAAATTATAATAAATAAAATATTTGTGAAATATTTTATGATTTCAGTAATTAATGAATATAATTTTATTATTTATGACATTAAGGTCAAGTGAGAAACTCTTTTAGACACAAGGTAAGGGACCCTGATAACCCCTCTCTTCATTTCCATTCAAGAACCTTATTTATTTTATTTGTTTGATTTAAAATTAATATAAATAGGATATGATTTTAAAAATCACTTTTATTGTAATTTTTATGTTAAAATGACTATAATAAACGTTTTTCCATCATTAAACCATTTTATGAATAATTAATTACTACTGTTATGCTGGCTAAATTTAGTGAGGAAGTTCATCTAAATTTCATTTAATTGTGGAATATTTTGATATTATGCACCCATATTATTTATTTCGGTGTATATAATTCCCCATTTACATAATATATCATTAATTTCTCTATTAAAATGTTATTTAATGTTTTGTTCATTGTTATTCATTCTCAAGGCATACGATTCAACTGATTAAAAAGTGGTAAAGGAGATTCTTAAACCATTTTCCAATATTTAGGTCAAACTTATACTTATTTGATTATATCATGCTAATGTTATGTATGAAATGTCTATTTAATATATTTAAACTAATTTTATGAGTATTTACAATGGAAATATAATTTTGATTCAGTTTATTGACTCTCACTTCAATGATATGATATTTGTAATGGTTATTTTGATATCTGAATGTGATTTGAGTTTTTTAAATACTATATGCTGAAAATATTAATGTATAAATTTTTTTTATCATAATATGGTACTTTTGAATTATATTATGGGGTGTCCTAGAGAGATCTAGGTGATATTGTTACATCATATACAATGGGGTGTCCCAAATTGCGATGGGTGATCTTATGACAGCTTATAGAATGGGATGGCGCATATAGTGCTAGTTGAGCCAGTTATAGATTTGGGTTCACCCAGAAATCAATCCACTGCATTGTGTAATTATTATAATAGAATTTGTCTATGTGGAGGGTTTTGAAATGGTTTTATGAATGTGAAGCTCTATGCTTTCCAAAAAAATTATTTTTCTTCCTATGGGTTTTAAGGATTTAGGGGATTTCATGTTTTTCATTGGACTAATCAATTTCTTCTTATTTTTTTCCAGTACTTTGATTTTTGTTATCATACAATGTTTTTAAAAAAATCATAGTTGTTAATGAATAATAGGGAAATGGACAAGACCAAGGTAATTTTTTTTAATATTTATCGAGAAAAAAAATATTCTCTGATTTTAAAGACTATTTTTTTATAGAAAAAAGATACTATGTCGTAATGTCAACTTGTAATGTGTGAGATTAATTTGAAACTACTATTCCTTATTATGTAAAAATCTAAACCAAAATTATTCTTATGATTTTTTAAAATGTGGTCTTTAGTTTAAAATTACTAGATTATGTAATTTTTAAGTATGGTTCATTACATATATACATCCAAAATTAACAATATACTTAGATTTTTCATGATTATAAGAAACAAATTATTGTTGGTAAAAATTATTCTACATAAAATTCAAAAATACCAATTCATAATTACTTCAACCCTTTCACTTCATTATTTTTTATAATATAGGTCCTTCCATGGTGTAGGAGTTGACCATTAAAAGAGGGAATTTACTCAGATAATTCCCATGTAACAAATATTTAAGACAATAAACTATAAATGGATCTATATGATGAATTTTATTTATCTAAATTTAACTCCTCTCATTTCCTTATATTTTTTTCATATTCCCTTATTTTCCACACACAAAAATAATTCCATGTTCTTTTGAGACATTCCCTTGGGTGTCTCTTTCCAAATTTATGACATGAAGGATATTGATCCTTCATTCCTCTATCGTCTCCACCACCTGAGCTATTAGTGGACCCCATATCTCTATTATATAGTATGTCTAAGGGTTGGTTAATGTAGAATTTGTTAATAATATATCATCAAAAATGGTTTTTCAAAATTAGTATATCTTTCACTTTAGAAATCATCTAACTTGGTTTCTCAGAATCATCACATTGTCCACCAAAACTAGTGATTGCATCAATCCTCCTAGTTCTATCCATTGATTAAAAAAATTTGTGATAAAAAATAATCATTTTTATGAAGAATCATTTATAATATCTCTAACTCATGACACTTTTTTTTAATATATTACACCTTAGGTGTAATCTAGGTCATCCATGATAATCATATTTTAAAATCCTTTATGATGATTTATAAAGAGAATTTTAATTAACCTAAGCATATCCATCAAGAGTGTCAAACCATGTGCATAGTAAGGGTATACTCACCATGAACTATAAGTATTAATGAGATATACTTGACCAAATATTTTCAGGTTTTTTAACCATAGATGCATTTTTTACCAAATTGAGGGCACTTATAGTATCCATATGATGACATTTTTCTAGGATAACCACACTCATTTCATTACCATAACATATATTTTTTTCGTATAAATAGGATTATCCTAAGGATTCTCACTATTTTTATCTCATCCCAATTTCAAATGATTATCTGAACCTTGTTCAGATACCAAGTATAAGGACCCATACTCTTCATACAAATGTATCACATATTAATAGATTAATATACATTATATAACTTGTGATCCATTATATAATCATATAGGTATAGTTCCATTAGAAACTAGATATATAAACAACTGGTTCATAAGTGAGCCACATCATCTCCCACTATTATTATGGACAAAGTCCCTTACTGAACTGAGTTCACTCCCCATTCTATTGCCTTTTATCTCATGAGATATCAATATTTTCTCAATACATAGGAAGTATATATAATTTATGTACCTCCCAATATATAATTAATATCATATATATTTCTTCCATAATATCATAAAATATTCAACATATTATAACCCATTAAAATAAATGAGGTTCATAATCATTTCATTATTGCATAACCCATGGAAAAGGAACGAGTTTCATAAAAATTTCATCATAAACATAATCCATCCAAATAAAGAATAAGGATGACACCCTTGGATAATATACATGTTAAAGAATAACTGAAGTCATGGGTTTTTTTATTTTATGAATAAAAATACCTTTACCATATCATTTAAAGATTCTTGAGGAAAATATCCATTATACTTTTAAAATGAATTTTCAAAAACTATAAATTCACACAATATTATGAAAAATATTTTCTTTAAAATTATCCATGTTAATTTATGAAGGAATATTTATAGTATTAATAAGTCACAATGATAGGAAATTCCTTTCATAATTTATATGTTAAATAAAAATATTCATTTCACATATTTGTAAAAATTTAATAGAGTACCTCATTAAGAAAATTACAAGAAGATTAATTTTGTACCAATTTGTAAAAATTTAATCATGGGTGAAAATGAATATAACAAATCATATTGTAATATTAAAAATTTCTGTGGAAGAATTTTTAGAAAGTATATATAGGGAAGATAATTATTTTTTGACCGAACAGATAAATAAAGTCATTTTTTTTAAAAAAAATTCTTTTGGTATCTAGAGCACATAATGTGATAACTTTGAAAGGAAAACATGTATTATCAATATGTATATAGAGTAAAAAAACTCATGAGTTCATTAAGAGGTATATCATAATATTTCATCATTGAAAAATTATGCATAAATATTTCTGATAAATAATGAGGTTATAACATAAAACCCTTACCACTTTGTAAACATTTGAATCAAAATCATCGTAAAAGAATAAATGGAATTAAAGCTTTAAATATCTAGATCATAAGTATAATAGCCATATAACATTTTAAAGTGAACTATTAAAAATTAATAATATAATATATGTGCATAATATAAAATATGTCTCAAAGATAATAATTTGAGATGACAAACACTTACATCGAGTTTTGTTTGCTTAAAAATCACTCTAAACTCTTGTATAATAAATTTAAATTTATTATATTTTTATAAAAATATTCATGAGTATTTCAGTTCCTTAGTTTGGTCCTGATACTTTTATCATAGTTACATCATCTCCATAATGTTAATAATGATATAAATATAAAATATATTCATTATATATAAATAAATATATATATATATATATATTCATCCATAAAAGATTGATATTGAATAAATAAATTTCACTGTTCATGGATATGGGAGGTTGGAAGTATTCATGAATGTTGGTTTCACTTTTCGAAACATAGAATAAAAAAAGGTATAAAATAATTCATCTTGGTAGAATAATTATTTTTTCATATAAATATATAATATTTATTCATTAAATCTTTCCTTATTTTTATCCAAGTAAAATTAAAATGAAAAACTAAATCACATTGCTTCGTGGAGGAGGTGGTCCATACATACAAATGAAAGATGTTATTATTTTAAAAAGGATTAGAATATAAGAGGGTAGATGTGATATGATAATTAAAAAAGAAAAACTATGTCATAATTATCATATATATTTACTAAATCCATCATAATAACAATCCATGAAATATGAGGGGGGGAAATGAATTGTATCGCTATGTAGAGATGACCAGCTATACGTATGGATGAATGATACTATCACTTCCTATTTGATAGGAAAGAGAGTGGATAATGTTGAATTCATAATTATTATAAAATTTACTTTTATTTAGGATATTGAAGTTATTATTTTATGATAAATAACATATATTTATAGGTGGTAAATAATAATAAAAAAAGAAAGTGATTAGTTAAGGCGATTACATCTTCTTTGAAAGAACTGATTTTGATATTATATTAAGGATTATAGGGTTGATATTTTGGGAAGAAAAAAGCTATATAATTTGGATTAGTAATTTTAGAATGGATTTTGGAAGTTTATGGTTGAGAAAGATGTCTCATTGTGTTGTAAAGAAGTGGAAGAAGGGGGTTCCATTTATAGTAAAGGGAGATGACAAATTTTGAATTTCTTAAATTATAAAAAATTAAAAAATTATTTCATGAGAAAAAATCTTTTAAAATGGACATTAATTAGAATAAAAAGTTTCTAGGTTTGATTTCAAATCATCTAATTAAATATATATCATTTTTTGTGTCATTTTAAAACATATATTTTTTATTAATACTTTTGTTAATTATTTTTGACCTTAACTGCAGTAACAACTATTTTAACCATAATGGGTTAAGAATTTTAACATAAAAGTAAATGTGACTCATAAATGCAACAAGGGTGATTTTTTAAACCATATTAAATTCACATGGATGAAGATAATATCTTTATATATTTTAAATCATTCAATAAAAATTATTTATTATAAAACATCAACAATCTCAATTTTGGAACTATTCATTTAGTTTTATCTTAAAGCCACTAACTCAAAGATTAAATTAGAATATAATACTTTTAAACATAAAAAATATTTTAGATTTATTTTAAAAATTCATATAACAATATAAATCCCTAAATTTTATTAGATTTAATATTTTAAAACCCATTTACTTTATTTTTATATTAATTGAATAAATACTAAATTTTTATTGCACAATCATTTAAGGTGATTATTTTGTCATGATCCGTCCTCGGTGATCGTGTCGTGACTACCCCAAGCCCGCCATCAATAGGCCAGGGGTTGGCGACAAGCACCAAGGCGTAAATCCCGGTAAAAAGGGAAGGCATTGCCTTTGTAAATTCAACAAACACCATAGAGCAAGCAAGCAGTAGAAGTAAACACTACGTAAAAACCGAGTACAACAGTAAGTGCAGAAAAGTAATGGGCCAGAATACAAACCCAAACTGAAAGTAAAGTACAACTCAAAAGGGAAAACAGCAACTGAAAAGTAAGCCGCAGCGTCGAGCCGTCCACTGGGACTCCCACCTGAAGGGTGAGTATAGATAGCCTCCACAGCTCCTCGGGTCCAACCGTCCACTCCGAGTACGTCCCGCCAGTGATCCACCTCCAGGTACCATCCTGCTTCGCAAGCGTCAACCACGATCATCGTTGTCCGTCGTCTGCAACCAACACAACGTAGTGCGGGCGTAGCCTGTGCAGGGGTGAGTATAAGCTACTCAGTAGGGACCCCGAGACCCCTGAAGGTCTCCCAGAATCCACAAAGGATAATACAAAAAGGAAAGATACAATCACGAAGTAACATCCGACACTGCTTAGGTATATGACCATACATATACCTAAGTCATCAATTCTCGTTCGGCTCCAACATCTGAGCTCAAGTACAACCCATTCCACACAGGAAAGCAAAACGTAAATCCACACAGGATAGCACAACAGAATCCACAAAGGAGAGAAAACAGGATTCAGCTCAGACAGGTATACTTTTTTGTAAGACGATAGATATGATCAGATATATCCACTGATTCATCTAAGCCATCGGACCCACAAAGGATCGATAGGTACTAACCCCCGCAATGACCCACATAGAATCTGAACCACAAAGGATCGATAGGTAACTAACCCCCGCAAAGACCCACACAGGATTGGACCCACACAAGATTTGTTGTCATTGGCTCACACAGAACCGCTGAGCGCTGACCCACACAGGATCGGTAGCACTGATCCATGAAGGATCGCTGAGTGCTGTAGTCATCGTCGTCGAATCCACTGAGGATCTCTGTACAGTCGTCGTAGTAGTAGCAGTCGTAGACGCAGCCAGCTCTAGGGTTCCCTCACACAGCAAGCTCGTTCGGGAGGGTCCGCTCCATGAGCCGAGAGGCTGTTACATCAACTGACACATAGTCCAGAGTTGATGTATCCAAAAGTTCTGTATCGTCAACAGGAACTCAACGTCGCAGACGGCACGTCAATCGGACGCCAGGACTGAGACTTATTGGCTTTTTCGTCCGAGGGGCCCGGTTGGTTTTTTAGTAAAAACCAACCCGTCCGTACTCCACCGACGTTCAAACCTTGGGCGGAGTAATCCAAAAGATCCGTCTTACTAAGAGGAATCTATCAAAGTCGACGGCACATCAATCGGACGTCCAGAGCTCAAGTTATGAGCATTTCCGTTCTGAGGGCCCTGTTGGTTTCGTGTAAGAACCAACCCGGATGAACCCAAAGTATTCCGAAACCTTGAGCGCGATATACTGAAATGACCATCTCGACCCAAGGATCGCATTGCCGCTGACGGCGTGTCAATCGGAGTTCTGTCGCCCGAGATATGGGCAAAAGACCGAAGAGGGTCCGAAAACTGGGGTTTCGGGCCCAGATCGACCTGGTCCGAGACCCACTGGGTCGGCCCAAACCGGGTCGACCTGACCGGGGTTCGTGTCGGCCCGGCGGGGCACGACGACCGGTGCACTGGCGCGTGGCGCCAGCTGGCTCGGCCGAACGGCCGAGCCGTTCGGTTTGCGGGGGGGGGGGGGGGGGGGGGGGGGGCGCTGCCCCCCGCGTTTTGTAACCGCGACCCCCCTTAATGGGGGCCGCTAGCTGGCCAGCCGGGGGCTTGAACCCCCGGCTTTCCTCCTGTCCGGCCGGCCGGTTTCTGCCATCACGAGACCGGCGACGGCCAGTCCCCTCCCTGCTCCGACACCGGCGGCCCGGAACCGTCCGCCGGCCACCCTACTCCGCCGCAGCCCGGAACCGGTCGTGGTTTTAGTTCGTCCGGCACGGTGCGACGGCGTCGCGCCCCTCCGCCATGGCCCCACTCCAGCCGCAGTGTCTTCGGTTTTCTCTGACACGGCGCGACGACGTTGCGACATGGTTCAGTTTCATGGCGCGGCACGACGGCTCTGCGCTTTACTTGCCACACGATCCTGCGCGGTGCGACGGCACCGCACCATTCCCGTTCCAACCACTTTAGAAACAATAACATGGATAAGGGAGGAGGGTCGGCCGTGTTTGTGCGGTCTGGCCCCCTCTCGTTAATTGATAGCATTTGGTCGTATTTTCACGAATAACGGCAAGGTCGTATTCACGAACAAATAAATAAATAAACCCCTACCTCGAGCATAGCTTGAACGGAGGTTCGTCAAACGAGGATTCATCGCAGAAAAACTGTCACGGAAAGAGACGTCATGAAAGAAGACGTCGTCGGTGTTGCGGTACACGGCGTCGCGTAATCGGTTTCCGAGAACTCGGCGTTCTTCATCGGAGACCGATGTTTTCTTCACGTTCTTCGTTGAAGATGAAGAAGTTCCAGAATCCTTATAATTTTTCTCCCCAAGACTCCACCACAAGAAACTAACCCAAAATAAAATAAGCCTCTCCCTTATTTTATTAACTCAACAAAGCTTTTGAAATTCAAATATCCACACTTAACTCACTTTATTAATAACATAAGTTGTCAAAAATTAATGGTGAGTTGAGGGGGGTTGAAGAATATGAAGGGGTGGGGTTCGTGTGGGCCCCACCACCCTCATAACATCCCTTGAGAAGTTGGGTAGTTTCCCAACTTCCACCCAAAGCCTTAAACCACTTAAAGAAAAAAAAATTGTAGTTAAATTATAAATTAAACTTCTACAATTTTTATCATCTGCTCTCGTGAGAACGCAACCCCGGAACATGTGTTCCTAAGAAATTACCGGCGTTGCGGTTCCATCGGTGCCCTCGGAATTCGATTCTGAGCACCGGTTCAAAAGTTCGAAATTCACGCTCATTCTTTCACTGAACGTACCCGAGATAAACTTCAGATAGAAATTCTGGGCACACCGGGCCTCGGAATCATGTGCCGTCAGAAATTGCGTTCTTGTAAAATCCTAAAGAAAATTTAGAAAAAAATTTACTTGAATTTTACGGGTCTTTACAATACTCCCACCTCAGGGTTTTACATCCTCGTAAAGATACATCATAAGCTAGGGAAACAAATGTGGGTACTGAGCACGCATCTGAGCCTCCTACTCCCAAGTGCTCTCCTGGAGATTCCCGTGATGCCATCTGATGTGCACTAGAGGAATCGACCGTCCACGCAGGACCTGCTCCTGTCGATCCTTGATCTCCACTGGGACCTCCAGAAAAGTCACCCCATCATTAACGTCTAGCTCCCCATGGTCAATAATATGTGTCGGGTCGTGCACGTATCTCATTAGCTGAGATACGTGGAAGATGTCGTTCACTCGGTGCAAATGAGGTGGTAGATCCAGGCGATAAGCTACCTCTCCAATCCTGCTGAGGACCTGGAACGGTTCGATGAAGCGTGGAGACAACTTGCCGCCTCAGCCAAATCTCTGTAATCCACATCGAGGTGAGACACGCAAGAAGACGTGGTCTCCATCCTCAAACTCTAGTGGCCTCCACCTCCAGTCCGCATAAGACTTCTGTCAGCTCTGAGTTGTCCTCATCCGCTCTTGGATGACTTGGACCTTCTCTGTCATGGCCTAGACCATCTCCGGTCCCACAAGTGATGACTCCCCAGGGTCTATCCAGCACAAAGGGGATCTGCAAGGTCGGTCATAAAATGCCTCGTATGGTGTCATCCCGATGGTGGAGTGGTAGCTATTGTTGTATGCGAACTCCACCAAGGGTAGATGGTCCTCCCAGCTACGACCAAAGTCGAGAACACATGTGAGGAGCATGTCCTTGAGAGACTGAATGGTCCTCTCCTTCTGACCATCCGTCTGAGGGTGAATGGCTGTGCTCAGACATAGCTGTGTCCCGAACGCCTCCTGCAACCGCTTCCAAAGCTAGGAAGTAAAGCGAGCATCTCGATCGGAGACGACAGATAATGGTACACCATGAAGCCGCACAATCTCCTGAACGTAAAGTCGTCCTAATCTATCCACTGAGCCCTGCTCTCTAATGGGTAAGAAGTGTGTCGTTTTGGTGAGTCAGTCGACAATCACCCAAATGGAGTCGTGACTCCTGGAAGTGCGTGGAAGTGTAGTCACGAAGTCCATAAATATGACATCCCACTTCCACTACGGGACCTCCAAAGGATGTACCAAGCCTGTTGGTACCTGGTGCTCTGCCTTCACCTGCTGGTAGGTGAGGCATCGAGAAATGAACTCTGCCACAGCCTTCTTCATTCCCGTCCACCAGTGCTATCGTCTGAGATCGTGGTACGTCTTCGCCACTCCAGGATGTACCGCCAAAGGAGAAGTGTGAAACTCTCTCATCACCTCCTCCCATAAAGCAACTGGTACCAAGGTACGTCCTCTGAAAAAGATGTCATGCTCTACTTTAAAGTAGAAACCATCAGGTTCCTACCCTGAGGACATCTGTGCACGCCACGTCTCACAGTCAGCGTCCCCCCGTTGTTCCTCTCTGACCCGCTGCAGTAGTGGAGGGGTGACTGTGAGAGACTGAAGGAAGGCTGCCCCATTAAAATCCATGAAAGATATCTGCAAAGCGGCTAGCTTCTCTATCGCCTCCTCATGTAGCTTAATTCCCATCCTCTTGCTGAGAGCATCGGCTACCACGTTCCCCTTCCCAGGAGTATAGACTATCTCATAGTCATACTCCTGGAGGAACTCGAGCCATCGCCGCTGTTTCAGATTCAGTTCCTTCTGAGAGAAGATGTATCTGAGACTCTGATGGTCAGAAAAGACTGAAAAGCGCTCGCCCATCAGGTAGTGTCTCCATGTCTTCAGAGCGAATACTACTGCTACTAACTCCAGGTCGTGGGTAGTTTAGTTCTACTCATGCGGCCTCAACTGATGTGATCCATAGGTGATCACAGCCCGCTCCTGCATCTGGACACATCCGAGTCTGGTCCCTGATGAATCGCAATAGGCATGTACCCTACTCCCTCCTCAGGAAACCTCAAAATAGGTGTGCTGCTAAATCTTTGTCTCAGCTCCTGGAAGCTCTGTTGACATCTGTCTGACCACACAAAGGGTTTCCCCTTTTTTGTCAAAGCTGAGAGTGGTGCTGTAACTCTGGAGAAGTCTGGAACAAATCTCCAATAGTATCTAGCTAGTCCCAAGAAACTTCGCACCTTTGTCACGCTCCTGGGTGGCTCCCAAGCTAGCACTACCTCGATCTTCACAGGATCCACCGCAACTCCCGCCTTAGAGATGATATGTCCCAAGAAGTGGACCTCGCATATCTAGAACTGACACTTCGAGAGATTTCCATAAATCTGGTGCTCTCGGACTGTGTCTAGCACAACCCACAAGTGGTAGGCGTGCTCCTCCTCAATCGTCGAGTAAATCAAAATGTCATCGATGAAGACCACGACAAATCGATCGAGGTATAGCTGAATGATCTTGTTCATGAGGTCCATGAACACTACTGGAGCGTTGGTTATGCCGAATGGAATAACCAAGTACTCATAGTGGCCATACCGACATCTGAAGTCCATCTTCTGCATGTCCTCATCCCGAAATCTAAGCTGATGATAGCCTGACCTGAGGTCTATCTTAGATAACCACCGTGCTCCCTTGAGCTGATCGAAGAGTTCATCAATCCTCGGTAGCGGATACTTGTTTCTCACTGCCACCTGGTTCAGGAGACGATAGTCGACACAAAGTCGCAAGCTCCCGTCCTCCTTCTTGGCGAACAATATCGGGGAAGCCCAGGGTGAAACACTGGGTCGGATGAAACCCTTACCCTGCAAGTCCTCCAACTATACCCGTAGATCAAGAAGCTCGACGGGAGCCATCTGATATTCTGGAGTCAATATTGGGGTTTTCCCGGAGTACATGTCAATATAAAAGTCTAACTATCTGTGAAAAGGTATTCCTGGAACGTCGTCGGGAAAGACGTCCGCATACTGATCCACCACAGTAGGAAAACCAGGACTCCGCACGTCAACTGCTCCTAAGATGCGACTAGCCAACTAATGAGTGATGGGATGTCCTCTCCTCTACGGGAGTCCATCCTAGGATGCAAAGGTTCCCTTCTCGCCGGTGAAGGTGAACCTGCTCCCGTCGGTGCATACACATTGCACCTTGTGCCTAAAACATTCAATTTGTGCATGGACTGTAGATAACCAATCCATGCCCAAGATGACGTCGTAAGGCCTTGACGCCGCTACAAGAAGATCCCAGCCGAATATCTCACCTCCTAGAGTAATATCACACTGCCGGTACCAGTGCGTAATCGTCGAGTCTACTCTCGTAGGAGTCTCTAGCTGTAAGGATCGAGCCAACGGCTCTGTTAGAATCTTTGAGCTCTGAACAAGGGTTGCGGCTATGAAAGAGTGACTCGCTTCTGTGTCTATAAGAACTGCAGCAAGGGTGTAATAGACACATATAGTACCTCGAATCATCTCGGGCACTCTGTGGTTGTAGACCTCCGCTGCCTGGAGCTGTGCATGTCTCTGCCCAGTAGCTCCCTGTGGTCGGGGTGGACCTCTTACTGGTGGTGGTGGTAGAGCCTCAATGCGTCTCCAACCACATGCTTCTCGGCCTCCTCCTCTGCCTCTTCCGCCTACTCCCTGCGGACCTCCACGGTCAACCCTCTGCCTCTGCCTCGGTGGTCCCTCAACTGTCTGCTGCTCCTCGGCACGACGGGTCGGGAAATCACGAGCCATGTGGCCCTACCCGCCGCATCAGTAGCACTTCCTGCCTCTCAAAAGACCGGCCCCGCACTGTGTGCCCTGCATAGTTGAGCCAGTGTCCTGAGGTTGTCTGCCAGAGGGTCTGGTCTGCCTGGACCCATGATTCATCCATCGACTACCTGCTGCAGAAGACTCTGCTACCTGCCGCCCTGCGGTGGGACTCGGTGCTGATGAAGTCTCATCAAGAAAGCTCCCGATCAAAAGGTCTCTCTCCAGTACTCCTGCCTGAGTCAGAATGCTAAGGGAGATCAGTGATGCCCTGATCTCATGCCTCAATCCCTGCTCAAAGGTCCGGGCCCAGAAGAATGGGTCTCGTACCATGTATGTCGAGTAGCGCGAGGGATCAGTAAATCTCGCTGAGTACTGGGCGACCGTCAAGCTGCCCTCCTGCAGCTATAGAAGCTCCTGGATGCGCACTGCACAGAGGATGGCTGGGACGAACTCCGAGTGGAAGAGGCTCTCAAAGTCCGTCAAGAGAAGAGATGCCTCATCGTGCACCTGGAGTATCAAGCTCCACCATCAGACCGATGCTGCGTGCAGTAGGCTCGCTGCGAGGATCACCAGGACGTCTGCTGGTGTCCTCACTAACCGGAAAACTCGTACAACTGCCTCCATCCAGTCCTCGGCTACCTAGGGGTCCGTCTCCCCACGGAACCTGGGTGGTCGCTAGCGCTAGAACTCGTGCAGTGCACTAAGGCGACGTGTATCGTCAGCGGCTAGGGATGGAAGCATCGGTGGCTCGGCGGGTAAAGGTACCACTGGTGCCTCAGCTGTCAAAGGGCCCTGCACCAACGCCTCGTCACTCGGTGGGTTGTCATCATGTACAACTCTCAGAACCCTAGCTGGCAGCCGTCGTGGGGCCATCCTGAAGTGAAACAGGTGCGCCACAGTCAGAACAGTATACCTGGTGAGCTGACACAAAGTAATCACAAAGAAAACTTGAATCACACATGCAATCAATGTTTTCGTGCATTAAGTCAGAAATCAGAAGTCAGGGTCCTGGTGTGCGGATATGTCGTCTGCCGCACCAACACTGGACTCCCTGGATTGATAACCTCACCCAATATGCTTAACACTATTGCTTCACATAGAAAAAGATCAGAGTCCCAAGTTCTGTGGTAGAACCGAACTCCTCTAATACCAATTTGTCACGACCCATCCTCGGGGCTCGTGCCGTGACTACCTCAAGCCCGCCTTCCATAGGCCATGGGTTGGCGACTAGCACCAAGGCGTAAATCCCTGTAAAAAGGGAAGGCATTGCCATTGTAAAGTAAATAAACACCACAGAGCAAGCAAGCATTAGAAGTAAACACTTCGTAAAAACTGAGTAGAACAGTAAGTGCGAAAAAGTAATGGGCCAGAATAAAAACCCAAACTGAAAGTAAAGTACAACTCGAAAGGGAAAACAACAACTGAAAAGTAAGCCGCAGCGTCGAGCCGTCCACTGGGACTCCAACCTGAAGGGAGAGTACAGATAGCCTCCACAGCTCCTCTGGTCCAACCGTCCACTCTGAGTACGTCCCGCCAGTGGTCCACCTCTAGGTACCGTTCTGCTCCGCAAGCCTCAACCACTCAACCACGATCAGCGATGTCCGTCGTCTGCAACCAACACAACATAGTGCGGGAATAGCCCGTGCAGGGGTGAGTATAAGCTACTCAGTAGGCACCCCGAGACCCCCGAAGGTCTCCCAGAATACACAAATTATAATCCAAAAAGGAAAGATACAATCACGAAGTAACATCCGACACTGCTTAGGTATATGCCCATACATATACCTAAGTCATCAATTCTCGTTCGGCTCCAACATCCAAGCTCAAGTACAACCCATTCCACACAGGAAAGCAAAACGTAAATCCACACAGGATATCACAACACAATCCACCAAGGAAAGCAAACAAGATTCAGCTCACACAGGTATACTTCTTCGTAAGACGATAGAGATGATCAGATATATCCACTGATTCATCTAAGCCATCGGACCCACAAAGGATCGATAGGCACTGACCCCCGCAATGACCCACATAGGATCTGACCCACAAAGGATCGATAGGTAACTAACCCCCGCAATGACCCACACAGGATCAGACCCACATAGGATCTGTAGGTGCTGGCTCGCACATAACCGCTGAGCGCTGACCCACATAGGATCGGTAGCACTGATCCACGAAGGATCACTGAGTGCTGTAGTCGTCGCCATCGAATCCACTGAGGATCTTTGTACAGTCGTCGTAGTAGTAGCAGTCGCAGACGCAGCCAGCTCTAGGGTTCCCACACACAGCAAGCTCGTTCGGGAGGGTCCGCTCCATGAGCCGAGAGGCTGTTACATCAACTGACACATATTCCAGAGATGATGTATCCAAAAGTTCCGTATCGTCAACAGGAACTCAACTTCGCAGACGGCGCGTCAATCGGACGCCCGGTCTGAGAGTTATTGGGTTTTTCGTCCGAGGGGCACGGTTGGTTTTTAAGGAAAAACCAACCCAACCGTACTCCACCTGCGTCCAAAGCTCAGGCGGAGTAAGCCAAAAGATCCATCTCACTAAGAGGAATCCAACAATGTCGACGACGCGTCAATCGGAAGTCCGGAGCTCATGTTATGAGTGTTTCCGCTCCGAGGGCCCGGTTGGTTTCGTGTAAGAACCAACCCGGTCGAACCCAAAGTATTCCGAAACCTTGAGCGCAATATATGGAAACGACCGTCTTGACCCAAGGATCACATTTCTGCTGACGGCGCATAGATCGGAGGTCCGTAGCCTGAGATATGGGAAAAATACCGAAGTGGGTTGGAAAACGGGGGTTTTGGGCCCGGATCGACCTGGTCCGAGACCCCCTGGGTCGGCCCGGCTGGGCGCGGCCCGGCCAGGCGGCCCGGCACGGCGACCCAGCGTGCTGGTGCGCAGCGCCAGTGGGCTCGGCCGAACGGCTGAGCCGTTTGGTTTACGGGGGGGGCTTTCCCTAGCGTTTTGTAACTGCGGCCCCCCTTAATGGGGGCCGCTAGCTGGTCGGCCGGGGGTTTGAACCCCCGGCTGTCCTTCTGTCCGGCCGGCCCACCCCGGCCGGCCTGTTTCTTCCATCACGGGACTGGCGACGGCCGGTCCCCTACCTGGTCCGACACCGGCGGCCCGGAACCGGCCGCCGGTCACCCTGCTCCGCCACGGCCCGGAACCGGCCGCGATTTTAATTCGTCCGGCGCGGCGCGACGGCGCCGTGCCCCTCTGCCGCGGCCCCGCTCCGGTCGCGGTGTCTTTGGTTTTCTCCGACGCGGCGCGACGACGCCGCGACTTGGTTCAGTTTCACGGCGTCGCGCTTTACTTGCCACACGATCCCGCGCGGTGCGACGGCATCGCGCCATTCCCATTCCAACCACTTTAGAAACAATAACATGGATAAGGAAGGAGGGTCAGTCATGTTTGTGCAGTCCGGCCCCCTCTCGTTAATTGATAGAATTTGCTCGTATTTTCATGAAGAATGAAAAGGTAGTATTCACGAATAAATAAATAAATAAACCCCTACATGAAGCGTATCTTGAACGGAGGATCTTCGAACGAGGATACGTCGTGGAAAAACCATCGCGGAAAGAGACGTCATAAAAGAAGACGTCGTCAGCGTCGCGGTACACGGCGTCGCGTAATCGGTTTCCGAGAACTCAGCATTCTTCGTCGGATACCGATGTGTTCTTCTATTTCTTCGTCGAAGATGAAGAAGTTCCACAATCCTTAGACTTTTTCTCCCCAAGACTCCACCACAAGAAACTAACCCAAAATAAAATAATCCTCTCCCTTATTTTATTAACTCAACAAAGCTTTTGAAATTAAAATATCCATAGTTAACTCACTTAATTAATAACATAAGTTGTCAAAAATTAATGGTGAGTTGAGGGGGGTTGAAGAATATGAAGGGGTGGGGTTTGTGTGGGCCCCACCACCCTCATAACCTCCCTGGAGAAGTTGGGTAGTTACCCAACTTCCACCCAAAGGCTTAAACCACTTAAAGAAAATAAAAATTGTAGTTAAATTATAAATTAAACTACCACAATTTTTATTATCTTCTCTCGTGAAAACGCAACCCCGGAACATGTGTTCCTAAGCAATTACCGGTGTTGCGGTTCCATCGGTGCCCTCGGAATTCGATTCCGAGCACCGGTTCAAAAGTTAGAAATTCCCGCTCATTCGTTCACTGAACGTACCCGAGCTAAACTTCAGATAGAAATTCCGGGCACACCGGCCCTCGGAATCATGTGATGTCAGAAACTGCGTTCTTGTAAAATCCCAAAGAAAATTTAGAAAAAAAATTCCTTTAATTTTACGGGTATTTACATATTTAATCACTAAAAAGAGAAATAAATTATCATAGTGAATATAATTTCATTATTCATAAAATTAATATTCATATTTATTTGAATTTTTCTTTGGTACCTATGTGAACACATTGAAGATATTTAAAACTAAGAGAGTGGAATTTTGTAACATTCTTTTCATTAAGTATTATATAGTTTGTTTTAAATGAAAAGTGTCTTTAAAAAAAATTAAATTTCAAAACTAAGGTGAAAAGGGTAAGATCAGATTTATCAAATTGGAATTTATATGAAAATGGTGACCTTAACACTTATTTTTACGCTAGATTAACCAGATTGACACTTTAGTGAGGTGATAAATTTTACAACAGTTACTATTAATAATGCCTAAAAATAAAAGGTGCTTATTTTAAAATTTTGAAAATCATTATTCCAAATATAGAATATATTTTCCAAGACAAAAAAAATTGACATGATTTAATTTAATATTAAACTGGAACAACATGATGAAAAATGGTTTTTCAGAAAAATGAATTTTTAATAAATTGATGAACTTATAATAACTATATGACTAACAATCACCATTCTATGGATTTTAATACATATAAATAGATATAAAATCTATAAATTTAATATAAATATTTAATAATTAGTGGTTATTTTAATCAATTAAAATTAATTAACTTTATGCACTTAAAAACAGTTATCAGGAAAATGCATTTTTTAGCATAAAAATATACGCAAAACAAGATCATGAAGATTACTAATTCAAATGAAATTAATCGGATTATTTTTTATAAAATTATTAATATTAGAATTCATTACTAAATTAAAAATATAACAAGTCTTTTAAATTTCTTTATTTATGGAAAAGAAAGGATAGTATTTGAAAAATCTGTAATTTTCACTATTCATTAAAAATCAATCATTTTAGAAAAATCCAAAAATTTCACCATAAGTTAATTTTCATCTGATGAATCAAAAAATGAAGTTAATTTCATCAAATAAATTTTCTAGAAGATATATAAATCAATTATAACATTTTTCACAAAGAGAAATAAAATTTTTTTTGATGAAAACATATTTTCTAAAGGATAAAATATCTTCCTTAATAATTTGATTCCTATTTCTAAAGTAATTATCTGTAAATTTATATTGAGTAGAAGTATTATATATATTTAATAAATTATTTATTACTATTCATATCCACCAATTTAATGTCTAGGTTATAATGGTCATATTTAAATAATATATTTCATGGTTCATTTATGCTCGATGTTACATATCGTATACACTATCGAACATGGTTTTCATTTTAAAAAAATATCAGGGTGTTACATTTGATTTTTATTGTAATATTTTCTCCAAATTATAAAAATCCTTCAACTAAAAAGATCCTCAAAATTCAATAATGTGAAACCCTTTTCATAAATCATGCAATTACTGTCACGATCCGTCCTCGGGACCCATGCCGTGACTACCCCAAGCCCGCCTCCCATAGGCCAGGGGTTGGAGACTAGCACCAAGGTATAAATCCCGACAAAAGGGGAAGGAATTGTCTTTATAAAGTAAATAAACACCAAAGAGTAAGAAAGCAGAAGTAAACACTATGTAAAATTGGGTTCAATAGTAAGTGTGGAAGAGTAAGTGGGCCAGAATACAAACCCAAACTGAAAGTAATGTACCACTAGAAAGAAAGTATAGCAACTGAAAGTAATGCAGCAACGTCGAGCCGTCCACTAGAAATCCCACCTGAAGGGTGGGTACAGATAGACTCCTCAGCTCCACGGGTCCAGCCGTCCACTCTGTGTACGTCCCGCCCAGTGGTCCACCTCCAGGTACTGACTTGTTCCACAAGCCTCAACCACGATCAGCGATGTCCGTCGTCTGCATCCAACACAACACAGTGCGGGCATATCCCGTGAAGGGGTGAGTATATACTAATCAGTAGGGACCCTGAGACCCCCGAAGGTCTCCCATAATCCAGAAAGGAAAGATACAATCATGAAGTAACATCCAACACTACTTAGGTATATGCCCATACATATACCTAAGTCATCAATTCCAGTTCGGCTCCAACATCCGAGCCCAAGTTCGATCACGTCCACATAGGATAGTACAACCCAATCCACACAAGAAAGCACAACCCAATCCACATAGGAATGCAAGTCAATCATATCGAAGATAATGATTGAACGTCAACACTCGTCTCACACAGTTATACATCATTTGTAAAGCAAAAGGAGATGATCAAATTTAGTTACTGATTCATCTAACTGGGACCCACGTAGAATAAATGTACTGTAGTGGTCACCGCCGAACCCACGGAGGATTCCAATACGGTTGTCGTCATCATCGAACCCACAGAGGATTCCAGTACGATAGTCTTCACTGTCGAACCCATAGATGTTGAGGAACTCCTCCTCTATCGTGTACAGTGGGAATGTCGCTACAAACATGCTCTTCCCACTAAAAATGGACTATTTTAGTACTACACCTATTGAGTACTGTGGGCCTACTGCTACATCCAAGCGCTTCCCATCATGGGTCTGCCGCTACAACCAAGCACTCCCCCTCATAGCCTACAGAGGCACTCCTTCTGTTGAGTAGTGCAGGTCTGCCTCTACAACCATGCACTCCTTCATCGTGGGTCTTCCACTACAACCAAGTGCTCCCCACTGGGCTATCGAAACACTCCGAGTCGATCGATCAGCAGTCGTCAAGTCTCAGCCAGCTCTAGGGTTTCCACACAGATCATGCTCGTTCCGGGAGGGTCCGCTCCACGAGCCAAGAGGTCGATACATCAACTGTCACGTAGACCAGAGTTTATGTATCGGAAAGTTACAACACATCAAAAGGAACACAACGTGACAGACGGCGCGTCAATCAGACGCCCAGTTTGAGAGTTATTAGCTTCTCCGTCCGAAGGGCCCAGTTGGTTTTTAAGCTAAAACCAACCCAACCATACTCCAACTGCGTCAAGTCCTCGAGAAAAGTAATCCAAAAAGGTCAGTCTCACTAAGAGTAATCAAACAAAGTCGACGGCATGTCAATCGGACGTCCGGAGCTCAAGTTATAAGTGTTTCCGCTCCGAGGGCCCGGTTGGTTTCGTGTTCGAACCCACCTGGCCATACACAAAGTTTTCCAAAACCTTGAGTGTAATATACCGAAACGACCGTCTTGATCAAAGGATCGCATCGCAACTGACTATGCATAGATCGGAGGTCCGTAGCCCAAGATAAGGGCATTTAAACGAACCTATCCGGTTTTATGGGGTTTTGGGCCCGGACCGACCCGGCCCAAGACCCCCTGGGTCAGCCCGAACCGGGGAAACCCGACCCTGGTCTGGGTCTGGCCCATTAGGCGACGGCCCGGCCCGATGGTTTCGGCCCGGCCGGTCTGGCCTGGGCGGCCGGTTGGCCTGGCACGGGGGCAGCCCGCATGGCCCTCTCGGCGATGGCCGAGCTGTCGCGGAAGGGGGTCGCACTGCCCCCTGTTTGGAAACCACAGCCCCCACATGGGGGCCGCTCCGTTGCAAGCCGGGGGTTACGACCCCCAGTTTTTGGATCTGGCTGCCCGTAACGGCCGACCAGTGTGTCGCGCGGGACCAGCCGGTCCCGCCCCCTGTGCACCGGCGGCTCCGGCCGACCTCTCCTGCTCCGCCGCGGCAAGAGGTCGCGGCCTTGGTCCAACCGGCGCGGCGCGACGGCGCCCCACCCCTCCGTCGTGGCCCCGCTCCGGTCACAGCCTCTTTGTCGTTCTCCGGTGCAACGCAGCGGCACCGCGCCCCTTCGCCTCGGACCGACTCTGGTCACAGCTTCGTTTGGCCTCAACGGCGTGGCGTGACGGCGCCGCGCTTCTTCACCCGTTCCTCTTGCTTCTGAGCAGTGCTGTTTCACCGTGTTGCCTTTGCCCGTGCCCCAACAAGTACAATATCAAAGGGGGAGGAGGTTCGGTCGTGTTCATGCGGTCCGACCTCCTCCCGTTATAAGGATAACAGGTGCCCCAAAATAAAAGTCAATGAACAGCAAGGAATATTTCACGAAAAAAATTCCAAACCCCTACCTCAAGGAGTTGTCGAACGCTGGTCGTCGCGGAACAACGATGTCGAGGAAAACGGCGTCGCGGAAGACGGCGTTGCGGATCGATGCTCTGTAAGCATCGTCGGCGTTCTCCCAATGAAGGATGTGGCACGTCGCCGTTTGTAACGCCCTGACCCCAGTTACCTAGAGTCGTTGCATTATTACATAACATTGGCATGATCACAAAAGATCAAGTCTCGAAAGACCGATTAGTTTAGTAGCCTTGGAAACACTAGATACATTCATAAAACATTACATTACATCATAAAAATGAAAACTAAAATAACATGGTCTCCCTAGTCCACACTCATATTCTCACTGACTATTCTTGCAATTCAGTCATAATACACTTCTTCACATCCTGGGAAAAATAAAACATTGAAAGGGGTGAGCTCAAATGCTCCGTAAGGATAACAATATAGCGGAAACTTTCATAAGAAAACATAATCATTTAAGGCAATGTATAACTAAAACAAAAGCCTTATTGAACTTGAACTTCAACATAATATGGAAAAAGTAAAATAAAATAATGCCATTACTTACTCACATGGATATTCTACTAGACGAATAATCACATGAAATATCAATAACCACTTTCATAATGAGGGAATGTATAACGCCAGACATTCTGAAACATTTTGTCAAGGCCTCGGCCAAGACGTCTAAAATGATTAAGGCCTCGGCCAAAACCATAAATCAAATTGGGAAATGGCCTCGGACAATTCCACGTCTAGTTGTCTCATGAGACCTACCGATGCATCGAGGAGCTATAGCGGGCTCCACCCGTCACTTATTAAGTCCAATACATTCCTCATATGAATAGGTTTAAACATAACATAAATATTCGTATTAAAACTAGCATACGAAATGTCAAATATTTATCCATACACTATGGATGGTATAAAAATAACACATCCACAGTCAAATATTTCACAAAATTTTCAATGGAAGTTTTGTATCATAAATCAATTTCAATTAAACTTAAAACCCATCAAAGGATGTTGACATGGATCAAATCAAAGTTATTTGAGAGAAATATATCTCTTTTTTTGAAATCATTTAAAAGTACCATAATTATAAAATAATACATTTACTTCGAAAATATTCTTATAAGCTTGTAAGGGAAGCTTCGACGAAGTTATAATGTCGGAAAATAGCCGCACCCGCCGTATAAGTTAAAAAAACATTCTTACCTTAAATTTGTCAAAAAGGTCAAAAAGTACATTGTTTGGAAAACAACGGTAAGATTCCCTTAAAAAATGTATAAGGGTATAAATGAATTTAACCCATTTTCCATTTAATAGTAAAAATGTTTTGAACGACATTTTTAAGAAACATGGATGTGGATGATAATGAGGTCCCAGTAGATAATTATGTATAAACAACCTTGGATAATGAAGAGGTTGTGAAGTAAACCCTTACCTTGCATCTTGTCCTGACTCGACCGTTCTTTAACCTCCTGAATAATAAACTAGAGTTAATTTCTATTTACTTAAGAACCTTTTTCATGGTCATTATTCCTTTTATATCACTTATTACCATGTTATGAACATTATGTAATTATTTAAGTTAATAACGGTCGTTTTGTCGATCTTTGGTACTTGAGTCAAAAATAAACTTCTTATAATTACAAGTTGTTCATGTGGTGAAATATCCATTATATCCAGAATTATATTCATGATGTAGATATCATATATATCATATATATACTGTATATACATTCATTTATAATATTACGTAACATTTAGAGGTAAGAAATGAAATGCACCGTTCATGGAGACGGTAATCCGTACGTACGCATGAACGCTACTTTCATTTCTATTTCATATTTAATGGAATTAAATCATAATGATATAAATGTATAATATAATTCCAGTATAATATAGTGTATAATACCATTTACTCCATCCTTTATACATCCCACATATGGCATTAACGATTCATATCACTTTGAGGGGGCGATAGTCCGCACTTCCTAAAATGAAATTATCGCGTTTACCCATAATGGAAATCATAAAGTATGACATAAATGGTAAATACAGAAGCATAAGTAAAACATAAACATATTATATATCATATATAAATATAGTGACATCTTAATGTCCACCTTTGAAGGTGTAATATGAGTGTTGAACAATCATCGTTTCGTGAGGCAGAAATTCGCCATCCACAGAAACCGTATGTTCTTTAACCATTAGATGTAGGTGTGTGTAAGTGTAGCTAGAATCCTTCTTATAAAAACATCCTAGTATATTGAGGATACTGGTTTGGTTACAAAATAAATGAATAAAAAGAGTTTATGGGGTTGGAGAAGCAAAATAAAACAAAATAACATAAGAGAAGACATTACCTCAAAATCGGGTAACTCTTTTTGATTTGAGCCAAAGGCTTCCTTGGGAAGATTTATGCCCAAAGTGAGGCTTCTATGAGTAATAGGGGGAAGTTGGGAGAGTATTTGGGCAGATTTTGGCCAAGCCAAATGGCTTGAATGTGTGAATGAGGTGGTAGAGGTGGGGGCCTTTTATAAGAGGAGAGGAGGGGCACTCTTGGAAAGTAAGGGAATTTTACATTATTATACAATGCTTTTCAGATTATAAAGGTCCCACACTTATATAATTCATGGATAAGTTGATAAGGGTTAGAAATCTACCCATCCAATAGTCTTTGGACAAGTGTAAGCCTTGGATTGTACATTATCTTTTCATTTTATTAAAATCGTTAAATAATGAGGTCATCGCTGCATCATAATGATGTCATAAATAATTTAATTTATTTAATGTCTAAAAATTATAAAAAAATAATATAATGTAGGAAATATTTTTATCTTTCAAATTACTATTTATAGTCAAAAATATGACTTGTATAACCCCATTTAAAAATTGTTTTAGTAAAACATTTCATGTTTGTGTCATTTTTTTTACTTCAACATTAAATAAAAGGTATTTATGTCATTTTCCAAATAAAGTGGCTCCATGGGGTCCCCAAGTTGACCCATGGAATGTCTTGGTCGTCCATGGCACATCCAATGAGGGTAGGACATGTGTCAACCTCATCTCATATTATTAAAACGTTATTTTTACCTTAAACTACACTAATTACCTCTAGTCGCGATTACGAACTTAAAAGTTACTATTCACCAAAAATTATTTTAATCTCATTGAACCACATTTTACTTCTTAATGAAAACCATTTATGTTGGATTTTTGAAAATCAAACCACAGAAGTGGTAATATTTCATTTAAATGAAAAATCAGTTTTTTAACTACCACTTAGTGGTTTCACTATTCATCAAAAAATTGAAGTTTTTCAGAACAATGCCAAAATTTCACCCTAATCTATAATTGATATTCCGAATTCAAAAATGATTTCTATTTTAGGAAATTCCAAACATATAAGTTGCATTAATTAATTTTATAATTAATTCTCGTTGTCACAACAAATAGCGTGTTTTTAAGAAACAATTTATATCAAAAGATTGACAATTGTTTATGTCCAATTTCAAAGTGAAATTAATTATAATGAACACCATTGGATAAAATGGTAAAAATATATTATAATTATACTTTAAGACCACTCAATAGTATAACTTATCACTATAAATGATTTTGATTAAAAAAGTTGTTTTAAGTATTTTTCACTATTCATAAAAATTTGGAAGTTCTCAGAAAATTACAAAAAATTCAACATAGGCTAATTTCAATATTAGGAATACAAAAAAGAAGTCCATTTTGAAATATAAAATTTCTATAAATTTAAAAAGTGGTTATTACTATTCATAACGGCTATTTTGATTAGTTGCGGTGTGTTAGAACTCGAAGTTGCGTACAATGCAAGCTATTACATTATTGAATGAGAAGCGTATCATGGAAGCTCGGGGTGTTACATTCTCCCCTACTTCAATAAATTGCATCCTCTCAATTTGAAATTTTTCTTGGAAAATAAAAGGTTGAAAATAGAAAATACCTTTGTGGAAAACCCACATCGGAAATAAGGTTAATAAAATTTAGTCTTAATAAGAGGGAAATGGAAATAAGAAAGTCACCACCAAATTATGATCTCGATAAGGAGAACATTGGTGGAAATTAGAGACATATAATTGGAGGAAAAACGTAAATATTTGTAGGGAGTGATTGAGGTCATTAATCACAATCAACTCTCAAATTGAGGGCCTCAAAGCCTTCAATCTATGTTGATTTAAAATATCATCAGTTCAACAAGACATAAGGTATTAGGATAAAACATTTTTTTGTTTTAATATCCCTTTACTAAAGTTTAAGAAATAATTTATTCATTGAATAAGAGATAGGTATATATATATGCTTTACAATTAGAGTTTCAACCTTCAACTCATCTTTCACTCAAAAAGATAATAGAACTCAAAAATATTATACTTATCCAAATTGTATAAGTTTCCAAATGTTAACAAATACCATTTAGATTAGTAAAATTATTTTGTAATAACCAGGGACTTCCTGTAGGCTAGTGGTAGGAAATAAAGTCCTGTCGCACTATGGTTGTGGGTTCGATTCCTGCAGCTTTGTCCGACGCGACGGGTTATGCCCCACCCTGCAGGTTGTCCTTTTCCTAAAACTATAGTATTATAATATTACAAAAATAATCTTCATAAATTTTTTAACCTTAAACAATACTATCCAAAGATCAACTTAATCCACTCTAACCTTTATAGTTATCCAAAATACCTCTGTCCAGACTTTCTCTAAAAGGTCTCTTAATTCCAAAATCAATTTATCAGATTCCCCAAACAAAGTAAAGTTTCTCTTATTGTCACATACTAAAAATATAATTACCTTCATCATATTAAAGCCTTATTGAAATCAACAAGTACTGTAGTACAATCCTTATATATATGTCACATTATTCTAATAACCAGAATATAATCCATGAGTCCAAAAGCACCAATACATTAGTTATTATGCTTCAACTGTAGTAACAGCATAAGATTGTCCTTGATCCCTTGGCCTTTTCTGAGGTAAGTTCCCCTGACTCTTAGGACATTAATTTTCATAATGTCCCATCTCTCTACAATTATAGCATTCCACATTGACAGCAACTTTCGTTCCCTTTCAATCATGAGCTTGGTGGCCTTTTTCACCACACTTGTAACAGACTCTCATTCCCTTCAAGCAAGTACCGGGGTGTTTCTTTCCACATTTACTGCAAGAATTATATTCAACTCTTCCCTTCTTCCCCTTATTTCCATTTCCAAATTGATCAGAAGATCTCTTCTTTTCTTGCTTTGCTTTAAAGTCATAAGACTTAGAGAATTCATTTTCTGTCTTGATAGAACACGAGACAATATCTTCGTATGACGAGAAGGTTTGTGAGACTAATGCTCGATGTAGAAATGGTTTTAACCCATCAAAGAAACGATCAATCTTACTTCTTGGGTTATGTATATAATCTTCAGCATGCCTCGCTAACCTTGTAAAGTTGGCCTCATACTTTGCGACATTCTCACCCTCCTTTTGTCTCAGACTCAAAAATTGTCTTTCCATATCTGCTCGATGGTCACGAGGATAGTATTTTTCTAGGAAAATCTCTTTGAACTCCCTCCATTCCATATTCGATACGTCATCATATTCCTTTGTGTTTTGAATCAGCGACCACCACTGATCAGCATCTCCAGTGAGGCGGTAAACTACCATGATAACCTTTTCCCTTTCACTACTCCCCAAGGCGTGGAATATTTTCTCTAAGGTGTTTATCCATTGCTCATCTACTAATGGATTTATACCCCCATTAAATGTTGGTGGTTTTTCCTCATGAAGCGTTCTAACATTGATCCTTCACGTTGTGGATCAGGGTGATCCATACGAGTAAGTTTATTATTCATAACCTGATTGAGTTGTCCCAGTATGGTAATAAGTTGATCAGCACCAGTTGTATCTCCAGCTCCACAATAATTACCTTGAGTAGGAGGGCAATCCCTACACGGAGTGCGTGCATTGATACGGTTTCCATTCCTTCCACTAGGTGCCATTTCTAAACAATGTCATAAACTATATTAGTTTATGAATCAAAATACATAATTCCATACTTGTAAGATACTTAACATAAATTGAACTATTTATGGATATAATCCATAAAAAATTTCTTTGAGGAAGTATATACTCATAACCCTTCATAGTGGTTTGTAAAGAAAATGAGAATTATCCTAAGCATATCCCCCGGGAGTGTCGTAACCAAGAGTGCAGCAAGGCCCGTTGTCGTGCACCAGTTCCCGTTAGAGTCTAGCTCAAAGCGGTGTTTTCGGGTTTTACCCCTAGGTACATCTGTGCCAGAGCCGCCTCTACCTGCTCGTATCCAGACAGGGATGTATTGCTCGGAAAACTCACAACATCTCTATAATACCAAAATTCTAGGAAGTTCTTCTATACTAATCCTCAAAGTCTATCTTCGGGCTATGTGCTCTAATCAGAGTTTATCTAAATCTAGCTTCCAAGGTTAGTACTAAACTACCTCTGATACCAACTGTAACGCCCTGACCCCAGTTACCTAGAGTCGGTGCATTATTACATAACATTGGCATGATCACAAAAGATCAAGTCTCGAAAGACCGATTAGTTTAGTAGCCTTGGAAACACTAGATACATTTGTAAAACATTACATTACTTCATAAAAATGAAAACTACAATAACATGGTCTCCCTAGTCCACACTCATATCCTCACTGACTATTCTTGCAAGTCAGTCATAATAAACTTCTTCACATCCTAGAAAAATAAAACATTGAAAGGGGTGAGCTCAAATGCTTCGTAAGGATAACAATATAGCGGAAACTTTCATAAGAAAAGATAAGCATTTAAGGTAATTTATAACTAAAACAAAAGCCTTATTGAACTTGAACTTCAGTATAATGTGGAAAAAGTAAAATAAAATAATGCCATTACTTACTCACATGGATATTCTACTAGATGAATAATCACATGAAATATCAATAACCACTTTCATAATGAGGGAATGTATAATGCCAGAAATTCTGAAACATTTTGTCAAGGCCTCGGCCAAGACGTCTAAAATGATTAAGGCCTCGGCCAAAACCATAAATCAAATTGGGAAAGGGCCTAGGACAATTCCATGTCTAGTTGTCTCATGAGACCTACCGATGCATAGAGGAGCTATAGCGGGCTCCACCCGTCACTTATTAAGTCCAATACATTCCTCATATAAATAGGTTTAAACATAACATAAATATTCGTATTAAAACTAGCATACGAAATGTCAACAATTTATCCATACACTATGGATGGTATAAAAATAACACATCCACAGTCAAATATTTCACAAAATGTTCAATGAAAGTTTTGTATCATAAATCAATTTCAATTAATCTTAAAACCCATCAAAGGATGTTGACATGGATCAAATCAAAGCTATTTGAGAGAAATATCTCTCTTTTTTTGAAATAATTTAAAAGTCCCATAATTATAAAATAATACATTTACTTTGAAAATATTATTATAAGCTTGTAAGGGAAGATTCGGCAAAATTATAATGGCAGAAAATAGCCGCACCCGCCGTATAAGTTAAAAAACATTCTTACCTTAAATTTGTCAAAAAGGTCAAAAAGTACATTGTTTGGAAAACGACGGTAAGATTCCCTTCAAAAACGTATAAGGGTATAAATGACTTTAACCCATTTTCCATTTAATAGTAAAAATGTTTTGAAATACATTTTTAAGAAACATGGATGTGGATGATAACGAGGTCCCAGTAGAAAATTATGTATAAACAACCTTGGATAATGAAGAGGTTGTGAAGTAAACCCTTACCTTGCGTCTTGTCCTGACTCGACCATTCTTTAACCTCCTGAATAATAAACTAGAGTTAATTTCTATTTACTTAAGAACCTTTTTCATGTTCATTATTCCTTTTATATCACTTATTACCATGTTATGAACATTATGTAATTATTTAAGTTAATAACGGTCGTTTTGTCGATCTTTGGTACTTGAGTCAAAAATAAACTTCTTATAATTACAAGTTGTTCATGTGGTGAAATATCCATTATATCCAGAATTATATTCATGATGTAGATATCATATATATCATATATATACTGTATATACATTCATTTATAATATTACGTAACATTTAGAGGTAAGAAATGAAATGCACCGTTCATGGAGACGGTAAGCCGTACGTACGCATGAACGCTACTTTCATTTCTATTTCGTATTTAATGGAATGAAATAATAATTATATAAATGTATAATATAATTCCAGTATAATATATTGTATAATACCATTTACTCCATCCTTTATACATCCCACATATGGCATTAACGATTCACATCACTTTGAGGGGGCGGTAGTCCGCACTTCCTAAAATGAAATTATCGCGTTTACCCATAATGGAAATCATAAAGTATGACATAAATGAGAAATACTGAAGCATAAGTAAAACATAAACATATTATATATCATATATAAATATAGTTACATCTTAATGGCCACCTTTGAAGGTGTAATATGAGTGTTGAACAATCATCGTTTCGTGAGGCAGAAATTCGCCATCCACAGAAACCGTATGTTCTTTAACCATTAGATGTAGGTGTGTGTAAGTGTAGCTCGAATTCTTCTTATAAAAAAATCCTAGTATATTGAGGATACTGTTTTTGTTACAAAATAAATGAATAAAAAGAGTTTATGGGGTTGGAGAAGCAAAATAAAACAAAATAACATAAGAGAAGACATTACCTCAAAATCGGGTAACTCTTTTTGATTGGAGCCAAAGGCTTCCTTGAGAAGAGTTATGCCCAAAGTGAGGCTTCTATGAGTAATAGGGATAATTTGGGAGAGTATTTGGGAAGAGTTTGGCCGAGCCAAATTGCTTGAATGTGTGAATGAGGTGGTAGAGGTGGGGGCCTTCTATAAGAGGAGAGGAGGGGCACTCTTGGAAAGTAAGGGAATTTTACATTATTATACAATGCTTTTCGGATTCTAAAGGTCCCAAAAATATATAATTAGTGGATAAGGTGATAATGGTTCGTAATATACCCATCCAATAGTCTTTGGACAAGTGTAAGCCTTGGATTGTACATTATCTTTTCATTTTATTAAAATCGTTAAATATTGAGGTCATCGCTGCATCATAATGATGTCATAAATAATTTAATTTATTTAATGTCTAAAAATTATAAAAAAAATACTATAATGTAGGAAATCTTTTTAGCTTTCAAATTACTATTTATAGTCAAAAATATGACTTGTATAACCCCGTGTAAAAATTGTTTTAGTAAAACATTTCATGTTTGTGTCATTTTTTTACTTTAACATTAAATAACAGGTATTTATGTCATTTTACAACTAATGTGGCTCCATGGGGTCCCCAAGTTGACCCATGGATTGTCTTGGTCGGAAATGGCACATCCAATGAGGGTAGGACATGTTTCAAGCTCATCTCATATTATTAAAACATTATTTTTACCTTAAACTACACTAATTACCTCTAATAGCGATTAAGAACTTAAAAGTTACTATTCACCAAAAATTATTTTAATCTTATTGAACCACATTTTACTTATTAATGACAACCATGTATGTCAGATTTTTGAAAATAAAACCACAGAAGTGGTAATATTTCATTTAAACGAAAAATCAGTTTTTTAACTACCACTTAGTGGTTTCACTATTCATCAAAAATTGAAGTTTTTCAGAACAATGCCAAAATTTCACCCTAAGATATAATTGATATTCCGAATTCAAAAATGATGTCTATTTTATGAAATTCCAAACATATAAGTTTCATTAATTAATTTTATAATTAATTCCCGCTGTCACAACAAATAGCGTGTTTTTAAGAAACAATTTATATCAAAAGATTGACAATTGTTTATGTCCAATTTCAAAGTGAAATTAATTATAATGAACACCATTGGATAAAATGGTAAAAATATATTATAATTATACTTTAAAACCACTCAATAGTATAACTTATCACTATAAATTATTTTGATTAAAAAATTTGTTTTAAGTATTTTTCACTATTCATAAAAATTTCGAAGTTCTCAGAAAATTACAAAAAATTCAACATAGGCTAATTTCAATATTAGGAATACAAAAAAGAATTCCATTTTGAAATATAAAATTTCTATAAATTTAAAAAGTGGTTATTACTATTCATAACGGCTACTTTGATTAGTTGCGGTGTGTTAGAACTCGAAGTTGCGTACAATGCAAGCTGTTGCATTATTGAATGAGAAGCGTATCATGGAAGCTCGGGGTGTAACACCATTCTTCGAAGAAGTCGTCTCTCACCGGCTGCGGAGAGGGAAGAAGACGGTACGGCGAACTCCCCTTGTGGTGACAGAGTTTTCCGCCATAGACTCGACGTTCTTCGCGTTCCTCGACGAGGAAGAAGATGTCCAAGACTTGATCTCTCCTCTTCCAAATCTCCACACAATGATTCAACAAATACTAAAATAAGGATTTTCCTTATTTTGTTACTCGTGCCAACCCCTTTCGAAAATTCAAAATATTACAATCAATTAATCGATTTTAATTGATGAGCGTTTAATAATCCAAATTAAAATCGAGGGTTGAATTTCCATTTAATTAAGTTGTAGGTGAGTTACAAATTAAATTTAAGAGAGGGAGGTTAAAGGTATTTGAAGGGGGAGGGGCTTTTTTGGGCCCCACTTCACTAATATCGTACATAGAGAAGTTAGGATGTAGTGGGTCCCACTCAAACATCCATTCATAGGTTTAAACTACTTAGAATAGAAATAAAATTTGTAGCACAATATTTTATTTCATTCTTTAGTTAACCCATTTATTTAATAACCTCACCTGAGAAAATGAAACTCTGGAAAAGGTGTTCCTAAGCAATTACCGGCACTGCGATTCCATTAGTTTCCTCGGATTTCTATTCTGAGTACCAGTTTAAAAGTTAGAAAAACCCGCTCGTTCGTTCACTGAACGTACCCGAGCTAAACTTCGGATAATGATTTTGGGTACACCAGGCCTCAGAATATGGTGCCGTCAGAAACTGCGTACTCATAAAATTCCAAAGAAAATTTAGAAAAAATTTCCCTTGAGAAGTTAGTATGTAGTGGGTCCCACTCAAACCTCCATGCATAGTTTTAAACTACTTAGAATAGAAATAAAATTTGTAGCACAATATTTTATTTCATTCTTTAGTCAACCCATTTATTTAATAACCTCACTCGAGCAAATGAAACTCTGGAAAAGGTGTTCCTAAGCAATTACCGGTACTGCGATTCCATCGGTGTCCTCGGATTTCGATTCCGAGTACACGTTTAAAAGTTAGAAAAACCCGCTCGTTCGTTCATTGAACGTACCCGAGCTAAACTTCGGATAATGATTTCGGGCACACCAGGCCTCAGAATCTGGTGCCGTCAGAAACTGTGTACTCATAAAATCCCAAAGAAAATTTAGAAAAATTTTCCCATGAGAAGTTAGGATGTAGTGGGTCCCACTCAAACCTCTATGCATAGGTTTAAACTACATAGAATAGAAGTAAAATTTGTAGCACAATATTTTATTTCATTCTTTAGTTAACCCATTTATTTAATAACCTCACTCGAGAAAATGCAACTCTGGAAAAGGTGTTCCTAAGCAATTACCGGCACTGCGATTCCATCGGTATCCTCATATTTCGATTCCGAGTACCGGTTTAAACGTTAGAAAAACTCGGTCATTCGTTCACTGAACGTACCAGAGCTAAGCATCAGATAATGATTCTGGGCACACTGGGACTCAGAATCAGGATCCATTAGAAACTGCGTACTCGTAAAATCTCAAAAGAAATTAAGAAAAAAATTCCCTTGAAATTCACGGGTCTTTACAGTTACTATTTATTTAAGGTATGAGGCATTATAATTAAAGAAAACATCATATTTAGGGATCTTGGAAGATAGATCATGATAAGAGAGGAGGAAATAAATATGATATTGACATATATATGACATTTAATTATCCAATTTTTTGCAGAATTTATTTTGAGTGGGGATGAATTCTAAAAAATATTCCAAAAATATCACGAACCTTAAAAAACCTGAGCAGGGCTCAAAATTATGGGAGTTTTTTTTTTCTTTTTTGGATAATTTTACTAATTTTTTGAGAAATTATTAAGTGATGCATGGTCTAAATTCACTATCCATAACCATCTATATAAAATCATGAACCTCCCTTTAAAAAAATTCGAATAATTAATGGCATACATCCATAGTCCCCCAAACCATGAATCAATCTTGAATTATCCCTTACCTCCTTTTATATAACTCTCACATAATCTAGAAAAACTAGACCCCAAAGATGTATTTCTTCCAAAATTACTCAATTTTCATAGTTTCTTATCCTAATACAAATAACACAACCAAACACAAAAAAAAATTCTACACCAGAAATAGGATTACTAAAAGAAATGTAACCATACTTCCATAAAGATATCAATTTCACTAATATTCTCTTTATCCTGATTAAAAATTAAAAACCTTGAAGGGATTATCCCTCAAAAGTTTATCACTAAACATTTAATGTGAAAAATATAATATGTTAACAAATTAGTAGATTTACTCTTTAAATGGAAGAAAGGCTTATCCAGGGTACTTTTACTTCTCTACTAAGCCAAAGGTTCAACACCAAATACCTCCCCCCAATATTAAAAAGGGTAATCTTGAAATAAATCATGATATATAAGTTTTCTAACTATATGAAACATCCCTTTGAAATTAACCTACCAATTCTCTTCCACTCGGAATCATGGTCACCCTTGAATATAGGTGTTAAGTTCACTTGAATGAATGATTAACACTAGGGTGTAAATAAATTTTGTTAACGAATATTCTTCAAACATTATTTATCCGGATACAATTATGAAATGACATATCAAACTCACATGGTGTAGACATTAAATTATGTTCATAATATATTTAACAAGGTACACCCATAAATAGAGTGAATATATCCCTGATGTATGATGGTTGTTATCCCCCCCCCCACATGAAAAATATATTATTCTTAAAAAACCCAGGGAAAGAAAATGACCATGAAACGTTAACAATACTAGTAGAAACCAATTATTGTAAGAACCAGATCACTATAATGAGTGAAAAATGATAAACTCATTAAAGAATTATCACTTATAAAATCACGAGTGTCAAAAGGACATTAAGTATTTTTATTATACCACATTGTAAAATAATATATTTTTGTATGTAACGTAAATATATGTTTTCATGTATAGAAATTTATTTTTTAACTATATTATAAAATAAAATTCTCTAAAAAACTCAACCTCTTGATCTAATATCAAGGATCAATTCTTATTTCATCAATCTCTGAGATCACTCTTGGTGCAACAAATGTTTCTGTCTAGCCAAACATACCCACTCGAGTCACTACATAGCCATGAAATATGAGATACCTCAACTAAATTTGAAAAAAATTATTCATTTTTTCATTATATAACTCCCCATATAATGTATGGGATTCAAAACACCTATTTTAGAATCACCAAGACACGCCCTTATTCAAAATTATTTTTTGAGGTCTATATAAGCTTCACTCCACAACATGACCTCTCCATATCTTAATGGTTTTCATTCCTTTCAAACTCCAGGAATAACTATCTCTTATCCAACCAAAGTATAGTGAATTACTAACCATGGTGTTTTTCTTATATAGGAAAATAACCTTTTAAATTCTTTATTCCAAAATATCATGTTTCTTACTCTTTAACTGAATGAAACCCAATAACCTAAATAGATCCCTTTACATTATGGTGACATTGCAGATCCCTGTATCAATCTTTATCTTTTAACATAAAATGAATTTTGTATTTCCCATCATGGTAATCCTTTTTATTAAAATAATTTTTTTAACTAAAACACCTTGTTTTATGATTATTTCAAATCCATCTCCCTATCTTCTTTTAGTAAATCTTGTAATGAACAGAAAAATTCATTATGCATACATCTATTATGATTCACTCTTTTAAAATTGTTTGTCCTAAGATATAAGTCCATAAAGTTACAGTAGATTGGGATTTAAATCTTTTATAAAGAACTCTATAATGCATGTGATCTTCTTCATACCAAGTGTGTCTTGGACAACAATGACATTGTTTATCCTGAAACACCCATATGAGGAACGTCTTCAGTAAACATGATTTATAAATGTCTATGTAATTATATACCTTAATAATAATATCGAATAACTTGAACATGAATAGAAAAAGAAATATATTCCTTTATAAACAATCATATTAAATAATTTGAACCACATGACATGTATTGATAAAAAATAAAACTCCATTATTATCCATGGAACTAAAAACAACCTCTTTTGGCTTTTTTCATTACTTATCTATATTTTAATTTTATAATTTACTCAAATTGTCTCCCCTTCATATCACTTTTTTTGTACTCATTTTTTGATTTTCTAGAAAAACTATATTTTAACTATTCCTCTCAGCTTTAAAGATAAACAAGGCTATGGTTATTCAAATAGGGGTGGTAACACTAATCATAATGAAATGAGTCATGAATCTACCAATATTAGGGTAACATGATTGAAATAAATTTAGAGAATAATAATGATTTATTCAAAAAACTAAACTACCATAAAAAATAATGTATGTGACTTCAATAATTATATAATAATAATTTATAATCATATTTCTCAAGATGTTTCCTATAGTCACATAAATCAGTAAATCAAAAAACATTCATGCATAGAGAGGTATATCCCCTTTAAAATATATCACAATTTTTATAATAAATAAAAAAGATTAAAAGAGTGTGAATGTCTTATATACATACCTCAATAAAGCTATGAAATGGGATACACACACATCCACTATAATGCCCTATCCTTAAAACTTTTTTAATCATGAGTTATTACAAGATTACACAATGAGGATCTTTTCAGGTTTAGAGTTTTAGATAATTAGAACATAAAAATTTCATTACATTCCACATATAAACAAAGTGGTTACATAAAGATAGTATTCATTTTTTCTATCAATGGAAACATATTTAAAATAAAACATGGATTCATTCTTGACACTTCCTTAACACTATCATCATATCATGTACCTTTCCCTTGACCTGTGAAAAACATTTCAAAAAAACTTGGTATGAGCATAAAAAGCTCAGTATGGGTTATAAAAATATGGAAAGGAAACATAAGTTCATATATACATAAGAATGAAATCTTACTTTACCCATAAAACGTAAGCACTTTAACATACCTCATCAAATCATGAATAAATCATAGAAATCATAAGACATAAAGGAAACTTGAGGCATTCATAACATTCTTACATAGGGAGTAACCCTCTTGGTTACGTTTGGAATACCCATCACAATATATTCCCTAAATCTCTTCGAAGAAACCTTAACGTTTCACTCCTTCGCGTTACCCATTGAATTGGAGAGCTATATCGGGCTCACCCGCCCTTAGTTTATCACAGAACCACCCGTCTTCATAATAATGCCCAAGAACCTCAACATAATCGTATCACATAAGACATGCATATAGGAAACATAAAATTTCCACCTTTCAATCACAAGATATCAATACAACACATTGATATAAAAACATTATGAAATTCATTTTCAATACCAAAACAAAATAAAATTAAAACATGGTATTTATTTTTCTTTTAAAAAAGGTATGGCTTGTAGAGGAAGCCGAAACTCAAATAATGGTCATGGTGGTGGAGAAGTCGTTGTCGCTGCATACGTACGACAAAAACATTCCCTTTTTTTGTTTAGTAAAACGCTTCATATAAAAAATATTACTTTTGGATAAAAGTAAAATTCAAAGGGTTTTATACACTGTATAAAGATTGTTTTGTATAAAACAAAATATGACTCAATGAAAGGAGATTGAGACGAAGTCCCATACCTCGGGTCCGACTTGACTCGGTCATTCTTTAATCTCCTGAATAATAAAGTTGAGTTAATTTATACTTGTTTAAGAACATTTTTCAAGTTCATTATTCCTTTTATATCACTTATTGTCATGTCATTAACACTATGTAATTATTTAAGTTAATAACGGTCGTTTTAACGATCATTGGTACATGAGTCAAAAATAAACCCTTTATAATTACAAGTTGTTCATGTATAAATTATATCCAGAATTATCATCATGATGTATATATCATATATATCCAGTATATACAAGCATTTATAATATTACATAATCATTTAGAGGTAAGAAATGAAATGCACCGTTCATGGAGACGGTAAGCCGTACGTACGCATGAACGCTACATTCATTTCTATTTCATATTTTATAGAATGGAATCATAATGATATAAAGGTATATTATAATTCCAGTGTAATATAATATATAATATCATAACTCCATCCTTTATACGTCCCACATATGGTATTTAACGAATCAAATCACTTTGAGGGGGTGGTAGTCCGCACTTCCTTAAATGAAGATATTGTGTTTACCCATAATGGAAACCATAATGGTATGCCCAAAATGAAAAATACAGAAGCTTAAGGAAAACATAAACATATTATATATCATATATAAATATAGTGTCATCTTAATGGCCACCTTTTAAGGTGTTAAAATAATGTTGAACAATCATCATTTCGGGAGGCCGAAATTCGCCATCCACGGAAATAGTATGTTCTTTAACCATTAGATGTAGGTGTGTGTAAGTGTAGCTATAATTCATCTTATAAAAAAATCCTAGTATATTGAAGATGTTGGATATGTTACAAAAGAAATTAATAAAAAGAGTTTAGGGGGTTGGAGAAATAAAATAAAACAAAAGGACTCAAGTGAAGACATTACCTTAAAATTGGGTAACTCCCTTTGGTTTGAGCTCAAAGGCTTCCTTGGGAAGACTTCTGCCCAAAGTGGGGATTAAAGGAGTAATAGAGGGATGTGTAGAGACAAAATGGGCAGGGTTTGGCTGAGCCAAAGGCTTTGGAAGTGTGGGTAAGGAGGTAGAGGTGGGGGCCTTTTATAAGAGGAGAGGAGGGGCACTCTTGGAAAGTAAAGAAATGTTACTTTATTTTAAAATGAGTTTCGGATTCAAAAGGTACCACATTGATATAATTCGAGGGTATGGTGATAAGGGTTCGAAGTCCACCCATCCAATAGGTTTTGGACATGTGTAGGTCATATATTTTACATTATCATTTCATTTTATTTAAATCTGTTATTAATGAGGTAATTGGTGCATCATCATGCTGTCATAAATAATTTAATTTATTTAAAGTCTAAAAATTATAAAAAAAATACTATGATGTAGGAAATATTTTTATCTTTCCAATTACTATTTATAATCAAAAATATGACTTGTATAACCCCATGTAACAATTGTTTTAGTAAAACAACTCATGTTTGTGTCATTTTTACTTTTACATTAAATAAAAAGTTTTTTATGTCATTTCCCAACCAAAGTGGATCCATGGGGTCCCCAAGTTGACCCATGGATTTTCTTGGTAGTCCATGACACATACAATAATGGTAGGACATGTTTCTAGGTCATTTTATATTATTAAAACATTATTCTTACCTTAAATTACACTAATTACCTCTAATCACAATTAAAAACTTAAGAAGTTACTATTCACCAAAAAATTATTTTAATCTCATTGAACCACATTTTACTTATTAATGACAACCATGTATGTAGGATTTTTAAAAATGAAATCACAGAAGTGGAAAAGTTTCATTTAAATAAAAAATCAGTTTCTTTAACTACCACTTAGTGGTTTCACTATTCATCAAAAATTGAAGTTTTTCAGAAAAATACCAAAACATCACCCTAAGCTATATTTGATATTATGAATTAAAAAATGATGTCTATTTTACAAAATTCAAATCATATAAGTTACATTAATTAATTTAATAATTAATTCCCTTTGTCATGACAAATAGCGTGTTTCTATGAAACAATAAGTATCAAAAGATTGACACCAGTTTAAGTCCAATTTCAAAGTGAAATTGATTCCAATGACAACCATTGGATTCAATGGTAAAAATATATTAAAATTTAACTTCAAAAACAATTCAAAAGGTAATCTAATCATATAAATATATTATATTAAAAACAGTTTTTGAATTAAAATACAACATTTTTCACTATTCATTAAAAATGAACTTTATCGGAAAAATACAAAAAATTCACAAAAAGTAAATTTTGATGTCCCACTCATAAAGAATAAGTTTATTTTGACAAATATAGCTTATAAAATTGTCAAAATATAGATTTAAAAATGGTTTTCCATCAAAAGGCAGTAAAACAAACTTTTAAAAATATTAGTGTATTTCATGCTTAAGAATGGATTTATTTTCATTTTAAGCCTCTAAAACACTATCTAATTCATTAATAGACATAGATAAAAATATCTATTATTCATTACATACTTGGGATGTTACATCCTTCCCCCCTTTAGAAAATTGTGTCCCAGCAATTTATTTACTTATCGAATAAATGGGGGTACTTATCCCTCATTTCATTTTCAGATTCCCATGTTGCCTCTTCCATCATGTGGTTTTTCCACAAAACCTTTACCTGATTAATCACCTTATTCCATAACACTTGCTCCCTATGGTCAAGAATCTGGACCGGTTGTTCCTCATAAGATAGGTTCTCTTCCAGCTGCACTACCTATGGACTAAAACATGAGATGGATTTAGCATATACTTTATCAACATCAAAACATGAAAAACATTGTGTACCTGAGATAAACTCGGAGGTAAAGCCACTCGGTAAGAAACCGATCCAACTCTCTCCAGAATTTCATATGGTCCAATGAAACTTGGACCCAACTTTCCTTTTTTCCCAAATCGCATCACACTTTTCCATGGTGATACATTGAGGAAAACATGATCACCTACCTCAAAAGAGAGATCCTTCCTCCTATTGTCCGCATAACTCTTCTGCCTACTCTGAGCTGTTCTCATGTGTTTCTAAATCAGCTAAACTTTTTTTTCCATCTCTTATACCAATTCTGGTCCCATCAACTTCCTTTCACCCACTTCATCCCAGAAAGCTGGATTTTGACACCGCTTCCCATATAACGCTTCATATGGTGCCATCTGTATACTGGAATGAAAACTGTTATTATATGAAAATTCAACCAAAGAAAGATGTTGGTCCCATCTTCCCTGATAATCCATCGAACAAGCTCTTAGCATATCCTCCAATATCTGAATTGTTCGTTCTGACTGCCCATCTGATTGAGGATGAAATGCTGTACTGAAATTTAATTCAGTACCCAACGACTTCTGAAGGCCCTTCCAAAAGTTAGAAGTAAACCTGGGATCACGATCGGATACAATGGAGAGAGGAACTCCATGTAACCTGACTATCTATTTAGGATACAAACGGGAAAGTTGATCTAGAGAGAAAGTATCTCGTATAGCAAGGAAATGAGCAGATTTCGTCAAGCGATCAACAATAACCCAGATTGCATTATTACCTCGAGGGGTCTTCGGCAATCCCACAACGAAGTTCATGGATATATTCTCCCATTTCCACTCTGGCACTGGTAAAGGTTGAAGCATCCCTTTCGGTAACTGCCTCTCTACTTTAACCAGTTGACATGTGAAACACTTCACAGTAAAATCAGCAATATCTCTTTTCATTCCATCCCACTAGTAATACTCCCGTAGATCTCTGTACATCTTAGTACTGCCAGGATGAACTATAAACGGAGAACTATGAGCTTCACATAACAACTCTCTCTTCAACTGTGAATCACAAGGCACACACAATCTCTTCCCAACACTCAAAATGCAATCATTATCAATGTTGAATTTAGGAAACTTACCTTTCTGAACTAGCTCTACCTTTTTCCGCAACTCACTGTCTTGCTTCTGTGCTTGCTTGATTCTGTCTGATAGAGAAGATTTCACTGATACCTGAAACAAAACAGAAGAACATCCTGCACCAACAACTTCTATTCCAAAGTTCATCAAATCCTTAACCAAAGGATTACATTCCAAACGCAACATTGCTAATGAAACATTACTTTCTCGACTCAAAGCATCAGCCACTTTATTTGCTTTTCCTGGATGGTAATGAATTGTACAATCATAATCCTTTATTAATTCTAGCCATCTCCTCTGTCTCATGTTCAATTATTTCTGAGTGAATATATACTTTAAACTTTTGTGATCGGTATATATTTCACACTTTACTCCATACAAATGATGCCTCCAAATTTTTAAAGCGAAAACAAGAGTAGCTAATTCCAAATCATGTGTAGGATAATTTACCTCATGAGTTTTCAACTGTCGTGAAGCATAAGCAATTACCTGATCATTCTGTATTAGGGCGCAACCAAGTCCTTTCAATGAAGCATCACTGTATATAAAAAACTCACCATTCCTGGAAGGTAGTTCCAAAACTGGAGCATTCACCAATATTCTTTTCAACTCCTGAAAACATTCATCACATTATTTTTTCCAGATAAACTTAACACCCTTCCGAGTTATCTTAGTCATTGGAATAGATAACCGTGAAAAAATTTTAACAAATCTTCGATAATAGCCTACCAAACCAAGGAAGCTACGAATCTCAGTTACATTTGTGGGTCTTGGCCAGTCTTCCACAACTTTTATTTTTGCAGGATCAACAGTTATCCCATCTTTTGAAACAATGTGACAATGGAATGAAATTTGTTGCAATCAAAACTCACACTTCTGAATTTCCCACACAATTTATTTTCTTTTAAGGTTTGAAAAATAACCCTTAAATTTCTTTCATGCTCCTCTTTACTTTTAGAAAACACCAAAATATCATCAATGAAAACCACCAAAAACTTATCCAAGAACTCATGGAAAATTCTATTCATTAAGTCCATGAATACAGCAGGTGCATTGGTTAGCCCAAAAGGCATTACTACAAATTCATAATGGCCATATCTTGTACGAAACGCAGTCTTCGGAACATCTGCTTCCTTTACCTTCAGCTGATGGTACCCCGATCTCAAGTCAATCTTTGAAAAATTCTATGCTCCCTGGAGCTGATCAAACAAATCATCGATATGAGGCAAATGATATTTTTTCTTAACAGTGATGTTATTCAAGGCTCTATAATCAATGAAAAGTCTCATAGAACCAGCTTTCTTTTTAACAATTAAAACAGGATCACCCCATGGTGACGTGCTAGGTCGAATGAAACCTTTCTCTAATAAATCATGCAATTTCTCCTTCAACTCTAAAAGTTCAATTTGAGCCATTTGATAAGGGGGTTTTGAAATTGGCTTAGCATCATGAACTAATTCAACAATAAACTCAACTTCCCGATATGGTATTATTCCAGGATACTCATCAGGATACTCATTTACCACTGGCACATCATTAATCTGAACAGTTCCTTTATTTTAAACGATGTGTGCAAGGTAACATTCATTTCCATCTTTTACATGTTTCTCGGCCTCTTGATATGTTATCAACAGTAAGGGTTCATTCTTGTACACAAACTAAAAGTCTTTCTGAAAATAAACTTCTTTAGCTCTACAGTAAATATTAGCATGGTAAATAGAGAGCCAATCCATGCCCAGGATAACATCAAACTCTACTAGAGGTAGAACAATAAGGTTTTCAAGTAGGTTCTTTCCACAGATAAGGATATGAAGATTCTTATAAATTATTTTTGCCTCAAAATTCCCCCCATGTGTTTTTACCAAAAGTTCAGGAGTCATTTCTTGAGATGGTATTCCCATTTTACTAGAAATGTTTTCAGAGATGAAAAAATGTGTAGACCCCGAATCAAACAACACACTGGAATAATCTGAAAAAACAAACAAAGTACCTTATACAACTTCATTTGATGGCCCGACATCTGCTGAAGTAGTTGCAAAGGATTTCACCACCCCTTTCTGCTTGTAGTCTAACTGCTTCCCATCACTCGAGCTATTTGTCGGACACTCGTTTTCATAGTGACCCATCTCATTGCACTTAAAACATTCCACTAACTGTAAATCAAATTTGAACTTACTATCACCTTGATATTTTTCAGTGAAATCACGAGCCTTATGTCCCATCTTACCACATCGGTAGCACTTTTTAGAATTCGGAAGACATTCCCCAGCATGCCTTTTTCCACATTTATCACAAACTGGAAACATAGATTTCTTACCATCAGAATTTTTTGAAGAATTCTTCCCTTTCTCTTACCACCTCGGTCTCTTCTTATATTGGTTGTTATAGAACACTTGATCGTCGACAAACTCCAATTCCACCTTCTTAGCACATCGAAAAAGCTTTTCATAACATTTATATTCACGAGAAGCTAATGCCCTTCGATATTTTGGCTTTAATCCTGAGTAAAAATGATTGATTTTACTATCAAGTTCTCAGATAAAATTTGGAGAATACCTTTCCAATCGAGTGAAACTTTCTTCATAGGTAGCCACTGAGTCTTCATATTGCCTCAATTCCATGAAATTTTTTCCATTCTAAGTCGAACAGCCTTAGGAAAATACTTTTCAAGAAATATACCTTTGAATTCATCCCAGTCGAGATCATCAATTTCATCAGCGCCCCTGATATTTTTAACCATCGACCACCACTGATTTGCTTCACCCTCCAAATGGTAAATAGCAAGACTTACCTTTTGATTGTCTGAAAACCCCATGACATCAAAAATCTTCACTAGTGCTTTAATCCACCCTTCACCTAGCACAGGGTCAGATGATCCTCTGAATGATGGGGGATGTTGCCTCATGAAATGTTCCACCACTAACATGTTCCTCTGCGGTTGATCTGGCTGATCTTGTGCATGGATACCACCACCATTTATCGCTTGAGTCAACTGCGCCATTACTACAAAAAACTGTTCAGTTCCAATTCTGACCATCTCAGGATGCTGATTCAGAAGGTTATTTCCTTCTGTATGCCTTCCTAGCACTACTTTCGTGTTTCCTCTACGGAAAACCATTCTGAACAAACATGTCTTAGATGAAGCAACATGGTAATCTTCAAATGCTATATCATTTCAATTTGACCATAAAAATAATATTTTGGATAATCATTTAATAAAATTCTAACTACTAAATTTATCTAAACCGACCTCTGATACTAACTATAAGGCCCCAGCCCTAAACCTTTATTAATCTTGAGTTATTACAAGATTACACATTGATGATCTTTTTAGGTTTAGAGTTTTAGAGAATTAGAACATAAAAATTGCATTACATTCCACATATAAACAAAGTGGTCAAATAAATATAGTATTCATTTTTTCCATCAATGGAAACATATTTAAAAAAATACATGGATTCATTCTTGACACTTCGTTGACACTATCATCATATCATGTACCTTTCCCTTGACCTGTGAAAAACATTTCAAAAAAACAATGGATGAGCATAAAAATCTCAGTATGGGTTATAAAAATATGGAAAGGAAACATAAGTTCATATATACATAAGAATGAAATCATACTTTACCCATAAAACATAATCACTTTAACATACCTCATCAAATCATGAATAAATCATAGAAATCATAAGACATAAAGGTAACTTGAGCCATTCATAACATTCTTACGTAGGGAGTAACCTTCTTGGTTACGTTTGGAATACCCATCATAGTATATTCCCTAAATCTCTTTGGAGAAACCTTAACGTTTCACTCCTCCACGTTACCCAATGCATTGGAGAGCTATATCGGGCTCACCCGCCCTTAGTTTATCACAGAACCACCCGTCTTCATAATAATGCCCAAGAACCTCAACATAATCGTATCACATAAAACATGCATATAGGAAACATAACATTTCCACCTTTCAATCACAAGATATCAATACAACACATTGATATAAAAACATTATGAAAACCATTTTCAATACCAAAACAAAAGAAAAGTAAAACATGGTATTTTTTTTCTTTTAAAAAATGGTATGGCTTGTAGAGGAAGTAGAAACTCAAATAATGGTCACGGCGGAGGAGAAGTCGGTGTCACCACATATGTACGACAAAAACATTCCCTTTTGTTGTTTAGTAAAATGCTTCATATAAAAAAGATTCCTTTTGGATAAACGTAAAAGTCAAAGGGGTTTATACACCGTATAAAATAAGGTTTTGTATAAAACAAAATATGCCTCAATGAAAGGAGATTGAGACGAAGTCACATACCTCGGGTCCGACTTGACTTGGTCGTTCATTAATCTCATGAATAATAAACTTGTGTTAATTTCTACTTGTTTAAGAACCTTTTTCAAGTTCAGTATTCCTTTTATATCACTTATTTCCATGTCATGAACACTATGTAATTATTTAAGTTAATAACAGTCGTTTTAACGATCATTGGTACTTGAGTCAAAAATAAACCCTTTATAATTACAATTTGTTCATGTATCCATTATATCCATAATTATCATCATGATGTATATATCATATATATCATATATATTCAGTATATACATGAATTTATAATATTACATAATCATTTAGAAGTAAGAAATGAAATGCACCGTTCATGGAGACGGTAAGCTGTACGTACGCATGAACGCTACTTTCATTTCTATTTCGTATTTTATATAATAGAATCATAATCATATAAAGGTATATTATAATTCCAGTGTAATATCATATATAATATCATAACTCCTTCCTTTATAAGTCCCATATATGGTATTTAACGAATCAAATCACTTTGAGGGGGCGGTAGTCCGCACTTCCTTAAATGAAGATATCGCGTTTACCCATAATGGAAACCATAAAGGTATGACCAAAATGAAAAACACAGAAGCTTAAGGAAAACATAAACCTATTATATATCATATATAAATATAGTTTCATCTTAATGGTCACCTTTGAAGGTGTTAAAAGAATGTTGAACAATCATCGTTTTGGGAGGCCGAAATTCGCCATCCACAGAAATAGTATGTTCTTTAACCATTAGATGTAGGTGTGTGTAAGTGTAGCTTGAATCCTTCTTATAACAATATCCTAGAATATTTAAGATACTAGAGTTTTTATAAATGAATTGAATAAAAATAGTTTAGGGGGTTGGAGAAGTAAAATAAAGCAAAAGGACTCAAGTGAAGACATTACCTTAAAATCGGGTAACTCCCTTTGGTTTGAGCTCAAAGGCTTCCTTGGGAAGACTTCTGCCCAAAGTGAGGCTTCAAATAGTAAGAGAGGGATGTGGAGAGACAAAATAGGCAGGGTTCGGACGAGACAAAGGCTTTGTAATTATGGGTATGGAGGAAGAGGTGGGGGCCTTTTATAAGAGGAGAGGAGGGCACTCTTGGAAAGTAAAGAAATGTTACCTTATTTTAAAATGAGTTTCAGATTAAAAAGGTCCCACATTAATATAATCCGTGGGTAAGGTGATAAGGGTTCTAAATCCACCCATCCAATATGTTTTGGACATGTGTAGGTGATAGATTTTATATTATCATTTCATTTTATTTAATTCCTTTATTAATGAGGTAATCGCTGCATCATCATGATGTCATAACTAATTTAATTTATTTAAAGTGTAAAAATTATAAAAAAAATACTATGATGTAGGAAATATTTTTATCTTTACAATGACTATTTATAATCAAAAGGATGACTTGTATAACCCCATGTAAAATTTTTTTTAATAAAATAACTCATGTTTGTGTCATTTTTACTTTTACATTAAATAAAATGTTATTTATGTCATTTCCCAACCAAAGTGGCTCCATGGGGTCCCCAAGTTGACCCATGGATTTTATTGGTCGGACATGACACATAAAATAAGGTTAGTAAATGTGTCTAGGTCATTTTATATTATTAAAACATTATTCTTACCTTAAATTACACTAATTACCTCTAATCGCGATTAAAAACTTAATAAGTTACTATTCACCAAAAAATTATGTTTATCTCATTGAACCACATTTTACTTCTTAATGACAACCGTGTATGTCAGATTTTTAAAAATCAAATCATAGAAGTGGCAAAGTTTCCTTTAAACGAAAAATCAGTTTCTTTAACTACCACTTAATGGTTTCATTATTCATCAAAAATTGAAGTTTTTCAGAAAAATACCAAAACTTCACCCTAAGCTATATTTGATATTCTGAATTCAAAAATGATTTATATTTTAAAAAATTCAAATCATATAAGTTACATTAAGTAATTTAATAATTAATTCCCGCTGCCATGACAAATAGCGTTTTTCTATGAAACAATAAGTATCAAAATATTGACACCAATTTAAGTCCAATTTCAAAGTGAAATTGATTTCAATGACCGCCATTGGATTAAATGGTAAAAATATATTCTAATTTCACTTCAAAACCAATTCAAAATATAATCTAATCATATAAATAAATTAAATTAAAAAGAAGTTTTGAATTAAAATACAACATTTTTCACTATTCATTAAAAATGAACTTTATCGAAAAAATACCAAAAATTCACACAAAGTAAATTTTTATGTCCCAATAAAAAATAATAAGTTTATTTTTTCAAATATAGCTTATAAAATTGTCAAAATATAGATTTAAAAATGGTTTTCCATCAAAAGGAAGTAAAACAATCTTTTAAAAATATTAGTGTATTCTATGCTTAAGATTGGATTTATTTTCATTTTAACCCTTTAAAACACTATCTAATTCATTAATAGACATAGATAAAAATATCTATTATTCATTACTTACTTGGGATGTTACATCCACTACTTTCCATTTTCATAAATCCTAGTTAGTGGATATTTTTTGTGTATATTAGAAGTTATCAACTCATAACAAAAAAAATCTATCTTCAAAGTGCCTTCAACCATATTCTCATATAACAAATAAAATTTGAGTCAATTAACATTGATCGTTATTTTTACACTAAATTATTGCACAAATTTTCATGCTTTGATTATCAAAACTGACAAATGTTGGATTATCCCCACAAACATGCATGCCTTTATGTTTATTTTTCAACTATATCATTTGTATATTTTTTATGGGGAAAACATACTAATTATTGGTGGTAATAAATGTAATAGAGAATTGATTCTTGTTATTCCATACCACATATATTCTATATGTAAATAATTATTCTCTTAGTGTGGACTTATAATTATCAATATGATTAACCAAGTTGGTATTTGTAAATCCTTATCATTATGGTAAAATTTTCTTCTCATATAACTTTCCATAATTGGATATATTCTTAAAATTCTTGAGAATTATATTTTCTGCTTTTAAGTGTAACATCTTTTTATTAGATTTATACCTTGTATAGAGTGTAATAGTGAGGAAAATTTTTATACATAATCAATTCAAATAAAAGATACTACAAATCAATTTTATAAAATTATTCTCATTCATAGTTTGTCCTTCAACATCCATACTCAATTTTCTAACCATTTAAATTGGCTTAGACACTCTACTTGACTCTTCTACACCAAATTTTTCAACCACTCTATGAAATATATTTATTTTGGGATAAAAACATAGCTAATAGCTTAGGTACTTTGTATACCCAAAAAGATTTTAATCTCACTAGGTAAGGAAATTTAATTTCTTTTTATTTTGGGGAAAAAATATCTACATATTATTTCATCACCACTAGAGAAGCTAATATCATCATCATATAAAATCTCAAAAAGTGATCTATTGTTGTTCTTAATAACATACCATTTACTATTATGTTTTTATTTTTTGGAATTTCATACTTATCAAGTAATTATCATGCATGAAATATCAAACTCGTAGGGTTAGTTTTAACCCACAAAGATCCATTTTAAATTTTTAAACCTTACATTCATATTTATCTTGATAAAAACTTTTAGGTTGTGAAATATACACCACTTTATTCATATCACTAGTAAATAATACCAATTTTACATTCAGTTAATGGATCATGTAGATTATTTATGTTGTAATGGAAATAAAGATCATTTTGGTATCAAGTATAGTTACAAGGGAAAATGTATCTAAAGTGTGATTTTGTATTTTTTGATTATATAGTTGTATTTTTTGATTCTATATTTTTATTTTTTTATAATTTTTAATGTATAAGTCAATGTTCTTAGAGAACATGGGTGACATATTGAATATCTCCCCAATACAAGAAGGGGGTTATGCTCATGAAAAATGGAAAAGGTTATTTATGTGGTTTTCATCATTGTGAAATGAATTATTTTTATATTTTTAATGGAGATAAATGGAAGTGAAAATACCTATATTTATTTTAATGGAGATCTTCTAAGATTTAGATAATAAATCAGATGATTGTATGAGCTGGATTCATAGAGAAACTATGACTTGTGTGGAGGGAACTCATCTAATATAGTATAAAATTGGTTTGAAAAGTGATATTTAAACTAGATATATGAGGATATTGAATATTTTTTGTTTAAATTAATTAAATATGGTTTTAATGTAAGTAGTTTTTTATCATAAGTAATTAATTAATGATTAAATGAATTATCTTGTTCATTGTAAGCATTAAACACTTATCAAAATTATTGTTTGTATAAAAAATGAAAAAATCAGAAAACATATGACATGGAGTTGTTTGTAAATTTTGTATATGAAATATGTGTAAGTATTTTTGAGAATAATCCTTTTTCGTTATCAACATATTTCCACCATAATTAGTTAAATTAACAGAAATCTATTGGATAAAAATTAATGTTTATTGAGTAAATATTTAAGGAAGACAATAAAATTGGATGTTGTTGAAGTTCTTCATTATGAATTTAAACATCATAAATACATAAATGGGTTTTTGACCAAGGAATAAATATCTGAGGATATAATCCTCATCCACGTAAATTTAAGATCAAATAATGATGGAATATGTGGTTTCTAAATTTTTTTAATTCATATGAAATGATATTTCAGAAGTTGATTGAACTATTACTAATCAAACAAAATATCATAATGTTGTGAACCTATGATCCAATCTTTATTTAATAATTATTTTATGAGATATAAATGATATAAGATCGCTATTAGATAATTAAGAATTTAAAATGAAAATATTTTAATTTCTAATTAGGTGACAATAATTAGGATAAATCTATAAATTCTTTTGCCAATATGAAAAGTTGTGAATCTAAAATAGGAGGTTGTTTCCAAGCTTGAGATGAATATGTGGAGTCAATATAATATATTATATGTGATTTAAAGATTATATTGAAGATTATTATTGTTCTACTAAATCTCTTGATCTTAAAGAATTTAGTTTGATGAAATAAAACTATGTTATTATGTGATTGAAATATAAATACTATTGAGTATGTGAGTTCAAATTCATGAATTTATTATTTAGTCTACATGATAGATGAATTATTTGAATATTTTTTCATAAATAAGTTCCTCACCCCACAAGCTTGAAGAAGGTGAGTTCAAGATGAAATAGGGAGAAATATGGGATGGGTATCTTGAGAAGTCACTAAAAAGGGAGGGAAAATATCTTGAGGCCACTAGATGTCTCTAGAAGAGTTACTACATGCTGAGAGAGATGATAAGGGATGAATAATATATGTAACTTTTATAAATGTACCAAAGGAAACCAATGAGAGGTAATGAAATTTTTGAGATCATGGGATCACTTAGGTTTAAAAATGAAAAAAGTGGGAGGATTATGGGCATTGAAATTTTTTATTTAATTTTATTTATTTCTAATAAAGAAAATATATTTTTTTGGTGACCTATATATAAAATAAAAATGACAGAGAGTGAAGAATATAATCTAGAGAATCTAAGAGCTATTATGATGTGTGTTACCATTAAGAACACTCTCAATGAAAAAGAACAAGGAGAGTTAGATAATGAACAGAAGATATAGATATATGGATATGGAAGATGAAGTAGGAGAATAAGATAACTGTTGATATGAGTTCAGTTTTAGTGAGTTAAAGAAGTGAGAATAAGAAGTAGATGATGATAGTACAATCTATAATGAATGTTTTGATCATTTGGATCATTCCACTCTTTGAATGAGTGAGACATCCAGATGAGAAGATTCTATATATGCCTATAAATATGAGATGTAATAATGAACCAACATTCATTTACTAACATGAAGGATAAAAGTAATTTTATTATCCTATGTTAAGGTTGAAGGATATAAGTTTTATTTGATTCCAATGCATCCTGTGCAAAACTAGTGATCAACATCCATGGAGAACTTGAAATAAATATGTGCAATTGAATTTTTGGATTCCATGGATCCTAAGGTATTTATGGTATATAGGGAGACATAATAGGGAATATATGTTAACCGTGTGATGTTTACCATATAATTACATTGGTAAGATTGACAAATTTAGTCATATGAACTGAATGAAATTTTATGCATAGTGGGACTCTATGTTGGTGTGGGAAACAAAATTCATTATAGTCATCCTTTGATTATTATGGAGAAACCATGATTGGGGAAAACAACCAATCATAATAATAAGTATTCATTCAATTAAAACAATGTAATAACATAGTTTTACACTCTATTTATTAACATTTATTAAATATATTTGATGATTTCTAGGTTAAACAAAAAATGGATCCATATTCACTAAACAATAATAGAGGCTAACCTCCAAAGGGGTTAAAATTTTCATGGGTATTTAGAATGTTGTTGAAATAGATGAAACCTGATTCACCCATCCCCTGCTTCAGTTTATATACCAATCCATAGGTTCATTTCAATTTTTATAAGATAATGTTTCCCGACAATTAGATTTAAATTTATCTTCAATGGTATTTTTATCTCTATTGGATGAAGTGAAATTTGATATTTATGAAGAGCCTCATATAGAAAGATCAGAATCTATTCATATTTTCACTCATGTGGAAGTCAATATAATGAATTGTGAAAAAAGGGAAAAAAATGAGACCAAGAAGCTAAGAATGATCTCAAGGAAGTGAGAATAACCGCCACTAGATGGAGGTAATAAGGGTGTTCTAAATACTACTATTTTTTATGATATTAATGGAATTAAATATTATTATATAATATTTTATAAGGTTATAAGTTAATTTAAGAAACATTACACTGAAATTATTGTTGATATATTTGGTTTTATGAAGTATCTAGATGATGGAAAATTACAACTGCTAAACGATGTTGATTCAATGGATAATACATTATAATAATGGTTGCAAAAATAAAACTCTCTCATTAAGGAGTTGGAATCTAAGGGGAAATATCAATAAATTATTAGAGAGAAATTCAGAATTTATAAGGAAGAAAAATAAATTTTTCATTACTGAGAAATATATGGTTAGTAAGATTAGTGAAGAGAATATATATACTTTTGAAGAGTCCCATAAGGTCATAGTGAATTTCAAATATATACAACTAGATGTGAAATCTAAAAGAGTGTAATAACATAGAAAATAACTACAAGGGAAGAAAATATGCATGATAAATTTTTTAATAAGATTAATATCCATTGGAATGATATTTTAGAATTAGTTTTGTATGAGAAGAATACTACCATTATTAATTTTCTATATTTGGAGGTAAAAAAAGAATCTAGAACTGACAAAAGCAAAAAATTCTCAAGGTGTTAAAAGAAAGACTACTACAGATCATGTTCCAAAGATGAGTTTTCTCTTAAAATAAACACTAATATGTTATAAATAAAGTATTATATAATGTGTATAATCCACCACCTCACCCATATAGAATATCTTATCCCACTTCCTTGATAAATCTATATGTGCTAACATAATTTTATTAGTAATTTTTATATAGAAATAAAATTTTTAGAATTTTTCAATGAATAAAAATGATATTAATCCTATAAATGTATCATGGGTGGTAGATATAAATTTAAAAATTATATTACCCTAATATAGTGACAACAATTTGTGTTTCTAATAAAATAATAACAATGTTTTCAATTAGAAAAATTTATACATAGTGCTCCTAAAGTGAAGAGGAAAATATTTTTAAGAAAATATTTGTGTTCTTGGAGTTTTTTTATATGGGAAATAATTCATATGATAATATATAAACTCATAAAAGTGTGAAAATGTTATAAATAAGTGTATTGAAGATGAATAAAATAAGAAACTAGTGGGTTTGAAATCATCTGCATAGAATAAGATGAATTTCCCCTTGAATAACATATCCGAGTATCTAGAGACTTTTTTTATCATTTTAAAATTTATGAACATAGGCATGATGAATTATGGTATATTAAAACCAAATATAATAGTTATACTGAAAATAATGTGTTTGAAAAATAATATAATAAACATTAAAATAATTATAAGTCTACCATGAGGATTAATTATGTAAAGAAATATCCTAAAAGTTATACTCCCAATAGGCCAGTAGTGAATACTAAAAAGGATGTCACCCCAAATAGATGACGATTATCCTACTGTGTTATGATATTACACAGCATATAATCTTTTAAACAATAATTTAAAACCAAATATAGAATAGAAATATGGAAATCAATAATAAATAATTCAAAGAGATGCATATAAACATTACCATGATGGGATACATCTCTGATAAGAAACACGAGATGTTTCCTAATAAGGGTTACTAAAAATATTGTGAAATTGTGTGTGGAAGGTTTGAGAAATCTACACATACTCCAAAAAATATAATTATCTGGTTTATAATCAAAATTAGTTTTTTACTAATAAGGGTAAAATACATTTGAATTATACAATAAAGAAGGTTATTACAAAGAGGAATTAAATATAATAGGAAATGTCATAACATGAGACCAATTATATATTTATCATATGTATAAATCAACTAGTTGATTCTAGGAATTTAAATAATTTATCAAAGAGTGAATCTATAATTATAAATCGGGAAATGAATTATATTCCAACTTAGATAGAAGTTGAACAAAAGAAGACACCCATGCTACCCAAGATAAAATGATTTGAAAAATTATCCATAGTGATATAATAGATTATTAGTTGAATACCCACCTTATTCTCACATCTTTAGTGTAATAAAATCCTAAAATGGTATTAATTGTGATGAATTAAATGAATTAATGAAGGTTGTGATGTTTTTATAGTCAATACTGGTAGCCATTGTGGTGATTAATTCAATAGATATTCATTTATAATTGGTATCAAGATTGAAAATGGTATCATGCATTAATAGAGATTAATATTTTAATAATGTAACCTTTGAGATGAAGTATAGAGGTCATAACATGAGGGTGAAAAATTGAAGAAATCAAGTCTAGCGACTATATGTTATTTCTACAAGAATATGAAATCCAGATAGCCTAAAAAATGGTGAAATTTCAGTTATGATACTCAATATACTAACTTAATTGTTTTATACATATTATAAACATTAACATGGAGTTTTTTTCTAACAAAAAATGGGAATAATAAACTTTTAATAAAATGTTTTTATATGTTCTGTGATATTTACTTTATGTTTAATCATTTATGAAAATAAATTATAAAACCCATTGATAAGGGAGTTTTGTATTGGTACCACATTAGGAAGTGTTTATGGAAATTATTAATGATTTTTTAAAGTCACTCTTGTCTTATATAATTGGTTAGACCAAGTATAGTTATAGATTAAAAACTTAAGGCTCAATGCTCTGGGACATGTGGCACCATACTTATTTAAAAAATTAATGGGTAATTTAGAAGAGGATAAACCCAATGGGAGAAGATATTGGTATTTCTAGTGGATGATAGATTCCTTAAATTATAGGGTTCAAAAGTTTTACCACATTGTATTCATTTTCAATAAAGGGGGAAGTAAAACACTAACTTTATGAGTTATAGTGATATTGTCAACAAATCCAAAGGGGTACATTATAGAGACCCTATAGATTATGTAATTGTAAAGACATATCTTTTTATCAATGTGTAATGGGGAATTCAATATTCTTGCAGATCATGGGTGATTGATTGAGTATCCATTAATTATATGAATAATGTGTCACTCATGTGCAGTGGTAAAATGATATTTATGTAGCTACCATTGTAATACAATAGAATATTTTTATATTGGTAATAGAGATAATAGGAAGTGACCAAGAACCATTTAAATATGGTTTTATAGCTTTTAGTTTTTATCTAAAAAACATTCTTATTGTATATGGGATTCATGTAGAAACAATGAAAGGTTTTTAAGGAAGTGTTTGAGTGTAGTCCACAACATGTTTGAAAAGTAGGAATACATTTAGATAAATGGTGAGATTGAATATCTCTATTTGAAGTAAGAAAATTCGACTGTAATGTGTTGGTGAAACCATCCATTTTTTTAAGTCTTCTAAATTTAGTATATAAATACATTGTAAGATGTTTGGGAAGGTAATAATAATTCTTGAAGTTTTTTGAAAAAATCTGGTGTCCTTTCATAAAAATTGGAATTCTGGTGGAGCAGATGAAAAGTGGATAAGTCCAGGATATTTCACATGACTAGTCATTTCATATGACATTAAGTATATTTTTATGAATATATGAAAATCATATGTCTTTATAATTATTTTTGTAAGTCTTCCCATTTTTTTAGGAATTTAGTGGTCTAATGTTGAAATTTGACAAGTCTTGAACTTTTCTTAAGACATCATTATTTTCCCAAGACATCATGTAATTTATAGGTGTTTATAATTATCATAATCCTTTACGAGAATAATTATTTAAAGCCATAAAAAATGATGTACCATGTGTAGTGTAATTCTACAAAAATTAAAAAAAATTGGTTTCATGAAAAATGAAAAAGGGTGAAAACATGTTACTTGGAGTTAGTTATAAATATGAAAATCGAACTAAGACTATGTATTTTAAAATTGGAATAATCCATTTTGACCATAATCTTTTGTTTTTCCCAGTGTATGTATTTCAAACTTAGAGAAATTTCTAGAAAGCTTCCAAATGAAAATTGAACTTTCCTAATTTAATATACTAAGGAGTTGATAAAATGTGATGATGCCAAAGTTTTTCTACAAGTATTTAAACACTATAAACACATAAATGGTTGTTTGATATGATAATGAAATATCATAGTAGTTGACCTTCATCCATTGAAACGAGATATCAATGCAAGAGGAAGGGGGTTCTTGAATTTGTTAATTCTGATAAAATGATATTTTAAGAGATTCATGAGCCATTACTAATTGATCAGAATATATTGATATTGTGAAACAATTATTTAAGCTTTATTTGAGAAATATTTTATGTGATAGAACAGAGATAAGATCAATATTTGATATTTTACCATTTTAAATGATAATATTTGAAATTATATTTTGGGGATAAAAATGAAGAAAAATCTATAGATGATTCTATTAATTTGAAAAGTTATAAATATCACTAATAATGTTTTGATTTTTATTTGATATGAATATGAAGAGTCAATAAGAGATGTGATTAGTGATTTATAGTTGAAGACTATAATGGTTCTACAGAAGCTATCAAGTTGAATTAATTGTGTTTGACAGAATTCATCTATGTTCTTAAGTGATTAAAATAAAAATGTTCCTGGTTATATGATTTCGTGGATGAGGCCTTGTTCTTTAGGATGCATGCTAGAATAATAATTTGAGAGTTATATAGTAAATAAGTTCATCATTCCAAAAGTTGGGAGAATATAAGTTCAATTTGAAATACTTAAAAAGATGATATGGGTATCTTGAGAAGAAGTCAAAAAGTATAATGAAGCTATATAGGTTTTTTTAAGTATCTAGACGAGTTACTACTGGACGAGATAAATTATAAGAGAAGAGAATGTTTGGGAACATATATAAATATACTAGAGAAACCCATTGAGAGGAAATGTGAATATTTAGAATATGGGAACATTCACATATGAAAAATTAAAAGTTAGTGGATCATGGGGACTAAAATTTTTGATTGGATATTCTATATTTATAATGAAGAAATTATATTTTCCTGGTGACCTATGTATAAAACGAAAATAGGAGGGAGAGAGAGAGAATGTTAATCTATATAAATATTGAGCTACTATGCTATGTGATATTTTTAACTCTTAAATAAGCAGAAAAATAAGGATAATATATTGAGATGAATATATTGATCTGGGGGTATTGAAGCCAAAGTAGAATAAGAATCTAACCATAATTTTATGATCATTTATGGTGTGATGAAGTAGTGATAAGAAGAATAATATGCAGAGATATTGAACTGATGTGAATGTTTTAGTTATTTGGATTGATTCTTTCTATGAAATAGTGATAAAAATGATAAAAATTTATAGAAGCATGTGAATATGAGATGTAAGAAAGAACCAAGATTAGTTTCTTGACTCACATAACTAAATTCATTAAAAGAACCTATGATGAGGTTTAAGGGGATCTATTCTTGTTAATGCAGATGAATCCTTTTTAGACCTGAGGATTGAATTCAAATTAGTACCTTAAAGAAACACTTTAATATACATGGCCGGATTATATAAAACCCAAGTTATTTTATCTATATAGGGAGATCATGGTGGAAAGCTATAAAAATAGTGTGAGGCTTCCCAAAGAATTCTAGTGTGAAGTTGGAAAAAGATGCCTCGTGGGATGTAATTCATTTCATACCCATTCAGGCTCTCTATAGGTGTGGGAAACCCCGCCCATTTTAGTAAAAAAAATTATAATAGTGAAACCATGATTGGATCAACAAACTAATCATGGAATGGTATACCCCTTTGATATGAACCAATTAAAAATACCATGTACCCATCTATATTCTTTAGTTGTATTCCATATAGATAATGATTACTAGGTTAAACATATAATAGATCCATAGTGACTAATTAGAAACATAAGTTAAATTATAAATGGGGTTAAATAATCAAATAAAATTTTGAAATTTGTAAAAATATAAAAAACCTATATCACCCCTTCTCGGGTGTCTACACTAATCTTATTAGGCATTTCAAGTGGTATCAGAGCGAGGTTTCTTTAGGTTGGATCCAAATTTATTTAAATTGGTATTTTCAAATGAATTTGATGATGTATATATTTGAGATGTTTTATGTTTCTTGGATGGAAGGATCAAAAATCTATTTTTGTCATTACTCTTGTGTAATTCACTCTAAATACTATTGAAAACATGAAAAAGAAGGATACTAAGATATTCAGAAACAATTCATGAAAGAGAGAATTACCAAAACGTTTTTAAAGGTAATCATGGTGGTGTGATTAGTTCATGTTTTGGCTGGACTAATGGGATTGAATCTACTGATAATATATTTTTTTAGGTTTTAATTTATTTAAAGAAACATCTTGATGAAATTTTTTCTCATATATTTGGGTTATGTTAGAGATATCTAATAAAAAATCATTTCAGATAAAGGATGGTTAAGACATGGAAAACACAATGGTAGGATAATAGAAAAAATTGGAACACTCTCATCAAGGATATTAATTCTAAATATAAATCCATTAAAGTTAATATATAATTTTTTAATGGATGATGAAAACAGACAAATTTTCATTGATGAGAAAACTATGTTATCTGATATTGGTGAAGGGGATATCCATTCTCATGAAGAATCTCACAAGATCATTGTGGATGTCAACAAATCACAACTAGATGTGAAATATAAAAGAGTGAAAGAACTGGATAGACCACTAAATGTGGACAAAAATATACAAGAGGAAGAGATTCAAAAGATGAATAGTTAGTGACATGACATGTTAAATTCAGCTGTGATTGAGAAGAATACACACAATATTGAGTGTCTAGAGTAGGATAAAAAAAATGATAAATCTAGAAAAAACACAGCCTAGAACTTCCCACATTATTGAATTAAATACAATCACCACTAAAGTTTTTGAGATGAGTTTTCCATTAAAATAAAACCATGTATTTGTTAAATAAATTGGGAGATCATGTGGGAAATCCTTCACCACATACACATGGGAGAAGTATCCCACTACCCTGATAAAGTTGTGTGTACAAAAGCTATTTTATTTATAAGTTCCACAAAAAATAAAAAATTGTGAATATATGGTTAAAAAAATATTAGTAATACCATCAATGTATCAAGGGTGAATGTTATGAAGCCTAAAATTACTTTCCCACAAACTGGATCCTAAATATTTGGGCTTCCAACCAAAAAACAACAAGGTTCTCAAGAAGAAATATACATATATACTATACCAAGGTAAATATAAAATTATTTATGGGATGGTGTTAGTGTTTTTAGAGGTTTTTCCACATTTTCATCGATTTTATTTATAATATTTCTACACATATAAGTGGTTTATGGTCAGGAAAAAAGGGGATAAAATCTAAATATATAAATAAACTTACTGGTCTGAAAGAGTATTCAAAGAAAAATATGAATATATCATTGAATAATATTTTTTGTATCTAGATAATATAAGTGATAATTTTAAAATTTATTAATATAAACAAAATGAATACTATTATCTTCTAACGGATTATAACACCTGTGTTTAATTGAATAAGGGTCCACAATAATAGTGGAAACAAAGAAAAATGATAAGTCTACTCTTAGGAGTAATAAAGTAAATAAAACCACAAAGAGTGATGCTCCCATGAAGTCAGTAGTGAAGAATAAATAGGATGTCACACTAATAATATGATTATTTTTCTATTGTGTTAAAATAGGCAATTCAATGTATTTTTTAAAAAATACATGTGGACCATAGCTAGAAGTGGGAAATCTGGAAATCAAAAATAAGTCAATAAAAGAGATAAAAATGAATATTAACATGTACGATGACATCACTTATGAGGAAAATTATAATTTTCCCAATAATGGTAACTCAAAATCTGGTGAAATTGTGTTGTTAAGGTTAAATCTATCTAGACAAACTCCTAAAAAGTTCATTCCTTGGTTTTCGAGTCAAAATGACCTGTCAAAAGATAATGGTAATGAATATATGAATGAAACTACTAAGTAAGCTATTAGAAATGGGAATCATACACAATATTATAAGGTATACCATGATCTTAATGATAAATTAATCATATATCATATCAACTTGAGGAACCTAGGAATTTGGATCAAGTAACAAAGATTGAATTTGTAAGGGTACCTCAAAAAAATAAATACATTCCAGGTGAGATGGAATTATAAAAAATGAATACAACTATTCTACCCCATGATATACATATTTTTAAAATAAATAAGGAAGAATGTGTGATGAAGGATTGAAACAATAGATCTTCAATTAAAAGTGTTATTGGGTCAATGAAGAAGATCCATCCCCAATGCTACATTTAAATATTAATGGAAGACCCTCATTATTCACACATCATGGTAAATTTACTTTGTAATGTTTTATTGAAGGTGATGAATAAAAATAATAAATGAAGGTTGTGATGTTTTTATGGTCTATATAGACAATCATCATGATGATTATTTCAAGTGGTATTCATTTAAAATCGGTATCAAGTTTTCAATTGGTATCATAACTATTTGAGTGTTATTTCGAAAGGAAGGTGACCATGGTGATGAAGTATCAAGATCAACCCTTGAGGGGAGAACCTGAACAAGACAAGGTTTCTAGAAATATATGATTTCTACATGAATATGAAATCTATACATCCCAAAACAACACTTAAATTTGAGGCATGGTAGTCACCCTTCTAACCCTTTCATGGTCTATACTCATTCTAATCATCGAGGGGGTGTGATTATATATAAAAAAAGTAATAACCAACTCTCACTTATCTATTTTATGATGTGTTTTATGAAGTTTATTGTGGTCATATACATTTCTAAAAATCTATTATACAAATCCTTGAGAAGTTAGTTCTGAGATACCACCACATTGATAAATTTTTATGGACAACCTTGATTCTTTGGTAAACTCGCTATTATTTTCTACAATAGGTTAGTCTATATAGATAAATATAGAATATAATTAAGGCTCACTATTATGTTACTTGTGGTTCCATCCTTCTTTCAAAATGAATGGATATAATCTGCCTAGTAAGAGGGATAATATATAAGGGGAGGAATTCAATTGGATAGGATGTTAGTATTTTAAGTGGATGTGATCTCCCTTACAATAAGGGATATAAAATGTTTCCCACATTTTATTCATTTTCAATAATGGGGAGAATAAAAACATTAAATTAAGTAGATAAAGTCATATTTTCAACAAACTCATAGGGGGAGATTGAAATTACCTTTTGGATTGTGTGATTCTATAGTTGTATTTTATTTTAGTGTGTGACATAGAATTCAATGTGGTTGGATGACATGGATGATATATTTAGTATCCAACCACTATATAAAGAGGGTTATACTCATGAATAATGGGGAAAAAGATCAGTGTGCCTTCCATTGTAATGAAATGTAATATTATTATGTTGGTAATGGAGGTAGAAGGAAGTGAATACAATCTATGAATATCTAGTTAGTAATCTTCTTGGTTTTAAAAAAATAATATGATTGTATTATATGATATTTATGGATAAATAATGACTTTTGAAGAATGATGTGTTCATGTGTATCCCACAATAGTTTTGAAAATGAAGAATCCAGCTAACTATATGGGGATATTGAATATTTCAATTTGAAGTAAGAAAATATGGTTGTAATGTGTTGGTAAAACCATAAAATGGTTTCTGTGTTTTAATGCTATTATAAATAGTGTGGAAATAACCTAGATGAATATTTTTAAGGATTTAGGAAGACATAAAGTCAATTGAAGAAATTATACATTCTTTTCATAATGTCTGTAGTTATGGTGGAAAGCTAAAAATGGATACCATAAATATTTCATATGAATTATCATTTCATGCGACATTAAATATATTTCATATGATTTTTTCCAAATTGAATTAATTTATATGGATTTTTATAAGGCTTCACATTTTGATATGAGTTCCATGTTAGATTATTGAAATTAGATAATTCTTGATGTTTTTGTAATCCATAATTGTTTTTATACGACTCCATGTTTTTTATAGGGGTTCATAATTGTCCTAATACTTTTTGAGTATAATACATTGTGATAATTGTTCTTTAATGACAAAAAAATGAAGTACCCTAAGCAACATAAGCCTTCAAAACATATAGAAATTATATTTTTCATTAAAAATAGAAAAGGAAAAAATGTATGACTTGGATCTGATTAGAAATTTGATAAAGGAATGGATCATAAGTCTTTTCTAGGGAGCATAAACCTTTTGAGTGTAATAATTTGATGTTGTTGGTATATAACTTCCATATATAGTCAAAGTTTTAGAAATATACTAGATAAAAATAAATGTTAATATTTTTAACATCTAAAGGAGATGATAAAATGGGATGACTATAATGATGTTATAGAAGGATTTACACATCATAAACCTCTAAATAGTTTTGGGGTCGAAAAAATAATTATTTTCATAGTACATCATTATCCATAGAATGGGAATATCAAATCAAGATGAAAATTAGATTTTTTTAAAATTTATTAATTTTGGTGAAATCATTTTTCATAAAATGATTGATCTCTTCCTAATTGGTCAAAACATAATGATGATATGAATAAATGATCTAATCTTGGTTTCGGAAATATTTTATGATATGGAAGCAAGATATGATAATTGTTTTATATTTGAGAATTTCAAATGATAATATAGTAAATTAAATTTTTGTGATCCAAATAAAGATAAATTTGTAGATGTTTGTGTTGATAAGAAAGGTTATTAATATCACAAAATATATTTTGATTCATTATTTAAATAAATATAATAATCCGTGTTAAGATGTTATATAATATTTAATGATCATATTGAAGGATTTGATAGTTATACTAAATCTCTAATGCTAATGGTATTGTGTTAAATAAAATAAAATTGTGCTCTTATGTGATTGAAATAAAAATAATTCTGATCATGGGATTTTGGATATTTGGAGTTGTTGTTTTGGAAAAAAGTATGAATAAGTATTTGAATGTTATTTTTCAAAAAAATCGACAATACTCATGCTGGAAGAAGACGATTTTGAGCTAAAATAGTGAGAAATATGAGATGGGTTTCTTGAGAAGAATTTGAAAAGGGGTAATGAGACCTTATGGTTTCAGGAAGGATATGTAACAATTTCTAATGGATTATTTAAATGATAAGGGAATAAAAATCCAATTCCTTCAATAAATTTAAATGAGATTAATATTTATATTTAATGAGAATATTGGGATCATAGGAACAACCATGTATAAAAAAGTAAAAAGTGAGGGGATTGTAACCAATAAAATATTTGATGTGATATTCTATTATTATAACATATAAAATATATTTTCTTAGTAACCTACATATAAAATTAAAATGATGGAGAGATAAGAATTACAATATGAAAAAATAGAGAGCTATTGTGTTGTGTGATATCTTGAATAACAATCTGAAAGAAGAATAACAAGGAGGATCCTACACCAACATGAATCTATAAATTTTTGGGCATTGAATTTTATGAAAAAGAAGATGTTTTTCATTGATCCATGTTCAGTTCTAGTGAGTCGAATTATTGAGATGAAGAAGAAGATAAAGAGGTACCAATATTCTATGCATGTTCTGGTCATTTGGATCAATCTATTTGGTAAATGATTTAGGAATATAGATGAGTAGATTCTATAGGATCCTATTAAGATAATTTGTAATAAGAAATTTATTTTAAGCTTATGAATTGAAGAACTAAATTAATTTAATGGTTAAAGGATATCTATTGTAGGTAATGAAGATGAATCCTATGAAGAATTGGTGATGGAGTTCCAAATTGGAGCTAAAAGAAATGCTTTCATATACATAGTGGGATTCCATAAAACCTACTGGATTTAGGGTATGTAAGGAGATCATAATGGGCTTCCATGAAAATAAGGTGAACCCACCAAGATAATTCCAATGGGATATTAGGAAAATAATTCCTCTAGTAAAAAAGAAATTGTATACATAGTGGGACTCTATGTTTCTGTGAGAAACACCAATCATTTTATCCAACCAATTATTATAGTAGAGAAACCATGATTTGGGTGAAAAAAACATTCATGGAAAGGATTAATCCATTGATACAAACCTTTTAAAAATATTTTTCACCTCTCCATTTTCTTTACATGTATTAAATACAATTGATGATTTATAGGTTAAACACAAAATATATCCATATACACTAATATAAAAATGTTAAATTCCAAAGGGGGTTAAAGTTTCTAAGATAACATAGTGCTTTTTAAAAATATATTACACCTAATACACCCCCATATCAAGTGAATACATAGATCCTAAGGGGTATTTTAGTTTCATTAAAATACATTTAAAAAATTTGGGAATAATCCCTTCAAACAAAATATACATTATTTCTAGAAACCTCTCCTTTTCCATTTTAATAATTTGTGATATTCCAATTTTTTAGAGTGATATTATTCTCTATAGGATGGCATACAAGTTCCAATAAATCATTATTTTCAATAATATCCAGTTCTTTATCCATACTTTCAGTCCATTTCTAATGATTTAAAACCTCTTCAATAATTTTGGGTTCAAAAGTTTAAAATAAGATATGTTTGAGTCACCACATTGATTTTACTTTTGAATTATACCATTTCATTTTGATTTATAATGATTTTTCAAGTATTAACATTATTTGTCAATATATAATTTTCTAAATTGGTCTTGAAACTCTCATCATCCCCCTTAGAATAAATAGAATCTACACCATCAATATAATTTTCTTTATTCTATTAATTTCACATGATATATTTAGCAGTGATTTCCTCAATATCATCATCACCCATGATTGATTTTATGATCTCATCATCATTCTCAATTATTGTAAAATCATCATAGTCAAATAAATTAGAATATTTCTTATTTTAGTAATGATAAAAACATAAATTTGTTATGTCACCAAGAAATATCATATCATCATCATTCACATAAACTTATCCATTTATTTTTCTCTATTCCTCTTGATCATTCATGGACTCTGAAAAAACTAAAAAGACTTCCATATTTTTATTCTTTTTGAATAACATTTTATTCAAAGTATTATATGAATTAAACATTAATAAATAAATATTTTGAATAATTTTAGAAGATGAATTGTTTTTCATCAAAAAATGCATTTACGTATCTTTCTTTATTAGAATGGTTACAGTCATACCAAAACTCATGTTCTTCCTTTCAACAAATCTATTTTGTTTTTGAGTGTATATTTCACAGTACTCATTCCTTATGAAATATTTTTGACGTATATTATTATATTTTTCACATAGAATACTTACTCCTATTATGAATTCTCATCTTTTTTAAAGGATAAACTATTTGTTTCCCATCCAGTATCATACAACATTTAAATATACTAAATTATTTAAATTTATGATATATAAACATGATTCTTGTAATTATAGTAAAATTAGTAATAAAAGTGTTGAAATAATTATCTATAATTTGACTTCTTTCTAAATAGTCCACAAACTGAAGGTATTATAAGGATCAAAAAAAAAATTTCAATGCAACTAAAAAAATTAGAAACCTCAAATCCTAAGATCAACTATTCATGAAACCAAAACTATGTTTTAAAAAATAAAAAACCCATGAGTACCTGGAAACATATATAATCAAGCCTTTATCTTAAACCACATACTCGAAAGATACCACCAGGATAAATCCACAAGAATCCTTTCTCTATGGTGTATCCATGAGATAACATTAATCTTCCATCAAATAGGAAGGACCCTCCCCAACACCAAAATTTTCTAGTACCTCATGGGATCTAAAGAAAGGGAAGGATAGAGTTTGGGAGAGAATGATAGAATATGGTAGGAACCTTGGGAAAGATTAAAACTCACCCTGTCAATGAAAATGGACCCTTTTATATAGCTCAATAAATTCTCAACTGTTCATGAATTAAATCATAAATTGCATAACATATGAATGAATTATTAAACCAATCATGTATTCGTCATATGAATGAATCATTGATCATCCAATGTGTTTCATCTTTTGAGGCATATATAATAATGAAAGCTATGATTTGTAGATAATATATTGTTAATGTTTAATATTCAAAATTCCATGTAATGAAATCTCATAATACATGTAAGGCCTCGGGCCATGTAATACTTTCGCCTACAGGCCATTTAAGGGTTCCACCTCACCCCTTGAAAGGTGGATTATCAAAATCAATAAAAAATGAAGCCCTTTGGCCCATTATAGGATAAAATTAAATATGGACTAATAAACATGAAATATACATTGGATTTTGGGAATATTTCCATCAATCTCCCACTTTCATTAAGAATTCATAGACATAGCGACATTTTATATTATATTTCATTATATATAATATGTTTTCAAAACATATCCAATACCCTTTTTTGGAAATCATCTAGAAAACTCAAGGAAATTTAAAACTAAATTCACCATGTATCACATCAAATAAAATACCTTGTAAATACCCATCAAATACTCAATTTTGATTAACAATAAATTTTTTAATAGAAACTACCTATGTTTCAAAAAAACTCAATACCTATTTAGTCAACCCTAAAGTAGTACCCCATAGGACTTTGAAGCTATAAAAAATTAATTCCCTAATTCAAAAATATAATCCAAGAGTTTGATCTAGAAAATGATCAGTGGTATAAAAGATATAAAATTATATTGCGTGATCTTTATCAATTACATGTATACACCACACATCATTCACCCTTTTATATGAGCACATCACATGAACTTCATTCTATGGATAGAACATCACATGTCTTATCTAGTTATGACCACACTCTTTCTTGATATATCCAGAATGTGTGACTATATGTAATACTTATTATATGAGAGGAAAAATATCATCTTGTTTATGATCTCTCCAACAACATGATAAACAAAATACCCAACCTCCCTAATTATCTAATTATCAATAATTTTATAGGAAATGTATCAATGTATGATGGTTCCCATGCTAGTAATCTCAACAACCTCCGGTATGGGAAAATAAACATATTAAACAAGCACTCTAATTTCAATAAAGACGTAGTTTATGAATCTTCATGTTGTATACTAAGTAGGACATTCAACAAATAATACATGTTTTGTGCCTTATTAGAATATTTAAAATCTCTATATGAAATCCTACACATGAAAACATTAATATTTCATTACAACCTATAATACTAAAATATATTCATTGGTTAGTGAAACACCCAATGCATGATGATGAGTTTTTAAATTGTTTTAAACATCTAAAGAACCCAATGGATGATGATAAGTGGTAAATGCTTGGTAACTTCAATGATTATGGAATGGTAGTGAATATGAATGAATTTGGATGGAAATTAAAAAATGTGATGTTTTAAAAAGTGGACACTCTAGAATATTGGGAGTGCGTAGATTTACTTCTATAAGTTATCATTTAAGGAACATAATGGTTCATATGATTTATATATATGATGTTAGAATGTGTGTTTCTAGAAATAATAGAGTTGATGTTTCTTCCGTATGAATATAGAGATTCCATAGATCAAATTCTAATATATTATTATTTTTAATCTCAATATAAGTGTGAATATTTGACAAGTACTAGAGGCATATAAAAGAACTATCAAATATATTCTTGTGCTAAATATTTTAATAATCAATAACTGTGGTACCAAATAATGGAAAATTAATATTTAAATATAAACTACACTTTATTGATATTGGTGGTGTTAATTTAAAGGAAGTTATCTACATAGGTTACAAAATCCATAAATTACACTATTCAAATGTTTCTTATAAAAAGAGATCTAAGTGTAAATGAATATATAAAGAATAATACTGGAAGATAAGGAGTTTCAAAGGTATATGATTTAAAGAAGTTCTGAGGTGTATACTGGAATTGAAAAAGGATGAATCTTACATTATTATATAAAATATTTTTCATGATAATGTTTTTTTCCTAGAGAATTATTTTAAGAAACATTTGAAAGAAAAACATACATAATAACTGAGTGTAAAAAAACGTATATAATGGTTACGGGTTGAAAATGTGACAAATTTTTTGGATAATCGCTATAATATATATGTGGGAATATTTATTACACAAATGATTAAAATATGATACCTAAAAGTCGACTATTTGTCAAAATTTTAGATGTTTGAGTAGTCTGGAAGTTATTATTCATATGTTTCAATGTGATCTATGTATGCTAAGATGAATTGCATCCTAAAGATAATTCTGTGATTGAACCCACTATGGCCCCCCACGATTGGCAGTAAGCTGAGTGTAACACCCTAATCAAGTCTCCAATAGACCATGGGAAAATAAATAGCACTAAGTAGGCATATAATTTAAATGGAAATCCTTAGAGTAATAAACCCATGGACACACACACAAAACATCAATGCCATGAACCAACCCAAATTACACAAATATCTGGAACTCAAATTAGTACTGACATGGACTAAAGGGAATTCTGGACCCCAATGTGTTGGTGAAATGTTCTTGGGAATCCAAGAACCACCTTTGGGAATGATTTTTTCACAAGAGAACATGAAACCAAACAACTAAAATGAAAAGTGTGTTGGTATTCCAATATAGTGAAATAGTAAAGGATATAAAAATGAAATGAGAAAGAGGTTACAAATCCATAAATACAAACCAATGTAAAAGTTAAAAAACCCCATATCCATGTGACAAACAATCAACACTAGACTCTCACACCCTGATAACAAAATAACTCACCACCACCCTAGGAATCATTTCCCTTACATAAATTTGGATAAACAAGATCTATATATACCCAATATTGTGTGTAGGGAATGAGAAAAATAATCATAGTAGGATCCCACCAATAATTTCATAATAAATTTTTTTAAAACAAACTACTAATGTTCATGTAAACAAATAAGATACATGAGACCCTAATTTTAAATAGTTAAATATAAAACCTGGAAAATTGCCATTGTAAATAATTTATTAAAAATACCAATAAAATTATTTTCATAAAAAATCCATATATAACCCATAAAAAAATTTAAATGATAAAAGCAGGTAAAAATTTCCCTTAGGATAACATCAATTCCAGTTTAGTGAGGATCATTGTGCAATTTTATATGATCGGTAGTCCACATAATGTTCACATTACCTTTGTAGAATAGGTATAGGGGTAATACTTCACTCCAAGGAGTGGCTCCTTGACACAACTTAGACAACCTAGTGCACACATTACCCTAGTAAAACATGTCTATGGTGAAAGTGTTCATACTCGAGGATGGATCCTTGCCTCATCATTGATCACCATTTGGATTACAACATCAAAATCATCCAAAACCCATTTTAAGGTTAAAACCATTAAATTATTCATTAAAACCATTTATGTTTACAAAACCAAGGGATAAATAAATTTTCATAAATTGCTACCAAAACCATCATATTAAACGTTATGACTTTAAACCCATATTAAAAATCCATTTTCAGGATAAATCCACTAACCATGTTTTTATGAATTTTGAAACCAATATTAAAAAATCAATCAACGTTTATATGGTGAATCCAATTCATGGAACTACCAACCTTGAAACAATTGTAATATAAAAACTCAAAGTGAACCATGATCAAAGATAAGCCGAGGACCCTAGGAATCAAGGAAGTATCCAAAACCAATAAATAACACAAAATATATCTATATTGTCACTTTGTAAAATGGAGGAATCCAAAGGAATTACTTACCACTACAATTCTCAAACAAAGTGATAAGGGAATAAGTGGTCCAAAAAAGAAACATCAAATTCACAGTAGATCTAAAGGCAATACCATTAGATGCTTGAATTTAAAAAACACATTAATTGTTGTTTCCAATCTATAGGGAGAAACAATAGGGATATAAAGATGTACGAGATTACATATCAAAATAGAGATTAATTTACCATGATATGACCATGTAATATATTGACACATATATCTGGAAATAAATTGAGTTGTAATATCCCAAGGTGTCCCAAAAGAGTTTTGAAGTTTGAATGGATTTATTTATGATCTTGTAAGGGGGATTATGATGTTAAACAATGGTTTTGGTGGCATAAAAAGATGATAAAACCCTTACCTTTATGACATAGATTGCTTCCATTGGCTTGCTGATGTAATCACACTATCCAACCATTAGAGGATATAATATTTTGTTTGCCACATCCATGCCAACTAGCTAGTCGATGGACCACCTACAGCTCTACTAGGTGCACGTTCAAGTTTACAGTCCAAAGACTTCATAAGACCCACCCCTGGCCCCTCTTAAAATCTAAAAACATATGATAAAACCTGAAAATGATGATAAAAGAAGAAAATAAAACATGTAGATGATAATATATCAAAAAATGGCAGGATATTATATCCATCTAGACCACAAGAATATAGGATAGATAAAACTATACTATCCCAAGAGAAAACGAATATATTTAACAACCTTTATGAATAATTAGAGCATTGTCATATAAATATATACAAATTATGAAGGTGAAAAATAAATTTCCAACTATAAATAAAGGGAGTCCCAACCTAACAATAGATGAGGAGGAAGATTCCATCCTCCAAACACCAAATATGACCACTACCTGATCTCTCCATTAGTTGGTATTGCTAGAATCCATCAATGTTATACCCACCAAGGCCATCATCTAACTACCTATCATCTCTATAAGGCACAATACATGTAGATAATTACTATATAGGGGTGATTATATACATACCATGTATGATACAGTTAAAAAAAGGGAAGTAGTAGAAATAAATAGTTAGCTCAAACCATAAGAAATGTATATGAGAATAATCTCAATAAGTAGATGTTCTCAGAAAAGAAACCATGTTCAAAAGATATTGAGAGATATCAATATTCATAACTAGCTAAGAATGATGCTTATTTCTGTACCTCTAAGATTTAGTATTATCCTAATTCTAGTAGTTGAATATAACCTCAATAAGTCCATATTAATATATTCATGCCTCATTGAGGGAACATCACGATAAAGAGTATATTGAACCAATTGGAGGACTCATGCCTCTTCAGAGCTCATATGAGGTAATACCACCTCAAAATATATGAGATCCATTCCTAGAGTCTTTATGGGGGGGGTATCAACCTAATATCTAAAAAGGATATGGGGGGCCCACATCTTAAAATATGTGTGTTTTCAGTGGTGTGTTGATCCATTTTTCACTTTAGAAATCACACTCTTGTATATATGTAATCCTACCATGTTGGATGAAAAATAGTCTCATGTCACATAATTTCATATCTAGGATGTAGAAACCAAGGATAGTAACATATCCTTGATGAAGCTCACATTTTCATATATTTTATACTGTAAAACATTGTTTATAATCCCACAAAAGTGTTATTGAATGGGTAATTATCATGTTTTTAGGTTTTAGTGCTATTTTGAACCCAAATGTGAAAAAAGACTAATTCTGGATTTTTGACAGAATTTTACGTCAGGGGTATTGTGGTCATTTAAGTAAAAATAAAATTCCAAATTTTCTGATTAAAATTTTTTCAGAATTATTATTTTATTTCCTTCATTTTTGTCTTCTGGACCAGGAGCTGATTCGGTCATCTAAAGGGTCTAAAAAATAATTGAAGATTGGAATTTTTCCGGGCGGACAGCATGGACCCACCCAAGGTAACGGACCTCAAACTCGGCCTACACATATCCAAATTAGGTGTTTCCACCTGGAATACCTTGAGGACAGATAGGGTCGTCTCTAAAATAAATTTGGAGGATGTTGGAGATCATTAACGAGGCTATTGAATGACATTATTTTGGAGGAACCTTCCTGGATGCTTCGTCCAGAAACAGTAACCGATAATGAAAAATTAATAACTCCTACATACGGTTTCCAAATAAGCTGAAATTTGTAGAGGAGACGGCCAAGACATTTATGAACAACATTTAGGAAGGGTGGAACGCGTGAATATGTCATTAAAGGGGTCTACAATTCGTCGACATGTGAGAGACAAATTCTGCCTATAAAATGAGGCTCTCACCTCCTCCTCAAAGCATCCCATTCTCCATCCATTTCTTCAAGGCACCAAGGAGGAGATCTCCACCGAGGGAGGCCGGCCGCAAATCTTCCACCTTTCTTTTTATTTTATTTCTTTTCTTTATTTTTAGTTTTTAATTGTAATTTAGATTTCTAATAAATTCATGCATTGTTTTTATTTTTGTGTCCACCGATTCACCCTCTTTTCTTCCTCTCATCTTACCATCGTGAACTATAATACTCATGATCATGAGTAACTAATCCGAGGAATATCCCGAGGGATTAATCAGGTTCTTGAACCCAAGACCATGTTTTTAATATTCTTTGAGTTAATTCTAAGGATAATTTATAGTGGGTGTAATCCTCACTATGGTTGTCTAAAGATTAACTTCTTAATCTACAACCATTTTCCCTCGATTGAGGAGGTGGATGGAAGGTGTGCTTGGCGATCGCTAAGTAGACTTTTCATTCATAACCGGTGTAGAATAAGGTGTGCACACATACGATGGAGTGTGTAAACTAAGAATATTTGAAGCTGGCCAATGAAGGTGCTCCCTGAATATTCTCTCGGGAGAACTTCCTTTCTTCCCTAATTACATTCTGTTTAGCATTGCATGGTAATTTAGAATTAAATTTAAGTTTCTTATGATTTATAAATTTAATTTAATTTATTAAATTACATTTATTTCATAAAACATTAAACAACAAAAAGAAATTAGATTAGGTGGAATAGAAGTAGTGATTTATTAACCACAAAAGCTCCTCAAGAGAACGACCTAGGTCAGCCACTATGCTGCACTTAGTATAAATATTTTTGAGAGCGTACATGACAACGCTTCGTCAAATTGGCGCCGTTTCCGGGGAGCCAAGTGGTTTTAATTCACTATTTTTTATTCACATTGTGTAAATAATTTTCCTTTCATTAAAAAAAACAACAAAAAAATCATAAATTTCAAAAAAACTAAAAAAAAATTCTTCTTTGTTCATGATGTATTCAAATTATGATTATTATGCATGGACTGATCAATATCAAGTGCAAGAAAATTTTTACAATGAAATAGATGCGCAATTTCATAGGATTAGCGATAAAGTGAAAAACTTGGAGGGCCAAATAGAATTGATTGCAGAATATGTACGCGCATCCCAAGAACAACCCGAACCTGAACCGGAACCTGAACCAGAACGAGTGGTGGAAGAGATTTTACCCATCATTTTTTATGCTAAAGAACCTGAGGAGGGTGAGAAGGAGCTACTAAAAGAATTAATCACATCATCCCGCACTCAACCATTGCTCGAGGAGGTCCCAGAAGTAAACATTCCAACTGATGCACTGATGGGAGGTCAACATTTTTTGGAAGAATCTTGGAATAACTTTGTTGAAGATAACTTGAAACATGATCTTCCCATACTTAATAATGAAACATCAGACACTTTATACCTCTCTCTTGCTTTGGAAGATAAAGAAGAAGATGCACCTGCTGAGATGGAGTTTCCAATGGTCATGCCTGAAGAGATCAATTACCAAGCTGAATTACTTGAAAGGGAAGATTTCTTTATTGATTCGTCATGTTTTAATTTTATTCAAACTGAATTGTTTTCTGACTTCTCCTTTCCTGAAATTTTAGATATAGCACAAATGTATCGGGCCTTGGATTTTGATGATGATACCACCAAAGTGGTGGTAATCGAGGAAGAAGATCTGAATAAGCTGGTGGTAGTGCGACTATATCCTCAACAAAAATTTGCATACCATATGGAGGAGGACACCGCTAAAGTTAACAGGGAGAATCCTTATCTTTTATTCCTTCCCACTTCGAACCTCAAATTTCTTCTTTATTCTTTCTCAGTGGTTGGGAACATTCTTATATTATTTGGGGTTCTCTACTTTCAGTGTTTAAGCATGGACATCGGGAAAACTCACATGTGGTGGTTCATCTCAATGAAACCACACCCACCTTCTGATTGGGGATAATCTACTGAAACTGCCTGACTAGGGGCAGTAAAAACCTAGCACCCGCTTGGGGGTCTAAACCAAGCATTATCTCTTTTCTTTTCCCTTTCTCATTCTTTTTATTTATTTTTCTTATGAATTTTCATTACTTTCATATAGTTTTAAAGTGGCTGATTCTAGGAGCTTAACTCAAGGCATCCACCTCTAAAATAATGTCAGGTTGTATCTTTCCTTCCCTTTGAATTTCTATATTTATATTTATATTTTGTTGAGTTGAAATAAGGGGTAGTTAAATTTAAGTGTGGGGGAGTTTCAACCTCCTTAGTTCTTCTTGTGTTCTTTTCATTTTTTTTATATTTTTAGGATTTTTGAGCTTTAATGAATATTCTTGTAAAGACCCGTAAATTTCAAGGAAATTTTTTTCTTAATTTTCTTTGGAATTTTACAAGAACGCAGTTTCTGACGGCACCTGATTCCGAGGCCCGGTGTGCCCGGAATCATTTGCCGAAGTTTTGGCTCGGGTACGTTCAGTGAACAGACGAACGGGTTTTTCTAACTTTTGAACCGGTGCCCGGAATCGAATTCTGAGGGCACCGATGAAATCGCAGCGCCGGTATTCGCTTAGAAACGCCTCTTCCGGAGTTGCGTTTGCTCGGGTGTGGTTTTTAATTTTCGGGCTTAAAGTTAAGAAATAAAATAATTTTGCGACAACTTTATTTTATTTCGCTTAAGCCACTTGGAAGCCACTTGAAGCCACTTAAAGGCGGCTTGAACTGAGTTGAACTGGATAGGATGCTATCCAGAAATATCCTACCCCTTGGTAGGATATTTGTGAGATGGGGCCCGCACGAGCCCCGCCGTTTCTTTCCGCTAAGAAACGCACCCGTGAAAACCCGTCTTAATGAAAGTCAACCGACGCGTTTTCTAAATTCTTAACAGACCATTTAATTGGGCGGTTTATTTCGTGAATTAAATGGGCTGTTTCTTTCGTGAATTAAATGGGTCGTTTCTTTCGTTGAATTAATTCAACGAATTGATGGATCGTTTATTAATCTTTTTTTTCAAAATTCGTTGGCGTATTAATAAAATAAGACCAACGCTTAACCTCTGGTTTTTATGCGCTTGAGAGCTTTTGGGAGATTTCCTTCTTCTTCTTCAACCTTGACGAAGAACCTTCGAAGAACGAAGAACGCGAAGAACGTCGTTCTTCAACGAAGAACTTCTCCGCCGAAGAACACGATCCATCCACGACGTGACGTTCTTTTTCCGCATCATCTTTTCCGCGACGGTTTTCCGCGACGAACGCCATCGACAACGACTCTTCCTCCGACGTCAAGGAATCGACACCGATATTCCACGACTCCGTCAACGTGCGACTATCGAGGTAAGGGTTCTTGAGTTCGTTGTTTCCTTTTTATTTGACTTTCCTCAAGACTTGACGTAGAACGCTCAAGTTCCGACGAAGAACGCCGCTCCGCTCTTCTTCGTCTTCGGTGTCAACGAGAGAGAACACCGCACCTTCCTCCTCGGGCCTTCTTCGTCGGCAAACGAAGATCCGCCAACGACGTGTCTCTTCGGGCATATCTCTTCGTCAACGGTTTTGACGAACGACGACCGCGACGCCCGACCTCCGCGACGCCGTCTTCCGCGGAGCGTAGACGAATCTTCAATCTTAAACCCGAGGTAGGGGATGTTATTTATTGATTATTTAATTCCATTCTTGAATCATGGATTTTAGCATGACTAAACGTGAGGCTTTTGGATTTTCTTTAGTTATGTTATTATTTAACGTGAGGGGGGCCGGACCGCACGAACACGGCCGAACCCCCCTCCAACGTTCTTGTTTAAATTCTTGCGATGGAAGCAAGGTGGCGTGGTGCCGTCGCACCACGCGGTTTGCCGTGCGATTAATTTACGCAACGCCGTCGCGCTTCGCCGAGGAGAGACTTCAAGAACGCGACGCCGTCGCGCTGCGTTGGGAGGATTCATGGCACGGCGAAAGGGGCGCGGTGTCGTCGCACCGCGCCGGACGACGAAGACCGCGGCCGGTTCCGGGCCGCGGCGGGACGAGGAGACCGCGGCCGGTTCCGGGCCGCGGCGGAAGGAAAGACCGGCGGCCGGGCCGCCGGCGTCGGAAGTCGAGGGCGGGACCGGAAATTCCGGTCCCGTTGGTAAAAATCGGCCGGCCAGCGGGCCGGCCGGATGTCATAAAACCGGGGGATTAAACCCCCGGCCGGATCTTCAAACCCCCCTCTTAATGAGGGGGGCGGTTCAATTAAAGGAGGGGGGGCAAAGCCCCCCCGGTTCGTTCCAGCCGGCCCCCATTTGTGGGGGGGCCGTTTTTTTTTGCAAAGGCACGGCTTATAGCCGTGCCGCCTTAATGAAACGCGGGGCTTAGCCCCGCGTGCCTCCCGCGAGCGCCGCGGCCCGCCGCCGCCACGCGGCCTGCCGCCGCCGCCACGCGGCCCGCCGCCGCCGCCGCCACGCGGTACGCCGCCGCCGCTGCCACGCGGCCCGCCGCCGCGCCGCCACCGCCGCGCCGCCGTCGCCGCCGCCGCCGGCCGCCGCGCCGCCGCCGCGCCGCCCCCGGGGGGGGGGGGGGGGGGGGGGGGGGGGGTCGGGCCGGGTCGGCCCGGACCCGGACCCCCCCGTTTCGAACCTGATTTGGTTTTTGGCTCATAACTTGAGCCTCGGACCTCCGAATGACGAACCGTCTGCGGCAACGCGATCCTTGGATCGAGATGGTCGTTTCGGTATATCGCACTCAAGGTTTCGGTTTACTTTGAGTTCGGCCGGGTTGGTTCGTTCACGAAACCAACCGGGCCTTCGGAGCGGAAACGCTCATATCTTGAGCCACGAACGTCCGATTGACGCGCCGTCAGTCGCGTTGTGTTCCTCTTAGTGAATCGGATCTTTTGGCATACTCCGCCCGAGGTTTGGACGCAGGTGGAGTACGGTCGGGTTGGTTTTTCCTTAAAAAACCAACCGGGCCCCGGAGACGAAAAAGCCAATAACTCACAGACCGGGCGTCCGATTGACGCGCCGTCTGTTTCGTTGACTTCCTCTTGATGAGACGGAACTTTTGACATACTCCGCCCGAGTTTTGGATGCAGTCGGAGTATGGCCGGGTTGGATTGTTCCCGAAATCCAACCGGGCCCCTGGAACGGAAAAGCTGATATCTTTCAGACAGGACGTTCGCTTGACGAGCCGTCAGCGGCGTTGGTGGTTACGTTGAGTAACGGTCCCTTTGAGTATACCCTATGGGAGTTCGGGGTGCAGTTGAGATACGGCCGGGATTGGTTTCGCTCACGAAACCAACCGGGCCCCTGGGACGAAAAGGCTGATAACTCACAGACCGGGCGTCCGATCGACGCGCCGTCTGTAGCGTTGAGACCCCTGTGACGAGACGGACCTTTGAGACACTTCTTCGCGGGACCTTGTGATACTTGGAGTATCGACCAGTAGCTCGTGGAGCGGACCCGTGGTACTTGACAGTGGTGGTGCGCTTGGATGCAGCAGCAGACCCTTGGCGGTGGAGAGCTTGGTTGTAGCGGCGGACCCGCGATACTCTACGGAGTGTGTGCGCTTGGTTGTAGCGACAGACCCGCGACGGTGGAGACGAGCGTGCAGAGTACGGAGACCGTGTAGCCGGCTGAGACCTGACGACTGCTTGACCGACTCGACTTGGAGTGAGTCGACTAGCCCAGTGGACGGAGCGCCCGGTATTTGGCGGCAGACCCACGGCGGACGGAGCGCCTGGTAGTTGGCTGCAGACCCGCGGTACTCGACAGGAGGAGTACCTCAGCAGGCTATCTGGGTAGCGCCCGGTATTTGGCGACAGACCCTCAGCGGACGGAGCGCCCGGTAGTTGGCCGCAAACCCGCAGTACTCGACAGGAGGAGTACCTCAGCAGTCTTAGGTTAGTGAGCGGCAGCCTCGGAGTCGTGACAGGACCACTGTACACTCTAGAGACGGAGCTCTTCAGCAGTTACGGTTTCGATAATGAAAATCCTGGTTTGAGCTGAGACTTTTGACCTTGTGTTCATTTCATGATTGAGATGGGTCACTTGCTAACTTTGGTATATGTATGGGCATATACCCGGGTAGTGGTTATCCGTCGATTTCACAATCCTTGTGTTTCCTCATGATTGAGATGGGTTACTTGATAACTTAGGTATATGTATGGGCATATACCTAAGTAGGGTTTATCTATTGAGATCTTCTTGTGTTTATCCTTGTTGGTTTTAGTGAGACCTTGAGGGTCTCGGGGTCCCTACTGAGTATCGTTATACTCACCCCTGCACGGGCTATGCCCGCACCTCGTTGTGTTGGTTGCAGACGACGGCCAGTACTGGCAGAGGCCGAGTGTTCGAGGACTGGACGGTACCTGGAGGTGGACTATACGACGAGGCGGTACCCAGAGGCAGACCACTGGGCGGGACATACTTGGAGCAGACGGCGGGACCCGAGGAGCAGAGGAGCTATCTGTACCCACCCTTCAGGTGGGATTTCCAGTGGACATCTCAGCGTAGCAGCTTTACTTTTCAGTCGCTGTTTTCCCTTTCGAGTTGTACTTTACAGTTGGGCTTGTATTTCCGGCCCCTTTTTACTTTTCAGCTCTTCTTTTTGTACTTAGTGTTTTACTTCCGCTTGTGCTCTGTGGTGCTTGTTTTCTTTTATAAAGGCAATGCCTTCCCAGTTATCGGGATTTTACGCCTTGGTGCTAGTCGCCAGCCCCTGGCCTATGGAAGGCGGGCTTGGGGTAGTCACGGCACGGACCCCGAGGGCGGGTCGTGACAAATTGGTATCAGAGGAGTTCGGTTCTACCGCAGAACTTATAACTCTGATGTTTCTTTCTGTGAAGCAATAGTGTTGAGAGTACCGAGTGTGGTTTTCAGTTCAGGGAGTCCAGTGTTGATGCGGGAGGCCGACGTATCCATACACCAGGACCCTGACAACTGATTTCCGACTTTGTGCATGAAAACACTGATTGCGTGTGTGTTTTCAAAAGTTTTTCCCCTTAAAACAGCTCAAACCAGGTCAGCTCACCAGGTATAATCGTTTGATCGTGTTACGTTGTTTCTTTCAGGATGGCCCCACGACGACAGCCAGCTAGGGTTCCGAGAATCGAACGTGACGACAGCCCACCGAGCGACGAGGCCTCGGTGCAGGACCCTTTGTCAGCAGTGGCACCGGCGGTAGCTCTACCCGCCGAGCCCCCGATGCTTCCAGCAGCAGCCGCTGACGATGCACGTCGCTTCAGTGCACTGCATGAGTTTCAGCGCCAGCGACCGCCCAGGTCTCGCGGGGAGACGGATCCCCAGGCTGCAGAGGACTGGCTGGAGGCAGTGGTACGAGTGTTTAGGCCAGTGAGGACACCAGCAGACCTCATGGTGATCCTCGCTGCGAGCCTACTACACGCAGCAGCAGGTAGGTGGTGGAGCCACTTGTTTCAGTTCTGCGATGAGATGAACTTCGCATGGGAAGACTTCGAGACCTTCTTCAGGGTGGAGTTTGTGCCAGTATCTCTACACCCCGAGCGTGTACAGGAGATTCTGCCTTTACCACGTGTTTTTCGATCAGAAGCCGAGTCATCTGTGGGCAGTAGACAGATGATGCAGAGGTCCAGGAGGACCAGACCATCAGTTGGGCGATCTCGGGTTTTAGGACCGGTGGTGCAGGGCACCCGGAGTGGGAACAGAGTTAGCCGTGCAAGGAGCAGGTTGTGTTACTCATGCCGCGAAAAGGGACATCTGGCACGTGACTGTCCGACTCCCGATCCGCAGGCTTTGGGAGAGCCACCGAGATAGAGGCAGCGACAAATGCTTGAGCAACAGTAAAGCAGGTGGACAGGAGCGGAACTAGTGGATACGTCTCTTGTACTTCTAGTTCCATGTTGATGTTTCTTTTGTGTAGCGTCTTGTATTATGAGCTGCAATAATAAAAGACGCATCCTTTGTGATGTTTTCATTCCTGTCCTCTTTTGTGATGTTACTAAGAGGTTCCAGTTGACTGTTGACTTGACCCTCACTTGTGAAACATCTACTGGAGGAGACCAGTTACCACACACTGATGCCGACAGTGTGACTCAACCCTTGGAGGCGAGAGTAACGGTTGGATCTCTTAGTAGTAGCGTCGAGGCCTTACGACGTCATCCTTGGTATGGATTAGTATCATCCATGTTAGGATTGACTGTTTTAGGCAAAGAATGTGGTTCATCCAGGGGATGAGACCAGGTTTCTCTTATCGGCAAAGAAGAAATCTCGCAGCTCTTGTGGGACCAGAGATGGTCCGGGCCACGTCAGAAGAGGTCCATGTCATCTAGGAGTGGATGAGGAAAACACAGAGCCGGCAGAAGTCATACGCTGACAGGAGGCGGAGGCCACTGGAGTTCGAGGATGGAGACCACGTCTTCTTGCGGGTCTCACCTCGACGTGGTATTCGGAGATTTGGCCTAGGCGGCAAAATATCTCCGCGCTTCATCAGACCCTTCCAGGTCCTCAGCAAGGTTGGCGAGGTGGCTTATCGCCTGACTCTACCACCTCAGTTTCACCGGGTGCACGACGTCTTCCACGTATCCCAGCTGAGGAGATACGTGCTCGACCCCCTTCGCATATCATCGACCATGAGGAGCTAGACGGTGGCGATGAGTGTCTTATACGGAGGTTCCTGTGGGGATCGAGGATCGACAGGAGCGGATCCTAGGAGGATGGTCGATTCCTCTTGTGCACTTTCTTTGGCAGCGCGGGAACCTCCAGGTGAGCACATGGGAGCGGAAGGCTCAGATGCGTGCTCAGTACCGCTTTGTTTCCCTAAGTTTGTGGTGAAGCTTTACGGGGACGTAAAGCCCTGTGGTGGGAGTAATGTAAAGACCCGTAAATTTCAAGGAAATTTTTTTCTTAATTTTCTTTGGAATTTTACAAGAACGCAGTTTCTGACGGCACCTGATTCCGAGGCCCGGTGTGCCCGGAATCATTTGCCGAAGTTTTGGCTCGGGTACGTTCAGTGAACAGACGAACGGGTTTTTCTAACTTTTGAACCGGTGCCCGGAATCGAATTCTGAGGGCACCGATGAAATCGCAGCGCCGGTATTCGCTTAGAAACGCCTCTTCCGGAGTTGCGTTTGCTCGGGTGTGGTTTTTAATTTTCGGGCTTAAAGTTAAGAAATAAAATAATTTTGCGACAACTTTATTTTATTTCGCTTAAGCCACTTGGAAGCCACTTGAAGCCACTTAAAGGCGGCTTGAACTGAGTTGAACTGGATAGGATGCTATCCAGAAATATCCTACCCCTTGGTAGGATATTTGTGAGGTGGGGCCCGCACGAGCCCCGCCGTTTCTTTCCGCTAAGAAACGCACCCGTGAAAACCCGTCTTAATGAAAGTCAACCGACGCGTTTTCTAAATTCTTAACAGACCATTTAATTGGGCGGTTTATTTCGTGAATTAAATGGGCTGTTTCTTTCGTGAATTAAATGGGTCGTTTCTTTCGTTGAATTAATTCAACGAATTGATGGATCGTTTATTAATCTTTTTTTTCAAAATTCGTTGGCGTATTAATAAAATAAGACCAATGCTTAACCTCTGGTTTTTATGCGCTTGAGAGCTTTTGGGAGATTTCCTTCTTCTTCTTCAACCTTGACGAAGAACCTTCGAAGAACGAAGAACGCGAAGAACGTCGTTCTTCAACGAAGAACTTCTCCGCCGAAGAACACGATCCATCCACGACGTGACGTTCTTTTTCCGCATCATCTTTTCCGCGACGGTTTTCCGCGACGAACGCCATCGACAACGACTCTTCCTCCGACGTCAAGGAATCGACACCGATATTCCACGACTCCGTCAACGTGCGACTATCGAGGTAAGGGTTCTTGAGTTCGTTGTTTCCTTTTTATTTGACTTTCCTCAAGACTTGACGTAGAACGCTCAAGTTCCGACGAAGAACGCCGCTCCGCTCTTCTTCGTCTTCGGTGTCAACGAGAGAGAACACCGCACCTTCCTCCTCGGGCCTTCTTCGTCGGCAAACGAAGATCCGCCAACGACGTGTCTCTTCGGGCATATCTCTTCGTCAACGGTTTTGACGAACGACGACCGCGACGCCCGACCTCCGCGATGCCGTCTTCCGCGGAGCATAGACGAATCTTCAATCTTAAACCCGAGGTAGGGGATGTTATTTATTGATTATTTAATTCCATTCTTGAATCATGGATTTTAGCATGACTAAACGTGAGTCTTTTGGATTTTCTTTAGTTATGTTATTATTTAACGTGAGGGGGGCCGGACCGCACGAACACGGCCGAACCCCCCTCCAACGTTCTTGTTTAAATTCTTGCGATGGAAGCAAGGTGGCGTGGTGCCGTCGCACCACGCGGTTTGCCGTGCGATTAATTTACGCAACGCCGTCGCGCTTCGCCGAGGAGAGACTTCAAGAACGCGACGCCGTCGCGCCGCGTTGGGAGGATTCATGGCACGGCGAAAGGGGCGCGGTGCCGTCGCACCGCGCCGGACGACGAAGACCGCGGCCGGTTCCGGGCCGCGGCGGGACGAGGAGACCGCGGCCGGTTCCAGGCCGCGGCGGAAGGAAAGACCGGCGGCCGGGCCGCCGGCGTCGGAAGTCGAGGGCGGGACCGGAAATTCCGGTCCCGTTGGTAAAAATCGGCCGGCCAGCGGGCCGGCCGGATGTCATAAAACCGGGGGATTAAACCCCCGGCCGGATCTTCAAACCCCCCTCTTAATGAGGGGGGCGGTTCAATTAAAGGAGGGGGGGCAAAGCCCCCCCGGTTCGTTCCAGCCGGCCCCCATTTGTGGGGGGGCCGTTTTTTTTTGCAAAGGCACGGCTTATAGCCGTGCCGCCTTAATGAAACGCGGGGCTTAGCCCCGCGTGCCTCCCGCGAGCGCCGCGGCCCGCCGCCGCCACGCGGCCCGCCGCCGCCGCCACGCGGCACGCCGACGCCGCCGCCGCGCGGCACGCCGCCGCCGCCGCCACGCGGCCCGCCGCCGCCGCCGCCACGCGGCCCGCCGCCGCCGCCGCCACGCGGTTCGCCGCCGCCGCCGCCACGCGGCCCGCCGCCGCGCCGCCACCGCCGCGCCGCCGTCGCCGCCACGCGGCCCGCCGCCGCGCCGCCACTGCCGCGCCGCCGTCGCCGCCGCCGTCGGCCGCCGCGCCGCCGCCGCGCCGCCCCCGGGGGGGGGGGGGGGGGGGGGGGGGGGGTCGGGCCGGGTCGGCCCGGACCCGGACCCCCCCGTTTCGAACCTGATTTGGTTTTTGGCTCATAACTTGAGCCTCGGACCTCCGAATGACGAACCGTCTGCGGCAACGCGATCCTTGGATCGAGACGGTCGTTTCGGTATATCGCACTCAAGGTTTCGGTTTACTTTGAGTTCGGCCGGGTTGGTTCGTTCACGAAACCAACCGGGCCTTCGGAGCGGAAACGCTCATATCTTGAGCCACGAACGTCCGATTGACGCGCCGTCAGTCGCGTTGTGTTCCTCTTAGTGAATAGGATCTTTTGGCATACTCCGCCCGAGGTTTGGACGCAGGTGGAGTACGGTCGGGTTGGTTTTTCCTTAAAAAACCAACCGGGCCCCGGAGACGAAAAAGCCAATAACTCACAGACCGGGCGTCCGATTGACGCGCCGTCTGTTTCGTTGACTTCCTCTTGATGAGACGGAACTTTTGACATACTCCGCCCGAGTTTTGGATGCAGTCGGAGTATGGCCGGGTTGGATTGTTCCCGAAATCCAACCGGGCCCCTGGAACGGAAAAGCTGATATCTTTCAGACAGGACGTTCGCTTGACGAGCCGTCAGCGGCGTGGGTGGTTACGTTGAGTAACGGTCCCTTTGAGTATACCCTATGGGAGTTCGGGGTGCAGTTGAGATACGGCCGGGATTGGTTTCGCTCACGAAACCAACCGGGCCCCTGGGACGAAAAGGCTGATAACTCACAGACCGGGCGTCCGATCGACGCGCCGTCTGTAGCGTTGAGACCCCTGTGACGAGACGGACCTTTGAGACACTTCTTCGCGGGACCTTGTGATACTTGGAGTATCGACCAGTAGCTCGTGGAGCGGACCCGTGGTACTTGACAGTGGTGGTGCGCTTGGATGCAGCAGCAGACCCTTGGCGGTGGAGAGCTTGGTTGTAGCGGCGGACCCGCGATACTCTACGGAGTGTGTGCGCTTGGTTGTAGCGACAGACCCGCGACGGTGGAGACGAGCGTGCAGAGTACGGAGACCGTGTAGCCGGCTGAGACCTGACGACTGCTTGACCGACTCGACTTGGAGTGAGTCGACTAGCCCAGTGGACGGAGCGCCCGGTATTTGGCGGCAGACCCACGGCGGAAGGAGCGCCTGGTAGTTGGCTGCAGACCCGCGGTACTCGACAGGAGGAGTACCTCAGCAGGCTATCTGGGTAGCGCCCGGTATTTGGCGACAGACCCTCAGCGGACGGAGCGCCCGGTAGTTGGCCGCAAACCCGCAGTACTCGACAGGAGGAGTACCTCAGTAGTCTTAGGTTAGTGAGTGGCAGCCTCGGAGTCGTGACAGGACCACTGTACACTCTAGAGACGGAGCTCTTCAGCAGTTACAGTTTCGATAATGAAAATCCTGGTTTGAGCTGAGACTTTTGACCTTGTGTTCACTTCATGATTGAGATGGGTCACTTGCTAACTTTGGTATATGTATGGGCATATACCCGGGTAGTGGTTATCCGTCGATTTCACAATCCTTGTGTTTCCTCATGATTGAGATGGGTTACTTGATAACTTAGGTATATGTATGGGCATATACCTAAGTCGGGTTTATCTGTTGAGATCTTCTTGTGTTTATCCTTGTTGGTTTTAGTGAGACCTTGAGGGTCTCGGGGTCCCTACTGAGTATCGTTATACTCACCCCTGCACGGGCTATGCCCGCACCTCGTTGTGTTGGTTGCAGACGACGGCCAGTACTGGCAGAGGCCGAGTGTTCGAGGACTGGACGGTACCTGGAGGTGGACTATACGACGAGGCGGTACCCAGAGGCAGACCACTGGGCGGGACATACTTGGAGCAGACGGCGGGACCCGAGGAGCAGAGGAGCTATCTGTACCCACCCTTCAGGTGGGATTTCCAGTGGACATCTCAGCGTAGCAGCTTTACTTTTCAGTCGCTGTTTTCCCTTTCGAGTTGTACTTTACAGTTGGGCTTGTATTTCCGGCCCCTTTTTACTTTTCAGCTCTTCTTTTTGTACTTAGTGTTTTACTTCCGCTTGTGCTCTGTGGTGCTTGTTTTCTTTTATAAAGGCAATGCCTTCCTAGTTATCGGGATTTTACGCCTTGGTGCTAGTCGCCAGCCCCTGGCCTATGGAAGGCGGGCTTGGGGTAGTCACGGCACGGACCCCGAGGGCGGGTCGTGACAATTCTTATCACTTTTCACACATCAATTTATTTTGAAAGAGTTGAAATGATTTTTGAAATAATGGATTTTAAATGATTGTTGATGTGAAAACATTTTTCTTGAATTGGATTATCAATCATTTTTATGAGTTTGACTTATTTTTGAAATCCATGACCATGAAACACTGACGCAAAATATTTTTCCAATCCTGTGAGGTATTCTAAACCACTTTTACATATTCTTCCTAATACCCACACTTTCTTGAGGGAAACTTGAATTTTGTGTGAGAACCAGAATTTGTGATTAATTCTCTTTCGAAGATTTGGATTTCATGGAATGTATTTAAAATGATTGAGGCATCTCATTGGCTAGCCACATTTTATCCTGAGACCCACCTTTACATTTATCCTTCATAAGCCCTTATATGCCATGAATTGCCTTATAGGTTTAAGCCACATTACAAGCCAATTTTTCCTTACCTACCCGCACTTTTAGTATTTTTGCATGGATATTTCAAGTTTGAGTGTGGGGGAAGGGCCTTTCGTGTGCGTTCATTGGGATGTGTATCATTTATGGGTAGTGTGAAGTGTGTGACAATATTTTGGGCAGTGGATAAAAAGAGAATTGGGCATGTGTCATCATTTCATTGTGCTTTATTTGGTTCATCCATTTCTCCTAAAAAAAGAAAAAAAATAGAGATGAGCTTGAATTCCTCATTGTAAATTCTTTTATGACTCATGTCCCTCCCAGAAATCAAGGGCATGAATTGTCATTCATTCATTGTATTCAATTTTTCAGCTCATCCTCTATGAAAAAAAAGAAAAAAAATAAAGTTGTGCCTTTCTGGAGCTTTAAAAAAAAAGAGGAGAACTTAGATGATATCATTCATTATAATCACTTATTGGCTCATGTACCATGTCATAAAGATGGGTGGGGTTGTTTTTCACATTTACAAGCAGTACTGAGTGAGGAATTTCCTGTGTTTTCACTTGATTTAATCATGCATTGTACTTAAATGTTCAACCTCCTCTTTCTAGCTTGGAACATTTTTCAATCATTTTACCACCGACCCTAAGCCACAGAATCATTTGAACCTTTAATTAAAGCCCTCATGATTAAATTCATTTTCATGTTTCACGCTGTTGAGAAATGATAATTTTCACAAACCTATGGTGATACATGTGATTTTCAAGTATGAGCATAACTCCAGAATCAATTTCTCTTGAGTGAAGAGTGACATAAAAATCAATGTGAGGTAGGTTGTGATTGAGCCATGGATTGATTTATGAGGTTGAACAAATTGTAATGATTGAAATGAAAATGAGAGAATTATTATTCATAAATGAGACATGATGGAATTCTATTTTGGATAAAATCATTGATATTTTCTCATTTTTGATTGTTGTGTGGATTTTGATTTGGATGTAAGATGATTGCCCAGGAGTGCAATGTTTAAGTGTGGGGGAGTGATGAAGCTCACATTTTCATATATTTTATACTGTAAAACATTGTTTATAATCCCACAAAAGTGTTATTTAATTGGTAATTATCATGTTTTTAGGTTTTAGTGCTATTTTGAACCCAAATGTGAAAAAAGACTAATTCTGGATTTTTGACAGAATTTTACGTCAGGGGTATTTTGGTCATTTAAGTAAAAATAAAATTCCAAATTTTCTGATTAAAATTTTTTCAGAATTATTATTTTATTTCCTTTATTTTTGTCTTCTGGGACAGGAGCTGATTCGGTCATCTAAAGGGTCTAAAAAATCAATGACGATTGGAATTTTTCCGGGCGGACAGCATGGACCCACCCAAGGTAACGGACCTCAAACTCGGCCTACACATATCCAAATGATGTGTTTCCACCTGGAATACCTTGAGGACAGATAGGGTCGTCTCTAAAATAAATTTGGAGGATGTGGTAGATCATTAACGAGGCTATTGAACGACATTATTTTGGAGGAACCTTCCTGGATGCTTCGTCCAGAAACAGTAACCGAGAATGAAAAATTAATAACTCCTACATACGGTTTCCAAATAAGCTGAAATTTGTAGAGGAGACGGCCAAGACATTTATGAACAACATTTATGAAGGGTGGAACGCGTGAATATGTCATTAAATGGGTCTACAATGCGTCGAAATGTGAGAGACAAATTCTGCCTATAAAATGAGGCTCTCACCTCCTCCTCAAAGCATCCCATTCTCCATCCATTTCTTCAAGGCACCAAGGAGGAGATCTCCACCGAGGGAGGCCGGCCGCAAATCTTCCACCTTTCTTTTTATTTTATTTCTTTTCTTTATTTTTAGTTTTTAATTGTAATTTAGATTTCTAATAAATTCATGCATTGTTTTTATTTTTGTGTCCACCGATTCACCCTCTTTTCTTCCTCTCATCTTACCATCGTGAACTATAATACTCATGATCATGAGTAACTAATCCGAGGAATATCCTGAGGGATTAATTAGGTTCTTGAACCAAGACCATGTTTTTAATATTCTTTGAGTTAATTCTAAGGATAATTTATAGTGGGTGGTAATCCTCATTGTGGTTGTCTAAAGATTAACTTCTTAATCTACAACCATTTTCCCTCGATTGAGGAGGTGGATGGAAGGTGTGCTTGGCGATCGCTAAGTAGACTTTTCATTCATAACCGGTGTAGAATAAGGTGTGCACACATACGATGGAGTGTGTAAACTAAGAATATTTGAAGCTGGCCAATGAAGGTGCTCCCTGAATATTCTCTCGGGAGAACTTCCTTTCTTCCCTAATTACATTCTGTTTAGCATTGCATGGTAATTTAGAATTAAATTTAAGTTTCTTCTGATTTATAAATTTCATTTATTTTATTAAATTACATTTATTTCATAAAACATTAAACAACAAAAAGAAATTAGATTAGGTGGAATAGAAGTAGTGATTTATTAACCACAAAATCTCCTCAAGAGAACGACCTAGGTCAGCCACTATGCTGCACTTAGTATAAATATTTTTGAGAGCGTACACGACAACGCTTCGTCAATCCTATATGAAATCTACTCGGAAAAGGACTACTTTCGAGTCAAATTCCATTATCGATGGAGGGAGTATGAGAGATTGGACTCAATAAAGAGAGTACATTGAATGTATACCTGGTGTACCCAGGGTGTAATCCTTTTTCAAATCCAAAACATGTCCCTCTAAACCAAATTATCTATAAATATGGAATATACCGACATGTGTTCAGAGGCACATGATTTGTGGGACCACCTGGGCTCCTAGATGTATAACAATGATGATCAACATTAATGATCCTATCTCCGAATTCTGGCTAGTTATCATCGTCATGAAATCCAAAATGTGAACAAGACATACGATGGTTAGATGAGTAAATCTTGGGAGATAACTCATAATGGAAATGTACTTCAAATACCCATTTGAATATATTTTATGTTCCATTGGTTTCAATAAAACTATTGTCTCAGTTTGTATAATCGATAAGTAGTTATCGGAGCACTGATATATGGATACATTGGTTGTTGCACCATCACATGGTTCTGTTTCTTGAAATCCAAATTCAAGATTCATTAACAACATTTCCATAAGTTTCCAACCCAACCCTCACAAAACCCCCAACTCTGAACACTATACCATGGAAATTCATGCTCTAATAACCACACTGTCATGACAAGACCCATCATGGCCTTTTCCTAGACCGGTGGTAAGCCGTGTGTGATACCCCAATACTACCTCCAATATCCCAAGAGATGATAACTATCACCATGAGGCATATCACAAAAATGGGAGGTCTTAGAATAATGTTCCAATAGAAACACACATGCCTCCAAGTACATCATGAACATGTAGGAGAGATACAACTATACTAACCCAATAGGAAATAAATTCATGTAACAAAAACTATGAATAATCAAAGGGTAGGAATATAAATATATTAAATGTATGAAGGGTAAAAATATGATCCCAAATAGAATTAAAGGGACTACCAACCTAAAATGAGATGATGAGGAAGAGTCATTCACCCCAACAATGAATCAGACCATTTTATGAGCACTAATACAAGTATTCCCACTAAGCTAAACTAACACTAGGACTTGTAAGATAATCATCTAACTAACTATTATCTTCTTAAGTCATGAAATGTGTGTGAAAATCTCAAGTCGGGGTGACTATGTACATACCCTTTAATATGCCCTGAAATCTAAAGGGAATCAATAGAAATAAACAGTTATCTCAACCCTTTGGATAAGGAGTGAAGAATAATATTGACAAATAGATATTCTTAGAGAAGAGACCAATATAGAAACAGATAGGGGGGTAGGTCTCAATCATCACATCCATCAAGGAATTATGAGTATGTATGATGCTCCATGGGTTATTTTGATCCAGATACTAGTTTTCCAATGGAACCTCACTAGACTTTTAAAATGGACCAAACACCTAACCGATTAAACATAACGAGCAACAGGTTATTGAACCCAATAGGGGACCCATGCCACATCAGAAATCAAACATGGTGGGTACATGATCTATATATAAAAGATTCATGCCTTTAGTGGGTAACAAGGGGGGTATATAACCTATCTCTATAAAAGATGTGGTGGACCAACACCTTAATATATACATGTCACCGGTGGGGTTCTAAATCCAATGTTACTATGGAGATTACACTTGATCCTTGAAGTTATCTAATCATGACCGAAGGGAAGATCTTCTCACACCACATTACACTGTAACTTTGATGTAAAAAACAGATACCATTATCACATCCTAAATAGAAATATACACAGAAAGGTCTACTTACAAGACTAATTCTAAGCCCAAAAAAAGAGATTTGTGTAATATAACTCATCAGAGGGAGTATATAATGTGTATACCCAGGGTACATGGGAGTCCAGTCATGACTATGTCTCACTTCCCCACATGGAATTTAAAAAATGTATATACATGGAATCTGGCCCATGGAACATGTTATATAGGACCATTTGGGGTTATATGTGTGTAATCCCTATACACACTCAACTTCATTTCTTTAGTCACATGATGTGTGGACATATCCATGTGTATGTGTGATATTTAACAAATCATGAAACCCTATCTAATAAAAAACATGAAATATAAGGTGTGTGTGCCTCCAAATTTGTGAATTTCATAGAATGACCATCTTCCTTAAGTTGCTTCGCTACTTCTTCCACCTCTACCGCTTCTACAATCAATTTATCTATAATCTATTTCTATGGTATTGATCATGAATGCAACATCTATAATCATATAATTTTGACATATTATGGACTAAATTAGTATTTTAAACATATATTAGGTGAAAAAATTATTTCCATTGATTTCAATAACATCCATCATGTGCCACAAGCTGGTGGTGTATGCATCCAATATCATCTATGTCTCGTACTGCTATCATCGCACACTAGATCTAATAATGTTCTCTTCTCTACCATCAACCAATCTATGCATCATAAATATATCTTTTCAATATTAATAATCTAATCTCTATACTATTATAGGATAAAGAAGAATGTGGAAAATGATGGGGGTGGCCATAATCAATAAATTGAGACGCATTGGGCTCCATTGTATTCCCAAGCACCACCCACAATATTTAGAATCATTTAAAAAAATTTAGGTTTACTGTAATGAGTTGTTTTCATGGTCAATGAAATGTAAATAAATTGATAGGGCAATGCAAAATGAGGGGATGATTCAGAATCCACAACTAAATAATAATCCATTCTTAAAACCATAAATTACAATGATATAATCTATATATAATGATACCTACCAAGTTATTTGATCAATAATTATTGAATAATAGATTCATATCACTACTACTAATGATATTCATCGATTATATCATTTATCATGGAACCTCTTAGTCTTGATCAAAGAAATTATATATGATGACTTTAATTTAATCTCCTAGAGTTATGTGGAAAACCCTATATATTTTTGATAAAGGGGATTAGATAGAGATACCAAAAAATTTAGACATTGAATAATAAAAATAAATAAATCAATTAATATATATATATTTTTTCATTTAATATCTTTTTTGTGATGACTCGTCCCCTAGGGCATGTGCCATGACTACCCCAAGTCCGCCTTCTATAAGCTAGGGGCTAGTGACTAGCACCAAAGGCGTAATTCCCTAAAACAATGGAGGCATTGAATTTATAAGCTGAAAATGCACACAACAGAGCAAATAGGATAATACAAAATTCAAAGTAAACTGTATAACAAACGAGTGCTGAAAAGTAAAAGGGGCCAGAAATACAAGCGCAACTGTAAAGTACATGGAACTGGAAGTAGAAGTACAACTTAACAAAGAAAAAATATATGTTTGGTCATCCTCCAGGATTCCTAAAAAAAGTATGTACATATATCATCCTCAGCACTCCACATATGTTAGTCTCCCCTGTGTACCGAATCGTCATAAAGTCCTCCTCTGGGTACCATCTAGTCCTAGTACTCTCAGTCTTAGTCAGCGTTGTCCATGGTCTACAACCAACACAACAAGGTGCGGGCATATCCGATTTAGGGGTGAGTATAACGATACTCAGTAGGGAACCTGAGACCCTCAAGGTCTCACAAAATCCAACAAGGGTAAACCACAAAGTATGAAATCAACGGATAACCTTACATAGGTATATTCCCATACCTATACCTAATCTATTGAGTGATCCATCACAATCATGAGGAAAACACAAAAGTAACGACTCAAATCAACCAGGATTTTATTCTCATATAAAAACCTCATCTACTGAAGAACTCCAACTAATTAGAGTATAGTGGGCCTACCGCGACACCAATAACTCTTCCCACTAACCTTGGACTGCTAAGCTACTCCTCATGTCGAGTACCATGGGTCTGCTGCGTCACACAGATGTGCTCCCCACTGCGGGTCTGCTGCCACACCTAGGTGCTCTGCCTCATTGCCTGTAGAGGTACTCCTCCTGTCGAGTACCAAGGGTATTCCGCGTCACATAGATTGCTCTCCTCCATCATGGGTCTTCCACAACAACAAGTCACTCCCCAATTGGCTAGTAGAGTCTCTCTGAGTCACTGGAAGGATCCAATCCACAAGCTATGGTTCAAAACTACAATTGTCATAAATTCCCATGAAAAGGTATCTCAAAGGTCTGCCACATCATAAGGGTCTCAACACAATAGACGGCGCGTCAATCGGATGATCGGTCTGTGAGTTATTAGCATTTTAGTCCCAGGGGCCCCGGTTGGATTTGTGAACGATCCAACCTGACTGTATCTTTACTATACCCCAAACTATAGTTGGATATACTAAAAGGGACCTCCATGCTCTAATATTACCAGCACCACTAACGGTTCTTCAAATGGACGTTCGGTGCCAAAGATATGGCCAATAGAAAGTAAAGGGCCGTAGTGGCCCCGGGTCCAGTCTGACCCGGTCGGACCAGCCCGACCTGACCCCGCCTGGTCCGACCCCATTCGGGTCCACCCGGCCCATTGGGAAGGCCCGCCCATTGGGTTCGGCCCAACCTAGCAGGTCGTGAGGGGCCGTGAGGGCGCGGACTGGCCGTGGGACGGGGTGAGGGCGGTTCGACCCGGAGGGTGCCACGTGGGAGACTCGGCCCGGAAGTCGCCATGAGGGTGTGGGCCGGTTTGGCTGGGGAACTATGAGGCTTACAGAAGTTTGCCTCGGTCGGGGTGCTGCGAGGGGCGCGGCAGTCCGTGGCGGTGCGAGGGGCACCGGAGGCCGGCTCGGCCGGGGCGCCAAGATGGGCGCGGGAGGCCAATTTGGACAAGGCCCCGCGAGGGTGCGGGGGGGGGGGGGGGGGGGGCTCGGCTAGGGAACAAAGAGTGGCATGGGAGGGTGGATCGGTAGGGGTGGCGTGAGGGAGAGGGAGGCCCGCTCGGCCAGGGCGCCGCGAGGGGCGCGGGAGCCAGCTCGACCGGGGCACCGGGAAGGCGTGGGTTCAACCGGGGGATCTGGAGGCTTGCAGCAGGCACGGCCAGGGTGGCTCGGAAGGGTGAAGCGGAGCCAGGGTGGCTGGGTCAGGTTCCGTCAGTGGAAGGCGCGGCCAGAGAAGCTTAGTGTGGCCCAGGGCAGCTCACTTGGGGCACCGCGAGGGGGCGTAGCCGGTTCGGATGGTAGCAACATGAAACATCGCGAGGGCGGTGCGGGTCGCGGAGGTCGCGGATGGTGAGACCATTTCCTTTGTCACCTTCGTCTCCATTGTTGACTTCCACCATTTCAAATAACACAACAAAAGTGAATGGTAGAGGGGTCAGGCCATGCTGGTTTGGCCCGCAGGCTCTGGGTTTAGGGTGGTAGCGTTTGGCTCACAAGAACAAACCACAACAAACCCTCCCTCAATGATTAATCACAAAACCCGAAAAAGGTAAACATATAAAGATCAAAAAGTTTGAATTTGATTCTCATTCTTTTAATTATAAGGAAAGTATCAAGGGAATAATATCATTTTCAATTAAAATATCTACCTTGTACATTGTTTGTCAACGTTTGTGCGAGAAGGTGGAAGTTGATTCATTGTAGACGAATGCGTCCTACGTCAAAGGAGGTTCCAAGGAAGGAAGTTGAAGTTGAGGTCGTCCTTCATTTGTGGATAGTTCTTCTTCAAGAGAACACATTCTTCATTAGAGAGCGTTATCCTCCAAGTGTTGGGTGTCGCGTCACTTTACCAGCACTTCATCGCTTGGTGAAGCTGTCCCAAATCCTCTTCCCAAGCTCCATATATATATATATATATGAGTGGGGGGAGGTAATTACTGATCATTGGAATTTATGACGGCTCATTTATTAGGAACCTACCTAAATTCCAACGACGTTGTTACTTAATTAAAAAAATGGTAAGCCAAATAATCAAGTTGGAACAATTTATGAGCTGTGTTGGCATCATTAAGGTAGAGGAAGCTCAAAAGGATCCTCCACTTTAAAGAGGTGGTTGGGTGGTTTCCTCTCCTCCCATTAATAGGGGTCGGGTGGTCCCCACCACAATAACCTCTCATGGGAGGTTATGGTGTGGTGGTCCCCAACACCATATCCTATCATGGGAGGTTAAGGTATGGTGGTCCCCACTCCTAACATCCACATGGAGGTTTTAACAATCAAAATAAAAATAAAGCTACACAACATTATTTTTATTCATGAAAAATACAAAAACTAACTTTTTCCCTCGACCATCTGTCGTCGAGGTGAAAGTGTCCTTAAGAAAAAAACTAACACTACAAGTTCAACAGTGCCCTCGGATTTCAATTCTAAGCACTGGTTCAAAAGTTATAAAAACCCAATCGAGCGTTTACTGAGCGTACCCAAACAAATCTTCCGAAACTGATTCTGGGTGCACCGGGCCTCGGAATCATGCGCCATCAAATTTCACAGACTCGTAAAATTCCCCTATATTTAAAAAGAATACATTTAAATTTCATGTCTTTATATTCTCCCCACCTCAAGGATTTACGTCCCTGTAAGCTATAACTCGAACAAAGGGAACATGTGGGGGTACTCAGCACGCATTTGAGCCTCTCGCTCCCATGTTCTCTCCTAGAGGTTCTCGTGCTTCCAACGAATGCACACCATAGGTATCGACCATCCATGAAGGACCCACTCCTATCGATCCTCAATATCTACTGAAACCTCCGTAAAATTCACCCCATCATCGACGTGTAGCTCTCCATGGTTGATGTTGTGAGAAGGGTCATTCACATATCTCCTCAGCTAGGATATGTGGAAGATGTCATGCACCAGGTGCAACTGAGGTGGAAGAGCTAAGAGGTATGCCACATCTCCAAATCTACTGAGGACCTGGAATGGTCCGATGAACCTCTAAGATAACTTGTTACCTCAGCCAAACCTCCACAAACGTCGTCAAGGTGAGGCCCGTAGAAAGACGTGGTCGCCATCCTCAAACACCAGAGGTATTTGCCTCCTGGAGGAATATAACTTCTGCCTGCTCTGTACAGTGTTCATCCACTCCTAGATGATCTTCACATTCTCTATGGTATCCCAAATCATCTCTGGTCCCACTTGTGCTGACTCCCCTGGGTCTATCTAACACAAAGGTGATCTGAAAGGTCGCTCATACAATCCCTCGAAAGGTGTCATCCCAATGGTGGAGTGATAGCTGTTGTTGTATTAAAACTCCACCAAAGGTAAGTGATCCCCCCCCCCAACTACGACAAAAGTTGAGGAAACAAGAATGGATAATTTCCTTTAGGGTCTTAATGGTCCTCTCAGTCTATCCATCCATCTAAGGATGGAAGGCGGTGCTCAAATGAAGTTGCATCCCGAAAGCCTTCGCAACCCCTTCCATAGCCGGGAAGTATATCATGCATCACGATCTGAGATAATCATCAATGGTAATCCATGTAGCCGCATAATCTCTTGAACATACAAGTGTCTCATGCTCTCTACTGAACCCTTCTCTCTGATCGGTAGGAAGTGGGCCGACATGGTGAGTTATTCGAAAATCACCCAATTCGAGTCATGACCACTAGATGTACGTGGAATTACATTAACAAAGTCCATGGATATCACATCCCACTTCCACTCTGGTACATCTAAAGGCTGATCCAAGACTACTGGTACTTGATGCTCTGCCTTCACTTGTTGACAAATGAGGCATAGAGAGACAAACTCTCCAACTGCTTTCTTCATTCCCAGCCACTAGTGTTCTCATCGGAGATCTTGGTACATCTTCGCCACTCCTGTATGTACCGCTAGAGGGGACGTATGGAAATCCCTCAACACTTCCTCCAGAAGTGACACTGGTACCATGGAACGTCCTCTAAAGAGGATGAAGTGTTCCCAAGCTTCAAAAAATACATCGGGTGCCTGCCCTTGGATATTTATTCACGTCATGTCTCATAGTCAGGGTCCCCTCACTGCGCCTTCCTCACTCGCTAAAGAAGTGGGGGAGTGACTATAAGAGACTGTAGAAAAGCTGCTCTGTCTCTATCCACAAAGAGTATCTGTTAAGAGGCTAGCTTCTCCATCGCTTCGCATAGTAGCTGTATACCAGATCTCCTACTGAGTGCATCTGCAACAATGTTTCCATTCCCAGAAGTATAGACTATCTCAAATTTGTAGTCCTAGAGGAACTCAAGCCAACATTTTTGTCTCAATTTCATGTCCTTCTATGAGAAGATATACATGAGACTCTTGTGATCATAGTACATGGTAAAACTCTCACCCATCAAATAGTGTCTCCACATCTTCAAGGAGAAGACCACTGATGCTAACTCCACTTCATCGGTAGCGTAGTTCTACTCGTGATGTCTCAGCTGCCAAGAACCATAAGCGAACACTCCTCACTCCTGCATCAGGACACATCCGAGTCTGGTCCCTAATGCATCGCAGTAGACTACATACCATATTCCTTCCTCTGGAAACCTCAAGATGGTGGCACTAGTCAGCCTCTACCTCATCTCTTTAAATTTCTGCTGGCATCTCTCCGACCACACAAAGGGTTTCCCCTTCTTGTTCAAGTCTGATAGTGGTGCTGCAACTCTGTAAGAGTCTGGAACAACCCCCAGTAATATCCAGCAAATCCCAGGAAACTCCATTCCGATGTCACACTCTTGGGTGGCTCCCAAGCATGTACTTCCTCAATCTTTGCTGGATCCACTACTACTCCAGCCCCCGATATGACATGTCCCAGAAAGTGAACCTCTCGAATCCAGAACTGGAACTTCGAGAGCTTACCAAATATTTGGTGCTCTCAAAGTGTGTCCAATACTACCCGAAAATGATAGGTATGCTCCTCCTTAGTAGTCGAGTAGATCAGAATGTCATCGATGATGACTATGGCAAAGCGATCGAGGTATGGCTGAAAGATCATGTTCATGTGTCCCATGAACACTGCTGGAGCATTGGTTACACAGAATGGCATAACCAAGAACTTGTAGTGGTCGTACCGACATATGAAATCCCTCTTCTTCACATCCTCATATTGCACTCTGAGCTGGTGATAGCTGAATCTAAGGTCTATTTTTGAGAACCATCGTGCTTCATTCAGCTGATCAAAGAGATTGTCAATCCTCATGAGTGGGTACTTGATCTACACGGTTACCTGATTCAGGCGCTGATAGTAAACACAATGTCTCAAGCTCCCATCCACCTTCTTGGCGAACAGAATCAGAGCTTCCTAAGAAGAAACATTGGGCTGAATGAATCTCTTCCCATGTAAGTCCTCCAGCTGTACCCATAGGGAAGACATCATCAAGGAAGACATCTGCGTACTGGTCCACCACTACAGGATAGCTCAGACTCTCTACATCAATAGCTCTGAGGGTAAGGCTAGCCAACTGATGAGTGATTGGCTACACTCTCCTCCTAGAAAGTCCATCTTGTGCTTCAAATTCCCCCTTCTCGCTGGTGAAGGTAAACCTGGTCCCATCTGTGATGACACACCACAAATTGTGCCTAATACAGTCAATCTGAGCATAGACTATAGATATTGAGTCCGTACCCAAGATGACATTGTAAGGCCTCGATGCCACTACTAGGAGATCCAAACTAAAGCTCTCATCTCCTATAGTAAGCTCACACTATTGGCACCAGTGTGTAATCGCCGAATTTACTCTCGTAGGAGCATCTATCCGTAAGGATCAAACTAACGGCTCCATCAGAATCTCCAAGCTCCGAATAAGGGAAGTGGCAATGAAAGAATGACTGGAACCTATGTCTATAAGAACTGTAGATAAGGTGGAAGAGACACAGATGGTACCCCATATCATCTCAAGAGCGTCGTGATCATAGGCCTCAGCTACCTAAAGATGAGATCTCCCATGTCCATCTACTCCCTGCGGTAGGGGTGGACCTCCTGGTGGTGGCAGTGGTAACATATCGAAACGTCTCCCACCACCAGATGCACAACCAAACCCTCTACCACGTTTGACTGCTCCCTGCGGACTACCTTGATCGAATCTATGTCTCTTCTTGGGCAGTCCTTCGACCGTTGGCTGATCATCCGTACGGCGGGTCGGACAGTCACAAGCCATATGACCATGCCCACTGCATGAGTAACAATTCCCACTCTAGGAAAGTCTATCTCCACTTTGGGTGACCTGCACAACCGATCCTGATTCATGTAGTCGTCCACATGTATGTCTGGTCCTCTTGGACCTTTGGGACATCTCTCTGCTACCAGCTGTAGAAGACTCCGCTACGTGTTGATTGGTGGTGGATCTTGCTACTGGAGACTGCTTAGAAAGGAAACTCTCCACTATGAGGGATCTCTTTAACACCCCTGCCTGCGTCGGGGTGCTGAGTGAGATCACCGAAGCTCTGATATCCTGCATGAGTCCCTGCTCGAAAGGTCCAGGCCCTGAATAATGGGTCTTGAACCATATCGGTGGAGTAGTGTGAGAGGTCTGTGAACCTCACTATGTACTGAGCCACAGTCATGCTGCCCTACTGCAGATGTAGTATCTCATGTATGCGCAATGTACCGAGAGTCTTTGGGACAAACTCTGCCCAAAACAATCTCTCAAAGTCTTCCCAGAGAAGCGTCATCACATCATGAACTTGGAGCATCAAGCTCCACCATCTTCCCACTGCTTCATGTAGAAGGCTGGTAGCAAGAATCACCATGAGGTCTGCTAGTTGCCCTACCATTCAGAAGACTCTCACCACATCCTCCAGTCAATCCTCAGCCGCCTGTAGGTCCATCTCTCCCATGAACATGTGTGGCCTCAGGAACTGTAACTCGTGCAACACAGTCAAGCGGCGTGCATCGTCTGCTGCTCGGGTTGGTGGCATCGGTGACCCAATGGGGAAAGGTACCGCTAGTTCTTCTTCTGGAAAATGGCCCTTCATCGAGGTCTCATTGCTTAGTGGGATATCTGTGCGTACAATCCTCAGAACTCTAACTAGATGTCTGGGTGGGGGCATCCTGAAAGAAAGAGATGTGACAAAGTCAATTGACTATACCTGGTGAAGCTGACCCGGTTCAGCTGACTTAAAGAATGCTTTAAAAAACACACACTCAATCATTTTTTTCGTGCACTGAGTCAGAAATTAGAAGTCAGGATCTTTGTGTTTTGATATTTCAGTTGCCTCACCAGCATTGGACTCCCTAATCTGAGAACCACACTCACATCCCTTAAAACTATTAATTCATAGAATGAATGATTAGACTCCTATGTTCTGCGGTAGAACCGACTCCTCTTATACCAATTTGTCACAACCCATCCCCTGGGGCTCGTGTCGTGATTACCCAAAGCCCGCCATCCTTAAGACAGGGGCTGGAGACTAGCACCAAAGGATTAATTCCCTAAAACAAGGAAGTAATGGCCTTTATAACCTTAAAACTCAAAAAACAGAACACACAACAGAATACAAAACACAAAGTAAATTGTATAACATTAAAGTGATGAATAGTAAAAGGGTCTGGATATACAAGCTGAACTGTAAAGTACAAGGAACCAGAAGTACAAGCACAACTAAAGAACGGAAAAATAGTTGTTGGGTCATCCTCTAGGATTCCTACATGAATGGTAGGTACAGATAGCCTCCTCAGCACTCCACGTTTGTCAGTCTCCTCTATATACCGACTCGTCGTAAGGTCATCCTCCGTGTACGGTCCAATCCTAGTACTCTCAGCCTCAGTTACCACTATTCATCTTCTGTAACCAACACAACATGGTGCAGGCATCGCTCGTGCAAGGGTGAGTAGAAAGATACTCAGTAGGCACCCCGAGACCCTCAAGGTCTCACAAAATCCAACAAGGGTAAAACAAAAATTATGAAATCAATGGATAAAATTACATAGGTATATGCCTATACATATACCTAAGTTATCGATTGATCCATTTCAGTCATCAGGAAAGTACAAAAGTATTGACTCAACTCAACTAGGATATTATTCTCATATCAAAACCTCGGCTACTAGAGTACTCCTACTCAATCGAGTACAGTGGGCCTGCCACGACACCAAGAATTCTCCCCACTAACCTTGGACTACTGAGGTACTCCCCGTGTCGAGTACCATGGGCCTGCTATGTCCACAAAGGTGCTCCCAACCACAGGCCTGCTGCCACACCCAAGTGCCCCCACTTTTAGCCTGTAGAGGTACTCCTCCTGTCGAATACCGTGGGTCTTTCACATCACACAGATCGTGTTCCACCACCGTGGGTCTTCCACCACAACTAGGCATTCCCCACTGGGCTAATAGAGTCTCTCCGACTCAAACGGTTAGCAGTCGTCAGGTCTGAGCCAGCTACTTGGTCACCGCACTCTGCTCACTCATCACTATAAGGATCTGATCCACAAGCTACTAGTCAATACTCGAACTATCACAAAGTCCCATGAAGAAGTATCTCAACGGTATTCCACATCATAGGGGTCTCAACATAATAGACGGCGTTTCAATCGGATGCCCGGTCTGTGAGTTATTAGCCATTTAGGCCCACGGGCCCAGTTAGATTCGTGAACGATCCAACCTGACCGTATCCCATTTATACCCCAAACTCTAGTGGGGTATACTCAATGGGACTGTCATGCTCCAATATTACCAGTTCCACTGACGTTTCATCAAACAGATGTCTGGTGCCAAAGATATGGCCAACAGAAACTAAAGGGTCAAATTGGGCCTGGGTCTAGTCCGACCCGGTTGGACCGACCCGGTTCGGGTCGGACCGACCTGACTTGTAGGGTCTCACTATCACGACCCGCCCTCGGGGTCCGTGCCGTGACTACCCCAAGCCCGCCTTCCATAGGCCAGGGGCTGGCGACTAGCACCAAGGCGTAAATCCCAGTAAAAAGGGAAGGCATTGCCTTTGAAAAGTAACAAACACCACAGAGTAAGCAAGCGGAAAGTAAACACTAAACAAAGCAGAGTACAACTGAAAGTGCGGAAAAGTAAATGGGCCAGAATACAAACCCAAACTAAAAGTAAAGTACAACTCGAAAGGGAAAACAGCAACTGAAAAGTAAAAGCCGCTACACCGAGCTGTCTACTGGAAATCCCACCTGAAGGGTGGGTACAGATAGCTCCTCTGCTCCACGGGTCCCGCCGTCCGCTCCGTGCACGTCCCGCCCAGTGGTCCACCTCCGGGTACCGTCCCGCTCTACAAGCCTCAGCTAAGGTCAACGCTGTCCGTCGTCTGCAACCAACACAACGTAGTGCGGGCGAAGCCCGTGCAGGGGTGAGTATAAGCTACTCAGTAGGGACCCCGAGACCCCTGAAGGTCTCTCAAATCCACAAAGGATAAACCACGAAGAAAAGTACAATCACGAAGTAACAACCGACACTGCTTAGGTATATGCCCATACATATACCTAAGTCATCAATTAAAATACGCTCCAACCTCCGATCCCAAGTACAACTCAGTCCACGCAGGAAAGTATACGTATTCCACATAGGAAAGAAAAACATAATCCACACAGGATTGCACAACACAATCCACACAGGAAAGCAACAGGATTCAGCTCACACAGGTATACTTCTTCAAGGACGATAAAGATGATCACTGATCCATCTAAGTCGTCGGACCCACGAAGGATCGATAGGTAACTAACCCCCGCAAAGACCCACACAGGATCGGGCCCACACAGGACCTGTAGGCGCTGGTTCACACAGGACCGCTGAGCGCAGAGACCCACACAGGATCGGACCCACACAGGATCGGTAGCACTGATCCACGTAGGATCGCTGAGTGCTGAAGTCGTCGTCGTCGAATCCACACAGGATCTCTGTACTGTCGTCGTCGCAGTCACAGTAGCAGTCGTAGCAGTAGTAGTCACAGTAACAGTCGCAGCAGTAGTAGTCACAGTAACAGTCGCAGCCAGCACTAGGGTTCCCGCACAAAGCAAGCTCGTTCGGAGGGTCCGCTCCACGAGCCGAGAGGCTGATACATCAACTGTCACGAAGACCAGGGTTGATGTATCCAAAAGTTCCGTATCGTCAACAGGAACTCAACGTAACAGACGGCGCGTCGATCGGACGCCCGGTCTGAGAGTTATTGGCATTTTCGTCTCCGGGGCCCGGTTGGTTTTTAAGGCAAAACCAACCCGACCGTACTCCACCTACGTCCAAACCTCGGGCGGAGTATGCCAAAAGATTCGTCTCACTAAGAGGGACACAACACAGCTGACGGCACGTCAATCGGACGTCCGTAGCTCAAGATATGAGTGTTTCCGCTCCGAAGGCCCGGTTGGTTTCGTGAACGAACCAACCCGGCCGAACTAAAAGTAAACCGAAACCTTGAGTGCGATATACCGAAACGACCGTCTCGATCCAAGGATCGCGTTGCCGCAGACGGTTCGTCATTCGGAGGTCCGAGGCTCAAGATATGGCCCAAAAACCGATTCTGGTTCGAAACGGGGGGTCCGGGTCCGGGCCGACCCGGCCCGACCCCCCCCCCCCCTGGGGCGGCGCGGCAGCGCGGCGGCTGGCGCCGCACGTGGTCGGCACGCGGGGGGCAAGCCCCCGCTGATTTGGGAAGCGGCGCGGCCTTTGTGCCGCGCCTTTGCAACAAAACGGCCCCCGCACGTGGGGACCGGCTGGAAACAAACCGGGGGGCCGGCTGCCCCCCTCTCTTCAAAGAACCGCCCCCCTCATAATGAGGGGGGTTTTGTGTGATGGCCGGGGGAATTAATTCCCCCGGTTTAATGCCTTCCGGCCGGCCAGCTGGCCGGCTGGTTTTCTCCAACGGGACCGGAAATTCCGGTCCCCCCTTCGGCTTCCGACGCCGGCGGCCCGGCCGCTGGTCTTCTCTTCCCGTCGCGGCCCGGAACCGGCCTCGGTCTCCTCGTCCCGCCGCGGCCCGGAACCGGCCGCGGTGTTCGTCATCCGGCGCGGTGCGACGGCACTGTGCCCCTTCCCGTGCCTTGATTCCTTTCAATGCGGCGCGACGGCGTCGCGTTCTTGAAGATTCTTCCTCGGCGTGGCGCGACGGCGCCGCGTAAAAATATTTGCACGATCATCCGCGTGGTGCGACGGCACCACGCCACTTGCTTCCACCCGCAAGAATAAACAAGAACGATGGAGGGGGTTCGGCCGTGTTCGTGCGGTCTGGCCCCCTCACGTTAAAATAATAACGCGACTTTAAATAATTCAAAGCCACACGTTAGACTTGCTAAATTCACGATCAAGAATAAAATAGTTAAACCAAAAAGAAAAAAACAACAACCCCTACCTCGGGTATAAGGTTCGGAGATTTGTCTACGTTCCGCGGAAGACGACGTCGCGGAGGTCGGGCGTCGCGGTCGTCGTTCGTCAAATCCGTTGACGAAGGGATGCGTCCGATGCGATACGTCGTTGGCAAAACTTCTCAAGTCGACGAAGAAAAACCGAGGAGGAAGCGGTGTCTCCCTTTCTTTGACGTGGAGAGAAGATAGAACGGCGTGTCGGTGTTCTTCGCGTTCTTCAAGGAGGAAGATGAAGTTCTTCAAAGTGTAGAACTCTTCCTCTCTCAAATCTCCACACAACACAGCAACTCCCAAAATAAAATAAGCTACACCTTATTTTATTTTCACTTTGCCAACCTTTCAAAATTCAAAAGTTGAATTCATTACATTAATTAAATCTAGAGTTGACAAAAATTAAATGATGAGATAAGTTGGCAATAATTAATGTAGGGGAGAGTCACATAATTAAGAGGGGGTTTAGAGGGGTTAGGGAATTTGAAAAGGTGGGGGCTCGTGTGGGCCCCACCTCCCTCATAACCACACATGGGAAGTTGGGTGGTTGTGGGCCCCACCAACAACTTCCCATGAGAGAGTCTAACCACGACGAATAAAATAAAATTCAAACATAATTTTATTTTACTTATCTTTTAATCCCCAAAACTAACTTTCAACCCGCAACAAACGCAACTCCCGAAAAGGTCTCTTTAAGCGAATTTCAGCGCTGCGAGTTCATCGGTGCCCTCGAATTTCAATTCCGAGCACCGGATCAAAAGTTAGGAATTCCCGCTCGTTCGTTCACTGAACGTACCCGAGCCAAACTTCGGAAATTAATTCCGGGCACTCTGGGCCTCGGAATCAGGTGCCGTCTGAAACCGCGCTCTTGTAAAATTCTAAAGAAAATTAAGAAAAAATTTTCCTTGAATTTTACGGGTCTTTACATTACTCCCAACTCAGGGCTTTACGTCCCCGTAAAGATACATCAAAAACTAGGGAAACAAATGAGGGTACTAAGCACGCATCTGAGCCTCCCGCTCCCATGTGCTCTCCTGGAGATTCTCGTGCTGCCATCTGATTCGCACAAGAGGAATCGATCGCCCACGCAGGACCCGCTCCTGTCGATCCTCTATCTCCACCAGGACCTCCGTAAAAGTGGCCCCATCGTCAACATCAAGCTCCCCATGATCAATGATGTGTGTCGGGTCGTGCACGTATCTCCTCAACTGGGATACGTGGAAGACGTCGTGCACCCGGTGCAACTGAGGTGGTAGAGCCAGGCGATAAGCCACCTCACCAATCCTGCGGAGAATCTGGAAGGGTCCGATGAAGCGCGGAGATAACTTGCCGCCTCGGCCAAATCTTCGAATACCACGTCGAGGTGAGACCCACAAGAAGACGTGGTCGCCATCCTCGAACTCCAGTGGCCTCCGCCTCCTGTCATCATATGACTTCTGCCGGCTCTGAGCTATCCTCATCCGCTCCTGGATGACCTGGACCTTCTCTGTCGTGGCCTGGACCATCTCCGGTCCCACCAGTGCTGACTCCCCAGGGTCTGTCCAGCACAAAGGAGATCTACATGGTCGGCCGTACAACGCCTCGTACGGTGCCATCCCGATGGTGGAGTGGTAGCTGTTGTTGTACGCGAACTCCACTAAGGGTAGGTGGTCCTCCCAGCTACGACCAAAGTCGAGGACACATGCGCGGAGCATGTCCTCGAGAGTCTGAATGGTCCTCTCTGTCTGACCATCCGTCTGAGGGTGAAAGGCTGTGCTCAGACGTAGCTGTGTCCCGAACGCTTCATGTAACCCCTTCCAAAGTCGGGAAGTAAAGTGGGCATCTCGATCGGAGACGATAGATGATGGTACGCCGTGGAGCCGCACAATCTCCTGAACGTAGAGACGTCCCAAGCTCTCTACTGAGCCCTGCTCTCTGATGGGTAAGAAGTGTGCCGACTTGGTGAGTCGGTCAACAATCACCCAGATGGAGTCGTGACCTCTGGAAGTGCGTGGAAGTCCAGTCACGAAGTCCATAGATATGCCGTCCCACTTCCACTCCGGAACCTCCAAGGGCTGTACCAAGCCTGCTGGTACCTGATGCTCTGCCTTCACCTGCTGGCAGGTAAGGCATCGAGAAACGAACTCTGCTACTGCCTTCTTCATGCCCGGCCACCAGTGCTGTCGTCTGAGGTCCTGGTACATCTTCGCCACTCCAGGATGTACCGCTAAAGGAGAAGTGTGAAACTCTCTCAGTACTTCCTCTCGCAATGCGACTGGCACCATGGTACGTCCTCTGAAAAGGATGTCGTGCTCTGCTCCAAGGGAGAAACCATTAGGTACCTGTCCCGAGGATATCTGTGCTCGCCATGTCTCACAGTCAGCGTCCCCACGCTGTGCCTCCCTGACTCGCTGCAGTAGTGGAGGGTGACTGTGAGAGACTGGAGGAAGGCTGCTCCATCTCTATCCATGAAGGTTATCTGCAAAGAGGCTAGCTGCTCCGTCGCCTCCTCAAGTAGTTGTATGCCCGTCCTCCTGCTGAGGGCATCGGCTACTAAGTTCCCCTTCCCAGGAGTATAGACTATCTCAAAGTCATAGTCCTGGAGGAACTCAAGCCATCGCCGCTGTCTCAGGTTCAGGTCCTTCTGCGAGAAGATATACCTGAGACTCTGATGATCGGAAAAGACTGTAAAGCGCTCGCCCATCAGATAATGTCGCCATGTCTTCAGAGCGAAGACCACTGCTGCTAACTCCAGGTCATGGGTAGCGTAGTTCTGCTCATGTGGCCTCAACTGTCGTGATCCATAGGCGATCACTGCCCGCTCCTGCATCAGAACACATCCGAGTCCGGTCCCTGATGCATCGCAGTAGACTACGTACCCTACTCCCTCCTCAGGAAACCTCAAGATAGGTGCGCTAGTCAATCTCTGTCTCAGCTCCTGGAAGCTCTGCTAACATCTGTCTGTCCATACGAAGGTTTTCCCCTTCTTTGTCAAAGCTGTGAGTGATGCCGCAACTCTAGAGAAGTCTGGTACGAATCTCCGATAGTATCCAGCTAGTCCCAAGAAACTCCGAACCTCAGTCACGCTCCTGGGTGGCTCCCAAGCTAACACAGCCTCAATCTTCGCGGGATCCACTGCAACTCCCGCCTCAGAGATAACGTGTCCCAAAAAGTGGACCTCACGTATCCAGAACTGGCACTTTGAGAGCTTACCATAAAGCTGGTGCTCTCGGAGTGAGTCAAGAACAACTCGCAAGTGATAGGCGTGCTCCTCCTCTGTCGTAGAGTAAATCAGAATGTCGTCGATGAAGACCACGACAAACCGATCGAGGTATGGCTGAAAGATCCTGTTCATGAGAGCCATGAATACTGCTGGAGCATTGGTTACACCGAAAGGCATAACCAAGAACTCATAGTGGCCATACCGACATCTGAAGGTTGTCTTCTGCACATCCTCGTCTCTGACTCTGAGCTGATGATAGACTGACCTGAGGTCTATCTTCGAGAACCACCGTGCTCCCTTGAGCTGATCAAAGAGGTCATCAATCCTCGGTAGCGGATACTTGTTCCTCACTGTCACCTGGTTCAGGCGACGATAGTCAACACAAAGTCGCAAGCTCCCGTCCGCCTTCTTGGCGAACAATATCGGAGAAGCCCAGGGTGAAACACTGGGTCGGATGAACCCCTTGCCCTGCAAGTCCTCCAACTGTACCCGTAGCTCTCGAAGCTCGGCGGGGGCCATCCGATATGCTGGAGTAGATATCAGGGCTGTCCCGGGGTACAAGTCAATATAAAAGTCTACCTCTCTGCGAGGAGGTAGCCCTGGGACGTCGTCGGGAAAAACGTCCGCAAACTGATCCACCACTGCAGGAAAACCAGGACTCCGCACGTCAACTGCTCCAAGGATGAGGCTAGCCAACTGATGAGTGATGGGCTGTCCTCTCCTCCGCGGAAGTCCATCCTGTGCTGTAAAGGCTCCCTTCTCGCCGGTGAAGGTGAACCTTCTCCCGTCGGTGCGTACACATCGCACCTTGCGCCTAAAACAGTCAATCTGTGCATAGACCGTAGATAGCCAATCCATGCCCAAGATGACGTCGTAAGGCCTCGACGCTGCTACAAGAAGATCCCAGCCGAAGCTCTCGCCTCCTAGAGTAAGCTCACACTGCCGGCACCAGTGCGTAATCGTCGAGTCTGCTCCTGTAGGAGTCTCTAGCCGTAAGGATCGAGCCAACGGCTCTGTCGGAATCTCCGAGCTCCGAACAAGGGCAGCGGCTATGAAAGAGTGACTCGCTCCTGTGTCTATAAGAACTGCAGCAAGGGTGGAATAGACACAGATAGTACCTCGAATCATCTCGGGTGTGCCGTGGTCGTAGGCCTCTGCTGCCTGGAGCTGTGCATGTCGTTGCCCGCCAGCTCCCTGTGGTCGGGGTGGACCTCCTGGTGGTGGTGGTGGCAGAGCCTCAAAGCGTCGCCCACCACCGGCTGCTCGTCCAGCTCCTCTGCCTCGTCCGCCTCCTCCCTGCGGACCGCCACGGTCGACCCTCTGCCTCTGCCTTGGTGGTCCATCAACTGACTGCTGCTCCTCGGCACGGAGGGTCGGGCAGTCGCGAGCCATGTGGCCCTGCCCGCCGCATGAGTAGCACTGTCTGCCTCTCGAAAGACTGGCTCCGCGCTGTGTGCCCCGCACTACTGAGCCAGTGCCCTGAGAACGTCTGCCCGAAGGTCTGGTCTGTCTGGACCCCTGAGTCATCCGTCAACTGCCTGCTGCAGATGACTCTGCCACGTGCCGCCCTGCGGTGGGTCGCTGTGCTGGTGTAGACTCAGCAAGGAAGCTCTCGATCAGAAGGGCCCGCTCCAGTACTCCTGTCTGAGTCGGTATGCTGAGGGAGATCAGCGATGCCCTGATCTCGTGTCTCAAACCCTGCTCGAAGGTCCGGGCCCGGAAGAATGGGTCCCGTACCATGTCGGTCGAGTAGCGCGAGAGATCGGTAAATCTCGCCGAGTACTGAGCGACCGTCATGCTGCCCTGCCGCAGCTGTAGAAGCTCCTGGATACGCACCACACGAAGGGTGGCTGGGACGAACTCTGAGCGGAAGAGGCTCTCACAGTCCGTCCAAAGTAGGGATGCCTCATCGTGCACCTGGAGCATCAGGCTCCACCATCGTCCTGCTGCTGCGTGTAGTAGGCTCGCAGCGAGGATCATCATGAGGTCTGCTGGTGTCCTCACTAGCCTAAACACTCGAACCACTGCCTCCAGCCAGTCCTCTGCTGCCTGGGGATCCGTCTCCCCGCGAAACCTGGGTGGTCGCTGGCGCTGAAACTCATGCAGTGCACTGAGGCGACGTGCATCGTCAGCGGCTGCTGCTGGAAGCATCGGGGGCTCGGCGGGTAAAGCTACCGCCGGTGCCACTACTGGAAAAGGGCCCTGCACCGAGGCCTCGTCGCTCGGTGGGCTGTCGTCTCGCTCGACTCTCGGAACCCTAGCTGGCTGCCGTCGTGGGGCCATCCTGAAAAGGAAACAGGTGCGCCACGGTTAGAACAGTATACCTGGTGAGCTGATATAAGTAATCACAAAGAAAACTTTGAAACACACACGCAATCAATGTTTTCATGAATTAAGTCGGAAATCAGAAGTCAGGGTCCTGGTGTACGGATACGTCGGCCGCCGCACCAACACTGGACTCCCTGGACTGATAACCACACTCAATACGCTAAACATTATTGCTTCACATATAAAAGATCAGAGTTCGCGGTAGAACCGAACTCCTCTGATACCAATTTGTCATGACCCGCCCTCGGGGTCCGTGCCGTGACTACCCCAAGCCCGCCTTCCATAGGCCAGGGGCTGGCGACTAGCACCAAGGCGTAAATCCCAGTAAAAAGGGAAGGCATTTCCTTTGAAAAGTAACAAACACCACAGAGTAAGAAAGCGGAAAGTAAACACTAAACAAAGCAGAGTACAACTGAAAGTGCGGAAAAGTAAATGGGCCAGAATACAAACCCAAACTAAAAGTAAAGTACAACTCGAAAGTGAAAACAACAACTGAAAAGTAAAAGCCGCTACACCGAGCTGTCTACTGGAAATCCCACCTGAAGGGTGGGTACAGATAGCTCCTCTGCTCCATGGGTCCCGCCGTCCGCTCCGTGCACGTCCCGCCCAGTGGTCCACCTCCGGGTACCGTCCCGCTCTACAAGCCTCAGCTAAGGTCAATGCTGTCCGTCGTCTGCAACCAACACAACGTAGTGCGGGCGAAGCCCGTGCAGGGGTGAGTATAAGCTACTCAGTAGGGACCTCGAGACCCCTGAAGGTCTCTCAAATCCACAAAGGATAAACCACGAAGAAAAGTACAATCACGAAGTAACAACCGACACTGCTTAGGTATATGCCCATACATATACCTAAGTCATCAATTAAAATACGCTCCAACCTCCGAGCCCAAGTACAACTCAGTCCACGCAGGAAAGTATACGTATTCCACATAGGAAAGCAAAACATAATCCACACAGGATTGCACAACACAATCCACACAGGAAAGCAACAGGATTCAGCTCACACAGGTATACTTCTTCAAGGACGATAAAGATGATCACTGATCCATCTAAGTCGTCGGACCCACGAAGGATCGATAGGTAACTAACCCCCGCAAAGACCCACACAGGATCGGGCCCACACAGGACCTGTAGGCGCTGGTTCACACAGGACCGCTGAGCGCAGAGACCCACACAGGATCGGACCCACACAGGATCGGTAGCACTGATCCACGTAGGATCGCTGAGTGCTGAAGTCGTCGTCGTCGAATCCACACAGGATCTCTGTACTGTCGTCGTCGCAGTCACAGTAGCAGTCGTAGCAGTAGTAGTCACAGTAACAGTCGCAGCAGTAGTAGTCACAGTAACAGTCGCAGCCAGCACTAGGGTTCCCGCACAAAGCAAGCTCGTTCGGAGGGTCCGCTTCACGAGCCGAGAGGCTGATACATCAACTGTCACGAAGACCAGGGTTGATGTATCCAAAAGTTCCGTATCGTCAACAGGAACTCAACGTAACAGACGGCGCGTCGATCGGACGCCCGGTCTGAGAGTTATTGGCATTTTCGTCTCCGGGGCCCGGTTGGTTTTTAAGGCAAAACCAACCCGACCGTACTCCACCTGCGTCCAAACCTCGGGCGGAGTATGCCAAAAGATTCGTCTCACTAAGAGGGACACAACACAGCTGACGGCACGTCAATCGGACGTCTGTAGCTCAAGATATGAGCGTTTCCGCTCCGAAGGCCCGGTTGGTTTCGTGAACGAACCAACCCGGCCGAACTCAAAGTAAACCGAAACCTTGAGTGCGATATACCGAAACGACCGTCTCGATCCAAGGATCGCGTTGCCGCAGACGGTTAGTCATTCGGAGGTCCGAGGCTCAAGATATGGCCCAAAAACCGATTCTGGTTCGAAACGGGGGGTCCGGGTCCGGGCCGACCCGGCCCGACCCCCCCCCCCCCCCGGGGCGGTGCGGCGGCGCGGCGGCTGCCGCCGCACGTGGTCGGCACGCGGGGGGCAAGCCCTCGCTGATTTGGGAAGCGGCGCGGCCTTTGTGCTGCGCCTTTGCAACAAAACGGCCCCCGCACGTGGGGGCCGGCTGGAAACAAACCGGGGGGCCGGCTGCCCCCCTCTCTTCAAAGAACCGCCCCCTCATAATGAGGGGGGTTTTGTGTGATGGCCGGGGGAATTAATTCCCCCGGTTTAATGCCTTCCGGCCGGCCAGCTGGCCGGCCGGTTTTCTCCAACGGGACCGGAAATTCCGGTCCCCCCTTCGGCTTCCGACGCCGGCGGCCCGGCCGCTGGTCTTCTCTTCCCGCCGCGGCCCGGAACCGGCCGCGGTCTCCTCGTCCCGCCGCGGCCCGGAACCGGCCGCGGTGTTCGTCATCCGGCGCGGTGCGACGGCACTACGCCCCTTCCCGTGCCTTGATTCCTTTCAACGCGGCGCGACGGCGTCGCGTTCTTGAAGATTCTTCCTCGGCGTGGCGCGACGGCGCCGCGTAAAAATATTTGCACGATCATCCGCGTGGTGAGACGACACCACGCCACTTGCTTCCACCCGCAAGAATAAAAAATAACGATGGAGGGGGTTCGGCCGTGTTCGTGCGGTCCGGCCCCCTCACGTTAAAATAATAACGCGACTTTAAATAATTCAAATCCACACGTTAGACTTGCTAAATTCACGATCAATAATAAAATAGTTAAACCAAAAAGAAAAAAACAACAACCCCTACCTCGGGTATAAGGTTCGGAGATTTGTCTACGTTCCGTGGAAGACGACGTCGCGGAGGTCGGGCATCGCGGTCGTCGTTCGTCAAATCCGTTGACGAAGGGATGCGTCCGATGCGATACGTCGTTGGCGAAACTTCTCAAGTCGACGAAGAAAAACCGAGGAGGAAGCGGTGTCTCCCTTTCTTTGACGTGGAGAGAAGATAGAACGACGTGTCAGTGTTCTTCGCGTTCTTCAAGGAGGAAGATGAAGTTCTTCAAAGTGTAGAACTCTTCCTCTCTCAAATCTCCACACAACACAGCAACTCCCAAAATAAAATAAGCTACACCTTATTTTATTTTCACTTTGCCAACCTTTCAAAATTCAAAAGTTGAATTCATTACATTAATTAAATCTAGAGTTGACAAAAATTAAATGATGAGATAAGTTGGCAATAATTAATGTAGGGGAGAGTCACATAATTAAGAGGGGGTTTAGAGGGGTTAGGGAATTTGAAAAGGTGGGGGCTCGTGTGGGCCCCACCTCCCTCATAACCACACATGGGAAGTTGGGTGGTTGTGGGCCCCACCAACAACTTCCCATGAGAGAGTCTAACCACCACGAATAAAATAAAATTCAAACATAATTTTATTTTACTTATCTTTTAATCCCCAAAACTAACTTTCAACCCGCAACAAACGCAACTCCCGAAAAGGTCTCTTTAAGCGAATTTCGGCGCTGCGAGTTCATCGGTGCCCTCAGATTTCAATTCCGAGCACCGGATCAAAAGTTAGGAATTCCCACTCGTTCGTTCACTGAACGTACCCAAGCCAAACTTCGGAAATTAATTCCGAGCACTCTGGGCCTCAGAATCAGGTGCCGTCTGAAACCGCGCTCTTGTAAAATTCTAAAGAAGATTAAGAAAAAAATTTCCTTGAATTTTACGGGTCTTTACACTCACCCGGTCCATTGGTTGGGCTTACCTGTTGGGTTCGGCCCAGCCGAACAGGACATGAGGGGTCGTGGAGGGCCGTGACAGTGTGGACCGGTCGCGGTTCGATGTGATGGTGGTTCGGCCCTGAGGGCGCCGTGTGGGCAACTCGACCCGGAGGGAGCCGTGATGGTGTGGGCCAGTTTGGATGGGGCACCGTGAGGGGCGCGACAGGATGGCTCGGCCAGGGCGCCGCAAGGGGCGCGGGATGCCGGCTCGGCCGAGGTGCCGCGAGGTTGTGGGTTCGACCTGGGGCTCGAGAGGTCGGCGGCTGGCGCAGCCGGGGAAGCTCTGAAGGGCGCCACGGGGCCGGGATGGCTGGGGCAGGTTCGGCCGGCAGATGACATGTCCAGGGCGGCTCAGCCCGTCCTAGGGCGGCTTGTTCGAGGCACCATGAGGGGGCATGACCGCTTCGGCTGGTGGCAGAAAGGAACGCCGCAGGGGCGGTGCAGGTCGCAGAGGTCGCATGTGGTGCGGTTGTTGCCTTTGTCACCTTCGTCACAGTTTTCACCTTCCTCTGTTTTGAAGAACACCACCAAAGAGAACGACATAGGGTTTGGGCCATGTAGGTTTGGCTCGTACCCTCCGCATTTAGGGTGGTAGCATTTGGCTCACAATAACGAAGCACAACAAACCCTCCTGCAATGATTAATCCGAAAACCCACAAAACGTAAACATATGCGGATCAAATAGTTATAAGTTGATCCATGTTCTTTGTTTTAGAAGGAAAGAATCAAGGTAATAATATCATTTTCAATTAAAATACCTACCTTTTTTGTTGTTCATCGATGTTGGCGTGAGAAGGAGGATGTCGATTTGTTGTAGACGAACATGTCCTACATCAAAGGTGGTTCCAAGGAAGGAAGTCGAATTCTAGGTCGTCCTTCTTCGGTGGAGCATTCTTCGTCAGAAGAACGCGTTCTTCATTAGAGATCATAATCCTCAAAGTTTTGGGAGTCGTGTCACTTTACCTGTGCTTCTTCACCTGGTGAAGTCGTCCCAAATCATCCTCCCAAGCTCCATATATATAGGAGAGGGGGGAAGGTAGGTAACGATCGTTGGAATTTATGACTGTTCATTAATTAGGAACCTTCCTAAATTCCAATGACACTATTACTTAATTAAAAAAAAGGGTAATCCAAATAATCAATTTGGTACAATTTATGAGGTGTGTTGGTATCATTAATGTGGAGGAAGCCCAAGAGGCTCATCCACATTAAATAGGGGTTGGGAGGTTTCCTCTGTCCCCATTAATAGGAGTCAGGTGGTCCCCAAAACAATAACCTCTCATGGGAGGTTAAGTTGTGGTGGTCCCCACCACCATAACCACTCATGGAAGTTTAAGGTCTGTTGGACCCCACTCCTAACCTCCACATGGAGGTTTTAACTAACAAAATAAAAATAAATCTACACCACTTTATTTTTATTCATGAAAAATCCAAAAAACTAAATTTTACCCTTGACCATCTGTCGTTGAGGTGAAAGTCTCATGAAGAGAAAACCAGCACTGCGAGTTCAACGGTGCCCTCATATTTCAATTTCGAGCACCGATTCAAAAGTTATAAAACTCACTCGTACATTTACGGAACCTACCCAAACAAAACTTCATAAATTGATTCCTAGCACACCAGGCCTTGGAATCATGCACTATCAAATTTCATGGACTCATAAAATTCCAATATATTAAAAATATTACAAGAAATTTTGTGTCTTTACATTCTCCCCACACCAGGGCTTTACTTCCCCATAAGCTACAACTCGAACTAAAGGAACAAGTGGTGGTGCTGAGCACGCATCTGAGCCTCCTGCTCCCATGTGCTCTCCTAGAGGTTTCCTTATTGCCAAAAAACACGGAACAGTGGTATCGACCATCCATGAAGGATCCACTCCTGTTGATCCTCGATCTCTATTGGAACCTCCGTAAAATTCGTCCCATTGTTGAAGTCTAGCTCTCCATGGTCGATGATGTGAGAAGGGTCATGCACGTATCTCCTCAACTGGGATACGTGGAAGACGTCATGCACCCGGTGCAACTGAGGTGGAAGATCTAAGTGGTATGCCACCTCACCAACTCTACTGAGGACCTGGAATGTTTTGATGAACCTCTTAGATAACATGCTACCTCGGCCAAATCTACAGAAACCTCATCGAGGTGAGACCCGTAGAAACATGTGGTCTCCATCCTCGGACTCTAGAGGTCTCTAACTCCTATCAGCATACGACATCTGCCTGCTCTGTGTAGTGTTCATCCACTCCTTGATGATCTACACCTTCTCTGTGGTAGCCTGAATCATCTCTGGTCCCACTAGTGCTGACTTCGCTTGGTCTATCCAGCACAAAGTTGATCTGGAAGGTCGCCCATACAATGCTTGGAAAGGTTTCATCCCAAGGGTGGAGTGATAGCTATTGTTGTTTGAAAACTCCACCAAAGGTAATTTATCCTCCCAAATATGACCGATGTCGAGGACATAAGCATGGAGCATGACCTTGAGGGTTTGAATGGTCTGCTTAGCCTGACCATCCGTCTGAGGATGGAAGGTGGTGCTCAAACAAAGTTGCATCCCAAAAGCCTCCTACAACGCCTTCCATAGCCGGGAAGTAAATCGTGCATCAATATCAGAGATAATTGTCGAAGGTACACTATGTATACACATGATCTTTTGCACATAGAGGTGTCCCATGATCTCTACTGAACCCTTCTCTCTGATTAGTAGGAAGTGGTCCGGCTTGGTGAGTCGATCGAAGATCATCCAAATTGAGTCATGACCCCTAGATGTAGGTGGATGTCCTATCAAGATGTCTATTTATATCACATCCCACTTCCACTCTGGGACATCTAAAGGCTGAACCAAGCCTGCGGGTACTTGATGCTCCTCCTTCACTTGCTGACAAGTGAGGTATCAAGAGAAATTATTTGAAACTGATTTCTTCATTCCCAGACACCAGTGCTGTAATCGGGGATCCTGGTACATCTTCTCCACTCCTGGATGTACTGCTAGAGGGGATTTTTGGAACTCCCTCAACAATTCCTTATGAAGTGACAACTGTACCATGGTACGTACTCTGAAGAGTTTGGCGTGCTCCCCTCCTTCATGAAATTCATTAAGGGCCTGCCCTGTGGATATCTGAGCATGACGGGTCTCACAGTTAGTGTCCCCTCATTGTGCCTCCCTGACTCACTGATGAATTGGGTGAGAAACTATAAGATACTGTAGAAAATATTCTATATCTCTATCCATAAAGGATATCTACAAAAAGGATAGCTGCTCCGTCACTTCGCCTAGAAGCTATATACCAGATCTATTGCTGAGTGCATCTACAAAAACTTTCCCCTTCCAAGGATTATAGACTATCTCAAAGTCATAGTCCTGGAAGAACTAAAGCCAACATCATTGTCTCAGGTTCAGGTCCTTCTTGGAGAGTATATACATGAGACTCTTTTTATTAGAGTACACGGTAAAACACTCGCCCATCAGATAGTGTCGCCACATCTTCAAGGAGAAGACCACTACTGCTAACTTCAGGTCATGGGCAGCGTAGTTCTGCTTGTGTTGCCTTAGCTACCAAGAAACATAAGAAATAACTACTCGCTCCTGCATCCGGACACATCCAATCCCATTCCCTGATGCGTCGTAGTATACTACATACCCAACGCCTTCCTCTGGAATCCTCAAGATGGGGGGGCACTAGTCAGCCTCTACCTCAGATCCTGAAATCCATGCTGGCATCTCTCCGACCACACAAAGGGTTTCCCTTTCTTTGTCAAGGTTGATAGTGTTGTTGCAACTCTGGGGAGTTATGGTACAAACCTCCGGTATTATACGTCCAAACTGAGGAAACTCCATACCTCCGTCACACTCCAGGGCGGCTCCCAAGATAGTACCGCCTCAGTCATTGCTGGATTCGCTGCAACTCCAGCCGCTGAGATAACATGTCCTAGAAAGTGAACCTCTTAGATCCAAAATTGGAACTTAGAGAGATTAACATAATTCTAGTGCTCTCTGAGTGTGTCCAGTACTACTCGCAAATGATATGCATGCTCCTCTTTAGTAGTCGAGTAGATCAGAATGCCATTGATAAAGACTACAACAAAGCGATCGAGGTATGGCTGAGAGATCCTACTAATGAGTACCATGAACACTGTTGGAGTGTTGGTTACACCAAATGGCATAACCAAGAACTAATAGTGGTTGTACCGACATCTGAAAGTCATCTTATGAACATCCTTGTCTTTCACTCTAAGCTAGTGATATCCTAATATGTGTTCTATATTTCAGAACCATTGTTCTCCCTTCACCTAGTTAAAGAGGTCTCCAATCCTCAGGAGTGGGTATTTTTTCATCAGGGTCACCTGGTTCAGGGGTTGATAGCTGACACAATGTCTAAAGCTCACATCCATCATCTTGGAGAACATAATCGGAGCTACCCAAGGAGAAACACTGGGCTGGAAGAATCAATTCCCCTACAAGTCCTCTTTTTGTACCTGCATCTCATGAATCTCTACAGGAGCCATCTGATATGCTGGTGTAGGTATCAGTGTAATCCTAGTGTACAAGTCAATGTAAAAGTATACCTCTCTACGAGGGGGTAGACTTGGGACATCATCAGTGAAGACATCCGTGTACTGGTCCACCACTACTGGATAACTCAGACTCTCCACATCAACAGCTCCAAGGGTTAGGCTAGCCAAGTGATGATTGATCAGCTGCACTCTTCTCCGAGCAAGACCATCCTTCGCTACAAAGGCCCCCTTCTCATCGGTGAAGGTAAACCCAGTCCCATCTGTGCGGACACACATCACTTTTCACCTAATACAGTCAATCTAACCAGGGACTATAGATAACCAGTCCATACACATGATGGCATTGTAAGGCCTTGACGCTGCTACAATGAGATCCCATCCGAAGATACCACCTCCTAGAGTAATCTCATACTACCATCTCCAGTTCCTAATCGTCGAATCTACTCCTGTAAGAGTCTCTAGCTGTAAGGATCGATCTAATGGATCAATTAGAATCTCCAATATCCAAATGAGGGAAGTGGAAATGAAATAATGAATGGCACTTGTGTCTATAAGAACTACGGCTAAGGTGGAATAAACACATATGGTACCTCATATCATCTTCGGAGAGTCATTATCGTAGGCGTCAGCTGCCTAGAGCTGAGCCCTCCCCTGTCCACCTGCTCCCTATGGTCTGGTTGGTCGTCCTGGTGGTGGTGGTGGTAACATCTTGAAATGTCTCCCACTGCCAGATGAATGGAAATCTCCTCTACCACATCTACCTACTCCCTGCGGACTGCCTCGATTGAATCTTTGTAACTTCCTGGGCGGTCCTTTGATCATCTTCTGATCATTCATACAATAAGTCAGATAGTCACGAGCCATGTTACCTCGCCCACCGCATGAGTAACACTACCTTCTCCTGGAAGGTATGTCTCCACTTCGGGTTCCCCGCATAACCAATCATGAGTCATGCGGTCGTCCACCTGTATGTCTAGCCCTCTTGGACCTCGGTGATGGTTGTCTGCTTCCAACTAAAGAAGACTCCTCTATGTGTCAACTGGTGGTGGATCTCGCTATTGGAGACCACTCAATAGGGAAACTCTCCATAAGGAGAGCTCTCTCTAACACCCCTGCCTACTTCTGGATGCTGAGTGAGATCACTGAAGCTTTGATCTCCCACCTAAGCCCTTTCTCGAAGGTCCGGGCCCCGAAAAATGGGTCCCACACCATATCGATGGAGTAGCATGAGAGGTCTGTGAATCTGACTGAGTATTGAGCCACAGTAATTTTTTCCTAATACAAATAATTTAGCTCCTGTATGCGCACTGCGCGGATATTCATTGGGACAAACTCTACCTGAAACAGGCTCTCGAAGTCTGTCCAGAGAAGCATCATCTCATCATGAACCTGGAGCATAAAGCTCCACAATATGCCAGCTGCTACGCATAGGAGGCTGGCAGCAAGAATCACCATGAGGTCTGCTAGTGGCCCGACCAGTCGGAAGACTCTCACCATAGCCTCCAGCCAATCCTTGACTGCATGTGGGTATGTCTCTCCCTTGAACATGGGTGGCCTCTGGCGCTGGAACACGTGCAATGCGCTCAAGCGGCATGCACCGTATACTATTGGGGCTGGTGGAATTGTTGGACCAATGGGGAAATGTACCACCGGTGCCTCCACTGGAAAAGGGACTTGCACTGAGGCCTCGTCGCTCGGTGGGATATCTGTGCATACAACCCTCGGAACTCTAACTGGCTGTCTGTGCGGATTCATCCTGAAAGAAAAAGATGCAACACTTTCAAAATATTATACCTGGTGATATTACCTAGCGGAGATGACTTAAAGAAAACTTTTAAAAACACACAAGAAATTCGTGTTTTCATGCACTGAGTCAGATATCTGGAGTCAGGGTCCTGGTGTATGGATACATCGGCCGCCGCACCAACACTGGACACCCTGAACTGAGAACCACACCCACTACCCTTAACACTATTTATTCATAGAAATAATGATTATATTCCTATGTTCTTTGGTAGAACCAACTCCTATAATACCAATTTTTCACGATCTGTACCCCATGGCCCGTGCTGTGACTACCCCAAGCCCGCCTTCCATAAGCCAGGGGCTAGCGACTAGCACCAAAGGCATAATTCCCTAAAACTGGGAAGGCATTGCATTTTTAACCTACAAACCCGCACAATAGAACACACAGTAGAATAAAAAACACTAAGTATATTGTATATCAAAAGAGTGCTAAAAAGTAAAAGGGGCCATAAATACAAGCCCAACTGTAAAGTACAAGGAACTGGAAGTACAAGTACAATTGAAGAAAGGAAAAACATCTTCTGGGTCGTCCACCGTGATTCCTACCTAAAGGGTAGGTAAAAATAGCCTCCTCAGTACTCCACATCTTTTAGTCTCCTCCATGTACTGACTTATCGTAAGGTCCACCTCTGGGTACCGTCCAGTCTTGGTACTCTCAGCCTCATTCAGTGATGTCCGTCGTCTACAACCAACACAGTAAGGTACGGGCATAGCCCGTGTAGGGGTGAGTATAATGATACTCAGTAGGGACCCTAAGACCCTCAAGGTCTCAGAAAATCCAACAATTTTAAACCAGAAATTATGAAATCAAAGGATAACCTTACATAGATATATGCCCATACATATAGCTAAGTTATCGAGTGATCAATATCAATCATGAGGAAACCAAAAAAGTACTAACTCAGCTCAACCGAGATTTTATTCTCATATTGAAACCTTGGCTTCTAGAGAACTCTTTCTCAATCGAGTACAGTGGGCCTACCATGACACCAAGTGTGCTTCCCTCTAACCTCGGACTACAGAGGTGCTCCTTCTGTCGAGTACCATGGGTCTACTACGTCACACAGAGGCACTCCCCACCACAGGTCTGCCACCACACCCAGGCGCTCCCCCTCATATCCTACAAAGGTACTCCTCCTATAGAGTACCATGGGTCTTCCACATCACACAGATATCACTCCTCTGCCGTGGGTCTAACACCGCAACCAGTCACTCCCCAATGGGATAGTAGAGCCTTTCCGTGTCCAACGGTCACCAGTCATCAGGTGTCATCCGGCTACTAGGTCTCCACACTCTGCTCGCTCATCACTGGAAGGATCCGCTCCACGAGCTACTGATCTATACTCAAAATATCATGAAGTACCACAAAGAAGTATCTAAATGTTCGACCACATCATAAGGGTCTCAACAAAACACATGACGCATCAATTGAATGCATGGTCTGTGTGTTATTAGCCTTTTAGTTTTGGGGGCCAGTTGGATTCGTGAACAATCCATCATGACCATATCTCAACTATACCCCAAACTACAGTGGGTTATACAAAAATGGATTTTCATGCTCTAAGATTACAAGCATCACTGACAGTTCGCCAAACGGACGTCTGGTGCCAAAGATATAGCCAAAAGAAAGTAAAGGGTCGTAGTGGACCCGGGTCCGGTCTGACCCGATCGGACTGACCCAGCCAGGGCCGACCAGGTTCGGGCAGCCCGGCTTGTTGGGCGGGCTGGCCAATTGGGTTCGGCCCAACCCGCAGGGACCAACCCAGCAGGCCATGAGGGGTCATGGAAGGTCGTGAGAGTGCGGACCGACCGTGAGGGCGCGGAACAGCCGCGGGTCAGCGTGAGGGCGGTTCAGCCCGGAGGGCGCCGCGTGGGTGACCTGGCCTGGAGGGAGCCGTGAGGGAGCAAGCTAGTTTGGTCGGGATGCCACGAGGGGTGCGGAGGGCTAGCTCGGTCGGGGCACCGTGAGGGGTGCGAGCGGCTGGCTCTACCGTGGCGCTGCGAGGGCTCAGGAGGCCGGTTGGGCCGGGCGCCAGGAGGGGCATGGGTGGCCAGATTGGCTAGGGCACCGCGAGGACGTGGGTACGGCTGGGGGCTCGGGAGGCTGGTAGCTGGCATGGTTGAGGCGGCTTGAAAGGGCACCACAGGGCTGGGGTGGTCGGATCAGGTTGGGCCAGCGGACGAAGTGGTGAGGTCAGCTCAGCCCGGCCCGGGGAGGCTCACCTGGAGCACCATAAGGGGGCATGGATGGTTCGGATGGTGGTGGCACAGAATGTCACGGGGGTGTCGCGGGTCACAGATGTCAGGGGTGGCGTGGTTGTTTCCTTTGTCGCCTTCTTCGTCATTGTCGTCGTTTTCACTTTCCTCCATTTCAAAGAACACCATAAAAGAGAATGGTAGAGGGGTCGAGCCATGATGGTTTGGCCTGCACCCTCCACATTTAGGGTGGTAGAATTTGGCTCACAAGAATGAAGCACAGCAAACCCTCCTGCAATGATTAATCCAAAAACCCTCAAAAGGTAAACATATGCAGATCAACTAGTTAGAATTTGATCTGCGTTCTTTGTTTTAGAATGAAAGAATCAAAAAAATAATATCATTTTCAATTAAAATCCCCACCTTGTTCGTTGTTCGTCGACATTGGCATGAGAAAGAGGATGTTGATTCGTTGTAGACGAACACGTCCTAGGTTGAAGGAGGTTCCAAGAATGGAAGTTGAGGTCAAGGTCGTCCTTTGTCGGTGGAGCGTTCTTTGTTGGGAGAACATGTTCTTCGTTGGAGAGCGTAATCCTCCAAGTGTTAGGCATCACGTCACTTTACCAGTACTTCATTGCTTGGTAAAGTTGTCCCAAATCCTCCTTCCAAGATCCATATATATAAGAGAGGGGTGAAGGTAGGTAAGGATCATTGGAATTTATAATGGTTCATTTATTAGGAACCTTCCTAAATTCCAATGATGTTGTTACTTAATTACAAAAATGGTAATCTAGAAAATCAAGTTCACACAATTTATGAGGTGTGTTGGCACCATTAATGTGGAGGAATCTCAAAATTCTTTTCCACCTTAAAGAGTGGGTTGGGAGGTTTCCTCTCCCCCAAATAATAGGGGTCGGGTGGTCCCCTCCATAATAACCTCTCATGGGAGGTTAAGGTGTGGTGGTCCCCACCACTATAACCTCTCATGGTCGGTTAAGGCCTGGTGGTCCCCACTCCTAACCTCCACAAGGAGGTTTTAACTCACAAAATAAAATTAAAGCTATGCTACTTTATTTTTATTCACGAAAAATCCAAAAACTTACTTTCACCCTCGACTATCAGCCATTGAGGTGAATGTCTCCTTAAGAGAAAATCGGCACTACGAGTTCAACGGTGCCCTTGGATTTCAATTCCGAGCACCGGTTCAAAAATTATAAAAACCTACTCATACTTTTACTGAACGTACCTGAAAAAAACATCAGAAATTGATTCCAGGCACACTGGGCCTCAGAATCATGTGCCATCAAATTTCATGGACTAGTAAAATTCCCATATATTTAAAAATAAATTTACATCGAAATTATTTCTCTTTACACTTTTAGTGATTGTGAATCATCTTAGGGGTAGGTGTGAATAAATATTAAGTCACAGCTAGGGTAAAAACCCATTTTCTAGATTTAATGGAGGTATCAGTTTTCCCATAAGATACTCCCATAATGGGGAAATAATTATTTATAAAAACAATTCAGGTACATTGATTGATGTGTCTAATATTTTTAATACAACTATTTTTTGGTCTATTTACACCTATAACACTGTTATTACTCTAAAAAATAATGAAAAATATATAGGAATACTCAACGTGTTGAAATAAAAAAACCAGATCCTTTTTTTAAAAGAAAACTAAATGTTCTATAAAGCTTAAATGATCATAAATATTTTGAAGTTAAGTCAGATAATTCTATGATGATCTATTAATTTATAAAACAACATAGTGGTTTTAGAATCAACTATTATTTAAGTTGTGTATATTTTAAAAAGGCATAAAAGTAGTTCTGGAAACAAATTGTTCTAGAAGATAAACAATGGAATCATTTTAAGAGAGTTTCTTTGGAGAGTTTGATTTAGTTCAAGAGTGGATAATGATTCACGATGGATAAACATATGAATTAATTTTTTTTGTAAAGTTAAATGGGTTCAACATTAGAATTTTGAGGAATTTGTCAGTTTAATAGGGTAAAATTATCAAAAGATTGATCTTGAATATGTTTACAATATGAACATAGAATTTGAAGCAAATGACTTTGCAGATGATTTTTTTGAATCATTCACTTTATGGAAATTCCATAAGTGGAGTTTAAATTGTGAAGTCTAATAATGAATCTTAGGGACAAGATGTGTAGAAGAATAAGAAGTCAGTAGTTTGGATAACTTCACTTGATTTAAATCTAAAAGTGTTAGACTGATTCAAGTGTAATTGACTAATCAAAATGATGTTTATGATTGCTAAATTAGTAGATATTTGTGTGGATCAATAGTCTATAATGTGAAGGTTGATGCAAAATTTAATGTTAATTGAGTTATTTCTTGAGTATTTTTCAATAAAAAATTTTCCTTAGTACAGAAGATTAGAAATAAAGAAGATAAAAGGAAAAATCTAATAAAAAATTATACATATTATATGTTGAGGTGATTGGAAGATAAAAAGTTCTAAAGCTGATATTTCGTAAGGTTGGGGTCAAGTGATTTTTTTATATTACAAAAGAAAAATAGAGGAATCACATGATCAATGTCAAATTTAGTTCAAAGATACAATGTGTACAAAGGATTGAGTTGATAAATGGAAAAATAATATGTATATTTAGAAGTATGGTGAATTTGAAAGTTTTACAATCAAAATATTTTAGAAACGTTTCAAAAAACATTTATATGATTTCAAAGTCAAGGTTATGATGATGAGTTAGTCTTGAAAATATAAAAAACAAGATGTTGAAGCCTTGATTCTAGAAAAGATTTATAAAATAATTGTAGATAGTTGTTGATGAGATTTATGGGAGATGTGGTGAAATAATATTCTAATATTTTCAGAATAATTAAAGGTGGTTGATAGATATTTAAGAAAGGTAGAATATGTAGAGTTTATATCTCTCATTAACAATATTTATCATTTTATATTTGAATTTATAAATGATTACTTCATCCACAAATCATTTCTATTATTGAGAGTTTGATATTATAGAAAAAGGGAGTATATGAAATATAATATTTAAGGATCTCTTGGGTCAAATAATTTAGGATCCAGCTCTTGATAATATTAGTGAGTTATTTCTAGAAGTTAGGAAACAAAAAGTTACTCAGAAAGTCCAATATTTAGTGAAAAAATCATATGTTTAAAAAGATGAAGTTTGTGAAGAAGAGGTAGATATGAAAATTATGATTCACTAATATAGAGTGTAACACCTATGTTCCCAATCATAAATATCATTTAGATTTTTGTTTACATGAAATATTAATGTTATTGTACATTATTTGGTAGAAAATATATATATATATCAAGTTAAAGACCTATTATTGAAGAAGTTGATCATACAATTTATGTATATTCATCCAAGATAAAAAAATGGAATATCTTCATTATTATTTCTTTGAGGAGGAAAATAGATGAATTAATGTTACTAGTATAATTCATGACCAAATTTTTTTATGATTAAAACTAGAGAGGACCGGTATAAAAACATATTAGGGGAGAGTTTTCGGTTGATTCTGATAATTTCACAAAGGGTTAAGGGTGATATCCTCCCATCCAGTTTATTTGATTAGTATAGGATGATACCATCTATACCATTTGTAATCACTTTTATATAATAGTGATAAAAATTATGTCTCATTGGGGAGTACAATATGGATTATATTTCCTCATTAGGGAAAAACATTATAAAAAACATACATGCAATTCTATCTTGTTTATTCTCTATATTGAATATTATGGTGAGGGTTAAGGAATAATAAATAAATCTATTGATATTAAACAAGATATTGGATCAAATAATATAAGGTGTAAATTTATATTCTATAAGAATTCAATAAAATTGGCCAATACTAATTCACCCCTTTCCCACCCAGTGTGACAACGTAATCTACAAGGAACATGAAGTAGAATTTGAGATAATCCAAATTTCCTCTGTTTGAATCTATATCTTCCCTCCCTACTAAAAAAAATAATTTATTACTATTAATTAATTCATATATTTTTTGATGAAAACATTGAAAAAAAGGTTGATAGATTGGATATGAAGTTAAGGATGTTAATTTTTTGATGTAGTAGAATGCAGATCAATAATTATTTTAAGGTAATAAAAGTACTAGTTATTCTGATTAATATGATTATAATGATCCTCTAAAAGACTATAATTCAATATATGAATAGTATGAGTTCATTTAATCAACTTAATTACAATAACCTACATTTTAATATTATCTTATAAATAATCCTATTAAATTTGTTCACTCATACCTTTTCATTTATCATGGTAATACATGATGAGAAAAAAATCTAGAATTTGATGTTGATGAAATGGATAATGGATTGGTTAATAAATTTCCCTAGTCTAACACTCTCATTATAGTTTTTTCAGCCAAAGATCATATGAAATCAATTTTTAATAAATTTTTCCCTGGTTGAAGGGGAATTTCCAAGGGTTTTTTGTGGGAAAGTTGTGATTCAAAATGTTTTATAGGAGACGATTTATGAACTATAAGAAACCCACAAATATATCATATAAATAAATGGTATTTAGTTGGATATCAATAAAAAAAGATAGAAATATATAGATTATTCCAAATAAGAGAAGGGTAGTGTAAATAAATAATTATTAGAGAATAAGAAGAAATAAATGGATGATATGATAAGTTTTGTTGAGGATGATAAAAATAATCTCAATTTAAGATGTTTTCAAGTTAAAGTTAAATTGATAAATCTATAATAATTTTATCTTGAAACTTCCCAAAAAGGCTAAAAAATAAATAATTCAATGAATGTTTCTAAAAATATTCTTACATTAAAAAATGTTTATTTTAGTTGATAGAATAAGAAGGATTCATATGAAGATAAATCCAATGAATGATTACATATGAAGGTGACCCTACTTTCTAAAAATTATATATATACTAATTCCATTTCTTTGAATATTGGTGGTTACAGTTCAAATTGTGAACATAAGTTGGAAAAGAAAAATGTTGATAAATCTATCACATCCATAATGGTGGTTGTAAAGGCTTATATGAAAAATAATTCCATATAATGTGTCTAAAATCAAGGAGGTTATATTAAAAATAACAAAGTATTTCTATTAGATAGGATAGTTATAAGTGGGGCATAAAAAGGTTTTGTTGGCTATTGTTGGTGTTCTGAAATATTTAGACACAAGACCATTAACTACTATCACAAAATTTCAATTATTGAAGGAAAAACTAATTCTAACATTAAGGGAGAGTAGATTTTAAGTTAAATGAAATCCTTGTAAGGTCAGTGAATTTTTATCAAATAAGGTAATTTTTTTACTTCAATATATTTTAATATATTAATAACATATATGAAATATATAATAAAATATTCCAATATGATGAAATTTTTTTATTTCTAATAAGCATGATTCAATTGTTACATAAGGAAGAAGTCAATAAGAGATAATGAAATATAAAAGGATGATCATAAGTGGGTCTTCTTATGGTTTGAGAAAAATGATGTTACTAATGAAAACACAACCAAGAAGAATGTAAAGGAAGATTATACACTAAATAGAAGATTATTCTATAATGGTAGGAAATATTTCATAATTTAAAGTTTTAATAAATATATGAATATAAAGTAAAATTAAATTTTATTGAACTATAACGCAAATAAACCCAAAAAAGAAATAAAATGATTTGATTAGTGGAATACATTTTTAATGAATAAGTTAATTTTCATGATATGTTACCAATGAATGGTATCTTAAATGATGTTAAGAAACTATGTAGAAGATACAAATTTAATAGTAAAAATTTTGAGAGATGCATGATGTTAATACTAATATATGATAAGATAATGAATTAGTGGGTAAAATAATCAGAAAATATACATTCTATAAAAGTTATGAGAATGATACAATTTTAGAATATAATAATGAGGATCATGTTCTTAAAGTATAAATGAAGGTATAGACTGATTAGTTAGAAGGAAAAAAGGAATATAAAGGATGAAATAAAGAATTCTTTTTTATTTTAAGATAATTTTAAAAAAAAAGTTCAATCTAAGGTGAAAAATGATGGTAAAATCATGTATATAGTACCGATGAATGTTCATGTTTGTAAAATAAAAAGAAAAACAAGAACAGTGAATTATCATAAAACTTAATCTGAATTAAAAATAATTTTCTATGTTGAAAAATAACACTCAAACATATTGAACTAACTAGGAAACAAACAAAAAACCTCCTTATTCCCATATAAATTATGTTTATTTTCATTATATAGGGAATTAATGGTGATAAAATTAAATTGGATAACCTATGGAGAACTGAAAATATTTTAATAATTTAAAATTAAGACATCCATAATGGAGCACATTACATCAATTGGTATCAACAAAAATATTTCACTTTGTATTAACCATGATGAAGAATGTTGATAGATTTTATCCCTCTAGGGGATGTTGATATTAGACATGTACTAATGATTAACATATCATGTAAATTTTTAGTTCTAGTATTATTAAAACTAATAATTGTTTATATTTAATAAGTGAGTTTTATGATATTAAATTATAGACAACCAAAAACAAAAATATCCATACAGCGCCCCTGACCTGATTAGCCACATGAACAATGATTTCAAGTTGGGTTATGTTGGCCTTAGTCACACCTCCCCATATTCCAAAGGCTGCCAACTAGAAGTGAGGGTGTAATGAGTAAAAGTGGGTATACTATACCCTCATATAAATGATATAATTAATCTCCGAGTACATATATAACATGAATGTGAAAGATACATACTCATAACACATGAACTAAACTTGAAAAAGGTGGATTCATAGTCAATATCAAGAATAACAAAATCATAATTGAAAAATAATGGTGGAAATAAAGATATGAAAACCAAACATACCACTTGTAGCAATTTAAAACAAAACATGCATCCAGTACAGGTCATACATATCAATATACCAAAGAAGGGTCACCCATGGATGACTATAGTATCTACATACACATAAGGATGCTAATACAGAAGGATAAACAAAAGGTAAACTCTAAATGAGGTAGGAACCCCATGGTCCCATGTCTTCCCTCCATTCCAACTCAACTAGGATCCATCACATGATCCCAAACCCTTTCAAGCTTGTATAAACATAAAGTCTACATGCATCCTAAAAGGACCATGTAGGGTGTGAGAACGAGTCTCAATTGGATACCACCCATGTTTTCATACCCAACATATGTGTTTAAACATTTTTGAATTATAATAAAAAATAAATAATGACATGCATAAAGTAAACACAGACTTCCATGGTGCTAAAAAGTCACCGAGAAGTCATCAACTGCCAGAAATAATGTTAGAATCATAGAAGAGGAGAGGATCCTTAGCCCCTGGCCCAAGGTATCTCCTAATATCATACAACTTAAGTGAACCCTCAGGTTCCACCTCTAAATGAGCAACTCGACACGTTGTTCTGGCTGAAACCTTGCATCTCAAACAAATCACCGACATCCTGAAGGTGAGACAAACAAAAAGTAACCGGTCCCTCATACCAATTCTTGAAATCACTAATTGAATCAAATCCCGACATCAAGAGGCACATTGATACATGTACTCCAATAAAAATCACCATCATATCATAACATGACATCCTAATGAATTTTGATCTTTATCCACCAAAATAGTACTGGCCCAACGACCACAATATGATGAGCCTCATCCTCTAACTGATAGACTCAACTTTATTATCCTAAGGCCTGCCACCTTTCATGTGGATTTATATGGAAAAAACCGCAAACAAAAATTCCTATGTTACACTACCTAGGACCTATACCCACACCAGTATTCGAAACCACCTCATCACCAAGTCATTGTATGTGTGGACCACTCCAAGCATCACATTTTCAATTACAGGTGATTGGAAATCACTAAATTAATACCTAAGCCACATCCAACCGGCACCTCATGCCCCTGAATCCATGTCTGTCAAGTCTGATGGCCTTGAAATTCAATAACACAGAATCCCCACTCGTAACTTGATGGCTATCTGGATCATTTCGACATCCATTATTCCACATCCTATGGTTTATCATCATGTAATAAATCTGGACCAAGCCTAACCAGATGACCATGTCTCTTCAATCCTGATGTCAATTCCACCTCAATCCCTAAGTCCATTCCCTTCACAATCTAATGGATCACATCACATTATATTTAATAATTTCATATATATAATTCAAAACAATTTAAAAAAATAAATTAAATTTAATTTAATTGTATAACTCAAATTAAATAACTGAATAAAATAAGAAACAAATCAGAATAATTGAATTGTATAATTCCATTTTAAACAAAATATTAAATCAAGAACACAACCCAACCTACCTACCCAAGGAGGTCTAAAACTTATAACCTAGCCTCTAAAGTTTGAATAGGGATAGGGAATGAATTTAAGGAATCTCTTAAGGTCATAAAATCAATTTAACATTAATAAACAGGGTATCTCTCAACTACCCAATGGAAAACTAAAATACGCACTCCCAAAAAGACCAAAAAAACAAAAATAAAGGAATACACCCCTACCTTATACTCATAGACATTGGCATGTATGATATTAGTCTTTAAGTGGAAGTAGTATGGAATAATTCTAAGATTCTATCGAATGAAATGAAAATATGGGAAAACATATCGGATATATTTAGAGATCTATGTGGTGAGAGAAACGGGAAGAAGAGGTATTTGTGTGGAGAGACTTATTGTTATGGTTCCAATGCACCATACGACGGGAAAACCTGATAACAGATGTGGAAGACGGAGAAATACCTAGAGGATGAGAAGAGAGGCTATCCCACTACAATTCATGAAACTAAGGATGAATACAAGAGGAAAATAAGAAGATAAAGTAAAAAAATAAGAGAGGGGAAACCTTAAATCCCATTATTTAATGAGGAACATGGTTGGATCAAACAGTTTGTTAAACCATGTGCCAACTGTGAAACACCCACTGTCCAAATCTCTAGGTCGCATGGTCTCCTCGCACAGTTTCCCAAACAATGAACAAACCATGTGTGAGCCCACTTTCATAAATTAGAGACATGGTTTCACAATCGTGGTCCAGTCCCCACATAGTTTACCAAACCATGACCAAAGAAGAAACATGGCACACAATTAGCTGGAAGAGGCCGCATGGTTTTCCCCAAACCATTAACCTTGACTAAAAACACCAAAACATTTCATGTTGGCCTCTGATTCTCCTAAAACCTCTTCCAAAAACCTTAGTATTTGGATAAAACTATAAACCAATCCAAATATATGATATCGGGAAAATACAAAACTCATAATTGAGTTTCAATGATTGAAAAAGAAAGAGACATACCCACTAATTCAAAAATTAATAATGATAGAGGTTTTTTCCCGATTCAAAAAACTGGGAGATTACAATCTCCCCACCTTAACGTAGATCATCCCTAAGATATAATCGAAACATAATACATGGTACCAAACATTCCCATCCAAAAGAAAACATCCTGGACAACCCTGGTCTCAAGGTTATAGGTCAACTACCTAATGGGGGCTCCCCACCTAAAGAGTGACCTTCCCTGATCCACCTTGATCAAAAATAAATTAAAAAAATTTTCCGTAGAAAAATTATTTAACTCAAAAGTCATCTTGTGATGTATCATCACTCTTACACCTCATCAGTTTCTCCTATGTCATACCAGACACCTATCAAATTCCTGCACCACATCTGTTCCCACCTCATGCCCATTCAAAATGGCACCATCAAGGTCTTTCATCTCAAAATATGATTAATTCAGTCCAAGTGCCTTGTACCTCAATCATGTACTACATATAACGATGCCTAGATTTCAAATCACCTCAAGTAACTTGAATCTACTTGATACCCTGATGCCTATGCAACTAATGATTCCACACACCCAATAGTGCTCAAACACAAAACCTGATGCCATGCACCTCATATATATATCATGAAACCTAAATAGTGACAAACTACTAATTGTCATCTGGTTATTCTATTACATCTCGCGTTCACTTCGTGCACCCAAAACAAACATGCCACAAAAAGACATTCCAAAATAAAAATATAAAGAATGATAGTCATTCCCACAATATACCTCTGACCATCATTGGATCATCAGCCTTCTCAACACCTAGCAGTTCCATGACATGCACTTAGAATGAAGCTTGACTACCTGAATCTTGGACTCATTATGGTGTTGCACTAGACACCAACAACTGGCCCCGCTAATGGGTCTCACTATATTTTCTATGAATACCTCTTGTATCTGAAGCTCTGCAACCCTCACCTTGTACCGATCTCAAACAAATCATAGAACCCTAAGTCCTTTCTTGTCCCTAACTTCCAGTTGTCTAAGGAGGATTCTTGAAGAACCTCTCGAGATTCAAAACCTTCCAAAATGAACGAAAATCCTTTGGAGGCCTCTCACACTAAACCTATAAATATCTTGTATACCTACACAAAAATAAAATCATCAACTACCAACTCTTATGTGGTCCCACTACATCATTGGACTAACTACCCTATAGGAACTCATCGCGTAATCTATTCCTTCCAAATAAATCATCCACACAAAATTCACCTGAAGTCGTTACCCAGCATGAGAATTACATATCTGTAAAGTTCCCAATAGCTATGAGTTCTTCTTTCACGACCTTTATGAAGGAGGCAAACCTAATGGGGTTTATTTTACCCCAAATGGATAATTGTTAACCATCCTTGAAATTCCTCACCCTCAAGGTTTCGTCACTCACCATATCAGGAGAAAATAGAGATAATTCCTTGAACATAGTTGCACGGTCCAAGATGGACATGTCACTCTATAGAAGGGTCAATAACTCCCTATCTCTTTCTTCCCTCAATGTCTCCAAAAAGAAATACTCGAAGAACCTGGCCCCAAAATCCATTCAGGTCATTCTAATGTTCCTTCCTTCTTGAAGCATCACATCAACCAATGCATAGGTAGTCCTTTTAGAATATAGGTTTCTAGTGTCACCCCCAACTATGGAGGTGTCTCCAGCTACACTAATATCATTTTCATAGCCTCGATCCAATTCTCAGTCACTTATAGACCACCCTCACCCTAGAAAAAGAGTGGGGAGTTGATAAAACACTATTTTGTTGAATATTTTATTGATAATAAATGAAATAATTTCCTCATATTGTGTTAAATATGTTTATTTATTAAATATTTGGGATTTGATCATTCATTTGAAAATTTGGTGAAAATTCCAGTTTTACCCTTAATAGTGCACTGTAGTATTTCGAAGATAAATATTCTTATATTTATTATTTGAATTTGAAATTTTGTAAACATGTTCCTAACTTAATGTTATACAACGTTTATTCAGGACACTAGAGATAAAGAGTGCATTTGGATGGATTAAATGGGCCATTAATAAAATGGTGGGCTGGACTCGGCAGAATGGACATGGGTTCTATATTTGGGCCATATATATTTCATCAGGGATTGGATTGAGCCCAAACGTTTTGGAAAGCTCGGGGACATGATTTGGCACAGATCATCCCTCTAGATGGCCGGTCAATTCACACGTTTTGGAGGTAAAATTGGCGGTGCAATTTGGAATAAATTATTTGGCCGAATTACCACATTCACACTTGAAACCACTTGTAACCTCTCCTCCCCTCCCCTCTATAAATTGGAGTTTTTCTCATTTGAAGGGTTTGGGACGTGCATTAGGATATTCGAGTCAGAGGATAATTTGTTTCACCCAAATTATCCAACCATTGTAAGAGGGGTATCTCTTGAAGCAAGGATCCCCTCATCGAAACCTTCTTCTTCTCCTTCACGTTATAATGATTTTATTTGTGTAACAAACTTCTTTGTTCTTTTTTTATTTCTTCTCTTTTCTTCTGTTTTGTTTAAATGTATTCTTCTATTAATCTTCCTCTTTGGTCTGGAATTATTGAGTTGAAGTGTTATTGGGTTATACCCATTATAAACCTTTGCACACGCAAAACGCTTCTACAATGATTACGCCACCCATGGAAGAGTAGTTCTTTTTAGTAATCGATCGACCTATATCCTTATTCATTCATTTATTTTGAATCAATGAGATACTGTAATTCAAATATAATGATCTATTAATTGAGTTTTTAATTTAAATGAAACTAAGCACGAAATTGAATAGTTAACAAAAAACACGTGAGGTTGGGAATTGTGTGAACTGTGAGAGCGCAACCTTAACCGGTAATTAAAAACCACACGGGATCAATTTTTAGAGTTAAAATACAATCCCTAAACTCAATTAATCCTCATTTACAAAGTGGTTATGTGCCTTAATTTACCACTGACCATAACCTAATCTTAGAACATCAATCAAAGCAGGGTGTTGCGATTTCATGTTCCGAAGTTAGCCTAAGGTTAAATTCACTTAATCTTTGTGGTAAAGTTAATTCTCGTAGGGTTCAGGATTTAAAAAATTAAGGGATCATAATTAAGTGAATATTAATTTAAATGATCATGATTAATATATGATTGAAGAGGTAGATTTATATCGATTAAACCTTTTAAATATTGTCTAAACAAACATCTTTTTGTTGTGTCATTTTAATCGAACTTCATTTCAAAACTAAAAACAAAAAAAATACAATCTTCTTCCAGAAAAATTCTTATAGATTCATAAACTATAACCAACCCCCATCCATTCAAGTAGTGTTTTTATTCTCTTTTATTTTATTTTTAGAATACCTTTAAAAAGTTGTTTTAAATCTACTTCCTCCTTTGAGAGACAGCCTTGGTCAACCACTATGCTGCACCTAAGTACCCCAAAATCGCATTAATCATTTGAGGGTTCCCACGACAGCGCTCTATCAAATTGACGCCATTTCTGGGGAGGCAAGTAATTATTTCAACCAATTAGAGGTATTTATTTTATTTTACATTTTAATTATCTTTTTCTCTTCTTTCTTCCGTCTTTACCCAATCTGATTTTTCCTTCTTCTTTTATTTCCTTCTACTTCTTTTTGGACCATCAACTCAAACTTCTAATTTTTATTTTACTATGGTCCACTTTATTTAAATTCATTTTTATTTGATTTATGACACGAACTAATCCCGAATATCTCTTAGATATTGACCCCGAGATTGAACGCATCCTTAGGGCACAAATCAGAAACTCTCAGTCTACGTGAAGTTTCAATATTCAACCAGTTGGTGAATTCCTCTCTTCTGGAAACATTGGAATTGGAAGTTATTCAAATTCAAACATAAAATAATAACCAATGGATGAAAATAATGGAAATTAACTTAATAGAACCATTCGAGAATTGGTTGTACCTGATATTAACTATCAACCAAATTGTATTGCATACCCAAATCTCGAATCGGACTTTGAACTGAAATCTGGTTTAATTCACTTACTTCCAAAGTTTCATGGCCTCTCTGGTGAGGATCCTAATAAATATTTGAAAGAATTTTAATGTGGTTTGCTCAACCTTGAAACCAAGAAATGTATCTGAAGACCAAATCAAATTAAGAGCATTCCCATTCTCACTTGATGGAGGTGTGAATGATTGGATGTATTATTTACAACCTGAAGATGTAACTTGTTGGAACGATTTGAAACATCTTTTCTTGCAGAGATTTTTTCTAGCATCAAGGACCACATCCATTCGTAAGGAGATCTCGGGGATCAAGCAAGCACAAGGGGAGTCAATGTATGAGTATTGGGAGAGATTCAAGAAGTTGTGTGCAAGCTGTCTGCATCACCAAATCAGTGAGCAACTCCTCATTCAATACTTCTACGAAGGACTCACACCCATGGAGAGGAGCATGGTGGATGTTGTAGCTGGAGGAGCATTGGTGGACAAGACACCATCAGCTGCACGTGCATTGATCGACAAGATGGCCTAAAACTCCCAACAATTTGGTGATCGAGGTGCACCACATATCAGGGGAGTACATTAGGTAAGTCCTTCTTCTCTTGAGAGTCATTTGATTGATACAAAGTTAGAATAATTGACAACTATGGTGAGGCAAATTGCTTTGGCACAAAAGACATCTATACCCCCTCTTTCAAGGCCTTGTGGCATTTTCACTGAGACAAGCCACCCAACTGACTATTTCCCACAACGACAAGAGACAGAGGATTGCGCAGCAGTATTCCCAGGGAGACCATTTTAGCAGCAACAACAACCCTATCCCCAAAATAAGATTAATTCATTTGCTCCAACATACAACCAAGGGTGGAAAGATCAACCAGACATGAGGTATGGATCTGGACAACAAAAAAGGCCCCCTTTTCAACCAAACTTCCAGCAGCCTCCACCTTACCAACAGGGTTTCCAACATCCCCAAAGGAGATTTGAAGATCAAACATCAACAAGTCAGCAACAAGGGAATCCTCCAACAAAGGTAGATTCTAATACTGATGATCTTTTGAAGCAAATTGTTCTTAATCAATAGAATGAGCTGAAGTGTCAAAGTTCGGAGCTGAGGGAGTTGAAGACTCAAATGAGCCAGATTGCCACCACCCTCCATGAACTTGTGAGTAAGAATTATGGAAATCTACCTTCCCAACCCACTCTAAATCCAAAGGGGAATGTTAGTGCCATCACATTGAGAAGTGGGAAGCAAATGAACAATACATTTGTACCTAACATTCCACTGGGATTCACCTCACCTCCGGAGAAGCCGCATTCCAAAACAACTGATGAGCAATCCAAGGAGAAAGATAAAGGTAAGAAAAAGATTGATGATGTTCCTTCTAAACCCCTTCCTTTTCCCAACAGGGTTGTTCAAACCAAGAATATGGCTGAAGAAGTAATGAAAAAGGAGGTTTTGGAAACATTCAAGCGTGCGGAGATCAACATTCCTCTACTTGAAGCCATTAAGAAAATTCTAAGGTATGCAAAATTCTTAAAAGAACATTGTACCAGTCGTAGAGGGCTCAAGGGAAATGAGAGGATCAACCTTGGAAGAAATGTCTCAGCACTCATTACACCAACTCTAGAAATGCCAACAAATTTCAAGGATCCCGGGACATTCACCATCCCATGTACTATAGGGGAGTTTCACTTCTCTTATGCTCTTTTTGATTTAGGAGCTTCAATAAATGTGATTCATCGCTCTGTATTCTCTTCTTTATAGGTTGGTGAGTTGAAGCCAACAAGAGTAGTGGTGTAGTTGGAAAATAGAGCTACAGAATATGCAGTGGGAGTTCTTGAGGATGTACTTGTCCGGGTAAGAGACACAATCTTTCCAGTAGATTTCTATGTGATTAACATGGAGTTTGATCAGGTAAGTTCTCATTCCCCCGTTATCTTAGGTAGGTCGTTCCTCAAAACTGCAAAAACTACCATAAATGTCAATGAGGGTACACATTCCATGGAGTTTGGAGATGAAGTTATGGTATTTAATGTCATGGAATCCATGAAGTACCCCTCATAGGACCATTCTGCACATTAGGGCAATTGGTTGGACATTGGCAGACATATCAGGTATTAGCCCATCCATTTTCATGCATAGGATTATCTTGGAGGATGAGGCTAAACCGGTGAGGCAACCACAAAGGAGACTCAATCCAACCCTTATGGAGGTTGTTAAAAAAGAGGTTGAAAAATTTCTCGAGGCAGGTATAATTTACCATATTTTCTGACTCACAATGGGTTAGCCCTGTCCAGGTTGTACCTAAGAAAACTGGTGTTACTATTTTCAAAAATGAGAAAGATGAATTAGTTCCAATGAGGGTACAAAACAGTTGTCGTGTGTGTATTGATTATAGGAAACTAAATCATTCTACTCGAAAATACCATTTCCCCTCCCATTTTTTGATCAGATTCTTGAGAGACTAGATGGGAAGACACACTATTGTTTCTTGGATGGATTTTCTGGCTATTTTTAGGTTCCCATTGCAGCAGAGGATCAGGAGAAGACGACATTCACTTGCCCATTCGGTACCTTTGCTTACTGAAGGATGCCATTTGGACTTTTAAATGCCCCAGGTACCTTCCAGAGATGCATGGTGAGTATTTTATAATATTTCATTGAGACCTGCATGGTGGTATTTATGGATGATTTTACAGTTTATGGGTCCTCATTTGATGATTGTATCTCTAGTTTTGGTGATGTGTTGCATCGTTGTATTGAGAAGAATCTGGTCTTAAATTTTGAAAAATGTCATTTCATGGTCGAAAAGGGAATTGTCTTAGGTCATATAGTCTCACAACATGGAATTGAAGTTGATAAATCTAAGGTAGACATTATTTCATCCCTCCCATATCCTACATGTGTGTGTGATGTTCGATCATTCCTTAGACATGCTGGATTTTATCGACGCTTCATCAGTGATTTTAGTAAGATCGCTCTACCCTTATCTCGATTTCTTCAAAAAGATATTGACTTCAATTTTGATGATTCATGCAGGGTATCATTGATGAGCTGAAGATGTGTCTGAACACTCCACCAATCATACAGCCCCCGCGGTGGGACCTTCCATTTGAGCTTATGTGTGATACCTCCAACTTCGCAGTTGGAGTTGTCTTATCTCAAAGGGTGGAAGGACGTTCACATGTGATCGTCTATGCATCAAGGACACTGGATTCAGCCCAATAAAACTACACAACCACGAAAAATGAGTTTCTTGCTGTCATATTTTCTTTAGATAAATTCCGTTCATATTTATTGGGCTCTAAAGTAGTTGTTTTTTCTGACCAAGCAGCTTTGAGGTACCTCCTGAAGAAGCCAGATGCAAAGCCAGGACTTATCCATTGGATGCTCCTTCTTCAAGATTTTTACCTTGAGATAAAGGAAAAGAAGGGGTCGTAGAATTTGGTGGCGGACCACATGATTAGTCTTACTCACACACTAGAGGATGACACCTTGGACCAGGTACCACTTCGGGACACTTTTCCCGATGAGCATCTTTATTCCATCTTAGGTATGCATCCTTGGTATGCTGATTTAGTGAACTATATTGTTGCCACTGAAATCCCTGAAAATTTAAAGAAACATCAAGTCCAAAAATTAAAATGTGAGTCTAGGTTTTATGTGTGGGATGATCCTTACCTCTGGCGCATGTGTAGTGACCAAGTCATTAGGAGGTGTGTTCCCGATCATGAGTTTGAGTCTATTTTTCATTTCTGTCATACACTTGCTTTTGGTGGACACTTTGGACCCCAACGGACAGCTAGGAAGGTTTTGGAATATGGATTATATTGTCCTAGATTATTCCATGATGCCCATGTGTTTTGTAAGTCATGCTCTTGTTGCCAACACACTAGGAACATTTCTAAGAGACATGAGATGCTCCAACAACCCATATTATTTTGTGATATTTTTAATGTACGGGGCATTTATTTTATGGGTCCTTTTCCTAGTTCATTTGTATTTTTGTATATTTTGGTTGTTGTTGATTATGTGAGTAAATGGGTGGAGGCCAAGGCCACCAGGACTGACGATTCTCATGTTGTAGTGATTTTGTCAAGGCTCAAATTTTTTGCAAGTTTGGAGTACCAAAGGATATCATCAGTGACCAAGGGACACACTTTTGAAATAGGAATTTTTCTTCCCTCCTTTGAAAGTATGGGGTGACACACAAAACATCAACACCATACCACCCCCACACAAATGGACAGGCTGAGGTTTCAAATCGCGAGTTGAAACAAATCTTGGAGAAAATCGTGCATCCAAATAGGAATGATTGGAGCAAGAACTTGGATGATGCTTTGTGGGCTTATAGGAAATCATAAAAGACCCCCATTGGTATTTCCCCATTTCGGATTGTTTTGGGGAAAGCATTTCATCTCCCAGTGGAAGTTGAGCATCAGGCATATTGGTCTATAAAGAAATGCAACATGGATTTGGCCCAAGCTGGAATCCAAAGGAAGTTGCAAATTCAAGAGCTTGAGGAGATTCAACTGTCATCATATGAGAACTCAAGGCTCTACAAGGAAAGATCAAAAGCATCTCATGACAAAATGATCCAACAAAGGGAGATTCATGTTGGAGTGAAAGTCCTTCTCTATAGTTCATGACTAAAGATGATTCCTGGTAAGTTGCGTTCCAGATGGTTAGGTCCTTATGTTGTGACTAATGTTTTTCCTTATGGTGCAGTGGAGATCACACAAGAGGACACTGGAAGGAGCATTACAGTTAATGGGAAACGTTTGAAGATATACATTTAGGGACTTCCTACTGATGTAGTGGGTTTTATCACACTGCATGACCCCATCATCACTTGAGCACATCAGGCTGTTCCTAACCCTTTCACTTTTATATTATTTGTCTTATTTAAAAATTCTGCATTTCATGTACATATATCATCTCATGGGTTTACATTGAGGAAAATGTAATATTTTAAGTGTGGGGAGGGAATCTTTTAGTTTAGTAATTTCAATTGCTTTCCTGTTCAAAAAAAACAAAAAAAAAATTGTGTGTTCTGCAAATTTTGCGTTTATTTTACAATTTTCTATGTGTTTTTGAAACTTTTGAGCTGAAATGATTCTAATCACCATTTTTAAATCCATATCAATAAGTTAAACAACATACCCCTTGAAACTAAGCTTAAATGAATGCTGAAATGAATTTGTTTCAAGTTCAAATATATAGTAATTTCATGAAAAGTACACTGAATTTTGAATCCCATGCCACATCTCAATGTCTTTATATTTGAAATCAATTTCCTGTGAGGCTTCTAAACCATTATTTTCATATTCATTACATTCACCTCACTTCTTGAGAGAACCAAACCATGCTTGATTTAACCAGAATTTGATCTATTCTTGTCAAAACATGAGGGTTTGAGGTACTTATGTTTAAATGATTGAGGCATTTGTTTGGTATTAAATCCCCTATTTTAAAGAATCCTTTTTTATAATGTCCTACCTTGAATATTCAATCCTTGTAGCCCTTATAATCCATGCACAACCTGTTAGGTTAGCCACATTACAAGCCAATTTTCCCTATCCAACCAACTCTTGAAGTGAAATTACATAATCTAGTTGAGCTAAAGTGTGGGGGGAATCTATCTTGTGTTGTGCCACCACATTCTGTGATACTTTGGGTGGAAAATTAAATTCTGAAGATATGTGTTTCCTGCTGAAGAAATTCATTATATTGAAAGTTTATCCTTTTCTGGAGCTTTCATGACAAGTGAAGTTGTGTCTTTTCTGGAGCTTCTAATTGAGGTGGAAAGATGTGACCATCTGGATTTTTCAAGAAAATCATGTTTGAGAAGATTGAAATTTTTGATGCTGAAATGATGAATGGTGTAAAAAATTCATGACTTTTCATGATGATGGAGTTTAATTGATACTATGGGGATTTAGTAGAATACCATATTTAAGTGAAAATTATATTGATGCAATTTTGCTTCAAAAAGAGTCAATCCCTCCTCATTGAGCCTCATAATTTTTCACATCTAAATCCAACCAACTAAAAGACACAGAACAACCCTGAAAAGCCCTCATGATAAAAATATGTCCTTGACTCACATCGGGTGGCGATTCATGAATTTATCAATCCTATGGTGACCCTTGTATGAGTTTGGATGAGAAAGACATTGCAAAAATAAATGACATTTGTGTGGTAAGAGAAAGTTCAAGTGAGGTAAGTGTTTTGTGCATGGGAGGATAAATAAAGTGGAAATATATTGAATGATATAAATGAAGAACTTGAAATAATGGTTTTTTATGAGGCATGATATCTTTTGTTTCTTGGTGTGTAATTTTTTGATCTCAAAGATATGTGTTTTAAAATTAGTTTTGATTTGATATTGATGTTTACTTGATATGAGATTTTGCTCAGGAGTGAAAAAGGGTAAGTGTGGGGGAGTTGATAAAACACTATTTTGTTGAATATTTTATTGATAATAAATGAAATAATTTCCTCACATTGCGTTAAATACGTTTATTTATAAAATATTTTGGATTTGATCATTCATTTGAAAATTTGGTGAAAATTCCAGTTTTACCCTTAATAGTGCACTGTAGTATTTCGAAGATAAATATTTTTTTATTTATTATTGGAATTTGAAATTTTGTAATAGTGTTTATAACGTATGTTTCTACAACTGTTATTCAGGACACTAGAGCTAAAGAGTGCATTTGGATGGAGTAAATGGGCCATTAATCCAATGGTGGGCTGGACTCTGCAGAATGGACATGGGTTCTGTATTTGGGTCATATATTCTTCATCAGGGCTTGGATTGAGACCAAATTTTTAGGAACTCTCGTGTACATGATTTTTCACAAATCATCCTTCTGGAAGGCTGGTCAATTCACGCGTGTTTGAGGTCAAATGGGCGGTTCAAGTTTGAATAAAATATTTGGATGAATTTCCACATTCACACTTGAAACCACTTGTAACCTCTCCTCCCCTCCCCTCTATAAATTGGATTTTTTCTAATTTGGAGGGGTTGGGACGTGCATTAGGATATTGGAGGCAGAGGAGAATTTGTTTCACCCATATTCTCCTACCATTGTAAGAGGTGTATCTCTTGAAGCAAGGATCCCCTCATCAAAGCCTTCTTCTTCTCCTTCACGTTGTAATGATTTTGTTTGGGTAATAAACTTCTTTGTTCTTATTTTATTTCTTATATTTTCTTATGTTTTATTTAAATTTATTCTTCTATTAATCTTCCTATTTGGGATGGAATTCTTGAGTAGAAGCGTTAATGGGTTATACCCATTATAAACCTTTGCACATGCAAAATGCTTCTATGATGATTATGCCACCCATGAAAGAGTAGTTCTTTTTAGTAACAGATCGACCTATATCCTTATTCATTCATTTATTTTGAATCAATGAGAAACTTTAATTCACATATTATGATCTGTTAATTGAGTTTTTAATTTAAATGAAACTAAGCAAGCAATTGAATAGTTAACACAAAACACGCGAGGTCGAGAATTGTGTGAACTGTGAGAGCGCAACCTTAACCAGTAATTCAAAACCACACGAGATCAATTTGTAGAGTTAAAATACAACACCTAAACTCAATTAATCCTCATTTACAGAGTGGTTATGTGCCTTAATTTACCACTGATCATATTCTAATCTTATAACATTAATCAAAGAAGGGTGATGTGATTGCATGTTCCGAAGTTAGCCTAAGGTTAAATTCACTTCACCTTTGTGGTAAAGTTAATTCTCATAGGGTTCAGGATTTAACAAATTAAGGGATTATAATTAAGTGAATATTAATTTAAATGATAATTATTAATAAATTATTGAATAGGTAGAGTTAGATCGATTACGCCTTTTAAATATTGTCTAAAAAAACATCTTTTGTTGTGTCAATTTAATCAAACTTCAATTCAAAACTAAAAACAAAAAAAAAATAAAATCTTCTTCCAGCAAACTTCTTCTAGATTCAAAAACTATAACCAACCCCCATCCTTTAAAGTAGTGTTTTTAATCTCTTTTATTTTATTTTTAGAATACCTTTAAAATTTTATTTTAAATCTACTTCCTCATTTGAGAGATGACCTTGGTCAGCCACTCTACTGCACCTAAGTACCCCAAAATCACATTAATCATTTGAGGGCGCCCACGACAGCACTATATCAGTACTATGACTAGAACTTGCAAGTAAGAAATTACATTAAAGGATATTCTACTTTTTCACCCCAATCAACACACTGGATCACACATACCAGGATCACTTTGAGTTTCCCGTCAATCCATGACCCAAATGTTGTCAGGTCTAGAAGATGCCCCACCTTTACTAGAATCTAAGCATGAGCCTGACTTTAAGCCTATACCTGACCCTGTACCTACTCTTCATAACCATCAGGGGTCTCAACCTACTCATGCTCTAGCATCACCCTATCCTATCCTACCAGATGATCCATCTGATTCGTCAAGGTAGAAACCCATTTAGTACCTTTAACACAGTCAGAAAACCTAAATAACACACATATATAAAATATTACATTTAGGGAAAGTAGTAACATGCAACACATATCACATAAAAAACAATATATATATATATGTATATATATATATCAAAGCACAAAATAGTTTATGTTGTGGGAACATCACATCTCACCTGGAATTTTTATCATGAGTTTACATGCACATAAAATTTAAACATCCAACAATGTTCCTAACAATAGAATAAAAAGAATATCAATTACACCTTGGCTTACTAGGACATGGTTCAATGTCTCATTTGTTATCATACCTGGAAAATATTCAAAACTCATAACATTTAACAATTCACATATCAAGTGAACCACTTGAGGTGGAAGTCAAAGAAATTATAAAATGAGAAAAATGAACAAGAAAATTCCACCCATGGTAACTTGATAGGTGGCTCATACATGGGGATCCAGGAACCCACACACAAGATATGAATCAAATTCTGACCACATCTTAATCTCATGTATACCATAGCCCAAATAGTAATACTTGATGAAATGAAAAGAAGATTAAATCCTAATCTCATAAGTAGCTAGCCTTACACTACAAAATAAATCCCAGCCAAGAACCCATCAAATACCAATTTTATCCTCCTTGGCCAAATTAGTCACTCAAATAGTGCTTTCATGCCAGGTTCCATTGGGATTAGGCACACCCCCCTTTACGCTAAAGGCCACCAAATAGCTGTGAGGGAGTAATGAGTAATTTTTGGGAGACAATACCCTTAGGTAAAATGATATAATTAAGGTCTGAGCTAATATAAAACATGAAGAGGAAAAATAAAAACTTAGAAAGCATGAACTAGACCCACCAAAGGTGGAAGAACAATCAATATCAACAATACAAGAAGAATAACTTAACAAAAGTAGCATAAATAAAGATAAAGAAACTAATCATACCACATGTTGAAATTTGAAACAAAACATGCATTCAATACAAGTCATGAATATCAATATACAAAATAAGTGTTTCCCATAGCTGACCATAGTATCTACGTAAACATAATCATGTAGAGATAGAGATATTAACAAAAGGGAAACTCTAGATGAGGTCGGAAACTAAAGGATCCCATCCTTACCTCCTTTCCAATTCAACATTGATCCAACAACTGATCATGAACCCTTACCATAACATTAAAACATAAAGTCTACATGCATATCGAAGGTCCCATGTTGGGTTTGAGAATGAGTCTCAGTAGGATACCACCCAAGTGTGCATACTCGAAATATTTGTTTAAGAAAGGGTGGATTTTAATAAATAATAAAACGTAAAATGCATAAAGTAAACATCGACTTCCCTTTTTCCAAACCTCCACTAGGAAGTCAACAACTACCTCAGGCAATGCTAGAATCACTAAAGAAGATAAGATCCTTATCCCATGACCCAATGTGTCCCCATATATCATTTATCCCAGGTGAATCCTTTATTTCTTCCTCAAAATAAGCAACCCAACACCTCATGCTTCATGAAACATAATGTCTCAAACCAGTCAACATTTTCTCGATGGTACCCCCATGAAAAAGTAACCTCTCCCTCATACAACTTCTTGAAAGCACTCCTCATTACAAATCCTGACATCTTGAGGGACAACGATACCTACCCTCAAATAAAAACCATTATCGACTCATAGAATGAATTCCAAAGGAATGAATATGTTTATCCTCTAGAATATTTATAGCCTAACGATCTAAAAATGGAGAGCCTCAGCCCCCAACTGATTGCCTCAACGTTATCATCTAATGTCTCCCCAACTTCCACATGCCATTCTATAGTAAGCACCCAAAAAAATGTATAATCCACACTACTGGGGGCCTCTGCCCACATTAGTAGTAAAAAACACCGCATCAGTGAGTCAACCTATGTGCACATGACTCCATGCAGTGCTTTGACCACCACAGGTGAGTGTCAATCACCAAATTAATACCTAAGCCACATCCAAATGGCACTTCATTACCCTGCGACCATGTTTCTCAAGTATGATGTCCTTTTCATCAATTAAAAAATGATATTCCCTTATAACAAGACAACCTAGCTACCTTATACCAAAAACAATGATTCCCCATCATGTAATTCAGCAAAAATCAATAAATATGATCCAATACCAACTAAAGGACCACGTCACATCCATCCTAATGGCTATTCCCCCTCAATCCCTTGGGCCCTTCCAATCCCGAATAAATATATCACATCGCATCTAATTCAAGCATTTCATATATACAATTCAAAACAATTTAATAAAACAATTCAATATAATTGAATTGAATATCTCAAATTAAATAACTAATTCATATAAAAATCAATATAATTGAATTGTAAAATTCAAGTTTCAAATAAAATCAAATTAAATCAAGAACACACCACATCCTAACTACCCAAGGTGTTCAATGACCACTAACCGGGCCTCACACAAGTGAATTTGGCAAGTACATTCATTATGGGATCCCATAATGTCATACAATCAATTTAACATCAAGAAACAGGGTATTGGTCAACTACCCAATGGTGTGCTAAATTATGTACCCCCAAAAAGTTCACAAAAACAAAAATAATTGTATAAAACACCTCCCTTAGACTCTTAGACTTAGGCACGTCTCTTATTAGCCTCTAACTCGAAGAAGTTACAAAGAAATCAATGATTCAATAAAAAACCCATGAAAATTGGGTAAAATTGATTAGACATATTTAGTGATATGTAAGGAAATAATAAAAATATGAAGAGGTATGGGTGAGGAAATACATACCACTTATCTTCCAATGCACTCGATGGCGGATAAAACAGATCATGGATGGGGTAGAGTGAGAATCCCTAGTGGAGGTTAAGAAAGGAAACCCTAACTGTTGTGTGCATAACAAAGAAGGAAGGAACGTGCAAAAAGAATAAGAAAATGAAAAATAATATTGGAAAAATGTAAATTCCCCTTTTAATGAGGCACGAAATTAGATCCCACAACTTGGAAAACTATGCACCAACCGTTTGACACCCATTGTCTGAAGCTCTAGGTCACACGGTCTCCACACACGGTTTTCCAAACCATCCAAAAACAATGTATGATCCCTCTATAAAAAACTAAATACATGGACTCATGGATGTGTGTATTTTTCCTTATGGTTTTCCAAACCATTCCCAAGGTAAAAATAGGGTTCACATTTAGTTGGAAGAGGCCACACAGTTTTCCCCAAACTGGGTTCCTTGACCTGCAACACCAAAACTTTCACTTCAAGCCTCTAATGCTCTTAAAACCCCTTTCCAAAACCCAAGGATTCATCCTAACTCTAAACCCATCCAAAAATATAGTATTGGGTTGATAGAAAACTAAAAATTGAGTTCCAATGATCAAAAAAGAAAAGTCATAATGACTAATTCAAAACAGGAGATGTTTTCAACCTAATTCAAAAACCTGGTACATTATAATCTCAAATATTATAGTTCTATATTTTTATATTTTCAATTTAGAGGTTCTAGATGATTATAAAATAAAAAATATTAAAAATTCTTGAAATTGAATTTTTTTTTCATTGAAGAGGTATGTTAATTATACTCTTCTATCCTTATATAGAAAATAAATTCTAAAAATAATGTAGAGATATTTATTATTTGATTATAAGGAAAAGGTAAAATTAAAGGGGATGAAACTTATTTCCGTTTAATGTTTCTAATATGTTTTTTAATATGGAAGAACGATACAAGTTGAATGATTTCTTTTAAAAAGCCCTAAAATAATATTTTCTAGTTAGTATCACATGATAAATTATTTATGGGTAACTTTTTTCTCTAAGTTATTAACTCTAGATTTTTAAATAAATCATTTCTCATATAGTCATAGATTTGATTAATATATATATAATTATGTTAATAAAATTGTTATAATACTTATCTTGACTAAATAAAATTTATTTTTAATATAAAGGATGACTAGGGTAGAATATAAAATGTGATAGAGCATCATATAAGTGTTATATTTCTTTAAATTTTTATCCATTAAAAATTATTTTCAATTATGGGGAGAGAGAAACATTTAAAAATATAGAAACATAAAAAAATCATGTGTGATAATTGAATTTATATTTGATTGGGTATTGATACAAAATCCAAAGGGTGATATGTATGGACATAATCGACAATGATGAGTGTTTCAATTATTATCAATAGTTGAAAAACCCAATGTATAATGAAGAATGTTAAATGATTAGTAAGTTAAATAATTAAGGAATGGTAAAGATGAATAATTAATTTCGATATAAAGTATAATATGGTGTGTTTTTGTAATTGAATAGTACTGGATATTGGGAGAGTCTATATCTACATTTGGAATTTAATAGTGAAGGTGATGGATAGTTTTAATTATTTATCTGGATGATTATAGAAGGTGTGTTTCTATAAGTAATGGAGTTTCTATTTCCTCCATATGAATATGGATATTCTAGGGAGAATCTTGTAATATCTGATGATTGTTGAGCATAACTTATGTGTGAATCAATGACAAGTTCTTGATGTTGATGAAATCACTCTCAGCTAAATACATGTTCTGATGTTTTTTATAATCCATCCATGTGTTTAAAAGTCATTGAAAACTAATTTTTAAAGTTGATATAAACATGGATGATGTTGGAGTATTTAGGTTAAAGGAATCCACATCTAGTGGAAAAAATAATAACTAGAGAAGAATACCAAAATCTTAGGTGTCTATAAGGTATATGATTTGAAGAAGGTCATTTTGTACACTAAAATAGGTAAAGTAAATAAAATTACATTATCAAACAATATATTTCTCATATAGAAGATATTTTATAGAGGATCATATTGAACAATATGGTAAAGGAAAAAACCTTATGTAATAAAAAGGGTAAAAAATTTATATAAAGTATGTTGACTAGAAATGTGAATAAAATGACGGGATCTTAACTATAATAAATAAAAGTAAATACTAATTACTAAATGGTTTAAAAGATATTATGTAAAGGTATACAAGTTATAATATTTTGATATGTTTTTGTAGTCTGTATGTTTCTATCTAAAAGATGCATGTTGATATAGAAATGATAATATAGAGTGCATCCATTTGATAAGGTTGATGGAAGGAATAAATGAAGTTCTGGAAACATGTTCTTATAGAATATGATCTATAAAATAAGTCATAGATAAGGAAATTGATGAGTTTTATAGATCTTGGCAATGGATAGATACTCATGAAGGGTTAACCTATGATTTAATTTGTTTGTAATATTTAATATGTTCGACAGAAGACGGTGTCTGTGAATTGACAAGGAAAAATTATCAGGAGGCCAATTATGAATGTATTTTGAAGATGAATCCAAAAGATAAATTAATGTATATTATAGATTATTTTGTAAAATCCAGCATTGGACTTAAATTTTCAATGTGAAATCATACATTTTAAGGATGATGATAAATCTTAATGATAATGTAGGAAAAGTAGAAGAAATCATTAATTTTAAATAATAATTGTGGGTGAAATTTTATGTTGGAATAATTTATTAAAATTGGTGTATTCTAATTCACCTCCCATCTTAGTATGACCGTTTGATCCACCAGTTACCTTAGTCAGGGATAACACGAAGTCATACTTTGTTAGGATAATTGTCATTTAACGTCATGAGTATATGTATCCAACATAAAAAATTGATAAAATAGATACTCAATTTTATATAACGTGATATATTTAATATTATTAATATTCATTAATAATATTAACAAAGAAGTAAATAATCACCTCTCTTATCAAACCATATATGATAAACTGCCAAATAAGACTTATGTTTTCTATACATTTAGGATATTATTAAACTTATTACATATTTATATAATTACTACCATATATCTATGTGACTATAAGGGAAAAAATACTAGCAGCCATTTACTTTTTGATTATTCGGTATTGGAGGTTCCTAGTGGAGGCTCGGTGTAGAGAAGGGGGCTCAGAAGGGGTCAATATCCATTTTTTGAATGAATATGGTGTACAGATATATACAATACTGTAAGGGTAATATCTAAGTAATGGATTATTAGGATGTAGTGTAGGGGTCTTAAGGTATGATTTTATATATACTATCATTTTAGTAATAACTATAACATAGATACTTGCCGTGGCGTAGGACCTTCCATAGATGTTGAGTGTCTAGAACATGGAGGTCATGAATACAATGTATTGGTTTGAGAGTGTTATGCTAATTTTATGGTTGATATGGTGTGGTGGATGGAATTGAATATATAATTATTCTTGGATAATGGGTTATGTGGGGTGTTGGATTCAAAAACATTTCAATACCTCCATAGGTATATAGGATCTGCGTCATGGAAGGCATCATGTTCCTCAAATGTGAGTTTTATTAAGTATACTACGGAGTGGTCCCCTGTACTGCATCATAGTCTTTCCTAGGTCAATTAGTTCTGTAGTATGTTCAATAGGGATATTCCATAGTCTTATGTTTTTTAGATTTCTTCTAAATACCCAAACCAACTCCAAATTCGCCTTTCTCCCGAACCCTAGGCACCATTGAGTGCCTTTTAAAGGACTTTAAGGTTCATTTAGATTATATTTGATCCATAGATTCCCATGATCGAACTTTGGTGATCCAAGGTGACTCATACCACTTTAATAGTGAATTATCTTCATTAAATATTGTTTTTATTATTAATCACACTTTTAATGAACATATATTTCATCTTTTTGGATTAATATTCATTACATAACATAATTATCCATGTTTGAATCATATAGGTCTAATGCCTTTTCAAACATGAATATATTAAAATATATTTCATAATTAAAATACATAATCTCCAAATATGTTATATTTAACTACCAGGCTTCTTATACATTTCATACCTAATACATTTAATTATAACATGGGGAAAAGGAAACATAAGAAATGGGTGTGCTCATACGCTCAATATGAGTAGACAAGGGAGATATCAATGGTCACCTAACCATAACATGTGGGTAAGGGTGTGAGAATATTATAATAACATTATAAAATCATAACCTATATATCAATGATCATAATATCGAATCATGATATAAATATTAATAGTTTATAAGACATTAATCATGAATGAATCAAAAAACATGTGCCATGATAGCATAATATAGACATAAGAAGGTGGAAAAAATATTATCTTATAACATTATGAACATGTATAAATAAAAACAGGTTAACTCATTATATTAAGGATATGAGATAAGGCCCTCTCATAAACTTTATGAAATGTTACCAGCTCCTTGAATAATTTTATGGACATGAAATATTGCTCCATGCCTAAACTTATAGACATGCAAACCAGGTCTATGCATAATCTTATATACATGAAAATGAGGTCCATGAATAATCATATAAACATGAAAGATATGTCCATGCATAAAATTGTGAACATGAAATGAGGTTAATTCCTTACATATTTAACAAATATGTCTTCCATATTTACCCTATTCATTGGAGGTATTTAAATGATCTAACTGTCACATAATCATAATTAATTCATATAAATTCCATAGGGTCAAAAATTATCAAAATATAACATAATCCATGTAAAATAAATAGGTTTCATTAACATCTCATAATAATAATAATAATAAACCAACAACATAAATTATAATGGTGGTATCATTGGATAATATTCCCACGAAATCATAAGTAACATAAAATATGTTATCATAGATGAAAAATTAAATTAAACTAACATTAAAAAAATTATTGAGGAAAATTTCCTTTACACATTGAAATAACCCAGTCTAAGACATAAATATATACCAAATATTAAGGAAAAAATTTATTTGAAAATTACCATGGTAACTTGTCATGGGGCCTTCAAATAATTGGTCAGTCATGATGGTGGGAAATAATATTCATTATGTATATGTTATAATAGAACCTTCCTTCCACACATTTGTAAAAAAAAGTCAAATAGTGCCACATTCAGAAAAAAATAGGAAGATTACTTTTAATCCTTTCTGTAAAATTCAATCATGGATAAAAATTAATTCAAAAAATCTTAGGATAATAGTGAAAAACTTATTTAAAATATTTTTATTAAACATGGATATGGAAGAAAATCGGTTTTCGACCGAACAAAGAAGTAATGTCGATTTTCATTAAAATGTATTTTCAATACATGAGTAATTAAGGTGAGGAAAATGAAAGGAAAACATGTATTCTCAAAAAATAACCATAGGATAATAAAACATATTGAGTTTAATTATACTTATATCATAATATTTTATCATCAAAAACATAATCATAAACAATCTTGATAAAAAATGAGATTATAACATTAAACCCTCATCACTTTAGTATCATTTGAATCATAAGAGGTAAGAAATAATAAATTTAAATATAAATTTAAATATCCAGATTATGGTATAATAATTTTATAACATTTAAAATTTCATCATACACACCTCATAAAATAATATATGTGCATAACATAACATATTTCCAAAAGAAGACAATTTGAGATGATAAACCCTTACCTAGAGTTCCAATTACATTGAAATACTTTTAAACTCATGTATAGTAAATTTTAATTTATAATATTTCTATAAAATAATAATTTACATAAATAAAATATCATATATTATACTATTATATCATTTCAATTTCCTTTTATTAAAAATTCGTTATTAAAATCATTATTTCTGGGTGTTAAATATTTCATTTTTCATGAGAATTTTGGTTTGTTATTTATGTTCATTCTATATTGATCATGGTTAAATAATCTCCATAATCATAATAATGATATAAAATGTAATATATATTACTTATCTACATTTTTATAATCATTCAAAAATATATATATATATATATATATATATAATTGAATTACACTATTCATGGAGAGGGTATTCCATATGTATGCATGAATGTTGTTTTCAATTTTCGATGAGTGGAAAAAATTTTAAAAATAAAACACAATTATAGAAATATCATTATATAATATATATATTATATATTAATTTAATACATACTTATTACCATACATGTAAAATTTATGTAAAAAACAAATCACATCGTTTCATGGAAGTAGTTGGCCACATGTTTGCACATGCGACATTATTGTTTTCCAACAGATTAGAAGGTAAGAAGGTAGACGTGATATTATAATTCCATAAGTATAATTATTCTATAATTATTATATATAAATATTAAAACTATCATAATAACTAACCCTGAAATATGGCGGTGAAAATTGAATTGTATCGCTATGTGTGGACGATATGTCGTACGCACGCATGAGCGATACTTTCAATTATAATTTGATGAAAAAAATGGTGGATAATGGTTATTAAATAATAATAATAAAACTTAATAATATTTTGGATACTGAAATTATTATTTCATTATAAATATCGTATATTTATATGAGTTAAGGAAGAAGTAAAAAAATAAAGTGACCAGTTAAGGTGATTACCTCTTTCTGAAAGAACCCCTTTAGATATCCTCTTAATGGCCTTAGGGTTGGCCTTTTAGGAATAATAAAACCACTATAATACAACAAAGGAAGTTTGGAATGTATTTTTTTAGGTTACGGTCAATAAATATAGATCAAACTTGTGTGAATAAGAGAAAGAAGGGGTGTCCTTTTATAATTTGGGGGAGGTGCAGTATTGATATTTCATAAAGATTAACTAATAATGATGTAATTATCAATAAAAATGATTAAAAATGGCCAAATATTCAAAGATAAGATATAATTCGGTTTTAATACCATCATCCAATATAATTTTTATAGGTTTATGAAGTGTTTCAAACCTTATATTGTGGGTTTACCCCTTAATTAATTCATTTTAGCCCTAACCATGGTAATAACATTTTCACTCTTAAAGAGTTAATATTATACTTATATGGTAAATACTGAGTAAAAAATGGAAAATTTTGAAATTATCAACCAAATATTATTCAAACTTTCCCCATTAAATATTTTTATAATTTTAGAATAATTTAATGAAATATTATTTTGGTAAATATTATTAATGTTAATTTTGACACTATTTATTTAATTTGACTTAAAAGATGTAAATAAATTTTTTTTTTGTATATAATACATTTAAAAATCAATAATGCGGTACATTTATTTATAAAATTTGTGTAACACTATAAATTTATCAAATGATATTACTTATAATATTTTTAAATTCATTACTTTTATTTTTTTTATTTGTTGAATAAATACTATGTTTTCATCGAATAAAAATTTAAGGCAAATATATATTAACTAAAAATTAGATATAAATTTCCAGCATGAAAATAATTTTATTATTCTCAAAGTAAAAATTTATATTCATTTATAAGTTTCTTTATTTTCTATGTGAATACATAATAGATACATTAAACTAAGAGAGTGACATTTTGTAACATTTATTGCTTTAAATATTATATAGGTCATTTTCATTGGAATGTTTCAATAAAACATATAAATTTAAATCCTAATGTGATTAGGGTATTATTTAATTAATATAATAATAATTATAATGAGAAATTATGGCCTTATCACTTAGTTTTAACCTAGATTAACCTGATTTACCCTTTACTCTAGTGATACATTTTACTACGGTTACTATTCATAATCCCTAAAAATAAAATGGGAATATTTACCAAATTTGAACCTCCAGATTATAAATATTAAATATATTTTATAAAATTAAAGGCATATAATTGTTATTAATTAATTAAAAAATAAACACATAAAACGCAATGAAAACAACTTTTTAGAAAAATTTATATTTAAGAATAAAAATTTGTTAATACTTAAACCATGGATAAAAAATGTTAAATAAATTTAAAATATTTGATTGAAAATATAATATATACATTTTATTATAATAATTCACCAAAAGTGATTAATTTAATTTTTTAAAATAAAAAATATATTTTGCATATAGAAACATTTTTTTAGAAAAACATTGTTTTATTTTTATCTTATTTTTTACTTATGAATAATTGATAAAAAATAAATTCATTTTATAAATATTTAACCATACTTTTTCATAATTTAGATTTTATTATTCATACCCTCCAATCTAACTTCTAGATGATAATTGTTACATAAAAATATTTTTGTAGTATATCACGGTTCTTTTAAACTCAGTGTTGCGTATTACGTAGGCTATCAAAGACACAGAACTATTTAAAGTTAAAAATACTCTAAAAACATGAGGTGTTACATTATATCCCATTTAATAAATTGTGTCCCCACAATTTTATCTTAGGCATTGTAATAAAGGGTTTGATTATTGAAAATTACATTTATTGAAAACCCACATTGTAAAATGGTTTAATTGACTTTTCTCTTGAAAATAGGAAAAGGGAAATACAAAGGTTATTTGAAATAAAACATATCTAGTTTTTATACAGATGAAAAATATTTGGAATTGAAAACATGGGCATAGAAGAAAAATTTAATGTCCATATAGTGATAGATAAGTATATAGAACATTGATCTCAATAATTTGAATGACTGATAGAATGTTAACAATCACAAAACCATAAATCGTTAATGTGGGAAAAATTTCAATCAATTAATTAGAATTAAATGTAATAGGTAAAAATTTATACTTATATTTTCTATTTTACTAGAGTTTAGAAATTAACTTACTATCAAGGAAAAGAACATAAGAGAATATACTTAATTCAGAATTATAATTTCATCATGTTTTCAATTTCCACAATAATATCATTTGTTACTTCAAATTATGACTATTAAAGATGAATTTTTCAAACCTAAAGCTATAAAATTTATTTTTAATGAATCATTAGTTTCATAAGTCATTCGTTTTACCTATAAATATTTACTAAAACCAAAATGGACAGCACATGCTATCCAATATAGATAAATACAATATGTTAATTTCAAAAACCACAACGTTAACACCCAAAATTCATCTTAATCCATTCTATAAACAGTTAACCTTAAGGCTCCCACAGAATATGTCTATCCAAAATTCAAACCTAAATGTTATAATTAATATATTTATTACCCTTCCAGGATCAAATTTTATCATGAAATAATTTTAATCACACATAAATGTTCATAAAAGAATTTATTCACCCTAATCATTTCTCAAAATAATGTCATTGTAAAATTATATATGCTTAAAAAATATAATTAACTCTTTAATCCTTAAATAACCTACTATCTTAAACAAAAATATTTCCATTTGGTTCATCCTTGCATCGATTGATAGTCATAGGTTGACTTTAGAATATCAAATATGATTTCCATATTCTAGAAATTTATATGTGATCTATGTTGAGAGAGATATTAAATACTCATAATAAAATCAAATTTCACAATGGTATAATTTTTTATAGGTATTATTCATAAATCCTTCATCATGTAATCCATAAATTTAGGGTGGAGAATATTTTTTCCCTAACTATCATGATCCACCTCAGCTATTGTGAATTCATATGCTATCCCTTTATAAATTAACTTTAGAGTTTTTTTTGGATCATTATCCTCATTTTCTCTTTGATTTGGTAATTTTTTTGAATAATTCCAAAAATCATTGCGTCTATAGAACTAAAGTGATATAGGTTTATTTTGAGGAGTTCTATCTCTATTCATTTCATTAATTGGCCAACACAAATCACTTCTACTTTCTTTTTTTCATTATCCAGACTTCCCACACTTGAAACATTTTCCTTTTCCTTTTAAGAATTCACCTGAGTGATCCTTCACACATTTTTTTTATTGAAAGAGGTTGAAACTTTTTCTTCCCTCCATGTGACTTACCACTATAATGGTACATTAAAATCCATATTATTTTTATTATCACTAGAAGCATGTGATTTCCAGCTTCAATTCAATCTTTTAGTGCACACTGAATGATTTCATTATGGCTTCTAAAGTCCATTAGGGATAATCACTTCCAAACACAAGGTTTAAACACACTAAAGTGTTAATCAATTTTTTTATTTCATGGAATAAAATTAAATTAAAATCATACCTTTCAAGTCTTGTAAAATTTTACTCATTTGTACTAATGGATCTATCAACCTTTTTCTTAGGCTCTAGTAATTAATTATGATGTTTTGTATATATAATACATGGAACTTAAATATTAAAAAATATTCTATTATTATCTTCTTATTCCACGGTGTCAATTTAATCCTCTTTTTTCATACAATTAATAATATTACATCATTTATCTACTTCAATTTTCAAATGATATATAGAAATTATTAGTTTTTTTTTCAGGCACTAAAGTATGGAAAATATCATTACTATCACATTGATCCATTTATCAACAAATAGTGGATTATAAGACCCATAGAAGGATGGTGTATATCGTTAGATAAAATATTTAATAACATGTTTCTCCATCTTTGGATCATTCAAAAGTTCAACATGATCAATGTTACCATTAATAGCTTGAGAGTTTTAAGTGAGCATAGTCACAAGATATTTCATCCCATATCTTAACACATTTGGTTCCTCATGAGTATATTTATGTCATTGGATATCAAATTAGTTTCTCACAAGATTACTTGAAGTTCCATTCATTGAATAAAACCAACAACTTAGTGTAAGCATCACACTCTAAGAATCATAGTGAACAATACAATATTTATAAACATCATTCCTGAATTTCCCTATATTATAACACCTAGGTCAATCACGGTCATTATATATTAAAAACCCTCATAATGGTCCACAAAAGAAATATTATTTAACCTAAGAATAACCACTGATAGTGGAAAACTAGGTTTATAGTAAGAGAATAATGAGTGTGCGCCAGCATGATGGACATAATATACTTGAACAACTCTTTTTGGTGTCATTAACCATAGATTAATCAACTCTAAAGCCCCATACACATTATGTATCCATACATGGATTTATTACATGGAAAAAATAACACATTCCTTACCAATACTTCAGGATATTATCCTATAATTAGACTAATACACTAGGTTCTCATTAATGGTTTTTAATCCTAGTTTCCAATGGATAACTAAACATTTCACTAATACAAACTATATTAACTCATACTTTTCATACATAGATATTTCATCATTTTAGATGAGTATTCATCACATAACATATGATCCATTCTAGAATCATATAGGACTAGTGTGTTTGGAAACATGGATACATAAAAATGGTTCATAAGAGAAATAAATAATCTCCCACTAAGTTCTTCATAACTAACACCCTTCTTAGACATATCATACATAATACTTTCTTCATAAAATGGGGAAAAGGAAACATATGATAAGTATGATTTCATATATTTGTTAAGGGTAAAAAAGGGTGAGATCAATGATTACATGAGCATGAAATGAGCATAAGGGTATTATAATATGAGTATAACATTTTAAAATCAAACCCAATATATCAATGATCAAAATATTGAGTTATGGAATAATGTTTTGAAATTAATAATACATAAATCGTGAAGTAATTAATGAACATGTGCCATGATATCATAACATAGACATATGGAGGTGGAAAAACATAATCTTATAACTTTGTGAACATGTATAAATAATAAAAGGTTCACTTGTTATGCTAAGGAAATTAAATCAGACCCTTTCATGAACTTATGGACATGAAAATAGGTCTTGGCCAAATATTTTGTATATAAAAGAAAATTTCATGCAGAAACTTATTGTAACGTCCCAATTCCGGGTGCTACCCAGAGGGGTATTGTGCCAGGTTCGTCACATGGCCTCAAATGCATTTCCCAAAACTCTAGAGGCTTCTGACTAGTAGCGAGATCCTTGGTAGTGATAGTGGGGAAACTGTTCCCCCATTGGAAGAGTAACACAATAGAAATAAACAGATTGTAGTAGCGGAAGCAGTAATTACCGTACAATACTAAATAGTGGAATACTGATAGTAAGTAAACAACACTAGCATATATATAAATAATGATGCATGTCCCAATATCTAGGATAGAATCCAAACAAGATACAATTCTTAAATATAGTAATAAACCAAAGTATAATGAAGAGACAACTAAACAAGTCCAACTGCATCTCAAGCATTAGTGAGGTCCCATTCTCTCTAGATCGATAGCAATCGAGTACCTAATGTTGAAGGGTGCTTCCCCTTATCTATACTTGGAGTAATGTAATCTATTTGGGCCCAAAAGCATGACCCAAATAAGGCGTGAGATGAATCCCAATAGGAAACCACCCAATGATTTGTGCCTTACAATCAGTGAATATATATGGTAGGTAATAATAAAAATTAAGAAATAAACAAGTCAGTACTCAAAAGTAAATGGTCATATAGTTTTAATTACATTAATTTACATTCGTCAGTTATTAAACCAAATGAAAAAAATCAACACTCTGGGAAGTTCTCAAAGTCTATCTCCTCTGGTTCAACCAAATAATCTCAAGTAACCGTATGGATATGTTCTCATAGCCTAACCCATCTGGTTTAACTTATACAAGGTTATAACGACCTCTTGGGTAGCTCAGATGGTCCATCCTCTTTGGTCTCATGCAAAAAAAGACTCTCTGAGGAACCATTCAACATCAATTCCCCTTATATCTTTTTAACGATAAACTAAAGATGCTTTGAGGAAGCACTCAATGTCAATTCCCCTTGTAGTCTCGTAATAGTAACTATAGACACTCTGAGGGAGCACTCAACGTCAATCCCCATTATGGTCTCGTAGCATGATAAAGAATAATAGACACTTTGGGGAAGCCCTCAATGTCAATTCCCCCTATGGTGTCACTACACCAGGTTCCAACAACCCAGTGTAAATCAATCATGCACAAACGATTTGCATCATCCAAAGTAAACTTCAAGGACTACTTGGCTAAACAACTACAAAGAATATTACAGCATCAGATAAAATCACTCCATCCTAACAATACTAGGCATGGAAAGAAAGCATCCTAATAATAAATACAAGACCAAAAGGTCAATACAAAATCAAACATGGGAAAACACCTCTATATCATGGAAAAATAACCCTATTTACAAACAAGATCCCTAACTCAAGCAAACATGTATAGTAGGCATCAACAGGGTTAAAATCCCTAAACACGCAATACCACAATCTAGGTAATTGTTCATTTTTTCACATAATATTCAAATAATAACTATGGAAATGGACCATGAATCGACCTAGAAGATGATAGATCTTCAAAAACGTTGAAAACACTCAACCAAGGATATATCATGAAAGTGGAGAAATCAAGGAATGAGGCTCTAGAAGAAGAAATAACTCACCATGGTGATTCCAATTCAATCGATGGTGGTTAAATTAGAGAATGGATGGAGGGTCAGGGGTTCGGAAAAGAATCATAAGCTATAGTAGCTCCTGGATGAGACAAACCGAGAAGAAGTCGTTTATGCCAATTTGATGTGACCCCAGTCCGATTTAAGAAAAAAAGTATAAAGCATGTCTTTTAAAATAAAATGGCATGTATATGCCTTTACCAGGCCCCACTTAAGTCAGTCTCTAGGTCACCCCACATGATCATGTACTCAGCCGTTACACGGCAAGAACACGGTCACCAACGGAAACTGGGTACACGACGTGTACACATGAGTACATGGCATGTACTCCTCAAATATCCAGATTCTCCAAATTGTATAAAAAACACTATAAAAACCCCCATTCTTAAAAGGAAAAGTCTAGGTTCTTAAAAACTTCCCCCATAAAGAAATGTGTCCAATAATTTCCTAAACAAGGTGGCATAAAAGAAGAATCCTCAAATAGATATGGTCACTGTGATTGTACATCGGCCTCCCTCTCCCAAGTCTCATCTTGTACACACTCGTGCTACCATACAACTCATACTAGAGGAACAAACCAGCCATGGAGAACCTTTTCACTACGATCAACAATCTAGATGTGATGCTCCTAGAATGATGTGTCCACCTCCATCTCAACCTCCTCAGGTTGAAAAACATGATATGGGGCTGAGAAGTAACATCGTATCTAAGAAATGTGGAAGACATCGTGCATAGCCTGATACCTCTTAGGTAACATCAACCGATAGGAAACCATCCCAACTCTCTCCAAAACCTCAAACGGTCTAACATATCTCGGCAGAAGCTTTCCCTTTCTTCTAATCCTCATGTGTCCCAACCTTGGTGTGACACATAGAAAAACATGATCTCTGACTTTGAACTCCATAGGTCATCTTCATCGATCAACATAATACATCTTTTGTGACTATGTAGTATCCATCCTCTTCTAAATAAACTCCACCTACTATGTGCTTTAATGAACAAGAAGAGGTCCCAGCATAGCTGCCTCTCCTACTTCCATCCAACATAGGGGTGATCGGAAAGGCCTACCATACAAATCCTTATAAGGTTCCACATGAATAGTTGATTGTAAACTATTATTTTAGAAGAACTCTATAAGAGGTATGTGATTCCCCCAAGAACCTCCAGAATCTAGGTCGCGTGCTCGAAGCATGTCCTCCCACACTTGAATTGTACGCTCGGACTAGCCATCTGTCTGAGGATGTTAAGTTGTACTCAGAAGTAACTATGTACCCAAATCCCTTTGTACTCCCTACTAGGCCCAAGAAGTAAAACATGTGTCCCTGTATGAAACAATGGAGTGTGTAAACCCATGTAGACATACAATCTATCGAATGTACAACCTTCCCAAAAAATCAACACCGAAGGTCTATTTGATCTATAAAAAGTGTGAAAGATTTGTGAGTTTATCATTGACAACCCAAATTGCATCATTCCTTCACGGAAACCTCGACAAACCTATCACGAAATCCATCGTTACATCATTCGACTTCCACTCGGTAATGTGTAACTGCTAAAAAAGACTTGCTAGTCACTGATGCTCTACCTTCACCTGCTGATAGGTGGAACACCTCATGGAAAACCCAGCAACATCTCTCTTCATACTGGGCCACCAATACTGATGGTGTACATCACGATGCATTTTGGTGACACCAGGATGAACTGCCCAAACTGAGGAATGAAAGTCCCACATCACCTCCTCGCATATGTCTGTTGACACCCATACACACCCATGAAAATGAAAGATCTTATCCTCACCTATGGTCTATCCAGGAATAGGGTCATCTTCTGACACACTCTCCTATAGAAATAGGCCTTCAGAATCTGATAGCTGCCGCATTCTCACTCAATCAAGTAGAGTAGAGGTAACACCTATAGAAGAAAGAAACATGTTCACATGTCTGTCATGCACCTCCAAATGCATCTTAGACAACATATCTATAAGCTTCCACTCACTGGTGGCCTCCTTAACTCCCTTTATCTCTATTATCCTTCTCAATACATCAGCCACTACGTTGCCTTTCTAAGGCATGTTGGAAATCTCGGAGTTAAAGGATTGAAAGTAATAGACCCACCTTTGTTTTCTCAGGTTGAGATCGTGCTGAGTAAAGATATACATGAGACTTTTGTGGTTAGTGAAAATCAAAAAATTCTCTCCCAACAGATAATGTCTCCAACAACATAAATCATGAACAACTACAACCAACAAGAGATCACGCATTAGGTAATTCCTCGCATGTGGCCTATACTATCGATACTCGTATGCAACGACACCTTCTCCCTACATAACAACTGCTCCTAGCCCAATAACTAATACATAAAAATAAATTGTATAACTCTTTCCCAACTCTAGAAAAACTAGTATCGGTTCTGAATACAACAACCCTTTTTTCTCCTGAAAGTTTGACTCACAAGAATCTTACCATAAGTACTTTGCACCCTTCTCAGTCAGGCCCGACAATGGCACTACTAAGCATGAAAAGTCCTATCTGAAACATATGTAGTATCCATATTTCCCTAGAAAACTTTGTACCTCAAAGACTGTCTTCATATAATCCCAAAAATCTATTTCTCTCACTTTCTCGGGTTCTACTGATACTCGTGTCTCTGAGATAACATGACCCAAGTAGTGAATATGGTCCACCCAAAAGTGGAATTTTAAGTGTTTAGCATATAACTGATGTTATCATAGTGTACTAAAAATGATCTTAAGGTGTGTGGTATGGTCGTGTCGAATGTGAGAGTACGCCAAGACATAATCCATGAAGACTATCACAAAAGAATCCATGTATAGATGGAACCCTCGTTTCATCAATGACATGAAAATTTTTGGCACGTTCGTGAGACCGAATAGCATAACCACATACTCGTATAGACAATACCTACATCGAAAGTCTATAATCGGTATATCTGATTGTCTAACGTGCAACTTATGATAACCAGATATCATGTCAATCTTCAAGAACAATTGGGCTACTCAAATCTGATCAAAGAGATCATCAATCCTCAGCAAGGGATATTGGTTCTTGACCATAAACTGGTTCAGCTTCCAATAATATACACATTTTTTGAGGGTACCATCTGCCTTCTTCGCAAAAAGGATAGGCGAACCCCAAGGAGAAGTACTGGGTCGGATGAAACCTGTTTTATTCAACTCATCCAACTGCTTCTTGAGCTCCTATAACTCTGGTTTATCAATCCTATAAGGAGGAACGGACACTGGTGTCACTCCTAGCACAAGATCAATAAAAAATCCACATCTTTCTCTGGAGGAAAACCAAAAAATTCCTAGAGAAAAACATCCCAAAAAAGATCGACCACTAGAGGAAAGTCCAAATTTGATGTCCTCTAGTCATCTAAATATAGACTAGTGATCTAGGATGTAACTCCTCCCAACCCATGAGGCTCTGGTCCTTCTCTGCTCGCCTGAACATCCCATTCGCCCTTGTTTAAAAATGATCCACCCTCGGGTGACATAAAACTCACCCAATGGAGAGAGAAATCAACAACAGATTAGAAAGGAACTAACTAGTCCATTCTGAGAATGACATCATAGCCTATCATCTCTAGGACATAGAGGTCCCATAATAAGTGGCAGCTGCCAACCACAAGAGGGCACTCCTTGCACTGATGTACACCAGCCATTCTAGTCACCAATGTAGTGTCTATCATCAAAATGATAGTAGAAGTAAATATGCAGATCCCAATGCTCTCCATAATAGAAAAAAATATGAAACTATGGGAAGCCCTTGTATAGAAAAGTGTAGAAGATATAACTAAGGAAAATAGGATCCTACCATGAACTGTATAGGTTCTGGGATCCTACTCTTACTCAGTCTACTCCACTGCAAATGTTTTCCCAGAATCACGGCCCTATGACCCTTCTTGACCACTCTGAGATAATCCACCCTGTTTTTGCTAAAAGCATGCCGATTGGCTACCACGTCTGCGACCCCCACCTCATCTTGAATGGCTAGAAGAACTCTAGTTCCCAGACTAATGATAAATTGGTGGTGCTTCTCCTAACTAAGGAGTTGAAGAACCCATGTCCCCAGCTATTATTGAGAAAAACTGACATAAGTGATGAAGATGACCCATCTGGCCATAATATCACCACTCAACTCGGTCACTCGGGCACTCTGGCCTCGTATGTCTGCCCTTCCCACACTGTTAGCATACCACCTGGGTACCAAAAGTTGTGTCTCTCCTACTTAGATCTCCACATGTGGACTCCTGTTGGAGCTTCCTGCTATCCTCCGAAGAAGCACTATCTCTGGATGCTGAACTACCCTGTCCCACAGCTCTAGAATCCCTCCTGTTGCACTCTATGATCAGCATCTGTTTAATGATATAAGTTATGGAAGTCAACCTAAATATGTTCAAATGAGATCGTATGTCATGCCTAATACCATCCTTGAACATCCTCGTAAGTAATAACTCATCACCCCCTAAAATGGGTGTGAAGTGTTGCAGCTCTATGAAGTGAGAAGAATACTCCATGACTAATAGAGCACCCTACTCCAGACTCTTGAACTCATGGGCTCAATCGGTCCTCAAAGAATCTAGGTAGACGTAATCATAGAAGGTACGCTAGAACACACCCCAACACCTAACCTATAAGAATCCTGCCTATGAGATCACATCCCACCATCTATTGGAGGAATCCCAAAGCATATAAGTAGAGGGTTTCACCCTCCTCTCTAGAGTCATCTCCAAATGATCAAATATAGATAGCGTGGATTCTAACCATGACTCAGTACCCTAAGGCCCTCCAACCCCTGAGATGGTGTTAGGATGCTACTACTGAAATACCCGCATCAAATCTTCCATATATGGGGTAAGATGTGGTTCTCCCTATTGGTCTACATAAAACTGAAGAAGCCTTATCAGAACTTAGCATCAGCACCTGTATCTGTAATGACAGCTGGTGCCAAGACAAGCATGGAAGGAGGGTATGCTGGTAATCCCTGATCTACCATGTATGGTGTCAAATCATTTCCCTGAATCTGGCATACACCTGAAGGGAATCTCAGTGGCATTCCTCTGTAAGTTCAAGTGCACACCTTAGTTCAATATTACCAAAGACTAAAACAGAGAAGTGCAAGAATGTAACAGGAGAAGGAAATCCTTCACATTTTTCAAAATAAGGATACATGACTTGTATGACCCCTACACGGCATGTTTTGTTAAGCCTTCCCATGGTAATGTACTCATTCCAAACCTTGTCATCTACCACCCATTACACACGGTTTGTTCTCCCAAGACATGATGTGTACTTGAATCATTTTCCCCTACCTGAGTTCTTCTTCATGACTAACCCACATGGTTCTCCTAGAACGAGACTACATGGCGTGTTTGTGCTAGACACCATGTGCACTAGAATGATTTCACTGACCTGTATTGTTAGTCACACGACCAGATACAAGGTCGAATCTACACGGCATGTTCAAGATGGACATGTAATGTACTACCTACGTTTCATCCACCCATGTCATTGGTAACATGGCTGGACACATAGTCTATACAACATGGCATGTACGTCCAATACACAGAGTGTTCCACCAAGGATTTCTCAACCCCACATCTCTTCCCACACATCCTTTGACACGGTTAGGGACTAAACGACATGTACATATAGTACATGGTGTGTACATTTAATACACGATGTGTACATAATAAAAGATGTTTTTCCTAAACAGAAGGATACATGGCATGTATTCAGGAATACACACCATGTGTTCTAGGTTTTTCTTAACACTAAACCTCATAAACTATTATGGAACCTATAAAAACACTAAAAAACATTAAAGTTCCAAATCCCATCCTTGAGGGACCATACTCCCCGCAAATCAATGTTTGGAATATTATAAATGTCATATATTAGCATTATAGTGCAATGATCCACCAAATTCTGATCCATGTGGGCCCATAACACCTCAAGAACCAATGATTGGTGTTCATTCAAATGAAACCATATACAGTCCAATAAACTATTAAATATCGGGTATTCTATCAATGCATATATCACAACATCATTAATATCTATCACAACATCTATCACAACAACATGCAATCAGTATTTCATCCTAAATGGAAAGGAAAAAATGCATGACATATGATCTCTAGAAAGTTCCTATATGATGCTTGAGATGACATACCCCCATCTCATCAGGTTGCAATAGAAATAGAACCTCAATATTTTCAACAATAACAGAACAAAACATGTGAATCACCCAACGGTGAAATAAAATCAACTGCAATAAATGTAAAACTAGAAAAATTGCAATAATCGAGGTAAATTAGCTTTCCCCTATACACGGGTTAGCTACTCGTAGCACAACTTATTACTAACTACCTATTCCTTCCTATCCCTATCTATAGGCTCTAAAAAGTTTGTCAGGAAGAAAATAATTCCTCTGATACCACTTTCTAACATCCTGGTTCCAGGTGCCGCCTAGAGGTACCCTGTACCGGGATGGTCACATGGCCTCAAGAGTATTTCCCCGAATGCCAGATGTTTCCGACTAGCAGCGAAGGCCTTGGGTGTGATATTGGGGAAATTATGCCCCCATTGGCAGAGTAACACAGTAAAAATAAATAGATAATATTAGTGGAAGCAGTAATTACCATACCACAGTGAACAACCAAATACTGATAGTAAATAAACAACTACATCATATATATATATAAAAAATTATGCATTCCAGAATATCTAGGAAAGCAGCCAAACATGTCAAAATTCTGAAATATATTACTAAACCAAAGTACAATGGAGAAACAAGTAAACAACCCCAACAAATTCTCAGCCTCATCTTGGTCCCATGCTCTCCATCTCCATAGTAATCAAGTACCTAAAGTAGAAGGGCTATCTCCCTTATCTATACCTACAACAATATAATCTGTTTGGGCCCCAAAGCATAACCCAAATAGTGTGTGAGACGAATCCTAGTAGGCAACAACCCAAAGATCTGTACCTAACATTCAGTGAATAAATATGGCTGGTAATATGAAAAATGAAGCAATATACAAGGAAGTAATCAAACGTAAAAAGTCCTACCGTTTCAATTACATTAATTTACATTATTTAGTTATTAAACCAAACTAAAAAAAGCAACACTCTAGGAAGTTCTCACAGCCTATCCCCTATGGTTTAACCAAACAATCTCAAATAACCATCTTGGTATGTTCTCACTACCTAACCATGCTGGTTTGACTTATAAAATGATATAACGACCTCTTGGGTAGCTAACATGATCCAACCCCATTGGTCTCATGAAAACAAAGACTCCCTGAGGATGAAATCACCGTAAATTCCCCCTATATCCTTGTAACGTTAAACTACAGACACTCTGAGGAAGCACTCAATGTCAATTCCCCATGTGGTCTTGTAATGGTAACTATAGACACTCTGAGGAATATCTCAACTATAATCCCCCCTATGGTCTCGTATCATGATAAAGAATAATAGACACTTTGGGGAATACCTCGACGTTAATTCCCCCTATGGTCTCACTAAACCAGGTTCACACAACCCTGTGTAAAGCAATCATGCACAAAAGATGTTCAGCATCCAAAGTAAACTTAATGAACTACTTGGGTGAACATCTACAAATCATATCCAAGCATCAGATAAAATGACTATATCCTAACAATACTAGGAATGAAAAAAGTAGCATAACATGAAATATAATACCAAACGGTCAATATCAAATAAAACATGACAAAACACCTCCATAGCATGACAAGATAACCCTATTTACAAAAAAGATCCCTGAATCAAGAAAACAATCATAACAGGCGTCAATAGGGTTAAAATACTTAAACACACAATTCCCCAATATAGGGAATTGGTCACTTTTTCACATAATATTCAAAGACTAACTATGGAAATGCACAAACCACCTACCTCGGTGTTGTATGATCGATATACTCCAGTGTTGGCCCTTGAATCAACCTAGAACCCAGTAGATCTAGAAAAACGTTGAAAACTCTCAACCACATATATCTACCGAAAGAGGATTAATCAAGGAATGAGGTTTTAAAAGAAGTAAGAACTCTCCATTGTAATTCTAACACAATTGATGGTGGTTAAATTGGAGAACGGATAGCGGTTTGGGGGGCTAAGAGAATAATCTTCGGCCTCTTTCGCTCCTGGACAAGAAAAACAGAGAAGAATATGTTTTTTCCAAATAGACATGACCCCGATCCGATTTAACAAATTAAAATTAAAGTACATGGTGTGTATTTTATAAGTACATGTTCTGTATATGCCTTTACTCGGCCCCACTTTAGGCAGTCTCCAGGTTACCCCACACGGCCATGTACTCGTCTATTACGCGGCCAGTACGCGGTCACCCAAGGCTACTGGGTACACAGCGTGCACTCCTAAGTAGACAACATGTAGTCCTTAAATTTCCAGATTCTTCAATTTTTCTCAAAAACACCAGAAAAGAAAAACCCATACCCGAAATGAAAAGTCTGGGTTCTTAAACTTATGGACATAAAAACTAGGTCCATGCATATTCTTAAGGAAATGAAAACTAGGTACATGCATAATCTAATGAACCTCAAATCCTGGTCTATACCTAAAATTATGAACATTAAATTAGGTTCACATATATTAATATTTAACTCAGGAGTTATCCATATTTACCTAATGTGTTTGTTGGATTTAATAGACCCATCCATATAATAATTATAATTCATTAATAAAAATTATAAAATATCATAAATCATATCATTATAACAGAAACCATGAAAAATAAACTGGTTTTATAAAAATATCTTCATCATAATAATAAACTACCCATATAAATAATAAGGATGGTATCATTCTATAATATCCCTATTAAATCATAAATTAATTAAAATTATGTTATCACAGATGAGATATTACATTAAAGTGTCACTGGAAAATTACTTGAGGAAAATTTACTTTTTTTACTTTGTAATAACCTTTTTAAAACAATTTTTCAATAAATTAAGGAAAAAATTTTATTTGAAAATATAATTGAAAGATTATAATGTAATATTTTTTTATAATTGATTTACCATGATTTTGGGAAACTTTTTTAGTTCCATATACTTTCAAATAAACCATTTTGTTCACACTTTTGTAGAAAAAGTCAAAAAGTGCCTCATTAGGAAAATAACACGGAGATTACATTTAATTTTTTTTTAGAAATTAAAACATGGCCAAAAATTAGTTTAACAATTCATATGATATTAGTAAAAACCTTCTTGAAATCATTTTTAGAAAACATGGTTAAGGAAGAAAAAAATTGACCGAAGAGAGAAATAAAGTCAATTTTTCATGAAAACATGTTTTTAATCTCTTTAGTGATTAAGGTTAAAAAATTGAAAGGAAAAAATATATATTCTAAACAAATAAATATCTTATAATAAATATAATATATTTATTGATAATTTTATTGTAATATTTCTTCATTAGAAACATAATCATAAACAATCTTGATAAACAATGAGATTGCATCATAAAACCCTTACCGCTTTGGTAACATTTTAATAATATGTACCATTAAGTAATGACTTAAAATTAAACATTAAATATCATGAAAATGAGGATAATAATTATATAACTTATAAAATGTTAGTATATACACCTCATAAAAAATATAGGTGCATAACATAACATATATCCCAATGAATACAAATTGAGATGATAAACCCTTACTTTGAGTTCCACATTCATAGGAATAAATCTGACCTCATATATAAAAAATTTATATTTATTATAATTATATACCAGAATAATTTATATACTTATAATATCATAAATTATCCCCTTATAACATTTCAACAAACTTTTATTAATAATTCCTTATTAAAATCATCATTTCTAAGTGTTAACTAATTTGTCTTTCATGAGAAATTCATTTCGGTATTTTTGGTCCTTGTACTTTGATCATGGTTATATATTATAAATAATGTTCATCATGATATAAAAATAATATATATCCATTATATAACATTTATATTCATTCATAAAATAAATAGAGATAGAAATTAATTATATCATCCATGTGATGTTAGGACATACGTATGTATAAACATTGTGTTCACTTTTTTATAAGTGAAATGAAAGAAAGGTAAACAATAAATCACCATTATAGAGTCATTATTATATCATATATGTCAGATATATTCATTAAATCTTCCCTTATCACAATACAAGTAAATCTTGAATTAAAAAAATCACCACACTTCAAGGAGTTGATAACCCAAACAAACAGACGAGTGACATTATTGTTTTATAACAGATTGGAAGGTAAGAAGGTAGATATGATATTATAAATATAGATATAATTTTTTAATAATTATAATATATAAACATTTAACCCATCACAATAACCATATAAAAAAATGGTGGTGGAAAAACAATTGTATTGCTATATGGAGACGGTATACCATACATATGCATGAGCGATAATTTAACTTCCCATTTGATGGGAAATACTGTGGACAATTGTTATTTAATAATAATAATAAAATTTATGTATAATTATGATACTGAAATTTTTATTTTATGATAAATAACATATATTTAGAGGAGTTAAGGAATAAGTATAAATTTATTTAATGTTTAAGGTGATGAGTATGACTATTCTTCCAGTTACACAGGTAATGCGTGTGTCAATTAAAAATTATGATCATCATCCACCAAGTTCTTTATATTATCCTAATATCTAAGTGATAATTATATTGGTTTTCCTATAATCTAAATACTCATTTCGTAAGGTAAAAAATATCACATAACCTTTACCTCACTCCAATCCAGTTGACCTTTAAAAGTTATTTATGGATATTCCATAAATTTCAAGATTATAAATAGGTCATGGTATAAGAGATATAGCCCTCTAGGAGTACTATAACGACCCGAATCTAGAGCCCCTCCACTGGTTCCCCATACCTGGTTTACCACATGACCTCAAGTGCATTTCCCCAAACTCCAGAGGCTGATGACTAACAGTTAGGGCCTTGGTAAGTTATTGGGAAAACTATGACCTCATTTGGTACGGTATACATGGTAAAGAAAACAACAGTCAATAGTAGAATCAGGAAAAATATACATAACTATAACCAAATAGTGGAAGAATAAATATATATTAATGATGATAATGATGCAGCAGGTACAAGTATCTAAGGAAAGAAGCAAACACAAAAACGTGCTGAAAAAAAAAACTAAACCCAAAGTACTAAAGCAACAGAAACTCCTGCAGCATCACAAGCCTATGCTTGGTTCCTTGCTCTCCAGCTCTAAGCAATCAAGAACCAGAAGTCGAAGGGCACTTGCCCTTATCTATACCTATGACAACAAAGTCTGATTGGTCCCAAAAGCATGGCCCAAACAAGGTGTGAGATACAATCCCAGTAGGAAATCACCCAAATATTTTTGTCTAACAGTCAATGAATACAAGTAAAGTAAGAGTGAAAGAAGCAGTAACAGAAAAGAACACACCAACTACAATCCACAGTTCTAGAATATATGATACACAAGTAAACAACCAACCACAAGTAGAAAACAGGTAACCCTCTGGGTATCTCTCACAGCCTAACCCCTACGGTTCAATATACAAGTACTAGAAACCCTCGAGGAGGCACACACAGTCTCACCCATCTGGTTCAGCTAAGAGTAGACCTTCTAAGGAAGCACTCATCGTCAATTCCCGCTATAGTCTCGTACTGTGATAAAGGATATCTGGGGAAGCACTCAACATATCATTACCCCTGTGGCCTATATCGAGAAACTACAGACTCTCTGGGGAAGCACTCATCGTCAATTCCCCCTGTGGTCTCACATCGTATTAAAAGACACTCTGGCGAAGCCCTTACGTCCATTATCCCTATGGTCAACTACACTAGGTTCTCAAAGTCCTGTGTGAAGTTGACATGCTCAGCGCGCGTGTATCTCCCATGTAAACCTCAATAACTACTTGGTTATCATTCTAAGGCACAACAGTACAACATTATAACAGTTCCACTATCCTACAACTAGGCATGGAAACTGGCATAACTGCTACCTAGAAAAGAAATTACAGTAAACAAATAGAGCATAAAAAAAACTACTCTATTAAAAAAGGACAACCTCTACTATAGAAATCAAGAATTCAGGCAATCAATCAAGGGAAAAACAGGAAAACGCACAATTCTCGTTCAAGGGAATTGGAAAAATTGCACAAAATACTCAAATACTTTCTACAAAAAGGCACAAACCACCTACCTCGATCCTAGGAGATCGATATACTTGAAACATGATGACTGACTCACCCCTAAACATCGTAGATCTGAGAAAACTCCCAAAATGTTCAACCCACGATATCTTGATAAGGAGGTGGAATTGAAAAACAAGGCTCAAGTAGAAGAAAGGAATCACCGCTATGATTCCAATGCAATTGACCGTGATCGAATCGGAGAACTGACGGAGAGGTGGATTCTCATTGATGATTCACAGATCCTTGATGCTCTCGGATGAATGGAACCTAGAAGAAGATGTTTATGTGCGTCAAGAAGGACCCCTATCAGTTTAATGAAAAAGAAAGAAAGTACATCGTGTGTACTTTTAGAGTACACGGTGTGTACTAGGTCATTCTGTACTCCTCCAAAATCGGCCTCCACGTCACCCCTACACACCGTGTGTGTGGCCCGGACATGTCTAGCACACGGCTTCGGGAGGGAAAAGAGTACACGATGTGTACTTAGAAAGTACACGACGTGTACTTCATAATTTTCCAGAAACTCAAATTTTCTAAAAAACTCTAGAAAAAGGAAATGTGTACCTAAAACGAAGATCCAAGTTCTTACAAACTTTCCCCCTTAAAGAAATTCGTCCACGAATTTCCCTAGAGAGGCGTAAAAGAAGAAACCCCGAACAACTCTAGCCACTGCGATCATACATCGGCCTCCCTCTCCCAGGTCTCATCCTGTACTCGCCTATTCTACCATAGCACCTGTACAAGAGGAACAGACCGCCCGTGGAGAACCTTCATACTACGATCGACAATACGGTAGGGATTCTCCACAAATGATGCATCCTCTTTGAGCTCAACTTCCTGAGGATGAAATACATGAGATGAGTCTAAAAAGTAACATCGGAGGTGAGAGACATGGAAGACGTCGTGCATGGCCTGGTACCTCTGGGGTAGCTGCAAACGAGAGGTGAATGGTCCAACTCTCTCCAAAACCTCAAATGGCCCGACGTACCATGGTGAAAGCTTACCTTACCTCTGAATCATCTTGTGTCCCAACCTCGGTGCGACACACAGGAAAACCTGATCCCCGACCTCGAACTCCAGAGGTCGTCTCCACTGATCAGCATAAGACTTCTGTCGAGACTGTGTCGTATCCATCCTCTTCTGAATCAACTCTATCTGCTTCAAAGTCTCTTGAACAAGACGAGGTCCCAGCAAAGCTTCCTCTCCTGCCTCCAGCCAGCATAAGGGTGGTCGGCATGGCCTACCGTACAAATCCTCATATGGTGCCATCTGAATGGTTTCCTGAAAACTGTAGTTGTAGGAGAACTCCACAAGAGGGATATTCTTCTCCCAAGAACCTCCAAATTCTAGGATGAAAGCCCGGAGCATATCCTCAAGCACCTGGATCATGCGCTCGGACATTCCATCAGTCTGGGGATGGTATGTTGTACTCAAAATTACATGTGAACCCAAGGCCTTCTGAAGTCCCTGCGAGAACCAAGAGGTAAAGCATGCATCCCTGTTTGAAACAATGGAGTGTGGAACTCCATATAGACGTACAATCTCTCTGATGTAAATTCGTCCCAGATCATCAACACTGAAGGTCTACTTGATTGGAAAGAAGTGAGAAACCTTTGTGAGCCTATCGACGATAACCCAAACAGCATCATTCCCCTGAGTCGACCTTGGAAACCCAGTCATAAAGTCCATCACAACATCATTACACTTACACTCTGGAATGGGTAACTGCTGCAAAAGCCCCACTGGTCACTTATGCTCAACATTCACCTACTGACAAGTAGAACATCTCATGACAAAACCAACAACATCTTTCTTCATACCTAGCCACTAGTAATGGCGATGAAGACCCTGATACATCTTGGTGACGCCAGGATGAACTGCCCAAACAGAGGAATGAAAATCCCACATCAGCTCCCTGCGTATGTCTGCTGGCACCCATACGCATCCCTGGAAACGCAAGATATCATCCTTGCCCACTGTCCATCTAGAAAGAGGGTCCTCTCCTGACACACTCTCCCGCAGGACTAATCCTTCTGAGTCTGATAGCTGCCTCATTCGTACCCGATCAAGTAGTGTAGTTGTAACAACTACATAAGATAGGAAGGTCTTTCCCTGCCTTCTGTGCACCTCCAAATGCATCTAAGAGAACAGATCCATATGCTACCACTCACTACTGGCCTCCTGAACTGCCTGAATCTTAGTCCTTCTGCTCAACGCATATGCCACTGTGTTGCCCTTTCCTGGCGTATAGGCAAGCTTGAAATCAAAAGACTGAAGATACTCAACCCAACTGTGCAGCCTCAGATTCAGATCATGCTGAGTGAAGATATACTTGAGACTCTTGTGGTCAGTGAAGACAACAAAGTGCTATCCCAGAAGATAGAGTCTCCAACAGTGTAAGGCATGAACAATAGCTACCAATACTAGATCGTGTGTCGGGTAGTTCCTCTCATGTGGCCTCAACTGCCGAGACCCGTACGCAACGACTCCATATCCCTGCATAAGCACAGCTCCTAGACCGATACCTGAAGCATCACAATAGACTGTATAGATCTTTCCTGGCTCTAGAAAGACTAGTATTGGTGTCGACGTCAATCTTCCCTTCAACTTCTGAAAGGATGACTCACAAGAATCTGACCATAAGAACATCGCCCCCTTCTTGTTCAGGCCAGTTAATGGTGCTCCTAGGAACAAGAAGTCCTGAATGAAGCATATGTAGTATCTAGACAGCCCTAGAAAACTCTGTACCTCAAAAACGTTCTTCGGATGCTCCTAGGAGACTACAGCTCTCACTTTCTCTGGGTCCACAGATACTCCTGCCTCTGAGAAGACGTGACCCAAGAAGTGAATCTATTCCATCCAAAATTGGCACTTAGAAAGTTTAGCATAAATACGATGTTATCTCAGTGTACTCAAAATGATCTCAAGATGTGTGGCATGGTCATGTCGAGTGTGAGAGTACACCAAGATATCGTCCACAAAGACCACAACAAAGGAGTTTAGGTAAGGATGGAACACTCAGTTCATCAGTGCCATGAAAATTGCAGGCGCGTTCGTGAGACCGAACGACATGAAAATATACTCATATAGACCATACCTGCTCTTGAAGGTTGTCAGAGGTATATCTGATGGTCTAATGTGCAACTCATGATAACTAGATCTCAAGTCGATCTTTGAGAACACCCAGGCTCCTTGAAGCTGATCAAAGAGGTCATCGATCCTCGGCAAGGGATATCAGTTCTTGGCCGTCAACTGGTTCAGCTTCCGATAATCCACACAAAGTCGAAGGGTACCGTCTGCCTTCTTCGCAAATCGGACAGGCGAACCCTAAGGAGAAGTACTGGGTTGGATGAAACCCTTTGCTTGCAACTCCTCCAACTGCTTTTTGAGATCCTACAACTCAGGTGTAGCCATCCTATAAGTAGGAATGGACACCGGTGCTACTCCTGGAACGAGCTCAATCAAAAAGTATACCTCACGCTCCGGAGGCAAACCTGAAAAGTCCTCTGGAAAGACGTCCCTAAAAAAATACACCACTGGAGGAAAGTCCAACTGCGAGGTCCCTTGGTCATCCAGATAAAGAATAGAAATCTGGGCCATCACCCTTCCTAGACCATGATGCTTGATTCCTGCTCGACATGCCTGAACATCCCATTATCCTCTATGAAGAAAAGATTAACCCTCTGGTGAAACAAAACTCACTCTGTGGTGATAAGAGTCGATGACTGCCTGGAAGGGAACCAGCCAGTCTATCCCAAGAATGAAATCATAGCATGTTATCTCTAGGACATAGAGGTCCCATAAGAAATGATACCCTGCAACCTTGAGAGGGCACTCTCTACACTGACATACACTAGATGTCCATGTCCCCAAAGGTGTGTCTAGTGTCAACGAGTTGGCAGAAAAAAAGATGCAGAGCCCAAGGCTCTCCATGAAATCAATAGAGATAAAGCTATGTGTAGCACAAGTATCGAAAAGAGCTGAAGATAAAACCGAGGCTACTAAAATCGTACCTCGAACTATAGAAGGGTCAGGATCCTGCTTCTGATAGGTCTACTCCATGGCGAAAGACTAGCCTGCACCACGGCCCTACGCCTCTGGCTGACCACTCTGAGCTAAACCTCCCTGTTGGTGCTGAGGACTGGTGGCTGATCACCACAGCCTCGACCTCCACTTTGTCCCGAACGTCCGGAAGAACTCCAGTTCCCCGACTGGTGAGAAACTGGTGGGGATGCTTCTGAATGAGGAGTAATCGAAGAACCCCGGTCACTAGCTGTTGGTGAGAAAAGCTGGAAGAAATGCTAAAGGTGACCCATCTTTCTACAAGATCGGAAATCCATGGGGTCTCTCTGGTGTTGCGGCCTCGTGTATCCTGACCGGCCACACTGGTAGCATATCACCTGGCTTCCTAACGATGCATCTCGCTTCCTCGGATCACCACGCGTAGACTCTCTACGGCACTTCTTGCTGTCATCTGGAGGAAGACTAGCTCTGGGAGAAGAACCGCCCTGGCTCACAGCTCCGGAGTCCCTCAAATTGTGCTCCGCAATCAGTTCTTGGTTGACGATGGAAGTGATGGAAGTCAACTAGCAGATATTCACCTGCGAGTGGATCTCCCTCCTAAGTCCATCATCAAACTTCCTTTCCAAAAACACCCCAGTTCCATCCTGGAGGGTTGTGAAATGCTGGTGCTCGGTGAAACGAGAGGAATACCCCATGACAGAAAGATTACCCTGCTCTAAGCTCATGAACTCTCGGGCTCGGTCAGCCCTCAGGGTCTCCGAGTAGAAGTAGTCATAGAACACGCGCTGGAACTCCTCCCAAGCCATATCCTGCAGATGACCCGCCTGTGAGATCAAGACCTGCCACCTCTTAGCGGAGTCTCGGATCATGTAGGTAGCGAGCTTGACTCGCCTCTCTAGAGGCGTCTCGAGATGCTCAAAGTTAGTCAGCATGGCTTCCAGCCATGACTCTGCAGCCTGAGGTCCTCCTTCCCACAAGAAAGTGGGTGGATGCTGCTGCTAAAAAACTGGCGTCAAGTCTGCCAATGTCGAGGCAGGAGGAGGTGCACCCTGAAAGGTTTTCATAATCCTTATAAAACCTTCCCTGAACTATGCATCAGTGCCTGCAACTGGTATGACAGCTGGTGCGAAGGCTGGCCCGACTGGAGGATCGGCAGGAGGTCCCTGATCAGCCATATCTGGCGTCTGATCACTACCTGACGACAGACGTACAACCGGAGGACGTCTCAGAGGCATAAATCTGGATGATCAAAAGTACACCTCATATTATAAAAACAAGGACAGAGAACACAAGATTACAAAATGGGATCTGGGGATGGAAAACACACAAGTTTACAAAACACTACTACACAACGTGTAAAAAAACTACATGGTGTGTCTTCTTAAGCCACTGACATGGGAGTGTACCCCTTCCCTACAGGTCATGTAACACCTCAAACTACACGGCGTGTTGACCCAACACACGGCGTGTACTTGAAAACTATTCTGTTGCCCGAGTCTCCTTACACGGCTAACCCAAACGGTCCGACTTAACCCGAGACTACACGACATGTTCTAAACAAACACGGCGTGTACTAGACAAGGTTTCTGAAACCCGTGTTGTTAAATAAACATTCGTCTACACGTAAGGACCTTACACGGCATGTTCCAAAAAAACACGGCATGTATAGGTTAAGGTGACACCGTCCCGTGTTGTTCGTGACATGGCCGGCTACCTGGACAGAACTACACGGAGTGTTCCAAAAACAACACGGTGTGTCTAAGAGAAGGTATCACTGACCCGTGTTGTTCATGACATGGATGGGTACATGGATAGGACTACACGGCATGTTCGTTATCAAAACAACATGTTCTACTCGAGCTTCCTCGGCCCGTGTTGTTATTGACACGATCAGGTACACGGCTCACTACTACACGGCGTGTACCTACCGTACACGGCGTGTTCTTGGAGGAATTTCTACAACAGTGTGTCCCTGCTCACACGGTCAGTGAAACGGTCTAAAAACTACAAGGCGTGTAGTCAAAAGTACATGCCGTGTATTTTGGTTTTTTCTGGCCAGTAGCTCAGAAACTGCGCAGAATGCCAGAAGACACAGGAAACAAGGCAAAGAGGTGCCAATTTCCGATTCATGAGGGACCATACTCCCCGTGAATCAAATCTTGGAATCTCCTTCAGTCATAGAAAAGAGAAAACAGGATCATGATCCACTAATTTACAATTCGAGAGGTCCCATAACACCTCAAGAATCAAAATTTGGCATTCATTTAAGAAAATTAGGAAACAAACAATCCTCTAACAAGGAAGCATAGATTCTATCAAGCATCTATCACAACAGCATGCATAATCTACACAAAGTCTATCACAACAGCATGCAATCGCTAATGCACCCTAGATGGCATGGCAAGAATGCATGGAATGTGACTTTTAAAAGTGACTACATTATGCATGATATGGAATACCCTCATCTCATCAGGTTGCAACAGAAATAGAACCGCAATCATCAAGAAAATAACAACACAAAGCATGTGAATCGCTATAGGTTAAATCATATCAACCATAAAATCTCAAAACCAGAAAACTGCAATTAATGAGGTAGTATGGCTTTTCCCTGTACACGGGTTAGCTACTCCTGAGAACTACTTAATACCAAGTACCAAATCCATCCTATCCCTGGATAAAGTCTTCAAACAGTAAGGCAAGAGAAAATAACCCCTCTGATACCACTTAGTAATGAACCGAATCTGGAGCCCCTCCACTGGTCCCCCATACCTGGTTCGCCACATCACCTCAAGCGCATTTCCCCAAACGCCATAGGCTTCCGACTAGTAGTGAGGGCCTTGGTAAGTAATTGGGGAAACTATGCCCTCATTTGGTAAGGTATAAAAGGTAAATAAAACAATAGTCAATAGAAGATGCAGTAATAACATACATAACTATAACCAAACAGTGGAAGAATAAATATATAGCAATGATGATAATGATGCAGTAGGTACAAGTATCTAAGGAAAGAAGCACACACAACAACATTCTGAAACAAAAACTGAACCTGAAGTACTAAAGCAACAACAAATCCTGCTGCATCGCAATCCTATGCTTGGTCCCTTCCTCTCCAGCTCCAAGCAATCAAGCACCGGATGTCAAAGGGATCCTACCCTTATCTATACCTATGACAACATAGTCTTCTTGGGCCCAAAATCATGGCCCAAATAGGGTGTGAGATACAATCCCAGTAGGCAATCACCCAAAGATTTGTGCCTAACAGTCAATGAATATAGGGCAAGTAAGATTGCAGGAAGCAGTAACAGAAAAGCACATAGAATCTATAATCCATAGTTCTAGCATATAAGGTAATCAAGTAAACAACCAAACACAAGTATAAAACAGGTAACGCTCTGGGTAGCTCTCACATCCTAACCCCTATGGTTCATCCTACAAGTACTAACAACCCTCTAGGAGGCACACACAATCTCACCCCTCTAGTTCAGCTAAGAGTAGACCTTCTGAGGAAGAAATCCCTGTCAACTCCCCCTATAGTCTCGTATCGTGTTAAAGGCTCTCTAGGGAAGCACTCAACGTCTCATTCCCCCTGTGTTCTTGTATCGTATTAAAAGTCACTCTAGAGAAGCCCTTATGTCTATTCTCCCTATCGTCTACTACACTAGGTTCTCATAGTCCTGTGTGAAGTTAACATGCTCAACAGACATGTATCACCCAAGTAAACCTCAATAACTACTTGGATATCATTCTAAGGCACAACAGTACAACAATATAACAGTTCCACTATCCTACAACTAGGAATGGAAACTGGCATAATGCCTAACAGGAAAAGCAAGTACAGCAAACAACTAGAGTACAACAAAACCTACCCTATTCACAAAGGTCAACATCTACTGTAGAAATCAAGCAAGCATGCAATCAATCAAGGGAAAACATGAAAATAAAAAATTCTCATTGAAGGGAATTGGAAAAATTGAACAAAATACTCAAATAATATCTACAGAAAGGAAAAAACTGCCTACCTCAATCCTAGGAGATTGATATACTTGAACCACAACAACTGATTCTCCCCCAAACGTCATAGATCTGAGAAAACACCCAAAACGTTCAACCCATGATATCTTGAGAAGGAGGAGGAATTGAAAAACAAGGCTCAAGAAGAAGGAAGGACTCACCGCTGCGATTCCAATGTAATCGACCATGCTCGAATCAGAGAACGGATGGAGAGGTGGATGTTCATCGAAGATTCATGGATCCTTGGTGCTCTCGGACGAACAAAACCTAGAAGAAGATGTTTCAGTGCGTCAGGCATGACCCCGATCCATTTAATGAAAAAAATAAATGGCGTGTACTTTTATAGTACACGGCGTGTACTAGGTCTTTCCGTACTCCACCAAAATTGGCCTCAACGTCACCCCTACACACCGTGTGTGTGGCCTGGACACGGCCAGTACACAGCTTCAAGCGGGAAAAGGGTACACAGCGTGTACTTCAGAATTTTCCAGAAACTCCAATTTTCTCAAAATCTCTAGAAAAAGGAAAGGCGTACCTGAAACGAAGATCTGGGATCATACAAGTACTTAAAATCAAATTTTAGGAACCTCAAATTACATAATTATATAGAAATTATTCATTTACATGGAATTATGGTTGAGTATTTTCCATTGAAGTAGCTAAAGTGAACAAAATAGAATAGTAGTGAAGTGGATTATATTTCCCCACTTTATTCTCTAATATCCATGGAAGTTCTCTATAGGGGATAGTATGGGTTAAAAAGGTAGCTATTTGGATTGGTTTTTTAGGGTATCAATAAAGTTGGGGCTGGAAAATGGGGTAAATATAGCTACAATAGCCACAGTAGTAATGAAACTCATTTCACCCAAATATAAATCCTCTACTTAGCTAGTTCATGAGAAATATTTATGGGAATTAAATACAACACACCAGAAAGAGTATGTTCATATTCTAATTATTATGGATATGGAGAAAGAACATTTGGTTAATTTCAGTAATTGTACATAGATTACTGGGGTTCATATTCGTGATATCATTCTTATTACTTTCTATATCATTTTTTCCTTATCCGATATAGAGTTAATTAAATGCAAAAAAAAATTATTATAATTGTTTTTGGGATTCCTATATATATAATATATGTGTATATGACCACCAAAATTTCTATATTTTTTAATCTAAGCACGGATTACCTTATTCAATTTAAATTTCACCAGTTGAAAATAACTCTAGGATACAATAATTTCAATCTTGGTTACTTTAGTGGTTATGTATAATCTCTCAAATAGTTGATTGAAATACATTACCGTATATTTAGAATGCAAGGAATAGTTCAATTACCAATTTCATATTACAATAATGATCATCAAAATAATGTGATGCATGATGGTACTGGTCACTGAAGGTGAACATGGGACTCTTCAAGTTTATATCCATGGCATGATTTCGTTTCCCAATGTTTCGGATCTGATATTGTGGACTTTATAGTTGTATACTACATTCTATAATGGATTAAAACTTAAGACTAGTTGGAATATAATGAGATGGTTTTATTTCTTTTTTTTTATGTATATGTGAAGCAACCAAAACTAATAAGATTATTGTTTCTTATTACTATATATAAGAATCTTAGAGACTTTATTAAGGTTGAGGGGATTTTGAACCTTAAATACAATAAGGGTTATGAAACAAATTTGATTTTTTTATATTTATATGATGAAATAATATAGAATGGTATATTTATTATACCAAGATAAATAGGCTACCATTTTATAGTTCTAGGATTGTCTAGAATAACATATTAGATTATGGAGATAAGTTTAAAGAAGATTAAGATGTTTTCAATAATACTTTTATTAGAAAGGAAACAAATTGGAAGACTGATCATTAAATTTTTCCCATGATAAATTATATGAATAAGAATATTGATAGATATGAAGAATCCTATGGGATATTTTTTATATTATATAATCATGGAATTCAATATTCTATTATTATTTATAATATACTCATGTATATTGGACCCCATTATGAGGTCTCATATACTTATGATGAGATGAAAAGTTTTTATCTTATACCTAATATTGTGAACTATGTTTTTGTCATTAATTCATATGGAAAATAAAAATGGTAAGATAAATCATTATCTCACTTTGAAGAGATATTGGCTACTAGTGTCAGAAAAACAACCCTAGAAGGATGTGGGTTTCCCAAATAAGGATGGGTAGTTGAGAAACGTATAAGACCATCCTTGTGACTAATATACAAAACATTATATAATATCATTGATATTTTCACATTGAGAATAATATGGATCTTCATGGTGGAGGAAATGATGGAACATGCGGGTAGAAGCTCTCTATGTTAGATTTTTGTAAGATTTCTTACTAATTTTGGAAATGTTTTATTTTTCTATAGTTAGTATATAGATAAGTTTTAAATATTTGGGGTATAAAATAATGGTGTTAGATTATTGTGGACCATGTATATTTTATTTATCTTTCATATATGGGTGACTATGTAATACCCCATACATTTTTTACTGAATATATTTTGTGGGAATTCAAATTTTTGAGTTTAATGGATGAGTCATTTTGAGAACAGAGATACTAAATTGAGTCGTGAGTGTTTGGAAATATCTATGAGATGGGTTATTACTGGTATTGATTCCTAGGATATGTGTCTTGGGATATTCAGAGATAATAAAAGCATGGGTTGGGTGGTCAGGCTCTGGAAAATCAGTAGTAGAGGTCACCTACAAGCTGACAAGCAAAGAAGTAGACCCACACCCTCCCTAGGATCACTAGTGGGGATATTTATCATTATTTTATTAGGGGATGTTTATTAATCTACCAAACATACCTCTTTAGTTTTTAGGATAACCAATCAACTAGGTTAGATTTATCTCATTGGTGCTTCACACCATTATTCCTCCCCTCAACCCCCTTTTATCAATGTTTTTTGTGGTTATTATTTAGAATTTAAGATGTGCATCACCTTCTATTGATATTTATTCTTCCTATATTTCACTATTTATGAATTTTTAATTCCCCTATTTATGTATTTGGTTTCAACTCAAATGGATAATGATGTAATCAACCAAATTTGAAGGGTACTTTTTCTGACTCATGTGGAAGAGATCTCATAATGATATCTTCCCACTGTTGGAATCCATTTCGGTGGAGGTATATTTCCCTAAGAATTTTATAAGGGTTTTAGTTAAAACAAAATTTCATGATCCATGTAATTGGCTTTAATAATAGTACTTTTTTGTCTCTTAGACTAAGTGGTGTTTTGGGAGGGGCCCACACTACATTTCTCTGAGTTTTTGTAAGTGGATTATGTCTAGTTAAATTTTCCGCACTATGCCTATTTCATATTATTATTTAAATTATTTTTAACTATTAAATTAATTTTTATTATTTTTTTGATTAGTTAGTTTATATGTTTCATCTAATTTTAAGACCTAGAAAAGATTGATTGGATATGTCAGTCTTTTCTTTAAAAGAGAAAGTAGCTTCACAAGAGATAGGTGGTCCTCAAAACATAACAACATCGAATTAAAATTCATTTATTTATATAGAAATTGATATGTGTTCATGACACTGTTATGATCAACATATTTAAATTTAGTGAATTTTGTAAATAAATTTTAAAGAGTATAAATATATTACACATGGTGCCAAGCACCATTGAGGACCCATGATCATTTTCTTGACGCTTTGATTATTGATGGATGAGACCTAGATGATAAATATGTTCCTTGAGAAACATGATCCTTGAGGGTTGTGCTTAAAAATATCAAGATAACATGGTGAACTTTAGTATAGATACCTCGATGACCTCCGAGTAGAGGAATAATGGTGAGTTTTAGATGGTGGCCCTTGTAGGCCTCAATTAACCAAGAGATTCAATAAATAATTTTGGATTGATGAGATTAGTATGGGGTGATTAATATTTGATAATAGATATTTGAGTTCCTATAGGGTATACGTAGTGTATATTTCATGAATTGTCGAGTTAAGGAGACAAACCATAGATGAACATGAGGCGGAACATGGAAATTGTTCCATCTCTCAAGACCCGTTATGAAAAGTATTCTTCTATGTGGATAGTGATACCATGATAATACAATGAGTGTTTCATGGGATGTTCCTCCCCCAATGAGGTAAGCATTAGTCCTGAATATGATTACATGAAATAGGTTCCAAGATGGGGTATCCTAGTAAAGATAAGATTTGGGGGGACTCTGATGGGTTCCCTTGTGACATGTTGACCTGCCTGAGAGGGTGAAAGTGGGACTGTGAAGTGATGATTTTAGACTTCACCTTAGAAACTAAATTCAATATTTAATCATATTTTTTCCATGATGAGTATAGTTTGTTCACTTTATAGGATTACATTTTTTTACATGATGGTTTTAGGAAGATGGATAACACTAATTAGACATGTATTTGTGATGTTATAAAAATGAGGTTATACCCATCTAAGATATAGGTTATGCTTGGAATACTCAAGATTACCTCCTGTGGTTTAGTGAAAATGATTTTTGATTGTTTATTTACTAGGATAACATAATAGGGATCATATTGTAGATTTCTAATATGAGATGACATGGAAACATTCCTCAGATCCATGGGTTAGGGGTTGCGACACCCCACATATCTTTGGATAAATTGGACCTTCTCCATGGATATTCAAGTAAGGAATGAGACCCTGACAAATATTTGGATCCTTGGAGTTCCATGTTTGGGATTCAGTCATTAACATTTTATACTAAGGAGAGTTAGGCATTGTGTTGTTATCTCATGCTATCGGGGTGAGTTAGACCCTAAGTTTTTATCTCATGAATACTAGGGTGAGTCAAACCATGTGTTTTTTTCTTCTATATATTATTCTTAGACATTTCCCCAGGGAAATATATTAAATATACTTGGATGATTCAGACCTTGAGTTCTTACATTTTTTGAGATGATTACATGACGTGCTTAGTTACACTATATCACTAGTCGAATAAGGTTTTAGGGGATCCTAATGTTCAAAAACATAACTTTCAGATTGATAGTGGTCAATTTTTATGCTTTTATAGTTTATTTATTTATCTAGGTAAGCATATCACATGTATATAGTTCATGTAATGGTTATTTATGATAACTCATTGGTGGTACCCTATTGAGTTTTATTCACACTCTATTCAGGATGACACAATACCTGGGTACACTAGAAGTCCTCACAAGTTTAAGGTTCGGGTTGGGAAGAGGTCATGATTGGATCATTCATCTATATTTATTTAAAAAATTTATAGAATAGGATGAGGTGATGATTTATGATTGTATTAGATCTTCCTATAAATTTAGTAAAATATTATATTTCATTTTTTATAAGTGGTTAGACCACTGGGTGGTCAGTGAATATGTTTTACTATCTATATAATTATACATCATTAATTATTAATAGTTTTGATTGTGGATTCCACATAATTTGTTTACTAGTAATATGGATGATGTTTGGTTATTTTTTTATTTCTGTGTTTTTTGATATGTGGGTATAGTCTACACACAATACAACTGCAGACCCCCGCCGATATTCAGAACTCTCTGATGAATATTGAGGCATGTTTAAGCTTCTGTTAAATTTTGAACGGGTTCCTATGTAATGAGTCAAGATCGGTCATTACAATGTCGTATCTGATCATATGTGTTACTGATATCTCACTTGCATCAGAGTGAATTTTATTATGTATTACTATTTGGGAGATGGTAGACTTGAGATATAGGGATGTGTTAGAGCTTGTGATGGAACCCAAACCGGTGTGTCTTGAACATCTTTGTATTGTATTTCCATCACTAGGGATATGGGATTGATGTTCATGATTTTTTCTCATTAAAATAGGTTATTTTACCTTGGGTGATGCACATTAGATTATGAGGTTTAAGGTTTATTATATATTTTGTCTCTTGTCCCATAAAGTTAAGAGGTGTAACCTGTATCATATTTGGTGTGTAGGATTCACATGAAATTCATGTTCTTTTTGATCTATAGCCCTGATTATAGGGTTCATCTGTTTAAAATTTTAATAAAAAATTACATGGTGTTTTCCCATATAATATGAAATAAAATTCTACTTTGATAAACCACAATATATTCTTATTTTGATGACACATCATGTGTAACTACAATGAATAGTTATGATGTTTAGGAAATCCCTCATTATAATGAATACGTATCAATACCTAATTGGGTTATTATAGGAATTTTATTCCCAAATGATGATTCCTCATTCGAAAAATTGTCCGGTTATTTAATATTTCAACAAAAATCTATATAGTGTTTTCCTGTATAGTTTTTTAATTGAATTATACATAACCAGACCAGCATGGATATGATTATTCTACATGGTTCATCATAGGCCAATGTAATTTTCTATATATGTGTGTATGAATGTGACTTGATCCTCCAAGGAATAGTCTAATGCAAAGATTCTCGGAGAGTATGGGTGTCCTAATAGTGAGTGGTTGATTTTGGAATGCTAATATTTTTATGATTGTGAGAGACTCGAGATTGGTAGGTTGGCATGTTAGTTTCCAAGAAGATATGTAACATGAAAGTGGGATACTACCCATGAGGTTGATTGTGTGAGTCCTGATCTTATATGGGATGTGATTTATGGTTTAGGAGTGAGAGAATAGTGTTATAATGAGTGGCTTTCGGTGGTGGTGAGTCAGGTATTAGGGAATATATGAGATATGATATGCATGAGGTTAACCCATGAGAGGGATTATAGCTGTTTTGTGAGTTCCATCGAGGTGAAAATAATGGTAATATTTTAGGAACTTGAGATTTGTGCATTAAAGGTGATATGGGATATGTGGTTTAGGCATAGAGATGGTTTGATGCGTGTTTGGTATATGAAGGGTTGGCCCGAGGAATATAGATTTGATTAGGAATGAGTTTACTGGAGTATTTGAATGACCTTTGAAGGTTTGAGAAAAGGCATGTTGATTCATTGAGGTGACTTGGTATCAATGCTTAATTTTGGTAGGAGGGTCATTTCGATGTCTATACCTATTGGTTTCCAGTGAGGCAATCAATGGGATTGTTGACGGTTACCCTAGATGGTCATATATCAGTTGGATGGATTTTATATAGATGATTTGGGTATAAAATGATTCTAGGGGTGGGGTGATATTTGGATTGATGTTGGGAATGTTGTGATTCCCAATTTTTTATGAGGATCATATAGGGTAATCATGGCTTGATGGGACAGATATGTGATAAGAGAATGGTTAACAGTTTTGGGTTTGTGGTCGTAGTCATGTCGAGGTATGAATCAGGGGATTGTGAGTTTGGTTACACAATCAGGTGGTATGGGAGCATAAACATGTTATATTTAAATGATACTTAGGTAGTGCACATTGGATATATGTTGTTCTTATTGAATTATGAATCGGTGATTTGTAGAATATAGGACTATGGATCATGGTTTTAATGATTCATCTATAGACATGGTTTTTTTAGTGGTTTAATGGGAATGAGGAGTGTCCCATGTGGTGAGGGATTTTTTGGGAATGGTTTACGATCGGTGGCATAATCGATCCAAGAGTAGATTAAAGGAAGGTGTTTCTTGGTATGAAAATATCATGTCTTGGGAGGAGTATCTTGCATGTGATGTTGAAATATTTTTTGTTTTTTCTTGAGTAGTGGAATAAGTAAATCCATATAGTTGGGATCCCACCATAGGCCATTGGACAATGTGAAAAAATATTATGATTCATTTTGATGGAGGTCATGGATGACATTCTCATTAGTCAAGATCTTGTAAAGGAGGAATGTTTTGAGATGGTTCTTAAGTCTAAGATGGACTACCATGTTTGTTCATTTTCTCATTAATGATGAAGAGTGGGATATGATGATTAGTAATTTTATTTAGTGGAGTGAAATTTGACATACACTAATGTTGGAGAGAATCCTCTTGATCATGGGAATATGACCCTCTTGTCATATGGACCATCAATAAGTGGGACTGGTGAATGGATGATCAATATAGCATTGAGACATTGGGTGTTGATGAATTTTATTTTTCTATTTTCATGTTATGTACCATATTTGGAATTCATATGTGATGTTTCTAAGATTCTATTCATTGTAATTGATCTTGTTTTGGGAATTCAATGATCTCATCATAATTTAGATCATTATTTCATTAGTGCTCATGGAATATCACTGTGATGAGTTTGAATGGTTAATTATTCAACCATGGAATCTCACTAGGAGTCAGGATTAGAATACGATGTTCATGTTTGGATGATTACATGATGATTTTGGGATTTAAGGTATCATGATTGGGGAAATGGATAGTGAAATAATGGAAAAAGATGAGTTTTTTGGGGAAATTCCATCCATATAAGGTCTTACTAGTAGTTTTTCATGTGATTGGATGCAATGGACTGGAAACTGTATGAGGTAAAAAAAATTTGTCATGGAAGGTGTGTTTTAATGATTAGTTAGGTTTTTTCATGAAAAATTATGATTTTTCTAGATTATTAAATGGGTAATTGAGACTATTATAATTTATTTGGAAGTCAATAATAGATATTGGTTTTGGAATTTGACTATTTTTCTATGTGTTTTTGGGTTTGGTGAGTTGGGAACCACATTTATTAGGTCAGTGAATGGATATAATTTTTTTCTTTAGGAAATTATAATGTTGGGGATCACTATGGTTCAACGTTAAATGTTATGATTAGAATAATAGTTTGGGGAAAAAAATATTCAATAAAATGAATTATTTTATGATTTGATCATGTGTTAGGATATACAGGTGCAATAGAAGCTTCATCTTAATTATTTGATGGATGTTATGAGCGATGGATGGTGTATTAATAAAAAAATCCATGGTTTTGGTGTAGTGTTCTGGTATCACATTTTTAAACTAGAGATGGAATGTAGTTAGAAGACATTGAATTGTTAACTGACATTGGTTTGTTTGTTTGATCAAATTTTGGGTGATAATTCTCATGGAAGAGAAATATTAAGTGTAAATGTTGTAAGACCTTGTTACATTTTGAGTAATAAAATTCTATGGGAATATGAATTTTAGGGATTAGTGGATGGGTCCTTTTGAGAATAGGGTTTTGGATAGAATTATTGAGAGTTTATAAATCTAAAAGATGTGTTTTTAGACTTGGAATGAATCTTGTAAGGTGTCTTGGGATCCTAAGAGAGTGTCAGAGCACTGGTTGGGTGTTTTAGATACTGAAAATCTGTAGTAGTGTCCACTGGCTAGTTGGTGAGATTACACTAGCTATTTAGTGGGAAAGGGAGTAGTCTCACACACATGTTGGGATCCCCAGTGAAGATAGTTCACTAGAAGTAGGCTTATTCCTTTAATTTTTTGGTGTTGAAAATTATTTAAGTGGATTAAATGTTTTATTTTAGTAGAGGTAGACATGGATGATGGTCATAGTCTTTCAATTGGGATTGGTTTTGTTTTTTAGTGGAACATGCCCATTATTTTCATCACCGATGAACACCCATTAACTAAAACATTAGGTAAATTAATGGGCATCCATAATCTATATGACCCTCAATTTTTAACTCCACTTTACTTTTTTCCACACAATATTAGTCATAATCATGGTTTATCCTGAACTGGTCATATTATGGTGGGTTTGATCTAGATTTCATGTTCTCAATTCAAATATTAGTCAATGAAGGAATTATAAACTCCCATATAACTTGGGAAAATAATTTAACAAACTATAATTTATCATTAGTCTTAGCCACAACATTTATGGAACACATCTAATAATAAAAAATCCCACTAATAGATCCTCTAATTTAGATTCATCATCAACTCTATACTAGTTTAACCTTCCATCATCATCATTTTATTTGAGTAATCATCTCGTTATTTTTTGTTAACATTATTAAGATTAAAAATTAAAATTCTTGTATGAATCCTAATTTAAAAATTTGTGGATTTAGTAACATAACCTGATTCATTACATGGTCCACCTCATACACTGTAGAAGCCACTTTGGTTCAAGAAGTTCTCTCGTCCAACTTCTCGTAATATTTAAATTCAGTAGGTTGTGTATATTGGTATTCATCCTTTCAACCAGATCATGGAGGGTTTCCAAGATCTTCATCTAATTCAAAAATCATAAGGACAAAACGACAAGCTACAAATCTCTATCAAATATAAATATCAAATATTTTTATTAATTGTATTCGAATGAGATCTTTAGTCAACCTCAGACGGTTTCCATAGATACAATTAGAATCATCATCTTCAATTGAGTTTAGATTTAATTTGTCAATTTAAGCTTCTTCAATCATTTCTCCCAAGTCTTGTAATAGTTCTTATTCAGTCAATTTATAAACTTTTATGATCGAGATTGAATGAGTGTTCATCTTTAAACAATTTCATGATCTAAATGAATCTTAGTCAAAGTTATTGGTTTCAATAAATCATAATAGGAACCCTTAATTTCCATGATCTATGATTCCATGGATTCATATGAGTTTTCATAAACTAGTTAATCATAATATATGCCTGATTCACCTTTGGTTGTACCCCCAGTAATCCTATCTTGATATTCTCCATTGTTCAATGGTTTCAATATATGTTTCTATGGTTTCAATGGGGATTCATAAAAATATTATCGTCAAATATCTTGGGTTCCTCCTATAGTCCTCCCTCTAAATCACTAGTCAATTTACATTTCCATTTGAGGTTGATTGATCAATTGGATATTTTTTCACAATTGAACTCCCATGAAAGGATATACAAGAAAAAATGAATGATTTTTTACAAAAATAGATTGTTTTATCATTGTTGAGGGCTTCAAAGAAATAATATTCTCAATGAATAATGATTATTCAGGGGTTAATAAAGAAATTAATATAGGGGATTCTCAAATAAAAGAATGTACCACATAAGATGCCTATAGAAAGAAGCATAATGGAAGAATGGAGGTGTTGAATCCTGGGTGGAATGGAAGCATGTCCATGAAAGAATGGAGTATGAAAGGATGATTTCCATTTTAATTTCATTATTCTATAAAATTAAAAACCAAGAGTCTATATAGGTTAATTAGAAATTAAAATCCAATTTTCTAAAAAATTGAAAATTAAATTAAATTACTTTGAGAGATTTATCCCAAAATAAATTCAAATTTCATTTTTAATCATACAATTCAAAACAGATGTTGCAAGTAAAATCTTAATTTTCATCATTTAAAAACACATTAAAATACCAAATTGAGGTTTCACTATTTAAAATTCATAATTTAAAAAAATTTCTATTTATTCATCATATAATCACTTTAAAAAATTAATTTTAATAAATTAGAAAAGTTTAAATTCAAATTTTCATCTAAATTATTGTTTTAAAAAATTAATGTATTGGTATTAATTAGATCCAAAATTGATAAAATAACATAAAATACATAATTTAGGAATTTAAAATTTTAATTCTATTTTTCATATAAGGATAAAATATGAATCAATTAATTATGTTTTAAAAAAATTGACGGTAATTTTCAATGAATAATTTGATAAAAAATTCAAATGTTTCGACGGTCATCAATTGGGTCTCTAAAGATATCCACTACATGCAATCCTAGTCGAAGGAGGTAGCCAAATCCATGTCAGTGAGTCATCAATAAATATTTTTTTCTAGGGTGGTGAAATTTTGATCATGTCCTTCTTGATGGAGGCACATATCATTAGCAATGACTTCCATCATTGGGATGGATCCTAAAAATCTGTATAGCTAGTATTTCCCCCTCTACAAGAGTGTTGTCTCATGTAGGATCATACTTTTCCACAAAATCTGAATCATCTTTACCCTCTCCTTATGTAACATCCTAGAACTGACACTTGTAGATATGGTGATGAAATCATAAACTTTACATGTATTGATTTGATATCGATAATTGTGACCCAATTGTTTCCCATCCAAACCTACAACATCAAAAGGAAAAATATTATCACTTATATTTTTAGGGATCATTTAGGTTTATATTTTCATGTAATTAGGATAAACTCTTATATAAACAATAAAAATGTCATTAAATGATTATTTATCTCATATAAACCATATTTTCTTATTTCACATTATGTCTTCATCATTATCTATATGGGATCCCTTATAGAAATAATTATTTTAAACTAATTCATTAAAACATGGGGGAAAAATGAAACATAATAAGGGTGAGTAAAAATTATTAGTAAGTTTAAACGTAATAATTAAGAACTGAATGTTATCATAGAAAATAATAAGTACATAAGGGTATGGCGACATTATCAGAGTGCATGAGAGAATCATATGAGAAGTCGTACTGATCAATAAATGAATCGTCAATCATGAAACACAGAATAAGAATTTAATATAGTAATATTCATAAGGATCATTAATCACGATGCATGTGAAATAAATTTTTATCAAAGGAAACATTATAAACCCATAACAATAATAGATAAAACATTCTGGTATCTTAGAAAATCATCATCATAGAGCACATACAAAACCCTTACAGAACCCTTTCAATTGGAATTACCAGATGATCGAATTCCAATATATTTATCCAGAGAAAATAATCATTACCCAATGAATTGGAGCACATTCTGGGTGTACCCATCTTATAAGATATATCAATATCATCTAATGAAATCAAGTAAAACCCATCATATAAGCTCTAATGGGCTCACGCGACACTATATGGGTGCCCCCATCATTTATATTTATAAATATCCATATAATGAATAAATAACATAGTGAAATCATTTCATCATAACTCATATAAAAACCTTTATTCATTTTAGGACATTATTAACTCATGGAAAAGAAACTAATTCCATAAAGATTTCATTGAAACACGGTTAACCCATGGAAAAGAAATAGGTTCCATAAAAATCTCTTTGAAACAATCATAATCAATCCATAGAATAAATGAGTATAGTATAAATAAAATATATCCCTAGTGTTAGATAATTTACCAAAAGGTTAAATGACATTGATTAATGGAAATACCCTAAAAATATCATTAAATTTTTTTTTAAGGAAAATAACAATTTCATTTTGAAAATCACTTCTTAATACATAAAACATTTTGAATATACTTTTCTTTAAAAAATAATCTTAAAATATTATAAAGTAATATTTTAAATATAATTTAAAACATTTATTTATTAAAATATATTTTTGGATTTGAAAAGAAGTTTCTAAAAAAGTTTTAAAATACTTATTTTGTAAACAAGGTATTAGAAGAAATGAGTTTTCTCTTGAAAATATGCTTTTAAATAAATGCGTTCTTTTGATCTCATGTGTACATAAAGAGAATAAAATGAAGGGAAACCATTTATTATCTTAAAAAACAATAGGATACTAAATTTAATGATAATTATTTGTATGTAGATCATAATATTTCATCATTGGAAACTTAAAAATATAGTCCCGATAAATGATGATATTGTAACATAATATTGTTATGACTTCAGAAACATGAATCATAATCCCAATGAAATTATTAAATTAAATAAAACATGAAACATCAAGAAAAATTATATTTAGGATATAACATGCTAAAGTATCAGTATATACACCTCTTAATACAAGATATGTGTATAATGTAACATATGTGTCAAAAAAGGAAAATGGACAGAAAAAAAATCTTTTCGCTTTGGTCACATTGAATACATAAACTCAGTGAAAGATAGATAATAAAATGGATATTTAAATCTAAATTAATTTATTTATAATTAAAATAAAATACAATTGTGGGAAGCATATACACCATACAATAAAAAAAGTAGTGAATATGGAATACATCTCACAAAAACAAAAGTTAGACGAGAAACCCCTTACCTCACTCTTACCATGGATTGAACATGATTTATACTAAGTTATAGTGGTTTTAAAAATTTTTTTAACTTATTAAATAACTATATTAATATTTATAACATCCTTTTACCTATTCATTAATAATTTTTCATTATTTCCATTGTTTATGGTGTTAATCACCATGTTTCCTTATTCGTGCTTTATTATGAATGTATCAATTTTGATGAATATAATATTGCTATATCATATCAAGAATAATAATAATGAAATAATTATTATATTTATACACAAATTATACTTTTAAAATCAATCATGAAATATAGTTATGAAAAATGAAGTATTTTATGATCATGGAGACAATAGGTCATACGTGCGTAAGAGTAACGTTTCCATTTTACAATGGTCCTTATAAAAAAGTGTTAAGAATAGTTAATATTTATATAATGATAATAATATCACATATACCATAATATATTTCATAATATAGTTATATAAATCATCCATGCGGTGTGGTGGTGAAAAGAGTGTAACTTCACTTAATGAAGATTCTGGTCCACGCGTATACAAATGATGTTATAATTTTTTAGTGTACGAAAATATAATAATATATTATCATTTAAGAATTAAATTTATGTAATTAATGTAATAATTATTTCAGTTATATCACACAAAATCATTAACTTTATCTTTATCATCTTCCATGTAATTTTTTTATGAGAAGACGAATCACATCACTTCGTGACGTGGTAGTCTGCCATACACACAAACAATGTTATCGTATCCCCAAAAGAATGTATAGTAAAAGACATGTATGTGAAATAATTAATATATATGTATAATTATGTTATAAATATAATATATATTATTCATATACATCATCATACCCAATAGATAAAGGTGGTAACGGATGAACGGATAACATTAGTTCGTGAGGTGGTAGTCTGCAATACACATGAACGATGATTTCATAACACATTTGAGGAAAGTGGTGAAGATTTTAGGTAATGAACTTATTTTAAAAACATAATATTTTATTTAATATAATGTGTTTTTTATATCATCATGGATTAATAAGGATCCGAGAATGTAGAGAAGGAAATAAAATAAAGACACTTGTTGAAGAACATTACCTCTTCTTCGTGTATCCTCCTTAGGTTTTCAATGAATCCTTCCTAGGTAATATTTATGCCAAACATAATGATCCTATAATTAGGGGAGGGATGTTTTATTTTTATTTGGGTAGGTATGTTCTGATAAAAATGTCTTCGGAGGTGTGGATAAGTAAGGGGAGTGATTTCCCTTTTATAGGTGGGGAGGAGTGACATTTTTTGTAAAAAACCAAAAGTATTCCCTACCGGGAGGTCAATATTACCTATAGTGACTAAAAAATTATAATTAAGGGGTTTCATGAATTATATGGTCTATAAAATCCTACACCACATAGTAAAACACATTATTTAAACATTTTGTGCAATAACTTCTATGTTTCCTTATTTTTACGATTTTGGTTTTTCACTTTGGTAACTAGTTTTCTAACATATGTAATTTCTCATTTATGATTAAATTAAAGTGATAATTTTTTGATAATTTGTAATCAATGATTCTAAATATAAATTATAAATTATCAAATAAAAATCCTAGGTGTGTCGAAAATTTATTTGAACACAGGCACATGTACAAGAAAAAACATTGTTTTAACATTACCTGTGATTACATTGTTTTTCCTATATTTTGTGGTAAATATATTATAAAAGAACAATTGTTCCATGAATCAAATATAATTTAAATTTATTAACTTTTATAAATCAATTGTAATTTTTTATTATATTTCTTAATTTTAAATCACTTAATAAAATATCAGTTATTCTGAAATAACTTTATTGTATATTTTGACATTATTCATTTAATTTAGATTTTAAAAAATTCAAGACAATGAAGGAATTATAATATATTATGTTCAAAACTATGTAACATGATAAATTTATCTACAAAATAATGGATGATAATTATTCACCCAATTTAATTTAATATATTTAGTATCATTTATTTTATTTTATTATTAATTAAATAAGTATTGTGTCAGCATCTATTAAGAATTTTATGTAATTATCCCATCCAGAAAATTTAGAGATAAATTATTATGATGAAAAATACTCATTTTTATATCAAAATAATATCTATAACCAAAAATATTTTGGTTTTTTCCTTATCCCAAACCATTATAAGTATTAGAAGAAAAGTTCATTTTTTGTCTTTTTCTTTAATTAAATGATTATATGAGTTATCATCAATGGATAGTGGAAATAAATTTCCATATTATAAATAATTTAATGTAAAATGTATAAATATAATCTTATAAATATATTAAGATAATATTTTATGTAATTTATTCTATTAACTTTTTAATTTAATCCTTATTAAATTCATTTTTACCAAAACCATGGTAAATAATTTTTTTTACTATTTTCACTATTCATTTTGGTAAAAAATTAAGTTTACCTTATTAGAATTTATAAATTATGATGATTAAAAATATTTAATCTAATTTTATAAAATTTAATTCACATATGTGGAAAATTTTAATTTAAAATTAATCTTGTGGACGTGAAGAGAAAGCGGGGTTCTAAAAAGAAAATATTGAAAAGTTTATAAAGTTTTTATATCAAATTTTAATATGAGAATAATTAAAATAAGTTAAATTTTATTAATTGATATAATATTTTCCTAAAATTATATTAAAAATCATTCAAAATTTAATTTATCATTACAAATTATTTAAATGAAAAGTTGGTTTTCAATTAAAAATCTGTATTTTTCACAATTCATCAAAAACCGATCCTTTCCATCTTAATAAAAAAATCACCTTAAGATAATTTTGGTTTTCAAATTTCAAAAATTAAGTTTATATTTTAATGTAAACTTTCTAAAAATTTTAAAAATAATTTTTAAATTTTGTGCCAAAAGTGAGACTCAATCATCTTTTAGAAAAATACTATTTTTCAAAAAACATTTCATTATCTTTCAAAATGTTATTATTTTATTTCTAATCAATAGATATACATGGATTTTATTTATTAAATTTTTATAAAATTTTAATAATTTACATATTACTATTAATGTCTTATAATGGTAATTTTTAACTAATAATATTTGAATAATGTATGAGGTTTAGTTCAAACCTGATGTTGCGTGTATTTTCAAAGCTATCAAAGAGTTTGAATTTATTTATAAATAAATTAATATATAATAAATTCTCATGGTGTTAAATTTTATTATAATATCATTTTTTTCATTCCATTATTTCTATCAAACTTAATTTTCTTCAAGTGCTACATACCTCCACCATTAATAAATTGCAATCTCATAATTTGAACTTTATCTCGGTAATCAAAGGACGGACATTTAGAAATACTTTTTTTGTAAACCCACAATGTAAAAAGTTTTAATAAAACATCCTCTTAATAAGATATAAATGTGTGTAAAAAAGTTCATATGGGATAACACATAACTAGGTTTCCCAAAGAGTATAATGAAGGTGGAAATGGAAGAAAAACATAAATAATTATAGAGTGACTGATTTCATTGATCACAAGCAAGTTAATGGAAAATTGATAGTTAAGGGCCTAAAATCCATAAAACTATGATGATCTTAATTTCCATTGGTTCATCATAAGTGAAGTTACAAGGATAACATTTTAATTTCAATATCATTTTCCTAGAGTTGGGTAATTCTCTCACCATCTAGACTGAAAACATTTTGAAATGTAATTACTTTTCGAGTATAATTTCAAAAATTTGTAAATATCCACTAAAATCACATCTTTTCCACAAAATGATCAGTATTAAAGATTCATTTTTCATAGATAATGCACAAAAATAAACTTTTAAAGGAAAATATAACAATAAAAGGGATAACACTTTATTACACCTGTCTTTTGACATTATCAAAATCAAAAACAGTGAAAACATAGTAAGATAATTTCAAAAATGAATAAAACATCATAGGATACATTAATATTAAAAATTAAAAACTAATACAAAAATTTAAAACAAAATCATTCCTAAATAACCTCAAAATAAAACTGTGGTTTTTAACCTCAAATGTAATATCATACCTTTTAGCTACAATACCAAAAATAATATGACGTTACTATTTTATGATGTATAATTAATCACTTAGTCACCAAATCACATTTCCATATCATTTATATATATATATATGATAAAATTGTGTTCCCATAATTACGTCAGTATCCAAGATCATATAAACCCTAAAGGATATCAATACCATAAAACAAATTCACACAGAAGTTAATAGAATATTTCACATTTAATTGAATATTCACATAAAATTCAACCTAATAAGTATTATCCTAAAATTTTATTAATCAATTTAAGATCTCATCACTTTAAAACCCAAAGGGGTTTTTAAGACATTGAAAAACCTTAATATTATATACCTATGATGGTATCCATAAATATTAAGATAACATCACCCGATAACATCCTAATCACGAAATTTATCTAAACTGGCATCTGATACAAACAACAATAACCCTGAACACACAATAACATATCTAGTGATGAAATCATAAACATTATATATTAGGCTTTTAAACTAATAATTTTGGACTAATTATTTCCAACCCAAACTTTAAAACATAAAATAGAAAAATTGGATCATTTAAATTCTCAAAGACCATTTAGGTTTAGAGTTTATCAAAATTAGGACAAACTCCTATATAAATAATAGCCATGTCATTAAATGAGCATTTATCCAATATAATCCATATTTTATTATTTCATATTATGTCTTCATCATCATCCATATGAAATCCAATCAATTTATAATTCATTAAACCTCATTCTTTATAAATTGGTGAAAAAACAAACATTTGAAGGGTGATATCAAATGCTTAATAGTTATAAACATAATAATTAAAAATTCAATGCCATAAATGACCATATGAAGTGAATAAGGATATGACAGCGTAATCATATTTCATTACCAAATAATAAAATAACATATACCCATCAATATGTAAATATTCAATCATGAAACATGAAATAACGATTTAACAAATGGAATATATAGACCATCACTTTTTGTACATTAACATTACATAACTGTTAAGGAATACATAAACATTATTAAAATATATTCCCAAATATCATATTATTCTAGTGCCTTTGGAAAAATGTAAACATAAACACTGATACATAAGTGTGATATATTATCTTTCAAAGGGTTCTAATTGACAAGAACCCTTCTTAGACACACCAAACAAAATACGAATTTTCATAACATGGGGAAGGGAACATAAAAAGCTGTGAGCTCAAATGTTCAGTAAGGGTAAAATAGGGAGATTTTTAAGCATAATCATGGTCATAAGGGTATGATAACATGATCATGAAAATATAATATGATTCCCTACATATCGAAGATTATAAATATGAATCATTGAATAAATCATAGTAGTTTATAAAAAATGATTCATAAGGAAATAAAGAACATAATCCTTGAAATAATAACAAAGGAATAAAACATAGAATTGTGGTAGATACATAATCATATAATATTATTTCCATAGTATCCAAGGCATCTCTTCAAAGACCATCGTAGTAGTATGGGTTCTCTACCCATACCATCTCAACAGTCATGGTTCACACCCATGGACATATTATTAGCTTGAGTTCACTCATCATACTATCTTGGTAGTCATTCTTCACTCCCATATCCATATTATTAGTTAAGGTTCACTCCCAATGCCATATTTTTCTATCTCACGAGGTTTAAATATTTACTCAATTCATTGGAGGGGGATATAAGTCCCACCTATTTAATATTAAAATCATGCATACATGTTCCACAAGATCATAAATAATAATTTAATAAACCATTAAAGGAAATAGATATTATAAACATCTATTCATATCAAAAACTTTGAAAAAATATAGGTTTCACAATAATTTCATAATAAACATAACCTATGAAAAGAAACGGGTTTCTAAATCATATAATCTATTAAAGAGAAACAGGTTTCATAAACATCATGCCATCAAAAAATAATCCATTTATAAAAAACATATGAATGGAAATATTGAATAATTTCCCCAAAAAATTAATGAGTCACACCAATGTATGTTATCGTAGATGAGAAATACTTTTGAAATGTCTTTTAAAAACATTTCATGAGGAAAAAATTCCTTCTTCGTTGAAAAAATATTTTTAAAACAGAAAAACTTTTGAAAACCTTTTTATTTGAAAATATATTTGAACATTTATAAAGTAATCATTGAAACCCATAAAAAACTTTCATAATCCTTTTTACTTTAAAATTTTATTTAAAGATTATTTGAAATATTTTTTGAAAACATTTTTGAAAATATTGTTTTTTAATAAAATAGATTTACATCGGAAGAGAGAGACATTTATATTTTACTTAAAAACATTAATTTAAGTACAAAAGAGTGGTAAAATGGACCTAATGCATTATTATATCTTGAATAACTTGAGTGAAATATAATTAGTGAGTTTCCTTTAGTAATTAATTAATTGAAGCATAATCATAAACAATATCAAAATGTGTGATGAGATTTTTTCAATAAACTCTTATCATGTGGTAACTTGGGATCATACTTTCCATGTAAGAAAAATAAATTAAATTACTCCAGAAACATAATTAAAATAATTATATTAATTACACAACATGTAAAATTGAATTATATACTCCTCGAAAAGAATTTAGGTGCCTAACAAAACATGAGTCTCAATGTATTATAATTGGGAAAAACTATTTTACCTCTTTGTCAACATTGAAGCAAAAATCCCATGAAATAAATATCATAGAATTTATATTTTAATACCAATAAATTTAATTCTAATAATTATTGAATACATCCATTGTCATTATACACACCACACAAAAGGAATGGGTGGTGAATAAAGCATGTATCTAACAAAAATAAAATGTGAGATGAAATCCCCTTACCTTGTGTCTTGAATCTCATCGAACTCATTTAAACCATCTATATAATAATTATAAATATTTTTCAAAAACAAATTTTTATATCAAAAACCATATATTATTTTATTATAAACATATATTACCCTCTTGTTAACAATCCTAGGTTATGGTTTAACTTCATGTAATATCTTCTTTTTTTTAACATGTGTCTTAATTTCTTATATTTTTTCCCCATATACTTATATCATGATTATAGAATGTAAAAAATGATATAAATATATTTAATATTCATTATATTTTTATTGTAATAATCTATAGAATATAGAAGTGAAAAATGGAATACACCATTCATGGAGATGGTATGCCATACATATGCCTGAACACTGTTTCCATTATTATTATCATTTTGAAAGAAATAAATAAAATGACATATATGTAAATATTTTTATAATATAATTATAGTATCATTATAGTTCTATATTTATCACATATGATTGGTTAACCCATCCTTAATACATTTCATTTATTGTGTGAACGAATCACATCACTTGGAGGGGGAGGTAATCCACACTTCCTCAAACGGAATTAACATATTTACAGAAAATGGAAAGTAAAAAAATATGTGTTTTATAAATAATAAAGAAACTTAAATACATTATAAATATAATATATGACATATATAAATATATTTTCTATCATAATGTCTACCATGAGATGCGGTAAAGGGAAAATGAACAATCATCGTTTAGTGAGGTTGTAGTTCGCCATACACAAAAAAAATATGTTTGTTACCCATTAAATGGAAGTCTGTCTAAGTGTAGTTAGAATAATATCATAAAAAATACTATTATATTTAATATAATCTTTTTTTATACATTTATGGAATAAAGAGAGTGTATGATATTGAGAATGAAAATAAAATAAATAATCTTGAGGGAAGGAGTTACCTCTTAATCAGGTAAATCATTTTTGGTTTGTTCCAAAAAAAATCCTTGGGTTATATTAAATCCAAGGGTAGGATTCTAGTTGGAAGGTAGAAATTTTGATTAGTATATTTTCCACATCTTGGATGAACCTAAGTTGTTTAAGAGATATGATGAAGAGGTACATGTGTTGGCCTTTTATAATGAAGGAGGAGTGGCACTCATGTAAATATTTGAAGAGAGAATTCCACCCATGTTTTTCATGTTTCATGTTGATAACATAATGGTCCAAAGTTGATCCAAGGTATTACAGGGTCAAAATATGGCTTTAAAAAGGCTCTTCGACAATTTTATAGGTCATTTAGAGTCTTAAATTCAAGGTTCAGTCATTAGTTAATCATAATTTTACCATAAGCATTGTATTAAATTTTAATTACATTAACTAATATTTTTGATCAAAAAAAAGTTGAACTTATAATAGATTATATATTATTCTAATTCAAAAAATTGAATTCATTTTTACAAATTCCAATCATATATGTTGAAGAAATTAATATAAAATTAATCATGTAGTTGGGTCGACAATGGATGTTTTTAAAGTAAAAACATTCAAATGTTTGCTATGTTTTTAAACCCATGTTTAAAGAAAAATTGATCAAAATTAGATAAATTTTATTAATTTATAAAAAAATATATAATTAAACTTTAAAACCAATTTTAAATATAATTTAACCTTATAAATAAATTAGATGAAATTGCGTTTTTGAATTAAAATCTGGTATTTTTACTATTCCTCCAAAAATTGAAGTTTCTTATAAAATTCCAAAAATTAGTCCTTATAGAATTTTGATATTATAAATTAGAAAATGAAGTTTATTTTATGAGATTAAATTTCTAAATTTGTCTAAAATTAATTTTACTTTTTCACAGAAGGACATTTAAAGCAATTCATTTGAGAAAATGGTATTTTAAAACATATTAAGGACTTTACAAAAAATTATATATTTTATTATCAATATGTTTTATTTAAATAAAAAAAATATAAAAATTATTTAAAAATTATTTATTTCTATTCATATAAATAATTTTAATGGATAGGTTATAATTATCTCATTTAAATAATTATAACCATAAAATGATTTTTTGTAGAAACATCAATGTTGCATGTAACATATTCCAATTTGGTGTTGCATGTAACGTATGTCAAGTAAATTTTCAATGTATCATATTCCAATTTGGTGTTATGTAACATACACTGAGTTGGTTCCATGTGAAAGTATTTTTTGTCTTATTGAATTTCAAGACATAAAAGAAAATTTATTATATTCATGAAAAAAATGTCTATAAAAACTCAAGTTGTTACATTCTACCCCCCTTTAAATGTATTTTTCCCTTAAAATAAATCTCTCAAGTAGAAAAAATGAGTATATGTTTTTTCCAAATGGGGACTATAAACCATGGAAGGGAGGTGAATCAAGGAATGGATATTCTTTTCTAAATTCTTCGTACCCAAATAGATCTTGAACTCTTTATTATAACGGTCACTTTGTTTGAACTAAAGTGTTACTAATGATCTTATTCTTTCCTTATTTAGTATATGATGATGCTTTGAATGTAATGATGTAATAAAAGAACAAGGATGCAATGATTTTTACTTGGTTCACCCTCACTGGGATACATCCAAGGATCATACATCGACAATGTAGGGATTGTACCAAATTCACTAAGGCTTATTACCAATAATGATGGTTTAGGCTAGATCTCATTTATACCTAGTCTCACTACCTTTACAAGGTTTAGTGTCTTCTCACAGTATTCCTAATAGTTACTCCCAATGTCTCTTTTACAGCCTCACTACTGGTGGAAGTGGTCACATTCATCCTCTTCCTTCGCTCACTGATCTTGGAAGGGATCCAACCATATTTTAGGGACATGTAGGTCCCTTAATTATCTCTAATGAATACATCCTATGTTTTATATGGATGATTTTTTGATGTTCCACTTTAATCCAATAGATTAATACCACTTTACCATTGAAGTACTAAGAATTGCATTCTGAACAAATTTTTCGATGCTCGCCACCTTCACAAAGATCCTATTATTTGAAGAGAAAATAGCCTTTCGCAAAGTTCCTGCCTTTCACGAAGCTCCCTTAACCTTTGTGAAGCACACCTCTTTCACGAAGCTAAACTTTACATTGTGAATCTCCTTCCTTTTATGAAGCTTAATTATCCTTTTTAAATTCCTTTACTTTTTTGATGCTCAGAAAATTTGGTTGGCTATCATAGCCTTAGATAATTTCATCACATGATAATCCTTATCAAACCACCTCCATGAACCACCTTCATGAACCGAGAGCATTAAGATATTCATTAAGTCTTTATAGTTTTCTAAAGGGGTTAGAGGCCTATTTACAGGCGTTTCCACCATTTCTAGAACCATTCGGCCACATCAATATCATTTTGTGATGATCCCACTTTTCATATGGGATGATCCCTTTTCATGAATCTCCAAGGAAAGTTATTATTCGTGATGCTTTTCGTAATCTCATAGCTTCCTTCAAAACCATTGTGCCTCCATGATTCTCCGATCGCGATGCTCCTCAACTTCATTGTTCACGAGGCTCATCATTGTCATAGAGATTCTCATCTACATTCATTGATCCTTCGGGAAACACCCTTCGCAAGGCCCATCTTCATAAAACTCATTCCTTTACCAAATGTTCATATGGAACTCAAGTATATTCACTTTTCACGATGCTATCCGAACTCTATATGTTGGACCCCAAAAATCTGGAAAACATTGGGAAATGACATGACCTTGTTTATGTAATTTTTTATACCTCTTCCAAGGTATTCATTCCTTTGTCCTAGGACTTTTTCAAAAACCCATGTCAACAATATTTCTGGAATCCATGAAATACCTTGTAAACAGACTTTTTCATTAATGGTAATCAAACCAAAAATGATGCAATGTCTCCTTGAGGGATTTTTACCCAACAATCTTCCCCTTTGGGTTTGTTTAAAACTAATCACATTTTTATATCTTGTTAAATATTATTCTATATTCAACCTCTATTATCTTATTGAGATTAAAATCGAGATAAAATATTTACTCAACACATACTCTAAGCCCATGTGATCCATTCTCAATGGGAGAAAAAAGAGTAGCTTAAAAATTGCATCAATGAGTCACTTCATTCTAGAACCACTATACTAATTTCATCATGAACTCTATTTATCTTGATATATATACATTTATTGATCACATTTAGCATCATAATATTTAAAACTCCTCATATCATTCTTCTCCACATGTTAGATTCTCCTCTATCTCCATGAATAAATTTTATCCCTTCTGATTGCCACAATTTCTCCCCCTTTTTCAGTGAACATAAAGGTCACTACATTGTGGTCTAAAATAGGGTAATGAACACATATCATAACATTTGGGGAAAACACATTATACCTCATGAAGAGGGGGTCTCATATCCACACTTTTTTAAGTGTGGGGAGTCAACTGAACTCCCAGAGCCAGTCAATGTTGTTCAAATGATTCTTTTGGTATGTCCTTTGTTAGAATGTCTTTTACTTGATGTTCTGTAGGAACATAATCCAACTTCTCAACCCCTTGCTCCACCTTATGCTTGATAAAATTCTTATTAATATCAATGTTATTTTTCATTGAGTGATGCATTGGATTTTTACTATGATTTATAAAACATGAATTTTTGAAACTGATTCTGATTAGAGACTTCACTTCTACTCCTATATTATATAGTTATATCTTCTACCATAATAACTTCATGCATTCTTCAGTAGCTGCAATATATTCATATTATTAAATACTCAATGAAACTAAATTGTGTTTAATTATTAGCCATGAAATACATAAACCACCAAGATATAATGGACCACCCGATGTTAATTTTATGTCATCTGCTTAACTAGACTAATCTGTATTTGTATATCCCAATAACTCCAGCTTAGATTTTTTATTTTACATAAAACCAAAATCCACCATTCCCTTAATATATCAAAGTATTATTTTCTACTACAAGAATGTGGATTTCCTTGGGATTTATTTGATACAAAATTGCTTGATATGTTCCAAAAGCAATATCTTGTTGTGTTATAGTCAAGTACAACAAGATTCCAATGATCTTCATGTATTCAGTGACGTTAACTGATTTTACTTCATCATCCCCTAAGAGTTTCATATGGGTATCCACTAGAGTCAACATATCCTTGGAATTATCCATTCAAAATCTTATCAAAACCACATTTTAATATTTACATTGAGAAAATAATGTTCCATTCTTTCCTTGTGCTACTTGTAAACAATGGAAAAACATCAGTTCACCAATCATTGACATTTCGAATGCACTTTTCAGGAATTCGGAGAACTGTTTGCAATGTGATTAATCTAATACACTAAAGATTATGTCATCAATATACACCAGAAACATCATTCATTGATTACTTTCATTGTTGGCATAGATATGGTAATCAACTCCACCATGCTGAAAACCGAGATTCAACCCATATAGTTCCTTCTTTAGGAAGCATAATCTATTATCATATTAATGAATGATAAAACCATGTAGTTTTTTATTGTACACATCTTCTTCCATAAACACATTAAGAAATTATGATTTTATGTCCATATGAAAAACTTTGAACCTTTTTTACATTTCTTTCTCCAAGAATAATCTAATTGTCTTTAGCCTCACAAGAGGTGCAAATGTCTCATAAATATAAATACCATTATCAAGAAGTACCCTTTGCACACTAGTTGTTCTTTTTTCAAATCACTACCCCATATTAATTCATCTTAATTCAAAAATATCATTTTTCTCAATGAAATTCTTATTTTTTGTCCTAGATACAGTCTCCCATGTCTGATTATCCTCAATTTGGCCAAGTTATTCATTCATAGCCTGAACCCAGTTCTCATCTCCGACTGTTTTATCCCTCTCATCATCAGTATCTTCTTGTGAATTATAATTTTCAACTAAAACTCCCCCTATGTTTGTCACATCCTTATCACTTTCATCAGGATACAATTCACTATGTTGTTGAAAATTCTGATCATTCTCCACTATATTGACATAACATCTTTCAACTACTTTTCCAGCCTATTATTGAACCATTTCCAATATTATCTCCCAACCTCTTGGTATCCTAAAAATAGTCATCTAATACAGTATTTTCATAACAAAACATATAATCATGAAAATCATGAGTTTTTCTACATCTTCCCCAATCGGTCTTCTTGATTCCAGACAATATAAACTTTCATCGTTGTTATCCAATTGAGATCATAAATATGATTATGATATAGAATTTTCCACCTATAATGTGAAAATATTCCTATTGTTGTGCCCCCTATTTATAACAAAAAACATTCTTCTTATCCTACATCATTTATTCTCATCTGGTTATTTTAATTAAGCCATCAAAAGACCCTTTAAGCCTTCTGATTCGAAACTCAGTATAGGAATCCAAGAGACAAAGTTAATAAAATAATCACTATCTATTGATCTCAATTACTTCTATAAATTTAATTCATATATAAACAAATAACTTCTTTCAATGAATTATTCCATATTAATTCTCCATCTCTTGTGATTGATTTGGGTTATTTGAAATTCTAGAGCACATCGCATCACCATTTGGAAGATTTTGATGCCATTAATCCTTGGATTATGTCTCCCTAAAAACTGAAACACATGAATAATCAGTTAATAGAATTTATAGACATGGGAAGATGACATCCACTGTAATCCTTAAGAATATGATTGTGGTTAATCGTGATTGATCAACCCTTTGATAATTTCTTACAAAGCATTGTACTATTTTTTGCTTGTTCCAACTTCCTAGCCAACTTCAACTATTCTGTCCATATGACTAAGCATTATTTACCCACATGGTGTTTCTTATTCTCATATGTGGGTTTTTTTGGTTTCTCCTTTTTCAAAATTTGGGGTTTAAGTATACTTGTACCAATTTTCTTCTTTGATGCTCCACCCAAATGCCATTTTTCATGACACTTTTTCTGATCAAAATCTATCCAATATTCTTCTCCTCATTCTTCTTCTCCCGCTAAAGGGATCATTCACTTGCTTTCACTTTTCACCTTGTATCATTACATGTGACTTTCTAGAGACATTATTTATTCATTTTTCTTTTATCTGTTACCTGATTTAAATTACTCAAATGTGTTGTGAGTGAGTCCTTCATTGAATGTACATTATTCTATTTCATAACTGGAGTAGTTACTCCCTTTTTCTTCTAGGTTTGATCACATTAATTAAAATAATGTTATTGATAATGAAACATATGAGTCTATTCATTCACCTTTTATTGAGTTTCTTGTGTATCCCATGAAAATTTAATCCTATTTTTTGACTTATGATTTTCACTTCCAAGGCGGTTCTGAATGAGGAACAATAGGAGACCTTCGACTCTATTGACCTGAACTCTGAGAGGGACAAATGCATCATTACCTTCTCGTCCACGGGGGAATTCAGAAACAAAGACATCCAAAGTTGGAGGTCTCCTTCTTCCTCGAGACCTACTGATCGATGGAATGAGGTTGTTTGGTGTCATATGATCCCGACGAAGATGAACTTCATGTCTTGGCGGATACGGCATATGGAGGTCGCCTCTAATGAAAATATCAAGAAACTCGGGATTAGCTTTGCCTCTGGGTGCCACTGTTGCAACGGGCGAAGGGAGGAAATCTCGGAGCATCTGTTTTTTGGTGGCGACTGGGCTCATGTAGTTTGGAGTTTCCTTGGAGGCGACAAGTATCACAATACTGAGGAGTCACTGTCTATGTTCCTGGAGAGGTGGTTCGAAGGTTCGCTGGCCACGGAGAAGGTTCATCTAGCCCGGGCCGCATCCTTCAACATAGGGTGTTGGTGCATATGTCAAGCCAGCAATCAAGCTAGGTTTGAAGGAGATATTCCCACAGGTAGAGCCATCATCTCTTTTATTCGATTTGCACTTCTGGACCTAATCGCTTGTAACAAGGACTGGCAGAAGAATCCTCCTTCCTATGCATGCAGGCAGCTCAGTTTTTCCCTCCCCTTGTGACTGGAAAGTGAATCAGATGGGATCCTCCTGTCCTTGGGAATAAGCTCATCTCGGATGGATCCTGCAAAACGAGGATGATCTCGGGAGGGGGGTGGTCAGAGATTCAAGGGGAGGAGTGGTGCTGGCATTCTCCTGATCTTTTGGGAGAGGGACGATCATCCAAGCTGAAGCTCGTTCCCTTTACATAGGGCTCATTGTATGCTCTAAGGAGAAGGTTGATATATCTGAAGTGGAGGTGGACTCTTTAGTCCTTATTGAAGCGCTGAAAGGAAATTGTCCCACACCTTGGAACATTGAATATATCGTCAGAATATGTCATGTGATGCTTAGACATAACACTATCCTATCCCACACCTGGCGAGAGGCGAACAAGGTGGCTGATTTCGTGGCTTCCATGGAAGACCATAGGTCAATAAATGTGCGTATTATCCAGACTAGTAGCTTTAAGCCAGAATGCGCCAATCTTATCAGAGGGGATTCCCTTGGTTTTCATTACTATAGACCCCCATAGCTGATGTATCTGGTTTATTCTTCTCCTTAATAAAAATTTACTTTGAATGGAATATAAATGTAGGTTTTTTGACTATTAACCACTGGAGTCGGGGATATCCTTTTGAGTTCCTTTTTCTTCCCTAATTTTTTTCTTCTACAATATATTGATGAATTCCCATGATTAGAATATATAAAATATTTCCCATTATAAACATACTACATGTCATAATTTCTCAGTTTATATGTTGATACAACTTGAGTTTTTCTTTTGCCATTGATTTGTTGTGCTTCTTGACAAATACTGATGGTCTGTCCCATTCTTCCAAAATAATATCATTTCATGGATACTTTCTTCTATGAGAATCAACTTTTATATTTATCAATAGGTTTCTTATTATTCTCATATTTACAAATATTTATATCATCACAACATGAAATATATTCCAAAGACTCTAAAAAATTGATGTGTGGCCATAAATCCCACAAAAATATCCCATCATGTCATTACTTCCTGTAAAATCATTTTTAGTTCTATTTCCAGTATCTCGAGGATTTTTCCTATTTTTCGAACTGTTCAAAACTCTCATCTTATCATTAAATGTATAGGGTTCATCATATCTAATACCAGTTTTTCCAAAACTAGATGACCATTAAGATGATAAAAATATGATATTTTTTCTCCTCATAAATAGAATATTTTATTTTCATTTCATTATCACCGACCTAAGGATAATCAATTAGTAAATGAATGTAATCCTTCAATTTAGCCTTACCTTTAGCATTAGATTTATCTACTTCCTTCATCATTAACTATATATCTTCTCCCTATTATTGAATCTTCATATCCCTTTATTTAGGTTGAGAATTAATTTCTCTCTTGAGATTCTTCCCACTACTTATATCATCTTCTATATTTGTAGATATCATTGGCAGTTCTTCATCTTGGGAATCATTATTCTCCCTCAAATCAGTAGTGGATTTTATAATTTTTTTATTTAATCCTTTCAACATATTGACTTCAATTTAAGCACTTGGATTTGGAAATATTTCGATTTATTTTCTACATTTATTATCTCATCTAATTCCTTTTTTTTGGAAAACTTAAACTTTTGGTATTCAATTTTTCATCATTAGTAGTACAAAAAACACTTGGAATATCATGTTCTTTTCTCATTCCTTTAGAATCATTTAATGAGTTAATAGTTCACTGTCTGATTCATCCATGTATTTCATTAGTTCATTTTTTTGTTTCCTTAAACTGAATCACTCTTTTTACATAGATACTTCCACACTGAGTAATTCCACAAGACATCTTCTTCTTCTTCTCTGATGTTCTTCCCTTTTCCATGGGACACCATGATAAAAGCAGACAGAATATCGAACTTCATCAATCAACAGAACCCATTCAGAACAAACAAATCTGATAAAAGAAACCTTCCCTCTGATACCAGTTTTTAATTCCAAATGGGGCCAAGATACCCTCTTAGGGGGGTGAATCATGGTATGAATATTATTTTCTAAATTATTACTACCCAATTAGATCATGACCTCTTTATTATAAAGGTAACTTTTTTCACTAATGTCTTAAGGATGATCTTATTATTTCTTTCTTTATCTATTGATAATTCATTGAATTTGAATCATGGAATCAAGGACATATACATGACAATTTTTATTTGGTTCACCCTCATTGGGATACATCTATGGAGCATATAGTGGAAATGTTTTGATTGTACCAAATTCACTAAGGATCACTTCCAATAATTATGGTTTGGGATAGATCTTTCTTATAACTAGGATCACTACCTTTATAAAATTTAGGGTCTACTCACTTTATTCCCAAGGGTCACTCCCAATCTATCTTTCTCTGGCTCACTACCAATGGAAAAGATCACCTTATTCCCCTTCCTTCACTCACTACTGTTGTAATAGATTCTCCCATAGTTTTTGGACTTGTATATCCCTTTATTAAATCTAATTAATACATCCGTAGTTTTATATGGTTTACCTATTTAATTTACACTTTCATCCAAAAGACGAATACCACATTACCATAGATGTACTAGGCAATTCTTTTTGAACAAATTTTGTCATTCTCACCTCCTTCACAATGCTCCCCTTTTACGAAGCTCAAATAGCCTTTAACCAAGATCCTACCTTTTGAGAATCTCACTTATCCTTTGCAAAGAACACCTCTTCCACTAATCTCAACTACCCTCCATGATGAACCTTTATTTCATGAAGATTAATTAGCCTTTGAAAATTACATTAATTTTGTGATTCTCAGAAAATTCGATTATATTTCATAACCTTCGCAAATTTAATCACATGAAACTTCTTCTCATACCACCTTCACGACCACCTTCAGAGTCTTGGATCCTTAAGATCTTCGTTAAGTCTCACTGGTTTTCAGTAGGGGGTAGAAGCATATTTATTGGCATTTCTGACAATTCCAAAACCTTATGTCAACATCAGCATCATTTCGCGATGCTCCGTATTTCCTTCCATGATGATCCCTTTTTCCTAAAGATCAACAGAAATTTATCGTTCATGGTTATTTTTATAATTGTATAGATTCTATCAAAACATTTGTACTGTTGTGATTCTCCACTCATGATTCTCCTCACCTTCTTCGTTCGCGATGTTCATCTATGTCCCATAGATCACCATTTTCTTTCTTTGATCCTTTGAAAAACACCCTTTTCATGTCCCATAATTGAGAAACTAATGCCTTTTCTATATTTTCATAAGGCCTACAAGGAAATCCACTTTTCGAGATTCTATCCAAACTCCGAATTTTGGACCCCAAAAATTTGGCAAACACTAGGTACCGACTTTTTCTTATGGAATCAATCTTTTGTACCATTCCGAGTGCAACCATTCCTTTGTGTTGGATCATTTTCATAAATCCATGTCAAAAATATATATGGAATCAATGAAATACCTTGGAATCCTACTTTTTCAACATACACAATAAACCCAAAAATGATACAATGTCACGACCCGTCCTCGGGGCCCATGTCGTGACTACCCCAAGCCCTCCTTCCATAGGCCATGGGCTGGCGACTAGTACCAAGGCATAAATCCCGGTAAAAAGGGAAGGCATTGCCTTTGTAAAGAAAACAAGAACCACAGAGTAAGCAAGTGGAAAAAGTAAACACTAAGTAAAAACTCTGTACAACTGTAAGTGCGGAAAGTAAGTGGGCCAGTATACAAACCCAAACTGAAAGTAAAGTACAACCCGAAAGGGAAAACAGTAACTGAAAAGTAAAATCCACTACGCCGAGCTGTCCACTAGAAATCCCACCTGAAGGGTGGGTACAGATAGCTCCACAGCTCATCGGGTCCCGCCGTCCGCTCCGAGTACGTCCTGCCCAGTGGTCCACCTCCAGGTACCGTCCTGCTCTGCAAGCCTCGACCACGATCAACGTTGTCCGTCGTCTGCAACCAACACAACGTAGTGCGGTCATAGCCCATGAAGGGGTGAGTATAAGCTACTCAGTAGGGACCTCGAGACCCCTGAAGGTCTCCCAAAATCCACAAAGGAAAGATACAATCACGAAGTAACAACCGACACTGCTTAGGTATATGCCCATACATATACCTAAGTCATCAATTCCAATATGCTCCAACCTCCGAGCCAAAGAATAACCCAGTCCACACAGGAAAGTATACGTATTCCACATAGGAAAGCAAAACGTAATCCACACAGGATAGCACAACACAATCCACACAGGAAAGAAAAACAGGTTTCAGCTCACACAGGTATATATCTTCGAAGACGATAGAGATGATCACTGATCCATCTAAGTCGTCGGACCCACAAAGGATCGATAGGTACTAACCCCCACCAAGACCCACACAGGATCGGTATGAAACTAACCCCTGCAAAGACCCACACAGGATCGGACCCACACAGGATCTGTAGGCGCTAGCTCACACAGAACCGCTGAGCACTGACCCACACAGGATCGGACCCACACATGATCGGTAGCACTGATCCACATAGGATCGCTGAGTGTTGTAGTCGTCGTCGTCGGATCCACTGAGGATCTCTACACAGTCGTCGTCGCTGTCACAGTAGCAGTCGCAGCCAGCACTAGGGTTCCCGCACACAGCAAGCTCGTTCGGGAGGGTCCGCTCCATGAGCCGAGAGGCTGATATATCAACTGTCACATAGTCCAGAGTTGATGTATCCAAAAGTTCAGTATCGTCAACAGGAACTCAACGCAACAGACGGCGCGTCAATCGGACGCCCGGTCTGAGAGTTATTGGATTTTTCATCCCAGGGGCCCGGTTGGTTTTTAAAGTAAAACCAACCCGACCGTACTCCACCTGCGTCGAAACCTCGGGCGAAGTATGCCAAAAGATCCATCTCAATAAGAGGAACTCAGCAAAGTTTACGGCACGTCAATCGGACATTCGTAGCTCAAGATATGAGCGTTTCCGCTCCGAGGGCCCGGTTGGTTTCGTGTACGAACCAACCCGTCCGAACTCAAAGTATTCCAAAACCTTGAGTGCGATATACCAAAACGACCGTCCCGATCCAAGGATCGCATCGCCGTTGATGGCACGTCGTTTGGAGGTCCGTATCCCAAGTTATGGGCATTTGAACCCAAACAGTCCGAAAACGGTGGTTTCGGGCCCGGACCGACCCGGCCCGAGACCCCCCGGCGCGGCCCGGCCCGGCAGACCGGCTGGGGACAGCGCGCTATCTGGCTCGGCTTTGTCCGAGCCGTTCGGCAAAGGGGGGGGGAGGCGCCTGCCCCCCTGTGTAACCCCCCCCCCCCCAAAAAAAAAATTATGGGGGGCCGTTTGAACCGGCCGGGGGAATTTAATTCCCCCGGCCCCTTCCCTTTCCGGCCGGCCCAACCTGGCTGGCCGGATCCTTCTCAATGGGACCGGCGGTGGCCGGTCCCCTTCCAGCTCCGTCACCGGTGGCCCGGTTCGGCCGCTGGTCACCTTGTTCCGCCGCGGCCCGGAACCGGCTGCGGCCCTTGTCGTCCGGCGCGGTGCGACGACACCGCGCCCCTTCGTCGTGACCCCGCTCCGACCGCGGCACCTTCGATTTTCTTTAACGCGGCGCGACGGCATCGCGTTCTTAACTTCTTTCCATAGCGCGGCGCGACGGCGCCACACAATACTTGCCGTGTGATTTCCGCATGGTGCGATGGCACCACGCCAATCCGTTCCATCCACAAACAATCAAACATGAACATAGGAGGGGGGTTCGGCCGTGTTTGTGCGGTCCGGACCCCCTCTCGTTAATCGATATCATCTAGTTGAAAATCCACGATAATCGATAAACTAGAATCATGAACGGAAATAAGTAAATAAAATAATCCCCTACATCGGTTCAGGAACGGTGTTTGTCAACGAGCCGCGGAAGACGAGCGTTGCGGAGGTCGGGCGTCGCGGAAGAACGTCAACGTCGCGAAGCGAGGATTCGAAGTCATTGACGGCGATTTCGTCATGGAAAACCGTCGCGGAAGAGACGACGCGGAAGAAGAATGTCGCGTCACGGATACGGCGTCGCGGAAGAACCGTGTTCTTTGGCAGAGAAGTTCTTCGTTGAAGAACGATGTTCTTCACGTTCTTCGTCGAGATTGAAGAAGAAGAAGACTGCTTCCCCAATTCTCTCAAGGTGACAAAACTCTAACCAAAAATAAAATAATACTCTTTTTTATTTTATTAACACAACAACACATTTGAATTTCAAGAGTTTGAAATTCAATAACCACACACAACTCACCTCATTAAACTCATTACATTTAAGTCATAGGTTATAACTTAAGTTAACAAAATTATGGGAGTTGAGGGAGGTTTTAGAGGATATGAAGGGGTGGGGTTTGTGTGGGCTCCACCACCCTCATAACCTCCCAAGGGAGGTTGGGTGGTTACTCAACTTCCATCAAGAACTAACACTTAGAGTAAAATAATAAAAATTGTAGTGTAATTATAAAATAAACTTCCACAATTTTTATTATCAACACTCGTGTAAACGCCACTCCGGAACAGGAGTTCCTAAGCAATTACCGGCGTTGCGGTTCCATCAGTGCCCTCAAAATTCGATTCCGGGCACCGGTTCAAAAGTTAGAAAAACCAGCTCGTTCGTTCACTGAACGTACCCGAGCCAAACTTCAAAAATTGATTCTGGGCACACCGGGCCTCGGAATCAGGTGCCGTAAGAAACCACGCTCTTGTAAAATTACAAAGAAAATTAAGAAAAAATTTCCCTTGAATTTTACGGGTCTTTACATACAATGTTACCATGAGGGGTTTTTCCCAACATTATACTTCTTCTTTATCATATCCTCAATTTCCCACATAACTTCCTCTAACTATTGATATTTCAACAAAAAATTGACTTGGTGAGTGTAATTGTTTCTTTGAACATTCTTTTTATAATCCAAAATTTCAACAGATCGCTCCTTGTAAGAAAGATCCCACTCAGGTGGTATAATCTCTGAGTTCTGTACATTTGAAGGGTCATGTGTGTACTTCTTCAAGAATGATGCATGGAACACAATATGAACTTGAGAGGGATTTGGAAGAAGTGAGAAATGATAGGCTACCATCCCGATGTGATCCAGAATTTCAAAGGGACAAATATACCTAGGGATTATTTTCCTTTTCTTCCTGAATCTCATAACCTTATTCTAGGGTGAGAATCATAGAAACACCTTTTCACCAATTTCCAATTCTAGATCATGCTGACGGTTACCATTGTATATTTTCTTCTAAGATTGAGCTACCTTGATATGTTGAAGAATGGTTATAACTTTCTCAACCATTTCTTCGGTAATCTTCCGTCCCAATAAATTTCATTCTCAAATCTCATCCCAGCACATTGGAGATCAAATTTTATTTAAATAGGGGGATTCATACAATACCATACTAATTTAATAGTGAAAGCTATTCCTATAAAAAAACTCAACTAGAGGAAGGTTTTGATCCCAAACACATTTGAAATGTAGGGAACAAGATCTCAATATATCATCTAGTATTTCAATTATTATTTCATACTAACCATCTTTCTGAGGATGATAAGCAGTGGTGACATTCAATTATGTATCAAGTTCTTGCTGAAGAATTTGATAGAATTTATAGGTAGACCTCAAATACCAATATAACATAATAGAATGTGGTACTCCATGCAACCATACAACTATATTAATATGTATCCTAGAAATATGATCTAGAGAGAAATATTATCTGATAGAAATAAAGTGTGTTGGCTTAGTAAAGCGATCGAATTCCACCCATGTAACATTAAACCCTTTATATTTTTTGGGTATTATAATGACAAAATCCATACTGATGTTCTCCCATTTCCATTCTGGTATGGGTAATGAAAGATAAATCACCTATGAATTTTTTCTCTCAACCTTAACTTGTTGGTATACCAAGAACCAAGATACAAACTCTATGATATCTCTCTTCATTCCATCCCACCAAAAGTATTCTTTCAAGTCCCTATACATCTTCTTACTTCCAAGATGATTTTAGAATAAAGAATAATGAGCTTCCTCTAATTGATCCTTCATCAAATCCTGTATGGAAGGAACACATACACTATTCTTGAACCTTATCATTCCATCTTGATCAAGGTTAAAATCAAGAACATTTCTATCGTTCTTTTGTAGATCTACATCTTCCTTATGCACCTCCTTAATCCTCACTTGGATAGAGGGTTGAACATTCATTTGAGAAAGAAAATTGTTTCCCCTTCCTTCTAGATATCTAGATATGTCCTTTGAAAATCCAGAAATAATGGATACTTTGGGATCCTATCATGCATAATATAACATAACCCTTCTGACTCAAAGCATTAGCTACCTTATTTTCTTTCCCATGGTGGTAATTTATTAATCAGTCATAATCCATTATCAACTCTAACCATCTCCTCATGCACATGTTCAAATACTTTTGTGAGAATATATATTTTAGACTTTTATGATTGGTATATATATCACACTTTTATTCATAAATATAATGCCTCCATACCTTTAATGGAAAATTACCATTGCTAACTCTGGATCTATATTTTGGTAATTGTTCTCCTGAATCTTCAACTTTTGTGAGGTATAGTCTCTAACTAGGTTATTACACATAAGAGCACATCCTGATCTCTTTTTGGATGAATCACTATTGATTACAAACCATTATCCACTATAGGGTAATGTATGGATAGCCTCAAGATCTCGTCTGCCTTCTTGGAAAACAGCACTGGGGCTGCCCCGGGTGAAATGTTGGGTCTCATAAAGACCTTCTTACGTAAGTCATCCCAGTGCACCCTCAGCTCATGAAACTCTATAGGAGCCATTCGATATGTTGATGCTGATATCGGTGTATTCTCGGGTTGCAACTCAATGCATAAATCTATCTCCCGATGGGGAGGTAGCCCGGGGACATCCTCCGGAAAGACTTCCTCGTACTTAGCCACCACTAATGGAAACTGGAAACTTGTATCATCTACTGTGCGAAGGTCTAGGCTAGCCAACTGATGTGAAATCGGTTGTGCCCTCCAATGAACGAGTCCATCATGCGCTGCCTGGGTCTCTATTTCACCAACAAAAGATAACCGCGTTCCATCACTGCCGACACACCGCACCCTTCGCCTAAAACAGTCAATCTGGGAATGAACTATGGATAGCCAATCCATACCAAGAATGAAATCATAAGGCCTCTACGCAACCACCAAGAGGTTCCAACTAAAACTCATGCCTCCAAGGGTCAAGTCACACTGTCTACAGAGGTGTGTGATCTTTGAATCTTCTCCAGTTGGTGTTTCTAAGCGTAAGGGTCGAGTCAATGACTCAATTGGAATCTCAAGATCTTGAACAAGATAAGAAGCCAGAAAGGAATGACTAAAACCTATGTCTATCAATACAAAAACCAAAGTAAAAAAGACACAGATAGTACCTCTAATAATTACAGGGGTACCTGGATCATAAGCCTCTGCCACCTGGAGCTGTCCCTGCCTCTATCCACCAACTCCCTGGGCCTGGGGTGGACCTCTTGGGGGTGATGGTGGAAAAGGGTCAAAACACGGACCACCTCCAGCTGCTCTCCCACTCCTCTACCACGTTCGCCGCCCCACGGATCTTCTTACTTCACACGTTTCCTCTGCCTCAGTGGTCCATCCACTGTTCCCGTGTCAGTAGTACGGCGGGTCAGACAATCTCGAGTGAGATGTCCCCTGTCATTACATGATTAGCATCACCTCTCTCGAGGCTAGTTGGATGTTCCCTACGAACCATGTATGGTAGATCCCCTATCATGGGATCTCCTCTGAAAATGTCTCCCATGCCTGGGTCCCTAACGTCGGCTCCATGCTTCCGAGGTCTCTGCTCCAGCTCGCCCACTACCGACATCTGCCGGCTGTCTCTGCTCTGCCAAGAAGCTCTCGACCACCAGAGCCTGCTCGAGCACCCCAACATAAGTAGGAATTCTCATAGGGATGATGCTAGCTCAGATATCTCTGCACAAGCCCCTCTCAAAATTCTGAGCTCTAAAGTACTGATCCCTGACCATATCCATCGAGTACCGCGAGAGGTTGCTAAATCTCAACGAATAGTCATCCACCATCATGGTTCCCTGTTAGTGCTGAAGAAGTTCCTGTATGCGTACTGCTCTCAGGGTAACCGGTGAAAACTCATCTTTAAAGAGACGCTCAAACTATGACCATGCAAGTGTCTCCTCGTCGTGGGTCTGGATAACCAAACTCCACCATCGTCCTGTCGAGCCCTGCAAAAGGATCATTGCCAGGATCACCATCTTGTCTGCTGGTATCCTGACTAAGCGGAAGACTCTGGCCACTGCCTCAAGCCCGTCCTCTACTTCCTGAGGGTTATGCTTGCCTTGAAACCTGAGGGTTTTTGTCTCTGAAACTCATGGAGTGCACTCACCCAGGGCTCCTCCTCCCCTAGTACAGCAGGCACTAAACACTGCTCCACAGGTGGAGGAATAACTGGCACACCACCTGGTGGTAAAACTAGGGGATCCAGTCCCTGTTTTCAGGCTTCATCAATAAGGGGGTCATCCTCCTGATCGGGCTGCTGGATCCTAGTGGGTGCACGTCGCGGAGGCATCCTGTTAAAGAAACACGGTGTATATCAGTCAGTGAGTATATCTAGAGAGATAACTCTAAAAGGACATGGAAAACACAACCCATTCCTATATGATGCATGTACCTTTATTTTCCCTTGTAACCAGTGTTATCATGTTCCTAGTAGAAAAGAAAGTTATCAAAGTCCTGCTGTATGGATACATCAGCCGCCCGCACCAACACTAGGGTCCCTGGCCTGAAAACCAAACTCGAAACACTTAACACGGTTTCCCCAAACCAACTCATAGACTCTCGGTCTTAAGGTAGAACCGACCACCACTGATACCACTCTGTCATGACCCGTCCTAGTGGGGCCCGAGCAACAAATCCCCAAGCCCACCACCAATAGGCCAGGGGCTGGTGACTAGCACCGAGTAGGCATGCTGCTAACATGGGAGGCATTGCCTATAACCTGTACACACGCAAACATATCTCCAAGCCCACAAAGCTGAAAAGTAAAAATTTCTAAAAATGGAAAAGATTCATGCATACACTAAAAACCAACCACATGGTATGATAGGAATGTAAAGTGAAAGAAAGTAAATCCCTGGGCCAAAAGTACAATCCCACCCAAATGAATGTCTGTAACAATGTCCAACCTGTAATTAAAGGTGATGGAACTGCATTCTGTATCCATAGGAACACACCTCGGATTGCCTGATCTCACTGAGTACCGTCCGGTCCTGGTCTTCCTAGAATCATGTCAAAGGCTCTCTCATCTGCACAAGTGACGACACGTGCGGGCAAAGCCCGTGCATAGGTGAGTATAACAATACCTAGTAGGACACCCTGAAACCACAAAAGAAAATAAAACAATCGAAAAATACCAAAAAGGAATGATACAGTCACCTCTACACAGTATATGTCTACATAACATATAACATGAATATCCAGATATACTAATACATGATCGACTATCGCGAAACCCACCACTAGGACCCAGTTTGAAGATTCCACTAAGCATGAAACCAGGAGAAACACACTCCTAGGTCTGAAGAGAGAGATTCGAAGTACTCATTTCAAGAGAACACACTCCAAAAGTACTTTGAGAACATGATGATCAGATGAGGATCACAACCAAGTCAAGGGGTGATTCCGACAACTTAGTCTGAGCTAATCCACTAAGCAGAGGATCGGCGCCCAGGTAATGTTGGTCACGTCGATACCAAGAACTCTATCTAGGGTTACATGAATGAATAGAGGATCCGGCTCCATGTCTCATAGAGGGGATTCCAACAACTCTATTCAGGATGTTCTTCTGAAGGGATCATACTCCTGTACAAACGAAATGATACCAGAACCTTCAGGGGAAACCAATGGTACGAACCTTAAGAACTAGTCCAAGTCAAAGAAGACAAGTGGATCAAGCCATGAAGAAAAGGTTACACGACATGTAGTATGGTTACACGCCGTGTTCCTTGACCCCGAGTACTGCTCGTGTAAACGGCATGTTTCATTCTTTCAAGTCGTGTAAAACTAAACTACACGTCGTGTAGAAAAGGTACACACACTGTTCCTTGACCCTGAGTACTGCCCTTGTAAATGGCCTGTGTCATTCGGCTTTTCATTTAGAAAGCAACTACACGGTGTGTAGAAGAGACACACGCCGTGTCTAAGCTCCAGGGACTTGCCCCGTGTACGCTGGCCATGTGCTCGTACACAGACTCTTCCTGTGTCTGTGTCGTCTGCCCGTGTACCAGTACACAGGGTATCCCGTGTATCTGGTTGGGTCTGGCCAGGGAGGGGTATACACGGCGTGTCCTTGTCCATGTACCATGCCCGTGTCCATGTACTCCCAGAGTACACGCCAGGTGGTCTGCCGATGAACACACGCCGTGTAGCCCATACTACACGGCGTGTAGTCAGGAAATTTCCAGAATGCCGTCTTCTTCCTCGCACTTCGGCCGATCTTCCGGATCCATGATCTCTCTTCCGTTCATCACGATACTCTGGGGATTGGTTCGGTTCATCATCTGAACACCGTGACGGGTGTTTTCAGCCTTTAAAAAGGACCATAAACCTCGAACGATCCATCTGTAGAATAACGCCCGAAAACTCATAACTCTCGATCCGCTCCGAATCGTCAACCGATATCACCATCGTACCTCTGTGACACTGCTCCGTGGTTGGATCCATAGTTTGGGATTGTTGCATCATAGAACGGATGTGCAACGATCCGTCGTTCATCGCCTTGCGAAGAACGCGAAGAACGTGAAGAAAATAAAGGGGGGAAATCAAAGGAAACGAACTTGAGGAATGACCCTCCATCGTCGTTCGTCATGGTGTTGATCATCTCCCCTTAATGGGATTAAACGAAGTATAAAATCAACAAAAATGGAATAACATGGATTCAATCTCCCATAAATCACTGCAAACAGCCCATCCACCAAGAACGATTGATCTGTGGACTAATCTGTTCATGGATTTTCCCACGCTCATCGTAGAAATCATCAACGGGGAAGAAATCACAACAAACATCCTACCTGGATCCACAACGCTCGTTGGTGATGATATGGTCGTCGCGTTGTCATCGCCGAGTTGGGAGGTTTTCTCCATAGCCTCTATAGCTGCCAAGGGTTTCAGGGTTATGAGGTTTGTAACCCTGGACCCTTGAGCCAACCTTAAATTTAAATGATAAGGGATATCTATTGCTGCAGATATAAATGATCTCGTTGTAGAATAAAATATTTTTATTTAAATATTTTATTAATCTTACATCCCAAAATTTGGATTCCACCACCGACCTGTGTCGGCCAATGTTAGGCCTCGCTTAAGGTAAAATTGTTGTTCTGAACGCAATGGTAACCTCAGATTTCTGATCCGAGCACCTGTTTGGATGTTATTCCACTTTTTCAGTAAAACCCCATGCGCTCATAATTTAATTATTAAATTAAATTCAAACACTTGTTCCGGGCTCACCGGGCCTCAAAACTGCACGCAACCTCAGAGCCTGGTCTTGAAATAATTCCCATATAATATCAAAACAACACATGGAAAAATCCAAGATGTTAAATCACACCCACCTTAGGGATTTTACATCCCCAAAAATCCAAAATACGGGCTACTCAAAAAGATGTGGGTATTTCACGTGAATCTGAACCTACCGCTCCCACGTGCTCTCCTGTAGATTCTCATGCTACCACCGGACACGCACCATGGGAATATCTCATCCATGAAGGATCATCTCTTTTCGATCCTCAATCTCTACTAGGTACTCTGCAAAGGTCTCCCCATCATTGATGTCCAGCTCTCCCCAGTCGATAACGTGTGATGGATCGTGCACGTACCTCCGTAGTTGTGACACATGGAAGACGTTGTGTACCCAGTCCATCTGAGGAGGTAGATCCAAGCGATACAACACCTCGCCAACTCTACTCAGAATCAGAAAAGTGATAACTAACCTCAGAGATAGCTTGTCTCCTTGGCCAAATCTCCACAATCTCCATCGGGGTGAGACCCGAAGGAAGACCTGGTCTCCCTCCTCGAACTCCAAGGGCCTCTGCCTCCTGTCGGCATAAGTCTTTTGCCGACTCTGTGCAGTCTTCATACATTCCTAGATGACTTGCACCATCTCTGTAGTATCTCTCACCATCTCTGGGCCCATGAGTACTAAATCTCCTGGGCCAGTCCAGCAAAGTGGTGACCTGCACGGTCGCTCGTACAGAGCCTCGAATAGTGTCATACCAATAGTGGAATGATAACTATTTTTGTAAGAAAATTCCCACAGTGGTAGGTGATCCTCCCAGCTATGACCGAAGTCAAGAATGCAAGCTCGATGCATATCCTCCAAAACCTGGATGGTCCGCTCTATCTGACCATTAGTCTGGGGATAAAATGTTGTGCTCAAGCGTAACTGAGTCCCAAAAGCTTCCTACAATACCTTCCACAACTGGGATGTGTAACGATCATTACGATATGAGACAGTCGTTGATGGCACTCCATGAAGTCGAACTATCTTCTGCACGTAGAGGATCTCCAAGCTCTCTACTGAACTCTGCTCACGTATGGCTAGCAAGTGGGCCGACATGGTGAGTCGATAAACAATCACCCAGATGGCATCATTTCCCCTGGACGTACGTGGTAAACCCATCACGAAGTCCATGGATATCCTGTCCCACTTCCACTCTGGCACCTCATGGGGCTGAGTCAAACCTGCTGGCACCTAGTGCTCAACCTTTACTTTCTAAAATGTAAGGCACTGAGAGACAAACCCTACATCACCCTTCTTCATTACTGGCCACCAAAACTGACATCAGAGGTCCTGATACATCTTTGCTACGCCTGGATACACTGCCAAAGGTGATTTATCGAACTCCCTCAGAGCCTCCTCCTGAAACGTCGCTGGTACTACCGTGCATCCTTTGAAAAGAACAACGTGCTCCCCACCTTCTGAAAATCCATCACCAGTATCACCTGTGGATATCTAAGTGCGTAGAGTGTCATAGCTTGCATCCTCACGTTGTGCTTCCCTGACTTGATGTAGGAGTGGAGGGGTAACAACCATCAACTGAAGGTAAACTCCCATATCTCCATCCATGAAGGATAACTGCAAAGAGGCCAAATGCATCGCCGCCTCATCTAGCAACTGCGAACTGGATTTCCTACAGAGAGCACCTTCCACTACGTTCCCCTTCACAGGAGTATAAATGATCTCAAAGTCGTAATCTTGGATAAACTCAAGCCATATCCTCTATCTCAAAATCAGATCCTTTTGAGAAAAGATATATATGAGACTCTTGTGATCAGAGTAGTCGGCAAACTGCTCTCCCATCAGGTAGTGTCACAAAATCTTCAAAGCGAAGACTACCACGACCAACCAAAGATCATGGGTCATGTAGTTCTGCTTGTGTGGCCTCAACTGACATGATCCATAGGCAATCACTGCTTGTCTCTGCATCAGGACACAACCAAACCCTGTTCTTGATGCGTCGTAGAACAGTACGTACTCGACACCCTCCTCCGGTAATCTCAAGATTGGGGCACTCGTCACACTCTGTCTCAACTACTGGAAAGCCTGCTGGAATCTCTCGATCCACACGAAAGGCTTCCCCTTTTGGGTCAAAGCTGTCATGGGTGCTGCAATCCTGGAGAAATCAAGGATGAATCTTCGATAGTAGCCTACCAACCCAAGGAAACTCCACACCTCCGTCACGCTCTGGGGTGGATCCCATGCTAGAACTGCCTCCACCTTGGCTGGGTCCTCTGCTACACCATCTGCCGAGATAACGTGTCCCACAAACGTGACCTCCTGTAACTAGAACTGACACTTCGTGAGTTTCCCATACAACTGGTGCTCTCGGAGTGTGTCCAGAAACACCCTTAGGTGTCTCGCGTGCTCCTCCTCGGACGCAGAGTACACCAGGATATCATCGATGAAGACCAATACAAACCGGTCTAGATAGGGATGAAAGATCCGGTTAATGAGCCCCATGAACACCGACGGGGCGTTCGTTATGCCGAAGGGCATCACAAAGTACTCATAGTGACAGTAGCGACATCTGAAAGTTGTCTTCGGTATATCCTCCTTTCATACTCGAAACTAGTGATAGCCTGATCGTAGATCAACCTTCTAGAACCATCGTGCCCCTCTCAATTGGTCAAAGAGGTCATTGATCCTCGGTATTAGATACCGGTTCTTCACGGTCACCTGATTCAAGCGCTGTTAATCCACACATAGCCTCAAGATCCCATCTGCCTTCTTGGAAAACATCACTGGGGCCGCCCAGGGTGAAACACTGGGTATCACAAAGCCCTTCTTCTGCAAGTCTTCCAACTGCACCCTCAACTCATGAAGCTCTGCAGGATCCATATTATATGCTGATGATGATATCAGTGTCGTCCTGGGTTTCAACTCAATGCAGAAATCTATCTCTCGACGGGGAGGTAGCCTGGGGACATCCTCTGGAAAGGTGTCCTCGTACTCAACCACCACTACTGGAAACTGGAAACTCGTAACATCTGCTATGCCAAGGGCTAGGCTAGCCAACTGATGTGAAATCGGTTGTGCACTCCTATGCACGAGTCCATCCTGCATTTTCTGGGTCTCTCTTTCACCGACAAAAGAGAACCTCGTTCCATCACTGCGAACACACCGCACCCTTCGCCTAAAAAAATCAATCTGGGAATGAACTTTGGATAGCCAATCCATACCAAGAATGAAATCGTAAGGCCTCGACGCTACCACCAAGAGGTTCCAACTGAAACTCTCGCCTCCAAGGGTCATGTCACACTATCTACAGAGGTGTGTGATCTCTGAATCTTCTCCAGTCGGTGTTTCTAAGCGTAAGGGTCGAGTCAACGGATCAACTGGAATCTCAAGTTCTTGAACAAGATAACCAGCCAAAAAGGAATGACTAGCACCTGTGTCTATCAATACGATAGCCAAATTAGAAAAGACACAGATAGTACCTCTAATCATTCCGGGGGTACCTGGGTCATAAGCCTCTACCGCATGTAGTTGTCCCGGCCACTGTCCACCAGCTTCCTGGGCCTGGGGTGGACCTACTGGGGTAGTGGTGGCAAAGGTTCAAAACACCGACCACCTCCAGCTACTCTCCCAGCTCCTCTACCACTTCTGCCGCCCCGCGGATCTACTAGCTCCACACGTTGCCTCTGCCTCTGTGGTCCATCTACTACTCCCATGTTAGTAGTACGGTGGGTCAGACTATCTCAAGAGAGATATCCCCTGTCATCACATGAGTATCATCGCCTCTCTCGAGGATGGCTGGATGCGCCCTGCGAACCCTGTACGGCAGATCCCCTATCCTGGGATCACCTCAGAAAACGTCTCCCACGCCTGGGTCCCTGACATCGGCTCCTTGCTGCTGAGGTCTCTACTCCAGCTCACCCACTACCGACATCTTCTGGTTGTCTCTGCTCTTTCAAGAATCTCTTGACCACCAGAGTCCACTCGAGAACCCTAGCATAAGTAAGAATTCTCATAGGGATGATGCTAGCTCAGATATCTCTATGCAAGCTCCGCTCAAAAGTCTGAGCTCTGATGTATTGATACCTGACCATATCCATCAAGTACGGTGGGAGGTCGGTAAATCTTGACGAATAGTCAGCCACCATCATGGTTCCCTGCTGGAGATGAAGAAGCTCCTGTATGCGTACTGCTCTCAGGGTAACCGGTGAAAACTCCTCTCTAAAGAGATGCTCAAACTCTGACCATGCAAGTGTCGCCTCGTCATGGGTCTGGATAACCAAACTCCACCATCATCCTGCCGAGCCCTACAGAAGGCTCGCTTCCAGGATCACCATATGGTATGATGGTGTCCTGAACAAATGGAAGACTCTTGCCACTACCTCAAGCCAGTCCTCTGCTGCGTGAGGGTCAGGCTCGCCTCGAAACCTAAGGGGTCGCTATCTCTGAAACTCGTGGAGTGCGCTCAGCCTGCGCTCCTCCTCCACTGGTATAGTTGGAACTAAACATTGCACAATGGGTGGCGGAATAATTGGCACACCACCTGGTGGTAAAAGTGGGGGATATGGTCCCTGTATCGAGGCTTCATCACTGAGGGGGTCATCCTCGTGATTGAGCTGCTGGATCCTAGCGGGTGCGCGTTGTAGAGGCATCCTGTTAAAGAAACAAGATGTTTCTCAGTCAGTGAGTATATCTAGAGGGCTGACTCAAAAAAGGACGTAGAAACCACAACCCATTCTTATATGATGCATGTACCATTATTTTCCCCTGCAACTAGTGTTCTCATGTTCTGAGTCGAAAAGAATGTTATCAGAGTCCTGGTGTATGGATACGTCGGCCACCCGCACCAACACTGGGGTCCCTGGCCTAAAAGTCGAACTCGAAACACTTAACACTGTTTCCCCAAACCAACTCACAAACTCTCGGTCCTAAGGTATAATCTACCACCTCTGATACCACTCTGTCATGACCCGTCCCAGTAGGGCCCGAGCTGCAACTCCCCAAGCCCGCATCCAATAGGCCAGGGGATGGTGACTAGCATCGAGTAGGCATGCTGCTAACATGGGAGGCATTGCCTATAACCTGTACACACACACACACATCTCCAAGCCCACAAAGTTGAAAAGTAAAAATTTCTAAAAATGTAAAACATGCATGCATGCACTAAAACCCAACCACAGTGTACGATAGGAAAGTAAAGTGCAACAAAGTAAATCCATGGGCCAAAATTACAAGCCCAACAAAAAGAAAGTCTATAACAATGTCCAACCTGTAAATAAAGGTGCTGGAACTGCAGTCTGTAGCCATAGGAACACACATCGGCCTGCCTGATCTCACTGAGTACCGTCCGGTCTTGGTCTTCCAAGAATCCTGTCAAAGGCTCGCTCGTCTGCACAAGACACGACACGTGCGGGAAAGACCGTGCATGGGTGAGTATAACAATACCCAGTAGGACACCCCAAAACCATAAAGGAAATACAACAAGGGAAAAATACCACAAAGGAATGATACAGTCATCTCCACATAGTATATGTCTATATAATATATAACAAGAATATCCAGATATACTCATAGACGATCGACTATCGCGAAACCCACCACTAGGAACCAGTTCGAAGATTCCACTAAGAATGCAACCAAGGGAAACACACTCCTAGGTCTGAAGAGAGAGATTCGAAGTACTCGTTCCGGGAGAACACACTCCAAAAGTACTTTGAGAACATGATTCTCAAATGAGGATCACAACCAATTCATGGGGTGATTCTGACTACTCAGTCTGAGCTAATCCGTTAAGCAGAGGATCAACGCCCGGGTAAAGATGGCCACGTCGATACCAAGAACTCTACCTAGGGTTACAGGAATGAATAGAGGATCCGGCTCCAAGTCTCATAGAGGGGATTCCAACAACTATATTCAGGAAGTTCTGCTGAAGTAATCATACTCCTGTACAAAAGAAATGATACCAGAACCTTCAGGGGAAAACCAAGGGTACGAACCCTAAGAACTAGTCCAAGTCACAAAAGGAAAGTGGCTCAAGCCATGAAGAAAAGGTTACACAACGTTTAGTATGGTTGCACACAGTGTTCCTTGACCTCGGGTATTTCCCGTGTAAACGGCCAGTGTCATTCGTTCATGCCGTGTAAAACCAAACTACACGGCGTGTAGAAAAGGTACACACCGTGTTCCTTGACCCCGGGTACTGCCCGTGTAAACGGCCCGTGTCATTTTTCTTGTCGGATATATAGAAACTACACAGCATGTAGAAGAAACACACGCCGTGTCCGAGCTCCAGGGGCTCGCCCCTTGTACACTGTCCATGTGCCCATACACGATCTCTTCTCGTGTCTGTGTTGCCTGCCCGTGTACCAGTACATGTGGTATCCCGTGTATCTGGCCAGTCTGGACGAGGAGGGGTATACACGGCATGTCCTTGGCCGTGTACCCTGCCTGTGTCCATGTACTCTCGGAGTACATGCCAGGTGGTCTGCCGACGAACACACGCCATGTAGCCCATACTACACGTCGTGTAGTCGGGAAATTTCCATAACATCGTCTTCTTCCTTGTGCTTCAGCCGATCTTCCAGATCCACGATCTCTCGTCCGTTCGTCTCGATAATCCAGGGATTGGTTCAGTTCGTCATCTGAACACCACGACGGGTGTTTTCGGCCTTTAAGACGGATTATAAACCTCAAATGATCCATTCGAAGAATAACGCCTGAAAACTCATAACTCTCGAACCGCTTCGAATCGTCGGTCGATATCACCGTCGCACCTCCGTGAGACCACTCTAGGGTTCGATCCATAGTTTGGGATTGTTGCGTCACATAACGGATGCGCAACAATCCATCGTTCATCGCCCTACGAAGAACGCGAATAACGCGAAGAAAAGAAAGTGGGAAAATCCAAGGAAACGAACTTGAGGAACGAACCTCTGCCGTCGTTCATCATGGAGTTGATCCGCTCCTGTTAATGGGATTAAACGGAGTAGAAAATCAACAAAAATGGATTAACATGGATTAAATCTCCCATATAATCCCCACAAAAAGCCCATCCCACAAGAACGATTGATCCGTGGACTAATCTGTTTGTGGATTAGCCCACATTCGTTATAGAAATCAACAACGAGGAAGAAATCACAACAAACATCCTACCTGGATCCACGACGTTTGTTGGCGATGATCCGATCGTCGCATCGTCGTTGTCACGTTGGGAGGTTTTCTCCAGAGCCTCCAGAGCCGTCAAGGGTTTCAGGGTTATGAGGTTTGTAACCCTGGACCCTTGCACCAACCTTTAATTAAAAAGGTAAGGGATATATGTTGCAGCAAATTTAAAAGATCTCACTACCGAATAAAATATTTTTATTTAAATATTTTATTACTCTTACGTCCAAAAAACTGGATTCCACCACTGACATGTGCCGGCCGATTTTAGGCCTCTCCTAAGGTAAAATCGTTGTTCCGAACACAATGGTGCTCTCATATTTCTAATCCGAGCACCTGTTCGGAAGTAATTCCACTTTTTTAAGAAAACCGCACACGTGCGTAATTTAATTGTTAAATTAAATTCAAACACTTATTCCGGGCTCACTGGGCCTCGGAACTGCACACCACCTTAGAGCCTGGTCTCGAAAGAATTCCCATATAATATTAAAACAATACATGGAAAAATCTGAAACGTTACACTTAACCTTTCCCAAATTTAGTAAAAGTAAATAGAATGAGAATTTTTTTACAAGGTTCAATCTCAATATGAGCCTACACCTTCACGTGATCGGTTAGAAACCCCAACAAAATATTATCCTTTAAAATTACAAGTGGATACAAAATTCAATTCCTCTATAGAATTAATTCAAATTATGATTTCTAGAGACAGATAGGAATAATACTTTCACAATTCATGATAAAAAATGATTACAAAAAACACATGAATTATCACTTTTTAATGATGGATACTCCTAGAACTATTGATAAAGATGTTTATTTTGAGACTTCAAGATAAACTGAAAAGTATATGATCACTTCTTCTTGATTTCTAAAAAAAGGAAATTCATGTCTTTCTCACTTTCTTTTTTACTTATCACAAATCAATTTCACTTCATGTGATCATTTCATTAATATACATGTAAACCCTAGAACATCATTTTAGGCACCAATAATTGTGCACCATACACTTTTCCGATGAAGATTTCATAAGTCTGAGGACAATGGAAAATCACTCATAAATTTTACAAGAAGTACTTGATTGTTTCATCCTTAATAAAATCATAGTATTTTCATTATAATTTCATATATGTTTTTCCTATTTTTATCCATTTTTTTAATATTATATTTCTAAGGATACAATGAATGTGATGCATTTGCCTCTCTATCTTCAAAATTTTCAGAATGTTTCAACGACTCCCGCTCTCGATCCACCATCAGCGATGGAGGCCCCAGCTCCTTCTCCGCCTCTAGTTGTCTTGGGAAACGTCCCTTTACCCCGGTTCAAGGATGCTCTTGCACCAAATCCTGCCCCTCCTTAGAGAACACCTCTTAAGAGGTTCTTCTCAATCGCTCGCCAACTCCATATCATTTCCTAGCTATTGCCATAGCCTCCTCCAACACTAGCATAGTTGATGGAATCACTATTCTTTCAGTCCTAGCTTCGGCTTTTGATGATGTCACTTCCCTCTAATGGAGGACCCTAGTGGCTCATTTTGGTGAAGATAAACCATCTCTAGCCTTTTTATGTAACTTCGTTCTCTCCTGGGGATTAGATCTTCCTATAAGAGTGTCAGATATCTCAAGAAACTCCTTTTTCATAGTGCTCAACTCATTTGAGGATTTCATTAAGGAGTGGGATTTCTCTCCTAGATCATGTTATCGATGGAAAGGTAGTTAAAATCGTGATTCAACTCCTGCAATCGTATGAGTTTACGGATTCATTCATCCCCTCTGTTTCAACTCGACTGCCAATTCGTTTTTGAGAAAACTCGTCTTCAACAACAGAAACTTGGGATAAATGCATTGATGCACGCAGACTCGCCGCATCAAACGAGTGCGTTTTTCTAATCGAAGATTTAGGGATGATTTAAGCAAACCTGATGTGCAGCGCACCTATGCCTAGGGTTTCAAATTTTCATTTCCTCCCCTTTCCACATTGCTTGTCAAGAACCCTTCTCTTCTCCTCTGCTCCTCAGTCGGTGTCATTGCCCAGGGTTTCGCATTTCCATTTCTTCCCCTCTCTGCCTGCCTTGCACCTGGGTCTTCTCCTCAGCTCCTCCTGTAGTACTTCACACGACAGAAATCAACCACAACAGAACCTATAGGATACAACCCCTCACTCGATTTCCCCTTCACTGCATCAACTTCCCCCCTTCAACGCTGAGTTCGGCTTCGCCACAGCTTCAACTCTACTGCACCGCTGCTTCAACTCTACCACGCCGCGGCATCGCCCAATCACGAGTTTTTTGTGTTGTAAGCCTTAATTCTGTATTTCTTGATCTGTTTTTTTGGTTTATAATTTATTTAATTTGATCTACAGTCTGAATTTTATTTTTACTACACATGATTTTAATTTTAATTGATTATATATCTCAATTTTATATTTTATAATGTGAATTGTTGGTTTGAACTATTGGAATTTTTTTTATTTTAATTGTTATTGGCATGCTACTAATTGGTAGTGTGATTTGAATTGGTGTAAATATATATTTCTAGTTTGTATCCTTTTGTGATTATGTAAATTTTGAAGCCACTTCTGATGATATCCAATTTGTTTAAGTGAATTCATAAATGTTGGTGCAATATGATACTGTGGATCGGGTTGAGGTAGACTCTTATGTGTCTACAAGTTGAGTCTGCGAGTCGAGTTTACTGACATCAAACGAGTCTAAGTAGACTCTTGAGTTTGACTACCTTGATCGATGGTGGTTTTCTATCTCTCGTTGGTCGATGGATTCTCACCGGGTAGAGAATCCCCTCTTGCGGTTGTGTGGTTGATGCTCCCTAGTTATCGAGCTCCTGGAGAAAAAGAGCCAAAGCGGCGAGAGCGAGAGAACAACGAGATACGTCATTTTTTTTATTATCTGTAAATGTCTAGAAATAGGATACTTATACCCACGAGGTTACTGGGAAATAAAATAACAAAATATGATATGAGATAATATCCTAAATAAATAGCAAAAAATAAAACTCAACCCCCCCCCCCCTCAAGATGCCCCTAAATATCCATGACACCAATCTTGGACATCAAAGAGAAAAACTGAGTAGAATGAAGAGGTTTAGTAAACATGTCCCCTAATTGATATTGAGAATGAATGGGAAGCAACTTGAGAACTCCGGAATCATTCTATTCACCAAAAAAAAATCTATCTCGATATGTTTAATGTGTTCATGATGGACCGAATAAGAGGTGATATGTATCATAGCTTTATTTTCACAATATAGCAAAGCAAGAGAAGCAGCATTGACCTGAAAGTCACGAAGAAGTTGTTGTAGCCAAATAATCTCACTAGCAGTATAAGATAATGCTCTATACCTAGCCTCAGCTGAGGAACATGAGAAAGTGGTTTTTTTGCCTTCCAAGAGACTAAAGATTCTCCAATAAAGATGAAAACCTCTGTAATGGAGCGTCAAGATTCAGAACAAGATCCCCAATCCACATCAGAGAATTCTTTCATATATAAGGTGGAATTAGAAGAAAACTATGACCCTTGATCAAGACTTATCTTGAGATAAAAAAGTAGGTGATGCACTGCATTGATATGAGGATGTCGAGGTTCAGCTTAGAATTGAGTGAGCTTGTGTCCAAAAAAAAGAAATATCTGCGTGATATAAAGTATGATAAAGAAGTTTCCCAACAAGGTGCCCATAGTGAGTTATATGGGGAAGTATATCATTATCAGTGTCAGTGAGATGAAGTTTTGGATCCATGGGAACAACAATTGGCTTACAACCCAAGTATCCTACATCTTAGAGAAAGTATTATGTGTAATGGTGTTGAGAAAGAACAACACCATGCTTGGACTTTGCAATTTCAAGAGCAAGGAAGTACTTTAGAACACCAAGATATTTGATCTTAAACTGTGTATACAGAAACTCTTTGAGCTCAGCAATGTCTTGAGATGAAGGACTTGTGAGGATGATACCATCCACATAATCTAGAAGAGAAATAAAGGAGGATCCACATACTTTTTTGAATAGATAGAGTAATCAGACATTGAATGAAGAAATCCAAATAAGTGAAGCCTTCTTGATACCTTAAATTGACTTTTGAAGCTTACATACTGATCTGGGATTAGATGAAGAATACTCCCCCTGTCAGGATAGCCAAAAGAGAGATCCATATAAACTTCGTAAAAATGTTCACCATGTAAAAATGCATTATTTACATCAAGTTGAGAAATATTCCAATTATGCGAGGTAGCAAGTGCAAGCAAAACTTTCACAGTCACCAATTTATCCATGGGAGAAAAGGTTTCAACAAAGTCTAAACCTTCTTGTTGTGCTTATCCTTTAGCTTCCAAATGAGACTTATAACACTCAAAGGATCCATCTAATTTACTCTTGGTCTTATAAGTCCATTTTTACCCAATGGTATGCTTGTCATGTGGAAGAGAATTAATAGTCCATGTGATATTGACTTCTATATCTTTCAAATCATCATACATAACCAATCTTCATTCAAAAAGCTTCACTTCTTGATGATAGTATTGATACTCAACATGAGAGGATACATTGTGCACAAAGTGTTTGTGAGAATCATGAAGGGCATGATAATAAATGTAGTTGATGATGAGATAAGATGCAGTAGTAGAGACAAAAGAAGGACTTGAAAGTATATTGAAATGACAATACTTAAAGTAATGAGGTTGACGAATCATTCTAGTATATTTTCAAAGAACACCACCACGAGACGGAACATCAACAATTTCTAGAATGTTATCAACTAGAATATCATCAGTTGGTGCCTCAGTTGTGAAAAAATCACTTGTAGATGAAATATGATCAATGGGAACATCATAATTAACAAGTGGATCATGATCATTAGAGGGATAAAAGTCCATAAAATTTGGAATAAAATAAAAATGTAATACACAATGTGGAAGAACCAAATCTTTAAAGGGATCAATAAGTTGACCAGAACTAGTAATAACATGAATAGGAAACACATCCTCATGAAACACCATGTCATGTGAAATTAAAACATGGTTGTTCTTTAAATCATAGAACCTATAACCTTTCACACCAAGTGGATAACCAAGAAAAATACAAACTCGAGAATGGGGTTGAAACTTCGTTCAATGAGTAGCCAAGGTAGAAACAAAGGATAAACAACCAAAAACTTGAAAAAAAGTATAATGAGGAGTTGTTTTGCATAGCAAATGAAAATCTGTGTTGATTCGTGATATTGGAGAAGGTGTTTTGTTAATCAAGAAAGCTAATGTAAGAAAACAATTTGTCTAAAATGAAATTGGAATCTGATATTGAAAAAATAATCACTGGGCCACATTCAAAAAGTGTTGATGTTTTCTCTCCACAACTGATATTTGTTGTGGTCTATCTACACATGAAAACTGATGAAAAACTCTTTTATCTTGAAAACAATTAGTAAAAGATAACTTGGGTGAATTATCAGATCAAAACACATTGATATTTGTATAAAAATGAGTTGAAACCATTTCAAAAAACATCGGTATGATAGAGACAACATCAGATTTATTTTTCAACAAATAAAACCAAGTAAAATTTGTGCAATCATCAACAAGAGTCAAGAAAATTTTATGACCTCTATAAGAAACAATTTTATATGGTCCCAAAATATCTCAGTGCACACGATCAAAAGAAAATTTTGACAAATGATTACTGGATTCAAAAGGCAGCATTAGTTGTTTAGCAAAAGGAAAAATATAACAAGGATCTGATTTATGAAATCTAGTTACATCACAGTTCAATTGTTCTTTAAAAGAAACAATTCTCTTAAAAGAAATATATCCTACCCTATTATTCAAAATATGATCAGAAACGTTATTGACAAAGGCATTAGAGAAAGAACTCAAACACTAAACATTAAGAACATACTGATCTTGAAAATTTTCACCCCTACCAATCATACTCTTGGTTGATAGATCTTGGATAACAAAACAATCCGAAAGAAAACTCACATTAAGGCTAGTTCTAGTAACTAAACCACTGACTGAGATCAGATTGAAATTGAATTGCAGAGAAAATAATACATCCCTATGCACAAGGTTTGAATGTAGTTTATCTTCACCAGAAAAATGTACCAAAATATGAAAATGATTTGGAAAAGTGGTTGTTGTATGACGAATAGGATCCAAAGAAACAAAAACAATGGATTGTGAACAAATATGTCGAGTTTCTCATGAGTCTACAATCTAGAACAGGTTGGGTGAAAATAGTGGATTCAGAGACACATAGAAACAAATACCTACTAGAAAATCCGTTTGAGATGAATCAGGAGCATCAGTGGCCTTCATTGAGCTACTCAAATGTGTAGAAAGCATAGACATTAGCTGCTGATATTCAATGGAGTTTAGATTCTGAACAAAACCTCCAAAAGAATTAAACTGATCTGATCTATCCAAAGTAGTAACTTGATGTGTAGCAACATTAGAATTTTTGTTGGATCTGAACTTCAAACCTAGAGGATATCCATGGATTTTTAGCAATGATCCACAATGATTCCATGAAACATGCAATGTGTATAACACGACCTATCTTTTTTTTTATTCTTGGAACCATTGGAATTGAAATTGTGATGTTTTTGATAACTTGATACTTTATATTTGGTAGCAACTGTTTTAATATAAAAATCCATTGTTCTAGTAGGATTTCTCTAATCAATGGGAGAAACAAACATTCTTTGTTGTTCTTCTAGAATAATCAGAGAAAAAACTCTATTGATAGGAGGCATCAGATCCATAAGAAGAAACTAACCATGAATATAAGAAAAATAATCATCAAGTCCAATTAATAAGGTAATTATGTACTCTTTTTATGATGATCATTTAGATTTTTAACCCCAACACAAGATCACTTTCCACAAGAACAATTAAGTCAGTAATTACTCAGCTCTTCCCATGTAGTTTTCATCTATGTGAAGTAAATACTAACATAACACTTTTCTTGGTGAAAATTCATCAATTCACATTTAATATGAAATATTATAGGTCCGTTCCTTTGTTGTAAATGATCCCTAAGACCATGCCAAATTTCTCGAGCGGATGAAGCAAAAATAACGCAGGCAGAAATTTCTTTTGAAACTGAATTTAATATCCAAGATATAAAAATATTATTATAGAAAATCCCATAATTGTGCATATTATAGTCAGTACCTTGCAGATGGGGAAGAGAACCATCAATAACCTCCAATTTTTTCTTCAGGATAGAGCAATTATCATCACATGACTCCAGTTGGTGTAATTCTCACCGATGAGCTGCAGCGAGACAAGCATTTGTCTAGGGCTATCAGAATGATAAATATAGTAGGGATTCAGAGGTTCAAGTATTGAAAACCAATTTTTATTGGTATGTTCCCCTGAACATGAATCAGTCTTCAAGGAATGAATCACCATTACATGAATAGAAGAATTAGTTAGAAGAATCGAACTAGAAAAATGGCAGCGGATCAACCTCCCTCTAATACCATTTCCAAACCCTACGTTTCTGGGAAAGAATGGAGACTTTGTTGGTGTGTTTTTGTGTGTGGATGCTCATAATCTACAACATCAGGCTTCCTCATCTCTTTGGATCTGCATGGCTATGGATCTATCATCCCCTCTCCCATCACACATTCTTCTCTGATTCCAGGGGTTGGCAGGTTAGAAGTAGTTTGTGATCATCCATCAGTTTTGGTCTCACTACCTACTTAATGGTCATGCTACATTAGCTTGAAGAAGGATGGCCTCTTGGTGCTTCCCACAACATCATACTGGTCTTACTGTCCAATATGACTCTATGGTCCTTATGGAAAGGGACTATTCTACTAATGGTGTAGTGCTTCCCTCTGAGTCTTCAGGTTCCAATGCTTAACATCTCCCTTCCAAGCTCCCTTCCCCTCCCACTCCTCTTTGACAGGTTCCCATTCAGAAAACCTCTGCATGCATGACCCTTGTCCATTTTTTCCTAAGAATCCTTCCTCCCTAGCATCCTCCATATTTCCCATCTCTTTTAAGTAGTCCAAGCTAACTGATGAAGGGATGATGGTTGGTTATTCCTCATCCCCGCGGGGATCTCTGGCTGGTTGTGATCCTAGTCCTTCCTTGAGCTCCATAGATTTGTCTTCCTAGAGGTAAAATGTGGATCCTCTAGAGCAGATTATCGAGCGATGTCCTTTTTTGGTGTAGAAAGTCTATGATCATTCCCTTCAACAGTTGGACTTCCCTCGATCCCCAGGTGTACTAGAGTTGTACTTATGCCCACCATTTTTTATTTAATAGGTACAATGTTCTATTTCATGAGCAGGACTCCGAATCTCCTCCTTTTTCGGGCCATCATAGCATTGGGGATGCTTCTCATCCATTGGTCGAAATCCCTCAGATGCCCTATGGCCCCGCAACTTCCTCTTCAGGAGTGTGCAAAATATCTAGATCTCCTAAATTTTAATCCAGCTTAAATGCTCACAATGAAGGGATCTCATTGCCATGGGATAGTTCTAGGTTCCCTCCCCTATTATGAATTATAATATTATTTGGAACGCTCTAGGCCTAGGTGCCCGGTTGAAGATGGAATACCTCTCCAATGAGGCGTCCATGTATAACTCAAGTCACTACTACAAAAACGGGTTAGGAAAGCACCACATTTTATCAGTACTAAGAAAAAATTGCAGATAAAGGTCTTCTTTTTCAGCTCTGAAAAAGAGGCCCTTTATCAACACTTTGTTCTTAGCGCTCATAAAGAGTACGCTTTATAAGCACTAAAAATCACTGATAATGAATTCCATTATCAATGCTAAAAAATCACTGATAAAACCATAGTCCCATATTTTATAAAATCTGGTGCACAATATCCTCTGTTTATCGCTCCCTCAAGCCCTCGCGGTGTTGAACCCCTGTGGCAACTCCCCTCCCCCATCGATATTCTCTTTGTCGGACCCCCGTCACTTGCCCTTCTCCTCCCCCTCCCCCTCGAACCCATTCAGTGGATCCTCCTCCCAACAAACCCTACTTCATCATCTCCATTGGACTCCCTGCAAACCCTACTCCTCCATTTCTCAATGGTGGCAGCTCATCCCATGCACCTTACCCTCGCAGTCACACCTTCCCCTCCCGATGTAGAGCAAAAGGCACCCTGACCGCTCGATGATTCATGTCTCTCTCCATCGCGGGTGCAATATACTCAAGGTATGTATCCCACTTTACCTTTTAGGTTTATTTTTGGTGCACAGGTTTTGTGAGAGTTGTTTTCATTAGGGGGATGGTTGGATTCTTCCCCATGATCACCACCCATGGCTTAGATGCTAACTAACAAAGAGATCTAACAATCTATGTCATGAAATAACACACGTAGTGGATTCTTATACTTGGTTAGAAGATGATTTGAACTAAATTATGACTTCTTTATGATTCCCCATGGGTCCTTATGTTTTTTGGAACTATAATGTATTTTTTACTAAGAGTCATATGTATGAGTGTTTTATATTATCGTAAAACCTCAATCTAGACCTTATTTGACATGAATAGTCTATTAATGTTGAGTGTTTTTTCCGCATCCTTCTGGGGGAGTGGGTTTATCTATACTAGGGAAATTGGTCTTTTTGTAAACCCCTTCATGAAATAGAGGAGTTTTGATAGTACCACCTCATTATTAATTGGTTACACTTTGTGGGTGTCGTGATATTCTGTTGATTGTGTTTATGGGGATGGTTCTATTTATGATAGTGATTAGGACCCCTCAAATATTGAAAGTGTATCCAACCCTGTGGATGTTAAGTTATATTTCCCTTAGTTGGTGATCATGGTTTTATGTGATGTGTGCAAGAAGAATACTTTTCATCCTTATGAACATCAAGGAATTCAGGAATGCTTCATAAGGGAGACTTATGGTTAACTCTTGGTAAGGATATAGTGTGTGCATCAACCCATATACCAGAGATGATGAGTCTCTTTGTGAAGTTGTAGTGTTCTAAATTGAATCTCTCCTTGAGACAGTCATAGTGAAGCCCATAAGACCTTTAAGTTCATTTATTATTAAAATAAAATTCATGGAGTGGCCTCCAGTATTCATGCACTAGGGCCACAAAAAATTCAGAGATCAGAGTAGCACATCCATGGAAAGGTCAATGGTATTCTTTAGAAAAGGGATTTCTGTTTAGATAGTGGTATGAAAATGTGAGCAGTTGTATTTGGGTAGTTAATTATTTTTCGAATTATGGGATCTTTCTTGAATTCGTTCAATGGAAAATTCCACACATATTTCTTTTATGTCAAGGATAATTTAAGGGTGGTGTCAGCATAGTGAACCTCTAGGACTAGTTTTTCCTAGGTGCTAGTCCAGAACGTTTTTTCTTGAAAATGGGGAGACACCATGAACTTCCTTGGGTAGATAGTGATTCTTCCCTGATACCTATTATGGGTATCATGATTTTATATTTTGAATGGAGACTACTCTAGTAAAGAACTACCCTTTGTGTGTCAGGAAAAGTGATTTTGGTTAAGTACACCTACACTAAGGAGAACCCGATTACGTTATGGGGGATGAATTTATTCTCAGGAGATTGTAATTTTCCTTCACTTGGTTGGATTATATTTCAGATCTTTTTATTAAATACATTAATTTATGTTGATTAATTCATATACTGACCTATAGTGGTTTGGGGGAATAAAACATGTAATAATAATCATTATATGGATATTTTAGTGATCTATGATTATGCCTATAGTTTGAGTTGATATCATAAGCTTTTAAGGTAGTGATCTTCTGGGATGTAGGTTGAGCAACACCCACACACAGTATGTGTGTGATGATAGTATCATCTCTGGTGGCACATTCATTCATATGTACCTCAACGATAATACATTACTCCATGGAATTTAATATGATTGTGATGGGTATAGACATATCACCTGGAATTTTCTTAACATTCATGCTACAGCCAGAGAGGCAGTCGATGAATAGCCTAGGCAGAGGAAGGAACTGGAGAAAGGAGGTCTGTACAGCACTAAAGTGGTAGAGGAGATCGGGGAGTAGCATGAGGTGGATGGATCTTTGGGTTGATTCTACTAATACTACCCCTATGTAAACCACTCCTATATTGGGAAGTCAGTGGTTAGAATCTTGGATAATTGTAGTCACTAGAGTCTTTTTACCAGGAGGCTCTAGGAGTGTTTGGAGGTACAATCTAGGTTTGTTATACTTTTATTGTATTACTATTAGAGATAGGTACAAGAAAATATTTTCCTAATTTCTTTCAATTATTTTCTAGGTATATGGTAGGCATTGGTAGAGCCCCATGTTAGTGAGGGAGAGTTATTGCATATTCTTTAGATGTTCATGATAGAATTTATGTTCACTAACCTTAATTTTCTATTTCTTATTTTAATTTGGGTAACAAAACCTATGATATTCCATAATAATTTTGGATAAACCTAGGTTATTTGTTTCCCCCTCGAACCCCTTTTTGTTTGGAAATGTATCCACTATATTTGTTTTCTCATCAAAATTGTATCCTTGATTTCATTTTATTTTAGTTTGGTCACTGGTTTGGGGCTATTTAATGTGATTATTTTATTATGAATGAGGTGGTAGGTAGGGGTGGTTAAAAGGATGTTTAATGTTTTGATGCAAGGGTGGTGGGTGCTAGAACTATTTGTACGGGGGTTGGAAAGTGTGTGGATTTTGAGGGGGGTCTATCCTGGTTCTGTTGATTTCCAAATCATTATTGGAAATGGTTAGACTCTATTAATCTCTATTTTTATAAGGAAGTGGTTCTGTTCTATTGTATTTGTAAGTCTTGTTTTTTGTATTTGAATCATAAATACTAATATTTGAGATTCAAATAGGATGGAGATGAATAAATATTGGATGGATACTAATCATTTGACAATAGAGTATGATAATAGAGAGAAAGGGTTCATCTTGTTTACAAAGGATCACACAAAGTATTCTACTCAAATCCTTTGTTCATGTTTACGTTGTTTTTATTCTTGACTAATTACTCCAAAGGAGTTGGAAGAAAATTTGATATGTCACAGAATAGATCAGAGTTATAAATGTTGGAATAAACAAGGAGAAAAAGCGAATGTAGCTACTGGCTGGGATAAATTTGCTTTTTATGGATCATCATATATGAATAAAAATATGGATAATTATGAAGACCATATGGAGAATTTTATTATAGATGTAAATGATGATGAAGATCGTATTGAGGAATTGACAGGGACATTTGAAGATGAACTCCATGGTTTCCCAAAATTGTTTGAGAAGTTAAAGAGTTGTGAAAAGACACCATTGTATGTCGGTGGCACTAAATATACAGCATTGTCAACTGTACTAAAGATGTTTAAATTGAAAGTAGACAACGGATTGAGTGATGTCAGTTTTATGGAAATACTTGCTCTCTCGAATGACATCCTCCTGGAAGATAATGATCTCAGAAGACATTTGAAGCTAAACCAATGCTACGCTCGATGGGTATGATTTCTAAAAGAATACATGCCTACCCGAAAGATTGTATACTATTTCGTAAGGAGAAAAAATCACATACAGAATGCCCAAAGTGTGGTGCTTCTCGATACCAGAAAGATAAATCCAGTCCTACGAAAGTTGTATGGTACTTTCCAGTCATTCCAAGGTTTATGTGTCTATATGGAAGTGAAGAAACTGTAAGAAAATTGTTGTGGAATTCATATAAAAGAAATAAAGATAGAAAATTTCATCACCTGAACGACTCTCCTCAATAGAAGATAATTGATCATGAGTATCCTGAATTTGGAAAATATCCAAGAAACCATCATCATGCATTATCTACATATGGAGTGAATCCTTTTGGTTTTCAAACCAGCACTCATAGTACATGGCATGTTATGTTGGTAAGTTATAAATTTCCACCCTGGTTATGCCTGAAGCATAAATTCATCATGTTATCTATGCTTATATCAGGACCAAAACAACCAGGTAATGATATTGATGTTTATTTGTATCCTTTGATCGAGGATTTGAAGTTATTGTGGGATTCAAGTGTTATGTTTTATGATGCTTATAAAAGTGAATTCTTCACGTTGAGAGCGATGTTGTATGGGACGATAAATGATTTCCCTTCTTATGGAAATTTTTCAGGCTATAGCATTAAAGGAACTCAAAGGTGTCCCATGTGAGAAGAAGATACAAACTCAATTATGATGAAACATCCATAAAAAACTATGTTTCTAGGACATCGTAGATTTCTACCTCATCGGTATAAGTACCAATCTTGGACGACATCGTTCAATGGAAGTTCAAAACAACACACAACACCATCTCCACTAATAGGTGATCAACGTTTTGAGAACGTAAAATAAGTGAACACTGTTTTTGGTAAACCATTTTCTAAAAAACATATGAAAATTGGTTGGAAAAAGAGATTATTTTTTTTGAAATAACATAATGGTAAAGTTTGTACGTCAGACATTTTCTGGACATGATGCATGTAGAAAAAAATGTATGTGACAATGTTATTGGAACGTTGATAAATTCCCCTGGAAAAACAAAGGATGGAATTAAGGCAAGTTTGGACATGGTTTACATGGAAATATGAGAAGATTTGACTCCCTTGAAGGGTGAAAATTGAATGTTTTTTCCTCCTGCTGCTTACACTCTTTCCAGGGAGGAGAGATATCGGTTTTGAAATTTCTACAATGATGTAAAGGTTCTAGAGGGGTATTCTTCTAATATCATGAACATTGTGTCAATTAATTATTTTAAGTTAAAATGTTTTAAATAACATGACTACCATGTTATGATGAAGGATTTAATTCTTATAGCTTAATGTTGCATTATTTCCAAGAATTTTCTTCATACGGTAACTAAACATTGTTTCTTTTTCAAAGCTATATGCATCAAAGTTTTAGACCCTGCAAAATTGTCAACTATGGAAATAGAAATTTTCATCATATTATGTGAATTATAAATGTTCTTTTTGCCAAATTTTTTTGATATGATGGTTCATTTGATGCTTCTCTTGGTGAGAGAGATTCGACTTTGTGGTCCTATGCAATATAGATGGATGTACCCCATTGAACGGTATATGAATATTTTGAAAGGGTATTCCAAAAATCGAAGTTGGCCAGAGGGTTTTATAGTGGAGTGATATATTGTTGAGAAAGCCATTGAATTCTGTACCAAATACATATCTGATGGGGAAAGCATTGGTCTCCTGAAATCTTCTCACACTGGATGCATTCTGGGTGAGGTAGTTTCTGGAAGAGATGTTGTGACAATCAATATTACAGATCGGGAGCATGACCACCTTTATGTTTTGCATAACAGTTAGGAGGTTTCTCCATATATTGAAACCCACAAAGAAATTCTTAGTTAGTTGAATACCTTATGGGATGAAAAATGTATATTAAATACACATAATAACCAGTTTATAGGATGGTTTCCAAACCATATTTTTAAGGAGCTAGATGAAAATCAGAATTCAATTTCATAACGACTTTGATGGCTAGCCTCCCGACCAAATGTGTATGTATTATCTTACAATGGTTTTGTAATTAATGGTTATACATTCTATAAAGATAAACATAATGAAGATAGTACCATGAGAAATAGTGGATTTACACTTGTGGCTAAAGAGATGCATGTTTCTGGTAGTAAGGATAGAAATACAATTTATGAAAATATGTCATACTTTGGAATTATCAAACAAATATGGGAGTTGGATTATATGATATTCAAATTTAATATTTTTCAATGAAAATGGGTTGATAACAACATTGGTGTTAAAATAGATGAATTGGGATTTTTGAAAGTTGATTTTAGTAAAGAAGGGTACAAAGATGAACAATTTATAATGGAATCACAAGCGGCACAAGTATTTTATATTTCAGATCCCGCAAACTGAAAGTGGTTGATTATTCTGTTATCGTCCAAAAATACTGAAGGTTCCGATGAAAATTCAGTTGAGGGTGATCCTTTCAGTGGTACATCGCAATCATTTCATAGTGGTACTAATGTAGATGATGTTTTATATGTTATAGGAGATCACAATGAAGGTATTTGGATAATCGGTAGAGGTTTCAAATCCCTTCTTCCTTGGAAAAAAATAAATAGAGTTCAATAAACAGGTTATATTTTGTTTGTAATATAGATCTTTTTATCTCATGTTATTATCTTATCATTACTGAATTTATGTAATCTAAATTAACTGTTCAACAACTTTTGCATAAAATGATTTCTGCACGTTCTAGTGCTCCTAACCTCGACGATGGATAAGTCTCTCAAGTTATTGATGCTACTACTACGGCTGCTCACAGTTCATAGAAACAACATGTTTATGAACCTGTTGTTGCTCCTAGTGTTGAGGTCCAACAACCATCAGCACATGTAATTTCTATCATTTTAGATGAACATATATATGATGTTGATATCAATGAAATGGTTGGGGATGAAGGACCGACATTGTAGAAAACACATGTGTGTTGTAGTTTTATGGTGTTTGCAAAAATTTTTTTGGCGAAAAGAGATGGAATCAAATTTGATGTCAGATGGAATGTAGGAGTCCAACATGTGAATCCAAGCAAGGCTATGTTTAGTAGTTACAGTGGAATTTTCACTCGGCAACGCATGCCAATTTTCACTGATTCATGACACCATGTTGTGTCCGAGCTAAAGGATATGATCTGGGATGAAATCTTTGTAACATTATGATATTATTTCTTTAATTTACAAGCAAATAAAATAATGAAACAATTTCATGACCTTCTCAATCTCTTACATAGTACATTTATAGTAGATGATTCACACAAGAATTTTGTACTAAGGCTTGCAGGAAGGTGTCATCGAGGTTTTTGCACTATTTTAGAAAAATGTCACCTGAAAGATTCCAAAGGTAAAATAAACCCACACCCACCCCTTTTCCACGCCCACCTAATATCCCAAGAAGCATGGGATGCATTTATTGGCCGCTTTGGGGATGAGAATTTTCAGGTACATTGTGGCTAATAATACGTTGTTTTAGGATATGTGTATTTATCACTTTTATTGTCAATATTTCATTTATGGAACAAAAACTTAGTACTAGAAATAAGGAACATGAATTAAAACCAACATACCCCTATCATAAAGATTGGATGGGGTACAACTCCCTAGAAAATAAAATGGTACATATTTTAAATTTATAGTAATAGTGTTAGGTTCCAAGGAACAACATCATAATTATCTTTCTATATTTATATGCAGATTGATGAGTCGAAAACCAAATACACTTCCATCCCACAGAATGTGCTATGGAAGGCGGCACATGTGAATAAGGAAGGGAATCTAGTAGATTAAAACACACAAAAAGTGTGGGAAATATGAGTAAGTATGATACGATAAAAATATTTAATTTAAATTTATATTACATAAAAATAATTAGTTATTTTCCTATATCCAATAGTGAAAAGAATCAGCTACTCATGTAGCAGATGCAGACCTATTTTCAACAGCTTTGAAGTTTCCAGAACAATATGGTCATGTTAGAGTTGCGGGGTTTGGGGTTACACCCCGAGTATATTATGAGAATAAAAAAAACTGATGATAGAGATGAAAAAAAGGAAACAAATGAGCGAAAGATGTGAAACTCTTGAAGAATGATTTCAATGGCAAGGAGTGTTTCTAGAAACTTTTATGGTTGGGAAGAAAGGAGAAGACACAACTCGGGAACAACCAGCACGTGAAGATCCCGCACCACCCCCACCAACTTTAATGTGAACCATTCCCCTCAAAGAGTTGTCTTAGCCATAGTAATAAATATTCTAATAATTGTTCCCATGAACTATGAATCATTCAAACACTGATACTTTTACTGTACTGATCTTATATAAGGTGATAATGAATGTGATTTATATCTGTCAACACCAACATATCACCTTATAGCGAGGGCTACGGTGTTCAATATCCTAGAGGACAAGCTGCATAATAGAACTCTTCCCAAAGATCATCTGAAAGTGATGATTACTGTATCTCATGGGCCAAATGCAGAGCTACATATTCCACCTGATGATGATGATTTTCATACGGTCAAAAAGGCTATTGGGACATTCATTTCATGGCCATAACAACTTGTAGGAGTACATGTGGACAAAGAGGTATTTATTTCCATTTTTTCAAAATAATCCTTTAACAATTAATGAAAAAAGGGTCTAAAACAATGAATGTTATTATAGATGGATAAAGGGAAGGGGTGATAAGAAACATCGGCTCAAAAGCATCTAAAGAATCAACCAACCAATCCCAAATAGCTAAATAATGTACAATAACACCACATGTTCTCTATCCAAATTTACTATCATTGAAGACTCATATTGATACGAAGTTAAGAGTTGGTAGTAGTCATATAGTGGTTTTTGAAAAGTGTATATACAGAGAGGAAATTCAAGATTTTTTTGCTGCTTAAAATGTAACTGAGATTCTTGAATACGGTTGGCTAGGCGTCACAATCGTAAACTTATATATGCGGTATTTTTTCATGAATTGATTTTCTAAAAGCTGATATAATGTGAAAATTATGACGAAATTCATTTTATATTATTGACATATGTATATATCAAAAGTAGTTGAAGGAATTTTTCCATGAGCCAAAATTCATACTCGTTAGTCCTCATACCACATCAACATAACTAACGAAATTAGAGCCATAAAAAAGGATGAAATAGTGAACAGCTTGCTGAAAAAATTTGAAAGAGATATTACAAATGACAGACTCTTCCTAATACCAACCATGCCTAGGTAAAAATATATGACTAAATCATATCAATTATATCTTAACTTCTTTTATTACTTATTCATTTTTGTGTTTTTAGGCAATATTGGCTGCTATTTGCGGGGAAGTTGGATACTCCAAAAATTTATTTTCTGGATTCAATGCAAGGATATCCAACAAACTGACCTCACATGATGGAGTTTGTGACTTTTTAAGACACTAAATCCAACATTTTAGGTATAAAAATCATGTAATATAATTTATATTATCTTTTATAGAGGATTCTGTTATGATAGGGCGGTGTATCATTATCGTCTAAAAAAGAATGAGGATAGGGGATAAGCATAAGGAGGCGAGAAAGTACTATGTCTAGAAAAATATAAGGGTATATATAATAAAATTTTACTATCCCAACACATATCAACACAAGTCACTAATTCTCCTAATGATCAAATTTTTTACAGTGTGCAAAAAAAAACAAACGATAATGATTGCAGTTATGATGTTTGTAAATTTATGAAAGAGATCATTTTTCATCAACAAACTAGCATCCCTAAAAAGGAATTTTAAAAAACAACTACTATTTCATTTAATTAATTTTTTAATTCTTTATTCATATATTTTGAAGTAATACTATGACTTTCCAAAAGACTCATACTCACAAGACGATATAGATTTGTTTAGAAATGAGTGGGTCGCATACCTGATGGAAGATTGTACACAAATAGCATGAAGATCTGACTTGGGGACATCTAAAATAGGCGGTCATTTTTTATTGGGGTTAAGGGGATAAAATAATGAAAAAAATTTGTTGGTAAATTTTTGTAGTAAAATTTTAATTGTTATTAAATAAAACATACTTTCTCCAATGATTCATTAGCCCATTTAAACTGATGAAATGAACCAATGATATGGAAGAATGATGAACCACTTTTCTTTGGGTTTATAATTTAGTAGAACAATCCATGGGTCATTTTTTATGTGTATGAGTCAACCCCACCTCAATATGAGGCACGGTGTGGCCGGTATCACTCAATGTGTCACTCTTTTGTTTAAAATGGATAGAATATTAAGTTAAAACAACAACTGGTGTATGAAAATATGACCAAACGCATTTGGACAGTGTTGATACAATAGGGGAATGATCCATGGGTCATTTTTGACGTGTATGAGTGAACCATGCCTCAATCCTATGCTCGGTGTGGCCATTATCACTCAAAGTGTCTCTCTTTTGTTTAAAATGGATAGAATTTTATGTGAAAAAAACAATGGACATATGTAAATCCAACCAAACGCATTAGTATTGTGTTTATACTTTAGGTAAATTATCTATGAGTCATTTTTGATTTGTACAATGCAACACCGCATCAATCTGAGGCACGGTGTGGCCGTTATCAATCAAAGTGTCTCTCTTTTGTGTTGATACATTAGGAAAACGATACATGGATCATTTTTGATGTGTAAGAGAAAACCCCGCCTCAATCCTTGACATGGTTCGGTTGGTATCACTCAAAGTGTCTCCCTTTGGTTTAAAATAGACAAAATTTTAAGTGAAAACAACAACTAACATACAAAAATCTGACCAAACGCCTTCGGATTGTGTTGATACTTTTGGAGAACGATCCATGTGTCTTTTCTGACGTTTTCAAGTCAACGCTGCCTCAATCCGAGGCATAGTGTGGCCAGTATCACTCAAAGTGTCTCTCTTTTAATTAAAATGGACAAAATTTTAAGTTAAAAAAACAGCTGATGTGTTAAGATCTAACCAAATGCATTTGAATTATGTAGATACTTTAGGGAAACTATGAATGGGTCATTTGTGATGTGTAAAAGTCAACATATCTTCAATCTGAGGCACGATGTGGCCGATATCACTCAAAGTGTCTCTCTTTTGTTTAAAATTGACAGAATTTTAAGCGTAAACAAAAACTAACATATGTAAATCTGACCAAACATATCATTATTGTGTTGATATTTTAGGGGAACGTTCCATGGGTAATTTTTGACATGTATGAGTCAACACCACATCAATATGAGGCATGGTGTGGCTGGTATCACTCAAAATGTCTCTCATTTGTTTAAAATTTACAGAATTTTAAGTGAAAACAACAACTGATGTACAAAAATCTAACCAAACGCATTCGTATTGTGTTGATACCTTAGAGGAATGATAAAAGGGTCATTTTGGACGTGTATGAGTAACCCCTCCTCAATCTGAGGCACGGTGTGGCTGGTATCACTCAAACTATCTCTCATTTGTTTAAAATGGACTGAATTTTAAGTGAAAACAACAACTGACGTAATAAATTATTACCAACCACATTCAGATTGTGTTGATAAATTAGATGAAAGATATATGGGACATTTTTGACATGTAATAGTGAGACCTGCCTCAATACAAGGCACGGTGTGGCCAGTATCACTCAACATTTCTCTCTTTTGTTTAAAATGAAAAAAAAATTAAGTGAAAACAAAAACTGACGTACAAAAATCCAACCAAACACATTGGGATTGTTTCTATACTTTAGGGGAAATATAAATGGGTCATTTTTTATGTTTATGAGTCAACCTTGCCTCAATATGAGGCACAGTGTGGCCGATATCACTCAAAATGTCTCTCTTTTGTTTAAAATGGATAGGATTTTATGTGAAAACAACAACTAACGTACAGATTTCAGACCAAACGCATTAGGATTGTATTGATACAATAGGGTAAAGATCCACATGACATATTTTATGTGTATTAGTTAACCCCTCATTAATCTGAGGAATAGTGTGATAGGTATCACTCAAAGTGTCTCCCTTTTGTTTAAAATGGACAGAATTGTAAGTGAAAACCATAACTGACTTACAAAAATCCAACCGAACGCTTTTGGATTGTGTTTATAGTTTAGGATAATAATCTGTGGGTCATTTGGGACATGTATGAGTCAACCTTGACTCAATCCGAGGCACGTTTTGGCATGTATCACTCAAAGTGTCTCTCTTTTATTTAAAATGGACAGAATTTTATGTGAAAACTACAACTGACGTATAGGAATAAAAAAAAATGCATTCAGATTGTGTTGATACTTTAGGAGAAAGATCCATGGGTCATTTGAGATGTTTACGAGTCAACCCTACCTCAATCTGAGGCACGGTGTGTCCGGTATCACTCAAAATGTATCTTTTTGTTTAAAATGGACAGGATTTTAGGTGAAAACAACCCACGTATGGAAATACTACCAAAGGAATTTGGATTGTATTGATACATTAGGGTAATGATCCATGGGTCCTTTCAGATGTGTACATGTCAACCCTGCCTCAATCCGAGGAACAGTGTGTCTGGTATCACTCAAAGTGTCTCTCTTTTGTTAAAAATTGACAGAATTTTAAGTGAAAAACAACAAATGACATATGGATATCCAACCAAACGCATTCGTATTGTGTTAATAATTTAGTGTAAATATCCATGGGTCACTTTTTACTTGTACGAGTCAACCCTACCTCAATACGAGGCATGGTGTGGCTGGTATCACTCAAAGTGTCTCTCTTTTGTTTAAAATGGAAAGAATTTTAATTGAAAACAACAACTAATGTATGGAAATATAAAAAAATGCATTCCAATTATGTTTATACTTTAGGGGAACAATCCATGGGTCATTTTTGATGTGTAAGTGTCAACCTCGTCTCAATCCAAGGAATGGTGTGACCAGTATCACTCAAAGTGTCTCTCTTTTGGTTAAAATGGACAAAATTTTAAGTGAATACAACAAATGAGGTACATAAATCTAACCAAACGCATTCAGATTGTGTTGATACTTTAGGGGAACGATCCATGGGTAATTTTGGATGTGTACGAGTCAACCCCACCTCAATCTGAAGCACGGTGTGTCCGGTATCACTCAAAGTGTCTCTCTTTTGTTTAAAATGGACAGAATTTTAAGTGAAAACAACAACTGATGTATGGAAATCTGACCAAATGCATTCAGAGTGGGTTGATACATTAGAGAAACGATCCATGGGTCATTTTTGATTTGTAATAGTAAACCTTGCCTCAATCCGATGCACGGTGTGGCTGGTATCACTCAAAGTGTCTCTCTTTTGTTTAAAATGGACATAATTTTAAATGAAAACAACAACTGACGTACGGAAATCTGACCAAACACATTTAGATTGTGTTGATACATTCGGGGAATGATACATGGGTCATTTTTTATTTGTACGAGTCAACCTAGCCTCAATTCGAGTAACAGTGTGGCCGGTATCACTCAAAGTGCTTCTCTTATGTTTAAAATGGACATAATTTTAAGTGAAAGAAATGACGTATAGAAATATGACCAAACACATTCGGATTGTGTTGTCCATGGGTAATTTGTGACATGTAAGAGTCAACCTCGCCTCAATCTGATGCACAGTGTGGCTGATATCTCTCAAAGTTTCTCTCTTTTGTTAAAAATGGACACCCCAACCCCCTGAAGGCCCCCAACCCCCTGGACACCGGCACCCCTCTGGAAACCCCCTAGAAACCCCCTAGACACCCCCACCCCTGGACACCCACCAACCCCCTGGACGGCACCCCCACCCCTCCTAGACACCACCCCACCACCAGGACACCCCCACCCACTTGGACAACCACCCCACCCCCCTGGACACCACCCCACCACCCAAGGACAGCCCCACCAACCCCCTGGACCTCCCCCACCCCTGGACACCACCCCAAACCCTGGAAACCCCCATGGACAACCCCCCCCCCCCCCCACACACCACCTGGAAACCCCCACCACCTTGGACACCCACCAACTCCCTGGATGGAACCCCCACCCCTCCACCTGGACACCCCCACCCACTAGACACCCCCACCCCCATGGACAGCCACCCCCACCCCCTAGACACCACCCCACCCACCGTGGACAGCCCCACCAACCCCCTGGACACCACCTGGACACCAACCCACCCCCTATACACCCTACCCCTCTGGACACCCCCACCCTTGGAAATCCCCCCCAATTCCCTGGACCCCACCCCACCCCCTGGACACCCCAATGGACGCCCCCCAGGACAGCCCCCCACCCACCTGGACACCCCCACCCCTTGGACACCCACCGACCCCCTAGACGACACCCCCACACATCCTATACATCATCCGACCACCTGGACACCCCCACCCCCTCGACACCCCACCCCTAAACACCTTAATGGACCCCCCCCCCCAGGACAACCTCCCCACCAACCTAGACACCCCCACCCCATGTACACCCACCAACCCCCTAGACGACACCCCCACCCATCCTATACACCACCCCACCACCTGTACACCCACATACCCTCGACACCCCATCCCCTAGACACCACCCCACCCCCCTGGAGAGCCCCACCAACCGCCTGGACTGCCCCACCTTCCCTGGAAACCACCCCACCGCTGGACACCCCAACCCCGTGGAAAGCCCCCCAAACACCCCTGGACACCACCCCACCCCCTAAAAACCCCCATGGACAGCCCCCCCCCCCCCCCACACACACACGTTCACGCCCTGTACAACCCCCCTTCCACCCCCTTGGACACCACACCATCCCCCTGGACGGCCCCACCCCTCCTCGACACCACCCCACCACCTGGACACCCCCACCCTCTGGAAAAACCCAGCCCCATGGATATCCCCCACCACCCCTTGGACACCACCCCACCCCCTTGGATAACCCTATCTCCCTGGACACCCCCATCCCCCCTAGACACCCCCCCCCCCCGGACACCCACACCCCCAGGACACCCCATACTACCATTGGACAGCCACCCCAAACCCCAGAATAGCCCCCAACCCCTTGAGTTCTGAATTGAATTCTTTATGTTTTTAATTTACTTATGAATTATGAGGTAATTTTTTATGGGTATACGTGGTGTTTGGGTATCCTTTGTGAAATTACCTTATGAATTATTTTTTTAATTTTGTATGGGTATACTTGATGATATGCATATTTTTTTGTAGGTATTGTTTTGGTGTGCTGCTGCAAAATTTTATATTACAACAGGGAGGGAATTTATTAGTGTTTTTTTAGCGATGATAAAGTCTACCTTTTTCAGTGCTAAAAATTCACTGATAAAGGGGAACCCTTTATCAGTACTTATCTTTACAACACTTTTTTAGCGCTGTTAAATCCCATTTTGTGCGCTGATAAAGCCCATTTTTGTAGTTGTGAGTGTAGTTTTGGTTCTGGAACTGAAGCAGCACTCTTCTAAAATTGGAGAGTTTTCTAGGAGGATCAGAATGAGGAATTATATGCATGGATATCCCCAAAATCATCATATATGGATCTTCTATAAATCATCTCTATCAGTGGAAAAAATACTCTATCTCCGACCAGCAGATCTTGGTGATGATTGACATAGGAAATGTTCCATTTTATTTCTCCTTTGTTTACGCCAAATGTGAGGTGACTCTTAGAGATAAACTCTGGCTGGACCCTGGATACCTCAACTCATGAGACTCATCTTGGAAAGTTTTTGGTAACTTCAACACTGTTGTGGAGTCTATATATAAGAAGGTTTGCAGTTCCCTTTCATATAGGGACAAATCAGAGTTCTCCTCCTTTTCTACTAGGGAGGGCCTTCTTGGCTTGGGGTTCCCTAGTGATAATTACACTTGGTGTAACAATCAAAGAGGCAATCAATGGACCTGGTGTAGGTTGGATCGCTTCCTTCCAAAGAATCTATGATATATCTGGGTTTCCCAATACTCAGGTCACTCAATTTTTTTGTGCTCTATGTGATCACTTTCCTCTCCTTAACATCATAAATCTAGTTATAAGTAGAGGGGATCAATTCTTCTTCTCTAATAGGTGGTCGTGTCACAAGGAATTTTGTTTGGTTGTTTAAATATCTTGGGAAAAACCAGTTTAGGGAAGCCTATGGTATGACTTTCATAGAAGACATTGGCGGCTAAAGATAGAACTCATGGACTAGATTAAGTCCCTCCTTTCAGAGCATCTCTTATTGGACTCGATCAAGATTGATATTGAAATAGTGGAGGTCAGTTTAGAAGATTCATGTGATGAGAATTATTTTACTTCTCTGGGATCCAGAAAAACCAACACAATAAGATGTTTCTAGAGCATGAAATATACATACATGAAAAATATAGGGCTACCTAGTTCGAAAAATGGGACTGAAATAATTCTTACTAACATGCTTGTTTGAAGGAAAGACATTGGTGTGAAATCCATATATTTGACAAGAGGAAGGCAGTTTTGGTGGTGAGATAGGGGTGATAAGTGGTATGGTTTCTTATCACCTTACCTCCTTAATTTTTGGTGCAAACCCCAGATTCCTGCATGAATTTACAACTACCCTGGTTGACATGTTCGACTTCATTCTATAGGGGGTTACCCCTAGGTTAGTGATCTTTTGGGAAGCATCCCTGATGATAAGGGGGTGTGGGAGACAATTTTTTCACTAAACCAAGACAGCTCTCCTTAGCTGGATGGCTTCCCAGGCTCATTTGATGTCAATTCCTGGCCTATTATTGGGAAAGATATAGTCCTTTCCATTCAAGATTTATTTTGAGGTGGACCTCTCCCGTATGTTTTTTGTGCAACTTCCATGATTCTGATTCATAAAATAAAGGTTCCCTAGTCTATCATTTATTTTATACCTATATGCATGTGTAAATTTTCCTATAATTCTTTTTCTTCTATTTTCAATAGGATATTCTCTTTCTTCATTCCCAATTTAGTGTCATAGGAACAACATGCTTTCATCAGAGGAAGGTCTATTCAAGGGGCTATCGGTATTACCCAAAAGATGATAAGTGACATAAATAGGATGGTTTTTAAGTAAAACATGGTATTCGAAGTTGATATGGACAAGGCCTATGACCAACTTAAGAGGAACATCATCCATTTGGTCATGAGATATATGGATTTTTATGAGTAGGTAATGGATTTGTTCTTACACTATTATAGATCACCCTGGTTTAATATCATCTTCATGGGAAGACACTCTGGGTTCTTGAAATCTACAAGGGGCCTAAGGTAGGGGTATCCCTTGTCTCCTACCATTTTTATTATGGTCCAAGATGTTGTCAACAGGTGTATTAACTCTTCTATGCTGCTTGTATTGATCAGGCCATATCATTACATAGGTTTCTCAAGATGGGTTTCACATCTTCTTTTTGCGGACAACATGATCTTTTTAAGTTGGTGTAGCAACTCTGTTAGATGCTTCATTCAAGCTATGGATGATTACTCGAAATGGAGTAGAAAAATCATTAACCATGATAAAATTTGTGTTTTTTTCTTCATCTTTCACGGGTCATTGAAGGAAGAACATTATAACCAGATTGAGCATTCAAAAGAAATATATTTCTAATGGAATATCTAGGTTCCCCTCTTGCACCAAGTTGATTTCTTATTTGGCACTATGAGGGGCTGGTCAACAGAATTATATGTTGTATCACCAATTGGAAAAATTATTTCCTATTCTTCACTGGGAGAATCACTATCATTAATTGAGTTCTCTCCTCAATCACAATGCACATCTTATTGGTTCTCATGGTGCTAAATAATATTATTAAAGAGATTGAAAATCTGGTCTGCTCCATTTTTTTGGGATTCCAATGGATCAGGGAAGTGCTACTAGGCATCCTAGAATAGTCTATCCAAACTAGTGGATGCGGGATGTATCAAAGTGAAGAATATGGATGATTAAATATACTACATCCTAGGTAAGTTATCATGTGATACCATTCAAGGACGGACACTATGGAATAAATTCATTTCAAGTAGGTATGAAAAATGATTATCTTTTCCAGGAGTCATCCTTCGTCTCTTATGATGTCCCTCCAGTGGCACATTCTGTCCCTGTAGCATCTCTCTCGATGGATCCTAGGATGTGGGGAGGTAAAATATTGGGACTGTAATTGGGTAGGCCATGTGTGGGGGTTCCCTGGGTGTCCAACATCACAACTCGCTTTCAACCAAGATTGCATTCTCCCCTCCTTCATACATGCGATTATGAATACATACCATTAAGAGACCTATAGGAGTATTCAAATTGAGGATATCCCTGATGTGTTAATTTTTGCAGGTGCTTCGTATGGATCCTTCACCATGAGGGATTACAAATAGGCAACACGCCTACCTCATGGTGGAGATGAGTGGGGTAATATTCTTTGTTGTAAAGATATCACTTCAAAATACAACTTTTTGACTTGGATGATTCGGAACAATGAAATTTATTTTGATGTTGAATTTAAGAGAAAGGGAATCCAATTGTCTTGTAAATGCTCTTGTTGTGGGGCGCATAAGGTGAAAATGACCATACATCTCTTCTGTCATAGTGATTGGGCAAGAATGTTGTGGGATGTGCTGGGTGAATCCTCTGGTTTTTCGGTGGTGTAGATGGAATCGATTGATATCTTCATACAAATATGGTTAACCTACACTAATGGAAATAAAAAAGAGGAAATAGATCAGGAAATTATCCTGGCAGTTGGATGATGGTGCATCTGGGATGCTAGAAATCACTCCTACCACAACGACTCCTATGGAATTGGTCTGACCTCAGTTGCAATATCTAAATGAATCATCTTGGGATTTACTCCTTCTGAAACCGGAAGACATTTCACCCTCCATCAGGATTTATATGAATATCTATCACCATCATAATTCTACATCTCCATGATTGAGAAGACATAGGATGAAGTGGACTCCCCAATCTAGGGGAGTCAAACTCAAAATCGATGGTTCAAAGGAGGCGGATTTCTTTGCTTCAAAAGTGTCACACGATGCTCCCCTCATGGAGTTCTCTAATATTGGGTCTCTTCCCACAAGTGGTGATGTCATTGTTTTGGGATATTCTCTAGGTCTCCACTTTTTTAGGAGCCCCTAAATGTTTGTTTAGATTTATCTCTATTAATAAAATACAAATTTGTTATTATATTTCTAGGTATTTATGGGTTTATTTAAGAAAAAAAAGTTCCCTGGTAGGCTAACTAGCCAATCCAACTTGACCTAGGTTCATGTGGGAGTCACCTCAACCATGCCTAGAGAGCCATATCAGTTGGATAGAACAAGATGTAGGGGGTCACTAGCAAGCACCCACTCAAGAAGAGAAGACCTGCACTATAGGGCTGCAAAACGGTGAGAAAGTGGGCTGAAATGGGATAGTGTTGACGACAATTGGGAGCAGACCTAGTACTCCCTTCTAGAGAATAGTGGATCCATAATTGAATATTAAGCATATAGATTTTTTTTCATGAAACCACTGATGTATGTGTCCTTAGTGAATCACTATTCATTCATTTCAAATATGGATAAAACCTCCTACATCTGATGAAGCTAATATCGGTCGTCCAATTCCACTTCTGTTTCATCTTCAACATCCCACTTTCTCACTTTCCCACTCCACTAAATCTCCATTTTTTATGAATAAAACCACCTAAATTCTTGTATGACTCTACCATTATACATCCTCCATATCATCCATCTCAAGTGAGTAGGTTTTTCCCTCGACCATGTATGTTTCTTTGGATGACGTGAGCGATAACATCACTTGTGTACTATAATCCATAAATCCATTTCCTGATCGAGTAAAGATGATCAAGAATGAAACTATAGGAAATTGAAATAAGTACCATGAATCACGAAATTAAATGGAGATAATTAAGATAGGAAAGGTATATTTGAAGGAGGATTCACCTGAAAATAAAATGTTATTTCATTACAAGAGCCTCCCGTCATTCATGGGAAAATTTGATGTCGATCATGGGAAAACACAAAATACCATCATGAGAATCCCCCAAGTGTTTTCTGGGAAGCCATCATATGAATAAAAATTGATAATAATATTCCCATGGAACTGTCATGTGAAACCTTAATGGATTTCAAGCATTCCATCGAATGAAGACATCTTGCGATTCCATGATGATGATCATGCGAAGCCTCCACCACGAGAAGCCAAAACACACGACACAATCAACATGGAAATTGGCATAAACTATGGAAAAAAACCTATATAAACCCTAACACCCCCATAACAAGACAAACCTGTTATGGTAAAGAATAAATCAAGAGACTGGAAGGATAAAAATGGAGAAGAAGAGGAAAATAAGAGGAGGATTGGCTACCACCTTCAAAGAGATTCTCTAGGTAATGGTGCGCTCCATTGCATGATCTTATTCAAATTATCGCATAATGATTTAAACATCATGTGATGACATCATGAGAAGACTCAGTCTTGGAAATACTTATATGATATCCCTATTATGTGAAGCACTCGTTCGAATGAATAAAGACATGCACATTGTCATGCAGACACTCCTTGACATGCATGCGAACCTGCATGCATGACCTCCTCTTTAAAGAGAAGAGGGGACTCAAACTCAACATCGATGGTTCCTTCACCCAAGGCTACATGTGGGGGTGGGCTCTATGATTCCATAGGTTTAGTCCTATTTTAATTTAGTGGATTTTATTATAATTATGTTTCTCTCACAAAGGAATGCAAGGCCATGTTTCAAGGTCTTAACTTATTCCACACAAAAAATATTCCCATATCATCACTGGAGACTGATTCCAAGATAATTTACAATTACCTTAAAGGAATCTCTCATTACCCCCAGAAGATCACTTATTTTATCTGAATTTACAAGTCCTTGATGTCTAATTATCTTAAAATTATCCAAATATTGCGTGAAAGTAATCAGGTGGTAGATTCCATGGCTTTAAAGGTGTCACACGATGCTCCCCTCATGGAGTTCTCTAATATTGGGTCTCTTCCTCCTAGTGGAAATGTCATTGTTTTGGGGTATGTTATAGGTCTCCAATTTTTTTGGCTCCCCTAAATGTTTGTTCCTATTTATCTCTATTAATAAAATACAGATTGTTTGGTATATTTCTATGTATTTATGGGGTCATTTAACAAAAAAGTGCCCTGCTAGACTAACTAGCCAATCCAGCATGACCCAGGATCATGTGGGTGTCACCTAAACTATTCCTAGAGAGTCATATTAGTTGGATAACACAAGTGGTATGGGGTTCACTAGCAAGCACCCACTCAAGAGGAGAGACCCGCACAATAGGGCTGCAAAAGAGCAGGAAAGTGGGCTAAAATGGGACAGTGTCGACAAAAATTGGGAGCAGACCCAGTACTCCCTTATAGATAATAGTGTATCCATAGTTTCCTATTAAGAATATAGTTGTTTTCCATGAATCCAATGAGGTATGTGTCCTTAGTGAATCACTATTCATTCATTTAAAATATGAATAAAACCTCCTACATCTGATCAAGCCAATATCGGTCATCCAATTCCACTCAAGTATCGTCTTCAACATCCCGCTTCCTCGATTTTCCACTCCACTTAATCTCCATTGGTTTTATGCATAAAACCACCTGAATTCTTGCACGACTCTACCACTCAACATCCTCAATATCATCCATCTCTAGTGAGTAGGTGTTTCCATCAATCATGTATGTTTTTTTGGATGATGCAAGAAACGATGTCACTTGTATACTGCCTTCCCTAAATCCATTTCATTATCGAGTAAAGATGATCAAGAAAGACGCTTTAGGAAATTGAAAAAAGTACCAAGAATCATGTAATTAAATAGAGATAACCAATAGATGAAAGGTTTATTTCAAGGAGGATTCACCTGAAAATAAAATATTATTTCGTTACAAGAGCCTCCCGTCATTCATGAGATAATTTGAAGTCGATCATGGGAAACCACAAAATACCATCATGCAAAGCCCTCAAGTGTTTTCTGAGAAGCCATAATATGAATAAAAATTGATCATAAGATTCACATGGAACTGTCATGTGAAACCTCAATGGATTTCAAGCATTCCATCGAATGAAGACATCTTATGATTGAATGATGATGATCGTGTGAAGCCTCCACCACCATAAGCCAACAGACACGACCCACTCAACATGAAAAGTGGCATCTACTATGTAAAAAAACCTATATAAACCTAGCCTCCCCATAAAAAACAAACCTATTATCATGATGAAAAAATCAAGAGATTGGAATGAGAACAATGGATAAGAAGAGGAAAAGCATAGGAGGATTGGCTACCACTTTCAAAGAGATTCTCCAGGTAATGGAGAGCTCTATCGCATGATCTATTTGAAACAATAACATGATGATTTAAACAAAAAGTGATGATATCATGAGAATATTGAGTCATGTAAATCCTTATATGATATGCCTATTATGTGAAGCACTCATTTGAATGAATGAAGACATGCAAATTGTCATGCAGACACTCCTTGACATGCATGAAAACCCACAGGCATGCCCTCCTATTTAATGAGAAGACCTTAGGAGTTATGGTCCTAAAAATAACCCTCATTCGGGAACCCTTTCTTGAAGACAAACACACATCCTCTGTATGTGTTTATAGATTATATCACATGTTCCATTGGAGATCATATGGTCACATGACGATCAGACAACCTCTGTGATGTGGTGCTCATGCGAGGCTCTGACGAGTGTATCATGGCCATGAAAAATTAATAAAGAAGAACCCTATGAACCCATGATTACTCTTTTTGGAAACCTAATGCAATACATTGGACATATAGGACACCCATGCTAGTTTCCATAGACATATTCCCCTAGGCAAGTAATACCATCAGATGGTCTTGAAGATGGGACCATTTGAACCTTTAGTCTTGCAATGTCACAAAACATTAGGTCTCACAATTCCACAGACCACCATATATTGTGCTGATTTCATGTGGCCCTTGAAGTGGTAGCCTAAACATGAAACACCCCTTCAGGCCCCTCTCCATATGATGGAAGCACCAAGAAGATAAACCCCATGCATAAAAATGGGTCGACAATCTTCAAACCAACACTCTTTACCATATTTTTACTCCAATGTGAATCCCCTTCACACATCAATAGAACCCATCTCAAGACCACCTTTTTAGGTCATGATAATTTGAGGTGCAATGGAGCTTCTTGTGGATCCATCTTGTATGAAATCCTCAATACATACATCAATTTGTCAGGCATATTAACCAATGGTCAGGACCCCCTATCACAATGAAATAATAGGGATGTGCGGACTTGTAATAAACCCTTATCCATGAACTCCTTGTCTCAAGAAAATATTATTCATGTGACATAAAGTCATGATCTCTTTGGGAATGAAACTTCAACAATTGGATATGGTTGATATCATAAACATATCTGTGATACCTTGTCATGAGATTCATTTAAGGTCACATGGTCACAAGATTCTTCACTAGTCTTGTGATTCCCTTACATGAAATTTGATGTGTAACATTGATAATAAGGAATACATTGGAAAATTCATTTTGGTCATGTAATTGGCCATAGAAAATTCAAGTTGATCATGAAGTAGCTTATTGACATGTCATCATTTTAACACTATAGTCCCTTGACATATCTGGATTGTTATGCAACAACTTGTGGAAAATTAATGTTGATATTGATACAACATATAGACAGGCCATATGATCATGAGAATGGGAGTATACATTACTCTTTGATCATGCAAATACATCCTTGACAATTAAGTTTATCATGTGAAATACACTAAACAAGTACTACTTGATCATACAAAGACATCACAGACAAATTACTTTGATCGTGCAAGGACCCTTGACATGTCTTCTTTGATCAGGTGAATTCATCATAGACACGTCACTTTTATCAAGAAAAGAAATCCCAAAAAATTTATTTGACCATAAAAAGTATCTTTCACATGTCAACTTTGATCATGAGAACCATCTTGCACATTTCAGAAAGACACCCTTGGACATGTCAGCCATGTCATACTGGCAACCCAAACATGTTGGGAAGATGATCAAGATATGTACAATAGACAATCAATAAATTTTTGGAAGATCCCCTACTACATGTCAACTACGTCCATCAAGACACACTCATAATTTTTCCATCTGGACCCCCAACCTCGAACATTCAGACACACACCCCCTTTTGTAATGGGAGTGACCTTAGTGGTTTAGGGTTACACACTCATGAGACCCTATTTGTTTCATGATCTTATATGGTCCTTCCATGTCATAATAAGAATATCCGACAAAAGATTCATTGTCTACATCTATCATTATCTATCAGAATATATAGACTGAATTTTCAAAAGGACATCAATCTTGGTATATGCCCCTAGAATTCCCAAAACCAATTGTATAAAAAAATGATTTTGAGTGTGATCACCCACCCAAACTCATCAGCAGGTTAGGGTTAAAATGAACTATGAGAACTTAGTTTCTTGTTGAAACATGATACATATGATTCCTTCCTATTTACCATGATCTAATAGGCATCCACCCTAGTGTAAGTCCCATCATATCCCAAATATTCCTAACATATGGGACTAAATTCTCCCATAAGTCTACCATACATCATCAATGAGTAGATGAGAAGAGAGATCACACTTGGGAATCTATTTAAGTGAAATAAATGACCATTACCTTGAGTTTCTCAATACCATCAATGGTTTAGGGAGAAATCAAACTATAATGACTCTGATTTCTATTAAAAATTGGATACGTAAGATACATTCCTAAGTCCTAATCTCCATACCATGTCCTCTATGAGACTAATCAACATAACTATCAAAGGTAATGATTAATGTGTAAGCCTCGTACAAATATTCTCCCATATGATGTGTCAAATATCCATGTATATATTGATTCTCACATCGATAATGGATCACATTGGCTTAGATAATTGCAATGATTATCCCAATATCATTGAAAGGGTACTCCTAATTTGGTCCCTTAATTATGACATAAATATGGTTAAATATTATCTTCACTCAAAGGGGAATACTCCTAATGAGGTAATCCAGGTTAACCTTATATGCCTATGTCCCACCCATGTACTTTTTTCATCTTATATGGAAAAGAGAAAACCTAAATAGACACTTATTACTAACATAACAGGATACATAAGATGCCTCATCAAGGCCGGATCCCTATATTGACGTCCTTACTGCATGATGTTAAAAATCCTGGATCGGTATAGTCACACAAACATAAACTGTATCAAATGAACTGTGTGGCTATTTATACCTCTCCTCATGTGATATGTAGGATATCATATAGAGGTCCAATCCCATCACAAAGACACCAACCACCTCCTAGGACTACAATATACTCAGAGGGCCCAAATATGGCTATAAACTAAATCACCCTAAACGTGTAAGGAAACGATGGAGAACCTATGATATATGAATAGTTGTTCCCATTAACACATGATCTTAATTAAATTATTGACATAGGGGTAACTAGTCCCATATTGGGGCCTCATAAGGATTCCACAAACATATATTAAATCTATAATAGTGTCCCATAATGAGAAATGATTCCCTTAAAAAGAATGTGATATGCCCGACCTATTATCCTCTGGACCAATGTGAGTTCCTAAGAGTCATTGTATCTAAATCCCCAGAGGACCACCTACCATTGTAAAGAATGTCCATACTCAGTTATGGATATAGGAACCCTTTGGATTTTTCATTAAATAAAATTATGGTAAACCCAATACAAACAATTTTGAAACCCCCCTCAATCACCCACAACTGATTGTCTGGTAAAGGACATTAGTGAAATTTGGGGATGGAAAATGGTGAACCAGATGTCAAATATTTTAAACATGACATCCCTTTCAAGGGATAAAAAGGATATACCCCCCAGTTCCCATTGTAGTATTTTTTCCTACATTTTTCAAGAAACAAAATGGTGAAACCGATGTGAAATATTTTAAAAATGTCTTCCCTTTCAAGGGATAAAAATGATAGACTCCCTAGTTCCCATTGTAGTATTTTTTTTCCTGCATTTTTTAAGAAACAAAATAGTGAACCCAATATATTTTATTATTTTATGAATCTTTCATAAGAAGAAAGGACCACCACTTTTCTCTCTAACTATGAAGTTAATTGATTGAACATGTACTCTTATATATGATGATTCACTAAAAAGGTGTCTTTTTTCCTATGTAAGAATTTCAGATTCCTTATAATCAAAATAAAATCATCAAACATTCCAACAGATTTCAAGATTGCTAGAAAAGCATCTTTGTTCCTATGGCCTCGATGTACATGGTAACTAGGGAAACACCTCTAGTGCCAGTTGGTGAACATCATGGTCTAGTAGTACCAAAAAAATGGATCCATCTGGACTCTGGAATCATCTCATGAATTCCTTCAGAGGTTGTATTACCACTGGCCGTCTTTTCCATGATAGGTCGTAGAAGAAAAAGTGGACCTTGTTTCCAAATTCAACTTCTTTGGGAGATTCTCTCTAGAGTGAGATGTCACATACCTTACCTACCTAATATAGGTGGATAAGGAAAATCACCATGTCTACTAAATCACTCATGAGATTACTATGAGAGATCACATTCATTATGGTCATTGTCATTGACATGTGACCATGATTTCATAAGATGTTGCGGATGAAGTTGTGCCTACCGTAACAATCCAAATTGGGGAATCCAATAGGATATCCCACTAGTGGTATCCAAATAATGAAACTATAGATCATTATTATTTCATTATTACAGCCAATATGTTTAAGGCCAACCATTGTAACCTGAATGTAGCCCAAAATCAACCCCAGATCATAACTTGAAAGAAGCTTTTAATATCATCACTGCTCGCCTTGGAAATAACGGAATCCCAAGGATCGCCCCATCCCAAAGGGATAGTATCATTTTTATCATATTTTACCCTAGTATGATCTGCAATATGGGAACTGACCAACCAAATGGTAATATGGGCACTGACCCCCTAAATGGTACTATGGGAACTGACCCCCCAAATGGTAGTATGGGCACTGACTCCCCAAATGTTACTATGGGTACCAACCACCAAACGGAATATTAGGAACCGAATCGTTAAATGAGATACTCCATAGAGGATGATTCCAAGCTCATTATTATCTCAATCGATATGATATCAACCGAATCTAAAGACTTCTCATCAGATCTAAAAGAGTAGACTCCTGGGAAGTATAATCATACCTTCCTGTAGTCATATAGGATATAGTTGGTTGGATTACCTTTTACCTCTGGTATAGGAAAAGTAGGTCTCAGAGGTATCTTTCAGGAATTTATAGAATGTATTACCAATCATGTTTTAATTCCATAGGGTAATGTCACTGGTTCATATGGCTAGTGGAAGTAGTATATTCAGTTTCCAGGGCCCATGTAGAGACTCAAATCATCATCCACTCACCCTACCATTGATAGAGGAGAGAGGGTTTTCATAGATCCTTCTTGTTAAGCCCATAAAGGTGATAAGGAATTTTTTTAGAAGGAAATATTTTTACAAAACAACAACAGAATATGAATCTCCAAGAAATAATTGTGGGAATGCTCCTGGGATCTATACCCTAGAAATATTTACCAACACCTTCTTATATAATCCCAAATTATAAGGAATTTACCTATCCCACATGGCTAGGGGAATATTCATATTTTTCATCCCCTTATATGGGGAATTCCATAAATTTTTCCACCTCACCCTATCCTATAGGGTGGGGGGAATTTCCATATTTTCTTCCTCCACATCGAGGGTATTTTGTAAACCATCTGACCTAATTCATTTCCAAAATTACTCTACGATAATTATGTTTTTTTAATTATTGGGATGTTTCTGCATCATCCCAAACCCCCAATGACTTAGAAAATACCCCTGAACTAATGAAGACTAGGGATATGCATGCTGGAATATAATCTTCACAGAGTTCCCACCATAATAGAGGTATAATCTGCACACAAGAGAAGAATAATGTTGGACCATCTCTTGAAGATATACAACAAGGGATATATTCCATATAATCAAAACTTGTCCCTAGATACTTTTATTATTCCACTGAGAATGGTTTTATGGATCCCTTGATGTTGAGGAAGCTAAATGAGGTTGGTTTGATAGGCTACGACAACCACTTCTCCTACCACTAACATCTTGACCACACAATAGGGAGTGGAACTACCTTTAAAGACAGTCTTCATAAGTATATGGATAGGGTAATGTTGGAACACACAACATCAAAATATCCACTCTAGTCATATGAGCACTCTAAGAAGAATAGACAATTTATATAGAAGAGAAGGGGCCACATACCTCTTAGAAATAGGTTAAAGTCTTTCAACATGAGATTTAACAAAGTCCATTCCTTCCAAAAATACTTTTCCCAAGGTATTTTGATTATGCCATGGAGAATTATTTGGTAAAAACACCAATTATAATGAAGCCAAGTGAGGAATCGTTGATAATCCATGACAATTACTTCCATTGTAATTGACATCTCAGGAACACAATAGAGAGATTCTTTATTTTTAAATATTTTTTGGAGAAATAGTAAAATGAAGGATGAATAGAGTTAGAGAATCCTGAAAATCATGAAATATGCATAAGAGTCATCCAAGATCCATCAAAAAAATTATCTCCCAAAGGGTTATATACCATATCTTGGTCACATGACATTAAACTGCATGACCACATCCTAGTCATGACTCTATAATACACAACCATGTCCTAGTCACATGATAATTAAATTACAATATACATCCTATGAACATCATTCTAAACTACATGACCACATACTGGATTCATGATGATTAAACTACATGATAAGTCCTATACACATGATAATAAATTATTAGACAACCTACTTACCGTATGATGTTAAACTGCACAGAACACATCCCTATCGTAGGACGGTAAATGGTGAGACACATCAATCTCTGGATGATATCATCAACATTAGGTCGAAATCAAAATTTCTAGAAGTACCTTCAATGTAGATTAATCTCGATCCAAGATATATCTCAAAATATCCAATACCACCCAGTCACCTACTATAGTTTCTATCCTACTGGCCACCTCTCTGAACACAAAGTTCTTATCATCTAGAACACCTTGGTGAATGTAGAAAGATGTGTTCTAGAGGGACCCTGATCATATCATTTCTGTTTCAATCAATGTCTTATATCATATCCATATAGAAATCATGGGGTAGGCCTAGATCTATACCCCCATCCATAAATCCCATTGGTATATTCTAATAGAATAATGATTATAGGAGTGGCATAGATCCCCACATAAATCAAAACATCGACCAAAATATCCTGAATGGTGAGAGAATATAGGCATACATTATTGCAGATGCCTAGTTGAAGTTTCAGTACATTGTGACAGAAACATTGGAGCTCCATCTGTATATTCTAGTGATGATTTATGGAAAAACACATATTTTTATCCCAGTAATAAGAGCATCACACCAATATGTTTAACATGAACAGTTAACTACTATTAAGCAAGCACATATTCTTGATCCCTTCCAATAGGATTGTTTACATATTATTGAAAAGGGTACAACACATGACTAGTCACATATCCCAATTCTGATCATATCTCACCAAGTGAGGAAAAACAGGCCTCACGATAGACTCATATTCCAATAAAAAAGACCAACGATATACTTCCAAGGTAGAGGACCGGATTGATACCCCTTTAGGACTAGTTCTCACTAGGTGATATTGGAAAATGCCTTATGTTAGACTCATAATCCTATAAAAAATGACCAGCAGTACACTCCTAAGGTATCACACCGGTCTCATATCTCATTTCTGAATGGGGATCACCAAGTGAGAGGGGAACATGCCATTGAACATGCTCATATTACTGTGTATGATTATAATTAAAATATTCTAATATCTTATTGGATGGGACCCATACCTCATTCCCATTTTTGAGGTCCATTGAAAAATTCTGTTGAGGAATGAAAATAGGAACCAATATCATATCCCCACATCCATTAGGATTAAATGGAATATTCTATAAACCACCCATATATAGGCTCATATTCTGGAAATAATATATATTCTCACAAGAATATTCAAGTAGATTGTCAATATTAGGATTATATCCCCACAACACTAGATACTTATCAATATATTTTGGTAGTCATCATCAAGAAAGCTCATTTTCCTACTCAAATCCAAAAGGCATGTTGGCATATTTCATCCATGACATAGAATGAGGCTCATATCTCTAACCTACTCAATTCAAGAGTCCTTGAGGAATTTTTACACTTACCAAAAATACATCAAGGGTCTAATGACTCTTCAAATTAAATAGAATGCAATCATTGCCTTGATATTCCTCATCATGGTAGTGAAGAGAGGGATCATGGAGACTATAATCCAAACATCTGATGTGGTCAACCTGCCCACATCGATATCACTCTCTCGAACATGAAAATTATCTCCTTTCTCCAAAAAAAAATTATATATATATATGCTAAAAACTAGGAATCTTTATATAGGGAGGTGCTCAAAACACCGGGGTTAACCATATATAGTATCCAACAATGATCAGTGACTACTCCCCTAGGTCCAAAGGTGTCCTAGAGTGGAAAAATATATAGTATGACAAGGTGAAGTCATATATCCCTGATAAAAATAGGATGAACTGGATATATAGATATATTTATCCAAAAACAACCTCCAAAATTAGTTCATACTAATTACCACCCCCAATTATGAGATCGCAGACATGTTTGACAGGGAGTGAATGATTTACTTTTGCAAAAAAATTATAGGTGAATTTTATGAGATTGGAGGATAGACACTCCCATTTCAATGGTACGAGGGACACCTCTAAATCATAAATACACTCTGTTGTCAGTGGGACATGGCCTCATACTATGTGTACTAACACCCATGATCAAAAGTGAAAAAAACACAAATGTATTTTTATCAACATCATGCTGACTCTATGAATAATTGGAAAAGTTACTTCAGATGATAGTATCCAAATATGGGACATGTGTGAATTTAACCCTAGATTTCCAGGCATCTCCTCTCCCTAGGGACAAAATAAGTGAAAATAATCATCTTTAGAATCTCTTTTTGATGACTATAGAAGCTTATGATGACAATGCTTCTTCTCATGGACTCTCTTACCTCAAGAGTGAAAGGGATGTCCAAATATTATCCACCATGTCATAAAATTTCTCCACAGACTCAGATATAGAAGAAGGAGATGATGGCATCAGGAACTCACATCTTTTATTTAGTGTAGGTGTATCCACCACCATCAATGTGCTCATATGGGTGAATCTGGGAATAGAAGAAGGAACATAACCTACATTGATTAGTGTCTTGATGCTTCTCATGGATTAGGAAGTGCATTTAGCATTTCTAAAGTTACATAAATATTTGTTCATGTGGTATTGTAGAGAAATTCTCAGGTTTTACCTCGATGTGACTATGCACCATGTGGGCTTACCCGATGACCATCAAGGATTCAAGAAAATATATAGGAGGATGCACCCCTCTCATGATAATTCAACATGGTAACACGACATTAAACATCACAATATATATTGACTACATGAAATTGAACTATACTAAATAATTCTCATAAATAAGACGTTAAACAACATATTGTCTCACAACTTGACAACATAACGTTAAATTGTATAGAAGAAATCCCACGCGACAAGAAATTAAACTATATAGTGTCATTATTCTTTTTCGCATGATGTTAAATTGCATGATATGTTCTTATCGTAAGATGTTAAACTACATAGGAAGCATATTTTGACAAAATATTCACCACGCATGAGCTAGATCTATGAACAAGTGAAATGATGTGCCCATATCCCTATGTGAGAGTATGAACCTCATAGGGAACATCCCTATACCAAAACTATGTGTGGCTTGATTCCTACCACATATGATACATAATGACTTCTAGATCCCAAATCCTATGTTCAGCTACAATATATCCATCCTGGTCATAAGACAACATATTTTTGACAATGTTCAAGCCTTCTTTTTCACGATTGGTAACCTTCATCTTTACCTCATGATGTTAAACTGCATGGCTGACATCTAAACCACATGACGTTAAATTGAATGTTTTTTCAAGAAATATGTGTGGAGTGATTCCTACCATTAAAGATACATACTGAATACCATATATCCATTCTTCATACCAACCATAGTATTTATTTTTCAAAAATGATTCACCTTCATCCTTACTATATGATATTAAACTAAACAATTAAACTTACTTGTAGCATGATGTTAAACTACATGGTTTTACAGAACTACACATGACTTGATTATCATTCCAATGAGATATGTAGGGTCGCTAAAAACCTATAGCTTGACCTAGCCCCCACTGGATACAAAATTCACCTTTAATTTCTATTAATAACATATGTGTGGTGAGAGAAATACTTATCATTCCTTGTTTATCACACCTAGTAGAGATAATTCTGGATTAAGAACATTGGTAAAGTCTTCCCCACATGATTGATATTTAACAGTCTACGACAAGGTTAGTATGATGTTAGATGGAAGACCTTAAAAGACACACCACATTTCCTTTCAGCAAGATGTTAAACTACATGTTTTTTGTCTCTTGCATGACATAAAAATTTACATTAATATAGACCTCACTTGAGTATACTAAAATCCTTGGTGCTAGTCTCCCACCACACCTCAATTAAAGGACTACATGTGGCTTGATTACTTCTATTGAAGGATATCCAAAGGAACCCATTTGTTTAGTCTTAGGTCCAACCAAAATATTAACTATTCAATTTGGGGAATTTAAATCCATTCCACATGCTGTTAAAATGCATGGTTTCTCAAGAACTACAAATTACACGATTCTTAGTATCACATGATACATAGTGATTCCTGAATCTCTAATCATGGGCCCAAATATAATAATCAATGGGAAAAATCACCCATCTAAGTTGGGGTCAGACCTGTGAGGATATTTTCCCATTCAAGTACTACATGTGGCCCTATTAATATCATTATAGGATATGTTTTGATTCCCGTATCTCCACTCTTGGGTCCAACTGCAACAATCAATGGGAACAATACCCACTCTACTTATGGGCCCGACTTACATGAAGTGTTTGGTATTATAGAACTATGTGTGGCATGATTCCTATCATCACCCGATACATAGTGACTCCCAGATCTCTAATCCTGGGTCTAATTTCAATAATAAATAGGAATAATTCCCCCTAAGTGTATAGGTCACACATGTGTGTAGATTTTCCCATTCAAGAACTACATGTGATTTGATTCCTGTCATCAAAAGATATGCAGTGACACCCAAATATCCAATCCTATGTCTAGCCATAATATTAAATAAAATATTCCCCTACTATTGTATGGGTTAGACCTAAATTAGGGAACATTCATGAAAGAACTACGTATGGCATAATTCATGTGATCACAAGATACATAGCAATGAACAGATCTCCAATCCTAGGTTTAGCCAAAACATATAAAGTGATATAAATTTACCCCAAACTATATATGGGATGAATCTATATAGTGTTCTATCTAAGACCCAATATCATGAGACTCAATCAACTACCCATTTTTCCCATGTTTCTCATATCGAACATGGCTCATGTGAGTTTAGGGAACCTGAAAATCCATTATGGATGACATGACCAAGACCCACCTCAGACTGAGAACCATGTCCTAGTCGCATGATGTTAAAATACATGAAAAATGTTCTTCACATTGAATGGTCCTTAAAATTAGAATATACCTATATTTAAATAGAGATTTTTCATAAAATATCATTCATCTTACACGTGTGTTAGATCTAAATTCATCTTGATTATTCACATGATACACTTGTGAAAAAGGTTTCTAGAATATGGATACCCACCAATAGGATTGGGCCCGAATAAAAGATTCTCCCTACATCTAAATTCCCTTGACCAATTAAAATTTTCTCTAAGGATATATTTCCAAATATTCACATTATTTCCCACATCCTCACTACATGATGTTAAACTGTAAGGAAAGGAAAATTTCCTTTCTTCATTACATTAAACTATAAGGAAAAAATCCTGGTCCCATGAAATTAAATGAATCAACAGATATTTCTCCACTAAATGATGTTAAAATTTTCATTCCATAACCCATCATAGTTACTTATCAAAGGACCACAAGTACCTAACCCTGATCAACCATATTATAGGGTGATTCCATCATATTTTAATACCCTCAACCCAGGAATCAGAATTCATATATTGAGTGCCTTGGGTTCCTACAAACCATTCATGGACCTTGGAATGTAAAAGAGATCTCTCTGTTTAACCATTCCAATGATGAATAAGGGATTTTTGCTACTAAAAAGAGATATCCTATCCCTGTAGGAAGGGATTTTTGATCCATTTGATCCAGAAATAACCATGGAAAAACTCAACACTTTAGTGTATTCAAGTCCATCCCTAACATGATTATACCATGTCATTATTTATGACATGATAACCACAAGCCATTATTTACAACATTTTTATCTCCTAATTAAAAGGATGTTTAAGTACTCTTGACCATGGGTATCATAATTAGGTTGTTATGTAACATTCTCCTCATACAAGGTCCACATTCACTATGACATTAAACTGAATTCCCTTTTTTCCCTTCATTAAGTCCTTAAACAATAACCATGGATGTTCCAGATCATAATACACTAAAAATACTAGTGAAAGAGACACAAAACTTATCAGGATGAAAACACTAAAATAGAATCCTCAATGAAATTCAATTCCATGCTCACTAAAATCTTCATCTCTATATTTTATGAAAAATTTAGAGTGTAAATGAATATGTAATAAATAATATAGGTTCTACTTTGTGTCCTTAGTAAAAGTCGAGCCACTCTTTTGGGACCCCCTAGTCATGGGAAAAGTTAGAGTAATAATTTTTCACATATCCTCACCATGATAATATGTTCACTATGTGGAGGCACAAATTTAGGGTGCTCTAAAACATATTGAATATTATTTTTTCTATACATCACACTTCATGTATTGAGATCCTCAAATTACCATAAACATCCATGTCCATCATTAATGAAAAGAGATCTCTCTATTTGACTATGATATCGATGCACAATTTGACCTACAAAGCAAAGATATCTCAGACCTGTAGGAAGTGATTTATGATCCTTGTGAGATTTATGTCACCATGGAAGAACTCAACACCTTAGGGTGTTCTAGGTAATCCCCTGTAATATTTTCAATTACCATATTGATGACCCGAGAACTTTGGACCATGATTTACAACCCCCATAACAAGGATATTCAAGAAGATTCAACATCCTCAACGTTACATCACTATATATTGTACCCCTTTTCAAATTTGGATTGCGACACTCTATTTCTGAATCTTTTGATGGACAACACCACATGACTTGATACCACATGGAATTGGAACAGATCCTCCAAACTAAAATCTAAACTACCCTAAGGTGACAAAACCCTTATTGAATAGACTTATTTCCATACCCCACTCCATTATCCAAATCTTTGGTCTTTACGAGTCTTCTATGGAACTTCGAAACAAGTAGATATCCCCTCTAATTGACCATGCATGAAAATCCTCTGGGTTCATTCATAAGGGCTCTGACCAACTACATAGAGGCCTATCCTCTTTGCTAAAATGGAACTCTAATCCTCATGGTCCCTGATAAAATATTTTACGAACTTATCACCGTAATGTGTTTTCGGTCATTATTGGTGTGTATGACCCATTTAAAATTCATAAATTAGTTCCTAGTAGTGAGACATTGAAATACATGGAATCTCAAAGTTTTAGCTACAAAACTCTAAACTAAAATTAGTAGAATGTATGAGATGGAAGAATCTAAAATACCAGCAACAAAAAGTATGAGCTAAAAGAATCTAGATTTCAATTAGAATATAGTAAGATCTTGAAGCCTCTAAACTACTATAAATAGAATGTATGAGATAGAAGAATCTAAACTACAAATAATATAAGTTCTAAACTAGAATACCCAAAAAGAAAATATATTTTTGGACTAGTTTTCAAGAACTTAAAATAAACAGCTAAAGGAGAAAAAATTCTTACAAGGGTTAAAACTGAAAAAGATAATCTTGGTAAAAAGTAGAGTCAAAACTCTACAGACATAATGTTTGTGTAATACAAGAAATATGGGGAATTTATAATGTGAAAGAGGCATAAAACTTGTCAGGATAAATATTCATAGGTGGTAATACCAAGAAAAATCCAATTCGATGCCCGATAAGACTTACCCTATATGGGTCTTAGGAAAAAATCAAGGAAATATATATATATATATATATATATATATTTGGGATCATAAATATTCCCTAGAAAAGATAAATCCTTGCTCACTAATTCCACTAACTTCGGCGGATGTTAGAGAATTCTCCATCTAGGACATACATTTTACCCAAATTATCCATTAAATCAAGTGATATCAAGAAAAATGGAGTAGTTACATCGATGAGGAATTTCATATTGGTGTTCATTCATTAACCTTTATCAAAACAAAATTGGTTTTAAGATAAGCACTCAAATCTAGACATTTGGTTTTATTTGGTACTATACAAAGGATAGGAAATATTGATGATTCATTCAATATATCCACTGAAATATGTGTCTCTATAAAGGGGTTTTCCCAAAACATTGGCATTCCCCATTCAACATACGATCTAAATATACATTAGTACATTTATCATAGAGTTATTCACCCCTGAACCTATGTTCCCTATGTATGAGATTTATCTACAAAGAATTATATTTCATAACTTCTTACATATTGATTCCCATTTTCATGGGATACATAGTGATGTCCAAGTACCTTATTTCATATCCTAACACAAGCTCTTTTCCACCCAATAATTATTCATTCCTTGAATTTATACACATTCTGATTCTAGGGTTTCCTTTCCACAAGGCGAGGTTACCTATTATCTTGGATTCGTCCAACTAATTATTGTTAGGAGTCTCCTCTTGATAACAATTGAAATTCCTCAGTCAACACACTCTTGAAACCCCCCCCCCCCCCATAGGGATCAATATCTAATCCTATCAGATGTTTATTTATAGATAAATTTGATAAACATTTACCTTAGAATCCTATTATTTTCATCCTGAATCAATCTCATTATGGGGGGGGTTTGTATGCACCCATAATTCTGCACCACACACTTTTCCATTGAATATTTCATTAGTTTAAAGACTATGAAAATATGCCGATATGTTTTTCGTAAAGGAATCTAAGTTAGAATCATTGAAGAATATGGGTTTGGGGTTTACTTTATAAGGGAATATAGAATCGGACCCTATTTGTATCCATTTTAAATAGATTGTATTTATATGTTTTTATTGGGCCATTTTACAAACAAAGTGGCCATCTAGGATAACTAACCAAGATATCTTGGCCTAGGATCATGTGGGCATTACATAAAACACATCTAGGGATACAAATAAGATAGATAGAACAAGATGAAGGGGGGTACACAAGTAATCATACTCACAAGGGGAGAAGAGTCATGTCACATTAAAACAATGTAGCGGGACAATGGACCTACATGGGATAGTGCTGACAACAGTCATGAGTGGAGCTTGATACATGATTTGGGCAAGTAGTGGATCTATGTATATTTATTAAGAGTAGTTATTTCTACCATGAAAATGATGTGGGATGCATCCTTATTGAAGAATTATTCATCCATAAAAAACACAAATAAAACATTCATCATCTGATCAAGTTGATCATGGTCATCTGATCCTTCTCTCACATCAACTTTATCCTCCCACTCACTCGTTGTCCTGCCACACTCCAACGACACTGGTACTATATATAAAACCACTCAAATGATCACATCACTCCAACGTTCGACATCATCCATACTATCCATCTCCAATGAGAAGGTTTTTCCCTCATTCATGTAAGGATATTTGGATCACGCGATCAACAACATCACATGAGTGCTTCTATCCCTAAAGCCTGTACATGATCAAGTAAAGATGATCACACAAGATGCTTGAGGTCATCAAAAGAAGTACCATGAATCAACTTAATAAATGGTTATGAATAAGAGTGTAAAGGCAGATATCACTATAGATTCACATGAAAAAAATGTATGTTTCCATCACAAAAGCCTACGATCATCTATGAGAAAATTTGAACTCATTCATGTGAAACCGCCAAAGGTGGTCATGAAAATCCATCAGGAGTTGTCTGGGAATCCATAATGTGAATACATATAAATCATATGATTACCTTATAAATTTTATGAAATTCCTTGGTAGTTATCATGCATTTAATTGTGTGAAAACATATTGAGAACGTTTGAGGAGGATCATGTGAAGCCTCCACTTCCTCAAGACAAAAAACATGATACACTCAACATGGAATGTGGAATAAACCGTGATTGACCTCACCTATATAAAACCTTCCTTCAATATTAAAAACCTATGTGAGAGGGTGGATAAAAAATCAAGGGAGGAAAAAAGGAATAATGTAAATGAAACAGAGAAGCATAGGAGGATCAGTTACCTCCTTCAAAGATATTCACCAAATAATAGAAATCTCCATCACATGATAAATTTCAGGTGATATCATGATGTTTTAAACATTATAAAATGCTATCATGTGGATATTTGGTCTTGAAAATCATTATATGAGATCTCTGTTATGATAAGTATTCATGTGAATCACTACGGGCATGCATGAGAACCTATAGGAATGTCATCCTCCATACCAAGAAAACCATAGGAGGTATAGCCTTGACAATAACCTTTAACCATGAACCCCTCATTGCATCCAAAAAATAATCCTCTATACACATTTTCAAAGTCTCTCACATGATACCTTTGAGAGCATGCCACAACATGAAGATCAAGAAACCTCTACTATTCAGTGTTACTGTGAGGATCAAAAGAGCATCTATTAGTTATGAAAATTTAACAGAGAAGAATCCAATGTTCTAACAACAACTATATTCCAAAAACCAGTGTAGGACCTTAAAAATTTGTGAAACCCTTGTTGGTGTCCTTATACATACACCAGGGGAAAAGTAATGCCAAAGGAAAGTGTTTAATAAGGGACCACAAAAACCTTATTTCTCACAATGCCACATACCTTTAGGTATCGTGATGTTTCAAAAATTTATATCTCTTGATTCTTGTATGTATACCTTGAAGTAGAAAACTCAATATGAAACACCCCCTTGTTTCCCATTCCATGGGAAGGAAGCACCGTGAAGGTGAACCCCAAGAACGAAAATAGTTCAAAATTCCTCAGCCAAGCTATCTTTTCCATTTCATGAATCCAATGTGCCACCTCTACACACATCAATAGAACCCATCACAAGACCCCCTTTTGAGGGCATGATAATTTCATGAGAAATAAATATTTATGTAGATCCATCATGTGAGAAATCATCTTTACATAAAAGGCTATGATATGCATAAAAACTAGTCAATTTGACCGCTCTCACCATGAAATCATTGGGAAATGCAAACTTTGGTTAAAAACTTATCCATTTACTCCTCCTCTGATGGAAATATTATCTTTGTGATTTTGAGGTATGATCCCATTGGACATGTGACTTTGAAACATAGACAGGTGCATGAACATAATCATATATTTGAAACACTATCATTCAATTAAATTAAGGTCACATGATCACATTATTTGTTACTGGTCTTATGATGACATTAGGGCAATTTGTATATGCCACATTGATCATAAGACATGCCTTGGACAAGTCATTTTGGACACCTAAAAATCCTTGGAAAAATTTGGTTTATCAAGTGACAACATATTGACAGGTCAGTATTGTCATACAGAAGTCCCATGACATTTTAGCATTGTCATGAAGCAACACGAAGACAAGTCAGGTTGATCATGTGATAGTATATAGAAAATCTTGATTATCATGCAAAGGGCATTTGAAATGTCCTCTTTGATCATGAGACAAAATCCTAGAAAAGTTAGTTGATTATGTGAAATACACTGAATACGCCCTCTTTGATCATGAAGAGACATCTTAGAGAATTAACTTTGATCATGAAAAGACCATGGACAAGTCAAATTTTATCATGCGAAGACGTAAAGGATAAGCCACTTTTATAATGTGAAGACATCTCAAACAAGTCAGTTGATCATGCAAAGGATCTTGAAAATGTCAAATTCAATCATGTGGAGTGTGTTGGATATGACTTTCAAACACCCTTGGATGTGTATTACACATAAAAATGATACCCCATACATGTCAGGTAGATGATCAAGATATATCTAGTAGATAATCAAGACATGTCAGGAAGATCCCCTAGGACATGTTAATTTCATATAACAAGAGACACTCAGACGTATACCATGTGGACCTCAGCTAGGAACCTTAGGCCACACACCTTGTTTATAAGGGGTGTGTCCTTAGTGGTTTAGGGGCACACACTCATGTGACCTTATTCATATCATGATCTTAGATGTTCGCTTCACATCATACCAAGAATATCCAACAAGCCTTTCATCGATTCCATCTCTATTTATCTATCATAATATAGAAAATTAATATGAAAAAGGGAATCCATATTGGTATAATCCCATAGAATTACTAAAACCTAAAAGATTAAAATAATGCATCCGAGTGTTATCGCTAAACCCAAATCATCCTCTAGTTTTGGGGAAAACTGAACGATGATAACACTGATTCTTGTCCAAACAGGATAAAAATGATGCCTTCATTAGACCCAAGTTCTAATTGGATTCCACCCTGATATTAGTCCCTTCATGTTCAAAATATTCCTAACTTATGGGACTAACTACTCCTGTAATTATACCATCCTCCATTATCCATCAGCAGATTAGAAGTGGTATCACACATGGAAATCTCTTCAAGTGGTAGCCCTAACTATTACCTCAAGTACCTCAAACCCATCTGCGGGGTTGGTACAAAGAAAACTATAAATAGAATAATTCAATTCACAAATATAAAATATAGAAATCCTTCCTAAGTCCTGAGCTCCATACCATATTCTTTGTGAGAATTGTCATCATACCTATCAATGAAAAACATTAATGTGTAAAATCCATAAAAATATAATCTCATATGTGGTGTCCAATATCCTTATATCTATAGATTCTAACATCGAGAATGGATCATGAGGGATTAGATACTGGTGATGATTTTACAAATAACATTGCAAGGATTTCCCCAATGTGGGCCCTTCATTAGGATGTAAGTCTTATTACAAATCATCTTCACTCAAAATGTTATACTCCCAACAAGGAAATCTGTAGTACCCTTATATATATATGTACCTCCCAAGTCATATGTTGTCAAATATTCTATTACATAGAAATAAACTAAGAATAATTTGATTCATATATTAATTGGATACGTAGGATACCTCATCAAGGAATGATCCCTATATTTACATCCTTACCACATGATGTTAAACGACATGGATCAGTCTAGTCACATGACCATAAAATATTTTAAACGAATTATGTGAGTTTTGTTTCCTATTATCATAGGATACATTGGACACATTATAGAGGTTCAGTCCCATATTTAAGACACCAACTGCTACCCTAGATGGAAATATTCTCCATAACACCCTAATATGGTTATAACTAAAGCATCACAAATGAATAAGGAAATTATGGAGAACCATTGATATAGAAACAATTTCTTCTTTCAACATGTGGTCTTAATCAAATTATTTATAAAGGTTTCAACATTACTGTATTAGGCCTATGAGGTATTTTGTGAACATATATTAAGTTTATAAGAGAGTCTTGGAAGACAAAATAATTCCCACCAAAATGGTGTGATAAGCTCGACCACCCATCCTCTCGACTAATATGAGTTCCTAAGAATCATTGGGTCTGAAACCCAAAAGGAACTCATATCTTTGGAAAGTAGGTTCATACCCAGTTATAGTTTTAGAATCTTTTGGGTGTTTCCATTAAAGAAAAATATAGTAAACTAGATGAAAATAATTGTGCAACCACCCTCAATCACCAACAATCGAGCATCGTGGTAGGAATGTTTTGTATTTTCATGAAAAAAATTATAATTGATTATTTTATGTGATTTTCTTTAAAACAATCATTTTCACTATTCTTTCTATTGAATTATATTGAACTCAAATATTTTCAATATTCATTGGTTGTTTTTAGACCTTATTGTCTCACACAAAGAAAATGACCTCCTTCCTTCATGTGATAAAATCATGGAGGATCACATGGGATACTCTTTGTTAACGTGACATAGGTTTTCCATGGGTTTCATTACATGAAAAAGGTTGTGTGCATGTTTCTTATCCAAATAAAGGTTATTGGAGGGTTCTTTCTACTTTCTGTATCAATATACATAGTGGATTTGTTTCTACAGTCGAGATCTACTTCTCTCAAGTATTTATAATAGTAGTGAATGTAACGACCCAAAGTTTAATCAATTGAAATTACCTTCTTATAATTATGTAATATAATCACATGAAATCACAAAATAATGAAATACTAAGTACTATGTGACTTGTAAAAATAATATTTTCACTTCTGTGATTTAAATTTCAAAAATCTGACATACACAGTTTCCTTCAGGGTGATTTTTAAGGTATAATGGGACAAACTTATTTTTTTGGTCAATAGTAACCTACCCTTATGAATAGTAACCAACCGTTATGACTACAAATATGACCCTTATTAATAGTAAATTGACTAAATGAATATTATCCTCGCCCATGAATGTATAAATAAAATTTAGGCATCTGATAAGTGATAATATGACCATAGTAAAAGTATTGGTTTTTTTGTAAGTCATAAATAATTAATTAAAATTAATTATTTAATTCAAAAGAAAATAAATTTTTTGAAATGTGTTCATAAATTAAAATTTTTATTTTATTGGGTTTTAAGAAAATTTTATAAGACCCTATGTAATTTTTGAAAGTAGAATAAAAATTGGTATAGTTCTAAATTTTTTATTTTTCAAGTAAATTAAAATTTTAATTAAAAAGTAAATTAATAATATTTATAAAATTATTTTAGAAAACTTTATTTAATTTTTGGATTTAACACATTTAAAAATGGTTGGGCTGAATTTTTGGGATTTTTCTGAAATACTTGAAATTTTTATAAATAGTAAAATATGATAATTTACTATAAGTACTAAAACCTGAATTTCTCCATCATGCATCAGTCATGGATGATGTAAATGGAAATTGGTTCGAACTCACATGCACTTGTTTCTAGTTTTTTTCTTGGAAAAATCACTATTTCTTGTCTTATGGAGAAATAATAAACTAATGATTAAAATATTAAGAACACCCCCCCCCCCCTCCACAATAAAAACCACCCACACTACCCTCTTATATTCACTCCTCTCAAGCCTCGTTCCATGCCTAAATTATATTCAAATATCTCCCCAAACTGCTCCCCCAGTTCCATCATCCCTTGGTCTCTTCGAAGACAGACTATTCTCCCTTTAGGAGGCTCTCAAGGATGATTAATTTAAGAGGTAAATTCCTCTTTTCAATTCTTTTACTTTCTTTTCCAGTTCTATTATTTTATTTTCTATACTTAACTCTCATCCAAATGTCATGAAAACACCATTAACTTATATTTACTAGAATTTTTCTATCATAATGTAATATTTTATTATCATATATCCTTCACCCTTTTTATACTAGTAGTAAAAACACCATACGAGATGTGTTAATTTACCACATTCAAGGATGATGGGGTTTAAATTTCCATTACGGTCTTCAATTAAGGTCATGAAACCATTATTAGTGTAAAAATAGACTAAAATATATGTATAATGTTTCATATATGGTTCTGTAATATTTTTGTATAGAAGGTTTTGATTTATAAAAAAATATGTTCGTTGTGATAAAAACACAACTAGAAAAATGATCTATAGCTACAGATCTATAACCTCAATTTAAATGATTTGTGGATATTGGTAAGATATAACCACACCCAAATATGTAGTTTTGGAATAGGTTATGTGAATATTATTTTGATTCCTCCCTCCAGAAAATTCTCCCCCCCCCCCCCGCATCACGATTCCTCCTCCCTCGCCATCCTCGTCGTTCCTATCACATTGTGATTCCTCCTCCCTCACCATCCTCTCCATTCCTCCACCCCTCCTCCATTTTTTATTCCTCCTCCCCTATAAATTCCTCTTCTCCCTTCAGCTTCGACGTAGCCATCAATCCTCTCTTCTAGCTCTGACATGGCTTCGTCGCCTCCCTACCAATGAAACTCCAGCACTTCCAACCCACTTACACACTGACCCAACCTACCCACCTCCCTACGGTCACCTCACCTCCCTGTCGAGGATGGTTTGAGGCTTCCTCCCCATATCCTCCTCCAAAGCACCTCCTAAGTGGCGATTTGAGGTAGGAATCTTCATCTTTTACCTTCATTATTGGTTTATTAGTTCATTATTATTGTTAGGGATTCATTGGATGTGATAAATTATCTTGTTAATACAATCTTTTGGTATATCAAATCTGATTAATTTTGAATTGAGTAACCATAGATTCTACAACTCTTATTCATAATGGGTAATAAAAAAATTACTAGAAAGAGGCTGAATTTATTATGGTGACAAGTAAGATATGGATGATTCTTCACATTTTCCATAATACTAAGTTGAATTTTATTGAGTTTTAGACAATGAGGTTTTATTTTTAGGGGAACCCAAATCAAGTTTCTTCCCCTAATATCAAGTGAACCTGAGCACTTCATTAATTTCAGTGTGTATTAAATTCCAAATGGATGGCTCCATATTATGTACTTATGAACTGATGTCATACTATGTGTCATATATGAGTTTGGAATCAACAACATTCACAGACTCATATCCTATAAAAGGACGAAAATACTCACCCATTGTAGAGTAATAGGGAGGGGATGATTGTTTTCTTCCTTTGAATATAGTTTGATGGAAAAATCACACAACCTTTATTTCTATTCTCTTTATGGAATATTTTGACTTGCATACCCTATAACCTTTTATTATCTCCCCTTGATTCTCCACCAAGAGTGGTTTGTTGATGATAATCTCGATGGAGTCCCCAAAAAAATTCACTAAGAATTCTCTTGATTAAGGTGATGAATTGTGAATCATTAATGTAGGAAAGCTTAGGGGTATATCTTATTAAGGCACTTCCAAACTAGAAAAGTACAAATTTCTTAGAGGAGGGGTAAGTAAAAATACCCTTATCCTTATCATCTAGGGAATATTTTTCTCTACTACCGTTATATAGACACCCTTTTGTAGATTTTAGGATTTCCTGGGTGACACTTGATCTAATATTTTCCCCTATCCATGTGGGTTGATAAAACGAACCAACCCACTAGCCTCCACCCTAAACTATAGTATGCAGAGTGTCCAACCCCAATCATTATTTCAATATCCAGGGGGTTGTAAGTAGAACTAAGTAGAATTAATATAAAAAATACCTATAGACATGGGGCTATTGCCACATATGGGATACCCATGTTCATAGGATATCATATATCCATGGGATATGAGTGTCCATGGGTGTAGGGGATATATTTACACTAGAACATAATGTTTTTTTAACTTGGTTCATGTGTAAAATAATCTTATACATGGAAAAAATTGATAAGGTACTATATAAATGGGATGAATGTATCTATAGCCGCATATGGGTGTGAGAAAGGATAATTTTCATGGTAGGGGACCATATATGTATAGTTATCGGCCTTTGTATAGGGACCCTAAAACCAAAATCATATATTTCCATCGAAATAAGACTTAGTAAATGAACTATATTTCCACGGGAATATATGCCTATGGCTATAGGCCTTTGTATTATAACCTTTGAGAGACATCATATATGCCTGTGGCTATAGGACATCATACAACCATGGGAAATTATGCCTATGGATATAGTTTTTTCCATGTTGGATCAGATTATATATTTTTAATGCGTATCAATTATAAATACTTAGTAATTTCTATCTTAAATATTTCAAAATATATATAATAATATATGTTGACATAATTATATAAAAAAAACGTTCATGTGATATAGTTATGAAGTGTTAGATGAATATGTATCTGATTTTTTTTCCAAACCTTCTATGCATTATTTTCATTTAGCTATTTCCATGGATAGGGAACCCCTATAAATAAAGTTCTACAAGGAGAAGTCGATGGAAACAACTTCCAATCATGTGAAAATAGGAATATTTCACATGGATGTGCCCATTTCCTTGGGCCTAACACCCATATAAATAGGATTCCATAAGTACCAAGTCTTTGAGAAAGATCTTTTCTACTCTTACTCTACTCTGGTTTCAAGTATAATATATCATTCTTGAGTTGGTCTGGCAAGGTGGTTTTCATAGGATCTTTGAATGTGATGTTTTAGTGGATATTTGAATTCTAGGAGTCATGGTCCTCACTATACAGTGCTTAAATGATGATCACGATGTTTGAATGGCAATGACATTAGTGGTGGAGGATTGGAGTTGACTAAAGTCTCAATGTGGGTGGGGACAATGGTGATGACAATGTCTGGTTTTGTCCGTGATGGTGTTTGGAGTAGGAAGTGGACATCAGAGAGAGGCTGATAGTGACGAGATGTTGAGGGTGAGGACCATGGGTATGTAACGACGTGATGGATGTGATGGTGTTTTTATTGAAATGTGATGTGGTCCTCAATTTTGGGTTTCTCAGGTGGCACACCCATGCAGAATGTGGCCTAAAATCAGTTTTTTGAACTTGAAATTTAGAAAATATACCAGGCATGGTTTTTGAAGTCTGATGCGGGTGGGATTTTTATTATTTTCTTAATGGGATAAATCTGGTGGTTTTATGTTAGGTTTCATACATATCCCTTAAAATACTCATTAAAAAATACAAAAAATATTGATTATGGATCACATGAAGTCATCAATATGTAAATCTATACTTATAATATCCACTGTAATCCTTGAAGGTCATAACTCACAAGTAAATCGTGATGCCCAATGTAATTAAATAACAAAAAATTATAAAGTTGATAGTTTAACTACAATCACATATTGATGGTAACCATGGGGGTCATGTATATTCACAACTATTAAAGTATCTAAATCTCCCATATTTTCTGACACATCACCACTACAATCTATTAATGGGAACCCACACCTCACCAAAGTATGAATGTCGTTAAATGGATTACCACACCTTACTATCCCCTGATGTTAGGTTATTGTTCAAAAAACCTATATTGGATCCACACATTGTCTAAAAATAGTTTTCATTTAAGTGAATACAAATTTTTTCCATTATAAATTCCTTTCCATGAACAATGCCACACATATTATAGATTTTATAAAAGAGTAACCACACCTATTCCAATGATACACATCAAATGAGGGAGTTCCTAACTCCTTGGATTGATGCCCTACTTCTAAAACATACACAGGAATATAAAACTCTATCGATTGTGTGTGGGAGAGCCACACCTCATCAGTGCTGAGGGAGTACCAAACTCAAACAAATATGTGGGACCCACTCCCCATATATGTGGGGGAGTACCCAACTCCAAAAAAATATATAAGGTAGCCTCACCCTATCATTTAAATGTTTCTAGAGAAGTAAATATTACATGAAGCCTCCAATCATATTTCCCTAACCCATTCAATGACCGCGTAGATATAAGAATGATAAACAACATGAACCACCACACATTGAACCTCTAAAAATGAAGGTAAGTGAACAATGAATTTCGATGTGAAAAATTACTCATAATGGATTACATAGACATCCAAATCTAAGTTTTAATCTAGGAGATCTAAAAATACACTAAGGATAGAATAGTTGAGGTCATGGATTATAGGGTTACATGATGTGTGGTCCTACTAGAGTAGACTTGTTGAGAACTCCTCTTCACATGGTGTCCATAGTTAACCTAAATGGTGTGTACTACCATAGAAATGGTGTGTGGGACCGATGAGGTAAAAGGCATGTATCTAAAATACATGGGTACCTATCATCTTAGGGTACATGACATATTTAAGATGTAATACAATATTTGGTTCATATGAGACAACTTAGTGTTCACCACTAATCAGTTGTGTCATATAGTTCCTAACTATAGTATGATAATCCCTAGTCACAAAATGTGTCATTTATGAAGCCGCTATGTTTTTTTACTACCCTGATCATTTTGTATAGGCCATACATGATCTATATCCAAACCACATGATATTTTGTTAGGAATTTACTCATAATCCCATTTAAATTTACAAAAAATTAATATACATATCACAATTCATGTTATATTTATAAATATTGAGAAACCTAAAACTATTACCAGGGATGCACATAGTGTGTTCTTATAAACTACATACCATTTAGTCAGGTACCCCCCAGAATCGAAGAATCTATTATTTTTTATCTCAAACCCCAAATTTCAGATTTATCCACTTTGGAGACCCATTGATTACCATACAAGACCACCCAAGGTCCTTCCCAACACATAATCAAGGACTCTATTCCATACCATAAGGAATTTTTATTGACCGATGCCAAAATAACTATCAATCCATATAAAATATAATTCTTTAGTGCTCCTATTTCTGATGCTTTCTCATCAGGTATCAAGTTGCACTGTTTCCCCCCATGCTCATAATTTCCAGGGGCAATCGATCTTTACCACAGTGATTGTTTTAAGTTTTTATTATATATTGGTGGTGGGGGTAGTTGGTGTGTAGGGGGGGTGATCCAATGATGGTGGTGGGTGGGTGGGCTGGTGGGGATGGCTAGGGGTGCGGTGGTGGCTACTACAAGGTGGGGGGGTGGTGTGTGTGTGGGGGGTGGGGGTGGGGGTGGGGGGGGGGGGGTTGGAATTCATATTCAATATTATTTTTGTCACTTTATTCTACTCATGCCCTACTGTGAGATTGATTCATAGTGATTGGAGTGTTTGTGGGATAATATTGATTGGATGGTTCATGTAGAGTGAAATTTTATAATATGAGGATTATTTTTATCTTTGATGCAATCACCCAAATGGCCTAAATGCCTTTATTTTTATTGATTTTTTATAACTCCCCTTTCAAGGGATGGGGGGAACCCTTACAAGGCCCATAGGCTCAGATATTACATGGACCATAGGCTTATGAAATTACATGACCCGAAGTTCATAGGGAATTCAACCAGACTATCTACCAGGAACTGCCCCTCCCTAGCATCTGCATCGTGATAGTAGCTCTCCACCTTCACATGACCATCTGGAAAGGCTTCCTGTGCAAGCAAAGGTTGGTCCCGATGGCATATCCATACCCTCTCATTCTAGAAAATCCATTTGGCTATACTCTGGTGAGTGTACCTACTCTGAATCATCTTCTAGGGCTGCTCCTTTTTTGTAGTGTGTTTGGGGAAACTGCATGTGGCCCGAAGGCCTTGAGGTAGCCCGAAGGCCTTAAAGGTGGCCCGAAAGACCCACTAACCCGAAGGCCTGGGTGGCCTGAAATCCTTAAGAACTCCAATCCCAAACCGATGGCCCATGGTGAGTAGTTCCAGCTGCTACAGTACCGAACAATACCTGCTATCATACCCACACAGTGTACAGTTCTTCTACAGTACCTATACAGTGTACAATTCTGCAACAGTACCCACATAGTGTATAATACTACTAAAGTACCAGCTACATTACTACTACAGTATGCCCAGAAATATGCCTATACCTAGTTTTGAACCTGGGTCTTGTGGATTCACTTAAGGATACCTCTCCAACTGGGCTGAGGCTCATGTGCAAACGTGTGTTGCTAACACCAACTCCCAGAGGGGGCCCCCCACCAGTCAAAGTGTGCACCACATTCCCTAGCTAAGAAATGGCTTTGAATCGCACAGTTTTTAATATGAACAATGTTTGAGCCTAGTGGGACTTGATTCTATGCCAGTTCCCTTGCACATCGAGGGGTATAACCAGTAACAGGAGAATTATTTTCTCTAGTTTTGGTGGTTAATAGATTATAGGAGCATTATAACAGTTTATCCAACCACATAATACTTATATTACTGCATCTTGATTCATGTATGATGCACCCAATTAGTGCATGCTATTTTCTTATATATTTCTCATATATCTAACCATACTAATTAGTTTTATGGTATCTTTTAATTTACACTAGGTTCATGTCAGTATTTGAACCTCATGTTACAATAGTAGAGTTGTAAAATTCTTGAATTCAGTTATCTAGACTTGATGGAACCCTATGGTAAGCACTTGGACTTTATAGTTCATTCATTTAAATTAAAAATTGTTCATCATCACCTGTTCTATTATATAATTTCTCACTAGTCATGTTCCTCCCACTTCAATTTTTAGGTTCAATTAATGATGATTCATCATATCAGTGGAATTTTGTTGATGTCTCCTGGGACTTGTTCTTGTGTGTTGCAGCAACCGTCGCTGAAGGCAAAGTGGTTCAGGCCGATTTGGATCACCGCCATTAGTTCAAGGTGAGTTTTTTCTTTCTTTCTTCGATGTTTCTTAGTTTATAATTTGTGGTTCTAAATTTTTAGAGCCATTGGTAATTTTATTAAAGCGTCTTGATCATCCTTGAGGCCGTTTTGAGTCACCGAAGTCAAAGGTGACTCACTGGGTATGGATAGGTAAGCTTGTATATAATAAGTTCTCCCGTTATGTGTATATCTACCCATGGAAGAATGATTACATATAAGGGGATAGCTGTTCTTATGTATATATATGGAAAACACATACGTGTGTTGGTGATAATGGGATTATGCATGTGAGAATATATATAAGGATCCTCTTATGCGTGTTTAAGGCCATGTAGACACATACATAGGGGTTAGGGCATCCTTATGTATATGAAAAGGTGAATATTCCCGAAGGATGGATGAAGTAGCATAGAGTTGTTGATAAAAGTGTTAAGCACTGAGTGTGGATTGGCTCCTTGGAGGAAGGGTCCCTCTCCTCGCCTCTTTAGTTCATGAATATTTTAAAATACATTTCTGTGCCATATTAATTCATGTTATATTAAATTAAAATTCTTGAATAAGTGTTACTTAAGATAACTTTTTTGTTTTGATAAAAAAGTCATGGTTTTGTAATAAAACCCCTCCAACAAAGTTGTGCTGTCTATGAAAACACATAGTGGTATGCATTTCTTAACATTATTGAATCCATGTTTTAATTATACTTGATTTAATTGTTAGTCTTAAATCACACATCGTACATGACCCTTCTTATATCCCTGTAGGGGAATTTCCCTCTTTTTATTGAAATGTTTATTTGAACCAAAACACCCTTTATGTGCCGTTGGACTTTTATGATGGAATTTCCCAAGTAGGAAAGTGGTGTAATGACCAAGTTACCACTATGTTAACCCCTTTGATGTTATTAATGGAAAGTCTTATAATTTTTTTATATGACATTATAAGTCACATGATCATCAATGTTGTACAACATAACCACAATTTCCATATCATTTGGAGTGCTTCTTGGGACATCACTCCCAATATGAATAATTAATATTTCCATCAAATCTCACCAGTACTCACAATCATTTACATCAACTATGGATGATATATTATGATTAATATTTTAAATATATTTGACATGGAATCCTTCTAACATAAAAAATGAGAATACATTCTCCACTATAGGTTAGTGCAAGGAACCGCATATGATCAAAAATATGATAAAGTAATGAATATGTAGAATGATTACATCAAGCTCAGTCTCAAACATATAGACCTACATTGATACCAATGGTTATCCCAAAATATATATTATATTTACATTACAATAGGTGAATATTAATTTAAAAAAACAAACAATTTTTTCTCCACCTCAGGAATTAAATATATTGAAAATATAAAGATCCAATATACCCAAATGACAAGAGAAAAATATATGTAAATGTATTAATTATAGAACAATGACTATATTATATATAACTATAAAATTAATAAACAGAGTAGAAAATAAAACTAATGGTATTATAAAAAAACCACTAAAAGTATAATCTCATCATCAATAAAAAATAGATAGTATTGATTTACCAAATCACGTAACTAGAAGTTGGGGTTTTAAGACGTTTTAAATCCTCATCAAATGAGGGTTTGGCTTTCTGATGGCTTTTCCTTTTTGATCATTTGTTGATATTGATTATTCATATTGGTATGCAGGATAGGGATGTGTGTTATGCAGAGAACCAGCAACAAAACATCGTTGATGAAAAATATTTTCTTCCACAACTTGAAACCGAGATTAACATGAATATAAAATTCATGAGGTAATGGTTATTTTATACCATTTTTTAAAGATATTTGTAATCATTTGTTGTGTTTTTAATCAAATTGACTTAGCATACACCATGATTGAAGAATTGATGATGTTGAGTTTACTCCTGAGTGTGAAATATTCGATCTTCTGGACATTACTTTGCATCATGGTTGTATATTTTGTCCCCAATTATATACTTTTGAATCATGAACCGTTATATTTTTTTAAGAAAAATATTTTATACATTTTATTAGTTTAAAGTTTTCCTTTTACCTTTTCCCGTTTTCTTCTTTCCTTTTCTTAATATGCATGTATATGCATGCATGGGGGTATCCAGGGGGTGGGGAGTTCGGGGGGGGGGGGGGGTCCAGTGGTGGGTGTCTAATGGGCATCTAGGGGGTTCCAGTAGGGACTGGGGGGAGTCCAGGGGGTCCAAGGTGGGGGGTGGAAAGGGGTGTCTAGTGGGGGGTGTCCAGGGGGTGCTGTCAAATAAGGGGAGAGGTGGGATACTGTGGGGGGGGGGATGTCCAGGAAGGGGAGTGGTGGGATACTTCAAGGGGGATGCTGAAATCGATTGTTGGCTTGCCTGTTCACCATTCGTCACCACCATTTTGAACCAATGACTTCTATGCCACACCATTCATTACTACCCATGTTTGGTTTCTTCAACTCTCCATTCATACACACTTGTTCGTACCCACCACATATATGCTATGCCAAACTAGGTTTCTCTTCTTGACCTCCCCTTAGTTTTGTTTCAATCACCCCTATATTTTATATTTCTATTTTTATGTTTTCTATTGTAGTCGAATCAGGATCAATACCATCTTAAAGGCTTGTAGGGACTTCAAGTCAAAGAATCCAGACATTGAGTCAGTATTTTCACTACAACAACCAAGGTTCCTACATCATCCCTCACAATCAGTGCTCTACATGACATTCTATTTTATTTTTTATCATCCCACATGGTTGGTTTTGATTTTGAATCAAGCAGCTTTCTAATTGGTGTTAGTGAACTGTTTGTAGGATTTGACATTTTATGTGGCATAATAATCAATTTTGTATTGGTTAACTCTCTTCTTGACCATTCAAACATCTATGCCTTTAATTTTGTTATTGGATTGGTTATAATTATTTGGAAGGTGATTTATAGATGTCATTCTTTTATTAGGTTTTCTAATGTGACTACATATGCAGATTATTATGTGATTTTTGTTTTTTGGTGGTTTTATTATGAATCATAACTTTTTTAGGGACTTTTCAATGTTTATTTAGTGGTACTTGGTATTTTTTATGATTTATGGTTTCCTTTTTGTAATACGTTGTTTATGATGAGTTCAAATTCTCGAAGATTTTCCTTTTAGTTTGAAGTCAGTCTATCTTTTAAAGAGAAATAGATTTAAAGCATTTGTTACCTTAAAATATTTTATTCTTTTATATCCATGTGTTTCTTTCATAAGTTACTAAATGATTTCAAGTGTTTCATTCATAAGTTACTGAATGCTTGCAAGCATTGATTTGCAATATATATGGCTCAAAAAGACCATGCAAAACATCAATGGTTTTCACGGAAGATTATCTTCTAGAATAAAAGGATTTTCTAAAGGCTATTTTAGTTGAAGGACATGGTATGAATCTTCATACATTAGACTAAATTGTAGTGATATGTTTTATTTTCATAAAAACAACAAGTTTCTTACACATTATATGTGTAATGACAAATAATTCATTAATTGTCTTCAATTTATTTTATGATATTATTTATTAACAAGCTATGCCATGTAATTTAGCCAACTTAACCATTTAATGAATATTTTATGATATTAGTTCATAACATGCATTGTCTTACATTTTATATGTTTCCATAAGTGGCCTTCCATTTACTTAATTGCAGTTTAAACCAAAAACAGTTACTATGGATAAACCATAATATTTCAAAATTCAAATTAGTTGGAATGATTCAGTGGAAATATTTTTTTTCATGGACAATCATTTCTCGCCATAGTGAACTGAAACAAACACCTTTTAATTGGAGCATCATGGCCACTCCTTTCTTACCATAGACCTTGTTTTATTTTAATTGAACTTAAATGATTGAATATGAAGTTTATTTTGGTTCTTTTTAGGTAACTCAATTTGAATATCTAGGTTGGGTGAAAAATATAAGAGGATGGTTGGCTCATTAAAAAGAGGAAAACTGCATCATATCATTATAGGGGAGTACTTAATTCAGGTTTTACTTGTTTAGAAAAATTCATCCATGCTATCACTAATTAATATTATTTTGAAATTCTTCATTTTAGGATGTTATGCGTATTGAGTGTTTATGCATAAACTATTGAATACTTTTCATGCATATGTTATTGACCTAAATCAATTTATGATGGATATAGAAAATATTCTTGCTTATGTTAAAACATACTAAGTTTTTGAGTTTAAAGGTATGATTATTTTTAGTGTGAAATTTATATTTCATGAATTTTTGTTGAAAATATGTTAAATATTCATTAATGAGGGTAGATTGGTAATATAAAAACTGTTTTCGTGGTGATATTAATGTCAAATGTTCAATGCATTTGTCTCTTATCCTACTGAAAAGTGTTTCTTTACTTATTGTTCTTCATGTTTGATTGGAAATCATGAATTAATGCATGTGAAAACTGAATTTTTATTCAAAAGGGATGAATATTGTCACTTTTTAGTGGAATGATACTGTTTTCAAACTTCTTTTAACCATAATGTTTTGGTGCCATATTTTCGTTCTCTTTTGTTTTGGGGGATATTTTGGGATTTGGGGGGGGGAGGTCCAAGGGGGATATCCAGAAAGGGGGCTGCCCAGGGGAGGGGGGCGGCTATTCAAGGGGGGGGTGAAAGGGGTTCTGTAGAGGGGAAGGGTGTTGTAAGGGGGGGGGGTCTGGGGGTGTCAAGAAGGGGGGGCTATCTAGGAGGGGAGGGGGTTGTCCAAGAGGGGTTCTAGGGGGTTATTAATAGGGTGATGGGTGAAGGGGGATGTGGGGCAGTGTGCAGGGGGTTTGGGTGTGCTGGCGGAGGGGGGCTATCTAGGAGGGGTGGGGGTGAGTGGGTGGGGAGGGGGAAGGGGGTGTGGGGGTGCAGGGGAGGGGGGTTTCCAGGGGTGGGGGCTGTCCAGAGGGGAGGGGTGTCTAGGGAGGGTGTCTGGGGGGGGTCTCTTCACCATCTGTAAACCCCTCCTCTTCCAAATTATCCATTTCCAGGGATCTAGATTTATCTTCTAATTATAATATCTTCTTAATTATGTGATTACTTTATTTTTGAAATTATATTTTCCCACCATCAGATATGGTAGTTTTCCACCTGATTGACCACGATATAATTTTTGAAATGGTCACTGATCAAACGAATTATATTAATCTCGAAAAATGTGAAAATGAATATATCGCTATCGAGTTGGTTTGGTATTTCATATGGTTAAAATGTTACTATTTTTGGATTTTAATTACATTCTTGAGATTTGTGATTTTTAATTTTCTACTACTGAGAAATAACTTGAATATGAACTCCAACACGGTGGAGGTTTCACAGGAAAATTTTCTCTTCTTGGTTGCATAATGCTTAATCGATTCAAACAGTATTGTCACAGTAATATCACTGTTTTTGGATTCCTAATGGCTTTTCATTTACGATCATTTGTTGATTTTGATGACTTGTATTGGTAAGAAGGATAGGGATTCATGATATTTAGATAACCAACAACAAAACACATATGATTCAATTGATTTTATTCCACGACTTTCAACTAAGATTGACATGAATTTAAAGTTCAGGAGGTAATGGTTAAGGATTAAGTGTGTTTGATCTTGATTAAGGATGATATCTTTTATTTTATTTACTTTCCATGGTGATGAGACCCAGTGGTATAACCATTAATAGATATTTAATACCTTTTGAAGAATTATGATGTGAATTTGAGTTTGTTAGATATGGTAATGACCACTGTAGTGGTGAGTGATACACCAATCTATGGTGAGTGGATCAAAGGCTTAGAAATGTTTATCTAACTACTAAAGTAATGTTAATTTTATCTTATCTATGTTGATGGAGTATCAAATATATAAAATTATGTATTTTTAATGGTGCTTGTGAAAGCTTTCTCGAGGGAGAACCATTATTTTCTTCTATGTGGGACTGAGGTATGAAATAACACTCATTCTAAGGGTATCCAGTGAGTATACGTAAGAAAATTGATAATTATAAGAGGTAAACTTGATGGTTTTCCCCAATGGTGGGAGAAAAATCATCTGATTTTACTATATGAAAATTATTTTCCCCTAATATCATTTTGGGTATAACCATTAGCATTTGAGTAAGGATATTACTGAGTGGAGTATATTCCGTTATAAAGTATGTTCTATAGAGTATTTTTTTATTTCCAACATGTAGTGATTTGTGATATATAGTTGAGGATGTATTCCAAATATCTATTGGTCTAGTTTCATGATTCTGTAAGGTGTTATCCTAGAATATGAATCTCATTGAGTCAGGTTATTTGAGTAGTTGGGATCTTCTACTTTAGATTGTTTTTTTAATTGGTCATTGATGTTTAGTGTCTGAGGGGGGGTGTCTAGTGGGGGGAGTTGTGGGGGGGGGGGGTCCAAGTGGTGTCTAGTGGGGGGAGTTGGGGGGGGGGGGTCCAGGGGTGTCCAGTGGGGTGGGGGTGTCTAGGGTGAGGGGGTGTCCAACGAGGGGTGTCCGGGGGGGTCCATGGGGGGTGTCCAGTGGGGGTGTCTAGGGGGTGGGGGTGTCCATGGTGGTCCAGTGGAGGGTGTCCAGGGGGTCCAATGGAGGGTGTACAGGGGGGTGTCTGAGGGGGGGTGTCTAGGGGGTGTCCACGGGAGGGTGTCTGGGGGGGGGGGTCCAGGGGGTGTCTAGTGGGTGGGTGTCTAGGAAGGGGAGTGGTGGGCTGCTGCAAGGGTGGGGCTAGGTGGGGGGGTGCTACAAGGGGTGGTGGGATGCTGCAAGGGGGTGGGGGATGTCCAAGAAGGGGAGTGGTGGGCTGCTGCAAGGGGGTGGGGGTTGCAGCAAGTGGGGTGGGGGATACTGTAAGGTGGGGGGGTATCCAAGAAGGGGAGTGGTGGGATACTTCAAGGGGGTGGGGGATGCAGCAAGTGGGGTGGGGGCTAATACAAGGGGGTGGGGGGCTGTCCAGGAGGGGGAGTGGTGGGGGCTGTATGGGGGTGGGGGTGAAACAAGGGGAGTGGGGGGCTATGTAGGGGGAGGGTGGAGTTTTTTTATGAAATGGGATGGGATTTATCCATGATTTCAAACCATGGCTAAATTCCTTTATCCATGGTTTGAACCTTAGCTAATTCCCTATAGACTCGGTTTGGAACCGTGGCTGAAGGCAATGTGTGTCTTTATCTTCTACCACGGTTTGAAACCACGTCTAAAGGGCTTTAGCCACACTTTGAACCATGGATATAGGATTTTAGCCAAGTTTAAAAACATGGCTATATGGTTTTAGCAACAGTTTGAAATCGTAGCTATATTCCAAGGCCTATATCCACGGTTTCAAACTGGGTCTATAGCCCAAATTTCTAGTAGTGAAAACCACCAATTAACCCAAATGGTTATCACTAAAGTTTTATATCATCATTTATCTTCACTCCATGTAAATAAATGATATTTAAAACTGTGTAACCTTATGAATTTTTAAAAATAAAAAATAACTGAAATTCTGGGCAACCATCCTCATTTACACGACTACCAGTTCTTGATAAAAGTAAACTGGTCCTGAAAGAAATGAACCCAAATTATGAAATTGAACCTCTTAACCCAACGGAAAGGCCATAAATGAACTTAAAATGTTAAAATAAATATATTAAATTTAAAATAGGTTCTGGAATTAATAATAAATGAACCAAATTTGATTATTCTGGTCATTAATATCATGTGGGGAACACCATTAGACTAAAGGTAATGGATCATCTCTTTCTCACTTTTATTCAAGAATCTCCTCTTTGTTATGCCATTTTGTTTTTAATACCTAATTAATGGGGTATGTTTTATCACCTTATTCATACTTCCCTCATGATATATAAATTATGATAGACACCTTTATCTCTCATTAATCCCTCCTAAGTACACTCGTTACCACGCCATGTATTTGTAATGGATTCTACCAGAACCTCCATTATTCCGTAGAATTTTTCTTACTCTCTTTTTACTAAAATGAAATAATATATTATGTTTAAGTATATATTATAATTGATGTTTATATGTAAAAAATAATATATCAATATCCATTAATTATTCCCTTTCGGGGATATGCATGATTTTAAGTGATTCCCTCCACAATACTTATCAATAAGCAAACCCGTTTTAAGCGAACTTCCCAAAATTCTTACCCAATTTTGAGTACACTGTAGGATATATTTTTAAGATTCAATTATATTTATAAAAGAAATTTTTTTATCATGAAAAAATTATTGGTTCACTTATGGTTTAATATAAAATATTATTCCATTTTCTGGTTTAAATGATCTTTGATATTTTCATTAAACAACAGTAAAATGTTTTAATTTTAAAGTTTCCTAAAAACTCTTTTACATGTTATCACTTAAATCTAGAATAAATTGTTATGATATATGCCTAATATAAAATATTAATTCCCATTATTTATATAAGTACATTTTATCATGGACACTTGTATGATACGCCCATTCATTGTGCTTCATTTCATGATTATGATGCCCATTTCATTATGTGGGTACCCTTTTGTTTATGTATGATTTTTATGTATAAATAATTATGTGGAAATAATATTCATGAAAATTGTAAGATGGGTGTGCCTAGATAGCTCTCCATTTCATTGGGTAAAGTTGAGTCTCTTGAGATGTTATGTGCAATGGTCTTGGCAATTTTACTTCAATTGTGCTACCATGTGAAACAATCTTAGTGGTTAGCCTTGAATTGTGCTACCATGTGAAATAGTCTTGGTGGTTAACATTGACCTATGTAACCATGTGAAATGGTCTTGGAAGTTATCCCTGACTTGTGCTACCATGTGTAATGGTCTTAGTGGTTAACATTGACTTGCGCTCCTCTAAAGGCAATGAGCCTTGACTAGTGCTAAATTCTTGTTCTATGTTGCTACCACAATACTATGATCAATGTTTATATGATCCCAACTTATTAATTTTATGGATCCATATTTTCAATTACATTATATTACTTTTTATATCATTATTTAATGCTTCCTAACCAATGTGCTAAAGATTTATGACTATGTGTTTTCCCTTATGGGGATTTTTTGATCTCCCCTTTGTTCATATTATCCCTAGGTTATCCTATGCCAATGTATGAGCACAATGGAAGTCAGGAGCTCAATATTATTATTAAATAAAGATATGTTTTATGTTTTTCGTTTTTTGTACCTAGTATACAAAGAAACTAGAGTTCATGATCCATGGATTGTTTTCGGATGTATAATTTTTCATAAAATCATGTAATGTTATGTGTATAAGGATAGAGACATTATAGTTAGTATCAGCGGGTGGTCTATTTATTTTTGGATAATATGATAAGATCACTTTATTAAGAACCTTAAGAATGAGACTAAGTATAGGAAAACACCCCTAAATTTTGGAAGGTATAGAGTAAGTGGTTTATCAATAAAATACATTATTGTCTGGATACAAACAGGATGGGGTGGCTTTAGTGTAGATGAATCTAGGGTTATAATCCGAAAACATTGTTTTGAGATAGACTCAACTGAGGCCTGGTGCATGACAACAAACCTTACTTCAATATAGGTTTGAAACTCCTATGAGATATACCTTGGTAAATTCATGATCTTGGTAGAAACCATTATTAAGGGAATAAAAAAGATCCCATAAGAATATATGTTAAGAAATAGATCAAGGATAACCTAGATTTAAACCTAGTGAATCACAAGTTAGGATATACTTCTCCTTTACAGGTTTATACTTTTATGTTCAATGATTTCTTTTTTAGCTTATTAGTTATGTATTCAATCCCCCAAATTGTATTCTATTATTATTAGTTAATAAATGGAAGGATGGAGATCATGATCAACTCTTCTCTCTATTCTCGAAGAACTACTTGGAATTAATATCCTAAATTCTTGCTCAGATGACTTGGAACTTTTTAAAATATCCCAGTTACATGCAAAAAACTTTATGAGGTAGCCAATACCTCAAGTATAACCCGATTATTTCAATGAACAAGTACCAAATATTTTAGAATATTGTGTTCCCATCTTTCATACCATTCTATGCATTGGAAGTGCCATCAGGGTCTTTTCAAAATCTTCACTTTATTTCAAAATGATGAAGCACTAAATGATTTTCTAGATGCTTCAAAAGAGGGAGACCTCCGAGCAGCCTCTATGTATCAAATTAAATATGTTTTTCTTTGGGGAAATACCAAAAATGATTTACTAATATCCTATTTTTAAATATTTTAAGAATATTTAGTATGATTTTTTTTATAAAAATAATGTTCATGAAGGTGTCTCAAAATTATATATATGAAATACTTTTATAATGAATTATTAATGAATACATCGATATAATCTTATATGCCTGATGTGTTTTTGGGAAAAAGAACTAGATGATTTTCAAAATATAATGAGGTACCATTGTGATGCATGAACCCTTTCTACCTGAAGGAAATTCCAGATGGAAATACTGAAGACCTCATTGAGGAAATGAATGAAATGTACCCGCACTTGTTTTCGACTTAGAATGTAAAATGAAATTTTGAAGGCGAAATTTCCTAAGGGGGGAAGAATATGAAAACACAAAGGTTAGTAAGTGGAAATTACCTTCTTATAATTATGTCATATAATCACATGAAAGCACAAAGAAGTGAACTAATAAGTACTATGTGACATTTAAACATAATATTATCACTTCTGTGATTTGAATTTCAAAAATATGACATACATGGTTGCATTCTTGGTGATTATTGGGGTCTGAAGAAACAAACTGATTTTTTGGTGAATAGTAGCCTACACTTATGAATATTAATATGATCCTCGTGAATAGTAAGTTGTCTAAAATAATAGTAACCTCACCCATAAATGTATAAATAAAATTTTGGCATTTTATAAGTGATAATATGAACATTGTAAAAGTATTGTTATTTTTGTAAGTCATAAATAATTAATTAAAATTATATATTTAATTTTAAAATAAAATGTATTTTTTGAAAGGTTTTCATAAATTAAAAATTTTATGACTTATATTTTTAAGATAATTTTATAAGACCTTATGTAATTTTTGAAAACATTATAAAATCTGTTATAGTTTTAAAATATGTATTTTCAAGTAAATTTTGATTTTAATTAAAAATTAAATTATTCATATTTAGAAATTTATTTTTGAAAAATTGATTTCATTTTTTGATTATAAACATTAAAAAATGGTTAAGGTGAATTTTTGGTATTTTTCAGAAATACATGAATTTTTTATGAATAGTAAAACATGATAATTTACGACATGTGCTAAAAACAGAATTTATACATCATTCTTAATAGATTTATGATTTAAATTTTCATTTTATTGAACTCACATGAACTTATTAAAAAATTTTCTCATGTAATCATATGTATTTCTTGTGCTATGGAGAAATAATTAAGTACTGATTAAAATATTAGGAAAACCCTCCTCCCATCAACTATAAAAACCACCCACATTCCCCTCTCCTATTCACTCCTCCAATGCCTTGTTCCATTCCTAAATTATGTTAAAATATCTCCCCATGATTGTCCCCATGTCCATCATCCCTTGGTATATTCAAATAAAATATCCTCTCCCCTTAAGAGGATCTCAAGGAAAATTAATTTAAGAGGTAAATTCCTCTTTTCAATTATTTTACTTTCCTTTCAAGTTACTTTGTTTTATTTTGTATCCTTAAGTATCCTCATAAAAATTTCATGACAACTCCATTAAATTTTATGTACTGGATTTTTTTTATGATAATGTAATAAGTTATTATCGTCTCTCCAACTCCCTTCTTTTATACTAGTAGTAAAAACACCGTACGAGATTTATTAATTTACCACATTCAAGGATGATGGGTTTTCATATTCCATTACTATCTTCAATTATGGTAATAAAACCATTATTATGGTTGTAAGATACTATAATATATGTATTATCTCTCATCTATGGTTCTGAAATATTTTTTTACATATGGTATTTATTTATAAATCAAAATATGTTTGTTGTGATCAAAAACCACCAATTAACCCAAAAGGTTATCACCAAAGTTTTATATAATGATTCATCTTCAATACAGGTAACCAAACGAAATTTACAACCATGTAACCTTATGTATTTTCAATAATAAAATATAACACTAATTTTGGACAACCATTCTCATTTACATGATTATCCGTTGATGTATATAAGTAATGCGATCATGAAACAAACAGACTCGAATTATGAAATTGAACCTATTAACCAATGAAAAAGACCATGAATTAACGTAAAAACATTATACTAAATCTATTAAATGTAAAATATTTTCTGTAATTATTAATTAATGTACATTATTTGATTATTCAGGTCATTAATCTCATGGGTATAACACCATCAGACATGAGGTAAGAGATCTTCTCTTTCTCACTTTTATTCAAGAATATCCTCTATGTTATGAAATTTTATTTTTAATACATAATTATGGGGTATATTTGTGAAACTTACCCATAAATACTTCATGATATATAAATGATTAATATCCCCTTTATATCTCATTATTCCCTACTATGTACACTCGTTACCATGCTGAGTTTTCATAAGGGATTCTACCTAAACCTCCATTATTCCTCCGAGTTATTCTTACTCCCTTTATTCCCAAACGAAATACTATATTATTTTTACATAAATATTATAATTTCTATTTATATTTCCAAAATCAAGTATCAAGATCCATTAAAAATTATCTTTCGGGGATATACATGCTTTTAAGTGATTCCCTCCTCCATACTTCCCAACTAGCAACCCCATTTTAAGGGAACTTCTAGAATCCTTACCCCTTTTAAAGTACAATATAAGATCTATTTTTAAGTGACCATTATATTTATAAAAAAACATTATATATCTTGAAAATATTCTTGGTCCACTTTTGGTTCTATATAAAATATTATTCCCTTTTTATTTTAAACGATCTTTGATATTTTCAGTAAATCGCACTAAAATGTTTTTATATTAACGTTTCATAAAAAATCTTTTACATGTTATCACATAAATTTGGAATCAATTAAAATGATATATGAATATTATAACTTATTATTTTCCATGATTTATATAATTCCGTCTTTTCATGGACACTTGTATGATACACCCATTCATTATGCTTAATAACATGATTATGATACCCATTTCTTTCCATGGGCACCATAATGTTTTTGTAAGATTGATTATGTATAATTGATTATTTTGAAATAATATACATAAACATGTTAAAATGGATGTGCCTAGATAGTTCTTTAATTCATTTGGTAAACTAGAGTCTCATGAGATGTTATGTGCAACGGTCATGGCAATTAGCCTTGATTTGTGCTACCATATGCAATGGTCTTGGTTGTTATCCTTGACTTGTGCTACCATGTGAAATGTTATTGGTGGTTAAAATTGAATTTTGATACCATGTGAAATGGTCTTTGAAGTTATCCTTGACTAGTTCTACCATGTACAATGGTCTTGGTGGTTAACCATGACTTGTGCTCCTCTGAGTGCAACGAGCCTTGACTTGTGCTAAATTCATGTTTTATGTTGCTACCACCTTACTATGATTCCATGTTTATATAACCCCATGTTATTAATGTTATGGTTCCATATGTTAAATTACATTATATTCCTTTTTATATCATTATGTAATTCTTCATAACAAATGTGCTAAAGTTTTATTACTATGCCTTTTCATTTACTGGGCTTTTTTACTCACCCCTTTGTTCGTGTTATCCTCAGGTTATCCTATGATGATGTATGAGAACAATGGAATTTAGGATATAAATATAAATATTAAATGAATAAATGTATTATGTTTTTAGTTTTATGTACCTATTCTGCAAAGACACTATACTTTGTGATCCTTGAATTGTTTTTCAATGTATAATTATACATAAAATCATGTAATGTTATGTGTATAAGGCTTGGGTAACTATAGTGAAACTATACTAATTTCATTATTCTATATTTATAGAGGAGGATCCATTAAATAATTTCCTATTAATATTTCATTTTGAAGACCCATTTCATGAAAAAATATGTTAACAGGATGTCATTAATGCCAAAACTATCAGCTTCTTTGATCGTCATGAAATGCTGATGTGATCACGTGATTGGTATGATCGCTTTGCATGATCTCTTCAACGATCATGTGGTTCCTATATGTATAGATTAATGAATATGGAAATTGGATTCAAGAGATGGAAATATGGAAATTATATAATATTCATGTGATAGAAACTTACATTCTTCTTCATGCGACAAATTCCTAGGATTCCAGGATGATTATTGGTATATCTCCATGAAACACTATTTTTTGTTGTGAATGATCGATGATTTTCACCCTACTATCATGTGATCCATATAACATCATGCATTTAGATCATTTGTCCATCTCTCACGATTTTCTTATTTATTTAAATAATCATCATGCAATCAAGTTGTAGTTACATTCATGGATTTGGGATGGAAAGAAAGTATTATTTTAATTGATTTGATCAATGGAAATGATCGAAATGAAACCTTTTCTTGTCTCGAGAACATGTTCCAGTCTGTTGATGGTCAAGTGGTTAATAAAAATGATTTATTCAAATATGTGAGCATGGGATATCAAACTACTAGGAATAATATGATCAGATGACCAATGTTTTTTTACATATCATTAAAGGAAGGATGATCAGTTCTCCCCTTATTCACATCCCACATAGAAGTTTACTCCATCCAAAATTTTATTAATAAATGATTCCCTAAAAATGAATAGTCATTCCAAGCAAGTTATGGATTTGAACCCACAACACAACACTCACACACCCTTCACAGGAAGCACTACAAACTTATACAGTCATTTCAGAACCGCTACTCAAGACATGTGCAACTCACTGTGCACTACTATTGGGAAGTATTGGAGCCCAAAATGACTTCTACCCCCTATTGATAGCCATGCTAACCCATTTCCCATGTGGTAAACCCTAGTACAATATGTGGTTGGGTGGGTTTTTATTTTTATAAGGGATGGTAAAAAAATTTATTAAGGGATACTAAAAAATGCATAAACTATATTATAAATGTATAGAGTATTATCAATCCATTGACCATCAAATACCAATCCCCTTAAATACCTTCAAATCACCTCAAATTATCAGTTAAAAATAATATTTATTGTAGTATTTAATAATTCCTCCTATTATTTAGCATGACATAAACAATGTTTCCTCATTGACATATATCATGGAACTTAAACCCAGCTCAATAATCGTGATAGTTAACACAGGGAATAAGTCAATCACGACTTGAAATTCCATCAAGAAAGTCCATAACAATTCTACAAGCATCACCACATCTTCAAATTACACATATTGAATTACTGATAAGTATAATTCTACATGCATATAATCTGATTCCAATTCCACTAAATGAATCCCTAGAAATTCTCCAAGCATCAAAAATTTATCCAAACTCACCAAAAACCAATTAGCACATCGATAATAACAAATAAAACACTTTTTTTCAACAATATCCACCTTTGAATTTTGTTTTCAATATAATCACCTATAAAAAAGGTCAATTGGTCATGAACACTTTCTCCCCAATATTGTAATTAAAATACAAATGATATGTTTTGTCTTCCCAAAAATATGTTCTCCGTACTTTTATGATTTTTTCCTAAACAATTTCTAGAGTGGGATGAAATCACAAGGTTATCATAGAAAAGATCCTTTAGTTTATACACTCTAAGTCTATGTGGGATAACCCATTGTTAAAAATATGTGACATATAACCAATGATGTATATGTTGTTCACAAACTATCTTGCAAGTGCAATCATGCTAAAAAATTCTCAATTATCCTATAGGGATTAAAAATAAATATATTTATCAATGAAATGATAAATCCTACACATTATTCAAAAAAAATATCATAATGTTTAGTTTCACAATAATAACTCCCCCTTTTAATAATCTTTTCAAAAAAAGAACCCCATTTATTAATACTATTTATAATAAAGAACGAGAGTGTGATTTTCATACATCAAAACTCATGTAGTATTCTCAACAAGGAATGAAATAATCTTCTTCATCATGGAATTAAATGAGATCCATGATAAAAAAATATTGTCCTTCAATTTACTAATTTGTAGCTCAAAATACATACAATAATATAAAATAAGGATATATATCGTTCTAGTTTTTAACTGAGAGGAGAGGGTTGACCATGAAGTTTCAACCATAATTCCACAAACCCCTCTATTGGAATAGACTTGATTTATATATCCATATCCTCATCTTTTATACAAATGTATTTGATATTAATATCTCCAAATTACACATTTTCATTAATATAATTATTTTTGATAATGATTTTATTAGATGTTGAAAGTTATAATAGGTTTCTTTGAAACATCTATATCATATTGAATATCACAAGAAATTTTGAACAGTATATCAGTCTCAATATTCAAATATGATAACTGGACATTCATGGAGATCATCTATGTATAATAATGTCTTTCTACAACATATTCTTGCTTATATATCCTTAGTTTAACTAAAATATGCTTCTTGTTATAACAACAGACATAATCTCTACAAAAAATAATGTTCCACCTAACATCGATTGTCTCTCGGTACAATCACCTTCCCAATTTGCATTTGTAAAGCCCAACTATTTTGAATCTACATTTTTTCAATATAACATCCCATCATTAATATTTCAATTCATGTATCACAGAATTATATTATGAGAGAAAAGGTGGGAGTATTTAACATCCCTTTTCAATTTGGTACATTGAGTCATTTCATGAGTTTTATTTGTTGAAATATTGGGTGCCCTAGACCCAACTATGAAATACTTTTGATTTCCATATCATGTGTACAGTTAGATATACATGATATATTATTACCATTATAGTGTAGATATTTATGCATCTACTATATAATGTTAATCTCCATAGATTAATTATCATGTCTAGAGGTTATAGAAGATCCTAGAAAATAATGAGAACCTCAAGGTACTATGAAATTAATATTAAATAAATGTTTTATGTTCAAGATAAATTTCACCGATTGGACATAGTAGATGTTTGACTATCAGGCATAGGGGGCTCATAATCATTGTGACTTATTCTCATGATGTTCTCACTTGGAGATCTCTAGTAATGAGATCATAAGGACATAACCGCTAATAGGAACACCACATGTTTCGGGTGTCATTGGTTGTTCCTATGTATGAACATGTGTATTGGTATCCTAAATTGATATCATTACCAATGTGTATCATTTTATTACATACATTGATCTCTAGTAATGAGATAATAAGGACATAACCGCTAATAAGAACACCACATGTTTCGTGTGTCATTGGTTGTTCCTATCTACCAACATGTGTATTAGTATCCTGAATTGAGACCATTACCAATGTGTATCATTTTATTCCATACATTGATGCAAGGAAAAAACCATGGTATTGAAATCATAGAGAGGTAGCTTGTGTCGGGTATGTCGTTGGAAGTATGACATTGGTTGAATGTTCGAGAAAGGATTTGTCACTTCCACGTTTAAGAAGTTGTATATCTCAGGACTGGTTGATCAGGTTGGTGCTACCTTTATAATTCATTGGCCAATGTATCCAATAGGAAAATCCATCTAGATAGATCCACAAATAATAATGCAAGAAAATGATGATGACACAAGGGTGCATACTGCTTTATGAGATATTTAATAACAAAGAGATTATAGTACACAGTCAGTGTTCATAGGTTGGTTTCCATTTCTATGACAATCCTTATCTCTTAAGGGTCCATGATGGGTTGCTATGCTCCACTCTTGGTCTATAGATTTTATTCCTTGCTATCGAGATAAGTGCTTAGAAGGTTACACAAAATAGTTTATTCAAGAATCCACCCTATTCAGTGGAATAGGAATATGGACATAGTGGGACCCACCATAGGATCTGAGTGTTGCCCAAGATTTTGATCACTAAAAAAATTTAATAAATTCATTATTATTAAAGTCCTGAATAATTGGGATTGAATTTATTTAAAGTATTTACAAGTTAATTAAATATGATAAAATATTAATCGAATGAATAACATTTTTTTATTCAAGGATCGTTTAATATTAAGTGAGATAGAAAGTCGAGTTAAATGGATCAGTTTTTATCACGTAGTATATTATATATATATTACAAGTATGTGATAAAATAATAAATAATATTGGTGCAGTTTAGTTCATCATAAATATTTATTTAGTGGACGTTGAAATAAACAGGGGGTGGGGAACCCAACCAAGAATTTATCAACTCCACTATAATAAAAGGAAGAGTCAATCTCTCTTGGGTGGCCATTCTTACTATTAATTCATTTCATGGAATGAAAATTGAGAGCCTTTCTCTCCTATCACTTCTTAGAGAGAGAAGTAGTTGATCCAAGAGCTAGGATCAAGATCTTCCTCATGCATTGAAGGGATATCGATGTGGTGATCATCAGGATATCGAAGCCATTATTAGATCACCATGCTAGAACTAGTAATTTTAAGATCGATGTTTGAGTGGGTATTTGTAGCGCACATGGATGATCTTTAGGGATCCTGATATGGATTAATTGAGCAGTGATCTCCAGTGATGAGTTGCAGTCGAGCACGAATTCAGATCTGGAACGGTATGTTTTCAGTCTTATTTTGTTATCTTTATAATTTAAAAAATATCCTTGGAACTTACTAGTGCTCGGATTATCGACGTCGACAAGTTCTATCGACCCGTCGATGAATCTTTTTAAAATCACCCGCCCACCTGCTTCCACTACGGGCCCTAGTACCTATATGTGGTATCATAGCGATCACAAATATTTTTTGATCCTATAAAAATTATTTTTCATTAATATTACATAGAGGGTATGAATATGGTCCCAATGGTTCAAACCGCACATCGATCCAATGACTAATTACTGAGTAATGGTCATTTTAATTTTTTGGATTGGATTAAATTTGCGATTTGATCTTAACTATAAAATTTTATTTATTCTGAAGAACTGATCAAGTTTAGATCAGTTTATCAGATATAATTAAAATTATATGAAAATTATAAATTTTACAATTTAATAATTTGAATAATAATTTTATAATAATAATAATAATAATTTCATTATTATAATAATGTTATAATAATAAATCATTATTTTATTATAATAATTTTATTATTATTAATTTAAAAGGCTATCATTTAGCATTTGGATTTTTTTATATAAGGGGAAGGATGACTTCAAAAGAAGTCCTAAAAAATAATGTGGACTTGATTTAAAAAAAGGAGGAGGTGTGGAATTGAATTCAAAAAGAGGAATCTCCTTTTAAAAATAAAATAGGAAACTTATTTTAAATATAAAAAAATCAACTGAAGTTAATAAAAACCCAAGGTGGTTAGTGGGGCGGCATATGAAGAAGCATAAAAAATAATAAAAAAGGGAATCACCTAGGGTCTGCGCGGACCCTAGGCCTTTTTCCTCAGAACGCCTCGGCAGTGGTAACCTATGTAGGCCGGACCAGTCACCGACCTCTTCCCATGCCTCCAACTGCCGGCAATTTTAGGGGATAGAGTGTTTTTTTTTTAATTTTATGGGGTAGGTTTTAAATTTATTAGGGAAATGGGTCTCTTGAGCGCCACATGGTCTGGCGCTCAAGAGTTTTGGAATTGGAGCGCCACTTCAAGTGGCGCTCCACCAATTTGCCGGAAAAAAAGCTCAGCGCCACTTCAAGTGGCGCTGAAAAAAGAACTTCAAACCGTGCAGCGCCACTTGAAGTGGCGCTGCACCCTACTTCCCAATGAATTCGGCGCCACTTGAAGTGGCGCCGAAACTCCACCCCATCCTATAAATAAGACCCTCGCCCCCCACCCCATTCCTCATTCCTACCTCACCCACCCCCATTTCTCCCTCCCTATCCCTTCCTCTCTCTCTCTCTCAAAGTTTCTTCTTGCGTTCTTCGGTTGCGGTGAAGCCTTGCCTCTTCGGTTGCTCTGCCTGTGTACCTACGTCGTCACAAATTTGAGGTAAATCTTTCTTTAAATTTATTTAATAGTTTTATTTAATAATTTAGTTGTTTAATTTATAGAATTAGTATATAATGTTTGTATTTTATAAATAGTATGGTTTTTTTTAATGTAATTAGATAATGAAATGATTAGTTAGTTAAATAATTAATCATAATTAGTTGATTAATCAATGCTAATTAAGTTATTAATTAATCATAATTAGGTAAATAGTTAAATGTAATTAGATTATTAATTAATGATTATTAGCTAATTAATTAATCATAATTAGCAAATTAATTAATCATAATTATTTAATTAATGAATCATAATTAGTTAATTAATTCATTATAATTAGGTTATTAATTAATGGTAAGTAGGTAATAAATAATCATAATTAGTTAATTAAATAATCATAATTAGTTAATATCATAATTAATTAATTAATTAATCATAACTAGTTAATTAATTAATCATAATTAGTTAATTAATTAATCATAATTAGTTAAGTAATTAATCGTAATTAGGTAATTAATTAATCATCGTAATTAGTTAATTAATTAATCATAATTAGTTAAGTAATTAATCATTATTAGTAAATTAATTAATCATAATTAGTTAAGTAATTAATCGTAATTAGTAAATTAATTAATCATAATTAGGTTATTAATTAATCATAATTAGGTTATTAATTAATCATAATTAGGTTATTAATTAATCATAATTAGTTAAGTAATTAATCGTAATTAGTAAATTAATTAATCATAATTAGGTTATTAATTAATCATAATTAGGTTATTAATTAATCATAATTAGTTAATTAATTAATCATTAGTAGTTAATTAATTAATCATAATTAGGTTATTAATTAACCGTAATTAGGTTATTAATTAATCATAATTAGTTAATTAATTAATCATAATTAGGTAATTAATTAATCATAATTAGGTAATTAATAAATCCTAATTAGGCTATTAATTAATCCTAATTAGGTTATTAATTAGTCATAATTAGGTAATTAATTAGTCATAATTAGGTAATTAATTAATCATAATTAGGTTATTAATTAATCATAATTAGGTAATTAATTAATCCTAATTAGGTAATTAATGAAACATAATAGGTTATTAATTAATCATAATTAGCTAATTAATTAATCATCATTAGGTAATTAATGAAACATAATTAGTTAATTAATTAATCATAATTAGGTAATTAATTAATCATAATTAGTTAATTAAATAATCGTAATTAGGTAATTAATTAAGCATAATTAGTTAATTAAGTAATCATTAGTAGTTAATTAATTAATCAAAATTAGTTAATTAATTAATCATAATTAGTTAATTAATTAATCAAAATTAGTTAATTAATTAATCATTAGTAGTTAATTAATTAATCATAATTAGGTTATTAATTAATCCTATTTAGGTTATTAATTAATCCTATTTAGGTTATTAATTATTCATAATTAGGTTATTAATTAATCATAAATAGGTTATTAATTAATCATAATTAGGTTATTAATTAATCATAATTAGGTTATTAATTAATCATAATTAGGTTATTAATTAATCATAATTAGGTTATTAATTAATCATAATTAGGTTATTAATATATCCTAATTAGGTTATTAATTAATCATAATTAGGTTATTAATTAATCATAATTAGGTTATTAATTAATCATAATTAGGTTATTAATTAATCATAATTAGGTTATTAATTAATCATAATTAGGTTATTAATTAATCCTAATTAGGTTATTAATTAATCCTAATTAGGTTATTAATTAATCCTAATTAGGTTATTAATTAATCCTAATTAGGTTATTAATGAAACATAATTAGGTAATTAATTAATCGTAATTAGGTAATTAATTAATCATAATTAGTTAATTAATTAATCATAATTAGTTAATTAATTAATCATTAGTAGTTAATTAATTAATCCTATTTAGGTTATTAATTAATCCTATTTAGGTTATTAATTAATCCTATTTAGGTTATTAATTATTCATAATTAGGTTATTAATTAATCATAAATAGGTTATTAATTAATCATAATTAGGTTATTAATTAATCATAATTAGGTTATTAATTAATCATAATTAGGTTATTAATTAATCATAATTAGGTTATTAATTAATCATAATTAGGTTATTAATATATCCTAATTAGGTTATTAATTAATCATAATTAGGTTATTAATTAATCATAATTAGGTTATTAATTAATCATAATTAGGTTATTAATTAATCATAATTAGGTTATTAATTAATCATAATTAGGTTATTAATTAATCCTAATTAGGTTATTAATTAATCCTAATTAGGTTATTAATTAATCCTAATTAGGTTATTAATTAATCCTAATTAGGTTATTAATGAAACATAATTAGGTAATTAATTAATCGTAATTAGGTAATTAATGGAACATAATTAGTTAATTAATTAATCATAATTAGGTAATTAGTTAACCATAATTAGGTAATTAGTTAACCATAATTAGGTTATTAGTTAACCATAATTAGGTAATTAGTTAACCATAAGGTAATTAATTAATCGTAATTAGGTAATTAATGGAACATAATTAGTTAATTAATTAATCATAATTAGGTAATTAATTAACCATAATTAGGTAATTAGTTAACCATAATTAGGTTATTAGTTAACCATAATTAGGTAATTAGTTAACCATAAGGTAATTAATTTATCATAATTATGTTATTAGCGAAGTAGTTATATTATTCAGTGAAGTAGTTATATTAATCAGCGAAGTAGTTATATTAATTAGCGAAGTAGTTATATTAATTAGCCAAGTAGTAGTAAATTGCCTATGGAATATAACTTTGCATTACATTCTAGGAATGATAATGAATTTAGTTTTCAATCTACCTTGACCTCGGTTTGTAATTGAAGTTATGAACTTGAATTTAGTAGTTCAATATATTTTTTGCATATTAAGTGTTAGAGTTATCATGAAATGATTGCTCTCTTGAGTAAAGTATCCCCGGGTAGAGGGGCTTTGGGTCGGACCACCTACTTTCCTGGAGGCTTGCCTTGTCTAGGAAAGTGAATGGGGTTGGCTATCTGTCGCTCCGGGCTTACTCATGTGGAGACTTTCAATTTCATATAACTCTATGCTTTTACATGACATGTTCGTGTACCTCATGCATATAATGCATGTGGATATGTATAAATATATTTGACTTCTATTTTTGGGTAAGTAACACAAACTTGTGGGTTGTGTAAATAGTTACACATCAATATGGTTTGAACATATTGATTTGGTGGAGGGATTAGGATTCCAACATAAATTACTAGAAGCATGCATACATAAATTGATTCTTTAATCAGATTTAATTAATAACAGTGGTTTCTTTTAGATAAAAAAGATGGTCGCCGCTTATATTTATTGCAACGGTCAAATAATTGAGACAGAACAAGGATGCAGTTATAGTATACATCCAGAAGCTGTTGTGATGCTTGGAGGATGTACTACTTTGGAAGCTGTGCAAAGGAAAATCCATCGGAGGTTAAAACTTGCGAGGAATCAAGTAATAGAGTCCATTACATTCAGACATCTTCAATTTATAGATAGGTTTTGGCATGTGCCATATCCGGTAAATGATGATGATGATTGGGAATATATACTTTCATTGGTTAAGTATATACCTGAGAATCAAATGATGGAGGAGCGTCTTCAAGATATCCACAGAGTGAATCCACAGAGTGTATGATAGCATATGAGCCTCAACAACAAAGGATGGAGGAGCGTCTTCAAGATATCCACAGAGTGAATCCAGAAGTGTATGATTACATGATGCAAATTCCAAAGCAGAAATGGTCGTTGGCATATGATGATGGGAGGAGATATGGTCATATGACGACCAACATCGTAGAATGTATAAATGGAGTTTTCAAGGGTGTTCGAAAACTACCTATCACAGGTAAATACGAATATTTCAATATATGTTACTCAGAAGAGTTACTATTATAATATAATATTTGTATAATGTCGTAAATCTAAATTTCAGGGTTGGTACAAGAGACCTTCTATCGTAGTGTAAAGTACTTTCTGGAACGAGGAAAGCAAGCTGAAGAGGGCTTGAACAGAGGGATGCGCTATGGACACCATTTCCAACACGAGCTAGATACAATTCTTCAGGAGGCCGCAACTTACCGTGTAACTGCATTTAATCGTCCAGAGCAACGATTTGAGGTCGCTGAGCCCGGTGATGCTATGGCATGTAGCAATGGTCGTGTGCGAGTTGTTTTATTGGAGAAGCGTTACTGTGATTGTGGCAACTTTCAGGCACTGAGATATCCCTGCGGCCATGTGATTGCTGCATGTGCTTACGTACACGTATCTTGGGAGCAGTTCGTTGATCCAGCTTATCGGCTTGAGAGCATCAACTCCTGCTACAATACTCCGTGGATGCCAATTGGGGAATATCAGAATTTTCAGCTGCCTGATGGCGCACCCACGCTTCTACCAAACAGCAACAGACTTCGACCTAAAGGGAGGCCAAAGTCGACTCGTATTCGGAATGAGATGGATTGGCCTAGTGAACATCCAGCTGGACGGCGGTGCAGCATATGCCGCCAGGAAGGTCATACGAAGACACGTTGCCCTAGACACATAGGGCAATCATCTAATGGTTAAAATGAATCATGTATTCTATCAGTTACTGTAAAACATTGTACATGTAATTATTTTTATCATTTCACCATTTTTAATCATATTTGTCTTACTTGTAAATAGGGTAATTTTTTGAAAATGTACCACGATTTCACGTGACATTTTTTGTCGAACGATCAACATTACATGAGTAGCTTTAAACAAACAACACCAACTCAAAAAAAGGAATGTACCTGTATAAGAAAACAAAACCATTTGAAGGGAGGTATTATACCATCAGGAAGAGAGATTCTAGAAATGTGCAATGTTATGACAAACCTTTAGATGAAATGTGTCAGTTCCCCACTAGATGTGCATGTTTCTTCAAAATTTTCAGGCTGGAGATAATCCACCATAAGTTTCACATAGCCTTATGTCTTCCATGGATTAATGTCAAACACTTCAACCAATTTGTTTACTTTATGGGGAAGTAAAACCTCATTCCTTTGAATATGCACATTACCATGAACATATAAAATCATAATTTTGCAAGGAAAACTACTAATCTCATGTTCACTGAAATACCCCTTAACGTAAGAATGATACAAATAGTGTAAGTACCCAATAGCAAGATTCCAATCCATTTTGAAGGATAATGGGGATGACAAGGAAACATCAACCCCCAGGCCCACCCCTTCCACCCATTCAACCAACTTCGGTAACTCCTATAGAAGTAGTTTTTCAAAAAAATGAAATGTCACACCACCACAGCTTTCTACATCCATATTAACCCCCCAATTCAGTTTCATTAAATGTGGACAGTCCCCATTTTTACCAAAGTCAATGATGCACTATTAAACCATCACTTTTCAACCCCCGCCTCAAAAATACAAAATGCTTTGAGGGATGAGAAATGATTCGGTGCATTTTAGAACATTGAAATGTGTCGAATCATTTCTCATCCCTCAAATCATTTTGTATATTTGAGGGGGGGGGGTTAAAAGTGGTGGTTTAATAGTGCATCATTAACTTTGGTAAAAATGAGGGTTGTCCACATTTAATGAAACTGAATTGGGGGGTTAATATGGATGTAGGAAGCTGTGGTGGGGTGACATTTCATTTTTTTTGAAAAACTACTTCTATAGGAGTTACCGAAGTTGGTTGAATGGGTGGAAGGGGTGGGCCTGGGGGTTGATGTTTCCTTGTCATCCCCATTATCCTTCAAAATGGATTGGAATCTTGCTATTGGGTACTTACACTATTTGTATCATTCTTACGTTAAGGGGTATTTCAGTGAACATGAGATTAGTAGTTTTCCTTGCAAAATTATGATTTTATATGTTCATGGTAATGTGCATATTCAAAGGAATGAGGTTTTACTTCCCCATAAAGTAAACAAATTGGTTGAAGTGTTTTACATTAATCCATGGAAGACATAAGGCTATGTGAAACTTATGGTGGATTATCTCCAGCCTGAAAATTTTGATGAAACATGCACATCTAGTGGGGAACTGACACATTTCATCTAAAGGTTTGTCATAACATTGCACATTTCTAGAATCTCTCTTCCTGATGGTATAATACCTCCCTTCTCATCTCACCTTACCAAGAAAAATTATCTAGAGCTTTTGAGGTTGATTTATACTCAGGGGCATGACAAAATTGCAAAGATGTTTCTATTGTTACAAGACACATAGGGCAATCATCTAATGGTTAAAATGAATCACGTACTCTATCAGTTACTGTAAAACTTTGTACATGTAATTATTTTTATCATTTCACCATTTTTAATCATATTTGTTGTACTTGTAAATAGGGTAATTTTTGGAAAATGTACCACGATTTCACGTGACATTTTTTGTCGAACGATCAACATTACATGAGTAGCTTTAAACAAACAACACCAACTCAAAAAAAGGAATGTACCTGTATAAGAAACCAAAACCATTTGAACTATTAAATGAAAATGTCATCAGTTTTTTATAATGAAAGATGAACTTATAGTGACTACAAAACAAAAATGAGGAAACTCTGAACGTCTTCACCCCAACACCCCAACACGGGAGACAACAACTAAACCAATGTGTTTATGCTTCTTTCAAATTTATATGCTAAATTACATATCTTACATGATAAAAGTCATAACTTACATGAAATTAATGTTTTATTGTTTGCACATTCAGATGGAGCAGCCACTTTTATCTTGCCAGGAGACGCACGTGTCGCGCGATGTGTTGGCGCGACGACCTGTTAGACATCTTCATGTTCGGAGAGCGCACCGTTTCCATCATGAGGCACCGCCGGCAGCTATTTGTCCATACCTTAGACGTACAGGCTTTTATGGAGTCGCTATGTGTGACTTCAAGACCATCGACCATCATTTGATAGCTGCATTGGTTGAGAGATGGCGGCCATAGACACACACATTTCATCTCCCAGAGGGGGAGATGACTATTACATTAGAGGACGTCGCCTACATGCTGGGGTTACCTATCCATGGAGATGCAGTTACGGGGGCCAGTACCGGCGATTGGGTTGCAGTCATACAGAGGCTGCTAGGCATTGACATCATCGGCGCACGAGGTGTCCTCCAGGGTTCGCGCTTGCGAATGAGGTGGCTCGATCAGCATTTCGACGTCATTCCAGATGATGCAGACGAGGAGACGCTTCTTCAGCACACACGTGCATATATTTTGCGGCTGCTCGGAGGCATGTTGTGCGTCGACTACTCCACCGCTTTGGTACACATGATGTACCTCCCATTACTTGAGGATCTGGATCAGACTGCTACATACAGTTGGGGATCCGCTGTATTAGCACATCTGTACAGATCTCTCTGCACCAGTTGTCAGGCCGATTCACATCAGATTGCAGGTTGCATGGTGTTAGTACAGATGTGGGCCTGGGAGCGTTTTCCACGCATCGCTCCTCGAGTTGTCGCACCGCTTGCACCGGAGCTACTTCAGGACTGTCCTCGGGGACGATGGTATGTCTACGTCATTACTTTCGGTTATTTAGTACTTTTGTTATTGTTTTTTATAAACTTACCGTAGGTTACTCTTTTTTCACCAGGTGGAGTCAGTCTCAGAAGTTTGCACATACTCCGAGACATAGTGTGCACAGCTTCAGACAGATATTCGATGCTCTAGTGCCGGCTGATGTAAGTTAAACAGTACTTTTTTGTAGGAAAATTTGTTTTGTTATCACTATTTTAAGTTATTTCAATATAATCTCAGTAAAATTATCATGCTACTATATGACTTATTTTTTGAGTTTACATTTCAGGTTTCATGGACTCCTTATACAGGTTATGTCTACGCATCACTTCCACTATACTGCACATCTTTGGCTGGAGATCGTGCTGCAGTAGTACCACTCATTCACTTCCACATCGTTGAGTGGCACCAGCCAGACCGGGTCATGCGCCAGTTCGGTTTTATACAGCATATCCCCTTGGCACCACGACAGACTACCGAGCTACATTCGATTGTGCTTATAGGTAGACAGACGACAGAATGGCGACAACATCATGCATCTTATATCCAACTTTGGGACAGGCGTGCACGATTCAGTATCTTTCCACAGGGATATATCACATCACACTCTGATTTATCTGATCAGGGGGATTATGCACACTGGTATCGACGACATACCATCATGTACCTTACACGTCAGGGGATTGGCATTCAGCGATTGGTATGTTTACTAAGATTTATTAATTTTGTTTAACTCATTTTTGATATTAATTTGATTGTCATTTCATTTGCAGGCAGACGCCATTGGTCAGCTTGCACATTCCACGCAGCCTCAGGAGCATGCATATATTCTGCGGGAGGTAGTTCATCGGGATGTGGTGGCTCTATTGGATCATCTCCGGTTGATACGTGACAGTTTTTTTGATGAGGAGCCACAGATATATCCTGATCCATATCTTCAGGCAGAAGCACCTGAGGATGACGATGTCCCTGCTATGCCTGCTGAGGAGGATGCACCGCCACCGCCGCCGCCAGCTGGACGACAGAGACGAGCACATCCGGGGGGGCAGAGGCGACCACATCGACATCCGAGAGCGGCTCCTGCAGATGTCGTCGCACCACAGACAGACGATCACGCCCAGCCGACTGATGATTTTGCACAGCAGGGAGACATTTATATACCGCATATGGCGTCTCCGCAGACTACTATGGACTTCGATCTGGGTGCAGTCACACAGCTTATGGCGGCCCCCTCTCCTCCCGACGAGGCCTTCTTCAGTACCCCATTTCTACCATTTATAGGGGCTTCAGAGCCATATGTCACCCCATATGGTTTTGGGGCATCCTCACATGATTTTGGGGCGTCCTCACATGATTTTGGTCAGTCCTCTACACAGCATCATGAGGAGGCACCAGAAGCACCGGAAGAGGAGGAACCTGCAGAGAGGACACCGGAGCGACATGGACGTCGGACGCGGAGAGGACGTGACATTCAGACATCGCGTTGTGGTACCGGAGGGCATCGTCATTGATGTTTTTGGATGTGATGTTGTATATATTAAAAAACTTATTCACTATGATAAGTAATTGTTGTTTAAGTCAAACAAGAAAATCAAAAATCTATTAAATACAAACTTATTTCAATTAACTATTAAATTATAAAGTACAGGTACAATATAAACAAAATTTGTCACAGCGAGTTAACCATTAATAATTAATAATTATAATGACAAATAATAATTAATAATTATATTACTAACTAATTAATTATTGTATATAAAATAATAATATTTTATAGACGTTCAAAGTCACATAGTTGAAACATTTTTAAGTTACAACTAGGTGGTTTTGAAAGCCTATAAAATATTTTCTATCGACATTTTTTACGTAATTTTTTTATTTTCATCTATTCAGTATATGTTTAATCCAAGTTTCAAGTTTCATTCATATTGGTCATATGAATTATGTTTTATAGACGTTTAAAGTCACATAGTTGAAACATTTTTAAGTTACAACTAGGTGGTTTTGAAAGCCTATAAAATATTTTCTATCGACATTTTTTACGTAATTTTTTTATTTTCATCTATTCAGTATATGTTTAATCCAAGTTTTAAGTTTCATTCATATTGGTCATATGAATTATGTTTTATAGACGTTCAAAGTCACATAGTTGAAACATTTTTAAGTTACAACTTGGTGGTTTTGAAAGCCTATAAAATATTTTCTATCGACATTTTTTACGTAATTTTTTTATTTTCATCTATTCAGTATATGTTTAATCCAAGTTTTAAGTTTCATTCATATTGGTCATATGAATTATGTTTTATAGACGTTCAAAGTCACATAGTTGAAACATTTTTAAGTTACAACTAGGTGGTTTTAAAAGCCTATAAAATATTTTCTATCGACATTTTTTACGTAATTTTTTTATTTTTATCTATTTAGTATATTTTTAATACATGTTTTAAGTTTCATTCATATTGGTCATTTAGATTATATTTTATAGGCTTTCAAAGTCACATACTTGAAACATTTTTAAGTTTCAAGTAGGTGGTATTGAAAGACTATATGTTTAACAATATTTCAATTTTTTTTATAAATAGTTACTTATAACTATGTAAATACATACATGTATAAATATATAATTATATATATACAAGTATAACTATAATTACAATATAATTCTAAATATAATTATAAATATAATTCTACACACACACATACACACACACATATATATATATATTTATATATGAATATTAAATATATTTATAAATAAATTTTAGATATATATGTAACAATATTTTCATAATTATATATTTTAAATATATTCATATTCATATAATTATAAATATTTATATTTAAAGATTAGTTTATAATTATATAATTACAAATATATTTTTTATTTAAAAAATATATATAAATAGATTTATATTTATAAATATTTATTTTTAATTATATATATACATAATTATATTTATACACACACATATAATTATATATATACATAAATATAATTTCATAATTATATAATTATAAATATAATAATAATTAATTTAGCATTTTTAAATACATATTTATAAGATTATTTTTAAAATTTTATTTATTTATTTTGAAATTATTTATTAAAAAGAGATGAGGTGAAAAACAATTAAAAAAAAAGAAATAAAACAAAACCAGAAAAAAAAAACAAAACCAGAAAAAAAAAAAAAAAGGGTGGAGCGCCACTTCAAGTGACGCTCAACAAACCCCTTTACCTAATTAATTCTAACCTAGACCCATTTTAATAAAAAAAAAAAAAAAAAAACCCATCCGGCCAAAAAAGCCCCAACTGCCACTACCCTACTCATATCCCACCGAAAATTCCCACATTTCCCCTCCCTATTGGTTCTGATACCAGGCGCACTACCCCATTTCAGATCTGGTGAAGCCGATCATGGTCATCCCCTATATACCGCCCAGTGCATGCCATCGCACCCCAGTCCAGGCCAGACCCAGACCCTCGCATGCACTGCTGGCGCCGCCCTCCCGGCCAACCGCCACTCCACCCGGACTCTACACCATCCAACTCGTATCCATCGCAGACCACCCCATCCACCCTCCCCAGCGCGACGCTGCACCACTACCCAGGTCGGACAACACATACTACCTAGCCTCCCTCCCCTTGCTACCTGATGCCCCGCAAGGCCACCGTCGGACCAGATCAAGCCGTCGTCAGCAGTACCATCTCCAGGCACCGCTCCCCTCATCGACTCCTCAGCCCACACCAGAACCTCAGCCCTCACCGACCCTCTGTTCGACCTCCCTTCCGTCGGATAATATTTGTGCCAACCCCTACCGGCACGGCTCCACACCACCCCAGATCAGCATCCAGCCTCACCGCTGCCATAAGGTCCAACCCCAATCTCCACCATGGCGGATCAATGACTCCATCGACATTAGATGAACCCCAGTGTAGGTAACCCTTGACACATCTTTCATGATCCATTTTTTCTTGAAACAAGACTGATCAGATCTGCATGACCATTTTTTGGTCTTGGAGGATCTTCCCGGCCCAGATAAGCCATATGCTTGCTATGCCAGACCTATTACAGGTCTGCGCAGGATTAGCGTAACCCGAGATAGGCCATAGAAAAGTTTCGTGTGCCGTGTTTTAATTTCAATTAATATAATTAATTAATTTAATTACAAAATATAATTAAATTAATTGATATATTAATTGAGGTTTAAATAGATAAATTTTAATACCTGGATGAAAATTAATTCAATTTGATTATTAAATAGAATTAAGTTAATTTAATTTAATTTTCGTATTAAAATTAAATTAATTAGAGGACCGATTATTAATTAAATTATTTGAATTATTTTATTCATTTAATTTAATTTAGATAACCCTCGAACATAATTAATTTAAATTAATTTTGTCGCACATTTTACCCGTCTACTGGTCTTGAGCACCGATCCATGTATGTTGCATTTGTTTAATTAATTATTTAACAGTGTGTGAGGATTGTAATTAATTAAATAAAGGTCAGTGGATCATCATTTGTTTGGTTAAAATGTTTAAGGGCCCACACGCCTAATTTTATCTGATGCAAATTTATCATACTAGTCCCCTCACATACGCATGAGAATTTTTGTACTTCGTATGAAGATAGTGAATGACATGGACCCCACAAGGATGAGGCGGTTTAGGTTGATCAAGACGGTGCAAGAAGACACGTGGATCACACCCAAATTAAGCGATACTCTAAGATGTGACGTCAAACCCACCAAGACGAGGTGATACTATAGAAGGGAAGCGAACATATAAGACGTGGAAGTTGCATTATGTGTCATGATTTGACACTGGTACGATACCCTTAGTTTGTTTAGATTCTCAAGACCAGTTGAGTAGTAGTTTACCCATATGCATATTTTTTATTATTTTATGAATTTTTGAAAAGTGTGAAAATACATAAAATAATAAATAATAAAATGCATAAAAAGCGAGGTATGTTTTTCTATTAATTTTTAGTTGTGAGAGTGACAACATAGATGAACAAGATTAATAGAAATGGATTACATTAATCGAGAGAAAAAATTAAAACCCTCAAAGAAATATTAAGTCACAATAGTCTTCCGTCATTCAGGTTTGAATAAAACTGGGTGTTCGGGTTGCCAATCATGCTATAACTGAGGGTGCCTATTAGTACTAGGGAGTTCTTATTATTGTTGTTGGTTGAATTAACTAAAATTGAAGTAACTAAATTTCCATAGACAGCTTTTTGTAATTTTAGAGGCAAATGATGAATAAATCAAATCATGATTTTAGAAGCTGAGACTTCACTCAACAAATTAATGAACTGTTTTTTAATGCGGTTGGCCAGCCAAACGCCTACCTTAAACCCTCCAAGTAGCGTCATAGCCATAACATATAGACTATGAGGGGAGGTTCAGGGATCCTTACCACTTGAATAATCAAATGATAAAGTATTCATATTCCAGTACGGAGGTTTCCCATAATATGATAAATTAGTTGGAGAAATTTAATGATTAAATTAATTGGTAATGTCACATTCAGTAATCAGCATAAAAGTAAAATATTCTAAAGTATAATTTTACAAAAAATGGAAAGTAATACCACAAGTAAAAACCCTTGGATAAATACTTGAAAATGTTAATGTCTAAACAAGCCTGAATTTCAAATATAGTATAGATGCTTGCGCATAATATTTCTATATCAGAAATTCAAGGTGTTGGTGTACCAACCTTTTATGCCACCTTAGGAAGTGAGGGTGTAAATTTTTAAAGGAGACTCACGAATTAATCATATGATGGTTCTATCATAATTCTTTCATCAACGTATGATGTTAATTGCGGTTGCTACATCATGACATAGATGATCTCACAAGTAGTATCATCGGTAAGAATTTTTTCAAGAAAAAATTTGTAGAACCCCAAACATTTTATGGTATGTTTCTTTTAAATACATTCGATTCATAGCCTACATTTCATAAATCACATAGTTTCTTTGAAACAACACTTGTTTATTTAGAAGATATTCATATCCTAGTCGTTGAAATTAAATTTCCCACTTGTATGTTTTGAATTTTGAAAATCTGACAAACATGGTTGTGTTTAGAATGATATATAGAGTATGATAGAATTAACATAATTTTTGGTGAATAGTAAAATACCCTTATGAATAGTAACCTACCCTTATGAATAGTAACTTACCATTATGAATAGTAATATGACTCTTATGAATGGTATCCACACCCATGAATGTATACATAAATTTAGGTAGCTTAAAAATAAAGTTGAATAATTTAAGTGTTTATATATTTTGATTAAATAATAATTTTAATTAAATATTTAATTAATTATATTTAGAAAACCATTTTTGAAAAATGGAATTCATATTTGGATTATACACGTCGAAAAATGGTTAGGGTGATTTTTTGGTATTTTTCTGAAATACTTGAATTTTTTATGAATAGTGAAATACCATAATTTACAAAATAAGCTAAATAAACTAATTATAGAGTCATGTATGATGTTCTTATGATGTAATCCCAATTGATTCGAATTCACATGAAAAAATTACAATTCTTGGTCAATGAAGACTCACTATTCCTTGTCTTGTGGAGAAATAATAAATTAATGAATATAATATAGAGAAATCCCCTCCCCCCTCCACTATATAAACCACCCTCACCACCATTACCTCCCACACAACTCAAGATTCAAGACATTCCTAAATTCTACCAAATTCTCTTTCCAAGTACTCTCTCCATGTTCAAGACCTTCTGGTCTCAGCAAAAGTGTAACGCCCCAACCCAAGTTTTCCAGAGTCGGTGCATTATTACATAACATTGGCATGATACAAGGAAATCATGTACCGAAATACCGATCAGTTTAGTAGCCTTGGATGCAAGATTCATACATAATTTAAACTTTACAAATTGAAAAGAAATAAAACACTAATTTATTCCATTAGAATCATCCAAGCCTCCTAGATTATGCCTGCAAGTCACTCATAACTAACTTCTTCATATCCTGGGAAAATGAAACATAAGAAAGGGGAGAGCTCAAATGCTCAGTAAGGGTAAGCAACATAACAGAAGATAACATAAATATAAGGCATGGTGACTAATTTAAAACACATTCCTTTAAAAATAATAAACATGAACACTTTTATCATAGTAATATGAGATATGTAAATAATGCCATAATATAACATAGTCAATAATATTCTACTAGTCGAATAACCTCATGAACCATAAATATTATTTTCATAATGAGGGAATGTATAATGCCGGACATTCTAAAACATATTTTCAAGGCCTCTACCAAGACGTCTAAAAATTATTGAGGCCTCGGCCGAAACCATATATCAAAATGAGAATGTTCCCAGCCAATTCCACATCTAGTTGTCTCATGAGACCTATTGATGCACCGAGGAGCTATAACAGGATCCACCCATCACATACTAATTCTAATACATTCCTCATATAAAAGGGTGGAACATAATTTAAAAATTCATATTAAAACGAGCATATAAAATGTCAATACATTACCCATAAACCATGAATGGTATAAAAATAACACATCCACATTCAAGCATATCACAAAACCTTCAATACAATATGGAAGATTTGTATCATAATAAATCAACTTCAAACAAGTTTAAATTCCATCGAAGGATGTTGACATAGATGAAATAAATTTTTTTTAGAGAAATATCTCTTTCTCGTGAAAAAAATTTAAAAGTCACACAATTTAGAAAGGAAGTCATTTAAAAACATTTTTGAATCAAAGTGTCCCATACCACTTTGAAATTTTTTAAAGGAATTAACATTTTAAAAAACATTGATGTACATATAAATAAATCCATAAAAACCATTTTGAAAACATGGACATTAATGAGAATTATTTAGAAGAATAAATATTTAAAACATTTAAAATGATGTTTTAGTAAAAAAGTCCCTTAAAATAATCCCTTTCAAAACACTTTTATGAGACATGGACATGGATAATAAATATTTTCTAGTAGATACTTACATAAAAACAACCTCGGATAATACTGAGATTATGAAATTAACCCTTACCTTGTTATTTTCCTTGGTCGAGGGTAGGTTAAACTATTTTATAATGGAGAAATCAATGTAATTTAATTATAAAAGAACCATATAGATTAATATGATATCATATATGATCTTATAATATTACTTTGATAATGATATTTCAGTAGTATTATCGTTTTGGGTGTTAATTGATTCATTTTCCTTTATATGTTTTGATACATTAGTTGTGTATGTTATGGATAGGATGTATTTGAATCATATCCAGAACGATATTTTGTTCTTAATCATTATTTTTAAAAACCAAATGAAATATATTGTTGATTGGTTATGATGTTGAATGAATCTTATCGCGTTTGTGGAGACGTTAATCCGTACGTACGCACGGGAGACAATATCATTATTTTGTTTTAAAAATGTATGTAAATAGATGGTATATCATATATAAAGAATAATTAACATATTATATTTATTATTTACATCAATTATAGATCGTTATTATACCCATCCAAATAATATAGTATTTGAATAACAACTACACCATGACATGGAGACGGTAAGCCGTACATACCCACGTATGGTGACATGACATTAATAGGATGGATAGAATAATGAATATGGTTGTACAATATTTATAATAACATCAAATTATAGAGAAGATAATGTAGTTATTATTTTAGAATTTAAATAACAATGAAAGAGGAAGTAGAAAAAGAAAATAACTTAAAAGAGTGTGGTGATATTATTACATCATCTTCAGGTTCTTCCTTTTGATTTGATCAAAAGGGCTCCTTAAGATGACTTTATGACTAAAGTAATACCTCTAGAATTAATTTATGGATGTTGGGAGGATATTTTGGAAGGGTTTTTATGAGCCAAAGGCTTGATTAGCGTGAGAAATAGGTAAGAAGTGAGGGCTTTTTATAAGGGAGAGGAGGGGCTCTTTAGGAAAGTTTGAAACAATTTTTTTTGTAACTTCATCATTGGTTTCAAAAGGTCAACTATTCGTTAATATCATGGTTAAGATGACTTGTGGTTGAAATAAAATAATCCAATAATAATTGGATAGGTTTTCGATATTGATTTAATATCTATAATCTTATATATTTAAATCATTTATTAATGAGGTAAATATTTCATCATTATTGTGTCATAAATAATTTAATTTATTTGATGATCATAAATTATAAAAAAAACCATGATGTAGGAAATATTTTAAGAGTTCCAAATAATATTTATAGTCAAATAGATAACTTATATAACCCAATGTAAAAATTTATTTACTAAAAGATATTTGTTTATGTCATTTTTGTCTTTATATAAAATTAATTAATATAAAATGTCATTGTTACTCCCATGTGGCTCCATGGGGTCCCAAATTCTACCCAAGGATGCCCACGGTCAGCTACCACTACTACAAAAATGGGCTTCATCAGTGCTCAAAACGGGCTTTATCAGCGTTGATAAAATGTACATTTATCAGTGCTAAAAAGTGCTGATAAAGGATCAGTTTATCATCCCTAAAAGAGCACTGATAAAGGAATCCTTTATGAGATCTTTTTTAGCACTGATAAATTTAGATTTTATCAGTGCTAAAACAGCGCTGATAAAGGATTCCTTTATCAGTGCTCTTTTAACACAGATAAAAGTGGATTTTATCAGCGCTTTTTAGTAGTGATAAAGGCCTCTTTTACCAGAGCTAAAAAGTGCTGATAAATGCCCTGTCTACTGAAAAAAAATTCTTCAACCGCACACCCAAACAGCACCTGCACACAATTCAGCATCTCAATAAGTATACCCATACAAAATTAACACATAAATCATAAGCTAATTACAACAAGCATAGCCATACACCATTAACACATAATTAGTATATTAATTAAATACATAAAGAATTCTATTCAGAATTCAAGGGGTTTGGGGGGTTGTTCAGGTATTTCGGGTGGCTCTCCAAGAGGGAGTAGCGGTGTTCAGGTGGCTATCCAAGGGGGGTAGGGGGTGTCCGGGGGGATGGGGGGGGGGGGTCCAGGAGGATGGGGGATGTCCATGTAGGGTGGTGGTGTCTAGGGGGGTGGGGGTGTCTAGGTGGTGGGGTGGTGTCTAGGAGGGGGGTGTCCAGGTGGGGGGGGGGGGGGTTGTCCATGGGGGTGTCCATGGGGGTGGGATGGGGTCCAGGGTGTCAGGGGGGATTTCTAGGGGGTGGGTGGGGTGTCCTGGGGGTGGGGGCAGTCCGGGGGGTTGGTGGTGCTGTCTAAGGGGGGTGGGGTGGTGTCCAAGAGGGTGGGATGGGGGAGTTCAGGGGGATAGGGGTGTCAAGGGGTGGGGGTGTCCTGGGGGTGGGGGGCGGTCCAGGGTGTCGGAAGGGCTATCCAAGGGGGGTGTGGTGGTGTCCAAGGAGGGGGGTGTCTAGGTGGTGGTGTCCAGGTTGGGTGGGTTATCTATGAGGTGTCCATGGGGGTGGGCTGGTGTCCAGGGTGTCGTGGGGGGGGGGCTTTCTAGGGGGTGGGGGGGAGTCTGGGGGGGGGGGGGGGTCCAGGGGGTTGGTGGGGATATCCAAGGGGGGTGGGATGGTGTCTGGGAGGGTGGGGGTGGCCTTCCATGGGTGGGGGTGTCTAGGGGTGTTGGGGGTATGCAGGTGGTGGGGTGGTGTCAAGGAGGGTGGGGGTTTCGTCCAAGGGGGAGGTGGTTGTACAGGTGGGTGGGGGTGTCCGGGAAGGGGGGGGGGGTTGGGGGGCCTGTCTGAGGTCGGGGGGGGGGGATGTCCATGGGCCTGTCAAGGGGGGGTGGGGTGTCCAGGGGGTTGAGGGGGCTTTCCAGGGGGTGGGGGTGTCCAGGGGGTGGGATGGTGTCCCGGGGGGGTGGGGGCGGTCCAGGGGGATGGTGGGGTTGACTCTTACACATCAGAAAGGACCCATGGATTGTTCTCATAACGGGTCAAGACAATCCGAATGCGTTTGGTCAGATTTCCGTAGGTTAGTTGTTGTTTTCACATAAAATTGTGTCCATTTTAAACAAAATAGAGACCTGTTGAGTTATACCGGCTACACCGTGCCTCGTATTGAGGCAGGGATGACTCATAAACATAAAAAAGGACCCATGTATCATTCTATTAAAGGATCAATATAATCCGAATATGTTTGGTCGGATTTCTGTAGGTTAGTTTTTGTTTTCACTTAAAATTGTGTATATTTTTATCAAAAGAGAGACCCTTTGAGTGATACCGGACACACCATGCCTCAGATTGATGTGTGGATGACTCTTACACATCACAAAGGACACGTGGATCATTCTCCTAAAGGATCAATTAAATTTGAAAGCGTTTGGTCAGATTTCCACAGGTCAGTTGTTGTTTTCACTTAAAATTGTGTCTATTTAAAACAAAAGAGAGACCCTTTGAGTGATACCTACCACACCATGCCTCAGATTAAGGTGGGGATGACTCGTACACATCACAAAGGACCCATGGATCGTTATACTAAAGGATCAATACAATCTGAATTCGTTTGGTCGGATTTCCGTAGGTTAGTCGTTGTTTTCATTTAAAATTGTGTCCATTTTAAACAAAAGTGAGGCCCTTTGAGTGGTACCGGCCACACCGTGTCTCAGATTGAGGCGAGGATGACTCTTACATGTCCCCTACACACCCGAGGATCTTTCTATTAAAAGATAAACACAAACCGAATGTGTTTCGTTGGATTTCTTTAGGGCAGTTGTTATTTTCACTGAAAAATTTGTCCATTTTAGACAAAAGAGAGACTCTTTGAGTGGTATCGACCACACCGTGCCTCCGATTGAGGAGGGGATGACTCTTAAACATCACAAAGGACCTGTGGATCATTATTATAGATGATCAAGACTATCCGAATTCATTTGGTTGGATTTATGTAGGTCAGTTGCTGTTTTCACTTAAAATTGCGTCCATTTAAAACAAAAGAGAAACCCTTTGAGTGGTACCAGCCACACCGTGCCTCGTATTAATTAGGGGATGACTCATAAACATTATAAAGGAACCATGGATAATTATCCTAAATTATCAATACAATCCTAAAGCGTTTGGTCGTATTTCCGTAGGTCAGTTGTTGTTTTCACTTAAAATTGTGTCCATTTTAAACAAAAGAGAGACCCTTTCGGTTGTATCGACCACACCGTTTCTCGGATTGAGGCGGGGTTGACTCATACATGTCCCCAACTCACCCTTGGATCATTATCTTAAAGTATAAACACAATCCGAATGAGTTTTTTTAGATTTCCGTAGGTCAGTTTTTGTTTTCACTTAAAACTTTGTCCATTTTAAACAAAAGAGAGACCCTTTGAGTGGTACCAGCCACACCGTGCCTCGGATTGAGGCAAGGATTACTAGTAAAAGTCACAAAGGGCATGTGGATCATTCTATGAAAGGATAAAGGCAATCCTAATGTGTTTGTTTGGATTTCTGTAGGGCAGTTGTTGTTTTCAGTTAAAGTTGTGTCCATTTTAAACAAAAGAGAGACCCTTTGAGTGTTACCGGCCACACCATGCCTCGAATTGAGGTGGGTATCACTCATGAACATAAAAAAGGACCTGTTTATTGTTATAATAAAGGATCAATACAATCCGAATGTTTTTGTTTGGATTTCCATAGGTCAGTTGTTGTTTTCACTTAAAATTGTGTCCATTTTAAACAAAAGAGAGACCCTTTGAGTGGTACCAGCCACACCGTGCCTCGGATTGAGGTGGGGATGAATCGTAAACATCCCCAACACACCTTTGGATCGATATCCTAAAGGATAAAAACAATCCGAATGTGTTTGGTCAGATTTTTGTAAGTCAGTTGTTGTTTTCACTTAAAATTGTGTCCATTTTAAAGAAAAGAGAGACCCTTTGAGTGGTACTGGCCACACCGTGTCTCAGATTGAGGTTGGTATGACTCGTATGCATCCCCAACGCACCTTTGGATCGCTCTAATAATGGATCAACACAATACTAATGCTTTTGGTTGGATTTATGTAGGTCAGTTGTTGTTTTCACTTAAAAATTTGTCCATTTTAAACAAAAGAGAGACTCTTTGAGTGGTACCGCGAACATCATTCCTCAGATTGAGGCAGGGATGACTCATACATGTCATAAAGGACTCTTGGATTGTTCTCCTAAAGGATCAAGACAATCCGAATGTGTTTGGTTGGATTTCTGTAGGTCAGTTGTTGTTTTAACTTAAAATTGTGTCCATTTTAAACAAAAGAAAGACCCTTTGAGTGGTACCAGCCACACCGTGCTCATATTGATACGGGGATGACTCATACCCGTCAAACATGACCCATGTATCATTATATTAAATTATAAATACAATCTTATTGCTTTTGGCATGATTTCCGTAGGTCAGTTGTTGTTTTAACTTAAAATTGTGTCCATTTTAAACAAAAGAGAGATCCTTTGAGTGGTACCGGCCACACCGTTTCTCATATTGAGGAGGGGTTTACACTTAAACATCCCCAACACACCCGTGGATCATTATCTCAAAAGATAAACACAATCCGAATGAGTTTTGTTGGATTTCCGTAGGCCAGTTGGTGTTTTCACTTAAAAACATGTCCATTTTAAACAAAAGAGAGACACTTTGAGTGGTACCGGCCACACCGTGCCTCAGATTGAGGTAGGGATGACTCTTACACGTCAAAAAGGACCTTTGGATAATTACCCTAAAGTATCATTACAATAAGAATGCATTTGGTCAGATTTACGTAGATCTGTTGTTGTTTTCATTTAAAATTGTGTCCATTTTAATCAAAAGAGAGACCCTTTGAGTGGTACCGGCAACACTGTGTCTCGAGTTGAGGCAGGGTTGACTCGTACGCATCCCCAATGAACCCACAGATTGTTATCTTAAAGGATAAACACAATCTGAATGCATTTTTTTAGATTTCTGTAGGTCAGTTGTTGCTTTCACGTAAATATTAGTCCATTTTAAACAAAAGAGATACCCATTGAGTGGTTTCTACCACAACGTACATCGGATTGAGGAGGGGATGACTCGTAAACATAAAAAAGTACCCGTGGATTATTCTCCTAAAGTATAAAGACAATCTGAATGCGTTTAGTTGGATTTCCTTAGGTCAGTTGTTGTTTTCACTTAAAATTGTGTCCATTTTAAACAGAAGAGAGACCCATTTGTGTGGTACCAGCCACACCATGCCTCAGATTGAGGTGGGGATGAATCGTCCAAGTCAAAATGGACCTGTGGATAATTATTCTAAAGGATCAGGACAATATGTATGTGTTTGGTCATATTTTTGTAGTTCATTTTTTGTTTTCACTTAAAATTGTGTCCATTTTAAACAAAAGAGAGACCATTTGAGTGGTACCGACCACACTTTGACTCAGATTGAGGTGGGGATGACTCATGAACTTTAAAAAATACCCATGGATCGTTCTCCTAAAGGATAAATACAATCCTAATGCGTTTGATTTGGTTTTCATATGTCAGTTTTTGTTTTCACTTAAAATTTTTTCCATTTTAAACAAAAGAGAGACCCTTTGAGTGGTACCGGCCATAATGTGTCTCCGATTGAGGTGGGGTTGACTCCTACACTTCCCCAATTCAACTGTGGATCATTATAATAAAGGATCAACACAATCCGAATGCATTTGGTAGGTTTTCCATAGGCCAGTTGCGGTTTTCACTTAAAAATTTGTCCATTTTTAACAAAAAAGAGACCCTTTGAGTGGTACTGGACACACCATGCCTCGGATTGAGGCGGGGATGACTCATGCATGTCACAAAGGTCCCGTGGATCTTTCTCCTAAAGTATCAAAAAAATATGAATGTTTTTGTTCATATTTCTGTAGGATAGTTGTTGTTTTCACTTAAAATTGTGTCCATTTTAAACAAAATAGAGACCCTTTGAGTGGTACCGGCCACACCATGTCTCAGATTGAGGCGGGGTTGACTCCTAAAAGTCCCTAATAAAACCATGTATTGTTCTATTAAATGATCATCAAAATAAAAATGTGTTTGGTTGGATTTCCGTAGGTCAGTTATTGTTTTCATTTAAAATTGTACCCATTTTATACAAAAGAGAGACCATTTGAGTGGTACCGGCCACACCGTGCCTCGGATTGAGGTAGGGATGACTCGTACACATCCTCAACGCACCCATGTATCGTTCTCTTAAAGTATCAACATAATCCGAATGAATTTATTCATATTTCCGTAGTTCATTTATTGTTTTCACTTAAAATTTTGTCCATTTTAAAAAAAGAGAGACCCTTTGAAAGGTACCGGCCACACCGTGCCTCAGATTGAGGTGGGGGTGACTCGTACATGTCCCCAATGCACCTTTGGATCATTCTCCTAAAGGATCAAAACAATCCGCATGCATTTGGTCAGATTTTCATAGGTCATTTGTTGTTTTCACTTAAAATTGTGTCCATTTTAAACAAAAGAGAGACCCTTTGAGTGGTACCGGACACACGTAGCCTCAGATTGAGGCAGGGTTGAATCGTACACATCCCCAACACACCCATGGATCATTATCCTATAGGATAAACACAATCCGAATGCATTTGGTCAGATTTCTGTAGGTCATTTGTTGTTTTCACTTAAAAATCTGTCCATTTTAAACAAAAGAGAGACCCATTGAGTGGTTCATCATTCTTGCATGTTGTTGGTGAATATCATCTGTTAAAATGGGAGATTGAATCATTGGAGAAAGGATGTTTTATTTAATAACAATTATAATATTTCTACGAACATTTACACACAAAAATGTGTCATCTATTGATCCCCTTAACCCCTCTCAAAAATGACCGCCACTTGTACAAATCCCCAAGTCAGATCTTCATGTTATTTGTGTAAAATATGCCATCAAGTATATGACCCACTCATTTCTGAACATATATATATTGTCTTGTGAGTATGAGGCTTTTCTGCAATCAGAGTAGTACTGAAAAATATAATAATAAATAATTAATAAATAAATTAAACATACTAGTAGTTGTTTTTGAAAATACCTCTTTAGGGATGCTTGTTTGTTGATGAAAAATGATATCTTTCATAAATTTACAAACATAATAACCTTAATCATTATCAATTGTTTGTTTTGGACACTAAAAAAAATTGATCATTATGAGATTAAGTTACTTGTGTTGAGATGTGTTTGGATAGTGAAATTTTATTATATATACCCTGATATTTGTCCAGATGTAGTACTTTCTCGCCTCCTTATGCTTAGCCCCTATCCTCATTTCTTTTTTTAGACCATAATGATACACCACCCTATCATAATAGAATCCTTAGTAAAAGATAATATAAATTATATTACATGATGTTTAGACCTAAAGCATATGATGTAGTGTCTTACAGATTCACAAACTCCATCAGGTGTGGTCGGTTTGATGGATATCATTGCTTTGAATCCAGAATATAAATCTTTGGAGTATCAAATTTCACTAAAACTAGCATCCAATGTTTCCAAAAAAACACAAAAAGGAATAAGTAAAAAAAGAAGTCAAAATATAATTGATATGATTTAATCGTAGAGTTTTACCCCGGCATGGTTGGTATTAAGAAGAGTCTTTCATCTGTAATCTTTCTTTCAAATGTTTTCATCAACCCGTTCAATATTCCATTCTTTTTTATGGATCTATTTTCCTTAGATGTGGTGATGTGGTATGAGGACTAACGAGTCCAAATTTTGGCTCATGGAAAAATTCCTTCAACTTTTTTTCATATATACGTTTGTCAACAATATAAAATGCATTTAGTCATAAGTTTCACATTATATAAACTTTTAGAAAATCAATTCACAGAAACATACCTCATATATATATTTACAACTGTGACACCTAGCCAACCGTTTTCATGGATCTCATTTACATTTTCAGCAGCAACAAAATCTTGACTTTCCTCTCCTTTTATATTCTCTTTGAAAACCACTATATGAATACTACCACCTCTTAGCTTCGTATCCACATGAATCTTCAATGCTAGTAAATGTGGATAGAGAACAGGTGGTGTTATTGTGCTTTTAGTATCTCCTTGGGATCAGTTGGTTGATCCTTTAGATGGTTTTGAGCCTACGTTTGTCACCCCCTTCCCTTTCTCTATCTATAGTAAAATTCATTGGTTTAGACCTTTTTTCATTAATTGTTAAAGGTTTAGCTTGGAAAAAAATGAAATAAATACCTCTTTAGCCGCATGTACTCTTACAAGTTGTGACTGCCATGCAATGAATGTACCAATAGCCTTTTCTACCATATGAATATCATCTTCATCAAGTGGAATAGGAAGCTCTACATTTGGCTCATGAGCTACAATAATCATCACTTTCATATTATCGTTCGGAAGTGGTCTATTATGCAGCGTGTCATCTGGGATGTTGAATACTATAGCCCTTGCTACAAGGTGATAGGTGGGCGTTGACAGATATAAATCACAATCATTATAACCCTATAGAAGAACAGTACATGAAAAGTATCAGTGTTTGTCTGATTCACATTTCATGGAAACAATTATTAGAATATTTATTACCCCAGCTAAGATAGATATTGGAGGGGAATGGCTCACCTCATTACTGGTGGGGGTGGGGTAGGATCTTCACGCGCTGGTTGCTCATGAGTTGTGTCTTATCCTTGCTTCCCAGCCATAAAAGTTATTATCAACTCTCCCTGCCATTGCAATCTTTCATCAAGGGTTTCTAGTTTTTCGGTCATTTGTTTCAATGATTCATCAATATCATCGGTTTTATTTCTTCTCAAAATATACTCGGGGTGTCACCCCAAACCATGCACCTCTGACATGACCGTATTTTTCTGGCTGCTTCAAAGCCGTCGATAATAGGTCTGCATCCGCTATAGGAGTAACTGATTCCTGTGACTGTCGAATATAGGAAAATAACTAATTATTTTTATGTAATAGAAATTTAAAACAAATATTTTTATCATCGTGTCATACTTACACAAATTTCCCACACTTTTTGTGTATTATCATATACTAGCTTCCCTTCCTTATTCACACGTGCCTCCTTCCAATCCACATGATGTGGGATGGAAGTGTCTTTGGTTTTAGACCCATCAGTCTACATATTAACATAGAAAGATAATTATGATGTTTTTTTGGCACCTAACAATATTACTGTAAATTTAAAATACGTACCATTTTTTTTCTACTAAATCATACCCCATCCTTGCTTTACGATAGGGGTATGTTTGTTTGGATGCATGTTCTTTATTTTCATTACAGAGTTGTTGTTTCATAAATGAAATATTGACAATCAATGTGATGAATACACGTATCCTCAAAGAACGTATTATCACCCACAATGTACTTGAAACTTCTCATCCCCACTGCGGCCAATAAATGCATCCCATGCTTCTTGGGATATCATGTGAGTGTAGACAATGGGTGGGTGCGGGATTATTTATCCTTTTCAATCTTTCAGGTGACATCTTGTTAAAATAGTGCGAAAAAATGGATAAATCCTTCACGAAAGCCTTAGTACATAATCTTTGTGTGAATCGTCTATGATAAATGTACTCTACAAGAGATTGAGAAGAGTAATACATTTTTTCATTATTTTATTTTCTAGTAAATTAAATAAATAAATTCATAATGTTACCATAATTTCTTTCCAGATCACAACCTTCATCCCAGACACAACATGGTGCCATGAATCTATGTTAATCGGCATGCATTTCCGAGTGGAAAATCCAATGTAACTACTAAACATAGCCTTGTTGGGATTCACATGTTGGCCTCATTCATTCCATCCAACACCAAATTTGATGCCTTTGTTTTTCACCTTAAGAACTTTGGCTAACACCGTCAAACTACGACGCACCTGTGTTTTCTGCGACATCGATCCTTCATTCCCGACTATTTCATCGATATTAATATCATATATATATATATATATTCATGTAAAATGGTAGCAACGACATGTGCTGATGGTTGTTGGACCTCAACACTAAGAGCAGCAGGAGCCGCAACAGCAGGAGCAGCAGGAGCAGCAGGAGGAGCAACAGGAGCAGCAGGAGCAGCCGGAGCAGCAACAATAGCCGCAGTAGGAGCGGCAGCAGCCACAACAGTAGCAGCTTGAGAGACTTGTTCATCCTCAAGGTTAGGAGCACTAGAATATGTAGAAGTTATTATCTGCAAAATTGGTTAAACAATTAATTTATATTACATAAATTCAATAATGATAAGATAATAACATGATATAACAAGATTTATATTACAAACAAAATATAACCTGTTTATTGAACTCTATTTCTTTTTTTAAGAGGCTAAAGGGATTTGACACCTCTATCGATTATCCAAATCCCTTCATTGTAGTCTCCTCTAACATACAAAACATCATCTACATTGGGACTGCTCCGAAATGATTCTTACGTACCACAAAAAGGATCATCCTCAACTAAATTTTCATCGGATCTTTCAGTAGTTTTGGACGATAACAGAACAATTGAAAACTTTTGGTTTTCAGGATCTGGAACATAAACAAATTGCACTGCTTGTGATTCCATTTTAAACTGTTCATCTTTATACCCTTCATTATGAAAATCAACTTTCACAAATCCCCATTCATCTATTTTAACACCACTATTGTTATCAAACCATTTTCATTGAAAAATAGGCAATTGGATTGTCATATAATCCAACTCCCAAATTAGTTTGATAATTCCAAATTATGACATATTTGCATAAATTGGATTTCTTTCCTTTCAACCAGAAACATGCATCGCTTTATCCAGTAGTGTAACTCCACTATATTGCATGGTACTATCTTCATCATGTTAATATGTATAGAATTTATAACCATTAATTATATTAAAACTATAAGATAATACATACACACTTGGTCCAGTGGCTAGCCATCAAAGTTGTTCTGAAATTGAATTCGGATTTTCATCCAACTACTTAAAAAAATATGGTCCTGAAACCATACTATAAATTGGTGATTATGTGTATTTGATAACCATTTTTCATCCCTTGATGGATTCAACTGCCTAAGAATTTCTTTGTGACTTTCAATATATAGATGAACCTCCCAACTGTTATGAAAAACATAAAGGTTAGCCTACTCTCGATCTGTAATGCTGATTGTCACAACATCTCTTCTAGGAATTCCCTCACACTCAATGCGTCCAGTGTGATGATATTTCGGGAGACCAATGCTTTCCACATCAGATAGGTATTCGGTACAAAATTCAATGGCTTCCTCAACAATATATTTCTCCATTATACAACCCTCTGGCTGACTTCGATTTTTGACATACCCTTTCAAAATCATCATATACCATTCAATAGGATACATCCATCTATAGTTCACAGGACCAAAAAGTCGAATCTCTCTCACCAAGTGAATCATAAAATGAACCATCATATCAAATAATGTTGGTGGGACGAATATTTATAATTCACATAATATGATGACAATTTCTTTTTCCAAAGCTGGAAATTTTTCCGGGTCTAAAACATTGCTACATATAGCTTTGAAAAAGAAACAAAGTTTGGTTAATGTATGACAAACATTATTGGGAAAAATGCAACGTAAAGCTATAGGAAATAGATCTTTCATCAAAACATGGCAGTCATGTGATTTCAAACCTTTTAACTTCAAATCATTCATTAACACAATGTTCTTGATATTTGATGAATACCCCTCTAGAACCTTTACATAATTGAAGAAGTTTCAAAACTAGTATCTCTCTACCCTAGAAAGAGTATAATAAGATGGAGGAAGAAACATTTGATTTTCACCCTTCATGGGAGCCAACTCTTCTCATATTCCTATTTCAACCATGTCCAACCTTGCCTTAATTCCATCCATTGTTTTTTCAGGGGCATTTAGCAACGTTCTGATAACACTTTCACATGCATTTTTTTCCACATGCATCACATCAAGAAAATGCCTGACGTCCAAACAATTACATTATGGTAATTCAAAAGAAACTGATCTCTTTTTCTAACCAATTTTCGTAAGGTTTTTCGAAAATGGTTTACCAAAAACAGTGTTCACATCTTTTACATTCTCAAATAGTTGATCACCTGTTAGTGGAGACGGTGTTGTGTGTTGTTCTGAACATTCATTTAATGTTGTCATCCAAGATCGGTACTTATGCCGACAAGGTAAAAATCTATGATGTCCTAGAAACACAGATTTTGATGAATGTTTCAACCTAATTGATTCTGTATCTTCATCGCACACAGGACACCCTTGAGTTCCTTTAATGCTATAGCCTGACAAATTTCCAAAACCAGGGATTTCATTTATTGTCCCATACAACACCTCTCTCAAGATGAAGTATTCACTTTTATAAGCATCATACAACATAACACATGAATCCCACAATAACTTCAAATTCGCGATCAAAGGAGCCAAATAAACATCAATATCTTTACCTGGTTGTTTTGGTCCTGATATAAGCATAGATAACATGATGAATTTCCGCTTCATGCATAACCAGTGTGGCATGTTATAATTTACCAACATAACAGCCCATGTACTATGAGTGTTGGTTTGAAAACCAAAAGGATTTACTCCATCTGTAGATAACACAAGATGCAGGTTTCTCGACTCTTTTCCAAATTCAGGATACTCATGATCAATTTTATTTCATTGAGGAGAGTCGGCTGGATGATGTAATTTCCCATATTTATTTTTTTATCTGCATGCCACGAAAATTTTCTTGCAGTTTCTTCACATACATATAGGTGCCTAAACCTTGGAATGATTGGAAAGTACTATACAAATTTCGTAGGATTGGATTCATCTTCCTTGTATCGAGAAGCACCACACTTTGGGAATTTTGTAAGTGATTTGTCTTCTTGCGAAACAATATACAGTCTTTCAGGAAGGCACATATTCTTTCAGAAATCATACCCATCGAGCTTAGCATTTGTTTAGCTTCATATGTCCGGCTTGGGAGATCATTATCTTCAGGGAGCATGTCATTCAAGAGAGCAAGTAGTTCTGTAAAATTGAAATCACTCCATCCATTGCCTACTTTCAATTTATACAACTTCAGTACAGCTGACAATGTTATATACTTGGTACAACCAACATATAATGGCGTCTTTTCACAACTCTTTAACTTCTCAAACAATTTTGGGCAATCACGGAGTTCATCTTCAATTGTATTTGTCATTTCCTCAATACGATCTTCATCATCATTGACATCTATAATCACATCCTCCTTACGGTCTTCTTCATTATCCATATTTGTATTTATATCTGATGATCCATAAAACGTTGTTTTATCCCAACCAGTAGCTACATTCACCTTTTATACGTGTCTATTCCAGCATTTATAACTCCGATATATTCCGTGAAATATCAAATGTTCTTCCAACTCCTATGGAGTAAGTAGTCTAGAATAAGAACAACGTAAACACGGATAAAGGATTTGAGAAGGATCCTTTCACTATGGGAAAAATGACTATTTGCAATAGGTCATTTGCGACAGGATTTCTTCACGTTGCAAATAACTCGTTCGGGAAGCTATTTGCGACGGGGAAAGTTGCCCGTCACAAATAATTGGTTATTTACGATGGGATTTCGTCTCCCATCGCAAATAGTTTGGCGTGACTTTCCCGCCAAACCGCGCGAATATTATTTGTGACAGGGAGATGTCTCCCATCGCAAATAGTTTGGCGAGACTTGCACGCCAAACCGCGCTGGGTTATTTGCGACGAGTCCCGTCGCAAATACCCGACGACGGTAAATATCTGTTTCCGACGGGATGTCCTCCCGTCGCAAAAAGACTGTCTGTATGTACTATTTGCGACGGGACCCGTCGCAAATAACCTTTTAACCGTCGACTGTAATTAATGCGGGCGAGAGTAATTGCGACGGGGCCCGTCGCAATTACCACCATTTGCAACGGGCTGCCCGTCACAAATAACCCCGTCGCAACTAATCTAACCTATATATACCCCCATTCATTTTCCCCAAATCATTCACATCTTGCTTTCTCTCTCTCTTCATTCTTCAGTTTCAAAGAAATTTTTTTTGTTGATGTTTTTTAGACGAGAGCAATCGGAGGGCGTCAATATCTTCAGAATATCAAAGTTTAAGGTATTTATATTTTATTTTTTTTATATTTATTTTATTTTTTTATGTTAATTTTAATTGTTGTTTATTGGTTCTAATTTAATTAGATTTCAATTGATTTTTATTTTTATTTAGTTTTACTAAGTAATTGATATTGGTAGTTATAATTATAAATAATTAGTTATAATTAATATTAATGAGATATAATTAGGAATAAATAAATATAATTAGCAATAAATAAATATAATTAGTAATAATTATTAATAATAAGTAATAATTAGTAATAATTAGTACTAATTAGTAATAATTAGTAATAAATAGGTATAATTAAGAATAACTAGCTATAATTAGGAATAATTAGCTATAATTAGGAATAAATAGATATAATTACGAATAATTAGGAATAATTAGGAATAATTCGTAATAATTAATAATAAGTAGTAATAATTAGTAATAATTAGTAATAATTAGTAATAATTAGGAATAATTAGTAATAATTAGTAATAATTAGTAATAATTAGTAATAATAAGTAATAATTTGTAATAATTAGTAATAATTAGGAATTATTAGTAATTATTAGCAATAATTAGAAATAATTAGGAATAATTATATATAATTAGCAATAAATTGGAATAATTAGGAACAAATAGCAGTAAATAGCAATAAATAGCTATAATTATGAATAATTAGGAATAAATTGCAATAATTAGCAATAATTAGAAATAATTGGAAATAATTAGTAATAATTAATAAATAATTAGCAATAATTAGCAATAATTAGCAATAATTAGCAATAATTAGGAGTAAGTAGCAATAATTAGGAATAATTAACAATAATTAGCAATAATTAGCAATAATTAGGAATAATTAGGAATAACTAGCAATAATTAGCAATAATTATGAATAATTAGCAATAATTATGAATAATTAGAAATAATTTGCAATAATTAGGAATAATTAGGAATAATTACCAATAATTAGCAATAATTAGGAATAATTAAGAATAATTAGCAACAATTAGCAATATTTAGGAATAATTAGCAATAATTAGCAATAATTAAGAATAGATAGTAATAATTAGTAACAATTAGTAATAATTAGTAATAATTAGGAATAATTAGGAATAATTAGGAATAATTAGGAATAATTATGAATAATTCAGAATAATTAAGAATAATTAGGAATAATTAGGAATAAATAGAAATAATTCACAATAATTAGCAATAAATAGCAATAACTAGCAATAATTAGCAATAATTAGGAATAATTAGGAATAATTAGGAATAAGTAGCAATAATTAGGAATAATTAGGAATAATTAGCAATAACTAGCAATAATTATGAATAATTAGCAATAATTAGCAATGATTAGAAATAAATAGCAATAATTAGTAATAATTAGCAATAATTAACAATAATTAGCAATAATTAGCAATAATTATGAATAATTATCAATAATTAGGAATAATTAGCAATAATTAGGAATAATTAGCAATAATTTGGAATAATTAGCAATAATTAGGAATAATTAGCAATATTTAGGAATAATTAGCAATAATTAGCAAAAATTAGGAATAATTAGGAATAATTAGGAATAATTAGGAATAATTAGGAATAATTAGGAATAATTAGTTATAATTAGTAATAATTAGTAATAATTAGTAATAATTAGTAATAATTAGTAATAATTAGTAATAATTAGTAATAATTAGAAATAATTAGAAATAATTAGGAATAATTAGGAATAAATAGCAATAATTAGGAATAAATAGCAATAATTAGGAATAAATAGCAATAATTAGGAATAAATAGAAATAATTAGGAATAAATATATATAATTAGGAATAAATAGAAATAATTAGCAACAATTAGGAATAATTAGCAATAGATAGTTATAATTAGAAATAATTAGGAATTATTATCAATAATTAGGAATAGTTAGCAATAATTAGTAATAATTAGCAATAATTAGTAATAATTAGCAATAATTAGTAATAATTAGCAATAATTAGTAATAATTAGGAATAATTAGTAATAATTAGGAATAAATAATAATAAATAGGAATAATTAGGAATAATTAGAAATAATTAGGAATAATTAGGAACAATTAAGAATAATTAGGAATAATTAGGAATAATTAGGAATAATTAGGAATAATTACGAAAAATGAGGAATAATTAGGAATAATTACGAAAAATGAGGAATAATTAGGAATAATTAGTATTAATTAGTAATAATTAGTAATAATTAGTAATAATTAGTAATAATTAGTAATAATTAGTTATAATTAAGAATAAATAAGAATAATTATTAATAATTAGGAATAATTAGGAATAATGAAGAATAATTAGGAATAAATAGAAATAATTATGAATAATTAGGAATAATTAGATAAAATTAACAATAATTAGCAACAATTAGCTATAATTAGCAACAATTAGCTATAATTAGCAACAATTAGCAACAATTAGCTATAATTAGGAATAATTAGAAATAATTAGAAATAATTAGGAATAATTAGAAATAAATAGTTATAATTAGAAATAATTAGCAATAATTAGCAATAATTAGGAATAATTAGCAATAATTAGTAATAATTAGCAATAATTAGTAATAATTAGGAATAATTAGTAATAATTAGAAATAATTAGTAATAATTCGTAATAATTAATAATAATTTGGAATAATTAGTAATAATTAGGAATAATTAGGAATAAATAGGAATAAATAGGAATAAATAAAAATAAATAGGAATAATTATAAATAATTAGGAATAATTAGGAATAATTAGGAATAGTTAGGAATAATTAGGAATAATTAGGAATAATTAAGAATAATTAGGAATAATTAAGAATAATTATGAATAATTAGTAATAATTAGTAATAATTAGTAATAATTAGTAATAATTAGTAATAATTAGTAATAATTAGTAATAATTAGTAATAATTAGTAATAATTAGTAATAATTAAGAATGATTAGTAATAATTAGTAATAATTAGGAATAATTAAGATTTATTAGAAATTAATAGCAATAATTAGGAATAATTAAATAAAATTAGATATAATTAGCAATAATTAGCTATAATTAGAAACAATTATCTATAATTAGCTATAATTAAGAACATTTAGGAATATTTAGGAATAATTAGGAATAATTAGGAATAATTAGGAAATGAAATATGCTTGAATAATGATGGGAAAATTTGTAATCACCTCCACAACATTGATTACCAAATTTCCTTTCATTATTCAAGTAGTTTTCCTTTTTTAATGTATTTCTATGTATTGAGAAATTGGTAATAAATAGTAATAATTAGTTATAATTAGTAATAAATTGTAATAATTAGTAATAATTTATAATAGTTAGTAATAAATTGTAATAAGTAGTAACAATTAGTATTAATTTGTAATAATCAGCAATAATTATGAATAATTAGGAATAATTAACAACAATTAGCAATAATAAGTGTGAGAAAGATGCAATTAAATGAGCTGTCGGACAAAAGAGTAGCTGTCAATCCATTAGAAATTGTGTCGCCCTTAATTAATGATAATTATTAAGTAGTTGTAATTATTTATCTTATTTTTTAGATAATGTTTTTATAATTTCAAACTATTCAAAAATAGTGATGATTTCATATTTTATGTAGAAAAATATGGAACAAGGAAGTCAACATCAGTATTATTTGATGATCGAGCTTGGATAAATCAACATAGAAATTTAAATGGTTCTGGTTTAAATCCAGTATATATTGAGGGTGTTGATGTTTTCTTAGAATTTTCATCATCAAAACTAGACTATATTTCTGAAGGCACAATTAAGTATCCTTGTAAAAATGTGGTCTGAGAACGTTTGACACATTTGACAAGGTTGGGGGATATCTCTTGCGGTTTGGTTTTCAACCAGATTATGTTTTTTGGTATCAACACGGTGAACACAGTTCCAGAGAAGATCTTAATAACTTGATTCTGGATCCATCATGGTTTCAAAATTTAGTACATGATGTTGCAGTTCTATCCGTGTAACAAACTGAAACTCGTGGTGATATTGATTTAACTACGGAGTTGGCACCATCTGAATTTTATGAGTTGTTGAGGTCTTCTGAGGATGAATTATATCCTTGTTGCAAGATAAGAAAATTAGAAGTGGTTTCCAAATTTATGGCTATTAAATCAGATAATGAAATGTCAAACATCTGTTTTGATCAGATATTTTCTATGGTTAAAACATTGTTACCTGAAGGAAATGTGTTGCCTGCAATTTACTATGAGAGCAAGAGGCTGATTCATAATCTGGGCCTTAGTTGTCGGAAGATTCATGCATGTCCAAATGATTGCATCTTATATTCTGGCGAAAACGAGTCATTGGATAGTTGTCCCACATGTGGACAATCGAGGTATAATGAAGCTCAACCAGAGAAGTCTAGATCAATTCCAGTAAAACAGTTGAGATATTTCCCCCTTACACCCAGGTTTCAACGTTTATTTATGTCTCAGAACACATCGTCAATGATGCCCTAACACAAAACCAAGATTTCAACTGATAAAAGCTTTAATCATCCATCTGATGGTGATTCATGGAATCATTTTGACCATCCATGTCCATCTTTTTCTATAGAAGCCCGAAACGTACGATTGGGTCTTTCTACTGACAATTGTTTTCCATTTGGTTCTTATGGTAGTCAGTATTTATGTTGCCCTATCTTTATAACTTCGTACAATTTTCGTCCATGGATGTTGATGAAGGAGCCTTATATCTTTTTGACTCTATTAATACCAGGACATCCGAAAAAGAATATTGATGTTTATTTGAAACCATTGATTGATGAGTTTAATGCATTGTGGAGTGATGGTGTTAATACATATGATTTTGATGCGAAAAAAAAATTTATATTAAAAGTTACATTGATGTGGACGATTAGTGACTTTACGACATATGGCATTATATCTGGTTGGAGTACACATGGTCCAAAATCTTTTCCTTATTGTATGAAATAAAACAAATAATTTATGCTGGTCAATGGAAAAAAACCTTGCTATTTTGATTATCACTAGAGATTTCTTCCAACCGATCATTCTTTTCGGAGGAACAAATCTCATTTCAGAAAAGGTACAATTGAAATGGATGAACTTCCAAAGATGATCTCAGGTACAGAGTTAAAATCAGTTTTATTTTCATCACCCCCATCACATTTGGACCAACAATCAACCAAAAAAAATGCACGGATTTGTGAAAGAACATAATTGGATAAAACAGAGCATTTTTGGGATCTTCCGTATTGGTCTGATTGGTTGGTTTGAAACATGTTGGATGTTATGAATATTGAGAAGAACTATTTTGATAATTTATTTCAAACAGTTTTGGATTCACCAGGTAAGACCAAAGATACTATAAATGCATGATTAAATCTTTCCCAAATTTGCAGGTGACCAGAACTTGAATTATTTGAAATTATCAGATCATAGAGGTTAATGAATCCAAAAGTAGTTTATACACTGTCCAAAGAGAGTCTCTTATTTTTTTTTAGTGGATTACAGATTTGAGACTTCCAGATGGCTATGCTTCCAATTTGGGAAGATGTGTTAAGAATGGTTATATTACTACATTAAAAAGTCATGATTGTCATGTTATAATGGAAAGACTTATGTTGATTGGATTCAAAGGTTTGTTGAATTCTATGATTTGGGATTCGATAACAGACATATCATATTTTTTTCAAGACATTTGTGCAGCGAAAACAGACTACGATGCTCTAAGAAAAATAGAAGAAGATATTGTTGTAATTATATGTAAACTAGAAAAAATATTTCCGTTGATTTTCTTAGACTCAATGGGAAACCTGATATTACATTTTCCACATGATGTTAAATGTGGAGGTCCAATACAGTTTTGATGGATGTACCCATTCGAGAGATGGATGCAGAAATTGAAGAAAAAAATATGTAACAAAGTATCGGTTGAAGGTTCAATTGCTGAAGCTTATTTTCAATAGAAAATTGCTTTTTTATGCTCTCATTATTTTGAATCTCAATAGCCCTCAAAACAGAATCGCATGGGACGAAATGAGGGGACTGTTAATGACGAAATGGAAAATCAATTAACAGTTTTTAATCAGCCAAATATTGGTTTTGGTGGAGTTCATGAACGATGGATTTCAGATGATTAACATCACCGAGCTCATACATACGTTCTGCTCAACTGTGAAGAAATGACATCATTTTTCTTGTGAGTGATTCTATCATTTATTCTATAATTTATGTCACAGTATATAATCTTATTTTATGTGTAGTTTATCTAATAATCATATCAAGAAACAACTTCCACAAATTACAGTAGCTGCTCTTGAAGAACGCAGACAAAACAATTTTTCTCAATGGTTTCAAAAACAGGTAACATAAATTATTGATTGTTTAATATCAATTCCATTTATTATTTATTATATTGATAATTGTTTTAAAAATTTCCAGGTGTCTTAATATGCTGAAAAAATTTATAGGTGACTGTGTATGTTGAGTAACCCACTATCCAAAATGGTTAAATCTTATAATGCACATGTGGTGAATGGTTTTCGATTTCATACACATGCATATAGGGAATCAAAAAAAAAACAAACAGTGGAGTTTGCATGAAAGGATCACATCACAGAGAAACTAAATTTGACTTTTATGGAATTTTGGATGAAATTATTGAGCTATGTTCTCTAGTAAATAATTACATAACAATGTTTAAATGTTGGTGGTTGGATACTGAGAGAGGTTTGCGTGTTCATCTGACTCATGGAATCATCGATATTAAATATAAAAGTCTTCTTGCAGTAAATGAACCATTTTTACTGGCTCAACAGGCACATCAAATTTATTATGCAAAGTATTGTGCTACTTCAAGAGACTTGAGCGATTGGTGGAGCATAATAAAAATGAAATCTCGGGAAAATAAGTTTACTCAAACTAAATGTGGTTCTGCTGAAGTGGAAGGAATTTAAATTTTTCAAGAGACGGCTCAAAATCCAACTGATTCACAAAGAGACGTGATTATCAATGATGACACCCCACAATTAAGGATCAATGGTAATGAAGATGTTAATGATGTTACAAATGAACTTGAAATGACAAGAGATGCTAAAAATAAAACTCATATGCATATTGATGATGATGAGGAGGAAGATGAAGACATTGACATTGACAGCTATGTAGAAGAGGATGAAGATGAACAATGACACAATTAAATGTTGGTTATAATCATAACTAATATATATCTATATATAATAGTTATTTTCAAATATCTACTAACAATAATCATTTTGAGTTTCAGATGGCCTCTGATATATTGCGTGAGTTAGAGGAGGCTGATCTACCTTTGGATGATGCAGATGTGGGATCATATGACCCTCAACCTACTGGTGGTTTAAGAGGTACGTGGAGGGGGCACGGTCTTGCACGACTGATGATTCCTGACCCTATCCCCGAGCGATGTCCACATCTTGGTTTCGATCCCCACATACGGAGGTATGGTAACCAGTATTTTTTAGTTAGATTTCATTAATTTATTTATATATACTAATTGTTTGATTATTTTTTCTTTTTTCATAGTTTTTAGAATGTTGCTATTGGACAGGGTAGTGCTATATTGCACAATTATTTTTCTCAGCCATTGATCACATGGGAACAGATTTCCGTTGATGTGCGACGTGACATGTTCCATCATTGGCTGGTACATAAATAAATAATACTTATTTTGAAATTTATTTTATTAACAAATTGATATTATATATTATTTTTAGGGTTTATGGCATCCTATCGGTGATAGAATGCGTGGTGCTATCCACATGGCATGACATGTTTCTATGCGTGACCGTTTCCGCCAGTTTTTGCACAATTTGAGAAGGAAATCCATTAAGAAAGCAGGGGTGATAGAATTTGATGAGTCATGTAGAGCCCACTTACCAGAGTATATTTCATCTCACGTTTGGGAAGGATTATGTTCAAATTGGTTGGGTGATGTATTTCAGAGGAGATCTTCAGTGGGACGATAGAACCAGGGGAGATAGGAGGTGACACATCGAGATGCTAGTCCTACATTCCGTTCGTATAGAGAGCATCTGGTAAGTATATTTTTTAAATATATTATATAACTTTAAATATAAACAGTTTATTTTATATTTCTATAGGTAGTCGAGAATCCCGATATTACAGAGTTAAACGTTTATTGGAGGATGTATAGCGATCCATCCACTGGAGAGACTAGAGGTGATCATTAGCATCAGATTTTGGTTAATATTATTTTTTCAGTTTAACAATTAACTTCATATAATATTTTTACAATTTTAATTTTAAATTGGAATTGAAGGAGTCATATAAGGCTGTGACCTCTCAGACACAGGCTGAGGGTCAGGACGAGACGGCTGAGCAGACCAGTGCTCACCATTTTGATAAGGCGATATGGATGTAGGTGACTCAGTATGGCTTTGATAAGGGCAGAGTAGTTGGTATCAGGTCTAATTTGTCTTTTGGTACTTATTATGGTACAAATGCGATGTCAGCGTCCAACTCGAGAGAAGCTCGTGGAGAGGCATCATCTTCTGGCTCACACTATTAGGAGCAATTGCGAGCTCAGGCTGAGCATATAGAGATTTTTTAGAAGCAACAAGAAGAGATGTGTCGGCGGCAGCAGCAGCAGAAGCAACAACATGAGGAGGAGATGCTTCGATGGCAGTAGCATCATCACGAGCAGATGAAGTACATGTGCCGTCTAACTCGTAGTTTAGGGATGGAGTTTTCTCTAACACCTCTCTCAGCTCCTCCACCTCCTCCAGAAGACGACCCCCCAGTGATTTTTTTATGTTGCAAACATTTGAATTTAATATTGTAATATAAATAATTTACATTTTCTGTCTTTTATATCAGTGAAAATATTACATAATTTAATTCTTTTATTTTTTATTAATTGTTTATATTTTTTCCTGAATATTGAGAATTTTAATATTTTTTATTTTTTATTGTTTTAATAATTGTAATATTATTTTTTCATTAATCTCAATTTTATGAAATTTAATTTTTTTTGAAATTAAATCATTATTTGCAATGGGGCCTTTTGCGACGGCGTCCCGTCGCAAAGAGCCTAACTAAATGTTTTTAAAACCATATTTGCAATGGTCAATAAGTCCAATCGCAAGTAATTAGTTGTGATGGGCCCGTCATAGAAATCTTTATATATATATATATATTTTGCGCCGGGACAATAGCCCGTCGCAAATAGTTTTTGCGACGGGCCCGTAACGAAAAAATTTATGTATATATAATACATATAATCAGATCTTATTTCCGACGGAGATGTTTACCGTCGCAAATAACATTTTTTGTGATGGTCCCATCGCAACTAATTGTATTTTCAACTGCATTTTCTGCAACGGGCTATTTGCAATGGGGCCCCGTCACTAAATCCTATTTGCAACGGGACCCCGTCGCAATTACCAAGAATTTCAGTAGTGATTGAATGATCCTTTTCAAACTTTATGAAATCTTTCATGTCATTCTCGTACTCTATTTTCAAATGATTAGCATCCATCTAATATTTATTTATATTTATCCTATTTGAATTTCAAATTTTAGTATTTATGTTTCAAGTATACAAAACAAGACTTCCAAATACAGTACAAGAGAACCACTTTCTTATAAAAATAGAGATTAATAGAGCGTAACCATTTCCAATAAAGATTTGGAAATCAAAAGAACTAGGATAGACCCCCATCAAAATCAACACAGTTTCCAAACACAAAAGGGTTCACAGGAATAATCACTTGTGTCATAGATGGTAAAACTCACACAACATCATCATCTTTGGATCATCCTCCTCTATCGGGTCAACCCTTCTATGGTCAACTAGTCCATCCTTTTATACCTCACCAACCTAAAATACATATTGATTAAAACCAGTAGCCAAATTTATAAGTAAAGAAATGATTCTCATAATCTCTACAATATGGAATTCAATAAATATAATTACTTTCGATTCATTATAGTTTCCTCAAATCACCCCAGTCTAAACACAAGAAAAATCAAGAATGATACATCTACCACTCCTTGGTCTCTTTTCTACATTCAATATCATCATGCCTAAATACAAATATATCCACAAATACACATGTGACAAACACATAAAAAACCATATTCACATCAAAACCAAAGTACCCATATGGATTTCAATCAGGTTACTCGAATCAAGTGGTGGTGTGTAACAAATAATAAGAAAAAAATAATAAGTATATAGTCAAACATAAATCTCAAATTGGTGTTAATAATCCAATAAACCCAAGGTATCATTCCATCTATCAGAATACTTTGAAGGAGCCCATATGTGACATTAGTCCTAGGTGGTGAAGGTTCCTGAGGAGGAAGGGGCGGACACGCACCTATCGGGGTTTGAGGTCAGGTCATTGAGGTTGAAGTTGGCCCAATACTCCTAAAAGGGTTCATTCCCTATTTCAAAAACCATGTCCTGTTACCCTTGGATGTTAACCCACTACTGGTGGAAGTGAAACCGTCCCTGATGATCATGCCAATAAGAAATAGAAACCAAGAGGGGGGAGTGGTTTGAAATACCTCAAGCAAGATGAAAAAACATGGTATTTGAGAATAGGTTAGTGGATTTCATGTTGGCTAGAAAAATATCCAATAGACTCCACAGGCATTGATGGCCCCTACAGTTGTTGCACCAGGTGAAACTATCACCTGAGAAGCTGAGATCAATAAGGCCCTTCCCAGCAATGAACTAAAAAAACTACATGATGGCCTTCCTCTGGAATGGGATTCTACGTTTCCTTTCCTTTGGGGTGGAAATGACATTAAAGTCACCCCCAACAAACTATGGATGGTGGCCGGGATCGAAGGTATTTTGTTCACTCCGTAGAGATTCCCTTTGAAGAGGGTCATAACTTCCAAAAAACAAAATTCATAAGGAAGGAGGTGTCACTGTTGGACACCTTGGTAGTGATGAATTGATTTCAATATTGAACAGTCTCAACAACATATTTATTGTGCCAAAATACCCATTTGTGTCTATTGGAGGGGTCAGAGTGTAGAAATACAAGCAACTTAATCTTCCAAGATAACTCTATGATTATTATAGGTTTTTTATGTTATTAGACAACAAATACAATGAAATTATGATTTTTGATTTCTATGGTGAGGAAGTCCGATATAACATGGGCACTAAGACTATGAGAATTACATATAAAGATAATAATGATGGGTAAGACAGGGCTCTGGCATTGGATGTAGAGCTAGTATCCATATTGAAGTGGGAGGATGATCTCTCATTAAGGATCCTTGATTTTGAAAATGTTCATAATACCTTATGGTTGTTAAGCATAATATGAGTGGGAGATGAGGATCCGAAGGGGAAGGGGAAGGATGGGTAATGAAACTTGGGGGATGGTGATGGAGTTCTCTTTGGATCCATAAGAATTTGCAACTGGATGACAAGCTCAGAGCCAAGATAGAGAGAACAAACACTGCTAGGAAGGGGCCTGGCCACTTCAGAGAAGCAGTCAGTAACCTCAATGAGGGAGAAGGACAAAGATGGAGGTATGGGTGGCAAGGATAGAAATTTTGGTGGTTTGGGAAACATTCCATACAAGTGCACTGCTAGACAAAGTCACTTAGATAGAATGAAGGAAAGAAGGGGGGGAAAATTGCGCAAAACCAGAAGGAAGGAAAATAATTTTTAATGGAGAGGACAAGGACTTGGTAGATTTACATGGCATCAACGAGAGAGGAGGGGGAAGATATCTCAAAGGATTGGGTGGGGTATGAGGGGGAAACCATCACTCGAACACCTACTAACGTCGGGTAATCCATCTGATAGACATCCGAGAGGGGGAGACAACCAATCCCTATTGATAAAGATCTTGGGGGGGGGGGTGGCGTCGGTCCCCTTGCTGTCAACTTCTACAAACCTGGAGAGAATTCCCTTAGAGAAGATAGTGGGAGAAAAACATAGGGAAAATATGGTAGATGATCTCCTGAGTCTAGAAGAAGGAATCCTACACCTAGAGCATGATCTTGCAAGGCAGGGTAAGAGAGGATACCAGCTCTAAAAAAAATCAAAAATACAACAGTTATAATAAGAAAATAGTCATGAAAAGATGAATAACTATCAAAATTTACTATCACTAATAGATATTTTATTTTGAATATAGAAATGTGAAATTACACATATTCCCATTTATAATAGTTCAAAAAATCATGAGGGACCCCAAACATAAAGTGTAAGTCAATGATTTGGAAATATTGATTCTCATATATAACGACCTCAACAATAAATTAACACCTTGACAAAAAGGTCTAAAACAAAATAACATGTATATAGATTCTAAAAACTATCACTACATTTTGACCCTATGTGTTTGTTGGGTAAAATAATAAAATAGGTTCCTAACTAAAAGATACTCCTCCAAATAAAAATGATGAAACACACAAAAATAATAAATTACTGACACAAAAAAACAAACAATATTGGTTACCCAATATATTATAATTCCACTAAAATAGTAACAGTCTAATAAAAATTCTTAATCCCATATGTGAGAATGATTAAAATCATCAAAATGAAGAGCACAACTCAAGAAAAAATATTGGAAAAATGAAATTTATACAGAAATATTATTATGAAATCACATTTCCAAAAATCCATATATAACATAATAAGTCACTATCACTAAGACCAGAGATAACCCACTGTCTCAAAAAATAAAACCCATAATAAACCAATGAGGAAGAAAACAAAATTATAGTTTTATCATATGATACATTCATAAACAAGGATAACAGATGATAACATTTTAATAAAGGTAGAATATGAGGCAGCATGGGGTTCCATTACAAAAACACTAAATTCATAGTTAACCCATCCAAATATAAGAAGTTATAGCATGGGAATAACCTATGAGACTACGAAAGAATATCAAAATAATCTAATAATGTAGAAGCATTGAATCACTTACCACACACTTGAAAAATTCTATAGGTGGAGTTGCATGGGAGGAGGTGCACGGGAGGAGCCGCCAACTGAATAGAAATGGAGGATTAGGTTTCGCGGGGAGTAGGTTCGAGTGAAGAGGAGGAGAAGTAGGGATTGTGGGGATGAGGATCTGCTGAAGGGGTTCAAGGGGGAGGATTAGGAGAAGGGTTAAAGGTGGAGGTCTGAAAATGCGAAGATCGGGGGAAGTGGAGGTCTGACAATGCGAATATCAGGGGGTAGCGGAGGGGAGTTGTAGGGTTTCAGTACCGCGAGAGCTTTAGGTCACGATAAAATGAAGACACTGTGCGACCAATTTTCTAAAATATTTTAATACAGTTTTATCAGTGCAAATATTTTAGCGCTGATAAAGGTCCTCTTTATCAGTGATAAAATAGCGCTGATAAATCCTTCCTATATGAGCGCTAACATTTTAGCGCTGATACATGCCTTCTTTATCAGAGCTTTTATAGCGCTGATAAATTGTCTCTTTATCAGAGCTTTTTTAGCGCTGATAAAGGTTACCCCATATCAGCGTTAAAATTTTAGCACTGATACAAGGTTTCTTTATCAGGGTTTTTTAGCACTGATAATGAATCCATTTATCTGCACTAGTAAAGCGCTGATAAAGAATACCTTTATCAGCGATAAAATTTTAGCGCTGATACAAGGTTTCTTTAAGAGTGGTTTTTGTTTAGCGCTGATATAAGGTGGGGATTAACTTGCCCGTTTTTGTAGTAGTGTAAATATCATCCAATACTATTAGGACACATGTAAGGGTAATTTAATATTTTTAAAATATTATATTTTACCCTTATTTATTATATTTACCCTTTAATCAGGGTAAATAAAATATTTACAGAAGTAAATATTCAAAATGTCTAAAAATAAAAGTGACCTATTTACCCAATTTAGAACTACTCATTCCAAATAAAGAAATCCATTTTTCCAAATTCAAAACACAAATGTGGCAGAAATTAATTTAAAATTAATTTCCGCTTTCGAAACAAAAAGCGTGTTTTTAAGAAATAATAACTATCAAAAGATTGACATTTTTTTATGTTCAGTTTAAATGTAAAATTACATACAATGACCAATATTGGATTAAATTGTAATAATATAATCTAATTATAATTTAAAACCACTAAAAATTATAATTTAACACTATAAATAATTTTGATGAAAAAATTTATTTTTAATTAAAATTTAGTATTTTTCACTATTCATCAAAATATTAAAGTCATCAGAAAAATTCGAAAAATTTTTCAAAACAAAAAATTTTAGGTACCGAATAGAAAGATGAATATAATTTCATTTAATTTAATAAATAAAAGTGTCAAATATTGGTTTTAAAAAAGGTTCTTCCTTAAAAGGCGGTAAAATTGCATTTTTAAAAAATACGTTTTTATCTAAAAAAATGAATTTGTTCTTATATTCTATCAAAGAAACACATAATATGGATTCTAAAATTTTATAGATTATATAAAATTTAAAATGAAGTTAATACTATTCATAATCCCTTTTGGAATGACTAGTTTAGTAAGTCAGGTTACCCTCGAACTCGAGGTTGTGTGTAGTACATGTTATTGAATTACTTTGAAGAAGTAATGTACTGTGAAATCTTGTGGTATTATATTCTCCCCTCCTTCAATAAATCGCATCCTCACAATTTGAAATTGTTCTTTAAAAAAAGGTTGAAAATAGAAAATACATTTTTGGAAAACCCACATTGGAAATATGGGTAGTAAAATTTATATTTAATAAGACGAAAGAGAAATGAAAAGGACACCAGTAAATTATGATCTCGAATAGGAGAAAATTGGTTGAAATTACAAACATATAATTGGAGGTAAAACTTAAATATTTATATGGAGTGATTGAGGTCATCAATAACAAACAAGTGTACACTTGAGGGCCTCAAAGCCATCGATATATGATGATTTAAAATATCATTAGTTCAACCAAACATACCGTATTAGGATAACACATTTTTGGTTTTTTATATCCCTTCCCTAATGTTTTAGAATTAATTTCTTCATAGAATAAGATATATATATATTTGAAAAGTAGAGTTTCATCCTTCAACTATTTTTTACCACAAACTCATCTTTCAATCCAAAAGATAATAGAACTCAAAAATATTATATTTTTCTTAATCTTATAAGGTTAAAAATATTAATACATACCATTTAAATAAAGAAAAATATTTTGTAATAACTAGGGACTTCCTGTAGACTAGTGGTAGGAAATAAAGCCCTGTCACAATATGGTTGTGGGTTCGATCCATGCAGCTTTGTCTAACGAGATAGGTTATTTCCCGACCTGCAGGTTGTCCTTTTCCTAAAACTATAGTATTATAATATATTCCAAAAATAATCATAAAAAATGTTTAAACATTAAAAAATACTATCCAAAGTTTAACTTAATCAATTCCAACCTTTATAGTTATCCAAAATACCTCTGTCTAGACTCTCTCTAAATGGTCTCTAAATTTCAAAATCAATTATAACATCAGATTCCTCAGACAAAGTAAAGTTTCTCTTATTGTCACGTACTGAAAATATGAATACCATCATCATATTAAAACCTTAATGTAAATAAAATGTACTATACTACAATCCTTATATATATCACATTATTATAATAACTAGGATGTAATTTTTGAGTCCAAAAACACAAATAAATTAATTATTCCACTTTGACTGTCGTAATAGAATAAGCTTGGCCTTGATCCCTTGGCCTTTTCTAATGTAAGTTTCCTTGGAACTTAGGACATTCATTTGAATAATTACCCATTTCTCTACAATTGTATCTTTCAACATTGATAACAACTTTCTTTCCCTTACAATCACGAGTTTGGTGGCCTTTTTCACCACACTTGTAACACACTCCCATTCCTTTTAGGCAATTACCATGGTGTTTTTTCCAACAATTATAACATAATGGAAAATAATTCTCTTACTTTTTCCTTTTATATGTCTCTTGTTCCACCATTCTCTTCTTCTCTTGCTTTACTTTATTGTTGTAAGACGTAGAGAATTCCTTTTCTATCTTGATAGCACATGAGACAATATCTTCGTACGACGAGAAAGATTGTGATACTAATGCTCAATAGAGAAATAGTTTTAAATCATCAATGAAATGATCAATATTACATATTGGGTTATGTATATAATCTATAGCATGCGTTGATAACCTTGTAAAGTTGGCATCATAGTTTGCGACATTCTCATCCTCCTTTTTCCTCAGACTCAGAAATTCCCTTTCCATATCTGCTCGATTGTCACGAGGAATGTATTTTTCTTAGAAAATATCTTTAAACACCCTCCATACCATAAATGATACTTCTTCATCCTACTTAGATTTTTGAATCAATTACCACCATTGATCTGCATCTCCCATGAGGTGATAAACATCCATGACAAATTTTTCCCTTTCGCTACTCCCCAAAGCATAGAATACTTTATCTAAGGAATTTATCCATTGCTCACCTACTAATGGATTTTTACTCCCATTGAATGTTTTTGGTTTTTTCCTCATGAATCGATCTAACATTGATCCTCCACATTGTGGATCAGGGAGCTCCATACGGGTAAGGTTATTATTCATAACCTGAGTGAGTTGTCCCAGTATGGTGATAAGCTGATCAGCACCAGTTGCATCACTAGCTCCGCCATAATTATCTTGAGTAGGAGGGAAATCCCTACACGGATTACATGTATTGATACCGTTTCCATTTCTTCCAATAGGTTCCATTTCTAATCAATGGAATAAACTAGATTAGTTTATGAATCAAAATACATAATTCCATACTTGTAAAACATTTAACATAAATTGAACAATTAATGGATATAATCCATAATAATAAAAATGTTTTCTTAGAGGAATTAAATACTCATAAATCATTCGTAATGGTTTGTAAATGAAATGAGAATTATCCTAAACATATCCCCCAGGAGTGTCATAAACAATAGTGTAGAAAGGCCTGTTGTCGTGCACCAATTCCCGTTCGAGTGTATCTCAAAGCGGTGTTTTCGGGTTTTACCCCTAGGTACATCTATGCCAGATCCACCTCTATCTGCTCCTATCCATAAAAGGATGTATTTCTTGGAAAATACACAAAATCTCTACAATACCAAAATTCTAGGAAGTTCTTCCATACTAATCCTCAAAGTCTATCTTAGGGTAATGTGCTCTAATAAGAGTTTATCTAAATCTACTTTCTGAGGTTTGTACTAAAATTCCACTGATACCTACTGTAATGCCCCAACCCCAGTTTCCTAGAGTCGGTGCATTATTACATAACATTGTCATGATACAAGTACATCATGTCCCAAAAGACCAATTATTTTAGTATCCTTGGAAGAAATATTCATACATAATTTCAACTTTATAACTTGAAAATAAATACAACACTTATTTATTCCATTAGAAACATCCAAGCCTCCTAGATTATGCCTCCAAGTCACTCATAACTAAATTCTTCATATCCTTTGAAAATGAAATATAAGAAAGGGGTGACCTCAATTACTCATTAAGGGTAAGAAATATAGCGGAAGATAACATAAATATAAAGCATGGTGAATAATTGAAAACACCTGCCTTTACAGATAATAAATATGAACACTTTTATGGAAAGAATATTATTTGATTAGATAATTCCATAATAAAACATAGTCATGAATATTCAACTAGTCGAATAACCACATGAACCATCGATATTATTTTCCTAATGAGGGAATGTATAATGTCGGACATTCTGAAACATCTTGTCAAGGCCTCGACCAAGATTTCTAAAAATGATTGAGGCCTCATCCAAAACCATATATCAAAATGGTAAAGGCTTCAGCCAATTCCACGTCTAGTTGTCTCACGAGACCTACCAAAGAACTGAGGAGCTAAAGCGGGCTCCACCCGTCACATACTAAGTCCAATTCATTTCTCATATGAAATGGTGAAACATAATCTAAACATTCGTATTAAAACTAGCATATGAAATGTCAATACATTAACCATAAACCATGAGTGTAATAAAAATAACACATCCATAGTCAAACATATCACAAAACCATCAATAAAATATGGAAAACTTGTATCTTAATAAATCATCTTCAAACAAGTTTAAAATCCATCAAAGGATGTTGACATAGATGAAATCAAAACTTTTTTTAGAGAAATATCTCTATATCATGAAAAAATTTAAAAGTCACAAAATATTGAAATGAATTCATTTAAATACATTTTTTAATCACGGTGTCCCATACAACATTGAAACTTTTTAAAGGAATTAACATTTTAAAAACATTAATGTCCATATAAATAAATCCATAAAAACCATTTTGAAAACATGGAAATTAATGAGAATGATTTAGAATAATAAATATTTAAAACATTCAAATTGATGTTTAAGAAAAAAAGTCCTTTAAAATAATCACATTTAAAACTCATTTATGAAACATAGACATGGATAATAAATATTTCCCAGTAGATACATACATAAAAACAACCTCAGATAATAATGAGATTTTAAAATTAACCCTTACCTTGTTCTTTTCCTTGGTCGAGGGTAGGTTAAAATACTGTATAATAGTTAAATCATTGTTATTAAATTATAAAATAACCATATATATTAATATGATATCATATATGATCTTCTAAAATTACATTGATAGTGATATTTCAGTAGTATCTTCATTTAGGGTGTTAACTAATTCGTTTTCCTCTATATGTTTTGATACATAAGCCATGTTTGTTATGGATAAGATTTATTTTAATCATATCCAGAATGATATTATTTTATTAATCATTATTTTTAATAACCAAATGAAATCTATTCTTGATTGGTTATGATGGGGAATGAATATTATCACATTCATGGAGACGGTAATCTGTACGTACGCACGAGCGACACTATCATTATTTTTATTCAAAAACATATGTAAATAGATGGTATATCATATATAAAGAAACATTAATATGTCATGTTTATTATTTACATCAATTATACATCATTATTATACCCAACCAAATAATAGTGCATTTGAATAACAACTACACCATGACGTGGAGACGATAATCCGTACGTACGCACATATGGTGACATGGCATTCATAGGATTGATAGAATAATGAATATGGTTGTACCATATTTATAATAACATCAAAGTATATAGAATATACTGGAGTTATTATTTTATAATGGAAACAACAATGAGAGAGGAATAAGAAGAAGAAAAGAACATAAAGGAGGGTGGTGAAATTATTACCTCTTTTTCAGGTTCTTCCTTTTGTTTGATCAAAAGGGCTCCTTAGGTTTGCTTTCTGACTAAATTAAGACCTCTATAATGAAGTGAGGTATGTTGGTAGGATATTTTGGAAGAGGTTGTATGATCCAAAGACTTTAGAAGTGTGAGAAATGGGTAGGAATTAAGGTCTTTTTATATGTGATAGGAGGGGCTATTTAGGAATGTTTGACACAATTATTTTATTATAACTTCACCTTCAGTTTCAAAAGTTAAAATATTCATTAATACGACTCATGGTGGAAATAAAATAATCCAATAATAATTGGACTGGGATTGGATATTGTTTTAATATTTATAATCTTATTTTTTAAAATCATTTATTAATGAGGTAAATATTGCATCATTATTGTTTCATAAATAATTTCATTTATTTGATGTCCAAAAATTATAAAAAAATTCCATGATTTATGAAATAATTTTATATTTCCAAAGAATATTTGTAGTCGAATGGATAACTTATATAACCCCATGTAAAAATAAATTTACTAAAAGGTATTTCTTTATGTCATTTTTGTCTTTACATTAAATTAATTAATATAAAATTTCATTATTACTCCCATGTGGCTCCATGGGGTCCCAAATTCAACCCAAGGATGTCCATGGTAGGCTATGTATCAGAAAATAGGATTAGGACACATGTTAGGGTAATTTAATATTATTATAATATTATATTTTACCCTTATTTATTATATTTACCATTTAATCATGGAAAATAAAATATTTACTACAGTAAATATTTAAAATGTATAAAAATAAAATTTACCTATTTACCCAATTTGGACCTACTAATTCAAAATATGGAATCCATTTTTCCAAATTCAAAACATAGAAGTGGAAGATATTAATTTTTAATTATTTCCCGCTATCAAAACAAAAAGCGTGTTTTTATGAAATAATAACTATCAAAATATTGACATTTGTTTATCTCCAGTTTAAATGTGAAATTACATCCAATGACCAATATTGGATTAAGTGGTAAAAATATAATATAAATATACTTTAAAACCACTCAAAATTATAATTTAACACTACAAATACTTTTTATTAAAAAAGTTGTATTTAATTATTTTTTTTACTATGAATCAAAATATGAAAGTAATCAAAAAAATTACAAAAATTTATCCATAAATTTTTTTATGTCCCAATTACAAAGAAGAATTTAATTTCATTAAATTTAATATATAGAATTGTCAAATATTGGGTTTAAAAAAGGTTCTCCATTAAAAGGCAGCAAAATTTCATATTTGGAAAAATACTTCTTTTATCTAAAAAAATGAATTTGTTCTTATATTATGTATACGAAACACATAATATGAATTATAAAATTTTATAGATTACATAATATTCAAAATTTAGTTAATACTATTCATAACCACCTTTTGAACGGCTAGTTTAGTAAGTTGTGTTATGCTCGAACTCAGTGTTGCTTGTAGAACAAGTTAATTAATTAATTTGAAGAAATAACATTCTATGAAATCTTGGGGTGTTAAAAAACGGAAAAAAAACAAAGTCCCTTAAGAGATTCTTAAGGAGGAATACTCAAGAGGTGAACCTTTTTTCTTTTTTTTTTCTTTCAATTTCTTTTCCAAAGTTCCATTTTTTTGATTTATGTTCCCACCTCCCCTCATCGAAATTCCATGATAATTCAAGTACCTTACATGTAATAGAATTTCATTATTCTAATGGAATATTTCATCATAATCTCTTTTTTCCCTTCCTTTTATACAATTAGTGCAAACACCATCCGTGATGTGTTAATTTATCTCTCTCAAGGAAGAAGGGTTTTCAATTTTCATTACTATCTTCAATACTTGTAATGAAACCTTTTCAATAGTCGAACCAGATCATTATATATGTATTTTATCTTGTTTAATGTTTTGTAATACTTTCACATTCATAATATGGAATAATAATACAAAACAAGTTTGTTGTGCACAAAACCGCCATGCCAAATCCAAGCGTTTATTTTTAACTCATCGAATGAGTCATCCTCATGGTATATAACCAGAAAAATAATTAGATAATTTATATCTCTTTAATCCCACTAATAATTTATATTAACAATTTCAGATGTTTAAACACATTTCAATCAAACATGCATTCATGAATTCGAGTAAACAGATCATGAAAACCAAAGAAGAAAATGCAACCAAAACAATAAATTTGAATCTCTTAAACCCATCAAAAAATCCATTAATGAATCTAATAAGGTTATAAAATATCAATAAAATATTTAATAGTTTCTAGAACTAATTAATGAAGATAATTTTGATTATTCTGGTCATTAAGAACAATCAAGAGCACATTAAAACATAAGTTAAGGGATCCTCTCTCTCACTTTTGTTCATGAACCTACCCTCTGTTATGCTCTATTATTATTAATACCTAATGATGGGGTATGTTTTATCACCTCCCCCATACTGCCCTTATGTTATATAAATAATGGAATACTCCTTTACCTCTCATTAATCCCTTGAAATAACACTTTTTACCATGCTGAAATGTTTGTAAGGGGTTTTCTCATCTCACTTTCAATTCTGTGGGATTTCCATTGTTCACCTCTTATTTCTTATATGTGGTATAGGTGTAATACCATTGGATATATATTATCATGATTCTCTTTATATTCATGGTATTCTGTGATTCATTTGGTGGTTATTAACTTTTGGTCATTTGACTCAATTGATTACAATGTGGTAACGAGCTTTGTCTCAATTTTCACTTCATTGTGACTTGCTTAGTATTGTGAACATACTATTTATTATGTGGTTCACCTACTTCCCATTTGAGAATAATTTTCAATTTAAATTAAATTCCATTTAAATTTACATATCCTCATATCATGGATATGATTATTTTCTAATCTGTATACCATTTTACATATGGTATTTATTTTGAATGTTGTTTTTACTGTTGAAATATTGATGAATCCATATCCTCTATTCTATGTGGATAATGTAAAGGAATATTTATCTTGTGTTGAATCTATTTATAAAGAATTATCTGGACATGCAGTGGTGGGTGGTTCCCACAAGAGCCCCTCAATGCATCGGTAGGTCTCATGAGACAAATCCGTTGGCGACAAACCGTTCGAGTCTATTTCCAAAAATCAGATGGGTTTCTACCCATAAAGATAAAATTTTTTACGGTATTATGGTATCATGTGTCCAATACATGATGTCCAATTAATAATAATTCTTTTTATTCATTCATAGTTATTACTATCCATGAGGTTTTCACTACAAAAAAATCTATGGATGCAGTTTCATTCTTAGTTTATTAATGGTGTGAGTTTTTCTTTTATACAACATGCCATACCGATTATGTCAATCTGTTTACAATTAAGTTATTATTGATTCATGATTCCAATATTTTTAACCCTTATTTATTGTTTGAGCTCACCCCTTTCATTTTTTTTACTTTCAATAGGTTATTAAGAGAAGATCATATATTGAGTTCCTATGGTTTCAGTTTTTAGTTTTTGTTATGTATTTTATTTTGTAACCTTTTCCAATGTAATTTGAGTTACATCTATGTATCTAGTTTCATGAAGACTTCTAAACTAATAGTTCCTTTTTGGATTTTCATTCCTTCTAACCATGACAATATAAAAATTAATGCACCGACTCCGGTTTAGTGGGGTCGGGGTGTTACAATTGGTATCAATGGACGTTTAATAGAAAACATGGAAACTAGAATAGGAAATTATAGTAGGGGAAAAATCCCTAAGGTTGTATTTGATGGTAAATTTACAATAAAATCCTGGTATTTTGGAAAGGAATATGTTATGTGAATCTTTCTAGAAAATTCATCCCTTCCAAGATACGAGCAGGTAGAGGTGGCTCTGGTACATATGTACCTAGGAGTGAAAGCTCTGAAATGGAGTTTCGGGCTTGAACCGAGGTATCTTGGTACATGAAAATGGGTCATGATGCACTTCTGGTTATGACACTCCTAAGGTATATGCTTAGGATAATCCACATTTTCTTTACAAGCCATTATGAAGTATTTTAATGTAATGTTTTCCTCATAGAATCTATTTTTATGAGATTAGTTTTTCATAGAATTTCAATCTATGTTATGTGATTTTATATTTTATATGCATAACCTAATATAGTGTATGCCATTATTTAGAAATGGTGTCTAATGAATGAAGGGGATTCAATACTCGTGGGAAATGTAGGGATCTCCCCACTGAGCAAGTCAACATAGTTAATGTTGGATCAGATCATATCATGACTATATTGGGACAACATACTTAAGTTGTAACGAATAACCATTACACACCTGTGTTAGATCATTTCATGTTGCATAATCCCCCATCATCCAGTGGGGCAACTAATCAAGTAGTTTTTGAGCAATGTATCAAGTCCCTTGAAATGATATTAATGTCATTAAGACACAATCTAAATGAAAAGGTAGTACTGGAAGTATATTGTCTCAAGGGAGATGTTGATCAATTTTGATCCTTGATTTAGAATTCCAAGGAATAAGAAGAAATATAAGATATGGGATGGAGGAAATTTAAGGAAATATTCTTTGAAAAATATTTCCCTTGTGATCAACAAACCTAAATGAAGAGGAAATTTATTGGCTTAAAGAAAAGGGAAGAAGACAATGTTGCATAGTGTGAGGCTACCTTCACAAGTCTAGCCAAGTATTCCGTAGATTATGTATGTGACTCAGAAAACAAGAATGATCATTTATTTAAAGGTCTTATGGCATGTCTTCGAATGGAACTGGCTTCTCAAACATTTTTATCATATGATGAAATTGTATTAAGTTCCATCAAAACATAGAATGAATTTTATAGATCAAATTTGTTCAAGGTAAGCCAAGATAAAAAGTAGTACTTTAATAAACAAGGGAAAGTTAAATCATCAAATAAGAATAAGGGAATGAATAAATCCCAATACTATGAGAACTGTGGAAAGAATCTTCTCAGGAAATGCTTGAAAGGCATGGGAGTCAGCTATAAGTGTGGAGAAAAGGGTCATATATCTAATGAATAAAAGGGGAAGAAACTATTTGATGATGTTAAATGATAAAATTGTAGAGAGATGAGAGACTATTCAAATGAGTGTCCTAAGCACCAAGGAAACTTCCCCTAGAAAATAATAAGAGAGAAAGGGATAGATTATGCAATTACAACAACAAAAGTTGAAGTTCCGAATGATGTGGTGGCAGTTAACTTAATTTTTTCCTCAAAATTATCCAACGCTTTATTTGATTCTAGATCACTGAATTCATTTATATATTCCTAGTTTTCTAAGAAAATTATACATATCCAATTTGATTTAATAATGGATTTATCTGTTAAAAATCCTAGGGGATTCATCATTGCAATAAAGGCATGTCAACTAGTCCCCCTCGTGACACATAAGCGTCCTTTAGTTTCTATCCTTATCACTATAACAATGGCCAAATTTAATATAATTATCAGTGTGAATTGGATGTAAAACTATGATGCCAAGATTTATTGAATGAAAAAGGAAGTTACGTTTTTTTAAAATGTTGTAGAATCCCTTATATTTAGAGTAGAAACCTCACCACCAGATTCTTATCTACGTCCACCCCTAGTATCTATAATGGATGAAATAATTGGAGAGGAAGATAATCTAATATCTATGGGAGATGAAAGAAATATTAAGATTGAAGATGAGAATATAGTTCAAGAATACATTGATGTATTTCAAGAGGATTTACCAGGACATCCTCTAGAGCAGGAAATTGAGTTTTCTGTTGACTTAATTCCTGGTGCAAGAACTATATCAAATAACCCCTATAGAAAGGCCACTGTGTAGTTAGTAGGGATCAATAAACAACTAGATAATTTTAGTGAAAAAGGATTTATTCGACATAGTGTTTCTCCATGCGGAGCCCCAATCCTGTTTGTCAATAAGAAAGATGGATCAATGGGGCTATGCAATGATTATAGAGAAATCAATGTTATTAGAATAAATAATAAGTATCATCTACCTCTGATTGATGATTTATTTGATCAAATTAATGTAGCTAAATACTTTTTGAAGATTTTCATTTTGTACAGATATCATCAACTGCCTCTGAGGAAGGAAGATATTCCTAAGACAACATTTCGACCCAGAAATGGGTAATTATGAGTTTATAGTGATGCCTTTTGGATTGACTATTACACCCTCTATTTTCATGGATTTAATGAATAGAGTTTTCAAGGAATATCTTGATAACTTTTTGGTGGTATTAATCAATGACATCCTGGTATACTCAAAAATATATAAAGACAATGAGAAGCACTTGTGGATTATTCTGAAAACTCTTAGAAGAATTGATTTATATGGGAAATTTAGCAAGTGATAATTACAAATTCAATCTGTCTCTTTTCTAGACCATATTGTCTCCTAGGATGGAATCCTAGTAGATCCTGCAAAGTCAAAGGTAATCCAAGATTGGCCCACGCCAACAAACATAACCGATGTACACAGTTTTTTTGGCTTAGCATGTCACTATCGGCGTTTCGTTCAGAATTTTTCCTGACTCGATAACCTGCTAAACAAGACCCCGCATAAAGAAGTTATGTTTGTGTGAAAAAAATGTAAAGAATGCTTTGAATAATTGAAAATAAGACTGGTCAATGCTCCAATTTTGACTCTTCCATTAGGAAATGAGGGATTTGTGATATACAGCGATGCATCAACGAATGGACTAGGTTGTGTCCTTATGAAAAATTATAAAGTTATTTCTTATTCATCAAGATAGTTGAAGAATAATGGGAAAAATTATCCAACTCTTGATATTGAGTTAGCAGCCATAATCATTACTCTGAAAATATGGAGACATTATCTCTACGGAGAATTATGTGAGATTTATATGGACCCCAAGTGTTTGAAATACATTTTCACTCAAAATTATCTCAACATGATGCAAAAGATATGACTCGAGTTACTTAAATATTATGATTGTTCAATACAATAACACCTAGGAAAATAAAATAAGATGGAAGATGCATTAAGCAGGAAAGATCACTGAATCCTGACCCAAATGTGGATTGAAAGAGATCCTATATTCATGGATCTACTGAAGATGGATATGGGAATTGTTAAATAAGGGGAAACATCATTACTCTTTCAAATGATTTCTAAACCATATTTATTAGAGAAGATAAAAAGCTCTCAATTTGATGATGAGAATCTATAGAAGAAAATTAATGCTATCAAGGATGGGAGATTGGTAGACTTCATGTATGAAGGAGTTCTAAAATTTGGGAAGAGGTTTTGTGTTCCATCAGTACCTGCTATAAAAAGATAACTATAAGATGATGCCCATAGCTAAAATTTCTCTATACACTCGGGATGAACAAAGATGTATAGAGATATAAAGGAATTTTTTTGGTTGGATAATATGAAGTGGGAAATTGATGACTACATGTCAAGGTGTCTAATTTTTCAACAAGTGAAGGCAGGGAGAGAACATCCTGAAGGAGTGATGCAACCTCTACCTATTCCTATGTGGAAGCGGGATATTATTATGATTGATTTTTTCATCGGACTATAGAGGACACCTAGAAGGAATGATTCAATATGGGTAATTGTTGATCATGTAAAAAAATAAGCACATTTCCTTCCTATAAGATAGGATTTACCACTTTATCACCTACTAAGACATTATATTAATGAAGTTTCAAGACTTCATGGTGCACCTCTATCGATTGTGTACGATCGAGATCCCTGGTTTAAATCAAAATTATAGAAAAGTCTTAAGAAATATTTTAATACTGAGATTCATATGAGTACTTCTTATCAACCCCAAACTGAAGGATAGTTTGGAAGGACTATTCAAACTCTGGAAGACATGCTGAGATCATGCTCTCTTGACATCCAAGGTATCTGGGATCAATAACTGCTATTGGTGGAATTTTCCGACCCCAATAGTTTCCATTCTAGTATTCAAATGGATCCATATAAAGCATTATATAAAAAGGGATGTCGAAATCCAACTTGTTGGGATGAAGTTGGTGAGAGGAAACATATAGCACGAGAACTTATTAAAGAGACCATATAAAAGGTTAAGACAATCCAAGCCCATATTAATGCAACCCAATGTAGGCAGAAGAGTTATGCTGAAAACCAGAGAAATGATTTGGATTTCTAAGTGGGAGATCATGTCTTTCTGAAAGTATCTCCATGGAAGGGTGTCTTAAGGTTCGGTAAGAAAGGGAAATTGAGCCCCAAGTACATCAGACCATTTGAAATTCTGGAATGAATCGGAGTTTTAGCTTACCGTTTAGCAATGCCTCCAACTATCTCCAAAGTTCTTGATGTGTTCTATGTGTCATTGTTGAAGAAATACATTCCAGACCGAATGTATGTACTCACCTATGAAGAAATAGAACTAGAACCAGATTTTTCATACTGTGAAGAGCCTATAGGGATATTTGAAACAAGGGAGCAGGTATTGAAAAATCGGATGACTCATCTAGTAAAGGTACTTTGAATAAACCAGAATATTTTTTGATTAAATAATGATTTTAATTAAATATTTAATTATTCATATTTAGAAAATTATTTTTAAAAAATGGACTTCATTTTTGGATTCAACACTTTGAAAAATGGTTTGGGTTTATTTCTAGTATTTTTCTGAAATAATTTAATTTTTGAAGAATACTGAAATATCAAAATTTACAAAGTAAGAAAAATACACTAATTATAGAGCCATGTATGATTTTCTTCTGATTAAACCCAATTGATTTGGATTTACATGATAAAATTACTATTATTGGTCATGGATGAAAAAATATTCCTTGTCTTGTGAAAACATAATAAATTAATGAATATAATATAGAGAAATCCCCTCTCCTCTCCGCTATATAAACCACCCCTCACCCCTCTTCCTCCCACACCACTCAAGCTTCAATACTTGCCTAAATTCTGCCAAATAATCTTACCAAGACCTCTCCCCACGTCCAAGACCTAATGGTCTCACCAAAGGGCCAAAATCAAAGGCCTTAAAGAGATTGTCAAGGATAAGTACTCAAGAGGTGAACCACTCTTCTCTTTTCATTCAATTTCTTTTGAAAAGTTCCATTCTTTTGTTTTCTCTTCCCAAATACCCCCATAAAAATGACATGATATTTCTAGTACCTTACATGTACTGGATTTTCATTATTATAATGGAATATTTCATCATAATCTCCTTTTTTCCTTCCTTTTATATAATAAATGCAAACACCGTCGAGATGTGTTAATTTATCTCACTCAAGGAAGACGAGTTTCCAATTAGCCTTTCTATCTTCAATAATGGTCATGAAACCTTTTCAATGGTTGAACCAGATCATAATATATGTATTTTTTCTTGTTTAATGTTATTTAATCCTTACACATTCATAATATGGAATAATAATTCAAAACAAGTTTGTTGTGGACAAAACCGCCAAGCCAAATCCAAACATTTATTCTTACCTCATAGAATAAGTCATACTCAAGGTATATAACCTGAATAATTATAAGATAATTTATATATATTTACTATCACTAATAATTTATATTAAAAATTCTTTTTGTTTAACTAGATATCAAATAAACATCCATTCATGAATACGAGTAAACAGATCATGAAAACCAAAGATGTAATTGCTACCAAAAAAATAAAATTGAATCTCTTAAACCCATCAAAAAGGCCATTAATGAACCTAATAAGGAGAAAAAATATCAATTAAATGTTTATTAGTTTCTTTACATATTAATTAATGAAGTAAAATTTGACTATTCTGGCCATTAAGAACAAACAAGAACACCATCAAGCATAAGGTAACAGATCAACTCTCTCACCATTGTTCAAGAATCTCCCCAATGTTGTGCTCTTTTATTTTTAATAACAAATGATGGGGGTATGTTTTCTCACCTCCCCCATAATTCCGTTATGATATATAAATAATTGGATACCCCTTTACCTCTCATTAAGCCCTCGTAACAACACTCATTACCATGCCAAAATGTTTGTAAGGGGTTTTCTCATCTCACATTCAATTACGTGGGATTTCTATTTTTCGCCTCTTATCTCATATATGTTGTATAATTGTACTAACATTTGATATAAATTATCACTATTATCTTTATATTCAAGGTATTCTATGATTAATTTGGTGGTTATTAACTTTTGGTCATACGACTCAATTGATTACAACGTGGTGATGACCTTTGTCTCATTTTTTACTACATTGTCACATGCTTAGTATTGTGAAAATACTCTTTCTTATGTGGTGTATGAACTGAAAATTTGAGATTAATTTAAAATTTCTATTCCAATCCAATTAAATTTTCATATCCACATATCATGGATATGATTATTTTCTAATCCGTATACCATTTTACATCGGATATTTATTTTGAATGTTGTTTTGACTGTAGAAATATTGATGAATCTGTATCCTCTATTTTTTATAGATAATGTAATGGAATGTTGATATTATGTTGAATATATGTGTAAATAATTTTTTGGATATGCAGTGGCGGTCGGGGCCTGCTACAACCCCTCAATGCCTCAGTAGGTCTCATGAGAAAAATTAGTTGGCGATAAACTGTTCACGTTTGTTTCAAAAAATCAGACGGGTTTCTACTCATAGAACTAAACCATATTTACAGTATTATGATATCATGTTCTAGATACCTTATGTCCAATTTATATGAATTATTTTTATTCATAATAAGTTTTTACTATTAATGAGGTTTTCAATATGGAAAAACCTATGGATGAGGTTACCTTCTCAGTTTATTAATGGCATGAGTTTTTCATTTATTCACCATTCCATATTGATTAAGTCAATTTATTTACCATTCAGTTATTATTGATTCTTGATTCCACTATTGTTAACCCTTACTGATCATTTTATCTCACCCCTTTCATTGTTTACTTTCAACAGGTGATGAAGAGGATATCATTTTTTGAGTTCATGTGGATGTAGTTTTTATTTTTTGTTATGTACTATATTTTGTAAACTTTTCCAATGTAATTTGAGTTACATCTATGTATCTAGTTTAATCAAGACAACTAAACCGATCGTTCCTTTAGGATTTTCTTTCCTTCTAACCATTCCAATATAAAATGTAATGCACCGACTCCAGTTTATAGGGGTCGGGGCATTACAAAAGATAAGAAATATTTGACTGTGATGATTGCACACGCTTTGTGTAAACTGAAAGAAATTTCATAATATTTCATGGCATCCCATTATTATACCTTTTACACCCAATTAATATAGTTTCTTTTAAGTATAAAAATTAATCGTATAGAGTAAGCACTTCATTACCTTTAAGGTAACATTCACCAAGTAATAAGAATATTAAATAAAGTACCATCTTTCATTATTATGGAGAATATATTGAAATACAAGGTGAAAAGGCCTATGAAAAGTTACCTAAAAGGAACCTTCCTCATTTCTTTAAAATAAAGTAGGCTGTTTATTTTATAAGAGTTTATTTGTATCACATACTGTGAAATAAATTTATTGAAGTATTAAAATGCAATGAACTGAAATACAAGAAGCAAGTACCTGCTTCTCATTTAGGTATATTCATCAATATGAATTAAGGTTTCTAATATACTTATTTGGGATTGAATAGAATATGTCAATAACATAAGTGTATTTAAATATTGTAACCATGTATTTATAGGAACATTATAAGAGGTAATGTGTCTTCTCCATGTATTTGAGAAAGGGTGATTCCTAAGTCAGTGGTGAGAAACACATAACTTCTTAATTTCTAAGTGATTGATTCAAATTGAAAAATTTGTTGAGTATAAGAAAAACATTTATCTCACATTGACATTTTGTCAGAATGAGGCATTTTTCGATATTTTGTTAATGAATTGTATTTGTGGTAACATACTCAACAAATAGTTCACTGGTACTTGAATCATAGGCAATAAGCGATGAATATATAATTGAAAGACTTACCCAGTTTTGGAAATATAATTCTTTATCAAGTAAAACTAAAAGTGGAAGAAATGAATATAGCCCGTATGGTATTTAGGCTCGAAATAACTAAACACCTTTGGGATTATTGACGTCTTTAGTTTAGACAAAGAAACCATAAGAAATAAAGGTATACCAGAAAGATTCTGGTGTTTGTTAAACAAGAGAGAGGGAACTATGCAAAGGAAAACTAGAGGTATAGATACTTCATAAGATTCTTTTAAGAAATTAAGGAATTTAATAGTGAATTATATTCATGGTTAGAATATATGATTTTTTTCGAATCGGTATGCTAAAGAATATCTTGACCAAACATTCATCGAGCATGATAATGTAGCATGGATTAATTACTAAACACATGTTACCTTTTCTAAATTACGATATTGATGTTCATAAGGAGGATCGATGATGATTCATACATATTAACATTGATCAGCACAATTTATCATGGATAAATTCCTAGACAAACATTTTATTCATCAAAGTTATGATGTATGAAGTTTCAGTGTTGAATGTTGCAGAAATTTCCACTATATTTCATGATGTTCATTACAAATAATGACATAATCTCATAACCAATATGATAAATAAAATGATTAATGGATATCAAATGAGTCATAGTATGATAAAAATACATTATTCCATAGTACATGTGTTAATTATGCAAAGAGTTTGTTAGGATTTAAACAAACATGCATCATGTTAAACACGTTGTGCATGAAAGGTAATTATCTTAATGGTTTCTTAGGATATTACATAAATCCATAAGGTAGAAAATATGTAGTCAAGTATTAGACTAATTTTATATATTATGGTGCACATATCTATTAGATATAGTGGGAGAAAGATTATCTTGGGTTTAGTTAATTCTTTAGATTCAAAAATGGTTGGCATAGGAACAAGTTCCACAAGTACATGTGGAATAGAAACATTCTAGTTACAAATACTACGTAGGAAGGTTGAAACCATGGTGATGGTTTTTTTATTCACCATGGACAGTGATAAATTATTTATTTAGATTAATAAATACTACAAGTAAGAAGTATATTGAAGTTATATAATATTGAAAAGACAATTAAAAAATAAATAATGGATTCCATGGATCAAATTGCAAAGGGGATAATAAGTTGAATACTACAGTGGGTATTCAAATGAGATGATAAATGGATGGTACACGCCTGGTACCAATAAGGCTCAATTGGTTATACCAAGTCAATTTTCCTAAATCAATTTTAATTTTACTTATCATTGATAACTTCTATGATTATTTAAATTGGTCATTGGATGTCATGACCATATTTAGTGGAAGTTGTCTATACGATGCAACTAGAAAGGGATAATGACACCATCAAATTCCAATGATGGTTGTAAGTTATTGAAATCCTATTCTGTATTCATGTAAACAAAAAGATTATAGAGCATTCATTTCAAATGAATATTTTACTTGTTTCTACAAAGGTTAGTGGGAGAGCTAAGATTTTCCAATAGAAATATGTTTGACAACATATGGAAAATATATCTTGGTGTAATAATTAAGTAAGGCAAGAATAGAAGTAATTATCTAATGATTGACTTAAATTAAAAACCTAAGTTTTAGGGAACATGATCTAAAAAGGTATAGGTAATGGTTTATTGGACCTATTGAATCGTACATAAAGTGACATTTTATTAAAAAATATAAGTTGGAACAATTCAAGTTTAGAATTGTCGTCAATGTCACATGTCTTAATCTCTTCATGACGAAATGTTTAGAACATGGGAAGAGATTAAAGTTGTGAGTTGGGTTCCAAACACTTAAATAATAGATCAATCATGTATTCCATAGTATGTATAATAATTAATATTTCCAAAATATTAATTATAATTTGAAGATATCAATTATATCTTGGAGAACAACAAGTGAAGAAGTCGGAACTATCATCATGAACATTGAGAAGTACAAATGATATGTACTTGGTGTGTGGAGAAGTGGGATACTTATTAAGGTAGGGCAGAGACTAGTAATCCTTAGATCAATTTGATCTAGTATCGTAGTTAGGATAAGGCGATGAGTGAGTCAAGCTCATAAAAGCCAGTGGTAGCCATATCTACAAATATCAAGTTCATTGTAGCTTCTAAAGATAGATAGGAAGTTGTTATCAATCACAATGATTTGTTCTAGTTATTGGAATCTCACATAGTAAGTAAAGTATTATCATAATTATGATATTATTACTAGCCATGTTTTCATGTTATGACAATAGAAAAAAGAGATATACTCAGGGATACTATCTCTTGAGAAGTTTTACACATGGAGATGAGGTCGCATATATCAGATATGCAACGCAACGAAAATGTGGCAAGGATAACAGTTAAAGAAATTACTCAACAGAAGAGTGAGATTTATTATGTGAGTAGCTAACTAGTTTGATTATCATGTTGGCTCTAGTGCAAGTGGGAGTGTTGAAAGAGTGTTTTCCCTAGATCCAATTATGTTGCAATTTTGATTACCATATCATGTTTACAGTTAGTTATACAAGATGTATTGCTACCATTATAGTGTATGTATTTCTCCATCTACTATATAATGGTAATGTCCATAGATTAATTTTCGTGTTGAGAGGTTATAGAAGATCCCAGGCTATAAGGAGAACCTAGAGATACTATGAAATTAATATTAAATATATGTTATGTGGTCTAGGTACATCTTACTGACTGGACATAGTAGATGTTTGACTATCAGGTACTGGGGGCTCATATGAATTGAGACTTCTTCTCATGAAGTTCGCACGTAGTGATCTCAAGTAGTGAGATAATGAGGATAGACCCACCAATTGGATCACCACATGTTATGAGTTTTATTGGTTGTACCTATCTACATACATGTGTATTGGTCTCCTGAATTGAGACCATTGCCAATGTGTATCATTTGATTATGTACTTTGATCACTGAAAAAAAACCATGTTATTGAAATTATGGTTGAGGTAGCTTGTGTTGGGTGCGTCATTGGTGGTATGACATTGGTTTAATGGTCAATAAATGATTTGTTTCTTCTAAGTTTATGAAGTTGTATATCTCAGGCCTGGTTGATCAGGATTGTTCTACCTTTATAAGTTGTTGGCCAAAGAAGTCGAAAGGGAAATCCATCCAGATAGATCAAAAAATAACAATGCATTAAAATGATGATGACATAAGGGTTCATCCTAATTTATGATATATTTAATGACAAAGAGATTATAGTACATAGTCAGTGTTCGTAGGTTGGTTTTTGTTTCTACAAAAATCGTATCTCTTTAGAGACCATTATGGGTTATTAGACTCCACTCTTTGTCTGTGAATTTTATTCACTTCTATCAAGATAATGGACTAGAGGGTCACACACACAATAGCTAATTCAAGAATCCACCCTATTCAGTTGCATAGGTATATAGAAATAGTGGGCCCCACCATGGGATCCGGGTGTTACCCATTTTTTTAATCTCCAAAAGAATTAAATAAATTCATTAATATTCATGTCATGAATAATTAGGATTGAATTTATTTAATGTATTTACAAGTAAAGTAAATAAGAGAAAATATTAATCGAATGAATATTATTTTAATATTCAAGGTTCATTTAATATTAAGTGGGATAGATAGTCGTGTTAAATGGATCGTTTTTTTATCACATAGTATATTTTATAAGTATTGAAAGTATGTGATAAAATAATAAATAATATTGGTGCAGTTTAGTTTGTCATTATTATTTATTTAGTGGATGTTGAAATAAATGAGGGCCAGGGAACCCAATCAGTTATTTATCAACTCCACTATAATTAAAGTATGTGGATCTATCTCCTGGGTGGACATTATAACTATTAATTAACTTCATGGAATGAAAAATGATAGCCTCTCTCTCCTCCTTATTTCTAGAGAGAGAAGTAATTTGTCCAAGATCTAGGATCATGATCTTCCTCAAGCATCGAAGGGATATCGATGCGGTGGTTTTCAGGACATCAAAGACACTGTCAGATCACGATGATAGCACCCAAAATATGACAATAGATGTTCCAAAAGATTTTGGAAGTGTGTGTGGATGATCTAGAGGGATCATGCTATGGATTATTTGAGAAGTGATCGCCAGTGACGAGTTACAGTCAAGTGCACCTTCAGATCCTGAATAGTTTGTTTTCAATTTTATTTTTTTATATTTATAAATTACATGAGATCTTAAGACCATAATAGGGATCAGATCATCGGTGTAGAAAAGATCCATCGACCCTTTGATGAAATTTTTTAAAATCCTTCGCCCACTGGCTTTGACTACAGGACCCAAAACCTATCATTCTCTATCCTTGATACTCTTAGATAAAGAATAATTCTAACTATTAATATAAATTACTTATTTTTAACACTACTTCCAGCATAATCCTTATGAAATTTGATTCCAACTGAAATGGGAGTTGAAACTTATATTTCATTTTCCATTCCAACATTTTCAGAAATTTTCTAGAATATTTTTCAAAATATAGAAATATGTAATTTGGTTTCTTCTTAATATATAATCCCAAAAAGTATGTCATCTGGGCAAGCATAGAAATCTCAAAATTAATTTTCATATGCTTAGAAAATATTCATAGTGGAAATCATTGTCACCATAAAAATATAATTTCATATATATAAAAAATGACTATGATAACACCTCTGTGAAACTCTCAGAAATACAGGTTACTATCAAATTTAACTTTTATATACTTATTATTAAATTTTAAAATATAAAACTTAGAGTACTACACTATAAGGTTTTATTTGAAACCATACATATATTTCCTCAATATTTAAACCTTGTTACCATAATTTTCAAAAAAATCATTATCACATTCAAAATAGACTTATTCACCCAGATAATCATTCAAAATGGAATATTTCACATCCATTTAACCTAATTTGTAACCTTCATATAATAACACAAAACACAAAATTATAACAATATCCAATCATGATAATGTTTTAAAAGTTTCTTTAAAGTCAATAACTTCATTTTGAGAATATCATTTACACACTATCATATCATTGTTCATTGATACGTCACATTTCTGATTCAATTTATTTTGAAAACCCACATGGTTCCAATAAAATTTTATTTTTAGGTCTTGGTAGAAGATCCCAAGTAGATTTCTTCTCAATTATTTCATGTAAACCATTCATTTATTGATCCACTACTCATACACAACTGCTTCTACCACTGTATGAGGTTCAATTTGATAAATAATTCTAGTTTTCTATTAAACTCTAAATATACATCTAGTTTGAACTATAGCCTATTGACTCCCAATGATATTTTTATTTGTAACATGTTTCATGAATTTTTTTTCACAATTATATATTATTTTTATAAAATCCATATTCATCAGAAGTTTATTCAGAATCAATAGTAGTGATGATTGTCTCTTTCTCAGTAACTTCATCATTTTTCTATTCTAACAATTTCATACCATTTTCTACTGAATATTCTAAATTTAAATAAACAAAGATATATTATTTTTTATTATTTTAAATAGTTTTATTATTACTATTTTCAACAATCTTGTCTATCCATTTTTTCCTATATATATATATATATATCCACTTCTATTAGAGGGGTAAACAATGAAAATTCATTCCTCGACGTTTTCTTTTAATTTTCCCATATTTCAATTATTGATCTTTATAATGAATGGAATTCTAAAATATATGATGTCTTTAAAAGTAGTATTTTTCTTTTACCAAATTTCATGTGACATCTTTTATGTTTGACATCTCTGTTGAAACATGTTTTGTATATGTTGGTCAGTACATACAACTTCATTCAAGAAATACTTTGAGATATTTTGTTCAACTAATATAGTCCTTCCCATCTCTACTATGATTATATTCTTCCTTTAGGATACAACATTTTTTTGGAGTATGTGGTGTTATAAACTAAACACTAATTCCATGTATGGAAATATATCTTTCAAAATCATCATAAGTAAACTGATTACCATTTTATGACATCAGTTTCTTGATATAGAGACTCTACTCCTTCTCAACTTGCCTTATGAAAATTTTAAACATTTTAATTAACTATTAATTATATTGGATAAACATGAAATTAGTAAACTTATTATAATAATTAATAAATGAAAATAAATTAATATCACCACTAGTATTATTTTGTCTCATTAGTCCATATAAATCATCATGAATAAGTTAAATGGTATAGAAAATATAATAATCACTTGTTTCTATGAACATCGATATATTTTCCCTTTTAGATAGGTTTAAAAAATTTCATCCATGTCTCTATTTAGCTTGGGAAGATATCTAACAATATTATGGTTTAAAATTTTACACATATTTCTTTTACCAAGATTACTAAACCTTCTATTCCAAGAGTTACTTTCATATTTGGCTCTCAAGTAATAGGAATTTGAAGAATCATGAATTTGAAATACATTTCAATTAGTAAATTTGAATTGTGTAATAATCCTTCCATAATTTTTTCTTTTGATGATAAATTAATCCTTTTTAATACCAACTCATGTTCATCATCACAAATAAGATGACACTAAAAAAATTGTTATTTATCCCTTCAAAATATATTACATTATTAGACTTTAAGTTTTGAGCTTTAATCTATATTGAGTAAACAACTATAATTTTTATGGAAAAATCATTACATAAGATAAATTCACGATAACTACTTCATTACTCTAAATTTTTAACCTTTTTTAAAAATATGTCCCATTGGTTTATGTCTCATACTTTGTAGTGGAATGTTATGACAAAATGAGTGTTATTTGTGACTAAAAACTCTACCATACTAGTGGTATCATCTAAATCCTAATCTTATAAATTGATAATAACCCTCTTAGGATGATTGTTGATGTTTTCTTTCTATGCACAGAGATAATCTATACTTGGGGGGGATATATTTTTAGATAATCTCATTCATTAATTTAATTAGAATAGAATTTATCACTATTATTATTCATCTATTCTGGTATATAATTTATTTTTGGACTATAAATTTTTGAGATAACATGTTTATCTAGAAATTCATAGAGAGATATATTAACCTTCTTCAACGAAACCATATTTTCACCAGATTTTTATGATTCTAACTTGGACTCAACAAAATAATTGAATTATTCCATAATATTTATCAATATATTCTTTGATTAAATACATTTTTTAGAATCTCAGGTATTTTTTTTCATTGATAGTGCGTTTTTCTTCAAGTAATTTTATTGTTTTTTTATTTCATAAAATATTATTTCATGTATTTTGATTTATTCACTATAAAGAATGTTTTTATTTTAAAAATATTCCTTTTATTTAGATATATTTTATTTTTCATTGAATAATTACCTCTTCTCCTTCTTAATATTGGTGTTTTTCTCAAGACATTCTTCTAATTCATTCTTCATCATGTACTCTATCTCTGTTCATTCACATTCATCATCTTTACTATAGGATGTTTCAAACCCTTTTTCCACATGATCAATGGAATTATATTCACACTTTTATGTTCTTATTTAGTTGGAGTTGGAATATTCTTGTTTTCTCATAAATTTTATTCATTTACTTATGAATAATTTCTTCTTGTGTTGATAAATTTTTTTTGTTCCTTTTGTGGTATTTACAAATTTTTATTTCCATGGTTTCTCATCATCTCTCTCAGGTTTAGTAGACATTTTATAATGAATTTTTTAGTAAATTATATTGTTTCATTATAGTTTTAACACCTTAGTGGAAAATTAACATTACCCATAAACATTTCATTATTAAATATATTTGATAAAAGAGAAATTGTCTAATTATAACCTTTATCTCTGTGGTCATCATCAAATTCAATTATTTATCAAAATTTCATTATATTTGATCTTAATCTATATCATGGCCTCAAAATAAATATCATAATTTACCTTCTTCTTGAATTCTAGGATGTTTCACATTTCATACATAATGAAAATTTTACGTAATCCATCAATTGTAAGATCATCTCTGTCTTCAAGAGATAAAACATTATGATCAATCCAATAATGAAAATTTCATATCAATTTTTTTACAATAGTTAAGTCAAATAGCTTTAAAACCATTAATATTACTAAAAATTTAATTAAATCATATATAATAGTCATTAGTGTTTTCTTCTTCTTCAATCTTGATATCTTCATATTTTTTATCCAAATTTTAAATTTTCCCTTCTTGACTTTCACATCACTTTTATAAATAATTTCTAATTTATCCCAAATTTAATTTATATATTTGACTCCCATTACCATTGGGAATATTTTTTTTTTCAGAAAGTCACATAAAAATGGATTTTTTCCTTTTCCATTAATTTATGTATTTCTATTATCATAAAAAATTCGTAAGATATTCATCAAAAATAGGTGGGAATCCTACTGTAATGGCATATTTAACTTCACAACCAAGAGATATAAAATATGGAATCATCATATTTTTCCAAATGTGGTAGTTAATTCCATAAAATCTTGGAACACCCCTAATATTTATAGAATTAATATTATCCATATATATCACTTAGGGGATCTTGATAGAGGGAACCTCTGATCTAATACCTATTGTAGAGCCTAAGGAAGTGTTTCCCCATTTAGAATGGGAGATTTATTCTTAGTATTTTTTTAAAAATGTATTTGTTTCCAAATTAACCTATGTTGACCCCTTAGGAAATAATAAACTCTTATGATTACACAACAATTACCAAATAGAGTAAAAGTAAATAGCATTGGAACACAAAATCTTTAGAAGCTTTGGTCTGAATGTGATCCTACTCATTATAATGATTGGTTACACACCCCAATCATAGATTCTATACTAAAATCATTAGAAGATATAACATACAATTCTTCAATAGCATAGAGTCACACTATGCTTTCTAATGTCCCAATAGAACAAAAATTTTACACTACCTGATATAAAGTGATTAAAAATAACATAAGAATGATCACATCTAAATGATGTGTACTACTCCAATGGTTGATTAGGATTATTCTTTTTATCATTCAAGATAAACTAAAATTTATATGCTCATTTCCATATGATTCCTAATAAGAAGTAAAATAGGTCTTCCTCACTTGATTATGAACATATCACAACCCAGTTTCACTTCATGTGATAAATGCATGAATATTCATATAAACCCGAACATATTATTAATCATTATTTTATGTTCTATTCTCTAAACTGGTCATTGTCTATCTTCATCATACTATATTCAATTAAACTCAACTATTTTGACAATTCATTGGTTGTATATATATGCCACTATCTCATGAAAATAACATGACCTCCATTATATATGTGATGAAATATTAAAGGATCAAATGAGTATCTCCATAAAAATTGTGTGACATAGGTTGTCCATGGGTTGATTCACATGAAAAGGGTTTTAAAGAGGTTCTTTCGTGTGATAGAGGTTTTCTGTCAGTGATTTCTTCTTCACTTATCAATATACATGGAGGATTTGTTTCTCTGGTTAAGAGATATCTCTCTCAAGTATTTGAATTTTCAGTGACAGTATCCATCATTCATGATTTGGTATTTGAAGAGGAGGAGCCACTGCATAATATCTATTTTTTGCAATGTTGAAGACCCATTAAAACCCCATAAATGTTCTTAGGATCTCATTAAATCCCAAACTATGATATTCCTTGAACCACATGAAATGCCAAAATAATCACACAATCCATGTGATCATTTTTCATGATCACTTCATAAATCATTCATTTTTTTTGTGGTTATACACTCATAAATGAACATTTCATTAATTTGAAGGAAATTTTTAAATGAAAGAAAATTCACACAATATAATGTTTTGTTCTTATTTATGTGAGTACTTTATGAGATGACTTGACAATTATTAGTATTTCATAATGTGACACCATTTTTTTGTCATGATGGACTAATTATTTTCACCCTACCATTGTGTGATATATATAAAATCATGTTATAAAATCACATGATAACCGCCCAAGATCATCATGTTTCATCAAATAATCTACATGCATGAAATTTGTTGTTTCATGCATGAATTTAGGACAATGAGCATGATTTCGAATCAATGATTTGGTCCATGGGAAATGACATCATGTGTATGTATCTTATCTAATGATCTCATGATGGTTCATAGATGGATGATAGGTTGAATATGATGGGTTTTCAAATATTTTTAGTGCAAGACATTAGACAACCAAGTATCATGCGATCAGACAAACAATGTTATTTACTTATCATTAAAGGAAATATGGGTAGTGGAACACCTTTTCACATACCAAATTGAATTTTACTTCATTGATAGTATTCTTAAGAAATTATTAAATGTAAATGACTATTCATTCCAAGGGAATGGGGAATCATAACCCATAACACACCACTCACACACCTCACATGAGCTGCACCATACACTCGAAGGTCCCTTGGGTACACCTATGCATTCCATGTGCACCTCCTTATTGCATAATAGTGGGTACTATAAAAGTAAAAAATTCCTTCTACCACTTGTGGCTGGACATGTTGTCCTACTTCCCATGTCATCGACCCCTGGTCCCATAGGCATTTGAGGTGGGTCTTGGGTTGGCCAAGGGTTGGTCAATTTTTTGAAAAACTCACACTATAAAATAAATATAATATATTCTAAATATATGAAGCAATATCAAACCATTCATTTTATAATTACAACCCCCTTAAATACCATTAAATAACCTCCAATTGTAATGAAATATTATGTTTTTCTTGGTGTTTTTCAATTCATTATCTTATTTTTCATGATATAATCAATGTGTCCTTATTGACACAAGTTCTGGAATAAAAGACTTTTTCAACAATGCCAATTCCATTAAATAAATCCATATATTTTCCAAGAATCTCCACTTCATAAAAAATCACTAAACACTTATGAAAAATTTATAATATAAGTAAAAAACTTAGTTTCAATAACCATAAAAGAAGATAAGTGTATAATCATAACATATGTCCTAAAGAAGATACTTTTAGATGATAAACCCTCACCACTTTAGTAATTTTTTAAATTAAATACCCTTGGATGAAATAAACAGAATTATAACTTAAAATACAATAAATTAAGTAGTATACATGATACAACTTATCAAAGGACCATTATATACACCTCATAAATTTAAATAGGTTCGTAACATCAAATATTTTTCTACGAAACAATATTGAGATAATGAACCATTAAGACATTAGTAATTTCTAAAATAAAAGTCATTAGATATGTGGAAATCATATTGTTATGAAAATAAAATTCATTAAATAATGTATTATTGTAAAATAAATTCACGGTAAGTACATACCCTATATAAAAAAGCAGTTTTATAAGATTAAAAACTTTCTCAATGAAGAAAAGTTGAGACAAAATCCTTACCTTATATCGAACATGATTCACAATTGCAATAAAATGTTTTATAATAAATTAATATTAATTATAATTATATACCATAATAATATTAATATATATAATATCATATATGAACCAATTATATCATTTCAACACCGATTTATTCACAATTCTCTTTTGATGTCATCATTTCAGGCGTTAACTACTTCATCTTTAATGCATGTTGTAGTTCAGTAGTGATATTATACATCTACTGAATTTCAATAATGATATAAATTATATATATATTTATTATATAAATATTTATAACAATTAATATTAATTGGTGATTAAAAATTAATCACATCACTTTGTGGAGATGATAATCTGTATGTACATATGAGTGACATTTCTACTATTAAATGGATGGAATGAAAGAAAGGTAAATGGAAATTCAAAATTATAGAATTTATATTATATAATAAATATAATATAGTTTTAATAAATCTATCCTTATTACCAACCAAGTAAAGAGTAAATTATAAACAAAACACATCACTTTGCGGAGGAGGTAGTCCACACATACACACAAGCAATGTTATCATTTACTAATGTATGAGATAGTAAGATGGTATATAATATATTATATTTATAAAACCATAGTTATGTTATAAGTTATATATATAAATAATAAATATATCATTATAACAACCCATGCATGATGGTAATTGAAAATAAATCATATCATTATGTGGATGCGGTAGTCCACATGTATGCATCAATGATAGTTTTATTTCCATTTTGATAGATAAGAGGTATTATATAGATGCGAAATAATCATATTAAAATTTATTTATATTTGTGATACTATATTATTCATGTTTTTATCAATACAACACCTCTATAGAAGTTTAATGAAGAAATAAAATATAAGGAGTTTGGTTAAGATTTATACCTCTTATTGGAGAGACCTCCTTTGGCTTACACATTAAGCATTGATGGATTGGTATTATGAGAATAAGGGAAGATGTAAGATGAAGTTAAGAAATATATGAAGGTATTTTATTAGGAATTTGAAAATATATAATTCTCAAATTTTATGAACAAGTGAGGAGGGGAGGCACCCTTTTATATGTGAGGGGAGGGACTCACATGGAACTTTATAAAAGATTTTAATTCTATATGGTTGCCTTCACAAGAAAGTGGATCCAAATAAAGAAGGATTAACATTTAGGATAATATAATGTTTAAATATTTTCATCTAGAAAAAATTATATAGGTTTGGATGGTAATATCTCCCTTATCTCTTAGTTTAACCCCCAGGTAAACTCGTTTTGACATTAAACGTGGTAACACAAGTTTAATATTTTTACTATTCACCACAATTTAAAATTAAGTTGAACCTAATATATTATATTAATTATGATTACTCCAATTAATGATTACATTTTAAAGTGTTATATTTATATAATTGTAAAAATTTATGTTTAATTAAGTACGCAATGAACAACAATACTCCGATTTAGAGAAATAAATTTGTCAGCATAAAACATAATTTACATCTATTAATTTCATTAAAAAAATAATAAAATGAATGTTAAAATATATTAATTAATATTATATCTATAAATATCATTATAACCATTAAATAATAAATATTAATTTATTTTATTTTGAAAAAATCACAATGCGTGCATAAAAACAATTTTTAGAAAAATGTCCTTTTAAGCCCAAAGTGAACTTATACCAAAATCAAGTATAATGAAACTTAATTTGTAATTAATTAGATTATTTATAAATAAATTAATATTATTTTAATATAATATTGAATGTTAAAACATAATTGGAATTATTGTTGAAAATAATGTACATTTTTACAAAAAATTGTTATATGAAACTATTCACTAAAAAATAATCTTTTTAGAAAAATCTTAAAAATTCTCTCGATGATATTATTAAAAAGTTAATTTAAATAACATAATTCATCTTAAAAAATAAAATTTCAAAATTTTTTATAAATTAATTATATTTTCCAAGAAAAAATGTAATAAATCAAATTTTTTAAGAAAACATATTTTTGAAGCATGAAATGACTTCACTGAAATTTGTTACTTTATTTATTATGAATCAATCAATAAATTTTCATTATATAAATACATTATACATATTTTTTTAATTTAGTCATTCCCATTCATATATCTACTTTAATGAAAGAGTTATATTATATCCAGGTTTGTTTATGCTCGGTTCATCATATTAAGCAAGATAAAATACACATAAAATTTGTTTAAATAAAAAAAATATTCTTTAATATTAGGGTGTTATATTATACCCCTTAAATAAATTGAATCCTAATAATTTTTATATTTTCAATAAATGTTTAAATATATGAATATAGAATTTTTTAAAATAGACATCACACAATTCAATAATGAAACCTCCCTTGAGAAGGGGAAGTGAGAAATATAAAAGTTATCATAAATAGCCCATAATTGGGTTCTTGGATAAGAATAAAATTAAGAGGAAGTAAAAATATGGAAATTATGGAGAAATATAATGTATAAAGAATTATATAGATTGATAGAGAAAATCTTCATGAGAATGTTAATGACCACAAAACCATAAATTAATGATGGGTGAAAATAGACATCAATACCTCTGAAATAATTGTTAAAAGGAAAAAAATTTCACTTTCAAAATAATCTTTCCTAAAGTTGATGTATTTTTTTAAGGTCGGGTATAATGCCTATTTTTAATATTAATAATGAAAATGAAACTTTTTTTCTGGGTATAAGAACACATATTACATGACATAGAATCCCAAAAGGTACAAATCCCTTAAAGAAATTACGTTGTAGACCACATTATAATCCCCAAAAGGCTAAGGCCCAAAGGCCACCCCACAATTCATCAACTTATATCATAATCCCATGGGTTCTACCTACTAGTTTGAATCTATGTGGGGACACCCCCATGCTCGCATCAGTTTCCTTTAACTCCCTATGTACCAATGACATTTGGACCCCCTACCACACTACCTTTGACCACACAAGTATCCTCCATGGTTCAGACCACATATTTTTATTCTTTCTTTCAAAACTAAAATAAATCAATGATGACCCATCATATGTCTGACACTACAAATAGATGCCATATCGCATTCATAACCCATTCCCATGTGCATATATCCCTATACGACAACCATAATCATCCACATACTTGAAAATCATGCCACACCGTGGCCAGCCCGGATGAGGGGAAAAATTCACTGCACCCCCGAATCAAATCTAGGATACCTGATGCAGAGGATGTGGATTAGTATGACACGTGAATAGCTATGGATGAAACTATAGTTGAGGAATTATTTTACAATGGAATATAAGAAAACATAATCATATGTTTTATTCAAATCTATAAATGAAATTTCATCCATTTTGTGATTCAATTTTCTTACACTTCTTTTTATCTATAATTTAATGATGAATGAAAAATATGAATTTTTCATGCATGAATCACTAAAATTTTCTTTTAATACATTATAATATCCATAAAATAAGGACAATCCATTCATTTTGTCCCCAATTATTTACTAAAACCAAAATGTTTTGAATAAGTAATCTAATTATGGATAAATATTCATATAATGAAATAATATGTTAATATCTAAAACCATATAAATTACTACAAATGTTCAAATTAATCAATTCAATAAATATTTTTCCTTAATAATCCTAAAAAATAATTAAGAACAAAATTATTATAAGAAAATATAGAAACATTTCAAAAAAGATCCAAAATCAGGTTAAATTTAATCCCAATACAACATGCAGCAACTCTTAATGTACCATACCAAAAAAGTGAGTACATTGATCATATATTATCAAAAAATATGATAATAACCCAAACCACCATAAAACCACAAGGAAAACAATATGATTTCCAAAATTATTAACTTTTTACATTTTCCTAAAATAAAATCATAGACAATCAAATATATTCCACAAATCTATAAATGAAAAAAACTTCCTTAAAGACAATATAATTCACTTTATTATGAAATAAAAAAAATATCAAGGTAAAAAATACCATCCAGGTTTGTAGTAAGGTCTCATTAACCATGAACCAGAATGATGAGTGAGATGTACTGAACCAAAATTTTCAGGGATATTACCCCCCGATGCATCTATGTTAAAACCATGTACACTTATCGTATTCATACAAGGACGTATTTTATAAGGGAAATAACCCATATTTCATCACCATTACTAAGGATGTTCAACAATACATATTCCTATCCAAAGTGTTTTTACTAATGTTTTCTGACACTAGTTTCTAGATATGACAAATCTTTTCATGGATACCAACTATAGGAAACCAAAATTTATATCCATAAATACTATATATTTTTTCATAATATTTATTAAGTTTAAATATGATCCACATAAAAACTATAAAGTTTTAGTGTATTTGGACACTTTTATACAAAAAAAATTAGTAGATGAAAGATATATATTGTTTTCCATTATGTTCTTCACAACTTGTACCCCTCTTAAAAATATAGTACTTAATTATTTTTTTTTAAAGCCTAGGTAATGGAAAAATAAGATAGGGTGATATTATATGCATATTAAAGGTATTGATAAGATATATCAATCAATAAATATTTTTTTGAATAAGTTAAATATAATGGTATGATGAAATATTAAAAATTATAATAATCATACCCTGTAAATCAAATATCATTAACCATGAATCATGGTGTAACGTTTAAAAAAAATACATATGATATAAGTGTGTGTAATTATAAATATTCAAGCATGAAATATGATAAAATTTCATAATCATAATACATAAGTTTTTGGAATTCAAATAAGCATATAAAATCACCTCCTACGTAAAATTTCACTCCAAAGACTATCATTGTTGAAAAATTACAATAATATAAATTCATACATGGTTATTTCCAACATTATCATAGTATAAACTTCCTTCCAATTAATTTTTTCATATAATAAGAGTTACTATACTCCATATTCAATACCTAATTAATTGGGGGGATATAATACAACAAAACATTCGAGGTTTAGAATGAAATTACACATATAAGGATAATAAATTTACCAAAATCCCTTGTTTTATACAGAACCATTGATCGTTTAATTATGTTCATTTATATATATTCCATAATATTGTGAAAAAAATAATCATTAAATCATATATTTACCCATATATAATTAAATGGTTTTCATCAAAATTTTCCCATTATAATCTTAAACCATATAGAGTAAGAATGAGTATGGTAAAATTGGATCATATAATTACTAAATCATAATAAACCTCATATATTTGATTATAGATGAATATAACTTTAAAAATTTAAATGAAACATTTATTTAAGAAATATCCTTTTCATTTTGAAATCAATTATTTAAAATATTATTTTTACATAATATTATGGAAACATTTATATTTATAATAAACTATGGGAACATGATAATAAAGATTAAATGAATATAGAATACATGATGATGACAAAATAATTTCATATGGTACACATAATAAAAAATATTCATTTAATATTTTTTTTAAAAATTATAAAGAATGTCATTCTGAAAATGAAAAGAATATTACATTAAAAAAATTATATGGAAAAAAACATGGGTAAAAATGAATTTAATAAATCTTATAAGAATAGTAAAAACCTTCATGAAAACATTTCAATGAAAATATGTTCATGGAAGAAAATATTCTCAAATGTTGAGAGAAATAATGCCCGTTTTCCATAAATGAATTCATTTGGATTCATGGGTACATAAAGAGAAGAAAAATAAACAAAAAAAATTTGATATTAAGTATTAACTAAAGTAGAATAAAATAAATCACATTTGGGAGATATATATCATATAATATCATCAATAGAAAATTTAAGCATAAATAATCTCGGAAAAATGTGATTATAACCTAGAACCATCCCTGCATTGACAAATTTTGATTTATAATTACCATGAAAGGAATCAAATAAAAATAAACATTGAAAACTATGAACATAAATATATTTATAACACAAAATATCAATGTATAAGAAGATACACCTAACAAATAAGACATGTGTATAATCATTACATATGTTCTGGAGAAGAAAATTTTAGATAGTAAACCCTTACCACTTTTACGACATTCAATTCAAATATCCTAGGATTAAATAAATTGAATTGTAACTATAAATACAATGAATAATTAATTATCCATGATATTACATGTCAATAGATTAATTTATACACCTCATAAACATATATAGGTTCATAAAATTAAATATGTATTAATTAAACTTAATTGATACAAAGAACCCTTACAAATTTAGTAATTTTTTAAATGAAATATATTTTAATATTGAGAATCATATTGTAATCTAAATACCATTAATTAAATAATGTATTATTCTATGATAAATTCTTGGAGAGTACATGCACCATATAAATTAGAAATTTGTTTATGAAATTGAACATGAACTATTGAAAAATATGGGTTTTCAGGTCAGTTTTTTCCTTTTACCATTGGTTGTCATTCTATGTATTTTTTGGAGAAATTATAAATAAGTTTTCATCATCTGTTAATAATAATAGACATTGTAAATATGTTTCTAAGGAATTTTTTCATTCTAGAACTTCATAACAATTCCAGGTGAAATTATTTCATACATAAATATTAAAACACAATACCCATATTCCTTTACTAATTAATTTTTTATGAAATTGATATTAAAAATGAATTTTCAATTTAAAATTACATTTTTAAGTACTTCATCAAAAATTTAGTAACTATAAATGTATAATAAAATTTTGTTTGTACATATTTGGAATTAGATATATTATTTCATGCTATCTCTCTAATGAAATCACATTCCCAATTTTAAAATAATATGAATACAATAAAATTAAATATCAATAAAATATAGAAAATTATTAAAATTTTCATATTTTTATTTTCAATATAGTCTTAAATTTTTTTCACACTTCACCATGGATAGTACACAACCTCTATTGTGTCTTCTCCCTTGGAAATAAAACAATAAAAATTCAATAAACAATGCTATATATAAAAAATTAAAGTGAGTGGTCATTATGTTATGATTTATATACAACTGTAAGAAATATATATTTCATACTCTCGAAGTTAAGGAAACATCTATTTCTAAATAATTACATTCTGCTAAAATATTTCAGCAATATAAACCATTATTTCAGCATCTGTCAGTGTCTTCTCTATAATGAAATAAAATTTTGTTCTATGAACCCATATACATAAATCCATACATTATTCATAAAAATTTTATAAATAGAATAAATATAAAACAAACATAAGTATAAATTTTTTATAATTTAAATGTACAATTTTTTTAATCAAATTAAAAGGGAAAAACATGCATTGTGTTGATGCCAAAATGATCAATATTTACAAGTTCCATGATATTTTTTTTAAAAATCCCCACATTTATTTCATTCCCATAATCACCCACTTCCATTTGAATCGCATAAACATCGAACAAAAGTTTTTTATATTTTTAAAACATTTCAAGACTAGTATGAATTATATTTGATGTCATAACACTTTTTATTATTTTTTACATATATAATTTCATTACCCTAAAATTATTCACATATAAAAATTTCTAAAAATTTAAAAATTAAAATGTTTAAAAAATTAATTGTTAAATAAAATAAAAGGTATAATATAAATGTACCCCTATGTTAATCTATCGAAAAACTTGACATACCCAAACTCAAAAATGGCTGATAATTTGTCAAACTATACTCACCTAATCTACCAAAAATGGTATTTGTGGGGATATAACTATAATATATAGTACAATGACCCTAGTATTATCTATTTCTTTATATTGATGATGAATGGTATATCCAATATAATATTTCATTCTATATGCAACAAATGATGTTTGGTATCCTCAAATTATAACCCACAATAAATGGTAATAAAAAAAGGAGGGGGTGTATGAGTAGGATAAGTTGGAGGAATATGGTCTTCAGGTGGAGGTGTATTAATAGGATAAGTTGGAGTTGGATCTATAGGAGGAGTTGTAAGAGTGAGATCTAATGGAGAATGTGGAGGAGTGGGATAAGTAGTCTGAAACTGCCTTTTCATGTCTGTGAACATCAACTGTACTGAAACTCTGGTCCTATCCTCCGTCATCAAAAAAAATATCAAAAAATTTAGATTCCAAATATTTCTAATAAGAATCCTCCCTTGAAGAGTCTTTTAAATGTGGAAATTTTTTTATCGATACAGATTCCAGGTATCCTCACACATGAACTGGGTTTTTGGGATTTCCAAATGATGTAGCTAAAATATCCTTCCTAACCCCAACTATGAACAACCCCATTTTCTCTACTCCTCAAGGCAATCCTATATAGACTATTTGAAAAAATTTATAATGAATCAAAATATAAAAATAAATAATTTAACATAAATAAATAAATAAATAAATAAAATATCATACAATCTTCTCAACTACAACCCTCAACTCTTTTGTAATATATTTTACTTTTTTTCATTCGACCCCTCTTCCATTTTCATGTATAGCAGGGGTTTAAAGGGACAATCAATGTAGATCATGAAGACTTAACTCTCAAGTTATAATTTTTTTAGCAATTATCTATTCATCCAATACCATATACCCCTCCCCAAGACAAAGTATGGGGGTATAAGTTTCTAGATTGGACCTCCTGATGAGATCTCATAGATTGTTGTAAATTACGGATAACTAAATCATTAATGTGATCATTAATATAATAACAATTCTAAAAGTAAATGTTTCACTTACCAAAAACACTTCCAATAATCTACTGTAAAAATATTTCCTCCATGTATCTTCATCTTTAAATGGTTATATATGATATGTATTATGATTTTTTCTATCCAAAAAAATGAAAACTGATTTGAGGGTTGATTTAAAATCCATTCATCTTCTATAATACAATGATAAATATTTCCTACCGATTCCTCTAGTATCAGGTATATCATATTTCATCATATAAGAAAGAGTAAATATATATTACTACAAATAATTCATGACAAGTAAAATAATAACAAACAAGCTAACCAAAATGGGGACCCATAAGTGAGATATTTCCACTTTTTCAATACTAATCCAATCATTAATCAAAATGATAATTTTTATTTTAGCCTATACTAAAATAAAACTCTTGAATTATTTTTAATTTTTACCTCTTGGAATATAATTTGTGTCAAAGTATTCGGGTATCCTCCACCCCTAAATATCGAAAAATATTAATTTTGGTAAATGTGTGCATCCATGTTTTCCAACCCTCGAATTATTTTCCCAATGGTGGTATATGTCATTTGTAAAGAAGGATGAGGAGGATCCTCAATAGGATTATGTGTACATTCCTCCCAACAGGTATGTGTATAATCCTCTCTATAAGTATGTGGTGGATCATATATTTGATTAGTCATCATCCTAAAAATCAAAGTAAAAAAACTAATTAGTTCATAAATATACATATTCAACTATTACAAACACATAGAAATAAAAAATGAAAAATTATAAAAAAAGCTAAACTAAACTAAATTATCTTTTATTTATATTTTTTATAGTTAGTAAAATTCTAACATAATTAATGATACGTGAAATGACATAAAAGAATGAAAAAAAATCAAGAAACAGTGTACGGATTGTAAAAATACTCAAACGTAAAACACCATTTTTTATATAAAAAATAATATTATTGAAATATATGAAAAATGATCCATTAAAAAGTAAATTAAAGAGACAAAATTTTTATTCATTTTTTTTGAGTAGTTAACTAAAATTATAACATCATTAATGGGAGATAAAACTATATAGAACAATGAAAAAAATTAAAAAATAGTGTCTGAATAGTAAAAAGGATCCATAATAATTAATCATTTTTAAACCAAAAATAATATATTTTGAATATAATATTTCATACAATATTTTTCTTTTTATTTTACATATTGGAATTAGAATAATTTTTTTCAATAAAATAAAAAAATAGAAAATTTACGTAAGGGTAAACATTGAATACTAAACAAAACTAATAAAATATAAACATAGAAATTAACTTATTAGTTACAATACATGTTTTAAAAAATAAAATAAATCCATAATATCTAACATTATATAAAATTTAATAATGTAAACTAGAAATAAACATATGTTACCTATAATATTAGGAATATACTAATGGATTTTTTCCATATTCCTTAGTTATGATCATTTCATAAGACACAAACCATGTGTTCGACATGCTCATCAATATTATCTATTAATATTTCTATGAATGTATGGATCACATATAAATAAATATCTTATTAATGTTTATAATCATCAATATACAATATTTTTCTTTGTAAATCAATAGACCATTGCATATCAGATTGATAAAAAACATAGAACTTTTTTCATGTGTTTCCAAGATAAAAGTATCATATGTGTATTCCAATAAATTCATATTAATAAGCGTCATTCCAAATTCATCATGTTTGACACTATTGTTACCGATAATCCATTTAAAATTTTAAAATATAATTTGGAATTTAATATAATCAACCTCCCATATTTCATCAATAAATCATTAATTTCACTTTATGTAGAGATTGGGTTTTTGTCTTTGGCACTAGAAAAATGTATAGCTTCTCCAATCACAAATACACCACTATTCCCAACTACACTACTATTTTCTTAATCTTTCATTTGAAATTTCTATCTATTGGTATCCGACCCAGACCATGTTATCAAATTTAAACTTGGACCTCCTACTAACAATTTTAAAGTTTCAAATGCATCTGATCTACAAATAATAATGTATTTCAAACATGGGAAAAAAATTTATGATCATTGAAAATCTTGATATAGTTTTTGTTTTTATAACATTGTTTTAACACATTAATATTCAATTTTATATATATACGAGTATCATCTATGTTATTAAATTTGTATAAAAATACATTCATTATCTGTTCACCTTTCAATGATTTAAATTTCTCGCTAGAGATAACATTTCCCCCAAAAATTAACTTGTTTATAGAGAGATATAAGAAAACCGATGTGATCCACGACAAAAAAGTATCTTATAAAAAACTCTCCAACCACCTTATAAATGTACATCTTAATAATTGATGCTTAAGGTAAATATGGATTCTTAATATACCCCTTCAATATATCCATAAAATATTTAAATGGATACATCAAATAAATATTTAACGGTCCAAAATGATTTATTCACACACAAAATGAACCATTAGATTCACCATGATATCAAAAAAGATGGAGGAAAATACATTTCCAACTAACATAGTATAAGAACCACAACATTCTCCAATTTTTTCAAAGTATTTAGATGACTAACCTTATTAAATATTGAATTGAAAAAATAACACACAATCTTGATAGTCATTCTAATAGGGATATGAAATATTACATGTAATGCAACCTGTAGGATATTTTGTGTCACGACATGAAAATCATGATTGTTTATACTTATCTAATTAAAATAATTTAAAAGAACAATGTTTTTTACATTTGAAGACTAACCTTTCAACACTTTGATATCATGAATACACTGAAAAATGATAATTTTATCCCTTTTGGAAAATATATGCTAGCCTGGGGTAGGAATGTTACCGTTCCAATAGGAATGAGATGTCACTCTAAACATATTCCTATTGAGAGTAAGTCAAATATTGTATTCAAACCATAATTATTCATTCCATTAATAACAATATCTAATTTAATATGTCACAAATATTATTCTCCTCATGCATGAAATTAATTTTATATTTGACATCATTATATCTCAAATATGGTAACTCGAAAAATTATAATCATTTCTTCCAAATATTTTGATCATTACTATATTTTTGTGCCTTTATGATAGTTACATCAATGTTTTTCACCCTCTCAATATAATAATAAAAAGGACAATGGTTTCTGAGAAATATCAAATTCTTATGATACATTGAATTCCTTTTGAAATATTCGATATGAGTGATCCATAAGCAATAACTGTTTATGACTCATGGATATTGTTTTTATCCCATGTTTTATTTGATAATATAAATTTTATTGATTCAAAATTGGACAAGATTTATGTCCGTTAACACTGTATCTAGAAAAATTTCCATATGATTGTACGTCATTTATAGTTAATATAATCATTAAATGTTGTTGAACATATTCCATTTTATAAGAATCATAAACCCTAATAACATTATCCCATAAAAGTTTCCAATCATTCATTAATGGTGATAAGAAAACATCAATATCATTTCTGGGGTCTTTTCATCTAGAGATCATTAAACTCAACATGTCATATGTTATCTTCATATAAAATTAATGAGAAAAATTATAAATTAAATGTAAAAAATTCTATGAACTATGTTTTCTACATAGGCTTCGATATGGATTCATTCCATCCATGCCCATTCCAAGTTAGTGAATTTTCACTTCATTTCTGAATATCGGAAATTGTTGATCAATTTTCATCCACTCTGGAAAATCAAATGGATTCCATAATTTTATATCACATATATGCTTGTCTACATGCCATATTAACATTTTTTCATCATTTTAAATTTTAAATCATAACATCAAATGAGGAATTATAGAAACATACCAAAATTACTTAGTAGGGGTATCTGTAACTACTGAATGAGCCTATTGTTTTTCATCAACTTATACCATAATGTACCACATTTAGGGCACTTTGATAAAAATTCATATTCCTTATTTTATAGAACACAATAATTCAGAAAGACATGTATTTTATTATACCCCAATACCATTGGTATTAATATTTTATTTTATTTATAATGTAAATATGGGGGATCACTATCTTTAGGAATATTTTATGTCAACAATTTCATCAACTCTATAAATCTCTTGTTAATCCATCTATTTTTATATTTCTGGTTAATAAATCCTAACACCATTTATAAGACAACAAACTATTTATAAACCATATACAATGGTTATTTAGAATCACCATGTAGACGTAATATTTTTGGTTTTTTCTCAATTTACTCTACTTAAATATAATGAATCATTTATTCAAATTTGTCTGACTTATCATCTTCAATGAATTATCATCAATAGATCTAAAATTATACCTAGTTTCACAATTACAAATCAAAGGGATTCAAATTAGATTAAAACCATAACAAATTAAAAGTTCATTGATATCTATTCTTCTTAACTTCTTTAAATTTAAACATTTTACGAATCGACAGAAAAACCTGTCAATGTTTGAAACATTTTCTTTAGAAAATTCCAAAAAAGCAGTGACATCTTCCCTATATTCATCAATTTCAAAGTTCATTAATCCAACATTGACTCATTATTAAATATAAAAATTATCATAACTAAATATCTTTTCAATAGAATTTAGTTGTGATAAAAGTGGGTTATAGGGGGGAATTGTAGATGATTTCATTGATAATTATGAAGACACACTTGTGGTTTTATTCAATAGTAAAATTTATCTATAATTTTCAGTGATATGGAATATAATGTTAGAAAATATAACAACATTAGAGAAGAAATTTGATTTATATTAGAAGAAAATAAATTATGTATATAAGTATTGTAAGAATTATTTGTTTCCATAAAAACAAGAAAGAGGATGAAGTTGTGACACCGAGAGAGAAAAACTTTCTCACATTAATAGTTACTATAATGAAATTTCAAACATTAATCTTATTGAATAGTCAAAATTTTTGAAAGAAAATTTTAAAATTGAATGATCTAATTTACTAGAAACAATTTACATTGAATGATTTATTTTTTTTGTGAATCAATACCAAATTTTTTATCTTCATCACTATATAAAAAATTGAACTCATTAATCAAAAGCATCATACTGATTTGATGATTATCTTTCAAATGATCCATAATATGTAATATTAAATATAAATATTATTCTTTAATTAATATATGGGGATGAAATTTTTAAATACTAAAAAATAACAAATATAATGATTAGTAAATCCATAAACCTAAAGTTTAGAAAAATATTTTTTCACCATAATTGGACATTACATTTGTCAGAAGTAAATAATATGATAATTTGAATATTTTACCTCCATAAATATCCCTTTAAGGAAAATATTTTTACTATTTATCAAAACTTTTAATTTATTTTATGTACCTTTATTTCGATAAATAATATTTTTTAAAACATTTATATGAATTGAAAATAACAAAAAAAATTTATGAAAAAAAATAAACTATGTTTCATTTTAGATCTAAATCATATATAGGAGAGAAATATAAAAAATAGCTCACCAAAATTTTAATATGAGATAAAATCAATTAAAAATACATGAATACATTTAAAAAATATATTACTATCAGATAAGGAAAGAAGAACATGAACCAATAAAAAATATATTTTAACAAAATGCTATAATTCAAAAAACAAGACAAAATCAACATGAATCAATTAAAACATTCCCTGTTGCATGGAAAATTGAATAAATAAACACTAAACTCAAATATAAATGTGACCGTGGATGACTAAGGATATTAAAACAATGGAATGCGGAACAGAGTGATCAAAAGTAGCAACTAACAATAAGTGAGGGTCGATGAAGCAGTTAATTCATGATTTGAGTCCACTAGAATCTAGGAAACAATGGTTTAGGGCTTTGGAGTGAGATAAAAGATAATACAGTGATGATAACGAAATATCCCTAAATGATTCCACATGAATATTCGTAAAACATTTAATGATATTTCACATCAATTATATTATAACCGACATGAAAAACCCATAAATCCTTTTTTTCCACATACGTTATATAGTATAACCGATGTGAGAAAAGAGAGAAAGATTTCTTTTTCACTGTAGTTATTCAGAACTAATAAGAAAAATCTGACATGATAAATATTTTTTATACTAGTGATGTCTCAATGAAGAGAAAGTGAGATGAAACCATTACATTATATTCAACATGATTCGTAAGTGTTAGAACTTCCTAAATAATGAAATTATATTTTAATTATAATTCTATACCATATTGATACTTTTACATATAATATCATATTAGTTTAAGGGAAATTTATGTTAATTTTTGAAATAAGTTTATTTTTGGTGTAAAATATTAAAAAAACATTTTACTACAAAATTATATAAAACATATGATATAATAAGGATATGATACTATATTAAAATTTCACAATCCTTTTCATTGATAAAAATTCATTGATGTAATAACATAAAACATAATGAAATATATTTATGAACATCTTCCTAGAATTTAAAGAACTATGAGTTTATATTTTCCAAAAAAAATATTTTTATGAGTTATATATATTTCATATTAGAACTAACTTTTATCACATTTTTAAATTGAATCATGTAAAATGGTTAGAATGTTTATAATTATCTGGTATAAATTAGGTAATAAGGTTAATTTTATTTTTAGAAACCAGAATGTTACCGTGGTAAAAAAAGAGTTACCGCCGTAAAGGTAAAACAATGTAGTGGTTTAATGATAACATGTAAAAGCAAAAAATACCTTAAAAATATATTATTTTTATTAAAATTATATATTTTATTTGGTATTTATTTTATTATATAATATGTAATTTATTAGTATCCAATTAGTATTACATTAATAAAACTAATTCATATCCATTAATAAAAAAATTCATCAATTTTATCCTCTGAATGATTATATGTTTTTGGACCATTATATGAATGTATCTGGATACGTTTTATTCATTAATTATGTTAGTAATTGTATTATATTTTATCCTTTAAAATTTCATCATACTTGGCCATATACTGAAGATGTTATGGATATATAATTATGGAAATTAATTCTTTCCAGACAAACTATCTAGATGTAATGTACTAAATTTCCTTGAGTTTTTGGATACCTTAATGGAAAAATATTAGAATGTGGTCTTTTATTTAAATTATACACTATGTATTTCTCATTCATTGCAAGACTTTCTGCCTCTTATTGGATGTTTTATAGGTTTTTGGTCTTATTATTAATGATAATGTTTCCTTCCTAGAAAATTCATTGAATATAGATGCATTGATTCACACATTATTTAGAACATGATAAACCACAAACCATATTATCATCCATCTGGACGAAATTATCAAAATAATTTCATATAACATCTTTCATAATTTATTACCAATACAATAATGAGGAAAATGTTTTCGAATTATCTTGGTGGGATCCATCCAGTTAGATCCACATCATCATTAACTTCATGGCCACTTATAACCCCTCTAAATGTGGATCCATATTTAATTATATCTTTTAAAAATGTTAAAATATTATTATATAATCCACACACAAATTAATATATGAATAAAATAAAATTTTACATATAAAAAGTGCAATTCAAAAGGAAAAACCCGAATTCCCATGCAATTTATAAATTTATTAGTCATTATTCTTGATCGAAATGTATTTAAGGAATATAGATTTATGTATTTTATTTCCTTAAACATCCTAAAAAAATTAATTTTAATCCAAAAATAATGGACCTAATTCCATCCAAAATTACTTGTACTTAATTGAAAAACATTCATTAGTTAATCCCTTAACACCACCCATCTAAAAGAATAAATACCCACCCCATTTTCTCAATCTACAATGCCCAATTTAATGGTATATTTTCTTATAACTCTTATGAAGTCTCTTTAATTTCCCTTTATTAAATTTTGAATATTTTATTTTTCTTAGAAAGTTCATCTTTAAACTAAGAAGATTTGGAGTGGTAAGGGTTCTCAATCCTCCAATTTCCTTCTAAAGTTCATTAATTTCATTATATTATCTTTTAGAATTACATTTTAATATAATACCATGATTCAGATAATTTGGTATTCTCTCTCATTTGATATATTTTAATTTTTTATATTACTTCTCATTATAACATTTTTTGTGTCCATTACTATTTTGAAGTAAGGGTTTCCCCAATTCCCCCATTTAATATTTAATTGAAATAACTTTGTTATAATATATTTTAATATACTTTTCAAATATATCAATCCTTTTAATATTCATGTTATTACAATCCATTTGAATTATTCTAAATGATATATTATATACACTCTGTCATTATATCATTTTTTATGTTTTTATAATTCTCAAATAATACAAACACCATTGAACCATCCTAAAATTTTGGTGATTTAATGTGTGTGTGGTTTTCTATGTAATGGAATCCATGTATATATATTTAAAGTGGATTTATATCTATAATAGTGGTACCAAGTGGTAATAAACCATAAAATTATTCATTGATATTTAACTCAATCATCACACGGTGCATGACAATAGGACATGTTTTATACTTTGGTTGACACACCCATGGGATATTCTTGGATGATATACATGATACTTAAAAACCTTTATAGAGGATTTATCTATAAATTAATTGGTATTTCCCCATTTAAAATTCATATATCATTATTTATTCTTGTATTAGGGGAAAATAATATCATACCATGTAATCCAGTCTTTTTTATGGGAAAATCCTATACGATACACCTCATTGAGAAATAGTTATAAGGGTATATGTTGTTATTTCCTTGAAAATTAATCCATATAACATTTTTATATATGATAAAATGAATTGGAATATTGGGAAATGGGTGGGGTCAAGAATTATATAACCCCGAAGTTAACTGACAGGTCTCATAAGACAACTAAGATAGAGTATTGAGGGAATCCTTTCTGTTTATGTAATATGTCTTAGCATAAGGCCTTGATGGGACTATGATAGGGTAATGGGAAAATATTTACCATTTATGCAAGATTTATTGGAACAAGGCCTTGACAGTATGTTAAAGATGTCTGAAATTATGAATTCCCATTACTATATAATCATTTATTTATATCCTCATATCCATTAATTTTTTTGTTGTCCATGGATTTTTTTTTCTCAATTTCATTTGATATGGAATAAATTAGTATAATTATCCAATCAATAAGGTCTTATTTATAATTGATTTCATTGTACGTACCCCCTTATAAAGTTTCTACACTCACTCATTTATATTTTTTACTTTTCCCTAAAAAACCATAAATATTACTATGTGTGTTAAAGTGTTCATGATGATAATAATAATGTTATCATGTTGTTATATGATGTTTTTTTATTTTTCAATTTAATATAAAACTCCTTTATGTATTTGGTTTTCCAGTGTATACTAGAATGTTGAATACTCCATATTTTTACCATTGTAATAAATTTTTCACTAACATTGGTGGACCGGAGTTTTGGTTTTTACAGTTGGTATCAAAGGATTGTTTTTTACAAACCTTAAGAACTAGATTTATGAGAACATAAATAGAACGTAATTGGAAAATGATCATGGATATCATAGATTAAAAGATAATGATTCCTAATTTATGAAATATATTAATTTGAATGTTTTTTTGGATAAAAGATATGTTATATTTTAATATAATACAATTTAATTTTTTTTGGAAAGTTCTTGATAATTTTGAGTTATTTATTTAAGTAATTATTTTAAAAGAATCATAAAACCCAACATAAAGAATCCTATATTTATCCAAGAGTGATATGGGTTGAATTAAAAGCATAATTGTATAAATTTTGGGTCCCTTTGACATTAATATCATCGGTTATAATAAATTTATATAATTTTATTTTCTTTATATATTATTGATCACTCACCGTTATCTATTTTGTTTTATTTGAATATATTAAATAGATGGTTTATAATTAAATTATAATTAGGTGGTAGGTAGTTCATTTGATGTTTTAAATACGTTGTTTCAAAGGTCTTTTATTTAGATGGAAGGAAAAAACCTGTCTACACCCAAAATCAATGTATGAATATCCCTCCTGAGAATAAAAATGAGAATAGTTTTAATATCAAAGATTTTTTTTGTTATTTTGGGAATTGGGATTTATAAAATTTTGTTATAGAGAAATTGATATATATCTTCAGTGAAATGGGTTGTGTATAACTAGTTGGACCCCTGAGGGATAATTTTTCCAAGTTATTTATAATTTTTCCTATCAATAGATAAAAACTGAGAGAACATTTGGGTTTTGTAAGTGTTTTTCAATGGGTGAAATTTCAAGGATGCAATTTTGTGAAGGGGGTATAATGTAACATCTTATATTTCAAATGAACACTTTTTTTCATAAATATAATAAAATGATAAATATATTTTTTTATTTTAATAAACCAAATATTTATCATGTAATTTATACATTTTAAAATTTCTCAAGAAAAATGAAAATTTATATATTAAAATGGTTTTATAAAATGTTTGTTACAAAGGCTGAGTGAAAACCCATCACATATGATAGTGCCACCAGGATTGAAATCATAATCGAAGGGTGATAAGGGAAAAATGCCTACCACTAGCCTTTGTGATTCCCTAAATCCATCATTTATCTTTTTTTAATATAACATTGATTATATTATAAAAATGGTTATTTTAAATAATTTTCTTATATGATAACAATATTCTAGTTACTAATAGTTTTCTACATCATCTTGGTAATTAAGTATTTTTAGTTTAATTGCTAAAAGAAATATAAATCATGATTTTATTATCATAAAAAATCATATAACCATTGGAGATACATTTATATAAAATTGTATGAATTTTTTTTTAGAAATTATCTTTTAAAACATTTTTTGTTGACAATATAAATTAGTAAAGTACTAAGTAATTTTTTAATGGTAAGACTGTTAACTGTGTCATAAAAAATATTAATTTTCAATAAATATGAAATTTTATTTAAATTATATGATTATCATATTTATAGTATTAATTTGATTAAAAAAATATAATTTTTTTCTTTTTTACCTAAAAAATATACTAGCGTATTTTTTTAAATTTTCTAATAATATTGATTTTTGGGGAAAATATTGAAAATTCCATTTTATTTTGAAATTACATAACTCTTATTATATAATAACGATATTATAATGTTTTTAAATTTATTAATCATTATTACTGATTAACATTAATTTATGGAATAACCTAATGAATAATTCATTATATTTAGAAACACATGCTTAACATTTTGAAAACCATAATTTTATCTTTTATAAAGAACAGTTTTTATGAGATATAAGTGTATAGTATTAAAAATTATTTTTATCACTTTTTTAAATTTAAAAAATTAAAATATATTTAATATTTTTAATTATATATTCCATATTAGTTAAAAGGTTTATTTTCATTTTAAGACCCAAAGATTTTTCTGTTGTAAAAGAAAGAGTTTCCACAATAAGTGAAATATTATAGTGGCTTAAATTTAAATAGTAAAAGTATAAAATACCCAAAACCTATTGTAATTTTATTTAATTATTATATTTTTCTTTTATTTATTTTTTTATATAATAAGCAATTTATTAAGAATGAATGTTTATTACATTAATAAAAATAATTATTAGACATTTATAAAATATTTTTCTTCAATTATGTCTTCTAAATGATTAGAAATTTTGGGACTCCAAAATGGACTAACATGGATAATGTATCATTAGGAAATTTATTCTCACATTTAAACTATTTTCTTCCTCAAAATTTCATCTTATTGTTTCATGTATTCCAGTTGTTATGGATGTATAATTATAGAAAATATTTCCGTTAGGATAGACTATATAGATTCAATGTACAGAACGTCCATGATTTTTTTTGGAATCCTTAACGTAAGAATATTGGGATGTTATATCTTATTTACTTTCTCCCCTATGTGTTTCACATCATGAATCAATATTTCATCTTCTAACATGATTTTTTATATTTTTTATGTTCTAATAAATGATGAAATGTTTTCCATCTAGACAAATTAATTTAATTTTGATGAATTGATTTCACATGCGGTTTTTACCATGAGGTATTTTGAACAAGATATTCCTCCCAATGGATGAAATGATAAAAATAAAGTAAAATAAAATATGATAAAATTTCTGGAAAATAAAATAATGATAAAATATGTTATAATCAAATTATTTTTATGGGGCCCATCACGTTTGATCCACATCAGCGTTGACATCAAGGCCACTTATCATCCCTTAAAATTTGGATCCTGATTATATTATCTAAATGTAAAATGTTGATATATTATTATATAATCCAAAAAAATTAAAATATGGCCGAAATAATATTTTAGAATCAAAATACTAAAGTATAAATGAAAAGGAGATACTAGAATTACCATGAAAATATAAAATTTGTTAATCATTATTCTTTATCTAAATGTATTTAAGAAATAACATAAAATTAAATGGATGTTTCATGTATAGGATGACATTAACAATCCTTGAAAACAATAATTTTCAATAAAAAACATTGTAATTTATTCCACCAAATTTGTTTTCATTAATTAAAAAATAATGATTCTTTGAATGCCTAACAACACACCTCTTCAAGTATAAATATCCACCCCTTCGCTCATTCTTCAACTACAAATTAAATTTTCTCACACCATAAACCTCCCAATTATTATTTTACAATACTATCTTTTGAATATTGAATATTTTTACCTAGGATTAATAACCTTGAAAAGGACACATTGGGATTTGAGTCAATTGTCACATGGTGAACGACAATATTCCTTATTGAATATCTAATTTGACACTCCTAGGGGACAAATTTGGGTGATATATATGATATATAAAAATAATTTTATAGGATTTATCTATAATTACATTTTTCTCATACATTTTAATATTCATATATCACTATAGAATATAGAATGAGGGAAAAATACTTTTGGACCATATAATTATTTCTTCATTGTGGGGAAATATTGTATGATATGTCTCTTTGAGAAATGGTACTACATATCTATGTTTATTATTAATAGAAATTTAGTCCAATTAATATTTCGATATATTATGTAATTCATTAGAGTATTAACTGATTGTTGGGGCCTAGAATTATCTAGCCCCTTAGTGATCTAGTATGTATCACGAGATAACTATGATAGGGGAATGTGGGCATCCCTATCATATATTTAATATTTTTTGGCACAAGGCCTTGACTGGAATAGGATAGGATAATGGGATAATACTTAAACATTATATAAGATGCCTTAGAACAAGGCCATGATTATATTTTTGTGATGCATAAAATTATATATTCCAATCACTATATAATCATTTTTTGATATCCTAGAATCTATTCATTATTATGGTGTCCATGGATTTATATATGCTCTCAGTTTAATTTGATATGAAAAAACACCAGTTATCTACTCTTGGAGTCTGATCTCATAAATTTATATTATTTTACATTTCCCATTGATACTAGGATGAGTGATACATATGACAATATGGTTGAAGGATAATAATATTTCTTCATGTTTTCAGATGATGTAATTTTATTTTTCAATGTAATTTAAAACTCTACTGTGTATATTTTATTAATAAGGCTATTAAACTATTTATTCTTCTTTATTTGTACCATTGTAATAAAATAGCCACTCGCTCGAGGTACTGATGTTGGGGTTGTTACAAGTGTTATTTCCACTTTTTGCTAGATGGAACAAAAGATAGTTAAATTATAATTAACCGTTAAAAATAACTATTATATAATAAATATAATATATTTTCATTAACTCTACACTAATTACAAACCATTTATATCATAAATGACAAATTAACCATTTCTCTTTGTGGAGGAGGTAGTCCACACATACGCACAAGGGTTGTTTTCATTTTTCAATGGATAAAATGGTTAGAACATAGATATGATCTTATAATTACAAAATAATAATTATGATAGAAATAAAATATGTAAACATTAATTCCATAAATATAAACACAAATGAAATATGGTGAAGGAAAATGAATCATATTGGTAAGTGGATGAGGTACTCCATATATATGAATGAATTATTATTTTATTTCCCCTTTGATGGAGAAGAGGTAGTAAATGGTTGTGAAGTCATTATAGTAAAATTTAATTATATTTATGATATAGGATTAATCATGTTTATATGGATAAAAACATTTTAGACAATTTTTCAGAAGAAATAAAATTGAAAGAGATTTATTATGATTTATTCCTCTTATTTGAGTGTCCTTTTTGGATTACAACTTAATCCTCGAGGGATTTGTCATTAAAGAGGACTAGGAGTTCTTGAAAAAGGGAATGAATTTATTATTGTTTTGGATTAATTATTTTCTAAGATATAAGTATCAAATGGTGTAAATAAGGGAGGAGGAGAGGTGCCCTTTTATAAGTGATGGGAGGGACATACATTGAATTTCTTAAAATATTTCCATTCTATATGTTTGTTATCATGGTAAAGTGATTAAAAATTGATAGGGATTCTATGTTAGGTAATATATGATTGATAAATCATAAATCAAAGTAATTTTGTTTTGGGTGGTAATCCTACCATTTTCTCTTGGATTAATCCCCTGATAAACCCATTTGACCAAATTCATGGTAAAAAATGTTACAATTTTTAGTATTCAGTATGAATTTTTTTAGTTAAACCTATTAAATTATATTAATTATTATTATTAAAAATATGGAATCTATTTTATGAGTTTTAATTTCTATAAGTGGTTGAATTTATTTTTAATATAGCATGAAAACCACAATAAAAACACATTTTAGAAAAATTCATTTTATGAATAAAACATAATTTAATTCCATTACCTTCATTATAAAAAAAATAAATTGAATGTTAAAATTTTTAATTTAATATATTATTTATAAATTTCAATAAAAACATTAATAAATTGATATTAATTTATTTTATTATGATAAAAGTAAAATGCGTTCAGAAAATTAGTTTATAGAAAAATTTGCTTTTAATACCAAAATGAACTTATACCAAAATTAATTATAATGATAATTATTATTTAATTTATTATATTTTTTATCATTAAATTTTAATTTTGTAACATTAATATTAAATTTTATAATATATTCAATCTTTTACATGAAACTAAATGACAGTTTAAAAAAACTTGGTATTTTTCACAATTCACTAGAAAAGAAATATTTTTAGAAAAATACTAATTTTTTACTAATTTAATATTAAAATTATAATTTCAAAAATGATATTATTTTACTAAGAAATTTTTTTAATAATGGGATAAACTAATTATATTGTATGTGAAAAAATGAAATAAAACCACTTTTTGATGAAAAAATATTTTTTAATCATGAAATAACTTTTCTGAAAATTAAGTAATTATTTATCATGAATTATTAATAAAATTTCCATTTGAAAAATACATTATATATATAATTAATAATTTAGTTATTCATACTCATATATCTAATTTAATAGCTATGTTATAATATATCATGGTTTGTTTCATTATTTGTGTTACATGTTATGAAATTTTTCAAACACTTATAATTTATTTAATGGGGGAAAAATATTAACAGATCTCAGGACTTTACATTCCCCTCCCTTTAATTTTTTCTATGCCTGTAATTTTTATATTTTTGATCAAGTTTTCAATATTTGTAAACAGGTTTATTCAATCCCTACATCACTCAAATGGCTAATAAAAATTCCATTTATAAACAGAATTAAAAGACATAGAGGTTACATTGAAAAAACAATAATCTGGTTCTTGGATAAGGAGAGAATTATAGGGAAGTGAAAATATAGAAATTTTAGAGAATGATAATGTGTAAAGAATAATAATGAGTGATAAGGAATATGGCTATGAGAAAGTTAATAACCACAATACCATAAATAAGTGTGGGATGAAAAAAACATTAATCCCACAAAAATAATCATAAAAGGGAAAAAATATTAACTTTCAAGATCATTTTCCACTTGTTGTTTAAGTATTTTCCCTAGATATATTAGAAAATATAATTAGTTGAGTTCGTAAAATCCATATATTAAATTTTATCATTTATTTTTGTGTTTGAATTATCTTCCACATCATTTCATACATATTCCAATGATAAATGAACAATATTAATATTTTATATTTGATGCTTTGAAATTACATTTTAACAGATTATAAGATATGTATGATAATGCGTAGATATTCTTTCTATCTTTAAATATTTACCAAAATGAAAATTGTTAACAAAAATTATCCAAGATGTATAAATCTTCATATGATGAAATACTATGTTAATATCAAAAACCACAACAATAACAACCAAAGTTCAATATAAACCATTCCATAAAAAGTAATCCTAAGAATCCTATAAAATTTTTCTGACCAAATTTTAACCCCTAAAATATAGAAAAATATAGAAAAGATCCAAACTAATGTTAACATCAATTATCATATGGCAAATTGGGTAGATCAAACATAAACAATTAAAGAAAAAATGGTTAATCCCAAAATTCATTAAATAAAATCAGAGAAAAAATCAATAAAATCAATAAAAAATATAAATTGATTTAATTAAAAATGTTTCAAAAGATATAATAAAAAAATTAAGATTAATATATAAATCAAAGAACAAGTTAAAAATGAATTATTTAAAAAATAATCAATTTTATTTTAGAAAAATAAGAACATGAGAAAAATCTTGAAGCCATCCTATTCTAAATGAGAGAGTAACAAAAATACCTCCTACCCTATAAAATATCAAAAAGAACATGAGAGTGGGGGTTTTCTGAAGATATCATCTTATTTAGGATCTATGCTTTTGAATTCTAGAAAAATATCTACCTTTTTATAGTGATCTCATAAAAAGTGTCACCTAAGGTCAGTGTACTGAATTTGGTATTATTTAATTTGATCCTAGAGATACTTATGTGTATAGTGTTATCACAATTAATTGTAATGTGATTGTTTGTGACCCATAATATAATAGATTTCATTTTCTTCAAAATAATTTTTGTGCAACAACTACCTGTGGTTATGTATTCTTTGTAGACTATATAAAGATACAAAAAATTATATTTCTTATTACTCTAAGAGATAGGGTATAGAGACCCTTTCTTTTCCTATATTAACATTATATAACATTTTCGGAATACATAAAACATTATACAAATAGACTCTTAATGATCGTACTAGTGTAGTCCCTTTGGAAACATGAAAATATAAAAACTAATACATAAATGAACTACATATTCTCCAACTAGGTTCTTCTTGACATTCATCGTTTTTATACCCATCAAACATTATACACATATTTATAACATAGGGTAAGTAAAAAAAAACCAGTTATTATAGATGATCAATACATGTAATAAAGGGAGATATTTAAACATAATCATGATCTTAAGGGTATGATAACATGATCATTAAAATGGAAGATCATACCCATCATATTAATTATCATAGAGATGAATCATGGAAAAAATATTGGTATTTCATAAGACATGGATCATATGGAAATTAAGAACATAATCCAAGAAAGATAATATATGAAGAAAACATTGAATTTTTGAATACATAAAATCATATATAATGATTTCCTTAAATGTTAAAGAATTGTTTCTGAGGACATCTTAGTGGAAGGAGAACTTTACTGAACTGGGTTTATACACTATTCCAGCCCTATATTTCTAGATTGAGTTCACTCCTTATTCCATCCATGTAATCCTGAAATGATTTCATTTCCCATTCCAACAAAGTAATATTAAACCAAGTTCATTTATTATTCTATACATGTCTATCTCATGGGATATAAATAATTACCCAATGCATTAGTGGGAGATATAGGTCCCACCCATCTCATAATGAAATCAAACGAAAATTTGGAGAAAATTCATAAACAAGCATATTATAACCCATGACATGAAATGGGTTTTATAAACATGTAATTAAATAATAACATATGAAAAAATATTGGTTTCATAATCATTTTATCATAAAAATATCCAGTGAAGAGAATCAGGTTTCAAAACAATATTAACCATGAAAGAGAAACAAGTTTCATAAACATCATTGAATGAAAACATAATCCATTTATAAAATGAATATGAAAGAAAACATTGAATAATTCCCCCAAAAGGGATGAGTTACACCAACTAATGTTATCGTATATGGGAAATAATATTAAAATATCTTTTAAAAACATTTCATGAAGAAAATAACCTTTCTACATTTTAAAAACACTTTTTAAAACATAAAATATTTTGAAAACATTTTTAATCAAAAAAATCTTTGAAAAATATTAATTGAAGAATTAGAAACCATAAAACATATTTATAATACTTTTCCTTCAAAATTGGATTCAAATATATATTGAAAAAAATAATTAAATCATTTTTGAAAGAATGGTTTTTTAATAAAATAGATTTCCCACCAAAGAGGGAGATTGTTAAATTTTACATAAAAATATTATATTGAGTAAAAAAGAGTGGAAAATGGTAATAATACATGAGAATATCTTTAATGACCATAATAGAAGAATATTCACGAGTTTTCTTGGGAAATGGATCATAATTTTTAATAAAATAAGCATAATCACTAAAAATCTTGAAAAGCAATGAGACTGTTTGAATAAACTATTACCACTTGGTTACATGGGATTATACTCTCCATGTAAAAAATGAAATAGAATTATTGGTCAGAGTGGAATCTCATGAGGGGTGTGAATTGAGTTCTTACCTAAAATTTCTCTTAAAAACCTAATTTTAAAAGGATCCCCAAATTATAAAATGGCCCAGTTAATTAAGGCAGTAGAGATGTAAATGTTTAGTTGGTCAACTGGTTTCTCAAAGGGTGATTAGTCCTCAGTTTAATTGGTGTAAAAACATTTTTTCAACTTTTGAAAAAATGTTTTTGAATTTAATACATACACACACTAACAAAAATTAACTGTCAAAAAAAATGAAAAACAGTTTTATGTTGAGTCAATAAGGTTTTCCTTATGACTTTTCCATTCCTTCATGTTTTGGTGAGATTGTTAAGTAACTAAGGTTTCCTTATGAATTCACCATCAATTCTTCTTTTGAAAATAAAAAACACCTTATCTTAAGGAAAATTCATTTTATCCTATGTTTTACTTCTATAAGGAAAAATTTTATTTCCTAAGGAAATTTTTCCTTACCATATTTTTTATTGTTGTTCATTATTTTACCTAAGTATAAAATTTGGTTTCATGTCTAAATTCTCAGAATCCTATAATACTTAGATATTAAGTATTCTGTTTTAGGATCCAAATTCCCATTATGAATTCTAGTTCAGAATTTCCGCTACGAATTCTAGTGAGGAATTCTCATTACGAATTATGATGACGAATTCGCATTACGAATTCTGATGACGAATTATCATTACGAATTCTAATGATGAATTCTCATTACGAATTCTGATGAAGAATTATCATTACGAATTCTGATGACAAATTCTCATTACGAATTTTGATGAAAAATTATCATTACGAATTCTAATGAAAAATTCTCATTACGAATTCTGATTGTGAATTCTGATTACGAATTATGGATACTAACTTTTATGATGTTCGACTCTGAATTCTTCTGATAAATAGAATCCGAATATCATTTCATTATAGACTCCGAATATATTTTCATTAGACTCCGAACTTTTATTTTCTTACACTTCGAATATTTGAGTTTTCTTATATAACCATATTTTTTCTTATAAATGTTTTGTTATAAAACGACGTCGTCTATTATGTTTCTAACTAACTGTTGGTTGATTGACACATGTATAGGTCCATCCAAAATTTAGGGAAGATTATGACTGTTAGAGGAGGGAGCCGACCGTTGAAGCCGTAACTATAAATAGGAGCTCATTTGAAAGAGCTCACAACTGTTCTGTGACTCTAGAGACCACATGTTGTTAAAGTGATTTTTAGAGAGAGACATTCATTGCTTTGTGTGTACTGAACTGCCTGTTCAGATTTTATTTGTGTGATTCTGAATGTTGGTGATTATATTCGAGGGCTTCCAGGGATAGGAAGATAGAGTTGCCGACTACCTTGAAGTTTGAGGGCTTCCTTGCTGAAAAAGACAGATGTTCCAACTACATTGAAGTTGAGGGCTTCCGGGGATAGAAAGACAGACTCTGATCTTCATATCAAGGGATTACCCAAGTGTGGGTAAGATAGACTTTCTTGAAAGTATAAATCAAGGGAACTTTATCCAGGGTTGTTCAATACCATTCTCTTTGGGTTAAAAGATTTATTGTTTTTTAATTGTAGTGTTTCCACTTTGTTTTTATGCTGCATTTTGTATATTAATGAAAGTATATCTATCTTATAATTCCTTACACTTTTATACACTGATTTAGTAAGATTATATACACTTTAAGGTATAATCTTTTACTTGTAAACTTTTGCTCTGTTTGATTTTCGGATCCATATTTCCAGAACCTATCAAGGTTGTAAAAGATTGAGGTGTTGTGAATCAACTTAGTTTAACATTTTAAAACATATTTTTCTGTAACCAACATTAATGGTTCAAAATAATTTTTTAAAGTGTACAATTAACCCCCTCTTGTATTTGAGTATCTCATTGATCCTACATTTGGTATTATAGAGTATATCATACTCACATACCTTCTCACAATTGGAATTAGAGGAAGGTTACATCTGAATTAATATCACGATTAGATTTAGAGTAAATTTTTTCTTCTTATTACTTTCGGAATTGAATTTTTCCAGATTCATTTTTTCTAATTCAATTTTATGGATTCAATTTTTTGGATTCATAAAGTTCGGATTCACTTTTTCATAGAGATAAAATATCTAGTTTCTTTCTTGGTATTTTTTTCTCTAGTTTACTAACTCATTATTCTAACAAGTTTGTGTGCCAATGACTTTTCTTAAAGATGACAAGAATCAATGTTGGTTCCATAGACAATCTTAATCCAACCAGACCACCAATATTTGATGATAACGATTACAAATATTGGAGAGATCGTATGAAGACTTTCATTATCAACCCTGGGGTTGAAATTTTTTTTATTATTACCGGTGGATAAAAAATTCATGATAAAGATGTAAGTGCCTTTACAAATCAAGAAAATCATGAATATCAATTGAATTATAAGGTACACAACACTTTACTTTGTTCAATGACTAGAAATATATATAGGCAAATTTCATCTTGTGAAGCAGCAAATTCTATATGGAAGAAACTAGAAGTTACTCACTTTGGAAATTCTAATGTAATTGAGACTAGAAGAGCAATGCTTAGAGATGAATATCATGGTTTTAGTTTTCCTTATGGTGAACCCATATGCAAGGTGCAATAGAGATTCATGAACATTGTGAATATTTTACAATCAATGGGTGAAAAAGGATTAGATGATGAAGCCCTTGTTGACAAGATTATCGACATCATGGTGAATGAGTGGGAATCTAAAAGGACTAAAATTGATGAGAATAGAAAGGTTACTCAGATTACCCTTGACGAGATGTTTGGAACTCTTATTCATCATGAGACTAGAATGAAGAGAGATGCTGATATTGTGAAGAATATGAATGGAAATGGCAGTGTATATTTTACTACTACTTCTAATCATATGAAATCCAAGACTCCTGAGGGAGTTACTAGATCCAGATCTAAGAAAGTTGTTATCCATTCCAAATCTAGTGGAAGTGAATCCTCAGAAAATGAAATAGAAAATCTTGCTCGAAGGATGAACAAGATAGTTGGACAGAGGAACTTTCAATCTAGATATAAGAAGAAGGAAAGGAAAGACAAGATAGATTCAGAAGTTACATGGTATGAATGTAAGAGATATGGACACATAAGACCTGACTGCCCTATGCTCAAGAGAAAATAAAGAAAGTAAAGGAATTATGAGAAAAACAGAAAGAAGTATTAGAAGTCAAAATACAAGAAAGTGTTGAAAGGTAATGACACATGATATTCCAGTAGAGGAGGCATATGCTGTTCCAGAAAGTGTTGAAAAAGATGAACCAACAAAGAAGGCTGGGAAGAAGAGACAATATAAGGAAGTGGAAGACAAAACCCCTAAGGCTAAAGAACCTCAATCCGCACCTCCTAATCCCAAAAAGAAAAAATATTATCCTGATGAAGTTGTTTCCAAATGGAGGGAATATAAAGAGAAAAGAAAAGTAGGGGTGCCATAGTTTGGTTTGGATCCTGCTGAGTCTAAGTCCATGAAAGAAAAAGATGCTGATGAGATAGAAAAATAGGCCAAAGAGAAGAATCTGAAGAAGAATATGATAGAGGCTAAAATTTGTCAATCCCTTCTGAGGGATAATGAAATAGCTTACGAAAGTATTCATGTTCCGAAATCTTTTTTAATGGAAAAATTGCCTGAGACTCAAGGTAAGAAGACTCTAGAAAATCCCAAGGAGAAAGAAATTGAGAAAGAAGTGATGGAGAAAGTTCAGAAAGTTGTGGAGGAGGTTACAAAATGCTGAGATTAGTGGAGGTTCTGATGATATAATTAAGCATGTAGAAGAATATCAAGATAAGGGAACCCCATCTAAGGAGTTGTCAATACATACTTCTCAAGACAGATCCTCAAAAATTTCTACTCTGGGAGTTTATGATAAATAAGAAGAAGAAGAAGTGTAAAAAATTTCAGAAGGGAGTCATAATCATGACTATATCCATCCTGACGAAGTTGAAGATGGGGTTCAAAAAGAAAAACCCAATGAATTCAAGATAGTACAGTTATATGAGAGTGAGCATGAATCCCTTGATGAGGAAGTCATACCCAAAATCTGCAAGGGTAAGAAAGTTCTTATTGATTCAACAATGAAAGATATTATAAGGAATAATCAAGTTAGAGGAACATATAAAAGGAAGCTGGTGGAAATAGAAGAAGAAAAATCTTTTAGCAAGTTGTCTGATTCAGAGTCTTTTGCATTGGGACACGATTTTGTTGTTGAGTGCCTCAAGAAGTTGGTAGATACAATTCTTATCTTTCCTACAATAGACTCCAGAAGCTAGATGCTTCAGAACAACATGAATCAGAAGTCAGAATCCATATCCATGGTGATGGATAAATGTGTGAAGTTTGAGGCAGAACATAAAAATTATCTTATCAACTACGAGGTCCACATAAAGTCTTGAAAAAAAATAAATTTATGGTCTAATAATATTTTTTAAGATATTGAAGTTCTTGATCTGTTCCAACAATATGTTAAGGAGGCCTTTGGTACTGAGGATGTTAAAATTAAAAATCTTTCAGATGGTTTTTAGGAAAAAATAAGTCTAGAACAAAGTTCTCGGATTCAGGATGTGAAAGATCTGAATGGGAAGCTGAGTTATATTGTTCAAATCTTGAAAAAAGGAAAGAATCTTCAGAGTGAGATGTAGGAAAATCTTTTGAATCAAGATGATTGTCTGATTACTCAGGAAGAGGCCATGAAGGCTCAGGCAGAGGTCCTAAAGGCTCATGAAGATAGGATCAAGGAATTGGAAAACAAAGCTGAGGAAGACCACAAAGAGCTGAAGAAGTTGAAGACTATTGTCAAAATGCTAATGCCCAAGGAAAAAATAAACCAAATAGACAACTCCTATATTTTGTTTTATATGTTTTTTTCCCTGTACTAATACTTTCAATCATAATGGAATGTTGGTTGGCCTGTTTTTTCTTGCATGTATTTACTAATATTTCAGGTTCCATATTTCTTTTCCATTTCCTTAAACACTTTTTGAAAATAAAAAATGGGGAGATGAAAAAATAACTCAAAAAGGAAGAAGGAAAAATCTAAAAGGGAGAATAAAAATCTATTTAAGTTAAGAAGAAATTTCCTTAAGGGGGAGCTTATTTAAGGGGGAGTTTCTCATTACGAATATTTACATTTTCATGATAATGAAAATTCTCATTCTGGAAATCTAGAATATGATCCTTAGAGTTTCAAAGCCTAAGGGGGAGTTAATCGTATTCACCATTGTTCAAGAACAAAGGGAGATAAGTTTTATTTGCAAAGTTTAATATTTTCTATGTTCTTATATTATTTTTCTTAAGGTTGTTTGTAATTTCCAAAAAGGGGGTGATTGATGAGTCAACAAGGTTTTACTTATGAATTTTCCATTCCTTCATGTTTTGGGGAGATTGTTAAGTCACTAATTATTCCTTATTACTTCACCATCCATTGTTGTTTTGAAAATAAAGAACACCCAATATCAAGGAAAAATCATTTTATCCTGTGTTTTAATTTTATAAGGAAAAATTTTATTTCCCATGGAAATTTATCCATACCATATTTTTTATTGTTGTTCATTATTTTACCTAAGTATAAAATTGTGTTTAATATCTAAATTCTCAGAATCCTATAATACTTAGATATTAAGTATTCTTTTTTAGGATCCGAATTCCCATTACGAATTCTAGTGCGGAATTCCCCTTACAAATTCTAGTGATGAATTATCATTACGAATTCTGATGACAAATTCTCATTACGAATTTTGATGAAGAATTCTCATTACGAATTCTAATGATGAATTCTCATTATGAATTCTGATGACGAATTCTCATTACGAATTCTGATGACGAATTATCATTAGGAATTCTGATGACGAATTCTCATTATGAATTGTGATTTTGAATTCTGATTACGAATTATGGATAAGAACTTTTATGAAGTTTGACTCCGAATTCTTCTGATAAATAGAATCCGAATATCATTTAATTATAGGCTCGGAATATATTTTCATTAGACTCTGAACTTTTATTTACTTACACTCTGAATATATGAGTTTTCTTATATAACCACATTTTTTCTTATAATTTTTTTGTTATAAAACGATATATTATAATATATTTCTAACAAATCGTCGGTTGAGTGAATCTTGTATAGTTACCTCCGAAATTTAATGAAGAATATGACCGTTCAAGGAGGGAGCCGACCGTTGAAGCTGTGCCTATAAATAGGAGCTCATTTGAAAGATCTCACAACTGTTCTGTGACTCTAGAGACCACATGTTGTTGAAGTGATTTCTAGAGAGAGACATTCATTTCTTTGTGCATAATGCACTGCTCATTTAGATTTGCTTTGTGCGATTCCGAATGTTGGTGATTACATTTGAGGGATTCTGGAGATAAGAAGGCAGAGGTGATGACTACCTTGATGTTAGATGGCTTCCTTGCTGAGGAAGACAGAAGTTCCAACTACCGTGAAGTTGAGGGATTATGGGGATAGAAAGACAGACTTTGATATTCGTATTGAGGGTTTACCTGGGTGTGTGTAAGACAGATTTGCTTAAAAGTATAAATCAAGGGACCTTTATCCAAGGATGTTGGATACCCTTCCCTTTGGGATAAAAGAGTTATTGTTTGTTAATTGTAGTTTTACAACTTTGTTTTTCTGCTACATTTTGTATGTTAAGGAATGCATAACTATCTTATACTTTCTTACACTTGTATACTCTGATTTAGTAAGATTCTATACGCTTTAAGGTAGAATCTTTTACTTGTAAACTTTTGTTAGGTTTGATTTTCAGATCCATATTTCTGGAACCTATCAAGGTTGTATAACTTAGAGGTTTTTTTAATATACTTAGTTTAACATTGTTAAACATAGTTTTATGTAAAAAACATTAGAGGTTCAAAAGAATTTTTTAAAGTGTACAATTCACCCCCCTCTTGTATTTTAGTATCTCATAGATCATACATTTGGTATTTTAGAGTATATCATACTCACATACCATCTGACATTTTATGCTTTAGCAAATATAAGCTACAGAAAAAAGATAAAACAGAGTATAACAAAATATAGTGAATATTGAAGTAAAAAAAGAGGTTCAGTTTCATACTGAGACTTAGTCCTCTCCACTTGGTGATCACCAGCCACCAAGTAGTTTATATTAGCAATAAACTTGATACACAGACTGTATCGGGCTTTACAATAGTTTTTACAAAATGTACATGGTTCTCACCCTCTACCACAGTTCATCGTGGAAAAAAATAAGCAATACATACCAAACATGGTATCTTCCACAGTTTTAAGTGGGAAAAAAAATGTTAGCGAGGTTTGATGTAAGGATATTAAATATCCTCCAGTTTTAACATAGGATTCAGTGTGTGAATTATACATACAAACTTATCATTAATTTTAAAAGAAGAAACAAAATAGATAAATTATTATGAGATAGAGTTTAGAAGGCTAAATGTGTATTTATTTCAGCTCTTAACACATTGAAGTGGAGAATTTTAAGTTTGAGTCTATCACTAGAAGTTGTATCCAAAACAGGGTGTCGCAACATTAGGTACTAGCTTTTAGGAATTGAGTGTTCTTCTTCTTTTGTTGATTGAATGTTTATAAGATAGAGAAGCTATCCTCAATTTGTTTTCCTAAAATGATCTTCTTGAAGTTCTTTGGGTTCACAGTTAAGGTTCTCGAATGGTTCTTCATTTTTCTTTAGTAATTTCTTCCTAATGCATGTAACTTCTGGACATGTATTTTTTTTGTTTTTCTATATGCCTCTGTATATCTCTCTTACTCGGTCTTTTTATTTCATATTTGTGGACCGAAAATAGGACTAACTACATCACGTGAAATCTTTCTCGTACCTCATACAGTCAAGATATGGTCTCCTGATATGTCTACAAAAAGTATTAATTAAGTTAGAAGCATTAATTTTAGAAAATAAGACTATTATAAAAATATCAAGAATTTGAAAAAGGGTATAGTTATACTAGTAACAGTAGCTTTCACATCAGTAGGTTTCAACTACAGGTTCACATCGACAACCTCCAACTGTAACCTTCAATCGGTAACCTTCAGTAGTAGGATTGCATCGGTGCCCGTTGTATTAGTGACCATGTATTAGTGAACTTATATCGGTGACCTTGTATCGGTGCCCTTGTATCAGTGACTTTATATCGATGACCTTGTACATAGATAAATTATGCACTGTATAATTAACCAATCAAGAAGTGAGATTGAGTGTATATGAATATTACACTATAGAAACAAGAAACAGTAATGAAACATAATTAACATAGAATGAAAACATGATTATCACATAAATGAAACATGATTTGGGATTATCAAAACAGGTGAGTCCCAAAATCTCCCCTATTTTGATAATCAAAAATTATGTCATTGAATCTTTAGGTTTAAGAGTTTTGAATCATGGTTAAACACATCTTCTAATTTCATCAGTTATGTGAGCATAAAAAAATTATATGGTGAACACTACATTTATGCCAGAATATATATAAACACATATAAACACTTCTCCCCCTTTGAGATTAATAAAGAGGAATATATAAAAAAAAAATATAAAAGAGAGTGTTTGTATTAATAAAATATGAGTACAATATAAAAAAAGAATAAACCAATCCCAACCAGCTAAGATAGTCCACACTCAATACACAATAGAGATGTCCAATAGAGCTTTGTATTTGGAAGATGAGGAGGAAGGTTCTGAAGGTGGGGGGATATTCCGAGGGATGGAATTGAGCAGTGTAGGAGGAGTAGCCACCGAGGCATTATTAGACATATAGTGAGTATATATCTAAGTAATCATTGGTGTAAAACATCTAATGGCCTAGGTAGGAGTCATTAAAGGAGAAGTACTGGTGGAACATGAGGTAGTTGAATATGCAGGCAAAGAAGGAGGAACAATGATGGGTGTGCAGTCCACATGGAGGAAGGGTAACAAAATATTCCTCTTGTCCATAATAATGCTTCCCCCTCTTTCCATAGAAGAGATGAAATCATCTTTTTATTCCATAAATCTCTCTAGGGAAGGAGTCATCTCTCAAAGCTTTCTCACTTGATCCTTAAATTCCTGAGTGATAGGAGGGATACTCAAAATTTCCAAAAGTAGATTAAAGTGATCATCCATCTGATGCTTAGTGTATACCCATTTGTAATAGAAGTCAACTTGATCCTTTATGGCCTTATGATCTAGATCATATTCCCTTATATAATTTCCCACAAGGTTATGAATTTCCCTGGTAATGGAAATGACCTAAGAGTCTATGGTTCTATAACCATAGAACTTTTCCACTTATTCTCTAACAACGGTTCTGAAGGCTTCAATTTCGACTAAAGGAGAGGTTGAAGAAGAAACAGATTCCCCCAGAGGTTCCATAGAGAAATCCACCATCTCTTTAAATGATTTGTTTATCCCACTGATCAGCCTTTTGGCATCATTATCTTGGCCTTTCACATGTGTTCCCATAGACTTCTTAAAATTCCCAAGCACTATGACAATTTGTAGAACCATAATTTTATCATATCTAAGGACTCTTTCCACTTAATCTATTGAATCCATATATGAATCTAACCTGGTGATAGACTGTTTCACTAATTCCATAGACACTTCCAAAGTTCTTACCTGATTCTGACATTCCTTGACCTCATGTAATAAAGCTGACTGAGAGGTAGAGACTATCCATTACATTGCAGCTGTCATGAGTCCTTGATTGTGAGCTATTGTTCTCACTATCTCAGTGGTTTTCTCAACAATATGCCTCTTTAGGTATGATTTGAAAGAATCCAATTTATCCTTCTTTACATAGTCTCTAGGTAACAGAACCACTTGCTGCATAATGGTAGTTTGGGAGATAGTAGGTATTGGAGGACTTTTTATAGGCTTGTCATTTTCAGAATCTCCATATTCTATGCCTAAAACCACAAATCCAGAAGCTTTTGTCCAGTCCTCTATCTCATGAGCAACAACAACTGATCCTGTAGAAACATGTTCTTACATCTCACTTGGAGCATTATCCTGATCAGCCACATCTATCTCCATCATACTTCCTTGATCAACTTCATTAACAGGAAGGTCCACTGCCACTTCCTCCAAAAAATCTTCAACAACTTCCAAAACAAGTCCAGCTTCAACTAAATTAGCAACTTATTCATATCTACATTCTACCCTTTTTGAATGTCCTATAAAAGGAATAAGACTTAAAAATTCCTATTCACTTTCAAAAGTAGCTATCTCATAGTGATCATGACTTGAATCAGCGTCCTCATCCTCATCTGATATATCTCTAATGTCTCTTATGACATTTTTAGTTACTTATTCTTCATTGGTTTCCTCATCACTGTCCCTTAGGACAATCTCCCTTATAGGAAACCTCTTTGGTGGGATAGGCTCACCAAAGGATACAATATTAAGACGAGGATTTGAGGGAAGTCCAGGATCACTCATGTCATCTATAGGAGAATACTCTCTTTCTGGCACAACAACATCCTCTTCTTCTTCATACGAATAAGCAGGCTCTACTTCACCAGGCTTAAGACTAGGGTCCCTCTTATTTTTTGGCCCAGTAGGATAAGCAATATCATTAAACTCTTCAGAAATCTTATCCTCATCATTAAAACATCTCATCGGCCATGGATTCTAGTTTATCTTCGTCATCTTGCAAATCAGTTTGGTGATTCAATGGTTATCTTTCACAACAACTGTTTCCTCCTTATCTCCAGCAACTCCTTTCACATTCAACATAAGAGATATCAACTTAACATAAAATAGGAAATTGGATAAGGAACTAGGTTTGGTCATATCTTCTAGTTGAATCATATACAACCTACTTAAGATGATCTTCTGTTTATGATTTAACAGATACAAGAGAATAACATCAAGAAACTCTAAAGTTTCAATTTCCACTCTCCTGCGACTTAAAACATGCTGGATAAACTTGTAAAGCAACATATCTTCTCCTACCATTTCAGCAATAATTATTTTCCTTGGAATTATATTCTCTATCAATTCAGCTAATGATTCTTCATAGAAGAAGAACTTACTAGTGGGAGGCACTAATTTTGAGTAATAATCCAAAATCCCTTTATGTGGAACCCTCAAGTAGTCAACCCACTCAGTAGAGGAGAAAAACAAACATACTCCATTTACTCAGGTAGTCATCTAGTGCTCAACCACATACTACTCAAACATGAGATACTCATAAAATTCCTTTACTAAATTCAGGTAATAGGTTTTATTATTGTTTGCAAAACACTCTACCCATCCCAGAGATTAAAGTTCCTTTAGTACTAAAGACTGTGTTGACAAAGACACTCTGAACTTAACACCTACTCAACCACTATTTCCCTCTTTGATAAATGTGGGTTAAGCACCTTTTCCACTATCTAGCTTCCACCACTTGACTCGGATCTAGGTCTCTTACGATCTGATGCATCTCCTACATTAGAAACCGATGGCCTTTTGACTCTTTCCATCGATCTAGAGTGGTTCAAGGTTTCATAAGAGTTTTAGGTCCTGAGATTGGGGAGAAAAAGGTTCAAGATAGGGTTTCATGTGGATCTAAATGTGATCTATGTTTTATTTTTATCATTTAGGGATCGAAAAATTTAATAGATAAAATAAATAAGTACTATGCAGAAAACATTTCAGATTCTAGCTGAGAACAGAAAAAAACAATGTCCCATACTCATGTCGTCTTTTGGTAAGAAGGTATCGGTATGGTCTATTGGTGAGGTCCTATCAAGAAGGTCTAACGGTCAGGTCATATCAGTATGGTCTAATGGGGAGGTCCTATCGGTAAGATCTAAGGGTGAGGTCCTATCTGTGAGGTCCTATTGGTAAGGTCTAATAGTGAGGTCCTATCGGTAAAGTCTAATGGTGAGGACCTATACTCAACAGTTTGTCATACCTAACTCATGTTTGATGTAATTTAACCAATCAGAATTCAAAGGCTTTGTGAATATATCTGCCAACTGGCGTTTAATACCAATGAATTCAGAGTGATATCACCTCTTTGATAATGATCTCTCAAGAAGTGATTTCTTACATCAATATGGTTTTTCCTAGCATGATATACTATATTTTTAGAGATGTTAATAGCACTTGTGTTGTCACAGTTTATATAGACATGTTTGAATTGATATCCATTGTCTAGTAAAGTGTGTTTCATCCATAGAATTTGAGCACAACAACTACTAGTAGCAATATATTTAGCCTCTGAAATTGATAATGCAATAGAATTCTGTTTCTTACTACACCATGATACCAGTGACTTTCCTAAAACGTGAGAAGTTCCAGAGGTTCCTTTCTTGTTTAACTTGCAACTAGAAAAGTCAGCATCTGAATAAAATCAAAAATAAATTGGCTATAATCTTGGATAAAATAGTTCTAAACTTATAGTATACTTGATATATTAAAAAATATTTTTAATAACAATTATGTGAGACTCTTTGGGATTGACCTGAAAACGAGCACACATGAATACACTGAACATAATGTCAGGTCTGCTAGCAGTAAGATAGAGCATACTCCCAGTCATACCTTAGTAATTGGTTTGATCCACAAATTCATCATTTTCATCCACATCCTACTTGTATGTGGTACTCTTAGGTGTATCACTACATTTAATATTATCCAAAACAAAATGTTTCAAAATATCCTTAGTATATTAAATTTGATTTAAAATAATACCATTTTTATTTTGAAAAATTTGTAATCCAAGAAAATTTTTTAGTTCCCCTATTAGACTCATTTCAAATTCATCTTGAATCATTTTCAAAAAATCAGTACAGAGAGATTTTTTAAAGGATCCCAAAATTATATCATCTAAATAAATTTTTACTATTAAAAAATCTTTGGAAATTATTTTAATAAAGAGAGTATGATCCGCTATTCATTTAGTAAAACCTTTTGAAATAAGAAAGAATCTAAGTATATCATACCGAGATCTTCGAGCTTGTTTTAGACCATATAAGACACTAGACAGTTCAAAAAAATGATTTGGATAATGGGGATTTTTAAAGCCATGGGTTGTTCAAAAAATACATCCTCAACTATATAACCATTTTGATAAGAACATTTATCACCCATTGGATAATGTTTATAATTCAGATGAGCTAGATAAGAAAGTTGTATCCTAACGGCCTCTAACCTAGCTATAGTTGCAAAGGTTTCCTCATAGTTTATTCCTTCCTCTTGAATATACCCTTGTTCAACTAACCTATATTTTTTTCTAACTATATTTCTATATTCATAAACTTTTTTTCTAAACAACCATTTAGTGCCAATGGTCAAAGGGTCTTTAGGTCTATCCACTAATTCCCAAACATTGTTTCTTTCAAACTGATTCAACTATTCTTGCATAGTTATCCCCAAAAATTCATCAATGATTGAATCATTGATATTTTTTGGTTCAATCTGTGAAATAAAAGCTTAATGTTCTACCTAGTTTCTTAGAGAATCCCTAGTTTGTGTCCCTCAATTTAGATCACCTAGAAAAACATATTAAGGATGATTTTTAAGATTTCTAATTCCTTTTGAAACCATTGAACAAGACTCCTCATGATTATCTATTGGTTCAGATTCACTATGAAAAGAATCCGAAAGGTTTCCAGAACTGGTTGTTTTCACTAAGGGTTCATTGTATTTGTCATTAAGGAACAGAATTGACATATCATTCTCAAGATGTTCAAGAGTTTTTTTGGGTTCATGTGGATCAGTCTCATCAAATTTGTTATGAATTGATTATTCCACACATTTGGTTCTCTTATTAGACACTCTATAGGCTTTACTAGATATTGAGTAACCTAGAAAAACTACTTCATCACTTTTTGATGAAATTTTTTCAAGATTATCTTTAGGGATAAGGAAAAAGACATTACAACCAAAAAATCTAAATTAATTAACCATTGGCTTTCTGTTATTCCGACATTCATATAGGGTATTCTTAAGAATAGGTCTAATTAAGACTCTACTGAATATGTAACAAGATGGTTTAACAGATTCAACCCAAAAATAAATAGGAAAAATCAAATTCATTTAGCATTGTCCTAGAAATATCTTGAAGGATTCTCTTTATTCTTTCCACAACTCCATTCGGTTGAGGTGTTCTAGGAGTAGGGAAATTGTGATTATATCCAATTTGTGAGCAAAAAGATTCAATGTCTTGATTCTAAAACTCACAGCCATGATCACTTCTCAAGGACTTAATTCTAAGTCCACTAAGATTTTCTATAGACTTGGAGTATTTGATAAAATAAGAATAAGCTTCAATTTTGTGATCCAGAAAGTATACCCATGTGTACCTAGAAAAATAATCTACAAGAACATAAACACAGTGCTTCCCATTTTATCTTGAAACTCTTGATGGTCCAAACAAGACCATATAAACCAACTTAAGTGGTTGAGAAGTTGAAACCTATTTCTTTGGTTTGAAATAAACATTGTGTTGTTTTCCCTCTTGACAAGGATTACACACTTTGTTAAGAGGGAATTTCAATTTAGGTAAGTCTCTAACTAATCCTTTCCTAGTCATTCTCTTAAGTGAGTGCACATTGTAGTGTCCAAGTCTTCTATGCCACAACCATGATTCCTTATGAAACAAATTTAAACAAGAAAAAATTTTCATAACTAAAGAATCTATATCAACACCATATACATTATAATTTTTAAGAGCAGTAAATATTAAACCATTTTTATTATTAAAAACATTTCATGCATCATTTTCAAATTTAACATTGAATTCATCATCACACAACTGATAAATACACAGCATATTGTATTTAACCCATCAACAAAAAGGACTTTTGAAATTAATATACTGTTAGGGTTACCAATTTTTCATAAGCTAATGATATTACCTTTATCATTATCACCGAATTTGACATATCATCATTCAACTTTAATTAGGCTTTTGAAACCTGAATAGTCTCCTATCATACGTCATGAACAACCAGTGTCCAAGTACCACATAATTTTTCAAGAGGTCTTTAGTCAATTTTTCTTCAAAACAGATTAAGTGTTGGGTAACTTTGGTACCCAAATATTCTTGGGGATAGAGAGGTTAGAATGTAAAGCTTTTGGAACCCATACTTGTCTTATTGGTTTTATATAATCAACATATATTATTTGAGACATGAACACTTTGTTTGGACCTTTAGAGATTTTTTTTCATGAAATAGTTCAGAACTTGAAGTAGCTGTGAATTGTCCAGATTTTGGAACAAATTTAGATTTAATAATCCTTCTCTGTCCTGGTTGATATCCTATAAGAGTTGTGTATTTTGGAACGATTTGTTTCCCTAGAAACAGAGTCAAGCTATCTTTACCAGTAGTAAATTTTTCCAAATCCATTTTTAATTGATCATTTTATAATTTGATTTTGGTATTTTCTTCTAATAGGTGAGCACATTTTTCTTTCTCAATATCTAGATCAGATTGGTAATTATAATTTAAATCATGTTGTATTTTCAATAGTTTATATTTATCCTTGAGTTAATTAACAGTATCTTCAATCATTCCACAATATTCGAATAGTTCAAAGTTAGTTATATTTTAATCATTATTTGATTCAACTTCATTCCCAAAATAATAATCATTAGGTATAAGCGAATCGGGTGTTAGCTCCAATGCTTCTATCATGAAACAAAGATTTTCATGTCTCTTTTTATCACTATCCAAAGTGTCAGGTCCACATGAGATGTCTTATGAGGCACTCCAGGTGGCTTTCATAGCCTTTTTATATCATTTTACCTTGTCTACATAATTATTCTTAAATTTATGCTTGGGGAAATTAGTCTTTACATGACCTTTTCATTTACACTCATAACAAACTATATCAGTTGTTTTGTCATTTCATTTTATGTCATTTTCCACCATCATATATTATCATACCTTCCTTTGCAGTTTGATTCTCTAAATAACTTTTTATTTCGGTAATACTTCTTGAATATCCTTCAAAGATGATCCATCTCATCATCACTATCAGAGTCTGAGTCTTCACTTGTGGAAGTAACTATAGGAGCTTGAACTTTTTCTTTATCTTTGTTCTTTGAGGTAGAAATCATGAATTCAATAGATTTGTTACTTGATTCTTAATCTACTTATTTATTCACTTTATGATCTTCTCCATACATCATAAGCTTTGAAATTAGTTCCTTAAATGGTAGTTTGCCTATGTCACAAGATTCTCGGATAGAAACAGAAGTTCCTCTCTATTTGTTTAGTAGGCATCGAATAAATATCATAATATAGTCCTTGTTGGCCACTAGTTTCCCATGTAGACTCATAGTATTTAATATTTCATTGAACCTGGGATACATTTGAGAAATATGTTCATCAGGCTTCATTTTAAAATTATCATATTTAATAGTATATTTATTTAATCTTATTTCTTTAACATTGGTTGTTCCCTCATGAGAAATGGCTAGAGTATCCCAAATTTCATAAGCATTTTTGCAAGTAGATATTCAATTAAATTACTCATCACCTAGAGAATAGTAAAAGGAATTCATTATATTACAATTATTATTATATGTTGATTTATTCAGATGAGACCATGTGTCTCTAGTAGTTGTAGGCAATATATGTTGTTTTTCAATTGTGTCCCAGATTTCAGGTCCCTTGCTCTCTAGATACATTTTCATTTTTAATTTCCACTGAGCATAGTTATTACCATTAAAGAAAGGTGGTATGTTATTAGCAGCACCCTAAACTCGATTTTCCATAGGTACTTAGAATTTAAAGAACTGAAAATTTAGATATGACAGAAAGTTTAAGATCATTAATATACAAATAAAATAATAGTTGAAATGAATTTTAACACTGGATATACCATCCTATGATAAAAAATGTTGGTCAGTGTGGAATCTCAATAGGGGGGTGAATTGAGTTCCTACATAATTATTTTGTTAAAAGACTAATTTTAAAAGGATCCCCCAATTTTAGAACCACCCAGTTAATTAAGGCATCAGATATGTAAATGTTTAGTGGGTCAAAAGGTTTCTCAAAGGGTGATTAGTACTCAGTGAATTGGTTTAAAAAAACTTGTTCAACTTTTGACACAAGTTTGCTGAATTCAACATATAAATAAACTATCCAAAATTAACTATTAATGAAAATGAAAAATAGTTTTATGTTTTAGAAAATAAAAGGACTGGAAAATAGTTAAAATAGAGTATAAAAAAATATATTGCAAAGTGAAGTAAAACAAGAGGTTCAGTCTCAAGCTGAGAATTAATCCTCTCCACTTGGTGATCACCTACCACGAAGCAGTTTATTTTAGCAACAAACATGATACACAACCTGTATCGGGCTTTATAATAGTTTTCACAAATTATCCTGGGTTCACACCCTCTACCACTATTCTTCGTGGAAAAAACAAAAAATACAGACCACACACTGTCTCTTCCATTATTTTATATGGGAAAAAAGGTAAGCAAGGTTTGATGTAAGGATATTCAATATCCTCCAGTTTTAGAATAGGAGACAGTGTGTGAAGCAGACATACATAATTATAAGAAATGTAAAAACAAGAAACAAAATAGAGAAATTATGATGATATAGAGTTTAGAAGTCTCTATGTGTTTGCAGTTCAGCTCCTGACTCCTTAAAGTAATGAATTTGATGTTTGAGTCTATATCTGTAAGTTGTCTCCAAAACAGAGTGTTGAAACTTCAGGTACTAGCTTTCAGGAATTGAGTGTTCTGCTTCTTGAGTTGATTGAAAGTTTATGAGACACAGAAGGCAGCCTCATGTTGTTTTCCCAAAAATACCTGATTAAAGTTCTTGGGGTTCACAGTGAAGGTTCAAGAATGGTTCTTCATTTTTCTTCAGCAATTTCTTCATCATGCATTTAACTTCTAGACTTGTATTTTTTTGGTTTTTCTCTGTGCCTCTATATATCTCTCTTCCTTGGTTAGCTTCTTTCATATTTGAGGTTCGGAAAATGGAGTAAGTACATCACGTGCAATATTTATCGTACCTCGTACTGTGAGGATATGGTATCTTGATATGTCTAGAAGAAGTATTAATTAAGTAAGAAGCATTAATGTTAGAAAATATGATCGTTAGAAAAATATCAAGAATTTGACAAAGTAAGGGTATCAGTAGACTTGTAACGGTAGCCTTCTCATCGGTAGGATTCAAACGCAGGTGCACATCAAAAACCTCCAACTATAACCTTTCATCGGTAACCTTAAAAAGAAGGATTTCATCCGGGACCTTTGAATCAGTGACTATGTATCGGTGACCTTGTATCAGTGACCTTGTATCGGTGAACTTGTATAGGTGACCTTCTATCGGTGACCTTGTATTGGTGACCCTGTATCGGTGACCTTGAATCAGTGACATTGTACTTAGATAAATTCTGCACTATAATCTTAACCAATCTTGCAATGAGATTCATAGTATAGGAATATTACTCTATAGAAACAAGAAACAATAATGAAACATAATTAACATAGAATGAAAAAATGATTATCACATAAATGAAACATGATTTAGGAATATCAAAAAAGTTGAGTCCAATAGGAATTAAGGAAAAATTGTAATTAAAATAATTAAAATCATGTTATAACATGTAAAATGGAAGTATACAATCCTTGAAAAATAATTTAGCTGCATAATGAAACATGAGTCTCAATGAAGGAAAATTTGGACTAAACTATTTTACCAATTTTGTTTCTTTAGAAACATAAACCCAATAAAAGAAATATCATCTAATGGATATGTAAATACCCATAAATTTCAGTATAATAATAATTGAATTCATCCATGGGAACTATACACAGCACAAAAAATCAATGGGTGGTGAATAAAGCATGTATCTCACAAAAATAAAAAGTGAGATGAAATCTCATTACCTTGTGTCTTGATTATCTTCGTACTCATAAAAACCACATGTATAATAAATATAATTTTTTAAAGATGTTTGAAAAAAATCATATTATTATATCTAATATTGTATATGGGTTGATCATGTCCTTATATTACCCTGTTGTCAACAATCCTATGTTAAGGTTTCACTTCGGGTTATATTTTCTTTGTTCTTTGTAGGTGTCTTAATTTGCCATATCTTTGTCCTTATACTTATATCATGATTATATAATGTAAAAAATTATATAAATATCAGTTATATTAATTGTATTTTTATTATAAAAATCTATATAATATTGAATTATGAAATGGAATACACCGTTCATGGAGATGGTAAGCTGTATGTATGCATGCATGCTATTTCAATATTTATTATCACATTGAATGAAAGAAAGTAAAAGAAGTATATATATATATATATATTAATATATATCATTAATCATTTTTCAGGAATATTTATATATATATATCATATATGTTCACAAAACTCATCCTTAATACATTCCATGTAGTGTGTGAACGAATCACATAACTTGAAATGGAGGTTGTCCACACATCCTCAAACGAAATTATCAAATTTGAACCAAATTGAAAGTAACAAGAAATGTGTTGTAAAATGAATTAATAAGATTAAATACATAAAAATTATAATAAATGAAATATATAATGAGGGTTTCCATCATTTTTTCCATAATGATAGGTGTTAAAGGAAAAATGAACAATCATCATTTAGTGAGGTACTGACTTGATGTACACATAAACAGTATGTTCGTTACCCATTAGATGGAAGAGTGTGTAAGTGTAGGTCAAAAAGATTACAAAAAAAATCATAGTATATTGAATATAATGTAATTTTAATTCAATATTTGAATAAAGAGTGTGTAATGGGTGGAGAATGAAAATAAAATAAAGAAGATTGAGAGAAGACGATACCTCTTAATCGGGTAACTCATTTTGGTTTTTACCAAAATGCATACATGGGTTACTTTCTATCAAAGGGGAGGATTTTAGGATGAAGGGAGGCATGTTTTAAGTGTATTTGGTTGATATTTTTCAAAACTAATTGGTTTTATAGGTGTGGAATAGAGGGAGAGGTGGTGACCTTTTATAGGGAATGGAAAGGGCACACTTGATATTTTTGAAAACAAGTTCGGTGTACCCACGTTTTTACCTAAAAAATGTCATCATATACCAAAATATTCAATAATTTATGGTTAAATTCTATATAATTTCTAGAAAATGAGTTTTGGATAAGTTTATATATCGTTTTGGGTCTTAAATTGAAGCTCTAGTCCTTAGTTAAGAATAATTTTACTTTAATCAATGTAATTAATTTTAATTACTTTCACTAATGATTTTGTTTAAAAAATATGTTGACCACATTAGAAATTATAAAATTTGATGACTAAAAATATGGAATCCTTTTTTCTAAATTCTAATCACATAATTTTAATAAATTAATTTAAAATTAATCCCACAGTCAGGTCAATAATGCGTGTTTTTAAATAAAAAAATCAAAAGTTTACAAAGTTTATATATCCAAATTCAACGTGAAATTGATCTCGATGACATAAATTGTATTTATTGATAAATGTATTATATAATTAAAATTTGGTTCAAATTTAAAATATAATTTAATATTATATACAAATTATATAAAATACAGTTTTTATTAAATTCTAGTATTTTTCACTATTTATCCAAAAAATGATATTTCTTAGAAAAATCCCAAACATTTTCCATAAGATAATTTCGATATTAAAATTTTTAAAAATGAAGTTTATTTTATCATACTAAATTTCAAAATTATTTCAAATTTAATTTTATTGTTTTTCAAGGAAGGACATGAAAAGTAGTTTATTTCAAGAAATAATATTTTAAATCGTATAAGGACTTTACAAAAAGTTATATCTTTAATTATCAATATGTTTTATTTATATAAAAAAATTAAAATAAATATTTGAAAATAGGTAATTACTATAGATATAACTATGTTTAATGGATATGTTAAAATTATATCATTTAAATAATTATAATAGTAAACGAATGTTTCGTCGAAACATCAAAATTTAATTTAACATACGCTAAGTCAGGGTTGCCTGTAACATACACCAAGTTGGTGTTGTGTGCAACGTACACCACGTCTGTGTTGTGTGTAAGGAATTTTTGACTTAGTGAACTACATACATAAATGAAAATTTAATTTATATAATATAAGGTCTATAAAAACTTGGGTGTAACATTCTAACACCATTAAAATGATTTTTCCCTCAATATTCATCATTCATGTAAAAAAATGAGGATTACTCTGCTTTATCAAATCCTCAAGATCCCACATATCTTTCCCTAACTGGTGCTTTCTTAACAAAACCATGACTAGTTCATTAGACTTATTTCATAGACCATTCTCTGTACGATCTAAACATTCAACAAGTTGTTCCTCATAAAAATGATATTGCTCCAATGGTATGACCTATGAGTTTATAACTTGTGAAGGGTTTGGTATTTACATCCTCAGAATAGATACATGGAACACATTAGGGAATTGAGAGATATTTGGAGGAACTTCCAAGTGATAGGATACCATCTTGATACAATCAAGAATCCCAAAGAGACTGATATACAAAGCGTTTAGTTTCTATTTCTCCTAGAATCTCAAAAACATTCTTCCAGAGTGAGATTTATTGAAAAAACTATTCACCAATTCCAAATTTGAGATCACAATAATGGCTATCAACATAACTTTTTTTTTTGGATTTGAGCTGCCTTGATATACTGTTCAATGGTTTTAACCTTCTCGACTATTTTCTCATCAGTGATCTTAGGTCCCAATAGCTTTCTTTCTCAAACCTCATCCCAACGCATTGGAGTTCTATATTTATTCCCATATGGGGGTTAATATGATTCCATCTAAATTATTGGGTGAATGATTTTGTTGTAATAAAACTAAGCTAGGGGAATGTGTTGATCCCTACCATCATTGAAATCTAGAGAACATGATCTCAACATATCCTATAGGATTTGAATTTTTCTGTTAGACCGACCATCTGTCTGAGGATGATAAATAGTTATAAAACTCAATTTTATATCAAGTTATTGTTTATGACATTAAAAGTAATTTGAGGTGAAACTTGTATCCCAATATAATATAAAATAATGTGCTACTCCATGAAAACTTACCACTTTCTTAATTTATATCGTGACCGGATGATCTAGAGATAATTATCCACTTATAGCAATGATGTGGGAAGACTTAGTGAGGTGATCAACTACCACCCATATAGAATTAAACCCTTTATAGGTTTTGGGTAGTCCTATGAAAAAATACATAGTTATGTTCTCCCATTTCTATTCTGGTATGAGTAATGGATGCTACATCCCTTTTGTATTTTTTCTTTCAGTTTTAACTTCTTGGCATACCAACCACCGAGATACGATCTCTACGATATCCCTCTCCATGCCATCCCACAAGATGTATTATTTCAAGTCCCTATACATCTTCATACTTCATAGATGAATATATAACGATGAACTATGAGCTTCCTCTAATATCTCCTTCATCAAATATGGTATAGAAGGAACACATATATGGTTTCTTAGCCTTATCATTCTATCATGATCAAGTTTAAACATAGGGGCATTTATAACTTTTTTTTGAAGATCTACATCTTAATTATATGCCTCTTTAATCTTAAAATGGATAGAGGGTTGAAAATTCATTTGATAAAGATAATATTTTTCCCTCCCTTCAAGATTTCTTGATCCATCCTTTGAAAATCCAAAAACAATGGATATTTTCTGATCCTCACCAAGGATAAGCTAATATGATCCTTCCGGATCAAGGAATCATGAACCCTGTTCAATTTAATAGGGTGGTAATGTATTGAGTAGTCATAATCCTTTATCAACTACAACCATATTCTATGGTAGATGTTCAACCCCTTATGTGTGAATATATATTTCAAACTTTTATAATTGGTATATATATCACACTTTTCTCTATAAAGATAGTGCCTCCATTTCATAAATACAAAACTTACCACTCTTAACTCCAAATCATGTGTTGGGTAATTTTGATCAATAATCTTCAACTTCCAGGAGGAATAAGTGATAGAAATGTTATTTTACATAATAAAACATTGCAAAGATTTCTTGGATACATTGCTATAAATTAAAAACCCTTGTCCATTACTAGATATTGTAATCACAGGTGCACCGACTAACCTTATATTCAGTTACTCAAAATTTTTCCTCACATTCATATTTTCATATGAACATAACACCATTACAAGATATCTTTGTCATAGAATTAGATAGTCATGAGAAATTATACAGAAACAATTTATAATATCTATATAAACCAAGATGGATATGCATCATAGTATCCATGATTGGTCTAGATAGTATTCAATAGACCCTGTCTTTGATGGATCTACTGTAATACCATCTCTTGAGATTATGTGACCCAAAAAATGAATCTTTTTGTGACCAAAATTCAATCTTTATAAGTTATTAATATATATATTTACCTTATTTAGGGTATTTAGTACAATTATAATGTTGTCTTTATTCTCTTCCTTTCACTTTGAATAGATAAAAATATCATCTCTAAAGAATACCACAAACCGATTGAGAAATATCTAAATACTCTATTTATCAAATACATGAAGATAACAGGGGAAATAGTAAGAAGAAAATTAATATCTATATTTTCATAGTGTCCATACCTTGTACAGAATTCCATCATTGATATATCCTCTTTTTGGACTCTCAATTGATGATAACTAGAGTGAATGTCAATCATGGAAAATTATTTAGATCTATGAAGTTGGTCAAACAAGTCATCAATACAGGGAATATGATACTTTTTCTTGATTATGATCTTGTTAAAATCCCTATAATCAATGAAAAGTCTCATTGATCCATCATTCTTTTTCAAAAAAGAATAGGTGAACCCCAATGTGACACACTTGTCTGAATGAATCCCTTTTAAGGGTTTCTTGGTGTGCCTTCTTCAATTCCTACAACTCAATCAGGGCCATTCTATAAGGAGTCTTTGAAATTGGTGTGGAACCATGTCTGAGTTATTTTAAGAACTCATCTTCACATTTTCATGGAAGGCTAGTAAGATCTTTGAGAAATACATCCAAAATATCCCTAACAATAGGCATATCATCGATGTTGATTTTCTCCCCAACCATTTTAGATATCCAACCCTTTTCAATTGGAATTAAGAACCATAAAATGGATGTAATATCTATAGTAATTTCAAACTTATCATCACATAAATGGATGATCATAGGAGGGTTTGAAATATGAAATGTATCTTCCCATCCTCGATAGTTGAAGTTGGATGTTTTCATTTAAATCAAATCCATGTCTATGATGAAATAAAATTCCACCAATGGAATAATGACTACATTTATAGGAATCAAATTCCCATAAACATATATCAAAGATGAATCATAGACTTGAGATGCAATCTTCATATAATAAGGGGTTCACACTACTAATTCCACATATAATTTTTTTGGTGGTGTCTTAACACCCATATAAAGTTCATTATATATGAAACAGTTGGTAGATCTAGAATCAAATATGAAATTATCAGTTCTAGTGTGGATGATAAGTGTACCATTTGTCATGTCATTATCACAAACCTCATTAGAAATAGATATTGAATGAGATTTACCCTTTTACCTCAACATTAGAGGTTGTTTATATCGATCAGCATCCCCATCCCCTGGGTTTGGGAAGTGGTTACCATTATTCCCATTCTCCTTAAACTTGTAGAACTAAATTGTGGGAGGTACATAATGGGCATATTTTTCCCCATTATAATTTTAATCTAACATATTCCCATCATTTCAGCAATCAATTTACCATTGATCATTCTTTCTACACTTAAGAAATTTACTAGATCCCTTATGACAATTTCCTCCATGCTTCCTTCCCCAATTATATCATAAATGAAAACTAATCATATTTTCTCTAGGTTTTTTAGGGTTTCCATTAAAATCCATCTTCATTTTCCTGTCAAAACCATAAGGTTGATACATGAATCCAACATACTATTGAAACATGATTTTAGAACACAAAATCTATTTGTAGCTACTAATGAATATTATGGAAAGTTCTATTCTAAGAAATGGATTTAATCCAATGAATAACCAATCATTTTTACATTCATGTTGGATGAAAATTATATAAGTGAACCTTATAAGTCTTGTGAAATTATACTCATAGGTATAGATAGATTAATCTTCCATTTTCTTCAAATCAAGGAACTCTTTCCCCATTATGGTATGAAGAATCATAAGAAATTACTAATTGAAAAATTATATCTTGAAATCATCCCAATCCATGGACTCAATCTAATCTTGATACCTTGTATTCTTGTTTAGATTCAACCAATGTTCTTCTTTGAATTCTAACTGATAGACAACATTAATGAATTTATCACTCTCCGAACATTGCGGAATGGAGAATATATGTTCAGTATTACAATTCCATTATTCAAAAACAATGGGATCAGAAAAACCTCTGAAATAAGGTGAAAGATGCCTCCTGAAAGAATTAACACAATTTTGTTCCCTCATTTTCTCATTTGTAAGTACACCATGATTCATAGAATGAGAAAGCTATTTGATCATAATAATGTGGTTTTTCATTTTTACTCCTAAAACATTTGGTTTTCTTAGGAGGACAACTACTACATTGTCTATCAAAATCACCACTAATATAGTTCCTTTGGGTTCTTTCCTTTGACTAAAACCAAATTCATTGAGTAAGAAATAGTTATCATATTGGGGAAACACATAATTATGAAAATTCACTTATAGGATGTATAAATTATGAAACCATCCTTAATATATGACACCTTATGTTTATCCATGGTCATTCATAACCAAAATCCATAAAAATACTTCATGATGATTCATGAAGTGTTTTTTAATTTACAAATAATATTCCTTAGGTGTGTCAAACTAGGTGTACAGCAAGGCCCATTGTTGGGTACTAGATTACCCTGATTCAGACTCAAAAAATCTTACTGGAGTTTGTACCACTAGGTATATGTATTCCAGATCCACATCCACTTATAATATCCAAACAAGGATGTATTTATAAGAAACCACCCACTCTATCCTCTTCCAAATTTCTAGGGAATTTTACAAAAATGTTTCTAATCCTCATACTTATCCTTAGACATATCCTTAGGGTTCTCACTATGGTTTTTTATCCTAGATTCCAATGGATAACTAAAAATGTTATCTGATACCATCTATATAGGCCCTCTCTTTTCATACATTAATATTACATAACATTTTTGGAATACATAAAAACATTATATAAATAGATTATCAAATACCGTACTAGTCTAGTTCCTTTCAAAACATAGAAACATAAAAATTGATACATAAATGAGCTACATAATCTCAAAATATGTTATTCTGTACTAGAAACCTTAATAGGGACATCAAACATCAAACATATCATTATATCATATAGGAATGAAAAATAAGAAGGGGAGAGATCAGATGATCAATAAGGGTAAACAAGGAAGATATGTAAGAATAATCAGGATTATAGGTGTATGAGAACATGATCATGAAAATAGAATATCATACAATGCATATGAAAGGTCATAAATATGAATCATGGCATATATTGTGGCCGTTCATAAGATATGAATAATAATGAAATAAATAACACAATCCATGAAATCATAACATAAGAATAAAACATGTAATTAAGGAATAAACATAAGAATATATAATTATTTTCATAGTAGTCAAGGAATTTCTACTAAGGACATCTTAGTGGACAAAGTCCTCTACTAAACTGGGATCAGACCATATTCCAACCCGATATTACTCGACCGAGTTCACTCCTCCTTCTAACCCTGTAATACTAAACCAAGATCATTTATCGTTATAGCCCTGTAATACAAAAACAAGTTCATATAATAGCCCAACCATGTCTATCTCATGAGATATATGTAACGTCCCAGTTCCGGGTGCCACTCTATGGGTGCCCTGAACCCAGTTCGCCACATGACCACAAGCACATTTCCCCAAATGCCAAAGGCTTCCGAGTAGCAGTGAGGGCCTAGGTCTGATATTTGGGAAACTATGCCCTAATTTGTCAAAGTGTAGCATAGAGGAATACAAAATAAACATACAAAAATAGTGGAAGCAGTAAATAATACACAACTGAATTTAACAACTGCAGTAGATATAACCAACCAGTATATAAAATGCTGCAACATGCCTCAAATTCTAAGAAAACAGCCAGAACATGTTACATAGAAGTACCGTACAATACAAATTATAGAAAAAAAAAACAAATCAACCAGTAGAATCATGAGCCTAAGCCCGGTCCCATGCTCCCCTACTCCTCAGCAGCAATCAAGTACCTTTATAAGGGCACTTGCCCTTGTACACACCAGCAGAAACGTAATCTGTTTGGGCCAAAAGCATGACCCAAACAGGGTGTGAGAAATAATTCCCAGTAGGCACCCACCAAAGGCTGGTGCTCATCCATGTGTAGACATGCAACAGTGTGCAGTAGTAAAATGCAATAAACGAAGTAGTACTCATAAGTAACCAACATTACCAGTTATATTCCCATTTTATTATTCATTTTAACCACTTAATTTAATAATATTCTGTGATCAACATAACCACGCCCTCAGGACAACCAGAATCTCACCATCAGGCTAATATAGTAAAACCAGGCCCTCAGGCTATATAGAATATCGCCCTCCGGCATTGCCCTCAGGAGAATTAGAATTTCGCCCATAGGAAAAACTAAAATGAAACCCTCAGGTGATCAGAATATCTCACTTAGGCTAATAGAACCACGCCCTCAGGCTAAATAAAGTCACACCCTAAGGCTATAGAAAAACACCTCCCTCAGGTATAAGTAACTGGGCTATGAACAACATATAAACATGCAATTTACGTACAATTACTCTCAAGGAAAAAGTAATGCATAATCAAAAAAGGCATACCCTTGGGTATCCGGGAAAAATAGCTAAATAGAGGAACGCACCCCCGGGGTGGTCCTAGATCCAAGCAGCGATCCCAAACAACATGTTTACAATTTATTTAATCACCTATACATTTCTAGGTATTTAAAATAGCCACAGCCTCAGCCACATGACACCCCAAAAATGGTTTCGTAGCTCAAAAACACACAAAATGCCCAACAGTTGGCAAATAACACCAATCCACCTACCATAAACACCCACAAATGATATATGAGAACTATGCCCTCTAAAACGTCGAAGAATGCCGTAGATCTGAGGTAAACGAATTTTCACTTAAAATCAAATAACTCCCGTTAGGGGAAGAATTGGAAAGAACTGTTAAAGAAGAGTGGAGGGCTTACCCATGCGGTTTCAATGAGATCATCCGAGGAGGAAACGGATTCCAGACGTGCGCTTGGAAGATCTTTAAAGCTTCGGCCTCCCCTCTCGAGCTCACTCTTCCCGTTCTAAGCCTTCCCTGTGAACAGGGGAGGCAACTTCCCATTTTAAGTGAAAAAACAAAGTACATGACATGTAATTCTAAGTACACGGCGTGTACTTCCCTTTTTTTAAAACTTTTCCTTTGACGGCTTCCCGCCAGCACGGCACTATTCACTAGCCGACACAACTACACGGCGTGTCTACATGGGTACACAGCGTGTGCTACCCCACAGCTGGCCACCAACTTACTATTCTCCTGCCGACTGACTACACGGCGTGTAAAGGACCCCTACAAAATGTGTAGTCGGTTCCTACACCCTTCATCCCCGGCATGGCCACACGCCCCATGTACTCATCCCACACTGCCATAAGTACACATCGTGTGGAAAATTACACGGTGTGTACTTCTAAAATTTGGGATTTTTCCCCCATTTTCCTTATTTTCTTAAAAACACTTAAGGAATGGGGAAAAGAAGAAACCCGTACCTCAAAAATAAGAACCGGGTTCTTACTAACTTCCCCCCTTAAAGAAATTCGTCCCCGAATTGACCTTCCAAGGGTGGAAAAGATATTGCTGAGAATAACTCTAGCCACGGAGCACGTACATCGGTCTCCCGCTCCCAGGTTTCGTCCTACACTTGGCCATGCTGGAATTGCACCCGTATGAGAGGAACTGATCGGCCTCGAAGAACCTTCGTGCTCATGTCAATGATAAGAATCAGATGCTCCTCAAAGGACACATCATACTGAAGCTCAACATCCTCAGGGTGAAGGATGTGAGACAGGTCTGAATGATAGTGGGACAACTGAGATACATGGAAGACGTCGTGCATGGCCCGATACCTCTGAGTTAACTAGAACTGATAAGAAACCGACCTAACTATCTCCAGAATCTCAAATGGCCCCACATACCTCGGTGAATGTTTACCCTCTCTCCTGATCTTATTGTGTCCCAGCCTCGACGAATCATGCAAGAAAACCTGATCCCTGACCACGAACTCCAAAGGTCGTCTGCGACAATCAACATAAGATTTCTGATGAGACTGTGCGGTAGCCATCCGCTTCTGAATAAACTGGACCTACTCAGATGTCTCCTGCACAAGACGTGGTCCCAATAAATCTGCCTCACCTACCTCTAACTAGAACAAGGGTGATCAGCATGGCCTACCATATAAAGCCTCGTAAGGTGCCATATCGATAGTTTCCTAAAAATTGTTATCGTAGGAAAACTCGACTAGGGGTATATGTTTCTCCCAAGATCCCACAAAGTCTAGGACGCATGCCCGCAGCATGTCCTCAAGAACCTGTATAGTATGCTCTGACTATCCATCAGTCTGAGGGTGGTATGCTGTGCTCAGAAGCACCTGTGTACCCAGTGCCCTCTGAAAACTCTTCCAGAAACAAGACGTAAAATGGGTGTCCCTATCGGAAACGATAGAATGAGGGACCCCATGAAGACATACGATCTCTCTGATATAAAACATCCCAATCTCATCAAAACTAAAGGTCTCCTTGATCGGAAAAAAGTGTGCTACCTTCGTGAGTCTGTCCACAACACCCCATATGACATCATTGCCTTGAGGTGACCTCGGCAAACCACTCACGAAATCCATCGCGACGTCATCCCATTTCCACTCTGGAATGGGTAACTGCTGTAACAGTCCAGCTGGTCTCTGATGCTCTGCCTTCACCTGCTGACAAGTGGAACACCTCGTAACAAAAATGACCACATCTCTCTTCATACCTGGACACTAGTCCTGACGTCTCAAGTCTCGGTACATCTTGGTAACCCCGAGATGAACTGCCCAAGATGAAGCACGAAACTCCTGTATTATCTCCTCGCGTATATCCCCTGGAACCCATACTCATCCATGGAAACACATAACCTCATCTTCTCCTATCATCCAGCCAGGAGAAGTGTCCTCATTTCCCACCGACTCGCATAGAACTGGGCCTTCTGAATCATATAGTTGTCTCATCCTCACACGATCCAGGAGGGTAGCAGTGACAACTAAAGATGAAAGATAAGACTTCCCCAGACTACCGTGAACCTCCAAATTCATCTCATAGAACAAATCCATGAGATTACACTCACCACTGGCCTCCTGCACTGCCTATGTTTGAGTCTTCTTGATCAGTACATCAGGTACTTCATTACCTTTACCAGGTGTATAGGCAAGCATGGAGTCGAAGGACTGTCGGTATTCAACCCACCTTCACTGTCTCAGATTCAAGTCACACTGAGTAAAGATATACTTGAGAATTTTTTGGTCGGTGAAAACCACAAAATTTTCCCCCAAGAGATATCGTTTCCAACATCGAAACACATGAACAACTACAACCAACTCGAGATCATGCGTTGGGTAATTCCTCTCATGTGGCCTCAACTGCCGAGACCTGTACTCAACAAATCAATCGCCTTGCATAAACACTGCTCCCAACCCAATACCTGATGCATCACAGTAAACTGTATAGCTCTTCCCCAGCTCTGGGAGTATCAGGACTGGTGCTGATGTCAACCTTCCCTTAAGGTCCTGAAAGGCTGTCTCACAAGTTTCCGACCAAACGAACTTCACACCCTTCTTAGTCAGACCAGTCAACGGCGCAACTATGCGGGAGAAGTCCTATATAAAGCATCTGTAGTAGCCATCCAACCCTATGAAACTTCGTATCTCAAACACATTCTTAGGATGCTCCCAGGAAAATAATTCTCTCACCTTCTCTGGGATTATTGCAACTCCTACCTCTGAGATGATATGACCCAGGAAGTGAATCTGGATCATCCAAAAGTGGCACTGGGAGAGATTAGCATATAGCTTGTGCTCTCTCAGTGTACTCAATACGATGTCAAGTTGGGTGGAATGCTCATGTCGAGTGTGAGAGTACACAAAGATGTCGTACACGAATACTGCCACAAAAAATTCCAGATAAGGATGGAATACCAGATTCATCAGATCCATGAAAACTGATGGCATGTTCATGAGTCCGAACGACATAACCGTATACTCTTACAGACCATATCTACTCCGAAAAGCGGTGAGTGGTATATCAGATGGTCTAACACACAGATGATGATATCCTAACCTCAGGTCAATCTTCGAGAACACTCATTCTCCATGAAGTCGATCAAAAAGATCATCTATCATCATGAAGGGATATCGGTTCTTGACCGTCAACTAGTTCAGCTTCCGATAATCCACACAGAGTCTGAGGGTACCATCCGCCTTCTTTGCAAAAAGGACCGGAGAACCCCAAGGAGAAGTACTAGGCCAGATAAAACCCTTTGACTATAACTCCTATAACCTCCTCTTGAGATCCGACAACTCAGGTATGGCCATCCTATAAGGAGTAATGGACACCGGTGCTGCTCCTGGCACAAGCTCAATAAAGAAATCCACCTCTCACTCCGGGGGTAGACCTGAAAAGTCATCTGGGAAGACATCCCTGAAACGATCAACCACATGAGGGAAATTCTTCTGACAACTCCCCTGGTCATCCAGATATAATCTCGCAATCTGGGCTGTGACTCCACCTCGCCCACAATGCTCTGGTCCATCTCGACTCTCCTGAACATCCCATTCGCCCTTGTATAGAAACTCTCTGCCCTCTGGTGACGTGAAACGTACCCTGCGACGATAGCAGTCTACAATGCCTCAAAAGGGAACCAACTAGTCCATCCCGAGAATGACTTCATAAGCTGTCATCTCTAAGATATAGAGGTCCTGAAGGAAGTGACACCCACCAACCTCAAGGGGGCACTCCTTGCACGGAAGAACACCAGCCATTCTAGTTCCCAACAGAGTGTTTAGCTTCATAATATCAGAAGAAGTAGAAACACAGAGCCCAAGGCTCTCTACAATGGGTATAGATATGAAACTATGTGTAACACCCGTAACAAAAAGTACTGAAGATAAGACAAAAGCTACTAGAATAGTACCTATGACTGTAGAAGTTCCGGGATCCTACTCCTGCTGGGTCTGTTGCACTGCATATTCCTGCCTAGTGCCACGGCCCTACGACACATCCTAGCTAACCTGAGCTATCCCAACCTACTACCTCTGAGATCCTGGTGTCTGGCTACCATGACCATGACCACCATCTCTGCCTGCATGCCCTGATGTCTTCCAGTTCCCTGACTGGTAAGAAGCTTCTGGTCCCTCTCCCGCACGCGGAGTCTGTACAGAACCCCTCTCACTAGTCACTAGTGAGAATTTCCTACAAAAGCGCTACAGATTCCCCATTCTACCACAAGCTCGACACTCCACTGGGTCTCGTGGACACTGTGGCCTGTTGTTCCACTCTCTACCACACTAGTAGCACCTGATCGGGCCACCTGAAGAAACTGCCTGACTAGTACTGTCACCCTGGGAGAAGTACATCTGTCTCTTCCTCTTAATAGTAGAAATAGTACCAGTAACAGGTTATGAACTGCCCTGGCCCACACCACTAGCTTCCCATAGGTTCCTCTCGGAAATCAGCGCCTGGTTCAAAATAGCTTGTACTGAAGGAAACCTGAAGACATTCACCTATGCTCGGATGTCATAACAAAGACCATCCTCAATACTTCTGGATCTCAACGTCTCATCTCCCACCAGAACGGGTGAAAAACTCTGAAGCTCAGTGAAACGAGCATAATAGTCCATCATCGACATAGCGCCCTATTGGAGATTCATGAACTCTCGTGCTCTATCTGCCCTCAGCGTCTCTGGAAATAAGAATTCGTAGAAGTCTACCTGAAAATATTCCCACGTCATGTCCCTGTGATGCTCTGACTAGGTGGTAACATCCCACCACCTCTTGGCGGAATCACGCAAAATATATGTTGCGAGCTAGACCCTGTGCCCTGGAGGTATCTCAAGATGCTCGAACATAGACTACATCGACCCCAGCCAAGACTCTGCAGCCTGTGGCCCACTATCTATTGAAAATGTAGGCGGATGCTACAGCTGTAATATACGAGTCAGATCATCCATAGATTTGGCAGCTTGCGGTGCTCCCTGAAAGGTCTGCATGAACCGCATAAAGCCTTTACGGAACTGCGCCTCAGCGACTATGTCTGGTATAACAGCTGACGCCACATCTAGATCTACTGGAGGATCAACTGGTAGCCCATGGCCCACCATCATTGGAGTATACTTGTTGCCGCTCTCATGGAAAACAATGCGCGGTCGTCTAGGCAGCATGACTCTACAAGGTTAAAAACACGCCTTACATTCAACATTAACAAGACTGAAAATGAAGGAACCACAAAGGGAACAAGGGGAAGAAAGCATTCAATATTTGAAAAAGAAGACTACATGGTGTGTATAATTACTACACAGCGTGTACTTGACTTCCCTTCCCCTGCCCGGGTCCTTCAACACAGCTATGCCACATGACTTCTGTTTGAACGAATCTACACGGCGTGTATATCATTTACACGACATGTATGGTGTTATTTCCAACTTCCCGTGTTGCTTGTGACACGGACGACTACTCGGCTTGACACTACACGGTGTGTTACACCCACACACAGCGTGTACACCCTCCTGTTTCCTAGCCACACAGCTAAGTCCACACGGTCTGTCCTTGGAAAAGACTACACGACGTGTCCCACAGGTACACGGCGTGTTCTAGATGAGCTTCACTGACCTGTGTTGTTAGTTACACGACCGGACACACATCTCACACTACACCATGTGTTCTATATACACATGGAATGTACTCGAGAGGATTTCCCCGACCCGTGTTGTTAGTTACACAGCCGGATCCCCAAGTCACACTACATGGCATGTTCTTTATTGACACGACGTGTTCAAGAAATGACTACACCGGCCCGTGTTTGTTAGGTACATGACCAGGTCTCCAGGTCAACCCTACACGACATGTATAGAGGATACACGGTGTGTTATCCCAAAGTTATTCCCTTCCCCATGTCACCACCCACATGGTTTGTGACATGGGAAGAGACAACACGGCGTGTACTCTGGGTACACGACGTGTACTCTAGGTACACATCGTGTACTTAAAAAGGATTTTTTATTCCCGAATAGAAGACCATACATGGCATGTTGAAGATACTACATGGCATGTATACTGGGTTTTCCAGACAGTATGCCTCAGAAACTACTCTGGAGCCAAGAAAATACTGAAAAACAACACCTAAGCACCAAATTTCGACCCATGAGGGCCCATACTCCCCATGAATCAAAGGTTGACATCTTATTTATGTTATAACAACATAATAGTGAATGATCCACCAAATTCCAGTTAATGGGGGCCCATACTCCCCAAAAACCAATTTTTGGCATAAATTCTACTAACCAGCTCACACAAGAAAATACCCTATCACAAAGTAGGTATTTATCAAGCAACTATCACAACAACATGCTTTACTAGCACAACAATTATCACAGCAACATGCAATTTCTAATGCACCTACATGGAATGGAACTATGCATGGAATGTGATTTCTTGCATGTGTGTAAATAATGCATGAGATGGAATACCCTCATCTCATCGTGTTGCAACTAAACAGACCCCAATGATAAAATATAAACAACACAATACAAGTGCATCACCCAACGGTGAAATCATATCAACTTTAAATTGCCAAATCATTAAAATTGAAATTCTAGGTAAATTGGATTTTCCCTATACACGGGTTAGCTATGCCCGGTCACATCTTATTACCAACTACCGCTCTCATCCTATCCCTGACTAAGGCTCCAAATAGTAAGTCAACGAAAAGAAATCCTCTGATACCACTTTGTAATGTCCTGATTCCAGGTTCCACTCTATGGGTGCCCCGAACCCGGTTCGCCACATGACCTCAAGCGCATTTCCCCAAACGCTAGAGGCTGCCGACTAGTAGCGAGGGCCCAGGTCTGATAGTGGGGAAACTATTCCTTCATTTGTCAAAGTGTAGCATAGGGGAATACAAAGTAAACACACAACAATAGCGGAAGCAGTAAATCATACACAACTGAATTTAACAACTGCAGTAGATATAACCAACCAGTATATAAAATGATCCAACATGCCTCAAATTCAAAGAAAACAGCCAGAACATGTTACATAGAAATACCATACAATACAGAGTATAACAAAACAAAACAAATCATCCAGTAGCATCGCGAGCCTAAGCCCGGTCCCATGCTCCTGTACTCCTCAATAGCAATGAAGTACCTATATAAGGGACCTTTCCCTTATCCACACCTTTAGAAACATAATCTGTTTGGGCCGAAATCATGACCCAAACAGGGTGTGAGAAATAATTCCCAGTAGGCACCCACTAAAGGCCTGTGCTCAACCGTGTGTTGACATTCAATAGTGTGCAGTAGTAAAATGAAATAAACTAAATAGTGCTCACAAGTAACCAACCTTACCAATTATATTTCAATTTTATTATTCATTTTAGCCCCTTAATTTAATAATATTCTATGCTCAACCGAACCATGCCCTCAGGCCAACCAGAATCTTGCCCTCAGGATAATATAGTAAAACCACTCCCTCAGGGTATATAGAATCTCACCCTCATGCATTGCCCTCAGACGATGTAGAATCTCGCCATCAGGACAAACTGAAACGAAACCCTCAGGTGATCAGAATCTCGCCCTCAGGATAATAGAAACACGCTCTCAGTCTAAATACAGTCACGCCCTCAGGCTATAGTAAAACACCACCCTCAGGCATAAAACACCGGGCTATTCCCAACATATAAACATGCAATTTACGTACAATTCCTCTCAAGGTAAAAGTAATGAATAATCAAACGTGGAATACCCTTGGGTATCCTATCCAAATGGCTAAACAGAGGAACGCACCCCTGGGATGGTCCTGGATCCTAGCAGCGATCCCAAACAACATTTTTACAATTTATTTAATCACCTATACATTTCTAGGTATTTAAAATATCCACGACCTCAGCCACACGACACCCCAAAAATGGGTTCGTAGCTCAAAAACACATAAAACGCACAATAGTTGGCAAATAACACCAAGACACCTACCTTAAACACCCACAAATGATATAAACGAACGACGCCCTCTAAAACGTCCAAGAACACCGTAGATCTGAGGTAAAAGAAATCCCACTTAAGCTAAAATTACTCTTGTTAGGGGAATAATTGGCATGAACGGTTAAAGAAGAGTAGAGTGCTTACCCGTGCAGTTCCAACGAGATTTTCCGAGGTGGAAACAGATTCCAGACATGAATTCGACGGATCTTCAAATCTTTGGCCTCCTCTCCCGAGCTCCCTCTTCCCGTTCGAACCCTTCCCTGTGAACAGGGGAGGCTACTGCCCATTTTAAGTGAAAAAAAAACAAAGTACACGACGTGTACTTCAAAGTACATGGTGTGTACTTCCCATTTTTTTTAAATTGTTCCTTTGACAGATTCCCGCCAACGTGGCACTGTTCACCGGCCGACATGACTACACACCGTGTCTCCATGAGTACACGACGTGTGTTGCCCCAAAGCTGGCCACCACCTTACTATTCGATTTCTGAATGACTACAAGGCGTGTAAAGGACCCCTACATGGTGCGTAGTCAGTTCCTACACCCTTCATCCACGGCATGGCCACACGCCCCGTGTACTCAACCCACATGGCTAGAAGTACACAACATGTGGAAAAGTACATGGCGTGTACTTCAAAAATTTGTCAATTTTTCCCCATTTTCTTTATTTTCTTAAAAACACTTAAGGAAATGAGAAAAGAAGAAACCCATACCTAAAAAATAAGAACCGGTTTTTTGAAATATAAATAATTACTCATTGCATTTGATGGAGATATAGGTCCCACCCATCTCATAATGAAATCATTCATACATGTGCCACAAACTCATTAATAAGAATATCATGACCCATGAAATGAAATTTGTATTGTAAACTTGTAATCATATCATAAAATGTATAAAAACATAGGTTTTATAATCATTTAATAATCAACACAACCCATGAAAAACAAGCGGGTTTCAAAAGAATTTATCCTATGAAATAGAAACTTGTTTCATAAACATAATTTCATCAAAACATACTTCATTCGAAGAAAGAATATGAATGAAAAAAATGAATAATTTCGCAAGAAAGGCATGATTAAAACCAATTAATGTTATCTTACATGAAAAATAATTTTGAAATATCTTTTCTAAACATTTCATGGGTAAAATTTACATTCTATATTGAAAACGGTTTTCAAAACACAAAAGTGCTAGAAAACCCTTTTCTTTGAAAAGAGATTTAAAAAATTATAAATAAAGCATTTAAAACCATAAAACGTTCTTAAAATCCTTTTTCCTTATAACTGTGCTTCAAATATGTTTTGAAAACTTTATTGAAAACATTTTTAAAAACATGGTTTTTTAATATAACATATTTCCAACCTAAGAGAGAGATGGTCATATTTTACTTAAAACATTATATTATGTACCAAAGAGTGGGAAAAGGGTACTAATATATGAGGATAGCTTGAATAACTAGATGAAAATAAAATTCATGACTTTTCTCAAGATATGGATCATAATATTTCATCAAATATTTATAATCATTAACAATCTTGAAAACTGATGAGATTGTATCAATAAACTCTTACTGCTTAGTTACATTGGATCATACTCTCCATGTAAGAAAAAGGAAATTACATGAAGCATAAAATTTCATGAAAATAAGTATATTCATGATATAACATGTAAAATGTAATTATATACAACTCAAAAAATAATTTTTGTGCATAATATAAACATTAGTTTTAAAGAAGGAAAATTGAGACAAAACTATTTTGCCGATTTGGTATCTTTTGAAACCTAAAATCCATGAACGACATATCAAAAAATGGATGTGTAAATTACTATAAATTTAATTATAATAATAATTTAATACATCAATGTGAATTATACAGAACACATAAATGTAATGGGTGGTGACTAAAGTATGTATCTTATAGAAATAGAAAGTGAGACGAAACCCCCTTACCATGTGTCTTGACTCTCTTCATACTCGTAAAAATACTTTTATAATAACATTAAATTTTTTAATAATATTTTAAAGAAATAAATTATTATATATAATACCATATATGGTCTAATAATGACCACATATTACCCTTATGTAAACAATCCATTGTTAAGGTTTCATTTCAGGTAATATATACTTTGTTCTTCACATGTGTTTCATTTTGTTATATATTTGGTAATTATTCTTATATCATGATACCAGAATATAAAAAATTATATAAATATAATTTATATTCAGTAAATTTGTATAATAATAATCTATATAATATGTATATATGAAATGGAATATGCTTTTCATGGAGACAGTATGTTGTATGTACGCCTGAACGTTGTTTCTATTTTTATTACTGTATTGAAAGAAAGTAATTAAAATACATATATATATATATATATAATTATTCAATTAGAATTATTATATAATATATATATACAATATAATTTTACTAATCCTATATTTAATAAATTACATGTAGTCTGTGAATGAATCACATGGGCTTGATGGGACGATAGTTCTCTCCTCCTCAAAAACAATTATCATATTAACACCAAATGGAAAGTTAAATGATATGTGTTGTAAAAGTAATAAAGAATCATAAAGACATAATAAATATAATATATTACATATATAAACATATTTTTAATCAAAACTTCCACCACAAGATGTGGTAAATAAAAAATGAATAATCATTACTTAGTGAGGTGGTAGTACACTATACACATAAACAATACGTTCATTACCCATTCGATGGATTTGATTGTAAGTGTAGGTCTAACAATTATCATAAAAAAATAATAGTACATTTAATATAATTTTCTTATAAAATCAGGAAATAAAGAGATTGGAGGGGTGTTGAAGGAAAATAAAAGAATGCATCTTGACAGAATATTTTACCTCTAAATCACGTAACTCCTTTTGGTTTGTACCAAAAGGCTTCATTGGGATGATTTATGTACAAGGGGAGGCTTAAAATAGGAAGGGTGGTATTTTAGGAAGTCTATTGGGCAGTTATTGTCTAAGGATACTTTTTTTTGAGAGGTGTGTAGGAGAGGGACATGTGGTGGCCTTTTATAGAGAAAGGAAAGGACAGACTTGACATTTTTGAAAACAGGTTAGGTATACCCATGTTTTTACATAAAAAATCACAAAAACCCAACCAAAATCAATAATGGAAGGTTTTTAGACGAATAATATACATAAAATGGGGTTTTTACAAGTTTATAAGTCGTTTTGGGTATTAAATATAACGTTTAGTCCTTAGTGAAGATTAATTTACGTTAATCGATGTAATTAATTTTTACTAGTTTTAAAATATTTTTGGTCAAAAACTATTTTAACCATATTAAAAATTATAAATTATGATGATCCAAAATATGGAATGAGTTTTGAAAATTATAATCAGTGACGTGGAATAAATTAATTTAAAATTAATCCAGTCGGGTCGACAATGCGGGGTTTTAAGAAAAAACATTCAAAATTTTCTAAGTTTCTATATCCAACATGAATGTGAAATTTATATTAATGAAATAAATTATATAAATTGACAAAAATATTATAAAAGTAATATTATAAACCAATTTATAATATAATTTATCTTTATAAATAAATTAAATGAAAAAGTGTTTTTGAATTAAAATAGGGTATTTTTCTCTATTCATCCAAAAATGAAGTTCCTAAGAAAAATAACAAAAACTTTTCCTAAGATAATTTTGACAATATATATTCAAAAAAGAATTTTATTTTATCAAATTAAATGTCTATATTTGTCTAAAATTAATTTTATTATGTTTCATAGAAGGGAATGAAAAGTAGTTTATTTTAGAAAATAGAACTTTTTAACATATAAGATTTGTATCAAAAATATTATCTTTAATTATAAATATGTTTAATTCATATGAAAAAATTATAAAACAATATATGAAATTTAGATATTACTATTGATATAAATAATTTTAATGGTAAAGTTATAATTATCTCATTTAAATAATTATAATAGTAAAATGATATTTTGTAGAAACTTTAGTGTTTCATGTAACGAACACTAAGTCGATGTTGTGTGTAACATAATCCTTGTCAGTGTTTCATGCAACATACAGTGATTCAGTGCCCTGTGAAAGGAATGTTTTAATTAGTTCATTATAAGACATAAATGAAAATTTAATTTTTCTATAAAACGTCCACAAAGACTCAGGGTGCTATATAAGGGACATTTATGAAGGTGGAAAGTATCACTTTTATATTTCCAATCTAATTGACACCCATAAAAATGAGCATCTAAGAATCTTGAATGTTCAAATGAAATATATTTTTGTTAAAAAAACTCAATATTTTTAGATCCTAATAAATATATGAACATTATTTTAATATATTTTAAATGAGATTCTTTAGGATTAGATTGAAAATAAATGTAAATACATAGACGAAACATGATGCACCATCATGTTATTATAAGGTAAATATATTCTCAATCATTCCTCTACAAATATTATTGTCAACTAATTTAGCTGTTTTACCCAACATTATATTATAAGAAGTTCGAATAGGTGTAGTTACTTACTTTACATGATCCATTCCAAAATTATATAAAAGTTAATTTTTTTATTTACCGTATTTTAATTTTTTTTTGACTAATTTAAAAACAAGAAAAAATAGTAGCTAACCCACAAAAATCATTTCATATAATTTTCTCATTAAATATAAAAATTCATTATAAATAGATTAATTTATGAAACCAAAAATAAAATCATGAATATAAATTTGAACAATTAATAAATCACATGAAATATGTTTATAAAACAAGGTTGAATTGAATTTTCCAATTTTAAAATATTTCTCTAAAATAAATTTAGTTATATTTTTATATAAAATTCATGGGGATTGTTTTAAACCATAAGTAATCATGATTAAAAAAATTATTTTTATGTTTATAAGCATCAATAATAGGAGGTTATTCAAAAAAATCTTGTTTGGTAATGAAACCATTCTAAAAGGAACTTTTAACATCCTTTTGAAAAATCTTAAAAAAATTTGGGTTGTGATTGTTTACCTGATTCAATAGAATTCTTTCCTAGAGATGGGAGAAGTAATTTACCCATAATAAATTCTTTTTTATGGAATATATGATTTATCTCTGAGACTATATTTGTTAATAGTTTTGTTAACATTCTTATATAACTTGTTCTTAAAACCCCATTTGTTACCCCTAATTAGATCATTGAGTCTTTAAATAAGATTCCAAATATTATTCCTTGTAAATTGGTTTAAATATTCTCATATTAATAGTCCAATATTTTCATCCTTTATTGAATAATCTATATTTTTGGGTTCTAGGTGTGAAAAAAATTGTGGTTTTCAACCTATCATAGAAACAACATTTTACTTTTTGTACCAACTTTAAAATGACTAATAAAATTATCTAAGGACTATCTTTCTACATTACCAATGCCTTGTGAAGATATATATCTAGTGTTTCTTAAAAAAATTTATTTTTTTTGAATGATTTGTATCAATAAATTTTAATTTTTCTAAGTCAACCTAGTAATCATCAATTTTAGGATGTGGATTAGGAAAATTATTATAAAAAGAATATAAATTTATTATTTTATGGCCTTGGTCCTTTGATTAATGATATGATATTATTTACTCGAGTTAGTGTACCTAAACAAATTCCTTAATAGATATGGAGTAAAATTTTCTGAAGTTTTCTAATATATCATTTACACCCAAACACCTTAAAATATTCCACATTTGGTTTATTGTCTTTCGAAAACACACAAGGGGTATTTTTAAGGAAGGGTGTTATGGGAACATGATTAAATGCATAAAAAGTGGAATTGACCACTATAGCTGAAAAATAATGAGGTGATTTCAATTAATTAAGATCATTTAATTCAATATATTTTAATGTTTGATTATGAATTTCAATTTACCCATTTTTTTACACCGTGAATATGAAAAAGATTTTTTATAACCTTGTGAATTACAATGTTTATGAAAATATTTATTTTCTAAATCTCCCCCAGGATCACTCAGAATGGATGTGATCTTATACATTTATTCACCTTAAAACTTATTGGTATATTTAATAAATACTTTACAGGAATCATTTTGTTGATACATGAAATAAACCCAAGTAAATATTGTATAATCATCAACAATTACAAAGGTGCAAGATTTACCACTTATACATTCAATTTGGGGTAGTATATATAAATCAAGGTGTATAATTTCTATAGAATTTGATGTCAATAAATCATTTTCAAATTTAGAGTAATATTTTTGTTTCAAACAATGTTTGAAAGGATCACACACAATGTATTTTTTTGTATTAATTTTAGAAAAATATCATACTAGTTTATTTTGGTTTAGTTTGAAAAGAGTGCATATGGAACAATGAAAAAGGTAACTATTAAATGCCCAAAACTCACTATCTGGAGTGCATAAAAGTTTATTTTTTGTCCATAAAGATATTTTAAATCTATAAAATAAACTTTTTTCAACATTTAAATGATAAAAATAAAAATTTTCATCCAGAATGAAAATATTTGAAGGTATCAATTTCAAAAGAGACTTTAAAATAACTATCACAAAATTTGATAATAGTAAGAAAAATATATCTTATACAATTAGAATATAAAAGATATTCTTAATAATTGAAGAATTTAATAAACCAATAGTACATAAATTGATAATCATGATCCATGAGTCACCACTAAAGATGACATTTCTTACATAATTATTTTCAAGATAGTTGAACTCAATGTACTCAATGTATATGGGTCTCGATCACCCAATGTCTATGTAACATGTATCTCCATGTAATTTTCACATAATATAATTTTCCTACAAAATAAATAAGATATTAAATCCTTTGGTAGCTAAATAAATTTGGGTGAACTAAAGTTAGATAAAAGTGACTTTAGATTGCACATTTTTTTAGAACATGGTTTTCTAGAGAAAAAATATTTTATGAGAGGTATACCCTTTTGAATTTACCGTATTTAGATTTTTTTCAATTATCATAGAAAAAAAGATTTCCAATTTTATGAAACAAATTTAAATATTTATCATGTGTGTATCCTCTTACAAATTTTTTACTTTTATCATTTCTAGTTTTATTTGAAAACCCAAACCCAATTTTTTTCACATGACATTGAGAATAAAAAATTTTATAGAAATTTTTTTCACTATGGGTGAAGGTAGAAAGATAATTTTTAAGATCCTTAAACTTGGACTATTTGATTTCTACAATTGTTTTTTCCTTAAATTTTATGGATAATTTTTCATTTTCATTAGAGAGTTGATCATTTTCAATAACAAATTAATTATATATATTTCTAAGTTCATTGAATATTGTGGTAAGATAAAAATATAATTCTTAATGATTATCACTAGAATATATAAGTTATTCATAACTTAAATTAATTGAAGAACAAGAATAATTATAAAACTTTACCTCATCAATAACCTATTTATCAGCTTTTGTACACATAGAACTATAATCACTTGGGTCTTTTTTTTAAAGGAAGTCATCACATTCCCACCACGTTGAGACTTTAAAGGAATTAGTTCTCTCATTATTCTATTTCATATTATTTTTTTATTTGGGGATCTATGGTTCAATGTGTCCCTTCTTTTTTTCATTAATATAATGTTACCTCAGGTTCTCCTTATTGATTCTCCTTATTTTTATGGGTGAATGATATATTATTTTTCAAATTTTTTTTTTATCTTTTTCGAAAAGTGTGTAAATTCAAAAAAACTTCTAGAATAGTAATATATGATTTCATTAAAGGTAATTTTATACTTCTCATCCAATTATTTTTATTATTTTTTGTATCTCCTTTCCAATGTAATGTCTAGGCCATGATATACCTAATGATTTATTCAACTGGAATATTCTTAATAACTTTTTCTTCTTGAATTATCATCACCTTGGGTTCCCATGAACATGGAAAACACCAAAGTATCTTATTCATTTAAATTTATATATAATGGTCATCAAAAAGAGAATTTATTCCATTGAATGTTTTATTAAATTGAGTAAAAATATTACTATGGGATTCATTAAAGTTAATTTGAAAGTGTTAAAAATCTCGATGGTACATGTAAAACCTTATGTCAATGAATTTTTTTGTGCCTTCATGTGTCAATTAAATGAAATTTAAAATTTTCAAGTGCAGTTTTACAAGTGGAAATATGATTAAATTAATTGTGGTCAAGACCATAATGAAGAGTGTTCATGAATTTTACATCAATATTAGTGATGAAAATATCATCGTGAGTCTATTTATTCTCTGATTATTTTATGGTAAATTAATGATGTATGAAAAGTTTCCAAATGTGATAACATGTGCTTTAATGAAAAATAGATATGTGATTTTCTAATATTTAGACTATGTTACTTCAAAAATGGGCTTGACCTGTTGAGTTTCCTTTGGGAGTTCCTTGGGTGATAGAGGTAGTTTCAATCCTTTATGACAATTCATTAAAACTGGTGAAGGTCTAGAAATATATTATGTATCAAATATCAATTGTTGGGTTGAGAAAGATAGAAATATAGGGGTGTATAACATTTAAAAATAAAAACATAAACACTGACCCAATTATGATATTAAATGATAAATGAAAAATTAAACAAGTTAAATCTATATGAATTAAATGAAAATGTTAAATAAAAATTATGAATTAAAGAAAAAAATTTGATAAAGGAGTTCAGTTAAAACATGTGATTACTCCCTACCTATCCTCCCTCAAGGATTGAGGGTTTTTGATTAATCACTTATATTTAACTATAGGAAATATACCCAAAAAAATAGGACATTAACTTTTCAATGGTTTAAGAAATAAACCTAGTAAAAAAATTATTTTATTTAAATAAATAAATAAACCCACACTTTCCCACTATAGTGGTAGAACACACCCATGATTCCTCATTTTTAGTGGTTGTGAGCACCAAAGAAAAATATAGAAGAAGCTATTTTCTTGTAAAAACTGATTAAATACCACTCTCAAATATAATATAAAGTATTTAATAAAAATGAATTGTAAAAAGAGAAAAAATGTAAGATAAAACAGAAATCACAAAAATTAAACACAATATATCTCAAGAGAAGTATCCAAAGTAACTAGTAGTTTCCAATCATTCATTAGTGTGAATTTGTAACCTCTGGATGTTCCATGGTGGTTTTAGAGGCTACAGGAGTTTAATGGATCCATTAGAGGGTTATGGAGGATGATGTGGATAGACTATGATGGCTAGGTTTACTTTTGATAAATGTCCCACTAACTGACAAATGTACTGAACTAGATGGATGATTGGTATTCCTATCCTCTCTAGGTTTTTTCATATCTTATAGGCTAGAAAGAGATGCACCACTGATTGGTCATTGTCTTCCTCTAGCTAGCCGTTAGAAACAACCCACATTCCCTTTATGAATGCCTTTCTATAATACTCTTTCATCATTCAATTACTTGATTAATCACCTATGAAGATACACATATGCAAAATATAAAAGTAAAGAAAATTGAATTTTTATAATAATAATAGGTTTTAATGATCATTGAAGAACCAAGAAAGTGATGGGTAAATAAAAGTGTTATGTCTAAGTTTTGTAAGATGATCTGCTTAACACATTGATACATCAATGTTTTAAGATCCTTCTAAATTTAATCATGTTGAAAATTCATTTCCATTATTTATTCATAGTTATTATCACCTTTATAGACCCTTCTTATCATGTGGATTTTTTGGTTAGTTTTTTGAAAGTTTGTCACAGATTTATTTGAGATCCTAATCCTTATTTTTATAATAGTATCTAGAGAAAAATAGTTTGTATAAAATATGAAAAGATATTATGAGTCCCTAATAAAATTATTCCATCAAAAATTTTGTAGGTGGATTGTGTTGTAAACCCAACCTTTATATGTTTCTGTACTTATCCCTTGAATCATATAATACCTCCCTCTCATATTTCATATAATCAATTATCATACTCCTAAACCCCCCATCAGTCACTTGGGATAAAATTTCATGAAAAATGAATTCTAACATTGATGATAAGTTTTAAATGTTTTCCCATCTAATTTAATTAACCAATTAATAGTTGTGTCTTCAATCACGCTGTAGATGTTGTGGAGGGGCAGTTCCTTGTAGTCATTGTCTAGTTGAATTCCCTAATACATTCGGGTCAAGTAATGTATCTTAAGCCTATGATTCATCTAATCTCCAAATCCTACATGCCTTGTAATGGTTCCCCTTCATCCATTGAAATTGGGGTTATCAAAAATCAATAAAAAAAGAAGGATTTTGGGCCATTCAGGCAATTATTAGTGGTTTTAATCAATAAAATAATGTAAAACTATCATCCTTAAATCATAGACATTATAACCTTAAATAGGCAACTACTAAAACACTCTATTATAGTCTCTAATGAACGGAATTTTTTTAAATTTGGTTTAACATTAAAAGATGGTAGTAGTGAAAGATGGGATTTTTTGAGCTTATAATTTATATCCCTTTAAGAAATAATAACATGAGATGTATTTTTTGATATGATTTTTAGTTTTAAATCCATAAGTATAGGATTATCTACATTCTAATTCCAAGGATGATGTTTAATGGGCTATTTATTTTGGTTCCAAATAAATATCACTACTAAATTCTAAATTTTCACTCTATTTCTATATTAATTACACTGCATTGTTTGTCTATTTATGGGGTCAACGGTTCTAATCCTTCTAAAGAAGATTCCAAAGGGTGCATCAAGATTCAGTTCTAGAATGTATACAATTACATAAATAACACAAAAGATTTTTTCAAGAGAAATTTGAGAAAAAATAAGCTATAACTACCATAAAAAACAATAAAATATAGTTATTTATTAGAAGATAAATTTAGAATAGTTATAAGTCAATTAAAAGGTATTTATAGGGTAAAATTACACATTTTCCCAATCTAAAAACAAGACACTCACAATATATTTTCTTAATTATTTTTGTAATATAATATCATGTTGGGGTTATTTTAAACATCACCATAAATAGATAAAGTTTATAAATCACATAGATCCTGAAAAATATAATTTGTAGTACTTTCCACAGTCAATAATGATTTGTTTCTAGCTTTTATAATGAAACATATTTTTTTGGTTTTCTGGGTTTTTATAAAATTTTAAATGTTTTTACCACTTTTATATTCTTATTAAAACCCAAGAGATTTTCTTAATACATGTATTTTTAAAATAATTATTAAGATAATACTAGGTTACTTTAAAAAAAAAGTAAAATAGAAAGGTAGCATTAGTGATGCAGCCTTTTTTCCAAACCCCTATAAAATGGAACACGCCCTACCCCATTCTCCTCACTTATTTCACCGACTCAATCTCTAAATCAACTCCCTATCTCTCTATACTTTACCCTCCATTGTGGATGATAATTTTGGTGGCCTAAAAGGAGTGAATTTTTTTGAATAGTTCTATTTAAAGGTATTTTTACTATTTAATTTAATTTAATTTAATTTAATTACTTAATTGTTTTGAATTCTGATTTTTGTATTTATTTAATTTTTATAGTTTTTAGTTAATTTGATATAGTTTAGAAATAATAGTTAATATTAGTAAATATATTATTATTATTTACTTATGACTTTTGACTAAATAGATTATAATTAGTCTTACTAAAAGATTTATTATTATAATATGATTATTTTTTACTATAACATATGAATTTTTAAATATTAGTGTCATAATTAAAAATTAATATTAACTAGATGATGGATGATTTTTAGTGACATAATGAGTAAGGCATAATTAGTTAAGGATTAAGTAATTGTAAACTAATTATTATCTAATAAATAACTAATTAATAACAAATTATTTACAAATGATTAAAGAATTATTAACTACAAACTAAATTAATGATCAACTAGTAATTAAAAAATAATTAACTATTAAGTAACTATTTAATATTAATACATTAATTAATTAATGATTAACGAGTGATTAAGGAATGATAATGGGATAATTAACATAGTATTAATTAATGCATAAGTAATAATTATCTAATATTTAACTAATGAATAACATATTATTAAATAGTAAGTAATGAATGATTAACTAATAATTAATTTATAATTAAATATTAATTTTTTAGAAAGTAACTATTTTTATCTATTAATTATGAAATGATTAACTTATGATTAATGAAAGATTATGTAATAATTAATATATGATTAACAACTATTTAACTAATGATTACATATAATTAACTAATGAAAAACATATTATTAACTATTGGTTAAAGAATGGTTAACTATTAATTTACTAACAATTATCTATAAATTATGCATTTGATATTTGTTAATTAAGTTATGATTAACTAGTAATTAATGAATGATTAATGAATATTTAATATTGGATTAACTAATACTTAATTAATTATTAGCTAATGACTTACTAATGAAGAAAATACAATTAACTAGTAATTAATTAATTATTAAATATAAATTAATTACAAATTATCTATAAAGAAACTATTGGATATATTTTAATTAATTAATTATTAACTAATGATTAATGAATTATTAAGTAATAAATAATATAGTATTAACTAAATCTTAACTAATTATTAGTTAATGACTGTCTAATAAATAACATATGATTAAATCATAATTACTTAATGATTAATAATTAATTAACTAATAATTAGATATAATGTACGTACTAGATATCTATTAATTAATTCTAAAATAACTACTCAGGAACTAAAAATTAATAAATTCATAACTAATAAATTTTTAATGAATAATTAAAGATTAAAATATTTTTAAATAATGGCTAACTATTGAATAAGTTTGGATTAACATAGGATTAACATAGGACGTATGATGGATAAATGGATGAAAAAAGGAATAAGAACACATGATTTTTTACTCCCATAATTTAAATGATTTATAAATTATTGAACATATGGTATGATACTCTTGAGGGATATGGTTAAGATGACTCATAGTCTCTTTATAAACCACTGAACATACCTTTAAGATTATTAAAAATTGTACAATGAAACATTAATGTCATATTTTAGGATATAATAATATGTTCTAAAATTTCAGTATAACAATTATTATGTGGTTTTCTAATCTATGAAATCCCTACATGGATACTATAAGTGGATGTGTCTCCGAAACATATGTACCTAGGGGTAAACCCAAAAACACAACATTGAGATAGAATCAACTATGAACTAGAGAACAACAACATGCCTTATTGAACACCTGGTTTGACACTCCTGGGGGATATTATTTAGATGATTCATATTTTCTTTTTAAACCATGAAACAAAACATTAATAGGATTAATAACTTTACTACTAAAAATTAGTGTCATAATTTAACACATAATAAGACATTCTAAAATATTATAATACTAATCATTATGTGGTTATCTAAGAAATAAAATCCATATCTATATACAATATGTGGATATTTCTCTCGAACATATGTACCTTGGATTAAAACCTAAAAAAACCACATTGAGATAGACTCAATCTTGAACGCGTGCACTAAAACAAGCCTTTCTACACACCTAGTTTTACAATCTTGGAGGTATTCTTTTAGATTGATTCATATTTTCATTAAAAACTAATAAACATAACATTAAGAATATTCAAAATCATTCTATAAAACATTAGTGTTATATTTTATGATATATAAAGATGTTCTAAAATTTCAGTATAATAAAGATGGTATGGTCAATGCTACATGATTATTCCTCAGTGTTAATATTACATACCCCTTAAAAATGTTGATCAAGATACATTTTTCATATAGTGAAACTTATTTTCCTATGTCTACTTCTACAATAATGTTATTCAAATAGAGAAATGAGATTTATATATTACACAAACAATAACATTGGTAAGGAAGTCTAATTGTGTAACCCTGATAGAAATTTAGGAAAGGATTCATGGTTGTTTAAATTTATGACTTGATTTAGAGATCTAGTCTATTATAATAAAGTGGTTGCCTCCAAATTGGACAAATCCTTTATGGATGTCCCAGCTTTAGATAAATGGGACAGTATATCTAGCATCACTCTTCACAAAATGAACTCTGATCATCATTCCATCTTGGTAAATATTTCCTCCAAAGACATGAAATCTAGAATACACTTCCTCTTCAATAATGCGTGGTTCTCTTATGAAGATTGCAATCATGTCAGAATTTTTTTTGTGTCCTCCATGTCTCAGAGTATGAATGCCTTTACTTGTAACCTCAAACTAAAAAACCTCAAATAGACTCTCAAATCATAGTGTAACTCAAAATCCAAAGAAATTAACAATTAAATTACTCTTCTTGAGAAATAACTCAATGATCTCCAAAAAAAGCACGAACTCAGACATCCATACTGACACCACGCAAGAAATAAACATTGTGATCAATCTCAATTATTTTATCACTTTTAATGACAACATGAGAAATCATGCTTATATAGTTAAATGGTTAACTGATGGGGATAGAAATACCAAATTCTATAATTCCCTCCAAAGAACCAGGAAGGCCTGCAGACCACTATCTTTTATAAAGGACGGGGACAAGATTTTTGACAAGGATAATGACATAGCTCAATATATAGTCTCACATTATGAAACCATCTTTAATGACCCTGATAATAATAAAGACCTCCTTCCTAAGGCCGTTCATTTAGTGATCACTTATGTAGACAATACATTCCTTCTTAACACGCTGCTGAATCATGATGTCAAAGACACTGTCTTCAGTTTGAATATAGATAGTGTTGCGGGTCCTGATGGATTTTACAATGGTTTCTTCTAACATTACTAGGATGTGGTTCAGTACGATGTTTGTAATCTTGTCAAAGCCTTTTTCAAAAATGGAATGCTCCCACATGCTATCAATTCTCAGTTTCTCACCTTGATCTTTAAAGTGGATAATGCCTCCAAAATTCATCTTTTCATGCCCATTGATCTCATTAACACTCTCTAAAAAAGAAATACCAAAATCTTTGCTAATAAGCTATCAACTATTACTATAAAAATTATTTCATGGACCCAATTTGGATTTATAAAAGGTAGATCCATTCAGGACAATATCTATATTGACTCTAAATGTATCTATAACTTGAATAAACCCAATAGAGGCGGTAACATAGCTATTAAACTTGACACTAGGAAAGCCTTTGACACCATGGATTGGAGTTTTATCTTCAAAGTCCTTAAAAGTATTGTTTTTAGTGTTCACTTCATCGCTGTAATCCGAACTCTCTTCAACATGGCCACTATCTCCATTTTAATCAATGGATATCCCAAATGTTACATTAAAGGCACTAAAGGTGTCAGACGATTAGACCCACTCTCTGCTATTCTCATTTCAATAGAAAAAGACTATCTTATTAGACTGATCAATCTTATGGTGGTTCTAAATAAATTCAAACCTATTCATGTCTCCACAAATTTTAATGCTCATACTCACCTTTTTTATGCTGATAACATCATATTTTTTCTTCATGGGGGAAAAATAAACATTATTATCCACAAAACTGCTCTCTCTCACTATGAGGAGGTTTTTGGTTAAACCATAAGTTAGAAAAAAATTGTATCTTTTTGGGAAGAATTTTACCCCAATAGAAAATGTAATATTGTCAATTAATTGTGTCTTAAATAAGGATCTCTCCCCTTCACATACCTTGGTATCCCCATCTTTTGGGGTAGACCCAAATCTTGCCACTTTTTCACTATTGTTAATCATGTTTTTAACGAGCTTTCCACTTGGAAGGGTAAATCTATCTATATAGAAGGTATGAATTGCCTTGTTAAATCCACTATTGTCTATATGATGTTATAATCTATGATGGTTTACAAATGTCCCGTTTTTCTTATCAAAAAATGAACACAACTGTTAAAAATTTCATCTGGACCGGTAGTAATCTTGAAAGGAAACTCGTGACGGCCCCTTGGTCAACTTGATGCAAGCCTATTGAGAATGGAGTCATTGGTATAAAAAACATAAAATAATTTAATGAATCCCTTAAAGCTAGGATTACTTGGAATATTTTTCACAATTTTTATGAATCCCTCATTTTTCTCGAAAATAGATTTCTTGATAAACTAATGATTTACAATTTGAGCTTTATTAATTCTTCCATATGGCCTGCCATCAAAAATCCCTTCACCAACATTATGAATAACTCTAGATGGATGGTCTCCATAGATTCTTCCATGAAATTATGGATTGATAACTGGACTGGAACGCCTTTAATCTCTATGATTTCTTCTGATCAAATTCCTGAAAACACCAAAAACTATATCAATGATGGTTTAAAATATCAACAAGATCATCTCCCGGATACTATTTTGAATCTCATTAATGGCTACCATTTCACTTACAACAATGATTTTTTAATTTGGGAGCCGGCTTAAAAGGAATTCTTACCTCTAAATATAACTACACTCATATATGATGTAAAAATGAGAATGATTATAGCTATATTAAAAACATCAAAAAACCTTGGATAAATCCCTCAAGATTCAGTCTCATCTGGAACTTATCTCAAAATAGAGTTCCCAATGATATCTTCCTTGAATAGTTCGGAATTCAGCTTTTCTCTTAATGTAATATTTGTATTCAACATAGAGAAGATGATAACCACCTATTCCTTTCTTGTGCCATTACTTCTGCTCTTTGGAACTATATTTTTGACATATTTGATTGCAGTGGTTGATTCTTGACACTGTCAAAAATCAACTTATGAAATGTGAAAAGTTGGATGGATCTTAAGAAATCAAAAACCTCTTTCTTACAGTAGTTTCTGGGCTTCACCATGTGATCAAATATTATAAGAATGCAATTATTCATAACAACTACTCACACAATCTTAATGTAGGTTATACTCAGATCCTTATTTACAAATAGGAAGCTTCTTTGATTCAAAAAGTTCATTTCCACAATACCGTGCATGATTTTCGAATCCTGAAATGTCTATTGATTGATGGAAACTCTTGTCAACCAAATTTCACTATGGAGGTGTTATGCAGAGCTCCTCTCCCTAAATGGTTCAAAATCAACATAGATAGAGCCTCCAAGGGCATTTTGGGACCTACAAGGTGTGGCTCTGTCTTATGGAACAACCTCGGACAGATTCTAGGCTGCTTCATCGGTTACTGTGGAACTGCCTCCTCTCTTGATGCTGAGATGATGGGGTTGATTCTTGTGACTAATTTTTCCATGGATCATGGTTGGAACAAACTTTTTATTGAAGGTGACTCGACTACCATCATTCCTACAATTTGGAATGACGTAACTCATTTATCTTGGTCGATCACTACCCATTAGTTGGAATTCAACCGATTGCTCAAGGATCTGAACTACATAATCACACATGTTTATCGGGAAGCAAACAAGGTTGCTGATGGGTTGGAAAATTTTGGAGTTAATCAAGACATTGCCTAGTTTGAAGACCTCCCAGCAGCTCTTATTCCCTTTCATGAAAAAGATTGAAATATGATCCCGTACATTAGTCCTTTTTAAACATTATTTTAATAAAATTGGTTCTTTGGTTGTTTTGGCCAATGAATTACCTCTAAAAAAATACAAACATCAAATTATACAAATACATAGATTTACAAAAGTGTTTAAAGAAGGTATATCCCAATAAAATTATGCAATTACATAATATATGGAAGAATGAAACCTAGAATATCTCCCAGAAATAAATCTAAATATGGTTTCTGAAGAGGAATTTTCTAATGATGGAATAGTAGGAGACAAAAATGATGATGAGGTGGAAGCTTCATAAGTTGGGGAGGAAGTTTCTAGAAAATTACTAGTTGCACAATATCCTTAACCCACAATAAATCTACCACTAATATTTACATCATGTTTCGAAGAAATAACACATTTTCATGAAATAAAATTGAATTTTATGTCAACTGAAAATGAGTTTCATGGATTATTATGGTAAATTTTTAGTGATATGGATAAAAAATTATATATTGGAACAGATTTTCTATGTAAGGATGAAATGAAATAAATACGAAAATTTTTTCATATTGAAAGACACTATAGATATTTAGTTTAAGAATAATGTACTGCAAAATATATCACATGGTCTGATAAATATGTGGATGATTATATATTCTACTTGGGGTTTATTCCTAACATTGAATTAGGAGGTTATATAATTTCAATTATCGAGGCATATTATAATTACGTTCATCCAAAACTGTCACACAGTCATACTTTATTGGATGTTGAATTTTTTTCATCTATTATCATTTAGATGATTAGGACCTACCATTATGACTTTGTGGCCCATTTTCAAGAGATGATACAACAAATTTTTGGTTATAATATTTCATATAATAAGTCATGTATGGAGAAATAGAAGGATATTTTTATGGTATACGGTGATTGGGATGACTCATATCTGGTGTTGCCAAAATTTCTAGACATAATGAGACAGGACAAACATGTTTTATTACATCTTCATACAAATGAACATGTTTCTCAAGATAACCAACTTGATCCATCTCATGTAAAATTTCATCAGTTGTTCTGGGAGTTTTTCCCTATATTTCCTCATTCTGCTTGTGAATACATTTCTTATAGATTAAGAAAAAATTGATATATATATAAAATACAGGGGAATATTTTTGTTTGGGGAAACCAAATATGGAAACTGTTGACCATTGCCTCTTGTATTTTCCATTGTATTGAAGGTAAATTATGAATAATGGAGTTTGTTTTCGGTATGTATCAACTACTATTTAACTCACATTCGGGTTGCCTATTGGATATCTAATCAACATGAAGAAATAAATGATGAAATCAACCCAGATCCTAATATATGGAGACACTTGAATTAATATCATTGATGCTTCATCAAAAACAATTCTAGCAATATTTTAAAAATATGCAATGATGAGCTTATGAAGAAGGAAATCACGAGGCTTGGTATGCAATCACTTCTCTTATGATTTACTATTTGAACATAATGATAATATTAATTTATGTGAAATATGATCAATTCTATGTAGTATATAAGAAGAATAAATTAATGTTTGGATAATGTTATAAATAAATACATAGGGATTATCAGGGAGTGTATGGTTATATAATGTAGATTCCTAATGTAAAGTTGACATTGGCACATGACTGGGGATGGGGAAAGGACATGTGACCACAAACATTGTTGGTGTAATAATGGAATCTTCAATGGGATTCTAGATTACCCAATAACTACCCTAGTTTAAGATAAATTTTATCGTTGTTTCAAGTAATTCATTGATAGATAAAAATAGACCATTAATAAGATTTATTAGGGGCCAAAGAATGGAAGAAACTTCCAAAAAAAGATTGAAACAAACATTGAAGAAGCTTTTGCTTATCGAGGGTTCCATTTTTACCTGAAATATTATCAATTTGATGATCAAGAGTGTCTAGAACTTATCAAAAAATAGAAAAAGTTTAGTTTTGGTGGTATTACTGGAAGTGATGCATTGCAAATTTAGTAGATTACAAGCATTATAGTGCCCATTCACACATGTCATTAGAACAATGTGGCTTTGTAAACATATCATGGAAAAATATGTTGATCTAGTGTACCAACTGGGCACCATTTCAAACTAATATGCTTCACCATAGATTCCTATTAGAGAGTTTTTATATTTAACAATTCCTAAAGTGTAACACCCCAAGCTTCCACGGTATGCTTCCCTTTGAATAATACAATAGCATGTGTTGTGCGCAACTTCGAGTTCTAACACACCACAACCAATCAAACTAGCCGTTATGAATAGTAATATCCAAATTTTTAAAAATTATAAATTTTATCATTAAAAATGGACTTCATTTTTGGATTTATAATATCGAAAATATCCTAGGGTGAACTTTTGGTATTTTTCGGAAAGCTTTCAATTTTTGATGAATAGTGGAAAACACAAAGTTATAGTTTAAAATCGAATTTTTATTTAAATAATTATTTATTTTATTTAAATTTTTTGAGGTCAAAATTGATACATAATACCTATATATGTTCAACGTAATTCATTGGTTTCAGTTTATAATAATTTTAAATATATAAAAATTTTATTGATCTTTTTACAGTCTTTTACCCTCCTCCTAGGAGCATTTGCAAATTAACATAAAACATAATTTTTATGATTCTGTGAGTTGAAGTTCAAAAACCTGAAAGATATAGTTGATATTAGTAAGTAAAATGTGGTTCAATAAGATTAAATTTATTTTTGGGGAATAGTAACTTTTTACTTTTATTTACCACGGTTAAAAGTAAATAGGGAATTAATGGTAAAAATGATATTATTCTTACCCTAACACATGTCCTAATTCTATTGGATAAGTATAATTCGACCAAAAACAACCTTAGGAATAAAATATGAAAATCTTTGGCCCACTTGGATTAGATTAGGAAACTTATTATTATTTAATTCAAAGAAGAGTTAAAAGAGTTAAAATCAATGTTTAATAACTCATACATTTTTAATATAAGGATACAAATAAGATAAATTAGACTATAAATATTCAATAGAAATATAAAAATATTTCCTTTATAATGGTATTTTATTTATATTTTTTAGACATTAAATAATTTAATTATTTATGACACAATAATGATGCAGTAATTACCTAATTAATGAAATACTAAAATAATTGATATTATAAATATCCAGATAAATGTTATTTGAGACTTTTTATGAATTCCATTAATTTTATAGGTTAATATAACATATTACGGTTGGTTATATGAATGTTTTTAGAAGTAATAATGCTGTTCTGAATTTAGAAAAAACAAAATTCCAAATAGTGTCAAAATTGACATAAAAGTTTTTTTTAAAATAAATATTATATTATTAAATGATATTCAATTCATAAAAATATAAGGTTCAGAAAAAAGACTTATATTATGTTATTGGTGTCATTAATAAACCACTTGGGTTTCTCTTGGAAGTATGTTGTATGTTTAATTACCATATAATATAAAAATACAGAGAGACATGGTAAATGTCAAACTATTTAATTATGAGTTAAATCAAAAATATAAAGTTAATATAGTGACCCAAACCTGTCTAAAACCTATTGGTTGAGTGGATTTATACCCATCCCAACCTTAGCCTTTAAATAATCCATTTTAGAGAAATTTGATAACGAAAATGATTTTATTATAAAATAATTATTTCTTGTTTTTTCCTAAGGTGCCCTTACGCCCTCTTATAAAAGGGCACTCCCCCTTCTATCTAATTTACACCTTCAAAGCCATTTGGCTCAGCCCACCCATTCCCAAATACCTTCTCAGCTTTCGTACCTTCATCATAGAGGCCTTCCTTTAGTCATAAATCCATCCTATAGATCCCTTTTTATCAAATCAAAAAAAAAAAAGAACCCGAAGAAGAGGTAAATATTTATCACCTCTTTGAAGTTCCTTTTTTCTTCCACTTCCTCCTTCTGTGTTTTTTCCATTATAAAATAATAACTCTAGTATCTTCTATATAATGTGATTTTATTATAAATATTTTACAAACATATTCATTATTCTATCCATCATTTGAAGGACATGTCACCATACGTGCGTACGTACGGCTTTCCGTCTCCACGTCATGGTGTAATTGTTATTCAATACATTATTATTTGGATGGGTATAATAATGATGTGTAATTGATGTAAATAATAAATATAAAATGATAATGATTTTTTATATATGATATACCATACAATTATATATTATTTTATTATCAAAAGAATGATATTGGCGCGCGTGCGTTCGTACGGATTACCGTCTCCACGAACGTGATTAGATTCATTCCCCGTCGTATCCATTCAAGACTAATTTTCATTTGATGATTAAAAATAATTTTTAATGACTTAATATAGTTATGGATATGAATAAGATACATCCCATAAATAAAAAATATGACTCACATAACAAATAATATAAAGTAAAATGAATCCGTTAACACACGGAACGACAATAATACTAAGATATTTTTAACAAAGCAATGTTAAAAGATCATATATGATATCATATTAATGTATATGATTCTTGTATAATTTAAAAACAATTAATCACCATTATATAGGATGTTAACCTACCCTAGACCAAGGAAAATTAGAAGGTAAGGGTTAATTATACAATATCTTCATTATATGAGGTTGTTTATATGTAATTATCTACAGGGACCTCTTTATCATCCACATTCATGTTTCTTAAAAATATATTTCAAAAAATTCTTAATATTTTATAAACTATGGTTTAAAGTCATTTATACCCTTTTTTTACTTTTATAATATGTTTATAAAGTAATATTTCCATCGTTTTCCAAACAAGGTACTTTTTGTCCTTTTTGACAATTTTAATATGAGAATGTTTTCATAACTTATAGGGAGGGCGTGGCTATTTTCCACCATTATAATATCGTCAAAGTTTCCCTTAGAAGTTTATAATAATATTTTAAAATATAAATTCCTTTTTTATAATTACATTATATTTAAATGATTTCAAAATAGAATGAGATATTTCTCTAAAAAGGTTTTGATTTCATATATGTCAACATCCTATGATGGATTTTATGTTTATTTAAATTTGAGTTATTATGATACAAAACCTCTATATTGTATTGAAGGTTTTGTGAAATGTTTGACTGTGGATGTGTTATTTCATACCATTCATGGTTTATGGATAAAGTATTGACATTTCGTATGCCATTTTTAATAAAAATGTTTATGTTATGTTTAAAAATTTTCATTTGAGGAATGCATTGGACTTAGTAAGTGATAGGTGGAGCCGGATATAGCTCCTCGATGCATCGGTAGGTCTCATGAGACAGACTAGTGTCTTGGTACAAGTCCTTGACAAAATCTTATTTATAGTCTTAGAACAAGGCCTTTACTATGTGGTTAAGAAAGTCTATAATTATTCATTTCATCATTATGAAAGTAGCTATTGATATTGCATGTGATTATTCGAGGAGTAGAATATCCATGTGAGTAAGTACATGAAATTATTTAGATTTATACATTCCATATTATGATGACTTTTATGTCGAAAAGTATTTTTTTAGTTTTATACATTGCCTTAAATATTTATGAGTATTTATAAAAGCATCCGCAATATTGTTATCCTTACTAAGCATTTGAGCTCACCCCGTTCTATGTTTTTATTTTTCCTAGGTTGTGAATAATTATATTATGACTTAACTGAAGGGATAGTCTATGGGATATTATATTCGTCTATGGAAACAATGTTTTTGTAGTTTTCCATTTGATGATGTAATGTAAACCTTATTAATGTATCTAGTACTTCCAAGGATACTAAACTAACTGGTCTGTCGAGACTTGATATTTTGCGATCATGCCATTGATACGTAATAATGCACTGACTCTGGGTAACTAGGGCTATGGAGTTACATAAATTCTATCCAATATTTATACCTAACATCAATAGGTAGTAGACGTGATGGATAAAAAAGTGTAGTAGGGTGTAAGATGAGATGAACTAGCCTCTAGAATAAGGGAAATGTTAGAGATGCAATATATTTCATCAAGAAAGTCATAATAGGAAATGATTCACTAATATAACTAAATCATGATAACACTCAGCCACAATGATTTATTTCCTTCAATGTGATCTTCTCATATTATCAATTATATAGAGTTAATATAAAATCATTCATTTTTTAGAATATTATGACATTTTGGAATATTTTTACTATCAAAAAATAATATTCCTTTCATATTCTAATTATAAGGAATATGACAAGTAAATGTGAGGTGATATGAATAAATAATCATACCATCTATGGATAAACCATAATAAAATAATGTGAGACAATAATCATGAAATATATCACATTTGAGAAGTCATAAAAAAATTACAAATCACGCCATTTGGGATGTAACTTATTGACACATGTGTTATACATCAAAGAATTATTCAATACATAATGTGGTTCCAACTGATATTACCCATGTGTGGGAAAAACTGTTTTCAAGGTAAAACCCCTTTAAAAACGTGATTCTATTCCAATATGAACATAGGAAATCCCATATTTCTTTAAAACCTCACATTGGGAAAATGAAATTTAAAAATTCCCTAGAATTTCTCATGCTGGGTATGAGGAATAGAGCCCGGTAGGAGAGCACCATGATTCTATTGAAGCATTTTATCCATATAAACTGATAAAGGAGTTTGAAAATAATATAAAAAAAGAAACTTGAAAATAAAACAACACCATGTAATCCTTTAAAATACTTTTTTCTTTGATAAAAGAAACTTGATTTTCCAAAACTATTCCGAAACATGGATAATGTAAAAAAATGAGTCTAGGAGACACATGCTATTTCATAAATAAAACAAGGATAATTTCAAAAAACACCATTTACAAGGTACATACATATCTAAATACACATTATAAATTTAATTTGACAAACATGAAGAAATTAACTTTTATTTTGGAAGGAGAAACATAAAAAAATGTGAATAAATAGGTTATGTTTTAAATTATACTAGTCATAACATTATATTAACCACAATGTTATATTTAAATTTTATACATAAGAATTATTTTATTTTTTTACATTGAGATGGAGGATATTATGATACTAATAGAGCCGAATCAAAATGTTTCACACAACATTCTAGTGGGACATGTGGTTTGATAGATCAAGGTGTATAGAGTACGTTATTATCATCACATTCCACCTCCATCTATCGTTACAACATACCTATTACATGCCAGATTCTATGAAATTGATGTATCTAATTTTATATTCACTGATCATCACCACTATTCTTCTCTAATAGAGATATGGAAACCTAAAACACACATATTACACTTTCTTGAGGGAGAGTTGACAATCACCCTTAAGGATATGACAGATTATCTTGGCCTTCCTATCAAAGGGGATACTATTATAGGACCCACCTTTCAAGACTGGATTGTGCTTTTACAGTGATTTATAGGCATCAAAATTATGGGAGGTGATGATTCTTTAAATGGTGGGTCGATATATATAAGCTAGATTTAGATGCACTTTTCATAGTTACCAACTGATGTTGATGATCAGACTATCATCTGTCAGATTTGAGCATATATCTTGTTGATCATTGGAGGGACCCTATGCACTGATCACTTTGGTATTCTTTTTCACCTGATGTATCAAGGATGCAAGAAGATTTTTATCATTTCGGGAGTTACAACTAGGGATATTCATGCATGGAATAAAAATAGATAATTATTTATGACATGATAATCAAATTACACCAATATCCTTGGACGTTTCATACTTATTCATATGTGGTTATGGGAGAACATCCCTCCCATATCCCCTATTATTTCATTTTATGAGCTTTATATAGATGTGTTGTATGATGATACACATGGAAGCTGGTATGATCACTCATCTTTATTGTTTTCTGATGCGACAACAAGTAATTAAATTTAATTTCTTATTATTTATAACATTCAACGTTGTATATTACTGGTGGATTTTGGAACACTACTTTTTATGGTAACGAAGGCACAACTTTGGTTCATATCACCTCTTGTTGGATAGTCTAGTACCCACTAATGTAATTATATACAATCTATCCAGGAATAATCAATTTCATAATAATATATTTTTTGGTGTATAGAAACAAATGTCACATGTCATTTCCGATTGAATGTATTCCATAGTGGCCTCTATTACATCAGATACCCGTATAATAGATTAATGTGATTAATGAATCTAGGGATGTATTTCCTATCATTCACTATCATATTATTTAGTGTAATAAGCCAAGTATAGTCATGTGATAGTTTAGATTGGTTTAAAACATCCCCTTTCTTGCTAGACTGTCAGTAATGCTTCATTATATTAGGTTGATAGGGAGGCATGATGGTGACTGCTATTGGAAATGTACATAGTATCTGGACTCGAGGAAAAATGAGTGTCATTTCATATAATCAGTATGCATAGTATGTGATTCTCACAAACATAGCATCTTGATTTTGAGCCACAATATACATTGATGTCAATACGTTATCTTACTCAGCAGGATAGAGGACTCCAGGATCTAGTACATTTATAAATTTTCATACATTTTTTGTTTTACTTTTTTAAATTCATTTTGAATCTTTTTACAAGATAATAAACTACAACATATTATCTTCATGTCTAGTCTAGAGGTGGGGGAGGTGTTTAGCCATGAAGCATAACATATTGTAGAATATGGGATGGTGCCATCATATCATCTTCTTTACAATAATACCATTGATCTTCTTTATAAGGGAGATGATATTTTTACCAAGAAGTTTAGGTTCTTGCTTAGGATCCTCTTCCTTCAGATCCCAAAGTTGTGGAGCCACAATATAGATGATGTATACCACATTGTGATACACATGAGGCTTCACCTATACCATAGGTATAAGGTCCACCTATAGTAGTATAAATTCTTCTTGATTGGTGGTGTGCACATGGGGGCATGGGATCAATTTATATTTTAAATATTTCCATAGTTTTCCCGGGATATATCTTATCTAAGCTCATATTAGGGTTCATTTCCAAATCCTGCATCTTTCATGACTGATCCATCACAACCCTTATGGTTCCATTAGTAGATGGTGACTACTCCTTCCAATTATGCAGTGGGGGAAGGATAAGGTGAACATGATGATATCTAGATTACAACTCCTATCGATGAGTCACATTATGAGCATCAGACAAACAAGTTTTGGGCACCTGAGGGTGATCCCCCTCCAAATCATCATACTCCAACCCAGTACAAGGGTCAATGATATCGATACAGACATCCCATTCACACAAAATATTGTGGGACTGAACCTCACCATAGATAGTGATTACAATCATTTATTTGTATGTGAGATACAAAAGTAAAGGATTTGAAACAACATTTTATTCTATCCTCTATTCGTTTGTTTGTCTATTAAAATGATGAAATTACTTTTTCTATAAACCATTTTTATATTTTTAGCCACTGTTTCAATTTTTTTTATATTTTATTTATAATTTACATTTTTTATGATTTTGAATTCGACAGCATGAAACATAGGAAAAAATATTAAATTTATAGTAGGTAACTATAAAACATTATAACATATAAACTATAAAAAAATCTTAACAAAACAAAAAGCATAGGCTAAATATCTAAATACATGTCAAAAAATCATAAATATAATATAAAAAGAAAATTTACATGACAAAAATATTATTGAATAAAAATATAATATTTACATAGTAAAAAATGAATGCATATAAAATATAGTATAATTATATTCTGAATAAAATTTAGAAAATTGAAAAACCATATAATAAATAATTGAAAAAAGTGATTGTAATAAAAATTATCAATACAAATTTAATGATTTTAAAAAAATATATTTGGATACTAAAATAATTTTTCATTAATAGTCACTATGAAATTATTGTTATTTCAAATTATTTTTTATATGATCAGTATGTTTGATAAATTTCACTTAGATTGTATTAGTACATTATTATTTATATAATTGCAAAGCCACCAACATGAAAAATTATTATGTTTCATAATGATATCTTTGGAAGCATATAAATTTTCAAATTTAAATACAATCTAATTGATATTTGATAAACTAACTAATCATATAAAAAATAATAAAAAATAAAAATATCATAATTATAATAAGAAAAAGCTAATTTTCATGTCGCAAAATTTATTTCATAAAAAAACCATTTCTCACTTCCAAATATAACTGTACAAAATTATAAATAAAAAAATAAACTCAATATATATATATATATCAAAATATAAAAACATATTTTTTTTTTAAATTTTTAATTTTTTTTTAAAAAAATTCAACAGAGGAGGAATCCCCCATGATTCTGTTAGACTAAAACCCAAAGGCACAAAGGTTGATTCAACCTTTCTAAATTAGTTTTATTTTTTTAACCAAGTATTATTTTAATAATTATTAAAAAAATTATATAAAAAATTACCCTAACACAGTGATGCCTTCCTCAGTAATGTTGATGAATTTTGATCAATCATTGGATGATCATAATATTTTTATCCTACTTAATGTATCCTTGTATTGTCAAATATAGGGTCAATCCCATAAATAAGGTGGTGTGTACTCAATGGGTTTTAACAATTTCTGGTGTTTCTTGAGAAAATGAAATGAAAAAGTGGAATTTTGGGATGGTAGTGAGTGACACAAACAAGTAGTGAGTGAATTGGTCATTACATTGTGAAAACATAGAACTCACACTTCAAAATTTTGTGAAAAATATGTTAGAAGCTATAATAAACAAGAATTTAGTTGAAAAAAAACTGAAAATGGTTAAATTCTAGTTGGGAAAACTATAAATAATTAGTTTTGAAAACATATTTCTTTATCCTTTTAGAATGTATTAGTATTTTTATGATTAATTTTTTTTCAATATTTATTAAAAATATGATGATTAAGAATATATTAATACCGTATGGAAAATTTTGAAGAAGACCTAGGGATGCACCTGTTAATATGATGAACTTAATAAAAAATTAAAAAATTAAAAGAAATAGTTAATTATATAAAAGGACCCATAATGAAATCATTCAAGAATATATTATTCTGTATGGTTTCAATGAAAATATTTTATTTACCTGATATACTAGTTGATATTTGGTCAACTTAGTCAACCCATTTTATTTGGGTATAAGGCATGTTTGCTGTAGATATTTTTTTTATAAATTATTTCATATTTTTCAAGAGAAAACACAATCATGTTGTATAAAAGCCTTGTACAATCTGAAAGAAAGAGGATTACTAGAAAAATTAAAAAAATAGATATTTTCATTAGTTTACAGCTGGACATCACACTCAATGGAATCATTTAACCATATCTGAATCATTCATCTAATAAAAAAATGATAAATAACCATAATATAATCTATAAAAACAATTAATTAAATAACTATTAGTTAATTATTTATAATATTTTTCAATCATAGTTATTCAGAGAAAAATGGTGAAGAAAATAATTCCCTATTTCCATACCAAATGTCTCAATCTGATATGAAAAAAATGTGATAATAATTGAATAACATCACCAAAAGAAAAAATGAAATAGAACAATTTCGACCTATTAGTTGTATTTTAATTTAAAATTATTATCCATACAAAATGTTCATATATGATTAAAAACAAGAGTAATCCATTAAAATAAAATAAAAAAGAAAATAAAGAAAGGATAAATGAATATTAACTAGATTGATGAGAAAGTTATTCTTTAAATTTGTCATCCAAGTCGAAATATACATCCCCAATACATGTATTGATCTCTTACTCAGCTGAATAACTACTCTCATAAGACATAACTTCAATGAAATGAGATAAAATTAACCACATGAGGATCACTTGGAAAAATGTGTCTAACACCTGCAAGGTCCTCTCATGAAATAACTACTTTACATGACAATAGAATCTAAAACTATGCATCATTAACCAGAAAACACATGATTGAAATAGAACCTAGATCAACAACATTAATGATTGTTATATATTTCTTTGAACTAAAGATTCCATCCTCAAACAACTTCTTTCATGAATTTAAATAGGTTCACTCGCAATAATAGCATATACCAACCAAAATATAAATTGATATACTAGAATCAATCATGAGCCCAATAAATGGATATCTAGTGGAAGTTAATTCACACTCCACATGGAACTCATGATAATATTGAACTATAGAAATGAACACCAATTAAATAACTCTTATCTATTTGAAATAAAAAAAGCAATGAATCTCATGTTCAATAGATGACATGTCTATTGAAATAGATTCATGTACAATAAGTTGCACACAAACATCTCAAAACCAGGATCCAAACATATTTAAACACCACCTCCCTTATTTGGTCTCAAATATGAGCAACACTAAAACTAAAAAAATATCGAATAAATGATAACCCATGATAATAAGATTATTCTTTTCCAACTGAAAAACTATCCTCCATTATTGTCCTTGGTTATCTTTTCATTCCATCAAACTCCATGATTTTGGATTTATGTAACCCACTTCATGAAATGTAGAGCCACCTCCTGTTGGATTTTTTCCATAGAACCAATTTCTCTATACTTTATGATAACATGTATTCATTACCATGAATATTAATAAACTACTTTTCAAATAATTATTTTTCTTCTACTTAACATAGTATGGGATGATTTCCCAAGAGTAACTAACACACTAAAATGTCCTAGTAGTTCCCCTCTATGATGAGATCCTAGATGTGGCACTAAATAATTCTTAAATATAATTTCTATATCTAAGTTATAAAATTTTAGGGAAAAGATTTATACTATCTATAAATGGTGGGAACTCATAAGAGTTTGAGTCACCTTCTCAAGTTGTACACACTTGTCAATATCTAGTGTAGGATATATTGAGAATGAGACCTGCCAGTCGTAAATGCACATCTATGTGTGTCATTGGATATTAATATATCTAGACTTGTATATTAATCCTTATATATTTATATCATTATTAATGTGTATTATAAGTCACATACATTGATGTATTTATTAAAGAAAGAGGAAATATGTTCATGGGCAGGTAGGATATGTTGGTTTCATGATAAGTAATATTGAATTAATGAATAATGAACAAAATGATTTATCCCTTCTATTATTTAATTGATGTTGATATCTTAGGCCCTTTGATGGAAATGAGATAACCTAAATAAATCCATGGGCAAGGTGTTTTATAAGAAAGTTTTATTTTTTAAAATTAAATGGTTGATACATGAATCACATAGGTTTATGTCTCTAGCATGCAACCTTCTTTATTAGAGATATCATGTTAAAGGTATTATATTACTCAGTATGTTTCCATAAGAGATATTATGTCATTGCAACATGAAATTCGTTTTTATATGGGTTCCTTGTAGTGTTTATGTATGATAAAATTTTATATTAGGATAATTCACCTAATACCCCAGAGAAATAGGCCTAGAGGGTCACACATTAAGTGCATCCAGAATCTAAGTTATATAAGATGTTATTATTATTATTTTATTTAATATGTTGAAAAAATATTTTTCTTAACATTATTTAACAATTATAAATGTATTCTTTACAATATATATTACATCACCATTAATTCAATAGAATATTATGTGATTGGAATATTTAATAAATATTATTTTTCTATTTTTTATGTGTAATATTTATTTATTTACTCTAATATAATCTAGTTATAATTATTTAATAAATAAATTGTCTTTATTTAATGTCTGATAAATATTATCGAAGAATGGTGGACCATGTTTAATGGTATAATAATAATAATAAATATATAATTAATATTATTTGAATGAATAATATTTAATTTTTATTTTCATGTTATATGCTTGTCGAGAAATAATAATAATATCATTATAATATACATGTGTTTCTTCATGGATTAAATAAATATTAAATATATGTAATGAAAAATATTTATTTCTAAACCCTTGTAGTATAAAAACCAAATTTTATTGTATCACATTAGAGACAATTCATTTTTATGAACAACAATTCTACAGAATCCTCTCAAATCCATAGAGAGATCTATTCTATTAGAATTCTCCCATTATGGAGTGTGATCATCCTACATATTCTACTCTTGAGTCTAGAGATTTTAAGGGGATCACTTTGGAATCAATTATCATGGCGATAAAATGTTGAAAATTCATGTGATTAGATCATATGTGTTATAACCCAAAGATTCCTATGATGGAGTTCGGTGATTTGTGGAACACGTATAGATAGCCGCGAGAGGTAACCTTATCTTAATTTTAACTACCCGAACTATTATAAATAAAATTCCCAATTTTTGTTTATTTAAATGTGTCATCATGAAATATGGTTATATAGAACACATGAAATTGTTTTTTATTATATCCTATTGGATTTGAAAGACAGTTAAGAGTCATTACCATTAATAATTTATCCAATGAGTAGTGATTACATGATTTTTATAAATATAGGGGGTTAACAAATATAGTTGAGAGAGGTAGAGGATGTGATGTCCCCAACCAGTAGGATCATACTATATGAAGCCCATTTATTAGAATTTCTGAGGGAGATATCATTTCGGAGATTTTCCCTTGTCTTATCCCAATTTGGGTTATAATAACTTATGCATGAGTGAAACCGTTCACAAGATAAATTAATGCTCATCAAGATCACAACCCAAGACATTTTCACCAAAATTCCCCTTGAACATCCCACCATCACACACCTTAATCTTTAATAATTTTCTAGGGCACTAAAGGGATATGTAACAATACCCTATAAATACGAATATATAAATTTTTTTGTATAGAATAAGTAATTTATTTTCATCCTATTATTGTTACTTTGTAAAAGATTTTTATTTTGATAGAATAAAGCACAAATTTGATTTTTGGTTAATATTCAAATTAAATTATTTACTCTATGAATTAATAAATTGGTGAAATAAATAATAATTTAATATTATTAAATAATTTTTATCATATAGAAATGATAATAAAATATTTGTGAAGTCAAATGTAATTTTTATAAGGGTTCAAAAACTGTTATTAAAAAAAAATAGAAATTATTCACAAATTTAGATTTTATTTAAAAATTGAAAATTCACATATTTTGAAACATATTTAGATAAAATTAATATTACTTTTTTAATCATATTTTTGAAATTATCAAATGGTGAGTTTTTCATAATTTTCTAAGAGAGTAGAATTTTTTCGTAAACTTATATATTTTATGAATAAGTTTGAGTTTTATGACATTATAATGAACCAAAAGTGATATAATAATTTCTATAAATGGGATAAAAGACCAAATATATGTTTTTAATTTAAAATAATTTGATATTTTGTTTATTTGATTTATTTTATATAGACATTATGAATCATCGAAAACATATAATATATTTTATTGTTTTAAAATCATTCTTTAAGTGTGTGACTCAGCCCCGCATAATAAAGAGAAATATTTTTTAAAATTTAGGCTCTTTTACTTATAAAATAATGATAACCACTCTTTTTTTTAGAATCAACATGCTAAAATAATTGGATGGTTTGTGGTTTTGTATATTTTATTATGTTGAATTCACAACCTAAATAATAAAAAATACTACTCTTTTCTTATATAAACCCACAAAAGTTCCCATGTATCTTCACTAAAACTCCTTTTAGAATTAACATACTCCTGACTCCACTCCCTACACACCTACCAAGATTCCCCCAAACTCTCAAAAATTTCCTCCTAATCCTTTCAAGTCACACACTCAACTAGGGGATCCTCACCTTACACTCCATTAAATGCAAGCACATTATTTGGAAATTTTCTAGATAATTTCAATTGTTTGTGATGTCATATATTTTAAAAAATACCCCAATATACATAGGATGTTATTTTAATAGTGCTTAATTTGTTATCTATAATTTTGAACTTCACCTAAGCAATTACCATGCTGAAATTCGGAAAGGTATTTCTCTCTTCTCATTTCCATTCAAGAACTCCTTTTATGTTACATCAATTAAATTACATTTTATTTTGCTGAGATATGTTATTCCATATTTCCATTAAATTACATTTAATTTATAAATTATTATATCCCCTTTTAACTTTCATTTAGACTCTCATAATCATTTATATACACTCATTACTATGTCAAAATTTCATAAGAGATGTTTTCTTTATCCTATTTATTCAAGTATCATCTTTACCACAATTATTTTATAATAATTTACTTATGATAGGATATGTTATAACATATCCCATTTTCTATACAATTTATTTAAAAATGATTAGAGACACCTTTCTCACCCAATAATCTCATTAATGAAATTTTATATAACACCTTTATGCTGTAAAAAATTTACTATGATTTTGCTGGTTAAAAAAATTGTACAATAAATACCATATCCATTTTTCTGTCGAAGTTATTCACCATTATTCACATATAATTATTTATTGGGGGAATACATGTATGTATTCCACATTCAATGATTTTTTAATAAATTATGATGAATAATGAATCCATGTTTTACGATCTATGTGACACACATTAGCATGATAATGGAATTAATATGATGGGTGTGCTCAAATAGAGCTCCAATTCATTGGGTAATGTTTAGTATCATGATATGTCACATTGGCAAAGCTAGCGAACATAATTCCATTGTTGGAAATTTTTCACCATGATGTATTGGTAGGTTTATCCTTGATATATGTTTATGTTTCGATATTTTAAGTTAATGCCACATTTCCCATGTTATGATTGTCATGTTATATCATGCCTAATTATTCATATTTCATTTATTCCTCATTGATATGACTTTTTTTGTAAAATTAATAACTTATTCCATGCTTATTCCCTTTTAAAGGTTTATAGCTCACACATTTCTTATGTATGTCCGAAGGCCATACCATACAGTTTTAATTTCAATGGTTTATTTTGAACATGTTTAAGAAGTTTTTAATAAAGATGTTTTATTCATTATTTTATGTTGTTATGTAATGTAATTAATTATAAAATAAAATATTCTCATCGATCATTCAGTATGTATTAAGTATATTCTTATGTAATAAAAATACTATTATTGTAAAATAATGATTCGGGTTGTTATAGTTGGTATCATAGGAAATGTTTAGTTTTTTTGGTATTAGGATTAGAGGGATATAAATAAATACTTAGGTGTAAAATTAAGTATACAAAAAATTACCAAAATTTTGGTTATTATAGTGTAAGTGGTTTATCATGAAAATAAATCCATGTGTTGATACTATATGTTGATGTTGTTCTGGCACAAATATACCTAGGATTAAAAAATCCGATAAGGAGTTCTAAGCCTAATTGAAGGTAACCTAGTACACAAAAAGTTTAATTACTCCACAGAAATTTGGACACTTTTGGGTGATATGATTTGGTAAAATAATAATCTTTTTATAAACCAAAATTAAAGTGAAAAGTCCAATAAGAATATATATTAGTAAATAGATCATGGATGACATAGATTGAAGACTATAGATTCACAAGTTAAAGAAATAAATGTGATTTATAATTTGTCCCTTTAATTTCATTACCTTCCCCTATTTCTGTTTAATATTTTAAAAACAATCATACATGATTTTCTATTTATTTTATCCAATATATTGAAATAGGAGTAATCAGGTAAACAAGCAATGCAAGGGACAATGTGATGACTACTCCAATGAGTTGCCCAAACCAATGAGAGAAGGAATCAAGAACATTATAATGATACTCTCTCAGCTGAACTGGTTCTCTATATAAACCTAGATCAACATGAGCCCCCCCCCCCCCATTATAGAACAAACCATAACTTTTTAGATTCATGTGACAAATTTCTCCCACATTCGATGGATCATCCGATCAAATAATCACAGGACAATGGATTAACTCCATTGAGAATATCTTCACCATCCATCAATGATCTAAGAAAGGGAAGGATATATTGGTTTTTTATTATTTGTATGGAGAAGTTGATCACTTATTGTACTTGATAAAGAATATAAAGCTCGAGGAAGAGATTGGTGGGATGGAGTGGAAAGAATTCTGTAAAATGTTTTTCGATAAATATTTTCCTTGAACTCTCCAAATTAAAATGGAAAGAGATTTCCTTTCCATCCAGAAAAAAGATGAAAAATTTGTCGGGGATTAGTGGATAACATCACAAGACATTCACAATAAACTATTATCTTTGACATTACCCCAAAATGGAAGGTTGACTGCTTGTTTGGGGGGATAAAACCTAGTCTGAAAAAATCCATTCAGATCCATGACTTTGATATCTATGAAGAAACTATCTGATGTTCCATAAAAGATGAAATGGAGATCAAATAATTTCAATGGTATCATGGGGACAAGAAGCATAAAGTGTAATTTAATTATGGTTCTCTGATGGAGAAATTAAATTGTACCATTAAATTTCAATATCCCACTTATCAATGCAGCGGGAAGAAGAAAAACATAAAGTTCCTAAGGAGAATAAAGAAATGATTTAGGGGTGGGAAGAAAGGACACCTATCTAGACATTACTGAAAGGAGAAACCCTGTAATGTGATAGAGGAAAGGAATGGTCCATTCAACCCTCTTCATTTTTTTCATTACTTCAACTGAAATTATCTATAGAAGTTTGAAAACCAATCCCCAAATCCACAGTTTTTCAGCGTCAACCCACAACCTCTAGAGAAGAAAGGGATATATTTTTCCATCAAAACTACTAAACAAGATCCTGACAATGAGGTGGTGAAGGTATTATAGTTATTCATTAAAGAATATAGAACATACTTTTTTATTTTGGTTCTATGCATTCCTTTATATCATGAAAATTTAGTAGAACTATTCAAACACCAACACAAAATCATGAAAGTAGATCTATTATTGAATATGGAAAATGGATAAATTATTTTATCCCAAGTATATTACTCCTCCCCTATCAAAATATGTAGGATGCAATTTCAAGAGAATGTTTTCATTCTTCCTCTAGTGGAATTTGTTGCAATTCTAGGAAAACATTTACTTTCCCAATTTAGAGCTAACATAATTTTTCGTGAGAAATTATTCACTCTCCATATTATGAATCAACACCTGATTTTTTATATGTGTAATGAGGGGGATTAATCTAATTTAGAATTATCATCTCAAGAATGAATTTTATTTCACTATGATAATGAGTATCAATCTCAAATGATTGAGTCAAATGAAAGAACAATCCTTGAATACATGCCTCTTTTGGGGGAATACGCTGACATGTTTAATGAAAAATTTAATGGTCTTCCACCTAGCCAATTGGTTTAATTTTCAATCAAGCTTATACCTGCGGTGTTTCCATTATCTATGACATAGTATAGAATGGAATTTTGGAACTTGAGGAGTAAGAATATTTATTATAGGAGAATATAGATAAAGGGTCCATAACCCCAGTTCATTACAATGGGGTTCACCAATACTGTTTATCAAGAAGAAGGATGGGTCAATGCACCTTTTCATTGATTGTCCTAAGATCAATAATATAATGATAAAGAAAAAGTACCCTCTACCTCCGATTGATGACTTTTTTGATCATATAATTGGAGCACATTAATTCTATAAGGTGGATCTTCTATCAATATATTTTCAATTAAGGCTTAAGAAGTAATATATTGCCAACAACTCTTTTTGTACAATGTATGGGCAATATGAGTTCATAGTGATTCTATTCAGACTCACTATTTCTCCAAAAATATTAATTGAATCAATTAATAAGTATTTATATATTAACTTAACAAATTTATGGTAGTATTTAAAGATGATATTATTATATACTCTAAAATAAAGGAGGATCATGAGGAGAATCTGAGTACAGTGTAAAGACCCTATGAAAGGATAAGCATTACACTATGTACATTAAATGTGATATCTAGTTCAAGGAAGTCTATTTATTGGGTAATGTCATCATAATAAATGGGATAACTATGGAACCATAAAAGATAGAAGTGATTTATAGATGGCTGAGGCCTAAAACTGTGATAGATATCTGTAGTTTACTTGGCTTATCTAGGTATTATCACCGATTTTTGAGGAATGTATCGTTATTTTGAAACCCTCATTCTAAGATAACTGAGAAGGGAATCAATTTTACTTGGAATGATGAATTTGAAGAGAGATTAATGGGGTTTAAAGGAGGATCCTCATTAATCCTATTCTCATACTACCCAAAATTGTAGAACTCTTCATAGTATTAAAAAACCATTTGAATAAGTTATTGGGTAGTGTGTTATTGTAGAATGAAAACGTAAAAGACCATTCTTCGTGGAGTTAATTTGGAAATTCATGTGAATATAAAACAAATTTCATGGTTAGAATGTGGATATTAATATTGGTATATATATTTCTTATGATAGGATGGAATGATCTATATTATTAGAGTTATGGATTGTATGGGTTTTTTCAACTGGCTATGAGACTTATTTTTTAAGATCTTTAGGTCGCCCTAGTTCTTGGTGTGTGTTGGGGTAAGAACATTGTATTTTTCAAATTAGATCGAGGCCTTAGACAAGGAGGCCCTTTATCTCCTAGAATTTTCATAATACTACATTATCCTCTTAGTATACTCCTTGAAAACATGATCAAAAATAGAAATTGTCAAGAATTTAAATGTTTGAATCAAATAGATGGATTCTATTACTTGATCTACAGGGATGAAATGATTTTTTTTCATAAAAAAAATGATTCAGATCTATTAGTAAGTATCAAACTAGTTCTAGAAGATTTATGTAAATGGACTGGTGTGAAAATAAATTAGGATAAGAGTAGTTTATATTTCCCACGGTCATGCTTAGAAACGAATATAAGAAAACTAGAGAATATAATTAGTGTTATGTAAAGGAAGTTCCCTTTGGAGTATCATAGAGATCCCCATTATTTTGGATGATTGAAAATTATTCATTGCGAAGGGATTGTTAGTAAAATGACCAGATGGATCAACAACTCGAAGAATCATTTTCATTCCTTTGGTGGTCGAATTACCCTAGTTAACTGTGTTTTCTACTCGATCCCTATACACATCCTACCAGTGCCCAATGTTCCTAAAGTATTTTTTATAGACACTAAAAATAATTTGGAATCTTTTATATGGGACTCTCATGGTTAAGGAATGTATCAATCGGTGTTTTAAAAAAAAGGATAGCCATATGAGTAATGGGGGTATCAATTTCCATAGTGTGGAAGGTTCTATGCACTGTGTAAAATAAAATTTTCTCTAGTATTTCCTTGAAGGCCAATATTTATGGAGTAATTTTATTATAAATAAATATTCTATAAACCGGGATTCTTTGATGTGTAATAAATCTTGTCTATGGAAATTTCAACATGAGCACATTCCAATTCTAAATCAGCATTCTCGATGGATCATGGAATGTGGTGAAATCAATTTGTGGCACAAAAATTGGACTGGTTTTATCATAGAATTTCGTAGATGTGCAACACATTATTTTTATTTTTACCAAGTGAGTCAGTACCTATATTTCATCATTTATCTTCTCAATCAATATAAATGGGAAGTATTTTATATCATCAACCTCACATTAAATGCGATCGACTAGTTTTTAAAAAATAACAGGTGGGGTCTTCTTAACTAAGAGTTATAGAATGGTTCTACAAAATTTTAGTGATAAAAATAATGTTACAAATGAATAGTTTTGTAAATATTTGCATGTAAAATATAAATTTATTATGTAGAGGCTTCATAAAAACTGACTTCTAATGGATGAATTGGTTAGTAGGGGGTGTATATATGGATACAAAATGTTGGTGTTGTAGGTAAAATAGTTCTGAAAAGATGAATCATTTATTGTTTTCAGGTGGGTGGGATTTGACGATGTGGAGGTTCTTCAATAGTATAATTCGTATTGATATCTAGTATGTAGATGGTTTTTATTTCCTTCTAAGTGACTCTCTCTATGTGGGATTAAATGAATATGATCTTAAGGCCCACTCTGTGTTAATATTTGTGGGCCATTTTACATTGTGGGGTTAAATTGAAAATTACCAACATGAAGGTATCCACAGTTACCCTCATACAATGAAGGTTAATATTTGTTTCTGATGGAGAAGTTGGGATCTCCAATAAAATAATGGAACACAAGTAAAATATTCAAGATGTTTTTTTGCAGCTACTAGGAGGTCTTCTTCTACTCAAGACATTCATATGATACACACGAAAGGTGGATGGGTATGTTAGAAACAACCTATCAGAGGTTATAAACATAATTTTGATGGGTCGTGGACTCTAGTTATGGTGCATGGAGGGGAATGATAAAAGGTAAAAACAAATCTATTCTCACTACTTTTAGTAGATTCTACGGTTAAGGAGACATTATCATAGAATAGGCCAAGGCTCTTCATAAGGGGCTTGAAGTATTCCCTAACATCAATTTATCTCATTTATTGAAAAAAATTGACTGTGTAGTGATTTATAATTCCATGCAAGGCTAGGAAACTACACATGGTCTATTGATTAATTAATTTGAAGGTGTATCTAATACATTCTTGATGGTGTGAAATTCCAACATAAATAACATGAAGGAAATCATTTGGAAGATTTTTTAGCCACTAGGGGTTCTCAAAATGAACCAAGTATTATTTCCTCTAATGTGGGATGCATTCCTATAGAATGTGTTTATCTCTTTTGTGCAGATGCTCTTGTTTTTCACTATTTTATACACCCCTATTTCTCCTATTTTTGGGTTCTTTCTATATATTTCATGGTGATGTTTCTCCTATGTTTATTATTAAAATAAAAAAACGTATTAATGTAAAACTACTACTCAATTCACTACCATCCAGGTAAAGCTAATAATGTGGAATATTCTACATTTATAAAGGATCCTATATCTTAATCAATGAGTAGAACAGAGAAGGATCCAATCTTTATAGACATGTAATGGATGAAAATCGTAATCATAAAGGAAGAAGAATCATCAATCCTTTCCCAAATTATTCCCCAACCGTCTCCTTTGGAAATGTTGAAGGATTCTCAAAGCGATGATGTATTAATTCAGAAGAAGGTGGAATACATTAGAAAGGAAAAGTCCTCGGAGTTTAAAATTGATGAAGAAGGAATTGTGAGATTTTGGTCCATATCATGTGTTCAATAAAATTATGAGTTAAGGAAATATTTATTGGATGATTCATATATTTCAACTTTCTCCATTCACCTAAGAAGCACGAAGATGTATCATGATCTCCATGAGAACTATTTATGGGGAAATATGAAGTAGGAGGTCACTAAATATATATAAAAGTTCCTGGTGTGTAGGAATGTGTAGGCTGGAAGGATTAAATCTAATGGGATGATGATAAAATTTGGAAAACCAACATGGAAATAGGAGAACAACACCATAGAAGTTTTCAACAAACATTTGATGAAAGCCATGGAGAACATTCTATATGGGTTGTTGTGGATCATCTTACAAATACTACCCAACTTTTCACAATTCAAGAGGAATTCTCATTAGATCAACTATCATAGATGTACACTAGAGAATTGTTAATCTTTTATGGACTACCCTAATTGATAGTATCTTAACGACAACCAAGATTCACCTCCATGTTCTAGAAATGTCTCCATGATTCCCTAAACACTCAGCTAACCTTTATTAAAACATATCTTCCTAAAATTGATGTCCAATATGATCAGAATATTTAGTTACTAGAAGAAATGTTTCAAGAATGTACTATGTAATTTAGTGGAGTTTGGGACCAACAACTTCCTCTGGTCTAGTTCTCATACAACAACATTTTTCACACACGAATGAAAGTAGATCCCTCTGAATCCATTTATGGGATGTGGTTCAGAACATATACATGTTGGTATGAACATGGTGAATGAAAACTAATGGGACCTAAAATGGATGAGGAAATGGTTGAAAAGGTTAAGGATATTTATCAATACATCAAGGTTGGATAGAGTCGATAAAAGATCTATGATGAAAATCGTCAATGAGACCTAGAGTTTAATGATGGAGAAATTCTATTCCTTTGAATATCTCCATGTATGAAATTGATGAGATTTGAGAATAAGGGAAATCTTAGTTCATGATATATCAGACCCTTTTAGATCCTTGATTACATCAGAGCAGGGGCCTATTAACTAGAAATGCCACCAAACCTACCTCAATTTGATGATGTATTACATGTATCCTTATTAAGGAATTACACACCATACACCTCATATGTACTCAATCCATAGGTGGTACATGTGGAGAATGAATTTTCATATGAGGATCATCCAATGATGATATTAAATCATAATGAAACAATCCTATTAAATAAGACAATTCACCTTATTAAAGTGTTTCAGATAAACCAAAAGTTTTTAGAATAAACTTGGGAACCAGAAGGAAGTGATAAATTTTTTTACCATCATCTATTTTAGTACTGGAAATGAAAATTTTTTTGGTGAAATTTATTAGGGGGTGAATATTTTAACGACCCGAACTATTATAAATAAAAATCACCCTTTTGATTTATTTATATGTGACCTCATGAAATATGGTTATAGAAAACACATGAAAATTTTTTGTTTTATGATATTCAATTGGTTTAAAATATCATTTACAATCATTACCATTGGTAATATAGTTGCTGAGTAGTAAAAATGTGATTAGTATAAGTATGGGGTTTTAAAAAATCCAATTAACACAGAAAAATGAAGTGATTAATGAAACAAATAGTATCATAACCTATGAATCAAATTTATCAAATCTTCCATGGGAGATATAATTTCTAGGTTGTACCATTTACCAATCCCAATATGAGATCCATCAACTTAATAATGAATAAAACCATCTACATAAGATGTTCAATCTCATCGATATCACAACCCAAACATGTTCTCTCAACAGCCCCATCATTTTCCCACCATCACATACCTTATTCTCAGGGCCTTTTCTAGTGTATTATAGGGATAATTATCAAGACCCTATCAATATTAATATGCACATTTTTTAATAATGAATATATTTCATCATATTATTTTTACATCGTTAATTATTTTTATTTTGATAAAATAATGCACCAATTATATTTTTAGTTAATATGAAAATTCAATTAATTAATTTATTAATTAATGGAATTTTTAAATAAATAATTTTTTTAATATTATGAATTTTTTTATCATATTTAAATGATGTTATTATTTTTAGGAAGTCAAATGTAATTTTTATAAGGGTTCAAAAATAGTTATTACAAAAAAATCATCATTTCTTTATATATGGTGATTTAATTTTAAACATGAAAATTAAAATATTAAAAAAATTACTTAGATAAAATCAATATTATTTTTACAATCATAATTTCTAAAGTATACAATGGTGATTTTTTAATAATTTTCGTAGACAGTTGAATTTTTGGGTAAAAATTAAATTCTATATAAATAAACTTTGTAATTATAACATAAAAATGACCCAAAGTTGATGTAATAATTACTATAAATGGGTTTCAAGATCAAATATATGTTTTATATCTAAAATAATGTTATTTTATGTTTATTGTATTTTTATTTTTTAAATCCAATATGAATCCTTTAAAAATTATAATATATTTTTAGGTTTTAAAATATTTTTTTAGGAGTGTGTATAATATCCACTAATGAAAGGGAATTATTTTAATAATTTATGCGCTTTTAAATATAAAACAATGAGATACACACCATTTTGGATGAAACCATGGGGAAAAACCATTGGATGGTCTGTGGTTTGGGATATTTTATTATGTAGAGTCCAAAAAAATAATAATAAAGAAATCACCCCCTTTTCTTATATTAATCCACCCAATATCCTTTTTATCTTCTCTAAAAATTATTTTATCATGACAATACACTTCCTTCCACTCACTAAAATTCTCTTAGGGAAATCCAAGCTCTCAAAAAGCCCCTCCCATGCTTTTTATGTCACCCACTCATGTAAGGGATCCTTACCTTCAACTCTTTCATTCAATTCAAACACCTTATTTAAAGTTTATCATCTTAATTATATTTTTTTATGATGAAATTTATTTATAAACATACTATACTATCAAAATAATTTTATATTAATATGTAATAATTTGTTATCCCCCATTTTTTCCTTCACCTAAGCAGTTACTATGCCGAAATTCTATAGGGGATTTCTCTCTTCTCATATAAATTCATGAAATCCTTCAATGTTATGTGTATTAAATTCAATTTGGTTTATTGGAATATGTTTTTACATATTACCTTTATTGTAAATTTAATTTATTAATGATGAGACCCCTCTTTTAACTCTCATTAATCCTCCCATGATCCTCTATGCACACTCTCTACCATGCCTAAATTTCATAACAACCCATATTCTTATGCTCTTTATTCATGTATGTCATTTAACTTATATATTTTATCTTAATTTACTTATGATGGAATATTTTATTTAATATCATCCATAGTAATCCAATTGATTTCAAAATGTTCTGATAACCCTTTCTCTCTCATCAATCCCTTTTATTAATTTTTAAATAACGCTGTTATGCTGTAGAAATTTCACCCTAATTTTCCCTGAAAATGCAATTGTTTTGTGAATACCATATCCCTTTTTTATCAAATGTATTCACCATTATTCACATATACTTATTGATTTTTTACTTACATGTATTTATTCAACTTTTATTTATTGTGAAATTAATTATGATTATGAATGAATCCATGTTGTATGATCTATGTGGCACAATTAAGAAGGAGACTGAAATGAATATGTTGGGTCAGCCCAAACCATACTCGAAAGTATTGGGTAATTATTAGTATCATGATATGCCCTGTTGGGATAGGGAGTGAACCTGATTCCTTTATGGGACTTTTTCTACCATGATGTCTTTGCGAGTTTAGCCATGACCTATGTTTATGATTCAATATTTTATGTTGTTGCCACATTTCCAATGTTATAATAATCATTTTATAACATGCCTTAATATTCTTGCCCCTTTTATTCAAAATTGATATTACTATATTCTAAAATGTGTCACTTATGCCATTTTTATTCCCTTACTAGAATTTATAGTTCATCCCATTATTATATATTCCCCCAGGTTATCCCATGCAGTTTTATGTTCGAAGGAGTATTTTGAGGATGTTAAAGATTTTTTTAATAAATAAACTATATTCCATATATTATGTGGTTATGCAATGTACCTAAATACAAAAGAAACTAGACTTATCAATCATCCATGTTTTATTAAGTGTAGTTTTATTTAATAAATAAATTATTAATTTTAAATTAAGAGTAGGGTTGTTAAATGATTACTACAGTGAAACAACGACATAATGGATATCTCTTGTTAGATCCATCAACAAATAAATAATTCTTACAAGGAAATTCATTAACAGAATAACTTAATTATAAATAATATGTGATGTTTTTATGATTGGTTCTTTCATTTTATCCCTTTTCTCTTTTCTTTGATTCAATTCCTTTGATCATGAAATTTATAATCATATAAATCTCATATAGATCATTGTTGGTAAAAAATATAAATGTTTTAAACAACCCATGACACACATCGTATGTTTCTAGATCCTACAGGTGGTATCAGAGCAGTCGCATAATTTTGCATAATTATTGAATTATTATTTATTGATTTATGCATTTGAAAATTTATTTTTCAATTTATGTTTAATTATTATTTAATATAAATTATGATATCTTCTTATTCTTCATTAATTTATCATAATTATAATAAAATTTATAAATTTTATAAACAAAACAAAATAAAATAACTCATCCATAGGATCCATGGAATTTGTCAGATAACATAAGAGTACACACTGCGTAACCAGGAGGTACATGTCGTGTACTAGATTTTAATTCCTCAAGAATTAATTTTAAATTAATTGAAGGAATGTAAATTTATTAAAGGCGTTGAATTTAATTATACACTCCATATTGATCAGGCAATCCTAATGCACAGTCAGTCGAAATATATTCCATGTAACTTCTGTACATGGTGTGTAGTCATTAGTCAAAGACGGGCCATATATCCTCTTACACGACCTTCCTGAATTGCAATCATATAACTTGGTGATCAAATTTCCTAAATCCCATGTACATTTCCTTTATGACAATATTTTTTTTGGCATAGTTTACATTCCACGTCCGAAGGCATGTTACTCAGATATATGGTGAGAATAGTAATCACTGTTTTTATCAATCATACAAAATGTGTACTTATTCCAAATTGAATAGAATTAAAATTATTTTATTATACTATTTAAAAATTATCATCTTTTTCTTTTGTATGGTTATCAAGTTGATAGGATACACCATGTGATGGGTTATAATATAAATAACTGTCTATATAATTTTACTGAAATGTTCCGATATACATATCTTGTATGAGTCATATTACAATTATTAATCTAGGTGTACGTAAGCAAACCATGTGATAGAAAATCATGTAATCTGTGTAATGATTAAATTGAAAGTAAATCTCATGAAAGTATTTGATAAGTCTTGTATGCAACATTTATCAATAGTAAATAATATAAGAGTGTAATACATTTTGGGTAGTTTGGATGGGTACTCATCGTATTTCCTACAAGGTATATTTATCTACAAATTTAATTTCAAATCAATTTATTTATTTTTTTTTAAAATTATTATTGATTAGAATATCAAAGAATTCAGGTGAGATTTAAGATAAAAGAATGGATTAATTAAATAATACAATTAATTAATTCTAGCATGATTTATCTAAAAAAATAATGATTAGAATTGAATGTTAATTTTATTAAATGTGCAATTAGTTGAATGAAAATGGATGATCATGATCTTAGACCAAGTCCTCTGTGTGTGACTGGTTATATTTAATTTATTATTAAGTTGATTTTTTTGGAATGGGTGTCATCCCGCATCTCATTATGTAATGGGCCTGCATTCCCATGGTTTTTTTTCAAAAACCCATTCCACTCACCCACGTGTGAGTAAAATAAAATTTAATTGATGGAACTCGTAAGACAATGGAGGTGGTTCATGTTTGGAGTTGAGGTGAAATAATTCCAAGAGAGATACGGATGTGTACATGTGGAAATCCCCAAAATTAAACCTAACTTGATAAAAGTGTTTTCCCCTATATTGATAGTTACTTGATTGTCATATAGATAAACTAAAATTTTAAAAACCTCATGATCATACAGATTTATTATTTTATTTCTATCAAGTTTCATTGTTATTTATTTATTGATGTTTTTTTTGGATCACATGAATTAATTTATTAACAATCATGCAAGATAAAATGAAAATATATCGGATTATTCATAAATATTATCCAATACAATGTTAATTACATATGAAAATAAACTAAATAATAACAATAATTTAATAAATATAACTGGATAGTTATGCACAAAATGGAAAAATCCCTCAATATTATATATTAATTTGGTATATCCTTCCCCTAATTCAGTTAAAATTGAACTATAGATCAATGTGATTGACCAGGCAAGGTTGAGGTTATTTCTATTATCGAGGTATTCAAACATGATGTTTTGTGTTGACATAACTTAGTTCATGTCAAGGTTTGAGTACCAATGTAAAACATGATGTAACTGAGAGGCTAGGGTTGATAAAATCCAATTTAACTATTTGACGATTGGGGATTCCACTCAACAGATCAATGAAAAATGAGTTAATATAATTGGAATTTTGAATTCCTACCTAAAACCATTCATGTTTCTTGACCGAACAAAGTTGGGGTAATGAGAAGGGGAATATAGATCCTTAACACTATAATTTCTATGTAACATGATATTTCAAATCCGATGGTGAGGGCTATAGGATTTTGATAAAACAGATGGTGATTAATAATACAATATTTATTTATTTGTCTAAATTTTATCAAATAAAGTACTAAAATTTTACTCATATTTTTTGTAAGAAAAAAATAATATTAATTAAATAATGTCACTATGATATATACTTGATAAGGATTGAATTCTCACCAAAACAAATTTCAAAGAGTGTAAATGTGATTATTTGTTTTCTGTTTCCATGGAATGAAATAACATGTGATGGAAGAACCTATTTTTGATGCACCTAGTAATGATTCTAGCGATGAAGAGTTTCCTCCCTATGAGAAACATTTGAAATGTTCCACAAATTTCCATTCATTTATACTATCATATGTGTTCAATGATCTTTCAATTAATAATGGGGACATGGATGCATATAAAATTACGTATCACCTTCAGGATCTCTATTAAGGGTAGGTGAGACAAGAGAGATATGATACCTCTAATTCTATTTTTATAACTAATCATAGAGAGACATTAAAACTTTGGCCTCATATAGTTATAATTATTTTCTATATTTAATACTTATAAATATTAAGGATTAAATTCCTTGATGAGTTGCACACATATCTCATACTTTTATCACTACCTAGGACCTTCTTCGGTTTCATTTTTAATTATAATATGATCAATAATGATAAGAGTCTTTCAGAACATCTTACTATGATTCTCCAAGTATACAAGGACATTGGGAATGAAAAACCCATGTTCCATATAGTGAATAAGTAAAATCATAACAAGGAAAAAGGGACCAAGAATCTTAACAAGCCTAATGATCCCAAGCATTGTCCTTCCAAGAAAAGGAAGATCCAGAGGTAGGGCAAGGAAAATGGAGATGTATGTTTTTCAGGTGGAAAGAAAGGCCTTTTTAAGAAGAAATACAACCAAAATCAAGGTTAATATAATGTTATGTTCATTATAGAGTGTAATATTTCAATATATACACCCACTAGGTATTAGATAGAAATTGTGGTTCTCAAAACTGTATCTAAATTTAGAAACCCAGTAGATCTAGAAATATTGAAATATGAGAGGAAGATTTGTGAATAGCTAATGGTGTATGGATGGAATGTCAAGCCATTAGTGACTACAAACATTCATTCCTAACAAGAATGATTTTGGTTTTAAAGGATTGTTATTATGTACAAATAGTTACCAAGAACATAGTTTTTCTATAATGCCTGGATAAATATGGTTTTATTTTAACATTTAGAAATAAAAGATAATTCATATATAAAGGAAACATATTTAATGGTATTACACATTTAAATAATGAAATTTGTATAGTAAATTATTAAATCCAAGTATTTAAAATAGGTAAAGAATTATGTTCACATGGAATTAATAACACCTAGCTAGGAAATCACTATCTAGGTCATATAAATGAGAATCATTGGAAAAATTTATATCTTGATGGTTATTTAGAATATTATGTGCTAAAACCACTTTTATGATTTCATTGTTTCTATGATGAAAAATGACCAAAACACCATTATATGGATAATGTGATAGGGTAAAAATATTCTAGGATTTGTACACACTAATGTGTGTGGACCATTTCAAGTAGAAGCAAGAGGTGGGTATTGTTACATAATAACTTTTATAGTGGACTTGAGTAGATATGGATATGTATACTTGATGAGGTAAAAGTCCAATTCCTTTTATAAATTCAATTAATTCAAGAATGAATTAGATAATCAACATGTAAGGAAAATAAAAAATATTCGATTGGATTGAGGAGGTAAATATCTTAACCAAAATATTATTTACATTTTATAGGAGTTTGCGATTCTATCTCAACTCACACCACCTTAAAAACCATAGTGGAATGATGTTACTAAAGGTAGAAATCATAAAATTATTGAAATGGTAATCTTGATGATGAATCATATAGATATTACATGATCCTTTTGGGGATATGTGTTAAAAACTATGACATATACATTCAAACGAGTACTAAATAAAGAAGAAAATTGAATGACCTTTGAGTTATGGAGCTAAAATAAACTTGTTTTTTCGTTTTCACAAATATGGGGTTGTGAGGTATTTGTTAAGGCCATCAATGGAAATAAACAACCGACTCGGCTAAAAAGTGTATCTCTATATTGAATCATAAGGAAACAAAGGGACACTACTTATATAATCCTCTATAAAAGAAATTAAATATCACCAGAAAATAGGAATTTATGGAGATGGAGAAAATCCTAAAAATTGACGTTCGGAGAAATATTATCTTTGGTGAAGTTAATGATCAAGATAAACTAGAGTTTGCAGAGGAATAGATTCTATAAGTCTCCATGGAAAAATTAGTTACAGAAACACAAGTACTGAATAAGAGCACGATAAATGTAATAGAACCAAATATATATTGTTTTATAGTCACTAATGACGGGGACTCATTATTGGTTGACAATAATGAACCTCTCTCTTAAAAATAGGTAGTAGAGAGCTCAGAAGATGCAATATGGGATGAAACCATGAATTATGAAACAAATTCCATGTATTAGAATCAAGTATGGATTCTAGTCAATGTGCATGTTGATGTAAATCCCATAGGTTGAAAATGGGTATTTAAGGGAAAACTGGACAAGTAAGTTAATGTAAATACCTATAAAAAATTGATATTGGATTAAGGGTTTAAACATTATTATGTAATTGACTATGATAAAATCTTTTCAAAAATTTCCATGTTTAAATCCTTCATAATTTTACTTCAATAGAAGCTTACCATGACTATGAAATATTGCAGATGGATTTTAAAATTTCATTCCTTAATGAGAACCTTTATGAGGATGTCTATATGGAATAAATAAAAGTGTTCGTGTCTCCATGTGATTCAAAAAATATTTTCAAGTTATATAGATCCATTTATGGATTGAATAAACCATTTAGGTCATGTAATTTTTTATTTGATGAAGATATAATAGAATCTGGTTACACTATCAATGAATGTGAACCATGTGATTACATGAGGTTTAGTGTGAATGTAGTTATTATCATAGAATTATATGAAGAGAAAGAATTACTTATTCTAAACAATATACCTAACTTACAGTTTGTTAATGACCTATTAAACAAGTGTTTATCAATGATGTAATTTTGTGAATTATCTCTTAATATAGTAATGAAGATCATTCTTCGTAGATCCAAGAGGAATTTTGGACGTTGTCCAAGTACATATATTGAATAGATACTAAATATATTTAGTATACAACAATCTAAAATGGGATTTGATAATGTGTAACATTATATATATCTTTTTAGGGGAATGTTTCCTATGACACAATTTGAGAAAGATAGAATGAGTAATATCCCATATTCTTTTGTGATAAGATCAATCATCTATTCTATGTTTTTACTATAATTTATATTGCTTATGAAATGAGCATGGTAAGATGATATCAAGAAGAACGTGGAGAAAACCATTGGTATGATATTAAGGCTATCCTTAAGTATCTATGAAGAACTAAGGATCTTTTCCTAGTGTATAGAGGAGATGAGGAGCTATTTATCCTGGGTTATATTGATTCTAGTTTCTAAATAGATCAAAATGACCTAAAGTCATAATTAAGATATGATTTATGCCCCAAAAAAGCATATGTGAGTTGGAAGAGTTCAACTAAGCCACATGTCACTGATTCTATAACTGAGTTTGAGCATATGAATGCTTCTGATGTAGCCAAGAAATCCCTTTGGAAACACACGTTTTTCCGGGATCATGATGTGGAACAATGCTTTAATGACCCTATCACATTTTATTGTGATAATATTGAAGTTTTGGGTCTTATGAAAGTGATAATGTCACAAAAAAATATAGAGCACACACTCCTGAAATATCACCTCTTGATAGAATTTTTTTCAGAGGGGTGATGTTTCAATAAGAATAGTTCCTATAAAAGAAATTATGGTAGAACCCTTGACTAAAGTCCTCTATCATTAGAATCATGAGTATCATGTGAGAGATAGTAGATTAATGTTTTCTAGAATTTGGATCTAATTGAAGTGGGAGTCTGTTGGGGTCGGTTCCCTAGAACCATCATCTATATACTTTAAGATAACCTATAATCATAGCATTAAATATTAATACACTTCTTATCACATCATTATTGTCTTTTTTCATAACATTGTATGTGACAATGTCATAAGAGTTACTGTCCCACTAAAAAGTCATACAAGTTCCCTACTATGATGAGAACCCTTAAGTGAAACAAATATATTGTTAAAAATACCTAATGCTGTCTGATGATACCATTTGAGAGACACAAATGATATAGGCTATTAGGGGTGGAGACTCATATGATTTTGAGGCACCTTCTCCGAGAGTACACCCTAAGTAATATTTAATATAGGATATTATAATAATCAGACATGACAATAGGAAATAAAAGTTAATATATCCCATTGGATGTTCCAATAAAAGGTCATGTGTAGTGATGTAAAGAATTTATGATTATTATTAATGAATATTATAAGTCTCTTATTATTATGTATTGATGAAAACCATGACAACATATGTCTATTGAGAGATTGGATACATTGTTCGTGCCTTGAGTAATATTGTATTAATGAAAAATGTGAGAAAGGATTTTCCCTTTCTTTTCATTAATGGATGATGATATCTCAGTCCCTTTTATGGAAATGATATAGCCTAAATAAATCCATGGCCATGGGGTTCTACAGGTAATTTCAATTTTCAAAAACTCAATGAAATATACATCAAGTACATAGGTTAAAGGTACTAGTGTGAAACCTATTGGATTAGAGATATCATATTTAAGGAATTATATTACACAGTAAGCATCAGTATGAGGTGTTATTTCATTTCAATATTCACATACTTATCTATTGGTGCCTTCATGTGTTTCTAGACACAATCCTTGGAATTTAGGTTGCATCACCTAATGCCACTAAGAAAGAGGACTAGAGGGTCACACAATAAGTGTATCCAGAATCCTAGTTAAATAATATATTATTATTTATTATTTATTGAATTAAATAAATATTATTACCCCAAATGGTCTAATAATTATTCATTTTTTCTTTATCTCATATATTTCAACAATATTTATTCTATAGAATAATATGTGAGTGGAATATTTAATAATTAATTAGTTTTTATTTAGTGAAAATAATATTTATTTTTTGGAGAATAATGAATTCATTTTTTTAATTAAAAATATGAATTATTGAAGGCCTGATAAATATTGTGGAGGAGTGGTAGACTGAGTTTAATTCATTATTGAGATATAATATATATTGAATATTATTTTAATAAATAATATTTAAATTTAATTATAATGTTATGTGTATGTGGATAAATAATAATATTATTGTTATAATAGACGCGGGGTTCTAGAAAGATTATATTATTATTAAGGGGATCTTTTGAAAATATTTATTTCTAAAATATATCTGTCTATAAAACCAATTATATTATTTTTTCACTAGATCCAATTCATTTTTTATGAACAACCAATCTAGAGAATCCTCTCAAAACCCTAGAGATATCCCTTTTATATTAATACTTCCATGAATGGAGAGAGATCATCCTTCAAATTCCACTCTCGAGTCTACAGCGATGAAGAAGAATTCTGTGGAAGCGATTCACATGGAGATTAAATGGGAACGACTCAAGGAATTGGATCAATGATGATACCACTCATAGATTCCCATGAAAATGTTTGGAGAATTTTGGAATAGATTTGAATCGCCACTATAAGGAATTTGATCATGATTACTACAATGTAAAGATGATGCAATGTCGATCTATTTTTAGATCCACAAATGAAGAAATAATTCTCACAAGGTAATTATTTAACTAATTAAATTAATTATAAATAATATTTCATGATCTTGTGATTCGTTCTAGTGTTTTATCCCTTATTTGTTTTTTTCTTCAATTACATTGATCTCCTCATCTATCATCGTATAATTCTCAGATATGGCCATCAATCATGAAAAAAAGAAATGTTGTGAATGACCTATCACACACTTCTTCTCCACCTATATCCTAAAACTGAAATCCAATATTTAAAAATATTTTGCAATAGATCCAAATGGCCAACAAAAAATCTTCAAGGGCTTCGCAGAACACTTTCAATGGTGAAAAATTGAATAGTAACGGTTTAAATTTTTTTTATACTTATCAAATAAGAAGGAATTATCCATAAGATCTAAATATCACACCCCTAAAAAATATCTACAAAAATCAGTGGGGAAGAAAGGAAAGAAACTACAGTGGGTACTTGAATTGAGCATATTGAATTCCAATTTAATAGTTAGTAATAATTATTGAGTATCAAATGAGAGGTTTTTTAATAGGTTTTAAAATTTAAAAAAAATCTAACAAAGGGGTAGGTTTATAAGTATATGAAAAAATGGATCCTAAGATGTGTAAACCTTGTTCACCATTACTCATTTGGGTGATAATCATGATTGGGGTTCACGCCTCTTAGGAGTGACCGATGTGGAATTAATGGGGTTCACTCCTCTTAATATATATGTATTATTAATATTAATGTTATGTAATTTATAATATACTATTAGTTGTTAATAATAATTTCTATGAATATTATTTAATAATATTTGTGTTTTTTGTTGATATCAAATATTACCAAATTATTAAAAAGTAATATATTTATTTATAATCAATTGTATTATTTATTATAAATTAATATTATATTATAATGTTGTTAATAAATTAATTATATAAAATTTATTATTTTTATGATTATAAATATAAATCATTGTTAAAATTATTATTGATATAATTATTAGTAATATATTAAAATTTAAATTATTTATTAATTATCAATTGTGTTACTTATTATTAATTAATAATATATAATTTTTTTATTAATATAAGTTATATAATTATAGGTTATATTTATTGTATAATAATTTATGTGAAATAATTTTTATATAGAAATAATTTTACTTGTTAATAAATATATTATTCTTAAATAATTTTATTTATAAATATTTCTGACATTTTGTTGTTAATATAATTATTAATAACTTCTTAATAAATAAAATATTTATTAATTATCAATTGTAGTATTTATTAATTATTATTAATAAATTATTATTAATAAATTATTATTAATAAATTATTATATTATTAATATAACTAATAGCATTATAGATATTATTTATTGTACAATAATGTAAATAAAATAATTTTTAATTAAACAAATATTTACTAGTTAATAATTATTTCATCTACTATATCTAATAAACTTGTGTGTTTCCATGCTTATGTGTCCCCTCCACATTACACCATGTCACCCAATTTTTGTATCCTTTTACCATTCTGCACTACACTATCTGCTCACACACCTGCAATACCCTCGCTTCTCGTCTCCGAAAAACCAATCACACTCGCGATTTCACCCATACCACTCACGATTTCCCTTCGGTGTTCCTAGGGTTCCCGCTGAGTACCGACGTCTCCCTTCACAGATCTCCACTCGAGCCAGACCGTATGACACCGCACCTCCTCCTATGCTTCTGGTCTCCTCCCTGACATCTTCTTCAGCCATGGTATCCAAATTATTCTAGATTCCACTCCACCACCATTTCTCGCAAATCTGCACCTTCTTATTTCACAGTCTAACCTCAATGCATCCTCCACTTATCATCCGGTTTGATTTATTTCTTTCTATTTATTCTCTTCAATGTGATTCATTTATGTAAACTAGGGTTTTTCTGAAATACTCTTCATAATCATGAAAATGGAACATTTCATCCAGATCCATGCTCGAGTGGTTCTTCGGACGTTGGCGGCTCATCTTCATTGAGTTGTTTTATTGTTTTTTAAAGGTTGGGGCTGAAGCCTCAAATTATTATTTAAATCAATGACTGATTTTAGAATAGATTGAGGGAGTCCCATTACATATCCCAAAGTCCCAAGGCCAAGTGACCTGAATACAAGGCTTAAAAGCCTATTTTTGGGCCCAAAGGACCCCTCAGTGAACAGTACTGCTACAGTAACTGGGCCGCTGCAGTAACTGCTACTGTCCCTCAGCCGGTATAGTGTGGCCACAAATACAGTTCCACAGCTGCTACAGTCACCGCTTTAATGTGGGTGGATCATCTTCAAACTGTATGCTCACATCCAGTTTCCATTTGAGTGTGAAGTCTATTCATTTTTTCATAATGTTAAATCTTATTAATTTTTAGATTTTATTTCAATATTTCTTATTCTTTTTATGTTTTTTGTATATTGCTTATTTTTTTCTCGTTATTCCGAATGAAATTTTATTAACAACTTGTACATTGACTCTACATTTCAATATCTATATAATATTGCCCAATGATCTTACATTTATTCTTCTATTCAGGTTTCTCTATCACATACTCCAGTTATTCAATGTATTATTCACAATGATTCATGGTAATTTTTCATCTAGTATTGATTCTATATTGCATTATCATCATTACTGTCCACTGTGCATAATACGGTTACATTGTACAAATTGACTATTAAATATAATGAAAATAATTACAAACATGAATTGCCGAACAACCTCTAACGATGCATGGTTTCAGATGAGATTACTAATCAAGGAACACCAAACAAATTGTGAGTTATCTATTATGTTCACTTTAAAATTCTGTATTTATGACATTTATTTTTGTATATATATACATTACCACTAACACACTAAAAATTTAGAAATATATTTTGAAATATTCAATTATATCTATCCATATCTCTGGTACTACAATTAGTGGTCCACTGCCAAAAAATGGCATCACACATGGATACACACACATTACATTATCACCATTACCTAAAAATGGTTAGTTCTGTCTAATTTTCCTTTTTAAATCTATATACTTATAACTACGTTACAAACTAACACATATTAGTCATATAAAACATCTTCTATGTCGACAGTGCCTCCAGAATTGGTAGCCGAGCGAACAATCTCTACATGACAAAACAATAAAAAGCAAAGACAACATGCCTATGGAGAATCTCCACTCCATTATGTAAGTATGATATTAATGTTCTTCAAATAACTTTTAGTTTTTAGTTGAATTTCCAATTTCTAAATAACTTGTAGATTTAAAGCTCATATCTTTGTTTTCATTTTCACTCTTAGATCGATTGCAGATTGCAATTGTTATTAACTATTTTGTTTATGCATTTCCATTTTAAAATGTATGGGAAATTAAAAATTCTAAATGCCAAGGATTCCCCAGGTTTAATGAGTTTTTTATTGAGATGCAGGTTGCACCATGGTTCGTTCAATGCATTACTCTTCTTTTATTTTATTTAAGGGTTTAATTCATACCTAGGTTGTATACTATATGTTTCAACCAACTGACTTCTTTGGCACAATGAGGATATTAATTGACGTTAAAACTCTTTAGGTTTTCAGGCAAGAAAATTAATTTTTCTCAAATTTTTCCTTCATTCGGAATATTTTTCTTATCATTGATAAATTTAGGGTTATAATCTTTTTCTCCAAAAATTTATGTTTGAAACATAATAAATTTTCTTAATTTTATATATCATTCAATTCACTTCTTCAAGTTGCATAAGAATCAGACTCTAATTTAATAATCTAACACATCATAAAATGATGATTAAATGTTAATTTGATAGCTGATTTGTTCCCATACCATGTCATGTGGCATAGAAACTTCGTAGCCTCCACTAATGGAAGGTGCTGATGCCCTCACAATGGTGAAGGTAAACACTCTGGTGAGCTGTGCTGAATCTCAAGTCAGTGGTAATTTTCTCATCACTCAATAATTAATTGGCCATTATAGTTTCCGGACTGTAACGGTTGATGCCTTTATACCTTCTTACAAATGTTTTACTTGAAAATATCCAAAATGGGTAAAGCAAGAACCTATAATTACAACTGGATAGAAATGATCATAGTTTCATATTTTGTATGCTTATATTACATACTATTAGACGCAGTTAAATCAATAATTTATGGGTTGAAAAGATATAAAATTGGAAAGCATAAGCCACTGGAAGTTTCCTATCTTTTTAATAATTTAAGATCTCCATTATTTGTAAGAAGATTGATCACATAATGAATATCTTTCACTCCACTTCTAATTTCATTCATTTTCATGTGGGCTATATTTTTCCAAGGTTTTAAAATATATGTGGTTTCTATTTCTACTTGTAGAAAAATAGTGATTTCGATTCAAATCCAATTATAATGATTCTCGGTCAGTATTCAACAGGAAAAAAACCTATATAAAACACTTGCCTAGGAGTGACTACCTGGGTAGGAAAGCTCATTTTCCACATTTTTTTGGGTTTCTTAATTTTTAAATAATGATTAATTATATGGGTAAAACTAAATGTTTCATTCTTTTTTTAATATGAGCGCACATTGGACCAGATCCTACCATCAATCGATTTGTTGTTCTTATGGTATCATGATTGTTATTAATAATAATACTCATATTTAGTATTTCTCTTTGCTTATGAAGTTTTCATCTTCTATTACAATACATCTAAAATTCCAAATTATCAATTACATTATCCATTCCATTCTGTTTTCCAACCATTATGTTTGTTGATTTCATTTGATGATGTCATTACATTTTGGGGTATTTCTTAGAGTTTTAATAGTTTTACAATTATTTATGAATGCTACAATTTTTACTCATATTCAACTAACTAATATTAAATTTTACACTACAATAATTAGATCTATTTTTTTCAAGATACGTCTTGTGACTCAAATATTAGAGATTTTGTGGCATCCACTGTATGTATAGGTATGTCCTCATAATAGTTGGTGTCACAATTCCATTTTATCTCCTATATTCACTACTATATGGTTTCCATTACTTCTTTTCCATGACTCATTCAAATTTACCTTTTAATTTTTTGTTGGAATTTATTACTTGATATTCACGGTTTTCAACATAATTTTGGAATCGACTGGATATAGAGTACAACTGATGGCGAGTAATCACAAAGGCTCAACTTCATATGTTCTATTTGATAAGAAAGTTATTTGATTTATAAAAATAGGTTAACAAATGACATATGCTTTGAAATAGGTATGAATATATAATGGTTTTAATTATGTCAATATAATCCCACTTGAATAAAAGAAACATTTTTATTCATTTTATATACAGTATAACGACGACATTGATTCCCTCCAAAGTAAAATACATTCAGGTTGAAAAGGGTTCTATTATCTATTGAAATAGCATATTTCAAAATTCGGAATTGTCATCGTTAATCTAGAAAAAAAAAGGTTATAAATCACTGTATTAGATACTATAATTGAATACATCAATAAGGACCACACATTCAAACATAACCACATATTATTGTTTTCAAATTATTGAATCATAGATATAAATAACTGAAATTTTAATATTTTTTATCCATATATTGTAGGAGCATAAAATTATTGGATGTTGTTGACATGATACTGATGATGTTGTTTCTGTAAAATCAACCTTGAAACTTTCATCTACACATGTTCATAAGTATTCTCATAATGAACTTATATTTTTAATTAAACTTTTGAATTGAAAAATTATAAATATAACTCAGCATATAGTATAGTACTAATAGTTTTTCTGTTTTAGCAATAAATTCCTAGTACGAAACACATATTCAACTAATATAGAATGCTCCACCCATTCCACATTAGAATGTATTTCTAATAAAACAAATTTTACATCTAATAAATTCAGAAATAACAGGTGTGATATCTTATTCAGAATACATAAACTGAAATTTTAGGAACTGTCATCAATCATCTGGAAAAACAATTATACTCTACTATTTTCCCAAAATACTGAAATTTATATAAAAATTTATGACAACACATTCAATCATAACCAGGTACTATAGTTATAAAATTTTGAATCACATATATAAATAATTTACATTTTAAAATACTTTTTATCCATATTTTGTAGGAGTATAAAAGCATTGGATTTTGTCAAAATTGTACAACTGGCATTTCTATAAATTCAACCATGAATATTTCATCTACTCAGGTACAAAAGTATGCTCTTAATGGAATGATATTTCTAATGAAACTTTTGAATTAAAAAATTATAATTATTATTCTATGACTATCGATATGATATAGTACTATTAGTTTTTTTAGGCTATAAATTCATGGTGTAGAAATGCAAATTCAACTTACATATAATGCTCAACCTGTTCCATGGTAGTAGGATTTTTTCATAAAAGAGGCCATACATCTAATATATTCATTATTATCAGGTTTCATATCACATTAAACATATATCAACATGAATTCCTGGATTGTTTTACCCATTTTGAATTCTACTTAGAAATTAGGAATAATTTTACATCCCAAAAGATCTATTTTTGTATGTTTTATTATTATATCTTGACTACAATTAATGGTGGGGTCTAACTTTATCAAGTCTAACAAATTTGGGGAAAATTTTAAACAAACATAATTGAATCTGATAACTTATTCGTATGGTTATATCATTCAAAAGGTTGGTCCTTTGATATTGCTGTTTCTAATGAGAACAGATGTGGAAAACTAAATACAGGCCTTGAGTGGGTTATTTCATGGAAACATTGACTGACAATTACATTTTTTAGAAACCTGTTTGATAGGTTAACTTTATTATCCATATGTAGTTCACAATTTTTTCCATAATATAGGAAAATATGAGTGACATAATAACACAACGTTAATTATCAATATTACACACAATATCCATGATATTCAACTACAAACATTTTCTTAACTTGAAGTGGAAAATTAGACTATGGAAGGCTACAAAGATGAAATTTGTCACAATAAATTACTATATTTTGTTTGGATTAATGTACAATACCAAAACTATCAATTTTAATACTACTATATTCTGTGTCATTTTTAGATTTAATTTTTAGATTTAAATATTCCTTACTATTTATTCATCTTTTTAAATGTAATTGTATCTATAGAATGTTGTTGAAGGAAGATCTTCAAGCAGTAGATTTATTACAAGAACACATTTTGATTGGAACTGTACAACTTCAGCTTTTTGAGAAACATATAAAAATATAAACATCATAAATTATGTTGCAATTAGTGAGTTTTAGTCATGATTTATTAAAATTAATCATCTCTACATTTATCATTTTTAATATTTTCTTCTGAAATGTTATATTATCTATTATGATATTTCTTATTTTTTTTGAAATTTATGATTTATTTAAAATCTATTTGAATCTCTTATGAAATAAATCATATACTATTTATGTTTTCTATTTTGAATTCATTCTGACACTGAATTTAAAATTATCAATGAATTATTTCATTAACGCTCTACGTTTTCATGACTTTTTCAACACCCCTTATCATTATCACATTAGATTTTGTTTTCCCATAGACATAAAAGTAGATCATTAACTTAAGGTGAATATACAAACAAAACTGTTGGCTAATGCTGAATCAAAATTTTCTCCTTTACTAATTTTTTATGACTACATATGAAAAATATGATATAATTGGGTGGCATTTATATTTTCAGTTTTCTACTTCTTATTTTTACATTGAATTTTTTTGTACACTATAAAAAAACACCATTTTTTCAACCTGTTTTCATTTTCGTTTCATGTTTGTATACTTTACAAAAATTCCCCCTTTGTAATGTTTGAATTTTAAATAGTTCGTTATACTGTCTAGTGATGTAATTGATCACAATGTATTGCAATCCTATTTTTTATACTGTTCAATTTTAGAACAGTCATTTTTATTACTACTACAAGGTTTTATTTCATTATTAGATTGGATTTTAATATTAAATTATTCATTATTATTTATTAATATATATAATTATTTTTTATATACAGATTTCATTTGATGGATGATGATGAATCTTGAAGACTTATTATAACGACACTTTGTTCTTGGAAGACTTTTCAACTTCATTTAGTTAAAGAACATCTACAAACATCAACTTCATAAATTTTGATGCAACTAAAGATTGATTTTTGTCATTATGTATTCAAAATAATCCTTTCTCTAGTACACATTTTTTTTATTACAATCACTCATAGAATATATTTTCCTTTCAGTTCGATTTACAAAAAATGCATTACTCTTTCTATGGAAATTGTTTGAATTGTCAGTTGGCTGACCCTGTGATGGAATGTAGTGAAGTGGAGCATAGGTATTGACCCATTATGTCCAACAAGCATGACTTGAATGCATTTGAAAATGATTTTCAATCTCTCTAAAAAATTAGATCTTACTTTTTATATATATTTTATTTTTTCAAGTATTTTGTTGGTGTTACCACAAAATATTCACTCCTATTCCATTTTTATATTCCAATACATTTTTTATTACAAATAATTAAACATTACTATTAGTGGTTAAATTTAACAAATAGAATTACCCTTTCATATAAAAACCATTAATTCAATATTCTGTGCGTACGCATAGGTGAGTACTAGTTCTTAATATATTATGTTGTGTTATTAATTAATTAATTATATAATAAATATGATAATTATTATTATTAATATTAATAATAATTATAAAATTTAAATAGTAATATTATTAATATTTAATAATAAATTTGAGATGATTATTTATTATATATAATTTGAGTAATAGTGATAATTATTAGTATAAATAAAAAATAACTAATTATCATTATTGAAAATACAGTTGTTAATATTAATGTTTCTAAATCGCTAAAAAATATTTTCATGAATTTTTAATTACATTAATTTATTGATTTATTTAACAAAATATAATATATTAATATGTTTTTAAATAACACATAACTACTAATTTAAAAAATTGAAAACATGTATCAATATAATCGGCATTGGTGTCTTGGATGCTGTCCTCGTTGCCACATTCAGGTGTATATATAACGTGTCGATATTGTGTCTATCAATATATATGATCTACTATACATAGTGTCATGAACCGTCTCCCGGGTTCCATGCCGTGAATACCCCAGGCCCACCTTTCATAGGCCAAGGGCTGGTGACAAGCACAGAATGGCGTATTCCCTATAACCGGGAGGAAATTTCTATTATAACTTGTAAACACGTGTAACCAAGCACACAACAAGATACAAACAAAAGTCAACTATATAGAAAAAAGAGTGTTGTAAGTAAAAAGGGTCCGGAATACAAGCCCAATAGTAATAATACAATTACAACTAAAATACAATACAACTGAATAAAAATAAAGGTAGCTACTAGTTTGTCCTCCGAGATTCCTACCTGTAGGGTAGGTACGGATCACCTCTTCAGCAATCCATGTCCACCTGTCTCCTCTGCGTACCTTCACACCGTATGGTCCATCTACGGGCCCGATCAGGCCCTGGTACCCTCAGTCTCGATCAGCACTGTCCATCGTTTGTACCAAACACCACAAGGTGCGGGAATAACCAATGCATGAGTGAGTTTAGAAATACTAAGTAGGGGCCCTGATACACTTAAGTTCTCACAAAATCCACAATGGATAAACCATAAAGAATGAAGTCAACTAACAACCCTAATTAGGTATATGCCCATTCTTATACCTAAGATACCACGTGTAATAATCTCAATCATGAGTAAACATAGGGTCCAACCCAAACGTCCAAATATCAACTGTTCCACAAAGGAAGGAATATAACAAAGATAAGTACCACACATGTACGTCACATAGAAGAATACCACCGAGGTATTACCACGAAGGGAAGTACTGTACAGGTACGAACTCTGCTCACACCAGGTATAACATAGGTATAGTAGTAGAGATGATTAGATGTAACTACTAATTCATCTTACTATGTTAATATGTAGAACCACAAAGGATCCTAAATCATCATGAGACCCACAGAGGATTTTAGTACATCATCAGACCCACACAGTATCCTAGTACATTGTCAGTACGTCGTCAGACCCACACAGGTTCCTTGTAGAACATTAGTACGTAGTCAGACCCACAGATGATCCTAGTACATCATCAGTACTCCCTAAAACCCACACAAGATCCTTTTCCAGTAGACCCACACAGAATCATATGTTATTCCCACATGGATTCCTAGCGTGGATCCAGGTGGGATCCTCAATTACGGACCCTCGAAGGATCCATTTCTCATGATACAGCCAGGTACAGGGTTCCCGCACTAATCTTGCTCGTCTTCGGGAGATTCCTCTCCTAAATTCACTGGTTAATGATCCAAATATCACAAAGTCCCACGAAGAAGTATCCCAAAGGTCCACCATGTAATAGGGTTCTCAAAGCGACAGACAGTGCGTCAATCGGATGCCCGGTCTGTATATTATCGGCCTTTTAGTTCCTAGGGCCCGGTTGGATTTGTGTTTGATCCAAACCAACCATACCCCATCTTTATCCAAATATAAAGTGAGTTATACCAAAAGGATGGGCTCAATCCAATGTTTCTGGCACCGCTGATGGTTCGTCAAATGGACACTCGATACAAAATTTATGGCCAAAAGAGAGTATAGGGTTGAAACTGGTCTAGGTCCAGTCCGACTGGGTCCAAATGTCTTGGCCCGACCCTGCCTAGGACGGCTCGGTTCTGGTCAACCCGACCTGACCCACTGGGTCTAGCCCGGGCCGCTGGGTCTGACCTGGCCTGCGCGGGGTGGTCTGGCCCACTTGGCGGCCAAGCCTGGTGCCCTGGCCTGGGCAGCTTTCCGCGGGACGGCCACAGAGGTCGTGGGTGGCACTGGGCGGCAAAGGCCGCAGGGGCCATGAGTGGCGTAGGGATACGGAGGCTGCGGGGCAGCGGTGGCTATTGGGCCGCGAAGGCCACAGGGTGGAGCGAGGAGGCCTGGAGGCTGCAGTCCGGTGGGATGGTTGCGGTGTGGTGGGGCAGCTGCGGTGCGACGGTCTGCCGCAGCCAGCCAGATGGCCAGCCGTCCTCTCTGCGTGGCGTGGTCTCACGCCACGCCATCACCGGAAACTGTCTCAGTCGGCCTCTCTTCATTCGTCACTGTGGCACAAATCCACCTTCTTCTATCATGATGAACACACCATTCATGAAGAACGACTAAGTGGTCGGGCCATTTTTGTTTGGCTCGCACCCTATGCATTAGAGCAGTAGTAAGCTTCTCAAGGGGTATTAATCAATTTTAGGGGAAAAATTAACATTTTTCAATTTAAAACACACCCCTAACTCATTTTTTTGTTGATGTCGATGAGGAGGGAAGGACGGTGGTCAATTGAAAATGTCCCACGTTGGAGAATATCCCAAGGAAGAAGTCAAAGACATTGGAGAACGATGACGTTCTTTGTTAGAGAAGCATTATTTGATGGAGAAGTAGAATTCCTCTAAGGTTCTCCTCATCCAATCCTTTCTCCCAATTCCACCCAAAAAAAAATTATCCAATATGTTTTGTTTCATCAATTTAATTATTGGAAGAAAATTAAATTGATGTCATTAATTACAATATGGTTGGCATCATTAAAGTGGGAGGATACCAAAGGTTATCTCCCATTAAAGGTGAGTTCCCAAGTTATATCCATATTCAATAAAGAGTTTAGGGGATTCAGGTGGTTCCCACCCATTAATAAAAATTAGGAGGGTTTGGGCTCGGTTGTCCCCACCTCTATAACCCATGTTGAGGGGTTTCAACAATAAAAATAAAATATTAAAATAATTTTATTTTTATTTTCCCACGAAAAGTGAAAAACTAACATTCACCCTCGACCTAATACGGTTGAGGTTTAGGTCTCCTTAAGTGAATACCTACGCTGTGAGTTCAACGATGTCCTCAGATTTCAATTCTGAGAAGCGGTTCAAAAGTTACAAAAACCAGATCGCACGTTTACTAAAGGTACCTGAAAAAAAGTTCAGAAATTCATTCCGGGCACACCAGGCCTCAGAATCACGCACTGTCAATTTTCATGGGCTAGTAAAATTCCAATATAGTTAAAAGAAAAAAAATTGACATGGAAATTATGGGTCTTTACATTCTATCTAGCTCAGGACTTTGCATCCCCGAAAGCCACATCACAAAAATTGGAAAACAAGAGGGGGTACTGAGCACAAATCTGAACCTCTCACTCCCATGTGCGCTCATGGAGGTTCCTGTGATTCCTGTGAATGAAAAATAGAGGTATCAACCTCTCATGAAGGTTTTCTCTCATAGATCCTCAACCTCCACTGGATCCTCCGAAAACGTAGCCCCATCGTCGATGTCCTGCTCTCCGTGGTCAATGATGTGAGAAGGGTTGTGCACGTATCACCTCATCTAGGATACGTGGAAGATGTCATGATCCCGGTGTAACTGATGGGGAGTTATATGTGGTAAGCCACCTCACCAAATCTGTTGAGAACATGAAATAGTCAGAAGAACCTTGGAGATAAGTTGTTGCCTTGTCCAAATCTTTGTAAACCTCATTGGGGTGAGACCTATAGAAAGACGTGGTCACAATCCTCAAACTCTAGAGGTATCTATATCCTATCCGTATAAGAATTATGCCTTCTCTATTCAGTCTTCATCCACTCCTAGATGACCCGCACCTTCTTCGTGGTAGCCTATTCCATCTCTGGTCCCATGAGTGCTGACTCCCCTAGGTCAGTCTAGCACAAAGGTTATATGCAAGGTCACCCGTACAAGGCCTCGAAAGGTGCCATTCTAATGGTGTTCTAATAGATATTGTTGTATGAAAACTCCCACAAATAAAAGTAATTCTCCCATACATGACTGAAGGCAAGGACACAAGCATGTAGTATGTCCTCGAGGGTCTGAATGATTTGCTCAGTCTGATCATCCGTCTGAGCATGGAAGGTGGTGTTCAAATGAAGCTGTGTCCCAAAAACCTCCTACAACCCATTCCATAACCAGGAAGTAAAATGTGCATCATGATCAGATACAATCATCGAGGTTACTCCATGTATCTGCACAATCTACTATACATAGTGTCATACCAAGCTCTCAACTAAACCTTGCTCTCTGATTGGTAGGAAGTGTGCCGACTTGATGAGTCAGTTGATGATCACCCAGATAGAATAAAGACCTCTGGATGTACGTACCAGTCCAGTCATGAATTCAATGGATATCTCATCCCACTTCCACTCTGGGCCCTTAAAGGCTGAACCAAGCCTGTTGGTACCTGATTCTATGCCTTCACTTCCTGACAAGTGAGGAACCGAGAGAAAAACTCGACTACTGATTTCTTCAATCACGGCCACCTGTGCTGTCGTCAGAGATCCTGGTACATCTTTTACACTCCTGGATGTACCGCTATAGTGGATATATGGAACTCCCTCAACACTTCCACCCAAAGTGAAACTATTACTATGGTACATTCTCTGAAGAAGATGACTTGCTCCCCACCTTCAGAAAATTCCTTAGGTGCCTGTCCTATGGATATCTGAGCATGTAGAGTCTCCCAGTCAGTGTCCCCACATTGCACCTACTTGACTCAATGATGGAGTGGGGGAGTGATTGTGGGAGGCTGAAGGGAAGCTACTTCATCTCAATCCATGAAGGATATCCGCAAAGTGACCAAATACTTCGTCGCCTCACCTAGCAATTGTATACCAGATCTCCTTCTGAGTGAATCTGCTACAACATTCCCCTTCCCAAGAGTATAGACTATCTCAAAGTCATTGTCATGGAGGAACTCAATCCAACGTTTATGTCTCAGGTTTAGGTCCTTCTAAGAGAAGATATACATGAGGCTCTTGTGATAACAGTACATCATAAAACACTCTCCCATCAAGTAATGTCTCCAAATATTCAAGGCAATGACCACTACTGCTAACTCCAAGTCATTGGTAGCGTAGTTCTACTCATGTTGTCTCAGTTTTCAAAAACCATATTTTATCATTGTTCGCTCCTATATCAGAACATATCCGAGTCTAGTCCTTGATGTGTCGCAGTAGACTACGTACTCTACTCCCTCCTTTGGAAGCCTTAAGATAGGGGCACTAGTCAGCCTCTGCCTCAGCTCTTTAAAATTCCACTGGCATCTCTCCAACAACACAAAGGGTTTCCCCTTCTTCATCAACAATGATAAAGGTGATGCTTCTCTGGAGAAATCTGGAACTAATCTTTGATAGTATCCGGCCAAACCCAAGAAACTCTGTATCTCCGTCACACTTCTGGGTGGCTCCCAAGAAAGTACCGCCTCTATATTCGCTGGATCCACTACAACTCTAGCCTTTGTGATTATGTGTCCCAGAAAGTGAACCTCTCGGATTCAGAACTGGAACATTGAGAGATTACCATAAATCTGGTGCTCTCAGAGTGTGTCCAGAACTATCTACAAATGATAGGCATGATCCTCCGCAGTATCTGAGTAAATCAGAATGTCATCGATAATGACTACTACAAAGTGATCAAGGTAAGGCTGAAAGATCCTATCCATGAGTCCCATGAACCTTGATGGGGCATTGGTTACGCCGAACGGCATAACCAAGAATTCGTAATGGCTATACCGACATCTAAAAGTCGTCTTCTCCACATCCTCAACTCGCACTCTGAGCTAGTGATTGCCCAATCTGAGGTCTATCTTGGAGAACCGTCATCCTCCCTTAAGTTGATCAAAGAGGTTATAAATTCTTGGGAGTGGGTACTTATTCTTCACGGTCACCTGGTTCAGGATCCGATAGTCGACACAAAGTCTCAAGCTCCCATCCGCCTTAATGGCGAACAAAATCAGGGCTACCCAAGGAGAAACACTAGGCCGAATGAATCCCTTCCCCTGAAAGTCCTCCAGTTATACCATGCATCTCATGAAGCTCCATGGGAGCCATCAAATACGCTCATTTAGATATCAATGACATCTTGGGTACAATTCAATGTAAAATCCACCACTCTGCGAGGAGTTAGACCTGAATCATCATCATGGAGGACATCTGTGTACTGGTCCAACACTATAGGATAGCTTGGACTCTCTATATCAACTACTCTGAGGGTAAGGCTTGGAAACTGATGAGTGATTAGCTGAACTCTCCATCGGGTAATTCCATCCTATGCTACAAAGGCTCCCTTCTCACCAGTGAAGGTAAACCTGGTCTCATCTGTACAGACACATCTTACTTTTCACCTAATAGAGTAAATCTGGGAATGGAATGTAGATAACCAATCCATACTCAGGATGACATCTTAAGGCCTCGACGCCACTACTAGGAGATCCCAACCGAAGCTCTATCCTCCTAGATTAAGCTCACACTTCAAACACCAGTGTGTAATCGTCGAATCTTCTCTCGTAGGAGTCTCTAGCTATAAGGATTGAGGCAATGGATCTGTCAGAATATCTAAGATCTGAAAAAGGTTAGTGGAAATAAAAGAATAATTTACACCTTTTTTATATGTAATGGAGCCAAGGTGGAGTGGACACATATCTTACCTTGTATTATGTTCAGAGTTCCATGATCGTAGGACTCAACTGCCTGGAGCTAAGCTCACACCTGTCCTCCTGCTCCCTGTGGTCAGGGTGGACCTCATGGTGCTGGTGGCGGTAATATCTCTAGTCGTCACCCACCACCAGCTGAATGGCTAGCACTTCTACCACATCCGCCTTCTCCCAGCAGATCTCCTCGGTCGAACCTCTATCTCTGCATAGGAGGTCCCTCGACCATCTACTGATCATCCGTATGGCGGGTCAGATAGTCACAAACCATGTGACCCTACCCACCATATGTGAAACACTGCCTTCTCCTCACATGGCTGGCTCTATCTCCGATTCCTCACACAACCGACCCTGAATCCTACAGTTGTCCACATGTATGTCTGGTCCTCTTGGACCTCTGTGTCATCTGTCTGCTGTCTTCTGCCAGCTACATAAGTCTCTCTTAAATGATGACTGGTGGTGGGTCTCTCTACTGGCGACTTCTCAGCAAGGAAACTATCCACTAAGAGGGCTCTCTCCCACAACCCCACCTACGTAGGGATACAGAGTGAGATCATCTAATCCTTGATCTCCTACTTGAGTCCATGATCGAAGGTCTGGGCCCTGAAGAATGGGTCCTGCAAAAATATGTGGAGTAGCGTGAGAGCTCAGTGAACCTTGCTGAGTGTTGATCCATAGTCATGCTTCCCTATGGCAGATGAAGTAGCTCCTGAAAGCGCACTACGCGAAGAGTCACTCATACAAACTCTACTCGAAATAGGATCTCAAAGTCTGCCCAGAGAAGTGTCACCTCATCATGAGCCTGGAGCATTATGCTCCACCATCTTCCTGTGGAATCCTGTAGAAGACTAGTAGAAAGGATCACCATGAGATCTGTTGGTGTACCAACCAGTTGGAAGACTCTCACTATGACCTCCGTCCAATCCTCACCCACCCGTGGGTCCGTCACTCCCTTGAACCTGGGTGGCCTTTGGCACCGGAACTTGTGCAATGCGCTAAAGCGGTGAGAACCCTCTACTGCTGGGGCTATTTGAATAGGTGTCCCAATGGTTAATGGTACCGCTGGTGCCTCCACTGGTGCCTCTACTGGAAGACGACCATGCACCAAGGCCTCATTGCTTGGTGGGCTATCAGTGCGTACTATATCCGGAACCCTAGATGGTTGTTTTCATGGAGGCATCCTGAAAAGAAATAGGTTTTCCATGGTCAATAAGTTATACCTAGTGATTTGACTCAAAGATAGAACAAAGAAAACTCTTAAAAAAACACACACACACACACAATTACTCTTTTCATGCACTGATTCGAAAATCAGAAGTTAGTGTCCTGGTGTATGGATACATCGGCCGCCGCACCTACACTAGTTTCCTTAAACTGATAACCACAATGAATACACTTAACAGTATTACTGTTAAAAAAGATTCTAGTCCTATGTTCAATGGTAGAAATGACTACTCTGATACCAATTTTTCATGACCCGTCCCAAGGGGCCGGTGCTGTGACTACCCCACGCCCGCCGTCCATAGGCTAGGGGCGGGCGACTAGCACCGAATGGCGTATTCCCTATAACTAGAAAGGCATTGCCTTAATAACCTGTAAATACATGCAACCAAGCACACAAAAAGATACGAACACAAGTCAACTTTATAGAAAAAATAGTGCTGAAAGTAAAAAGGGGTAGGAATACAAGCCGAACAGTAATAGTACAAGTATAACTGTAATAAAATACAACTAAAGAAAAAGAAAGGTACTTACTGCATCTTCCTATGAGATTCCTACCTGAAGGGTAGGTATAGATCGCCTCCTAGGCACTCCACATCTGCCCTTCTCCTCTACGTACCATCACACCATATGGTCCACCTCCGGGCCATGTCAAGCCTTGATACCCTCAACCTCGATCATCATTGATCATCGTCTGCACCAAACACAACAAGGTGCAGGCATAGATAGTGCAGGGGTGAGTATAACGATACTCAGTAGGGACCCCGAGACCCTCAAGGTGTCAAAAAATCCAAAAAGGATAAACCAAAAAGTATGAAGTCAACTGAAAACCCTAGTTAGGTATATGCCCATTCATATACCTAAGTTACCAATTATACTCATCTCAATCATTAGGAAACACATGGTCCAAACCAAAAGTCCAAAGATCAACTATTCCACAAAGGAAGGAATTCCACGAAGGTAAGTACCACAGAGGTACGTCATACAGAAAAATACCACCAAGGTATTACCAAGAAGGGATGTACCAAAAAGGTACGAACTCAGCTCACACCAGGTATAACTTAGGTATAATAGTAGATATGATTAGATATAACTAGTAATTCATCATACTTTTTTAAGAGGAAGACCCACGAAGGATCCTAAATCATTATCAGACCCACAGAGGATCGTAGCACATAGTCAGACCCACAAAGGATCCTTGTACATTTTCAGTACGTCATCAGACCCACAAAAGATCCAAGAAAAACAACAGTACGTCATCAGACCCACACAAAATCCTAGTACAACATCAGTACGTCATCATAACCACAGAGGATCCCAGTATAGAAAACCCAAATAGGATCATAGAGTAGTCCCACATGGATTCCAATCTTGGATCCTTGTGGTATCATCAATTAAGGACCCATGATGGATCCCTTTCTCATGATACAGCTAGCTATAGGGTTCCCTCACTAAGCTTGCTCATCTCCGAGAGAGTCCTCTCCTCAAGCCACTGGTCGATACTCCAACTGTCACAAAGTCCCACAATATAGTATCCCAATGGTACACTATGTAATAGGGGTCTCAACAAAATAGATAGTGAGTCAATCGAAGGCTCGGTCTATAAGTTATTATCCTTTTAGTTCCAAGGACCCAGTTGGGTTCGTGTTCGATCCATCCCGACCATACCCCAACTTTATCCAAATCTCAAGTGAGGTATACCAAAAAGATGGCCTCCCTATAAGGATTATGGTGCCATATACAGTTCGTCAAATGGATGATTGGTGCCAAAGTTATGACCAAAAGAGAGTATAGAGTCAAAACTGGTCTGGGTCTGGTCCGACCCGGCCTATGTCGACCCGGTTTAGGTCGACCAGGCCCGATGTGTCTGGCCCAGATTGCTCTAGGTGGTCCATCCCACTAGACAGCCCGACTTGGTGGCCTAGATAGGTTAGCTGCATAAGGGGTGGCGGGGCAGCCGCGGATGCCACAGGTGGCATGGGGCATTGGAGGCCATTGGGGCTGCGGAGCAGCAGAGGCTGCAGGGGCCGTGGAGGACACATAGGCTATAGGGTCATGGAGGCTGCGGGCGGCTCGGGGCCATGGGCTGTGCGGGTCCTCGGGCGGTGAGGGCCTGCAAAAGCCGCAAGGGCCGTAGAGGCCACAAGCGACATGGGGACATGGAGGCTGCAGGGTGGAAGAGGCCATGGGGGGCATATAGCGGCGCATGCCGCAGAGTGGAGGAGGACACGGGTTCACGTCGCGCCTTCGCCGGTGGCCAGTTCGTCATGCCGCTCTTCAATCATCACCATGGAACAAAGCCGCCTTCATCCATCACTAAGAACACACCATTCATGAAGAACGATGGAGGGGTCTGGCCATGTTAGTTTGGTCTGCAGCCTCGACGTTAAATTGGTAACAAGTGGCTCAAGGGGGATGATTCAATGTGAGGGGAATAATTAACATTGATCAATTTAAAACACACCCCTACCTCATTTGTTTTTTGACGTCGAATAGGAGGGAAGGAAGGTCATCAATTGATATGTCCCATACTGGAGGATGTCCCAAGGAAGTGGTCAAAGACGTTGGAGAATGTCGATGTTCTTCATTAGAGAAGTGCTTTTTGTTGGAGAATAAGAATTCTTCCAAGGTTCTCCTCTTCCAATCCTTCCCCTAAATTCCACCCAAAAAGAAAAGTATCCAATTTAATCTATTTCATCAATTTAATTATTGGAATAAAATTAAATTGACGTCATTAATTATGAAGTGGTTGGGACCATTAAAGTGGGAGGATACCAAAGGTTATCTCCCATTAAAGGGGAGTTCTAGAGTTATCCACATATTAAAGAAGGAGTTTAGGGTGTTCAGGTGGTCCCTACACTGAAAATAAAATTGGGAGGTTTTGGGCTCGGTGGTCCCCACCTCTATAACCCATGTCGAGGAGTTTCAAGAATAAAAATAAAATTTTAAAATAATTTTATTTTTATATTCCCATGAAATGTGAAATACTAACTTTCACCCTCAACCTACTGCGGTCGAGGTGAAGGTCTCTTTAAGAAAATACCGGTGGTGTGAGTTCAACTATGTACTTGTATTTTAATGCTGAGCACCGGTTCAAAAGTTACAAAAACCCGATATTACATTTTCTTAATGTACCCAAAACAAAGTTCAAAAATTCATTCCGGGCACACCAGGCCTTAGAATGAAGTGCAATAAATTTTCACGCACTCATAAAATTCCCATATATTTATAAAAAATTACATGGAAATTATGGGTCTTTACACATAGAACCTGTATATTATTCCTGGAACATACCTCGACACCATCCTATGTGACATGTGGTTGACCTACAGTCTCATTGCTTATACAATATCCTAACTCCAAGGATAGTGGATGACGGTTATAAATCTTCCCCACATATGAGGATACTTGCTACTGTGCTGTGGATATCTGCGGATCAAAGGCTAATAAAGAATATATCATAGATCATTCATTGTCTATCTCTATAACAAAATCTATCATGATAACAGACCTAGTATGTGCCTATTCCTCTAGATGTGGGTTTTTCTCATATACAATAGGAGCTGGAGGATCATCTAGCTGATCATGACCAACACCCTCCTCCTATGCCACATATGCATCCATAACAATGTTTTCAACCTCTGAAAAATATATATCAGGCTGTAAAACCTCACTATCTCCTATCCATAAAGGAAAATACCATGATAAATGTTATCCATAGGTGAAAGTAGCTATATCATAACTCTATGAAAATATGTCTGTTTAAATACAACTCCCTCCACAGAATGAGATATGTCAAAGAGACAAGTAGTGAAAGCATCATATTAATACAAATTATGAAATTAAGTAATGTTAATAATAAAATTTTTCAACCGTGGAAAGAAGAATTATTACCATGTCATGATAGCCCCATCTGTGTCTCATAAGAAATATCACTAAGAAACTACGTTACTAGGGTTCGTAATCTGTATGATATAAAAAAATCATATGTATTTTTTCATCCCCTCATAATCAGGTTTGATGTCATCTATCCCACATCTCAATATATCCTGCATAATATCTCCTCCATTAAAAATCCCACTTCATTGAAATATTTAGTGAATAATATAAAGGTAACTAATTGGGTGGTGCATGAACTACAAAAAATCCTACTATTTACAATGGGTCCCCATTCCATGTAGCTTGTTGCAGAAAATGACGTCGTAAATAATATTTTTTGAGATGAAACGTTGCAAAAAATACAAATTGTGACCTTAAATTCTCCCATCGCAAATAATTTCTCTATTTTTTTAAAACATATTGTGATTGGCTAGTCACAAATAACATTAAAACAAATATGAATAAAAATATTTTTTTTAAAAAAATAATTTTAAAATTTATAATAATAATAATAATAAATTAATATTAATAATAAAATACTAATAAGAATAGTGAATTAATATTTATAATAATTATAATATAATAATACTAATAAAATTAATATTAATAAAATTAATATTAATAAAATTAATAATGGTATTAATAAAATTATAAAATATGAAAAACCTCAATATTCATAAAAATATAATAATGAAAATAATAATAATAATAAATTAATAATGAAAAAAAATAATTTTATTAAAATAATATATAAATAAAAAACATTAAAAATATTAAAGAAAATATATAAATAATAAAGTAATAAAATAATAAAAAATTAAATAAATAATAAAATAGTAAAAAATGACATATTTAGAACAATATAAATAATGAAATATATAGAAATGTAAATATATAATATTAAAAAAAAATTACAATCAAAAGTTTTATCATAAAATGTAAATACATCATTGATAGGGAAGGTCGTCTGGAGGAGGTGGAGGAGCTGTGGGAGATGGTGGAGGGAACTCCATCCCTAACCCATGAGTCTGATGTTGCATGTATTCTATCGCAAGCTCATGCTATTACTACTCCCATCACCGCATCTCTTTCTACTTTTGGTGCTATCAATGGAGCTCTTCAGGCTCCCTACACAATCTCTCTATTAGCTCACCCTATGCATGAAACTGCTCATAATATTGTGTAGTAGATGGTGATGACTCACCACGAGCTCCTCTTGAGCTGCATGCTGACACCACAACAGTACCATAATAACTCATCGGCCACAATTGAGAGTTGATAAAAACAAATTGGCCTTTTTCAAAGTCATAGTAGGTCTCTTGCATCCTTGCTGCCTTATAGAATCCTACTACACTGGTATGATCCTTTTTCTAGGCCTGACTCTCAATCTGTGTCTGAGACATCATGACATCATATGACTCCTTCAATTTTAGTTTGAAATTATAATTGTTGAAATATTAGAATTATTTATTTTTGAAACTAAATAAATTATACTAACCCCAATCTGATGTGGATGATCACCTCTAATCTCTCCAGTGATAGGATCACCGTACATCCTCCTATAAATATTGAACTATGTAATATCAAGCTGTTGAACTACCGATATGAATAAAAAACCATTTTAGATATATTTTTATATAAATTAATTAAAAATAGGTATTTACCATATGTTCTTCGTGCGTACTGAATGTACGACTACAAGCTTAATGTATCACCTCCTATCTCTGACAATTTTACTAACCTATTGACGATATCCTATGAAAATGATTGCACATCCTCTATGAACATAATCTATCCCAAACATGAGTGAAATATAATTAGGGTGGTGGGTGCAAGAAGACTCATTAATCAATGTGAATCATTCTTTCCTCATTGATGTCCACCTCAAATTATGCCAAAACTGATGACAGTGATCATGCTTGCAACCCCCACAATCTTTCTAGATAGAGTCATGCATCACCTCATATATGGGATATAATTAACCCTAAAAAAATTTATACTATCATGTTATGAATTAAATAAATTTAAAAATAAATATTATTTATTTACGTACCTTCTAATGATTAAAATGAGGTGGTGAAAATCTATGGGAATTAAATCCCATGGAACCCATGCTTTATAAAAATAACTTTGAAATATAGCACTTCCCTATAAAATAGCTATATGAAAAAACAATTGAGAAAAATTAAAATAACCAAACAATTAGTGTATAAATAATTTAATGATAATTAATGAAAACGAACTAAAATACACAAGTAATCATACCTCTGCATGCATGGATCGAAACCAAGACTTAGATGTCACTCGGGGATAAGGTTTCTATTCATCAATCTTGTAATACCACGCCTCTTCCGAGTCCTCCCTGATCTATCATTATTCTGAGGGTTATATTATCCAACATCCTACTGTTCAACTGGTTGACCACCCTCCTCAAACTCACGAAACATATTCAATTCCATTTGAAACATGAAATGACTATGGTTAGAAAATATTTCAAAAAAACTTTTATAAATAGATATGTATTATATATGATAATAAATAAATTTAATTGTGTGAATATTTCTCTTAAATAACATTTTCGTAACGAATGGGGTCAATATATTCATATTTCTCCTCAGAATCATCAATTTCTATATTAGTTTTACTTTAATCATCTATTGTCATTTCAGAATCAATTTTAACATCATTAACATCATCATAACCATTGAACCTTATCTATGGTGTACCACCATCTATATTCGTATTTCTTTTTGAAAATGATGGATTTTGAGTAATCTATTTAAAAAATTCAATTATTTACACTACAGTGGAACTAGATTCACTTTGAAAAAACTGTTTTCTCCAAGATTTCATTTTTATTATGTTCTAACAATCACCCAATTCTCTTAAAGTAGCATGATAATTTTCATAATAAGTTTTATGTTCCTGTTGATCTGATAATATTTTTTTATTTAATACTAGAAGGACTTTATATTTAATATCAATGATTCCAGGGATCACAGGAATATGAAATCCTCTCTTAGTATCCAACCAAAAAAATTTAAACATCGTTATGTAATTTTACCCTAGATAACATAGTTCAACAATCGCTTCCAGTATCCCGTAAAAGTCAACTTCAATTTCTCTATGATGAGATAATCTCTATAATAAACCATTATTAACTGTTTTTTTTGATTCCCCATATACATGTGTATGAAATCAAAAAACATTATCCACATACATGTTATATGATTTAACCATTTTGGATGGTGGGTTACTCATTACAAACAATCTATTTTCAATTTTATCAACATATTTAGACACCATAAAATTTGTAAAACAATTATCAATATGAAAAATAATAAATTGATTTCATATGTTAAATAATATATAATTTATGTTTCCAATTTTTGAAACTAGTAGGAAATACAATTTTTCTGATGTTCTTCAATAGCAACTATTGTAATTTATGGAATTTGTTTCTTGATATTATTATCATATAACCTAAAACTAAAGAAAATTCAATTTATTGTAAGAAGTATTTTTAGAATAATATATAGGATCACTCATAGTAAAAATAGTGGCATTTCTTCATAGCTGATGAGAACAAATGTATTAGCTTCGTGTTGTTTATCATCTAAAATCCATCATTCATGGACTATATCAAAGACATGTTTGGGTTATTTAAAAATTGATAATTGATTTCTCATTTAATCAACAACATTTCTCTTGTTAAGACCCATGTGTTTTTGAGAGATATTATGAATAAGTATAAAAAGGGAAGAAATAATAAATTTTCTCCTACAAATAATATTTATCAATTGATACATCAATCAATTCTTTGTTATGTTTTTTTTTCTTCAATTTCTGCATTCATATCCCGAATGCGTAAATCCATCAGAACTGAATCAAGACCCCAAATTTATCTTAATGATGAAAATGTATATAAAATGTTCCATTGATTCAATGAAAGGCGATGGGAAATTTTTTCCATGTTTACATAAAAATAAAATAACATCTTATTACACTCTTCTTAATGCACTGTAGTCTATTATCACCACCCTGTTTTGAGATATAAAAAAAATTATAATATAGGTGTAAGTGTGAAATACCTCAATTGTTTTATATTAATCAATATAGATTACCATAGTAATGCCTCTTTATACATCAATTTACCACATGTGGGAAAACAATCCAACGAATCAGTATCACCATAATATAAGATGAAATCATTTAAATATGGATGAATCATTGGATAACCAAGACCCAGATTACAAACTGGCCTCTTTATCTCTTATAAATTTTTTGGAAACACATTTCCTTCTGGTAATAGTGTTTTAACCAATGATATTATCTGATCAAATTAACTATTAGAAATTCCATTATCTAATTTAAAAGCTTTAAATTTTGCAACCACTTGAAATTTTCTTATCTTATAAGAAAGATATAAATCATCCTCAGCGGATATCAACAAATCATAAAATTGATATGGTTCTAACTCAGGTGTCAAATCAATATCATCATGAGTTTCAATTTGTTGAAAAGACGGACCTGCCATATCATGTACTAAATTCTGAAACTGTGGTGGATCCAAAACCAAATAATTATTATTTTCTCTGTATTTTCACTCACCATGTTGATACCAAAAACATAATCTACTTGAAAACCAAAATACAATAGATTACCCCAACATTGTCAAATTGGTCAAACATCCTCAGACAATATTTTTTACATGGACACTTAATTGTCCCTTCTGAAAAAATTCTAGTTTTGATGATGCAAATGATAAGTAATTTTTAACTCCCTCAATATATAAATGATTTATAGCTGAACTGTTTAGATTCCTGCATTGATTTATCCAAGTACGATAATCTAATAATGACTGTTGTTGAATTCCTTGTTCTATATTTCTCTATAAATTAAAAAACAAATATTTTTTATGAATAATTTTTTATAAGAAATACACAATTTTAAAAAAATATTTTTTTAATTATTCCCAATTACCGCTAATTTTCAAAATAGTGATAATTACTACTAATTAGTTTCTAATACAAATTATTTCTAATTATTACTAATTATTTCCAATTATTACTAATTATTATTAATTTGTAGTATTTATTACCAATTATTACCAATTATTACAATTTGTTACTAATTATTAGAATTTATTACTATTTATGATTAATTATTACTAATTATTACTAAATATTTGTTACTAATTATTATATTTTACTAATTATTACAATTTTTTTTAATTATTACTAATTAATAATATCTGTTACTAATTATTAATAATCATTACTAATTATTATTAATTAATAGTAATTATTTCAAATTATTCTCCATCATTACTATTTATTGCAAATTATTTCTATTTATTTCTAGTTATGCATATTTAATGCTATTTATTGATAATTTTTTTAATTATTTTTAATTATTACTAATTATTACTAATTGTTACAATTTATTACTAATTATTAATAATTATTACTAATTATTACTAATTATTATTATTTATATCTAATTATTAGTAATTATTACAATTTTTTAGTAATTATTGCTAATTATTAGTAATTATTACGAATTATTACTAATTATAATTATTTATTTGTAATTATTTGTAATTATTACTAATTATTACTAATCATTACTATTTATTTCTATTTATTAATATTTATCACTATTTATAACTATTTATTACTAATTATAACTAATCATTACTAACTATTACAATTCATTAGTCTTTATTAATATTTATTTCTAATAATTTATAATTATTAGTATGTATTATTATCTATTAGTATTTAATAGTAATTATTATTAATTATTACTAATTATTAGTATTTATTAGAAATTATTAGTATTTATTATTAATTATTAAATAAATTTACCAGTTATTACTAATTATTACTAATTATTACTAATTATTACAAATTATTATGAATTATTACTAATTATTAGTTATTATTACTAATTTTTACTGTTTATTTGAAATTCTTAGTAACTATTTGTAACTATTAGTAATTATTACTAAGTATGAGTAATTATTTCTATTTATTAATATTTATTTCTATTTATGAATAATTATTACTATTTATTACTACACATTCATATTTATAACTAATTGTTACTAATTATAACAATTTATTACAATTTATTACTATTTAATAGTAATTATTACTATTCATTATTAATTATTACCATTCATTTGTAATTAATACTATTTATTAATATTTATTACTAATGATTACTAATTATATCTATTTATTAATGATTATTCCTATTTATTACCAATGAAAACTAATTAATACTATTTATTAATATTAATTACTAATTATTACTAATTATTACTATTTACAGTGATTTATTACTGTCTATTACTCTTTATTTCTATTTAGTACTATTTATTACTAATTATTACTAATTATTACTATTTATTACTAACTATTACTATTTGTAAGTAATTATTACTAATTATTTTTAATTTTTACTAACTATTAGAAATTATTACATTTTTTTAGTAATTAATACAATTTACTAGAAATTATTACTATTTAATACTATTTATTACCAATGTTTACTATTAATACCTATTTATTACTATTTATACATATTTATACCTATTTATTACTATTTATTACAATTTATTACTATTTATTAGTAATTATTACTATTTATTTTTAATTATTACTGTTTATAATTAATTATTACTATTTATTATTAATTATTAATATTTACCAGTAGTTATTACTATTCATTACTATTTATCACTAATTATTACTATTTGTTAGTAATTATTACCAAATATGAATAGTTATCACTATTTATTACTATTTATTACTATTTATTACTAATTGTTACATATTATTACTAATTATTATTAATTGTTATGAATTATTACTAATTATTACTAATTATTTCCACTTATTATTATTTGTTATTAATTATTACTAATTATTACCTTTCGTTAGTAATTATTATTATTTATAAGTAATTATTACTATTTGTTACTAATTATACATATTTATTACTATTTATTACTATTCATTACTATTTCATACTATTTATTACTAATTATTAATAATTATTATTAATCATTTCTAATTATTACTAATTACTACTAATTCCTACTAATTATTACTAATTATTACTATTTATTACTAATTATTACTAATTATTACTAATTATTACTATTCATTACGAATTATTACGAATTATTACTAATTATTATTTTTCATTAGTAATTATTAATATTCATTACTATTTATTCGTAATTATTACTATTTATTACTAATTATTTCTAGTTATTACTATTTATTACTAATTATAAATATTTATTACTAATTATTACTAATTATACCTACTTATTACTAACTATTACTAATTATAACAAATTATACAAAATTATTACTAATTATTACTAATTATACCGATATATTAGAAATTATTCCGAATTATTAGTAATTATTCCTAATTATTCCAATTTATTTCTAAATATTCATAATTATTCCTAATTACGAATAATTATAAAAATTATTACTAATCAGTACTACTCATTTCTAATTATTACTCTTTATTAGTAATTACTCGTAATTATTAGTAATTAGTAATAAATATTACAAATTATTACTAATTTTTACTAATTATTACAATTTATAAGTTTTTATTACTAATGAAACCACATATTTGTAAAAATAAATAATGTAAAATAAAACGATTTAATTCTAATTTAATTTAATTGTGGTTAATAAAAAATAATTATAACCAACTTAAAATTGACTGAATTAACAAAAAAAAAAGCAACAGATAAATACCTTGAAAGAGTATCTTTTTAATGCTGCAGAGCCTGAAAATTAGTAGGATATGAAATTATAAACTTTGGAAAAAATTTCAAGACAGATATTAGAGTTCAGATGGAGAAAAGACTTGAGTGAGATGTGAATGAAAAAAATCGATGGGGGTATATATATCTTAGATTAGTTGCGATGATAGAATTTACGATGAGCCCCATCGTAAATACTAACCCACATATAATTTGGGGTCGGCGGTTAAAAAAGTATTTGCGATCATACCCATCGTAAATACCAACATGCCGACATATCATTTCCAACAATGAGATAAATCCCATCACAAATACTATTATTTGCGATGTGCCCGCTCATAAATGCTAAACCCCTATTAATTATGTGGCAGCGGTTAAAAAGGGCATTATCGACGGGTCTCATCACAAATGCTAAAAGCAGCGTAGGGTATTTGCAACGAGATACCTATCCCCTTCCCAAATAACTTACTATTTGCGACGGGAAGAGGGTCCCGTCGCAAATAGTCCCTCTCGAAGGACTATTTTCCACATGACACTTTCCCATCACAAATTACCCATCGTAAATGACATGTTTTTTTATAGTGATGAATGAGCCGATAGAAGTTGAACTGCCTCATAACTCTATCAGTATGGTTCCATTCAACAATAAAAAAATGATTCATAGGAATAACGCATGAGTTGGTAGAAAGCATCACTGTAAAGAATGGAGGGTGACTCTAAATGATATCCTCAGTATATTGAAACCATGAAATCAGAAAAATAAATAAAAAATAATAATCAATTAATAAATGAAGACATGTACTGTACCTAATCATAATAATTTAACTATATAATTAATAACCACATACATCATCTGGTCAAAGACTATCTAGCTTAACTCTATAAGAATGGACATCATGTCTGGCCGTATCTAATTATTGATATGCCTGACTACACATATAGATATCATTTTATACTTATATTTCATAATAGAATGTTATACATTTGATTTTGGATTTAAAAGGAATAACAAACCATCATCCATGGAGATACTCTTCTCAAATATCAGTAGAAAATAATGCATGTCCATGTGGAGTTAATACTAGGATGTGTTCCCATGTCCCCATTTGTATCAAAATGACACATCCTGTGATATACCTCTTATCGACAAGACATGCACTTCATGGTAATTTTTTTTTAAAATACTTTAAAACCTATGTCATAAAAAAATTTGAAAACCATTTTAAAAAAACTCATCAATTGAGACCCTCATATATATCTAATCTTTCAAGAATTACCCTGTAAATCAAAAATCATACTAAGGGAAGTGTCACAAACCAAGCCATGATTTCATACATCCTGACACCTGACCCGGTTCGAGACATGCTCGAAGGGCATTCCTAATCCTGACAGGATAAAAAATTGTGTTGGGCATTAAATTATTCCAAATTGGAATGATTTTTCCCAAAAAACCCTCGATCAAATAAAAAACTAAGCACACACCACATGCAACAATATTTGAATTCAAATAAATAAAAAGTGGATCTAGATACAAAAACTGTTAAAAAAATAGAACTAAATAAAAACCTGATAATGATCCTTGCCAACACGATCTCCATGTGACCTCTATGTCACCACCAACAATAGAACCATCCCACTCTAAGGGTATAACTGAACTAGAAACCTTCACGTGCAAAACAACTTATGTCTACTGATGTGAAGTGGTACAAGTAGGGTCTGAGCTTGAACAACTCAGTAGGTAATAAACCATAGAGACCTTGCACTTCCTTCCCCAAAACTGTGCACAAACACTAGTTTGGAAAAAACTAGAAAATAAGCATTCAATATTTTCAACAACCAAACAAAGCTCTTCATAAATTCACTTTTCAAAACTACACACACATATTTTCTTTTCAAAAACAGTTTCAATTTCCCCAACCCATGTAAAACCAAAAACTAGATACAAATCCAAGCCCAATAACTAAAATGTGGCTATGTAGAAAGTAAAGAAAACCAAACAAATAGGAAAAATTATCAAGGCCAATAACAAACATTCAATAGAAATAAACCTATCATACAGATATTAGATTGTGAGTATTTCATGAAGATCTCTAGAGAAAATCCCTAGACCTACTCAGTTTGGACTCACCTATCGGCATATGGTGTAGCTCCATAATTAGTAACCAAGTAATTACTCTATACTTTCCATTCAAACCACACGTCCCACCTAGCCCCCTGAAGTCACGGGGCTACCATCCCATCTAATAAGGCTAAAAAAGAAACAGTCGGTTCACCCTCTAGATGAAACGCATAAATTTCCTAATAATAATAAAAATAATAATAATAGTAATTACAATAATACTAATACTTGAAAAAACATGGTATAACAACCATAAAAAATGGCTTCCTCATGAAAACTCCATCAGAGGGGATCCCATACCATGTTATAATGGACTCAATACCAACAATACTCCCATTCCCAGGCCATTAGAGGGGAACACATCCCAAATTCTAGTGGTTTTACCAACATAATACAATTATAAAAAACAAACATGAAAATCCATTTCTTTCACATGTTCCTATCGTTCCGTAATATCATTAGAGTTACAAAAACCACCATCTCAGTCATTTTTAAATACAAACTAGGCCCACACTACCCTAAATTTTCAATCCATTTTCCCAAACCTACTAAGATACCCACCAAGCCCATACAACACAAAAATTATAAAACCAGTTTCCAAAAACAATGCAACATGACCATCTGACCTTTAACATACTAATGGTTTTAAAATAAAAATCCAAAAACATATCATGTTAAAACCGAGCCTTTAACATTTCCAATCCAAATACATTTACAAAGGTATTTTCACGTCATTTTCCATAGTCAATAAAAAACACCACTTTCATTGGAACAATTCCAAAGGATCCTTTTCATGTCAAATCCAAGACACTTTCCATGGTGAGTGAAAATCATGAAACAGTGTGAGAATCACCAAACATGCCTTTATACCATTTTAGAATCCAAGACACATCAAAAAATAAAAAATGAGGCTTTATGAAAATTATTTATCAGAACTAATCTTAAAATTAAAAACAAGCCATTTTTACAATGAAAATCGTTAAAGTCACACTTTTAAGTCACATGAATCAACCCATTTCCATTTAAAAATGGAACTATTTTAGGAAAAAGGGAAATATAAATAAGGGACAATCCTTTTAAAAAACCAAAGATCAAGTAAAAAGTCATTTTAGTGTTCTATCATCATTTTAATTTCCATCCATGTGTGCACCTCGTGTAACCATGGATGTGCCAACATCCAATGACACACTTTAGGGGTCCATGAGGCAATCCAAAAACCATTTTCATGAAACAACACTTGTCTTTAAACAAACACAACATGTCACCAAATTACTAGATCACTAATAAAATTTTAAAAATATGGAGAACATTTAAAAAACATTTTTCCACAATCACTATGTCATAAAGAGGATTCTAAACCACACATAATCTCAAATTAATTATTTCAACCAATAAAATAAAACACAAATGAGTTCAAATAACACCACAAGTTCTCAATTTCAATTTTACAAAAAAGAGGTGTTTTTTCAAACACCTTGCACGAATTTATATGTATGAATAAGTAATGAATCCTTTTGAAAACCACTTTTCATCAAGTTAACATTAAAAAATCACCAAATAAACTCATAATATAAAATCAAAAGCATGATTAATATATTTATAAAGAATTAGAGGAAGTCTCAAGCATCACACAGAATGTGCCAGAATGGGAATTTATAGAAAAACCCACCACAACGATGTGTGAATGCAACCAAACATCCAGAGGAAGAAGAAACAAGCCTAAGAGAAAATACACACACCAAAAAATTCAATATAAACAACACACACATCAACCATAACCCTTAGGGTTTGACCAAGCTGAAACCCTACCTCAGGAAAACAAGGAATCATGGGAGAAAATAGAAGAGAATAGTAAATCAACTAAAAACCTGAATTACTCACCTTGGGCCATTTGGAATTCATACATGGGAAAAGGAGGGCCAAATAAAGGAAACTTGTGAGATCCCAAGGTTCACCTAGGTCGTTAAAGGTTGGTGAAACCAGAAATAAGGATATAACATTGGAGGTGAAAAAGTTGAATTTCTCATTTTTAAGGACCTAGGACACTCACATGGTTTGGCTACACGGTTTCTAAAACTGTGTGCCAATCATGTGAACCCAATTAGTGATGACGAGAACCCTACATGGGTTGGCCACATGGTTTCTCGAAATGTGTGTGAACTATAAAAAATGCTTCAGCAAAATTCCAAAACCTCACCACACACTTTCTACACAGATTTCCGAACAGTGTGCAGGCTGAGCACTATGCCCCATGAACCATCTCACAAGCCACATAGTTTCCTAGTAGTAGGTTTACAACTTCCCATAACTGTGAGAAACCTACTATCAAGCCCAAAAACTATTCTTTTAAACAAAAAATCACTAGAAGGCTTCCAAAACTCAAAACATCAAACCATGAATCCACCCAAACCTCAACCAATGAATCGAATATGAGGGAAATAATAAAATAAAATAATTTCTATGGTCGGGGTGTGATAATTCTACCCACCACATACAGATTAAAGCCCAAAAAATTCAACCCTTCATATGATAAACAAAACTCGACCACAATAACAATTAAAATAGTACAAAACCACAAACATCTAGGTGTCCTTTAACTTAACAAGTCACATTTAAACAATTATAAAGGAAAACACAGCCTGAAGAATAGTGGGAGAAATTAAAGGGGTTCTCCCCAGTATAAGAACTTGACTAACATCCTAGCATGGCATCAGATCAGACAAACATAGGAACAGTCAACAACCCCACATCAGGGAGACCAAAGCAGGAGCTCCCAACATGGGGTAACCCAAACATCTCTGCCCAAGATGAATAACACCACCAATAAAACTAGGAATTACCCTTCACAAACCAGAGCCCCAACACAAAGGTAATACCGTGAAAGAAACTCAAACCAAACAGTAAACCCAACATGAGCTATAATCATCAATCTTTGCAAGCATGGATATCTCTAAAAAATTACAACATAAAATAAAACATATTCATGAAATAATAACCATTTAAATTTCCACATCCAAGGCACAAAAAAATAGTATAAGAAAACATGACCACCAAGTCTCTTACAAATAACTCACAACAAGCGATAAACCACAACAAGAAAATTAATCCATATCTACTCCAACAAAAGAGATAAGAATTTGGATAAGGTTCACTGCACCACTAGTGATTTCTTGACTACACTCAAGCATCACTTTGGGGCCTATGAATGGATCACTAATGTCTGAATTATACACCTCCTCATAGTCATGTATTGATATCCTTTGATGAAGAATTATTCTTTAGAAAATTCATCCTACAAAACCTATCTAGATGAAACAAATGACCACAATGATGACATGACTTTAGAGGATTGTTAAAAAATGGCATCAAATACCGAAACTGACCATAATGAAAACATACGAATCAAAAATCTTACGAAAAGGTGGATAAAACCAATGAAAGAGGCTTCTCAAAAACGAGTTCCTGTAGGACACACCTATCTCCAAATTGGGAACCATCACGAGCAGCAAGAGATATTGGATTTCCAACTACATGCACTCTGGAAACTTACTCAGCTAAGAACACTTCATCCACCAACTTCTCCAAATTCATATCTTTAGAGGAGGGGGATCACTCCTTGATATCTAGAGAAAGACCAAAAATAAAAATAGGTACCTTCAATTGATCATGTGACACTACCTTTTTGAAAAAATAAACCACCTATTTGAAGTGGTCAATATAGGACATCACCGTTCCATGGCATTGCTGAATACTCATGAACTCTTCCACTTTCTTCGTCTTTATATTCTCAGGTACAAACCATCAGACAAAAGTGGTCATAAGAACCTCTGAAGTCATCCCAAATTATATCGATAGTGGAGAAATCACCATAATGTGATCCAAAGCTGAACCCTCAATCAAACCAAAGAAAATAAACACTCTCACAGTTTTGGGAGGTCCCAAAAATCTGAAGATATAATAAACATTCTAAATCCATTACAATGACTCCAATAGACCTTGATCACCACGAAAGATGGGAAACAACCAAGAATAACCATAAAATATAAAATATCCACTACATACATTTGGTACCATTCTAGGTGGTATAATCTGATCAACATATGAAATAAAAAACCAAATTCAATATCAACCCAAAAAACAATAAAAAAGAACATCTAAATCCAAAAAATAGGCTTGAAATACAAATACTATATGATCAACCAAAAAATTATTTTATAAAATCCCATTTTGTTCCAATTCCATAACCTCCTTTTTCCAAGACCACTTGACAAATTCCAAAATCCATTTTTCACAAAATGGGAACCCAATTGTTTAATCCAAAACCTACATCCGAATTTTTTTTTCACTCACAGCCACCCATGTAATCCTATGAACCATCACATGTGTTTTTATCCCACTTCCACTCATATCATCCATAAACACATGAAAATATTCACTTTCCATATATACCCACACATATGTGAATGTCCATAAAAAATACCAAGGGCCACACACAAAATTCATCATCAAACCCAAACATTTACCCAATTTTTAATCCCAGTCAGTTTTCTGTTTAAAAAAAATAATTTTCAATATAAAATTAGTTGAAAGAAATCATTTAAGTTTTGGAAGCCATTTCCATTTTCTAATCCCACTGACACCAACTAGAACTGGGGAAAAAAATCACACCAAACTACCAAAATGAGGAACTAGTGTCCATGCCTAAAATCGAAAAGTTGTAAGTGAGCCATGCCCTAAGTAAACATTAACATCAGAGAGGACCTTGAACTATGTATTCAGGATCAACTTGGGTCACTACTTAATGTGATATCATAACATAACACAAACTCGCCTGTATTTTAATTCTTATTCCACAAAAACCAAAAAAAACTCAAATCCTAAACCACCCTAGGAAACTTGAGGATCAGAATAAAAAGGGTCAATGAAATCCTTCTTGTACGTACCTACCATGTCTTGACAGTCCTAACATTTGATCAATTTGAAAACCCAAGTAAAAAAATCATCTAATATAATCATTTTGTCACAAATCATGCCATATTTCCATCCAACTCGGCACTAGACCCAGTCCGAGACATAGAACAAAGGGTGTTATAGATTCCCATTGGCCGGAAACTAGTGTCGAGCATCAATGTAACCACAGTGGGAATGAATTTTCCAAAATGATCCAGGATAAAATAAATTAACTAATCACACAACACAAACAACAATAAATAAATGTCGATAAATATAAAACTGACCCATATATGAAAATGTTTTAAAAAAATTGAAATAAATACAAAGTTGAGACAAAATGATCCTAACACGATCTCCACATAACCTCTTGGTCCCCCCAACCATTAAACCAATCTACTCCCTAGTAATAACCAAACTCAAGACCTGAAACTATAAAACAACTCGGGTTTACCAACACCGAGTGGCATATGTAGTGTTTGAGCTTGAAAATATTAGAAGTCAATCACCACATAGGAAATGAATTTCTTGTCTGCAAAATATACAGAAACACAAGATTGAAAAACATTATTAAAATAGGATTTCAATATGTTCACCAACCAAAAAAAGCTCTTCACAAATTATCTTTTCAAAACAACAGAGATAACATTACTTGTAAAAAATTGTTTCACATTACAAAAAACCATTTCTAAAAAACACAAATAAATATCCAAAATAGATAAAAAAATGGGATATCCATAAATTAAATGAAACCAAAAAAATCAACAAAACTAGAACATCCAATAACCAACATGCAGTAGAAATAAACCAAGCATACAGATAATAGATCATGATAATTTCCTGAACATATCTAGAGGAAACCCATAGACATACATATTTTGGAATCACCTACCAGAAAATGGTGCATCTCCACAGTCTAAAGTAGAGAATCTAGCGGAATATACCACCTAGCCACATTAAGTCATGGGGGGTACCAACCTTTTCAATTGAGGTCAACAAGAATCCATCACTATACCCTTTAGATGATGTCCATGAATCCCACAACACCACAAACAACAAAAATAATAATTAAAATAGTTATATTAATAATTATAATAACACCTGGAAAACATGGTATAACAACCAAAACCAATGATGTCCTCATGCATGAGACATTAAAGTAGCTCCCAACCCAAGTCATAATGGACTTAATAACAAAAAAGTTCTCATTCATGATTCACTAGAGGGGGAAAATCTCATGTTCTAGTGGTTTTACAAACATAAGCCAAGTATAACCAAGACACCTGAAAATAAATTTCTTTTAGAAGTTCTAATATAGTCCTCACATCATTTGAGTTAAAAAACCACCTTCTATTTACTTTTTAAATACCAATATAGCCTCACACTCCCCAGGGAATCAATGTATTATCCAAAACATTCTAGGATTCCCACCAGGCTCACAAATCACATGAATTCTAAAACTAGTATCCTAAAACAACATAACATGCCTATCGAGCATTTGACATCCTTCAAGTTTTAAAATAAAACTCAAAAATCCTCTCAAGTTCTGACTAGACCTTTTACATTTCAAATAAAAATAAATTTAAAAATAAATTTCCATGTCATTTTTTAAAGTCAATACAAAACACAACATTCATAGGTAAAATCTCCAATATTACTTTTAATTTGAAATCCTATACTCTTTCCAATCTGAGTTAAAAACATGAAACACTGTTAGAAGTTCCAAATAAGCCTTCATATCATTTTAGAATCCAAACCACATTAGAAAATTCCAAACATGCGTTTATGAAAAATATTCATCAAAACATATCATAAAATAAAAAAAAAGCAATTTTGTAAAAGAAGACCAATGAAGTCACATTTTTACATCACTTGAAGCAATAAATTTCCATTTTTTAAATCAAGGAACCATTTTAGGAAAAAGGGAAAAATAAAGAAGGGAGAAACCTTTTGAAATAGTGAGGATGAATGAAAACATAATTTTTAATCTCCATAATCATTTTAATTCCCATCCATGTGTGATAGTAGGTCTCTGTCTTGATTCTTCCTTCTCCTGCGTGGGTTAGCCACAGAATTTCCTAAATCATGCACCAGTATTCAAAAATGTAATAGATAAATTCCAATACCTCACTGCATGCATGCCACATGGTATCCCTCACCATGCGTAAGTCGTGGGATATGAACTAAGCACCAACTCAGAATCCTTGTGGTTATTGGGTAAAGAATCAGGATTTCCTCTAACTGTGCACTAACCTTTATTGACCAAATATCATGAAAAAAACACAACTTTTCGACATAATCTCATCATAAGGCTTCTAAAACTAAAAAATTCCAAAACCAAGATTCAACCCCAAATTAAACCAAGGATATAATATCAGGTAAATAATAAAATAAAATAATCTCCAATGTTGGGGTGTGGAAAAAAGTTAAAAAATACCCCTTTAATCATTGACCCCATTCTATTTAACCTTCAAAAAATTAATGAAAATCACAAATAATAAAATATATAATTGTTATGAAATAATTAAAAATCATTTCAAAATGAAAAATATATTTCCTTTTAATTACAAATAAGGGTTAAAAAAACCAATTTAACAATAAAACACAAATTTCAAAACAAATTTCTAATTCCCAAAATACCATTCAAAAATAAAAAACCCAATATAAAATTATAAAATATATTTTGGCACACAATTATCAATTCATGTTTTTATCAAATGTATTTTCACTCGATCAATAATTCTCAATATGGTCATGTTTTTCATGATACACATAAAACTAATAATTTCACATAGATTTTCAGTGGTCTATAAGATCCAATGTGTGTTTACCAGGAACATATATTATAATATTTAAAGTCCAATTTCAATCAAAAATTATCCACAATATAATAAGAATGCATGTGATAAAAATTTAAAATAATTACCACATTACGGGACTTCTATACTAATGTGGGGACAATTTACTATGATTATTTACTCAAATAAAAATCCTTATCGTTGTGTCTAGATTAATTTCATAGATTAAATAAAAAAATACATGGTTATAGCCACATTTTCAAAACATTATTTTATCGTTAACATTAATACACACTCGAAAAATGAATATTTGAATTTCCTTAAAATATATAAACCATGTAGTGAGTTATATCTATAAAGAAATCAACATGTATGAATATTTGAAAATAATATAATATATTTTTTAAATAAATCAACCCTGTATATATAATATTTGATAAAGTAGACCACACAAAAATCCACTTACCTAAAATGTAATTCTAGAATAAATTAAACCTTTCTCAACCAGGATATGGCCATCCTTGATCCTTAATCCAAGCCTCAACATAGAGTAAAAAACTTATCATCAAAATATTGAACTCATTATGTAACAATTAATGATTTTATAATGTAAAATTTTATGTAATATATTCGATAACAGGGTGTATACGCAACACCAAATTTAAATGAACCAGAATATAAGATAGAAATTTTGTTATTTAAATATGGTTGTTATAAAAGTCATTAGTTTTATATTTATTAATAAGAATAAACATAATATGAGATAATATATTTTATTAATAAAATTAATAATCAAACATATATTGATTATTAAATGGTTGGAAATAAAAATAAAATATTTTGAATGTAAAAGAGATATTTTTCATAAATATGTTTTTATGTATGAAATGTATTTTAATCGTAATAGATTAAATAAATAATAATTTATTAATTATTGTAATGAAAAATATAGTTTATACATCAATTTTAATGAATTAAATTCATTCAATTATGGTTATTGGAGAAGTAATGACAATAAAATCACTTTATACTTAAAAAATATATTTTCCTTAAAATTGGATTTTACTGTATTTTTGTGTGTGTATATTATAATTAAATTGAATCACTTTAGTAAATTATATTTGAAAAAATGGTTATAATTTTAGAAATCATAATTTTATAATAGAATTGTTTTTTGGATTTTCCATAAAATATTGATTTTTGAGTGAATATTGAAATGTGTCGAATTTTACAAAACATCCTTTTATTTTCATTAAATAATGTAATATAAAATTACCATATTGTTATCACATTTATTAAAGTAAAAAAATATCACTTTATTAAAAAACTATATTCAATGTCATATGATTTGACGTTATATTATATTATTATAGAGTTCATTTTTATGCTTAAATACCCATTTTTTCAAATAAATATTTCGATTTAATTTTTCACAATTATATTCAATTTGATTAGAGGAATTTATAAAAAGAAAATCATGAAAAATAGAATTCATTTTTGGAATCTATTTATTCAATCTTATTGAATAGATTAGTTTCATTTTTAGTCATAATGAATAATAACCATGATAAATGGTTATCACCATGGTAATAGGAAAAATGGGTTAATTAATGTTAAAATTATTGGATATGGTCTCAAAATATACAAAAACATGACTTTATTTCATTGTTTGTGTAATATCCTAATCATGTAATGAGGTATCTTTTTTGAATTATTGATTAACACCATTTAAATTTTTAATGGAATTCTGGGGGTGAGGACATGGAAATGGGGGAAATGACAACATCTACTGCATGGGGAATGGTTGGAACACAGTTAGCACTAACGTGGTGCTATAACCGAGCATCATATAGGATGGTGGGGAATGGATATAAAACCGTCCATGGTGTTATAGGAGATTGTGTGTCTTGATCCCCTTAGACATAGGCAACCACACAACTACCACATGATTTGACATACCATACAGATGGCTAGAAAAATTGTGTATCTCGATTTCCTCTTGGACATTGGGATTCAAATAGTTGGTGCATGTTTTGGACAATAATGCAGCCAAACCACTAACTTCTTAAAAATTGGAGATTTTATCAATTTCCCTATAATCATTAAATGTTTTTTCACTTATTTTTGTAAACCATTTCTTCTCTAGAAGGAAGAGGTGTGAACTAGGAGTTCCCTACTTCTCTATGGATCATTATCCTTTAATTATTAGGAAGTAAATTATTATTTACTATGAATTGAAGCTCTAGTTGAGTCTTGGAGTAAAATTTCTCATATTTTCTATAATAACCACTGTAGATTGTTTTCCCTTCTTCTAAAGATACTATACCATCATTTATCTAGAGAATCATTAGCTTTTTTGTTACTAGTCATTTTAGTTTGAAGAAAGGGGCCAAGGTTGTTTGATTTCGTGACCATGAGCATGAGGCAGGACATTTACAAGTTTCCTCCCATATTCTTGATTTTTTTACTTATGAATATGTTTTTGTAATTTCTCTTCCTTATTTCATATTTGTGTTATTGACTATGAAAATTATATTAAACCTACAAATGATATAATAGTTCACTCAAGCATCCCATCAAGTCCATTAATGACCAATAGAAAAGATTTAAGGCCACCTATGGGGTGTGTCAGTCCATTAAAAAATGGATAATGGGTTGTAAATGATGAGATAGAGGTTATACATGACTAAACCTGGTTTAACTTGTTATTTTAGCATGTTATCATGACGAAAGAGGTTATTTGGATTAAATTAAAAAAAAGTAATCGTGTTATGACAAGGAAAGGGAAATAAGGGGTAAAAGGTTAAAGGTGATTGAATATATTTTTAATGGATTTAAAGAATATTAATGGTTGTTATAAATGAGTAAAATAATAAATTACATAAGTGTAGATTTTGGTTAAAGATGTTCAATGCGGTAAACCATTTTAATAATGGTGAATTAAAGGGGTGAATTATTGATATTATGAAATTATGAAAAGGAAAAGTAGGTTGGACCATAGAAATTTTGAAATGATGAAATGGATGAGAATTATGTAAATTACATTCCATATGTACTGGATGTGAATGGTAGACTATACAATCCACACCCATGGGAAATAATTTTGGAGGAGATATTCCTTATTCATGATATAGTGTAGCTAGAAATGAAATTCAACATCCTTAACTTGATATGATGTACATGATGTTAATTATTCATATCTAGGGTGCCGAAATGATGATACTTATAGTAATGAAATTGATATGGAATAGGATATAATAATTTTTAAGATTAGTATTTATAATAAAAATTGTTAATGAATTACCCCTTATTTTTTAAAATCATTAACCTCCCTTCTATTGATGGTTTATATTTCTGACATAGCCAAAAAATATTAGGTTGGTTGGGGTCATGGTATAACAAAAGGGATCCAGTGGATAATTTAATACAATATTTATTCTGAAACATGATTCATAATTTCATTGTTTTCAGGTATGTTTATCTTCTGCATACAATATTATTAGACTGGATATTTCTTTAGAATCCTTTGGTGGTGGATAATTTAAAAAATATCTTTTTTTAAATCAAGCATCATACAAATTTATAATAAAACATCCACTTTATAAGAGAGAAAGAGATGTTTGGAGGTTATCTAGAATAAGACATAACAAGGGTTCCAAGTAGGTAAACATTAATGGGATGTGAAAACATGGACATGGAGGAGAAAACTAACATCCATGAACTAGTATATAGTGGTAGATAACTTGTCTAGGACAAAGTTAATGATAAAAAAGACATAAATTTATGATGGATGAACAGACCAATGATTCATTAAAAATAAAGGAGTTATAATAATATTTTTATTTTAAGATCATTTTACAAATGTTTTGATGTTCATTTACAACCCATCTAAATATCCTAATAAAATATAATTACACTATATATTTTTATATCATAATAACAATTTTATCCTTTGGTTGTGTTGAGATCAATTTCGACTTCATTTCATACTCTATGAATTGAATATGCAAGCAGAATTTTTTATTCCAAAAGAACTAAAATTAACATTCAATAGATAATAATTCTTATAAAAAGATTAAAATATCAGTCTCATAAATTTATACATTAAACAAAACTAAAATGGATAACATAAGATAACTGTGGAAATTAATAAACCATCATATGAATATGTACAAAATTAATCACCAAATATTATACAATAACACCAAAAGATCATCTTAGATTATCAAGTAAATAATTAGCCTCAAAATCCAAAAAAAATATTCTAGAATAATTATGTAACCCAGATATTAGAATGACTGTATCACATATTCTTCCATGATAAATTTAACATTTATCACAAAAAGCTTCAATAACTCTAAGATATTTGGATCATTTCCATAAATATCAAGAATCAAAAAAAGAAATGATAAAATCATATATGATTCACAAAGATAATTCAACCATGATTCCTGAAATAAAATACCATATTTTTTTGTTTACCTTAATCATATAATGTTCCCAAAATAGTGAACTTATTCTGAGAGAACATTAATAAAAAATAAATTTTCAATCCTGTTGTTATCTCAATAATAAAAAATGTCCCCAAAATAATAGTAATATTTATTTGTCACATAATTTTAAAAAAATATTCATACTAACCACTTCATCAAGTTGGATAGTTTTAATTGTTTCACCCTTAGCACCCTTCGGTTGTGGGTTCATAGCCCATAACCTTTCTAGATTTGAAAAGTTGTCCTTTTTACTCTAAATATATTAATATTCTTTCTATAGGAACCCTAGAAATATAATGAATATCCTAAATAATAACCTAATTCATCAAATATTATATATATATTTGAGGTCATGAATACCTTTAAACTTATGAAAATATAATTCTAACTCAAATAATATTTCACGATGAACCTAGTGGTTACATATAACTTATCGCAATAAAACATCTCCCCAAATTTCATTAATCACATTAAAATCCCATCACTTAAAACATCAAAAGGGGTGTATAAGAATATGAAACTATAATCAAACAAAAAGTCATAACCCCTTGATGGTATCCATAAATCATTAAATAATCTCACATGAAAAAATATAAGCTTATGAAATTAATCCAATCCGTAGATGTTTCATGATTATTATGAATAAAATAACACTAGTAAAAATACTTATACAACATTATTATTGAATCTGAATTCATAAATACCTTAGGCCTTTCACTTCAATGAATGGTATAACATATGTACTTCCATGGTCTACTAGTTATCTTTTAAAAGAGAGGATTAACTCGATTAAGGCCAAGGTTCCTAAAATTTATGGAAATGAACTATTAATGGATCTCTAGGATGAAATTTATTTCTCCCCATTGAACTCTTTGTGTTTCCTTGAAAATTTATTTCTCTATACACATATTTTCCACTCATAATACATTTTCATGTTCCATTGATAAATTATCCTAGGTGTCTCTTTCCAAATTATTGAGATGAATGATATTGACCCTTCATTCCTCCATGTAATCCACCACTCGAGCTTTTATCATACTAAATATTTTACTTATTTGGCGAGTCCAAGTATTTTTAATGGTAATGTTTGTTAAAAATATATCATGAAAACTAATTATGAATACTCATAATATAATTTACATCAGTCAACATCACTGTTGGTTTCTCAAAATCACCACATTTTCCATCACATTCCGCATTAACATCATTCATTATAGTTACAACCCTTAGCTAAAATAAGAAATAATTTTGTGAGAAAGAATAATGATAATGATGAAAAATAATTTATAAGCTATATAAATATAGAAACCTAATTTTTAATATAAAACAATTTAGGTTTAACCTAGGATATACATGATCATCATATATTCAAATAATTCATGATGGTTTATAAATAAATTGTGAATCAACCCATGAATATTCAATATGAGTATGAAATTGGTGCACAATAATGGACAACTTACTGTACACCATAAGTATAGATGAGATATATGCATGTAACTCTTTTTATAGTTATTATTCCCAGATAAAACTATTCCAAAACCATGGACACATGTAGTATCCAGATAGGGATGTTTTTCATGCAAAACCATAGTCATTTCTTTAGCCGAACATAGGATGTTCACCTATAATGAGGATTACCCTAAGGATTCTCACTAAAGTTTTCTCATACAAGTTTGCAGAGGTCAACTAAAACATGATTTGATACCAACTCTAATTACCTAAAATTTTTATACATAGATATAAAATCTTAATATGTGAATATTAATTACATAACATAACGGTACTTCTTAGAATCGTGTTGGTATAGTGCCTTTTGAAACATGGATACGTAAACATGTAGTTCATAATTGAACTACATCATCTCTCACTATGTTCATTATAACTATAAAAACCTCTTAAATGTATCATACATAATACATTTATACATAACATCATGAAAGGAAACATAAGAAAGGGTGAGCTCTAATACCCAATAAGCGTTAAAAAGGGTTATATCAATGATCACAAAAATATAACATGAGAATAAGTGGTTTATGGCATGAGGAAAACATTTTTAAATTACACATTTCATATTATAGATCGTAATATTAATTCATGGCATAAATTTTGGTAGTTTATAAGACATAAAACATAAAAAAATAGTATAAAATAAAATATGGAATCATAAAATAAGCATATGATATTGGTTTGTGGAATACAAAAAAGAATAGAAAATCATTTTCATAATAGTCAAGGATCACTAAAAAGGTTATCACAGCAGATTAAGACCACTCTCTAAATCATCATAGTAGTTAAGGTTTACTTTGATGACTATCGTAGTGGATAAAGTCCCTTACTGAACTGGGTTCACTCCCCTTTCAAGACCTATTTTTCTCATGAGATATAATTATTTACTAAATGAATTTGAGTTATATATTTTTTAAATAAAACCCATTACATAATAAAAATAATATATATCTGTGCCATAAGATTATAAAATATTCATCATATCAGAACCCTTAAAATGAAATGGGTTATAACCATTTCATCGTAACATAACCCTTGAAAAAGGAAAAAGTTTCATTATAATTTTATCATAAAAGTAAAACATCCTAAGAAAGATAAAGTTTGGAATCCATGGATCATATGCATAGTAAAGAATATGTGAAATCAGGGGTTGTTGTATTTTATGAATAGAAATACCATTACAAGATTATTAAAACATTCCTGAACAAAAATTCCCTTTCCACTTTGAAAATAACTATTCAAAAAATTAAAATTAAAAACATATTGTTAAAATAATTATATTTGAAAATATCCTTGAAAATTATAAATTAATATTTAAAAAATTGATCATTAATTAGAGGGAGAAATTCTGTCAATGTCGTATAATTTAAAATAAAATATTTTGTTCATGTTTTTTGTAAAAAGTAAAAATGTAACCTTATTTTGAATAAGAAAAGAAGATTACATTTGAACCATTTCAAAAAAATTAAATCCTGGGAAAAATGAAATTAAAAAATCATAGTATTTTATTAGAAATAATTAGGAACACATTTTTAGAAAACATAGATGTGGATGAAATGGATTTCTTCGACCAAAGTGAGAAGTAAATTAGATTTTATTTAAAAATTTTATTCCATTCTTTTGAGTACATACAATGAGAATATTGAACGTAAAATATGTATTATCAATAAATATATAAAGGAGAATTAAATTTATGAGTTTATTGAGTGGTAGATAATAATATTTCATCCATGGAAACCTATGTATAAACAACCATGATAAACAATAAAATTATAACAAAAAAATATTATCACTTTGGTAACACTTGAATTGCAATCACCAAGAAAGAAAAATAGAAAATGAAACTTTAAATGTCATTAAAATAAGGTGAATCATGATATAACATGTCTAATGGTATTACACGTATAATTTCACTAAAATAGAGAGAATAATGAAATAACATGTCAAATGGTATTACATAGAGATCATAAAAGGATTTAGGTTCATGGAATAACATATGTCCCAAAGATTATTACATTATATGATAAAACATTATATCGTGTTCCATTAGCTTCAAAAATACTCTAACCCCATTTATAATAAATTTTAATTTTTTATAATTCTATACCAAAATCATGTATAAAATTATAATACCATATTTGATTCGTTTATATCATTTCAACACACAATTATCAAAAAATATTTATTAAAATCATCATTTTCAGGTGTTAACTATTTCGTTTATCATTATTATTTCAGTTCAATAATTTTTGTTTTTGTACATTGATTATTGTTCTATAATCACCAGAATGTTTATCATTATATATATATATATATATATCATAGTTAATATATATATATATATATCATAGTTAATATATATATATATATATATATATTTGTAGTTATATATAAAATTTAGATATAGAAAAGTGAATTACACTATTCATGGAGATGTTAGGTCGTACAAATGAATGAACACTATATTTAGTTTTTAATAGATAGAACAAAATAATGGTAGAAAATAAATCACCTCTACAAATTAATGATTATATTATATATGTTATATATTCTCTAAATCAATCCTCATTACCAAAAAATTTAAATGTAAATGGAAGTCAAATCACATCCCTTTATGGAGGTGGTAATCCACACATACACATTCACGATGTTATCCTTTTCCAATAGATACGAAGGTAATAAGGTAGATTTGATATTATTATTATACAATTATTATTATCTAATAAGTAAAATATAATAATTAAACCCATCATATTAACTACATATAAAATATGATGGTGGAAAATGAAAAGTATCATTACGTGATGATGGTAATACATACGTATGCACGAGTGATACTTTCACTTCCTATGTGATCTGAAAGAGAGAGGATAATTGTGATTTCACAATAAAAAAATGTTTCATTATATTGATTATAATTAACTTAACATTTTATGATAAATACAATAGATTTATACTAGTTAACGATGAAGTAAAAAAAGGAACTGATCGGTAAAGAAAGATACATCTTCATCGAAATAACTATTTTAGATATTCTGTTAAGGATTATAGGGTGAAACACCCCAAGATTTTAAAGAATAAAATTATGATCGATAGCGTAAATGACATAAAAAACTGATCATAGAAGATATTATAAGACTCCATGTATTTATGATATATTTAATTTTAAATTAATTTAATCTCTTGGATAGCATGTGGTACACACTTCCACAAGATTTTTATTTTCAATAACATATTCAACACACAACACTGAACATAAATGACCCATGATATATATAACCATTATAACCTTGCCGTTATAATGATAACTATAGATAATATTAACTTATTTATGATATATATATATATATATATATATATATTGAACTCAATATATATTATTTATAAATTTTTAGTATATAATAAATCAATTTTTAGTAAAGTGATATTAATCATTAGAAAAAAATACTTCATAAAATGATTTTTATTTGATTTCATGAAAAAATACTATTATAATTATTTGGTAATTTAATAAAATTTATTTGATAAAATTATATTCTATTTTGGAATAATAATATCCAATTTTTATTTCGGTCAAATTTTGGCACCTATTAAAAAATATTTATTTTTAAATGAATAATAAAATAGCAATTTATGTAAAAATATCATTTATTTTCTTTTAATTACATAATTTAAAGACAAATTATTTTATGAATATTATTCCATGTATAATATTTATAATTATTTATATTTAACCAAATTAATTTCATTTTAATCATAATTATATTTTATTTTACTATAAATTTTTTTTTGGTTTAAAAACATTATTTTTTTTAAAACAATTTTAAAGTACATAATGGATCTCAATTTAAAATGATTAAAAAAATAATGAGGAATTTTTTAAATGAAATATATGGTTTATATATGAATAAATATTTATTGATATTAATAAAATGATTATTCTTATACATATACTTAATATAAAATCATCTTTTTCTTAAAAAAAATACCCTTCTCAAAAACCTTCTTCTTGCTCATGTTTGTAGATTGTGTTTTGAATTTAATATTTAAAAATTTTATAAAATTTATTTGAAAAAATAAACCCAATTTTATAAATAATTAAGTCAAAAATATTTTATGTTTAATTTTTGATAATTTTTTGAAATGATTAATTTTTTGATGAATAGTACAAAATACAGAATTTTGATTAAAACCTTCCTTTTCGTTAAATTTTAAATAATACTAAATTATATTTTATTTTCTTTAAAGTGAAATTATTTAAATTACATATCTATCAATAAAATTTAGGTCATTTTAGACAATTTTATATTGTAATTTTATATAAAAATATCATAATCATTTGAAAATTTTCTCTCTGAAAACAAGACTTCTCCTAGCATTTGTAGAATTAAATATTAATTAAAAAATTTTAATTTTGGAACCTCAATTTGTAAAAATTTATTCTATATTTTGAATTATAAAAATTGATATTATCTAAGAAGGTCAAAGTAATTTTTGACCAAAATTAATAATGAAAATCTAAAAAATTAATTACACCAATTTACGTAAAAATGGATTTACCGAGGGGTTAAACTAAACTTATAAGGTTTAAAATGACCATAAAACATGTATAAAATATATTCTACGGAAATATTTATATATTATAACTAATATTATAAATAATTTTCATTTATTGAAGAGATATGTCATGGAAAAATCATGGGTGGAATTCATTCTTTTAAAAAATTATACATGTGCCACTCACCTCACTTATAAAAGTCCACCCTCTCATCCTCTCTCAAAAACTTAAAAAATCACATTATAGTCCAATAAATTAACAAATAAATTCTTTAATTCTATTTTATAATACGATAATCCATATTTTTGGCTAAAATATATCCAAGAATGGACTTCTATGCAAACCAAGAGAAGTTACCCAAATAAGAGGTAACATTCTTCAATGAGCGTATTTATTTTATTTCATTATAAACTGGATTAAATTATTATTAAAATTGTATTATATAATAAAATATGTAGATTCAATTAACTTAGATGAATATATATCAATCTAATGACATAAATCTTTATCCACATTAATCAAATGGGTTATAAAATCTTTATTTGTGTGTACGGTGGACTTCCACATCGCGAACCAATGTAATTTGTTTTTCGATTAACACCTCTCAAGGATGGGTTTGATGATATATATATATATATGATATTTATAAAATAATTATACCTATTTATTCATCATATTAAATATATCCTTGTTTACTTTCCATTTTGTAGGGGATACGATCATGTCCCTCGTGTATATGGAGGACCACCACGTCCGGAAGCGATGTGATTCCTTTTCACTTACATATTACATGGAAAATAATTAAAATAAATTTAATATATATATATATATATATGTAATAAATGAAATAATGATTATATTTATGACGTATTTATCTTTATTAAAATATTATATATAATTTTTTTTCTTACCTTTCCCCCACTGAATAATGATAACATCATTTATGTACGTGTGAACCACCGCCTTCACTAAGTGATGCGACTCTATATTTTCATCACTAGATAAAAATTATTATATATATGAGTATATTTAAAGAAATAATATTTTTTATGATATTATGGTCATTATGAAAACATAAAATATTACTAACCAAATTTCTATAATGATATTTGGAAAATAGAAACGTTACTTGTGCAAACGTACGACATACCAAATCAATGATCATAATAAACATCTATTTGGAAAACCCATTATTCCTAATTGGAATTAAAATTATAATTGATTTATATAATTATGATAATTATTTATATATTATAATTATGGATATGATGAAAATATATAATATATATATAAGAACGTGATCTTTTATGACGAAAACACATGAGAAAACAAGGCAGTTTACACCAAAAAAAATGAAATTAATGAATGACAATTAATGAATGGTTGATAAGAAGTTATTAAAGGATCATATATGATATTATAAGTATTAATATGATTCTGGAATAAGTTAATAACATATTTAAAAAAACTATATAAGATAATAAATCATGTTCAACTAAAAGAAAGAGCAGCGTATGTGATTCGGTCTCAATTTTTTATCACTGAGGTACATTTGTATGATATTCACCAATTTATTTTATATGTTTTACATGGATACAAATTAAAAAATTAAATAATGAATCAAATTATTTTTACGATTTTTAATGTTTCATTTTATGTTATTATTTATTGGGTATTATTATTGAAAAAGATTACTTAAGAGAGAATGGACTTCTTAAGTCGATTTCCTCTCATTGGGTTAAATTTCTACATCACTAATTATGCCTTGGTATGATTATGTTTTTAATAGATTTTCCATATTGTATTTTTTTTTAAACTTGTTTTATTTTGATTTATATTTGACCCACATAATCAAGTCATTGATAAATCCCCACTTCAATGATATGATCATTGTAAGATATTTTAGTCTCAATATTCCTTTTTTGAGACTTTTGTCAGGTTATGAACCTATATTATTTTATATGTTATATATTTAAAACCATTAAAATGTAATATCATGAACATATATATTATCATTATATTTTAGGTTTAATTTAATTTTATCTCTTATTGGGATTATGATTCAAATTTAAAATGTGGTATAAGTTTTATGTTATAATCTCATCGTTTATTGAGATTGTTTATGATTAAGTCTCCAATTATTAAATATTATGATATATCTCTCTATAATTAAAATTCATTTTATTATACAATGGTTATTAATTATATTTTAATTTAATAGTACTATTTTCCACTCATATTTTGATGAAATAATTTAGAGGATTTTTTAATAAAAAAACATATTTATTTCAGTCTTGGGTCAAGAACCTTTTTCCTCCAAAACCATTTTTAATAAAAAAGTTTTCAAAAAAATATTCTTACATTTTAAAAATAATTTATTAATTTTTTTTACCCATGTCTTAATGTTTACAATTTTTTTAAATGAATATTCATGGTTCATTCCAAACAATTCCTATTTGTCTTAAGGGATTTCATTCTCAATTTACCTTCATTGCGACTTATGCCATATTATGCACATATATTATTTTATAAGGTGTATATAAAGACACTTTTAAATTTAATATAATGATTTATTTATTCCAAATATATTTTAAATTTAATTTAATGTTTCCTTTGCAGGTGGTTTGTAATTCAATTTTCCAAATTGGTAAAAGTTTTATATTAAAATATCATCATTTATCAGGAATGTTTATGATTAAGTATCCAATGTTGAAATATTTTGATCTAACCCTCAATATTTATCATGTAATTTTTTGCTCTTATTATTTGTGATAATTTCATGTAATATTACTATTTTCCCACTATTTGGCACTTAAAATAATTTAGAACTTATTTAAGAAAAATCAGCTTAATTTCTCTCTTCAATCAAAAAACCTTTATCATCCAAAACAATGTTTTCTAAAAATGTTATAAAAAATAATCTTAACAATTTTAAAATGATTTAATAAATAAATATTTACCCATGTGTGGATTTTTACAAATTTTTTGAATCAAATATTTATGTCATATTCCAAATAATGCCCATTTTAGTTTTACCAAAAATGTGAAAGAGATTGTTGATTCAATATGTACTACATGAATAGGATTTCCCTATTACATGACCATTAAATTTTTTTAAAACATAATTTATATGTTTAAAATATTATTTTAATATATAAATATTTTTAAAATGAATTTTGAACCCTTAGTTTTAAAAAATGATTTTTAAATTGAATAGGATATTTTCCTCAAGAATATTTTAATGATATTTTATGGTATTTTGATTTATCAATGAGATAAACCATTTTTTATAACTATAATGTGTATATTTTGTGTTAATATCATTATTATTGTTTCTCTGGATGGATTAATATTGTTTCAAAAAGATTAATATGGAAACCTTTTATTTTTCACGGGTTAACCAAATTAAAGTGAGATTTTTATAGTACCCATTTAATTTACAAGGGTTAACCATGTTTCAAAGAGATTGTTATGAAACACATTCCTTTTCTACAAGTTAATCAGGTTTAAATGATATATCCATGAAAAAAATTTCTTTTTAATAGGTTAATCATGTTAAAAAAGGAATAATTATTGTTTCTATGAGTTTTATAATGAAATGAAAGCATTATATATTTTATTCATATTTTTTTTCCTTGAAGATAAAATACAATGGGTGGACGTAGATAGTGCTAGGTGATCACATTATAACATACATTATGGGTGCACCTAGATATCCTCAGATGATACCATTATTGATTATATGTTGGGTGCACCCACATAATGCCAGGTGAGACAGATATAGTTTATATGATGGGTGCGACCAGGTAATGCTTCAATGAATTGAGTAATTATTATATTCTCTAGAGAATTACATTGGAAATTAGTAGCATGGTTATTCCATTTGATAGGGTTTTGAAACTATTTTTTGATGATTAAATCTCAAGAAACCTACATGTTTTCGTTATGATTTTCATGAGTTTATAATGTTTCCTTTGATAAAGATTGACATCACATCACTCATGATTATTGATTATTAAGAAAATTTATTTTATTAAATACTTATTCCATGATTCATGATTTATTATTTGGGTATTCATGGGTATGCATTATTTTTTGATTCACTGATGCTCTCTGATTACGTCATCACACCCATATACTCTTGTTATACTAATTAATTACATTAAATTATTCATGATTATTTTTATCCTTACAATGAATTGGAGTTCACAATTCTCATATTAACTTCTCACCAATATATAAAGAATTATTTTCAATGAATAGGATATGGAATGGTTTTCATTTGGATATCTATGATGAATTAATTTGGATTAAGAAGAGAAGGGTTATGTGGAAAAAATTAAATTTTGAGACATGATTATTTTTTATGATTGAGTTTGCACTAATTATGTAAAACTAAAATCATTAAATTTAATTGGGAATGTAATTGATCTAGTTTTACTTCTGATATTTTATTTTTTGTATGGGAAATTTAGTTCACATCTATCTGTATCAATGCCGAAAATGTAATGTTTATGTTTCATTGCAGGATTCAGGATTGTGAGTTTTATGCTATTATATTTAGTTAGTATTTTGGGTAGACCATAACCTATAAAATGTGGATAATAATATTTAAAAGGTATTATTTTAGGGATTCATATAGATATATGGATCAAACTATTAAAATCAAGAGTAATGACGGGTGTCCTTTTATATGGGATGGAGGGGACACACATGGAAATTATTTAAAGATTAAAATAAAATTAAGTAATTATCAGTAAAAATTATTCCAAATTGATATTAATTCATATAAAAAGTGTTTAGGGTTGAAAAAAATGGTATTATTAAAATTAAACTGGGTTCTATATCAATTTAAATCTTATCTTTTTTATTAATCCATTTTTTAATTATTTCTGACCTTAATCAGAGTAACAACTATTTTAAAACTAAAGGCTTATGAATGATATCATAAATGAAAAAGTGATTAATAAATGAAATATGGATTATTTTCTAACCATATTCAAATCACATGCTTGAAGATAATATTTTTAATAATTTTAAATCATTTAATAAAATATTATTTGTTATTAAATATAATTAATGCTAATTTAGGAACAATTAACTTAAATTGAATTTATAGACACCAAGAAAAATATGAAATAATAATATAATCCATTGAAAAATCATTAATATGTTATATTTATCTAAAAAATCATGGAAATATATAAATCACTCAAATAATATTACTTTTAAAATTTTTAATATCATTAATTTTTTTAATTGAATAAATAATATATCAATATTGAAGATGCTTTTAATATTATTAGAGAATTATTAAAAATTACATATAAATTCACATCATGAAAATAATTTCATTATTAATATAATCAAAATTAATATTTTTCCACAAATTTCTTTTTACCTATGTGAACACATAAATGATATTTAAAACATGAATTGTTGCATTTTGTAACTTTCGTCTATTTAAATATTATATAACTAATTTTCATCGAAAATGGGGTATTAAAAAATTACATTTAAATCCAATAATGATATCAGACGAATTCCATTCATAATATTGTAATTTAGACGAAAAATGGTGACCTTAACACTTAGGTTTAATCCAGATTAACCAAATTTACCCTTTACTAAGGTGATAAATACTACCATGATTATAATTCACTATGCCCCAAAATAAAAGGATCATATATTCAAAAATATAATTAATAATTAAAAATAATTAATCAATTTTCAAAGATTCTAAAAAGAGACTTGGAATAATTTAACTTACTATTAAACTGATAAAATGTGATGAAAAAGGGATTTTCAGAAAAATTCCATTTAAGAAATAAATGATATTATACAGAATCAATGACTATAAATTATCATTATATGAATTTCAAATAATATATATATATATATATAATAAATTTAAATAATTTATTTTTAAGCTTTATTATAATAAATTAAAATGTATAAACTTTATGCACTTAAAAAGAGTTTTCATAAAACCACATTTTTAAGGGAAAAAATTAAATTATACAAATATCATGAAAATTAATGATTCAAATAAAAGTTATTATATTATTACAAATAAAATGGTCAATATGTTTCTTTAATACTAAATCCAAAATATAATGTGACTTTTAAAAAATATTATTTAATGAAATTAAATCATAGAATTTTATAAATTTGTAATTTTCACTATTCACTGAAAAATAAATCATTTTAGAAAAATATCAAAATTTATGCCTATGATAATTTAAATCCCAGGATTCAAAAAGGAATTGTATTTCATAAAATATATTTTCTAAATTTTCTATAAATTAATGTTAACATTTACTTAAATATAGCAATAAAATCATTTTTTAAGAAAATATATATTTTGAAGGATAAAATGACATTTTCAAAAATTGGGAACCAAATTCATAAGAATTTAAAAATAAATTTATATTGAGTAAAATATTTATTTGTATTTTATAAAGTATTTAATCATATTAATAACAATAAATTTAATGAATATGATATAACAATTATAAATAAAAAATATTATTCCATAGCTTATTTAGGCTTAGTGTTGCATGTGATATATACAATGAAAAATAGTTTTATTTTTTCTAAAAATAGGGGTGTTATGTTCAACACCCATTTATAAATTAATTCCTTACAATTTCAACATTATCTCGATAAAAAAGGGTTTCCATCTAAAAATACCATTGTTAGAAACCCAAAACATATAAAGGACTTATAAAAGAACATCTTGATCAGTGAGAAATAGATGTAGAAATGTTATATATAATGACAAATAAATAGGTTTCCATGTATGAAAACATTAAATATATGTGAAACTATTGATATGGTTGAAACTAATGCCAAAGAACTAATATAGAGTGGTAGAGATCATAGTTAGGATAAAGTTAACAACCATAAATCCTTAAATCATTTATGGGTGAAAATACCATTGATTCATCAGGAATGAAGGTAATATGAGAATGTTTTCATTTTAGGATATTTTTTTAGAAATTTAAGGGATTATTTTACAATCCATAAAAATAATATTATTAAATATACTTACTTGTTATCTTTTTATTTCATAAAAATAAATTTAATCTGTAGTTGTGCTTCCGCTAATTTCCACATAATTTCTTACTCAATAAAATGCATATCCAAGATGTTTTTATGTATGATGAAAACAATTAATGTTTAATGGATCATAAGATCTATAAATTGATAAAAATATCTTCCTATTTTCTTTATAAATTATCTAAAACCAAAATTTACAGCACAAAATAATTCTAAAAGTGAATAAAATCATATATAAAGACAAAAAACATTAATCACCAAAGTCTCAATAATATATCCAAAAGTTAAACATAGATTATTTAGTGATAAATTAGCCTTAAAATTATTCAAAATATTCTTCTTTATTATTTAATCCCAATGATTTGAATGATTTGATAGAATATTTTTCCAAGATAAATTTAACATTTATCTCTGAATAAAATCAACCCTTCTTAATATCTCATATAAAAAAATGTATATTCCGTAGTCATACAATATCTATGATATTATTATAATCTTTATAAATAACCTTAATAACTAAAGAATCCATATTAAATTCTTATATGAATTCGAAATATATTTCAACCCTTATCCCTCAAATAAAATTCCAAAATGTTCTATTTACCATAATAATAAAAGGTTACAAAAATAGAGATCTTCATCCTAAATAAAATTAACCAAAATATCACTTTTTAATTCCATAGTTATATCTTCAACAAAACATATGTACCAAAAAACAAAATTATATATATCAGTCACATAATTTTAAAAATAGGTTTGATTCAAACCAAGACATCACATAGTCCAATATTAGGCATTTCATCCTTATCACCCTTTAATTCTGAGTTTAAAACCCACAACCTCACCCGATGTGATATATTATCCTTATTAATAAAACTATATTAATATAATTCTTATAACATCCCTATAAATATGATTACCATCCTAAAAATAACCTTAATAATCAAATATCATATAATACCTAAAGGTTATCAGTACCTTTAAACATATGATAAGATCATTATTCCTCAAATAATACTTCATGATGAATCTAAGGGTCACATATATCTTCTCACAATATAAAATATTCAAAAATTTCATTAATCACATTAAAATACCATCAGTTAATCCTCAAAATGTGTATCTAATAATTTAAACTTTTTACCGACCTTAAATATAGAAACCAATAATGGTAACCATAACAATTCAATAAATATCGAATAAATACTTATTCTATTTCTATATTAACATAATTTTTAGATGATTCATGATTTTTATAAACAAAATGATATTTGTAAAAATAAATCTATAAAATAATTATTATATCCCAATTCAAAAATACTTTATCCATTTCAAATGACTTTTAGTATAACATATTTTCATATATGATCTTGGTTTTAACCAATAAATGTTATCATTGAATTTAACTGTTCCCTTGTTATCTAAATTTAAGGAAATTAACCATGAATGGATCTCTAGGATGGAATTTATCTCTCTATTTTGAACTCCTCTCTTTTCCTTAGAAATTCATTTCTCTATGACCTTATCTTAAAATTTATAATAATTCCACGATGATTCAAAATATTATCCTGGATGTCTTTGTCAACATTCTAACATGAAGGATATTGTGCCATATTTACTCTATGGTATCCAATACTCAAGCACAAGGAGGACTCCATCCTTATATTATTTAGCGAGTCTGAGTATTGGTTAACGTACAATTTATTAATTATTTATCATGATAACTTACTTGACATAATCACAATATCATTCACTTTATACATAATCCCACGTGGTTTCTCAGAATCACAATAATTTTCACCACAATTAGGATTAATATTATTTACCTTGGATCCTTACATTGACTAAAACCAAAATTCTTAGGGTGACAAAAAAATCATAATTATGAAAAAAAACTTTTTTAAGGTGTCTAAATCATGACACCATTTTTGGGTCAATGAAACCTTTGGAATTACCTATGTCATACATAAAATTCATCTAATCAAATACATCAGGACTGTTAGAAAAGGTAATATTAATTAACCTAATCATATCCTTGGGAGTTTCAAATAATATGCATTGTAAGGGTACACTCACCATGAACAAGAATTATAGACGATATATACTTGAACAATTAATTTTGGGTTTATTACCCCTAGAAGCATCTATTCCAAAATTATTTACACCTGTATTATCCAAACATCGATGTTTTTATAATAAAAAAACACTCATCTATATACTATAACAAATAAAATGTTCCAATTATTAGTATTATTTTAAGGGTCTTAATTTTTTTTCTCTTCCTAGTTTCTAAATGTGTACTAAATCTGGCTTTGATACCAACTATAACGACATTTATTTTCATAAATAGATATAACATATTAATATATGACAATTATTTACATAATATAACAATCATTGCATTATCATATTGGTATATTGTCTTTAGAATCATTGATACATAAAAAAACGAGCTCATAATGGAACCACATCATCTGCCACTATAGCAGTGGACACTGTCCCATACTAAACTACATTCACTCCCCTTTCCAATCCTTTTAATCATAAGTTATATTAATATTAACCCATTATATTAGAGGAATATATAATTTTTGGAACACCCTTCACATAATAAAACTCATAAATATATGTTCCTTAAGATTATAAATCATTCATCATATCGTAACCCATTAAAAAATTGGGGTTTACATTCATTTCATCATAGAATAACCATTGAAAAATGAATGATTTTTATAAAAATTTCCTAATAAATATAAACCATATAGAGAAATAATAAGAATGGTAACCTTGTGTAATTTACCAATTATATCATAATTTAAATCAAGGTTTGTTGAATTTTATTAATAGAAATACCATTACATGATAAGGAAAAAATTCTTGAAGAAAATACATGTATGAACCCAGATCATCATTTAAGTATCGATATTTATTTCAGGTTGTTTTTGAGGAAAAAGGAAGAAATGAGAAAATTTATAAGTACACACTGTGTATTTTTGAGTACATGTTGTGTACCCTATTGTTGTGTGTAGCCTTGTACTGTCCATGTAATGGCTAAGTACGTGGTCGTGTGGGTGACCTGGCACACCACCTAAAGTAGGTGACAGTTGAGGCTGGTACACAACATGTACATTAAATGAACACACAGTGTACATTTATTTTTCATCGATTAACCGTAACGGGGTCATGTCTCATATCCATAACATTTTTCTTCTTCTCGTGTTTCATATAGGAGAGCAATGAGATGACTGAGAACTTTTAACCCCTACCATTCCCCTATCCGAGCTCCGATTGAGATGCCACTTATTGCGTTTGATTCCCACCGGTGATTTCTTTCTTCCCAAAGAGCATCTCTTCTTGATTTCTATTTTATATTGAGTAATCCAAGGTTGCACTATTTTATCCTTCTTGTAGGTCCACACCGTTCTAGGTCAATTCAAGGGATGACGTTCAATAGTGTTCCTTGATTTTCATTGGATTATATATGCGTATAGTGGAGAATACCCATTCTAACACCCCAAGAATTTAAGATGTTACATTTATTTTAATTATTTAATTATTTTGTTTATTATTTAAATAAGGGTATTTCATAAATAATTTTATGTAAAAAAATTATATTGTGTAATCAAAATATATTTAGATAGATATATATATATATATATTTTCAAAATTATAAAATATTACTTCCAAAAATATTTTTTTAAATAAATGTATTTTTTTTAATATTGTATTAATTAATTTAAAATGGTATTTTAAAGTAAATATAACTTGTTTTTATTTTTTAGTGATAATAATAATAATAATAAAGTAATAATAATTAAGGTTAAAACATTGTTTATAAAAAAACCATTATTATCATTCTTAAGATAATATATTTTATAATATATTATGTTTTTGGTTTATAAAATTTATAATTTATAAATGTATATAATTATTATTAAAAAGGAACTTAAAATATATGTTTTAAATAAATAAAAATGTAATTTGAATTATCTATATTAAGAAAACGAATTATATATATATTTTTATATAAAAAATTCTAATACGGTATATATGTATAAAAACACACTTTTATATACATTTAAAAATTAGAATTTATATATAAACATATATATACTTTTCACATTTTGATTAATATATATACATTAATATAATTACAAAATGGATATATATATATATATACACACATTTTTTTAATAAAAATGATGACTTTTTTTATTCAAAAATAAAATAAAATAAAATAAAATAAAATTAAATAATGATAATAAGGAGAAGATATGTCAACATGAGAGAATAAAAAAACCAAAAAATGTTTGAAATATTCCTTGGTGAGGAGTAACTCACACAACAAACAAAAGGGGGGGATAAAATCATAAAATAATGAATAATTTGATATGGGATAAAGGAGAAGAAAATTAAAAAACGAGTGAAAATAATTGTGGGAATAAGGGAACCCGTGCAGTAATAGGGAAAACAAAGAAAATATAAAAAAGTAAAAATAAAACTAAGCTTCCTAGAGAATCTTATGGAATCCCTTTCATTTGGTATAAATTGAGAACTTCTTATGCTATGGGAAGATCCGAACCTCACTCTGCGCCCCTAATCGCTACCTGAAATTGGTCTCTGTCAGGCTCTCCCTTGTTTACCCACTACCCTCTTCGATTTAATTCAGGTAAGGGTCTCTTTTTCAATCATTTCTATTTTATAAAACCTCTATTATATATAGTTTTAAATATATACATATGTATAATTTGATCCCTTCTATTTTACGGTTTATCCAAGGAGATCATTGATGCTTTATTAGAGTTTGTTTTTGTATAGTCTGTGTAAGAGTGTTTTATGTTTTTCTTTTTTCATTAAGAAAAACCTATTTTCATACAATTTGGTATACACAGATTTATATATATATATATATATATATATATAAAATTTTATGTGACTCAAAATAAATTTGTTTTATGAATTTTAAGAAATGATTTCCATCCCTCAAATAATGTTTTAGATGCGAATTATGTTTTGGATTCAATTAGAATTGTACTTCTTATGAAAAAACCAATATATACTTATATGAATATTCGAGTATGTACATGTATACATAAGACTCAATCCAAACCGGAATTATGGATTTTAAAGGATGATTTCCAATCATCAAATAATGTTATAGTTGTGAATTATATTTTGGGTTCTATTAGAATTGTACTTCTTATCAAACCGAATATAAACTTGTTGGAGATGAGGATCATTGGTTGTATTTTTAAAACCTCTCCCATGAGGGTGGAACCCTATGGGTCCACATCTTTCTCCACCTCTCTATCTCTCTCTCTCTCAAGTTCTGCAGATATACAACAAGCTCCTCCCCTCTGCCAACCTGAAACCATCCTACACATCCTAGGTAAGGGGATATTAATATTTATTTTATAGTGCAAATAGAATTTCATATATTGTATATAATAGGATGTATATATAATTATATATATAGATGGTTGGGAAACTGGAATCATCTCTTCCCCTTCCTCTTTTAAAACAGGGTATATGGTTTTCCATAAATGGTGCAAATATTGACCTCTATCGATTTTATGTTACAACCTGTATATATATATATGAATATTTGTAATTTTAAAATGAGTATTTATATATATAAATACACCTCAATGATTTCCTAGAGATTGTTTGTTTTTTATGAATTCAAACAATTTATGAAGGATGGTTTTTAAAGGTTTCCTTTAAAGCCAAACCCATTTTTATTCTAAGTGTATATTCAGGTGTATAATTATATACATATATATATGTATAATTTTATAAACTAAATATATTTTATAAGATTTCCAAAATATTTCAGTATGTTTTACAAAGGATTATATACACATAAAGGGTATTCTGAATTTATTTTTAATATGAAAACCATTTTTTTGTAAATTATATATATATATATATGTATCATTATATAATTATGCATATATGTTTTCCAATACAGACATTTATGATTTTTAAGACTTCAGTATCCATCCTTTAATAATATTTTATATATGAACTACGACTTGGGTTAAATGGAATTACGTTTTAAAACCTAAGTATAGAAATAATTACATACTTAAGTGACACAATCAAAATCCGTTTTATAATTTTTAAAAGGTGATTTCAAAACCTTTAGTAATGTTTTAAATGAGAAATTCCATTGGGTTACAATTGGATTTTTTCTTGGTATACAAAACCCTAATTTATATATATATATATATATATACATTCGGTCATATATTTTACAAAACTAACATGTTTTAGTTTTCAATCAAGTAGATTCAATAAATAAATATGTTAGGGATGTATTTATTACATGTAGGAAATTACTAAAACTTATTTGGTTATGGAGATTTAAATACATATACCTTGTGCATATATGGTTATATATATAATTATATATTTCCAAAACACAAATTTCAAGTATTGATTATTAGAACTTGTTAATGTAGTTAATGTTTGATGGATTATCAACAAATGTTAATTTGGTGTTTGCTAAACTAATATTCACTTTTGTGTATAAGTATACAATAATACATTTAACATGTCATGTTTATTTTAATTAAATCAGTTTTGATAATATTATCCATGTTTTAATTTAAAAGAATATATTTTAACATGAACAAAATATATTAGAAAATAAATGGATTTTTAAATCATGTTATGTTATATATCATGTTGTGCTCACATATAGTCTAATTAGATAATGAACTTTCTACAACATTTTATGTAGGCTAATCAAGTTTATGATTTATCCTATTTGTATGTTCCCCAATACTTTTATCATCATATTAAATAACATGTATTTTTTTTATTATGTATCCATCTATATGAATAAGTATTTTAAGTCAAAGAGTTATCATTTCATGTGGAAACCCCCATTCATTCATCATTTTATGTGGTTTAATCATTATTACATGTGAAAAAGATATTTTACTTTTCCATGCCTGCCTTGGAAAAATAGTTATTACCGAACTGTATATGTTCATTGTCATTTCATGTATTTCTACAGTAAATGTACAATGGTTTCATTATCCATTTTATTTATCTTTCTATTCAATAATTCATTCAAATGAAAAATTATGATAATGAACTAAATTACCCAAAGTGGTATGGGACAACATGGGTAATATCTAATAAAATTAAATATTCAAAGTGGTGTGGGACACCTTGAATATTAGACCTTACTTGACATATGAGGAATGCATTGGACCTACTATGTTATGAGGTGGGGACCGATAAAAGTAAGCCCTCCGGGTTGGGGTATGGTTAGAGAAGACCTTCCAGGTTGGTGTCCGGTTACAGAGGCACTCCGGGTTGGTGTCTAGTTATTAGAGGCACTTCGGGTTGGAGTCTAGTTATAGAGGCTCTTTGTGTTGGGGTCCGGTTATAGTTATCCCCTAGGTCTTGGCATGAGGCCTTGACACGGTCCAACATATGCACTTCCTTCATTATGACTATGTGATTAAATTAACCAAAAAAATATTCAACTAGTAGAATATATTGTTAAAAGAGCTTATGGGTTTCTGGGTGAGGCCTTAAATCATTAGATGTATTGGCCAATGCCTTGACAATATGTTTCAGAATGTCCTGTATATTTAAGGCATGAAATATGTGTTTAACTCAGTGATTTAGTATTCAGTGTATGAAATTGAAGTTATTATTTTATGCGCAACTCTGATTATTTATTACACATAGCTGTTTAATTTATGCTACATATTCTCATGTCATACAAGTTTTTAATTCCTTTTATTCAGCATGCCTATAAGCTAACTATGTATCCTTGTAATTCCAACCACATGTTTTGATTTGAGTACATTGATGATTTGTACTAGTGTCACAACTTCTCTTTGGAAAAAATGTTTTATAGAATTTATATACAATGTTTTCAAATGTTATTATGAGTATATTATGTTATTTTTAAACCCCTTATTGGAAATTCATATGATCACCCTACGTTTTTTATTAAAATTTCTTAGGTAACAGATTTTAAAAGATGAACCATTTAACCAGTAGCTGGTTTCTTAGATCCAGAACCGAATTTGATCCTATGTATGGCACCGGCTCCAGGTACTCGAAAGCTGGGGTGTGACAGTTGGTATCATAGGATTTAGTTTTGTTAACTCTGGAAAACCAGGGCTGAACAAAAAAAAATTATTTAAGCATTACTAAGTATGATGATTCTTGGAAAACAAATATATATATATATATACTAGTCTTATGCCTCTTCAGAGACATCCGATAAAATTAGAAAAATACAAAAAATTTGGTTATGTGATAGTTTCATTGAATTTTAATATGTCTATTGAATAAATTCTTCTGTCTCTCCCAACAGAGATAATGGAAATCATAGTTCCCATGTCACGTCCAGGGGGCTATGATACATTTGAAAATAATCGATTGTCTTGTAAACAACTCCATCGGGTTTCAAACCACCCAAATATCCTCCAGCTTTACCAAGGAATAAATCTAGTCTATTACCGTATCACATTTTCACAATTTGCAGCATATAGGAAAAGGTTAAAATTTCATGAAGCCCTTTTTCTATGTTTCACTCTAGATGATAACTACCGAGCCGTCGGTAAATTTCTAGAAGCTACTTTCAATGGTGACCATCGAGCAGCCTACCTATTATAGGTCCTGAGTTTTAGTATGTATGGAGAACTCTACGACATCAATATTTTTAAGAGCGACATGGTGTGTGGGACTTATAGGGAATTATTTCACTCAGAACATTCCAAACTCCACACTTATCATGCCTCTCTATGGAAGACCGAGTGCTTTAGGCATAGGTACGACTCCAACTGTTTATAGTGTGTCTGGGCTAAGGAAATCGAGCAACTGAATACCACCTTAGGGATCCACCTAAGGTCATCATCACCCTACCATAAGTGGTGTTCCTAGTAAAGGGACGTTAGGAGTGACATGTGTTTGGTGTTGTTGTGGTTTGTGTACGAGTATTTTAGAATTGCGAGGATGAAATTTTTTATAGGGGAAATAATTTAATGCCCCAAGAATTTAAAATGGTACATTTATTTTGTTTATTATTTAAATAAATTTATTTAATAAAGACTTTTATGTAAAAAATTATATTGTGTAATCATAATATATTTTGATATATTCATATATTTTCAAATTTATAAAATATTACTTCCAAAAATATTATTTTGTTTAAATAAATGTATTTTTTAATGTTATATTAATTTATTTTAAATGGTATTTTAATGTAAATATAACTTGTTTTAATATCTTAATGATAATAATAACAATTAAGGGTAGAACATTGGTTAAAAAAAAACCATTATTATTATTCTTAAGATAATATATTTTATAATATATAATTTTTTTGGTTTTAAAAATTTATAATTTATAAATATATAATATTATTATTAAAAAACACACTTAATATATATGTTTTAAATTAAAAAAAATGTAATTTGAATTATTTATATTAAGAAAACGAAATATATATATATATATATAATGCTAAGATGATATATATGTATAAAAAACACTTTTATATACATGTTTTGAAAGAAAACGAATTTATATATAAACATATGTATACATTTCACATTTTGATTAATAAATATATATATTTATATAACTAAATAACAGATATATATATATGTATACACATGTTTTGTTAAAAACAATGATGACTTGATTTGTTTAAAAATAAATAAAATAAAATAATAATAAAAAGGAGAGGATATGTCAACATGAGAGAATAAAATAAACTAAAAAATGTTTGAAAGATGCCTTGGTGAGGCATGGCTCACACAGAAAACAAAAGGGGGGGGGGTAAAATCATAAAAAAATGAATAATGTGAGATGGTATAAGGGAGAAGAAAATTCAAAAAGGGGTGAAAATAATTGTGGTAATAAGGGAACCCATAGAGTAATAGGGAAAAAAAGAAAAAAGAAAAAAATAAAAATTAAACTAAGCTTCCAAGAGAATCTTTTGGAATCCCTTTCATTTGGTATAAATTGAGAACTTCTTATACTATGGGAAGACCCAAACCTCACTATGCACCCCTAATCGCTACCTGAAATTGCTCTCTGTCAGGCTCTCCCTTGTTTACCCAGTACCCTCTTTTATTTAATTCAGGTGAGGGCCTATTTTTTAATCTTTTCTATTTTATAAAAACGCTATTAAATCCAGTTATAAATTTATACATATTTATAATTTGATCCTTTCTATTTTAATGTTTATCAATGGAGATGATCGATCCTTTATTATAGTTTGTTTTTGTATAGTCTTTTCAAGAGTGTTTTATGTTTCATTTTTTTGTTAAGAAAAACCTATTTTTATATACTCTGGTATATATAGATTTATATATATATATATATATATATATTTATATAAACAAATTTTATGTGACACAAATGATTTTTTATGAATTTTAAGAAATGATTTCAAACCCTCAAATAATGTTTTAGATGCGAATTAAGTTTTGGATTCAGTTAGAATTGTACTTCTTATGCAAAACCCAATATATACTTTTATGAATATTCGGGTATGTACATATATACCTAAGACTCAATCCAAACCGGAATTATGGATTTTAAAGGATGATTTCCAATATTCAAATAATGTTTTAGTTTCAAATTATATTTGTTTTCAATTAGATTTGTACTTCTTATAGAACCCAATATATACTAGTTGGAGTCGAGGCTCGTTGGTTGTTTTTTAAACCCTCTCCCATGCAGGTGGAACCCTACAGGTTCACCTCTTTCTCCACCTCTCAGTCTCTCTCTCTCTCAAGTTCTACGGATCTCCAGCAAGCTCCTCCCCTATACCAACCTGAAACCATCCTCCACAGTCTAGGTAAGGGTATATTACTATTCATTTTATAGTGCAAACTGAATTTCATATATTGTATATAAAAGGATATATATATAAGTATATATAAATAGATAGTTGTGAAACTAGAATTGTCTCTTCCCCTTCCTCTTTTAAAACAGGGTATATGGTTTTCCTTAAACGGTGTAAAGATTGACCTCTCTCGGTTTTATGTTACAACCTATATATATATATGAATAAATATAATTTATAAATGGGTATTTATATATATAAATACACCTCAATGTTTTCCTGGAGATTGTTCATGTTTTATGAATTCAAACAATTTATGAAGGATGGTTTTGAAAGGTTTCCTATAATGCCGAACCCATTTTTAGGCTAAGTATATATTTGGGTGTTTAATTATATATATATATATGTGTGTGTGTGTGTGTGTGCGTGTGTGTGTATAATTTCCCAAACTAAATGTATTTATAATATTTCCAAAATATTTCAGGATGTTTTACAAAGGATTATATACACATAAAGGGTATTCTGAATTTATTTAAAATATGAAAACCTTTTTTTGTAAAATTTATATATATATATATGTATAATTATATAATTATGCATATATGTTTTCCAGTACCAACATTTATGATTTTTAAAACTTGAGTATCCATCCTTTAATAAAATTTTATGTGCGATCTAAGTCTTGGGTTAAATGGAATTACGTTTTAAAACCTAAGTATATACATAAGTACATATTTAAGTGACACAATAGAAATCTGTTTTATAATTTTTAAAAGGTGATTTCCAATCCTTGAGTATTGTTTCAAATATGAAATCTCATTAGGGTACAATTGGATTTATACTTGGTATACAAAACCCTAATTTTTATATATCTATATAAATCTGGTCATATATGTTACAAACCTGACATGTTTTGGTTTTCAATCAAGTAGAGTCAATAAATAAATATGCTAGGAATGTATTTATTACATGTAGTAAATTACTAATCCTTATTTTGTTATGGAGATTTAAATACATGTACCTTGTGTATATATGATTATATATATAATTATATAGTTTCCAAATCCCTAATTTCATGTATTGATTATTATAACTAGTTAATCCAGTTAATGTTTGAAAGATTATTATTAAATGTTAATTTGGTGTTTTCTAAAATAATATGCAATTGTGTGTATAAGTATACAATAATACATTTAACATGTCAAGTTTATTTTAATTAAAACAGTTTTGATAATATTAGCCATGTTTTAATTTAAAAGAATATATTTTAACTTGACCAAAATATATTAGAAAATAAATGGATTTTTAAATCAGGTTATGTTATATATCATGTTGTGATCACATATAGTCTTATTACATAATGAACTTGCTACAACATTTGATGTAGGCTAATCATGTTTATGATTTATCCTATTTGTATGTTTACCAATAATTTTATCATCATATTAAATAACATGTATTTTTTATTAAGTATCCCTCTACATGAATAAGGATTTTAAGTCAAATAGTTATGATTTCATGTGGAAAAGCCCATTCATTCATCATTTTATGTGCTTTAATCATTATTACATGTGCAAAAGATATTTTACTTGTCCATTCCTACCTTGGAAAATTTTTTCATACCAAAAATTAAATGTTCATTGTCATATAATATATTACACCAGTAAATGTACAATGGTTTCATTATCTATTTTATTTATCATTGTATTCAATAATGAATTCATATGAAAAATCCTAAAAATGAACTAAATTACCCAAAGTGGTATAGGACACCTTGGGTAATATCTAATAAAAATAAATATTCAATGTTTTATGGGACACCTTTAATATCATACCTTACTGGACATATGAAGAATGCATTGGACCTAGTATGTTACGAGATGGGGACCGATAAAAGTAAGCCCTCTGGGCTGGGGTCCGGTTACAGCAAACCCTTTGTGTTGGTGTCCGGTTACAGAGGCACTCCGGGTTGGTGTCGGGTTATTAGAGGCACTCCGGGTTAGAGTCTAGTTATAGAGGCTCTCCGGGTTGGGGTATGGTTACAGTTATCCCCCTAGGTCGTGACATGGGTCCTTGACAATGTCCAACATATGGACTTCCTTCATTATGACCATGTGATTTAATTAACCAGAAAAATATCTGACTAGTATAATAATTGGTTAAAAGAACATATGGGTTTTCGGCCGAGGCCTAAAATCCCTAGACCTCTTGGCCAAGGCCTTGACAATACGTTTCAGAATGTCCTGTAAATTTATGGCATGGCATATGTGTTGAACTTAGTGATTTAGTATTCAGTGTATGAAATTGTAGTTGTTATTTTATGCACAACTCTGATTATTTATTACACATAGGTGTTTAATTGATACTACATATTCTCATGTCATACATGTTTAGAATTACTTTTATTCAGCAAGCCTATACGCTAATTATGTATACTTGTAATTCCAACAGCTTGTTTTGATTTGAGCACTTTGATGATTTGTACTAGTGTCACAACTTCTCTTTGGACAAAATGTTTTAAATAATTTTTAAAGAATGTTTTCAAAAGTTATTATGAGTATAGTATGTTATTTTTAAACCCCTTATTGGGCATTTGTATGCTCACCCTACGTTTTTGATTAAATTTTTTTAGGTAACAACTTTTATCAGATGAACCATTTTTGCAGCAGCTGGTTTCTCAGATCCTAAACCGAATTCGATCCTCTGTATGGAACCGGCTCTAGGTACTCGGGAGCTGGGGCGTGACACCCATTTTAGGGGTATTTCATGTTTTGTATTTATCCTTATTATCTTCCTCCTATGGTCAAATAGATATAAAAGGATTTGTAGAATATGCATAAGGTTTGATTCCTTGTATTGGGACACCCAATGGGTCCGTTTCTATAGTTTTATAGTTTAGGGACATTTGGCCTAAGATGGATCTATGGCATTCCATGTTTTACATGCCTTGATTATTTATGATGGAGTTGATCGATTATATGAATTTCATGTGTTATGATTGATAATTTTATCCATTTAGTATTTATTGATTATATGTGCTTCTTTGTTATGATATGTGCACTGATATTCATATGGACAGTAGGTGCCTTGGACTAGGAAAACTATTCAGGTTTCCATATTTATTTACACATGACCATGAGAGATTTTTCATAGGCTTTTACCCAGGTGGTATTGACTGTGAGAGATACCCAGAAGTCATTTATGATTATTTATACTACATTGAACTAGGGGTATTGACCATGAGATCTACCCATAGGTCATGTATAAATTATTTATTCCATGTTTAAACAAGAGTATTGACCATGTGAGCTTCTCATGTAGTGTAACACCCGAGACTTTTTTGTTATCAAAGGAATCTTTTTCTACACAACACTTGCTTGGCTTGCTTTACACGCAATCGCGACCTTCCTCGATAGCTTGCGTCGTACGCAATACCGAGTTTCACTAAACAACAATATGCTATTAAAACTAGCCGTTATGAATAGTAATAACCACTTTTTGAAATTTTATAAATTTTATTTTTCAAAATGGACTTCATTTTTGGATTCGGAATACCGAAATTAGCCTAGGGTGAAATTTTGGTATTTTTCTGAAAACTTTCAATTTTTGATTAATAGTGAAACCACTAAGTGGTAGGTTAAAAACTGAATTTTGCATAAAACTTAATTTTACCGCTTCTGTGAATGGAATTTCGAAAATCCGACAGACACGGTTGATATCAGTAAGTAAAATGTGGTTCAATGAGATAAAAATAATTTTTTGGTGAATAGTAACTTTTTACTATTTTACCACGGTTAATAGTAAATAGGGTAACTAAGGGTAAATATGATATTACTATTACCCTAAAACATGTCCTAATTCTACTGGATAAGTGTAATTCGACCAAAAACAACCTTATGAATAAAATATGACCATTTAGGCCCACTTGGATTAGATTAGGACATTTATTATTAATTTATTTAAAGAAGGGTTAAAATAGTTAAAATCAAAGTTTAATAAGTAAATCATTTTTAATATGGGGTTATACATAAGATAAATTAGACTATAAATATTCATTAGAAAGCTAAAAATATTTCCTACATAATGGTATTTTATTTGTAATTTTTAGACATTAAATAATTTAATTTATTTATGACACAATGATGATGTAGTAATTATCTTATTAATGAAATATTGACATAATTGATATTATAAACACCAAAATAAATGTAATTTGAGACTTTTTATGAATTCCAATAATTTTCTAGGTTACTATGATATATTAATGTTGATTTAATCTACTTTTTTTGAACATATAATTCTGTTATGACTTTCACAAAAAAAAACATATATCAAATAGTGTCAAAATTGACACAAAATAGTTTTTAAATCAAATATTATATTATTAATTGTTATTTTATTCCTAAAAATCTAAGGTTCGGCCAAATAACTTAGATAAGGATATATATATTAATAACAAACATTTTGGGGTTCGTTTGGCATGGTATAGTAAGTGTATTAACCATATAGTGAAAGAAAACAAAAAGACACGGTAAAAGTTAAATTAATTAACTTAGAGTTAAATCTAATTGATAAGGTTAAAATAATACCCTAAACTTGTCTAAATCCTATTTGTTGATAGGATTTCGACCCATCCCCACTTTAGCTTCGAAATAAGACCCTTTGGAACCATTATAAACCGATTTTGACTTTAATATAAAATAATATTTTGAGATATTCCTAAGGTGCCCCTCTCCTCCCTTATAAAAGGGCACCTCCTCCCCCTCCTCCTCACACCAATTTGAGCACTCAAGCTCGGCCAACCCCTGCTATTTTCTCCTCTCCACTTCCCTAGAATAATTCTAGAGGCCCTGGTCTTCTTCAAAGACCAATCTTAGTTCCCTAAGTGGAGGATTCAAAGAGGCGTTCCAAAGAAGAGGTAATATCCATTACCGATCTTTTCAATTTCTTTCTTCTTCAAGTTCTTCTTCTTTAGTTGTTTCATGATAAAGTAATAACATCAGTATTACTTACATACTGATATTTTATTATAAATATGAAACAACCCTAATTCACCTTCTATCCATCCCACGGAAAAATGAAATCACCGCGCGTGCGTACGTACGGAATACCGTCTCCACGCCGTGGTGTAATCTATTTTCCACCATCACTTTACAAGGATGTGTATAATGGTGTAATTAGTAACTATTTATGATTATTATAAAGTAATATTGATACTGAAATAATATATATATATACTCCAATACAGTTCCACGATCACAGGAACGATATCATCACTCGTGCGTACGTACGGAATACCGTCTCCACGATGTGATGCGACTCGTTCTACATGATCATAATTACATAGTAATTATATAAATGAATTGAATGAATAAATATGACATATGTTACACTAATACCAATCTGGATATAAGTTATACATATCCTTAAAATAAGAATAAGAATTTATTCGGCAAAACACGCATAAGAACAAAAGGCAATAAAGACCCGAGTAACAAGTAACAATGAAATATTACTAACAAGAAGCTAAGAATATGACCATATATGATATCATATCAATATGTATGACTCTGGAATAAGTCAGTAACATTATTTAAACCATTATACAGGAGCTTCGGACACGTACAAAGCAAATCGGACCTAAGGTAAGGGAAATATCACAGTCTCATTTTTATCCAAGATTGTTTATACTTTTGTATTTACTGGGGTGTATTTTATCATCCACATCCATGTTTCATCAATATGTAATATTATTTCCATCCACCTACAATTGTTTAAATCCATTTTTACCCTTCGGTGAGTTTTTAGTAATATGTATGAAAGGAATCTTTTATCGTTTTTCATACGAGGTACTTTTTGACTTTTCCGACAAAAGTACGAAGAATGTTTTTTTTAACTTATACGGCATGAATGGATTTCTAAAAAATTATTTCCAAGAAGCTTCCTTTACAAGTATTCAAGTTTATTTTTAATCAACTTCTTTTATTTTAAAATTGTATGACATGTTAAGAAAGGAAAAGTGTTTTTGAAGTAGAAAAGATATTTTCCTCAAGAATGAAGTTCAAGTATTTTATCAAAATTATTTTCCATCTAAGATAATAAAAGGGTTCTGTTTTTACCCCTATTATTACATGGATTTGATTATGTTGTGACGGAAACATTTTTATGAATTCCTTTATCTTATATGAATTGTTTTATGATGTCATGTTGTTTAAGAATCCCATTTTTATTACATGGGTTATGCGATGATGTATGATTTATGATTATGTGGAACACATAAGAAAGGATTCATTATAAGATGGGTGGGACCTATATCTCCCTCCAATGCATTGGGTAAAGATTTTATATCTCATGAGATAGACAGGGCTGGAACGGTAGGTTATACCGGTTCAGTGAAACATGACTGAAACGAGGGTTACTCGATTCAGAAAGGGACTTTGTCCACTAAGATAGTCTTGGCAATGAGTCATGACTAACAAGAAATGATTTTCCATGATTATGTGTGAATTCCACAAAGTTTCAAGTTTCATGTTATGATTATGGTGATATCATTTTCACTTCTATGATTTATTCCATGTTAAGATATTATGATTTCTTTTGCAGGTTATGATTTTCAAAAAGATATAATATGATTTTTATTTCCTTTATTTGCCCTTGTTGAGAATTTGAGCTCACCCTTTTATGTTTTCTTTTCCACAGGTTAGGAAGATGGATATTAAGTAGAATATGCTAAAAGGGACCCCAGATATGATGAAATAAATGGGAGATACTGTAGAAGATTTATGAACCAGTTGTTTATGTTTCCCAGTTTCTAAAGACACTATATCTATACGGTCCTTTGTGGTTTTGTCATATGTTGTAATAAGTGTGCTTCAATTTTGAAGTATTAACAATGTATGTAAAGTATGGGTTGTTATAGTTGGTATCAGAGGAAATGTATAGTCAACCTTTGGAAACTAGGATGTGAAAGCCTTAGTAAGAACCCTAAGGATAAGACTAAGCATAGAACACAATCTTAGTGTTTTAGAAATGGCCATGAATACCCTAGGATAAAACCTTAAGTGTGAAATTTTATCCTTGATTATGTGGTTTTCCTATTATAATTAGTGTTGCTCACACTATTCTTCTTGGTTTTAGTCAATGGCTGGAACCCGAAGGAACCGTGTTAATGAGGAATGTGATGGGCAATGCAATGATTGTCCCCCTGAGCAACCAGACGATATGGGAGCTGGAATGAAAAATCTTATAGCCATGCTCACACAACTTTCTCAAGCTATGAATCATGCAGGACTTCCAAACGAGCAAAGGAAGGAGCAACATTCTGTTGAATCCTTTATGAGGCAGCGTCCACCTTCTTTCAGTGGGTCTACTGATCCATTAGTTGCTGAACAATGGATTAGTACTACTGGAAAGATATTTTCAGTTCTTCAATGTTCTGAACATGATAAAGTCATCCTAGCAGTGTATCGTTTGGAAGGAGATGCTGATCAATGGTGGAATCTTATTAAGAATACGAGGCAAAGGGATGAAATTGAGTCTATGGAATGGGACGATTTCAAGAACATATTTTTCAATAAGTACTTCCCTCGTATTCTCCGAACAAAGATGGAGAAAGAGTTCCTTGAACTGAAGCAAAGGGATGATGAATCTGTTAGTACCTATGAAGCAAATTTTACAAGACTTGCAAGGTACGCTTCTGGTATTATTATCCAACCTGAGAGTAAGATCGATCGATTCTTTAGTGGCTTAAAACCAAGTCTTCGAAGGGCGTTAGCCATAAGGGACTTCAATAGCTACGAGGAAATCGTTCGATGTGCTCTCAAAGTCGAGATGGAGATTGGAGTAACCCATCAGTCACATGGGTTTGATAAGAAGAGGAAGATGGAATTCAAAGAAAAATCTAAAGAGCACACGGAAAAGAAGATGAGCTTTTCCTTATGCTCAAAGTGTGGAAAGAAACATGGAGGGAGTTGTCTTAAAGGGACAAGTAAATTTTTTAAATGTGGAAAAGAAGGTCATCGGTCATTTGAATGCCGTGATAATGGGAAGAAGATGTCTAATGACGCAAACAAAGGAAGGGATACACAGAATGAACCTACTACACTTCAATGTTTCAAGTGCAAGGAGATGGGGCATTATGCCAATCAATGCCCAAATCCAAGGGATGATGATGATGGTCGACGTCAACAAAATCTTAAGGCTAAACACAAAGGAAAGTCACATGCAATTTCTATCAGCGATGTGGAGTACGATAACGAAGTGGTGAAAGGTACACTTACCGTCCACTCTAAAGTAGAAAATGTTTTATTTGATTCTAGATCCACCCACTCTTTTATTTCTAAAGAATTTTATAAGGGTATCACCGTATTACCTCAACAATTAGATGTTGAGTTAGCTGTGACAACACCTAATGGCACAACAGTCGCATCAAAAGTTTATAATTCTTCTCCGATCGAAGTTTGTGGGAAAGTGCTTCCTGAAAATCTTGTGATCCTTCCTTTAGTGGAATTTGATGTGATTATTGGCATGGATTGGCTTTATCTACATGGAGCTCATATCAATTTCCAAATAAGGGAAGTCACATTTCATATTCTAGATCAATCTACGATCGTCTATCAATGCAAGGATGAACATTACCTTCCAGTGGAAATTCCTTCCATCTTATGGGTCTTGATTCCACTAAATGAAGGTTATTTATCTCAAATGGTTGGTGAGAAACTCACGATTAAGAATATTCCCATTGTACGGGAGTTTGATGATGTCTTTCTGGAGGAATTACCGGGTCTTCCACCAAATCGTGAAGTTGAGTTTTCAATAGAACTCATACCGGGCGCTTTGCCTATTTCAAAGACACCTTATAGAATGGCCCCAATTGAGTTGCAGGAATTGAAGAAGAAACTCCAAGAGAATCTTGATAAGGGATTCATACGCCCTAGTGCGTCACCTTTGGGAGCACTTGTTCTATTTGATAAGAAGAAAGATGGATCAATGAGACTCTGCATTGATTATCGAGAACTTAACAAGATCACTATCAAGAAAAAATATCCTCTCCCACGCATTGATGACTTATTTGACCAACTACGCGGAGCTCAATACTTTTCCAAGATTGATCTTCGTTCAGGGTATCATCAATTAAGGGTCAAAAGGGAGGATATACCAAAGACGGCTTTCTATACAAGGTATGGACACTATGAATTTATAGTGATTCCATTTGGTCTTACTAATGCCCCTGCTATCTTCATGGATCTAATGAATAGAGTCTTTAGAGACTATCTTGATCAATTTGTGGTAGTCTTTATAGACGATATTCTTGTCTATTCAAAGAGCAAGGAAGAGCATGAAGATCACTTGAGAATTATATTGAAGACCCTGAGAAAGGAGAAGCTTTATGCCAAATTTACCAAGTGTGAATTTTGGCTTCAAAAAGTTGCATTTTTGGGTCACATAATCTCAAAAGAGGGGATATCTATGGATCCAGCAAAAACAGAGGTTATCGAAAGATGGTCAAGACCAACAATAGTAACTGAGATCCGGAGTTTTCTTGGTTTGGCTGGATATTATCGACGTTTTGTAAAAGATTTTTCACGATTATCTAATCCACTCACCAAGTTGACTCGGAAAGGAGTTAAGTTTGTTTGGATAGAGGAATGTGAAGAGGATTTCAAGGAGTTGAAAAGAAGGTTATCCAGTGCACCTGTGCTCACACTGCCTTGTAGTGGAGAAAGGTTTGTGATCTACAGTGATGCATCCAAGAAGGGATTGGGGTGTGTTCTTATGCAAAATGATATGGTGATATCTTATGCCTCACGACAGTTGAAAATCCATGATCAAAATTAACCAACTCATGATTTGGAGTTGGCTGCGGTAATCTTTGCATTAAAGATTTGGAGGCATTACCTTTATGGTGAAAGGTGTGATATTTATACTGATCATAAAAGTTTAAAGTATATTTTCACACAAAAGGAGTTGAATATGCGTCAAAGAAGATGGTTGGAGCTGATTAAGGATTACGACTGCTCAATCCATTACCACCCTGGGAAAGCAAACCAGGTGGCAGATGCATTAAGTCGACAAGACCATGCTAGTTTATCCATGATGAGGATCACAAAGGATCCAATATTTATGGATTTACAAAGGATGGATCTTGGAATTATAATGGAAGGGGAAAAATCTTATCTTTCTCAAATGAATGTTCAACCATCTATACATGCGAAGATTAAGGAGGCACAGAAAGAAGATGTCGAGTTACAAAAAAAGGTGAGAAATGTTCCTGAATTCAACCTTGATTGTGATGGGATAATAAAGTTCAGGAATCGGGTTTGTGTTCCTCCCATCCCCGAATTAAAGAAGGAGCTGCTGGATGAGGCTCATAGTTCTTCATTCTCTATTCATCCTGGAAGCACGAAGATGTATAGAGACCTGGAAGAGTACTTTTGGTGGGATGGCATGAAAAGAGATGTTGCTGAATATGTCTCTCGATGCTTGGTTTGTCAACAAGTTAAATCTGAGAGACAGAAGTCTAAGGGGATGTTACAACCATTACCCATACCCGAATGGAAATGGGAAAAAATCACTATGGACTTTGTCACAGGACTTTCTAAAACATCCAAAGGAAATAATGCTATCTGGGTCATAGTTGATCGTCTTACAAAGTCTGCACACTTCATTCCTATTAGAGAGGATTTCTCTCTAGATCAGCTTGCCAGGATATATGTAAAGGAAGTGGTAAGATTGCATGGAGTACCAATTTCTATTATATCTGATCGGGATCCAAGATTTACCTCGAAGTTCTGGCGAAGTCTTCAGCATACTCTGGATACAGAGTTGAGTTTCAGCACTGCTTATCATCCCCAGACAGACGGTCAGTCTGAGAGAACAATTCAAACCCTAGAAGATATGTTGAGAGCTTGCTCTATGGATTTCAAAGGAGGTTGGGATCAACACCTACCTTTGGTGGGATTTTCTTATAATAATAGCTTTCACTCCAGTGTTCAGATGGCTCCTTATGAATCTCTCTATGGAATGAAATGCAGGACTCCAACTTGCTGGGATGAAGTTGGGGAAAGAAAGCTATTAGGACCTGATCTCGTTGATGAAATGGCAGAAAAGGTTAGATCTATTCAACAACACATAAGAGCAGCTCAGAGTCGACAGAAAAGTTATGCCGACAACCGAAGAAAAGACCTAGAGTTTGAAGTGGGTGATAAAATGTTCTTACGAATATCTCCCTGGAAGAGGGTTATGAGATCTGGAAAGAAGGGGAAGTTGAGCCCTAGATATATCGGTCCTTTCGAAATACTTGATCGTGTTGGGAAGGTAGCTTACCGATTGGAGTTTCCACCGAATCTCTCTCAAGTTCACGATGTGTTCCATGTATCTCTCCTGAGAAAGTACATACCAGATCCTTCACATGTACTCAGCTCAGAAGTTGTACCGCTGGAGCAAGATCTTTCTTATGAAGAACAGCCGATAGAGATTCTGGATCGTAGCGAAAAAGTCCTACGAAACAAGACCACTCGATTGGTGAAAGTTTTATGGAGGAACCACCAACTTGAAGAAGCTACATGGGAGCTTGAGGATATGATGAGGGAGAAGTATCGTCATCTGTTTGTTACAAAGTGATGAATTTCGAGGGAGAAATTATTTTTAAGGGGGGTAGAATGTAACACCCGAGACTTTTATGTTATCAAAGGAATCTTTTTCTACACAACACTTGCTTGGCTTGCTTTACATGCAATCGCGACCTTCCTCGATAGCTTGCGTCGTACGCAATACCGAGTTTCACTAAACAAAAATATGCTATTAAAACTAGCCGTTATGAATAGTAATAACCACTTTTTGAAATTTTATAAATTTTATTTTTCAAAATGGACTTCATTTTTGGATTCGGAATACCAAAATTAGCCTAGGGTGAAATTTTGGTATTTTTCTGAAAACTTTCAATTTTTGATGAATAGTGAAACCACTAAGTGGTAGGTTAAAAACTGAATTTTGCATAAAACATAATTTTACCGCTTCTGTGAATGGAATTTCGAAAATCCGACAGACACAGTTGATATCAGTAAGTAAAATGTGGTTCAATGAGATAAAAATAATTTTTTGGTGAATAGTAACTTTTTACTATTTTACCGCGGTTAATAGTAAATAGGGTAACTAAGGGTAAATATGATATTACTATTACCTTAACACATGTCCTAATTCTATTGGATAAGTGTAATTCGACCAAAAACAACCTTATGAATAATATATGACCATTTAGGCCCACTTGGATTAGATTAGGACATTTATTATTAATTTATTTAAAGAAGGGTTAAAATAGTTAAAATCAAAGTTTAATAAGTAAATCATTTTTAATATGGGGTTATACATAAGATAAATTCGACTATAAATATTCATTAGAAAGATAAAAGGATTTCCTACATAATGGTATTTTATTTATAATTTTTAGACATTAAATAATTTAATTTATTTATGACACAATGATGATGCAGTAATTATCTTATTAATGAAATATTGACATAATTGATGTTATAAACACCAAAATAAATGTAATTTGAGACTTTTTATGAATTCCAATAATTTTCTAGGTTACTATGATATATTAATGTTGATTTAATCTACTTGGTTCGAACATATAATTCTGTTATGACTTTCACAAAAAAAACATATATCAAATAGTGACAAAATTGACACAAAATAGTTTTTAAATCAAATATTATATTATTAATTGTTATTTTATTCCTAAAAATCTATGGTTCGGCCAAATAACTTAGATAAGGATATATATATTAATAATAAACAATTTGGGGTTCGTTTGGCATGTTATAGTAAGTGTATTAACCATATAGTGAAAGAAAACAAAAAGACACGGTAAAAGTTAAATTAATTAACTTAGAGTTAAATCTAATTGATAAGGTTAAAATAATACCCTAAACTTGTCTAAATCTTATTGGTTGATAGGATTTCGACCCATACCCACTTTATCTTCGAAATAAGACCCTTTGGAACCACTATAAACCGATTTTGACTTTAATATAAAATAATATTTTGAGATATTCCTAAGGTGCCCCTCTCCTCCCTTATAAAAGGGCACCTCCTCCCCCTCCTCCTCACACCAATTTGAGCACTCAAGCTCGGCAAACCCCTGAAATTTTCTCCTCTCCACTTCCCTAGAATAATCCTAGAGGTCCTGGTCTTCTTCAAAGACCAATCTTAGTTCCCTAAGTGGAGGATTCAAAAAGGCGTTCCAAAGAAGAGGTAATATCCATTACCGATCTTTTCAATTTCTTTCTTCTTCAACTTCTTCTTCTTTAGTTGTTTCATGATAAAGTAATAACATCAGTATTAATTACATACTTATATGTTATTATAAATATGAAACAACCCTAATTCACCTTCTATCCATCCCACGGAAAAATGAAATCACCGCGCGTGCGTACGTACGGAATACCGTCTCCACGCCGTGGTGTAATCTATTTTCCACCATCACTTTACAAGGATGGGTATAATGGTGTAATGAGTAACTATTTATGATTATTATAAAGTAATATTGATACTGAAATAATATATATATATACTCCAATACTGTTCCAAGATCATAGGAACGATATCATCACTCGTGCGTACGTACGGAATACCGTCTCCACGATGTGATGCGACTCGTTCTACATGATCATTATTACATAGTAATTATATAAATGAATTGAATGAATAAATATGACATATGTTACACTAATACCATTCTGGATATAAGTTATACATAACCTTAAAATAAGAATAAGAATTTATTCGGCAAAACACGCATAAGAACAAAAGGCAATAAAGACCCGAGTAACAAGTAACAATGAAATATTACTAACAAGAAGCTAAGAATATGACCATATATGATATCATATCAATATTTATGACTCTGGAATAAGTCAATAACATTATTTAAACCATTATACAGGAGCTTCGGACACGTACAAAGCAAATCGGACCTAAGGTAAGGGAAATATCACAATCTCATTTTTATCCGAGATTGTTTATACTTTTGTATTTACTGGGGTGTATTTTATCATCCACATCCATGTTTCATCAATATGTAATATTATTTCCATCCACCTAAAATTGTTTAAATCCATTTTTACCCTTCGGTGAGTTTTTAGTAATATGTATGAAAGGAATCTTTTATCGTTTTTCGTACGAGGTACTTTTTGACTTTTCCGACAAAAGTACGAAGAATGTTTTTTTAACTTATACGGCATGAATGGATTTCTAAAAAATTATTTCCAAGAAGCATCCTTTAAAAGTATTAAAGTTTATTTTTAATCAACTTCTTTTATTTTAAAATTGTATGACATGTTAAGAAAGGAAAAGTGTTTTTGAAGTAGAAAGGATATTTTCCTCAAGAATGAAGTTCAAGTATTTTATCAAAATTATTTTCCATCTAAGATAATAAAAGGGTTCTGTTTTTACCCCTATTATTACATGGATTTGATTATGTTGTGATGGAAACATTTTTATGAATTCCTTTATCTTATATGAATTGTTTTATGATGTCATGTTGTTTAAGAATCCCATTTTTATTACATGGGTTATGCGATGATGTATGATTTATGATTATGTGGCACACATAAGAAAGGATTCATTATAAGATGGGTGTGACCTATATCTCCCTCCAATGCATTGGGTAAAGATTTTATATCTCATGAGATAGACAGGGCTGGAATGGTAGGTTATACTGGTTCAGTGAAACAGGACTGAAACGAGGGTTACTCGATTCAGAAAGGGACTTTGTCCACTAAGATAGTCTTGGCAATGAGTCATGACTAACAAGAAATGATTTTCCATGATTATGTGTGCATGACACAAAGTTTCAAGTTTCATGTTATGATTATGGTGATATCATTTTCACTTCTATGATTTATTCGATGTTAAGATATTATGATTTCTTTTGCAGGTTATGATTTTCAAAAAGATATAATATGATTTTTATTTCCTTTATTTGCCCTTGCTGAGCATTTGAGCTCACCCTTTTATGTTTTCTTTTTCCCCAGGTCAGGAAGATGGATATTAAGTAGAATATGCTAAATGGGACCCTAGATATGATGAAATAAATGGGAGATACTGTAGAAGATTTATGAACCAGTTGTTTATGTTTCCCAGTTTCTAAAGACACTATACCTATACGGTCCTTTGTGGTTTTGTCATATGTTGTAATAAGTGTGCTTCAATTTTGAAGTATTAACAATGTATGTAAAGTATGGTTTGTTATATGTAGTCATTTGAATTTGAATTTTTCTATGTTTAAACCAAATGGGTTATACAATGAGATATTTTTTAGAGGGTTTTTCTAAATGATTGATTATTGTTGTGACAAGTCTTCCAAGCCAAAGAACAAGCTTGAATTATATCATACTTGGCTGCTTAGATGCTCTTCTTAGATGTCTATTGTCACTATAACATGAAGGGATATAATTCTTAGGAAATTTTTTGAGATTAATTATTAAATGGTTTGAATAATTTATAAATGTAAATGAATGTAATTGGAAACTCTAGGATTGTTAACTTTTGAGTGACTCATAGTTTATTGTTTCATTTATGCATACATCCACTATATATATTCACCAATATTTAGGGATAGATCTTTTGTTGGTTGCCAACTGGGATTCATCTCACACCCATATTGGGTATGATTTTGGACCTAGAAAAAATATATTGTTACTTGTATAGATAAAGGAAGGAACCCTTCTTTATCAGGTACTAGATTTTTGTTGGAGCTGGAGAGATTGTGACCAATTTGGGGCAAGAAATGCTATAGGATATTACTATTTTCTGTACGTTGGTTTCAATATTGTATTTCCAGGATTGGGAATTGTTTGGCTACTTTCCAAGATACATGTGATATGAATAATTTATTTATATATTCTATAGTTGTTTATACTATCAGTCTTCCACTATTTACCTTTTCATTATGTTATTACTACTCTAGATACTATTTACTATTTCTTTCTGTCATGTTACTCCACCAATCATGGAATATTTTCTCCACTATCACACTTGAGACCTGCACTTCTAGTCGTATACCTATGGATTTTGGGGAAATACGATTGAGTCCATGTGACAACCACGTATGGGGAATATTTGGGAGGCACTCGGAATCAGGACGTTACAATGTGGTATCAGAGGAGTTTCTTTTTTTACTTTGTCTTAATTTTTGGAGCCTATTAATAGGTATAAGAAGGAATGGGTAGATGGTAACAAGTTGTGCCTAGGAGTAGCTAACTCTTGTATAGGGAAAAACAAATTTATCTCAAATATTTCAATTTTTCTGTTTTTTCAATTGTTACAGTTGATTTGATTTCACTATGGGGAGATTCACTTGTTTTGTGCTATTAAAGTTTATATTATTGACATTCTATTTCAATTTCAACCCAATGAAATTAGGGTATACCATCTCATCCATCATATAAGAACCTGATACAAATCACATGTAATGAATTTTTTCATGCCATTTAGGATGAATTATTGATTGCAAGCTTTTATGATAGATGTTCTTCTAGTTATCCATGTTGTTGTGATATATTCCTTGATTGAAGACTATCCATTCTGATGGGGTATTGAAATTTTAAGGTTTCATTTGGATGATTGAAAAAAATTGGTCACTGAGGTGTAATGGGCCCTCTTGGATTGGAAATTTGGTGGATCATATTTGATCTTTAATTTAATATTGTCAAGTTATGATATGAATAAGGCTTCCAAACATTGAATCAAAGGTGTATGGGCTCGCACGGGTCAGAATTTTTAATTCCTTTGACTAAATTTTATGATTTTAATGGTTCTAATGAAGTTTCAGAGGCTTACTATTTGGAAACCTAGAGAACATGATGTGGGATGTTATGAACACATGCCATTAGTTTTTCTATTCTGGAAGAATTTTTTTTTCTTAAGTACACTCCATGTACTGGGAGTACACGCCGTTTAGTGCTTGACTGTTTGACTAAATGCGTGAGCAGAGACACGGGGTTGGGAAACATTTGGTAGAACAAAACATGTTGGGGTTATACAAACCATTTTGTAAAGGACCGTCTATCTATTCATGTTCACAATGTCACAAGTGTATGAAAAATATGTTGTACACACCTTGTCTAGATTGTACACAACGTGTAGTTATCAATCGTGTATCCGACCCTGTGACTAATGAAATGGGTAGATGAAACATAACTAGTACACACAATGTCTAGGGTGAACATTCTATATAGTGTTAACTCGTAGAGAACCATGTAGTTCTTGCTCTGTAGAAGAACTTAGGCAGGTGAGAAAATTCTTGTACAAGCCGTGTTAGGAGGAACATGTTGTGTGTCTGGCAGTTACACAACTAGGTTTCGCAGAGGTACATGCCATGTTAAAATCATAAGGGAACATGTCGTGTAGGGGTTATACATGCTGTGTAACCCTATATTAGAAAACATGAATGTTTCATATCATGTTCGTTTCTTCCCATTCTATTTTATTGTCCTTGATAATCTTGAACTGAGGTGTGCGCTTGACCTTGAAGAGTCCAGCTGCCAAGACATCCTCCGGTTGTAATACAGATATAGGGAAATTATCAGACATCAGAAATGGTAGATCATGGACTACTAGAAGATCCCCCCTTCATGCTCATCTTGGAACCAACTGTTATAGCAGACACAGATGCTGATGCATAGTTCCTTCAAGGCTTTATGAGTATGATTGAGACATTTTAGGGAGCACCACATACTGCCCTGTAAATGGAAGAGTTGATGAGGGTGTTGTAGCAGTAGCATCATCCCACTATTTCTGGGGATGGGGGACCATAGGCTTCAGAGACAGGGTTGGAAGCCATGCTTTCAATCATTGAGCATCTGGAGATTCCTCTAGAGAAGAGGGTGACGATCTCTATGTTCCTGCAATGTGATTCCGCCAAGAGATGGTGGTTTGTTGTCTCAGTGGTGGGATGTCATCAGGATATGACTTGGGAAGAGTTTATAAGGACCTTTTATGACTACTTATACCCTGTGGCATTATGGGATGATCGAGCCCGAGAGTTCATTCATTTTGAGCAGGGTACACTTTTAGTGATGGAGTATTATTCTTGCTTTACAGAGCTTCAATGCTTCACACATGTTTTTGGAGGGGATTAGTTATCTTTGGATATGAAATTTTTGGATGGTCAAATGTATGAAATCTGATCACAGGTGAATGTCTTTAGGCTAACATTGATTACTACTATAGTGAATTAGGTGCCGATTACAGAGCACAGTCTGAGGGAGTTGGGAGTTGCGAGCCCATGATATTCATCATCCAGGTCTGGTACACCATAATATGATAATAGGAAGTACCCCAGGGAGCCTTCACATGGTGATTCTAGTAGTAGTGATATTTCTACAGGTAGCCAGGTGAGGCAATACCAGGGAGGGAATAGTGGAAACATGATACCATAGTTCCTGAGAGACCTAGTTGAGTGCCATGTTTTTGGAAAGATAGGTTGTAACACCCCAATCATCCAAGGTACGCTTCTCTTTAAATAATACAATAGCTTGCATTGTACGCAACTTCAAGATTCTAACACATCACGACCAATCAAAGTAGACATTATGAATAGTAATAACCACCTTTTGAAATTATATTAATTTTATAATTCAAAATGGACTTCATTTTTGTATTTGGAATATCAAAATTACCCTAAGTTGAATTTTTTGTAATTTTCTGAGAACTTCCAATTTTCTATTAATAGTAAAAAAACACTTAAAAACAACTTTTTATTAAAAATAATTTATAGTGACAAATTATACTACTATGTGGTTTTAAAGTATAATTATAATATATTTTTACCATTTTATCTAATGGTGTTCATTAGAATTAATTTCACTTTGAAATTGGACACAAACAATTGTCAATCTTTCGATTGATATTGTTTTTAAAAACACGCTATTTGTTTTGACAACCAGAATTAATTATAAAATTAATTAATGCAACCTATATGTTTGGATTTTTTTAAAATATACGTCATTTTTGAATTCGGAATATCAATTATAGCTTAGGGTGGATTTTTGGTATTGTTCTGAAAAATTTCAATTTTTGATGAATAGTGAATCTACGAAGTAGTAGTTAAAAATTGAATTCTTGTTTAAATGAAACATTACCGCTTCTAAAAAATTAATTTTGAAAATCCTACATACATGGTTGTCATTAGTATGTAATTTTTTTTTAAATGTGATAAAAATAATTTTTGGTGAATAGTAATTTTTGTGTTTTATTAACCACGATTAGAGGTAATTAGGGTAATATAAGGTAAAAATGATATTATAAGAATATGACAATATATTGACACATGTCCTAATATTATTGGATGAGTAATGTCCGACCAAGACAAACCATGGGAGGATTTTTGGGATCCCATGGAGCCACTTGTGTAAGATAATGACATTAATACATTTTATTTAATGTAAAAATAATAATGTCACAAACATGTATTGTTTGACTAAACCAATTTTTAGAAGGTGTTATACAAGTAATATTTTTGACTATTAATATTCATTAGAAATCTAAAAATATTTCCTACAACATGGTATTTTTTTTATATTTTTTAGACATTAAAAAAATTAAATTTATTTATGACACCATGATGATGCAGCGATTACCTCATTAATGAATGATTTAAATTAAATGAAACGATAAGGTAAAATATAAGACATAAACATGTCAAAAACCTATTTCATGGGTGTATTTCGAACCCTTATCACCTTAGCCTCGAAATATATAGTTTTGGGACCTTTGAAATCCGAAAAGAACTTCATAATAATGTAACATTTCATGACATTCCAAGAGTGCCCCTCCTCTCCTCTTATAAAAGGCCCCACCTCTACCACCTTATTCACAACTTCAAAGCCATTTTTCTTAGCTAAACTCTGCCCAAATACTCTATGAACCTCACTAACTTACTCCTAGAAGCCTCACTTTGGGAAGAAGTCTTCCCAAGGAATCCATTGGATCAAATCAAAAAGAGTTACCCGATTTTAAGGTAATGTCTTCTCTTATGTTCTTTTTTTTATTTTGCTTTTCAAACCCCTTAAACTCTTTTAATTCTAGTATTTTGTAACAAAAACAGTATATTAAATATACTAGGATGTTGTTATGAGAATAATTTTATTTACACTTACACACACCTTCGTCTAATGGTTAAAGAACATACTGTTTCTGTGGGTGGTGAATTACTGCATCACGAAACGATGATTGTTCAATCTTCTTTTAAAACCTTTGATGGTGGAAATTTAGATGTAAATATATTAATTTATGATATATATTATGTTTATGTTTTCCTTATGCTTCTGTATTTTTCATTTATTTCATGCCTTTATGATTTCCATTATGGGTAAACGCGATAATTTCATTTTAGGAAGTGCGGACTACCGCCCACATCAAAGTGATTTGAATCGTTAATGCCATATGTGGGAAGTGTAAAGGATGGAGTAAATGATATTATATATTATATTATACTGGAATTATAATGCACCTTTATATCATTATGATTTATTTCCATTAAAAACGAAATATAAAAGAAAGTAGCGTTCATGCGTACGTACAACTTACCGTCTCCATGAAAGGTGCATTTCATTTTTTACCTCTAAATGTTATGTAATATTATAAATGCATATATATACTGGATATATATGATATATATGATATCTATATCATGAATATAATTCTGGATATATTGGATATTTTACCACATGAACAACTTGTAATTGTAAGAAGTTTATTTTTGACTCAAGTACCAAAGATCGACAAAATGACCGTTATTAACTTAAATAATTACATAATGTTCATAAAATGTTAATAAGTGATATAAAAGGAATAATTAAATTGAAAAAGGTTATTAAGAAATTATAAATTAACTCTAGTTTATTATTCATGAGGTTAAAGAACGGTCGAGTCAAGTCAGACATGAGGTAAGGGACTTCATCTCAATCTCCTTTAATTGAGGCATATTTTGTTTTATACACAACTTTCTTTTATACGGTGTATAAACCCCTTTGAATTTTATGTTTATTCTAAAGGAATCTTTTTATATGAAGTGTTTTACTAAATGACAAAAGGGAATGTTTTTTTTGTCGTACGTATGTGGCGACAACAAATTTTCTACTTTCGTGACCATTATTTGAGTTTCGGTTTCCTATACAAGCCATAACTTTTTTTAAAATGAAAAATAAATTCCAAGTTTTAATTTTCGTTTATTTTGGTATTGAAAACGGTTTTAATAATGTTTTTATTATATCAATGTGTTGTATTTATATCCTGTGATTGAAATGTGGAAATGATATGTTTCCTTTATGCATGTTTTATGTGATAAGATTATGTTATGGTTTATGATATGTTTAAACCTGTTCATATGAGGAATGAATTGGAATTAATAAGTGCCGGGTGGAGCCCGCCATAGCTCCTTGATGCATCGGTAGGTTTCATGAGACAAACTAGTGTCTTGGAATGATACCTTGACAAAATCTTATTTGTAGTCTTCGCACGAGGCCTTGGCTACGTGGTTATGATAGTCTGGAATTATGCATTCCATCATTATGAAAGTAGTTATTGATATTTCATGTGATTATTCGACTAGTATAATGTCCATGTGAATAATTAAATGGCATTATTTAATTTTATTTTTTCCATACTATGCTGAAGTTGAGTTTTAAATGGCTTTTGTTTTAGTTATACATTGCCTTAAATGTTTATGTTTATTTATGAACGCTTCAACTATATTATTATCCTTACAGAGCATCTAAGCTCACCCCTTTCTATGTTTAATTTTTCCGAAGATGTGAAGAAATATTTTATGACTGACCTGCAGGGTCAGTCTAAAGGGGACATGGGTGTGGACTATAGATACTAGGTTATTTTAGTTTTTCTCTTTTTGATGTAGTGTAACATTTATGAATGTATCTAGTGTTTCCAAGGCTAATAAACTAATAGGTCTTTCGAGACATGATCTTTTGTGATCATGCCAATGTTACGTAATAATGCAAAGACTCTCGGTAACTAGGGTCAGGGCGTTACAGTTGGTATCAGAGAAAGTTTAGTACTAACCTTGGAAGCTAGATTTAGATAAACTCTGATTAGAGAACATAGAACTAAGATAGACGTTTAGGATTAGTATAGAAAAAATTCCTAGAATTTTGGTATTATAGAGATTTTGTGAGTTTTCCAAGCAATACATCCCTGTCTGGATACGAGCAGGTAGAGGCGGCTCTATCACAAATGTTCCTAGGGGTAAAACCCGAAAACACCGCTTTGAGCTAGACTCAAATGGGAACTGGTGCATGACAACATTCCTTGCTGCACTCTTGGTTACGACACTCCTGGGGGATATGCCTAGGATAATTCTCATGTTCTTTACAAACCATTATGAAGGTTTTATGAGTATATATTTCCTCAAAGAAAACATTTTTTTGATTATGGGTTATATCCATAAACAGTTCAGTTTATGTTAGGTGTTTTGAAAGTTTGTTATTTTGTATTTCAATTCATAAACTAATCTAGTTTATTCCATTGTTTAGAAATGGTGCCTAGTGGAAGGAATGGAAACTATATCAATTCATGCACTCCATGTAGGTATTTCCATCCATTTCAAGATAATTATAGTGGAGCTGGTGAAACAATAGGTGATGATCAACTTCTCACCATACTGGGACAACTCACTACGGTTATGAATAATATCCTTACTTGTGTGGAGCACCCTAATCCGAAATGTCGAGGATCATTATTATACCGCTTCATGAGGAAACAACCACCAATATTAAATGGGAGAAAAAATCCCTTAGTTGCTAAGCAATGGATAAATTACTTAGAAAAAATATTCCATGACTTGGGGAGTAGTGAAAGGGAAAAAGTTATCATGGCTGTTTACCGCCTCACTGGAGATGCTGATAAATGGTGGTCATTGATTCAAAACACAAAGGAAGATGATGAAGTATCAATTATGGAATGGAGAGAGTTCAAAGAGCTTTTCTTAGAAAAATACTTTCCTCGTGACCATCGAGCAGATATGGAAAGGAAATTTCCGAGTCTGAGGAAAAAAGAGGATGAGAATGTCACAAAGTATGAGTGTAAATTCACAAGGTTAGCGAGGAAAGTTGAAGATTATATACATAACACAAGAAGTAATATTGGTCGTTTCTTTTATGGGTTAAAACAATTTCTCATTCGAGCTTTAGTATCACAATCTTTCTCAACGTACGAAGATATAGTCTAATGTTCTATCAAGAAAGAAAAAGAATTCTCTAAATCTTATGACAATAAAATAAATCAAGAGAAGAAGGGAATGGTGGAACAAGAGAAAGATAAATGGAAAAAGGGAAAGAAGGATTTTACATTATGCGATAATTATGGGAATAATCACCATAATACTTGATTAAAAGAAATGAGAGTTTGTTACAAATGTGGAGAAAAAGGTCATCAGGCTCGTGATTGCAAGGGAAAGAAAGAGGCTATCAAGGATGAATGATACAATTGTAGGGAAATGGGGCATTATGTAAATGAATGTACTAAGAATCAGGGAAACTTACCTCAAAAAAGGCCAAGGGATCAAGGCAAATCATATACTGTTACTATAGTTGATTTGGAATTATTAATGTATTGGTGCTTTTGGACACAAGGATTATATTATGGTTATAAGAACAATGTGATATATATAAGGATTGTACTACAGTACTTGTTGTTTTCATTAAGGTTTTAATATGATGAAGGTAATCATATTTTTAGTATGTGACAATAAGAGAAATTTTACTTTTTTGGGGAATCTGTTGTTACAATAGATTTTGGAATTTAGAGACCTTTCATAGAATGTCTGGATAAAGGTATTTTGGATAACTATTAAGGTTGGAATGGATTAAGTTTAACTTTGGATAGTATTATTTAAGCTTAAAACATTTTTGAAGATTATTTTTGGAATATTATAATACTATAGTTTTAGGAAAAGGACAACCTGCAGGTCTGGGGATAACCCATCGCGTCAGACAGAGCTGCAGGAATCAAACCCACAACTATAGTGCGACATGCATTTATTACCTATCACTAGTCTACAATAATTCCCTGGTTATTACAAAATAGTTTTCCTAATCTAAATGGTATGTGTTAATATTTAGAACCCTGACTGTTAGGATAGATATAATATTTTTGAGTTCTATTATCTTATTGAGGGAATGTTGAGTTTGTGGTAGAAATTAGTTGAAGGTTGAAACTCTACGTGTCATGTATATATATATATACCACTCTCTTATTCTATGAATAAATTAATTCTTAAACTTTAGGAAAGGTATACTAAAAAAATGTGTTATCCTAATACCTTATGTTTTGTTGAATTGTTGATATTTTAAATCACCATATATTGAAGGCTTTGAGGCCCTCAATTTTACACTTGTTTGTGATTGATGACCTCAATTAGCCCCTAAAAATATTTTGGTTTTTCCTCCAATTATTTTTCATTAATTTCCACCAATGTTCTCCTAATCAAGATCATAATTTGGTGGTGACTTTTTCATTTCCCTTTCCCTCTTATTAAGACTAAATTTTATTAACCTTATTTTTGATGTGGGTTTTCCACAAAGGTATTTTCTATTTTCAACCTTTTATTTATGAAGAATAATTTCAAATTGTGAGGATGAAATTTATTAAAACAGGGGAGAAGGTAACACCCCATGATTCTACGGTACGCTTCTCTTTCAATAATACAATCGCTTGCATTGTACACTACTTCAAGATTCTAACACACCACGACCAATCAAAGTAGCCATTATGTATATTAATAACCACATTTTGAAATTATATTAATTTTAAATTTCAAAATTGACTTCATTTTTTTATTCGGAATATCGAAATTATCCTAAGTATAATTTTTTGTAATTTTCTAAGAACTTCCAATTTTCTATGAATAGTTATGAAAATTAATTTTTTTGATAAAAATAATTTATGGTGATAAATTATACTATTGTTTTGTTATAAATTATAATTAGATTATATTTTTACCATTTTATACAATGGTGGTCATTATAATTAATTTTTCTTTGAAATTGGACACAAACAATTGTCAATCTCTCGAATGATATTGTTTCATAAAAACAAGCAATTTGTTTTGACAATGAGAATTAATTATAAAATTAATTAATGAAACCTATATTTTTTTATTTTTTTAAAATATACATCATTTTTGTATTCGGAATATCAATTATAGCTTAGGGTGGATTTTTGGTATTGTTCAGAAAAATTTCAATTTTTGATGAATAGTGAAACCACTAAGTTGTAGTTAAAAAACTGATTTATTGTTTAAATAAAACATTACCGCTTCTAAAAACTGAATTTCAAAAATCTGACATACATGGTTGTAATTAGTAAGTAAAATGTGGTTCAATGGGATGAAAATAATTTTTGGTGAATAGTAGCTTTTTCATTTTATTAACTGCGATTAGAGGTAATTAGGGTAATTTAAGGTAAAAATGATATTATAAGAATATAAAAATATATTGACACATGTTCTACTCTTATTGGATGAGTCATTTCCGACCAAGAAAGACCATGGGACAATTTTTGGGACCCCATGGAGCCACTTGTGTAAGATAATGACATTAATACCTTTTATTTAAGGTAAAAATAAAAATGTCACAAACATGTATTGTTTTACTAAAACAATTTTTAGAATGTGTTATACAAGTCATATTTTTTACTATAAATATTCATTATAAATCTAAATAGGTTTACTACAACTTGGTATTTTTTATATAATTTTTAGACATTAAAAAAATAAATTTATTTATGACACCATGATGATGTAACGATTACCTCATTAATGAATGATTTAAATTAAATGAAAAGATAAGGTAAAATATAAGATATAAACATGTCAAAAACCTATTGTATGGATTGATTTAGAACCCTTAAAACCTTATCCTCGAAATATATAATTTTGGGCCCTTTGAAATCCGAAAAGCACTTCATAATAATGTAACATTTCATGACTTTCCAAGAGTGCCCCTCTTCTCCTCTTATAAAAGGCCCCACCTCTACAACCTTATTCACACCTTCAAATAAATTTTTCTCAGCCAATTTCTGCCCAAATACTCTCTCAACTTCTGTATCTTTCTCCAAGAAGCATCACTTTGGGTAGAAGTCTTCCCAAGAAGCATTTGGCTCAAATCAAAAAGAGTTACCCGATTTTAATGTAATGTCTTCTCTTATGTTCTTTTGTTTTATTTTTTTCTCCAACCCCTTAAACTCTTTTAATTCCTTTATTTTGTAACAACTCCAGTATCTTTTATATACTCGGATGTTTTTATGAGAAGTATTTTATTTACACTTACATACACCTTCGTCTAATTGTTAAAGAACATACTGTTTTTGTGGGTGGTGAATTACTGCCTCACGAAACGATGATTGTTCAATATTATTTTAACACATTTCATGGTGGCCATTAAGATGTCACTATATTTATATATGATATATATTATTTTTATGTTTTCCTTATGCTTCTTTAATTTCATTTATGGAATACCTTTATGAATTCCATTATGGGTAAACGGGATAATTCCATTTTAGGAACTGCGGACTACCGCCCCCTAAAAGTGATTTGAATCATTATTGACATATGTGGGATGTGTAAAGGATGGAGTAAATGATATTATATATGATATTATACTGGAATTATAATACACCTTTATATCATTATGTTTTCATTCCATTAAATACAAAATATAAATGAAAGTAGCATTAATGCATACGTACGAATTACCGTCTCAATGAATGGTGCATTTCATTTCTTACCTCTAAATGTTATGTAATATTATAAATGAATGTATATATTGTATATATATGATATATATGATATATACATCATGAATATAATTCTAGATAAAATGGATATTTTACAACATGAACAACTTGTAATTATAAGAAGTTTATTTTTGACTCAAGCACCAAAGATCGACAAAACGTCCGTTATTAACTTAAATAATTACATAATGTTCATAACATGGTAATAAGTGATATAAAAGGAATAATGAACTTGAAAAAGGTTCTTAAGAAAGTAGAAATTAAATCTAGATTATTATCCATGAGGTTAAAAAATGATCAAGTCAAGTCGGAAACGAGGTAAGGGACTTCGTCTCAATCTCTTTTCATTGAGGCATATTTTGCTTTATACACAACTTTCTTTTATGTGGTGTATAAAACCCTTTTACTTTTATGTTTATTCAAAATGAATATTTTTATATGAAGCATTTTTACTAAATGACAATAGGGAATGTTTTTTTGTCGTACGTATGCGGAGACAACGAATTCTCCGCCGCCATGACCATTATTTGAGTTTCGGCTTCCTCTACAATCCATAACTTTTTTTAAATGAAAAATAAAACCCAAGTTTTAATTTTCTTTTATTTTGGTATTGAAAACTATTTTGATAATGTTTTAATTATATCAATGTGTTGTACTGATATCGTTCGATTGAAATGTGGAAATTTTATTTTTTCCTATATGCATGTTTTATGTGATACGATTATGTTATGGTTTATGATATGTTTAAACATGTTCATATGTGGAATTCATTAGACATTATAAGTGACGGGTGGAGCCTGCCATAGCTCCTCGATGCATCGGTAGGTCTCATGAGACAAACTAGGGTCTTGGAATGAGGCCTTGAAAAAATCTTATTTGTAGTCTTGGCATGAGGCCTTGGCTACGTGGTTATGATAGTCTAGAATTATGCATTCCATCATTATGAAAGTGGTTATTGATATTTCACATGATTATTCAACTAGTAGAATATCCATGTGAATAAGTAAATGGAATTATTTCATTTTATTTTATCCATATTATGTTGATGTTCATGTTTAAAAGGATTTTGTTTTAGTTATACATTGCCTTAAATTTTTATGTTTATTTATGAAATCTTCCGCTATATTGTTATCCTTACTTTTCATCTGAGCTCACCCCTTTCTATGTTTTATTTTTCCCAGGATGTGAAGAAATATTTTATGACTGAATTGCAGGGATAGTCTTAAGGGGACATGGGTGTGGACTATGGAGACTATGTTATTGTAGTTTTTCACTTAATGATGTAATTTAACCTTTATGAATGTATCTAGTGTGTCCATGGCTACTAAACTAATCGGTCATTCGAGACATGATCTTTTTTGATCATGCCAATGTTACGTAATAATGTACCAACTTTGGGTAACTGGGGCCGGGGCGTTACATGGGCCATCATTAGTGTTTTTTTTCTAGTTTTTATTAACAAAATTTAGTGAGAGGTGATCAGTTATGACACAATGTTCAGGAAATAGAAAACCAGTTTCCCCTCAGTCTAGGATTTAGAGTTCTCTAGGCCATTCGGGCCAAGGAGGTGGTCGTAGAGGTGGTAGCCAGAGGGTAGGGTTTTAGCGACCACATGGTGGATCATCTCTGGGTGGTCGGGATGGTTATAGGGAAACAATATAAGTAATAATTTTGTAGTTGAGTATACCCAGTGGGAGTAGGATTCTAGACCCTCTACAGCTGTAGGTACAATTCTAGTTGCCTCTGTTTTTATCATATACTCTTTTTGATATGTGGGCTTCCCATAACTTCATATATTTTTTCTTAATAGAGTGATTTATAATCTTTATCTTTAATTCTGAGGATTTTATGATGCTAGAAACTCCAATGGAGATTTGGGTGGCTAGTGTAAGTCAGTTAAAGGAGTTCCCTCTTGAGGTTGGTGGGTGTCACTTTTTATAGGACCTCTATGTATTAGAGATGACCAGATTTGATGTCATTCTCAAAATTGACTGGTTAGTTTCATTTCAGGGATTGGTTGACTTCTATCACTGCAGGGTGAGTTTGACATCACTAGAGGGCATGTATTTTCTACAAAAGGGAAAACGAGATGTCTAGGAGAGAAGAGATGGACCCGAGAATCATCAGTTGAGAGGAGTTAGGACCGAGATTGATAGTTTATATTTCTATGAATAGGGGGATTCCCAGATGGACTCCCACATAGTGGTGTATCATTTTAGGGATGACCTTCCAGATAAATTTTCATTTTCACCTCTAGAGAGAGAGGTAGATTTGATTATTGATCTTTTCCCAGGAGTGGGACCGATGTCCATTACTCCTTACAGGATGGCTACAACAGAGTTAGAGGAGCTCAAGAAATAGTTAGCAGAGTTTCATGCCAAGGGTTTCTTCTAACCCAGTACTTCTCCGTGGGGTTTTCCTATCATTTAGGGGTATTTCATGTTTTGTATTCAGCCCTTTTTTCATCCTCATATGGTCTAATTGATTGAAAATGGGTTGTATAATATGATTAAGGTTTGATTCTGTGTTTATGGGACACCCCATGGGTGCGTTTATATAGTTTGACTGTTTATGGCCATTTGGCCTAGGTTGGCTATGATGCATTCCTTGTTTTCTAGTCCTTGATTATTTAGGATGGTGTTGATCAATTATATGAATTTCATGTGTTATTATTGAGAATGTTATCCATGTAGTATTTATCGATTACTTGTGATTCTTTATTATGATATGCGCACTGATATTCATATGGACTATGAGAGCCTTGGACCAGGAAAACTGGTGGGGTTTCCATATTTATTTACACAATACCGTGAGAGATTTGTTGTAAAATTTTACACAGGGGGTATTGACTATGAGAGCTACCCGGAAGTCATTTATGATTATTTATACTACATTTACCTAGTGGGTATTGACCTTAAGAGATACCCCTAGATCGTTTATAAATTATTGATTCCATGTTGATATAAGGGAATTGACCATGGGAGCTGCACATGAAGACATTTGAATTTTTATAGTTCTATATTTAAACCAAATGGGTTACACCATGAGTGATTTCCCCGAGGGTTATTATAAATGAATGATTGTTGTTGTGACGATACTTCCAAGACAAAGCACAAGCATGGATTAGGACATACTTGGCTGTTTAGATGTTCTTCTGAGACGTCTACTGTCACTATTACACGAAGGGATATAAATATTAGGAAAGTTCTTGAGATTCATTATTAAATGGTTTGAATAAATAAAAAATGTTAATGAATGTAACTGGAAACTCTAGGATTGTTATCTTTTGAGTGAATACTATTTTATTTCTTCATTTCTACATATATCCTACTATATATTTTCACCAACATTTATGCCTAGATTTTTTACTGGTTTCCAAGTGGGATTCATCTCAAACCCTTTTTGGGTCATGATTTTGGACTCAAACAAAATATATGGTTGCTGGTATAAATAATTTAAGTAACCCTTCTTCATTAGGTACTTGATTGTTGTTGGATCTGGAGAGATTGGGACCAAGTTGTGGCATGAAATTCTATAAGATATTACTATTTTCTATACATTGGTTTCAATATTGTATTTCCAGCATTGTGACTTGTTTGGATACATTCCTAGATATATGTGATATACATATTTTATTTATATATTATATAGTTGTTTATACTATCAGTCTTCCACTATTTACTTTTTTATTATGGTATCACTACTTCAGATACTCTTTGCTATTTCTTTCTATTCGGTTACTCTACCAATGAGGACATATTTTCTCCACTATCACACCTGATAAATACACTTCTAGTATACTACTTCTGGCGTTTGTGGAAATGAGACTGATTCCATGTGACCAACCGGGTATGGGGTATGTTTAGGAGGAACTAGGAATCGGGACGTTAAAATGTGGTATCATAGGAGTTTCATTTCTACTTTGTCGTACTGTTTGGAGCCTATAGACATCGATATGAAGGAATGGGTAGTTGGTAACAAGTTGTGCTGGAGAGTATCTAACTTGTGTATAGGGAAAATCCATTTTTTCTCAAATATTTCAATTTTTATGGGTTTTCAATTATTACAGTTGATTGGATTTCACCATCGGTTGATTCACTTGTTTTGTGTTATTACTGTTTATATTGTTGTGGTTATATTTCTATTGCAACCCAATGATATTAGGTTATACCGTCTCAGCCATCATATAGGCACTTGATAGAGATCACATGTCATGTATTTTATCATTCCATTTATTATGAATTACTGATTACATGCTGCTGTGGTAGATGTTCTTCTTGATATGCATGATGTTGTGATAAATTCCTTAGTTGAATACTAGCCATTCTGATAGGGTATTGAAATTTTAAGGGTTCATTTGGATGAATGCCAAGATTTGGTCCCTGAGGAGTTATGGGCCCTCTTGGATTAGAAATTTGGTCAATCCTATTTGAAATTTAATTGAATCTTGTCATGTTATGATATGAATAAGGCTTCCCTACATTGATTCGCAAGTGTATGGGCTCTCATGGGTCATAATTTTTCATTCCTTGGACTAAATTTTATAAATTTAAGGCTTCCAATATTTTTTCAAAGGCTTAATATTTGGAAACATAGAGAACACGACATGTGGTGTTATGAACACATTCCATTAGTTCTTATGTTCTGGATGAAATAACATTTCTTAAGTACACTCTATGTATTGGGAGTACATGTCGTGTAGTGCATGACTATTTGACTGAACGTGTGAGCAGAGACATGGGGTTGGGAAACATTTGGTAGAATACACCATGTAGGGGTTATACACACCATTGGAATGAAAATTCATTGAGAAATTTATTAAGGGGGGATGTTTGTATGAAACATGATCTTTATTTCAGGCATGTTTCTTTATTTCTGGTTGTTTTTACAGAAAAAGGAAGAAATGGGAACAAAATTTAGTACATGCCGTGTACTTTGGATTACATGCCCTACAATCGGTTGTCGCATGTAGCCCTGTACTGGCTATGTAATTGACTAGTACATGGCCATGTGGGTTACTTAGAAGACCTCGTAAAGAGGGGGCCGATTGAGGCTAGTACATGGCATGTACATTAAATGTACAAGCCATGTACTTTTATTTTTATATGATTAAACAGCGTGAGGTCACGTCTCATCTCAAGAACCATATTATTCATCCCTTTTTTCTAATAAGAGAGTGAGAATTCGAATGATAACTTCAATCCCAAATAGTTCCTTTGTCTAAGCTCTGATTAATTTGCTATTGGGTGAAATGGATTCCTATGAGAGAGTTTTCTATTCCCATAGAGCCTACATATGGATTTATCCTCTCTTTTGAGTTATGCAAGGTTGAACGATTTTAACCTTATATATATATATGATGTTCTAGGCCAATTCAAGTGTCGACGTTCAAGAGTGTTCATCGTACAATGTCAAGGTGGGTGGTTTTCTCTTTTCAATGATTGTCTTTGGAGTATATATGCTTAAATTAGGGAATACTCAAGTTTGGGGTATTGAATGTTTTGGATTTACCTCAATTATCTACCTTCTATGGTATAATTGATTGGAAATGAGATGTAGTATATGCATAAGGTTTGATTACTTGTTTACGAGACACCCCGTGGTTGTGTTTTGCATGTTTTATTGTTTAGGGTTGTTTGGACCAGGTTTCCTATGAGACATACCTTATATTCCATGCGTTGATTTTCTTAGGATGGAGTTTATCGATTATATAAATCGCATGTGTTTTACATAATAATTTTGTCCATGTAGTAGTTATAGATTATATGTGATTCCTTGTGATGATATTTGTGATGATCTTCCATTGGACTGTGAGATCCTTGGACAAGGAAACTTGTAGGGGTTTCCATGTTTATATACAAATGACCATGAGAGCCTTATTATAGAATTTTAACCAGGGGGTTTTGACTGTGAGAGATACCCCGAGTTCATTTATGATTATTTATACTATGTTGACCTAGGGGGTATTGACAGTGAGATCTACCCAGAGGTCCAGTATAAAATGTTAATGCCATGTAGAGCTAGGGATATTGACCGTGAGAGATGCCCAGGTGGTCGTTTGATTTTTTTAGTGATATTTTTACAAAAAAGGGGTTAGGCCATAGGAGTTTTCCAAAATGGTTGTTATAAATTATTTATTATTGTTTAGATGAGTCTTCCAAGTCAAAGAACATGCTAGGACTTGGTCTTAATTTGTTTCTTAGATGGTCTTCTAAGAAGTCTATTGTTACTCTTAAATGGAGGGAAAAAACCTTAGTCTAGTCCCCATGATTCATTATTCAATGGATTGAAAAACTAAAAAATATAATTAAATGTAATTTGAAACTATCAGATTGTTTAATTCTGAGTGACTCCTAGTTTATCGCCGCATTTTTGGGGACTACAAGCAATATATTTTTAGTAATAGTTAGGAACTTATATTTTTTGTTGTTTCCTACTGGAATTCATCTCACAATTTTTTTTGGTAATGATTTTGTACCCAAAAAGATTATATGGTTTCATGTATAAATAAAGGAAAGCACCCGTCTTCATCTGGTACTTGATTTCTGTTGGATCTGGAGAGCATGGGACCAAGCCGAGGCTCAGGATGCTATTGGAGTTTACTATTTTCTAAAAATTTGTTTCAGTATTGTATTTCTAGCATTGTGACCTATTTTTATGCTTTCATAGATACATGTTACATTCATCATTTATTTATATATGTTTAATTTTTATATACTATCAGTCTTTAGCTGTTTACTTTATTTGTATGGTATTACTACTTCAGAAATTGTTCACTATTTGTTTACACTGTGTTACTTTTTCAATGAAGGAATAGTTTCTCTAATATCACACCAATGGACCTCGCTACAAGTTAGCTACATCTAGATTTTTGGGTAATTCTATTAAGGCCATGTGACCAAATTGGTACGGGGCACCTTTGGGAGACACCCAGAACCCGGATGTTTCAATACCCTTTCCACTTTGAAGATAACTTTTGAAAAACAATAAATCCAAAAAATATTGTGAAAATTATTTTTCTTGAAAATATGTTTGTAAAATTAGAAAATAATATTTAATCTATTGATAATTAATGAGGAATCTAAATTAATTTCATTATATATAATTTAAAGTAAAATATTTCATTCATTTTTTAAAAAAAAAGTAAAATAATTATCTCATTCCCAAAATGAAAAGAATATTTATTTAGAAACATTAAATTAAAAGTCAATCGTGGGTTAAAATGAATTTATTAAATCATATTATAATATTAATAAAAAATTGAAAACAATTTAAGAAAACATGGATATGGAAGGAAAATGTTTTTTGGACTAAAGAAAAGAACAAAGTTGTTTTTATTTAAAAATCTTCCATGAGTCTCTTGAGTACATAAATCGGTAATATTGAAAGGAAAACATGTATTATATATAAATGACTAGAGGATAAAAAAATTTATGCTTTTATTGAGAGGTTTATCAAAATATATTATCATTGGAATCTTACTCATAAGAAATTCCAATATGCAATCCAAATAAAAAATGAGATTATAACAAAACAACCTTACCACTTTAGCAACCTTTGAATTGTGAGAACCATGAAAAAATATATTAAAATGAAAATTTTAATTTCATTAATAGAAGAATGTTAATTATATGAAACGTAAAAGGGTATTATATACACCTCATTATATAATATAGGTTCATGACATAACATAGGTCCCAAATAAGATAATTTTAGATGATAAACCCTTACCTCAAGTTCCACTTCCATAAAAATAACTCTATGATCATGTTTCATAAATTAAATTTATTTATAATTCTCTGAAAGAATCATTTAAATACATATAATATCATTTTCAATCCCTTTATAAAATTTAAACACCTATTTATCAGTAATTTCTTATTAAAATCATCATTTATGAGTGCTAACTTTTTCATTGATCACGAGTATTTTAGTCCTATAGTTTTTTTTACTTGTACATTGACCATGGTACCATCATCACCTTAATATTAATAATGATTTAAATATCATTTATATTAATTTTATATACAGATAAATCCATAAAATTAGAGATATAAAAACGAATTACACTCTTCATGGATGTGATAGGCCATACGTACATATACACACTTTTCTAACATTTCAAAATATGTAATAAAAGAAAGATAAATAAGAATTAAAATTTATAGATAAATTATTAAATCAGATATATATATTATATTAAATAAATTGATCCTTTTTATGATCTATGTAAATTGGAAATGAAAAAACGAATCACATTGCTTTATGGATGTTGTAGTCCACACATATGCATGAGCGACATTATCATTTTCCAATGGACTAAAATGTAATGAGGTAGATATGATATTATAATTATAGAAGAAAAATTATTTCATATATATTATATATAAGCATTAAACCCATAATAATAAAAATCCATGAAATATGGTGGTGGAAAAAGAATTGTATTGCAATGTGGAGATAGTAAACCATACATATACACAAGCAAAAATTTCACTTATGATTAGATGGAAATGAGGTTGGATAATAGTTATTTAAAAATTATAATAATATTTAATTTTATTTAGGATACTGATGTTATTATTTTATGAAAAATAGTCTATATTTATATGAGGTAAGGATTAATAATAAATAAGGTGATCAGTTAAGGTGGTTACCTCTTTTTTGAGAGATATTCTTTAGATATTTTCTTTGTGATTATCAGGATTTTATTCTGGGAATAAAATAACCTATAGAATTTGGAAAAATATGTTTTAAAGAGGTTTTAGGGGATTCTAAAGCAATATGTCTCAATGTGTTTTATGTAAGAAGAAGGAGGGGTGCCTTTTTATAAGGGAGGGATATGACACACTTGGAATTTCTCAAAAGATAAAATTTTAATTTAGTATGTTTCAAGAAAAATTATTGGAAATGGAAATATATTAGAATAAAAAGTGTATAGCATTTAAATAACATCGTAAAATAAAATTTTTGTGGGTTTTGGTGTCCTTTTAATCCTTATATATTTTTATTAAAAACTATGTTAATTAGTTTTCACCTTAATCACATAACAACTATCTTAATCGTAATGGGTTAATAATGTTATCATAAATGGAAAAGTGACTCATAAATGTATAATGGATGATGAAGTTAAAAATATTTCATTCAAATTTCAAAACATAATTTTTTTATGAATTTTAAATCATTTGATAAAAATAATTCGATATAAAATATCATTAATGTCAATATTGGAACTATTCCTTTAATTTTACATTAAAGGCACGGTGAGAAAATTGATATTAGAATATAAAAATTTTAATCATAAATAATATTTTATATTTAACTATAAAATTTGTGTATTATAGTAAATCACTCAAATTTTATTTCCTTTAATATTTTTTAAATTATTCATTCTATTTTTCTATTAATTCAATAAATAGAGTGTTATCTTCACACAAGAATTTAATGTAATGAATAAACTAGAAAAAATTAATAAAATATTAAAATCATAAATAATTTTTTTCATGAAATGAATATTTATATTTTTTTAATTCCTTTATTTTATCCCTATGTGAAAACATATGAGATATTTAATGTTAAGAGAGTGACATTTTGTAAATTTCAGTACTTTAAATATTATATTAGTCATTTTCATTCAAAAATATCGCATAAATAGTTAATTTTAAATCCTAATGTTACAATAATATATTTGAATTCATAAAATAGTAATTTAGATAAAAAACGGTCGCCTAAAAACTTAGGTTTAACATAGATTAACCTGATTTACCCCTTACTGATGTGATAAATTTTACCAAAATTATTATTCATTATGCCTAAAAATAAAAGGGAACTATTTCCAGAATTTGAACCTCCATATTCCAAATATGAATCATATTTTAAAATATTCAATATAATATTTTTCAGGAATTAATTTTAGACTAAACATGAAATACATGACGAAACATGGGTTTTGAGAAAAATCTATTTTTAAGAAATTGATGATATTATATTAACTCTATGACTATAAATAAACATTATTTGAATTTTATTTCATATAAGAATATGTATAATAAATAAATTTAATTTTGGTACTTCCTTATTTGGGGTTATTTTAATAAATTATATCAGATACACATTATACACTTAAAAAAAGTTGTCAGAAAACTTCTTTTTGGCGTACAAAATTAAACATATACCAAAATAATCATAATAACTGATTCAAATGAAATTAATAATAATATTATTAATAAATTGGTTTGAATTTCACTTTTATACTAAATATATGATATAATGGTACTTTTATATAACTGTATTTAATGAAAATAATTGACAATACTTGAAAAATAGGCAATTTTCACTATTCTTGAAAAAATCACCCATTTTAAAAGAATCCAAAAAAATTCACCCTAAGTTAATTTTAATATTAAGATTAAAAAAATTACATTCTTGTAATGAAATAAATCTTATAAATTTTATGAAAATTAATATAAAAATTTTCCCAGAGTAACAAAAAAACATTTTTGAAAAAATATATTTTTTTGAACGGAAAATGTCTACATTTAAAATTGGCTACCTATTTTCTAATAATTTAACAAGAAATTTATTTTTATGAGAGTATTTATATATATTTTAAATTTATTTAAACATATTCATACCTAGATATTTTATGTCTAGGTTACAATGGTCATTTTTAAATAATAATATCTTATGATTCATTTAGTCATGTCGTTGCGTGTCATTTATGCTATCAAACATACTTTTCATTATAAGAAAATTAGGGTGTAAAAATAAAATTATCTGTTAATTTTTTTTTTAATTTTATAATTTCATAAAACAAAAATATCATCAAAATGTAAGAATGTAAACCCTTTTCATAAATCATGCAATTACTTTCTATTTAAGGTAAAATTCATTTTAACTTAAGAAAATATAATATTTAGGGTTCCTAGAAGAGATAAAATGAATAGGTGAGAGTAAATAAAAATGATATTAACTTATATATGATGTAACATTAACCAATTTTGGAAGGAAACCATTTGGAGAGGGGATAAATGCTAAAAATGTTTCCTAAAATCAGATGACCCCAAACAAATTAGAATGCCTTAAAATTGTGGGATTCTTTCTTGTTTGGATAAATTTTATAATTTTTGTGGAACCTTTTATGTGATTCACTATAAAAATGGAAAATCTGCAACATTTGTTAAAAAATGAACTTCTAGATATAAAATATTCCAATGAGGCATTTTTTACATGCACAGTACAACAAACCATGCATAAAACATGCATAATCCCTTATATACACCTACAAAACCCACAAAAAGTATAGGAGAACAATAGCCTACAAATTTATTTTTTCAAAAGTTCCCAAAAAATCAACTAATCAAAAAAATAATAAGAAATTTATTTTCATAAACATGAATTATGTTACTGATGTAAATTTTTCCATAGATACATAACAATGCCTACCTCACTAATATTCTCTCCATCCTGATTGAAAATATATACCCCTAAAAGGGATGATTATTCTTTGGATCATCACTAAATAAATATTGGGAAAAATATAATAGGTTCCCAAATAAAGTGATTTAGTCATAAAATTAAAGAAAACATTATCCCAGTAACTTTTACTTCTCAAATAATCCTAATGTTCAAAAATAAATTCTTTTTCCCCCAATATGATGAAATATTATCCGGAAAAACACTCATATTATATATGTTTCCTTACCGTATGGATCATTATTTTGATATAAACCAACAAATCCTTTTCCACATGGAATCATGGGCACCCTTTAACATAGGTTTTTAGTTCACATGAATAAGAGAATAACATTGATGGAAGGGTGGATTCAATCAATATTGATTAATATTATTCTTCAAACACTATTTCTATCACTATGGTTAATCAATGACTTATCAAACTCACTTGGTGTAGAATGTAAATGATTTTCATAACTGATTTTACAAAATTCATCAACAAATAGTGTGACTATGTCCCAGATGTATGATGGTTGTTATCCCCCCCACACATGAATGATAGATTAATATTAAAAATCCAAGGTAAAGTGAATAACCATGAAACCAAAACAATAATAGAACCAATAAATTGATGAAATAAACAACTCACTATAATGAGTGAAAAATGAAAATATTATTTACGAATGATATCCAGTAAAAGAATGAGTCTCTAAAGGACTTCATGGATTTAATATTATTCTCTATTTTACAATAATCCCATTTTTTGGGTGTCACTGACATATATTGTTTGCATGCACATAAATGTAATTTTAAAGATGTATTATAAAGTAAAATTCTCTAAAATAATTACCATGTTTTCCCAATAGCTTGGATCATGTCACATTTCATTAATATTTGAGATCACTCTAGGTGTCCCATATGTTTTTAGCTAACTTAACATGATCACTGAATCCACTCCACTACCATGAAATTTTAACAAACTCAAATAAATTTAAAAGGTTGAAATATTCAATTTTTAGAATAAATCTCCCAATTAAATGTCTGGGATTCAAAATTCCTTTTTTGGAAACAGCAAGACTAAATATTATTCAGAATTATTGTTTTGAGGTCTATGTAAGCCTCAAAACATAAATAAAATATATATATCTCCATGATTTTCATTCCATTAAAACACTTGGAATAATTATCTGTCAGCCGACCATATTGTAGTACACTTCTAACTATTGTGTAGACATTATCCAAAAAAACAACATTTAAAATTCCCTATTCCACAATCTCATGTTGTTTCATCTTTAAATTAATGAAACATTGTAACAAAAAAATTATCCCCTTATTTTATTGGGTCACTAATGATCCCTATATTGATTTTAATTGTATGTTATAAAAAATTAGTATTTACCAACAATGAAATCCTTTTTATTACAAGAAATTTTTAACTCAAAATACCACATTCTATAATTGTGTCAAATCCATCTTCATATTGTTTTTCAATGAATATTGAAATGAACATCAAAATTCTTTATTCATACACCTATTGCCTATTTCACTATCTTAAAATTGATTTAACTATGAAATAAGTTCATCATGTTATTTTAGATAGGGATTTAATTATTTTAACATGATATCTAGAATTCATAAGATCTTAGTAACACATAGTGTGGCTTGGACCACCATGAAACTGTGCATCCTAAAAAACCAATGGTGATTCACTTCTTCACTAATCATGATTGATTAAATTCTATGTAATTCTATAATTTACAAATTTTCTACAATTACTCAAACATGAACTAATTGAAAATTTTTCACTCGTAAAATATCCCATTAAATATTTTGAACGACGTGACATGTGTTGATAGAAAATACAATTCAATTATTTTCTATAGAACTAACTATTATATACTTTGTATTTTATCACACTACTTCTCCAAATTTTAATTAATTATTTTCCTAAAATTTACCCATATATATATCCTATTTTCTAAATATTTATTTTATTTTGTAGAAAAAATAAAATATAACATATCATATCTCTTTTTTTGAAAAAGAAGAAAAAATTTATTCAAGTAGGGGAAGTATAACTCATTGTAATTAAATGAGTCATTCATCAATAATATTTAGGTTAATATGAATAAAATCTATGTTTTAAATATTATTTATTTATTTATATATATAGGATACCCATAAGAAATCATTTTTTATTCTAACTATCAAGTGATAAAGAAATCTAATTAGATTTATCAAGATGTTTCTTACAGTTATTTAATAAATAGATTAAAAAATTTCAAACATTGATACGTTCCTCCCCTGTAACTGATATCATTCATTTTTTATTAAATAAAAATTACTAAAACTTGGTGAATTTCATATATAATTACCTTATTGATGTTATGGAATGTGTCTCACACCCATACACTGCCTAAAATTTTCATAAGTCTTCGTTACAATGATTTTTAATGTTTATTTGAAATTTTATAATTATAATGAAGAAATAATATCTTCAATGTTCCTCTAATAACTATCTCTTTTATGAAATGTTGTTTCTGTCAATTATATTTGATTTTGAGTGTCCCATGAATTTTTTGTACAAACGTATCATTCTTTGATTATGGAAACCAAAAACTGCTAGATAATTATAATATAAATGCATGTATTTATGTCAATCATTCATCTATATGATTTTTTATAGTGAAACAACATAATCAAACTTAGAGGTAATAAAGGTAAAAAAGGATTCATTATTATTATTCCATTCTAGTCATATTCCACCGTTAATTAATTCTTCTAATAGTGTGGACTTATGGTCTTCAATATTAGTAAACTAGTTTATATTTGTAAATACTTATAATTAAAGAACTTATTTATTCTTATAAAACATCATGTAATTGGATATATTCTTAATAAATAAGGAATTATATTTTCTACTATTAAGTATAACTTATGATAAGATTAATACCTTGTATAGAGTGTAACAATAAGGACAATGTCTGGCCTTGAGTTATTATAATAAAAGAGACTAAAAATTAATTTCATAAAATAATTCTCATTCATAGTTTGTCCTTAATTATCCTTACTCAAATTTTCACCCATTGAAATTAGTTTAGAAACTCCTCTTGACTCTTACACGAATAATGTTTGATCTAATCCATGGAAAATTTTTATTTTGTGATAAAATCATGGATAACAGATTAGTTAATTAGTCAAACCCAAAATAAATTAATGTCACCATGTAAGTAAATTTCAAATATATTATTTATTTGTGTGGTAAAATATCTATATGTTATTACCCCATTACTAAAAAAATCTAATATCATCAATTTTTACAATCATAATGACTGATGTAGTGTTGTTCTTCTTAATATCCTACCCACTTCAAACATTTCCTTTTCAAAATTTCATACTCATAAAATACTAATTAATTTTTAATTACAAATCTCTTAGAAAAATTTTTAAACCATAGATATCATTTTTAATTTTCTATACCTTGGATTCAAATTTTTATAGATAAAACCCCTTTTGTTTCTCAATATAATATTATTTATTATGATCACCATTAAAGAATACCAATTTTACAAATTTTGATGGATCTTATATTTTCCTGATTCTTTGACAGAAATAAATATTGTTTTGTTTATGGTCCGTTTATAATCTAAATTGTTTATAAAGCTCTATTGTGGATTTTGTGATTATATAGTTGTATTTCTATTCAAATGTGTAATTTGTATGTTAATGTTATTAGATAACATGTGGGTAATATTTATTATCCACCCATTATATAAATGAGGTGCTGCACATGGAAAATAGAAGATGATATTTATGTGGATTTCACCATAGAGAAATGGAATATTATTATGTTGATATTAGTGACCGAAAGAAGTTATAAAAAAATATAATGATCCACCTAGACAACTTCATGGATGTAGTTAAGAAATCATATGATGGTATGATCTGGTATTAATAGAGAAATTATTACTTTTGTGGAAGGATGTATTCAAATACATTACAAAATATCTTTTCAAAGTGATAATTCCGCTAACTATATGGGGATATTGAATACCTATGTTTTAAGAATGGAAAACTAGTCACAATATAATAATTTTTAGTATAGGTCCTTAATGATTTATCAAATGAACATCCTTGTGAAGCGTAAGACATCCATAATTATAAACATTATTGTTTTAATAGAAAAAGGTAAATCGTAGAAAAACTATGACTTGGAGTTAGTTGGAAATTTAGAAAGTGCACTGGCCATAAGTATTTTTGAGAATAATAAATTTATTTTCTAAACATATTTCTTCCATAATTATTCAAATTTTCAGAAATATAGTGGATATATATTTATGTTTGTAGATAAAATTTATAAAGGTTATTATAAAATAGGATGACATTGAAGCAGTTCTATAAGTATTTATACATCTTAATCAACTAAATGGGTTTATATCATATAAAAAATATTTTATTATCTAATAATCATCAGTGGATGGGGAAGATAAATGAATAATGAACTTTGGAGTTTCCATTTTTTTAAATTATGATGAAATGAGGGTTGAAAAGATGTTTGAAATATTACTTATTGATAAAAAAATCATGATGTTCTGAATATATGATACAATATTGATTTAAGGAATATTTAATGAGATGGAAATGATAGAAGATCACTATTCAATATTTGATAATTTCAAATGAGAATATTATAAATTATAATTTTGTGATGATAATGAAGAAAAAAAAATTATTATGATGATATGATAAGTTATAAATAGAAAATAAATGGTTGTGTTCATGATTAATGTGAATATGAGAATCCAATTAGATATGCTACATGATATTTTTATATAATATTGAAGTCTATTATGTTTCAACTAAATCTATCAAGATTAAGGAATTGAGTTTTATGAAATAAAACTACCTTATTAGGTGATTTGAATATAATTATTTATCAGTATGAGAGTTCAAATTAATGGAGTTGTTATCCATTTCAATCCAAATGAATTATTTTAATTTATTTCTATAAAGAACCTACTCATTATACTAGATATTATAATATGAGTTGATGATTAAAATGTAAGAATTATGGGATGATAATCTCAAGAAGAAGATGAAATGATAAAAAAGATTTGATGTCACTATAAGTATCTAGAATACTTACTAAATTCTGAGATAAGTTAAATGATATGAAAAACATAGAGAACTTATCTTAATTTATGTGAGAAATTTTTGGAGAGGTAATGATAATATTAAAACTATGGGATCAACATGGTATAAAAATATAAATATTGGGAGGATCATGGAAATTTTTTTATGGGATTTTAAATATTTCTAATTAAGTTATTTTATTTTTCTGGTGGCCTTGGTAAAAAATGAAAATGATGGAGAGTGAAGAAGATAATTTTGATTATCCAAGAGCTGTTGTGTTGTGAGATATATTTAAGAACACTCTCAAAGAAGAATAACATGTGGAAAAAATAATGAGATAAATTTATAGATCTATGGGTTTTCAGAATGATGTAGATGAAAAAGATAACCATTGATTTGAGTTCTATTTATGTGAGAATAAAAATAGAGAAGAATAAGTAGATGATGATTAACTGATATACCGTGAATGTTATGATCATTTGGATAAAACCATTTTTTGAATGAGTGATATAGATAGATTATAATATTTTATATATTATATTGAGATGTAATAATGGACCAAGATTGTTTTCCTAAAATGAATAACTAAAGGCATATGATGATTTTGGGCTAAGGTTGAAGTAGAACTATTTTAGTTTACATCAATGAATATTGCAAAAAAACATGCAATCATATTCCAAGGAGATGTTTAATGAAACACTTGTATATACATGGTTGGATTTCATGGAATCAAAGGGATTCAAGTTCTGTAGGGAGATCACATTGGGTAGCTATGACAATAGTGTGATTTTTATCAGAGAATCCAAATAGGAAGTTAAAAAAAAGTCATGTTGGAAGCCAAAAATTTCATACATAGAGGGACTCTATGTTGGTGTGGGAAACACACTCCATTGTAGGTATAAATTCATTATAATATAGAATCCATGATTGGGGAACAACCAATAATTGAAAGGAGTATTACATTAACTTGAACCATATAAAAACCTATCATGCCTCAATATTTACATTACTTTAAATCCATGAATTTGATGACTTATAGGTTAAAAATAATTTAAATCCATATTCACTAACGAATAATAGAGATGAAATTATAAAGGGGTTAAATTTACTTGGATATTTGTAATTTAGAAAAACCAAATTCCACCTAAATCACCCCTCCCATACTGAGGTTTCTACAACAATCTTAAGGGTCATTTCAAGTGGTATCATAAAAATATTACCTCAATTTAAATTTAAATTTATTTACACTAATATTTTTATCTATGTTGGATGATATGAAAATTGTAGATGATTGAATAGTCCCTAGGATAGACAATAATATATTCCTATAGTTACTCATGTGAAAATTAGTAAAAGGACATTTTCAAAAAGGAAAAACAAGGATATAAAGAAGCAAATAAAATTCTTAAAGAAGTTGGAAGAACCACAAATAGCTTAATGTAATTTGGGTGGTCTAAATAGTTCCAATTATGGTTACATTTATGAAATTAAAATTTTATATATTTTTTCTATAATATTTAGTGTTAAATGAATGATTTTTATATAAAAAATAATCCTTTTATATGTGGGTTTACTAAGGAGCTAGTATATGAAAAATACTACCTCATAGAGGATGTTGCAACCATGAAAAAAGAATTGATAGAACAATTGTAAAAATAAAACTCTCTCATCAAGGATTTGGAAGATAAGGAGAGATACCTCTAAATTAGTTGAGATAAATTCACAATTTCTATGAAAAAATATCAATTTTCATTCCTATGAAATCAATGGTTAGTAATACTAGTAAAGAGAAGATCAATTTTTGAAGAGTCTTATAAGGTCAATGTAAAGTCAAGGATTGAAATCTAAACATGATTTATAAAAGAGTTAAATAAATTATCAAATCACTAAAAGAGAAAAAAATATTCATGAGAAATAAATTCAAAAGATGAATATACATTGGTATAGTATGAGGAAAATAGTTTTGGATATGAATAATACTCACAGTATCATGTTTCTAGATTTGTAGGTAGAACTAATCAATCTATAAAGGACACAACCCAGAATTTCCATTGGTTATAAATAAAATTCCGATACTACACATGTTCTAGAGATTATTTTTACTTAAAACAAACTCAAATAAACTGTAAATAATATTTTAGAACATGCAGAGATGTTTCCCCCTAACCAATAAAGAAGATGGTATCCCACTAACTTGATAAATATGTAAGTGCTAAATCCATTTTATCATTAATATATATATAGTAATTTATTTTATAAAAAATAAGTTGGAAGAATGTTTTTAATCACATAAATATATCAAGGGAGGTCTTTATAAATTTAAATTAAATATCCCCAAATTTGATCCTAAAATTTTTGGGTTCTAATAAAAAACAATATGGTTTTCATGAAGAAAAATCTATGAAAACAGCACCTAAGGTGTAGGGAACATGTTTTCTTGAAATATTTTGGTGTTCATGGGATTTTCTAAGATTATCATTAATTTTTTCATAACATATTAAAAAATTAAAATTTAAAAATTCTAGAAACAAATGGTAGGAATGATAATGTAAATAAAACACCTGCTAGTTTGAGACCACCTTTGTACAGTATGATTAATTTGACATTGAATAAAATATTTGAGCATCTAGATAATATTTTTATCATTGAAAATTTTATGGAAATTGGGATGATTAATTATGGTATACAATGACTGAATATAATAATAATAGTGATGTCAAAATCGTTCTACAATAATATAAGTAATATTTAAAGAATGAAATGTCCTCCTTGAAGAGTAACCATTTTATTAAATCTACTAAAAGTGATACTAAAATGATTCTAGTAGTGAATAGAAAAATGATATCCCATGAAAAATAAAAATAATATTAAATTATTCCAATAGAGGCCATGCCATTTTATTTTTTTATAAAATCATTTGAAACTAAATCTTGATGGGAAAATTTATAAACCCATAGTAAATAATTTAATGAGATGCGCAAAAATATTGACATGATAGAATATTTCTTTGATGCTAAACATGGGTTGTGTTCCCAAGAATGGTAACTAAAAAATTGATAAAATTAGGTTTTTAAGGTGGCACTAAGCTACAAACAATCCTAAACTGTAAATGACATGGATACCTATTAAAAAGGATCTTTCAACTGATAAAGAGAATCACCTATGGAGTCTACTAAAAAATAAACTATTATAGAGATAAATTCAAAAAGGATAAGGCTTAAAATGATCCTAGTTATATATTTATCAAATATTTAGATCAACTAGAATATGATATTGAGTTATAGAAAGTGTCAGTGATAAAATTTATAAATCCAACCCAAGAAAACAAATCCATTCTATCTAATATAGAAGATGAATACAAGAAGACACCCATGCCTCCCCAGGCTATACTAATTTAAAAAACCAATCTTAGTTTTAGAAAATAGTAGTGGTTGGAGAACCTTCTTATTTCCATATTCGTAGTAAATGTAATTTTTATATTGAGATTAATGGTGATGAATGAAAACAATTAATGAAGGTTGTGATGTTTGTATAGTGTATATTGGTATCTATTACGGTGATAATTTTAATTGGTATTAAATTTAATTGGTATCATGTTCTAAAATGGTATCATAAAATCATTATCCTTATTTTTTGAGGAAAATAACCATGGAGATGATGTATATAGATCATAAAATTAGGGGGGATAAATTGAATAAGTCATTTTTCCAAGATATATATCACTTCTTTAAGAATATCAAATATGAATAAACTAAAAAATGATGAAATTTTAGGTATTATACTCACACTGCTGATCATGTTATGGTTTATATCTATTATAAGAATTAACATAAAGTGATTTTATAAAATAAAATGGGAATAATAAACTATAACTTTAATGATTTGATTGTTTTTTTTGAATTTGATTCCATGTTTATACATTAATGAAAATCAATTATAAATACCATTGAGAAGTGAGTTATTTGTTGATACCACATTTTTTTGTGTATATGGAAGGGCCTAATGATTTTTTGAAGTCAATAGTTTTTTCCATATGGTTTATCCCTCATTTAATTATGGATGAATTACTTAATTATCACTGCTATGTGACTTGTGGCCCTATCCTTCCTCAAACGGAATGAATAATATAGAAGAGGATGAACCTAATGGGATATGAAAATGGTATTTCATGTAGATGAGAAAACACTTGAATTAGGTTGTAGAAAATTTTTCCTACATTGAATCGATTTTCAATGATGCAGATAAGAGAAACCCTATCGTAATGACTTAAAATGATATTGTCAAAAATTCCAATGGTGGATATTTAAGTGACACTATGAAATATTTTATTATAAATTCATATTTTATAATAATGTGTAATGAGTATGTAAATATTCTTTTAGATCATGAGTGATGGATTGAGTATCAACTCATTATATTGAGAATGTCCTACTCATGTATAATAGAAAAATGAGATTGATGTAGCTACCATTTTAATGCAATGGAATATTCTTATATTGGTGATGGAGATATAAGTATGTGTCTAATACCTATATAGTTTTAGTCGGATATATTCTAGGTTGTAACTAAAAAGTAATAATATTTTATGAGATTATCATTTGGGATAAACAAATAAATATTCTAAAGTAATTTTTTAGAGTATAGTACAAAACATTTTATAAAAGTAAGAATATAGTTACCTACATGGGGAGATAGTAAATCTATATTTGAAATAAAAAATTTCAACTGTAACGTGTTGATGAAACCATCCAAATCATCTTTATTTTAAGGATACTAGAATTATTGTATATATAACTTGAATATTATTTTGTTATTTTATATAAAGACATAATGTTGTTTGAAAAATTTAAGGAGTCAATTCATAATTTCTGGAATTCTGGTGTAGAAGCTAAAAAAGGATAAATATTGATATTTCACTTAACTACTCATTTAATAAGTATTTTTTCCTATTATTAGGTATTTTTCCAAATCATATGCCTATATAATTATTTTCTAAAGACTTCACATTTTAATATGACAAAGTGGTCTAATGTGGAAATTGGCTAAGCCTTAAAGTTTTCATAAGAAATCAATGTTTTCTTAGGACTTATTGTTTTTATAATGGTTAATAATTATCATAAGATTTTATAAGAAAAACACTTAAAATACTTTATAAAAGAATAACCATGTTTAGTGTAAGACTATAACACTTACGAAAATTATATATTTTTTTAAAAAAATGGACTTCCGGGAAAACCTATGACTTGGAATTTGATAGAAATTTGAAAAATATGAACATATGTATTTTTCAATGGTCATAATACTTTGTGAGTATAATATTATGATGTTTCTAGAGATTTTATTATATATATAGTGTAATTTTTAGAATATTGATGGATTAAAATAAAACTTTCTAGATTTAATATACGGAAGTGTTGATAAAATGTGATGATTCTAAAGTTTATCTAGAGGGAATTAGAATCCATAAACACCAAAATGGATTTTTATAGAGAAATTAAATCTCTAAGGATATGATCTTCATCCATATGAAAGGAAAATAAAATCATGATTGTGGGGGGGGGATTTTAGAGTTTGTTAATTTTGATGAAATAATATTTTAAAATATTATTGAGAGGTTATACCTTTTCAATAAATCATTATACTACAAATCTAGGATCGAATCATGATTTGAGAATGAATATATGTGATTGGAGTGAAATAATATCACTATTTGTGATTTTAAAATCTTAAATGGGAATATATGAAATTTTATTTTTGGGATCAAAATAATGAAAAATCTGTATATTCTTATGCTAATATAAAAATTTCTAAAAATCACAATGAATGTTTTTATTGTTTCTTTAGATAAAGATTAATAGTCTAACTAAGATTCAACATGATACATACATATGATCTTGAATAATGTGCCAGTTCTTAAGAAGTTCAAATGTTTAATTAATTATGTTTGATGAAATGAATCTTTGTTCATAATTGATTTAAATAATATATTATTGAGTATATGAGTTCTAGGATGGGGATTTTATCATTAGGAAACAAGATAGAATAATTATTTGGGAGTTATATCGCAAATATGTTCCTCATGCCACAAGTTGTGAGAAAACGAGTTCTTGAAGAAATATTGAGAAAGATGACATGGTTATCATTATAAGAATGAGAAAATTAGGTAAGAGATCATGTGGTTTCTAGAATTATTTAGATGATTTAACACGATATGTGGGAAATTATATGATAATAAAAAGTGAGTTAATTTATATAAATATACAAGAGACAACTATTGAGAGGTAATGAGTGTGTTAAGAATGAGGGAAACTTCATGTATGAAAAAGTAAAAAGTTAGAGGATCTTGAGAAATAAATTCTTTGTTGGAATATTCTATATTTATAACATAAATAATATATTTCTTTGGCATCCTAGGTATACCACTAAAATAAGAGAGCGTGAGAGAAAGTTAATTCTGATATATAGAGAGATAAAATGTAGTGTAATATCTTGAGGAACACTCTTGAAGTAGAATAAGGATAATGATTATATACTAAGATAAATATGTAGATAATTGTGTATTGATTCCTAGTTATAATAAAAATATAGACATTATTCTATGTTTAGTTATGGTGAGATGATGTAAGGAGAAGAAGAATATGTTAAGGAGAGTACAATCTCATGTGAATATTATTATAATTAGGATTTATCCTTTTAATGAAAGAGTGAGAGGACCAGATGTGAATTTCTTTTAGAAGTATGTGTGGATAATATATAAGAAGGAATGTATATTTATTTATTTACTCAAATAACTAAATTCATTCAAATATCTTATGATGAGGTTTAATGGGATGCATTATAGTTGATGAATATACATACTTTATAGAACTGAGAATTAACTTCCAAGAAGGAACTAAAGGAGAAAATTTCATATACATAGTGGGATTCCATAGAACCCAATGGATTTAGTTTATATATAAATATCACTATGGGAATCATTGACAACAATGTGATGATTCCCAATTAATTTTGGTGGGATTCTAGAAAGAGTTGTACCATGGGTAGCAAAAAATGTTATTCCCTGTGGGACTTTGATTAGTTATGGGAAACACCAACAAATGTATAAATCCTTTGATCAATGTATAAAAACAATTTTTGGGTCAAATAACCATTTATGGAATGGTGTATCACTTTGAGATGAACCTTGTAAAAATAATGTGCACCTATATATTTTCATTATATTTAATGTATTTTATTTACAATAACATGGTTATACAAAACATAGATCATCATTCAATAACCAAAAGTAGAGGTCAAATTATAAATTAAGTTAAATATTACAATAGATATTTTAATTTGGTAGAAATAGATAAAATTAACTCACTCACTACCAGGTGTATACACTAAGATTTTAGGCAATTTTATATAGAATCAATGGGAGGTTTTGTGAGTTTGGATATAAATTTATTTGAATTGGTATTTTTATCTGAGGTTGATGAAGTTTATATTTGAGATATTTATAACATCAAAGATGAAAAGAACAAAATTTATTAATTTCATTTCTATTATGGATTTCATCCAAAAGATTTTTGAACATATAATAAATTAGGAGACCGAGATATTGAGAAAAAATTAAATAGAGAAAAACCAATAGTAGTTGATATTAATTAGGGTGGTGTTAGTAATTCCAGCTGTTACAAGACTGATGGGAATTGTGCTACTGATAACATATTTCATGAGGGATTAATTAACTTGAATAAAAATATTTATGAAATTTTTTCTAATATATTTGGGTATTTATTGGAGGTAGATAATGAAAAATCAATGCTAATAAATTATGATTAATCCATGAAAAAAAATAATTGGTCAGATAATAAAAAAATGTGACACTCTTATCATGTATAGGAAATCAAAATAAAAATCGCTACAAGTTAATAGTTAAATTTTCATTGGATGAATACAAATATATTTTTCATTGATGAGAAAAACATGTTTAGTAATCTCAGTGAATGGAAGTTTTATACTCTTGAAGACTCTCACGAGTTCCCTGAGAATTTCAAGGGTGAAAAACTAGGCGTGAAATCTAAAATAATGAAAGAACATCATAAATAAAGAATAGTGGAAAACAAGATTCAAAATGAATAGATTCAAAATGAATATATTCAAAATATGAATAGTAATTGGGAGGAAATTATAAATTCTATAGTGATTTATATGTATAAACTCAGTCCTAAATGCATAGATATGGATTTAAAACTGATGAATTTGGAACTAACTCAACCTATAACATCCCAAGTTGTTGAAATAAATTATAAAACACCTCATGTTTTAGAGTGGATGGTTCCATTAAAATAAATTGAAATAATTATTAAATATGTTGTGAGAACATGTAGATAATCCTCCACCAAATCAACATGGATGAATTATACCACTACCTTGATTATTTTGTATGCACTAAATCTACATTATTTATTAGTTCTGTAAAAAATAATAATATTTTGGTAATATATGGATGAAGAAAATATTAGTAATAATACCAATGTATCAACGGTCAAATTTAAGAAGTGTAAATGTAATATACTCCAAATTAGAGAAAAATATGGGGTTCCATCCAAAAATAAGAAGGATCCCAATTAGAAAAACATGTACAGATGGCACCAATGTGAATATAACAAGATTTATGGAATGATTTTTGTGTTTTTAGAGGTTTTTCCATTTTATATATATTCTTATCATAATATTTCTACTCATATAATGATTATATTTTCAAAAAAAATGTTGAAAAAAATCTAATATAAGAAAAAACCTGCAGGGGTGAAAGAGTCTTCATAGAAATAAATAAATATTTCATTGAATAATTGATTTTATTATTTAAAGAGTTTTTATAATCACTGTAACATTTATAGAGATGGGAATAATGAATTCTGGTATCTTCCAACCCACTATAAAACCTATTTTAATGTGATGAGGGGTCCACAAAAATAGAATAAACAATGATAAAAAATGATAAGTCGACCATGAGGAGTAATAAAGTGAAGAAATCCTCTGAGAGTCATACACCCAAGAATTCAAATGTGAAAAATTAATATTATGTATCACCAATAAGAAGAATATAATTTATTGTATTAAAATAAGATATGTAAGGGAAATTTTAAAAACGCATTAAATGAAATTGTTGAAGGGGGTAATATGGAATTCAATAATAAGTCAATCAAATAGATATATAAGAATAATACAATGGAGGAAGAAATATATACTGAGAAATATTACTATTTTACCAGTATGGGTAACTCAAATATTGATGGAATTTTGTGTGTATTGTGAAATGATTCTTCACACAATATTAACAAGTACATTTCTTAGATACTGAGTGAAAATTAAATTTCAAAAGATAAGGGGAATGTACCAATGAATTATCTTACTAAGGAATATGTTACAAAGGGGTAGTATACAGAAAACAAGAAGGTATAACATGGGACTAATGATATTTTGATCAAATTGTATGTCAGCTATAATAACCAAGGATGTTGGATAATGTATCAAAGAGTAAATACGTAACACTATCACAAACAAATAAATCTATTCTAAGAAATATAGAATTAGAAAACAATAATAAACCCATGCTACCACAAGATGTAAATATTTTCATATTGAATAAGGACACAAGTGTTAAAAATTATTGGAACTTTAAAAATTTGTGGAAAAGTGTTACTGGGTTGAGGATAAAGATTCATCCTCAATGCAATAAATGATTATTAATTGAAGAACCAAATTATTCACACATCCTTGGTGAATGTACATTGTAAAATGTGATTAAAGGCAGTGAATGAAAATAATTAATGATGGTTGTGATGTTAATATGGTCATGATCAAAAGTCATCAGTGTGATTATTTCAAATGGTATTTATTTATAATCAGTATCATGTTTTTAACTGGTATCATACATTTTTAGGTCTCATTTCAAGAGGAATGTAACCATGGTAACAAATTATTGAGATCATCTCCTAAGGTGGTTAACCAAAATTTGTCAAGGATTATTGTTTTATATCATTTTAACATGAATACGAAAATATTGAAATCCCCAAAAAATACTGATGTTTTGGGGTATGATAAAAATCCTTCCATCACTTTGATGGTATATAATCATTCTTAAAATTTTAGAGAAGGGATTAAATAATAAAAAAGGTTAGAAACCAAATCACAATTTATTTCTTTCTGATGGGATTTATGAATTTGATTTTGTGTTTTTAAATTTATAAAAATATTTTCTACAAACCCATGTGATGTGAGTTCTATGTTACCACCACATTGAGAAATGTGTATAGAAAATCATGTTCAATTTTAATATAAAATCGTATTTTTCATAATGGGTTAGTACTCATAGACTTACATATACCATATATAGGATCACTATTATGTTACATGTGGTTCAATCCTCCTTTCAAAATTAATGGATATAATCTCTCAACTAAGGGGAGAATATGGAAGTGTATGAACACAATGGGTGACAATGTTAGTATTTAAAGATAATGATATCACCCTTACTTTATTTGGTATAAAATATTCCATGATTTGTACTAATTTTCAATAAGGGTGGGGGGAGGGAATAGAAACACTGAATACATAAAGTGAAGGAGATAAAGTGATATTGTCAAAAAATACATAGGGGAGATTGAATATCCCATTTTTAATATGTAATCATATAGTGGTATTTAATATCAATGTGTAACATGTATTTAAATGTTGTTGTAGAAAAAGGGGGATGGATTGATTACGCACCCATTACACGAGGAAGAATATACTCATGAATTATTAGAAATGGAGATCAATGTGCTTGTAATTATGATGAATGAAATATTATTATGTTGTTAGTGGAGACACAAGGAAGTTAATACAACCTATTAATAAATTTTTGGTTATTTTTTGGGTTATAAAAATAAATTACATAATTATGTGATATGATATTTATGGTGATACAATGACTTGTACTGAATGGAGTGTTCGAGTTAAGACCACAATAATTTTGAAAAGTTAAAATCAAACTAACAATATGGGGAGATTTAATATATATGTTTGAAGTAAGAAATGATTCTTATAATGTATTGGTAAATATATATAATAGATCTTGTATTAAAAAAATAGTAAAATCTATGCGGAAAGACCATAGACAATGTTTTGGAATGTTTAGAGAAGACTGGAAATAAATTTAAGAAGTTCTAAAGTCATTTTATAAAGTCTCTAATTATGGTGAAGAAGATGAAAAATGACTATCTGAGATATTTCATATGGATTTTAATTTCATATGAATTTAATTATATTTCATACTAAATTAACCAAAGTGTTTTCATTCAAAATGATTTGTATAAGTATTCACATTTTCATATGAATTCTATGTTGGAGTGTTGAAATTGGATAAGAAGTGTTGTTATTATAAGAATTAATTCTATTAAAAAGTCATTATTTTTTATAAGGGTTTCTAATTATCTGAATCCTTTTTGAGAATAATTATTTTTATGAATAAGTCATTATTGTATTTGATAACTGAGTAACCTATGTCGTGTAAGCCTTCAACACTTATAAACATTACAGTTAGCATAAAAAATTGGAAAGGAAAAAATGTATGAATTGGATTGGATTAGAAATTTGATAAAGGATCTGAACATATGTATTTTCATGAAAGAATAAACATTTTTTGAGTGTAATAATTTTATTTTAATAGTATATATCTTCCATAAGTAGTTAAATTTTCCAAAATTGACTGGTTGAAAATTGATGTTTCCAGATTAAATATCTATAAGAGATGATTAATGAGACGATGCTAAATATATTATATAAGTTTTTAAAACACAAAAACCTCTAAATATGGATGGGATAATAAAAGAAATATACATGGAAAAGATATTTATCAATTGAATGGGAAGATCAAATCATGATTAAAAGTAGGGTATTGAATTTTTTGAACTCTGATGAAATGATATATCATAAGATGGTAGAGATGTTCCTAAGAGGTCAAAATATAAAGATGCTATGAATCCATGATCCAAGATTAATTTGAGAAATATTAGACAAGAAGGAAGTGAGAGAAGATCATTGTTTAATTTTTTTTATTTCATATTATAATATTGGACATTATATTTTACTGATCAAAGTGAAGATAAATATATAGATTCTTCTATTGATCAAATAATTTATGAATATCACACCAAGGGTTGTGATTCACGTTTGAGAGAAAAATAAGAATCAGTTTTATGATTTTATATTTAATTTAGAGATCATCTTAAAGGCACTTCTAGTTCTAGTAAATATCTCAAGAAAATGATATTGAGTAAAATGAAATACATTTGTCTTCTTATGAGATTGAAATAAAAGAGCTACTATGTATGAAAGTTTGAAGATGTTCAATTTTTTCTCTAGACACAAGAAAGAATAAGTATTGGAATATTATGAATTAATGAAGTTCCTCAAGGAACACACCTGTAGAAGATGATTTGAAGATGAAATTGTGAGAAATATGAGAAAGGTATCTTGAGAATAAGTTGAAATGTATGAAATAGATATTGTTGTTGCTGGAAGGATCTGGAACAATTACTACTCTTCAAGAAGTATTATAAGGGAATACAAATCTAATTCACTTCTACAATTTTAATGGAGATATATATATAGAGCTAATTATAATATTAATATAAATAAAACAACCACGTATGAAAAATTAATAATCGAGGGGATGATGACCATTGAAATATTTTATTAGATATTCTATATTTCCAACATAAGAAATATATTTTCTAGGATACCTATGTAGAAAATGAGAATGATGTAGACAAAAAATTATAATATATAGAAACCGAGAGCTATTTTATTGTGTGACTTCTTGAATTACACTCTAAATGAAGAAGAATAATAAGGATCCAATACATAGCTGAATCATTAAATATTTGGGTATTGAAGGTGAAGCATAAGAAGAAGATGATCATCGATCAATGTTTATTTCTAGTGAGATGAAGCAGTAAGACATATAAGAAGACGGGGATAGATCAATATTTTATATAGGTTAAGATCTTTTGGATCAAACCATTGAATAAATTAATGAGACATCTAGATGCACAGATTCTGTAGAGTGCCATGCAGTTGATATATAGTGACCTGACCCCAGATATCCTGGAGCTAGTGTCTACTATAAATTACCATGAAATGATTATAAAGAATCAAATCCTAATGGATTAATGAGTTTTTTAATATTTTTAAATTAGATACCTAAATTTTTATTTTAATAGAAATTGATACAGTATTAAAAAAATATTTTTTCCCAATAACATATTTGATAACTCTAATCCATCTAGGAAATACCTAAATATCATTCATAGTACACTTCTTGGATTCAAAGGAAAATAAGCATAATAAGAGTGAGTAAAAACACTTAGTAAGGGAAAAATATACCAGATGTAATACCGAATCAATGAGAGTAATAAATATGTAAGTGTACATAACTGGACACACATACTAGGTAATCAATAAAAGGAGAAGGAAGTGAAATAATAATATATAAAGGTAATAACATGAAAATTTCCATTAAAATAAATAGATAAGGAAAAATAAATATCTCAAGGTAAGAAACTAAATCAAATTCTACCTAATAAATGAGTTGAAATGAAAAAGTACCCACAAATATGATGATGACAAATATCATGGAAAAATAATAACTGAAACTAAATGTGGTAAATTCATAATTTTTGGACATCATGCCCGGGGCACATGAAAACCTATACTTTCAAGTCCTTATAGAAAACCGTTTAAAACTATAGATAGAAACCCATATATACTTCTTGTAAAGACACTAAAAGGGTTTGTCTCTAACTAAATTCTTACCATGAGACTACCTATACATCTTGGGGATTTCATTAACTGGTCCCAAACCCATATAGTTCATATACAAAAAATTTAAACAAACAATGTTCCATATAAAATACCTGAATTGAATAAAGGATATAAGTTTAACAATATTTTCCCAAATAATTGAATAAATTTCAATGTAAATACCATATAAAAAAATGGTATATGGTTCATAAAATAATTACATCCATGAACAATGATATGAATATTTTGTTTAAATTAAATGTCAAATGAATATAATCAATTTAATATTTTATAGGGATTAAAATAAATCCATGAAGTTAAAGGGAATATTATCCTTGGAAAAATAAACTATAAACCCTACATAAGAGGAAATAGGATAGTAACAATACCATATATCCCATGTAGAGTGAAATAAAGTGTTGTTGTGGTTGATGTATAAAAAATCTATAGAATTAAATTTTAAACAATTCTTGAGGAAAATATCTTTTTGATCTTAAAACCCATTAAAAATCATTCCTTTTAAAATCTCCATTGAAAAATCTTTAATATAACATATTTTTAGAAGAAAACATGTTCTCCAACTAAAGAGAGAAATGAATTATGGTTTTTAATAATATTTTACAAAACATTTTGATTAAAAAATAGATGAAAAATGGTACTAACACTTGAAAAAGGTGATGAATAACTATAGAAGATGAAAATAAAATAATTATTGAATAATGGGCATATAATTTTCTCAAATTTAAATGAATTATCATTAAAACTATGTTTGAAGAAAATAATTATTAAACATTACAAGGAGTCCCATACCAGTTTTATACAACATGAATAATAGTCCTCATGAAAAAAATCATTAAATGTATCTTAGAATATAATTAGAATGAATATATTCATGATATAACATGAGAAATGGGTGTATATAAACCATATCAAATTATCTATGTGCATAACAACAAACAAGTCTTAATGCAATGTAAATTGAGACGAAATCTATTACCATGCATTTCCTTTCGGGTGAACATCATTTTTATTCAGGTATAATATGATTATGTTAATTTTATAATTTTTCTATAAAATTTTTATTTTTTTCATTAATTTTATTTCAATTGTTACCATGTTATATATAATACCGTAATCAATTAAGTTAATGTCAGGTGTATTGACCAAATTTTATTTTTATGTCAAAAAGAACATTGGTAGGCCAAATATGGTCAAAGGGGTCATTACATAGACATATACAGAATAATAATCATTGCCTAATTACCATATTTATACATGAATTATAATTTTAGTACATATAATTAAATATGGTTCTGAAAAATGATCCAACTTTACAATCATGGACATGGTAGGGCATATGTATGCACAAGTGACGTTCACATTTTTCAATTATAGTTATAGAAAGAAGGTAAGTAACATTAATAATAAAATAATTTTCATTATATAAAAAATAAAATATTATTTAATATTATATTATTATATATTTAATTCTTGTTTTGTAAAAGTAATCACATCGTGTTGATAAGGAGGTAATACACACATCCAAGTATGACGTTATGACTTTTTAAGAGCATAGAAGTGTAAAAAAGATGTTGATATATAAATTATATTTCAAGAAAGGTAATTTTTAATTAATATAAAATATATGATGTGTATGTATCATATTTTCAATTAAAACCATCCTTTATATATTACATGTATCGTGTTAACGAATCATATGGCATTGAGGGGATGATTTTTCAGATTTCCTCAAATGATGTAATCTTTTTTACAAAAAATAGAAAGAATAAATATATGGGTTGTAAAATATTTAAAGAAGATTAAATAAATAATAATTATAATATATAACATATATAAAATTATTTTTCATCATATGAGCCACCATGAGATATAGTGAAGGAAAAAATAACAATCATCGCTATGTGATGCGGTAGTACATCGTACACATAAACAATATGTTTATTACCAATTAGATGGAATTGTGTGTGAGTGTAGGAAAATACATTATCATTAAAAAATACTCATATATTTAGTATAAAGGTTTTTATATTATCATGAAATAAGAATAATTTATGGATTGGAGAATGGAAATAAAATTTTAGAGCTTAAGGAAAGATGTTAACTCTTAATTGGGTATGTCCTTCTAGTTTTCACCAAAGGGCTTCCATGGACTACTTCCAAAACAATAAAGTCTATTATGATCATGGGAGGGATTTTTTGGAGCTACATGGGCCGATATTGTTTGAACCAATGTGTATTGAGAGGTGTGAGTAAGTGAGAGATGAGGTTTCATTTTATAAGGGAGGAAAAGGGCTCACTTGTCATTTTTGAAAAAAAGTTCGGTGTACCCACATTTTTACCTAAAAAAAGTAATAAGAAACCAAAAAAATAATGTATGTTTAATGATAAGAATATGGAGATAAAATTGGTTTTGGAAAAGTGGATATGTCATTTGGGATCCTAAGTTAATGGTTTAGTTCTTTATTAGGCTTATTTTTTCATTAATAATTGGAAGTAATTTTAAATACATTCAATAATTTTTGTTGTAAAAAATTAAGTTAACCATATTTGAATCTTTAAATTATTATAAATCCAAATATTGAATCCACATTCCAAATTATAACCACATAAGTGGAAAAAACTAATTTTAATTTAATCTCATCTAAACTTTTTCTATGTTTTTATAGTTTATTTTAGAGGAAAATTTAATTCAGTAACCTAAATTGGAGTAATATATAAAAATATTATATAAATAAAATTTAAAACAAATTATAAAAATAAAATTTAATCTTATAAATAAATCTTATTAAAAAGTACTTTTGAATTAAAAATCATTATTTTTTACTATTTATTAGAAAAGTTAAATTTGACAAAAAATTTCCCAAATTTTTTATAACCTATTTTTTCTGTTTATATTTAAAATATGAAGATTATTTTGACGTAAAATATTAATAAAATGGTCAAAATTGTATTTAAAATGGTATCTCCCTTAAAATGTGGAAAAAGTGGCTTAATTAAAATATCTGGTTTTATGTGTAAAATTTGTGTTATTCTTATCTGATGCCCATAAAATCTATAGGATGAATATAAAAAACAATTTATTGAATATAAAATATATATTAAATTAATGTCACTAAATAATTTTAAATAATAATATATATTATAGTAAAACAAAATTTTTAGGATACATATAGTTCTCAAAAAAAAATATTCATGTTAATTTTAGTTACTTCTTATATTCACTTATAACTAATTTGTAACCCATTAATTCATTTTATATTTTTGTAAAAAATGATTTTTATTAGTTTTTTATTAATATTAATAAAAATTAATTTAGCATCTATGTTGTGTATAATAATATTTTAATAATATATTATTTTTAGGTGAATCTCAGTCTTGCATTTAACGCATGCGGTTGAATAAACTGATTGTTGAGTTTAATGTATGTTAACATAGGTTCATGTGAAATTAATGCTATTAAATATAGTTAATTTATTTAAAATATTAAATATATTATATTTTCTTTGGATATTATATTCCCATACACTCTTAGTGTTGCGTTTCATACATACTATCAAATATTATTTTCATACTTTAGATTTTTTGGGTGTTACATTCAGCCCGAATTAATTAAAATTCATCCTTACAATTTAAACTCGACCTTGAGGATATATTGGTTGATATTTCCTATGTTTAAATACAACATCATGAGAAAGGTTCATAAGACATCTTCTATGAAAGAGAGAATGGGATGTACAATGGTAATGTGAACTAATATATAACTAGGTATTCATGTAAGAGAACATTAGTGGATTGTTGAGATATATTATTGGAGGAAATGTGTTAATATTAATAGGGAGTGATTGAAGTCATCAATAAAAAATAAGTTATTTACTTGTGGAATGTTTAATGACTCAAATCCATAAATCTGCACTGATTTAGATGACCATCGGCTCAACAAAAAATAAGGCATTAGGAAAACATTTGTTTCTAAGTAATTTTCCTAATGATGGGTAATTCTTTTACTAACTTAGTTTAAATACAATTAGTTTATATATTTACATAAATATATTTTAATTCTATGGTTGTGCTTAGATAAAATTCTAACTCTTCAAAAAATTAATTTTGATGCATGAGGCACTAAAATACATTTCTAAAAGATCTTAAGGTTCATAAAAGAGTGAATAATCATACTATTACTCTCTAACTATTCTATAATATCATTATGGTTAATAAATTAATCACAAACTCTAAAATAAACACTAATAGTTCATTATTATTATTTACTCATCATGTTTTTTTAACTAAAATAAATGGCATATTAACCAAGGAATTAAGTAGGTTAGTGTTTATCGTGAAACCCTTATCACCCCTCAATCATGGCTTTAAGACCCATTGAATTTTTGGATTTTATTGATTTTCACCCAAGTTACACTTTTCCTTTTCTAAAACCATATTAATTTTATTTACAAAATAAATATGATGAAAAATTCTTAGTATATGGTCAATCACATATGATCCTTTTACCTATGGTTTTCAATAAAAACCTAATACACAAATACTTCATTATTTAATTTACACAATGGTCATTCCTTGGTATATTTTTTATCAAAATTATCATTTGTAGTATTTCTAAACCATATGAAATTTTCTTCAATATAAAAAACTGTAGGTTTAACCGAGGATATTCATTGTCATTATCTATTTAAATCCATTATAATGGTTTGTAAATAAAATTTGATTTATCCCAAGAGTATCCCCCAGGATGACCAAACCAAGTGCATAGTAATACCCATTTTCGAGTACCAGGATACATCGAATAAGGCCTGCAACACCTTGTTGGAGATGTTACTCCTAGGTATATCTATTCCAGGACCAAGTCCACTTGTAGTATCCAGACATAAATGTATTTCCTAAATAGACAAATAATCTCTATATTAACAAAAATCTAGGGTTTTATTCTATTATTATCATCAATTTCTATCATAGGGTTATTTTACTTAATCTAAATTATCTAAATCTAGCTTCCAAGGTTGCTGCTAAACCTGCATCAAATAAAAAATCTATTCAACTATCCAAAGATTGTCTAGATACATAGTCTCCAATACATTATATTGGCACGATAACAAGGAATTAAAACCCAAAGGATTGATCCATTTAGTAGTATTGGTAAACCATATGCATTAATGAGTCTTGTATTACAAATGAATAGACTAATTGAAACATAATTTTTGTAGATAACTTCTAGGATAACTCTAATACCTCTAGTAAATCATTGCATATAATTAATTTTACAGTTCCTAGATTCTCTGGGAAAGAAAAATAATAAGGGTGGGCTCAAATACTCAGTAAATATTAAATATAATAGAAGTAGTAATGAATCAATGGGATTAATAATTTCAGAATGGTACATAAATGAAAAAACTTTCCAAAAAATTAACAAACTGAGAAGGAAGTGCATAAAAAATATGGGAAGGTAATAAGTGGAAACACATGACATTAAAATTATAATATAAGGAAAATATAAATATAGTAAGGTATGAATTAGAAACACATGACACATAATCAATGATATGAAAATGAAATGTATCCATATATATATTTAAAAACAAAATATCATGAATGAATAACGACTGATCCTAAATGAGGTAAATTCTTAATTATTGGACTTCATGTCTGGGGTACATGAAAGACTATATCGTCAAGACGTTTCGAAAGATGATTTACATCTATAGGTAGAAACCCATCTATACTGCATAGAAATAAACACTAAGGTTTTTTCAACAAATTTTATCCCAGGAGAGTACCAATGCATCAAGGTTCAATAATTAAATGATGCTAAACCTGTTGAGATTGAATTAACTGGACTCTAACTCATAGGGATTTCATTAACTGGTCCCCAACCTATATAGTACAGGTCCAAAGCATTAAAATTAACATAGTTCCTTATAAAATATATGTATTGAATAAAGTATATGGGTTTATCAATATTTCCACAAATAATCATATAACATTAAATTTAATACCTATATGAATAATTGTATACTGTTTATAAAATAATCATATACATGAAAAATTCAATGTATGTAACGGGGAAATTAAATATAAAATGATCATAGGAAATTGAAAATTTCAAGGGGATTAAAATAAATCCATGAAGTGACTATAAATAATATCCATAGAAAAATAAATCACAAACCATTCCCTAAAGAAAATATGATGGTATCAATAAAAAATATCTAATGGTATAGGGAAAGAATGGGTTGTTGTTGTTGTTGAATAAATACACTATAGATATTACTTTTAAAAATATTCTTTAAGAAAATATCATTTTTTTTGAAAAAAAATTTAAAATGCATTTCTTTTAAAATTAATATTTTAAAAACATTTTAATAAAAAATGGTTTTTATAGGAATACAAGTTATCTTACTAAAGAGAGAAATAAAGTCCCGTTTTCTTAAAAGAATTTTCTTAAACATTATGAGTTTTAAAGAGTGAAAAAATGGTACTAATAAATGAAAAAGATCATGAATAACCATATTAAAGGAAAATTTATTGGTTTATTGAATAATTGTCATATAATTTCCTTTAATGTAAATGAAGGATCATTAAAATTATGTTTGAGGAAGGTAATATTTAACAACCACAATGTGTCCCAGACCACATTGAAACATTTTAAATCATATGTATCATGAATGAATCATTAAATGGAACATATAATATCATTACTATAAATATATTAATTATATAACATGTAAAAGTGAAGTATATACACCATAAAAAATAAACTATGTGCATAACAACAAACAAGTCTCAATTTAATGTAAATAGAAACACTATCCATTACCCTGTGTTTCCTATCAGGTGAAAATCCTATATATTCATATATAATAAACATATGTTTATTATCTAATTACTTTAGAACCATTTTTCATGTTTATAATTACTTTTATTTCAATTATTACCATGTTTTATAAAACTAATTAATTAATTAAGTTTAGGTTCCATATTTTTACCAAATTATGTTATTGTATCAAAATGATCTTTGGTAGGTTGACTATGGTCAGAGGGTTCATTACATAAACATATCCAAAATAGTAATCCTGAAATAATCATCAAATTTATACATAAATAATTATTTTAACACCAATCATTTAATATGGTTATGAAAATTAACTAACATTACAATCATGGAGACCATATGCCACACATATGCATGAGTAAAGTTCCTTTTTTGTAATGATCATTACAGAATGAAGGTAAGTGACAATAATAATTAATTAATGATACTTATAACGTATATAAAATATTATTTAATCGTATATACTTATATATTGAATTATTTTGATGTAAAATGAATTACATCTTGTCTAGGAGGCAATTGTCTACATGTCGATGAATGATATTATAACTTTTTAAGTGTGTGAAAGGGTATTAAAAAAAATGATATATATATATTATATTAAATAAGGTTAATTATATCATTAATATCAAATATATTATATTATTTTCTCATATTTAAAATCAAATCAATCCTTTATACATTGCATGTATTGGTGGGAACCAATCACATCCCTTTGATGGGGCGGTAGTCCACACATCCACAAATGTTGTTATCATTTTTACAAAAAATGGAAAGTATAAATTTAGGTGTTTTATAATAATTAAATAATATTAAATGAATAATAAATAATATATATAAAATAAGTAAATATTGGTTCTATCATAATGGAATCCACGAGATGTGGTGAAGGAAAAGTGAACAGTCACCGTTTCATGAGGCGATAGTTTGCCGTACACATAAAAAATATGTTCATTACCAATTTGATGGAATTGTGTGTGAGAGTATATAGATAAATTACCTAAAAAGCACTATTATATTTAGGATATATTTATATTTATACAATCATTAAATAAGAATATTCTAGGGGTTGTATAATGGAAATAAAACAAGAGAGCTTAAGGAAAGATGCAACCTCTTAATCTGGTAACTCATTTTGGTTTGCACAAAAGGATTCTTTTTATTGATTTACAACCAAGGTGAGGCTTATAGATTGATAGGGGGGATTTTTAGGAGATATTTTGGCAGAAATTGGTTGATTTATTATGGCCCGAGAGGTGTCTCTAAGCGGGAGAGTTGGTGTCCTTTTATAGTGGAGGAAAATGACCCACATGGCATTGTTGATAGTATGATAGGTGTACCATGTTTCTACATAAAATATATTAAAACCCAACTAAAATAAATAATGGAAGATTAATGGAAGAAATATTTCCATAAAATGGGTTTTCAAAAAGTGTATAGGTCATTTGGCCCCCTAATATAATAGTCTAGTCCATTATTAAGCATAATTTTTCTTTAATAAATATAAATAATTTTAATTAACATCAATAATAATCATGGTAGAATTTTTTTTACCATGTTATTAATTATAAGTTATTCTGATTCAAAATATGGAATTCATTTTTCCAAAATAATACCACAAAAGTAGTAGAAATTTATTTAAATTTAATCTCGCTATTAGGATGACAATATGCGTTTTTAAGGTAAAATCATTCCAAAGTTTTCTATGTTTTTATAGTCTATTTCAATGTTAAATTGATTTACTTGACCTATAATTTTTGTATAGATAAAAATATTATCCAATGAAACATTCAACAAATTAAAAATATAATTTAAACTCATAAATAAATCATATAAAAAAGAATTTTCGAATTAAAATTCAATATTTTTCACTATTCATTAATTAATGAAACTGAACGGAAAAATAGAAAAAATAAATCCTAAACAAATTTTAAAGATTATATTTAAAATATTAATATTATTTTGACATATTAAACTTATAAAATTTTCATAAACATGAATTAAAAAGGTGTTTTCATTAAGATGTAGTAAAAGTGCCTTAATAAAAATATAGGGTTTTATGAGTTAAATTGGGTTTGTTCATAACTTATGAATTTAATATATATTGGATAAATAATAAAAATATTTTATTGATAATATAATATATATAATAAATTAATATCACCAAATAATTGTAATTAATCTTAGTCTATTAGAGTAAAACCAATTTTGGAGCACGAAAATAATTTCTATAAAAATACTCACTTTATATTAAATTCCTACTTATATTCATTTATAATTTAATTGAAACCAATTAATTATGTTTATATTTATATAAAAAATAATTTCCATAAGTTAGATATTAATATTCATAACTACAAATTCAACACCTATATTATATTTGATAATATAATAATAATATATTATTGTTTGGTGAATCTCGTCCTTGCATGTAACACAAGCCGTTGAAGATACTTGTTGTTATATGAAACATATTCTAACATAGGGATGTGTGAATTTAAAGATATAGAATATATTATATTTATTTAAATTAGTAAATATATTAAAAATCATTGGGATATATTATTCCCTTATGCGATTAGTGTTGAGTGTCATACACACTATCATATACAATGATCATACCTTTGATTTTCAAGGCATTACATGAGTTGTTAGAAAGATACATGTTTCACTTTATAACTAAAATAACTATAATAATTTTAATGTTATGGGATATCTATTTTAGTCAATGTAGATCCATGCTGTAAAGAATTGGTGATGGACATCCAAATAGGAGATTAATGAAATTATTACATGAACATGGTGAGATTCCATAGAACACGATGGATTAAGGGTATGTATAGAGATTAAAGTGGTAATATATAAATGATACATTAATCCACCTATTTAATTTTAATGGTAAGTAAAGAAATAATAATTCTAGGAAATGGAAAATTGTATACATAGTTGGAATTTGTACAGGTGTCAGAAAAAACAACCATTGTAGTGAACCATTGATTATAGTTTAAATTAATGATTTGGGTGAACAACCCCTCATGGAAAGGATCATGAATTTGAGATAGGCCTTATTAAAATACAGCATGACCCTATATTTTATTTACATGTAATACATAGAGTTGATTATTTTTAGTTTAAAAAAATATATCCATATATACTAATTGTCCATACAGGACAAATTCCAAAGCAGGTTAATGTTTTTAGACCATTTAAAATTCGGTAAAAACTGAAAATACCCAATATAACCCCCCTCTTAGGTGACTACATTGATCTTAATTGGAAATTAATTTTCATTAAAATATATTCCATCAACTTGGGAATAATACATGAAAAAAGTAGACATTGTTTATAGAAACCTCAACATTTTCATTCATCCTATTTCTAAAAACTGAATTTGTACTAATGATATTGTTCTCTTTTGGACGGGGTAAAAGCTCCCATTTATTGTACCTTTTAAAAAATATTAGTTATTTATTCATAAGTATAATAAATTTTTTTGTATTTAAATATTCATGAACAATTTTGTCTTCATTTTTTTAATGTATACTAGTATGAGTAGCTTCATTGATTTTTTTTTGGTTTCCACCCCTTGATTTTGATCACCATTGATGTCTGTACTATTAAAATTATTTATCATTTTATCATTTTATAAAGTGGTCTTAACACTCAAATCATAACCTCTAGAAAAAATATATTATACACCATCAATATATTCTTCTCCATTCTATTCATTTTTTAAAACATATTCAATACTGATTTCATCAATATTATCATCATCCCTGATTGATTTAATAATATTTTCTTCATTCTCAATGATTGTCACATCATCTAAGTCAAATAACTAATTATATTTGTTATTTTAGTAAAGATAAAAACATTACTTCATTGTGTCTCTATGAAATATAATATCTTCATATTTCTCATCAAATTTTACATTTCTATTTTCCATTACCCATGACCAAGAATAAAATCCCAAAATATATAAATATTGTAAGATTTGGGTTCTTTTTTAATAAAATTTTATAATGAGGGAAATCTAAAATCAACCTTAATAAACAAGTATTTTTAATAATTCTAGTAGTTTTCATGGATAATATCAAGACACATGTATGTACCATGATTGGTTATCATGGTTATAATCATATAAACAATACATATATTATTCGATTAAAATACTCTATTATGTTTTGTAGTTTATGAGAGACCAAAATAATGCCTTATGATATATGTTTCAAGATATTATGATATTATACCCCTAGAATACTTGATTCTGTTATGAAATCTCAATCTTTTTAAAGAACAACCTACATATTTCCCATGTTAGAACATATAAAATTTAAATATACCCAATGCTTGGTACATACGAGATGTAAACATGATTATTTTCATTATTGTAAAATTAGTATTTTAAATATTAAAATACATGAATATTATCTGACTTATTGCTCAATGGTCTAAAAACTAAATGGTTTATAATGAAAAAAAACAGCTCTTGTTCAATGCATCTTGTAAAATTAGAAACCACATGTCCCAAGATCAAACATTCATGAAACCAAAACCATTTTTTAATATATAATGAAAGTGTGTGTACCTTGCACCATGTTCAAGCCTTCAAATTCAATCACTTTTGTGAAAATATCACAAAGATAAATCCATAAAACTCCATTATCTATGGTTTATCCATGGGATAACAAAAACCAACCATAAAATGTGCAGGACCCTCCCACTAAACATAATATTCTATTATATCATGAGATTTATGTAGGAGGAGAGATCATGAGTGAGAAATAAAGAATTGGGTATGAACCTTGTAAAAGCTCAAACTCACACATTCTCAATGGTACTATCCCCTTATATATACCTTGATATATTCTCGAGTTTTCATGAATTAACTCAAACATTACATGAAGTATGAATCAATAATTTTGACAATAATCAATTAATAATATGAATGCATCACTGATCTTACCATATATGTAATCATTTGAGGAATAAATTATAATATAAGATAGGTGTTGAAGAAAACTGACTGTTGATGTTTAATATTCAAAATTCCATGTTATTATGTCTCCAAATCCATTTAATATGTTATTCTATTGATTCATGAACATTGTACCCTACAACAAGATCATATCAGATAATTCAATATGGGACCATTCAAATCAAATATACATGGAATTTTGGGAATATTTTAATTAGTTTCCCACTTTTATTTATTATTTATAGACCTAGTTTCATTTCCCCTTTTATAGTATGGTATAATTTTTTTTTGAAAATATATCCAAAAATATTTTCTGAAATCATATATAAAACTATAGTAATGTATCATTAAATTCCCCATGTATCAACTCATATTTAATATCATTTTTATACCAATCCAAAACTCATTTTGGATGAACCCTAATTTTTTTTATAAAAGCTCTCTATGTTTCATAAAAAACAATTCCTATTCCATAAAATATGAAGTGTTATCCCATGGGAATTTTTGTATTAGAAAAAATATATTAATTCCCTAATTCTTATATATAATAAAATAGAAGTCTTTGGAAAATCATCATTGGTTGTCTGGAAATAATATGACTAGGCATGATCTCTATCAAAGAAATCTATACACCACATGTGATTTACCCTTGTTGATGAACACTTCACATGAGCTTTATTCGATAGACAATCACATGAAATGTTTTATTTAGTCATTGACATACAATTCATTGATCTATCCTGATTGAGTGACTTGATGTTATAATTATTATATGAGAGAAAAACAACTTCATTGTAATGATGTAACCAATAAAATGATGAATAAATCACCCACCCCCTGATTATCTAATAATCATGGATTTTATAGGAAATGTATCAGTTTATGAAGGTTCCCAAGATAAGAATATTTAAAACCCTAGGAATGGGGAAATCCAAATTTGAAACATTCACACCAATTATACCAATGAAATGGTGTATGAAAATCATTGGGGTATACATAGCCGGCTATTCAATTATAATATATATTTTGTGTCTTGTGAGAATATTCCATATCTCTATATGAAATCATACCCATGGTGACAATAATATTTCACCAAAACCTATAATACTCATATAAAATCATCTTTTAGTGAAAACCCCATAGATGTTGTTGAGTGTGGTATATATTGTAAATAGTTTCTGAAGCCAGTGCATGATGATATGTGTTAAATAGTTATTAAATTCAATTAATAGGGAAATTTAAAAATGATGACTGAAGTCAGAATGAAATTAAAACACGAGGTATTTAAAAAATTTAACACTCTATCATATTGGGAGAGAGTAGATTTACTTCTAGAATTCATCAATAACATCACATAAAGGTTAAAATAATTTATTCTTATGAAGGAATAAGTAGATTTTTCATAACTATTAGAGTTTATGTTTCTACAATATGAAGATAAAGACTGCAGGGAGAATCATTTTATAACTTATGGCTGTTAAGACAAACATATGTTGGAATATATGAAATGTGATAAAGTCTAATTAAAGTGATATAAACTATATTGTTGTGATAATGTTTTTTTATAATCAATCATTAGGCTCACAAAGAAGGGAAAACTGATGTTTAATGAAAAAATACAATTGGATGAAATTGGACGAGTTAATTTGATTGAAGTTGTAACTAAAGTATACAATAGATAGAGGTTACACTATCCAAATGTTAGTTACAAATGGATATCCAAAGGTAAAGGAATATATGAAGAATAATACTGGATGATAATGAGTTTATAAGGAATATTATTTGAAGAAGATATAATATGTATACTGATATTGAAAATTGAAATAATTTTACATTAGTATATAAAATATCATTCAAAAAAAAATTATTTTCTAGAGAAGCATGTTAAAAAAATACAAGGAAAAAACCTTACATAATATATGAGGGTAACAAAAACATATATAAGTTTCACTGACAGAAAATGTGAAAATGTGTTGGGAGATTCACAAAAATATAAATGAGTAAATATTTATTATACAAAGGATTACAATATGATACCTAAATCCCTACTAGTTAACAAAGTTTGATAAGGATCTGTTGTCTAGATGTTACTATTCAGAACTTTCATGGTGATATATTTATGCTAATCTAATGTGAATCTGAAATAAAATGACATCATCCCTCCAACTAGGTCCCCACATAGATTGGTAGTAAGCTTAATGTAACACCCTAATCCATCTTCCAATATGTCATGAGATGATGACTAGCCCCGAGTAGGCATATCAGACAAATAAAAAACCAAATCATAATATATATGAGAACACCCACACCCACACAACCCTCCAATTCCATGAACAAACCTACATAACCCATATATCTGGAAGCCAAATTAGTCTTTATATGGAAAAAAGGGAAATCTCAATCCCCATGAGTTGGATATAAGTTCCAAGGCATCCAAGAACCACCTTTGAAAGTGATTTTTACATAAGAGAACATTAAACCAGATAAAATTAATGAAAAGAGAGTTGGTATACCAATATAATTTAACAATGTAGGAGACAAAAAAATAAGTAAAAATATGATACAAAAACAAAACATAAACCAAATTTAAATTAAAACAAAATAACATAACAATGTGACATAGAATCACTAACAAAATATAAAACATTTATAAAAAAAATTACTCATCTCTACCCTATAAATAATTTTCCATACCTACATCAGAAAAACATAGATCTGTATACCCCTCAAGGTGTAATAAGGGAATGCAAAAAACCATTCATAATAGGAATCCATAGAGTTTTTCTTATGATTAATTGTTAAAATAAACAAGTAATCATCAAGTAAAGAAAGATAATGCATGAGATGAAAATTTTTTATAGTTAAATATAAAACATGTAAAACCACCATTTTTAGAAAATTATTATAAATACCAATAAAATAGTTTTCAAATACATTTCCATAAACAACCCACACACACATTTCAATGATAACACCATGTTAAATATTTCATTAGGCTAAAATCATTTCTTGGATAGGGAGTAATATCATACAATTTTATGTGATTATAATTCCCCATGATGTGAAAATTACATTAGTATTATAAATCTATGGGTAGGATTTCACTCCTTAGAGTGTCTCCTTGCTCAAACAAAGGAAAACGACTGTACACTTTACAATATTAAAACTTGTATTGGGTGAAAGAGTTCGTACTTGAGAATGGATCCAAACCTTATGATAGATCAGTGACGGGATTAAAAATCCTTCTAAGGTTATTTTATATTTTAAACCATATATATTATGATTTTAAACCAATTATGTTCACAACACCATGGCTAAAATCCAATTTTATAAAGACATACCCAAACCATTGTATTTAAAATTTAAACCTTTATAAAAATTAAAAAAATCTATTTTCAACAAACCATTTTATCTAAAAATTTCGAAACCAATTTTTAAAAAGACGGAATGGTTCAAAAGTTAAATCCAATTCCTGGAGCCACCTACCTTGAATCACATAGAATATAAAAAATCACTCAAAACCATGATCTAAGATAATTAGAGGACCCTATAAATTGATAAATTATACTAATACAATAATTTTTATTAAAAAATCCCTAAATTATGACATTATAGAGTGAAGAGATACAAAGGAATTACATACCACTAAAAATCTCAAACAACACACTAATGGGATTGGAGATCATGAAAAGAACCATCAATTATGAAATTGATCTAAATGGAATACCATTAGACACTTTGATTTAAAAATACATCAGTTTTCATTTGTAATCAATAGGGATGAAGAAGAGGGATATAAATAATAAGGATATTTGATAAAAAAAATGGATATGAACATAACAAGAGAGGACCACAACATTGATTAATAATTAGGTTCAGAAAGGAATTGAATTGTGAGAGAAAAGGTTTCCCATGAGATACTTCAAGCTTGATTGGGTCAATTTAGTATCGTGGAAGGGGGATTAAAAGTTAAATAGGGTTTTTGGGGGCATAAAAATATGATTAATCCCTTATATAGCTAAGCCAATTTTTTTCCACCATCTTGATGGTGGAAGCCCACTAGCTGGAAAGCAGAGAACACTAGATTTGCGTAGCCTCTACCATACCCACCAACTATATGGTGGAAAACCCATGTCATGATCCATATTTTAAATGAAGGTAAGGATCATTAGTTATTTGTTTTCATAAACATACATAATATTGATTCATAATCAAGCCAAATAGGTATCAGGTGAATATGAGGCTCATTCAGAGCCTAGAGCTCCAAAATTGAATGATAGAACTGGGCCAAACAGTTTGTCTACAACCGTGGGACCCAAGGTGTCTGATCGCGTAGCTAGTTGGAGTTTTGGGACCAAGCCATTTTTAATGGTTTGCATGTGGTTAGTTAAATAGTGTTACTCACCATGTGGTGTTCCCCAATGTAGTAGTGAACTATGAACAGTTTGCACATGGTTTGGCCAAACCATCACGCTGAACTATGAGACATTTTTTAGGTGAAATGGGAATTTCTTATCTCACTTATGATATAAAAAGGTTTTATTTCTCCTCTCTTCCAATATAATACACTCATCCATTTCCTTCTCTATTGATCTCAAATTTTCAACACACTTTTCATTGAACTAACATCATCATCCGGTGTCCAATCCTTGATCTATCAAAAGAATTGGTCCCTTTTAAGTAGGATTACCTAGTGTATACATTACAAGTTTTGATTCATTATAATCCATCATGATATTTAGGTTCATGATCGTTTTCCATATCCTCATTTCATGAGACTGTTTCTAAAATTTCTCCCATCCTGTTTCAAATAGGAGGAGAATATTGAGTGAGGAGTCATCTACAACCTTGTGTTAGGTGGTCACATCGTTTTCCCTTTGAGTTTTGATATTTTGTAATTATTCCGTTCAACTGCACAACATATTTTTCTATGCATCTCTTTTTCTTTTGTTCCTTCATCTCAAATTCACATTACACCTTATAACAATCCAATTTATTCTTTCTTGGTTAGTTAGAGGTTGGATTATTTATTTATGGGCCACCCCGTCTATGTTCCATGTATAATTACCACTTTTTTGATAAATGATCTTATGTATAGATTTCATCTTTATATTTCTTCTTAGACATAAAATGTAAATTCCATTTATATATGGATGTTTATATGACCCATAAAACCCCTTTCGTGTTTGTCTTAGTCTATGTTTTGAACATCCAATGCTGGAATTTTTCCACCTGACCATGACACATATGAAATGACTCCTTAAGCCATATGAATTGATTTTCCATGACTAAATGAATTAAAAAGGTTTATTATAACGAGTGGTCTAATGATGTGGAGAGGATAATACATAGTAGTTTCCCCACCTAAAATGAATTAAATTAATTTGAATGAAACAGTTCATAGAGGGTAATACGACCACACCTTTTGTTATGCTTTGCTAAATGCACACATTGAATTGTATTGCCTTACTAAAAATTAACATGAACATTAAGATACATGGTATTTTTTCCCTAATATATTACATCATAAATATGATTATTACTTATTTATATGTATATAGTCAAGCTGAAAAAGAATCATTGGAGGTTATAAATCCTACCAATTATAGTTATAAATATTCCTTTATGGGTTGTGTACGCTGGTAAGGGGTAATGAGCATGGGGGAATATCACACTCCCTTACATCAGGTGTTCACTATGGAATATAAAACCAGTGATACTCTATGGGGGTTGGACATTTGATGATATGTCCCATTCTTAGAGTGATGACATGATGGATCACTCACCATCCTGAGTGTCGTGCATAACATCCCACCATATTCTTGAGATTTATGGAATATACAGTATTACTTGATCTTATAGGTTCATTAGACTAGTCATCGATGTATGAGTTATGCCACTGTCCATCCAACACCAGTACACTAGGTTTATGGAAAATTACATCCACATGTTATTGGTTCATATAAGTGGATGAAATATATCTAATTATTCTATATATGGATACTATTAATATATATATATATATGGTATATGACTAGTCTCTCCTTCTAACAGTGAGCAGAAGTAGGTAGAACCATCAGGTATCCTTTAGAAACCTGAGAAGTCTGATTATTTATTTATTTAGAACTGTTTTCCTAGTCTTTGTATACATGCACACTATTTAGTTACAAGCAATACATGGATTACACATAGACACCATTAATGGTGGACTACTAAAATTCTTATCTCACACCTAACCCAGTCTTCCTTTGCTACCCAAGAATAATATCTACCTATATAGAAAATGGCCATATATATGTTGTTGATAAGATTTTTCTTATAGATGGTGCTTAGGAGTAGTGGACCAGGTAATAGCTCGAGATGCCAATAGAATATTTTTTGTTCTATTGGTAGTTTGTATAACATTATTTTATCTCACTAATTGAAGATCACATTTTTACTATCTACATGCCATGGATCAATGATTCATTCACTACCTAGTGGAATTTAAGATATTTTTTCTGTTGTTTTTCTTTATTTTCGCTTCTACACTTGTCCGTTATATTAGTTGTATTTATCCTTCCGCTACATTTTTTCGGTTAGTTTATATTATGCTTCAAATATATAATGTCATCTATTATATCTATTGTTCCACTATTATATGAGGGGATAGTCTCCCCATTTTACCACATTTACACAATCACTACTAGTCTTCAGCCTCTGGAAAATAGGGAGGTGTGCATGAGGCCATGTATCCCCTTGGCTTAGGGAATGAGTTAAGTGGATCTCGGGTTAGGATGTTACCATGTTATATTATAGGAGTTTCCTTTCCAATTTTTCTTTTCAATGACAATATATTAGAGAATGGTAATTCATACAACTTGTTTGTAAGCCATGATTGGCCATCAAAAACCCATGTTAGAGGTGTATTCCTGATTTCATGATTTATAATTATAATTATGTTTTTCCATATTACTGTCTATATCATTTCACCATTGGGTAATGAACAAGATATGTTGTGTTTATTATTATTGTTATTATTGAGGATTTATTTCATCCTTGTAGTGATTATATGAGGGAAAGTCATATTGTTACATGCATAATTATTCGGAACACTAGGTTTAATATTCCATGCATTTTAACAAGTCACATCTATTTTCACCATGAATTTTCTCATTTCCCATTGATAGTTCCCTAAATATGTATTAAAATGATCTAAAACATCATTAAGGGATTGAATGACAAAAAAGACAAATTAAGCTATCAATTCTGGTACGTTGAGACAAGAAAAATTCGTTTCATGGGTGGGAATGTGTTATGTTTTGATTTTAATAGATATCATATTGGGGATCATAAAGAGAATGGGAAATTATGGATTGAATATGGTATACCATCTAATTCAACTATGTTATATAATTTTCACAATTTAATAAGCACAAATTCAAAATGAACAAGAAATGGAAAGTGAAATTGGTTATCCTATACTAGTGAAACAAAGACTTAGACCCAAACCTGACCATATTAGTGGGTAATGAGTTATATCTTATTTTATTATGTTATCTTATTACATCTATGTCTGTATTTTGAAGTAGGAGTAGAGCTGTGGTTTTTTCTGTCAGATGAATTTACAAATATCCTAGTATCATTAATTTAATCTTCCCAATTGCATAAATATATGATGAAGTTGGTGTCTAGAATTGAAGTATCATTCCTCAATTATGTCCTCCAATTGAACACCCTGATGTCAGTTACAACCATGATCTTGATGTGGAATTCCCTACGTTTCTAGTGATTCCCCATGTAGTACCACTTATAGAAAATCATCATATACATGATATGGGATCTAACTCCCAGTTTCATGAGGGTTTTATCTATATGATGTAGTCTATGTATGGTGTACTAAGAGATTTCCTAATCATGGAAGAGTAGACTCTCGAATTATAGCTGTAGAATCCTCCTACCTATTTTGGGGATGGTGGACCTAATCCTGTAGAGGCTTGGTTTGAGGCTGTCTTATCTGTTTCCTTGAATATAGAAACTTCTATAGAGAAGAGGGTCAAGATAGAAACCTATATTCTACCTGACTAAGCCAAGAAGTGGTGGGATGTTATCACCTAAGAGAATCAGAACAAGGATATAGCTTGGGTGGATTTATATATGATCTTTTATGACTGCTTTTTTCAAAAGACTCCGAGGGATGACAAAGCCAGAGAATTCATGAACCTATAGGATAATATAATGTCTATCATGAATTATTTCCTAGTCTCACTAATTTGCAGGGTTTCAATCCCACTCTGGAAGGAGACGTTATTAAAACCTCTATGTTATTTGAGGATGGGATGGTCTACATCATCTAGTTACAGTTCAATGTGTTTAGGTTGATGAAACTTTCTAAAATTGTCAACCAAACACTTATTACGAGGAGGAAAATGAAATAATATTACAGTGATAGTTGGGGTGTTATGGAACCAATATATATTGATTGATATTCTTCTAGGCATAAGAATCTTTTCAAGGATTCTCATAGGGTTAGAAGTAGCTAGTTTCCTCATGTTGAGAGCTAATTCTTTTTTCACCAGTGTGGGAATCTTGCACACATGAAACCTGAGTGTTTACAGGATCCAGTCAAGTGTAGAGGCTATAGTAGGATTGTCCATATAAATTGTTTCTATATGAATTTTTCGATAGTGTATACAGATTAGGGATCTACGCCTACTCCAAAATCTGGAGCTCGGATAGTAGGATCATTATAGGAATGCAGATAGAATACCACCATCCAATCAGGATGAGGTGGTGATTGAGGAAGATGGGGATAGATGAATTATACTCTATGATAATATATTGGGATTGATTAGGGTAGTTAGGAATTGACCAATTTTTACATTATATACCTATTATATGTATCCCTACCTATAATCGAGGATCAGAGCAGCAGAGCATCTAATATAAAAGGTAATATTATAGTATCATCCACTTTAGTGTTCGATTTATTTGACAGAGGTGAATCCCACCATATTATATCTGAGGAAATCATTGAGTGTTTGGGGCTTGAGATCGAGCACTATTATGGTGTTATGACACTATACAACCAATTGGGTATCCATTATGGGGGAATTCAAAAATGTAATAATTATACTCTTGAGATAGGAAGTTACATATTCATGTATAATATTAACGTCCTCGACATGATGAGATTTGGAACAATTATCAGGATAGACTAGTTCATTCCCAATCAATCCCAAATTGAATTCTATTGTCATGGGGTGACATTTACATCACCAGAGGGCATTATTCACGTTTATTAGGGAGAATGGAAGGTCAGTGCGACATGTGTTCAACTCTAGCCGTATAGGCCGATTAATGTGATAAATCATATCGCTAGTATTTTTCTCGATTACCAGATCTTATGACACATGGATTTACCTCATGTAGTGGATTGTTTTAGGGAAAACATAATTAAATTGTTCTATGATCTAAATCATATGAGATAGGTAGAGTTTAAAATTTAACTAATACCAACAAAATTACTAGTTAATATTCCTCCATATAGGATGTCAACTTAGGAGCTTATTAAACTCATGAAGCAATTGGGGGATCGGGAGGCTAAAGGATTTATACAAATAGAATCTTATTTTTAGGGTTCACTTGTCCTTTTTTCTATGACGGCAGGGGATACACTTAGGTTCTATGTGAATTAACAAAATTTGATGCAGACCACAATAATGATTTGGTATCCACTACCTAGAATAGTCATCCTATTTGATCAAATATCAGGAGAGAAAGTATTTTAAAAGATATATCTATGGATATTATATCATAATTTTGTTGTCCGAACTTCCGACATACCTCAAACAGTCTTAGGAGCTGATATGGTCTATAAAAGTACCTAGTCATGCCATTTAGATTAATTAATGCACCTACATTGTATATGGATATTAGGAATCAGGGTATTCAACCATATCTGGATTCATTTGTGGTAGTATTTTTTGATTATATATTTGTTTATTTATAATCCATACACATACTTGCATCCCATATTGAGATCATAATGAATACATTGAGATAACATCATCTCTCTGAAATGCTCTGAAAATGCCACTTTTGGATTGAGAAAGATCACTTCCCAGGTTATATCATCATAGAGTTAAATGTTTTATTATGAGTATCCTAAGAATGTATTCAACATTTGTTGATTCATTGCACTAAATGAATATTCCAGGAACTACATACCAGATTTCTCACACATTAATGCACTTATTATAGGATTGATAAAGAAGGGTGTGAAATTATTATGTTTATAAGATTATGAAGTATCCCTGTAGGATTTTAAAGGTCATTTTAGTTCAGCACAAATAATGATTCTAATGGAGAAAGTCATGTGCTATAATACTTACTGTGATGCATTAGTTATCAAGATTGATGTTGTTCTGATGTATGATGAGAGAGTCTTTGAATACAGGTCTCGTTAGTTGAGGTATCACAAGTGGAATTACCTGATGCATGACCTCGAGCTAGCTGATGCAGTTGATACCATATGCAATTAGAGACATTATACACCTCAAGGGAATTTTTTGGTGTTCACTGATCACAAAAGCATCACATACATCTTTACATTGCAATATCTTTTTATCAGATAGTGTATGTTGGTTGAGTACCTATAGATATTTTATTTTTAGTGTTCCTACATATAGATTAAAGGAAAATCAGTCGATGATGCAATGAGCTGAAAGACATAGACCCACGTGGTTCAATAATCTAGTGGTGAATGACAACTTATGGCCTTATTCTAAAAGATGCATGTTGAGGTTTAGGAGAACCATGGAAATACTATCCTCTCAGCCTTAGCAACAACTACTAATCTTTTTGAATGAGTATGTTTGAGGATGTTATCTTATTTTGAAGTCCTTATCCTAAGGGAAGAGTTTCAGATGATGATACATATTTTGGTTGGACTGTGGATAAATATGACACATTACTATTATATGGGTGTGTATGTGTCCCAGTATACATCATAATCGAGTTGATGTGGGAATTCCATGCCTCAACATGGGAATTTAACCCCGGTGTCACCAAAATGTATCACGATCTTGGACAAAAATATTTGTTTTCTAGAGTGACACATGAGGTTTCCTAATTCCTCACTTGGTGTTCCACATATCAGTAGGTGAAGGTGGAACATTAGTGAATGTTTGGGATTTTTCATCTATTTTTCCATTGTTGAGTGGAAATGAGATGAATTTTTAATGGATTTATTGACTGGTTTACTCAAATCACCTCATGGAACAATACATTATAAGTAGTCATTGATCCACTAATGAAGGTCACACACTTATTACTCATGCAAGAGACCTTCAAGATAGACGAGATAGGAATGATGTACATTAGGAAGGTTGTATGTATTCCTATAGATCCTCAGTATATAATTTTTTATATAGAAGATCATTTTGTATAACAGTTTTGGAAAGGGTTTTAGATGGAATTGGGTACGTAGGTACTTATAAGCACATCCAATCACCCACAACCCAATAGAGAGACATAGAGTTTGACTGAGGTTTTATATGACATGATCTGGTAATGTAACTTTAAAATAGAATTTTTCTAATGGAAACGCATTCCCCCTATTTATTTCTCTTATAATCATAGAATATGTGCTACCATCAAGATGGATCCTTATGAATCATTATATGGTAGCCCTTACTGATCACCTCTATATTGGATAGAGGTAGGGGAAGTATCTATTATTGGACCAAATCTTGTTCATGTGACTACAAAGAATGTCTAGTTGATCATAAATTGCACGATGAAAGCTCAGTCTAGAAAATAGTCTTATGACAACAAATCCTTGAGACCTATCAAGTTTGAGGTCCGAGACCAGGTTTTCATGCGAGTTTTGGACAATTTGTGTTAGAGATGTATTCAGATGTAGGGAAATATCTCACCAAGGTTCATTGGACACTTCGAAGTTGTGAAACAAATCGGACCAGTGGCTTATCAGTTGACACATCCTTAGAGAAATCAGTCAATTCATGATTTCTTTCATATATCTGAACATTGTAGATACTATCCAGACTCTTCACATGACTTTTATCCTGACAATGTTGAATTGGATGTTGATTCCTCCTTTAAATAGTATCCAGTTCATATCATGTATCCAGGTATGATGAATATATGAGGAACTTCAGTTCCTTTGGTGTAGGTTATATGGTAGAATTTCTAGGAACAAGATATGACCTTAGAGTGGGAAGCTGATACATGTGATTAGTGGTTGGAACTCTTTTCTTTAAAAACATCTTTACCCCCAGAAGTATAACTTAGGGATGAGTCTCTTTATGTGGGGTGGTTGTAGTGACCCATCTTTTCAATGAAGGTACATATCATTTGTTTTTAGTTATTTTCTTAAACATCTCTAATATTGGTTCTTAATTAATCCAAGTAGGTATTAGGTCATTTCAAGGGTTTTTTTGGAGCATACAGCTCTTAAATGGAAATAAGGAACTTGGTTTCATAGTTTTTCCACAACTGTGATACCATGGGAACTCAACCCTACGGATGGTTTCACATTTGGGAAAAAGTCATTTTGATTGTTTTTTGAATAGTTATTAAAACTTGGAGCCAAAACATGTGATGTGACTAATGAAAGTAGTGAACTGAGCATGGGTTTCACATGGTTTGGTGAAACAATGCATCCAAACTATGCACCTATGTTTTTAGGGGAAATGACCATTTACCCCATATTTATGTTATATCATTATTTTAATTTTCTATCCTATTAATCCTATAAACTAGAACTCCTATAATTCTCTTTTTTCCTCATACTTCTACCAAGATAGGTATTTATGTGACTTATTTATTCGGTTTATAATCCTTGATCTGTCAGAAGTGCTGGTTCTTTCATGACAAGATCCACTTGTCTCTTAATACCTATTTCAGTTTTTTTTTTCATATCTGTCATTCTGTTTAGGTGAATGTGTGGTTTTACTATTTTCAAGGTGTTATACTATTTCTCAAATTTCTCCCAAAAAATTCAAATCTGAGGCTCATATAAGTGAGGGGTCATCTTCATCCTTGAGGTTGGTTGTATTATCATTTTCCCATTGAGTTTTGTTGTTTTTTTAATTAAGTTGTTGAACCACAAACTATATATTCCAAGAATCTTAGTAAATTTGGGTCCATCATATCAAATTTACCATTGTGCCTCAATACATGACAATTGATTCATTTTTGTTTTCTTATAGAATGGTTGCCTAGTTTTTGGGCCACTCTCTAGGTGTTCCATGTGAAAATTCCCATTTTTGATAAATAATCTTATGTTCAGAATTCCTCTTTAGATTTATTATTAGACATAAAATGAATTTTTTATTGGTATATAGATGATTGTTTGACCCAAATCACTTACTATCTATTTAGATCAACCTATGTTGGGTATTTACTATGTTTTCCTTTTCACCCATGATCATGAAACCTTCTAATTGACACCTAGTGCCATATGAATTGATTTTCTATGAATTAGTGAATTTAATGGGTGGAATAAAATGAGTGGTCTAATCAAGTGGATTAGATATTTTTTGGTAGTTTCCCCACTTTAACTAAATCGGAATGAAATGGTTAACAAAGGGTGGTAAGGCAACACCTTTGGTCATGGTTTTCTAAATGCACACTTGGAATTATAATGAATTTCTATAAATATCATTAAAATGAATAATATATTGTCATAAATATTAAAATGTAAGTATAAAAACCTCATAAAATAATACAAGTGCATAACATAACATTTTTCCCAAAGAAGACGAATTGAGATGATAAACAATTACCTAGATTTACACATTCTATAGAGTAATTTATCATCATGTATAACAAATTAAAATTGTATAAAATTATATAGGATAATAAATTATTTGATTATAATATAATATACAAAATCCAAATAACATTTCAACACCATATAATTAATAATTCATAATTAAAATCTTTATTTCACGGTGTGAAATGTTTCATTTTTCATGGGAATTTTGATTGATTATTTCTTATACTGGTAATTTTATCCTTGTTACATCATATAAATAATGACTATAATGATATAAATATCATATATATCTATTACATAATTTTTTATAATCATTCATAAATTATAGATATATAAAAAGTAATTACACTATTTATAAGGATGTTAAGCCGTATACACCCATGAACGATGTTTTCACATTTCAATGGGAGGGGAAATGGTAAATAATAAATAATAGTTCTTTAATCATTATTCTATCACATGTGTCATATATTTTCATTAAATAAATCCTTATTACCATCTATGTAAAATGGAAATAAAAAAATCACCTTGTTTCATGGAGGTGGTCGGCCACATGTACGCATAAGAAACATTATTGTTTTCAAACAGATTTTAAGTTAAGTAAGTATTTGTGATATTATAATTTGAGAAGTATAATTCTTTAATAAGCATGATATATAAAAATTTACCCCATTACAATAAAAATCTATGAAATATGGTGTGGAAAAATGAATTGTATCACTATGTGGAGACAATAAGTTGTACATATGCACGTGGTATAGTTTCATTTCCCACTATGGAAAATTGGGTGGATAAGAGTGATTTCTAATCATAATTAAAATTATTTAAATTTAGGATACTAAAGTTTTTATTTTATGATAAATAAATTATATTTTTATGAGGAAAGGAAGAATTTTGAAAAATAAATTTACCAGTTAAGGGGATTACTTCTTCATTGAATATACTATTTAGTTCTCTTCTTAAGGGACATAGGGTTGGAATTTTATGAAAAAAAAACCAAAATAATGTGAATAATTAATTTTATAATGTATTTATTTTTGGTATGGTAGATTTAGATGGCTCAATGTGGTGTGAATGAGATAATGGAGAGGTGCCCTTAAATAATCTGGGGGGATGGGAACTCTAGTTATTTCATAAAGATTAAATTATAATAAATTAATTTTCAAATAAATTTTCATAAAATTGAAATTGATAATAATATAAGGCCTGATTTATTTTTATCCCCATAAAATAATAGAATTTGGATAGTTTTATGTAGTTTTTTAAACTATATATTTTGGTTTAGCCCCATAGTTAACATCGTTTGACCATAACCACAATAACAACTATTCCTCTCTTAAAGGGTTAAAATATAGCTTTAAGGTAAATGTTTTATAATAAATTAAAAATGATTACATTTTCAACCAAATAATACATTAATTTTAATATTTAAATACATTAATTTATTTTAATAAAATAAAAAAATATTAGTTTGATAAAAAATCATTAGTATCAATTTGGGCAATATTAATTTAATTTGTCATAAAATATGTAAATTATAAGTTTTAATTACAATATAAATTTTTTACACGTCACTAATATTTTATATTTATATAAAAAATTCATCTATAAATATAAATCACTCAAAATATATAACATTAATTTTTTTTTAAATCATTTATTTTATAATTATATTAATTAAGGAAATACTACGTCGATGATGCCTAAAAATTTAAGGTAATTAGATAATTAATAAAAAGTAAGAATAAATTTATATCATCAAAATAATTTTATTATTCTCAAATTATACATTTATATTTCATCATAACATTATCATGTCCTTATGTGAACAGATAATATATAATTAAAACTAAAATAGTGATGTTATGTATCTTTCTTTACATTAAATATTATATTGGTCATTTTCATAGAAAAAGTCCCATTTTTGATTAATTAACTAAATCAAAAAACGTTATTTTGAGAAATTATGTCCTTAATAGTTAGTTTTAACATAGTTTAACTTGATTTACCCTTTACTATGGAAATACATTTTACTATGGTTTCAATTCATAATCACTAAAAATTAAAGTGGCTATTTACTAAATAGTAACATCATGTTTCCAAATATGAAATATAATTTACCAAATTAAATACCTATATGTAGAATAAATTAATATCAAAATAATCATGTGAAATGTGATGAAAACCAATTTTTATAAAAATTAATTCATGAGAGTAAATTTTTTTATTATAATTCTATAAATAAAAAATATTTAATTCATTAAAATAATTTCATCAAATATATAATATATATATTTTGTTAAAATAATTTACCAATAGTGGTTAATTTAATTTAATAGATTAAAAATATATTCCATAGATGAAATGGAATTTACCAAAACATTTTTTTAATTTTCAAATAGATATTATTTCTAATTAATTAGTAACCAAGGATATAATTTTGTATATATATAATCAAGATATTTTTTATAATTTAGTTACTCTTATTCATACCCACTAATATAATTTTTATGAGTTAACTATTATATAATAACATTTTAATAATATATCACAGTTCGTTTAGACTTAGTGTTTCACATAATTCATGATATCAATGAAATACAATTATATAATGTGAAATATATTGTAAAAACCCACAGTGTTATATTTTAACACATTTAATAAATTGTTTCTTCTAAATATGATGTCATTACTCGTAATGAAGGTTTTTATGATTGAAAATTAATATTTTTTGAAATACCACATCCTAAAAATGGAGAATAAAATAATAAATTGAAATTAGGGGAAGGGTAATATAAAAGTTATTTAAAATAAAAAATATCTACAATTTTTGATAGGTGAAAGTATTTTGGAATAAAAAATATGGAATTTGAAAAATTATTTAATGTACATACACTAATGGAGTGTAATATAGAACATTGATAATAATAAATTGAATTATTATGAGAAAGTTAACAACCACAAAACCCTACATTAGGGAGGTGTGAAAAAAGACCATCAATTCATCTGAATGGATGGTTATATGTAAAAATATTTTTTTATAGATTATTTTTCTTGTATTTTATAAATTCATTTACCATTTTTACTCAAAAAATTAGGGAATATACTTACATGAAGATATATTCTCTTTATTGAGTCAATTTACAAAATAGTCACTTTTTTTGCTTCAAACGATGACAGTTAAAGTTGAATTTTTCTTTTCTAAAGAACTAAAAATAATATTTAACAAGTTATAATATTAATATTTAATTCTTTATACCTCAAAATATTTACCCAAAATAAACATTTCTGCACATTTTAGGCAATATAGATAAATAAAATAGGTTAATTTCTTAAACCTCACCCATAAAACCCAAACATCATCATAATTGATTCCATAATTTATTATAATTTTTTATCCTAAAATATATGTCTATACAATATTTAATCCTAAATATTATAATGAATTTATTTAATACCCTTACATGATCAAATTTTTTTTATTTTAATAATATTAATATCTCATAAATACTGGTAAAAAATGTATTTACCATAATCACTTATCAAAATAAGGTCTTTGAAAAATAATATTTTCTTATAAAATATAATTAATCCTTTAATCCTTAAATTAAATCATATTTTAAACAAAGATATTTCAATTGGGTTCATAAATGACTTATTTTTAATCATAGCATGATTTGAGAATATCAAATATGATTTCACTTTTTCCAAAAATTATATTGTATATATTTAGATTGATCTATTCAATACTTATAATAAAATCAAATTTCTCATTTGAATAAGGTATTTATAGGGATTATTCAAATAATCATCATCATTGAATCCCCAATGGTATGGTGGTGGAATCATTTTCCCTAAAAATCATAATTCACTTCAACTAATTTCATCTCCTAGGGTTTCCATTTATATTTTGACTTTAGTGGTTGGTGTGAATTATTATCCTCATTAACCATTGGATTAAGAAATTTATTTTCATAATTTACAAAATCTATGAATTTATTGCACTATAATGTTAGAGGTGTATTTTGTTGTGTTCCTTCTCAATTCATTTCATTGAATATCATCTTCACATCACTTTGAAAAAAAATTTCTCGATAACCCAGATTAAAAAATTTGAATCATTAAATTTTGTTCTTTTATGAATTCACCAAATTGATACTCCCCAAATTTTAGGAAATTGGGAGGTTAAACATTTTTCTTCCATCCTTGTGGCATACCACTATACATTCCAGGAAAATCCAACTTCCTTTTCTTATCTCCAAAACCATGAGAGATTCCAGCTTCCATTTCCTACTTGTGTTCACAAATAATAATTTATTTATTTCCTTTGAAGTAACATATATCCAATTTATTTTAAATAGATAGTTTTAAACAACTAAATAATCGATCAATTTTGGTTACAGGGATACAGATTAAACTATAGGTATACTTTGAAAATCTTGTAAAATTTTACAAATAGGTAACAATGGATTCATCATTGTTTTTTATAAACCGAAGGCATTCCTTCCCAATTTTATAAATAAAATACAAGGGATGTAATTATAGAAAAATATATTCTTAAGCTCATATCATTCCATGTATCCAATTTCTTCCTCTTGCAAATTAATTCATTATAATATTCCCTTATTGATCCACTTCAACTTCTGAATAATAGATGACTAGGAAAATTTCATCATGGTCCAAGAAGTGAAGAATGAAAAATTACTCTTCCTTCACATTGATCCATATCTTAGAAACTAGTGGATCAGAATTCCCATATAAGGATGGTAGACATTGTCAAATAAATGATTCAATAACATGTTTCTCCTTTCTTGGTGCATTCATAAGTTCAACATGATTAGTGTTTCCATTAATAGATTTAGAGAGTTGAGCGAGAATAGTCAAATTATATTTCGTCCCATCTCTTTAGCCATTTAGTAACTCATGAGGATTTCTATTTCATTGGCAATCAAATTATTTTTTCACAATATTCCCCTAGATTCCATCCACTGAATTAATCCAAAAACTTGGGGTATGTATAAAGATACCAATATCACAATGAATAATTATTCATGAACATCATTCAAAATTTCCCAAATATTATAGCACCTAGGTCATTTGAGGTCATTTTCTATTCAATTCATTCATAACGGACCACAAAACATTATGAGTTAACCCAAGCATATACCCAGATAGTGTCAAAATAGGTGGATAATAAGGGAACATCGTTCAGAACCTAGAATTATGGTCCATTTATACTCAACCAATGATTTGTGTGGTTATTAATCATAGATGCATCTAGTCCAAAACCATGTACACTTCTAGTTTCATGAAAACGATTTATTACTAGGAAAACCACATAATATCTTAATTTTAAATATATTAGGTTATTATGATACAATTATAATTATCCCTATGGTACTCATTGAATTTTTCTAAAAATAGTTTCTAAATGTTAACTAATCCATTCTATGATACCAATTATAGTGACACATAATTTTCATATATATATATAATCTTTATAGATTAATATTCATTGCATAAAATAATGATCCCTGGAAGAATTGTGTTAGTGTAGTTCCTTTTTAAACTTGGATATATAAAATAATTGGAACATAAGTTAACCACATCATCTCCCACTATTTTCATCATAACTATCACCATATTAAGGCATATCATAATTAATAAATTATTTCATAAACTGGGAAAAGGAAGAATAATAAAAGGGGAGATCAAATACATAGTAAGGGTAAACAATGGATATATCAATGATTACATGAAAATAACTTGAGTATGAGGGTATAATAATATGAGTATTACATTTTAAAATCATACTTTGTATATCAATGATCATAATCTAGAGTCATAGAATAAATCATTCAAGTTGATAATACTTGAATAATCATGTAATAAAATATCACGTGACATGAGAGTATAATATATACATTGTAATGTGGAAAAATAATAATCTTATAACTTCAGCAACATGTATAAATAAAAATAGTTTCACTCATTATGTTAAATACATGAAACTAGAACCATGCATAAACCTATGTACATGAATCCATGTACAAATATATTATTTTGAAGTAAATTATAGGTCCACTCATATTATTATGAACATGAAAACCAGGTCTAGGAGTAATCTTATGGACATGGAAGCTAGGTTAACGCATAATTAAAGGGCTAATAAATACAGGTCCCCAGCTATAATTGTGAATATAAAATCATGTTAACACATAACATATTTAAAACATGTGTTATATATATTTATCAATTTAATTTTATGGATTTAATGGACCCAACCACCATATAATCATAATTCATTTATATAAATACCAAAATATCATCACTCGTAACATCATAACTTAAACCGTGGAAAATAATCTGGTTTTGAAAACATATCATCATCATAATTATAAAACATATAGATAAAGAATAAGGTTGGTATAATTGGTTAATATCCACTGTAAAGAATAAGTAACATCAAAGTATGCTATCATAGATGAAAAATTACATTAAAGGATCACTACAAAAGTTATTGATGAAAATATCCTTTTTATATTGAAATAACGATTTTAAAACCCAATAAATACCAAAATATTAGGGGGAACACTTTTATTTGAAAATATACTTAGAAACATTAAAAAATGGGTAAAAATGACTTTAAACAATGATATGATAATTTTATAAACATTATTTCAGAAAAATTTATAAAACATGGCCATGGAAGAAATAAGATACTCAATTAAAGTGAGAAATAAAACAGAATCTCCTTGATAACATATTTTCTTTCTCCTAAGTACTTATAGTGAATAAAATTAGTGGAAAAAATGCATTCACAATAAATATCCATATTATAAAAAAATTATTATGTTTCTTGAGAGGTATATCGTAAAACCTCATCATAAAAAACATAATCATAAACAATGTCTATAAATAATGAAAATGTAACATAAAATCCTCACCACATTGGAAACCTTTCCGTTTTAAGTCCCATGAAGTAATAACATCAAATGGAACATTAAATATCATGAACATTATGATAATCAATATATAACATATATAGGGGAATTATATACAACTCATAATATAATATAGGTATATAACATAACATATGTCTCAATGAAGATAATTTGAGATGTAAACCCTTACCTCGAGTTCCACTTTCATAGGAAGAATATAACCTCAGGTATAACAAATTTAATTTTATTATAATTATATAGAATATTAATTTAAATTCTTATCATATCATATATTATCCCCTTATAACATTTTAATAAAATTTTAATAATAATTCCTTTCTAAAAAGTCATTTTTGGGAGTTATTTGTTTTGTTTTCAATGAAAATTTGGGTTTTATATTTATGGTCCCTATACACAATTAATGGTTATTTTTTTCCAGAATTTTAATAATGATATAAATACCATATATATCCATTCTATAATTTTTTTAATCATTTATAGAATAAAAAAATAGAAAAATTAATTACTCTGTTTATGGAGACGATAGTTTGTACTTACATATGAACATTGTTTTCTCTTTTAGAAGGGTGAAACAGAATAATGTTAATTAATAAATCACCTTTATCGAATAATTATTATATAATATATTTCATATATAAGAATTATTTCTTTACCATCTTTGTCAAATTGAAATGAAAAAAGAACACATCGCATTGTGGAGGTGCTAGTCCCCACGGACCCACGAGTGACATTATTGTTTCCAATCAGATTATAAGGAATGAATATAGATGTGTTATAATAATTATTGAAGTATAAGATTTTTAATAATTATAAAATATAAATATTCAACCCATTATAATAACTATACAAAAAATATTGTGGTCGAAAATTAATTGTATCGCTACATGGATACTGTAAAATGTACACACGCACAAGCTACAATTTAGCTTCCCCATTGATGGGAATGAGGGTGGATAATGGTACTAAAAAAATAAAAAAAATAATAGTATATTTATGATACTTAGTTTTTTATTTTATATTAAATAACATTTTTTTATAATTAAAGAATGAAGTAAAGAGAATGTGATCAGATAGGGCGATTACCTCTTCTTTGAATTAACAGATTTAGATCTCCTCAAAATGGAAATAGGGTAGATATTTTAGGAATATAATCTCATATATAATGCGAATAAGTAAATTTATAAGTAATTCTTGTTGGTTATGGTAAATATAATTGGATCAAATTGGATTAAAGAAGATAAAGGAGGGGTATCCTTTTATAATTTATGGGAGGTACACTCTTGGGATTTCATAAAATATTAAATTATAATAATTTGATTATCATGAAAAATGAAACCAAATAGACATATATTTTTAGATAATTTTGTATTTGGATTTAATTATATCATAAAATATATTTTTTTTTGTAGTTTTATGTGGTGTTTCAAACATTGTAATTTGTTTTAACCCCTTAGTTATCCCATTTTAACCTTAACCAGAAGAAAAAAAATTTCATTCTTAAATGGTTATAATTTTACATATAAGGTAAATATTAAATCCTAAATGAAAAAATGATGAGATATTCAAAAATATATTATCCTAATTTTTGAATTTAAATATTTTTATAATTTGTAAATAAATTAATAAAATATTATTTTGATAAAATATAATTAATTTAAATATAGAAACTATTTGTTTACTTTAAATTAAATGAAATAAAATAAAATATTGAATTGAAATATAATATTTTGAAAATAAATAATATGTTATATTTATTTGAAAAATTTAGGGAACCCTCTAATGACCCAAAATTAAATTAGTTTTCATATTTCTAAAATCATTAATTTTTTTATATTAATTGAAGAAATATTACGTCTACATTGAACATATATGTAACACACCCAAATGATAAAGGGTTAAATGACTAAATAATATGAATCATGTAAAAAGGTGCACCTTCCTTTTTTGGGGGCCTACCTGATTAGAACTCCACAGTTAAGCGTTCTTGGCATGGAGTAGTGATCAGGATGGGTGAATTTCTGGGAAGTTTCCCAGGGTTTGTGAGAGTGAGGATAAAGTACACTGGAAAGGACATGTGTTGGTCTGTGGGGACTGTCATTAGTCATACGACCCGTTCGAGCACGTGGTTGTGCCCTAAGGTGGGGACCACGTGTATATGGCGCAACTGGTGGTACCTGGCCGGCCAAGACCCGAAGGTCATGTTATGGTGGGGTGTCGGTGCAGTCACTGAGGCCCAGTTGTTAAATTTGGTATCAAAGGTGGTACCCATACTTAAGTGCAGCACACTGCCTGGGTTGAGATGTAGGGACCAAAACGGGGATGTTGTGCTCTAACCGGGGGGGGGGTGATTGTAACACCCCAAAATGATAAAATGTTAAATGACTAAATGATATGACTCATGTCATTAGTCAGATGACCCATTCAGGCACGTTGGTGGGTCCAAGGGTGTGGATCACGTGTTTACAGGGAATCTGGTGGTACCTGGAGGGCCAGGACCCGATGGTCGTGTTAAGGCGGGGTGTCTATGCTATCACTGGGGCCCATTTGTTACATTTGGTATTAGAGGTGGTACCCAGCCATAAGTGCAGCGCACAGCCTAGGTTGAGATGTAGGGCCCAAAATGGGGACATTGTTCTCTAAATGGGGGATTATAACACCCCCAAATGATAAAGGTTTAAATTACTAAATGATATGACTCATGCCAACAAGGTGCACCTTCCTTTTTGGGAGCCTACCTGATTAGAAATCCATAGTTATGCGTTCTTGGTTTGGAGTAGTGATCAGGATGGGTGACCTTCGGGGATGTTTCCCAGGATGTGTACGAGTGAGGACAAAGAACCCTGGAAAGGACATGTGTTGGCATGTGGGGACTCTCATTAGTCAAATGAACCATTCGAGAATGTGGGTGGGCCCTAGGGTAAGGACCACATGTCTGTGGGGGCAATTTGTGGTACCTGGCGGCCCCAGACCCGACGACCATGTTAAGGCGGGGTGTCTGTGCTGTCACTGGGGCCCAATTGTTATAATATATAATGTAATTATATAATTTATTAAAATAATAAATAAATCTAAATCATGAATATAATTTCATTATTCTCATAATTTACATTTATATTCCTTCATAACATTCTTTATTCCCGATGTGACGAAATAAGATATATTTAAAAAAAGGGAGTGGCATTTATAACATTCTTCGCATTAAATATTATATATGTCATAATCATGGAAAAATATTCATGAAAGAAATAAATTTTATGGGAAAATTTATAAGGGTTTAATTAAATTAAGAAAATAATAATTATGATGAAAAATTATGTCCTTTTCACTTAATTTTAACATAGAGTAACCAGATTTAATATTTACGACAGTGAATAATTTTACTTCAATCAATATTAATAATGCCTAAAAATAAAAGTAGCATATTTAAAAAATTTGAAACTCTTAATTCCAAATACGGTATGCATTTTATAAAAGTCAATACATATTATCGAAAATAATTATTATTAAAAATAAACCTGAAAATTTTGATGAAAACTGGTTTTCAGAAAAATGTATTTTATGCATAAAACTTTGTTTATTCTTGACCTATAACTAGTAAAATATAAAATTAATGTTTAAAATTTTTATTTAATATATAATATGAACATATCATTAAAATAATTTACAAATTTTGATTAATTTAACTTATTAATATAATTAAATATCACGCGCAACAAAAAACTTTTTTTAGAAAAATACATATTTTTTATTTTCATTTGAATATTATTTATTATTAATTGATATCGAATGAATTATATATATATAACCATAAATTGTTTCATAATATATTTAGAATAATTCGTACCCACCAATCAGATGGCTTGGTGATAACTACCATATAAAAATATTTTAATAGAATATCATGGTTTATTTAAACATGATGATTAGTGTAATGAATGCTATAAAAAATAGAATTATTTAAAGAGAAAAATATAATAAAATCCTACCATGTTATAGATTCCATCATGTATTTCACTCTATTTTATATAAGATTCTCTAAATTTTTCTAATATAGTTTTTTGGTGCCTTTGTGGCATGATGTACATGGATGGATGTTTCATTCCTTATAGAATATGTAATCAGAGACCCACATTGTTGTTACATTATCAACAAATAATGTTGAATCCTCGAGATAGTATATTTGTTTCTACTAACATTTATTTATGTTCAATCAGAAATTGGTCATTCTTTATCTTATTTTGGTGGCAGTGGAATAAACCCTAAAAATTAATAACCTGAATTAATGAAATAATATTTTATGGTTAGTGATTTCGTGAGTATTTTCACCATGATAACAATTTTCCTCTTCTTTCACTAGATAATATTAAATATATGTTATGATTTGTTTATCCTAATTTATATTTATTGGTAAACAGGTGAATTTTACAAAAATCATTAAGAATAGAAAGATGGTCAACATGTTGGTTTGATAAATAACTAAAGATTCGTGTTTAATGAATCCATATTTTCTTGTAATTTGTTGGTAATTAAATTGGTTCTTAGATAATGATTAATTTAATTTTCCATGAATGTGTTAATGGAAATTTCTAAATAATATGAAAATTGTAATGTTTGATGACGATAATAATAAAAAGGCATGCCAATTAGACCATTCTTCCATAAGGTTTGAGGAAACTGCAAGCTACTGTTGAAATATTTTTTAAATTATTTTTGGTTTGTTATACCTATTTCCAAAGGTAAGCCATAATTTCATCTTATGATAAAATAATTGGATAATTCAATATTTAATAATACTAGTTGTTTAATAAAGAAAAAAAATTGGTTTGAGTGGAACTATTTTTATATGAAGGATGAATGCATTTTGTATAATTAATAGAGATACATTTTTTATGTAAAGGATAAATGCCATATTTTATGGGATTAGATACACATTTTACATTTTTATCCAGTTTTCTACCTTCAATATTTCACTAAAAATGGTTCGTTCTATGCAATGTGGTGAGGTTATGAGAAGGATGTTGGATGATGAGAAATGGGCAGGGATGCCCAAGTTTATGGCTGTAGTTGACACCAAGGACGACATGATATGGGGTAATATGAATGATGGTGTTAGAGATAAATCATGTTTTTATGGAATGATTTAATTCTAGGATTACCTAGTTTTGTGATTAAATCTGGATGCGTTTTTAATAATTCCACTAAAAGACCAAAATGGATGGGTTCATGGTTTATCTGCATTCATTTCCCATTTACTTGAGGAAGCTGAATTTTCTTGGTTATGAATATCTTTTTAGTGTCTTAGGATTTTTCATAGAGTATATAGAATTATAGATTTATAATTTTTAGGAAATACTGTAAATAATGTTGTCGTTTCTTGTTATAATTCTGAAAATATGTTTTTATGGAGAACCTGTGACTTAGTTGGATTATGCCCAAAGCGCATGGAATTCACGTAGATGGATAATGAAATGTAATTTGGAATAATGTCCATTAAATTTTTTATAATTAATTAATGATAGGGGAAATAATAAAAGAAAGTAATGAATAAAAATTTTCTTAAAAAATTGTCTATTTATATGATATCTAGTTCTTTGTACAAGCATCAAATTTTCAGGGAGAGGAAAAATTTAGTGGTGGTTAAGGATAAGTTAATTCCAATAGTGTTTTTTTTGATAAATAATATATCTTATTTTTTTTTGATCTCAAATACTAACCCACCCTTTATAGTAGTTTTTCCGACACCCATTTTAATTTGGGATGCAATTTGTTCCAACATTCAGGGTAGTGAGGATCATAACACAATATACCCCCTATGACCCCACTATCTTCTCATTGTAGTATTTTGTGTTGGTATACATGGTGGTTATCTTTCCCATTTATGTTTGTAGAGGTCTATAGTTAATTGTTGTTATTTCAAACTGATTTTTATCTAGGTATACTATCCAAAAATATTATCAATTGTATGATGTGTATAAGATGTGATGGTTTGAGGTGCATTACACGACATATGGGATATGATGGATTTAGGAATAATAACTGATGTATAATAAAATACATAAGGGGTGTGGTGGATCCCAAAAACATCCCAATTAATTTAGGAATTCAAGATGGGATATTTATAAGATCTGATACATGAGTTTCATGATATGACACAAAAGCTCTGGTGTCTTCAGGATGGCTTCTTTTTGAGAGAGATGGCTCTGAAAATTCACAATTGGGGAAGAGATAAAAACTAGTATGGAAGCTGTAGTGGGGTAAAATTATTTTATATTTTTAATATATGATACCTTTTATTCATTATTTGGTGAGATATTCCCATGGAGAGGCTGGGAAGATAGCGTAAGTATTTAGGTCATGAGTTAGTTTCACTAGTTGTTCACAATAATTTTGTATTCCGTATATATCATTTTCATGTGATGATCTAGGGAGGATATTAAAAACTATAGTTTTAGTGCACACCCTATATGTATATAAACAATTTTTCATGAATAAAGGAGTACGTAAGTGATCAGGATATATATTACAAGATCATGTTTTCTTAAGATGAGTTTCAGTTTCACAGTAGTTGGTGAGTTTGTATTTTTCTATGTAATTTTTTCCTTTCTAGTTGTTTTAATCAATATGATATTACATGTATATACTTTAGTTTTATTTTAATATAATTTATAAGGATTTTATGGGTGTACTTATCGTAACTATCTTTCTTATTTATGTTATTTTAGAGTGTAAAGACTCAAATTTGTATACATGACACACCCTTTATGCTTATCACCAACCCATATTCTATTGGATGTTGGATTCATGTGGTCACTATACTCCTTCTCTAATTACTGACCTAGGAGGGGTACCTTTAGGGGGATGGGTTCATGATAGACTTGTGTTGGATTTTTAGATAGAGGTATATCATAACATTTGGAGTTAGTGATATGTGATGAGAATGTTGGTCTGTAGAGAAACAACTTCATATGAGTTTAGTAGGCAATGTAAAAATGGGAGGACAGGTGAGAAACCTGTATTAATGGCTCTATATGATCTAATACACAAACCATTATTTTTGTATAGTATTTTAAGTGAAGTGATTCTGGTTTTCGGGTATATATCTAGGAATTGATCAATCATCATTCTTCAGTGTTTGTGTGTTTGAAATTGGTAGACCATGGGATAGGTTGATACTTATTAAAATTAATGATTAATAAATTAATTTTAAATATTCCATATTCTAGGTTTATGAGACTCTAATAGATTTTTCTTTTGTAGGCATGGACCCGAGTCAATGTTCTCATCATGTACACAATGAATATGCTCAATATGATATTATAGAAGATAATTGTAGATTAGATGTTGATAAAGATGAAACATGGAGATGGGAATTATGAGAGTTTTAGTGAAAGTATCTATAGAAGTACGAGGGATCCATTTTGGAATCATTGACATATGACTAGTTGGTCTAGTTTGAGATAACATTTTTATTGATCCATGTTCATAATGAAAATTGGGCTTCGTTGGCTATGATGATACTATGTTGATCTATGAGGTAGTGGTGGATCTTTTTAAATTGGGATGGTAATAATTTGGAGCTCTCATCGGATATTTTTTGGGACTACTTTCTAGAATATTTTCTTTCATATGTCGTGAATGTGTAAAGTCACTAGGAGATGATTACCCTTTTACAAGGTGATTCCAATGTGTGATAGTTCATTATCCATTTTAAGAAACTACTCCTTCATGATTTAGACTTATTTACATGTGAACATGACTTGATGATTCATTTCAATGTGATTTTTCATTTAAAGATCAAGTGTGAGGTCACTTCATTAATGATATAAATGAATTTAGAAGAGTTAGTTTGATAATAGGTTATTGATAGAATTCTAAGTCTAACAAGATTATAAAAATATGAAAGTCATCGTGATTCCTCATGAATCATATCCTTGGATTGGGGTTTAATGTTTCTAGGATGGAAGATATTTTGTAAAATTGAGGGTTGGTCCAAACCCTCATCATCTTGTTTCATGTTAGGTGGTGGATCATAGGCCTTTTCTAAGAGATGAGGTAATTTATATTCCCAAGGTGGATGAAATCATTTGTGGAGATAGTGAACAAACATTCATAACTTTCAGTGTTCCTAAGTGTTTCTCTTTATGTTCCTTCATGGATGTAGTTTTAGCTAAGGAAACAAATACATGAGGCCATACCGTAGGATTAGAAGAGAAGAGATATGTTAGGAAAAGGATAGCCCTGATTTATTCCTTTTCCTTGGAGAGAAGAGCATGGTTGAGATGTGGTAATAATTAGGGTCATATTGGTCACAAAGTAGGATTTGGGAAACTACATTAATTGGAATTTACTATATTGGGAGAGCCATAAATAATTTGAGGTGCTCATTTCTTTTTTTCTACTTAGGTTCATTCCTTGATTGATTTAGGAATTACACACTCTTTCATATCACTTTATATAGTGTTTTATTTTAGGATTGAGTTTGGGATACCTCAAGTACCACTGTAATTCACTACATACATTAGAGGTTGATCTTATCTCTATAAAGTATGTTGAGACTTTATGCAAGTGATGTGGTAGCACCAATTTTGGGGAGAATCTTATGTTTATAGATTATTCCATATTATATTATCCTTAGTAGGGACTGTTTTTATTTGGTGTATGATATTATGGATTTATCCAAGTGGATTGTCATGTTCTATGATGTTAACGGACAATATTCCATATTCATTGGAAATAGAGACCCTTATATGGGAGGGAGGCAAGTTTTTTCCTTATATATAATTATGATTGAGTTGTTGTTGAGTTAATCCACGGCTTGGTTGAAAGTTTTTCCTAGGGTTGTGGAAGAGTACGCTGATGTTTTATCATTAGAAGGTTATGGAATTAACTCCTTGAAGAGTTATCGAGTAATAGTTGGGTGTTTCTCTAATTATTATGACTCTATATATGATGTTCCCCTATGAGATGTAAGAGCTATGAGTATATATTGATGATCTATTGTAGTGGATCTTTGTTCAATCAAGTGTCTCACCTTGGGGTGTTCCTATTTTGTTCATGAAGATGTTTGACGGTAATTTTCACCCTTATATTGATTATCATCACTTAAATTAGGTGACAATGAATAACCTATACCCCATTATGTGGAATTATTATTTCTTAGATGACCTGAAAAGTGCTATATGGTTCTCAAGGAATGATCGACACTAAGGATATCATCATATATTTGTGATGTATAAGAATTTATGAAGATATCATTAAAATTATGGTATTATATTTTTTTGGTGTTGTTCTGTGTGATGAATTCCTTCACAGTGTTCATGGGTTTTATGAAAAAAAAATTCCAAATTGTTTCTGGATATGTTGTTTGTTGTTTTCATTAATGAAATCCTATTTTGCTTTGCAATTGTGGAAGATAATATATAGAATTTTCATACAATTTTTGTATCCCTCCTTCCTCAACTATTATTTGGGACGTTTACAAAGTGTGAGATATGGGGTTGAGATGTTTCACACATGGGGAATGTAATATCCCATTGAAGATTAGTAATGGGACTATTGAATATCGAGTCCATATTTATTTGAAATCCCCCAAGACAGTTGCAAAGGTGAGAAGTTTCTTTGGCCCTTCATGTTTTTATAGGAGTTTTATATCTAATTTCTCTTGGGATGTGACTCCTATGATATCCGTGAATATAAGGCTATATAATTATTTTCTAATGACCATTTTTTGGTAGATCTCATGTACCTAATGAATAAGTTTATAGATCCTTTAGTTCTTAAACATTAAAAATGGGGAGTTTAGTACAAGGTTTATTTATATAATTCATGTCTCTGTTATGGAAGTTTTTTGATTCTATAGAAATATTTTGTTTCTTATGGGTCTTGATAATTAAATCCCCATGAGTTTAACTTTTACATCCACTATTTTCAGTTAACAATATATATATTTTCTTTTATATTTTTTCTACATTAAATCATCGGTGATCATTTAATGGTTTTTGGAAATCCTAATATCCTAGGGTATGTATTATACCAGTGTGAACTGCAAATTCAATAGTAGTTGAAGATATAATTAATATTGGATTTCAACTTCAATATTTCATATACACCATGTAGTAGAATTTTTTTGTCGATGTGCTGAGTAGGAAGTGACATAGCGATTCCATGTGTTAATAATTATATTCTTAAAGAGTGATTGAAGAGATATCAAATATGCATATTGATATATGATAGTCTGGTTATAGAGGTAAAATTTTTCAAATGATAGTGTAGTCATTATTTGGGATTTTTATGGATGATTCCGAGATAGATGAATTTGAGGTGTAGGTCTAGAGTGACCAAGTCATTTTTGGACATTCCCCATATTGTTGTTCTAAGGATGAGCACCTTTGGGAGTTGTTCCAAGGGAATCTTATTGTCTCTTTGGTGATGCATGAGATGGTTATCCAAGAGTAGGGTAGGTCACCGTTTTTAGTATATACTAACATAAAAAATATTTATTGATTTATGAGAGGGAACTTTTGTTGTCCAATTTTATTGTGTGCATTTTGTTGAGTATATGGCTTGATGTTTGACCTTCCAGAAGTTGAAGGCCGGTGACCTTTTTCTAGGGGGTTTTCTACAACCCTTAGATGTTCCTTATTAGAAGTGGTTGGAAATCATGATGGACAAGATTATTGATTTTCCACGCTCTTGGGGATTCTTTCAATCTATATTGGTGATAGTGGATCATTTGATGAAATCAACCCACTTCATAATAGGTAAGGAGTCAATCTCAAAGAATATTATAACATCGAAGTATTTTGATCAGGTGGTGAGGATTCATGGAATCCTGAGGATGATCATCTATGATAATGATCTTCATTTTACCTCTAGGGTGTGGAGGGGTCTCCAATATTGTTTTGTCTCTCAATTTGTCCTCAAAACTACTTTTTATCAATACATTGATGTCAAGAGAGTGTATAATTTCAAAAATCCTGAGGATATTCTGTGTTATTATTTACTAAATATTATAAATTCATGGATGGGGTACCTACATATGGTTGATTATTCTCACAAAAATATTTTTGAATCCCCCATTTTCTTGACACTATATGATTATTTTTACAAATAGTCATTCATTTCTCTATTATGCTTGAATATATTCAGAGTGTTAGTAATTCTTATGAAATAACTAGTGTTGATAATGATAATAATGTTTCCGGTGATTTTTGAGGGAATAATAGATGTTTAGGATCATTAGAGGTCTTTTAATTATCATATTAGGAGACCTATAATGTTATACATTGGAGATCATGTGTTTATACCAGTAAATTTTCATTTTTGGTATCAAAATTTTTGTCATTAAAGTAAGCATTACCCTTAGGGTTTTAGAATATCAGGGCATTGGATCATTTTGGAGGCATAAAATATCATATTACATTTCCCTTATAGATAATCTGGATGTCTGATATCTTCCATGTATCATAGATAAATTGTTATCTTCATGAAGATTTTCTTGTAATTTATTAGGGTGAGATCAACGTTGGAAATGATTCATCATTCAAGGAGTTTCCTGTGGAGATCCTAGACCTCTAGGAGAACATGTTATGTAGACATTATATTTCTTCTCTTTGTTTCTTATGGTGAAACGATGTCATTTTGTAATGTACATTGGAAAATGACTTATACATATTCACTCAATACCCTAAGATATTTTTTGTTCATATCTTTTATTCTATAAGTGTTCACTGTGGGATTTGGTATTTTTTATGGTTTATGAGATGGTTTCCATTAATGTTTTATTGGATACGTTTCTCCAATTTGGGAGGCATATTCCATATAAATAGTATTTTGGAGGAAGTTGTTTGTGATTCATGGTGGTGAATGTTTTCCTATAATTTATGTGGCTGAGCTCCTATGATGGTGACATTATTTAGAGGTATCTCATGGGGTGTTTGTTTGGGTACACCTTTTTTCCATCATTCTATCCAGGTTTGGTTTTAAAATCATGACATAAAAAATATTTTGATAGGTAAATGATGTAAGGTCTTGGATCATAGTAGAAATTTACTTTGCATGGTACATCTCAAGAATTATCTGGACGAGGTGGTGACGATCCACCGAATCCCAATGTTATCATCAATGATAATGAAATTTATTTTACCTATAGGGTATGAAGAGGTCTCCAACATTGTTTTCCATCTCATTTTCTCCTCAAAAATACTTTTCATCCATAGACGGATGACAAGATAGATTATGATTCACAAATTCTTGACGACATGTTGTGTTATTATGTCCTAAATTTTGTAAATTCATGGATGAGGCACCTAACATTGGTTGATTATTATGAAAACAATAGTTTTTAATCCCCCATTTTCATAACACTATTTGATTATTTATATAAATAAACATTTATTTGTCTATTATTCTAGAATATATTTGGAGGGTTAGTAATTTTTATGAAATATTTAGTGTAGAGAATGATAAAAATGTTTCAGGTGATTTGTAGGAGAATAAAAGAAGTGTAGGATCATTAGAGGTATTATAATTATCATAGTAGAAGACATATAAGGTTATACATTGGAGATCATGTGTATCAAAGAAAATTTTCATTGTGGGTACCGAATTTTTTTTCATGGATGTAAGATTTAACCTTAGGGATTTTAGAATATCATGGTGTTGGATCATTTTTGAGCCATGGAATATCATATTACATTTCCCATGTGGATAATATGGATGCTTGATATCTTCCATGTATCATATCTATATTGTTATCTTCATGACAAGTCAGATGTTATTTTTAGGGTGAGATCAACGTTGGAAATGATTCAACCTTCTAGGAGTTTCCTATGGAGATCCAGGACCTCTAAGAGAATGTGTTATGTAGGTATTCAATTTCCTCTCTTTTTTTCTGATGGTGAAACGATATCATAATGTAAAGTATATGAGAGAATGATTTATAGATACACACTCTATACCACCAAGATATATTTTTTTCATATCTTTTATTGTATAAGTGTTCATTGTGGGTTTTAGTACTTTTTATGGATTATGATATGGTTTTCATTAATGTTTTATTGGATACCTTTCTCCCATTTGGGTGGCATATTCCATATACTATTATTTTGGTGGAGGTTGTTTCTGTTGAATAGTTGTGAATTTTTTTCCTCTAATTCATGTTGCTGAGCTCTTATGATGGTGAAATTCTTGAGAGGTATCTCACTAGGTGTTTTTTTGGGTACACCTTTTTTCCATCACTCTATCTAGGTTTGATTTTAAATTCAGGAGTGTGAAAATAATTTGAGAGGTATATGATGTAAGGTCATGGATCATAGTAGAAATTTCTTTTGCGAGTTTTTGGTTTTGACGGCTCATAGGGGAGAATTAGGGTGAAGATAGGGGAATATAAGGGTAACAATACCATTTTTGGAATCACTATGGTGTGGAAATTTGTACTGTTTCATAAGGGTGGTGGTTTCAGCATGAAGGATAAGGCTATTATATAGAGGGATCAACAGAGGTTCTTAGATATAATAAATTTTTTGGAATAATTATGATATGGAGGAAGGGTGTAATGTAGGTCCTTCCATGATGGTCTATTAACTGTGATTTAGAGGTCTCGACTGTGGTATAATGGGTTGAGGATGTTTTTACTATTTTTTTGAAACTACGATGTGGGTGACATGTTTTTTGATGACATCCTTATTAGAAAACAGGTTCGATGGAATGGTTGTTGTGGTTACATATCAGTCTCTCCCTAGGTATAGAAGATCTAAATTGTCGAAGTCTATATATACTTTTCATTTAGTTATGATTGGGTAGGATGTGGTGTGGTCCCTTACATTACACCACAGTCTTCCCTAGGTCAAGAAGTTTTGTGGTATGCTCATGTGGGTTGTCTTGTGGCATTCTATTTTTCAGTTTTCTAATAAATACCCAAACCACCTCTAATCCCTAAATTCCCAAGTGTTTTTCTCAAGAACTATAGGTTCCCAAGAGTTCCTTTTAAAGGCCTTAAATAACCTTTTCAATTTTATTTGAATACCTTCTTTCCATGATCAATATTTGGTCATCCATGGAGAGTTCTTCCCTTTTTCTAGGTGGTTATCTCCATTAAATCTTATTTCCTCCTATTATTTCATTCCATGTAATTATAGAAGATCTCCATATTTCTAATATATTCCCATTGGTTGTTTTTTTCATGGTTTTAATATGAGGTTCTTAGGGGAAAAGACCTTTCTTATGGGATAGGTGATCATAGATTCAAATTGTTGTTTTTTCTCAACAACTAAAATTGAAACCCTGTGGTGGGGGATTAGTTTCATATCCCTTTGAATTATGTGAAATCATTAATTGATTGTGATTTATATTATTTTGGTGGTTAGTAATTAACCCTAATAAAGGATAAACAACATTATAGAGATAAGGGTTTATGTTTTTTGATCACATGTGTTCTTCTACTGTGATAACATTTTTCTTATTTTTTTTATTAGAGAGTTCAATCTATGATACTTTTTGTTTAGATTGTTTCTTATGCTTGGAATATAATTTTATTTTGATGAAAAGGGAAAATAATATAAATATGGTAATATTTCTTTTTGAAAAATAAATATAGAGGCATGTTTAATGATTTCTTAGATTATTTTAATTTGATGGGAATAAATTTTTTTCTTAGTGTATGATTAATTGAAAATTTCGCTTTCTTTTGTTAATGAAAATTTATAAGGAATATAAAACCGGTAGTGAATGTTTATGATAATAATTAAAAGGAATATTAATGATACTATTCATAAAAAATGTTTGATGAAACTACATGTGATATTATAATGATTTAATTTTATTTTGAATTTAATAGCTTATCCCTTAGGTTACCCATAGTTGTAAACTCATATATGTGAATTTGTTAATTCATAATGATATACAACTAGTTGTCTAAAAAAGTTAAATTTTTGGGATCGAGTGATATCATTTTTATAATATCTTAATTTTTTCATATAAGAATTTCGAATATTTATAGGAACATTGTCATATCCAAGAGATGAGATGAAACCAGAATTCGAGGCCCGGTGAGACATAAATTGATATTAAAAAACTTTTAAAAATGTTAAAATCAATATTTCATTGTTTTTATCAAAAATTTGAATAAATCATTAAAATAGTCTTAGATTGAAAACATGAGACAACCTTGGTGTCTAGAATATGGGCTTTACCATATGCATTACATAATATTTGTTGACGTTGGATGTTTGTTTAAAATATATTGTTGGAAAAAACAATAAAATAAATATCTTAAATTAATCTATTTATTTTCATTGATATAGATATAAAATTACTATATAAAAATTTTATGTTAAGTGATTATATTATAATTTATACATATAACTGATAATATCAAAAGGAACCATTAGAGGAGAGGTTATAAAACACACTCGATCTTAATCGATAATAGAGGATCATCTTCACCGACACTGCTGGTGGATATCACCAACAATAGTGATTTTTGATAATTATTTATTATAATTTTATCCAAATATAGGTAATATATAATTTTATATGATTTATTCCACCCTTTTATCATCCCATGATAAATTAAAATCAAATGGACCATCATATTGATTTTCTAGTTGACTATGCTGCTGGTGCAGGTTCTTTTACATAGGATTTGGGGTATTATTATTTTTGGTTTATTGTTGGATATTAATTCATCATTATATTGATAATGAATCATGAAAAATATGAACAATGTCTGAGGTTTTTTACTGATCTTGTGTTTTTGGGTTCTCTCTCCTAGTTCAACATGTGTTTATCCTTGGATTTTATTTTTTTTGTTGGAACAATGAATACCAATAAACAAATATATTCACATTTGATATTTAGTGAAATGAGTCATTGACTCAGGTGTAGATACAGGATTGGTTATGTGATCAATGTGTGAAAAAACCAAATATTTGGGGTATGATTGTATACCTATGGTTCATGTTTGGCATATAGCAGCGCCAGTGAGCTACCATGGTCATTTCCCTAGCATCATGTATGGTAAGAATACGTTTTTGGACAATTAGTAATGAGTGATAACTGTCATATCCATTATTATAGGTTTAAATTATGGGTGAAACAAATTATGGAATCATGGGTGAATCCATTTGAAGAATATTCTGGTTCTATAATGAACCTGACTAGATGGTGTGTATTGTAAAAGAACACACTCCATGTAGTATTCTTTGTACGACACTGGATATTCTACATAGAGATATGTGTCACATGATGTATAAAATGTGTCAAACATTGTGTGAGCCTTATTTTACCATCATAGTATACGGAGGGAGTACACACCCAGGTGGGAATGTGGTCCCACACACCATGTACTTAGGAAGTAAACGAGCATGAGAAGTTGGATTGTTGAGCGCCAAACCAGATCTCGACAAGCCTTGTGATGATATGTACATGAAAAAAATGTCATAATACACAACAACAAGCATGTGGGAAACTATGTGTGAACCAATCATCTACAATAAAAGTACCCTTAAGCACATTCCATGTATTGTGGAAAAGGACATGGTGTGTGAGCATGATACATGAATAATATCCAGATTAGGGAGACACATCAATTACCCTTAGGGACACACTGTGTAAGACTTCAAATATTGGTTTTAGTTCTTATTAATTACTTATTTTCTTCATTGTGGGGTTGTTTGGTTTCCCTGGACCAAGTTCAGTTGATTGTGTCCCCTCAGTCAATTCCTATGAGGGAACTGTGCGAAATCACATTGACATTCTGGGATTGTGACCCATCTATGGAATTGTTTTAAAATAGAGTTCATAGTATACACAATGGTCCCATGATTGAATATCTATTCTATTTTCTCATTGGTGGGATTATATGAATTGATGTGAAAACCTTAACCTTGGAATCAATTCCTTACGTTGCTGGACAATCCAGATGATTTTTTTGGTATTCCCCATGTCCATGGCTAGGATCCCTCATTTATGTATCAATATATTTTCATCTGATGATGTATATTCTAATAAAGTGTGTATTTAAAATTATACTTCATAGTTTACTTTATGCCTCTTCATGGATAGATTGGATGGATATGGCATCTTAGATGGATTCCATATGTTCTATAAGACAGGTTGAGTGGTTTTCCCCTCTGATGAATGTTACCTTGAATCTGGAGCATTATACAAGGATAGAAGTGGTTGAGACCTTCATGACTAAGAGTTATTTTATTATTATATCTGGGGTATTCTAGTTTATTGATATGTCTGATATAATGAATGACATACATGAATAGTGACGAGATGACTGTTGTTGATTATTTAAGTAAGGTGATTTTTAGGTTCCCTACTGGTACTATTATACTAACCCCTACAAGGGATCTTACCTCACATTTCATGTATTATTCAAATGAAAGAACATTTTATTGATTACATAGATGACTGGGAGTAGGTGGACTAAAGAATGGGATAGATATACTGATGTGTATATTGGTGTTGTTTTTCATGGAAGTCCCCTCCTTCTGAGTAGGATTTAATCATTTGTAGTTTTTTGGATTAGGAATGTATTGGACCATTTATCACATTCAATACATTATTTTGGTACTCTGATTGTGGTATTTAGAAATACGAATTTATTTTTTATCAGTTTTATTTTACCTTTAAACGTTATATGGGCTTGGAGATGTGTTTCTGGATATTGGTACCTTTGGGTAAGACCTCCCATGTGAATTCTATGAAGACTCAGGGATGGTTTCTTTTCCTTGGCCCATTGCAGGTAGTATTAGCGAAGTCACACTCATTTCATCACTACCCAAACATGACCTAGTGGTTTGCGGCATAACAATGTTGTATCTAATCTCAATTTAATATTAATATTGGAGTTTAGAGATTTTATAGTTGTGATGTTTTGTTTGTGTAAGAGGTAAAAAACGTTAAAATGATTTAGGTTCGGATTTCATGGAAAGAACTCATGTTTTGGTGAAAAGGAAAACATATCCACTCACCATGAGTCTAATAACATTCTTATTGACTCATCAAATGTTGGAACTAGTTTTAGGGAAAACATTGGTACATGCATCATATAGGAATGAGTTGGGGTTGTAACAAGCCACATTTTCCTAAAGGTATGGCTCATTTGTATTCTGATTAAATTTCCATTATAGAATCCCTTATAATGTTACAATATGGAGTCATCAATTAAATATGAGATTTTGGGGCCTGTTCGGACCTTGGAAGACCTAGATTTTTTAAAATAAACTAGGTCGCAAGTTTTGGAGAAATTAGGCATCCCAGCCTGCATAGTTTTCATTAACCATGTTGTGTGAGATAGAATAGTAGTAGGGGACACACGGTTTTTCTACATCAGTGTGACCCAAGGAAAATGACCATGTCACTGGCCTTCAGTTTTTAATAATTTTTTTAGATAGTTGTCGAATTGTTAGTGATACTGTGTGCCTTAATCATGTAGGGTCTCTCCTTAGGATTTTGCTTGTGCATGATTTCCACAATGTATGACCAAACCATTCTACCAAACCATGAACCATTATTTTGAGAGTAATAATGTTAAAAACTCCCTTAATGTCATTTTTTTTACCCCTTTTCAATTTTCATTCTTCATTCTATAGTGTTTTAAATTCCTCTCCTCCTCCCAATTTCCTTTTTCACCTCTAATACAGGTTCTTTCATATCTCTCACGTCCAACAACGAAATTTAGATCTATCAATGGCGTTGGATAGCTTGATGAGATGTCTTGAGTTCAGTACAATTTGATTTATGTTTATCTTCTAATCCATTAAAATATTTAGCTGAAAGATATTTTCCCTATTTTCATGTTGTTGGACTGTTTCATAGATTTCATCTAAAGTACTTCAAATATGAGGCCATGATCAGATGAGGAGTCATCAAAGGACCTAATGTTGGTGGTATCATAATTTTCCAAAATATTGTTTGTGTTTCATAACTTCTCTACAGTTCGATTAATTTTCCATTCCCATGTGTCCCCATTTAATTAATTTCTTAATTTTAGGTTGATTTAAGAACCTTGTTTCACTCTTGAGGATCTTTGTTCAAAAAATTAGTGGACATCCATTTGTTATGGACACCCCTTGGGTGTGAAAACTTGATTTACTATTCATAGATAAAATTTAAATTTATTGTAGTTCCTTATAAGCATTCAACATAGATTTTAAATGGATTTTAATTTGTTATATAAATTTCTAATGAATCCAGGGAACCTCCTATCTTCAATGCATAGATTATAATTGGAATTGACTATATAGGTAAATTCATTATTGATCATGACACCTTATAAATGACACTTTGAAAAATAAAAATAGAATTTAAATGATTTAAATAATTAAATGTATTGATTATATGGTACGGATTATCCATAATTTTTTTCTTTCCATAAATGAATTGAATTATTAAAATGGAATGAATTATCAGTTCATGGAATGTCAGGTCCATTTTCTTATTATTTTTTTATGCCTAAATTTAATGATTATGCTTTCGTTTTAGTGTCTTGTTAATGGTGATACATAAGAGGTAATTCCACATGGATTATGAAATTATTATTCTTATTTCTTGATATGGGTTCTGGAATAATGGTGAGGGTTATTTATTGGTATAATGGTTACATGCTCCCTTAGAATGAGCATTCATCATTATATCTTACATTGTTGAATCTATTTAGAAGGTTTTAATGATAGAACACATCCATTATTTGAGTGTTGACATATTAGGACACTCAGAATATCAAGTGTTGAGCATGAAATTTCCCACTTATTATGACATGTTGGGAATGTACCATTTTTTCTCAATCATATAGGATCCTTTTGACTGGTCATGCATGTCAGATTTATGCCCCATCCATCCAAAAAATAGCATTCTATGAATATGGCCACTTACATCTATAGGTTCAACGCTCATATAGGTGGAAAAAATATATTAGTAAACTATATATATATATATTGTTACTATATATTTATTGACTAGTGATATTTTTTTCAGCAATGAGCTGATGCAGGTAGAGCCGATATGTGTGCATAAGGAACCTGAGTTGGAAGCTATTTATTTATTCATCTTTCGTTTTTCATTAATCTATATCTAGATTATGTTTAACTATGTGAACAACTTGGATTATTTCTAGACACCATTGGTGGTGGGCTAACTGGATTTTAACTCACACTCTACTTGGGATGCCTTTGTTACACGATTGGATTACATGTATGTAGGTAAAAGAAAGGAAAGATACCTTCTTCATAGTTTGTATATGCTTTAACTATAGTTGGGATGATGGAGAAGAGAACCGAAAAAAGGATAGGGATACTAGTAGATAAACCATTTATCATTTTTTTAATTTTTTTGTTGCATTATTGTATTTTACTATCCAATGTTCCCATGTTTTATATCAATATTACATGCATCCATGAACACGACACTGCCTAATGGGTTTTGATATTATTAATTAGTTGACTAAATATTTATTCTTTTGTTTATTTATTATTATGTTAGTTTATATTTGTTTTCCTACTGTATTCTTATTGTGATATCCACTATGGAACTCTGATATGAGGGTAGAGCCTCCCCATTATACAAAACATCACACCCTCTTAGTTTTTCTCCAGCCTCTATCATACGGGGAGGCCTTCTTGAGTCCATGTGACCCATTGTATTGGGGCTTGGATTAAGTGGATCTCTAGTCGAGATGTTACAATGTGGTATTAGAGGATATTTTTTCATTATATTACGGTTTGGGTACTATTTTGGAAACAATTCCTTAATCGGATTTGGAATTGACCCAATTCGTAGATATAGCTAACACATGTGTAAGGGAAACCCAAAATTAACGGTCATGGTAAATTCTTCTTCTTATTTTTTCTTATAATGGTTTATCCACTTCCCCATTGGGTAAATCACATGTAGTATTATGTTATTGATATTGGTATTTTTTAAATTAAGATTTCTCTTACATAGAATTAATGAAATGATGGAATTTCATTACATGCATCAATATAGTCACAATAGGGTGAATATTCCAAGAATTTTCCACATCACATATATATTCAGCCTACATTTTCCTATTACATATTGATAGTTCATTTATTATCGATTGAAATGTGATAACAATTTTTGGGGGATTAGACAACATAACTAACCCTTAAAGTGTCTTCTTTTATATAATAGTGTTTTCCTACACAGTTTAGTGAAGACAACATAAGTAGTTAGTTATGGAATGTTGAGTCATTGACCAATGGTCTCATGAACTATAATGTGTTATGGTTTGGGTTATGTAGATATCATATTTTGGTTCCTAATAAGAATGGTCTCTTATGGATTGGAAATAGAGATCCATATGATTCTACCATTTAAAGGGATTTAAAAATTGAAAAAATCACAATATTAAAATGAATATGGCCTACAATGTTTATATGGAAATATTATATATATGAAGCAGTGAAATAGACCTAAAACCATCCTTAGTAGTTTGATGTGGGGTATCTATCACATTCTTATGGACATTATAGTCTTTTCTACTTTTGAGACCTGGCTTTCCGAGCCGAAAGAGATGCATGATTTGTTTTATCGGAATGCTATGCACCTATCCTAGTTTTCTATCTGAAATATTTTCAAATATTAAGATCTATACTAACAAATGAATATGTAATTTTAGTATATTTATGAAATGATGTATTCTATTTTCATGACTTGAAGGAAGTGAAGACCATACACCCGTGGTGGTGGGCCTTGCGCCGCAAGGGAATTCTTCTATAGTGCCACCTATGGAACCTCTTCCTCTACCTAATATGGGCATAGAAACCCATTTTCGAGGGGGATTTGTGTGTATGTATTAGAATATAAATGGTGCCATTCGACCTACCCAGGGTGTGGAAGAGTTTACTCGGGAATTCCCGAAGCAATTCCCTCCAACTTCTTTGGGGGATTGTGGACCTGATGCTGCATAGTCATTGAGAAAAATTGGTCTAGCCATATACGAGCATCTGAAGATACCTCTATAGAGGAGGGTCAAACATGTGGCTTATATGCTACTGAATTCTTCCAGAAGATGTTGTGGTGTCATTACCCTGGTTTATTAGTATAAAGATATGATTTGTGTTGACATGTAGACTATCTTTTATGACTATTTCATTCCCCTAACTCTAAGGGATGATATAGAGAGATAATTCATGAACCTGTAGTTTAGAGGTATGTATGTGATATAATATTTGGCTCATTATAAAGAGATGAATTAGTTTTATCCTACACTTGTGGGTGATGATCTTATGACCACTAAACTATTTGACGATCGTTGGGTATATCCCTTCCGATTGTATGTCATTGTCTTTTGGTTGAAGACCATATCAGAGATAGTCTTCCAAGACCTTATTACTGAGGGAAATTTTAGGAAAGATGATGGTGATAGACAGGGTGCCTCATCACCTAGATATATTAGTGTTTCTTCTTCTAGGTGAAAGAGGATTCTTGACTCTACTCATAGTGTTACCAGTAGTCAAGATCCCGATGATGTCATCTTTATTATATGTCACTAGTGCGAGAAGTCTGGACACATGATGCCTCAATGATTTAGAGATATAGTAGAACACAGAGGCTGCAGAAGGATGTGGAAGATCTAGTGTTGCTGAAGAACTTTTTCATCAACTCTTATAGAGTGGGGATCTACTTCTACCCCATGTTCTAGAGTGGGTCTAGTAGGATCATGAGGGGATGGTTGATGAAATTCCATTGACCGCTCAGGACTTGGTAGAAGTCAAGGTAGATTTATTCAAACTAAATATTCTTAGTTCCAATATGTCGGTATTTCTCTCGGAAATTATGAAGTGACTTCGGGCTACAGTTCATTCTTGATGCATATAGTCCATTCTATTCCCCAAGGGAATATCTCCAATACATCTGCATTTAGAGTTACTATTGAGCTATCTTCTGCTTTAGTGTTTTATTTATTTAACAAAGATGCATCTTAGTAACTTATATATGAGGAATTTATTGAGAGTCTAGGCCTCGAAACCAAAGACTTATATAGAATCTTGATGCTTGATTCCACATTAGGTATCAAATTAGAGAGTGTTCATCATTTTAAGGATTTTCCCCTTGGGATAAGTGAATATCTCTTTTTATGGAAATTTTTTCTACATTGACATGACAAGATTTTATGTAATCATCAAGATAAGATAGATAGTTCCCTATCAAGCACATATAGGCTGATATCATTGTATGATGATGTTTACATCGCCATTGGGTAGTAGGAATGGAGATACAAGAGAATGGGATGTGCAATCTACATGATCAGTACCTGAGCAGTAGAGGTTAGAAAATATGAAAGCTCATATTGGTAGTATTTCCATGGATGATAACATGTTATGACCCGATATTTTCCCTATTGTCATGAAGTGTTTCAGGTATGTCTTTCTTGATGAATTCTATTTTTTTCCATCAGTGTGATAGGTAGAGTTCATTATTGAGTTAGTATGAGAAGAAACACCAATGATCATTCCTCCTTATAGGATGGAACCCATGGAGCTTCTAGAGATCATGAAATAGTTTTTGGATCTGGAGGCTAAAGGATATAGGGGACCCATCACTTATCCATGGGGTTCACTTGTCCCTTTTTCTTAGAAGGAATACGGTAACCTTAGGCTCTATGTGGAATACCATTATTTGAATCTACTCACGATAAATAATCAGTATCAATTTTCTTTAAAATATGACTTATCTGATAAGATCCATAGAGAGACATTATTTTCAATGATATATTTGAGGTTGAGTTGTCATCTAGTTTGTGTTTGGTAATAGGGAATACGTCACACAATATTTATGAGAATGAATGGTATGTTTGTGTACATGGTCAGGCTATTCGGTGTCATAACTTCACCAGTAGTTTTTATGACTATTATTAATCAGGTTTTCCACCTATATCATGATTAATTCATGCTACTATTTGTTGATGATATATTAGTGTTATCATACTTCAGATATGACCAATCCAATAATCTTAAGATCATCAGGAATACAATTAAAGATCATTATATTTATGCTAATTATAGTAAATTCCATGTTTGGATAAAAAAATACACTTCATGGGTGACATTATCTTGGATTATGGGGTTTCAGTAAACCCAGTGATAGTGAGAGTTGCAGTTTATAGGGAATAACAAAAGAATCTATTCAAAATTCTGAGTTTCATGGGACTAGATGGGTATTACAGATGCTTTATCCAAGATATATCACACTTTTCATGACCACTAATGGGATTGAAAAATAATGGTGTGTAATTAGTATGGTTGTAAGCTTATGAAGAATCCATTCCGGAGTTGAATGGCCATTTGAATTCAGTTCCAATACTTATTTTTTTGAAGCCATGATGTACCTATATAGTCTACTATGATACATTTGAAATTAGTTTGGGAGTTTTTCAAAGGTAGGAAAAATGAGTCACTGCTTATGGGTCTTGTCGAGTGGGGGTAATGTGTGGAATTATCCAATTATCAAACATGAGATAGCGGATTTTGTTCATGATCTATGCTATTAGAGACACTATTTAATTATAGAGAGTTTTGGGTTGTACTTTGACAACAATATTATCAATACATCATTACATAGTGTGATCTAAATCTTAGGAAGTGTAGGTGGGTCCAATACTTAAATTCGTTTGATTTTGAGTTTTCTTACATGGATGGTAAAGGAAATGAATTGCCCAACGAAATAAGATAAAATATTTATACATATGAAGTCCAAAAGTCTAGTTGATAATTGAATATCATGGCCTTGGTATATTGGATGCACATTGAGGTTTAGGATGATTAATGTGTTAACATTCTTTTAGCCTTAGTAGTGAGCTCCACTCTTCTGGAACATTTAATAATGAAGTATTTATCTGATCCCAAGGGCCTTTTCCCTAGGGAAATAATATCATATAATGATAAATATGGCTACTAGGACATTTATGGGGAAGATAATTTACTATTTCATGGGAGTGTATGGGTACCATCATATATGAGGGGGAGGTGATGTCAGAATTCCACGCCTCAGCATGGATAGTTCAACCTGGTGTCACCAAAATGTATAGATATTTATTGTGCCAGTATTGGTGGACTAGTATGAAATGTGATATTTCATGCTTCATCACTTGGTGTTCCACCTATTAGTAAGTGAAGGAGGAACATCAGCAATTGAAATGAATTTTATAGTCATTTTTCATTACTGAGTTGAGATGGGATAATGTTTCTATGGATTTCGTTACTGGTTTAGCCAGGTCACCTTAGGTAAATGATACAGTGTGGGTTTTCATTGATCATTTGATTAAATAATCATACTTACTACCTATTTGAATGAAGTTATTGGAGGAAGATCTAGGGATGCTATAAGTCAAGGAGGGTTTACATCTCCATAGAGGTCTTTGATTTTTCTTTTCTAATAGAGATGATCCCATTACATTATGATTCTAACAGGGGTTGGAGAAGTCCTCTGGTATATAGGTGCATCTGAGCATGACTAATCAACCACTTACCAATGTATGTACATATCATATGTTTCAGGTGTTATAGGATAAGCTCTATGCATGTGTCCATGAATTTTGGGATTATTGGGAGAATCACATTCCCCTTATGGGGTTCACATATTGTAACATATTTTAGGCTACCATCAAGATGGATCCATAATTATTATTATATGTCAGGCCTTTCCATTGACCATTGTGTTGTCTAGAGGAAATTGAAATAGCTATGCATGTGCAAAACCTCATGCATGAGACTATAGACCATGTCTATTTGATCAGCTATTGCATGATGAATGCTCCTTCCAAACAGTAGTCAAATGCCAACCGAATCCAGTAACCGCTAAGGTAGGAGGTTGGAGATCAAGATTTCAAGTGATTCATGCCTAGTTGGGGCTATAAATTTGTTCATAATCATGGTAATATCTCACAAAGACTCTTTGGACCCTTCTAGGTTTTGAAATCGATTAGACTAGTGGCTTAGTAGTTAGAACATATCTATATATACTGGTCTATGCATGTTGTCTTTCATTTATCACATCTTCGTCGATATTATCCAGTCACTCCACATCAATTTAAACCTAATGAGTTGGAGTAGGATGTGGATAATTCCTTCTATGATCATCCATTTCATTTCTTTGCTTGGAGTGTTTAGCGTCTCTGAGGTTGGTTAGTTCCTTCGTTATAAGTGATAAGGAAGCATGGGTGAGTACTGGATGAGACATTGGAGTGGGAAGCTATTAGATGAGATCAATGGATTGAACACATGGAATATGATACCTCATTACCCTTATAATTCAAACAAAGCGACATGTTTGTTTAAGTAGGGGAGGTTGTAATGATCCCCATTTTCACAAAGTTACGTCTCATTTATTTTTGATTTAAATTTAATTTAAACGGCCATTATAATGTTACCCAATGGAATCATGATGGCCAAGAGGGTTTCAAAAGCATTTTTGGAGCCTAAAACTCTATAATTTTGGAAAAAACATAGTCACATCATTAGGGGAAACCACACATCCCTTCCCACAGTGATTCCACTAACCGTGCAATGAATGATTAAGGATCAACAGGGGTCGCATGGTATGTATTCAAATATGAGACCTATGGTGTATGACCATGTGATCCACCATCAGTTATTTATAGTGTATTATTTTTCATCAATGGAACATACTTAGAGAGCCCACATGCCTTAATTATGAAGGGACTCTCCTTGGGTAGTGTCTTTAGCACAGTTTTCACATGGTTTCCAAAAAATGTGCGTCCAAACTGTATGACCCCTCCTTTGTGAGTGAAAAGTAAAAATTTACCTTAATAACCATTTTTTACTCTTTTATCTTTTATACCATCATTATCTATTGGATGAAATGATTATCCTCCTCCATTTATTATTTTTCACCACCAATCATGGTTGTTATATAATGCACACAGCTGGTTACCCAACCATGATTTTTCCAAGGCATGGGCTATCTTGAGGTGAGCTATAGGGTTGTCTTCCCTTTTATCAATGTTTATCTTTGGATTCATTATTCCACTTAGGTTTAAACAATTTTTTCCTATTTTTAGGGTGATGAAAAATTTCATATATTTATTCTAACCTACATTGAATATGTGGCCTCCAACAAATGTGGAGTCCTCAACCTCTCTAAGGTAGGTAGTGTCATCCCTTCCCAAATATTTTTGTAGTTTAATGGATTTTTTGATGTTCTGATTGTTGACATTTTCCACAATTTCTATTTAATTGAGTTATTTATATTAAATTTTACTACGCACATTTTTTTAACCATTATAGATAATTTTTTAATAAATTGGAGGATGTTTCCATTAGTTATGGGAATCCCTTGGGTGTGGCAACATGATTTACCCTTAATAGATAAATTTTTAATTGATTGAAATTCATTCTAAGAAGTCGAATAAGATTATAAATGTATTTTTGAATGTTATATAAATTTCTAATGTAACCAAGGCACCTCATAAGGGCTTATAATGGCTTATAATTATAATTTCCCATGTAGGTAATTGCCATATTGACAATGCATCCTTTTAAATGAATCGTTGAGACTTGTAAATTTAGTTTCATTTATTTCGTTTTTTAAATGGATTTATTGTATAGAATGGATAATTAATGATGGTCATGTTTTTTAAAATCAATTTAATCATTTAAATGGAATGAATTATGGGAGGGTGGAAATGACACATTGTTTTCTCATGTTATATTTTATTATAATAATTGAGTGGTTATTCCATGATTATAATGGCTTGATAAAGATGATTCATGAGATGTAATTACACATGAATTATAATATTATTATGGATATTTCATTGATATGGGCGATGATACAATGATAAGGGTTCTGTTGGTCATGATGTTAACATGCTCCCTAACGTTGGCTGTTGAGTGTGACATCTCACACCACATACAATATTTGGATAGAGGGAATGTTGTACCACATCCCATGTTCGAGTGTTGAAATGATGTAATAGTCACAATATCGAGTGTTGAGAATGATCTCTGCTACTAGTTATGAAATGTAGGGATTGTGCCTATTTTTCATGTGATTAAAGGCTCATTTAGACTGGTCATGGAAGTTTGAGTTTTTCCTCAGTCCCACCAACACCAGTAATTCACAGTATATGGACACTTACCTACGTACCTAATTAGTTTAAATAGGTGGTTGAAATATATAACTAAACTATATATAAATTATTATTATATATATAATGACTGGTCATGATTTATTTTCCTCAATCTATTGAGGATGAGGTATTGTTATGATTTTCATTAAATATGATATATGTATTGGGATTATCATACATATTAGGATATAGTCAAAGATATTATTGATAGAACACCTAGGCAGAGAAATCAGATTGAGTAAGGAGGTCCACATGTCGACATACGTGAAAAAAAGGTTGGGGAGGTAGGTCGTGGTTGTACATTTGGATTGATACTACCAAAAACATCCCTAGGTGTACTTCCCATGACTCGAGAAGCTGGGTGTATGGAAATTGGATAGTTAATAGTATATTGATTTTTTAACCAGAGGCTCTAGTTTTTTTGTATGATTTGTGGTCATTCTAGTTTTTTTGTAGTTCAATTTGATGTAGGTACGAGCCTAACATTCCTCAGTTTTATAATACTTTTTCATGATGATTTTTGGATTAAGAGAGTCCCTATGTTGTTAAGGTTTGATATAGATTCTGAATTTCAAGAAAAATGTTTTCTTCCCCCACAGAGATATATCCATGGGATGTGATCCAAAAATGTGTTGGTGAGTTAGTACCTCCAAATGAAGAATGTGTCTAGGTGAAATGGACGAGTTCCTCAGGCATGTGTTTTTTTGGCAGTTTATTGTAATATGATGTCATAGAAATCTCATTTTGTGGAAAATAGGTGGAAAAAGGAAGCGATGAATTCTGTACTATATGATCATATGTCTTGGATGCTTTGAATATGGTTCAAGGTAAGACTTGTGTCTTTATTACCCCATTTTAAATATTTATATTGGCTCATGAGCCCCTTATGAGTAGGTGTATCCCTTGTTTGAGGCATATCTATTAAAGTGGATCCAATTTTATGATCCTTTTGATGGGGGAACTTATATAGAGGATAAATGATCACAAAATTCCTTAGATTATGCGACCTAATCTAGGGATGGTAAAGAGCCTCATGTGAAATCTTTTTTATAATTGCAGAGAGACCCTAAAATGTTTTCTTCAATATGGACTAGTTTATTAACATTCAAGATCAAATTATTCATTCCAGTGAGTGTGTCATATAGATTTTGTATTGGGGGATTTATTTTCCATCTGATAAAGAGTTATTCTAGGTAGAGAAAGATGATACATTGTTCTGATGATTATCACTACCTTCTTATGAGTTGGCTAGTATGACCTTGAGAGAAATTGAAACTATGATCTTTCAATTTCATGTAGTATATTTGGGGCGTGAGGATTCCTTATTGAAGGAAATAACATGATTACCACACCATAGGATATTTTAATTTAAAATACCAGAAGCAATATACTACCACAATATTTTCATAGTATATCAGATGATAGATGTTGAGCTTCACAAGTTGGAGGTGTAGTTGAAGATCATCAATGTAAGGGATTATAGAGAATGGATTTCTTTTGTCACAGTGTGGTCAAATGGGTATCATAGGGTTTTCTTCATTAGTGTTTAATGAGTACATGATTTTTTTGTGGTTTTATGTCAACTAAAATAGGTGATACGAGGAAGGGTATCAACATATTAGAAGAGTTGACTTATTCAAATAGTGGTTGAGGTGAAGTGGTTATTTAATTATGAACTCATTATATATTTTGAGAAACTATAGTTTTAGAGTTAGATATTAAAGAAGTGGGATTCCAAAGACACTGTGGCTATTTGAATTCGTGGTTATACACTATTGAGAGTTTAACACTACTACAAAGTCATGAAAACTATGGATAAGATCCTAAACCCTTCATGGATCAGTTCACATTAACATTATTCAATGAATTAAATGTGTGAAAGGTTCCTATATTAGAGTATGAGAGACACATGAGGATGGTTGGGTTTACCTCTAGTCAGTGTTTTCTACACTCAACATATTCAAAGAGACGAGGGGTCACAACTTTGGGATATTGATTTTGAGATCTTTCTGGGAAAGATATCCACTATACTTAATCTTGGCGTATTTCCCAAATTTGTGGAGTGAATCATCCTTGTTGGATGATTGATTAAATCCATAGTTATTACATGGGAGATGGTTATATAAAGGTTGTTTTCCATTAGTAGTACAACAAACTGATATGAGGACGTACTGGGATTACATAACATTAGTTTAAAAAAATGGGAGTTGCAAAATGTTTTTGTAAAATCCAAGTGTATCACCTATTTATATGTGAATATCAATAGATACTTGTAGGGAGTCTAGGATTACTAATAATTCATGAGTTAGTCCATCATTGTGTAATTCACTCAATAATAATTGAGAACTATGCTTCTTGTGTTACATCATGTTGAAATACAGGATGTGGGAAGCCTTTTGGGACTAAAATTTAGTTGAGAAAAGTGATTCCCCCTTGAAATATTTATACATAAAGTGAAAATATTAGGTTCTATTTGATAAGACAAGTGTTTTTCGGGATGGGTATGTGCTATTTTGTGGAGGATCATCTACTATTGTTGGAGTTTATGACTCAAAATAGATAATGGTCTACCATTAGTATATCACTATTTGAGGCCATGTGAAAGTGAAACAACAATTCACCAATTTATTGGTTGTATCCAATGAGATTAAACATTTATGGATATATATATATGTTACTAAAGATATCTTAAAAGGGTGTAATTCATCCATAGGAGGATGAGGAAAAATCATTATCATCAATGGTCCATTACAGAATGACAATGGAGCCCTTTAAAGTTCTAGAGTTGCAACTTATTATCCAGGGAAGAATGAACTCTTTGGGGCTTATAAGGAAAATTTCCCCACCGATTCATTAGGTTAGTGAGGGGTTGTACCACTTGGATCCATATACATAGTTATTATGGAAGCATAGGTGTTTCAACAAGTTATAGTAGAAAAGACATTTGTTTGAATCACTGAACAATATCATCCAAGGTGAGATATACATTGAGGATGTAAATAACCTTTCCTAGAGCTGGTGGAATTGAGAAATGGTAAAAATGGCCCTTCATTGGATAGAGAGGCCCATTTTAGAGCTCAGTATCCTCAATTATGTGTTTTTATTTCACTTTTTAGGATTAAAATAATTTAATGTGGGGATATTTTAATGTATTATTTTTTCCCCTGTAGAACATTGGAAAATAACTTGGAACAATTTCGAAGCCATGCACTTAATATGGTGTGAGAATAAAAGGATTAGTGATAATGAAATTGATAATACAAAAATATTAAAAATATTTATATCTTAAACATAAGTGTTTGGTTATATCCATCCCCAAATAAAATAATAAAATAAATAAATAAATTTCATTTATTTTTAAGTTGAAATAAAAAAAATCCACCTTATAAATGTGAAGTTATTAGATGATCTCAAGAGTTAAATATATTACCCCGAAGGTAAAGAGAATTTTTGTTGGGGAGATTTCCTTGGGAAACATATCTCGATTGATAACTAAGGCTCATCTTCAACAATGCAGTTTTGGATATCTCCAATGATAATAATGTGCTATCATTATTCACTAATTATTTATCCAAAAATGTATGAAATTATTTTATATGATCTATTGGGTAATTTTATTATACAATTATATCCCAAAACCACATCAACAAATATATTAATTTCTGAGTCGATCATGTAGCAGGTGTGGGTTCTTGTACCTATGATTTCTGGAATTAATATTTTTCTTATTATTAGATACCCTTTCATCATTATAATGGAATCATATATAGGGAAATACATCCAATGGATGAGGTTCATTCATTATATTATGTTTTTTGGTTCTCTCTCCATATTATATACATGTTCTTCATCATCTTGTTTTTGGCTGGATGAATGATGAATACCTATAAAGTGATCTTTTCATGTTAGAACTTTTATGTAATTGATTATTTCCACAATCCCAAATTAGAGATTGGTGATTCGATCGAGGTTTTGGAAAATGGAGGGTAATTGGGGTTTTTTGGAGACCCACAATTTGAATTTGACATGTGGAAGTGACAAGCCATGATGAATGGAATTTTCTAGTGGCATGTATGGATGGAATCTGTATGTCAAAAGTTAGCAAGGAGCAGTAAATGATAGATAAATGATTCTAGGTTTTAATCATGGATGAATGAATAACCGATGGAAAGTTTGAATCCATGTGAAGAACATTCATGTTTTGGGAAAACCCTAACTATATGGCACATATTCTTGAAGAACACATGTTCTGTTGTCCACACATTATAGTGTTGGTGTTTCTACACATAGATAAGTATCACATGCCTTGTGACTTGTGACACATGATGTGTTACCCTTATCTGACTAGATCATTATTTATTGGGATTACATATCCTAGGGTCCTGGGTTCCCCACATGCCATTTACAAAGTAAGTACAAAATTATGGAATATGGTACGTTGAGTGGAAGCCCATATCTTTACATAAATTGTTATTAGATGTCCATGAACATGGGATAGAATACACACACATTTTTTGGGGGAATGTTGAGTTCTAGATCATCATATATACATTGGGTACCATTAGTGATGCAATGTAGTGTAGGTAAGTACATAGAGTGTTAGCACGAGACATGAGTAGTAACAGGCATAGTAAGACATACCGTGTACCCAGAGGGACAAACTATGTAATCCATCAAAGAAAGATCAGAGTTATTGTTCTTATTTTTTTGTCTTAATTATGGCCCTATTTGAGCTCCCTTGGATCATTATTGGGTGATTGTGTTCCCTTAAACCATTCCTATGAGGGTAATGTGTGACATCATGAGCTCAACCTATGATTACGATCCCTATGTATTATTATCAAATTAAATTTCCCTAGGAGTGATCCTCTATTGTTTTTCCCTATACGGATTTCTTGAATCAATGTGACCAAATTTACCCAGACATTGATCCTCTAGGTAGTGTGTTAACCATGATCAGAATGTCCATATAACCCATGACCCAAGGTTTGATCCATCATATATGTATTGATATATGTACATTAACTGATATGTAGTCTAATACATTGTGAATATTAGGAAATACCTCTCAGTTTCATTTGTGCATCTTCTTTGATAGATCAGATTAGAATGACATCTTGAGTGGATCCCATTATTTCTATTAGCCTCAAGGAGTGGATTCCCCATAAGATTATTGTTACCTCTAATATTTAGTAGGATTCTGGGCTGGAAGGGGCTGAGACCTTTGAAGCTCAGAGTATTCTATGGGTATATATGGGATAGTCTTGTTTATCATTATCTCGTGTCTTTATTGACATATGTAAATATTTATGAACTGACTATAGTGGTGGCATTATGTTTCGTGATTTCAGGGTGTCATACTGTGTATTATTATACTCACCCATACATGGTCTCTACATGAACAAGTCATGTATTATGAAAAATATGTACCTTTTTACAAGGTCCTTGGAGTTCCAAGAGATGGTGGAGAATAGATTAGGTTAGACATTTCGAGGTGTATACTAGTGTTGAATTTGATATAGTTCCCTCCCACAGAGTAGGGAAAACTCTTTTATAGTTTTTTTGGTTTGGGATTAAATTTGGACCCTTTATATCTATCAATACTTTATTTTTTACATCGATTGTCGGATTTTGATGTATGCATGAATTTGGGATTAGTTGTACTTTCCCATTCAAAATTGTTTGGGTTTGGGGATGTTTGTGTGCATATAGGTTATTTGTGATAAGGCCTCCGATGTGGGTGTTATTTATACATGGTGTTGGTTTAAAGACCCTAACCTATTTGTTGTGGGATTAGGATACTCACATGCACTTTATCATTGATCAGGTGGGCCTTGAAGGGTTGGGTCATGAAAATTTTCTTATGAAGGTTAAATACCTTGTGTTTATGACTGGGTCAGTCAGCTTTCATGTAATGGATGAGTGAATTTTTTGGCCTAGTTTCCATGATAATCTTGATTGTGGTATTATTTATTATATTATTCTCATGAAACGAGCATTACAATATGATGAGATGAGATCCATATGTTTTTTTGACTGATGAGATATGGGTGGGGAGGCCAGAGTTTGTCGAAGTAGTTGACCCATGAGATCGTGGGGTGCATGTTTATTTTCTAGATTATGTCAGGGATGAAACCATGTATTATAGAATGGGTTGCTACTGGGACTAGAAATTTATTATTAAATATGAGAGTATTTCTTGGTAATAAATTTTCTTATGGTTTATATGGATTTTATTCTTGTTTATTTTCATTCATTTCCCCACTTCTTGGGGAAACTGGCAATTATTGGATATGAATCTTTTGATGGAATCCGAGGATGTTTCCTATAATACTTAGATACATTTAATTATAATTTTTTAAAAATTGTTTCAACCCATGTGCTTATTTCTTTGGGGAATACTGAATGACTTTAATCATGATAAAACAAGGACTCAGATGGATTATGCATGGAGGGTATGGACCTCACACTGATGGTTAATGAAATGTGATTTTAGTTAATATTAATTACTATTTTAAGAATATGTTAATTTTTGGAGAAATATAAATAATAAATAATTAATGAAAGTCTTATTTAATTCTTGTGTTCATGAAGGATATTTATTTCTTAGTAGTGGATGCTTAGAATTAGAGACACCATAGCTTTCGATGAGCTTTAGAGTAAGTTAATAACCTTTGTGTGTTTATGTGATATATTATATATTATATATTTTTATTTCATTCGTTTCAACACCCTTGTCAGTAGGAATAATAACACACAAATGACACGGGTAGGAGGATTTCCCCAATATCTATGTTCACGTGGAATGAATGACTAGATACCCCTTTGGCCCCACTCATTTCTCATGGAAGTATTATGTGTTGGAATGTATGATGGTCATATTTCCCATATATGAGTGGAGTGACGTAATATATTTTGGTTATTTCGCACACATGTATCACTATATAAATTATCCAAAATAATTATTAAATGTTTTATATGTATGTGATGTGATTGTTGAAAGTAAATTAATCAACATATGGGATGTGAGGGGATGAGGCATAATACCCGGTGTATCAAACATGACCAATGGGCATCAGTGTATCTTGGAAACTACTTGGTAACTACATGTAGATGTGTATGAGATAGTGATATAATTTTATGAATGAGATGGATGATGTTATAGTTGATACTATGTGTCTTTGTGTTGTCTTTTTTTTAAATAGAGATGGATTAGGATGTATGATGTTGTGGAAGAGAATCAAATTATTGGGGAAGCAGTAGTCGGGTACCCTTGTTTTTTTATTATAATATATGATCCCCTGTATGCATTGCATGATGATATATGACTAGAGAGATGTTGGGAACATTTTACACCAATTTAGGAGATGAGTTAGTATAACTTTTCGTTCACTAGGATTTAGTATTCATTTTTATATTTTCAATGAGAGGATCTATGTTGGATCATATTGGGTATACATGTTATTGTCACCCTACATATACATAAAATATTTTTTAGTTCTACTGGATCGGGATGGATTTTAGGGTGGATATAATTAGTCTTTAGTTTCTTAGGAATTATTGAGGCTTTGTTTTTAATGATGATGTTTTCATTTTGTACTTATAGTTTTCCTTTTTTATATTTCAATATATTTGGACTATATGACATTATATATATGTTCCAAATTATTATTTCAATATATCTGAGCACTGGTTGAATTTTTTACATTTCATATATACCTATTACTCATTTTCTTTTAGAGGGTAATACCTCCCATTTTTAGGTTTGATAAACCCTTAGTGCTTGTCAACAACCCATGGACTCTTAAAGTGAGGCTCTGGGTGGTCACAATCAATGTTCTCCCATTATCTTCCATGTTGGTGTACCATTGTGGGTAGGGGGTCCTGAGAGTGAACGTATGATAAAGTCCTCCCACTAAAAACTTTTGTGTGTATAATCAACATAAAAATAAATTTTAATATTGGTGAGACATAAGAATAATTTTCCTAATGATCATCCTCTCAAAAGTGTATTCACACTCTTTAATATCACAATATATAATTTTCCAATTCTAATAAATTTTTTAGATTAATTAGAAATAATTTTTTTTCATCATCATAACATTTATTAAAACATATTATTTCAAAATATTATTTGAAATCCTCTTTGTATGCATTTATAACTCTTCATATTTTACATCAACAATACATTATGAAACCAATTATTATATAAAGTGATATTTAATTTCTGATAATAATTAATTACTACTCTTCAAATATCACTTTACCAACACAACAAAAATTCTTTTAGGAAATTAATTGATATTCAGTTTATATTTTTATATGTTTACTATTTTTTTTGATATGTTTAAAATTCTATATGAAAAATCATACTTCCATTAGCCTCTAATAAACCATATTCTATTTAGAATATTTTTATTAGAATCTAAAACTAAATTATGTATAACAACCATAATTTCTTCTTAATTGGAATATTTAATTGATCATGATTTATATCCATATCAGATATGGTATTCTATATTATTAGAAAATTATTTTAAAATAATGTTTTTTTATTATTTAAAATATTTCATTGATAGAGGTGGGCTCAAATAACTTATATTTTAATAAAAAACATGATAAATTATTTTATCATGGATAAAATTAATTTTATCATTATCTCTTTTTCAACCATGTTATTGAATTATAAGAATTAAAAAACTAGTACATTTAATCTGTAATATTATATAATTCCTTTCAGATATTAAATAAAAATTTATCTTATTAAATAATATAAATTAGATAATAATACACATCTTTTACTAAAATGCAAATGATCATGAAATTTTTCTTTTCATTTAACTCCCTAATTCCAAAGTCCTTTCAATTATTATTTAAATTAAAATGATATACCCTATCATCTCCTTACTTGATTTTAAAATTCCAAATACTAAAAAAAATTAAAGTATATATATAATTTCATATAATTTTTAAAATATAAGAATTGATTTTTATTATAATAATACACAATATGTGAATTCCATGGGTTATCTCAAATTCTATAAGGTATCCTAGAGAATTACATTACATGAAAATATTACCCCCTTTTCCAGATAACATTATTGTTCAATGATCCAAGATAAGTATAAGAAAAATAAAATCTTCTTCTTATAGATTTATCCTTTACCCAATTTTACTATCAAAATATTTTTACCATCCATATAACAAATTCTATATTCATCTAAGTGCAAAACTATTAGAAAATAGAGAATGTTTTTTTTAATTTATTTATCTTTCTAGAATATTTAAAATAGTATTAATTCCATGTCTAGAAAAAGGCACAGGAAAAACATGTGATTCCCTTTATTCATCTTATAGGAATCATGATTAAAATGTTGAACAATATAAATTGTTGGTTAATAAAGACGTTATTACTCTAACACAAATAATTTTTTTTCATTAGAAATATTATCAAGTTTTGTATCAGTCCACGATGTTTCTTTCATTAATATTATACCAATTTAAAACTGATCTCAAATAATGTAGGATGATGATGAAATTAATTTATATAAAAAATATTTTATTATGTGATTATAATTTTTATCCTTGTTTAATATGAATTTATAATAAATTTTATAATAATACAATCATGAAAACTTTCATAATATCATATCCATTATTAGGATAAGAACCATTATTCATTACACAATGAGATTAATTTAGTGTTCCTCAAACTACATGGATATTTATGTACTCAATAATGGTAATTATATAATATATTACACTTTGATGGTTGAAAAGAAAACATCTTTATCAATATAGTAATTGGATAAAAAACAACAATCCTCTGGTATCTCACCTATTAGGGATTCCCATCCCAGTAAAACAATATTTTCATAGTAGGATTGTCATACCTAACTCATAGGATTATCCATCTCCACCATTATTTATATAAGATTGTATATGGGAAACCTAATTTGGTAGAATCTACTAGGTTTAATGATTGTGTTCATTAAAAGGGTTTCTTTTGGAAGGAATATATCACACAATATTTTCATAGAGGAATTAATCTAAACAAATTATATCACGTATTCCTTTTAAATCCGGGAATTATTATAATTTATTTGTCTGGTATCTTATTTATTCCACCAAATCAATTTTCTAAAACCATATTGATGTGTAATCATTTACAAAACTCATAATATATTTAAAAAAAACCCCAACTATATTTATAAACAAAAAAATTCTTTCTATTCATATTGTATATGAAAAAATTTCTTATAATGGTGTAGAATCATATGAATTAAACAATCCCTACAATATTATTCTTTGAGTGATATATTTCAAACCACTAATTTCCTTAACATGTAATATTCCCCTAGTCTAGTGACCATTCTAGAAAAATATCCTTGTACCCAATGTTACTTTACTGAAGAGATACATCAATTACATAAAAACTCTATCACATAGTGTATATATATATATATATAAACTGTAATTAACTTTTGATTCATGATCTTAACGTATTACATTCCAATAACAAAGAAGAAGAAATCAAAATAAATATTCATACCTTCCACGTTAGTCCTTATATGCATGTATAAATTTTTTTAATGTAAATTGTCACTTTTAAACAATAAAATATATCCATTCATAATATAAAATATATATATATGTTAATAAAGAAGGTAATAAATTAAATAAATGAATAATTCATAAATTTAAATTCGATATAATAAATTTTGGACAATTCATTAATAAACCCATAACATACACATTATAATGTATTGATAAATTATAGACATTCTATAATTAAATAAATATCAAAAAAATATTTTTTTTCTAATCCAAAATAATTTATGTTATCCTTTTATATGAATATTTCTATAATTAAATTATATTAAACGAAATATAAAAATCTAATATTGAATTTTTTTTATGTAAGAAATTTGATATAATTTAAATATCATATATGATTATATAATTTAATCCTTGGTCATATCAATCATCAAAACCCCTTTTGATATGGTTTATGTAATTTCTAAAACTAGGCCTTTATTTTAAACAATTCAAAATAAATAATAACAAATAGTTGAATATATTATATAAAGAATCCTTTGTATTTTGCCATATTTTTTAATTTATTAACAATTTATAAATATCTATTAGAATTTACATGTAAACCATTTATATCAAAATTTTATGTCATTCCATTTAACATGGAAAATGTATTTATATTATGCGAGACATGTTAGGATGGGGTGGTTTACCTCCATTCAGTGATTTCTACACTGACCATCTTTAAGAATACATGGAGTCACAGCCCTGGGATATTGATTGTGAGATCATTCAGGGATATATATCAACGATACTTATTCTGGGTGTATTTTCATTAATGGGGAGTGCGTAATCCTTTTTTGAGGATGGATGAAAGGACTATTTATGACATGGGATAAGGTGCTAACGAGCTTTTTCTCCCTTAGTAGTAAAACCAACAGAGATAAGGATATACTGAGATTACCTAGCATCAGTTTGGAAAAAAGGAGTTGAAAATTGTTTTTGAGTTAAACTATTAGTTTCTCACCAATCTATAGGTGAATATTAATAGAAATTTAAGGATATTTTGGGATTCCTATAAATCCATTGGGTTGTCTATCTTTGTGGAATTACCTCAGTGATCACTGAATGCTATGATGCTTTTGTGACATCATTATGAGAGAGAGGACGCGAGAAGCCTTTGGGGACTCCAATGTATAGTGTTTCCCCCTTGATAAATTTCAAGTTAAAGGGAAATGTTCAAGTTCTATGGGATATGCCTCATGTTTTTCAAGATAGTTATGAGATATATCTTGGAGGATCATATAACACTGGTGGAGTTTGTTTATCAAAACATTTACCACTCCACCGTTAGTGTAGGACCATTTGAGGCCATGTGTAGTAGAACAAAGAGGTCATCAATTTATTGGTAATATCCAATGACAGACAACTTTTATGGATATATATTTGGTACTAATGATGTACATATAAGTTGTAATTCATCCATAGGTGATTGAGGGATGCCCGTTAGCATTCAGAGACCTTTATGGGCTGATAGTGGAGGCCATTAAATTTCACGAGTTACAGAGTATTATCCCGGGAAGTATGTGATATATAAGGGTTATTAAGAACATTTCTCTACTATTTCATTATGTTAGTTAGGGTTTGTACCACTTGGCTCCATAATAGTAGTTAGTATGGATACATAGGGTTTTCCACATGTTATAGTAGTAGAGATATATGTTTGAATCAGTTCACTATATCATCCTGGGTGAGGTATACATTGAGGTTGTATATACCCTTTCAAGGAGTTGGTGGCATGGATTATTGGTAAGATAAGGCCCTACATGGGATTGGGATACCAAGTTATGTGGCTTGTTATCCCAATTTATTAGAAGGTATTAGTCTTTTCATGTTTATAATAATTGATGGTGGGGAGATTTTAATGTCTTAGTTCATTCCTTATAGAATATTATAATATCATTAAGAAAATTTTAAATGCCATAAAATAAGATGGTGTGAGAATTCAATTCTTAGTGAGATTAAAATTGATAATATAAAAATATTAAAAGTACTATCATTGTGAACACATGCATTGGGTTAAAATCTATCCCAAATGAAAATAATAAAATAAATAATATAATTTATTTTAATTTTATTATTTGAATCAAAAAATTGATCATTACTTATAAATATATTGTTATGAATTGATCCTATATATTAATTATATAACCCCAATGATCAAGATGAATCATTGTAGGAGGTATTTTCTAGTAAAACAGATCACGATTGATAATTGAGGATCATTTTCACCAATTCAACTTTTTGATCTCACCAATGTTAGTGATGTGTGATGATTCTTCCCAATTTATTTATCCAAAATGTGGTATTATATTGTTTTATATGATATATTTCCAAATTTTATTATCCAATTATGTATGAAAGTCAAATCATCAAAAATATTGATTTGTGAGTCGATCATGTTGCAGATGTAGGATCTTATAAGTCAGATTTGGGGAATTATTATTTGTTTTTTATATTATATATTCTTTCATCATTATAATGGAATCATGAGGTGTGAAATCCAAAAAATGGTTAAGATTCATTCCACATCTTTTTTTATTGTTCTCTCCCCCTTTTATATAAATGTGCATCATCAGCTTTTCTTTTGGTTGGTCAATTGATGAATACCTTGAAACTGATCTTTTCATGTTATATATTTGGTTTAATAGATCATTTATTTGAGCCCTCATTAATGATTAGTGACATGAGCGAAGTGTGTGATAATAGATGGAAATTGCGGTTTGGTTGGATACCCACTGTTCGAGTTTGGCAGGCATCACCGATAAGGCATGATGATGGGCGTTTTTGGGTGGCATGTACGGTTGGAATTTAGATGTCAATATTGATAAAGGAGTGTTAAATACTAGATCATTGATTCTACGTGTGAATCAGGTATGAATGAATATCCAAAGGAATGGGTGAATAGATGTGAAAAAGATTCTTGTTCTGGGAAAACGCAGGCTATATAGAATGTATTCTGGAAGAACACACATTGTGTAGTCTGTTATTTATGACGATATGGTTTCTACACATAGATAATTATCACACGACATTCGACATGTTTCAGATATTTTGTGATCTGTATTTGACTAGTTTGTTACGTATTGGTATTAAATATTCTGGGTTTTATTTTTCCCCCACATGCCATGTATATTGGAAGTAAACTACCATGGGGAAATATCACGATGAATTCCATCCCATGTCTCTAAATCTTATGTTATGACACATGCACAGTCATGGGTTAAAATACATGGGCATGGATAGGTGGAACACTAAGTTCTAGCTCCTAAGAAACACATTATGTACCTCTAGGGACACCATGTACTGTGGAAATGTACATATTGTGTTAGAACTAGACCCTAGTAGTACTAGGCTTAGTAAGACACATCGTGTACCCAAATGGATATGTTGTGAAATCTTGCAATGATAGATAATAGTTATTGTAATTATTATTTTATTTTTATTGTGAGGTTGTGTGAGATTCCATAGATCAATATTGGTGGAGTTTGATCCCTTTGTCCATTCTTATGATGGTAATATGTGACATCATATCCTCAACCTATGATTATAACCCTTCATAATATTTCTTGAATAGAGTTCGTAGTATATTCCATGGACTAGGATGTGGTCCTCTATCATTTTTACTAAGATGAGGTTCCATGTATCGATGTGACCAAATTTACCTCGACATTGATTCCCTACATAGTGTGTGAATCCAGATATGGTTTCCTATATAGCCCATGACACTAGGTGCGATCCTTAATATGTGTATTGATATATGTTCATTCATTGAGATGTAGTCTGATTGAGCATGTATCTTAGAGAAGACCTATTAGTTTCATTTGTTCCTTTTCGTGGATATACCTGATGGGAATTACATTTGGAATGGATTCCATTAGTTCAATCAGACTCATGGAGTGGGTAGTCCATCGGATTAGTAAAACCTATATTATTGAGTAGGATTCGAAGCTAGAAGTGGTTGAAACCTTCACAACTCAATGTATTTAATGTGTGTATCTAGTATATTCTTGTTTTACGTCATGTATCATGTATTGATTGAAATAAAATTATATTCATGAGAAGAATACCCTTGATCCATTATGTTTCATTATTACAGGGAGTCATACTATGTATTGTTATACTCAACCATGCATGATCTCCACATGAAGATGTCATGTCTTATGTGGATGATTTACCTTTTCAAAAAGTCCTTAGAGTACTAGGATAAGGTGGACCCTAAAATTGGATAGACATTTTGATGTGTATACTAGGGTTGAATTTGAAAGTAGTTCCATCCCATAGAGTAGGATGAACTCTTATAGTTTTTAGATTGGGCATATATTTGTCCCCTTTATCTCTTTCTGTACATTATTTTCATACACTGAATATGGGATTTGGATATATTCTTTAATTTTTTGTCAACATTATTTTACCTTTATGAATTGTATGCGCCTAGAGATGTGTGAGTCCATTTAGGTACCTTATGATAAGGCCTCATATGTGGGTGTTATTACTACATGGTGTTGGTTTACATCCCCTAACCTATTTAAGGTGGGATTTGAGTAGTCACACTTAGATCATCATCAAATAGGTGGGCCTTGATGGGTCTGGTCATGAAAATTTTCTTGTGATGGTTGAATTCCTTGTGTTTAGGACATGGTTAACCAACTTTCATGTAAATACTTAGTGCCTTTTTTGGCCTAGTTTCTATATTGTTAATGTTTTTCATTTGATTTCTTATATGATTTTCAAGAAATTATCATTTTATGTGATGTGATGTGAGCTGAAAGTGGTTGTTGGATGATGAGATATGGGTGGGGAGGGCTGATATTATAGAAGTAGTTGACACATGAGGTGGTGGGATGCATTTTGATTTTCATTCTAGTGTTTGGGATGCCACTAGGAATTATAGAATGGGTTTATACGGGTATTACCAATTTTATTCATATATATTGGATTCCATTTTATTAATAATTTTTTTACATTTTTGATTTATGGGTTTCTTATTTATTTTAATTTTTCCCCACTGCTTATGTAAATAAGATATTATTTGTTATGCATATCTTTATTGAATATTAGGATGTTTCCTAGAATACTGAGAAATAAGGAATAATAATTTTTAAAAAATCTTTTATCTCATGGTATTATTTCTTGTTGGAATGTGAAAAGATGTTAACCATGAGAAACCAAGGACTCAGTTGGATTACACAAGGAGTGTGGGGACTTCACTTTTATGGTTAATGAGTTATATTATGAAATAAGGATAATTATTGGTTTATGAATTTATTAATGGTAGGAGAAATAATAATAACAATTAATTTCAGAAATTATTATTAAATTCTTGTGTTCTTGTAGGATATTAGTTCACAACAGTTGAATCTAAGTGTTTTAGGCACAAAAGGAATGGTTGAGAGTAATACTATGTTAAGGAATATAGTGTGTTTTTGAGATATATTATATCTTTTATTTTTAATTTCATATGATACCCCACCTGTTTCTGTAGGATGAATAACACAGAAAATAATCTGGTATGATGGTTTACCCAACAACCATGTTAACAAAGAATGAATGACTTTCTACCCCTTATGCTACCAATCTCTTCTCCTAGTTGTATTATGTGTTGGTATGAATTGTGGTACGATTTTCCATATATGTGTGTAGAGTGATGTAATGGTTTTTTGTTATTTAAAAAAAATGAATCACTAGATATAGTATCCAAACAAATTATAACAGTATTGATGTGTAGATGATGTGATGGTTAAAGGTACATTACATGACTTATGGGATGTGTTGGCATGAGTCATAATTAGAGATGTAACATACATGACATACAAGATTTGGTGGATATTGGAAACTAGTTATCAACTATATAGAGATGTGGATGAGATGATGAGATGATTTGATTCTTGATATTCATGACGTGATACTTGATCCCATGTTTCTTTGAGCAACATTGATTTATAGATAGATGAGTCAAGACATATGATGTTGGGGAAGAGAATCAAATTAGTGGGGAAGCAGTAATTGGGTACCCTTATTTTGATATAATAATGTAAGATCCCTTGAATTCATTACATGGTGACATAGAACCAGAGTGATATCGAGAACATTGTTTACCTATTTTAGAAATGAGTTAGTACAAACTTTTGTTCACTTGTATTTAGTAATCCTTTTTATGTATTTCATGAGATGTTGTGATGTTGTTCATATAGTGTAAACACATTATTCTCACACTATATATATATAAAATATATTTCCATTCAATAGGATCATGTTTGATATTGGGGTGGATATCACTATGGTGTGGTTTCTTAATAACTATCCGCAATTTTGGTCACTACATAGGTTTTCTTTTGGTACTTATAGTTTTCCATTTTTAAATTCTAGTTTGTTTTGTCTATATAAAATTACTTGTATGTACCTATGTTTTCATTTAAAATATCTGAGCATGGGATTATTGTTTTACTTTTCCTGTATATCTATTACTCTTTTTTATTTATAGGTTAGTGCCTCTCAGTTTTATGTCTGGTTCAGACTCAATGGTTTTCGCCAACCCATGGCCTATTATACCTATTATTTAGGTGGTTACTATCATAATTTTCCCATTATCTTCCACAGTGGGGTACCATTTGGGGTAGGGGTCATGATGGTGAACATATGTTAAAATCCTCCCACTAAACAATTTAGTGAGTAACATCAACCTAAAAAAAGATGTTTTTAATAGTCATGAGATATATGAATAATATCAATAATGTTCATACTCTCAAAAAGAGTGGTTACACTCTTTAACATCACAACATACAATGTCTCAATTATAATAAATTATTTTAATTAGAAATATGTTTACATTCATCATTATAACATTTCCCAAAACCTTTTATATAAATATTTTCCTTCAAATCCTCTTGGTAAAAATATAAAACTGTTTATATTTTTCATTAAAAATATTCTTAGACGAATTTTTATATAATGTGATATTGACTTTGTGAAAATAACTAAATTTCACTCTTTAAATTTATTTTTTGCAACATATCATAAACTCTTTTATTATATTAATTGACATTCACATTATATTTACATATATAATATATTATTTGTTATTTTTACAATTCACTAGGTCCAATAATACTACCATTAACCTCTAAGACACCATATTATATTTGGAATATTGTAATTAGAAACTCGAACTCTATAGTGTTAAAAAATAAACACAATTTCACTTTAATAGGAATATTTAACAAACAATGTTTTATATCCATATAATATATTGTATTCTATATTTTTAGAAAATTATTTAGAAACAATATTTTTCATTCTTGAAATTTTATCATTGATGGGGGTGGGATCAAATCCCTTATATTTTAATAAACAACATGATAAATTATTTTATGATAGATTAAATTTCTTTTAACCTCATCTCGTTTTCAACCATTATACTAAATTCTATGAATCAAAAAACATTTTTATTGAATCCATAATGTCATATTATTTATTTGAAATATTAACTAAAAATTTCACTTATTAAATAAGTTAAATGAGATAATAATAAAAATCCTTTACTAAGATCCATATGATCTTGAAATATTCCTTTTCATTTAACTCTCTGATTAAAAAATCCATTGATTTATCATTTTAATTATAATCAAAAATTATATCTACTCATTAAAGGATTTTAAATTCCCATATACTTATAAAAAAATTAACCATACATTTAGTTTCATATAATATTTAAAATATATGAATTTAGTTTTATAACAATAATACCTAACATGGGAATTCCATGGTGTTTCTCAATTACTATATGGTATTCTAGAGAATTCTTTCATATGAAAATATTATCGTCTTTTACCAATATGTTTTGAGATCAATGATCCAGGCTAACTATAAGAAAAATACATTCGTATTCTTCTATATTGAACCTTTACCCTATCGTATAGTCAATATATTTTCAACATCAAGATAACACATTCTACATTTATCAATCCCCAGAACATTGAGAAAATAGGGTAAACATTTTGCTTAATTTATTCATCCATCAAGAATATATACCATAGTATTAATTCAATAGCTATAAAAATCCCATTGAAACAACATGTGGGTCCCTTTACTCATCTTATAAGAATCTAGAATAAAATATTGAAGAATATCAACTATTTTTTGTCATAGGATCTAGTTACTCTAACACGTATAATTTTTTCTTATGGAAAATTCTCTTATTTTGTATCAGTCATTGATGTTTCTTTCATTTAGATTATCCTTATTTAAATTGATCTTTAATTCAACTTGTATTAAGATGATATTATTTTACAAAACAAAATATGATTTTATTACATGAGTCGCATTTTGGATCTTCATTAATATGAAATTATAATATATTTGATCCCAGTAAAATGATGAAACCTTTCATAACATCATATCCATTTGTGGGATAAGATCCATGTTTCATTACACAATGAGACTAAATTTTAATTATTCAACCGACTTAGATATTTATGTTTACCATACTGTTAATCATCCCATATATTACCCTTTGATGGTTGACCAGAAAACTCATTTTCAATAGATTATTTTCACAAAATCTACACCATTCCCTAGGAATCCCAACTCTAATGGTTCACTTCCATGTATAACGAAATTTTCATAGTAGTATTTTCCCACATAACTCAAAGAATTAACCATTTACACCATTACTTAAATATGATAATATATGGGAGACCTGATCTAGTAGAATCTACCCGGTTGAATGATCGAGTTCATGAAAAGAGTTTGTTTATGAAGGAATATACCAAACACTTTTTCTATAGAGGAATTAATCTCAATATATTATCTCATATATTCCATTAGAATTTAAAAATGATTATAATTTTTTAGTTTGGAATCATATTACTTCCACAAATTCATTTTTTAAATCTATATTGATGTGTAATCCATTACATAACTGATAACACATGTAACTAAAAAATACATTTATATTTATAAAAATAAAAATTAATCCTACGCATATGGTACATGAACCACTTTCATGTAATGGTGTAGAATCATATGAAATCAAAAATCACAACACGTATATTCTTGGGGTAATAGCCTGAAAACCCATACATTTATGGGCATGGAATGACCCTCTAGGCTAGTGACCAGATTGAGAAAATATCCTGGTACGCAAGGTTACATTACTCTAAAGATACCTCAATTACATATAAACTCCCACACCTAATACATATAACCTATAATTAACTTTTCATTCATGATAAAACCTATTAAATTCCAATATCAAGGTAGATGAAATAAAAATCAACATTCATTCCAAGAATGTTAATCCTTATATGTGTGTATGAATTTATTTAAATTAGTTTAACACTTTTAATCAAAATCATATATCCATTCATAATATAAACATTATATATATATGAATAAGGTTGGGAATAAATTTAATAAATTAATAATTCATCCATTTAAACCTTAGATGATCAATTCAGAACAATTCATAAATAGACCATTTATATAAAGATTATAATTTAGTATCACATTATGGATATTCAAAAATTAAATAAATATAAACACTTTATAATAATTTCTAATCTGAAATCCTTTTTATTATCCTTTTATATGAGAATATATTTAAATATATGATATTAATGAAAATAAAAATATTTTATATTGAAATTTTATTTTGAAAATAATTTATTTAATTTAAATATCTTATATTTTCAAATAATTTGATCCTCGGTCATATCAATTGTCAAAAAAACTTTTGATATGGGTTATGTAATTTCAAATACTTGGCTATTATTTTAGAAAATTTATAATAACTAATTAAAAACAATTATAAATATTATATATAAAATCCATTATATTTTACCTTATTTTTTTAATTTATTAACACTTTATAAATTTATATAATAATTTCCATATAAACCATTTATATCCACTTTTTTTCCTTCTATTTAAGATGTAAAATTTATTTTAATGTTATCAATTAATATAATGATATATTTTAATAAATTTTTCATAATCATTTAATTACCATTTATTCAATTTAAAGATAAATCATTCATAAGCAATTTAAAAATAAAATAAATATCCTAAATTAAATTTTCCCATAATTAAAAAAATTAAGTTATATAATATATTTCATAATTGTTAATATAGAAAAAATCAATGTTTTCATTAATATCCTATTTAATGATATATATATATATAATAAATAATTTATCACCTCCATTGTATGAAACTCATTAGTGTTATCAATCAAATTATATAATTGATAGTGTTTCATTCAATAACATCAATAGTCTTTATAAGATTAACATGGAAGAGATTGGAAACTGAATCATATGGAATGAACTCTGATGGTTCCGCTGATCTCGAAATATTGTATTTATGCCGGGGTAAAATTTTGATGAAATTATGATCAAGGTGAATTCTAAGGGATATTTAATATTTTTCAAAGAAATACATATTTTCCTCATGAGTGCGAGGTCTAAATCGGTCTCTATTGACCTGAATTTCATTAATCGATCCTTTGAAAAACATTAATTAAATTTTTTGAGGTTATCCCAATGTGGTTTGTTTAATTTTATAATTTTATGATTTCGTATAAATAATATATTAGTAATACTATTTTTATCAATTATTGTGAGATAAATTTAAATATACTAACATGATTATTGATTAAAAAGTACAACAATGTGGTTTTTTCCATAATGGGGGTATTTTCTTATGAGAGTTATAATTTTAATGACATGTCTTTAAACCCTGAGAAAATTATTTTTTGTACTTAAAATTAAATAAATATGCATTTTTTATTTGTTGTGTGAAAAGATGAGTTGCTGATATGTCAAGATGACATGAAAGCTATATTCCATGATGAAAATTTCATGGCTTGGGTGAATCTCAAAACATGTATTATGGGAATGTCAAGGACATTATGAGAGATCTTAATTCAGTGTTTAATGAGGGGAATTTTTATGGATTTATGAAAAGAAATTCATTAAAGGGAACTATTTACATTCCCATAACACAATTCCTTGCCTATTGGAGGTATCCATCGTCCCTCTTCCTATCTATATTCATAGGTAAAAAAAAATTAGAGAATCCAAATATATATATATATATATCCACAAAAGGGGTGTTCATCATATTTTTAGTGTTATTCATAGTGGTTGTTAGAAGGATGATACAGGAACATGATTTTATCATCAAGTATTAACCACGCAACATCGAGGTAGGATACTTTTCTAAAAACCTCACACCTTGCTTATGTGGTGTGCATCAATACCTTTATCCATTTTATCAAATAACATAGAAATTCTTTGATAATGAAATGAATAAATATTTTTATGGATTTTAAATGTGATTATTTTGAAAAATACTGATAGTAATTTATACCTATATTATTAACAAGGAAAATATGTTAATGATATTAAATGGGTTAAAATATAGTTATTTATATTCCTTTGATATCATATATCGGATGAAATTAAAGAAAAATTAATATTCATTTAATATTCATTATTTCTTGAAATTTTTTTTACTATTACTATTTTTTAAAAAATAAATACTATTAGAAAAATAATTATGAATTCAAATAAAAATAATAATATTTGAATATATTATTTTTTTATCTCATATAACACCAATAAAAAATAATTTTTCTTAAGTAATAATAATATAATTTTAGCATAACTCTAATTATTTGAGAATTTTTATTAAACCGATCCAATTTTGATTAAAGTGAACTTGGAAATAAATAATTGAATTTTATTTTTTATTTTTGAAAAAAGAAACTATTTTATTTTATATTTTTAATATAATTTCTTCTATAATCATTTTTGATTGATAATTTAATTAATTATTTCTTACCATGGGTTAAACATGGGGTTGAAGCCTCTATGTTTAACAAGAATATTTTTTATTTTTAGAGTTGATTTTTTTCACTAATGTGGTTTGTTTTTTGGGATTATTAATTATAATAATAACTATCGTTGATTGAAATTATTATTTTAGAGATTATTTATTTGTGAAAAAAATGTTATTCTTATAATAATAAAACCTTAAAAATTTTACCCTTATAATAATAAATTTTAGTGATGTATCACATTTATGTTCATTGATAAATATAAATGCAAGGAAATCCCTGTATGGTGGTTTATTCCCCTATCTACCAATGTTTCAAATATACTATTTTCATCATTTTTTAGTTAGATGATGATTATGTGATAATATATTAGAGCCCAATTGGAGAATTATCTAGTTTGAGATCGTAATTGTGATGTTGTGACCAGTTTCATTCATGTTTCGATAATGGTATGATGATGATAAACTAGATGATGATGGTTATCCAGAAATCACTATGATAAAGTGTGTTGGAGGTTTAGAGTGTGGTAGTTATTGAAATTATTTCAGACACAAAAAGTGTTGGTGGCATTCATAGAATGAATAAAATTTTTAGTTTTATGGAATCATGGGATTATATAACATTTTTTCCCATGTAAAAGAACTTTGACTTCACCACTAATAGTTTTCATGTGGTATGTAATGCTACAAAACATGTATCCAAGAAACATGCACCCGAATAATCACCATGTGACTCAGATTCTAGGAACATGACATTTTAAATTTGACATAAAGTGTGGATTAGAGTCAAATTGTTTCTATATTGAGATCAAAAACAATTGTGTCCAACTGAATACACAATGATATGGAGAGTTTTACACCAAATGACATATAAATCTATTATAAACACCATAGGTGTTGGGTCAGGTAGCTCAACATGTTCAAACAATCCATGCCAATAGGAATTTGGGATTATATAATGAGCATTCCATCGATACACCATGAAAAACTAAGTTATAAATTCCATGTACTTTACATGGTCTACATTAATCATATAGAGACATCATGTATAACATGAATGGCTAATAAAATGTAACACAACATGTTTTTATATACCATTATTTATGAATAAACAAAATTTTCACTTATGTATTGAAATGAACTAAGTCAAATATTACATTCACAAGTTACATATGTGGAAAACATTACATAGAAAATATTCTTCTAATATGTTACATGGAATATAAAGTAGTAATTTTTTACATGCAACGTTGACTTCTCATACATTACATGTAACAATGAAACTTCTACGGAACATAATTTTTTTGTTATAATTATTTAAATAAGATAATTATAACCTAGATGTTAAATAAAGTTATATGAATTGAAATAATTACTTTTAAATTATTTTTTATAAATTATATATATTTATATTTATTTATAATGAAAGATATAATTTTTGGTGAATTCCTTAGATGTTTAGAAATACCATTTTCTCAAATGAACTACTTTTAATGTCCATTTTAAAAAATAATAAAAATAAATTTAGATAAATTTATGAAATTAATTTTATAAAATAATCTTCATTTTTGAATTTATAATATATAAATTATCATAAGGTGAATTTAGGGCATTTTTCTGAGAAAGGTCATTTTTGGATGAATAGTAAAAATAACGTATTTTAATTCAAAACTGTATTTTCATATAATTTATTTATGAGGTAAAATAATTTTTTAAATTGGTTTGGAAATTTAATTATATATTATTTTAATAATTTAATATAATTTTTATCATTGAGGTCAATTTCGCCTTTAAATTGGATGTAAAACTTTAGCAAAATGTTGAATGTTTTATACATTAAAAACCAGCATTGTTTACCCGAAGATGGGATTAATTTCAAATTAACTTCCTCCAATAAAGTGATTAGAATTTGTAAAAATTGATTCCATATTTTTAATAATAATAATTTAAAATTTATAATAAGGTCATCATAGTTTTTGATCAAAAATATTAGTGAAATTAAGTACAATTAATTACCTCGACTAAGTTAAAATTAATCCTAATTAAGGACTAAAACATAAATATAAGATCCAAAAAAGACCTATAAACTTTTCAAAAAAATATTTTATGGACATTATTAGGCCATTAAACTTCCATTATTGTGTTTCTTTATTTTAGTGCGACTTTTTTGGTAAAAAATGTAACACCTAATTTGCTTTCCAAAATTCCAAGTGTGCAATTTCCTTTCCCTACAAAAGCCCACCACCAATCCCACTTGTTCATAACTATCAGATAATGTATATTATAAAAATATTTTCCCAATAAAATTTACAAAATATATCCATTCCTTCTACAATCATCCCCTTGGATATAAATCAATCCATGGATGCCTTTTTGGAAAAAACCAAATCGAGTTACTCGATTAAGAGGTAACACCTTCTCCCTAGATCATTTATTTTATATTATTTATCCACCCCTCCACTATATTTATTCCAAGAATGTATAATAATAGTAGTATATTAAACATACTAGGATGTTTCTATTTTATTTATTCAAGCTACACTTACACAGACCTCTATCTAATGGGTAACAGACATACTATTTACGTGTATGGCGAACAACCACCTCACTACAAGATGATTGTTCATTTTTTTCTTTACCACCTCTCATAGAAGGAACTATGTTGGAAAATATTTTAAATATTTAATATATTATATTTATTATGTCTTTATGCTTCTGTATTCCATTTACTACGCTTATCATTTTATCTTTCCATTTGTCGTAAGTATGATAATTTTGTTTGAGGTTGTGTGGACTACCAGCCACTCAAAGCGATTCAACTCATTCACACCCTACATGTAATGTGTTAAATTTGGGTTTACCGAAATTATATGATATATATAACATTATAATTCAACTTTAATGATATTATATATATATATTTAATTTACTTTATCTCATTCAATATGATATTAAAAAACAGAAAGAACATTCTGAATCACGTATGGCTTACCGTCATCATGAATGGTGTATTAAATTTTGTACTTATATATTCTATATGTTATTTTAATACATATATAATAAATATAAACTATATTTATATAATATTTATATTATATAATTATTATATTATCATAATTAGAAAAATATAACAAAATATGAAATATACGAAGAACAAAGCAGATATTACCCGAAGTGAAATCTTAACATAGGATTGATAACAAGTGGTTAATAAAAGGTAATGATAATACCATATAATTTATTAGATTTAAGAAATTTGTTTTCCAAAATATTTATAATAAATTTATATTTATTACAAAGGTTGGTTGAATGAGTATGACAAGAGTCAAGACACAAGGCTATGCGATTTCATCTCACTTTTTTCCTCTGAGATACGTGCATTGTTCACTACTATTTACTTTTGTGTGGTGGACTTAATTTCAATGAATTTTTTATATGTATCATATAATTAAATTTATTGTTACTCATATATCCATTTTATGTTATTTATTTCAAGGGGTATAATTTTCATTAGTTACCAAATAGGTAAAATAGTTTTCTATCAATTTTCCTTCACTCAGATTCATGTTTTATTATAAACAGAAATTATTTATTGAGGTGTATTATATCATGAATATAATTCATTTTAATGATATTTTAAGATTAATTTAATTCTAATTTCATTCATATATATTATTATTCAATGTTACCAAGTGATAATAGCTTATTGGAACAATCTCATCAGTTTTTACGATTGTTTATGATTATTGTTCAATTATTGAAATATCTTGATCCATCTCGCAATAACACTCATTAATTTTTTTGTCCTATGATTATTCAAGATATAATTTTTTATTAGTTAAGTTTTTACACTCTTTTGAAATTGATATAATTTTTTTATGTAAAATGTGATCACCTCTCTCTCCAGTAAGAAATATATTTCATTAAAAAACCATGTTATCAAAAATGTTTCCAAAAATGTTTTTGTTACAACACAAGATTTTACAATAAAAAATATTTTTAATTTCATTGATGTATTTTTGATGAATGATAAACCAATATTATATTGTCCAATACATAAATCTGTATTATCTTGCAGTGTACACTCCATTCTTCTTGTGTTGTGTTGCACACAATTTCATGTTCTTTTGATAGACTTCATTTTATGCAACACTGAGTATAGTTTTATTAAATTTATAAATTAATTATGTTTTTAAATTTTTTATACAAATTAAAAAATGAATACTTCACTACATGAAACACTGAATTGGCTTGTGTTACACACTAGAGTGGCCCACCTCAATAGCTTGCGTTATACGCGATTCTGAATTTCATTAAACAATGATATATTATAAAAATATTATTATTTAATGGGATAAAAACTATCCATCATGAATAGAATTAACAAAATTGTTTATTTTATAAAATATTAAAATTAATCTTACACGAGATATGAGAAAAAAATCAATTTTTCGGATAAGAGAAGTATTTTTCAGAAAATACAGTTTTACCACCATTTGAAGGAGCACTATTTTTAAATCTAGTTTTGACACTTTTTTATGTTATATTTGAAAATATAAACTTATAAATTGGAAGTGGGACACAAAATTTCACTTTGGATAAATTTTTGATATTTTTATTATAACTTTCATATTTGGATGAATAGTAAAAGTACGCTAAATTTTAATTGAAAACAACTTTTTTTATTGAAATAATTTATATGGTTAAAATGTATTATTTAATGGTTTTAAATTATAAATATAAAATATTTTTATACTTTAAGAAAATTTAAGTCAATTTTATTCATTATACATTGAATTGATATGTAAAAATATTTCAATCTTTTGTAATGTCCAAAACAAAAACTCCTATTTTTAAAAAACGAGATTAATTTTAATTTAATAACTGAAATATCTATATTTTGAATTTGGAAAAATGGATTCAATATTTGGAATCAGAAGGTTAAATTTTTATTAATTGGTACATTATATTTTTTTTCATTATGGATAGTAACTTCAGTAATTATTTTATTTACCATGGTCAAAGGGTAAATTGGGTAAACAATGGATTAAAAAAAATTATAATAATATTAAACTACCCTATCAAATGATTTAATCCTATTTTATGATATATATCTGAGCATGTGAATACTTTTGTCGATTTTAAGAACCCATGGATTTACATGGATGTGAAGATGAAACTTTATAAAAATTAATTTAACGTAAAGATAATTATAACCTAAACATATATCTTTTTATTGAATTGATTTTTAATATGGGGTTATATAACATATAAATGTCTATAAAAATTGATTATAAATCTATAAATATTTAATAAATTATTTTATTATATATATATTTTTTAAAAATTATATAAATATATATAGTTTCAAAACAATTATGATGAAGTGATTATCTCATTAATGAATGATTCAAAAAAATGAATTTATAAATATTTTAAAAAAATGTTATTTGATTATTTTGATGTCATACATGCATTATATGGATGATATTGACATATTATATTTTATGTAATTCTATTTTTTGTATAAATAATATTGTTATAAATTTTTAAAAATGATTATATGAATTGTTTCCAAAATTTACATAATTCATTACTAGAAACCTAAAATATTTTATTAAATGATATTAAATCCACAAAAATATAAGATTCAAAAAATGGTTAATATAAGTTCAAATATGTCATAAATATCTTTTATAGGGTTGTTTGACATAATATGGTAGTTATATTAACCCATCATGTGTAAATAACATGAAATCACAATAAGAATACAAGAGGTAAAATAAGGGTAAAACCAAAAAGATAATGAAATGAAATTATTCAAAACATGTCAAAATATTATTGTATTATGTTTATTGGATCCAAAATCATCATATATCATAATTAAATTATTTTCATAACATTTTAAAACTAAAATGTATTTATAATAAATTAATGTTTGGAAACATTCCAAAAGGGCCCCTCTCCTCCCTTATAATAGGGAACCTCCTCCCTCTCCTCCTCAATCCATTTTTTTCCTTAAAGATCGGAAAACAAGTTCCCACTTCATTTCTAAAAATCCCTAGTAACATTATATAAGTTTTTGTGTTCTCAAAATACCAACTCTAGTACCTTAAGAGGAAACATAAAGGAGGCACGTCGAGGAAGGGGTAATATCCTCTACCGATTCGTTCAAATTTATTTATTCTTATAATTTATCTTCTTTATTTGTTTCATGATAAATTAATAAAATAATTATCACTCATATAATTATATGTTATTATAAACATGAAACAACCATATTTCAACTTCTATTCATCCTACGAAAAAAGAAATCACCGCCCATGTGTACGCCCGTATTATTTTTTCCACTTCATGGGGTAATATGTTTTTCACCACCACCTTACTTGGATGGGTATAATGGTGGAAATAATAAATATATATGATTATTAAAACATTATACTAATTATGAGAATGTATAAAAAAATCCACTTCAATACCGTTCAAAAAAATATGGGAACGATATCGTGGCTCGTTCATACGTACGACTTACCGTCTCCACGACACGATGAGATTCATTTTCTATATTAACCATTCATGAATGATTATAATGTATATATAATAAATAATAATGAAATATATGAAATAATAATTCTATTGTATTTAGGTAAATATATATGTCATTTACTTACATCCATTCCATTTTATAAGAAAATAGAAATAATGTTTATGCGTACATACAGTCTACCGTCTCCATGCACAGTGTATTACATTTCATTTATCAATATATTATATTCAATTATAAATAAATATATATGATATATAAATCTTGTTTTACATTCTGAAATTAATTAAATCATTATATAATTAATCATATTAATAATAACAAGTCCAAACACGTAAGATAAATGAAACGATTATTACCCAAAATGATGCATTAACACGGAATTGACAAATGAAAAGGTAATATAATGTCGTAAGTGAATCATATATTATATAATAAGCATTATTATAGTTTTGTTGAAAGTTAATAATATTTTTAAACCCACTATATCAATGGTTTGGACACATAAAGCTAAAATCAAACCTAAGGTAAGGGATAATTGTTCAAATCTGATTTTTATCCAATATTTTTTATACGTAAGTATTTTATAGGGATATATTCATCATCCATGTCCTTGTTTTATAAAAATGCATTTGTAAAATGATTAAAATTCTTCTATATATGTTTAAAGTCAATTTTACCCATTTTTTACTTTTACTACATGGTATGGAATGAATATTTCTTTTTTTACCATACGAGGTTCTTTTTGAATTTTCCTATAAAAGTACGAGGAGAATGATTTATAACTTATACAGCTTGAACAGATTTTTATGTCTTCTTAATGGATTATTTCCAAGAAACATCCTCTAAAGTATTTCAATTTTATTTTAAACCAAATTCTTTTCTTTTAAAATTTTATTACATTTTTAGAAAAGAAATAATTTTTGAAGAAGAAAGGATATTTTCCTCAATTATTAATTTCAAGTGTTTTATCAAAATAATTTTCCATCTAAGATGACATAATGTTATATTTCTATCCATATTATTAAATTATTTTATTGTGTTTATTATGGAATATATTTTTATGATTTCAATTTATCTTATATGGATTATGTTATGATGAAATGATGTTTAAGAATCCCATTATTTTCATGAGTTATGCTATGAATAATGATTTATGTTTTTGTAAAACATGTTAGAATGATTTCATTTTGGGATTGGTGGGACCTCTATCTCCCTGAAATTAATTGGGTAAAGATTTATATATCCTGAGATATACATGACTGGAACAGTTGGTAAATCTAGTTCAGTAATACATGGCTAAAACGATAAGTAAAAATGGTACAACAATGGATGCTGTCCACTATGATGGTATTTGTATAAATTCCATGGCCACTATGGAAATAAAAATATGTGCTTATTAGTTTTACAAAATTTCATGTTTTATTCCAATTCTATTATATCATGGTTAAATCTTCTTTATGATCCATGACTTACATACTACCATGATTTATGTCACTACTCAAGGTATTTATGTTTAAAATTTATGTTAATATTATAACGATCAAATTTTTATGGTTTGTCTTATGTTCCCCATGTTTAACCTTACTAAGAATTTGATCTCATGCCTTTTATGTTTTACTTTACCTAGGATATAAATAAAGGTATTAGGTAGGAAAACATAAAGGGGAAGATCTTTATGCAAGATATTGAAGATCATTCACAATTATTAGAAGATTATGTTCCGTGTTTCTAAAGAAACTAAAATAATACTGTGTTAGGTCATTTGTTGTTTGTCATGTATTATGTATTATGAAGAAGAAATGTAATTTCTGTGTACGTCAAGATTGGGTCTCCATAGTTTGTATGATAGAAACAGTTTAGTCAACCTTTGTAAACTAGAATGAAAAAAAATTAGTGAGATCCCTTGAGATATTTCTATGTTTTGTCATGGGATGTACCTAAAGATAAGTTTATGTATAGGTTATAGTCCTGTAATTTTGAAGATGTTCATGAATAACCTATAATTAAACCTAAGATACAAGAAATTGAAAGTACTACCCCTTGATTATGTTGTTTTCCTAGTATGAATTTTTCCTCTCACATTATTCTTTTTGGGTTTTAGGAAATGGCTGGAACCCGAACGAACCATGTTAATCATCAATGCACTGGGAAATGTAATTATTCTCCTCTTGAAAAACCAAATATTATGGGATATATATTTCAAAACTTTATTTATATACTTACATAAGCTATGAATCATTTTGAACTTGAAAATGAGGAGAGAAGGGAAAAATATTCTATTTATTTATTCATGAGGAAACATCCACCTTCTTTCAGTGGGTGTTCTAATCCACTTATTGATGATCAAGGGGTCAGTACTATTGATAATTTATTTTCCATACTTCAATATTCATAACATGAAAAATTCATTTTGGCAACTTACCATTTAGAAGGTGAAACAGACCAATGGTGGACTCTAATTACGAATACATGGCCTCGAGATGAAATTGAATCCATGGAATGAGACGAGTTAAAAGACTTATTTTTCAATAAGTAATTACATCATATTCTTCGAATAAAGATATAAAATTAGGTCCTTGAGATTAAGAAAAAGGATGTTGAATCTGTTGGTTTATACAAGGAAAATTTTACAATACATGAATGGTATGGTTCTGGGTTTATCTTCCCACCAGAAAGAAAAGTTGATCAATTCATCAGTGGATTAAAACCAAGTTATCCAAGGGAATTATCTATAAGAGACATCATTAGCGATGAAGAAAATGTGTGTTGTTATATCATGGTAGAACAGGAAGTTGGGGTTACATATCCATCTCTGGGTTTTGAAAAGAAACAAATGATGGAGTTCAAGGGAAATCTCAAAACAGTGGTGAAAATAAGAAAAATGATTCCTTATGATAAATATATTGAAATAAGCATGGTATATATTGTCTCAAAGGGACTCGAAAATGTTTCTACTGTAAAGAGGAATTCCATTGATTAGTTGAGTACTAATGTAATGGGAAAAAGGTTACTAATGATGTGAATGATGAAAAGACTATAGAGAATGCACCACCAACACTTTAATGCTATAAGTTCAAGGAAATGGGGAATTATGTTAACTATTTACCTAAGCCATGGTTTTATGATGATCGACCACAGAAACCTCATAAGGAAAAAAGACATAGGGATGTCACATGCGATCACTATTGGCAATGTTTAGTATGACAATGATGTAGTGGAATGAGTATGTTTTTATGTAATGGGATTTCAAAATAGTGTTTTGGAATCTCATATACATAATTATATAATATTAGAACATCTATGTATTGGTCTATTATAGTTTCCCATAGTTCAATGGTACCGGTAACCATAAAATGTGATTGAAATAATTTGGGAAAGAAAACGATATTCACATAATATAGGGATAAGGTGAAATAATATGTTAGATAGTATTATTGAGCTCATGACTGATAGAAGGAAAAAGTGATATCATGTTTTGAGTATATGGAATTTTGGATATATATGGTTTGTGGAATGAGTTAATTTTGATAGAATGCATATTGTCACTAATGTTATATGGTAATTTATGTTATTATCATATTTCAAGAGAATTCATGTTGATGTCCTTCAAATGTTTGGAATGTGACCAATAAGATATATCTTGTGAAATATGGGGGATAAATGATGGCATTCACATGATTTTTATATGACATTTATGGTAATTGTTTTCTTTGTTTTGTGAGATTTGATAGAAGTATTTTGGACAATTCCAAAGGATAGAATGTATTAATTTGGACATAAGATATTATTTATTAACGTTGGAACTTTTTTTATTTCTGGAATTTTATAAAATTATAGTTATATTAAAAGAACAACCCGCAGGATGGGAGACAACACGTCGTGTCTGACAAGGCAACGAGAATAGAACCCATTACCGAAGTGAGACATGAATTTATTACCTACCATTCGCCTACAAAAAGTTCGTAGTTAGTAAAAACAAGTTTTATTTTATTAAACAGTTTGATATATGAAGTATAAGTCCATTTTTGGAACCATATACGATCAATCTAACCATAGATGGACTTAGGTATATTTAATAACTTGTGCTAGCCGTTCTGTGAAAGAGAAAGATGGAATGACCTATCATTAAATCACATGATATGTCAACACATCAAGAATGAAAAATTCTACTCTATTTCATTAAATAATAGATGAAGTGGAAATTTTTTACGGCATGAACAACATTGAAATTGTACCAAAATCAAGAAAGTATTTATTCTCAGGCAAAATTCTTAAACTTTAGGGAAAGGATCTAGAAAACCAAAAATGTTATCCTAGTACCTTATTATCTGATAAATCTGTTGGTATCCTAAATCATTACAAATTTGTTGTTTTCTGTTAGTTAAGGTTCTCCAAACCATATTCACTATCACTATCCATTAGAACATTATGGTCAGATTTGTCTTCCATATTCATTTTTTCACATCCCACCTATGCTCTACTATGTGGAAACCTAGTGATGAGTTACATTGGGTAAATGTTTCATTTATAATGTTCTTATTTCAAATGATTCACAATATCCCTTTTTATGATCTGGGTTTCCATGAAAGAAACTTTCATGTAGAAAACCATTTATAACCCTGATTAATTACGAGGGTGAAATTCAATTTAAAGGGGTAGAATGTAGTACTCATAAATTTTATGAGATAGATTATTTTTAATTTAATATTTGTATTGTTTTGTATGACACACAAATATTAGCTTGTGTTATACGCAACAGTGTATTAGCTTTTAGTATACACAACACTATTCTTGGCATGTGTGGCACAAAATTTCATGTTTTTTTGAGGGAATTAATTTCACAAAACAATGAGTATATATTTTGTTCAGTTTATAAATAAATTATGTTTTTATTATGTTATAAAAAAATACAAAGTAATCTATCAGTACACACAATACTAGCATGGCTTCTGTTAGACGCAAGAGTGACCTTCCTCGATAGCTTGCGCTATACGCGATATCGAGTTTCAGTAAACAATGATATATTATTAAAATATTATTATTTAATGGTATATAATCTATTATTTATTAATTTAATTATCCACATTATAAATTTTATATGAAATTATCATTTATCATACACATTATATGAGAAAAAAATCGTTATTTTAAAAAAAAGAAGTATTTTTCAAAAAAATGCATTTTACCACCTTTTGATGGCGCACCCATTTTAAATATAGTTTTTGAAAATTTTATAATTCACATATGACAAGATAAACTTATTATATGGAAATAGGACATACAATTTTAATGTGGATATGTTTTTTATATTTTTGTGATAACATTCATATTTTGAGGAATAGTGAAAATACGCTAAATTTTATTTGAAATTTTTTTTATTCAAAATAATTTATATGGTTAAAATATGGTATTGAAAGGGATTAATGTATAAATCGAATATATTTTTATATTTTATGACCATGTATGTTATTTTCCTTAATTTTACATTGAATCCATATATAAAAACCTTTCAATCTTTTCCAATGTTTTAAACAAAAACCCATTTTTTCGACAACATGATTTATTTTAAATTAATTACTGAAACGTATGTGTTTTTATTTGGAAAAATAGATTCCATATTTGGAATCATAAGATTCAAATCGTGTAAGTTGGTACTTTTTATATTTTGACATTATGAATAGTAACGTTAGTAATTATTTTATTTACCATAGTAAAAGGGTAAATCTGGTAAATAATGGTAATCAAATAATATTATAATAATATTAATAATCCCAAACACATGCTGTAATACTATTGGATGAGATATTTCCTACCATGGGAATCCTTCGGATGATTTTGGGACCCCTTGAATTTACTTGGATATGAAAATGACACCTTAAACGAATTTCTTTAATGTGAAGATAATTATAACCTAAACATATATCTTTTACTAAATAGATTTTAATATGGGGTCATATAACATCTCACAATGTCTATAAATATTAATTAAAAATATAAAATTATTTACTATATCATGGTATTTTATTTATAATTTTTAGAAATTAGATAAATATATTTAGTTTTGACATAGTTATGATGTATTTATTATCTCATTAATGAAAGAATAAAATGAATGAATTTAAAATTATTAAAATAAAGATAATTTGGTTAATTTTACATCATAAATGAATTAGATGGATGATAATGACTTATAATATTTTATTTAATTCCTCTTGTTAAAATTAATAAGATTTTTATGAATTTTAAAAATGTCAAGTATGAATAGTGTCCAATATCGACACAATTCATAACTTAACACATAAAATAGTTTATTAAATGAAATTATATTTACAAAAAAATAAGATTCTTACAAATGGTTAATATAAGTCCAATTATTCCATAAATATATATTTTTGGGTCGTTTTCCATTATATGGTAATTACATTAACCAACAATGTTTCAATAACTGGTATCACAGTAAGATTAAAAAGGTTTAGATAAGGGTAAAACAAAAAAGACAAGGATAAAAAAATATTCAAAACATTTCAAAAACATATTTTACGATGGGTATTAAAACCAAAATGAACTTATAATGGAATTAAATATGTTTTTGAATAATTAAATCTGAATTTAATTTATTAAAAATTAATATTTTGAAACTTTCCAAAAGTGCCACTCTCCTCCTTTTTAAAAGGGAACATACTCCCTCTCATATTCACTCCATTGTGAACCTTCAAGATCGGCCAAAACATGGAAATTTATCATCTGAACTTCCCTAGATAAAATCTAGAGGTTCTGGTATTATTAAAATACTAACTATAGTATCCTCTGAGGAAATTTAAAAGAGGCATGTCGAGGAAAAAGTAATCTCCTCTACAGATGCTTTCAAATTTATTTCTTCTTCTACTTTCTCATTATTAGTTGTTTAATTATAAATTAACAATATCAGTATCAATCATATAATTATATGTTATTATAAATATGAAACTACCTTATTTGAACTTATATCCATCCTATGAAAAACAAGGTAACTGCACGTGTGTGCGTACATACGAATTACCATATCCACGTCGTGGTGCAATATTTTTTTCACCACCACCTTACATTGATGTGTATAATGGTGGAAATTATTTCTATATATGATTATTATAAAATGATACTAGTTCAGAGATATTATACATCATCGAATTCCATACCCTTTAACAAATATGTGATCGATATCATTGCCCGTGCAAACATACGACTTACTGTCTCCACGACGCGATGCCATTCATTATCCATGCTAACCATTCAAGAATGATTATAAATTATATAAAATAAATAATAATGAAATATATGACATAATAATGGTACAATATTTATTTAAATAAATATATAAATATATCATTTAATTACTTCCATTCAATTTAATAAGGAAACAGAAACAACATTCATGAGTACGTACGACCAAACATCTCCATGAATGGTGTATTCCATTCCATTTATTGATCTTTAATATATATATATATATATATATCTGTGTGTGTGTTTGTGTATTTACATACTGAATATATATGATGTAGAAATCATGTTTCACATTTTGGATGTAAGTAATTCAAGATTCATTTAATAATATGAAGAATAAAAAGTCCAAACACATTCGATGAATGAAACGATTATTACCAAAAACATTGCTTTAACATGGAATTGACAAATAAACGGGTAATATAAAGTCGTTATTGAATCATATATGATAAAATAATATTATTATGGGTTTTTAGAGTTAATAATATTCTTAAACCCACTATTCATGTTTTTTAGACACATATATAAGAAATCAGACCTAAGGTAAGGTATAATTTTGCAAATCACTTTTTTATCCATTATTGGTTATACGTATGTATTTTCTGAGGATATATTCATCATCCATTCCTGTGTTTTATAAAAATGTTTTCATAATATTTTTATCATTATTATATGTATTTTAAAGTCATTTTTATCCATTTTGAATTTTACTACATGGTATGGAAGGAATCTTTCTTTGTTTATCATAAATGGTACTTTTTTTACTTTTCCAGTAAAAGTATGAGGAAATGGTTTTATTAACATATATAGCATGAACATATTTTTACATCTTATTAAAGCCTTATTTATATGAAGCTTTCTCTAAACTATTTCAAGTTTATTTTTAACTAAATACATTTCTTTTAAAATTGAATGACATTTTTAGAAAATAAATAATTATTGAAGAATAAATGATATTTTACTCAAGAATTAATTTCATGTGTTTTACCAAAATTATTTTCCATGTAATATCACATAGAGTTATGTTTTTATCCTTATTATTACTTGATTTTATGGCTATTATTAATTAATTAATTTTTATAAAGTCCATTTTTCTTATATGGTTTATTTTAGGAAGAAATGATGTTTAATAATCCCATTTTATTTCATGGGTAATTCTATGATAAATGATTTATATTTTTTTGGCACATGTAATAATTATTTAATTATGTTATGTGGGGACCTATATCTCCCTCCAATTAATTTGGTAAAGATTTATATCTCTTGGTATATACTTTAATGGAACAACAGGTTAATCCAGTTCAGTAATACATGGTTGGAATGGCAAGTAAACCTAGTCCAGTAATGGATTTGGTGCACTATGATGGTCTTGGGAATAATTAATTGGATACTATAGTAATCATAGCATGGGATTATTAGTTTTCCATAACTACATGTTTTATGAAAATGCTATTCTATTAGGTTTAATGATCCTTTATGATCCATGCCTTACGTACTTCCAATATTTATTTTATTGCTCAAGATTTTGATTTGTACAATTTATGTTCATGGTTTTATGTTCAAATATTTATGATTTGTTTTATATTCTCCAGGTTTATCCTTACCAAGAATTTGAACTCACCATTTCTTTGTTTCCTATCCCCTAGGATATATAGAAATTTTTTAGGAAGGAAAACAAAAAAGGAAAGATCTTTATGATAGATTTTAAAAATCTATCACCAAGATTAGAAAATTATGTTTCAAGTTTCTAATGACAGTAAACTAATATTTTTTTGGAATGTATTTTTGTCATGTATTATGTATTCTGAAAAAGTAATGTAATGTCCATGTACATAAATCTTGAGTCTCTTCATTTTTCAAAAGATATTTTAAGACCATTTTCATGGAAAAAGTATTATAAAATCGTTTTATGGGTTTCAAAACTTCATTTAAATTTTTTAAATCAATTTGTAATGAAAATATTTTTCAATATTTTTTATTTTAAAAAATAATTTTCAATTTAAAAGGATATCTTCCTTAAGAAAATTTTGAAAATATATCTCAAAATTAATTCCCATCAAAGATAACATGCCCTGGTTTTACAAATGCCTATTTGGGGTAATTATTTATTGTATTTATTAATATTTTTTATCTTAATGGATTATGTTTTGATTGCATGTTGTTTATGAAAATTGTTTCCCATTAATTGGTTATATTATATTGAAGCCTGCTTTTTTCATGTGTTATGTTTATAATGAAATGATTATGAAAAATATATCTCTCAGTAGGTTATGTAATGATTACATATTTACAATAATCATTTTAATTTCATAGGTTATGATCTGATTAATTTTGATTATGTCTCTCATGTATTTATGATTTCATTATTTGAAGGTTGAGACCTATAGCCCCCTCCAATGAACTAGGTAAAGATTTATATCTCATTATATAGTCATGTATGGAATGGTAAATGAACTTGATTCAGTATTACAGTGTTGGAATAGAAAATTAACTCTGTTTTGTATTATAGCGATAGAATGGGGAGTGAACTTGGTTCAGTAGTACATGGATGGAATGGGGTGTAAACATAATTTAGTAGAGGAATTTGTACACTATTATGGTGTCTTTAGTATTTTCTTGATTACTATAGAAATAATTATATACTCTTATGTGTTTTCTACAATTTCATTTTTTATTCCTATGTTATGATTTCATGGCTTGTGTTGTTTATTTCATTATTATTCTTATTTATTGAACTTCCAAGATTTATTCCATGATTCATGTAAATGATATTTGATATGAAAGGGATGAACTTATATTTTCATGATCATGTCCTCATACCCTTGTTCTCATGATTATGATTATATATATCCAATTTTTACTATTACAGATCATTTTATATAACAACTTTTTATGTTTCCTTTCCCCCCAATTTATGATGATAGGTATTATTTACGATGTGTGCAAGAAGGTTGATAGTCAAGTAGAACCTAGTGGGAGATGATATAGTTCATTTATATACCCATGTTTAGGTTTCCATGTTTCCAATGGCACTAGACTAATATGGTCTTTGGGATTATATTTGTTTAATGATTGATATTTTCCACAAAAGACATGTAATGTCAAGGTATGAAAGGAAATGGTCTCTATTTCAATTTATATAGAAATGTGTTAGTTAATCTTTGGAGTCTAAAATAAGAAAAAAAATAGTGAGGACCATAAAGAGATGTAAAAATATAATTATATGGATAAGGAATCCTAGATGAAAATGGCATGGAATTTTGGTAATGGAAAGAGTGAGTGTTTTCCCGGAAATACATCAATATCTGGATACTATAAGTGGATGTGGAATTAACCCAATGGTACCTAGGGGTCACAACTCTAGAAATATGTTCTAGGCCTGATGAAGGGTAATCTGGTACATGATAAAAATCCTTATTGCACACCTAGTTTTAATCATCCATGGGATATGATTTTTTGAATAGACAAACTCTTCATGAACCATCATGAAAGATTTAAATATATTTTGGCAACAAATAATCTAGTATAAACGAAATGTTCCATAGATTAAGTAAAGTTTCATAATTTAACATCCTATATGTTAATTTTCATGATTATATAATTACTCAATATGATAACTATATCTTACTCAATGATTTTGATTTTAGTTAATGGTCAGAACCCAAAGGAACTATGTTAATTGTGATATTCGATATACAATGAAATGATTTTCTGCATGAGAAACTGACTAAAATTCTGAATGGAATGAAAAACTCATTAATATGCCCACACAACATTCTCAAGATATGAACCATGGTGGACTTTCAATGAAAAAGGTAGGGAACAAAAACCTTTTGAATCATTCAGGATGCAAAATACACCTTATTTCAGAGGGTCTTCTAATTCACTTCTCTCTAAAAAATGGACCAGTAATATTGAAATGGTATTCTCTATTCATCAGTGTTCATATCATGGAAAATTCATTTTTACTATTTATCGGTTAGAAGGAGAAGCAGATCATTGGTGGACTCTAATCCAGAATCTGAGGCAACAATATGAGACCGAATCCATGGATTGTGATGAGTTCATGAACTTATATTTTAATATTCTCTTTCCTATAATACTTCATTCCATGATTGAGAAAGAGTGACATTTGTTGAAGAAAAGGTATGTTGAATCTATTTCTATCTACGAGGAAAATTTCACAAGACTTGGGAGGTATGCTTTAAGAATTATAATCCAAACCAGAAGTAAAGATGATAGGTTCTTTAGTAGCTTATTGCCATGTCTCAAAATGATGTTGGCCGTAAGTGACTTTAGTATCCATGAAGAGATTATGCATTGCAGAATCCATGATGAAATAGAGGTTGGATTCACATATCAATCTCATGTTTTTAACATGAGAAGAATGATAGAGTTCAAAGGAAACACTAAAAACCATGGAGAAAACAAGATGGAGTTTCTTTAATGTTCTAAATGTGGGAATAGGGATAGAGTAATTAATCTTAAGTGGTATATAAAATATTTTATGTGCGGAAAGAAAGGTCACCAAGAAATTTATTATCGAATTGATGGGATGTAGTTAGATAAAAATATTGATGGGGAGAAAACTGTACCAAATTCACCTCACATGATTCAGGGATACAAGTGCAAGGAGAATGGTCATTATTTTATCCACTTCCCATTACTATGGGAAAGTTATGTCGATCGATGTCAACAACCTCTTCATATATGGGATAGGGGGAAATCTCCTGCAATCACTATTTTTGATGAGGTTTGTGCTAATGATGTAATGAATGGTACATATACCATCCACTGAAGAACTACTAATGTCTTATTTTATTCTTAATCCATACACAATTTAATATGTAAATATTTTTCGAAGGGTGTGAAGATTTCAACAAAATAATTATACATTGGATTTTTAGTGAAAACCCATAATGGCCTGAAGATTTCATCACATGTCTATGAATCATGTACGGTTGATGTTTGAGGGACTGTGCTTTTAGAAAATATATTTATTCATCCCGTGGTTAAATTTTATATAATCATAGGCATGGATTAGAGCACACTACATAAATCCAACATCAGTTGTCAAGGAAGGGAAGTTAAATTTTATATTTCCAAGTTTCCTTTAATAATACATCCATGTAATGATAAGTATGAACATCTTATGAAGATTACATCTATTGTGTAGGTATTCATTTCCATTAAAAGTGGATTCTTATGTCAAAATGGTTGGGTGAAAATTGACATCGATGATATAACTATTTTTCAGGATTTTGTGGATACCTTTTCTTAAAAGTTTCATAGAATTCCACCCAAATGAGAAGATGAGTTACCTATAGAACTCATACCTAGTTCCTCACAAATTTTGAAGACACCTTATAGAATGGACTCAATTGAGATGCAGGAATTGAAAAAGAAACTTAGTGAAAAGATGGAAATGGATTCATTTTTCCAATTATTCCATCTAGGAGTTCACTTTTATTATTTGTTAAAAGTAACATTTGATTAATGTGACTATACAACAATTAACAAGAGTGGAAAAATATAGTAATCATAAAAAATTATCCTCTTCCCTGTATTGATAACATGTTTGATCAAATACATTGAGATCAAAACTTTTCCAAGATTTACCTTTCTTCTAGATAAAATCAATTAAGGGTCAAGAAAGATGATATTCCTAATATGAAATTATTTACATGGTATGGAATCTATGAATACATAGTGATTCCTTTTTTTATTACTAATTCCCCTGAAATATTAATGGATTTGAAGAATAAAAAATTTATTTATTACCTAAAATAGTTTTTTGTAATCTTTATAAATTATATTCAAATATATTCAATGAGAAATTATGATTATTAGGACCTGTTGAGAATTGTACTAATGTTCCTAAGGAAGAACACGCTATATAGAAAATTTAAAAAGAGTGAATTTTAATTGAAAAAGGTTTCATTGTTTGGAAATATAATCTCAAGAGATGTTAAATAAGTAGATCCATTAATGTTGGTGGTTAGTGAATGATGGCCTAGAGAAAACATAGTGGCTGAGATCCATATATTTCATGGGTTATCTGGATGTAATTGATGGTTTATGGAGAATTTATATTCAGTATATAATCCTTTGACCAAGTGAACATAGATGGGTGTCAAGTTTAATTGGATAAATGAATGTGAAGAAAATTTCATGTAATTGAAGAGTTGTTTAGTCACTGAACATGTGATTACATTAACTTGTAGTAGGGATTGGATTTTAATCAATAACAATTCATCCAAGAAGGGGTTGGGATGCATTATTATGAAAAATAACATGGTTATCACTTATTCCTCATAGTAGTTGAATATTAATGAGAAACATTACCCAACTCATGATTTGGAGTTACCAGTGGTGAATTTTTCCTTAAATACATGAAGGCATTATCGATATTGATAAAATTATGATATATCTACAATTCTTAAAAGACTTGAATATATATTCCCACAAATAAAGTTGAACATGCACTAGTGAAGATGGTTAGAGTTGATAAATGATTATGAATTTTAATTATATTATCACCATGCTAAAGCGAAAAATGTGGTAGATTCTCTAAGTCGGAAAGATATTTCTAGCTTAACGATGATGAAGACCACCAAAGATCCAATACTTATGAATTTGAAAAGTATGGATATAGAAATACTGACTGAAGGGGAAAATCATATCTTTCTCAAATTGAATTTCAAACCTATATCCATGAGAATATTAAGGTGGAGTAGAAGGATGGTGGAGAGCTGCAATAGAAACAAAAAATGTTCCTTTTTTTTAGACAGATGGTCTGTCTGAGTATACCCTCAATGTTCCGGTGAAGTATTCAGAAATCAATTGATAGATAATTGAGTTTACAAACATTTTATCATTCTTAGACAGATGGTCTATATGAAATAACAATTAAACCCCTAGATGATATATTGATATCTTATTCTTTTTATTTCTATGGTTGGTGGGACCGACACATTCACCTAGTTGAGTTTTCTTATAATAATAGATTTCAATAACTAATTTATATGTAACCTTATTAATCCCTCTATTAGAAAAAATTTATAGATCTAACATTATGGGATGAGGTTTGATAAATAATGCTATTGGGACCTATGATAACTGAATAAATGGTTGAGAAGTTTATAATTATTCATCAACATATCAAGATAGCTCAAAGTCAGTTTAAAATTTATGCTGATAACTGAATGCATGGCCTATAATTTTATGATGGTGAAATGTTTTTTTACTAATATCACCCTGAAAGGATGTTGCATAGTTAAAAAAAGGGAAATTAATCCCTTGGTATATCAGTCCCTTTGATATTCTTGATAATATTGAGATGGTAGTCTATCTCTTAGAACTTCCTCATAATAAATATCAATTCCATGATGTGTTCCATTTATATATTCTAAGTAACTACATACAAATCCCATAAAATTTATTTAACTCAGAGGTCCCATCGCTAGGCCAATATCTTTCATATGAGCAGCTTCCTGTTGATATTCTAGACAGTACCAAGAAAGTTCTATGGAAAAAGACCACTCACCTGGTCAATGTTTTGTACATAAATCATTAGTTAGAGTAATCTATGTTTGAACATAAGGATATGAGAAGTATACGTATTATAATTTGGTTTTACTAGAGTGATGAATTTATGGGGAGAAATTCATTTTAAGGTGAGTAGAATGTTACCCCGAGAGTTAGTATGGACATTATTTCGAATAAATCAAATTTTAATTTGTGTATTTCAATGCACTAAGTTATTTTTTACATGAAAAGACTTTGAAAACAATAGACCTAAAATTTAATTGGCACATGTTAAACATAATAGTGACTTGGTTTGTGCTACACTTAACATCGACTTGGAATATATTTCTCGCAGTACAGATGTTTCTATGAAACAACATTTTACTATTAAAATGATTTAAATAAGAAAATTATAACCTAGTCATTAAACATAATTATATGAATGGTAATAACTAATTTTAAAATAATTTTTCTAATGGATTTATATAAATAAAACATATTTAATGTCACAAATATAATTTTGGGGAAGTCCATATCAATTTAAAGAGACTATTTTCTCAAATGAATGGATTTTATTGCCCTTATCTGAAAAATAATAAAATTATATTTAGAAACATTTAGAAATTAAATTTTATATAATAAAATTCATGTTTTATTTTATAATTTATAAATTTTACTTGGGTGAATTTTTCCAATTTTTATGAGAAACTTAATTTTAGATGAATAGTGAAAATGTCGGATTTTAATTCAAAATAGCTTTTTTCAACTAATTTTTTATAAAGTAGGATTATATTTTTTTATTGGTTTTAAATTTCAATTAGATATTATATTATAAATTAATAAATTTTTGTTTTTTGGTATGTATTTCACATTGATTTTGGATATAAAACATAACAAACTTTTGAATGTTTTTAGTTTAAAAACATTCATTGTCGACCCGACATCCAGATTAATTTTAAATTAATTTCATAAAATTATGTGGTTATAATATAGAAAAATTGATTCCATTTTTCGAAACACAAAAATTTATAATTTATAATATGTTCAACTTATATTTTTACCAAAATGATTAATGATGTAATTAACAATTATTGCATCAATTAAGGAAAAATTAAGCATATCTAAACACTAAACATTTAATTTAAGACAAAAAAACCTTTCCAACACCCATTTAGTGGATATTTTTTTTCCATTAACCTTATTTTATTTATTTTTGTTCTTTTATTACTTTTTTAGGTAAAAACGTGGGCACACCTAACCTGTTTTAAAAAATTCCATCTGTGTCCATGGCTTTCCCTATAAAAGGCCACCACCTCTCACTATAATTCATACCTATCAGACCACTTATGATTAATAAATATCCATTCAATCCACTTAAAAACATATCTCAGTTACTCATATAAGTCTCCCCTTTTACATATATAAATCCTTGGAATCCTTTTTGTACAAACTATAAGGAGTTACCTGATTATGAGGTAACACCTTCTCTCAAACTCCTTTCGTTTATATTAATTATACATGCATCCACTATATTTACTCCAATAATTTATAAAAAATGGTATCTTAAATATAATAGTACATTTTTATGAAAATATGTCCACCTACACATACACACAAGTACATCTAATGGGAAACAAACATACTGTTTAAGTGTACGGTGAACTATCGCCCCAATAAACCATGATTGTTAATTTTTTTCAATTTCCAATTTTAATTGAGGAAATAATAATAGAAAATATAGTTATATATTTAATATATTATTTATATTATTTATTTAACATTAATTATTACTTTTTCATCACATATCGTTTTTACACTCCATTTGGTATAAGTATAATAATTTTGTTTGAGGAAGTGTGGAATATGGCCCCCTCAACGTGATGTGATTCATCTAGACACAACATGGAATGTATGAAGGATGGGTTTAGAAAAAATATTTGATATATATATAATTATAATTATAATTTAATGATATTATATTTATATACCCATATTTCATTTCACTTCTTTCTTTCCACATGACAATGAAAAAAAGAAACAACGTTCTTGTGTATGTACGAGTTTGTGTCTCAATTAACAGTGTATTCCATTTCATACTTCTATATTGTACAAATTGTTATAATACACATATAATGAATATTAATGATATTTATATCAGGTTTTACATTTTTTAATCATGATATAATTATAAGGTCCAAAGATAATACAAATTATGAAACATGCGATGAACAAAGCGGATATTACCTAAAGTGAAACCTTAACCTAGGTTTTTTAACAATAGTGAAATATATGGTAATGATAAAAACATATATTATATTAGATATATTAATATGGTTCAATGAATCCTTTATATGTTTTCAAATAAATTTTCAATGATAAATGTTTCAATGTTTTTTTATATAATGAAAATTTCAAAGGATATTTTCCTCAAGAAATGTGTGAAAAGATATTTCAAAATTATTTCCCATATAAGATAATATACATTGGTTTTAATCATTAATTAATGGGGAAATTATTAAATTTTTACATTCATATTATTTTTTTAATGGATAATTTTTCAATATCATGATGGTTATAACACTCATTTCTCATTCACGAGTTATATGATTTTGACACCCACTTCTTATCATGGGTTATATTCATGAAGAAATGATTATGAATCCAGTATATTTCTATAGGTTATGATATTATTACATGTTAGTAATTCCCATTTCATTTCCACTATTGATAAAATTACCTATACCCATGGTACAAAACCGTATGTATAGTCCGCAAAACTGTGGGTATAGGATATACTAACGGTTTTAGTAATTGTGAGCAATCAAGGAGTCGAGATCGGTCCCCGACCTATACACATAGTTTACAAACCATATTTATGTCTATTTTCCACCGTGTCATAGGAATATACAAATAGTTCTAAACCATGGGTATATATATCACTAAATTTTTTATACCCATGATTCTGAAAACCATTGGTATAAAATATCATAAAATGAATCAAATATCAGCAAAATGAAGTCACTGAATATTTATCCCACAACCTGGATCTCGACATCCTATTGCCTAACCAACTTAGTCGGTTTACGTATATATATATATGCCTATATCTCCAAATATATATTAATATATTTCAGTTGTCCTAGAAAAAAATCATTCAGAAAATTTCGATCTCGCGATCTTCTGCTCCAAATCACTCGGTCACACCAACTATGCTGCATTAATTACATTTTTATTTATATATTTTTACCTATGAATATTAATTTCAACTACCTATAGAAAAAAATCAAAAGCAGGTTTCGAAGCCGTTCTGCAGTGATAGTGCTGAATTCTAGAACCACTATGCCAGTTAGAGTTTATTTCATTTTTAGATATTTTCTGTTATATATATATATACATATATATATTAAAAAACTAGATTTATTAAATATGAACGCGGAGGTTTAGAACCCACATTTATCCTATAAGGATGAACCAGCTTACCAGTACACTAAACATAATTACATTTTCATATACATTTATTATGATATAGATATATATTTTACCACCCCACCAATAGGAGACCCAACACCCACAGTTCTGTAAAACTATGGGTATAGTTCCATGCTATACCAACTATTTTCATAAACAGCGGGTATAGTCTTTAATATCAAAGGCTATAACCACAGTATCTTTGAAACGTGTTTATAGATGCCACCTATACCCACGGTTTAGGAAATTCATGGGTATATGCGTATATACTAATGTCCATAACCACTGTTCATGAAAAACATGGGTATAGATGCCACTTATACCCATGGTTTACATTGAACCATTGGTATAGGTTTTCTGGCGGTATTCTTGCGAATTGTTTTTGCTTCCCGCGCTTACACGGGTACCCTATACTCACAGTTTAGCAAGAACCGTGGGTATAGGTCATAAATTGTCACCAATACCCATAGTTCATGAATACCGAGGGTACAAGTAAGTATATAGTAACAGTTTTATGGAAATTTTTGGCATAGACCCATTTTCCTGTAGTTTTTGCGGGTTATGATAGGATTACTTATTAACGTGTGGCACATGTATATATGATTACTTTAGGATATGGGTGGGAACTATATCTCCTTCCAATACAATGGATATAAATTAATATCTTATGAGATATAAATGGATGGAATAATAAATGAACACTATTCAGTATTACATGGATAGAACATGAACTAAACTTAGTTCAGTATTATAGGACTGGAATGAGGAGGGAACTAGGTAATATAGGGATAGAAGGTGGTGTGAACCCAGTTCAGTAAAGGTATTTTTCCATAAAAATATATTTGGAAAAAATTCCTTGACTACTATGGAAATCATTATATATGTTATCTTTTCTTCCATTATCTCTTGTTTTATTCATATTTTATGATATCATGTAATATGTCCTTTATTCCCTTATGATTCATATCATATGATCTTCCATTCTTTATGCCTTGATTTATGTATATTATCTTTGATATGAAGGGTGTGATAATATATTTTCATTATCATGTTTTGATACCCATATGATACTGATTATGCTTTTATATATCCCATGTTTACCTCTATAGAGAATTTGATATCACCCCTTTTTATGTATCCTTTAACCCTCAATCATGAAGGTATGTTTTATGTACAATGTGTCTAGGAAGGGTTGTAGTCTATAATAACCTTGTGGGAGATGATATATCTCCTTGATGAACCAATGTCCATGTTTATATGTTTCCAAAGGCACTAGACTAATACGGTCATTGGGAATCTATTTCATTAATGATTTATGTTTTCCACAAATGTTATTAAATTTTAATGTATGAAAATTTATGGTCTCTATACAACATGTTTCCAGATTACACATAGGCTAGCCTCAGTACTCTATATGTTATGTAATACATATATGAGTCATGTAATATATCTATGGAAAATATTGAATTCACTCACCAGACTCTAGATTATATCATGTACCAATTATCCATACATTTATTGTATTGTATGGGACATGTTGAGTATGCATATTTTACAATAGTGAGGTCATGGTAGTACAAAACCATTTTTTTTGGAGTGAGATACACACTCATACCATACTGTACAGACAATATACTGGTCCATTTATAGTTTTATTTTTGATATACCACTGGGATAATGTTTTTGGATGTTTGAGTAGTATATTTTGTGTATCTTCCCACATCTAGAACAACAAGATTATACCCTCAGTCATTGGAGACTCTTCAAAAATTTTCATTGATAGTTTATGGATATTATCTGTGTCAAAGAAAAAAATTGTGGTTATTAGGATGTTTAGAGTAAATATAGAATGTTCAACAACCCCTATTATAGGGGAGGGGTCCTACACATATTGGGTTTTAGTAACTACCCTAGTCAAATAAAAATAAAAGGGTAAAATCCACCATTTGGTAGAAAGAGTTCATATACTCCCCAGTATGTCTGGGCATGGTCCAATACCAATGGATTCAGTACTCCACAATGTGTTGGAGAATAGTCTCCATCTGTGGAGTAAATACTCTCCTATATGTTGGGTCCCTTTCCTTTATATAGGTTAGGTTCTCCTTCGATTAATCTACATACCACGATGATATGTGACCAAAATTTAGATATCAAAATAGGTTTCATGGAATTTTTGGAATTATAAAAGGTCATGAGTCATGGGAATAGTAATCTATTGACATATATATTACTTTGGGATACTTTAAGTATTATGAAAATTTTCCCCTCTGATAGATTGGATGGCCATGGAATCTTAGATGGATTCCATATGTTCTATAAGAATGTTTGTGTGGTTTTCCCCTCTGATGAGTGTTACCTTGAATCTGGAGCATTATAAATTCATAGCATTGGTTGAGGCCTTCATGTATAAGAGTTCTTTAATTATTATATTTGGGTTATTCTAGTTTATTGATATGTCTCATATAATGACTAACATACCTGAATAGTGATGAGATGACTTCTCCTGATTATTTATGTAAGGTGATTTTTAGGTGCCCTACTAGTACTATTATACTAACCCCTATATGGGATCTAACCTCACATTTCATGTCTTATTCAAATGAAAGAACATTTTATTTATTACATAGATGACTGGGAGTAGGTGGAATAAAGCTTGGGATAGATATACCGATGTGTATATTTGTGTTGTTTTTTTATGGAAGTCCCCTCCTTCTGAGTTGGATGTAATCATTTGTAGTTTATTTGGATTGGGATTGTATTTGCACCATTTATCACATTCAATACATTATTTTGGTACTCTAATTATAGAATTTAGAAATATACATTTATTTTTTATCAGTTTTATATTACCTTTCAACGTTATATGGTCTTGGAGATGCGTTTCTGGATATTGGTACCCTAGGGTAAGACCTCCCATGTGAATGCTATGAAGACTCATGGATGGTTTCTAGTCCTTGGCCCATTACAGGTAGGATTAGTGAAGTCACACTCAGTTCATCACTTCCCAAACATGACCTTGTGGGTTGGGGCATTACAATGTTATATCTAATCTCAATTTAATATTAATATTGGAGTTTAATGATTTTATAGTTGTGATGTTTGGTTTGCGTAATAGGTAAAAAGCGATAAAATGATTTAGGTTCGTATTTCAGGGCAAGAACTCAAGTTTTGGTGGAAAAGAGAAAATATCCACTCACCATTACTCTGATAACATTCTTATTGACTCAACAAATGTTGGAACTAGTTTTAGGGAAAACATTGGTAGATGAATCATATAGGAATGAGTTCGGGTTTAACAAGCCACATTTTCATGAAGGTATGGCCCATTTGTATTCTGATTAAATTTCCATTATAGAATCCTATATAATGTTACAAAATGGATTCATGAATTAATTAAGAGATTTTGGGGCCTGTTTGCACCTTGGAAGACCTAGAGTTTTTAAAAGAAACTATGTCGCATGTTTAAGAGAAATTAGGCATCCCGTCCTGCATAGCTTTCCTTAACCATGTGGTGTGAGATAGAAGAGTAGTAGGGGACACATGATTTTTCTACATCAGTGTGACCCAAGGAAAATGACCCTGTCACTGGCCTTCAGTTTTTAATAATTTTTTTGTATAGTTTTCTAATTGTTAGTGATATAGTGTGCCTTAATCGTACAGGGTCTCTCCTTGGGATGTGTCTTGTGCATGATTTTAACAATGTATGGAAAACCATTATACCAAACCGTGCACCCTTATTTTGAGAGTAATAATGTTAAAAACTCCATTAATGTAATTTTTTTACCCGTTTTAAATTTTCTTGCTTCATTCTATAGTGTCTCAAATTCCCCTCCTCCTCCCACTTTCATTTTTCACCTCTAATCTAGGTTCTTTCATATCTCTCACATCCAGCAACCAAATTGAGATCTGTCAATGGAGTTGGATAGCTTGTTGTGAGGTCTTGAGTTCACTTCAATTTTATTTAAGTTTATCGTTGAATCTGTTAAAATATTTAGCTAAAAGATATTTTCCCTATTTTCATGTTGGTGGAATGTTTCTTATATTTCATCAAAAGTACTTCAAATATGAGTCCCCGATCAGATGAGGAGTCATCAAAGGACCTAATGTTGGTGGTATCATAATTTTCCCAAATATTTTTTATGTTTCATAACTTCTCTACAGTTCAACAAATTTTCCATTCCCATGTGTCCCCATTTAATTGATTTTTTAATTTTAGGTTTATTTATGCATCATGTTTCACACTTGAGGATCATTGTTTAAAAAATTAGAGGACATCCATTTGTTATGGACACACCTTGGGTGTGACAACTTGATTTACTATTTATAGATAAAATTTAAATTTATTGTAGTTCTTTATATGCATTTAACATAGATTTTAAATGGATTTTACGTTTTTATATAAATTTCTAATGAATCCAGGGAGCCTCTTATCTTCTAAGCATAGATTATAATTGGAATTTACTATATACGTAAATTCATTATTGTTCGTGACACTTTATAAATGAAGCTTTCAGAAATATAAATAGAATTTAATTGATTTAAATAATTAAATGTATTGATTATATGGTACGGATTTTTTATAATTTTTGTCATTCCATAAATTAATTGAATTACTAAAATGGAATGAATTATCAGTTGGTGGAATGTCATGTCCATTTTCTTATTATTTGTTGTATTCCTAAATATAATGATTATGCATTTATTTTAGTGTCTTGTTAATGGTGATACATAATAGGTAATTCCTCATTGATTATGAAATTATTATTCTTATTTCTTGATATGGGTTGTGGAACGATGGCGAGGGTTATTTATTAGTATGATAGTCACATGCTCCCTTACAATGGGCATTGATCATGATATCATACATCGTTGAATCAATTTAGAAGGTTTGAATGATAGACCACATCCCTTATTTGAGTGTTGACATATTGGGACACTCAGAATCTCAAGTGTGGAGAATGAAATATCCCACTTATTATGACATGTTGGGAATGTACCATTTTTTCTCAATCATATAAGATCCTTTTTACTGGTCATGCATGTCTGATTTATGCCCCTATCCATCCAAAAAATAGTATTCTAGGAATATGGCCACTTACATCCATAGGTTCAATGCTCATATAGGTGGATGATATATATTAGTAAACTATATATATATATATTATTACTATATTTTTATTTACTAGTGATATATTTTTCAGCAATGAGCTAATGCAGGAAGAGCCGATATGTGTGCATTAGGAACCTGAGTTGGAAGCTATATATTTATTCATCTTTCTTTTTTCATTAATTTATATCTACATTATATTTAACTATGTGAACAACTTGGATTATTTCTAGACACCATTGGTGGTGGCCTAACAGGATTTTAACTCACACTCTACTTGGGATGCCTTTGTTACATGATTGCATTACATGTATGTAGGTAAAAATAAGGGAATGAGTCATGCTTCATAGTTTGTATATTCTTTAACTATAGTCGGAGTGATGGAGAAGAGGATGGAAATAGGCTAGGGGTGATAGTAAAGAAACCATTTATCATTTTTTTAATTTTTGTGTTGCATTATTGTATTTTACTATCCAATGTTCCCATTTTTTATATCAATATTACATGAATCCATGTACATGACACTGTCTAAGGGGTTTGGATATTATTAATTAGTTGATTAGATATTTATTATTTTTTTTATTTATTATTCTGTTAGTTTATATTTGTTTTTCTGTTGTATTATTATTGTCATATCCACTGTGGCACTCTGATATGAGGGCATAGTCCCCCCATTATACAAAACTTTACTCCCTCTCAGTTATTCTGCAGCCTCTATCATATGGGGAGGCCTTATTGAGTCCATGTGACCCATTGTCTTGAGTATTGGATTAAGTGGATCTCGGGTCAAGATGTTAAAATATGGTATTAGAGGATATTTTTTCATTATATTACGGTTTGGGTAATAGTTTGGAAACAATTCTATAATCAGATTTGGAATTGACCCAATTCCTAGATATAGCTAACCCAAGTATAAGGGAAACCCAAAATTAACGGTCATGGGAAATTCTTCTTCTTATTTTTTATTGAAATGGTTTATCCACTTACCCATTGGGTGAATCACATGTAGTATGATGTTATTGATATTTGTATTTTTGAAATTAAGATTTCTCTTACCTAAGATTGATGAAATGATGTAATTTCATTACATGCATCAATATAGTAACAATACGATTAATATTCCAAGCATTTTCCACATCACATCCATATTCAGCCTAAATTTTCCTATTACACATTGATAGTTCATTGATTATTTATTGAAAAGTGATAACAATTTTTGGGGGATTGGATAACATAACTAACACTTAAAGTGTCTTCTTTAATATAATAGTGTTTTCCTACACAGTTTAGTGAAGACAACATAAGTAGTTAGTTATGGAACGTTGAGTCATTGACCAATGTTATCATGGACTATAATGTGTTATGGTTTGGGTTATGTGGATATCATATTTTGGTTCCCAATTAATATGGTCACTTATGGATTGGAAATAGAGATCCATATGATTCAACCATTTAAAGGGATTTAAAAATTTGAAAAATCACAATATTACAATGAATATGAACTACAATGATTTTATGGAAATCTTATATATATGAAGCAGAGACCTAGACATAAAACCATCCTTAGTAGTTGGATGTGGGGTATCTATCATGTTCTTATGGCCATTATAGTCTTTTCTACTTCTCATACCTGGCTTTCAGAGCTGAAAGAGATGCATGATTTGTTTTATCGAAATGCTATGCACCTATCCTAGTTTTCTATCTGAGATATTTTCAACTATTAAGATATATACTAACAAATGAATTTGTAATTTTAGTATATTTATGAAATTTTGGCTTCAATTTTCATGACCTGAAGGAAGTTAGGACCATGCACCCATGGTGGTGGGCCTTGCGCCGCAAGGGATTTATTCTATAGTTCCACCTATGGAATCTATTCATCTACATAATATGGGAATAGAAACTCATTTGCGAGGGGGTGTTGTGTGTATGAATTATAATATAAATGCTGTTGTTCGACCAACCCAGGGTGTGGCAGAGTTTACTTGGGAATTCTCGAAGCAAGGCCCTCTAACTTCTTTGGGTGATTGTGGACCTGATGGTGCATAGTCATTGAGAAAATCCGTTCTAGCCATATACGAGCATCTGAAGATACCTCTATATAGGAGGGTCAAACATGCTGCATATATGCTACTGAATTCTTCCAGCAGATTTTGTGGTGTCATTACCCTGGTTGATCAGTATAAAGATATGATTTGTGTTGATATGTAGAGTATCTTTTATGGGTATTTATTTCCCCTGACTCTAAGAGATGATATAGAGAGATAATTCATGAACCTGTAGTTGGGAGGTATGTATGTGATATAATATTTGGATCATTATAAAAAGTTGCATTAGTTTTATCTAACTCTTGCGGGTAATGATCTTATGACCACTAAACTATTTGAGGATCAGTGGGTATATGCCATCCGATTGTATGTCATTGTCTTTTGGTTGAAGACCATATCAGAGATAGTCTTACAAGACCTTATTACTGAGGGAAATTTTAAGGAAGATGATGGTGAGATTCATGGTGCCTCATCACCTAGATCTGTTAGTGTTTCTTCTTCTAGGTGAAAGAGGATTCTTGATTCTACTCACAATGTTACCAGTAGTCAGGATCCCAGTGATGTCATCATTATGATATGTAACTAGTGCGAGATGTTTGGACACATGAAGCCTCAATGATTTAGAGATCTAGTAGAACACAGAGGCTATAGAAGGATGTGGCATATACAGTGTTTCTGAAGAACGTTTTCATCAGCTCTTATAGAGTGGGGATCTACTTCTACCCCATGTTCTAGAGATGGTCCAGTAGGATCATGAGGGGATGGTTGACAAAATTTCATTGGCTGCTCAGGACTTGCTAGAAGTCAAGGTAGATTTATTCAAACTAAATATTGTTAGTTCCAATATGTCATGATTTCTCCCAGAAATTATAAAGTGACTTCGGCCTACAGTTCATTCTATATGCATATAGTCTATTCTATTCCCCAAGGGAATATCTCCAAAACATCTACATTTAGAGTTACTATTGAAATATCTTCTGCTTTAGTGTTTTCATTATTCCATATAGATGCATCTTACTCATTTATATATGAGAAATTTATTGAGAGTCTAGGCCTCGAAACCAAATACTTATATGGAATCTTGGTGCTTGATACCACATGAGGTATCAAATTAGAGAGTGTTCAACATTTTAAGGATTTTCCCCTTTGGATAAGTGAATATCTCATTTAATGGGAATTTTTTCGGCATTGACATGACGAGAATTTATGTAATCATCAAGATGAGATAGATAGTTCCCTATTAATCCCATATAGGCTGATATCATTGTACGCTGATGTTTACATCACCATTGGGTAGTAGGAATACAGACACCAGATAATTGGATGTGTAAGCTACATGATCAAGACCTGATCAGTAGAGGTTAGAAAATATTAAAGCTCTTATTGGTAGTATTTCCATGGATGATAACATGTTATGACCTGATATTTTCCCTATTGTCATGAAGTGTTTTAGGGATTTATTTCTTGATGAATTATATTTTTTTTCCTTCAGTGCGATAGGTGGAGTTCATTATTGAGTTAGTACGTGAAGACACACCGATGATCATTCCTCCTTATAGGATGGAACCCATGGAGCTTCTAGACATCAAGAAATAGTTTTTTGGATCTGGAGGATAAAGGATATATGGGCCCCATCACTTATTCATGGAGTTCATTGGTCCCTTTTTCTTAGAAGGAATATGGAAACCTTAGGCTCTATGTGGAATACCGTTATTTGAATCTACTCAGAATAAATAATCAATATCAATTTTCTTTAAAATATTAAATATATGATAAGATCCATAGAGAGACATTATTTTTAATGATATATTTGAGGTTGAGTTTTCATCTAGTATGTGTTTGGTAATAGGGAATACGTCACACAATATTTACGAGAAGGAATGGTATGTTTGTGTACATGGTTGGGACATTTAGTGTCATAATTTCACTAGTAGTTTTTATTACTATTATTAAACAGGTTTTCAACCTATATCATGATTCATTCATGATACTATTTGTGGATGATATATTAATGTTATCATACTCCAGACATGACCAATCCAACATTCTTAAGATCATCTTGAATACAATGAGATATCATCATATTTATGCTAATTATAGTAAATTCCATGTTTGGATAAAAAAAATACACTTTATAGGTCACATTATCTTGGATTATAGAGTTTCAGTAAACCCAATGATAGTGAGAGTTGTAGTTTATAGATAATAACACAAGAATCTATTCGAAATTCTGAGTTTCATGGGACTAAATGGGTATTACAGATTCTTTATCCATGATATATCACACTTTTCATGACCTCTTATGGGATTGAAAAATAATGGTGTGTAATTAGTATGTTTGTAAGATTCTGAAGAAGCCATTCCGGAGTTGAATGGACCTTTGAATTCAGTTCCAATACTGAGTTTTTTGAAGCCATGATGGACCTATATGGTCTACTATTATACATTCGAAATTAGTTTGGGAGTTTTTTTAAGGTTGAAAAAATGAGTCATCGCATATGGGTCTTGTCGAGTGGGGCCTAATATGTGGAATTATCCAATTATGAACCTTGATCTAGCTGATTTAGTTCATGATCTATGCTATTAGAGACACTATTTAATTTTAGAGAGTATTGTGTTGTACTCTGACAACAAGATTCCCAATACATCATTACATAGTGTGATCTAAATCTTAGGAAGTGTAGGTGGGTTGAGTACTTAAAATCCTTTGATTTTGAGTTTTCTTACATGAATGGTAAAGTAAATAAAGTTCCCAATGATCTAAGATAAAATATTTTGACATATGAAGTCCAAAAGTCTTGTTGATAATTGAAGATCATTTCCTTGTTCTATGGGATACACATTGTGGTTTAGGAGGATTGATGTTTTAACATTCATTTAGCCTTATTAGTGACCTCTACTATTCTGGAATAGTTAATAATGAAGCATATATCTGATCCCAAGGGCCTTTTCCCTAGGGAAATAATCTCATATTATAATAAATATGGCTTCTAGGACATGGATAGGGAAGATAATTTACTATTTCATGGGTGTGTATGGGTACCATCATATATGAGGGGGAGGTGAAGTCAGAATTCCATGCCTCAGCATGGATAGTTCAACCCTGTGTCACCATGATGTATAGATATTTATAGTGCCAGTATTGGTGGACTAGTATAAAATGTGATATTTCATGCTTCATCACTTGGTTTTCCACCTATTAGTAATTGAAGGTGTAACATCATCATTTGAAATGATTTTTATAGTAATTTTTCATTACCGAGTTGAGATGGGATAATGTTTCTACAGATTTCGTTACTGGTTTAGCCAGGTCACCTTAGGGAAATGATACAGTGTGGGTTTTCATTGAACATTTGATGAAATAATCACACTTACTACCTACGTGAATGAACTTATTGGAATAAGATCTAGGGATGCTATATGTCAAGGAGTGTTTATATCTCCATAGAGGTCTTTGATTTTTCTTTTTTGATAGACATGATCACTTTACATTATGATTCTGAAAGGGGTTGGAGAATTCATCTAGTATATAGGTGCATCTGAGCATGACCAATCAACTACTTACCAATGTATGTACAAAGCATATATTTCAGGTGTTATTTGATAAGCTCTATGCATGTGTCCATGAATTTAGGGATTGTTTGGAGAATCACATTCCCATTATGGGGTTCACTTATTGTAACATATTTTAGGATACCATCAAGATGGATCCATAATAATTATTATATGATATTCCTTTCCATTTACCATTGTGTTGTCTAGAGGAAATTGAAATAGCTATGCATGGGCAAAATCTCGTGCATGAGACTATAGATCATGTCTAGTTGATCAGAAATTGCATGATGAAAGCTCCTTCCAAACAGTAGTCAAAAGCCAACCGATGCCACTAACCACTAAAGTAGGAGGTCGAAGATCAAGATTTCTGGTGATTCATGACTAGTTGGGGCTATAAATTTTTTCATAATGATGGTAATATCTCACAAAGATTATTTGGACCCTTCTTGGGTTTTGAAATCGATAAGACTAGTGGCTAAGTAGTCAGAACATATCTATATATACTGGTCTATTCATGATGTCATTTATGTATCACATCTTCATCGATATTATCCAGTCTCACCACATTAATTTAAACATAATGAGTTAGAGTAGGATGTGGATAATTCCTTCTATGATCATCCATTTCATTTCTTTTATTGGAGTGGTTAGCATCTTTGAGGTTGGTTAGTTCCTTTATTACATGTGATAAGGAATCATGGGTGAGTTCTAGATGAGACACGGGAGTGGGAAGCTATTAGATGAGATCAATGGATTGAACACATGGAATATGCTACCTCATTACCCTTATAATTCCATCAAAGTGACATGTTTGTTTAAGTAGGTGAGGTTGTAATGATCCCCATTTTCACAAAGTTACGTCTCCTTTATTTTTGATTTAAATTTCATTTAAACGGACATTATAATGTTACAAAATAAAATCATGATGTCCAAGAGTGTTTCAAAAGCATTTTTGGAGCATAAAACTCTACAATTTTTGAAAAAAACCAGTCACATCATTTGGGAAAACCACACATCCCTTCCCACAGTGATTCCACTAACTGTGTGGTGTATGATTGAGGAGAAATAGGGGTCTCATGGTATGTATTCAACTATGTGACCTAAGGTGTACGACCATGTGATCCAACTTTAGTTATTGATAATGTATTTGTTTCATCAATGGAACATAGTTAGAGAGCCCACATGCCTTAATTATGAAGTGACTCTCCTTGGGTAGTGTCTTTAGCTCAGTTTGCACATGGTTTGCACAAAATGTGCGACCAAACCGCGTGACGCCTACATTGAGAGTGAAAAGTAAAAATTTACCTTAATAACCCTATTTTACCTATTTTATCTTTTTTACCATCATTATTCGGTGGATGAAATGATTCTTATCCTCATGTTATTTTTTTTCACCACCAATCTTGGTTGTTCTATAATGCACACATCTGGTTACCCAACCATGATATATCCAAGGCATGGGATTTCTTGATGTGAGATCTAGAGTTATCTTCCCTTTTATCAATTTTTATCTTTGGATTAATTATTCCACTTATGTTTAGAATATTTTTTCCTATTTTTAGGGTGATGAAAAATTTCATATATTTATTCTATCCTACATTGAATATGTGGCCTCCACCAGATGTGGAGTCCTCAACCTCTCTAAGGTAGGAAGTCTCATCCCTTTCCAAATATTTTTGCAGTTTCATAGATTTTTTGATGTTCTAAATGTTGAAATTTTCCAAAATTTCTATTCAATTGAGTTATTTATATTAAATTGTCCTACACACCTTTTTTAACCCCTATAGATAATTGTTTAGTAAATTGGAGGACGTTTCCATTAGATATGGGAATCCATTGGGCATGGAAACTTGATTTACCATTAATAGATAAATGTTTAATTGATTGAAATTAATTTTAAGAATTCGAATAAGATTATAAATCTATTTTTGAATGTTATATAAATTTCTAATGTAACCAAGGCACCTCCTAAGGGCTTATAATGGCTAATAATAATAATTTTCCATGTAGGTAATTGCCCTATTGACCATGAAACCTTTTAAATGACTCATTGAGACTTATAAATTTTGTATATTTTATTTAGTTTATTAAATGGATTGATTGTATAGAATGGATAATTCATGATGTTCGGGTTTTATAAAATGAATTGAATGATTTAAATTGAATGAATTATGGGAGGGTGGAAATGACACATTGTTTTCTCATGTTATATTGTATTCTAATAATTTAGTGGTTTTTCCATGATTATAATGGCTCGATAAAGATGATTCATGAGATGTAATTCCACAAGAATTATAATATTATTACGGATATTTCATTGATATGGGCGATGAAACAATGGTAAGGGTTTTGTTGGTCATGATGGTAACATGTTCCCTAACATCGGCTATTGAGCGTGACATCTTACACCACTTACAATATTTGGATGGAGGGAATGATGTACCACACACCATGTTCGAGTGTTGAAATGATGGAATAATCACAATATCGAGTGTTGAGAATGATCTCTACCACAAGTTAAGAAATGTTGGGATTGTGCCTATTTTTCATGTGATTATAGGCTCATTTAGACTGGTCATGGAAGTTTGAGTTATCCCCAGTCCCAGCAACACTAGTAATTCACAGTATATGGCCACATACCTCTGTACCTAATTAGTTTAAATAGGTGGATGAAATATATAACTAAACTATATATAGATTTTTATTATATATATAATGACTGGTCATGATTTATTTTCCTCCATTATCTGATAATGGTAGAGCGTCCAGGTGTTGTTTAGGAACCAGAGTGGGATGCTATTTATTTATTCTTTCATTAATACCAAAAAACTATCTAGATACGATCACTACAAGTATTACATCTAAATACCGTCGGTTGTGGCCTACTGGGATTTTATCTCACACCCTAATCAGGCCACCATTCCTACACAAGTAAATTAAATGTCTATAGTTATGGATAAGGGAAATCAACCTTCTTTATTTATTTGATATGGTTTTCCTATAGTTAGAGCACATTTGTAGAGGACAATGCTTATGCTTAGGATGGTAATGGAGTATCCTTTTATCCTTTGTCTACATTTTTTTACCATGATTCTGTATTCCTTACCCATGTTCCCCTTTTTTATATTAACATTCCATGAATCTATGTACATCAAAATTCCTAGAGGATTTTGATATTATTACTTCTTTTTTCAGTTATTTAGTCTTTTGTTGCATTATTGTTCTGTTTATTTATACATACTTCAACTATTCGATGTTTATTGTGATTTCTTTTCATTCAATATGATGTGGGGGTGTAGTTTCCATATTGTACCTCCTTTACACCCTCACTACTATTTAGTAGCCTATGAAATACTGGGATGTGCGCATGAGGCCATGGGACCCATTGTCTTGGGGCGTGGGTTAAGTGGATCATGGGATGTGATTTTACAATTATTTTCATGTCCATCCTGAGTAAGATCTTTATATATAATCATTTATCATGGTATGTATTTTCTTATATCAATATTTATTCCAGATGAAAACCGTTGAGGGTTCAATAAAATATTCGATAGTATGACCCGATGAGGGAAGATGCCCCTTGAAAGGGATTTTAACAAGGCGTATTTTCTATATAACGGTCTGTAGGTGGTGTTTTCACCCTTTTATTAGTAAATAGAGCCACCTCTTATGATTAAAGTGGATTAATCTTGTTATAATGGGTCTTAGATATCTATTTTTTTAGATAATGGTGAACATAGATAATTTTCATACCATGATCTTCCAATGTTGTGTTCATTTTTGATCCCAGGAATGCAGAACCAATTGAGTGCTATCATGTGACGTAGGTCCCAAAACATGATGTTTCTTCTATCATGAGGACCTTAGGGACATATTAATCTATTGAGGATGAGGTATTGTTATGATTTTCATTAAATATGATATATGTAGTGGGATTATCATACCTATTAGGATATAGTCAATGCTATTATAGATAGAACACCTAGGCAGAGAAATTAGATTGAGTAAGGAGGTCCACAGGTTGACATACATGAAAAAAGGTTGGGGGAGGTAGGTTGTGGATGTAGATTTGGATTGATACTACCAAAAACAACCCTAGGTGGACTTCCCATGACTCGAGAAGATGGGTGTAAGGAAATTGGATAGCTAATAGTATATTGAGTTTTTAACCAGAGGCTCTAGTTTTTTTGGGTATGATTTTTGGTCATTATTGTTTTTTGTAGAACAATTTGATGTAGGTACGAGCCTAAATTTCTTCATTTTTAAGACTTTTTCATGACGATTTTCTGATTAAGAGAGTCTCTATGTTGGTATGGTTTAATATAGATTCTGAATTTCAAGAAAAAGGTTTTATTTCCCCAATGAGATATATCCATGGGACGTGATCCAGAAACGTGTTGGTGAGTTAGTACCTCAAAATGAGGAAAGTGTCGAGGTGCAATGGAAGAGTTCCTTAGTCATGTGTGTTTTATGGTAGTTTATTGTAATATGGTGTCATAGAAATCTCATGTTGTGGTAAATAGGTGGGAAAAGGAAGGGATGAATTCTGGACTATATGATCATATTTCTTGGATGATTTGAATATGATTCAAGGTAAGACTTTTGTATTTATTACCCCAGTTTAAATTTTTTACATTGGCTCATGAGCCCTTTATCAGTAGGTGTATCCATTTTTTGAGGCATATCTATTCGAGTGGATCCTATTTCAGGATCCTTTTGTGGGGGAACTTATATAGAGGATAAATGAGCACAAAATTATTTAGATTATGTGACCTAATCTAGGGAGGGTAAAGAGCCTCATGTGAAACATTTTTTATAGTGGCAGAGAGACCCTAAAATGTTTTCTTCAATATGGACTAGTTTATTAACATTCATGATCATATTATTCATTCCAGTGAGTGTGTCATATTTTTTTTGTATTAGGGGATGGAGTTTCCATCTGATAAAGAGTTATTCTAGGTAGATAAAGATGATACATTGTTCTGATTATTATCACCACCTTCTTATCAGTTGTCTAGTATGACCTTGAGAGAAATTGAAACTATGATCTTTGAATTTTATGTAGTAGAGTTGGAGCGTGAGGATTCCTTCCTGAAGGACGTAACATGATTACCACACCATATGATATTTTTATTTAAAATACCAGAAGCAATATAGTACCCTAGTATTTTCATAGTATATCAGATGACAGATGTTGAGCTTCATGAGTTGGAGGTGTAGTTGAGGATCATCAATATAAGGGATTATAGAGAATGGATTTTATTTGTCACAGTGTGGTCAAATGGGTATCATAGGGTTGTCTGCATTAGTGGTTAATGAGTACATGATGTTTGTTGTGGTTTTATGTCACCTAAACTAGGTGATATTAGGAAGGGTATCCACATATTAGAAGATTTGACTTCATCAAATAGTTGTTGAGGTGAAGTGGTTATTTAAATATGAACTCATTATAGATTTTGAGAAACTATAGTTTTAGAGTTGGATATTATAGAAGTGGGTTTCCAAAGACACTATGGATTTCTGAATTCGTGGTTATACACTATTGGAAGTTTAACCCTACTACAAAGTCCTGAAAACTATGGGTAAGATCCTAAAACCTTCATGGATCAGTTCACATTTTCATTATTCAATGAAATAAATGTGTGAAAGGTTCCTATATTAGAGTATGTGAGACACATGAGGATGGTGGGGTTTACCTCTAGTCAGTGGTTTCTACCCTCAACATATTCAAAGTGACGAGGGGTCACAACTTAGGGATATTGATTTTGAGATCTTTCAGGGAAAGATATCCACTATACTTAATCTTGGTGTATTTCCAATATTTTTGGAGTGAATCATCCATGTTGGAGGATTTATTAAATAAATATTTATTACATGGGAGCTGGTTATATGGAGGTTGTTTTCCCTTAGTAGTACAACAAGTAGAGATGCGGACGTACTGGGATTGCATAGCATTAGTTTGGAAAAATGGGAGTTGCAAAATGTTTTTGTAAACACCAAGTGTATCACCTATTTATATGTGATGATCAATAGATACTTGTAGGGAGTTTGGGAATACTAATAATTCCTGAGGTAGTCCATCATCGTGGAATTCACTCAATAATAATTGAGAACTATGCTTCTTGTGTTACATCATGTTGAAATACAGTATGTGGGAAGCCTTTGGGACTAAAATTTAGTTGAGCATAGTGTTTCCCCCTTGAAATATTTATACATAAAGTGAAAATTTTTGGATCTATTGGATATGACAAGAGTTTTTCGGGATGGGTATGTGCTATATCTTGGTGGATCATCTACCATTGTTGGAGTTTATGCCTCAAAATAGTTAATGGTATACCATTAGTGTATCACTATTTGAGGCCATGTGAAACTGAAACAACAATTCACAAATTTATTGGTTGTATCCAATGAGTTTAAATGTTTATGGATATATATATATGGTACTAATGATATCTTAAAAGGGTGTAATTAATCCTTAGGTGGATAAGGGAAACCCATTATCATCAATGGTCCATTACAGAATGACAGTGGAGGCCGTTAGAGTTCTAGAGTTACAAAATGTTATCCAGGTAATAATGAACTCTTTGGGGCTTCTAAGGAAAAGTTCCCCACTGATCCATTAGGTTAGTGATGGGTTGTACCACTTGGATCCATAACCCTAGTTATAATTGAAACATAGGTGTTTCAACAAGTTATAATAGAAAAGACATATGTTTGAATCACAGAACAATATCATCCAAGGTGAGATATACATTGAGGATGTAAATAACCTTTCCTAGAGCTGATGGAATTGAGAAAAGGTAAAAGATTGACCTTCGTTGCATAGAGAGACCCAGTTTAGAGCTCAATAACCTCAATTATGTGTTTGTATTTGACTTTTAAGGATTAAAATAATTTAATGTGGGGAGATTTTAATGTCTTATTTTTCCCCTGTAGAACATTGCAATATCACTCGGAACAATTTCGAATCCAAGCACTAATATGGTGTGAGAATAAAAGGATTAGTGATAATGAAATTGATAATACAAAAATATTAAAAATAATTATATCCTAAACATATGTTTTTGGTTATATCCATCCCCAAAGAAAAGAATAAAATAAATAAATTAATTTCATTTATCTATTAGTTGAAACAACAAAAAAATTCCACCTTATAAATGTGAAGTTATTAGATTATCTCAGGCATTATCTATATAACACCGAAGGTAAAGAGAATTTTTATTGGGGATATTTACTAGGGCAACATATCTCGATTGATAACTAAGGTTCATCTTCAACAATGAAGTTTTGGATATCTCCAATGATATTAATGTGCTATAATTATTCACCAATTATTTATCCAAAAATGTATAACATTATTTTATATGATCTATTGGGTAATTTTATTATAAAATTATATCCGAAAACCACATCAACCAATAGATTAATTTGTGAGTCGATCATGTATCAGGTGTGGGTTCTTGTACCGACGATTTGTGGAATTAATATTTTTCTTATTATTAGATACCCTTTCATCATTATAATGGAAACATATAGTGGTAAATACAACCAATTCCTGAGATTCATTCATTATATTGTGTTTTTTGGTTCTCTATCCATATTATATACATGTTCATTATCATATTGTTTTTGGTTGGATGAATGATGAATACCTATAAAGTGAACTTTTCATGTTAGAAATTTTGTGTAACTGATTATTTCCACATTCCCAAATTAGAGACCAGTGATACGATTGATGTTTTGGAAAATGGAGGGAAATTGGGGTATGATTGGATACCCACACTTTGATTTTGGAATGTGGAAGTGACAAGCCATGACGAAGGGTGTTTTCGAGTGGCGTGTATGGATGGAATCTGGATGTCAAAAGTTATCAAAGTGTAGTAAATGTTAGATAAATGATTCTAGGTTTAAATCAAGGATGAATGAATAACTGATGGAAAGGTTGAATCCATTGGAAGAACATTCATGTTTTGGGAAAACCCTGACTATATGGAATGTATTCTTGAAGAACACATGTTCTGTTGTCCACTCATTATAGTGTTGGTGTTTCTACACATAGATAAGTATCACATACCTTGTGACTTGTGACACATGATGTGTTTCCCTTATCCAAATAGATCATTATGTATTGGGATTACATATCCTAAAGTCTAGGGTTCACCACATGCCATTTACGAAGGAAGTACAAAATTTTGGGAAGATGACACGCGGAGTGGTAGCCCATATCTCTACATCCATTGTTATGAGATGTCCACGAACGTGGGATAGAATACACAAGCATCGTTTGGTGGAATGTTGAGTTCTAGATCATTATATACACATTGGGTACCATTAGGGATGCAATGTACTGTAGTTATGTATATACCGGGTTAGCACGAGACATGAGTAGTAACAGGATTAGTAAAACATACCGTGTACCTAGAGGGACAGACTATGTAATCCATCAATGTTAGATCAGAGTTATTGTTCTTCTTTTTCTGTCTTAATTATGGCCCTATTTGAGCTTCCTTGGATCATTATTGGTTGAATGTGTACCCTTAAACCATTCCTATGAGTGTAATGTGTGGCATTATGTGCTCAGCCTATGATTATGATCCCTATGAATTATTATCAAATTAAATGGCCATAGGAGTGATCCTCTATTATTTTTCCCTATATAGATTTCTTGAATCGATGTGACCAAATTTACAGGGACATTGATATACTAGGTAGTGTGTTAAGAATGATCAGAATGTCCATATAATCCATGACCCAAGGTGTGATCCATCATATATGTATTGATATATGTTCATTCACTGATATGTAGTCTGATCTATTGTGTATATTAGGAAATACCTCTCAGTTTCATTTGTTCATCTTCTTTGATAGATCAGATGAGAATGAAATCTTGAATGGATCCCATTAGTTATATCAGACTCAAGGTTTGGATTCCCCATCAGATTAGTGTTACCTTTAATATTTAGTATGATTCTGGGCTGGAAGGGGTTGAGACCATTGATGCTCAGAGTATTCTATGGGTATATATGGGATAGTCTTGTTTATCATTATGTATCTTGTCTTTATTGACATATGTAAATAGTTATTAACTTACTATAGTCGAGGCATTATGTTTCGTGATTTCAGGGTGTCATACTGTGCATTATTATACTCACCCATACATGGTCTCTACCTGAACATGTCATGTACTATGTAGAAGATGTACCTTTTTACAAAGTCCATGGAGTACCAAGAGAAGGTGGATAATAGATAAGGTTAGACATTTCAAGGAGTATACTAGTGTTTAATTAGATAGAGTTCTCTCTTACAGAGTAGGCAGAACTCTTTTATAGTTTTTTTTGGTTTGGGATTAAATTTGGACCCTTTATATCTATCAATACTTAATTTTTGTACACTAATTGTAGGATTTTGATGTATGCATGAATTTGTTATTAGTTGTACTTTCCCATTCAAAATTGTTTGGGCCTTGGGATGTTTGTGTGCATATAGGTTCTTTGTGATAAGGCCTCCAATGTGGGTGTTATTCATACATGGTGTTGGTTTCAAGACCCTAGACTATTTGTTGTGGGATTAGGATACTCACACGAAAATTATCATTGATCAGGTGGGCCTTGAAGGGTTGGGTCAAGAATTTTTTTATTAAGGTTAAATACCTTTTGTTTATGATTAGGTCAGTCAACTTTCATGTAAAGGATGAGTGATTTTTTGGCCTAGTTTCCATGATAATCTTGTTTGTGGTATTATTTATTATATTATTCTCATGAAATGATCATTACAATATGATGAGTTGAGATCCATAGGTTTTTGTTGGCTGATGAGATATTGGTGGGGAGGCCAGAGTTTGTGGAAGTAGTTGACCCATGAGATCGTGGGATGAATGGTTATTTTCTAGATTATATCAGGGATGACACCATGTATTATAGAATGGGTTGCTACTGGGATTATCAATTTATTATTAAATATGGGAGTATTTCTTGCTAATAAATTTTCTTATGGTTTAGATGGATTGTTTTCTTGTTTATTTTCATTCCTTTCCCCAATTCTTGGGGAAACTGAAAATTATTGGTCATGAATCTTTTGATGGAATCCTAGGATGTTTCCTATAATACATAGATACAAGGAATTATAATTTTTTAAGTTTTTTTAACCCATTTGATTATTCCTTGGGGGAATACTAAATGAATTTAATCATGATAAAACAAGGACTCAAATGAATTATGCATGGAGTACATGGACCTCACACTGATGGTTAATGAAATGTGATTTCAGTTAATGTTAATTACTATTTTATGAATATGTTAATTGTTGGAGAAATTTAAATAATAAATAATTAATTAAATTCTTATTTAATTCTTGTGTTCATGAAGGATATTTAGTTCTTAGTAGTGGATTATTATAATTAGAGACACCATAGCTGTCGATGAGCATAAGAGTAAGTTAATGACCTTAGTGTGTTTATGTGATATATTATATATTATCAATTTTTATTTCATATGATTCTAAACCCTTGTCAGTAGGAATAATAACACACAAATGACTATGGTAGGAGGTTTTCCCCAACATCTAGGTTCACGTGGAATGAATGACTTGTTACCCCTTTGGCCCCACTCATTTCTCCTGGAAGTATTATGTGTTGGAATGGACGATGGTAATATTTCCCATATATGAGTGGAGTGACGTAATATATTTTGGTTATTTCGAACACATGTATCACTATATATATTATCCAAAAGAATTATTAATTTTTTTATATGTATGTTATGTGATGTTGAAAGTACATTAATCAATATATGGGATGTGATGGGTTGAGGCATAATACCTGGTGTATCATACATAACAAATGGGCATTGGTGTAACATGGAAACTACTTGGTAACTATATGGAGATGTGGATGAGATGGTGAGATGATTTTATGAATGAGATGGATGATATTATAATTGATACCATGTGTCTTTGAGTTGTCTTTTTTTAGAGAGATATGGATTAGGATGTATAACATTGTGGAAGAGAATCAAGTAATTGGGGAAGCAGTAGTGGGGTAACCTTATTTTGTTACTATAATATATGATCCCATGTTTTCATTACATGGTTATATATAACTATAGAGACGTTGGGAACATTTTATACCAATTTAGGAGATTAGTTGGTATGAATTTTCGTTCACGAGGATTTAGTATTCATTTTTATATTTTTAATGAGAGGCTCTATGTTGGATCATATTGGGTATACATGTTATTGTCACCCTACATATACATAATATATTTTTTAGTTATACTGGATCGGGATGGATTTTAGGGTTGATATAATTAGGCTTTGGTTTCTTAGGAATTATTCAGGCTTTGTTTTCACTAATGAGGTTTTCATTTTTTACATATAGTTTTCCTTTTTTATATTTCAATATATTTTGACTATATGACATTATATATATGTTCCAAATTATTATTTTACTATATCTAAGGACTGGATGATTTTTTTACATTTCATATATACCTATTACTCATTTTCTTTTAGAGGGTAATACCTCCCAATTATAGGTTTGATGAAACCTTAGTGCTTGTCGACAACCCATGGTCTCTTAAAGGGAGTCTTTGGGTGGTCACAATAAATGTTATCCCATTATCATCCATGTTGGTGTACCATAGTGGGTAGGGGGTCCTGATAGTGAATGTATGAGAAAGTCCTCCCACTAAACACTTATGTGTGTATAATCAACATAAAAATAAATTTTAATAGTGGTGAGACATAGGAATAATTTTCCTAATGATCATCCAATCAAAAATTGTATTCACACTCTTTAACATTACAACATATAATGTTCCAATTCTAATAAATTTTTTAGATTAATTAGAAATAATTTTATGTTCATCATCATAACATTTATTAAAACATATTATTTCAAAATATTTTTTGAAATCCTCTTTGTATGCATTTATAACTATTAATATTTTACATCAACAATACATTATGAAAACAATTATTATATAAAGTGATATTGAATTTATGATAATAATTAGTTACTACTCCTTAAATATAACTTTACCAACACAACAAAAATTATTTTATTAAATTAAATGACACTCAGTTTATATTTTTATATGTTTAATATATTTTTTGATATGTTTACAGTTCTCTATAAAAAATCATACTTCCATTAGCCTCTAAGAAACCATATTCTATTTAGAATATTTTTATTATAATCTCAAACTAAATTATGTATAACATCCATAATTTATTTTTAATTATAATATTTAATTGATCATGTTTTATATCCATATCATATATGGTTTTCTGTATTTTTAGACAATTATTTTAAAACAATGTTTTTTATTCTTTAAAATATTTCATTGATAGAGGTGGGATAAAATACCTTATATTTTAAAAAACAACATGATTAATTTTTATATCATGGATAAAATTAATTTTATCATAATCTATTTTTCAACAATGTTATTGAATTATAAGAATAAAAAAATAGTACATTTAATCTGTAATATTATATTATTCCTTTCAGATATTAAATAAAAATTTATTTTATTAACTAATATAAATTAGATAATAATACACATCCTTTACTAATATGCATATGATCATGAAATTTTCATTTTCATTTAACTCCCTAATTCCAAAATCCTTTGATTTATTATTCGAATTAAAATGACAAACTCTATCATCTCCTTACATGATTTTAAAATTCCAAATACTTAAAAAAATTAATGTATATATATAATTTCATATAATTTTTAAAATATAGGTATTTATTTTTATTATAATAATACATAACATGGGATTTCCATGGGATTTCACAAATTCCATAAGGTATCCTAGATAATTACATCACATGAAAATATTACCCCCTTTTCCAGATAACATTCTTGTTCAATGATCCAAGATAATTATAAGAAAAATAAAATATTCTTCTTATAGATTTATCCTTTACTCAATTGTACTATCAAAATATTTTTAGCATCCATATAACACATTCTATATTCATCTAACCTCATAACTTTTAGAAAATATGGACATTATTTTGTTTAATTTATTTATGTTTCTAGAATATTTACAATAGTATTAATTCTATATCTAGAAAAAGCCACAGGAAAAACATGTGAGTCCCTTTATTCATCTTATAGGAATCATGATTAAAATGTTGAACAATATTAATTGTTGGTTAATAAAAACGTTTTTACTATAACACAAATAATTTTTTTTAGAATTATTATTAAGTTTTGTATCAGTCCATGATGTTTCTTTCAGTAATATTATACCTATTTAAAATTGATCTCAAAGAATATAGGGTGATGATGATATTAATTTATATAAAAAATATATTATTATGTGAGTATAATTTTTATCCTCGTTTAATATTAATTTCTAATAAATTTTATCATAATAAAATCATGAAACCTTCCATAATATCATATCCATTATTGGGATAAGAACCATGATTCATTACACAATGAGATTACTTTAATGGTCCTCAAACTACATGGATATTTAAGTACTGGATAATGATAATTATATATTATATTACTCTTTGATGGTTGAGATGAAAACATCTTTATCAATACAAAAATTGGATAAAAAACAAAATTCCTCAGGCATCTCACCTCTTAGTGATTCACATCCCAGTAAAACCATATTTTCATAGTAGGATTGTCTTACCTAACTCATAGGATTAACCAACTCCACAATTATTTATATATGATTGTATATAGGAAACCTAATTTGTTATAATATACTAGGTTTAATGATTGAGATCATTAAAATGGTTTCTTTTGGAAGGAATATACCAGAAAATATTTTCATATAGGAATTAATCTAAACAAATTATATCACGTATTCCATTTAAATCCATTAATGCTTATAATTTATTTGTTTGGTATCTTATTGATTCCACCAAATCAATTTTTTAAAATGATGTTTATGTGTAATCATTTACAAAACTCATAATATATTTTACAAAAAAACCCAACTATATTTATAAACATAAAAATTCTTACTATTCATATTGTATATGAAACAATTTCATGTAATGGTGTAGAATCATATGAAATCAACAATCCCTATAAGAGTATTCTTGGAGTGATATATTTCAAAACCCTAATTTCCTTAACATGTAATATTCCCCTAGTCTAGTGACCATCGTGGCAAAATATCCTTGTACCCAAGGTTACCTTACCCAATAGATGCCTCAATTACATAAAAACTCTATCGCATAATATATATATATATACTGTAATTAAATTTTGATTCCTGATCTTAACCAATTACATTCCAATATCGAGGAAGAAGAAATCAAAATAAATATTCATACCTTCCATGTTAGTCCTTATATGCATGCATAAATGTTTTTAATGTAATTTATCACTTTTAAACAATAATATATATATCCATTCATAATATAAAAAAAACTATATATGTGAATAAATAAGGTAATAAATTAAATAAATTAATAATTCATAAATTTAAACTCGATATAATCAATTTTTAACAATTCATTAATAAACCCATAACATACACATTATAATGTATTGATAAATTATTTATATTCAATAATTAAATAAATATAAAAAATTTATATTAGTTTCTAATCCAAAATCCTTTATGTTATCCTTTTATATGAATTTTTATATAATTAAATGATATTAAACGAAATATAAAAATTTAATATTGAAATTTTATTATGTAAGAAATTTGATATAATTTAAATATGATATATGATTATATATTTTAAACCTTGGTCATATCAATCATCAAAACCCCTTTTGATATGGTTTATGTAATTTCTAAATCTAGGAATTTATTTTAAACAATTCAAAATAAATAATTACAAACAATTGAATATATTATATAAAAAATCCTTTGTATTTTTCCATATTTTTAAAATTATTAACACTTTATAAATATCTATCATAATTTACATATAAACCATTTATATCAAAATTTTATGTCATACCATTTAACATGGGAAATGTATTTATATTATTTGAGATATTTTAGGATGGGGTGGTTTACCTTTATTCAGGGTTTTCTATATTGAACATCTTTAAGAATACATGGATTCACAGCCCTAGGATATTGATGGTGAGATCATTCAGGGATATATATCCATGGAACATATTCTGGGTGTATTTTCATATAATAGGGAGTGCATCATACTTTTTTGAGGATGGATGAAAAGACTCTTTTTGACATGGGAGAAGGTGCTAATGAGTTTGTTCTCACTTAGTAGTAAAACCAACAGAGATAAGGATGTACTGAGATTACCTAGAATCAGTTTGGAAAAAATGCGTTGAAAATTGTTTTGAGTTAAACTATTTGTTTCTCCCCTATCTATAGGTGAATATCAATAGACATTCATGGATATTTTGGGATTCCTATGAATCCATTGGGTTGACTATCTTTTTGGAATTACTTTAGTGATCATTGAAATCTATGATTCTCATGTTACATCATGATGAGATAGAGGATGCGAGAAGCCTTTAGGGACTCCAATGTATAGTGTTTCCCCCTTGATAAATTTCAAGTTAAAGGGAAATGTTCAAGTTCTATTCTATATGCCTCATGTTCTTCAAGATAGTTATGAGCTATATCTTAGAGGATCATATAACACTGATGATGTTTGTGTATCAAAACATTTACCACTCCACTATTAGTATAGGACCATTTGAGGCCATGTGTAGGAGAACAAAGTGGTCATCAATTTATTTGTCATATCCAATGACAGAAAACGTTTATGGATATATATTTGGTACTAATGATGTTTATAAAATGTGTAATTCATCCATAGGTGGTTGAGGGATGCCCGTTAGCATCAGGAGTCCTTTACGGGCTGATAGTGGAGGCCATTAAATTTCACGAGTTACAGAGTATTATCCTGGGAAGTATGTGATATATAAGGGTTATTAAGAACATTTCTCAAGTAATTCATTATGTTAGTTAGGGTGTGTACCACATGGATCCATAATCATAGTTAGTATGGATACATAAGGTTTTTCACATGATATAGTAGTAGAGATATATGTTCGAATCAGTTCACAATATCATCCTGGGTGAGGTATACATTGAGGTTGTATATACCCTTTCAAGGAGCTTATGGCTTTGATTATTGGTAAGATAAGGCCCTACATGGGATTGGGAGACCTATTTTATGGCTTAGTATCCTCATTTATTAGAAGGTATTAATATTTTCAAGTTTAAAATAATTGATGGTGGGGAGATTTTAATGTCTTAGTTCATTTCTTATAGAATATTATAATATCATTAGGAATATTTTCAATGCCAAAAAATAAGATGGTGTGAGAATAAAATTCTCAGTGAGAATAAAATTTATAATATAAAAATATTAAAAATATTATCATTGTGAACACATGCATTGGGTTAAAATCAATCAAAAATGAAAATAATAAAATAAACAATATAATTTTTTTTAATTTTATTATTTGAATCTACTAATTGATCCTTAAATATAAATATAATGTTATGAATTTATCCTATTGATTATCTATATAACCCCAAAGATCAAGATGAATTATTGTAGGAGGTATTTTCTAGTGCAATAGATCACGATTGATAACTAAGGATCATTTTCACCAATTTAACTTTTGGATCTCTCCAATGTTAGTGATTTGTGTTGATTCTTCAACATTGATTTATCCAAAATGACGTATTATATTGTCTTATAAGATATATTTCCATATTTTATTATCCAATTATGAATGAAATTCAAATCAACCAAAATATTGATTTTTGAGTCGATCATGTTGCAGATGCAGGTTCCTATACGTCAGATTTGGGGAATTATTATTTGTTTTTTATATTATATATTCATTTATAAATATAATGGAATCATGACGTGTGAAATCCAAAAAATGGTTAAGACTCATTACTCATCTTTTTTTATTGTTCTCTCCCCCTTTTATATACATTTTCATAATTAGCTTTTCTTTTGGATAGTTGATTGATGAATACATTGAAACTTATCTTTTCATGTTAGATATATGGTGTAACTGATCATTTCATTGAGCCCAGATTCATGATTAGTGATATGAGTGAAGTGTGTGATAATAGATGGAAATTGCGGTTTGGTTGGAAACCCACTGTTTGAGTTTGGCAGGCGTCACCGATAAGGCATGATGATGGGCGTTTTTGGGTGGCATGTACGGTTGGAATTTAGATGTCAATATTGATAAAAAATTGTTAAATATTAGATCATTGATTCTATGGGTTAATCATGTATGAATTAATATCCAATGTAATGGGTGAAAAGATGTGAAAAACATTCTTATTCGGTGAAAACACAGGCAATATGGCATGTATTCTGGAAGAACACACATTGTGTAGTATGTTATTTATGATGAGATGGTTTCTACACATAGATAATTATCACACGACATAGAATATGTTATAGATATTGTGTGATATGTATTTGACTAGTTTGTTAGGTATTGGTATTAAATATGCTGGGTTCCATGTTTCCCCCACATGCCATGTATATAGGAAGTAAACTACCGTGGGAAAATATCATAATGAGTTCCATCCCATGTCTCTACATCTTATGTTATGACACATGCACAGTCATGGATTAAAATACATGGGCATGAGTAGGTGTAACACTAGGTTATTGCTCATAATAAACACATTATGTACCTCTAGGGACACCATGTACTGTGGAAATGTAAATACTGTGTTAGCACTAGACCATAGTAGTACTAGGCTTAGTAAGACAAATCGTGTACCCAAAGGGATATGTTGTGAAATCTTGCAATGATAGATAATAGTTATTGTAATTATTATTTTATTTTTATTGTGAGGTTGTGTGATCTTCTATAAATCAGTATTGGTGGAGTTTGATCACTTTGTGGATTCTTATGATGGTAATATCTGACATCATATCCTCAACCTATGATTATAAACCCTCAAAATTGTTTTTGTATAGAGTTTGTAGTATATTCAATTCACTAGGATGTGGTCCTCTATCATTTTTACTAAGATACGGTTCCAAGTATTAATGTGACCAAATTTACCTAGACATTGATCCCCTACATAGTGTGTGAATCCAGATATGGTTTCCTATATATCCCATGACACTAGGTGCGATCCTTAGTATGTGTATTGATATATGTTAATTCATTGAGATGTAGTATGATCTAGCATATATCTTAGAGAAGACCTCTTAGTTTCATTTGTTCCTTTTCTTGGATATACCTAATGAGAATTACATTTGGAATGGATTCCATTAGTTCAATCAAACTCATGGAGTGGATAGTCCATCAGATTAGTAAAACCTATATTATTGAGTAGGATTCAAAACTAGAAGTGGTTGAAACCTTCACAACTCAATGTATTTAATGTGTGTATCTAGTATATTCTTGTTTTATGTCATTTATCATGTCTTTATTGAAATAAAATTATATTGATGAGAATACTACCCTTAATCCATTATGTTTCATGATTACAGGGTGTCACACTATGTATTGTTATACTAAACCATGCATGATCTTCACATGAAGATGCCATGTCTTATGTGGATGATTTACCTTTTCAAAAATTCCATGGAGTACTAGGATAAAGTGGACCCTAAAATTGAATAGACATTTTGGGGTGTATACTTGGGTTGAATTTGATAGTAGTTCCATCTTGTAGAGTAGGATGAACTCTTATAGTTTTTGGATTGGGCTTATATTTGTCCCCTTTATATCTTTCTATACATTATTTTCATACACTGAATATGGGATTTTGATATATTCATTAATTTTGTGTCAACATTATTTTACCTTTATGAATTGTATGGTCCTGGAGATGTGTGATTCCATTTAGTTACCTTATGATAAGGCCTCCTATGTGGGTGTTATTACAAAATGGTGTTGGTTTACATCCCCTGGCCTATTTAAGGTGGGATTTGAGTAGTCACACTTACTTCATCATCAAACAGGTGGGCCTTGATGGGTCCAGTCATGAAAATTTTCTTATGATGGTTGAATTACAAGTGTTTAGGACATGGTTAACCAACATTCATGTAAATACTTAGTGCCTTTCTTTGGACTAGTTTCTACATTGTTAATGTTTTTGGTTTGATTTATTATATGATTTTAAAGACATTATCCATTTTATGTGATGTGATGTGAGATGAAAGTGGTTGTTGGCTGATGAGATATGGGTGGGGAGGCCTGATATTATGGAAGTAGTTGACACATTAGGTGGTGGGATTCATTGTGATTTTCATGCTAGTGTTTAGGATGACACTTGGAATTATAGAATGGGTTTCTACGGGTATTACCAAATTTTTGTCATATATATTGGATTCCATCTTATTAATAATTTTTTTACATTTATGATTGATGGGTTTTTTATTTATTTGAAATTTTTTCCCAACTGCTTATGGAAACTAGATATTATTTGTTATGCATATCTTGATTGAATATTAGGATGTTTCCTCGAATACTGAGAAACAAGGAATAATAATTTTTTAAAAATATTTTATCCCATGGTATTATTTCTTGTTGGAATGTGAATAGATATTAAGCATGAGAAACCAAGGACTCAGTTGGATTACACAAGGAGTGTGGGGACTTCACGTTGATGGTTAATGAATTGTATTCTAAAATAAGGTTAATTATAGGTTTATGAATTTATTAATGGTAGGAGAAATAATAATAACAATTAATTTTGGAAATTATTATTAAATTCTTATGTTCTTGTAGGATATTAGTTCATAGCAGTTGAAGCTGAGTGTTTGAGGCACAAAAGCCACAGTTGAAAGTAATACTATGTTAAGGAATATAGTGTGTTTTTGAGATATATTATATCTTTTATTTTTAATTTCATATGATACCATGCCTATTTCTGTAGGATTAATAACATAGAAAATAATCTGGTATTATGGTTTACCCAACAACCATGTTCACAAATAATGAATGACTTTCTACCCCTCATGCCACCAAGCTCTTCTCCTGGTATTATTATGTGTTGGTATGCATTGTGGTTTGATTTTCCATATATGTGTGTAGAGTGATGTAATGGTTTTTTGTTATTTCAAAAAAAGGAATCACTATATATAGTATCAAAAAAAATTATTATAGTATTGATGTGTACGTGATGCGATGGTTAAAGGTACATTACTTGACTTATGGGATGTGTTGGCATGAGGCATAATTCCAGATGTAACATACATGACATAAAAGATTTGGTGGATATTGGAAACTAGTTGTCAACTATACAGAGATGTGGATGAGATGATGATATGACTTGATTCTTGATATTCAAGATGTGATACCTGATCTCATATCTCTTTGAGTAGTATTGTTTTATATAGAGATGGGCCAAGACATATGTTGTTGGGGAAGACAATCAAATTAGTGGGGAAGTAGTAATGGGGTACCCTTATTTTGATATAATAATGTATGATCACTAGAATGCATTACATGGTGACATATAACCAGAGTGATATCAAGAACATTGTTTACCTACTTTAGAAATGAGTTAGTATAACCTTTTGTTCACTTGTATTTAGTATTCTTTTTATGTGTTTCACGAGAGGCTTTGAAGATGTTTATATAGTGTAAACACATTATTCTCACACTACATATTTATAAAATAAGTTTCCATTCAATAGGATCATGTTTGATATTGGGGTGGATATCACTATTGTGTGAATTCTTAATAACTATTCAAAATTTTGGTCACTACATAGGTTTTCTTTTGGTACTTATAGTTTTCCATTTTTAAATTCTAGTTTGTTTTGTCTATATAAAATTACTTGTATGTACCTAAGTTTTCTTTTACAAAATCTGAGCATGGGCTGATTGTTTTAATTTTCCAATCTATCTATTACTCATTTTATTTATAGGTTAGTGCCTCTCATTTTTATGTCTAATTCAGACTCAATGATTGTCACCAACCCATGGTCTATTATACGTATTATTTTTGTGGTTACTGTCATACTTCTCCCATTATCTTCCACAGTGTGGTACCATTTGGGGTAGGGGACGTGATGGTGAACATATGTTAAAATCCGCCCACTAAACAATTTAGTGAGTAACATAAACCGTAAAATGAATTTTGTAATAGTTGTGAGATATGTGAATAATATCAATAATTTTCATACTCTAAAAAAGAGTGGTTACAATCTTTAACATCATAGCATACAATGTCTCAATTATAATAAATTATTTTATTTAGAAAGATTTTTACATTCACCATTATAACTTTTCCTAAAACCTGTTATATCAATATTTTCCTTCAAATCCTCTTGGTAAAAATATACAACTGTTTATATTTTTCCATTAAAAATATTCTTAAATGAATATTTGTATAATGTGATATTGACTTTCAGAAAATAACTAATTGTCACTCTTTAATTTTTTTTTCAACATATCCTAAACTCTTATAGTATATTAATTGACATTCACATTATATTTATATATATTATATATTATTTATTATTTTTACAATTCACTAGGTCCAATAATACTACCATTAGCCTCTAAGACGCCATATTATATTTGGAATATTTTAATTAGAAACTAGAACTCTATAGTGTTAAAAAATAAACACAATTTCACTTTAATAGGAATATTTAACAAACAATGTTTTATATCCATATAATATATGGTATTCTATATTTTTTGAAAATTATTTAGTAACAATTTTTTTTATTCTTGAAATTTTATCGTTGATGTTGGTGGGATAAAATCCCTTATATTTTAATAAACAACATGATAGATTATTTTATAATAGATTAAATTACTTTTAACCTCATCTCATTTTTAACTATTATACTGAATTCTATAAATCAAATAACATTTATATTGAATCCATAATTTCATATTATTTATTTGAAATATTAATTAAAAATTTCTCTTATTAAATAAGTTAAATGAAATAATAATACAAATCCTTTACTAAGATCCATATTATCTTGAAATATTTCTTTTCATTTAACTCTCTGATTAAAAAATCCATTGATATATCATTTTAATTATAATCAAAAACTATAACTACACATTAAAATATTTTGAATGCCCATATACTTATAAAAAATAAAAGTATACATTTAGATTCATATAATTTTTAAAATATAGGAATTTATTTTTATAAAAATAATACCTAACATGGGAATTCCATGGTGTTTCTCAAATACCATATGGTATTCTAGAGAATTCTGTCATATGAAAGTATTGTCGTCTTTTACCAATAAGTTTTGAGATCAATGATCCAGGCTAACTATAAGAAAAATACAATCATATTATTCTATATTGAACCTTTACCCTATCGTATAATCAATATAATTTCAACATCATGATAACACATTCTACATTTATCAATCCCCATAACATTGAGAAAATAGGATAAACATTTTGTTTAATTTATTCATCCATCAAGAATATATACCATAGTATTAATTCAATAGCTATAAAAATCCATTTGAAACAACATGTGGGTCCCTTTACCCATCTTATAATAATCTTGAATAAAAGGTTGAACAATATCAATGATTTTTTGTCATAGGATTTAATTACTCTAACACGTATAATTTTTTCTTAAGAAAAATTCTCTTATTTTGTATCAGTCATTGAAGTTTATTCCATTTAGATTGTCCTTATTTAAATTGATCTTGAATTCAACTTGGATGAAGATGATATTATTTTATATAATAAAATATGATTTTATTACATGAGTCGCATTTTGGACACTCATTAATTTGAAATTATAATATATTTGATCCCAGTAAAATGATGAAACATTTCATAACATCATATCCATTAGTGGGATAAAATCTATGTTTCACTACAAAATGATATTAAATTTGAATTATTCAACAGACTTAGATATTTATGTTCATCGTACTGTTAATCATGACATATATTACTCTTTGATGGTTGATCAGAAAACACATTTTTAATAGATTATTTTCATAAAATCTACACCATTCCCCAGGTATCCCAACTCTGATGGTTCACTTCCATGTATAACCAAATTTTCATAGTAGTATTTTCATACATAACTCAACGTATTAACCATTTACCACATTACTTATATAAGATAATATATAGGAAACCTGATTTAGCAGAATTTACCAGGTTGAATGATCGAGTTCATGAAAAGAGTTTGTTTAGGAAGGAATCAATCAAACAATATTTCTCTAGAGGAAATAATCTCAATATATTATCTCATATATTCCATTAGAATTTACACATGATTATAATTTTTTAGTTTTCAATAATATTTCTTCCACGAATTCAATTTTTAAAGCCATATTGATGTGTAATCCATTACACAACTGAAAAATCATGTAACAAAAAAAATACATTTATATTTATAAAAATAAAAATTAATCCTGCGCATATAGTACATGAAACACTTTCATGTAACGGTGTTGAATCATATGAAATCAACAATCCCAACACTTATATTCTTGGAGTAATAGCCAGAAAACCCATACTTCGATGGACATGGAATGACCCTCTAGGGTAGTGACCAGTTTGACAAAATACCCTTGTATGCAAGGTTACATTACTGTAAAGATACCTCAATTACATATAAACTCCCACACCTAATACATATAACCTATAATTAACTTTTCATTCATGATAAAACCTATTAAATTCCAATATCAAGGTAGATGAAATCAAAATCATCCTTCATTCCTAGAATGTTAGCCCTTATATGTGTGTATGAATTTATTTAAATTAGTTTAACACTTTTAAACAAAATCATATATCCATTCATAATATAAAAATTATATATATATGAATAATGTTGGGAATAAATTAAATAAATTAATAATTCCTACATTTAAACCTGAGATAATAAATTCAGAACAATTCATAAATAAACCATTTATATAAACATTATAATATAGTGACACATTATGGATATTCAATAATAAAATAAATATAAACACTTTATAATAATTTATAATCTGAAATCCTTTTATTATCATTTTATATGAAAATATATTTAAATATATGATATTAATCAAAATAAAAATAGTTTATATTGAAATTTTATTTGGTAAATAATTTATATAATTTTAATATCTTATTTTTTTATAAAATTTGATCCTCGGTCATATCAATTGTCAAAAAAAAAACTTTTGCTATGGTTTATGTAATTCCAAATACTTGGATAATATTTTAAAAAATTTATAATAAGTAATTAAAAACAAATCAAAATATTATATATAAAATCCATTATATTTTACCTTATTTTTTTATTTACTAACACTTTATAAATTTATATAATAATTTCCATATAAACCATTTATATCCACTTTTTTCCTTCTATTTATGATGTAAAATGTATTTTAATGTTATCAATTAATATATTGATATTTTTTTATAAATGATTCATAATCATTTAATTACCATTTAATCAATTTAAAGATAATTAATTCATAATCAATTTTAAAATAAAATAATGATCCTAAATTAAATTTTCCCATAATTTTTTAAAAAAATTAAATTATATAATATATTTTGTAATTGTTAATATAGAAAAAATCAATGTTTTCATTAATGTCCTATTTAAAGATATATATATATATACAATAAATAATTTATCACCCCCATTGTATGAAACACATTAGTGTTATCAATCAAATTATATAATTGATAGTGTTTGATTCAATAACATCAATAGTCTTTATAACATTAACATGGAATGCATTGGAAACTGAATAATATGGCATGAACTCTGATGGTTTTGCTGAACTCGAAATATTTTATTTATGCCAGGGTAACATTTTGATGAAATTATGATCAAGGTGAATTCAAAGGGATATTTAATATTTTTCAAACAAATACATATTATCTTCACGAGTGAGAGGTCTAAATCTATCTTTATTGACCTGATTTTCATTAATAGTTCCTTTGAAAACCATTAATGATATTTTTTGAGGTTATCCCAATGTGGTTTTTTTAATTTTATAATTTTATGATTTCATATAAATAATATATTAGTAATACTATTTTTATCAATTATTGTGAGATAAATTAAAATCTACTAACATGATTATTGAATAAAAAGTACAACATTGTGGTTTTGTCCATAATGGTGGTATTTTCTTATGAGAGTTATAATTTTCATGACATGTATTTAAACAATGAGAAATTTTTTTTTGTAATTAAAATTAAATAAAAATTCATTTTTTAATTGTTGAGTGAAATTATGAGTTGATGATATGTCAAGATGACATGGAAGCTATATTCCATGATGAAAATGACATGGCTTGGGTGAATCTCAAAACATGTATTATGGGAATGTCGAGGACATTATAATAGATCTAAATTCAGTGTTTAATTAGGGGAATTTTTATGGATTTATGAATAGAAATTCATTAAAGGGAGCTATTTACATTCCCATAACACAATTCCTTTCCGGTTAGAGGTATCCATCGTCCCTCTTCCTATCTATATTCAGTGGTAATAAATATTAGAGAATCAATATATATATATATATATATATATGTATATATATATCCACAAAATGGGTGTTCATCATATTTTTAGTGTTATTAATAGTGGTTGTTATAATGATGATACCGGAACATGATATGATCATCTAGAATTAACAACGAAACATCGAGGTAGGATACTTTTCTAAAAACCTCACACCTTTATTATGTGGTGTGCATCAATACCTTTCTCCCTTTTATCAAATCACTTAGAAATTCATTGATAATGAAATGGATAAATATTTTTATGGATTTTCAAAGTGATTAATTTCTAAAATACTAAAAGTAATTTATACATATATTATTGACAAGAAAAATATGTTAATTATAAAAAATGGGGTAAAAATAGAGTTGTTTATATTACTTTAATATCATATATTGGATGAAATTAAAGGAAATTTTATATTCATTTAATATTCATTATTTCTTGAATATGTTTTTACTATTACTATTTTTTAAAAAATTAATACTTTTTGAAAAATAATTATGAAGTCAAATAAAAATAATAATATTTGAAAATATTATTTTTTATCTCATATAACACTAATAAAAAATAAATTTTCTTAAGTAATAATAATATAATTGTAGCATAACTCTGATTATTTGAGAATTTTTATTAAACTGATACAATTTTGATTAAAGTAAATTTGGAAATAAATATTTGAATTGGATTTTTTATTTTTGCATAAAGAAACTATTTTATTCTATATTTTGAATATAATTTCTTATATTATCATTTTAGTTTTATAATTTAATTATTTATTTCTTACCATGGGTTGAACATGGGGATGAAGCCTCTATGTTTAACAAGAATATTTTTTTATTTTTAGAGTTGATTTTTTCACTGATTTGGTTTGTTTTATGGGATTATTAGTTATAATAATAAGTATCATTGATTGAAATTATTATTTTAGAGATTTTTTATTTGTGAAAAAATGTTATTCTTATAATAATAAACCATTAAAAATTTCACCCTTATAATAATAAATTTTAATGATGTATCATATTAATGATCTTTGATAAACCTGAACACAAGGTCATCCTTGCGTGGTATTGTATTCCCCTATCAACCACTATTTCAAATATACTGTTTTTCATCATTTTTTAGTTCGATGATGATTATATGATAATATATTAGAGTCCAAATGGAGAATTATCTAGTTTGAGATCGTAATAGTGATGATGTGACCAGTTTCATTCATGTTTAGATAATGGTTTGATGATGATAAACTAGATGATTATGGTTATCTAGAAATAACAACGATAAACTATGTTGGAGGTTTAGATTTTGGTAGTTATTTAAATTATTTCAGACACAAAAAGTGTTGGTGGCATTCATAGAATGAATACATATTTTAGTTTTATTGAATAATGGGACTATATAACATTTTTCCCCACGTAGCACAATTCTGAATTCACCACTAATAGTTTTCATGTGGCATGTAATGCTACAAAACATGTATCCAAGAAACATGCACCCCAATAATCAACATGTGACTCAGATTCTAGGAACATGACATTTGAAATTTCACACAAAGTGTGGATTATAGGCAATTTTTTTCTATCTTGAGATAAAAAACAATTGTGTCCAACTGAATACACTATGATATGTAGAGTTTTACACCAAATGACATGTAAATCTATTATAAACACCATGGGTGTTGGGTCAGGTAGCTCAACATGTTCATACAATCCATGCCAATTGCTATATGGGATTACATGATGAGTATTCCATTGATACACCATGTAAAAATAAGTTATAAATTCCATGTACTTTACATGGTCTACATTAATCATATAGAGACATCATGTATAACTTTAATGGATACTAAAATGTAACACCCCATGTTTTTATAAACCATTATTTTCGAAAAAACAAAATTTTCATTTATGTATTGAAATGAACTAGGTCAAATATTCCATTCACAAGAAAAAAATGTGGAAAACATTACATGGAAAATAATCATCAAATATGTTACATGTAATATCAATTAGTAATTTTTTACATGAAACATCTACTTGGAATACATTACATGGAACAATGAAACTTCTGTGGAACATCATTTTTCTGTTATAATTATTTAAGTAAGATAATTATATCCTAGCTGTTAAATAAAGTTATATGAATTGAAATAACAACTTTTAAATTATTTTTTATAAATTATATATATATATATATAAATATGTTTATAATGAAAGATACAATTTTTGGTGAATTCCTTAGATGTTTAAAAATACCATTTTCTCAAATGAATTACTTTTTATGTCCATTTGTAAAAAATAATAAAAATAAATTTAGATAAATTTATGAAATTAATTTGATAAAATAATCTTAATTTTTTAATTTAAAATATATAAATTATCATAAGGTGAATTTATGGCATTTTTCAGAGAAATGCCATTTTTGGATGAATAGTAAAAAATAACGTATTTTAATTCAAAACTGTATTTTCATATAATTTATTTATGAGGTAAAATAATTTTTTAAATTGGTTTTTAAATTTAATTATATATTATTGTTATCAATTAATACATTTTTTTATCATTGAGGTCAATTTCACCTTGAAATTGGATGTAAAAATTTAGCAAAATGTTGAATGTTTTATAATTTAAAAACCAGCATTGATGACCCGAAGATGGGATAAATTTCAAATTAACTTCTTCCAATAACGTGATTAGAATTTGGAACAATTTATTCACTATTTTTAATAATAATAATTTAAAATTTCTAATAAGGTCATCATAGTTTTTGATCAAAAATATTAGTGAAATTAAGTAAAATTAATCACCTCGACTAAGTTAAAATTAAGCCTAATTAAGGACTAAAACATAAATATAAGATCCAAAAAGACCTATGGAATTTTCAAAAAAAAAATTATGGAAATTATTAGGCCATTAAACTTCCATTATTGTGTTTCTTTAGTTTAGTGTGACTTTTTTGGTAAAAACAATGTAACACCTAATTTTCTTTCCAAAATGCCAAGTGTGCAATTTCCTTTCCCTTAAAAATCCCACCACCAATCCCACTTCATCATAACTATCAGATCATGTATATTCTAAAAATATTTTCCCAATAAACTATACAAAATATCTCCATTCCTTCTACAATCCTCCCCTTGGATATAAATCAATCCATGGATGCCTTTTGGGAAAAACAAAATGGAGTTACTCGATTAAGAGGTAACACCTTCTCCCTAGATCATTTATTTTATATTATTTATCCACCCATATAACATCTTTATTCCAAGAATGTATAATAATAGTAGTATATTAAACATACTAGGATGTTTCTATTTTATTTATTCAACCTACACTTACACAGACCTCCATCTAATGGGTAACAGACATACTATTTACGTGTACGATGAACAACCACCTCACTACACTATGATTGTTAATTTTTTCATTTACCCCCTCTCATAGAGGGAACTATGTTGGAAAATATGTTAAATATTTAATATATTATATTTTTTATGTCTTTATGCTTATGTATTCCATTTACTACGCTTATCATTTTATCTTTCCATTTTTCGTAAGTATGATAATTTTGTTTGAGGAAGTGTGGACTACCAGCCACTCAAAGCCATTCGACTCATTCACACACTACATGGAAAGTGTTAAATTTAGGATTACCGAAATTATATGATATATATAACATTATAATTCAACTTTAATGATTATATATATATATTTCATTTACTTTATCTCATTCAATATGATATTAAAATACGAAAAGAACATTCCGGATTACGTACGGCTTACCGTCATCATGAATGGTGTATTAAATTTTGTACTTATATATTCTATATATTATTTTAATACATATATACAAAATAGAAATTATATTTATATAATATTTATATTATGTAATTATGATATTATCATAAGTACCAAAATATAACAAAATATGAAACATACGAAGAACAAAGTAGATATTACCCGAAGTGAAACCTTAACATAGGATTGATAACAAGTGGTTAAAAAAAAGGTAATGATAAAACCATATAATTTATTAGATGTAATAATATTGTTTTTCAAAATAATTATAATAAATTTATATTTATTACAAAGGTTGTTTGAATGAGTATAGCAAGAGTCAAGACACAAGGCTATGCGATTTCATCTCACTTTTTTTCCTATGAGATACGTGCATTGTTCACAACTATTTAATTTTGTGTGGTGCACTTAATTTCAATGAATTTATTATATGTATCATATAATTAAATTTATTTGTACTCATATATCCATTTTATGTTATTTATTTCATGGGGTATAATTTTCATTAGTTACCAAATAAGTAAAATAGTTTTGTATCAATTTTCCTTCACTGAGATTCATGTTTTGTTATAAACAGAAATTATTTATTGAGGTGTATTATATCATGAATATTATTGTTTTTAATGATATTTTATGATTAATTTAATTCTAATTTAATTAATAGAGTGTATTATTCAATGTTACCAAGTGATAATAGCTTATTGAAACAATCTCATCACTTTTTACAATTGTTTATGATTATTGTTCAATTATTGAAATATCTTGATCCATATCGCAATAACACTCATTAATTTTTTTCTCCTCTTATTAATCAAGATATAATTTTCTATTAGTTCCATTTTTACACTCTTTGGAAATCGATATAATATTTTTATGTAAAATGTTATCATCTCTCTCTCCAGTCAGAAATATATTTCATTAAAAAACATGTTATCAAAAATGATTCCAAAAATGTTTCTGTAACAACCCAAGATTTTACAATAAATATTATTTTTCATTTCATTGATGTATTTTTGTTGCATGATACACGAATATTATCTTGCACAGTACATAAAACGGTATTATTTTGCAGTATACACTCCACTATTCTTGTGTTGTGTTACACATAATTTCATGTTCTTTAGATAGAATTCATTTTAAGCAACACTGAGTATAGTTTTATTCAATTTATAAATTAATTATGTTTTTAATTTTTTTATACAAAGGAAAAAATGAATATTTCAATACACGCAACACTGAATTGTCTTTTGTTATACACTAGAGTGACCTACCTCAATATCTTGCGTTGTACGTGATTTCGAATTTCATTAAACAATGATATATTATAAAAATATTATTATTTAATGGGATAAAAACTATCCATAATGAATATAATTAAAAAATTATTTATTTTATACAACATTAAAATTAATCTTACACTAGATATGAGAAAAAAAATCAATTTTCCGAATAAGAGTAGTATTTTTCAGAAAATGCAGTTTTACCAACATTTTATGGAGCACCCTTTTTAAATCTTGTTTTGACACTTTTTTAAATTATATTTGTCAATATAAACTTATTAATTTTAAGTGGGAAATAAAATTTAACTTTGGATAAATTCTTGATATTTTTATTATAACTTTCATATTTGGATGAATAGTAAAAGTACACTAAATTTTAATTGAAAACAAGTTTTTTTATTGAAATAATTTATATGGTTAAAAATATATTATTGAATAGTATTAAATTATAAATATAATATATTTTTATATTTTAGGACAATTTAAGTCATTTTCATTCATTATACATTGAATTGATATGTAAAAACATTTCAATCTTTTGCAATGTCCAAAACCAAACCTAATTTTATTCAAAAATGAGATTAATTTTAATTTAATAACTGAAATATCTATATTTTGAATTTGTAAAAATGGATTCCATATTTTGAATCAGAAGGTTACATTTTTATAAATAGGTAGTTTTTATTTTTGGTCATTATGTATAATAACTTCAGTAATTATTTTATTTACCATGGTCAAAGGGTAAATTGGGTAAATAATGGATTAAAAAATATTATAATAATATTAAACAACCCTATAAAATGACCTAGTCCTATTTTATGAGATATATCCGACCATGTGAATCCTTTGGTCGATTTTGGGAACCCATGGATTTACATGGATGTGAAGATGGAACTTTATAAAAATTAATTTAATGTAAAGATAATTATAACCTAAACATATATATTTAACTAAAGTGATTTTTAATATGGGGTTATATAACATACATATGTCCATAAATATTTATTATAACGATATAAATAATTAATAAATAATTTTATTTTATTTATATTTTTGAAAAATTATATAAATATATTTAGTTTCGATACAATTATGATGAAGTGATTATCTCATTAATGAATTATTCAAATAAATGAATTTATAAATATTTTTAAAAAATGTTATTTTATTATTTTGATGTCATACATGAATTTTATGGATGATATTGACATATTATATTTTATTTAATTCTATTTTTGAATTAAATATTATTCTTATAAATTTTTTATAAATTCTTGTATGAATTGTTTCCAAAATTGACACAATTCATAACTTGAAACATAAAATATTTTATTAAATGATATTAAATCAACAAAAATATAAGATTCAAAAAATGGTTAATATAAGTTCAAATATGTCATAAATATATTTTATAGGGTTTTTTGACATGATATGGTAATTATATTAACCCAAAATTTATAAATAACATGATATCACAATAAGATTAAAAGAGGTAAAATAAGGGTAAAACCAAAAAGATAAAGAAATGAAATTATTCAAAACATGTCAAAATATTATTGTATTATGTTTATTAGATCCAAAATCTTCATATATAATAATTAAATTAGTTTTATAACATTTTAAAACGAAAATCTATTTATAATAAATTATTTTTTTGAAACATTCCAAAAGGGCCCCTCTCCTCCCTTATAATAGGGAACCTCCTCCCTCTCCTCCTCACTCCATTTTTTTCCTTCAATATCAGTCAAAAACTTCCCATTTATTTTCTAAACTTCCATAGTAACATTATAGATGTTTTGGTGTTCTCAAAAGTCTAACTGTAGTACCTTAAGAGGAAACAAAAATGAGGCACATCGAGGAAGGGTTAATATCCTCTACCTATTCGTTCAAATTTATTTCTTCTTGTAATTTATCTTCTTTATATGTTTCATGATAAAGTAATAAAATAATTATAACTCATATAATTATATGTTATTTTAAATATCAAACAACCCTATTTCACCTTCTATTCATCCTACGAAAAAGTAATCACCGCCCATGTTTACGCACATATTATTTTTTCCACGTGATGGGGTAATATGTTTTTCACCACCACCTTACTTGGTTGGGTTAATGGTGGAAATAATAAATATATATGATTATTAAAAAATGATAATAATTATTAGATATTATAAAACATCCACTTCAATACCGTTCAAAAACTATGGGAACGATATCGTCACTCATGCATACGTACGACTTATCGTCTCCACGACACGATGGGATTCATTCGCTATATTAACCATTCATGAATGATTATATAGTATATATAATAAATAATCATGAAATATATGACATAATAATTCTATTGTATTTAGGTACATATATATGTCATTTACTTACATCCATTCAATTGTATAAGGAAACAAAAATAATGTTTATGCGTACATACAGTCTACCGTCTCCATGAACAGTGTATTCCATTCCATTTATCGATATATTATATTTAATTATAAATAAATATATATGATATATAAATAATTTTTTACATTCTTAATGTAATTAAATACTTATATAATTAATCATATTAATAATAACAAGTCCAAACACGTACTATAAATGAAACGATTATTACCCAAAATGATGCATTAACTTGGAATTGACAAATGAAAAGGTGATATAATGTCCTAAGTGAAACATATATAATATAATAAACATTATTATGGTTTTGTTGAAAGTTAATAATATTTTTAAACCCACTATATCGATGTTTTGGACACATAAAGATGAAATCTGACCTAAGGTAAGGGATAATTGTTCAAATATCATTTTTATCTGTTATTGTTTATACGTAAGTATTTCATAGGGATATAATCATCATCCATGTCCATGTTTTATAAAAAATCATTTTTAAAATGTTTAAAATTATTCTATATATTTTTAAAGTCAATTTTACCCATTTTTAACTTTTACTAGATGGTATGGAATGAATCTTTATATTTTTACCATACGAGGTTCTTTTTGACTATTCCTAAAAATGAACGAGGAGAATGTTTTATAGCTTCTAAGTCATGAACTTATTTTTATGTCTTCTTAATGAATTATTTCCAAGAAACATCCTATAATGCATTTCAAGTTTATTTTCAACCAAATTCTTTTCTTTTAAAATTTCATTACATTTTTAGAAAAGAAATAATTTTTAAAGAAGAAAGGATATTTTCCTCAATTATTAATTTCAAGTGTTTTATAAAAATAATTTTCCATCTAAGATGACATAGGGTTATATTTCTATACTTATTATTACTTTATTTTATTTTGTTTGTTATGGAATATATTTTTATGAACTCCATTTATCTTATATGGATTCTTTTATGATGAAATGATGTTTAAGAATCCCATTATTTTCATGAGTTATGCTATGATTAATGATTTATGTTTTTGTGTAACATGTTAGAATGATTTCATTTTGGGATTGGTGGGACCTCAATCTATCTTAAATTAATTGGGTAAAGATTTATATCTCTTGAGATATACATGATTGGAATAGTTGGTAAATCTAGTTCAGTAATACATGGATGGAACGATAAGTAAAATATGTATAAAAATGGATTTTGTCCACTATGATGGTCTTTTTAGAAATTCCATGGCCACTATGGAAATAAAAATATGTGCTTATTAGTTTTACACAATTCTATGTTTTATTCCTATGATATTATATCATGGTTAATGTTTTTTTAGGATCCATGACTTATGTACTTCCATGATTTATGTCACTACTCATGATTTTTATGTTTAAAATTTATGTTAATATTTTTACGTTAAAATGTTTCTGGTTTGTCTTATGTTCCTCATGTTTAACCCTACTGAGAATTTGATCTCACACTTTCTATGTTTTGTTTTCCCTAGGATATAAATAAAGGTATTAGGTAGGAAAACAAAAAGGGGAAGATCATTATACGAGATGTTGAAGATCATTCACAATGATTAGAAGATTATGTTCCATGTTTCTAAAGAAACTAAATTAATACTATGTTAGTTCATTTGTTTTTGTCATGTATTACGTATTCCGAAAAAGAAATGTAATGTCTGTGTACGTCAAGATTGGGTCTCTATAGTTTGTATGAGAGCAACGGTTTAGTCAACCTTTGTAAACTAGAATGAAACAACATTAGTGATATCACCTGAGATATTTCTAAGGATTGTCAAGGGATGTACCTAAGGATAAGTTTAAGTATAGGTTAGAGTCCTGGAATTATAAAGATGTTCATGAATAACCTATGATTAAACCTAAGATTCAAGAAACTGAAAGTAATACCCCTTGATTATGTTGTTTTCCTTGTATGATTTTTGCCTCTCACATTATTCTTTTTAGGTTTTAAAAAATGGATCGAACCCGAAGGAACAATTTTAATCCTAAATTCACTGGGAAATGCAATGATTCTCCTATTGAACAAATAAATATTATGGAAGATGGAGTTAAAATCTTTATTTATATACTTACATAAGATATGAATCATTTTGACCTTGAAAATTAGGAGAGAAGGGAACAATATTCTATTGAGTCCTTCATAAGGAACCATACACCTTCTTTTAGTGGGTCTTCTAATCCACTTATTGCTGGTAAAGGGGTCAGTACCATTGAAAATTTATTTTCCATACTTCAATATTCAGAACATGAAAAATTTATTTTGGCTATATACCATTTAGAAGATGAAACAGACCAGTGGTGGACTCTAATTATGAATTCAAGGCCCCGAGATGAAATTGAATCCATGGAATGAGATGAGTTAAAAGACTTATTTTTTAATAAGTAATTACCTCATATTCATCAAACAATGATATAAAATGAGTTCCTTGAGATTAAGAAAAGGGATATTGAATCTTTTGGTTTATACAAGGAATATTTTACAAGACATTCATGGTATGGTTCTGGGTTTATCTTCCTACCAGAAAGTAATGTTGATCAATTAATCAATGGATTAAAGAAAAGTTATCCATGGGAATTAGCTATAAGAGACATCAGTAGCGATGAAGAAATTGTGCATTGTTCTATCATGTTAGAACTGGAAGTTAGGGTTACATATCCATCTCTTGGTTTTGACAAGAAATGAATGATGGAGTTCAATGGAAATCTCAAAATAGTGGTGAAAATAAGAAAAATGATTCCTTGTGATAAATGTATGGAAAAAAGAATGGTAGAGATTGTCTCAAAGGGACTAGAAAATGTTTCTAGTGTAGAGAGGAATTCCATCGAGCAATTTTGTACTGATGTAATGGGAAAAAGGTTAATAATGATGTTAATGAAGAAAAGACTACAAAGCATGCACCACCAAGACTTTAATTCTATAAGTGCAAGGAAATGGGGAATTATGTTAACCAATGACCTAAGCCAATGGTTAATGATGATCGACCACAAAAACCTCATAAGGAAAAAGACACCAGGAAGTCACATGCGATCACTATTGGCGATTTTGAGTATGACCACTATGTAGTGGAATGAGTATGTTTTTATGTAATGGGATTTCAAAATAGTGTTGTGGAATCTCATATACAGAATTATAAAATATTGGAACATCTATGTATTGGTCTATTATAGTTTCCCATAGTTCTAAAGTACTGATAACCATAAAATGTGATTGAAATATTTTGTTAAAGAAAATGATATTCTCATAATCAAGGGATAAGGTGAAATAATATGTTTGATAGTATTATTGAGCTCATGAATAATAGAAGGAAAAAGTGATATCATGTTTTGAGTATATAAATTTTTTGATATATATGGTTTGTGGAAAGGGTTAATTTTGATAGAATGCATATTGTCACTAAGGTTATATGAAATTTATGTTATTATCATATTTCAAGAGAATGCAAGTTTAAGTCCTTCAAATGTTTGGAATGTGACCAAAAAGATATATCTTGTGAAATATAGGGGATAAATGATAGTATTCACATGATTTTTATATGAAATTTATGGTAATTGTTTTATTTGTATTGTGAGATTAGATAGAAGTATTTTGGACAATGCCAAAGGTTGGAATGTATTATGTTGGACATAAGATATTATTGATTAAGGTTGGAACTTTTTTTATTTCTGGAATGTTATAAAATTATAGTTATATTAAAATAACAACCCGCAGGAAGGGAGGAAACCCGTCGCGTCCAATAAGGTAATGGGAATCGAACCCATAACCGAAGTGAGACATGAATTTTTCACCTACCACTGGCCTATAGGAAGTCCCTAGTTAGTAAAATCAAGTTTTATTTTATTAAACGGTTTGATATATGAAGTATAAGTCCATTTTTGGAACCATATATGATCAATATAACCATAGATGGACTTAGGTATATTTAATAACTTGTGATAGGCGTTTTGTAAAAGAGATAGATGTAATGACCTATCATTCAATCACATGATCTGCTAACACTTCAAGAATGAAAAAATCGACTTCATTTCATAAAATAATAGATGAAGTGGAAATTGTTTACGTCATGAACAATAGTGAAATTGAACCAAAATCAATAAAGTATTTATTCTCATGAAAAATTCATTAACATTAGGGAAAGGATCAAGAAAAAAATGTTATCATAGTACCTTATTATCTAATAAATCAGTCGGTCCCCAAAATCATTACAAATTTATGGATTTATGTTAGTTAACATTCTTCAAACCATATTCACTATCACTATCCATTAAAACATTAGGGTTAGATTTTTCTTCCATATTCATTTTTTCACATCCCACCTATGCTCTACTATGTGGAAACCTAGTGATGAGTTACATTGGGTAAATGTTTCATTTATAATGTTCTTCTTTAAAATTATTCATAGTATCCCTTTTTATGATGTGGGTTTCCATGAAAGAAATTTTCATATAGAAAACCATTTATTACCCTGATAAATTACGAGGGTATAATTCAATTTAAGGGGGTAGAATGCAATACTCCGAAATTTTATGAGACAGATTATTTTTAATTTCATTGGTTTATTTTGTTTTATGAAAAACCAAAATTAGCTTGTGCTATACGCAACAGTGTATTAGATTTTAGTATACACAACACTATTCTTGGCATCTGTGGCACAAAATTTCATGTTTTTTTACGGAATTAATTTCACACAATATTGAGTATATATTTTGTTCAGTTTCTAAATAAATCATGTTTATATTATTTTATAAACAACTACAAAGGAATTTATCAGTACACACAATATTGACATGGCTTGTGTTAGACGCAAGAGTTACCTTTCTTGATAGCTTGTGCTATACGCGATATTGAGTTTCAGTAAACAATGATATATTATTAAAATATTATTATTTAATGGTATATAAACTAGGTTTTATGAATATAATTATCCACATTATAAATTTTATATAAAATCATCATTTATCTTACACATGATATGAAAAAAAATCCATTTTTTAGAAAAAAGATTTATTTTTCCAAAAAATACATTTTACCACCTTTTGATGGTGCACCCATTTTAAATATAGTTTTTGATAATTATATAATTCACATATGACATGATTAATTACTTATATGGAAATGGGGCATAAAATTTTAATTTGGATGAGTTTTTGTTATTTTTTTGATAACATTCATATTTTGAGGAATAGTGAAATTATACTAAATTTTATTTAAAAACAATTTTTTCCTTCAAAATAAGTTATATGGATAAAATATATTATTGAATGGGTTTAAAGTATAAATAGAATATATTTTTATATTTTATGACCATGTAAGTTATTTTCCTTAATTTTACATTGAATCCATATGTAAAAACATTTCAATTTTTTGTAATGTTTTAAACAAAAACCCATTTTTTCGACAACATGATTCATTTTAAATTAATTACTGCAACTTATGTGTTTTTATTTGGAAAAATAGATTCCATATTTGGAATCATAGGATTCTAATTGTATAAGTTGGTACTTTTTTATATTTTGACATTATGAATAGTAACATGAGTAATTATTTTATTTAGCGTGGTTAAAGGGTAAATCTGTTAAATAATGGTAAAAAAATAATATTATAATAATATTAAAAAACCCAAACACATGTTGTAATAATATTGGATGAGATATGTCCGACCATGGGAATTCTTGGGATGATTTTGGGACCCCTTGAATTTACTTGGAGGTGAAAATGACACCTTATAGGGATTTTTTTAATGTGAAGATAATTATAACCTAAACATATATCTTTTACTAAATAGATTTTAATATGGGTTTATATACAGCTCTATGGGTCTATAAATATTAATTAAAAATATTAAAATATTTACTATATAATGGTATTTTATTTATAATTTTTAGAAATTAGATAAATATATTTTGTTTTCACACAGTTATGATGTATTGATTATCTCATTAATGAAAGATTAAAATAAATGATTTTAAAAATATTAATACAAAGATAATTTGGTATTTTGACATAATAAATGAATTAGATGGATTATAATGACTTATAATATTTTATTTAATTCCTTTGGTTAAAATTAATAAGATTTTTATGAATTTTAAAAAAGTCAAGTATGAATGGTGTCCAATATCGACACAATTCATAACTTAACACATAAAATAGTTTATTAAATCATATTATATTTAATTAAAATATAAGATTATTCTAAATGGTTAATATAATTATAATTATTCCATTAATATACATTTTGGGTCGTTGGACATTATATGGTAATTACATAAACACACAATGTTTAAATAACTGATATCACGGTAAGATTAAAAAGGTTAAAATAAAGGTAAAACCAAAAAGATAAGGTTAAAAAAAATATTCAAAACATTTCGAAAACTTATTTAATAATTGTTATTAAAACCAAAATCAACTTATAATAGAATTAAATATGTTTTTGAATAATTAAATCCAAATTTAATTTATTAAAAACTCAAATTTTGGAACTTTGCAAAAGTGCCGCTCTCCTCCTTTTTAAAAGGGAACCTCCTCCCTCTCATATTCACTGAATTTTGAGCCTTCAAGATTGGAAAAACACTGGCCATTTATCTTCTGAACTTCCCTTGATAAATTCTAGTGGTTCTTGCATTGTTAAAATACTAACTATAATATCCTTTGAGGAAATTTAAAAGAGGCACGTCGAGGAAAAGGTAATCTCCTCTACAGATGCTTTCAAATTTATTTCTTCTTCTACTTTCTCATTATTAGTTGTTTCATCATAAATTAACAACATCAGTGTCACTCATATAATTATATGTTATTATAAATATGAAACTACCCTATTTCAACTTATATCCATCCTATAAAAAAAGAGATAACTACACATGGGTGCGTACGTACGAATTACAATATCCACACCGTGGTGCAATATGTTTTTCACCACCACCTTACTTGGATATGTATAATGGTGGAAATGATTACTATATATGATTATTATAACGTGATACTAGTTCAGAGTTATTATAAATCATCAAATTCAATACCCTTTAACAAATATGTGACCGATATCATCACTTGGGCATACATACGACTTACTGTCTCCACGATGCGATACCATTCATTATCCATGCTAACCATTCAATAATGATTATAAATTATATATAATAAATAATAATGAAATATATGAAATAATAATGGTACAATATTTATTTAAATATATATATATATATATATCATTTAATTACTTCCATTCAATTTATTAAGGAAACAAAAAAAAAACATTCATGAGTAGGTACGACCAAACGTCTCCATGAACGGTGTATTCCATTACATTTATTGATCTTTAATATATATATATATATATCTGTGTGTGTGTGTGTATTTACATACTGAATATATATGATATATAAATCATGTTTCACATTTTGGAAGTAAGTAATTCATGATTCATTTAATAATATGAAGAATAAAAATTCCAAACACATATGTTAAATGAAACGATTATTACCCAAAACGTTGCTTTAACATGGAATTGACAAATGAACGAGTAATATAAAGTCGTAAGTGAATAATATATGATAAAATAATATTATTATTGTTCTTTATAGTTAATAATATTCTTAAACCCACTATTCAGGTGTTTTAGACACATATAGAAGAAATCAGACCTAAGGTAAGGTTGAATTTTTCAAATCACATATTTATCCAAGATTGGTTATACATATGTATTTTCTGAGGATATATTCATCATCGATGTCTGTGTTTAAAAAAAATGTTTTCATAAAATGTTTATAATTATTCTATGTATTTATAAAGTCATTTTTATCCATTTTGAATTTTACTACATGGTCTGGAAGGAATCTTTCTTTGTTTACCATAAATGGTACCTTTTTTTACTTTTCCAGTAAAAGTATAAGGAAACAGTTTTATTAACTTATATAGCATGAAAATATTTTTATGTCTTCATAAAGCCTTATTTATATTAATATTTCTCTAATATATTTCATGTTTATTTTTAAATAAATTCATTTCTTTTAAAATTTCATAACATTTTGAGAAAAGAAATAACTTTTGAATAAGAAATGACATTTTACTCAAGAATTAATTTCAAGTGTTTTATCAAAACTATTTTCCATGTATGATAACATAGAGTTATGTTTTTATCTTTATTATTACATGATTTTATTGTTTTTTTTATTTAATTAATTTTTATAAAGTCCATTTATCTTATATGGATTATTTTATGATGAAATGATGTTTAATAATCCCATTTTATTTCATTGGTAATGCTATGATGAATGATTTATGTTTTTTTGGAACATGTAAGAATGATTTAATTATGATATGGGGGGACCTATATCTCCCTCAAATGAATTTGGTAAAGATTTATATCTCTTGGTATATACTTGAATGGAACAAAAGGTTAATCCAGTTCAGTAATACATGGTCGGAATGGAAAGTAAACATAGTTCAGTTATGGATTTGGTCCACTATGATGGTCTTGGCAGCAATTACTTGGATACTATAGTAATCATAGCATGTGATTATTATTTTTCCATAATTAGATGTTTTATGAAAATGCTATTATATAATTTTTAATCAGTCTTTATGATCCATTCCTTACATACTGCCATGATTTAATTAATTTCTCAAGATTTTGATTTTTGAAATTTACCTTAATGGTTTTATGTTCAAGTATTTATGATTTGTTTTATATTCTCCATGTTTATACTTACCGAGCATTTGATCTCACCATTTCTTTGTTTCCTATCCCCTAATCTATAAATAAAGGTTTTAGGTAGGAAAAAAAGGGAATATCTTTATGGGAGATTTTAAAAATCTATCACCATGACTATAAAATTATGTTTCGAGTTTCAAAAGACAGTAAACAAATATGTTATTTGGGAATGTATTTTTGTCATGTATTAAGTATTCTGAAAAAGTAATGTAATGTCCATGTACATAAATCTTGGGTCTCTTAATTTTTGAAAAGATATTTGAAAACCATTTTCATGGAAATAGTATTATAAAATAGTTGTATGGGTTTCAAAACATCATTTAAATTTTTTAAATCAATTTTTAATGAAAATATTTTTCAAAATTTTTTATTTTAAAAAATAAATTTTCAATGTAAAATGATATATCCCTTAATAATTTTTTGAAAAGATATCTAAAAATTAATTCCCATCAAAGATAACATCCTCAGGTTTTACAAATTACTATTTGTGGAAATTAGTTACTGTTTTTATTCATATTTTTTATCTTAATGGATTATTTTTTGATTGCATGTTGTTTATGAAAATTGTTTCCCATTCATTGGTTATATTATATTGAAGCCTGATTTTTTTTCATGTGTTATGTTAATAAAGAAATGATTATTAAACATATATCTCTTAATAGGTTATGTAATGATTACATATTTATAATAAACATTTTAATTTCATGGGTTATGATATGATTACTTTTGATTATGTCTCACATGTATTTATGATTTCATTATGTGACGGTTGAGACCTATATCTACCTCCAATGAACTAGGTAATGATTTATATCTCATTATATATACATGGATGGAATGGTAAATGAACTTGATTCAGCATTACAATGATGGAATTGAAAATTATCTCTTTTTTGTATTATAGAGATAGAATGGGGAGTGAACTCGGTTCAGTAGTACATGGATGGAATGGGGTGTAAACATAATTTAGTAGAGGAATTTGTACACTATAATGGTCTCTTTAGTATTTTCTTGATTACTATGGAAATCATTATATACGCTTATGTGTTTTCTACAATTTAATTTGTTAATCCTATTTATGATTTCATGGCTTGTGTTGTTTATTTCATTATTATTCTTATTTATTAAACTTTCAAGATTTATTCCATGATTCATGTAAATGATATTTTATATAAAGGGGATGATATTATATTTTCATGCTCATGTCATAATACCCTTGTTCTCATGATTATGATTATATATCTCCAATTTTTACTATTACAGATCATTTTATATAACCCCTTTTTATGTTTCCTTTCCGCCCAATTTATGATGATCGATATTATTTATGATGTGCGTAGGAAGGGAGATAGTCAAGTATAACCTAGTGGGAGATGATATAGTTCATTTATATACCCATGTTTAGGTTTCCATGTTTCCAAAGGAACTAGACTAATATGGTCTTTGGGATTATATTTGTTTAATGACTGATATTTTTCACAGAAGACATGTAATGTCAAGGTATGAAATGAAAGGGTATCTATTGCTATTAATAGAGAAATATTTTAGTTAATCATTGGAGTATACAATTAAAAACAATAGTGAGGACCCTAAGGATATGTATAAATATAATTCAATGGATAAGGAATCCTAGATGAAAATGGAATGGAATTTTGGTAATGGAATGAGTGAGTGTTTTCCAAGAAGTACATCAATATCTGGATACTACAAGTGGATGTGGAATTGACCTAAATGTACCTAGGGGTAACAACACTAGAAATATGTTCTAGGCCTGATTAAGGGTAATCTAGTACATGATAAAGATCTTTTTTCCACACCTAGTTTGAATCATCCATGGGATATGAATTTTTAAATACACAAACTCTTCATGAACCATCATGAAGGATTTAAATATATTTTGGCAAAAAATAATCTAGTATAAACCAAATTTTTAATATATTAATTAAATTGTCATAATTTAACATCCTATATGTTAATTTTCATGATTATGTAGTTCCTCAATATGATAACTATATCTCACTCAATGATTTTGGTTTCAGTTAATGGTCGGAACCCAAAGGAACCGTGTTAATTGTGATTTTCAATATACAATGAAATGATTTTCTGCATGAGAAATCATATACAATGCTGAATGGAATTAAAAACACATTAATATGATCACAAAACATTCTCAAGCTATGAACCGTGGTGGACTTTCAATGAAAAAGGTTGGGAACAACAACCTTTTGAGTCATTGATGATGCAATGTAAAACTTATTTCACAGGGTCTTCTAATTCACTTCTCTCTAAAAAATAGACCAGTAATACTGAAATAATATTCTCTATTCATCACTGTTCGTATCATGGAAAAGTCATTTTTACTATTTATCGGTTAGAAGGAGGAGCAGATCATTGGTGGACTCTATTCCAGAATCTGAGGCAACAATATGAGACCGAATCCATGGATTGTGATGAGTTCAAGAACTTATATTTCAATAAGTTCTTTACTATAATTCTTCATTCCAAGATGGAGAAAGAGTGACATGTGTTGAAGAACAGGTATGTTTAATATATTTCTATCTATGAGGAAAATATCACATGACTTCTGAGGTATGCTTTAAGAATTAAAATCCAACCCAGAAGTAAAGATGATAGGTTATTTAGTAGATTATTTCCATATCTCAGAATGATGTTGGCTATAAGTGACTTTATTAGCCATGAAGATATTACACATTGTGAAATCAAGGATGATATAGAGGTTGGAGTCACAAATCAATCTCATGTATTTACCATGAAATGAATGATAGAGTTCAAATGAAACACTAAAAACCGTGGAGAAAACCTGATGAGGTTTCCTTAATTCTCTAAATGTGGGAATAAGCATAGAGTAATTAATATTAAGTGGTATATAAAATAGTTTATGTGGGGAAAGGAAGGTCACCATGAAATTGATTATCGAATTGATAGGAAGAAGTTAGCTGAAAATCTTGATGGAGAGAAAACTGTACCAAATTTACCTCACATGATTCCGGGCTACAAGTGCAAGGAGAATGGTCATTATTGAAACCACTTCCCAAACCTATGGGAATATTATGTTGATAGATGTCAACAACATATTTATACATGGGACATGGGGAAATCTCCTAAAATCACTATTTTTGATGAGGTTTGTTCTAATGATGTAATGAAAGGTACATATACCATCCACTGAAGAACTACTAATGTCTTATTTTATTCTCAATCCACACACTATTTAATATCTAAATATTTTTCAGAGGGTGTGAATATTTCAACAAAATAATTATACATTGGATTTTTAGTGAAAACCCCTAATGGCCTGAAGAATTCATCACATGTCTATGAATCATGTACGATTGATGTTTGTAGGACTGTTCTTTTGGAAAATATTTTTATTCATCCTGTGGTTAAATTTTATATTATATTAGGCATGGATTAGAGTTCACTACATAAATCCAACATCAGTTGTCAAGGAAGGGATGTTATATTTTATATTTAAAAGATTCCATTAATCATCCATCCATGTGGCGATAATTATGAACATCCTATGAAGATTACATCTATTGTATAGGTTTTCATTACGATTAAAAGTGGATTCTTATATCAAAAGGGTTGGGTGAAAATTGACATTGATGATATTACAATTGTTTAGGATTTTGTGGATACCTTTTCTTAAATGTTTCATATAATTCCACCCAAATTTGAAGCTGAGTTACCAATAGAACTCATACCCAGTTGCTCACCAATTTTGTTGACACCTTATAGAATGGACTCAATTGAGTAGCAGGAATTGAAAAAGAAACTACATGAAAAGATGGAAATGGATTCATTTTCGAACTATTCCATCTAGGAGTTCACCTGTATTATTTTTTAAAAGTAACATTTGATTAATGTGACTATACACCAATTAACAAGAGTTGAAAAATATAGCAATCATGAAAACTTATCGTCTTCCCTGTATTGATGACTTGTTTGATCAAATACATTGTGATCAAAACTTTTCCAAGATTTACCTTTGTTCTGGATAAAATCAATTAAGGGTCAAGAAAGAGGATATACCAAATATGAAATTCTTTATATGGTATGGACACTAGGAATACATATTGATTCTTTTTGTTCTTACTAATTCTCCTGAAACATTAATGGATTTTAAGAATAACAAATTTATTTATTACCTCAAATAGTTTTTTGTAGTCTTTATAAATTATATTCAAATATATTAAATGAGAATTTATGATTATGAAGACCTGTTGAGAATTGTACTAATGGTCCTAATGAAAGACAAACTATATATAAAATTTAAAAAGAGTGAATTTTGATTGCAAAAGGTGTCATTGTTTGGTAATATAATCTCAGGAGATGGTAAAGAAGTAGATCCATTAATATTGGAGGTTACTGAATAATGGCCTAGAGAAAACATAGTGGCTGAGATCCATAGATTTCATGGGTTAGCTAGATATTATTGATGGTTTGTGGAGAATTTATCTTTAGTATATAATCCTTTGACCAAGTTAACTTATAAGGGTGTGAAGTTCAATTGCATAAATGAATGTGAAGAAAATTTCTTGTAATTGAAGAGAAGTTTAGTCAGTGAACATGTGATTACATTAACTTGTAGTAGAGATTGGTTTTTAATCAATAACAATGCATCCAAGAAGGGTTTGGGATGCATTCTTATGAAAAATAACATGGTTATCACTTATTCCTCATGGTAGTTGAATATTAATGAGAAAAATTAACCAACTCATGATTCGAAGTTACCAGTGGTTATTTTTTCATTAAAGACATGAAGGAATTATCGATATTGATAAAATTATGATATATATACTACTCTTAAATGACTGAAATATATATTCCCACAAATAGAGTTGGACATGCACCAGTGAAGATGGTTAGAGTTGATAAATGATTATGAATTCTAATTATATTATCACCATGGTAAAGTGAACAATGTGGTAGATTCTTCGAGTTGGAAGGATTATGATAGATTAATGGTGATGAAGATCACCAAAGATCCAATACATATGAATTTGAAAAGTATGGATCTAGAAATCCTGAATGAAGGGGAAAATCATATCTTTCACAAATAGATTTTCAAACCTATATCCATGAGAATATTAAGCAGGAGTAGAAGGATGATGGAGAGTTGTAAAAGAAACAAAAAAATGTTCCTATTTTTTAGACAGATGGTCTTTCTGAGTATAACCTCAATGTTTCGGCGAAGTATTCAGCAATAAATTGATATGGAATTGAGTTTCCAAATATTTTATCATTCTTAGATAGATGGTCTATCTGGAATAACAATTAATCACCTAGAGCATATATTGAGATCTTATTCTTTGTATTTTTATGGTTGGTTGGACTGATAGATTCACCTAGTTGAGTTCTATTATAATAATAGATTTCAATAACTAACTTAGATGTATTCTTATGAATCCCTCTATTCAACAAAGTTTAGAGATATAACATTATGGGTTGAGGTTTGAGAATGAATCCTATTGGGACCTATGATAACTAAATAAATGGTTGAGAAGTTTAGAACTATTCATCAACATATCATGATAGCTCAAAGTCAGTTGAAAATTTACGTTGATAACCTTTTTTTACTAATATCACCCTGAAAGGATGTTGCAAATTTCAGAAAAAAGGGGAACTAAGCCCTTGGTATATCAGTAACTTTGAGATTCTTGATCATATTGAGATGGTAGTCTATCTCTTAGAACATCCTCATAATAAATCTCAATTCCATGATGTGTTTCGTTTATCTATTCTAAGTAACTACATACCAATCCCAGAAAATGTATTGAACTCAGAGGTCCCATTGCTTGGCCAATATCTTTCATATGAGTAGCTTCCTATTGATATTCTTGGATAGTACCAAGAATGTTCTATGGAAAAAGACCACTCACCTGGTCAATGTTTTGTAGATAAATCAGTAGTTAGAGTAATATATGTGGTAACAGAAGGATATAAGAAGTATAAGTATTATCATTTGGATTTACCAGAGTAATGAATTTATGGGGAGAAATTCATTTTAAGGTGAGTAGAATGTTATCCCCAGAGTTATTATAGACATTATTTCGAATAAATTAATTATTTTTTTGTGTATTTCAATAAACTATGTTATTTTTTACATTAAAAAGATTTTTCAAACAATAGACCTAAAATTTAATTAGCATATGTTTAACGTAATAGCAACTGGGTGTATGCTACACTTAACATCGACTTCGAAAATATTTCCCGCAGTAAAGATGTTTCTATGAAACGACATTTTACTATTACAATGATTTAAATAAGATAATTATAACCCAGTCATTAAACATAATTATATGAATGGTAATAACTAATTTTAAAAAACTTTTTATAATGGTTTTATATAAATAAAACAAATTTAATGTGACAGATATAATTTTGGGGATGTCTATATCTATTTAAAAAGACTATTTTCTCAAAAGAATGGATTTTAATGCCCTTATCTGAAAAATAATAAAATTAAATTTAGAAACATTTAGAAATTAATTTTTATAAAATAAACTTCATGTTTTATTTTCTAATTTCTAAATTTTCTTCGGGTGATTTTTTTCAATTTTTATGAGAAACTTCATTTTAGATGAATAGTGAAAATGCTAGATTTTAATTCAAAACAGCTTTTTTCATCTAATTTTTTATAAGGTAAGATTATATTTTTTATTGGTTTCAAATTTCAATTAGATAATATATTATAAATTAATAAATTTTAGTTTTTTGGGATCTATTTCACATTGATTTTTGATATAAAACACAACAAACTTTTGAATGTTTTTAGTTTAAAAACATTCATTGTCGACCCGACTGTAAGAGTAATTTTAAATTAATTTCATAAAATTATATGATTATAATATAGAAAAATTGATTCCATATTTGGAATCAGAAAATTTTCAAATTTATAATATGTTCGACTTATATTTTTACCAAAATGATTAATGAATGTAATTAACAAATATTGCATCAATTAAGGTAAAATTATGCATAACTAAGGACTAAAAATTAAATTTAAGACAAAAAAACCTTTCCAACACCCATTTAGTTGATATTTTTCATCCATTAAACATATTTTATTTAGTTTTGTTTTTTATTACTTTTTTAGGTAAAAACGTGGGCACACCAGACATGTTTTAAAAAATTCCATCCGTGTCTATTGCTTTCCCAATAAAAGGCCACCACCTCTCTCTATAATTCACACCTCTAAGACCACTTATGATTAATAAATATCCATTCAATACACTTAAAAAAATCTATCTGTTACTCCTTTAAGTCTCCCCTTTTACATATATAAATACATGGAATCATTTTTGTACAAACTATAAGGAGTTACCTGATTAAGAGGTAACATCTTCTCTCAAACTCCATTATTTTATATTAATTATCCACCCATACACTATATTTACTCCAATAATTTATAATGAATGGTATCTTAAATATAATAGTACATTTTTATGAAAACGTTTCAACCTACACATACACACAAGTACATCTAATGGGAAACAAACATACTGTTTAAGTGTACGGTGAACTGTCGCCCCAATAAACAAAGATTGTTAATTTTTTCATTTTCTAGTTTTAATTGAGGAAATAATAATAGAAAATATATTTATATATTTAATATATTATTTATATTATTTATTTAGAATTCTTTATTAATTTTTCATCACATATCATTTTTACACCCTATTTGGTATAAGTATAATTATTTTGTTTGAGGAAGTGTGGACTATCTCCCCCTCAACATGATGTGATTCATCTAGACACAACATGGAATGTATGAAAGATGGATTTAGAAATAAATATTTGATATATATATATAATTATAATTATAATTTAATGATATTATATTTATATACCCATATTTCATTTCACTTCTTTCTTTCCACATGAAAATAAAAAATAGAAACAATGTTCTTACGTACATAAAACTTAGTGTCTCAGATAACGGTCTATTGCATTTCATACTTTTATATTCTAAAGATTTTTATAATAAAAATATAATTAATATTAATGATATTTATATCGGGTTTTACATTCTGTAATCATTATATAATTAGAAGGACCAAAGATAAAACAAATTATGAAACATGTGATGAACAAAGCAGATATTACCTAAAGTGAAACCTTAACATAGGATTGTTAACAAGAGGGGAATATATGGTAATGATAAAAACATATATTATATTAGATATATTAATATGGTTCAATTAATCCTTTTTATGTTTTCAAATAAATTTTCAATGACAAATGTTTCAATGTTTTTTATATAAAGAAAATTTCAAAGGATATTTTCCTCAAGAAATGTGTGAGAAGATATTTCAAAATTATTTCCCATATAAGATAATATACATTGGTGTTACTCATTACTTAATGGGGAAATTATTAAATTGTTACATTCGTGTTGTTTCTTTTAATGGATAATTTTTCAATATCATGATGGTTATAACACTCATTTCTCTTTCATGAGTTACATGATTTTGACAGCCACTTCTTATCATGGGTTATATTCATGAAGAAATGATTATGAATCTTGTATCTTTATATAGATTTTGATATTATTACATGTTAATAATACCCATTTCATTTCCACTACTGAAAAAATTACCTATAGCCATGGTACAAAACAATATGTATAGTCCCCAAAACTGTGGGTATAGGCTATACCAATGGTTTTGGGAATTATGGGAAATCAAGGAGTTAAGATAGGTCCCAGACCTATACACACAATTTACAAAGCATTTTTTTATCTATTTTCTACCGTTTCATAGGAATATAAAAATAGTTCTAAACCATGTGTATAAATATTACTAAATTTTTTATACCCACTATTATGAAAACCATGAATATAAAATATCAAAATAATGAATCAAATATCAGCAAAATGAAGCCACTGAATATTTATCCCACAACCTTGATCTCAACATCCTATTAACTAACCAACTGAGTCTCTTTACTTATATATATATATGTCTACATCTCCAAATATATATTAAAATATTTCATTTGTCCTAGAAAAAAATATTTCAGCAAATTTTGATCTGGCATTCTTCTGCTCTAAATAACTCGGTCACACCAACTCTGCTGCATTAATTAAATTTCTATTTATATATTATTACATAAGAATATTTATTTCAACTGCCTATAGAAAAAAATCAAAAGTGTGTTTCGAAGCCGTTCTGCAGCGATAGTGCTAAATTCTAGAACCACTATGCTAATTAGAGTTTATTTTAGTTTTAGATATTTTCTATTATATATATATATATATATAAATATATATATATATATATTAAAAAACTTGATTTATTAAATATAAACGTGGCGGTTTAGAACCCACATTTATCCTATAAGGACGAACCATCTTACCACTACACTAAACATAATTATAGTTTCATATACATTTATTATGATATATATATATATTTTTTACCAACCCACAAATAAGAGACACAACACCCACAGTTCTGTAAAACTATGGGTATAGGTCCATGCTATACCAACTATTTTCATAAACATGGGTATAGTCTTTAATATCAAAGGCTATACCCACAGTTTCTATGAACCGTGTTTATAGATTCCACCTATACCCACGCTATAGAAAATTCTTGGGTATATGCGTTTATACTAATGGATATAACCACTGTTCATGAAAACCATTGGTATAAATGCCACTTATACCAACTGTTTACATTGAACCATGGGTATAGGTTTTCTAGCGGTATTCTTGCGAATTCTTTTGTCTTCCCGTGCTTACGCGGGTACCCTATACTCACAGTTTAGCAAGAACCATGGATATAGGTCAGAAATTATCACCAATACTCATAGTTCATGAATTCCGAGGGTGCAAGTAAGTCTATAGTAACATTTTTATGGAAAACTGTGGTATAGACTCATTTTCCTGTAGTGTTTTCGGGTTATGATATGATTACTTATCAATGTGTGGAACATGTATGTATTATTACATTAGGATATGGGTGGGAACTATATCTCCCTCCAATACATTAGATATAAATTAATTTCTTATGAGATATAAATGGATGGAATAAGAAATGAACATTATTCAGTATTACATGGATAGAATAGGAAATAAAATTAGTTTAGTATTATAGGACTGGAATGAGGAGGGAACTAGGTAATATATGGATAAAAGGTGGTGTGAACCCAGTTCAGTAAAGGTATTTTTCTATAAAAATATATTTGGAATAAATTCCTTTAATACAATGGAAATCATTATATATTATATCTTTTCTTCCATTTTCTCATGTTTTATTCATATTTTATGATATCATGGCATATGTCCTCTATTCCCTTATGATTCATATCACATGAACTTCCACGATTTATGCCTTGATTCATGTATATTATCTTTGATATAAAGGGTGTGATATTATATTTTCATTATCATGTTTTGATACCCCTATGATACTGATTATGTTTCTATATCTACCATGATTACCTTTAAAGAGAATTTGATATCACCCCCTTTATGTTTCCTTTAACCCTTGTTCATGAAGGTATGTTTTAAGTACAATGTGTCTAGGAAGGTTTGTAGTCTATAATAACCTTGTGGGAGATGATATAGCTTATTGATGAACCAATGTTCATGTTTATATGTTTCCAAAGGCACTAGACTAATACGGACTTTGGGAATCTATTTCATTAATGATTTATGTTTTCCAAAAATGTTATTTAATTTAAATGTATGAAAATGTAGTTTCTCTATACAACATGTTTCTAGATTACACACAGGCAACCCTCAGTAATCTATATGTTATGTAATACATATATGAGTCATGTAATATATATATGGGAAATATTGAATTCAATCACCAGACGCTAGATTATATCATGTACCAATTATCCATACATTTATTTTATTGTATGTTACATGTTGAGTATGTAGATTTCAAAATAGTGGGGTCATGGTAGTACAAAACCATTTTTTGGAGTGAGATACACACTCATACCATACTGGACACACCATATACTGGTCCCTTTATAGTTTTATTTTCGATATACCACTTGGATAATGTTATTGGATGTTTGATTAGTATATTTTGTGTATCTTCCCACATCGAGAACAACAAGATTATGCCCTCAATCATTGGAGACTCTTCAAAATTTTTCATTGATAGTTTAAGGATCGTATCTGTGTCAAAGAAAAAAATTGTGGTTATTAGGATGTTTAGAGTAAATATAGAATGTTGAAAAACCCCCATTATAGGGGAGTGGTCCTATACATATGGGGTTTTAGTAACTACCCTAGTGAAATAAAAATAAAAGGGTAAAATCCACCATTTGATAGAAAGAGTTCATGTACTCCCCACTATGTCTGGGCATGGCCCAATACCAAAGGCTTCAGTACTCCCCCATGTGTTGGAGAATAGTCTCCATCTATGGAGTAAATACTATCCTATATGTTGGGTCCCATTACTCTATATAGGTTAGGTTCTCCTTCGATTAATATACATACCACGATGATGTGTGACCACACTTTACATATCAAAATAGGTTTCATGGAATTTTTGGAATTCTAAAAGGTCATGAGTCATGTGAATAGTAATTTATTGACATATATATTACTTTGGGATAATATAAGTATTATGAGTATTTTTTTCCACAATATTGTTATGTTTATAGCTGATTTATTTAACTATAGTGATGCTAATCATTCAATATCTTATGTATTACTGATTTCTATTGTGATAAAATATTTCATGGAGATGATCTGTGGAGTTTTTGTTTCTAGACATTGATATGGTTTGATTAACATTAGACTATAACTATATCCTTTGTGAATGCTTATATTATTCATTGATCTTAGGTTTGAGTTAACTGATTACATTCTATTTACTTTTTGATTTCATGGTGTCTTATTGGATAAGATTATACTAACCCACACACGAGCATCAGGCCTACATGTGTTGTGTTTATGAAGGTGTTTCAAAATTCAGATATGAATCTAGTAGATGTTAACCAAGTGTATTTTTATTATTTGTTACATAGTAACTAACGATGGTTTGTGGTGGAGACTGTTGTAGTTGATGTCCATTTCAGGAGACCCTTTCAAGAGGATGTGTTATCCCATACCTAGAGTCAGTTTTTCCCAAGGGTTACTATCTTTTGAATATATAGTTAATTTTTTTCATTTTCCACATGTTGTGTAATATTTAGCGATGATGTCAAGTGTTGAAATTATATATTTTTCAGGTTATATACATATATATATATCATATGGTGATGTTATCTTTTTTTATATATTAGTGATGTGTTCATGTTAAAAGTTGTCATAGGATGAGGACACCCATGTATGATTATGAATTTTTAAAGCTATTTTCCATCCTATATATAATTGGAGATGAGATTTATGTTCAACACATTCCATCACAATAGCCTATATGTGGAATTGGTGTGTCAAGTCCAATGAAAATGGAATTATATAATTTCAAGTCTTATGGATGGATTTTGGATTTAGTTTCCTTTTATGTATTACTTTATGATTTGGGGTAGGGATGTGTGAGGGGGTTACATTTATTATCAAACTAAAGAGACCAATAAATGGGAGATGAATGATATATCCTTTTCTATGGGACTTGGATAATGTTATATTTAACCCATAAAAATGTATCATCATTTACATGGTAAAATGAAATTGGTACATGTGTCATTCAATAGTTTGTGATGATGTTTCATGTTCTTCTTTTCTCTCACCTCACCTATAAATGTTCTAAGTAAACTATAGGTCACTCTAATCTAGACATGGATTCTTTCCACATATAGACATCCCATATAATGAAAAAAAGTCATGAATTTCACATTCTAGTGCACAATCCTCTCACAGTTGGGTGATGATGCATCAATTTAGATACTGATAATAATGTATCAATACCCATTGAAAAGATGGATGACCATTTGGAACCATAGGAGAACATGCCTTTGGGGGAAAAATTTATAAACCATAACTTAGATCATATATCATTTTCATAAGAATTTTATATGCACATGAATTCATTAGATGTTTATGGTGATAAGATGTATTTTATGCACATCAAGCTAAAGAAATTTCAATGCAAGGGCCTTGCTAAGATTTCATTTTCTAAGGAATTTTTAATGTTACGTTCTTCTAAACTAATCTTCATTATTTTTGCAAATATTTTCAAGAAATGTCATTCATTATTCCCCCTAATAATGTATGTACAATATCACGGTTTTCTGACATTTCATCCTGGTCTTTCAAATTTTGTACTAAAATGATTTTTAACATATTTGGATGAGGGGTTCATGTTCCTTATCTAGATTTCACATAATTATTTTCCATCACTTATAATTAACCTCCAATTTCCACTCTTTGGTTAGGTTTTCTTGTTATGATGCTGCATATTTTTATTCAAGAATACATTTTTTCTATTTGTATTCTTATAGGGAAACCTTCTAATTAAATATCACTACTAAAAGACTCTCTCATCCCTCTATTTATATAATCATTGATGAAATTGCTATTTCAGATTCCATACCACCTAATATTTGGATAAAAAATGGTGACATTGGATTTATACAAGAGGTACTATTTGAAAACATTCTTTATTATTGGACTGATTGTATTAAAATTGGACATCCTCCAATGGTATATAGGGAAACACCTTATGATGCAAATCTCCACATTCGAACCAATTTAATTCTTGTCAATAAAGTAGAGAACATGGGGATGAATATGAAACCCTCATTAAATTATAAGGATCCAATTAATATGTATGTTAATGAGAATCCATATAAAACTTATAATTTATAGATCCTACAAATTATCAATATGAAGTAAAGGATTCTTATCATAATATTCATTCATTGGACTAGGATAAGGTGAATAATAAAAAATCTTTGCATCCTTATACATTTATAGATGTTCGTCAACCTTTTGATGAGGAAAAAAATAATTTCCACTTTGATTCTAGTAAATATTTACAGGAAGATATTGAATAATATTTTCAAACAAATGAATCATTTTTAATATCACATATATAAAGGGTAAGAAACAAATGATTGATTACAATGAATTAATTAATCCAAATTCTAGAATGAATCAGAAGTGTACAAATTATTATAACATTTATGTTATAGTAGTAATGAGATCCTTACTGTCCTCCCAGAAAAAATAACCTGTCCCTATTAGACATCAATTGGGTTCTAAACATATTTTAGAATTTTCAGTTGAATACAATTTGAATGACATTATAAATGATGACGTTGATGGTCCTCTTGTGAGGGATTTATATCAGTATGATGATGATGTGAGTGATGTGTTGGAAGGTTGGATGGAAGATAATGATTATATAGTATTTAAAATACACGTGAATGGTGAAATTTCCATGGAGACCAACCTTCATATAAGAAAAATAATATTCACTCTGATGGTGGATAAATGTAGGAAAAATATCAATTATTATTTTAGGGACATTCCATGACAATGATTATTTTTTTTGTGCCTCCTCTTGGGTTGTTAGTTTTTTTTGTCCTAGTTGATTATTTTATTTTCCTTTTATGTATAATTATTTCCTAGATGTCCATGAATCCCTAGACAAGAATAACTAGTGACATTTTTATGATTTTGAGTAGTTGGGTGTTATTTAAAATTTTCAAGGTTATTGGATTTGTAATGGAATGTTTTATTCTCTTCCACTTTTTCTTTAATACGATTACATACCTTCAAGTTCCAATAGCCATTTGGAGTAATTTTATTATTCAATGGTATCACCATCTCATTATTTGAGGTTTGATAAAATTTTAAAAAGTATATTTTTGATGGTAATGCGATGATTTGTATATGATTATGAAATCCCATAAAATAATAAAGGATAGTATGATATTCATGTTTCAATATTATCTAAATCTTTGACTTTTTTCTCCCATTATTTCATATGTGTGTTCTACATTTAAAATTTATATGATGAATGGAATGCGAGGATGTTTTTTCATCTGATATGGGTACATCAGGTGTGATTTATTGAATTTACTTGAGATATGGATTGATATGAACCTGATAGCAATCTTTTCAGAAAATTGGTAGTTAAATGATTATTTGAGTCTCTAACCACCTTATGCAATCTAATGTTTTTGAATTTCCATAATTCACATGATATTTTTTCTCCAATTGATTTCTCTATGTTTTTGTTTTCTATCTAGGGAGTTGTGGTTTTTTGGTGATTTTTAATCATGAAATTATTTTATTCAGATAGTTTTTTTCATTATGTTATGTTGATTTTCTATATGGATTCTAATGGAACTCCATTTCTCAAAAAATCTAAGATGAATCAGTGAATGGAGTTGATAATATCAATGTGGACTAGATTCTACTTTTCTTGGTTATTTTATATAAAAACTAATTCTATATTCTCATCACATTGACATCTTTTTATTTGGTTTTGACATAAAAATTCTACATTGGATGCTTCACACATGTTGGTAAAGTCACTTCCTCATTATTTTTATGTATCTCCTGGTGGAATAAGATCAAATCTTTTGATGGATTATGTACTCATGAATGAGCTATATTTTTTTATTCGAGTACTTCTTGGAAGATTTCATGCTATTTCAGATAAATTTATTGTAATGTGTTCTTTTAGATTTTTTTTATGTATATCAAGATAATATTGACCTCAATTCCTTTATGGGGTAATCTTATTATGCATCTTGTTTGTACTGCTAAATTTTTTATTTAAATTTTTATTTTAATAAATTTATTTGTGGCATAAATTGGGTGAAAAATTCATGTATCAATATGTTCAAAAAAATATTCTTATTAATTCAGTTAATACCCTGCACTAGTTATAATTAGTTAATACCATCCCTGTAGATATGATAATAGTTTACTTTATGCAAAATAGGAAAAAATGTAGCCTAGATGATCTATGTGAACTCCAGTGATAGATTCCTCATGATATTTCATGGAAAACCGGATTCATGGAAATCATAGGATTTATTGGTGTTATATATTGTTGATACCTATTGTACATGAAGATCAATCTACAATAGTAGAATTATTTCATATAACCGACATTTTGTGATGTGATATATCATTGGTTGATGTTTGTAAAAACCCAAAGTAGTAATATTGTAGTATGATTTGGGTTTAAAGACCTCATCATGATTTATATATTTAGAACGTACATAGGTTTCTTTTGAATTGAGTTTCACAAGCTCAAAAGTTTTAACAGTGTCTATGGTATGAGATTAGAGTTTGGGTTTGTACCAATCTTGTTTCCCTAAAATATAACAGATAACTAATGTGAGGCTTATATTTTCTTAAAAATATCAGTGTAACATATTCCTACTTTCATAATAAAATATCTATATCCAATAAAATTCCAGAGTGGTTCCGGGGAAGGATCTCCATGGTGATAGAAACTATGAGTTTATGAACTTACCTATAACAGTAATTGAATTATTTCTAGGAGAAACTAATTGTTGGGAATTATTGATAATGAAATTATAATATAAGGTTGATTATATAAGAAAATCCATAATGTAATCATAGTTAGTCATAGAGTACTAAATATATAATTATTGACAGTTATAGGTGGTGGATGATTCAGAATAGGTGGTATCTGACATGGTTGGATGTATGGTTCTTATTATCTTAATAAAAATATATTTTCATTATATTTATATTGAGAATTATTTACCTTATAGAGTTCTTGTTCTAGTGGTTTAGGATTCTAATATTTGTTTTATCTATACCCTTACGGAATGATACTCCTATAGATAGTGGTAATCATTTATTCACAGATGTTAAATACATTAAATTTTACGTCTAAGGAAGATGTCTATTTTCATGATTTTAGCTGTTTTTTCACAAGATACATAGATCTATATATATATACATGTAAAATATATGGTGGATTGGTTATTTATTGTATTTTTTTAACCAAATAAAAATATCTTAGGTTATATCCCATGGTTATACTGAAATTTCATAATAGTTATTTAATATTTTATCTTACCTCTTGTAAAAAAATTTAATTAGAAATATTGCTTGAGGATGGTTTTTTGTATGTATGCAAAATTGATGAGAATTTTATCATTGATATTGACCATAGGTTTGGTTGGTAACATATCTTTTTTTGTGCGAGAATAATTCTCTTGGTTTAAAATTTAATGAATAATTTAGACATCGAAAAATAATAATGATTGGGTTGGAATTAGTAAACCCCATGTAGTGAATTTAATACACACAAATTTTTTTATTTGTAGTCATTGATACCAACTTTATTTGAAATAAATCAACAGAAGATAATATCTAGTTTTTGTGGGTTGTTGTTAACCAACTATGAGAACACAAATGGTGTTAAAAATCCTTGATGTGCGAGTCTTGGGTTTGAGAAATATAATGTTTAAAGAATGATATTTGAGATGTTAGTTTAGTGAATTGTCTATTTCAATTTAGTGTTCATAAAAACATAGTTGTTCAGAGTGGTAAAATATTTTTGTAGTAGCTAATTCCCCTAATAAAAAAAATTATGTGCAGTGGATGTGGGTGAGATCTGAGTGATTGGCCATGATAGTTAGCTTTCATGGATGAGGTGGTATCTCTCTCAATAGTTGTTGTGGTCCCTAAAAATCTCTGAATATGAGATGACCTGTTTGGAATCTTTTTGTTTGGTATTTTATTAATTCTTGTTTTATAGATATTTCTCATGACACATTACATGATTGGTTCAGTGTATGTAATCTTTCTCCAAGAATTGAATAGTGATTCATTATAAATTCCCATATTTTGGGGTGATACATAGTTGATATATAATGTTCCCCAATGGTTATGTGACCCTGTTGGTAATAGAGTACGAGTGTTTGTGGTGTGTCCATTTCAACTACATTGTGATGGATGTTTCTCTAGGTTTTATTGTTATGGTCGCTTGAATTTGGAAGGTGTTACTTCGAGGTCTATATCCAATAAAAAGGAATTATATGAATCGTTAAGAACATAAAAATCAAATTTTGGTGGATTGTCTAAATAATGTTATCTGATTTTGTTTGAAGACAACTTGATTTAGTATATGCATTAATTTTTAGTTCGTAGAAATCAATTTCACATAGATAATTTTATCCAAATCATGAGGCCATTAGTAGAAGATGCAAGATTGTTGTTTTTTCAATTTCTCATTAATGTTCTAGATCATGATTCTATCCCTAATGGCCCTCTTCATATTGAGCCTTTATTAAGATAAATTTTATGTTTTCTTCTCTATATGGTATTTTGATAGATGACCAATAGTTAGAAATCCGATAAATGTGGAAGGCTTGTTGAGGAAACAAGATGAAAGCTTATTAACTATTCTAAGGCCATGATGAGGTTGTATTTCAACGAATGATTTTTATTTTGAAATTTAGGATCCACTTTTTGAGTTTTTTCATCTAGAGTATTCTTGTGGCGTTAAATTTTATGGGTGCATTTTTTATTCACAGTGGTAGATCATATTCCACAAAAGTTGGAATATTTATATTTTGGTTAATAAATTTTATTTTTTCTTTTTATGATAAAATGGGTTAAATGTTGTAAAGATGAAGCATACATGAATTTTTATAAAATAGGTACAATTTATTTTTTGGATTCTCAGTTCATAACAATTAAAGAGTGTCTAATTATAAAATGACCATATCATATTACCATAGAAAAGTTTTCTGATGGTTATGTTGAACATGGAATACGATATTTATCCTTGGGAGAATTTTTGATAAAATTTCAATCATGATTTGGGGGAATGTAGTATTTATCAGAAAAATAATTATGTATCCTTTAATTTGGAGAAAATGATATATTTTTTTATAAATAATATATAAAATTTATTTTTTTACAAATGAACATGTGAAAATATAATATAATTTAAATGGAGTACTATATGAAATTTGTAACACTATGATTACGTTTTTAATGGGGGTATTTGAAAATCCCATTATTTCATTATATTTTGTACGATTTTCATACTAAAGAAACAATAGTATAATGTGCCTATATTTATTAATGAAATTGATAAAAATATAAATTATTTTTCTTTATGAATTTAGTTTTCTGAAAAGAATATCATTCCAAATTATCTTAGAGTTATTTTTTAATTTATAGAAATAGTTTATTTTTTGGTGAATAGTGAAAAATAATAATTTTACAAAAAAATCAGTATTATGAAAAGATAATGGAACAAGAATGATAATAAATTTAGTGAAATTTTTTGTAAACAATTCATAAATCATATAATTTTTATATTAATAAAATGTTCAACACAGAAATATATGCTTACCATTTTTGAAATCTACGTAATGTTTTTGTTCAAATAAAAACTATTCTTAGATATTATATATTATTGAAGTATATACAAGGACCTATAGGTTTCAGTTTCGTTTAAAATAAATATATTTCTAATTTAATTTAATATAATAAATTTATTTCCATTTGAATCAATTTTATACATTATTTTTCTATAAAAATGAGATTTATTGTTGAAATGAATTTTTTTTAAACTGTATTTGTTGCATTTTTCATAATTATATTAAAATTAATTTCCACCACTTATATAACTTTAATACTAAAATATCTATTTAATATTTTTACTTAATATAGTTCTTATTAGGTAATATGTTCAAGTTATTTTTTTCCAAAATAATTATTAAAAAGAGTAAAAAAATTTGCATTGTAAGGGTTAAATCAAGTTTACATGGGGTTAATAATTGATTTATGGGAAAATATTCTACATAAACATGTATAAATATTATAGTTAAATGATATTTAAACCTTATATTATCTTAACACCAAATTAGAATAATTTTTTTCTACTTTCATAGAAAATTTACTTTATATTATTTAAATCATATAAGTAATAACATGTGTGCCCCTCCCCTTACTTATAAAAGGAAACCACTTATCATATTTTATAAAAAAATATTGATAACTCTATATTTGTTAGTACCTACCCAAAAAACCTCATAGATTACTTCCATTAATTCTTAGGAAAATTTTATACTCACAAGAAAATCGTATGATGGCGTAACGTATATGCCAGAGGATATCTCCCAAAGAAGAAGTAATTGTTTTTACAAACTCTTTCAATGTTTATTATATCTTATAATTAGTCTAAATATTTTTCAATCATCATCAAATAATAAATATATTATAAGATGTTATTATTTGTAAATGAAAAACATTCTATATCACCATTCTGTCTAATGTAAAATGAAAGAATTTCTTGTGAGTATGTATAACCCACAACCTCCATTGAGTCATGCGATTCATTTTTGATTTCCACTTTACATGGATCATTATATGGTTATATTTAATGAATATAAATCATATTTTTTATACACGAATCATTGAACAAATTTTTATTTAAATTTTTATTTATTTTTTTATACCCATCGAAATGTGGAAACATCACTCATGTGTATATATATACCACCATCTCGACAAAGTGATGTAAGTATTTATTCACCAACAAATTACAATAAATGATAAAAAGTGTATATAATGTTGGAATATAAGACAGATGGTCAGATTAATTTTCGAAATATGATGGTACCATTATCACCCTTTAATGAAAGATAATTCCAAACTGAAACTTATATGAAAAAGGAAATCTCTAACACTCAGAAAATATTATTTTAATAAAATATTATTAACAAATAGGTTTTTAAATATATTATGTGGTTATTAAATTAAATTATGAGTTTTAATATTACATATATATATATCTGTGTAATAAATATAAATGTATTGTATTTTAGGATAAAATCAATTATGAGGGAACTCAAACGTTAGGTAATGATTAATTTCAAAAGCACATCCAAGTTTATGAATGATAATATTTATGTTTTAATTGGAGGAATTATATGATATTTTATCTTAAATAACATATATTATCTTATTACATGGTTATTTATTTTAATTAATGTTCTCCCTTTACTTTTATTCTCCATACGTACTCAAAATATTGAAACAATGTTTAAAGAAATATCCACATTGTTTTTGAATTTGGATGAGAATATTTTTCTTAAATGTTCATATCTTATTTATATGTTTTCAAGATTGTTAATAGTATTAATATATAATTGAATAAATTATTTTATACCAATATTTTTATTTTTAAAAAAAATTTAGAAGGAATATTCTTATCATTTTACCAACAAATAAAATTTCACCAAATGTGTGAATAAAATCACTATTTTATTACACACTATAGAATTTTTTCCCTATAATCCTGAAAATTTATTACCTTGAAACTAAATTTAAAATTTCTTATTGTTCATTTCAAATTAATTGTCTTTACTAATAATCTTGATAATTTTATATTTTAAATAACTGAATTCAAAAAGGAACATGTATTTTCCATAAAAAAATATTTACTTTGCTTGTAAAAGTATATTTATATATACCAACATCATATTATAAATATTATATTTTTTGGGTATATAATCTATTAATACCATCCAACGTATTACCTTGGTTGTATTATGATCATATTGATCAAATGATTGACTGGTGATAATATTAACATTCCTTGTTCTAGATAATCAATTTTATTATTTACAATAATTATGTATTGAATTTTTTTTCATTTATTTTAGATAATGAATAAAAACAATTTATAACTGTAGAGAGGTTCATGTTAATACCCCTTGATGCATTTTTTATTTTAAAAGAATTTTTTTGGGTATTTGAAATACTCCTCATCTATTTTTGTATGATGTATTGGCATGAGGTCTTGAAAAAGTGTTTATGTTGTATGACATTATGTATTCTATCGTTATCAAATTTTTTTATCCATGTGATTATTTATATTGATATTTCATCTAAGGAATTTGTTCTATTTTTATTATACTATTTATATGGCATATTTTATTATTGTTTTTCTCTGAAATATTATTCATTAATTAATTATTCTATAATAGACTATCTTGAATTATTTCCCGTATTTAGCATTTGAGACCACCCTTTTGTTATGTTTTCCTTAAGTCAGGTAAATTTGAAGGGTTTTATGAATGATTTCATGAATATACTATAATATATGATAAATTAATAAATATAGTACAATGTTTTATATTATTTTTTCAATTTTAATATGAGAATCATGAATATATATATCCTCAAAATAATAATAAACTATTACCTCCCTTGGTATTGTATCTCATGTATCATGTTAAAATATTGTAAAATTAAGACTCTCACGAGGTTATTGGAATTTAGGTGTTTGATTTTGTATTAGAGAATGTTTATTATAATCCTCAGGAACAATATTTAAGAAAATATAGATTAGAGACCATATTCCTCTGATAAATTATAAGGCAATTCTAAGTATACCATAATATCATATTGTTTTGGTAACATTTATATTGTGTGGTTTTCGTATAAAACACATAAATTTCCAGATACTAGAATGTGGATGTGGATATATCATAGATTTTCATTGGGGTAACAAATATTAAGGGGGTGGAATGGGTCTTATCTGGATCATCACTACTTTTCAAAGAGAAATCTGAAGACCACACACTTGTATAGACACTCCCATAGGATATTATTTGGTTTTGATTCACATGCACTCTGTGAACAATTATGAAATATGTGAAAAAAATTATCATTAGAGGATACTTTTTGTGGTTCCTTGAACCACATTATGTTTTTATATTAATAAAACAAAAGTTTTGTTTATCTCACTATGAATCACTATATATTCCAATAATTACAAAGTTTAATTTTTTTCCTTTAAAAGTATCATATGTTCAAATTATCTAACTGATACATCTCTAGGATTTTTTATTAAATCTATAAGAAGGATCAAATAATAAATTAATATTTTTTTTTATTTTTTTATAAACTACACTAAATAAAATGCATAAATTTGTAGAAGTATGAGGTCAATACCACAAAGAGTAGGGAAATCATCATAAATTATTGTAAAAATGATTGGTTATCAGAATATAATGAATTAATTAATTAAAAAAAGTTAAACTCAAATTTAAATACTCTATATGTATACACAATGATAGGATTGGTATAAGTGAGAGGGAATTTGGTTTCAAATAGTGGTTTCTCTAAAATTCATTTGTCTTGACTCATAGGGAAATCACAAATGATATCTTTCAATCATAAATATATTCAAAATCAACATGGTTAGTTCCATAAAAAATATCCAAGCATCTAAATCCCCATGTTCAAATGTATTAGAAACACTAGAATGCATTATGGACTAATTGGGAATGAATTAGAGTATTCCAACACATTTATCATGAATTAATTATCTAATATATTTTAGTGAACATTCCCCACTAGACATGTCTGGTTAATGATCCAATGTAAAATGAAATAGATAATTTTATATTACTATAATACTAAAGAACACAAATTTTCTACAAGTGAGGTGAAATCCTGAAATATGGGTATACACCCCCTTTAACTATAAATCCTCATTCCTATAAGGTTTATCCAGTAACCATCTACTGATTTATGATGATTAATAAACCAAATACCAAAGTATATATATTATATAAGAAATAACGATAATGAGAATGATGAAATGTAAATGGAATACAACTAATAATATTCAAACATTACATTAATGCCTAAAATAGGAATGATGATGGAAAATAAAACTACAATGAAAAATCTCTTAGTCATAATTATAGTGCAAGAATCACAGTGGATGAACTCTTTTATCTTAGAGTGAAATAATTTTTAAGGAGCATGAACCTAAAATTTATAATATTGGAATTCATACATAGGGATATTGGGTCAAGAAGACATAAAACATCTTGAAATAATCCAAATTAGTGGAGTTCCATATGTACCTATAGTCCCCATTCACATGGAGAATCTCCATTTCACATGTTGTATTTTACATTATCCAAAAAAATGTATTTTTTAAACAATTCATGAAAATTCATGGATTTAATCATGTTAGACACCATGAATCCTTCATGAACAGTATTCTAAAACCTTCCTCTCTTTACATTCTCCTATGAATGTTGTGAACTCATGTATTCAATATTTCACAACATGAAATGATTTTCATGAAGTGAATATGACTATCATTATGTGAAAAAGTTTATTCTTAGCTATGTTTCATTTTCTTATTTTTATCTTGGTCATTCTTCTGCATCATAGTTTCATTTTTTAATTTTTTATGTCACACTGCACTACTTCGCACTATAGCAAGAAGTGTCTGTATCATCACAAAATTCTACGCTACCATTAATAAATTTCTTGATTTTGAAGATATGTCATATCAACTAAAAATAACAAAACCTAATATAATTAGGTAGAAATCTAAAAATAACTCAATCAATATTTTTTTGAATGAACAGATAAAAAATCCTTGAAAATATAAATTCAAAGGATATATATCATTAACTCCAAATTTTTCCTTATCTATAATTTAAATAATTCTTAACCTTGGTTACATATATTTATTATTTCCTTAATTTTTATATATATTTCATTTTTCATTGTTTGTAACATGTTTAACAAGTTTCATGGAAATATTTTCGATAAAAATATCATTTAGATCCCTGAAATATGATTTATACATGTATTTAAATTTTTCCACGTAGCTAATGTTTTATTCAGATGTAGCCAAATTGAGATATAACATTGTCAAATCACATATCCAAATCTAGAATAAATCAAAAACTTCTAGAATTGGCTATGTGAAAAAATAATCTACGTGATTAATTAAACTACATAATAAATTTAGATACATGTTCAAATCGACTACATAATTAACTTACCTATGTAAATTTACTTATATGAATTCGCCTATGTGAATTTTCCAAAGTGAATTTGTTTAGGTGAATTCATTTACATGAATTTATCTAAGTGAATTTTCATATGTGGATTTGGCTGTGTAAATTCTCTTACACAAATTCAACTATGAAAATTTGATTACATGGATTTCAATATTTGAAAATCAATTTTGTGTACATGTTTTCTTATATTTTAAAAATCACCAACATGGCATATTAATCTACTTAAATGTTTGGTAAATAGATAATTTAGTTTCATGTATATTTTCATATTATTTCAAATTAATATTTTCTTCATGTTTATTATTAATATTATAAGTTTTTTATATGTTCTAGAAGTTGTAATTAATTTTTTATAATACATGTAAAGGGGTTTTATATTATTTTATATATATTTAAATGAGATTCATATGGTATTATGTGTGTATGGATATTCATGATGATTTTAAAAAAGACATGATCTTAAAAATTAACCTAAATAACTATGAAGATATTGTCATTCATATTGTTGGGTAGATTCTCAAGTATAGTAATATTGGTAATTAACAATTGTATTAATTATTATAATCATTAATTATTCTATAACTTGTATTTTTAAAAAAATATATATATACATAACTTACATTGATATTAATTTTCACTCATTAATGACAAATAAATGTTAAATATTTTACTAGGATGTAAGTATGAGAGATAACAATTCAAGTAAATAAGAAATATTGAATTAACTATTTTTGAATATAATGTGTTTGTGTAGAGACCCGAATCTTGGCATACATTGACATTACATTACATTTGCGGAATACGTAACAAAAACACACACACAAGGATCGTAATAGTTTAGTGTCTTTGGAAACTCGGAATATAATCTTCTAATCCTGGTGAAAGATCTTCAATATCTCCCATAAAGATCGTATTTTTTTTTATACCTAAAACCTTTCTTTATATCCTGGGGAAAAGAAAACATAAAAGGGTGAGCTCAAATTCTTAGTAAGGGTAAACAAAAGAAATATCAATCACATCGTATACACAAGCACATAACATTTGGAAATCTTAACCTGCAAAAGAGATCATAATTTCATAACATGGGATAAATCATGGAAGTGAAACGTAATCACAATAATCATAACTTAAAACATGAAACTTTGTGGAATTCACACATAATCATAGAAAATCATTTCTTGTTAGTCAAGACTCATTTCCAAGACTATCTTAGTGGACAAAGTCCCTTTCTGAATCGAGTAACCCTCGTTTCAGTCCTATTTCACTGAACCGGTATAACCTACCATTCCAGCCATGTCTATCTCATGAGATATAAAATCTTTACCCAATGCATTGGAGGGAGATATAGGTCCCACCCATCTCTTAATGATACCATTCTTATGTGTGCCACAAAATCATAAATCATAAATCATTGCATAACCCATGTAATAAAAATGGGATTCTTAAACAACATGACATCATAAAACAATCCATATAAGATAAAGGAATTCATAAAAATATTTCCATCACAACATAATCAAATCAATTTAATAATAGGGGTAATAACAGAACCCTTTATTATCTTTGATGGAAAATAATTTTGATAAAATACTTGAACTTCATTCTTGAGGAAAATTTCCTTTCTATATCAAAAACATTTTTCCTTTCATAACATGTCATATGACTTTAAAATAAAAGAAGTTGATTAAAAATAAACTTGAAAACTTTTAGAGTATGTTTCTTGGAAATAATGTTTTAAAAATCCATTCATGCCGTATAAGTTAAAAAAAACATTCTTCGTACTTTGGTCGGAAAAGTCAAAAAGTACCTCGTACGAAAAACGACAAAAGATTCCTTTCATACATATTACTAAAAACTCACCGAAGGGTAAAAATGGATTTAAACAATTGTAGGTGGATGGAAATAATATTACATATTGATGAAACATGGATGTGGATGATAAAATACACCCCAGTAAATACTTACGAATAAACAATCTCGGATAAAAATGAGATTGTGATATTTCCCTTACCTTAGGTCCGATTTGCTTCGTATGTGTCCAAAACTCATGTATAATGATTTAAATAATGTTATTGAATTATTACAGAATCATATGCATTGTTATGATATCATATATGGTTCACTAATGACTTTATATTACCCGTTCTTTTGTAAATTCCATGTTAAAGAAGCGTTTTGGGTAAAATCGTTTCATTTATCGTAGGTGTTTTGACTTGTTGTTCTTGACATTATTATTACATATATCATGATTTACTTACTTCCAGAATATAAAATATTATTTATATATCATATATATTCAGTATATATATATATAATAGATAGATAAATGAAATGAAAAACACCGTTCATTGAGACGGTAGTCCGTACGTACGCATGAACACTGTTTTCCTTTCCTTATTGTCTTGAATGGAAGTAAGTAGATGACATACATATATATATATATATATAAATAAATCCAGTAGCTTTATAATGTCATATATTTCATTATTATTTCTTATATATACTTTATAATCATTCTTAAATGGTTAACATGGAGAATGAATCTCATCGCGTCGTGGAGACGGTAGTCCGTACGTACGCACGAGCGATGATATCGTTCCCATGGTCGTGGAATTGTGTTGAAGTGTATGTATACTATTTCAGTATCAATATAACTTTATAATAATCATATATAGTTACTCATTACACCATTATACCCATCCAATTAATGTGGTGGAGGAAAATAGATTACACCACGGCGTGGAGACGATATTCCGTACGTACCCACGCGCAGTGATTTCATTTTTCCATAGGATGGATAGAAGGTGAATTAGGGTTGTTTCATATTTATAACAACATATAGGTATGTAATTAATACTTATGTTATTACTTTTTCATGAAACAACTAAAGAAGAAGAAGTTGAAGAAGAAAGAAATTGAAAAGATCGGTAATGGTTATTACCTCTTCTTTGAAACGCCTCTTTGAATCCTCCACTTAGGGAACTAATATTGGTCTTTGAAGAAGACCAGCACCTCTAGGATTATTCTAGAGAAGTGGAGAATAGATTTTGGCAGGGGTTGGCCGAGCATGAGTGCTCAAATTGGTGGGAGGAGGAGGGGGAGGAGGTGTCCTTTTATAAGGGAGGAGAGGGGCACCTTAGGAATATCTCAAAATATTATTTTATATTAAAGTCAAAATCGGTTTATAATGGTTACAAAGTGTATTATTTTGAATCTAAAGTGGGGATGGGTCGAAATACTATAAACCAATAGGATTTAGACAAGTTTAGGTTATTATTTTAACCTTATCAATTAGATTTAACTCTAAGTTAAATAATTTAACTTTTACCGTGTCTTTTTGTTTTCTTACACTATATGGTTAATACACATACTATAACATACCAAAAGAACCCCAAATTGTTTATTATTAATATATATATCTTTATCTAAGTCATTTGGCCGAACCTTAGATTTTTAGGAATAAAATAACAATTAATAATATAATATTAGATTTAAAAACTATTTTCTGTCAATTTTGAGACTATTTGATATATGATTTTTGTGAATGTCATAACAGAATTATATGTCCGAAAAAAGTTGATTACATCAACACTAATATATCATAGTAACCTTGAAAATTATTTTAATTCATAAAAAGTCTTAAATTAAATTTATTTTTGTATTTATAATATCAATTATGTCAATATTTCATTAATAAGAAAATTACTGCATCATCATTGTGTCATAAATAAATTAAATTATTTGATATCTAAAAATTACAAATAAAATACCATTATGTATGAAATCTTTTTATATTTCTAATGAATATTTACAATCGAATTTATCTTATGTATAACCCTATATTAAGAATGTTTTAGTAAATAAACTCTGATTTTAACTCTTTTAACTCTTCTTTGAATTAAATAATAATAAATGTCCTAATCTAATCCAAGTGGGCCTAAATGATAATATTTTACACTTAAGTTTGTTTTTGGTCGAGATAGACTTGTCCAATAGAATTATGACATGTGTTAGGGTAATAATAATATCATTTTTACCCTTAATTACCCTATTTACTTTTAACCGTGGTAAATAAAAGTAAAAAGCTACTATTCACCAAAAATTATTTTCATCTCATTGAACCACATTTTACTTACCGAAATCAACCGTGTCTCTCGGATTTTTGAAATTTCATTCACAGAAGCGGTAAAATTAAGTTTTATGAAAAATTCAGTTTTTTAACTACCACTTAGTAGTTTCACTATTCATCAAAAATTGATGTTTTTCAGAACAATGCCAAAATTTCATCCTAAGCTATATTTCGTATTCCGAATTCAAAAATGAAGTATATTTTACCAAATTCATAACATAGAAGTTGCATTAATTAATTTTATAATTAAATCCCATTGTTAAAACAAATAGCGTGTTTTTGAGAAACAATATCTATCAAAAGATTGACACTTATTTATGTCTGGTTTAAATGTGAAATTACATCCAATGACCAACATTGTATTAAATTGTAAAAATATATTCTAAATATACTTTAAAACCACTCAAATTAATAATTTATCACTATTAATTATTTCGATTAAAAAGGTTGTTTTTAATTATAATTTAGTAATTTTCACTATTCATCAGAATATGAAATTTATCCGAAAATTACCAAAATTTTACCCTAAGCTAATTTAGATATTACGAATCCAAAAATGAAGTCCATTTTGAGAGCTAAAATATCAAAAATTTTAAAAAGTGGTTATTACTATTCATAACGGCTAGTTTTAATAATATTTTAATAGCATATCATTGTTTTGTGAAACTCAGTATTGCGTACTACACACGCTATCGAGGAAGGTTGCGATTGCGTGTAATGCAAGGCAAGTCAAGGATGCGTGTTGTGCAAGATCTTTTTGATGTAGCGTACAACAAAAGACATTAGTGAAATTAAAAAGAATATTTTTCATAAAATCTTGGGCTGTTACATTCTACCCCCCTTAAAATGAATTTCGCCCTCGAAATTCGTCCGGGTTATAAATGGTTTACTATTCGAAAGTTTCTTTAATAGAAACCCACATCATAAAAAGGAATACCAAAACCAATATTTAAAAACAAAAGTATGAAACTTAACGGTTACCCAAATAAACAAATCACTGGGTTTCCACATAGGTGAAAATATTGATATGGAAGAAAAATCTAACCATCATGTTCTGATGGAGAGTGGTAGAGAACATGGCTATGGAAAAGCCAACAGCCACAAATCCATAAATTTGTGATGATCTAAGGTACCATCTGATTAATCAGATATAAGATCACTAGGACAACATTTTTTTTTGGTTTTCAAGATCGTTTCCCTAAAGTTGAAGAATTTGAATTAGAATAAATACTTACTTTATTTTGGTACAGTCGCACTATTGTTCGTGCCTTGAACAATTTCCACTTCATCTCTTAAATAAATGAAGTTGAATTTGTTATTCGTGAAGTGTTATCAGTTCATGTGATAGAATGACGGGTCATTCCATCTGTCTCAAACAAAAGGTTAGCAAAAATTAAATACATAAGTCGATCTATAGTGAGATTAATCATATATGGTTCCTAAAATGGACTTATACTTCATATATCATACTTCTTAATAAAATAAAACTAGTTTCTACTAACCAGGGACTTCCTGTAGGCCAGTGGTAGGCGATAAAGGCCAGTCACACTTCGGTTGTGGGTTCGATTCCCACAGCCTTGTCTGAAGCGATGGGTTGTCGCCCGTCCTGTAGGTTGTCCTTTTTCTAAAACTACATTACTATAACATCCCATCAATAATATCGAAAATCTTATATCCTTAAACAATACTAACTTATGTCCAACATAATCCATTCTAATCTTTAGGCTTATCCATAATACTATAGTCCACTCTCATAATATAGTGAAAACGATTACCAGATATTTAATACTGTTGTTAATCCCCATATATCATAAGATATGTCTTGTTGGTCACATTCCAAACATTCAAAGTCCTTAATCATGTATTCTCTTGAATACCCATTGATCCTTAGTGAAAACATGAATGCAGTTAAAAGTTAACTCTTTCCACATACCAAAATCCAAAAATTCTCTATACTCAAACCATGATATAACCTTCTCCTTATATAAGTCATGAGCTCATGAATACAATCAAACACCTCATTATCTTATTATTCCTTCATTATGCGCATATCATCTAAATTCCAAAAATATCTAAATAACCTTTCATGGATAGTGGTACCATTAATCATACACTTTCATAACTCAAGGAAAGACAACAGTGTAACAATCCTTAGATGTCTCTTTATTCCATAGTACCATGAGATTTCTTATACAACATTACACATGATAAACATGTAATCATTCCACTACATTCTTAAACCATTGACCGAGTTTCAACAATTCTTTCATCTCACATATCATTTGTAGTCTCTTCATCATCATCAACATAAATACTTCCCATACGACCATACTGATTATCTTCATGAGACTTTCCCTTAGGGCATTGGTTTGCATAATGCCTGTACATTCCACATTTAAAACATTTAACCATTGTTGATGTCGTAGCAATACCATTATCCTCATCCATGGTGTTAACTGAACCTTTTCCTTTGCACTTACTTGCTTTGTGTCCTTCTTTTCCACACCCAAAGCATCTTCCAGTTCCTTTGAAAAATTCTCCTTGATGCCTCTTCCCACATGATTTACATAGGGGAAATTGAACTTTCTTTCCTCTATGATCATCATGAAACTCCATCTTTCTCTTATTAGCCGAGTCAGGAAACTTACCAAATTTTACTTTATTGATCATATTATGAGATTGCTGATTCAGCATAATAATGATGTTTGGACTTCCAAATCCCATTTCATTATGAAGAATATCATTCCATTGTCCATCATATCCTCCATTATCGTGAATCATCTTGTTTCCAGCCATTTTCTAAAACCCAAAAAAGAATTGTGTGAGAGGCAAAAATCATGCTAGGGAAAACAACATAATAAAGGTGGAGTATCCTCAATATCTAACATCTTAGGTTAAATTCTATTATCGTTACCGTAGTTCTAGGACTGTATCCTATACGTATACTTATCCTTAGGGACATCCCTAGACATACCTTATAAATATCTCTAGGGATCTCACTAAAGTTCTCGCATCCTAGTTTCCAAAGGTTGACTAAACCTTTCCTCTGATACCAACTGTAGAGACCCGAAGCTTGGCATACATTGACATTACATTACATTTGCGGAATACTTAACAAAACCACACACACAAGGATCGTAATAGTTTAGTGTCTTTGGAAACTCAGAATATAATCTTCTAATCCTGGTGAAAGATCTTCAATATCTCTCATAAAGATCTTCTTTTTTTTATACCTAAAACCTTTCTTTATTTCCTGGGGAAAAGAAAACATAAAAGGGTGATCTCAAATGCTCAGTAAGGGTAAACAAAAGAAATAAAAATCACATCCTATACACAAGCACATAACATTTGGAAATCTTAACCTGCAAAAGAGATCATAATTTCATAACATGGGATAAATCATGGAAGTGAAATGTAATTACAATAATCATAACTTAAAACATGAAACATTGTGGCATTCACACATAATCATAGAGAATCATTTCTTGTTAGTCAAGACTCATTTCCAAGACTATCTTAGTGGACAAAGTCCCTTTCTGAATCGAGTAACCCTCGTTTCAGTCCTATTTCACTGAACCGGTATAACCTACCATTCCAGCCATGTCTATCTCATGAGATATAAAATCTTTACCCAATGCATTGGAGGGAGATATAGGTCCCACCCATCTCTTAATGATACCATTCTTATGTGTGCCACAAAATCATAAATCATAAATCATTGCATAACCCATGTAATAAAAATGGGATTCTTAAACAACATGACATCATAAAACAATCCATATAAGATAAAGGAATTCATAAAAATATTTTCATCACAACATAATAAAATCAATTTAATAATAGGGGTAAAAACAGAACCCTTTATTATCTTTGATGGAAAATAATTTTGATAAAATACTGGAACATCATTCTTGGGGAAAATTTCCTTTCTATATCAAAAACATTTTTCCTTTCATAACATGTCATATGACTTTAAAATAAAAGAAGTTGATTAAAAATAAACTTGAAAACTTGTAAAGTATGTTTCTTGGAAATAATGTTTTAAAAATCCATTCATGCCGTATAAGTTAAAAAAACATTCTTCCTACTTTTGTCGGAAAAGTCAAAAAGTACCTCGTACGAAAAACGAAAAAAGATTCCTTTCATACATATTACTAAAAACTCACCGAAGGGTAAAAATGGATTTAAACAATTGTAGGTGGATGGAAATAATATTACATATTGATGAAACATGGATGTGGATGATAAAATACACCCCAGTAAATACTTACGAATAAACAATCTCGGATAAAAATGAGATTGTGATATTTCCCTTACCTTAGGTCCGATTTGCTTCGTATGTGTCCGAACCTCCTTTATAATGATTTAAATAATGTCATTGACTTATTACAGAATCATATTCATTGTTATGATATCATATATGGTTCACTTATGACTTTATATTACCCGTTCTTTTGTAAATTCCATGTTAAAGAAGCATTTTGGGTAAAATCGTTTCATTTATCGTAGGTGCTTTGACTTGTTGTTCTTGACATTATTATTACATATATCATGATTTACTTACTTCCAGAATATAAAATATGATTTATATATCATATATATTCAGTATATATATATATATAATAGATAGATAAATGAAATGAAAAACACCGTTCATTGAGACGGTAGTCCGTACGTACGCATGAACGCTGTTTTCCTTTCCTTATTGTCTTGAATGGAAGTAAGTAGATGACATATATATATATATATATAAATAAATCCAGTAGCTTTATAATGTCATATATTTCATTATTATTTCTTATATATACTTTATAATCATTCTTAAATGGTTAACATGGAGAATTAATCTCATCGCGTCGTGGAGACGGTAGTCCGTACGTACGCACGAGCGATGATATCGTTCCCATGGTCGTGGAATTGTGTTGAAGTGTATGTATACTATTTCAGTATCAATATAACTTTATAATAATCATATATAGTTAGTCATTACACCATTATACCCATCCAATTAATATGGTGGAGGAAAATAGATTACATCACGGCGTGGAGACGGTATTCCGTACGTACGCACGCGCGGTGATTTCATTTTTCCGTAGGATGGATAGAAGGTGAATTAGGGTTGTTTCATATTTATAACAACATATAGGTATGTAAGTAATACTGATGTTATTACTTTGTCATGAAACAACTAAAGAAGAAGAAGTTGAAGAAGAATGAAATTGAAAAGATCGGTAATGGTTATTACCTCTTCTTTGAAATGCATCTTTGAATCCTCCACTTAGGGAACTAAGATTGGTCTTTGAAGAAGACCAGGACCTCTAGGATTATTCTAGGGAAGTGGAGAAGAGATTTTGGAAGGGTTTGGACGAGCTTGAGTGCTCAAATTGGTGTCAGGAGGAGGGGGAGGAGGTGTCCTTTTATAAGGGAGGAGAGGGGCACCTTAGGAATATCTCAAAATATTATTTTATATTAAAGTCAAAATCGGTTTATAATGGTTACAAAGTGTCTTATTTCGAATCTAAAGTGGGGATGGGTCGAAATCCTATCAACCAATAGGATTTAGACAAGTTTAGGTTATTATTTTAACCTTATCAATTAGATTTAACTCTAAGTTAAATAATTTAACTTTTACCGTGTCTTTTTGTTTTCTTACACTATATGGTTAATAAACTTACTATAACATGCCAAAAGAACCCCACATTGTTTATTATTAATATATATATCCTTATCTAAGTCATTTGGCAGAACCTTAGATTTTTAGGAATAAAATAACAACTAATAATATAATATTATATTTAAAAACTATTTTGTGTCAATTTTGACACTATTTGATATATGATTTTTTGAAAGTCATAACAGAATTATATGTCCGAAAAAAGTTGATTAAATCAACACTAATATATCATAGTAACCTTGAAAATTAGTTGAATTCATAAAAATCTTAAATTAAATTTATTTTTGTATTTATAATATCAATTATGTCAATATTTCATTAATAAGAAAATTACTGCATCATCATTGTGTCATAAATAAATTAAATTATTTGATATCTAAAAATTACAAATAAAATACCGTTATGTAGGAAATCTTTTTATTTTTCTAATGAATATTTACAATCAAATTTATCTTATGTATAACCCTATATTAAAAATGTTTTAGTAAATAAACATTGATTTTAACTCTTTTAACTATTCTTTGAATTAAATAATAATAAATGTCCTAATCTAATCCAAGTGGGCCTAAATGATAATATTTTACACTTAAGGTTGTTTTTGGTCGATATAGACTTGTCCAATAGAATTAGGACATGTGTTAGGGTAATAATAATATCATTTTTACCCTTAATTACCCTATTTACTTTTAACCGTGGTAAATAAAAGTAAAAAGTTACTATTCACCAAAAATTATTTTCATCTCATTGAACCACATTTTACTTACTGACATCAACCGTGTCTCTCGGATTTTTGAAATTCCATTCACAGAAGCGGTAAAATTAAGTTTTATGAAAAATTCAATTTTTTAACTACCACTTAGTAGTTTCACTATTCATCAAAAATTGATGTTTTTCAGAACAATGCCAAAATTTCATCCTAACCTATATTTCATATTCCGAATTCAAAAATGAAGTCTATTTCACCAAATTCATAACATAAAAGTTGCATTAATTAATTTTATAATTAAATCCCATTGTTAAAGCAAATAGCGTGTTTTTGAGAAACAATATCTATCAAAAGATTGACACTTGTTTATGTCTGGTTTAAATGTGAAATTACATCCAATGACCAACATTGTATTAAATTGTAAAAATATATTCTAAATATACTTTAAAACCACTCAAATTAATTATTTATCACTATTAATTATTTCGATTAAAAAGGTTGTTTTTAATTATAATTTAGTAATTTTCACTATTCATCAGAATATGAAAGTTATCCGAAAATTACCAAAATTATACCCTAAGCTAATTTAGATATTACGAATCCAAAAATGAAGTCCATTTTGAGAGCTAAAATTTCTAAAATTTTAAAAAGTGGTTATTACTATTCATAACGGCTAGTTTTAATAATATTTTAATAGCATATCGTTGTTTTGTGAAACTCAGTATTGCGTACTACACACGCTATCGAGGAAGGTTGCGATTGCATTTAATGCAAGGCAAGTCAAGGATGCGTGTTGTGCAAGCTCTTTTTGGTGTAGCGTACAACACAAGACATTAGTGAAATTAAAAAGAATATTTTTCATAAAATCTTGGGCTGTTACATTCTACCCCCCTTAAAATGAATTTCTCCCTCGAAATTCGTCGGGGTTATAAATGGTTTACTATTCTAAAGTTTCTTTAATAGAAACCCACATCGTAAAAAGGAATACCAAAACCAATATTTAAAAACAAAATTATGAAACTTAACGGTTACCCAAATAAACAAATCACTGGGTTTCCACATAGGTGAAAATATTGATATGGAAGAAAAATCTAACCATCATTTTCTGATGGAGAGTGGTAGAGAACATGGCTATGGAAAAGCCAACAGTCACAAATCCATAAATTTGTGACGATCTAAGGTACCATCTGATTAATCAGATATAAGATCACTAGGACAACATTTTTTTTGGTTTTCAAGATCGTTTCCCTAAAGTTGAAGAATTTGAATTAGAATAAATACTTACTTTATTTTGGTACAGTCGCACTATTGTTCGTGCCTTGAACAATTTCCACTTCATCTCTTAAATAAATGAAGTTGAATTTGTTATTCGTGAAGTGTTATCAGATCATGTGATAGAATGACGGGTCATTCCATCTGTCTCAAACAAAAGGTTAGCAAAATTTATATACATAAGTCGATCTATAGTGTGATTAATCATATATGGTTCCTAAAATGGACTTATACTTCATATATCATACTGCTTAATATAATAAAACTAGTTTCTACTAACCAGGGACTTCCTGTAGGCCAGTGGTAGGCGATAAAGGCCAGTCGCACTTCGGTTGTGGGTTCGATTCCCACAGCCTTGTCCGAAGCGATGGGTTGTCGCCCGTCCTGTAGGTTGTCCTTTTTCTAAAACTACATTACTATAACATCCCATCAATAATATCGAAAATCTTATATCCTTAAACAATACTAACTTATGTCCAACATAATTCATTCTAATCTTTAGGCTTATCCATAATATTATAGTCCACTCTCATAATATAGTGAAAACGATTACCAGAGATTTAATTTTGCCGTTAATCCCCATATATCATAAGATATGTCTTGTTGGTCACATTCCAAACATTCAAAGTCCTTAATCATGTATTCTCTTGAATACCGATTGATCCTTAGTGAAAACATGAATGCAGTTAAAAGTTAACTCTTTCCACATACCAAAATCCAAAAATTCTCTATACTCAAACCATGATATAACCTTCTCCTTATATCATTCATGAGCTCTTGAATACAATCAAACACCTCATTATCTTATTATTCCTTCATTATGCGCATATCATCTAAATTCCAAAAATATCTGAATAAACTTTCATGGATAGTGGTACCATTAATCATACACTTTCGTAACTCACGGAAAGACAACTGTGTAACAATCCTTAGATGTCTCTTTATTCCATAGTACCATGAGATTTCTTATACAACATTACACATGATAAACATGTAATCATTCCACTACATTCTTAAACCATTGACCTAGTTTCAACAATTCTTTCATCTCACATATCATTTGTAGTCTCTTCATCATCATCAACATAAATACTTCCCATACGACCATACTGATTATCTTCATGAGACTTTCCCTTAGGGCATTGTTTTGCATAATGCCCGTACATTCCACATTTAAAACATTTAACCATTGTTGATGTCGTAGAAATACCATTATCCTCATCCATGGTGTTAACTGAACCTTTTACTTTGCACTTACTTGCTTTGTGTCCTTCTTTTCCACACCCAAAGCATCTTCCAGTTCCTTTGAAACATTCTCCTTGATGCCTCTTCCCACATGATTTACATAGGGGAAATTGAACTTTCTTTCCTCTATGATCATCATGAAACTCCATCTTTCTCTTATTAGACGAGTCAGGAAACTTACCAAATTTTACTTTATTGATCATTGTTGGGAAAAAATCCCCCAAGGTATCATTGAAGCCTTTTTGAGGTGATTGTGTTTGTTGACAAAGTGGACATCTGAGTTGTGTTTGTTGACAAAGAGGATTTCATGATGGAATGTCGAGTTCAAGAGCTGAGGTCAACAATCCATGTTTGATTCAAGAACGTCGATAAAAGGAATGGAAGATCTGGAGGCGGTACAAAAGAACAGATACAAGGTGGCGCCGTTTTCCAGTGTTTTCCAAATTTTTGGGCCTGAAAATCGGCAAATGAAGAAAAGTGTTTTTGGAAAAGGGACTTGCGCGCCGCGAACATGTTGTATAGGAAACTTGCGCGCCATATGTTTTTCAAGATCAGAAGATCAAAATATGGATAAGGAAATAGGTTCGCGCAAGTTTGGGAGTTGGTCGCGCAAGTGTCTAAAAGGAGAGAAGACTTGCGCGCCGAGATTGGGTCACGCAGGTGACTTGCGCGCCGTCGCGCAGGGTGGTCAGATTGCCTATAAATACCGGACCACCCCTCCTCTTTTCTTACTGGAGTTCAAGACGAGAGCTCCCGTCGCTCAGGTGTGGTGGTCACGCAAGTGGTGTGTGTGGTCGCGCAGGTGGGACTTGCGCGCCAGTGGTTGAAGTTGTGCGCCGGTGTTAGAAGTTGCGCGCCGGTTTGCAGTTGCGTGCCAATAGTGATTTGGGCGTAAAGGGAAGAGCGTCGCGCAAGTTTGGAGTTGAGGAAGCTTGTGTCACGCAAGTGTCAGAGGAGGACTTGCGCGCCCGTTGTGACTTGCGCGCCGATACTTGCGCGCCGAGGTTGACTTGAGCTCCAAGTAAGGTTTGTTCCAGCAGTGTTTTTCGGGCTGCGTGGAAGCTGGAAGTGTGCCCGATACCTTCGGTGCAAAGAGATATTCATCAGCGGGTGAAAGTTAAACTTCAACAGAGCATGTACATACAAGAGAAGATGCATTCTTTCATGAAAATGAAAAGACCTACAGGTCTATAAACTGTGAGTGGATTCCATCCAAGAGCAGTGAGCTCAGGAAGAGGAAGAAGGTGATCCTCTCCACCGGCAGTGAGCCAGAGAGAGAGAAACAGGGAGTGACCCTTGGGAAAGTAGTGAGCTGACCCTAAACATTGTAAAGGCAGTGATCCTGGGCATAGAAGTGATCTAGCCCGAACCTTGTAATCCACAGCTAGTGAAGATTAGTGGAATTTGGTATGACCGGCAACCTGTCGGCGTATGCTCCTTGGACGTAGCCCTTAGCGGTGAACCAAGTAAAATTGTTGTGTCCTGTGCTTGCTTTACATTCTGTTTATATCGTGCAGCAGGAAAAAGAGAGAAGAGTGTTTTTCTTAACAGTGAAACAAGATAAGAACGGGCATTAATTTTTAATTAGTCATACCCTGATTCACCCCCCCTCTCAGGGTATTCAGCCTAGTGGACCTAACAATCATATTATGAGATTGCTGATTCAGCATAATAATGATGTTTGGACTTCCAAATCCCATTTCATTATGAAGAATATCATTCCATTGTCCATCATATCCTCCATTATCGTGAATCATCTTGTTTCCAGCCATTTTGTAAACCCCAAAAAAGAATTGTGTGAGAGGCAAAAATAATGCTAGGGAAAACAACATAATAAAGGTGGAGTATCCTCAATATATAACATCTTAGGCTAAATTCTATGATCGTTACCGTAGTTCTAGGACTGTATCCTATACGTATACTTATCCTTAAGGACATCCCTAGACATACCTTATAAATATCTCTAGGGATCTCACTAAAGTTCTCGCATCCTAGTTTCCAAAGGTTGACTAAACCTTTCCTCTGATACCAACTGTAGAGACCCGAATCTTGGCATACATTGACATTACATTACATTTGCGGAATAATTAACAAAAACACACACACAAGGATCGTAATAGTTTAGTGTCTTTGGAAACTTGGAATATAATCTTCTAATCCTGGTGAAAGATCTTCAATATCTCCCATAGAGATCTTCTTTTTTTTAATACCTAAAAGCTTTCTTTATATCCTGGGGAAAAGAAAACATAAAAGGGTGAGCTCAAATGCTCAGTAAGGGTAAACAAAAGAAATATAAATCACATCGTATACACAAGCACATAACATTTGGAAATCTTAACCTGCAAAAGAGATCATAATTTCATAACATGGGATAAATCATGGAAGTGAAATGTAATTACAATAATCATAACTTAAAACATGAAACTTTGTGGCATTCACACATAATCATAGATAATCATTTCTTGTTAGTCAAGACTCATTGCCAAGACTATCTTAGTGGACAAAGTCCCTTTCTGAATCGAGTAACCCTCGTTTCAGTCCTGTTTCACTGAACCGGTATAACCTACCATTCCAGCCATGTCTATCTCATGAGATATAAAATCTTTACCCAATGCATTGGAGGGAGATATAGGTCCCACCCATCTCTTAATGATACCATTCTTATGTGTTCCGCAAAATCATAAATCATAAATCATTGCATAACCCATGTAATAAAAATGGGATTCTTAAACAACATGACATCATAAAACAATCCATATAAGATAAAGGAATTCATAAAAATATTTCCATCACAACATAATCAAATAAATTTAATAATAGGGGTAAAAACAGAACCCTTTATTATCTTTGATTGAAAATAATTTTGATAAAATACTTGAACTTCATTCTTGAGGAAAATTTCCTTTCTATATCAAAAACATTTTTCCTTTCATAACATGTCATATAACTTTAAAATAAAAGAAGTTGATTAAAAATAAACTTGAAACCTTGTAAATTATGTTTCTTGGAAATAATGTTTTAAAAATCCATTCATGCCGTATAAGTTAAAAAAAACATTCTTCGTACTTTTGTCGGAAAAGTCAAAAAGTACCTCGTACGAAAAACGACAAAAGATTCCTTTCATACATATTACTAAAAACTCACCGACGGGTAAAAATGGATTTAAACAATTTTAGGTGGATGGAAATAATATTACATATTGATGAAACATGGATGTGGATGATAAAATACACCCCAGTAAATACTTACGAATAAACAATCTCGGATAAAAATGAGATTGTGATATTTCCCTTACCTTAGGTCCGATTTGCTTCGTATGTGTCCGAACCTCCTGTATAATGATTTAAATAATGTCATTGACTTATTACAGAATCATATTAATTGTTATGATATCATATATGGTTCACTTATGACTTTATATTACCCGTTCTTTTGTAAATTCCATGTTAAAGAAGCGTTTTGGGTAAAATCGTTTCATTTATCGTAGGTGTTTTGACATGTTGTTCTTGACATTATTATTACATATATCATGATTTACTTACTTCCAGAATATAAAATATGATTTATATATCATATATATTCAGTATATATATATATATATATCTAATATATAGATAAATGAAATGAAAAACACCGTTCATTGAGACGGTAGTCCGTACGTACGCATGAACGCTGTTTTCCTTTCCGTATTGTCTTGAATGGAAGTAAGTAGATGAAATATATATATATATATAAAAATAAATCCAGTAGATTTATAATGTCATATATTTCATTATTCTTTCTTATATATACTTTATATTCATTCTTAAATGGTTAACATGGAGAATGAATCTCATCGCGTCGTGGAGACGGTAGTCCGTACGTACGCACGAGCGATGATATCGTTCCCATGGTCATGGAATTGTGTTCAAGTGTATGTATACTATTTCAGTATCAATATAACTTTATAATAATCATATATAGTTACTCATTACACCATTATACCCATCCAATTAATGTGGTGGAGGAAAATAGATTACACCACGTCGTGGAGACGGTATTCCGTACGTACGCACGCGCGGTGATTTCATTTTTCCGTAGGATGGATAGAAGGTGAATTAGGGTTCTTTCATATTTATAACAACATATAGTTATGTAAGTAATACTGAAGTTATTACTTTGTCATGAAACAACTAAATATGAAGAAGATGAAGAAGAAAGAAATTGAAAAGATCGGTAATGGTTATTACCTCTTCTTTGAAACGCCTCTTTGAATCTTCCACTTAGGGAACAGATATTGGTCTTTGAAGAAGACCAGGACCTCTAGGATTATTCTAGGGAAGTGGAGAAGAGATTTTGGCAGGGGTTGGCCGAGCTTGAGTGCTCAAATTGGTGTGAGGAGGAGGGGTAGGAGGTGTCCTTTTATAAGGGAGGAGAGGGGCACCTTAGGAATATCTCAAAATATTATTTTATATTAAAGTAAAAATCGGTTTATAATGGTTCCAAAGTGTCTTATTTCGAAGATAAAGTGGGGATGGGTCGAAATCCTATCAACCAATAGGATTTAGACAAGTTTAGGTTATTATTTTAACCTTATCAATTAGATTTAACTCTAAGTTAAATAATTTAACTTTTACCGTGTCTTTTTGTTTTCTTACACTATATGGTTAATACACTTACTATAACATGCCAAAAGAACCCCAAATTGTTTATTATTAATATATATATCCTTATCTAAGTCATTTGGCCGAACCTTAGATTTTTAGGAATAAAATAACAATTAATAATATAATATTAGATTTAAAAACTATTTTGTGTCAATTTTGACACTGTTTGATATATGATTTTTTTGAAAGTCATAACAGGATTATATGTCCGAACAAAGTTGGTTAAATCAACAATAATATATCATAGTAACCTTGAAAATTAGTTGAATTCATAAAAAGTCTTAAATTAAATTTATTTTTTGTATTTATAATATCAATTATGTCAATATTTCATTAATAAGAAAATTACTGCATCATCATTGTGTCATAAATAAATTAAATTATTTGATATCTAAAAATTACAAATAAAATACCATTATGTAGGAAAGCTTTTTATATTTCTAATGAATATTTACAATCGAATTTATCTTATGTATAACCATATATTAAAAATGTTTTAGTAAATAAACTTTGATTTTAACTCTTTTAACTCTTCTTTGAATTAAATAATAATAAATGTCCTAATCTAATCCAAGTGGGCCTAAATGATAATATTTTACACTTAAGGTTGTTTTTGGTCGAGATAGACTTGTTCAATAGAATTAGGACATGTTTTAGGGTAATAATAATATCATTTTTACCCTTAATTACCCTATTTACTTTTAACCGTGGTAAATAAAAGTAAAAAGTTACTATTCACCAAAAATTATTTTCATCTCATTGAACCACATTTTACTTAATGACATCAAACGTGTCTCTCGGATGTTTGAAATTCCATTCACAGAAGCGGTAAAATTAAGTTTTATGAAAAATTCAGTTTTCTAACTACCACTTAGTAGTTTCACTATTCATCAAAAATTGATGTTTTTCAGAACAATGCCAAAATTTCATCCTAAGCTATATTTCATATTCCGAATTCAAAAATGAAGTATATTTTACCAAATTCATAACATAGATGTTGCATTAATTAATTTTATAATTAAATCCCATTGTTAAAACAAATAGCGTGTTTTTGAGAAACAATATCTATCAAAAGATTGACACTTGTTTATGTCTGGTTTAAATGTGAAATTACATCCAATGACCAACATTGTATTAAATTGTAAAAATATATTCTAAATATACTTTAAAACCACTCCAATTAATAATTTATCACTATTAATTATTTCGATTAAAAAGGTTGTTTTTAATTATAATTTAGTAATTTTCACTATTCATCAGAATATGAAAGTTATCCGAAAATTAACAAAATTTTACCCTAAGCTAATTTAGATATTACGAATCCTAAAATGAATTCCATTTTGAGAGCTAAAATTTCAAAAAAATTTAAAAGTGGTTATTACTATTCATAACGGATAGTTTTAATAATATTTTAATAGCATATCGTTGTTTTGTGAAACTCAGTATTGCGTACTACACACGCTATCGAGGAAGGTTGCGATTGCGTGTAATGCAAGGCAAGTCAAGGATGCGTGTTGTGCAAGCTCTTTTTGGTGTAGCGTACAACACAAGACATTAGTGAAATTAAAAAGAATATTTTTCATAAAATCTTGGGCTGTTACAGTTTGCCTCACATAAATTAAGAGTTTTTTACCGGGAAACTATTATAAAAATTTATGGACGTACTTTATTTTAGGTTATTTATTTATTTATTATCCAAATGATATTATTTTTTGATCAATATGGTTTCAAATCTGTACACCATATTAATGATAATTAAAATTGTCTTACATGTGAATATTTTATTTTTTGAATTTACTAAGGATAATCTAATCATTAGTGAAAATATCCCATTCTATTTAGATGCATAATAACATAGAATCATGTAGTGAAGAAATATATATTTGGATATACTATAAGCATTTCGTTCTATATTGTTTACAACCATGTCCAAAAAATTCACCATTCAACTATTTAATGATTTAAACTACTAGTTGATCGAGCATAATTATTTTAACATATTGAATTGCTTGATCAATACTTGATTCAAATTCTAGAATCATCATTGGCTATTATTCACTGGGATAGATTGTTTTATTCATTCATTGGGATATAAAAATTTATTAAATATTATCACAATTAGTGCATCTCTCATGGGGTTATGCTACCCTAACTAAAGGTATATAGGGGTTTATTATTTCTCATTAGAATACATGGTTTAGTCTATCTGCATAAAATAATAGGATCCCCTTATCCCTTAAAATTATAGAGAGAAGTACCTATCGTACACGTGTTTGAGTTTAGTCTATCCCCTAAAAAGATTGGATTCTACATAACTAGTAAAATATAATAGGGTGGAATTAGAATTTGAATTTGTAGTTTATGTTTTAACCTATTAAAGTTTTCTTTTTTAATGAACACATAAAAAAAATTATTGGTTTAATCCTCAAGGTAAGAAAATGGTATATCTAACAAGTTTTCACTCTCATGAAATAGTGATATAGAATACTCGGTTCTATAAACTGGGATGGAATGTGAAGAGTATAGTGAAATAAGTTTGATCCAAACTATAATAGAATTCCAATGTTCATCTATTAAATTCTTGTAATTTCTTTTCTATTAATATTATTAAATTAGTACCGGTGACTTTTTTGTTATTTTTAATGATCATTTTGTATCTTTAATGTTTATAGTCTATTTAATTTTAAAAAATAATAAAATTAACCCCCTATTGTAAACTAAAATCACCCCTTTTTGAAACCACATTTGGTATTAGAGCCTGATCCATTGTGGATAATTATGTTTCCCACTTTGATTGATACCAAAAAAATATGATTTAGAGGTTGTATCTATATAGTGACTCATTATTTACACAAATAGACATTTCATACAATTATATTAATATTCACCACATAACATTACGATTCATAGTTAGAAAAATATATTTATAGTGTCCTTAGAGACTTGATACATAATTTTATTATTTCATGATATATCATCACCATATCCCATAAAGATCTTCCTACATAACACTACTCTTAGAAATACTATACCTAAACCTTGATTCATAACATGGGGAAAGGAAAGTGAAAAAAGTGTGACTTAGATTTACAGTGATAGTAAAAAAAGGAGATATCAACAATCATTAAAACATAACATGAGTTTAAAGGGTTTGAACGCATAAGATTAACCTATTAAAATCACACCCATTAGTTACAAAATCCTAATTATGAGTCATTAAATACATATTATTATTTTATAAGAAAAAAATCATAAAGGGATCATTGAAGATGATCTACGATAATATAATGTTGATATAAAATCATATTACAAAGGAGGGGAATACAGGCTAGTAAAATAATAATCATGTAGATATAATTTAATGTATACCCACAAAGGCATTCATAACATAGTATGATTATGTTAAATAACCATGTAACTATATTATTATTGGGATAGCCTCTTACGTACCCTCTTATAGGATTGGGATAACCACTAATAAACCCTATTTTGGGCTTGGGATAACATCTAATGTACCCTCTTTTGGGATAAAGATAACCTTATATGTAAATTTTTGTATCTTAGAATTACCTCCAACATACCATTGTCTAGGCCAGGGATAACCTCCTATGTACCCTTCGAGATCATAGAACATTAATCCATAAAAAATTCAAGGTAGATATATATAATTTCATTCCCACTAATCTCAGACTCATATATACATTCATACATATTTAATATGATCATAAAAAAGTCATCATAACATAACCCATAGAAAACATAATAGATTTCATCAATATTTCATCATCATATCCACAAAAAATATAATAAATAAAAAATATGTAATTATTGGATAATATGTCCAATAAATAATAAGTAATATCCTTGAGTGTTTTCATTGATGATAATTTTCTTCAAAATATCACAAGAAATTTTCTTAAGGAAAAACCACCTTTCGTCTTTTTTAAACAACATATTAAAATATAAAATTTTTACAAATAGTAAGGAAAAACCTTTCTACAAAAATATCATTGTAAAAATTTAAAGGAATCTTAGAATAATTGATCATTCCGAATGTAATGAAATCATATTCATGTTGTGTATGTTAAAACAAAGATTCCTTACTTATTTTTAAATGAAATCCAAAAGTACATCATTTAAAAAATGAAATGAAGCATTGTTTTTAAACCATTTTGTAAAAATTATTTTTTAAAAAATATATTTTAAAAAATAGTAGGATAATAGTAAAGAACCTATCAGTTTTTTTAGAGAACATGGACATTGATGAAAAATATATTACTAAAGAGATAAATTAAATCATTTTTTAACAACATTATATTGGTATATTGAGTACATAATATAAGGAAAATGAAAGGAAAATATGTATTTTCCATAAATAAATAGATTATTATAATTTATGAGATTATAGATTGGTATATCATGAAATTGCATGAATTTAAAATTAATCATAAACAATCCAGGTAAACAAAGAGATTGTAACATAAAAACCTTATATCCAAATAAACATAATTTAAAAGAAGTATAATCTACTGTATAATAAATATAAATTAATTATAATTAAATAAAATATTTATTTATATTATTATAATATTATATACAATCCTTTTAGAACATTTCAAACCACATTTATTAATAATTCCTTATCAAAATATCCATCTTTGGGAGTTAACTATTTCATTTTTCAAAATAATTCTTGATCAATTGTTACAATCATTGTAGTTTGATCATGATTCCATCATATAAATAATATTAATCATGATATATATAATATATATTCATTATATATATATATATATATATATTCATCGATAAAATATAGATATATAAAATAAATTAAATCATTCACGTATACAGTAGGTCGTACAGACCCGAGAACACTACTATCATTTTATAAGGGATGAAACTAAATAATGTTAAAAAATATCCCAATTTAAGGAAAGTTTTAATGTGATATATAAATTATATATTCATTAAATCTATCCATATTACCATCGTTGTATAAAATAAATTAAAAATTAGTCACATCACTTCATGGAGGTTGTAGTCCACATGCACACATGGGCGACATTATCATTTTCAAAAAAATTGGAAGAATGAGGATAATGGTCATTCCATAAAAATAATAAAAATTCAATATATTTATGACACTGAATTCATTATTTTATAATTTATACCATGGGTTTATATGAGGTCGAATAAAAATTAATATTGAGAATGATTGTTTAAGAATTATACCTTTTGTTGAAAAACATTCTTTATCATACTCCTTAATCCCTGGATGTATAGTATTTTGGAAAGAAAAAAAGATATAGCATGTGATATTGAACTATATTAAGGTATTATGTAATGTATTATATGATATTTAATGATAAAAAATTGTAAATAATGAAGTAGAGGATGTTCCCTTTTATAAGTGAGGGGATGAGAACTCTTTCATTTACCATAAGTAATAAATCAATATATATAAATTTCATAGGAAAATTGGGAAAAAATAATATAATTTAAAGATAATAAGTGTAGTTTTTAAAATTATATAATCTAATAAAATTTTAAAATGTTTTAATGGATGTTGTTCACCATTTTCTCTTTGTTTTAATCCCATGTTTACCATTTTGAGAATTACAACAAAGACAATGTTTCTTAATATTTAATTGTTATGAATGTTTCCATAAAAATGATAAGTGAGAGATTAATTGGAAATTATTGATATTTTAATCCATAAGTCAATAAATTTATTTAATATAATATTTTAAATAATTTTAAATAATTTAATAAAATATTATTTATTATAATATATCATTACTATCATTTTCGGAAGTATTCATCAAATTTGACTATTAATATTACATTACCAAAATAAATTCAAATATGGACATTTAAAAACTCCATAAACTGTAATATTTATCTAGAAAATTCATAAAAAACAATAATTCATCAAAATTTTTCTACATTTAATATTTTAAATATAATTTATTTTATTTTTATATTAGCCGAATAAATAATGTGTCTGTTAAAATTTTAGGTAATTATTAAATAGTTATAAAAATAAAAATAAATTAGCATGATAAAACTAATTAATTATTATTTAAAATAAATATTTATAAATAATGATATCTATGTCTTAACCTTTGGTAAAAATAATAGTGATATTAAATATAAGGGAGTGTCATTTTGTATCTATTCTTTTCAGAAATACATATAAAGGTAATAATTGAAGTAAAATTATGGGGTTGGGATATATTTTAAAGACATCGATGGAATTAGACAATATAAATTCATAATAAATGATAAATACACATAAAATATAAATTTTAAAGCCTTATCAAAAAATTTTGCCATATTTTTCTAGTTTTATCCTTACGAAGGTGATTAAAATTCACCAATTCTACTATTCACAATGATGAAAATACAAAAAAAAAACAATTTAAAATTTTTAATATATTAATTAAAAATATTTGATCCTTGTTTCTATATTGATTTTATATTAGTGGCAGGAATTTAATTTTAAGAAAATAAATGCATAAAATGGAATGAAATATGTTATTTATAAAATACATTTTTTTGTATAGAACTTGATTTGTTATGATCCTATGCACAAAAAACCAATATATGAATACTAAAACATTTTACTGAATATATAACACACACACACATATATATATATATCACTAAAATAAATCACCAATAGAGATTAATATATTTTTTATGATAAAAACACAATGGCCGCATAAAAAAATCTACAAAAATCATTTCGTTTATAATAAAATGAATTTTATTTTTACATTTTAAGCGTATGATTAGTAATGAAATCATTTCAAACCTGTGTAAACCGTTTTTTCATATATTTTAGTGATATTAATACTAACCAATCAAATGGGTAGGTAGTAATTTAATCATGTTAATAATTTTATTTCAAATAGCAGTTCATTTAAACTCGATGTTGCAATTGTCAAATGACATTGATGATATTAAATTTAATTTAAAATAAATTTATCATAAAATCTCTGGGTGGTAAATTATAACACCATTAAAATTAACTTATGAATCAAAATTATGTTACCTTGATACCAAAAAAATATTGAAATCTTGGTTTCATCACATCTTCCAAATCCCAACTAGCTTCTTCGATTTTTTTTCCTCTCGAGAACTTTTACCAACAAGTATTCTTTTATCCATAACACAATATATCTATAATCCAATATTTCTATTGGTTTTTCTTTATATGAATTATCAAAATCCAATTCTATTTCCTCTTAGGTCTATATTTTTTATAGATTAGGCAGGTACGTGCTCAAGAGATATACATAAAACACATCATGAACATGAGAGTGGTTCGATGGATGTGCCAAGAATCAGCTACCATCCCAACATGATTAAGAATATCAAAGGGACAAATATCCCCCAGTCCCACATTTTCATTATTTTCCAATATCATAACATCATTAAACATAGAAATTTATATTAATTACATATAAAAAACAATTCATTCCATATGTCATTGATGATTGTCAATATAACATTTCTTTAGAAACAGAGCATCCATGATATACTACCGAAGGGATCTGACATTCTCTGTAATATCCTAAGCTAGAAAAACTAATAATTTATTTTTATCTACAAAAATATCATAGTACATTGTATTTCTAAACAAAATTCCATATATATCATCATAAGAATACTTTTGAAAGCTCAAGTAATAAAAATTATTGCATGAAAACTCAACTAGTGGAAGGTTTTTATCCCACAAACTATTAAAATTCATAGAGAATGATCTCAACATACCCCTTAGGGTTTGAATGGTTCTCTTAGAGAGAACTTCTTTTAAGGATGATTTTCCATTCTAAAACTCAAATATATATCCAAATCATGATGAATAATTTTCAAAAAACATTGGGGTAAGCAACAAATCCTAATTAGATACAATCGAATGTGGTACTATATATAAACATAAATATGTTTTGATATATATTCTAGAAATATTATGAAGGGAAAGATATTGTATTATAGAAATGAATTGACCTGAATTCATATAGAACGTGACGAATACCAAAATAGTCATATGAAATTTTTACATGTTGGGTAATCTAATAACATATGTTATGGTGATGTATTCCTATTTCTATTTTGGTATGGATAATTTTGGTAGCGTCCCCTTATAATTGAATAAATACAAATTAACATTAAGAAATACCAAGCACAAAGATATATAATCTTATATATATTTCTTCATTTTACCTAAAACAAATTTATATCTCTAAACATCTTTATATTTCGTAGATAAATAGAGAATGTTCAACTATGAGATTTATCCAAAACTACTTCTTCAAGTCTAGAATTATTGATAAAATTAAAGGTTGTTGAAAATTATTATTCTATCTTAATAATTGTTTAACTATAGAATATCTATGACCTTCTCACTCAACTCAAGATATTCTTTCAGAGTCCTACTAATCCTCACATGGATAGATGACTGGAATCTAATTTTAGCAAGCCATGATTCCCAAAACCATCACGATTTATAGAATAATAAGTTTTAAGATCTAGAAACATTGGATATTTTGTGGTACTTATCATAAAAAACATTCATGATATTTTTTACTCAATTAAATGGATACCTTTTTCACTTTCCCAAGGTTGTAATGTATTGAACAGTTATACTATTTATTAAAAAACAACTATTTTCATTTTAAAATATGGAGATATTTTTTTATTATATACATTAAATTTTTTTAGAATATTCTCAAAATTTCTTCCTAAATGATAACATATATATACATTTAATAAAAAAATTACTATTGATAACTCCAAATATTGAGTTGGGTAATTTTTTTTTCACGAACCATGTATTGGCATGAGGGAAAAGATGTCATGATACCTTTATGCACAGGGGAACATTCCAATATATTCATCTAGGAATACTTATAGATAAAATATATTATACACTACAGGGTAATGTATGAATATGTGTTCTAAATAAAATTCTCTTGCGATCCCTGAAATTTTATTCACATTCATCTATAGAAAGGAACATATCTACCTTTGAATTTAAAATTGTGATAGGATTATATATCTATGAGAAATTATCATCAAATAATCAATAATATATATCCCAAGTAATAAAACAATGGGTTTAAATCATAATGGTTGGTCTAGTCCAATGTTTAATAACTTCCAACTTTCATGAATCTAATGAAATACCATCACATGAGATTACATGATCAAAAATGAATCTTTTTGTTTCAGAAAGGAAAACATCGTAATTTTTTCATACAAATTATCCTTATTTATATTCTTTTGAAAAATACTCATGTGATCTTAATTATATTCCTTGATCACTGAATATATAAGAATATAATCTATAAATACTATACAAAAATGAACATGGTATTCTATAAATACTATATTTATTATATCTATGATGATTTTGGTGGAATTAGGTAGTCCAAATGGAATTAATATAAATTCATAGTGTTCATACATTGTATAGAATACGTCATTGGGTATATCATCCTTCTTGATCCAAAATTAATCATATAAAAAATGATGTTCAATCTAGGAAAAGTATTGAGCACCACATAGTTGATTAAAAAATTCATCAATACAAGGTAGATGATACTTTTTCATGATAGTGATATTGTTAAGTTATCTATAATGAATATATTTTCTTATTGATACATCTTTATTATTATTAATAATAAAAGGTTCTACCTAAGGTTACACACCTGGATAAATTAAACTCTTGTTGAGATTATATTTGAGTTAAATCTAAAATTTCTATAACTCTACTCGGTCCATTATATACGGTGACTTTCAAATAGGTGATGCACTAGGTATGGGTTCTATTTAAAAATCAACATAATAATTCAAATAAATAATAGATATATCTTCTATAAAGTCATAAAAAAGTCATGATCAATATATATATCATCGATTTTGAGTTTATCCCCTACCATATGAGATAAAAACACCTTATGAATAAGAATAAAGACACAAATAATTGATGTGACTTCCATATGAAGTTCTTATTTAAAATATAACTGATAGAATATAAAAGGAATGGTTATAATATCAAACTTGACTTCCCTTCCTAATCAATCAATATAAAATTTATGTAAATTAATCCCATCCATGAATAAGATAACATCAAATTCCACCATAGGGAGAATAATATGTTATGTAGGAATAAAATAGCCACAAAAAAACATATGGGAATAATAGAATTAAGATTTGATCATCATATCATTATAGGTTTTCACTAATAATTCAACTTATAATAAGTTAAGTGGTATTATGATATATTTATAAATTATATTAGTGAAAAATTAGTTGTAAGATCTTGAATTAGATTAAAAATTAGTTGTTTTAGAGTCGACCTTAATTGTAACTTTCACCAAATTTTTATCATACCTTTCCTCAGTAATATTGATGTCATGATATTTCCCCTTTTTAATCGGCTTAGGAGGATTCTAACATTGACAATCATCATTATGTTTTACGTTAGAGCACTTGTAATCGTAGTTCCCATATTCAATAATTTTGATACACTTGAGTGTGGGTTGTGCATTTTTTGGTGATTTTACTTTATCATTGGATAACCTATTTCAATCACACGAGAATTGTATTTCTTGATAACATTTAATTTATACCCATAAAGGCATTACTGGTAACCTTAATAAATTTTCATTAAGGCCTCCTTCCAAACATATATCATATTGGAAGGCTCAACTTCTTAACACCACAGTTTTTATTATTATAAATTTATTTTATTTCCATATTTATTTTCTTATAAAAACCAGGAAAATTATGGGTATATCTAATCTTCATTCCCACCTTAATTCAAAAAATTTGATTCCTTCATATATACCAATGTATCAACTTGATAACTATGTTTGGAGGCATGGTATTAATCCATTAATGAATTGATAAAACATAATTTCTAGTTGGATGATAATACAAGAATAATTCCTCACATGTATTTAAAATATTCCTCATAGGTAAGAATAGATTCATCAATATTGTAATTAATGTAAAGGAATACCTTCTCCATTTTCAGTTGAAGAATATGTTTAAATTACATATTACAAAAAAAATCCAAAACTCTTCCCATACATGGAGTCAATTTCATCCCATTACATTGTTTTACTGGTTATATTCCACCATTCATCATCACATTCTTCCAAACCATAAATATTAAAAATAATTATTTCACGTTTCGAGCATTATAGAATAAAAGCTGAACTTTTATTGGTGCTGATCCACTAAAAAATAACCATAGGATTAACAAAACCTCTTAGAAAAGGTGTATATTTTAACATGAAGGACCCAAAAAAATGTTGTTCCCTCTTATCCTTTTGAATTTATTCATGATTAATTCCTTGAGAAATTCCTGTGAGAAAAAAAATAATTTAGAATTCCAGATATCAAAATAGTTTGTTTCTCAAGTGTAATTTTTTTTCATTTTTTATCACATTCAACAATAACATAGTTTATTTTGGTTCTATCTAATGAATAAACCAAAAATCATAGTGTGAGAATCCATAATCATAGTTGGAAAAAACATAATCATAAAAAATAATTTATTGTAATTCTATATCCTAACTCAAAATTTTTAATTTATGAAACTGTAGGTTTATCCTAGTTAATTCATGTTCATAATATTTTTAAATACTTCATAATGATTTATAATGTAATTGTGATTTATCCAAAACATATCCCATAAAAGTATCAAACTAGTTACATTATAAGGTAACACTCACCATGAACTATAATGGGGACCAATATGTACACTAAAAACTCTATTTTGGGTTATTAATCTGAGATGAACCTGTTATACAACAACTTCCACTTTTAGAATCAAGGTAGGGATATATTTCTAGAAAAAATATCTCTTCATTTCCAAAACATTATGATTTTATCATATTCTTAGACATATCCTTGGGGTTTTTAAAAAGGTTATATAATATTAATCACTATTTATAAACTAAACCATTCCAAGAGACCTACTATAATGACCTATACATTTGACACATAAATATTACATCTTATTAGATGAATATTAATCACATAACATTAGGATCACTCCCAGAACCATATTAGTTTTGTGTTTTTGAACACTAGATAATAAATCTTATTATTTCATGATTGATTTTCAAAATATCTCATAAATATTTTCCTATATTGTTTTATTCTTAGAAATACCCTAATTAAATCCATTATTCATAAACTATGAAATGGAAACATGATAATGTGTGAGATATGATTCTTATTTAGGGGGAACATGAGATATATCAGTGATCATTTAAACATTACATGAGCATAAAGGGCATGCATAAATGATCATAACCATTGAAAATATAGCCTTGAAACGCTTAGATTAGAAACAAGAATCATAGAATAAATAATGCATGTTCATAAGAATTGAATAAAAATGGGATCAAAGAACATTATCATTTAGAATATAACATTGACATAATATCTTGTCACAAAATAGTGGAATACCCTCCCACAAAGACATTCATAACATTTTAGTCTTAAGATGACCTCCAATGTAACTACCTCGGGATTGGAATACCCTCCCACAAACAATCTTTGATCTTGGTATGGCCTCCCCTATATCCTTTTTGGGGATTGGATTGATATCATGTGTACCTTACATTGTGATTGAGATAACTTCCTATGTAGCGACATTCAATCTTAGGATAAACATTGTATACCATTTTTTTGCTTTCGGATAACAACCCATTTACCCATTATGTTCATAGAACATTAATATTTACCTAATTCATTATATGGGATTATAATTATGTCTCTAACTATTGATACTCATAAAAAATATAATATATATACCACAATATCATGCAAATATTCATCATAACTCAACCCTTGGAAAAGAAAATGGGCTACATAGATGTTTCATCATAATAACTGTTAACTATATATTGAAATAATTAATACAATTTCAATATATTATATCCCTATTAAAACATAAGTATAATAAAAATATGTTGTCATAGATTTTTTTTTTTAAAAAAATATCACTGAGATATTTTATGTGTAAAATAACCCTTTTATCTTCTTATATCACATATTAACATCAAAAAATTTCCCAATTTTAATGGAATTTTTTTATTTGAATATAACATGGAATATTGTAAAGGAAATATTTAAATAATTTTACCTTCATGATAATAATGAATTCAGTTGATTTTATCTTCAATAAAACAAATATTCCTTTGAAATTTTTTGTAAAAATTTTAAAAGTAGCTCATTCAAAAAATAATAAGAAACTTGTAAAATATTTTTTATAAATTATAATAAGTATAAAAATCAATTTAAAATATTGAGAGACTAGTAAAATAATTCTAAAAAACATTTTTTTAATACATGAACTTGGAATAAATTAGATTTTCTAACAAATAGTGAAATATAGTAATTTTTCTATAAAAACATTCATTCAGTATCTCGAGTGCATAATATGATGAAAAAGAGAGGAAATGTATATTCTTAAAAAATATCTATATGACACCTATAAATTCATGAAACTGTTGAGAGGTATATTATAAAATTTAATCATTGTAAACTTAATCATAAATAATCACGGTAAGTAATGGGGTTGTAAAATAAAACTTTTACCTCAAGTTGCATTTTAATTAAATGTTCTATAATGTACATTATAGTTAATTTAATTTTATTATAATTTTATATTGGAATAATTAAAATAATTATATAATCAAATATAATAAACTTCATACATTTAAAAAATAATTTACTAATGATTAATTATTTAAATCCTCCTTTGTGTGTGATAAATGATTCATTTTTTCATGGGAATTTATGTATAGTAGTTCTATTATATGAACATTAATCATGGTTATATCATCAATATAATATTATTCATGATATAAATATCTTATTTATTTAGTATAGACATAAATTTTTTTAGATTCATCTATAAAAGATAAATACAAAAAAAAATTAATTACACTATTTTTGAAGATGGTAGTTCATATGTACACATGAACACTATTTTCATTTTGAAAAGATGGATTGAAATAAAGGTAAATTATAATTAATCTATGAAGGTCATATTTATGTAATATATATCAAATTAATTAATGTAAATTTTCTCCATTACGATATTTGTAAATCCAAAATGTAATAAATAACATTGATTCTTGCTTTTGGTAGTTCAAAAATATGCATGAGAACCATTATCATTTTCCAATATATGGGAAGAATGTTTATGATGGTTATTAAAAAAATATTTAATAATTTAAATATTTAATATAATTAAGTAAGTAAATTATAATGTATACCATGGATTTAGATGAGGTAGAAGAAGAAATAAAACAGTAAATGTTCAGTTAATAATTATATATATTTATTGATAATTTTTTTTTGTATTACACCTTAATCCTTGAAAATACGATCTTATTGAAATAATATAAGCTTTATGATTTGGTAAAGGAATATAATTTTTTATTATGTTATGCATTTTTAGTTATTGAAGGCCCAACTGTTATGAATAATGAAGAAGAGGACATGCTCTTTTGTAAGTGGGGGGAACTCATTTTTTTTAAAAGGCTGAGGTACAATGACATATTTATTGATACCAAAAGGAATCCAGGGAAGAGTAAAAAAGAAAAACAATTTATCCCATCTGAAAGCCAGAATATGGGAGATTACCGTGTTCTAGAGCGGGTGCTCATACAGTTGAAAGGAAGGCGGCCAACTTTTCCATGAGGGTGATGATCCTTTTCCCAGTCCTTGTTTGCATCCACACACCACCTTTATCATCCTAAGGTTCTTCCATAGAAATTTATATTATGATATCTGTAGAGAAATCATCATTCCTTGATCGATATTTTTAACAATTAAAAGTGAGCATAAAAAGGGGTTCGAAATGAAAACATTACAAAGTAAAATCTCAAGAGGAGATGAGAAATTCTGTATTGATATCAGTCCATCCTTTGTCTTGGATGTTTTAGGATTGTCCAAATTCTTCTGTTCCACCCCTTCTATGTTTATGGTACTCGAGCTCATCATGGTGACATGGACCTTATTTGACTTTTGACTCATACTCCATTTATCATGTAATCCCATAGAAGGTCTGGATAATAGGGGATAAATCTGCAATGACCTGGGGGTCTTTCTCTAGCAAAGGATTAGAGTTCCAACATGTGTCCCTTGTAACAAAAAAATGGACCTTAGAAACAACTTCTTCATTTGCTTTCGAATGAAAGTACTATTTGATAATAACCTTCTCATAGGTCGCATAATCTAGCACTATCTTACCCTTTATACATTTTAGAGCATGCATCTATTTTCTAACTCCATCATTGGCCACTACTTGGGGGTGTGGTGCTCATTTAATTACATAATGTATTAAAATAATCAAAATTAATTTTAGGGATAATAAATGGTTAAATGTTTTTGTATATAAAATTTTATATGAGGGTGATTTGAAATACAATCCTAAAATTTAATTTTAATAATTATACGTGATGTTTGAACCTTATTTCCTTATTTTAACCCCCGGAAAAACATTTCAAAATTACTAAACAATTAATGTTTTTACATTTATCGGTTAACAATTTTAACATATAAATTCAAGAGACCCATATATTGACCACATAAGATTATTAAAACCATATACCATCCATTTGGAAGAAGATAATATTATTATGAACATAAAATCATTTAATAAAATTTTATTTGATATAAAATATTATTAATAGAATTTTTGGAACTATTTATTTTAATTTAATTTGATTACATATTTATAGAAATGTAATTAGAATTTAAACCATTAAAAAATACCCAATATGTAATATTTATCTTAAAAATTTATGGGACATAATAATTTATCCATATTTTATTACTTTTAATATTTTGATGAAAATATAATTTAATATTATATTAAATGAATAAATACTATATCAGTGTTTCGTAATAATTAAATGAAAATTTTTTATGACTAAATATTATATTTAAATTTTGATGATTAAAAAATTAATTAATATTTAAAATAAAAATATATTACTTAACTTATCATATTTATATTCTTATGTAATGATATTGGTGATATTCTATTCAACAAAGTCACATTTTGTATTTATTCATTTTTTAAATTAATATAAATCTAAAATCAAAGAGAAATATAATTATGTGAAGATATAATCTTGTAATATAAGGAAATGGATGAAATGAACCTCTCCAATTGTAAAATGGTATGTTTTATAGAAATTTTAAAGCCTCATCTGAATGGTTTAACAATATTTTACTCATTTTACAACTACTAAGTTGAAAAACATTTCCCACTCTCACTATTGATAATAAAATAATGAAAAGAAACTATTGAAAAAAATTGAATATCTTAACACCAAATATGGGTTATTTTTTCAATATTACATTTCTACTATTGGAAGAAATTTATTTTGGAAAAAATAACTGCAGTAAATGAGACTAAAATGTTTGTTAGAAAATAAATTTTAACTGTCAAACTGGATTTCCTCTTATGTCATGACTATATAAAATATTAGATGAATGTTATTTTTTATTGAATATTTAATATATAAATTTCATTAAAATCATTCACTGATAGTGATAAATTTATTTTATTAAAATAAACACACATTTCACACAAAATTAATGATTTTCAGAAAAAAAAACTTTATCTTACATTGATATGTTTTTTATTTTCATTGAAAATAAAATTACAACTAATTAATTAATTATATACCATTTAAACATTTTTTTTTCATAATTTTCATTGTCTTATTCATATCCACCAATAGATTGTAATGCAGGTAACTATCTCATAATAAAAATTCAATAGTATATCATAGTTCATATTTACTCTATATTGTTCGTATCACATTCTATACGAGAAATAATATTTATTTGAAAAGTGGTATATCATAAAATAAAGGTGTGTTATATTCAACCCCCAATAAAATTAATTTTTCCCTCAAAATTCTATTACATCCAAAGAAAAAGTGATGTTGTCTTTATTTCATCACATCCATGGGTTCCTAAGTAGATTCTTAGAATTTTTTATTTATCGATACAACATTAACCTAGAGAGTAGTCTAGTTATATATTATTTTAACTCTATAATATAATATTTCAAATTTTTGGTGTTCATAGAATATATCAACATCCAGAGTTATAACCTGTGAGTTCAGTACATGTGATGTACAAGGCATGTCCTTCTTCAAGTGAGAGATATATAAGACATCAAAAAATTGAGAGATAGGGGTTTTGTGGAAGATCCAAGTGATATGATACGTCCCTATTTGATCATGAATACTTGAAGTGGAAAATATTTCTATGGATTACCACTCATGTTTTTTGAATCCAATAACATTTTTTTTGTAAATAAATTTTGATGAATACCTACTCACTAACATCAAATTATATATTTCACTAAAAATTTTCACTATAAACGTTCTATATAAATTGAGTTGCTTTTCTATGATGAAAAATGGATATGAAATTATATATCATTTCCTCATCTGGATCGAGTCCTTATAGAATTTTTTATCCAACTTCATCTAATAAAATTGGAGTTTAACAATTCTTTTAATAGAGGGAATCATATTAAAAATTTTGACTTCTTGAGTGAATGATTTTATTTTTAAAAAATTGACTTGGGTAAGATATTGATCAAGACCACTTTTTTAATCCAATGAATAAGATCTCATCTTGTTTTGAAGGAGTTTAATTTTTCTATCAAATTTATCATCAATTCAATTATAATAATTAGTGTTGAAACTCACTCTATATCCAAATCCCACAAAATAATTCTCCACAACATGAAGATAAATATCATATCATGTTCAGATACAATATAATTTCAAGATCCATATAACCATATATATTAATTAATATGTATTCATTCAGTGTGATATGGAGAAAAACATTTTCTAACAGTAATGAAGTGTGATGACTTCCTAATTACGTAAAATATAAATCAAATAGAATGATGGCATTTAGTAATCTTGGAGTGTTAGGTGAATAAATATCTATGGGTGTGACTTCCAATTTATATTCTTGTCTATGTAATGGTTGTAACATCATGTTTAAATTATGTCTCTAAATCTTAACTTTATACATACAAAGAAGCAAGATACATATTCTACAATAACTCACTTCATATTTTACGAACCAAAATAAGGATTCAGATCCCTATATATCTTCATACTTCTAGGTGGAATATAGAATGATTCAATATGATCTTTATCCAAAAAACTCGGCCTACAAGTATGGTATTAATGGGAACTAGAATAGTTCCTAAACCTTATCATTCGATCAAAATTAATGTTTGACTCATGATTTTTTTATCGTTTTTTGTTACACATTTTTTTATATGCATATTTAATCCTCACAATTATAGATGGTTAATCAATCATTTTAGAAATGTAAAAATTATCTTATTCTACTTAAATTTATAGGAATATCATTTAAATATCCAAAAAATTAGATATTTTCTTATCCTTATAATAAATATAGTTGTATGATAATTTCAAGTAAAAGCATCAGTCACATTATTCACCTTCCAAGGGTGGTAATTTATCATGCTATCAAAATTCTAAACTGACTCCAATCATTTATATGTGGACTAGATTTTGATCTTTTAGACTGTACATATACATTAATCATTTACCATCAATATATATATCACACATTAATCTAAAAATATCTTTCTTCCACATGTATATTTTAAAAATTACTATATTTTACTTCAAATAATGAGTTATATATTTTTTCTAACGAAAATATAATTGGTATTATGTATAAGTTATCACCCTACCATTCTGCATGATGATGGTTCCCAATCCCTTCTTTGATGCATCACTATATATGAAAAAAATCTATCCACTATAGGGGAATGTAAAATTTATGTGATGGCTATATTCCTCTTACGTTCCTTTAATTTTTATTCTCATTAATCTATCCAATGTAGCTTGGATCCCTTTATTGTATAATTGGTGAGTAGATTATATATTCATTAAAATCTCTCCACAATTTGTAAATAATATCAATCCTAATCCGGAAAACTATAGACCTTAGTGACTATGGTTTTCCTACCCCAATGTTCAATAACTTCTATCTTTTATGGATCCATATATATACCCTCACATGAGATTTTATAACCCAAAACCTAATCATTTTTTAGCCAAAATTCACATTTCATAATTTTTTCATACAACTTATCCTTCAATATTAATATTAGTACAATCCCCAATTAATATTAATCATCTTACGTTCTCTTTTAATATATATGATTTTCATATATAAACACAAACACTAATAGATCATGGTAATATGTGAAGACACTATTCATTAAATCCCTTAATATATTGGGGGAATTAGTAAGTCAAAATTGAATATCTATAAATTCATATTTCCCATACATTGTAAAAAATTCTATCTTTGATATACCATACTTCATAACCCTCAATTAATGATACTCAAAATGAAGGTAAATAATGGAAAATTATAAAGATTTCATAGTTAATAGAGATGAAATTAATATGGGATAGAAGATACATGTTCATTATTATGATCTTATTAGGTTATTGGTATTCAATAAATCATCACATTGATCTATATTTATTCTTAACAAAACATAGGTTCACCCCCAGGTGTTTCACTTGGACAAACAAATCCATTTTAATGATGTTCCTATGGGTTCATACTAAATTCCTACAACTCAATTAGGGAAATTATATATGGAAACATTGAAATTAGTGTATCGGAAGGTATGTGTTATATTGAAAACACAACATCATTATTTAGGAAACATAAAATTCCTTCACAATATGCAACAATCAATGTTGAGTTTCTCCACAACAATCTGATATAAACAACCATTTTCATTAGGATTCAAGGCCCCTATAATGGATGATATTTCTAATGTATGTTCCTATTAATTATCACATTTATAGAAAATCATAGGCTAGCTTGAAATTTACAAAATTAATTATATTCCCAAAAAATATTGTGTATTTACTAAGGAAGTAATTTTCATGAATATAATAACATTAAATTCCACTAGTTGGGGAATACTGAGATTCATAAGAAGCACATTTCTAAAAAAATAAAATAGAGATGAATCTAAAATGTAATATCTGAGCATCGTATCATAATAATTTTTCACTAATAATTCAACATATATTTTTTGATGTGTTATTTTGATACCCATATAAATTTTTTAGATATAAATAAGCATGTAGATCAATAATCAAAAAATAAATTATCAGTTCTAGAGTGGATAATAATTTTACATTCCATTACATCATTATTAAACCCCTAATTTTTGAAAGTTATAATAATGGATTTCTCTTTGATTCTAGGATTAAGATATTTCTAATATCGATCATCACCATTAACCTTCATGTTTGAGAACTGGTTAGCATAATTACAATACATCTTTAATTTGTAACACTAGAGTGTGGATGGTTAATTCAATGGGGATTTCCCTCTATCAATGGTTATGTTCTTACCATTTAATTATAAGTTGATTTCCTAATTACCATCATTTCTAGACATAGATAATTTCCTAGTCCCCTTAATTGAATTTTTTGCAAGTCTCCTTTCTCACTTCAAGTTTAATGGAAGGATCTTCTTTTTCCCTGTAAGGATTTTATTATAAGAATTTAATTTAAATTACATGTTTATTTTTGTTCTGAAACATGATATTGATGAGTAACTTCAATATATATATTTCCACCAAGATTACACATCGAATTATTTCTTCATAGATATCAAAGAATCCTATGGATAACTCCATTAATTAACATGGTTTTAAGCCACATACAAATATATCAACATTACTTTTAGGATGGATTATAAAAACTGTGGTGTACCTCACAATCCATGTAAACTTTTTCTCATATGCTAGAACATTTTCATCATCCTTATACATTAGCTCAAGGGAAATCCTTATCTCTTTTTATATAAATAATTTAAGGAAATTACTTATTGTGAAATAGGTTCTTAAAATAACTACACACCATGGATTAAATTTTTCCCCATTTCCTATTGTTATTAATAATGAAAACAAATTAATTTTATTAACCATATAATATTTTGAAAAATAAAAATGTTTATTCATTTTATGAACATTGAATTATGGAAAATATATTTTTATTGGTACCAATCAATTACTCAGAAACTTTTGGATCATCAGAACCACTATAATATGTTCGATGTAGCCTAATAAATGTATTTTTTTTCATCTTCTTATCTCATTTGGAAGATCAACAGAACTCATGATTTGATAATGGTACATAAGAATAGAAACAAGGTTTTGTATTTTAGATCCAATAATATTTAGTTTCTTAGGATAAAAATCACTACATTTTCAATCACTTTATTATTAAAATAGTTCATTTATCTTCCAACCATTTTCTAAACAAAAAACCATAATGTGCGAAAAAATAATCATAGTGGGAAACCAAATAACTATGAAAAATAATTTATAGGAAATCTAAACCATACGAACTTCTTTTTAATATATGAAACCTTAGGTTTTTCATCAGAAATTAATGGCCATTATATATTCAAATCCATCATAATGATTCATAAATAAATTGTGAATTATGGAAAACATATCTCTACGATTGTAATAAAAGGTTCAGTAAAAAGGGAAAAATCACCATGTACATGAATTATTACAGATATATACTTAACCAACTCTTTAAGTGTTATTACCCTATAATTAATATATGCCAAAAACCACAAACCACTTATATTATCTATATGAGGATTTATTTATAGGAAAACCATAAAGTATATTCATTTTCCAAGGTTTATGATTCCATTATATACTTACAAATATCACATGGATTTTCAATAGAGTTATCTATTCATAATATTTGATGATAAACTAAACAATTCACAAAATTAGGTAAAATGAACCATACTTTTCATACATAAATATTATATATTGTTAGTTTAATATTCATCACATAACCTTAAAATCTATTCCAAAACCACATAGGTCTAAATTTATTAGAGACTATATACACAATATTCATATATCATGAATTATCTTAAACATATATCATAATGATTATCCCATATAATACTCTTCTTAAATAAATCTAATTAAACACAATATTTACATCCTAGGGAAAAGAAAAATTATAAAGGGTGAGCACATATTATTAGTAAGGGAAAAGGGAGATATCAATAATCATGTCACGACCCGTCCCTCAGGGCACGTGTTGTGACTACCCCAAGCTCTCCTTCCATAGGCTAGTGATTGGTGACTAGTACCGAAAGTCATATCAATGTAAACGAGAAGGAATTTCCTTTAAACATTCCAACACACAGACCAAGTATATGACATGATTAAAACTAAAAAGTAAATCTGTATAGTAAAAGGCGGGGTGTGTATTGTAAGTAAAGGGCTCCGGAATATAAGCCCTACTTAAAAGTACAACTAAAAAAGGAAAAAAAACTCTCGTAATCGTCTGCCAGGGTTCCTACCTGAAGGGTAGGTACAACACACAGTCGGTCATCATTGTGGTTCATCCTGTCTAAAGGTCCACCTCCAAGCACCGCCCAGTCTTAGCTCCCAAACACCGTTCATATCCATCCATCATCTACACAACACATAAAGTGGTGCGGGAGATGCCCGTGTAGGGGTGAGTATAACAATACTCAGTAGGGACCCCGAGACCCCAGATGGTCTCCCAGTGTTCTATAAAGGGAAACCCAAAAAGAAAGACCTCAATCACAAAGCATGAAGAAATATTCATCTCACACTAGGCATACAACTCAGAGATCAAGAATATAAATTATTAGTCTTTAGTTATATCATCTTATTCCATTTAGAAGTTCCACAAATGATCCTAAAAGATTTTTTTCATTTATCAATCCACTCATTGACGTAATTCGTTGCTCCACGATGGGCCAATGTAAGGCTGGTCTTCTTCATGTCATGCTATTGCTGCTCCCCTTAGGGTCGCTAGAATGCTGATCCACACAGGGTCACTGGAATGCTAAACTACACTGGGTCGCTGGAATGTTGATCCACATAGGTTCTCTCGATCTCGATCCTCATAGGGTCACTAGAAGCTGATCCTTGATGGGATAATCTAAAATTTTTCCTCATCAGGTAGATTTTATGATGATCCATACATGGTCTCTCTGACGCTAATCCATATAGGGTCTCTACATCAAAGATATCCAGTCACAAGATTACCCTCTCCTGGTGTGATTGAGTTTCGGAGAATCTTCACCTCAAGATATCGGTCATACCTCAGCCACAACTAAGCTCCACAAAGGAGTATCTAAAAGGACCTCAATTCTATAAGGGTTCCTACGCGATAAATGGTGAGTAAATGGGACGCCTGGTCTGTGAGTTATAAGGATTTTAGTACTAAGGGCCTAGATGGATTTGAGTTCGATCCAACCCACCCATACTAAAATATTCTCTAATATTTGAGTGGAGTATAAAAAAATGACCATCTCACTCCGAAGATCCCAGTGCTGGACACAGTTTGTTAAACGGAAATCTCGATTTCAAGTTATTACATTTTTAGTGAGTATGGGCTTGGATGAGTCTGGGTCCGGTCCGACCCGACCTAGTCCGGGATGACCCAACCCATCCCGAGTTCAACCCAGCCCGGCCTAAATGGACATGGGCCAACCTAGTTGGGCTCGGCCGCAGTGGGCTAGGCCCTCTGTGCCACGTTCTGGCCTGGCGTGCTAGAGGGGTGCAACCCAACCATGCCTACCCGGGGAGCGGGCCATCCTAGACGGGGGGCACGTCCCACACTACACGGGGGGAATGACCCAGCTCGTAGGAGAGTGCCTCACTGCCAATATGTTGGCGCAACCAAACTCGCAGGAGGGCATGGGGCCTGCCCTAGCTGGCATGGGGGAAATGTGCCCCCTATTCTTGAATGTCAATGACGTTCAGGATTTGGATAGGTGTCACAACGTGGCACCAACTTGTCACCCACATGACCCAGAAGGAGTGGTTACCTGCCTCCACCATGGCTTCGAGCCATGACCCCCTTCAGCGAAGCTCGAAGGTGCGCCGCTCAGTCTTTGCGCCCAGCTGCTGCCGGTCGCGCTACTCAAATGCCGCTTCTAAAAGTTCGTAGCCTCCTCCTTCTGCAGTGCACAATGGCATGCCTCCACCTTCTCCATGGATATCCGGTGTCAGACTCCTACTTACCATTGAGACCTCCTCCTGTGGTGCATGATGGGGTTCCGCCACCACCGCAGCCGGCTGGTGCCAACAGCCATCGTCACTTGCCGGGGTTGGTTGCCTGTTCTTCCCCACCTATGCCGCACTGGTGGTCTTATGTGGGCCTTCTCTTGAGCTCTGGTGGTCTATTTTACCATCCCTTTGCACATACGGTCTTCCCAGGTAAACTCCTCCACTTCTTGGCCCTTGCATTTGGGTTCTATCCAACCTAAAAATTCACCCATGGAGAACGGAACGATAAAACAAGAGGCAGAGGGACCATGACTTAATCGTTTGGTCGGTGACCTCCGTGTTGGAATATTAATGAGGGAGAAGATAATTGATTCAAAAAATCATGAAATTTAAAGAGGAAAAAACCCTACCTCTTGAGTCATTAGAGAGAGCGTCACATGTCTGAATATGGGTTGGTGTTCTTCATTCACGATGTAAGCTTCCAAGGATGCCGCTCAAACGACGATCTTCAGTTCCTAGTTGATGGATCTATTCTTCGTCAAGAGGCTCCTCCAAAATCCTCCTATAAAAAGACCCCACTACTTTCCCAACGTTTTCCAAAACAAAATAGAGAGAAGAGGGGTGTTATCTTTACAACACATAATTAATGGAGGCTCATTAATTAGTGCATTTAATGAACATCTTTAATTACATGTAGGGTGGTTACAAATTTTGTGTAACTGGGAAATTAATGTCCTGCATTAAATTCCTAACTAACCATTGTGATCCCCACCACCAGAACCTAAAAGTGAGGTGGAAGATATTTATATTATATTAGATGTATTTAATTAATACTCCATAAAAACTGAAAAAACCAACTCGCCTCTCAACCCAATGCGATCTAGGATAATGCACCCTTAAGAGAATCTCAGCCCTATGAGTTCAACGATGCCCTCAGATTTCAATTCTGAAGACCGGTTCAAAAGTAAGGATTTCCCGTTCGCACATTTTCTAAATGTACTATAACAATGTCTTAAATTCTGTTCTGAGCAGAAAATGAATTGGAATCAAACTCCATCAAAATTCGCAACCTCTAAAGAGTTCCATATAACAAAAAAAGAATATACATGGAAAATATAGTTCTTTACATTCTCCCCATCTTAGTGATTTTCATCCTCGAAAAGCATAACATAGAATAAGGAAACATGTGGGGGTACTGAGAAAAAATATGAGCCTCCTCCTTCCATGTTCTCTCCTAGAGGTTCCCATGAAGCCAACAAATGCACACTAGACGTATCAATCATCCATGAAGGAATCACACATGTCAATCCTTAGTCTCTACTAGAACCTACCTAAACATCTCCCCATTATCAATTCCCATCTCTCCCCAGTAGATAACGTGTGATGAATCATACACATACTTCCAGAACTACGACATGTGGAAAACATCATGCACCTGATGTATCATTGGAGGAAACGCTAGGCAATATTCCACCTCATTAACTCTACTAAGAAACTGAATAGGTCCTATGAACCTTAGATATAGCTTACCACCCTGGCCATATCTCTATAAACTTCATCGAGGTGAGACCCATAGGAAGACACTGTCACCCTGATCATAGAGCAAAGTTCTCTGTCTCCTGTCAGCATAAGACATCATCCTTCAATTTTCATTCTTCTTTCACACTTGTATGATCTGCACCTTCTCGGTGGTAGCTCGTACCAACTCTAGACCCATATGTGCTGAATCCCTTAATTCTGTCCATCATAGAGGTGATAAGCATGGTCGACCATACAATGCCTCAAACGGTGCCATATCGACTATGGAGTGATAACTCTTGTGGTACAAGAACTCCACTAAGGGAATGTGATCCTTCAAACTACGACCAAAATCTTGGACACAAGCACGATTCATGTCCTCATGTGTTAGTATGGTCTGATCCGTCTGCCTATCCGTCTGATGATAGAAGGGGATTATCAAACATAGCTGAGTCCCAAGCTCCTCATATAATCCCTTCCACATAGAAGATGTAAAATGTACATCACGTTCAAAGACAGTCATCGATGGCACCCCATAAAGCTGTAAAATATCTTTTATGTTGAGGTGTCCTAAGCCCTCTACTAATCCCTGCTCTCCAGTGGATTGGAAGTGGGAAGACTGGGTGAGTCAGTCAATGATCACACATATGGAATCATGTCCCCTGGATGTCGGTTGTAGCCCTGTCACAAATTCTATGAAGATACCATCCCAGTTCCATTGTGGTACCTCTAGTGGTTGTTTAATGCCTCCTGAAAGCTGATGCTTGACCATCACTTGTTGACCAGTGAGGCATCGTGAGACAAACTCTACCACTACATTCTTCATCCCTGGCCACTAGTGTGAATGCCGAAGGTCCTGGTACATCATTTCCATACTAGGATGTACATCCATAGGGGACGTATGGATGTCCATTAACACCTCCTCCAATAGTTCCACCAGTACCATGGTGCATCCTCAGAAGGGGATGAAGCGCTCCCCAGCTTCAAAAAATCTAATCAGGTGCCTATCATGAGGATATTTAAGCATGTTGAGCCTCACATTAAATGTCTCCAAGATGAACCTCCCTAACTCACAAAAGGAGTGGGGCAGTGACTATCATAGACCAAAGGTGAGCTGCTTCATCTCTATCCACGATAGATATCTGCAACATGGCTAGCTACTCTGCTGCCTCACTCAGGAACTATAGAACATACCTTCTGCTGAGTGCATCTGCTACCAGGTTCCCCTTCCCAAGATTATAGACTATATAAAAGTCATAGTCCTGGAGGAACTCTAGTCATCACTACTGTCCCAGGTTTAGGTCCTTTAGTGAGATGATATTTCGGAGACTCATGTGTTCAGAGTAAACTATAAAATGTTCTCCAATCATGTAGTGTCACCACATCTTTAAGGAGAAGACCTATGTTGTTGACTCCAGTTAATGGGTAGCGTAGTTCTTCTCATGTTTTCACCACTGTCATGAATAATAAATGATCAACTATCACTCCTGTATCAAGACACATCCATGTCTGGTCCCTGATGTGTCATGGTAGACTAAATACTGAATGAATTTTTCTGGTATCCTCAAGATGGGGTAACTCATCAGTCTCTACCTCAACTTCTGAAAAATCCATAGGCATAACTCTATCCACACGAAGGGATTTCATTTGTTCGTCAAAGATGATTAGGGTTCTGAAACTATGGAAAAGCCAGGTATGAATCTCTGGTAGTACACAGCCAGCCCCATAAATCTCCACACCTCAGTCATACTTTTGGGTGGCTCCCAATCAAGAACAACCTCTATCTTCACTGAATCCACTACCAATCCATCCTCCTAGATTACGTGTCCTAGAAAGTGGACCTCTAGTATCAGGAACTAGTACATAGAGAGCATAATATAAATTTGGTTCTCTTAGAGTGTATCCATAATAATCTGCGGATGATAGGCATGCTCCACCTCCATCACTGAGTACACCAAGATGTCATCAATGAAGACCACCACAAAGCGATCGAGGTATTGATGGATGATCTTTTTCATGTGTCCCATGAACATTGGAGGGGTGTTTTTCATGCCGAATTTAATAACCAAGAACTCCTAGTGGCCATACTAATATCTGAAGGTCGTCTTCTGCACATCTTCATCTGGTATGTTGAGTTGATGATTTCCTGATCTGAGGTCTATCATAGAAAAACAACAAGATCCATTCATTTGATCAAAAATATCATCAATCCTTAGAAGTGGATTTTTTTTTCATGGTCACCTGGTTTTGGCACTTATAATCCACACAGAGCCTCAAACTCTCATATGCCTTCTTGGTGAACAAAATCAGGTCTGCCCTTGGAGAAACACTTGGAATTATGAACCCCTACCTATGTATGTCCTCCAGCTATGACCATAACTCAGGAAGACCCGCTATTGTTATCCGATATGCTGATGAAGATATTGGTGTTGTCCCAGGGTACATGTTGATGTAGTAGTCCACATATCTATGAGGAGGTAGTCCCTGAACGCCATTAGTGAAGACAACCGCATACCGGTCCACCACTACAGGATAGCTCAGACTCTCAACATCGAATCCTATGAGGTTTTGGTTATCCAACTGATGTGTGTTCAATTGAACACTCATCTAGGTAAGTCCATCATGTGATGCAATGGTTCTCTTCTCTGTAGTGAAGGAAAACCTAGTCCCATCTTCACAGACACAACACACATTATGACTAATGATTTCTATCTGAGCAGGGACTGTAGATAACCAGTCCATACCCAAGATGACATCGTGAGGCCATGACGCCGCTACTAGAAGATCATAGCTGAAGCTCTCGCATCATAGAGTAGGCTCACAATTCTGAATGAAATTTTTTATAATCGAATCCCATCCCGTTGGTGTCTCAAGCCATAAGGATCGATCCAATCACTCCACTGGAATCTTTGAGAACTGTACAAGGGCCATGTCAATGAAAGTGTAACGACCCAAAGATTCATTAATGGAAATCCCTCTTGATCTAATTAAATGTCTCTTTATGTTTATATAAAATGTCAACTTCTTGGGTTTTATGTTAAGAATTTTTGACCGTTGCAAATATAGCCATTGAACAGTGATCACATGATTAGTATAAATATACGACCTTAACAAATCCAATTTACTCAGACAAAGGAAGTGATGGCATCATCCAGTAGAATTGCCCCATACGAAGCCCATTTTTCAGAGCTTGGTAAAGAGGTGGCGTCTTTGGGCTTCGCCCTTGACCAAGCCCAAGCAAAGATTCATCATGTCAAGCTCGAACGTGACCGTCTATGGGAAAAGTGGAAGTTGATTGAAATTACCACTCGAGAGATGTTATCTGAGCCACCCCAAGAGTCTGTCAACATCTCACACCTTACCCTTAGGTCTTATGCGGCTTTTTTAAGGGGTTATGTAACAAATAAGTAGTACTATGTTCATGTACATTATTTTTTGTATATAATAATGAATATAATTTCTAGTCATTTTTGATACACTGTAAATATTACAAATGGTGTTTTTAGTTATTATTTAATTAAGAAATCTATTTTATTAAATTAAGGGATTTTTGAATTAAATAGTATTTTAATAAAATAAAAATAATATTATTAAATTTATTTTTATTAAATATAAATGATCTTATAATTTTATGAATGCAATTAAATTTTTTATTATGGTTTGGAAGCCATTTCTGTCAAAACCCGTTAATTTTCGTTAAATGTCAGTTTTTATTTTAAAAGTGAAAATTAACATATTTAGAAATTTTTTAGATAAAATAAATTTAATTTATGGAATAAGGACGTCGAAATTATTCAACGGTGAATTTTTCTTAATTTTCTGAGACAGTCAAATTTTTGGGTAAAAAGTAAATACCGTTTAAATATATAATGTGTTTTATGACATCATAATGACCCAATAGTGATGTAATACAATACTATAATCTTTATTTTCGGCAAATATATGTTTTAGCATTAAAATAATGTGATTTTGGGTTTTTATGACTTAATTTTCAAAGCATTAATGGACCTCTCAAGACATATTCAACACTTTTCCTTTTTAAATTAATTTTCATGGGAGTGTGACCCACCTCCACCTAGGCGACCATAATATTTTAAGAAGTTAGGACTTGGCCCTTATAAAATATTGTTTTCCTCTTCCCTTTTCCAAAAACCATGGGAAAAAACCATGTGATGGTTTGTGGTTTGGGTTAATTTAATGTTAGGGGACCCAAACCTAAATAATAAAGAATTCCCTCACCTTTCTTTTATAAACCCACCCATGCTCCCACTTCCTCCTCACTGAAAGCCCTTGGAGTTCTTCCAACCTCTGACCTACTCTCTCTAGAATCCTCCCATGGTTCCTCAATCTCCCAAGAAGCCTCTCACAAGCCTCTATCCAGCCTTTGGAAGCACACTTTCAAGTAAGGGTTTTTTCTTCCTTTCCCATTTTTGTCAATTTTCTTTAAGTTGTATTTCCATTTTAATTTCAATTATGAATGTTGGGGTATGGTTTCACACCTCCCCCATACTGCCCTATTATTGTTTTAATGAAGGGAGACCCCTTTCTCTCTTATTAAATGCCTCCCATGTACACTTGTTACTATGCCGAAATTCCGAAAGGAACTTCTCTCTCTTCTTTTACATTCAATCAATATATTTGTATCATGAATCTAAATTACATTACAATTGTTGGGAAATGTATCTATATGACCTCCCTACGGTCAATTACATGGAAATATGATTAGTACCCCCTTTCTCACTCATCAACCAATTTTATAAATTCTTATGTCACATCATTACACTGCCGAAATCACACCGATTTTCTAAGCCAATGCCATTGTGTAGTGGATAACATGCCCATTTCTCCATCAAGGGTATCCAACTTTATGAACCATTACATATTGATTCTAAAGATTCATGTATTAATTCCACATTCCTTTATAATGGAATAAATGTTTATGTTTTATGAATCCATGTTTTATGATCCATGTGGCACACTAATGCATGAAATGAAATGTTTAAGAAGGTTGCGCCCCTGTAGAGCTCCAATGCATTGGGTAAAGTATAGTATCATGATACGTCATGTGCAATGAGTGTTGAATCATGATAATTCAAGTGCAACTAGGCTTTACTCATGCTTTATGTGCAATGAGGATTTACTCATGCTCTATGTGCAATGAGCCTTGGCTCATGCTAATTCCAAGTTAAGTGTTGTTGCCACATTTCCATGTTATGATTATCATACATTATCAGGTCTTTATGTTCATTTTTCTATTATGCTATATTGATATACCTATTGCCTAACATGTATTGTACTCCTCATGTTATTCCATGTTTACTCCCTTACTGGGCTTTATAGCTCACCCTTTTCTTATGCATGTCTTTAGGTTATCCCATTCAATGCTATGTACGAAGGAATGTAGTGGTCATGTAAAGGATGTTTTCAATAGAGATGTTGTATTTCATGTTTTTAAGTTTTTATGTAATGATCCTAAGCCCTAAGTACACTAAACCTCCCGATCTTCTTTGTTGTATCAAGTGAAGTTTTATGTAATAAATAATGTTTAAATTGTAATAAAAAGTAGGGTTATCATAGTTGGTATTAGAGGATAGGTTTAGTTACTTTTGGGATTAGGAAACCCTAGTAAAGCCTTAGGTACAAAACTACGAATATTAAAAACATCCCTATGTTTTGTTAAGTACTGAGTAAGTGGTTTATCAAACAATTACATCCCTGTCTGGATACGAGCAGGTAGAGGCGGCTCTGGCACAGATGTAACCTAGGGGTAAAACCCGAAAACACCGCTTTGAGCTAGACTCAAATGGGAACTGGTGCATGACAACGGGCCTTGATGCACTCTTGGTTATGACACTCTCGGGGGATATGTTTTGATAAATTCACAAGCTTATTATGAACCCTTATTAAGGGGATTAAAAAAAATTCCCCTACGAATATAGGTTAGAAAGTAGATCATGAAAAGCCTAGATTGAAGCCTATAGACTCATGAGTAATGAAATAAAAGTTTTTTTATAAGTCATAAACTTTTGTCTTTGGATTACCCTTTATGTGTTACCCCTAACATTCCTTTTATTCTAGCCAATGGCCAGTAATAGGAGGACTCGGGCTAACAACCATTGTGATGATCAGTGTGATGACTATACTAATGGGATGCCAAATCCAATGGGAGTAGGAATCATGAACTTGTCATGCTTCTCTCTTATGTAACTCATGTTTTTAATAGAAACACGGGTCAAGGGGAACGGTAACCCCCCCCCCCCAAGAATGAACAAGTCACTATCGAGAGCATCATGGGACGAAGGCCTTCTTCTTTTAGTGGATCATCTGATCCCACGATCATTGAACAAAGGATCAACTCCATTGAAAAGATCTTCTACATCTTTCAATGTTCTGAACAAGAGAAGGTTCTCATGGCTGCTTATTGTATGGAGGGTGAAGCTGATCAATGGTGGCCGTTGATAAAAAATACGAAGCCTGAGGAGGAGATCGAGGCATTGGAATGGAAGGATTTCTGGAAGATGTTTTTCGATAAATATTTTCCGCGCACCCTACATCTTAATATGGAGAGGGGCTTCCTTTCCCTCAAGAAAAAAGTTTAAGAATCTGTTGGAGTGTACGAGAAAAATTTCACAAGGCTTGCACGATACGCTTCTGGCATTGTCGTTACCCCCGAATGAAAATTTGACCGCTTCTTTGGTGGGATGAAGCCTAGCCTATGGAAAGCATTAGCGATCCGTGACTTCGATAGCTATGATGAGATTTTCTGATGTGCCCTCAAGGTCGAAATAGAGATCGGGGAATCACAGGGGTATCATGGGGACAAGAAGTGTAAGGTGGACTTCAATGCTGGTGGTCCGATGGATAAATCCAATGGTGCTAAGAAGATCCAGCACCCCGCTTTCCAAAAGTGCGGAAAGAAGAACCTTGGAAATTGCCTTAAGGGGACGATAAAATGCTTCATGTATGGAAGAGAATGGCACCTAGCTATTAACTGTCGGCAAGAAATACCCTTGGCTGCGACAGAGGAGAGGAATGATCTATTAGAACCTCAACGCATTGTTCAATGATACAAATGAAATGAACCGGGTCATTTTGCAAATCAGTGCCCTAATCCAAGGTTTTTTGGAGACAACCAACAACCTCCAAGGAAGAAAGGAAGAGCTTTTTCCATCACTTCTACCGAAGTGAACCCCGAAAATGCTGTGGTGACAGGTACGCTAGTTATTCATTCAAGAATAGAGAACATACATTTCGATTCAGGTTCTACACATTCTTTTATATCTCAAAAGTTTAGTAGAAAAATCCCAGCACCACCACAAATCATTGAAGTGAAGATGTCAGTGAGTACGGAAAATGGGGAAATCATTTCATCCCATGAATATAAGTCTTCCCTTGTTTTAGTCTATAGATTGAATTTCCCAGCGAACCTCATAATACTCCCTCTGGTGGAATTTGATGCAATTCTTGACATGGATTGGCTTTCTTTATATAGAGCCAACATAAATTTTTAGGAGAGGTAAATCACACTCTATATGGAGAATCGACCCCCGATTCATTTCAAGTGTCCGAAGAAAGATGAATCTCATTTAGCTCCATCATATCAAGCATGGATATTACTGCCTTATGAGCACGTGTATCTGGATCAGATGATTGAGTCAAAGGAAGAAACCATCCTTGAAGAAATACCTATTCTGAGGGAATTCGCCGAAGTGTTTCCCGAGGAACTGCCTAGTCTTCCTCCAAGAAGAGATGTTGAGTTCTCAATTGAACTTATACCTGGGGTAGTAAAAATATCCAAGACTCTATATAGAATGGCTTCTGTTGAGCTTGAAGAGATGAAGAAACAACTACATGAGAATCTGGATAAAAGGTTTATATGCCCAAGTGCTTCACCATGGGGTGCACCAGTCAACTTCGTCAAGAAGAAGGATGGGTCAATGCAACTTTTCAACGATTATCGTGAACTTAACAAAATCATGATAAAGAACAATTATCCTCTCCCAAGAATCAATGAATTGTTTAATAAGCTACGTGGAGCACAATACTTCTCCAATGTGGACTTGCGGTCGAGATATTATCAAGTCAGAGTGAAGAAGGAAGATGTCCCCAAGACTACTTTTCGTACAAGATACGAGCACTATGAATTCATAATAATGCCTTTCGGACTCACCAATTCTCCATGAATATTAATGGACTTGATGAATAGAGTCTTTAGAGAATACCTTGAAAATTTTTTTGTAGTCTTTATAGATGAAATTCTAATATACTCCAAAACCATGGAGGATCATGAGGAGCATTTAAAAACTTTACTGGAGACTTTTCCCAAGGAGAAGCTCTATGAAAAGTACAACAAGTGTGAGTTCTAGTTGATGGAGGTCTCATTCTTGGACCATATCATCATAAGAAATGGGATATCTGTGGACCCCTTCAAAATAGATGCAATTGAGGGATGGCGAAGGACAATATTGGTAACGGATATCCGTAGCTTCTTGGGCTTAGCAGGATATTATCGACGATTTGTGAGAAATTTCTCACGATTTTCCAACCCTATTAACAAGATAGCACAAAAGGGATTAAAGTTTTCTTGGAGTGATTAATGTGAATAAAGATTCAAGGAGTTGAAAAGGAGGCTTATCACTGCGCCCATGCTCACTTTACCTACAAGTGGGGAACTTTTTGTGGTATTTAGTGATGCTTCAAAGAAGGGATTAGGTTGTGTGATGATGCAGAATGATAAAGTGATATCCTATTCCTCAAGGTAGTTGAAAATACATGAGAAAAACTATCCAACACATGATCTGGAGTTGGTGGAGGAGATCTTTTCCTTGAAAATCTGGCGGGATTATCTCTATGGAGAGAAATGTGAGATATATACTGACCACAAGAGTCTTAAATTTATATTCACAGAGAAATAGCATAATATGTGCCAAAGAAGATGGATAGAGCTCATCAAGGATTATGACTGTTCAATACATTAACACCCTGGGAAAGCGAACAAGGTGGCAGATGCCCTAAGTATAATGGATCTAGCGATTCAATCAATGACGAGAATTGAGAATGAACTAATCTTCTTAGACATGATGATGATGGACATGGGAATCATAGAGAAGGGAACATCATCAATCCTTTCACAAATGATTTCTCAACCATCTCTTTTGGAAAATTTAACGGATGCTCAAAAGGATGATGTGGGAATTCAAGAAAAAGTGGAAGCTATCAAAAAGTGGAAATCCTAGAAGTTTAATGTTAATGAAGAAGGTATTGTGCGGTTTGGGAAAAGACTATGTGTTCCATCAAGTCTGGAGCTGAAGAAGGAACTTTTGGATGACACACATAGTTCAAATTTCTGTATTCACCCAAGGAGCACAAAGATGTATTGAGATCTCCAAGATAACTTTTTGTGGGATAATATGAAGAAGGAGATCACTGAATATACATCAATGTTCCTGGTGTGTCAGCAAGTGAAGGCAAAGAGGAAGATGTCGAAGGGGATGATGCAACAATTTCCCATACTAGAATGGAAATGGGAGAACATCACCATGGAATTTGTCACCGGACATCTGATGATATCCAGAGGCAACAATTCCATCTTGGTTATTGTGGATCATCTTAAAAAGACTACACACTTCATTACTATTCAGAAGGATTTTTCCTTGGATCAACTGGAACAGATATATATCAGGGAAGTGGTAAGGTTGCATGGAGTACCACTATCTATTGTGTCTGACCGAGATCAATGATTCACCTTTACATTTTGGAAAAGTCTTCAACATGGTCTGAATACTGAACTGAACTTCAGTATGGCCTATCATCCTCAAACTGATGGCCAATCTGAGCGGACTATCCAAACACATGAGGATATATTGAGAGCGTTCTCAATGGACTTTAAAGGAGGATGTGATCAACAACTTCCCCTGGTTGAGTTCTCTTATAATGACAGTTTCCACTCGAGCATCCAAATGGCACCATATGAAGCCCTATATGGGAAAAGGTGCAGAAAACTGGCATGCTGGGATGAGGTCAGTGAACGTAAGCTTCTTGGACCAGAAATGGTCGAGGAAATTGTGGAGAAGGTAAAAACCATTCATAAGCATATCAAGGTAGCTCAGAGTCGACAGAAGAGTTATGCAGATAATCGTTGATGAGACCTTGAGTATAAAGTTAGAGACATGGTTTTTCTACACATATCTCTGTGGAAGAGGGTCATGAGGTTTGGAAAGAATGGGAAGATAAGTTCAAGGTACATCGGCCCCTTCGAGATTCTTGATCATGTCGGGGATGTGGCCTATCGACTAGCACTTCCACCTACTATGGCCAAAGTACATGATGTATTTCATGAATTCCTCTTAAGGAATTACATACCAGACCCTTCACATGTACTCTCTTCTGAGGTGGTATAATTGGAAGATGATCTTTCTTATGAGGAGCAACCAGTGAAGATCTTAGATCTTAGAGAAAAAGTTCTACAAAATAAGACAATGCCCCTCGTCAATGTGTTTTGGAGAAACCACAAGTTTGAAGAAGTGACTTGGGAATCTGAGGATATGATGAAGCTGAGTTACCCACATTTGTTTTAGTGTGGGAAAAGGAAAATTTTGGGGGTGAAATTTCATAAGGGGGGAATATTGTAATGACATAAAGTTTCATTAATGGAAATCCCTCTTGATCTAATTAAATGTCTCTTTATGTTTATATAAAATATCAAGTTCTTTGGTTTTATGTTAAGAATTATTGACCGTTTCTAATATAGTCGCTGAACAGTGATCACATGATTAGTATAAATATAGGACTTTAACAAATCCAATTTACTCAGAAAAAGGAAGTGATGGCCCCATCCAGTAGAATTTCCCCATACAAAGCCCATTTGTCGGAGATCGGAAAATAGGTGGCATCTTTGGGCTTCACCCTTGACCAAGCCCAAGCTGAGCTTCATCATGTCAAGCTCGAACGTGACCGTCTATGGGAAAAGTGGAAGTTGATTGAAATTACCACTCGAGCGATGTTATCCGAGCCACCCCAAGAGTTTTTCACCATCGAACACCTTACCCTTATGTCTTATGCGGCTGTTTTAAGGGGTTATGTAACAAATAAGAAGTACTATGTTCATGTACATTATTTTTTTTATATAATAATGAATATAATTTCTAGTCATTTTTGATACATTGTAAATAGTACAAGTGGTGTTTTTAGTTATTATTTAATTAAGAAATATATTTTATTAAATTAAGGGATTTTTGAATTAAATAATATTTTAATAAAATAATAATAATATTATTAAATTAATTTTTAATAAATATAAATGATCTAATAATTTTATTAATGCAATTAAAATTTTTATTAAGGTTTGAATGCCATTCCTATCAAAACCCCTGAATTTTCGATAAATGTCGGTTTTTATCTTAAAAGTGAAAATTAACATATTTAGAAATGTTTTTAGATAAAATAATTGTCATTTCTGGAATAATGACGTTGAAATTATCCAACGTTGAATTTTTCATAATTTTCTGAGACAGTCAAATTTTTGGGTAAAAATTAAATACCGTTTAAATATATAATGTGTTTTATGACATCATAATGATCCAATAGTGATGTAATAAAATACTATAATATTTATTTTCGGACAATATATGTTTTAACATTAAAATAATGTGATTTTTGGTTTGTTTGACTTACTTTTCAAAGCATTAATGGACCCCTCAAGACATATTCAACACCTTTCCTTTTTAAATTAATTTTCATGGGAGTGTGACTCACCTCCACATAAGCAACCCTAATATTTTAAGAAGTTAGGACTTTGGCCTTATAAAATATTTTTTTTCCTCTTTCCTTTGCCAAAACCCATGGTCAAAAACCATGGGATGTTTTGTGGTTTGGGTTTATTTAATGTAAGGGGACCCAAACCTAAATAATAAATAATTCCATCACCTTTCCTATATAAACCAACCCAAGCTCCCACTTCCTCCTCACTCAAAGCCCTTGGAGTTTGTCCAACCTCTGCCCTACTCTCTATAGAATTCTCCCAAGGTTCCCCAAGCTCCCAATAATCCTCTCACAAGCCTCTCTCTAGCCTTTGGAAGCACACTTCCAAGTAAGGTTTTTTTCTTCCTTTCCCATTTTTGTCAATATTATTTAAGTTTTATTTCCATTTTAATTTCAATTATGAATGTTGGGGTATGGTTTATAACCTCCCCCATACTTCCCTATTATTGTTTGAATGATGGGATACCCCTTTCTCTGTCATTAAATGCCTCCCATTGACACCTGTTACTATGCCAAAATTCTGAAAGGAACTTCTCTCTCTTCTTTTACATTCAAGCAATAATTTTATATCATGAATCTAAATTCCATTACAGTTGTTGGGACATGTATCTATATGTCCTACCTACTGTAAATTACATGTAAATATGATGAGGAACCCCTTTCTCTCTCATCAACCATTTTTATGAATTCTAATGTCATGCCGTTACGCTGCCGAAATCGCACCGATTTTCTAAGCCAATGCCATTGTGTAGTGGATACCATGCCCATTTCTCCATCAAGGGTATCCACCATTATGAACCTTTAAATATTGATTACAAAGTTAAATTTATGAATTCCACATTCCTTTATTGTGGAATAAAAGTTTATGTTTTATGAATCCATGTTTTATGATCCATGTGGCACACTTATGCATGAAATGAAATGTTTAAGAAGGGTGCGCCCTTATAGCGCTCCAACAAATTGGGTAAAGTATAGTCTCATGATACGTCATGTGAAATGAGTGTTGACTCATGCTAATTCAAGTGCAATGAGGTTTTACTCGTGCTTTATGTGCAATGGGGATTTACTCATGCTCTATGTGCAAGGAGCCTTGGACCATGCTAATTCCATGTTAAGTGTTGTTTCCACATTTCCATGTTATGATTATCATGCTTTATCATGCCCTTATGTTCATGTTTCTCTTATGCCCTATTGATAAGCCTATTTCCTAACATTTATTGTACTCCTCATGTTATTCCACGTGTACTCCATTACTGGGCTTTATAGCTCACCCTTTTCTTATGCATGTCCTCAGGTTATCCCATGCAATGCTATGTACGAAGGAATGTAGTGGTCATGTAAAGGAAGTTTTCAATAAAGATGTTGTATTTCATGTTTTTAAGTTTTTATGTAATGATCCTAAGCCCCAAATACACTAAACCTCACGATCTTCTTTGTTTTATCAAGTTAAGTTTTATGTAATAAATCATGTTTAAGTTGTAATAAAAAGAAGGGTTGTCATAGAAAGAGTTTCTAGATCATGTGTCTATATGTAATGAAGCTAAGGTAGAGTAGACACATATCATACCTCAAATCATATTTGGAGTGTCATGGTAAAACTCCTCAACTACCTAGTGCTGAGCTTGTCACTATCCACCTTCTCCATGTGGTTGTGGTGGAAAATCTAGAGGTGGTTGTGGTTAACCCTTGAATCGCTGCCCACCACCTGCTACCCATTTACCATCTCTTCCACATCCGCCTGCTGCCAGCGGAACTCCCCACTCGAATCTCTACCTCTGCCTCGGTTGTCCCCCAACTATCTACTAGTCGCCGGTGTGGCTGGTCAGGTAATCACAAGCCATGTGACCCTACACGCCGCATGTGAAGCACAGTCAACCCCTCTAAAGGCCTAATCTACCACGTGTGAATCGAACCTCTGACCCTTCATATCGAGGTCTTCCACAAGATGGTCTAGCCTATATGGACCTCAATCTTATCAACCTATTAACATCCATAGATGACTCTACTATGTGTCATGTAGTGGTGGGTCTCACTGTCGGCATCAACTCATCAAGGAAGCTCTCCACCAACAGTGCTCTCCCCAGCACTGTAGCATTCTTTGGGATGTTGAGATACAATATCAAAGCTCTGATCTCTCATCAAAGTCCCTACTCGAAGGCCCAGGCCCTTAATAAAGGGTCTCCCATCATATCAGTATAGTAGCATGAGGGGTCGGTGAACCTTGACAAGTACATGGCCAAAATCTGTCTACCCTTATGTAAGTGTAGCATCTCATGTAAATACACAAAGTGTAGAGTTGCTGGAATTAACTCTGCCTTGAAAAGGCCCTCAAAATATTACTAGGTGAGTGTCATTAGGTCGTGTATCTGCGGATTCTGGCTCCACCATCTCCCATATGTTCCCTAAAAATGACTGGCAGCTAGGATCACTATCTGGCCAGCTGGTGTCCCAACTAGGCAGAAAACACTGGCCACAGCCTCTAGCCAGTCCTCAACTGCCTATAGATCCATCTTAACAAGGAACCTTGGAGGCCACTTCCGCTGAAAATTTTGAAATACACTCGTTAGTGTGCACTATCTAATACTGTGGAATGTGGAAACTACTACAAAATGGGTAGTGGTACTACTGGTATACCACCGGATGGTACTATCACCGTAAGAGGGCCCTACAACGAAGAATCGTCGCTTGTTGGGCCCTCATCAAAAACTTTCACTAGAACCCTATCTCGATGTCTACGTGGAGGAATCCTAAAAAATGATTCCCCACAATAAATATTTTATACCTGGTGAGGTGACTCAAAAGATATAAATAGGAATAAATTTTCAAAAACACATGTAGTCATAGTTTTCAAGTAACAAGTCAAAATTCAGAATTCATGGTCCTGGTGTATGGATACATCAGCCGCATAAACAACAGAAGATTCCCCAAAAAGAAAATACCACTCATAACACTTAGCAATATTGCCCATGAAAATATTAGAGTCCAAGTTTTTCGGTAAAACCGACTCCTTTGATACCACTTTGTCATGACCCATCCCTTACGGCCCGTGCTGTGACTACCACAAGCCCAACTTCCAAAGGCAAGGGGTTTGTGACTAGCAACGAAAGGCATATCCCAGTAAACGGGAAAGCATTTCCATTAAACATTCCAACACACAGACCATGTATTAGACATTATGAGAACAACAAAGTAAATCTGTAAATGAAAATGGGGGGGTCTGTACTATATGTAATGGGGGTTGGAATACAAGCCCAACTGAAAAGTATAACTACAATAGAAAAACATCTCCCAAAATCGTCTGCCAGGGATCCAACCTAAAGGGTAGGTACATCTCACGGTTGTTCATCACTGCGGCTCATCACGTCAAAAGGTCCACCTCCTATAACCATCCAGTCATGGGTCCCAATCCTCAGTAAAAAAATTTCATCTTCTGCACAAGACACTACATGGTGTGTGCGTATCTCAGGTAGGGGTGAGTATAAAAACACTCAGTATAGACCTCGAGACCCCTGAAGGTGTCCCAGTGTTCCACAATGGAAAAACCACAAATAATGACCTCAATCACAATGAACGAAGTAGTATTCCTCTCACAACATGTATACAACTCATAGATCAGGAATATAGATGATTTGTCTTAATCATAATCATCTTATTCCATTTAGATGTTTCACAACTAATCCAAAAAAGGTTGTTCTATTCTTAAAACACTATTGGAAGTAAGTCTCTATTCTACAATTGGCCACTATAAGGCTGGTCTTCATCAGGTCATGCTACTACTGGTCCACTCATGGTTGCTAGAATGCTGATCCACACAGGGTTGTAAGAATGATGACCCAAAAATGTCATTAGAATACTGATCTACAAAGGGCCGTTCAAATACAATCCTCACTAGGTCGCTATAAGCTGATCCTCGATGAGACCCTCAAAAACTGGACCACACCGGGTAGCTAAATTGTTGATCCACAAATGGTATCTATGATACTTATCCATGAAGGGTCTCAACAACAAAGATATCTTGTCATAAGATTCCCCACTCCTGGCGCACTCGAGTTCCATAAAATCTACTCCTCGAGATATCATTCATACCCCAAACTCCTCTAATCTCCACAAATTAGTATCCCAGAGGACCTTTATGCCGTAAGGGTTCTAACACGATAGACATCATGTCAATCGGGCACCCGGTAAGTGAGTTATAGCTATTTTGTACTGGGGGCCCAATTGGATTCGGGTTCAATCCAACCTAGCCACACTCCATCATTCTCCAAAATTTGATTTGGGTATACCAAAAGGATTGTATTGCTCCCTGGATCCCAACACTATAGAAGGTTCGTCAAAAAGACATATAGATTTCATGTTATAGAATATTAAGAAAAACTAGGCCTGGATGGGTCCAGTTTGGTGTCCGGACCGACCCGACTCGACCCTGTCTGGGCCGACCAGAATCGGCCTGGGTCTGACCAGGCCCAACTTGAACTGACCTGGGCCAGCGCGGTTGGGTTGGTCTATGACGCATACCACATGGGGGGCTCGATATGGCCTGCTGGGGTCATGGGCCAACATGCAGGGGGCACTGTCAGGCCTGCAAGGGGTGCAACCCGACCTACAGGGGGCCCAACCCGACCTGTAGTGGCCATAGTATATCTCATAGGAGGGAATCGGGCCCTTCCTAGCTAGAATGGGCCCCACCCTAACTGGAACAAGGTGGAACATACCCCCTTTTCCCAAATGACTATTTCTTTAGTGATTTTGAGTGGTATCTCCACGTGGAACTGCTTGGTCATTTATGGGACCTGCAGGGTGTGGGTCCCTAACTCTGCCACAACATCATGCCACGACCACCTTTAGTTTTTCGTGATGGTTCACTACTCCATCTCCATGACTGGACAATGTCGGCCACCCATCTCAACCGTTGCGGCAGAAAATCCATGGCCTCCTCCTCCTACAGCGCACGATGAGATGCCGCCACCATCTCTGCCACCAACTAGTGATGACCTCCCGCTGACTACTATGACCTCCTCCTATGACATGCGACGGTGTGACACCACCACCACGACCGGCTGGTGTCAGTCGTCGCCTTTCCCTGATGGCGCCAGTCATCGGTGCTACCAGGCCGGTGCCACACTAGCGGTCTTTCGCGGGCCATCAGGTGAGATTTGGTGGCCCGTTTTCCATCCATTTGTACCTATGAGCTTCCCAAGTCATCTCCTTCAATGCTAGACCCTTAGATTTGGGTTTTTCCATTCCAAAAATTCTCCGACGTAGAATAAAATGATAATGAAAGAGGTGTATGGATAGAGCCTTTTTTGTTTGGCCCGTGCCCTCTGCGTTAGCATCTAAACGAGGGAGATGATAATTGATTAAAAAAATTCATGAAATTTAAACAATGAAAAACCCTACATCACGTGTCGTTAGAGAGAATCTTGCGTTTGAAGATGGGTTGGTGTCCGTAGATCCCGAAGTAACCCTCCAACTATGCTGGTCAAATAATGATCTTCTGTTCATTCTTGATGGATTTGTTTTTCATGAAGAGGATCCTCAAAAATACTCCTCTCCAAAAACACCTCTCATTTGCCAACGAATTCAAAACCCAAAAAGATAGAATAGGGGAGTAATCTTTACAACACATAATTAAGAGAGGTTTCTTAATTGGTTCAATTAATGATCCTCTTTAATTGCATGTAGGGTGGTTACACATTTTGTGTAACCATGCATTTAATGTCCGGCATTAAATGCCCGACCCCCTCCCCCCCAATGTGGTCCCCTCCACCAAAAACTAAATGATAGGTGAAAGATATTTAAAATAAATTAGATTTATTTTATTAATCGTCCAAAAAACTGCAAAAACACACTTCCTCTCTCAACCCTCTACTGTCGAGGTTAAGTCACCTTTAAGCGAATCCCAGCATTGCGAGTTCAACGGTGCACTCATATTTCAATTCCAAGCACCTGTTCAAAATCTAGGATTTCCCACTCACACATTTACTAAGTGTACCTCAATAAAGATTAAAATTCCATTCTGGGAACACTGGGAATTAGAATCAAAAGCCTTCAGATTTTGTAGCCTTATAATAGTTTCATATAATAAAAAAATTACATTGAAAATCCAGGACTTTACAAATCAAATTACCATAACCTTATTATAATGGTTATGAGTACATGAGTTTATACATTGAAACTAATACCCAACTATTCATAGATCACAAACATGATTCAAGGAAGAAATACAAAATGTTCAGAAGGGTTGAACCATAAAAGAATCAATGAACATAGGCCATGATAACATAACACTACCAGAAGATCATGTTATAAAATAGTGGCATCATGTGTGTCAAAATCATAACCATATAAATATTATATAAAATCTACCAACCATAAAAATCATATCATGTTATGCATGGTATAACCACCGATGTTTTGATTTCAATATTGGGATATCCTTTCATATTGATATTTTGGTATTGAGATATCCTCCCACATACCCTATTTTTGGATTGGGATAACCTCACGTGTAACCACTTTTAGGCATGTGATATCCTCCCTTGTTCCCTCATTCAGATTTGGGATAACTTCCCATATACCCTTTTTTATTCTTGGGATTACCATCCATGTATCCTATGAGATTATATATTATTAATCTTTACCAAATACATTTTATGTATATATAATTACATTCCCACCGATAACTTAATCATAAAGTTGTTCATAGGTATCTCACACAATCAGATAAACATTTATCACAATATAAACTAGGTAAAAATGGATTTCATTGATATTTGTCATCATAAACATAAAAAAATATAAATAAAGAATAAATATGGTATCAATGTATCATAAAACAAATAAATAATAAGTATAATTATTGTATTATATCATATATAGAAATGTCCTTGAAAATGAAATAATAATATTTCTTGAAATTGATACCCTTTTTTATCTTTTTGAAATCACATATTAAAATATATATATCATTGAAATATTTTGGAAAATATATATTTTTTAAATAAAAATGGATACCTATAATGTAATCATAAAATAATTGAGTTTTCATTAATGTGATAAATTCTATTCTGGCGCTATATGTTAAAATAATGATTCCTATCATACTTTCAGTAAAAATTAAAAAGAAACACATTAAAAAATGTGAAGAAGATTCCATTTAAACTAATTTTTAAATTTTCAATATTGTATAAAAATGACATTATAAAATCATATAATAATAGTAAAAAAAATACTTTAAAACATGTTTAGAAAACATTTTCATTGATGAAATAGGATTTTTGACCAAAAAGATAAATAAAGTTGTTTTTGCATTATAAACATTAGTTTAAAGTGTTGAGTAAATAAAGTATGGAAAATTAAATTAAAACATATATGGTCATCAAATAAACATATTATAATAAATTGTTGTGATTTTTGAGATGTAGATAATGAAATTTCATCATTGTAAAATTAATCATAAATAATCCAAATAAAAATAAGATTACAGCATAAATGCATTACCTCATGTTCCACTTGATTTGAAGGAGATATTACCTCCTATATAATTATTTTTTTAATAATTATATAAAATAAGGATTTAAATTCTTATAATATCGCATATTAACTCTTCAAAACATTTAAACATCCATTTATTCATAATACCTTATTTAAATCATTATTTTTATGTGTTGACGATTTAATTTTAATGAGAATTTTGGTTCAGTGGTTTCATTACTTGTACATTCGTCATGGTTTCATTATAAAAATAAGGTTAAAAAAGATAAAAAATATAATATAATATGAATATATAAATATTTAGATTCATCCTAAAAGGATATATATAGTAAAATTAGTTTCATCGTTCATGGTGATGGTAGTCATTTTGAATGCGTGAACATCGGTTTCATTTTTATGCGGATAGAAAAAAATAATGGTATATAGAAATTAAAATTTAAAGGTTCATATTTTATATCATATTTATATTATATTTTAATTAATTATCTATTTATAAATATCCATGAAAATAAATAATAAAAATTGAATCAAGTTTCTTAGTTTAGTTGGTACTCCACACATACGCACAAGCAACATTATAATGATAAAAAGGATTTGAAGAGAAAGTATAATCAATTTTACATCACAATAATATCAATTTAATATATTTATGATACATAGAAATTTATTTTTTGATTTTATAATATTGATTTAGAGGTCGGAGAAGCTAAAATAAAATTGAAATATCTTGATTAAGAGTTATACCTATTTATTAAAACACATTCATTATTATACAACTTAATCAGTGAAAGTATGATATTTTGTTAATAAAAAAGATCTTAGATATGGAAGAATTGAGGGTAATATGGTAGGGATTTTTGAAATAGATGTATCAAACATTGTGAGTAATAAAGTAGAGAACGATACCTTTTATACGTGAGGGGAAATGCACTATTGGAATTACTTAAATTATTGAGTTTATATAAATTAATATTCAAGGCTAAATTGATGAAAATATTATATAACATGAATATAAGAAGAGTATTATTCGATATAATTTTAGGAAGTAATTTTTTTAAAAAAAATAGGTGACATTTTAACCATTATATACTTATTGTATCCCCGTTAACCATTCTCACAATTGCCACAAAATAAAAGTTTTTTTCTCTTTTAAGGTCAAGAATATTACCATAAATATAAAATCAACTGATAAATGAAATATGTTTTATACTTTAGATAATATCCAATTCAGTTTTATGATGATAAAAGTTTCATGAATTTTAAATAATTTAATAAAATATTATTTTTTATAAAATGTCATTAATGTTATTTTTGGAAATATTGATTTAATTTTACTTCAAAAAAACATTATAGAAAATGAATAAAACTATAAAACTTTTAAAAATTCATATAATGTTATATTTATCATCCCAATTCATGAAATTGAATAATTTATTCTTATTATTTTATATTTAATATTTTTAATATCATTAATTTTATTTTTCTAATAATTGAATAAATACCATGTCAACATTGAATATGAATTTAATGTAATAATTCAATTTGTAAAAAATTAAAATAAATTACAATGACAAAAATATTAATCTATATTTAAATAACATTAATAACTGAACATAGAATACCTTTATCCTAATGTAAATGTTTTAGAGATAAATAGTCGACATTGTGAAATTTTTTATTTATTCTTTTTTAAATTAATATAATGGTCATAATTAATGAAAAATGGGACCATGTAGACATATATTTTAGATTTTTGTGTGAATGGATGAACTACACTCAAAAAAGTTTATAAAGGAATGTATTAGAGAAGTCTCAAATCCATGTGCATAATTTTTAATCATATTTTAAAATTTTTATTGTTACTAGGGTGACATAAATTGATCAAGGAACTATTAATAATGAGAAAATATAAAAGAAACATTTTTAACAAAATAAAATATACACTTTTCAAATATAGGATACCTTTTTCAAGAATAAACATCGATAAATCAATGAAATTCATTGTCAAAAAATAAGTGCATAAAAGTTCACAATAAATGTTTTTTAGAATATTCAATTGAAAGAATACAACATTAATTGTTTTTATCCAATTCCTAGGAAAAAATTAGATGAATGTTAAAACATTTTATTAAATATATAAAATCCAAAATTTATTAAAATCATTCACCATTTGGGATTAATTTAATCTATCAAGATAAAAACTCATTGTGGGTATAAAATTTTTTTCATTAAGGTAATATTTATTTTAATTGAAAATAATATTTATTTTAATTTCTAATCAAATGATAACAAATGAATAAATTTTAAAAAATATTAATGATTTTTTTATTTATTTGGTTAGAACTATTCATAGACACAAATATAATGACTAGATGATAATGGTCTCATAATAATATTAAAATTATATATTCCAATTATTTAAAATAGATGTTTCATTTATCACAATCTATCAAAGAAATTAAATTTATTTGAAATTAAAAATATCCGAAAATAACAATGTGTTGTACACATATAAGGATATATTGTGTTTCATTATATTTTTTATATTTATTTTTCTAAAATATTATCCATGTCTATTAGTACACTAATGTAATTATCATTTTCTATGATGGAAAACTTAAGGAAAAAAAGGATTTAATATAACCTTACTACCCCATCTCAATGATCATAAGTGCACTGAATGGATGATCATTATGGAATATTAGCTACAAATAATTGATATTATATATCATGATATTATGATTAAATCCTATGACTCACCAGAATCTGATCAGGTTTATTTAAAAGGTGAAAACATTGTTAAATATGATCTTAATTATATTAGCTTGAATATTGTTTTTTTCACATGGTGAACTTTTTTTGAAAAAATGTATTACATCATCACTATTCATAATATTTCTACGTATGTTGAAATAACTACCATTTAAGATGTATATTATTGGAAATATATTATCATTAATTTTAGAGTGTTTTGACATGTGAAAATGGAGTATCCAACCAAGAAGAAGGAGAAACTCAATTTATTATATGATAAATCACTAAAGGTAATTCACAAGGGAATTTAGAATGTTAAAATACTAATTTTTATTATTGTTAGATGAAATGAAATATTAAAATCCATTGTCTTTAGATGAAAAATAAAAGGAAGATCATGAAGAATGAAAATAAATATGTGACATTGTTGTGTTATTTATAATGATCATGAAACAAGGATAAAAGTCCAAAAGATACTTATAATGTTAAATTTATAAAAAAATATATTCTATTTTTACATTTTCTCTCTCATGTTTTTTATCATGTGATTTTGGTTCATATGCTCAAAATGATGGAAATATGTGTGTGACAAGTATAATTGACAAATGTGATTTTCGTTTATATTATTATGATTCAACCAATTCTAGAAATGTTGAGACATGTATTAAACAATTGATTGAAATGTTTATCTCTTATAAAGATAAATAAAATAAAGGATATCCATACATGTTTTAATCAACGGATAATATAAAATGTGTTATGAAAATAAAATTAATTTATGCCTTAAATTATTGAATATTGATTAAGAAAATATAAATATTATTGAAGAGAACAAGATGTTAAATAATACACCTATAAAGAAATATTCTTACAGACATGAAAGATTATTTTTATTATGTTCAGAATGAAAAATAATTGTTGAAGTGTTAATTAAATAATGTTAAATATGAAAATATTTATTTTAAAATAAAATTTTATAATAAATATACATCAAATGTAAATATTTGAGTGAATGATTAATTCATGAAATTTTATGACAAATAGATTATAATTATTTGTTACTCATGTGTTCCAATTACGTTTAAAAATAACTTATTGAATGTATTTTTTTGGAATTTCTTTATTTAATTTTTTTAATTGTGTATCATATGGTCATTATAATTGTTTTTTATTTGATTTTCACTCAATATTTTGGTCATAAAATTAATTATACATACAAATTAGATTTGATGAGATATCAATATAGATATTCGACTAGTTGGGTACCAAAATTTATGTATTCCAATTAACTTGAAATTAAAAAATAATTATACTAATGAAAAATCTATTTAATTTCGTATTCTTATATTTAGAACGGATGTCATTATAATTTTTTCCTTGGAATGTTGGCATGATAATTATATGATTTATTATTTTATTTTATTTAGACCTAAATATTGGAATCATTTTAAGATTCTACAATATTCTTCATTATTTTACTTTTGTTTTAGTTAGTGAACATGAGTAAAATTGTTTTTATATGTTATTATATTGAATTTTCTTTTTCATATGGTTTGTGAATATGTTCATTTATTTGTAAATTACGGTAAGAATTTATGAAATTATCATTTAGTGAATGTTAAAAATTCCTTGAACATGTTTCATAGAACCGTGTGATATTAAATTTTGTTTTTTAGGAGTGTTCAGTAATGGAATTAAAAATATCATTATATTGTTTTGATAGTGTCATTTTTAAAGGAGGGCTTAAATAAATTTAGCGTTAATATTGTTCTTAATTATGAATTAAATTTATGTATTTTAGTAATTTTAACATATTTTAAATTGTTATATATTTCTAGTTTACATAATATTAAATCTGCATTATATTCCAAACAATGTAATAAAATAAAATAAAAACCAAAACACACATGACCTATTATTTTTATTATATATTGAAGGATTATATAATTTAGGGGGAATAAATAATTGTTTGTTATTTTAAATTTTACTCCCAACATATGATTTAATTAATCCTTAAATTGAATTATTTTTAATTATTTTTTTATAAAAATATATTTAAATTAATAATTATTTATTTTAATTTGTAGAATCTATTTTCTTGATTCAAATATGTACATTTTAAAAATTTTACATTTAATTTATCATGTAAAAGATGTATACTTAATATTTTTTATCACTATTTTATCTAAACTAGAGTTAAATTTCTATACAAACTATTATCTTTATTCAATATAATGTATCCAAAATTGAGGTGGAGTTTTTCATTTGAAATTAAAATTATTTAAATTGATAAAAAATGAATCAATTTATTGGGAGTTATAATTATTTAAATTTGGATTATTTATAGAGCATCATTATTTTATTACGTAGATTTCACTCATAATGGAATATGATCTATATTTTTTTGGAAATTATGGAATCAAAAATATATTATTTCGTGCATAAAAAGATATTTCTAAGGAATTTGAAGTGTCTTATTTTGAAATATAATTAGTTATTCATGATTTAAATTTGTAGTTTTTACTCTTTATAATATGTTTTAAATATTCTGAGCAAGAATAATAGTGGTTTTAAAGTATGTAAAGAATTAAGTTATATCATACCAAAACATTTTTATTATATTACACTCACAGGGAATCATATTTATTGAAAATATTATTAGAGATATTGAATGTTATTATATGATAAAAGTAGTTGTAATCTATGATATTTAATTTTAGTTTATAATTTTTTTTTATATTTATGTTTTTAAATACTCATGGATAAATATTATATATAGAATATTTTTTTGTATTTTTTCTATCATTTTTTCATGAAAACTAATATAATAAATAAAACGTGTTTCCAATTTAATATCATTTTTAAATTTAGGAAGAATAAATTTTTTACTATTTTCTTAATGGAGTGTAATTATTTTTTATATGAAAAGGGGGAGAAACATTATCATTTTAATTTGATAATTTTTATATTGAAACATTATATTTTTGATAATTTCAAAAAAGATTATATTTTTTGGAATTGTAATCAGTTTTTTCATTATCACAATAGGGAGAATGTTGAGAGTCTCTATTAACCACTCTCTGATTTGATAATTACAATTTTTTTTGTTTTAATCTCTACTTTAATAACTTTAGATTTTTAAAATTACAAATAATTATTATTTTTATTTCAATTAAAAGTATAAATACATGGAAATATGGATCTATAATTTTATCTTATATATTTATAAAATAATTATATACTTTGGTTTTAGATTTTTATTATTTACTTAATTTTTCTTCAGATTACATGCGTTGATCATTTAAAATATTTTTATAAGTATCAAAAATCATAGGACAATAATGTCATTTACAACCTTCAAATATAATCTTTACATGTTTTTCACATTTCCTGGATAGAAAAAGTAATTTCCCAATATAGAAAAATTCAAAACCAATTTAGTCAAACCGTATATAAAATTTTACCACATAGTTAAATTAACAAAATCAAATATGTGAAAAAATCAGCTACATGAAGAGTTTTTCTATGTGAATAATTACGATATGTGATCAAATTGACTATGTGAGTTCGCCTATATTATTTTTCATATGTGAATTCAATTATGGGAATTTACTTCTATGAATTAAGCTACATGAATTCATCGACATGGTTTCACGTCAATGAATTAAATTATATAAATTCACCTATGTGAATTTTCATACATGATTTTTGGTATGTGAAAATCGATTATGTAGATTGGTTCACTTGATAAAATTAAGATACATGCAATAATTTATTATATAATTTTTTGGTTAAATATTTATTGTACTAATGTGGATACTCCCATATAACATCATATTTCTATTTGATTAATGTATTTTATGAATATTATTAGTGTTCTGTTTGTTTTAAAATTATCCATTAACAATTTAGAAGCTATGTAAATAGGTGGTAGATTGTTTTATGGAAAATTAAATTATATTTTTAAGAGATTAAGTGTTTTTTGGCGTTCACACTAATATTATAGAGAATGAGATATTACAAAGTAAATCAATTGAACTATGAATATTGAGTCACATAATTTGTTATAGATTTTCAAAAGGATGTTAATATTGATTATTGGATATTATATTAATTATTTTAATCTTGATTCACAAAAAATGACTTTTTTGATAGAATACTGAGTGAAAACCCAAATATATATGAATTTTATCCCATTTATAAAATATAGAGATGCCAAATTTATTTGTGAAATATGTATGAATGTTATGAAAATTTGGAATAAAAAATGATCAAATTAGAATTGTTTGTTAATATTAAGAATATGTATTGAATAAATTTAGTATGTTTTACAATGAAATTATTATAAACTTTTATGGTTTCATTTATTATTGTAATAATTTATTATTTATTATCATAATTATATTATTATAGTATAATAATATTTTCATTTATATAGTATATAAAATCTAATTAAATTTTACTTAAAAATGATGATTTTATTTTTTGACTTGTTGATGGAAAATCATTTTACTTAATGGGAAAAAATATTCTATTTTGGTTCATAAAAATTAAAATACATTCATTATAGAAATATATACATGAATTCATACTAATTATTTTATGGTAGATACTTCCCAAATGAGTCGTGAAGATTCATCATCAAACTAAATTCTAATGAGAACTAATAGTTACCCAATATACAATATTTTATCATCTTTAAGGGATTTATAAATAACTAATATAAATTCCAACATCTTAAAAGACAATAATTCACTATGTTAAATTGTTTTTTTCTTTAATTATTTTGTAGATACTTGTGTTGTATTTTTATTTCCCTCTCTTTTCTTATATTATTGGGGTTGACTTATTTGATATTTTGTATAGATAATTTTTGTCCATTAAAGTTTAAACTCAAATTATGTTTTCAAATGAAGAATATTCACCCCTATTTTCTATTTCGATCACCCCTTTAAGAAAAAAAATATTCCAAATGATACCATGTGTATTATTTTGAGATATGTTATGCATAAATTTTCAATTTATGTTTTATCTTCAAATAGATTTTGATTATTATACAATGATTAAAGATTCATTTTTTTTATTTTTTTATTTAGTATATTCGATTAATAAAATAAATCCTATTAAAAAGTATAAAAATCATATAAATACATGAAATTTATGAAGGTAATACCCACTTGAAAATAATAATGAATTTATATATATGGAGAAAAAAATGTAACTATATTGATAAAATGTAATATGGTTATGAAAAATTACCTTCCCTACATGTAGTATCATTATGAACCCCATCATGGAGAAACAATGTTGGATCACTTCATATCGAAGTAGCCGTCATCATTTAATAGAATAACTAATACATTATTATATGAGAAACATACCATGTCATCGAAGAAGATATTCCACCCTTTGGGAAGTATTGAAAGAGAGAAATTTGTTATAGAAGATTATCTTATTAAATAAGATGGTGATCAATAGTTGTCATTGATCATGGACACTAATGAGTCTTCAGAAATAAATAATATGTATTGGAATAATTTAATGGAGATATTATTTCAAAAATATATTACTCATCAGAAATGGGTTCATATGGAGAATAAATTACACAATATAGGGCATATAGCATGAGAAAATATTATCAAATATGATTCTAAATTGTAATGTTTTGAAATAAATACTATGGTTTCTATTTATAATCCATAGATTAGGGTTGATCATTTATTTCATATGAAAAATTCTAGCCTTAAAATGGAATTTTTCTCTCAAAAAATTCTAATATAGGATAAAATAGTATTAAGTTCCATCATAATAGATAGATATATCAACAAGTCATAAAATTTACCTGAAAAAAAATAAAATAATTCTGTTTCTAAGAACTATGGAAAAATATAAATTATAAAATGGAATATGGGAGGTGTGGAATTTAAAACGTAAAACAATTGTGAAAGGAATCACTAGTAAAAAATCATGATTGGAATGTGAGTTTACTTCAAGTGTGCGGTGAAAAAGGATTTGGATCCTTATTTAATGGGTATGAAAAAAATCCTCATATGTCCTATTATTTAACAATAATTATATAGGGAATTATTCAAATTATTTTTCCAAGAACTAAGTGAATTTCACATAGAAATGGATTAGGGTTCATGTCCCATCGTATGTGATCTATATAGTTGATTTTTAACAACCTAAATATATCATGGTAGGTACATTGAACAAATTCCAAAATTTAACTAATTATTTTTTTTATAGATCTTCATTGAATTTTATATCTGATATGTTCTACATGAGAATTTGATATTTCACTAGAACATTAAGAAGGTAGTTGTAAATCAAGAGTCATAATTGAAATATTTTTACAATAAGTGTATATTAGTTCTTTTCCATTATGAAACATAGTCATTATCTATTTGAAAAAATCATTATTATACCTATGGTTGTCTTTTATAACATCCTTTGTATAGATTAGAATTAAAATTAAAAAATTTAAAATTTCATTTTGAGGGAATGATATTATAATTTTTTATGGAGATATAGATTCCATGATCTTTATAGGGGATATAAATTTATCTGAATCATGTCTAGATCCACCAGTAGTAGCAATACCAAATGAAATTATTTGAGTATAAGATAATAAGAAACCTATTAATGGTAAATCTATTATTGTAAATACAGGCTCTAACACTTTCAGATTAATACATTGATGTGTTTACTAAAGAACTACATGAACACTGACCTGAGTGAGATGTTGAGTTTTCCATTTATCTCATCCCTAATGAAAAATATATAACTATGTCGCCGAACAAGCTGGTTGTAGTAGAATTATTGGAACTATAAAATGTCAACAAGAGTTGTGTGATATGGGATGTATTCCCCCAAAGTGTTTCACCAATGGGATACTATATCCTTTTTGACATTAACAATGACGTATCTAAGAGGGAGTGCATTGATTATAGGGAAATCAATTATATTACTATAATGAACATGTATCATCTTTAATGAATTAATGAGTAGTTTGATCAAATTCAACGAGTTCATTTTTTTCAAATATTGATCATCATTATTTGTATCATAAAATATATGTAATGAATTTGTATATTTCCAAGATGTCATTTCAAATAGGGTGTAAAAATTATAAATTTATAGTAATTAACATTGTATTGTTTAATTAACCCTTTGTTTTTATAGATCTAATGAATATAGAATCAAAGGATTATATTTATTATTTCACTATGGTATTTATTGATTGTATCCTAATATATCCTAGATGTTATAATTAAAATAAGATTCATTTTTTAATCATTCATAAGACTCGTGAAAAAAATGAGTTATATGGAATATTTTTAAATTTGGATGTTTCTTTTCTGGGAAATATTTTCTCCATGATTGGAATTTTAGTTGATCATTGAATAAAAAATTTAGTGATGGATTGTACAATACTAATAAATATAACTCATTTATATTATTTCCTTAGATTAACATGTTTCTATAAATGATTGTTTTCAATTTTGTCACAATTTGGCAACACATTAAAATGTTTAGATGTAATGGTTTTATTTTTATTTGTTAATAATAATGTAATTAAGTCTATATTGAATTAATGGGGTGGTTTTACAATGTATAGATATTTATATTTCCACCATGAATGGATATATTTGTGATTTATAGTGATGAATCAAAGAACATAATTTTATTTTTACTAATGAAGAATGATAGAGTTGTTTTATATTCACCATGACTATTGAATATTCTTGAATAGAATTTTATAACTCATGGTCGTATGTTTGTGGCCATAATCTTTACAATGATGATTTAATGGCATTACCATTATGGTGAATGATGTGCGATATATATAGATATTTTTTTTCAAATATGTCTTTTAACAAAAAGATATCAATGTGAGGACAATGAGACGGTTATAACAACTCATGGATTTTGATTTCTCAATACACTACATCCCTAGAAAGGCATATAAGGAGACTAATGTGTTGAGTAGGAATGATCATGGAGTTATGACTAAAATGAGTGCTGTTAGAGTTTATATATTCAATGATTTAATGTAGTTAGATATGGGAGTCACCATTGAAGGTGAAATGTAAAATTTATTCCAAAACATTCCTAAACTATCATTATTGAAGAAAACTAAATGTTTTTATCTAGATGATAATAATATATAGAATAAAAGGGAATAAATTAATAATATTATGTACATATACTATATATATCAATATTTTATTTTGAATGTGGGAATATGACTAAGGTTTCTATCTATGTATAATCTTAAAACATAATAGTTAGATGAATCTTGTAGATCACAATTCTATCGAAAATATGGTATCACAAAAATGTATTAGGATTTTAAACAAAATTTTGTTACAAATAATATGGAATGGAAAATTTTATAATATATATAAATATTCATGTGTTTCCAAAAGGCAATGGTTAAATGACATCATCATAAAAAGGGTCAAAAAACCTCTACCTGTTCCTATAAGGAAATGTGACTGTATCAGTGGGGAGTTTTTTACTCAATTACAAAAGACTCATTTAAATAATTAATTTTTATGGGTCATTATTGATTAAATTAATGTGTCAATTAATTTAATTTCTATAAAAAAGATCTACTTCTTGGGTTCATCACATTAATATATTTTAAATATGTTTTACGACTTTATAGTGCACCTATTTTTATTTTGTATGATCACAAATCACGATTTAAACTACCAATTGTCGATGTTTTTTAAGAATTAACTTTACACCAATGTATATTTGAACACTTATTACCATCCAAAAAATGATTAGAATTGTCAAAAGACTATTCATACTTTAGAAGACATTTTAAGGTTATGTTCACTTGACTTCAAAGGTATATATGATAAATATTTTAATTTGGTTGAATTTATATATAAAAATAACTTCTATTTAAGAATTAAAATTAATTAATTTGAAAGATTATACGGTAAGAGGTTTTTTAGTCCAAATTATTAGTGAAAGGAATATTCTATTCCCAAATATGTTTGAGGTTACAATGGTGAATGTTATGACTATTTATGATCGTATTTTTTAGATCAAATATGACAAAAAATATGTTGATTACAAAAGGAAGTATTGATAATATTAATCAAGAAATAATGATTTCATGAATGTATCTTCATTGAATGGTGTTATAAGGTTTGGTATGAAAAGGAAACTATGTATTAGGTACACCAGGACTTTTGAAATTCTAGGAGTTAGAGCTATGGATTATCATTTTCCTATACCTCTTAGCCCAATAATGTTCTAGATGTGTTCCAAACCTCATTATAGAGGATGTAAATGAAATACACAATTAAGTCATGTCCCAAATATAGAGGATATAAAATTAGAACATGATTTATATCACTATGAACTACCTATCCAGAGTCATGACACTAGATAAATAGTGTTGCAAAATCAAAAAACTCGATTGGTGAAGTTACTTTAGAGAAATCTTAAAATACAAGAGGTTACCTGGGATCCTAAAGAAGATATTATTATGAACAACACTAATTTTTCGATGAGGATATATTATGTATGTTATGAGGATGACATTGGGTGTGGGAGAATTTAACCCCAAAGATTAATTTATAATTAGCAAGATTTAATATACAAAGAGACAAAAGTATAATGAAAATATATTTATTCAATAATGTGATTAAAGCATAAATTATAATATTTTATAAATTTAATTTAATGAAATTAAGGTAATTTTTATATTAAAATTGTCTATATTAACTATGGTTCAATTTTTTATATATTTCGAAAATTAAATATTGTAGGGTGAATAGTGGAAAAGACTACAAAAATAATTTTTTTTATGAATTTATAGTTGATATAATAATAAAATTAGAATTTATAAAAACTTTTTAATATAAGAAATATATATTGAAAAATTAATATAATTCAAGTAAAAATATAATGTTAATCATTGAATGTTAATCTTAATATTTTGGAAATCTATGTAATGTAATTGTCCAAATTGGAACTTTCTAAATTATTCCCTCTTAATAATGAATATAAAAGATTTCCTATTTCACTTCTGGAAATGAAGTTTATACCAATAGTTTAAAGCTATTGGTATAGGCTGGAAAAGTGTTGGTATATCCTATACATACAGTTTTCCAAACCATAGGAGTGTAAGCTGTGAGGAAAGCCCTATACCAACGGTTATATCTAAACCGTTGGTATAGGCCATTGGATGAATTGATTTACCAACAGTTGTAGGCTAACCGTTGGTATATGTTTGTATAACATTTTTACCAATGGTTTTATTGAAACCGTTGGTATATATTAAAGACTAAACATTATACCAATGGTTCTTAAACCATTGGGATATATTTTAAATTTTTCTAAAAGTATACCAACGGTTTAAAACCTTTTGTACTGTGTATTTCCAGAACTATTACACAGAAGCCCCTCCAGTATAAACCTACATAAAAAATAACACAAAAAGTAAATACAAACACACATAAAACAGCATAAAAACACCTACAATGGCACAAAAAACACATAAAACCATCAAACTCTTCCAACCATGTCGTGTACTAAAATTCCCTTTTTAAATCTTCATATGACAACAATAATCCAGTAGATTTGAATAATAGTTTCAATAACTCAAAAATTATTTACACCCATTTCAATCTTCATATGAAAACCACTCTTCTAGTCATAATTCACCTCACCCCTGCACAACCCCCCAACCAGCACAGCCCCCCAACCTCCTCATCAAATTCTAATAGGCAGAATAGTCCGAGATATACTTATTAGAGATGAATAAGATTTTGAAATTTTCTCAAATCCCATTTTTTTCTAATCCAATATTTGTGGATGTAATGATTTTTGATTCATTTTTCATTGAACTTTTATTTTTTATAATATATGGTGTAAAGGTTTTTTTAGGAGTCTCGTCACTTATGGCCCAAGGGGTAAAACTAACCAACTCATGAAAAATATTTTGCGACTATCATCGATGAGTGTAAATTTCAGTTGTTGTATTCACTTAATATGATGTCCCTTTGAAACAAAAGAGAGTCACATTGAGTGGTTCTGGCCACACCACGCCCCAGATTGAGGCAGGTTTGACTCGTACACATCACAAATGACCCATGGATCGTTTTCCTTAGGTATCAACAAAATCTGAATGTGTTTGGTCGGTTTTCTGTATGCTAGTTGTTTTTACTTAAATGAGTATCCATGTTTAAAAAAAGAAAGGCACTTTGAGTGGTACTGGCCACACCATTCCTCATATTGAGTCGGGGTTCACTCTTACACATCACAAATGAACTATGGATCTTTTTCCTAATGTATCAATACAATCTGAATCCATTTGTTCTATTTTCCGTATGTCAGTTTTTGTTTTCACTTAAAATGGTGTCCATTTCAAATAAAAGTGACACACTTTGAGTGGTATCAGCCACAATACTCCTCGAATTGAGGTGGGGTAGACTTGTACATGTCAAAAATGACCCATGTATCGTTGTCCTAATTTTTCAACAGAATCCGAATTCCTTTGGTCAGTTTTCCGTATGTTAGTTGTTGTTTTCACATACAATGATGTCCATTTTAAACAAATGAGAGACATTTTGAGTGGTGTCGGACACCCTGTGCCTCATATTGAGTTGGGGTTTACTCTTACACATCATAAATGACCAATGGAACATTTTCTTAAAGTATCAACATAATCTGAATGTGTTTGCTTAGATTTCCATAGGACAATTGTTTTCACATAAAATCATGACCACTTCATATAAAAGTTAGACATGTTTAGTGGTTCCGACAACACTATCCCTTCAATTGAGGAATGGTTGAATTTTAAACGTCACATATGACCCATGGATTGTTTTCCTAAAGTTTTAATAGAATCCGAATGCCTTTGGCAGTTTTCTGTATCTCAGTTGTTGTATTCACTTAAAATGATGCCAGTTTGAAAAAAATAGAGACACATTGAGTAGTGTCGGCCAAACAATGGCTCGTATTGATGCGGGGCTGACACATACACATTAAAAAAGACCTAGGAATATCTTTTGAAATAATTAACACAATCCTAAAGCATTTGGTAAGTTTCTTGTATTCCAGTTATTTTTACTTAAATGTGTATCCATTTTAAACAAAATAAAGACACTTTGAGTGGTACTAGACAAATCGTTCCTCAGATTGAAATAGGATTGACTCATATATGTCACAAATGTCCCATGGATCCTTTTCCAAAAGTATCAACAGAATCCGAATGCGTTTGGTTGGTTTTCCGTATGTCAGTTGCTGTTTTCACTTAAAATGTTGTCCATTTCAAAAAAAAGTGAGACACTTTGAGTGGTTCCGGCCACACCACGCCTTGGATTGGCATGGGGTTGACTCAAACACATCAAAAATGACCCATGGATCATTGGTATAAAGTTATAATAGAATTTGAATGTTTTTTTTTGGTTTTTCGTATGTCAGTTTTTGTTTTCACTTAAAATAATGTCCATTTTAAACAAAAGAGAGACAGTTTGTGTGGTGTCGGCCACACCACACCTCGTAATGAGGCAGGGTTGAGTCATAAACGTCCCAAATGACCCATGGATCGTTGTCTTAAAGTATCAACACAATTGAAATGTGTTTGGTTTGTTTTTCGTGTGCCAATTGTTGTTTTTCACTTAAAATCATGTCCATTTCAAATAAAAGTGATATAGTTTGAGTGGTTTCGGCCACACCGGCCCTCGGATTGAGGTAGTGTTGACTTTTACATGTCATATATGACCCATGGATTGTTTTCCTAATGTTTCAACAGAATATGAATGCCTTTGGTCAGATTTCCATATGTCAGTTGTTGTATTCACTTAAAATGATGTCCTTTTGAAACAAAAGAGAGACACTTTGAGTGGTTCCGGCCACACTGCACCTCATATTGAGGCAAGGATGACTTTTACACTTCAAAAATGACCCATGGATAGTTTTCCTAAATTATCAACACAATTCAAATGCATTTGGTCATATTTGTGTATGCTATTATTTTTTATATAAAAGAGTATCCATTTTAAACAATAGAAAGACATGTTGAGTGTTACCGGCCACACCATGCCTCAGATTGAGGTGGGGTTGACTCGTACACATAAAAATTACCCAAGGATAATTTTCATAAAGTATCAATAGAATCCCAATGTGTTTGTTCAGTTTTCCATATGACAGTTTTCTTTACTTAAAAGCGTATCCATTTTAAACAAAAGAATGAAACTTTGAGTTTTACTGGCCACGCGGTCCCTCGGATTGAGGCAGAATTTGCTTGTACACATCACAAATGACCCATGTATCCTTTTACTAAATTATCAACACAATCCAAATCCATTTGCTCGGTTTTCTATATGACAGTTGTTGTTTTCACTTTAAATGTTGTCGATTTCAAAGCCAAGTGAGACACTTTGAGTGGATTTGGACACACCGCACCTCAGATTGAGGCGAGGTTGACTCCTATATGTTATAAATGACTGATGGATCATTGTGTTGATGTATCAACAAAATCCTAATGAGTTTGGTCTTTTTCCATAATCCATTTGTTGTTTTCACTTAAAATGATGTCCATTTCAAATAAAAGTGAGACACATTGAGTGGTACTGGCCACACCTTGACTTGGATTGAGGCAAGGTTGACTTGTGCACCTCAAAAATGACCCATGGATCATTGAGTTGATGTATCAACACAATCCGCATGTATTTGGTTGGTTTTTCTTGTTTCTAATTGTTTTTTTCACTAAAAAACATGTCTATTTCAAATAAAAGTGAGTCACTTCATGTGATACTAGCCACACTGTGCCTCATATTGAGGTGTGGTTGACTCATACCCGTCTTATATGACCCATGGGTCGTTTTCCTAAAGTTTCAACCGAATCTGAATGCCTTTGGTTGCTTTTCGGTATGTCAGTTGTTGAATCACCAAAAATGATGTCCTTTTGAAACAAAAGATAGACACGTTGTGTGGTTCCAACCACATCCCCCTCAAATTGAGTCAAGGTTGAATCATACACGTTAAAAAGTACCCATGGACCATTTTCCTAAAGTATCAGCACAATCTGATTGTGTTTGGTCTATTTTCAATATGCCAGTTGTTTTTACTTAAATGATTATCCATTTTAATCAAAAGAAATACACTTTGAGTGGTACCAGCCAAACCGTGCCTCCGATTGAGTTGCGGTTTACTCGTACACATCACAAATGACTCATGGATTTTTGTGCTAAAGTATAAACACAATCCAAATCGGTTTTTTGGTTGTCCATATTTCAGTTTTTTTTTCATTTAAAATTTTTTCCATTTCATATTAAAGTGAGACACTTTGAGTGGTATCAACCACACCATTCCTCAGTTTGAGAAGTGGTTGACTCGTACATGTCACTTGGGAATTTTGAGTGTCGTAAAGTGAGGATTGAAGATCCGTGTGAGTCTAATCCTCTCATTTCTTCCACTTTTCGATTATGATTTTTACTCTTCTGTCATCTTCTTCCAAAGATCTAAAAAACACTTTTCCATTGGGATTTAGGGTTAATCTTGAAGGGATCATAGATTGGGATCTGGGGTCTAGGGAGGATGGCGGGGGGGGGGGGGGGATGTCTGAATGGCAGTCCAGGGTCTAGGGAGGAAGGTGGGGGGGCTATCCCGGGGGCTGTCCGTGGTCTAGGGAGGAGGGTGGGGTGGGGGGGGGGGGTTGTCTGGGGTCCAGGGGGAGGATGGGTAAGGTATCTAAAACCATATCTATGTGTCATACATAGAATTCCGACAGGACTGTGAACCGTTGGGGGTGTCTTCCTGGAGTAGGGCCAAATCACAGCATGACCGTAGCGTGACCACAGTATGTTGGCTTGGTCCAGCGAAATCCGCGTTGCAACATCTTCCTTCTAGGAGTGAAGGGAGTGGGAGGAAGTAGGGCAACATTTGAGCCATCGCCTCCCTCCCCATTAACTATGGATGGGTAATGTAAAACCCGAGATTTTTATGAGACATATTTTGTTTTTATATTATATACATCATCAAAGGAATCTTTCAATACACACAATACTAGCTTGGATTGGTTTAACGCAATCACGACCTTACTCGATAGCTTGCGTTGTACGCAATAACTGAGTTTCACTAAAAAATGGTCTCCTATTAAAATATTGTTAAAACTAGCCGTTATGAATAATAATACCCACTTTTTGAAATTTTATAAATCTTATATTTCAAAATGGACTTAATTTTTGGATTCTGAATCTCGAAATTAGCCTAGGGTGATGTTCTGATATTTTTCAGAAAGCTTTCAATTTTTGATGAATAGTGAAATCACTGAGTTACTATTTAAAAAACTGACTTTTTATTTAAATAATTATTTATTTTTAAAAAATATATTTTAGATAAAAATTGATACATAATACCTATATAAGTTCAATGTAATTCATTGGAGTCATTTTATAATAATTTTACATATATAAAAATTTTATTGACCTCTTCATCGTCTTTTACCTACCTCCTAGGAGCTTTTTGAAAATTTACATAAAACATAATTTTTCCGCTTCTAGGAGTGGAATTTTGAAAATCCGAGAGACACGGGTTATATCAAGGAGTCAAATCTGGTTCAATAAGATAAAAATAATTTTTGGTGAATAGTAACTTATTACTTTTATTTACCACTGTTAAAAGTAAATATGGTAATTAAGGTTAAAAAGGGTGTTATTATCACCCTAAAACATGTCCTAATTCTATTGGATAAGTTTAATTCAACCAAAAACAACCTTAGGAATAAAATACGACCATTAAGTCCACTTGGATTATATTAGGACATTTAATATTATTTTATTTAAAGAGGAGTTAAAATAGTTAAAATCAAAGTTTAATAGCTAAAACATTTTTAATATAGGGTTATAAATAAGATAAATTAGACTATAAATATTAATTAGAAATATAAAACGATTTTCTAAATAATCGGATTTTATTTTTAATATTTAGACTTTAAATAATTTAATTTATTTATGACACAATGATGATGAAGTAATCACCTTATTAATTAAATATTAACATAATTGATGTTATAAATACCCAAATAAATGTAATTTGAGACTTTTGATGAATTAAAATAATTTTACAGGTTAATATGACATATTAATATTGATTTAATTTACCTTTTTCGAACTAATCATGCTGTTATGATTTTCACAAAAATCAATTACCAAATAGTGTAAAAATTGACATAAAATTGTTTTCAAAACAAATATTATATTATTAATTGATATTTTATTCTTAAAAATCTATGGTTCGGCCAAATGACTTATATAAAGTTATATATATTAATAATTAACAACTTGGGGTTCGGTTGGCATGTTATAGTAAGTTTACTAACCATATAATGTAAGAAAACAAGAAGACACGGTAAAAGATAAATTATTTAACTTAGAGTTGAATCTAAATGATAAGGTTAAAATAGTAACCTAAACTTGTCTAAAATCTATTGGTTGAGAGTATATTGACCCATACCCACCTTAGCATTGAAATAAATCAATTTTGATCTACTAAAAACTGAATATGACTTTATAATAAAATAATATTTTAAGTTTTTTCAAAGGTTCCCCTCTCCTCCCTTATAAAAGGGCACCTCCTCCCTATCTTCCTGACACCACTTTGAGCCCTCAAGATCGGAAAAACCCTGCCAATTTTCCATCTCCACTTCCCTATAAACCTCATATAGGTCCTGGTATTCATCAAAGTCCAATGTTAGTGCCCTAAGTGGAGGTTTCAAAGAGGCGTGTCGAAGAAGAGGTAATATCCATTACCGATTCTTTGAAATTTATTTCTTCTTCTACTTATTCTTCTTTAGTTGTTTAATTATGAAGTAATAACATCAGTATCACTCATATACTGATATTTTTTTATAAATATGAAAAAATTGTATTTCACCTTCTATCCATCCTATGGAAAATGAAATCACTGCGCGTGCATACGTACAAAATACCGTGTCCACGCTGTGGTGTAATCTGTTTTCCACCACCACCTTACTTGGATGGGTATAATAGTGTAACGAATAGCTATATATGATTATATTAAAATGATATTGATTCTGAAATAGTATACATACACTTCAATACAATTCCACAATCATGGGAACAATATCATCGCTCGTGCGTACGTACAGCCTACCATCTCCACGATGTGATGCGACTCGTTCTACATGATCTTAATTGAATAATGATCACATAAATGAATTGAATGAATAAATATGATATATATTACATTAATACCATTCTTTAAATAAAGTATCTATAATCTAAAAAGAATAATAAGAATTTATTCGACAAAACACGCATTAGAACAAAAAGCAATAAACACCTGAATAACAAGTAGAAATGAAATATTACTATTAAGAAGCTAAGAATATGACCATATATGATATCATAACAATGAATATGATTCTGGAATAAGTCAATGACAGTATTTAAATCATTATACATGATTTTTGGACACGTAAAATGCATATCAGACCTAAGGTAAAGGAAAATCTTGTCATCTCATTTTTATCCGAGATTGTTCATACTTCAGAATTTACTAGGGAATATTTATCATTAACATCCATGTTTCCTCAATATGTAATATTATTTCTATCCTCCTACAATTTTTTAAATCCAATTTTACCCATTGGTGAGTTTTTAGTAAAAGATATGAAAGGAATCTTTTGTCGTTTTTAGTATGAGGTACTTTTTGACTTTTCTGGCCAAAGTATGAGAAGAATGTTTTTTTATATTATACGGCCTGAATGGATTTTTAGAACATCATTCCCATGAATCTTACTTTAAAAGTTTTCATTTTTATTTTTAATCATCTTCTTGTTGTTTAAAATTGTATGACATGTTAAGAAAGGGAAAAAAAATTTAAGTAGAAAGGATATTTTCCTCAAGAATGGAGTTCAAATCTTTTATAAAAATTATTTTCCATCTACGATAACATAGGGTTCTGTTTATATCCCTATTTTTAAATTTATTTGATTATGTTATGATTGAATTATTTTTATGATGTCCTTTTATGGATTATGTTATGATGTCATGATGTTTAAGAATCCCATTTTTATTACATGGGTTAGGCTATGATTTATGATTTTGGGGCACACATAAAAATGGTTTCATTATGAGATGAGAGGGACCTATATCTCCTTCCAATGCATTGGGTAAAGATATATATCTCATGAGATAGACATGGCTAGAACGAAAGGTTAATCTGGTTTAGTGATAAAGGACTGAAACGAGGAGTGAACTCAGTTCAGAAATGGACTTTATCCGCTAGGATAGTCTTGGAAATGAGTCTTGACTACTAAGAAATGATTCTTTACGAATATGTGTGTATTCCACAAAGTTTGATGTTTTATGATATGATTATTGGGATTACATTTCACTACCATTATTTATCCCATATTATGATATTATGATTTTTTTTGCAGGTTAATATTTCCAAACTATTATGTTCTTATGAATATGATATGATTGATATTTCATTTTTTTACCCTTACTGAGCATTTGATCTCACCCTTTTATATTTTTTCTTTTCCCCAAGTCAGGAATAAGGTTATTAAGTAGAATATGCCAAAAGGGACTCTAAATATGATGAAATAAATGGGAGACAATGTAGACGCATTATGAACAAGTTTTTTATGTTTCCCAGTTTCTAAAGACACTATACCTATACAGTCCTTTCATTGTTTTGTTATATGTTGTAATAAGTGTGCTTCAATTTTCAAGTATGAACAATGTAGGTAAAGTATGGGTCATTATATTTGGTATCAGAGAAAAGGTATAGTCATCCTTTGGAAACTAAGATGTTAAATCCTTAGTAAGAACCCTAAGGATAACTCTAAGCATAGAACACAATCTTATTGTTTTAGAAATGGCCATGAATAACCTATGATAAGAACTTATGTGTGAAATTTTATTCTTGATTGTGTGGTTTTCCTAATATAATTAGTGTTTCTCACACTATTATTCTTAGTTTTAGTCAATGGCCGGAACCTGAAGGAACCGTGTTAATGCGGAATGCGACGGTCAATGCAATGATTTTCCCCCTGACCAACCAAACGTTGTGGGAGCTGGAATGAAAAATCTTCTAGCCATGATCACACAACTTTCTCAAGATATGAATCATGTAGGACATCCAAACGAGCAAAGGAAGGAGAAACATTCTGTTTAATCCTTCATGAGGCAGCTTCCACCTTCATTCAGCGGGTGTTCTGATCCATTTGTGGTTGAATAATGGATCAGTACCACTAAAAAGATATTTTCAGTCCTTCAATGTTATGAGCATGATAAAGTCATCTTAGCAGTATATCATTTGGAAGGTGAATTTGATCAATGTCGGAATCTTATTAACAATATGAGGCAAAGGATGAAATTGAGTCCATGGAATGGGAAAAGTTCAATAACATATTTATCAATAATTACTTCCCTCATATTCTTCGGAAAAAGTTTAAGAAGTAGTTTCTTCAACTAAAGAACAAGGATGATGAATCGGTTGGTACCTACAATGCAAATTTTACAAGACTTGCAAGGTACGCTTCCGGAATAATTATCTAACATGAGATTAAGATCGATCAATTCTTTAGTGGCTTAAAACCAAGTCTTAATAGGGAGTTTTCCATAAGGTATTTCAATAGCTACGAGGAAATCGTTCGATGTTCTATCAAGGTTGAGATGGATATTGGAGTAACCCATCAATCATATGCATTTGATAAGAAGAGGAAAATGGAAATCAAAGGGAAATATAAAGACCACATTGAAAAGAAGATGAATTTTCCCATATGCTCAATGTGTGGAAAGAAACATAGAGGGAGTTGTCTTAAAGGGACATGTAAATGTTTCAAATGTGGAAAAGAAGGTCATCAGGTATTTTAATGCCGCAATTATGGGAAGAATATGTATAGTGATGTGAACAATGAAAAGGCTACACAGAGTGAACCTCCTACAATTCAATGTCACAAGTGTAAGAAAATGGGGAATTATGCTAATCAATGCCCTAATCCAAGGGTTGTTGATGATGATAAATGTCAACAAACTCTTATGGGTAAAGAAAAAGGAAATTCACATGCAATTTCTATCAGCAATGTGGAGTACGATAACGAAGTGGTGAAAGGTACACTTACCTTCCACTCTAAAGTAGAAAAGGTTTTATTTGATTATGGATCCACCCACTATTTTATTTATGATGAATTTTTTAAGGGTATCGTTGTATTACCTCAACAATTAGATGATGAGTTAGCTGTGACAACCCCTAATGGCACAATAGTCGCATCAAATGTTTACAATTCTTCTCCGATTGAAGTTTGTGGGAAAGTGCTTCCTACAATTCTTGTGATCCTTACTATAGTATAATTTGATGTGATTCTTAGCGTGGATTGGATTTCATTATATGGAGCTCATATCAAATGCCAATGAAGGGATGTCACATTTCATATTCCAGATCAATCTATGATCGTCTATCGATGCAATGATGAACATAACCTTCCAGTGGAAATTTCTTCCTTCTTAATGGACTATATTCCACTAAATGAAGATTAATTATCTCAAATGGTTGGAGATAAACTCATGATTAATAATACACCCATTGTACGGGAGTTTGAGGATGTCTTTCTGGAGGAATTTCCAGGTCTTCCACCAAATCGTGAAGTTGAGTTTTCAATAGCACTCATACCAGGTGCTATGCGCATTTCAAAGACACTTTATAGAATGGCCCCAATTGATTTTCAGGAATTGAAGGAGCAACTCCAAGAGAATCTTGATAAAGGATTCATATGCCCTAGTGCGTCACCTTGGGGAGCACCTGTTCTATTTGTTAATAAGAAAGTTGGATCAATGAGAATCTGCATTGATTATCAAGAGCTTAACAAGATCACTATCATGAAAAAATATCCTCTCCCACGCATTGATGACTTATTTGACCAACTACACGGAGCTCAATACTTTTCAAATATTGATCTTCGTTCAGGGTATCATTAATTAAGGGTCAAAAAAGAGGATATACAAAAATGGCTTTCCACAGAATGTATGGACACTATGAATTTATAGTGATGCCATTTGGTCTTACTAATGCCTCTGAAATCTTCATGGATCTGATGAATAAAGTCTTTAGAGACTATCTTGATCAGTTTGTGGTAGTATTTATAGACGATATTGTTTTCTATTCAAAGAGGAAGGAAGAACATGAATATCACTTGTGAATTGTACTAAAGACCCTAAAAGGAGATTCATTATGCCAAATTTACCAAGTGTGAATTTTGGCTTCAAAAAGATTCATTTTTTGGGTCACATAATCTCAAAAGATGGGATATCTGTGGATCCATCAAAGAGAGAGGTTATCGAAAGACGGTCGAGACCAACAACAGTAACTGAGATCCGAAGTTTTCTTGGTTTGGCTGGATATTATCGATGTTTTGTGAAATATTTTTCATGATTATCTAATCCACTCACCAGGTTGACTCGAAAAGGAGTTATGTTCATGTGGATGTAGGAGTGTGAAGTGAATTTCAAGGAGTTGAAAATAAGGTTATCCAGTGCACCTTTGCTCACACTGCCTTGTTGTGGAGAATGGTTTGTGATCAACAGTGATGCATCAAAGAAGGGAATGGGTTGTGTTGTCTTGAAAAATGATATGGTGATAGCTTATTCCTCACGACAATTGAAATTTCATGAGAAAAAAATACCCAACTCATGATTTGGAGATAGTTACGGTCATATTTATATTAAATATTTGGAGGAATTATATTTATGGTGAAAGGTGTGATATTTATACTGATCATAAATGTTTAATGTATATTTTCACACAAAAGGAGCTGAATATGCACCAATGAAGTGTTAAAATAGTGGGTGCCCTAGACCCAACTATGTAGTACCTTTGATTACCGTATCATGTGTACAATTTGATATGCATGATGATATCTTACCATTATAGTACAGTATTTTCTGCGTCCACTATAATAATGGTAATGTCCAAGGATAATTGTCGTGTCAAGAGGTTATAGAAGATCCCAGGATATAAAGATAACCTCGAGATAAAATGACATTGATCTTAAATATTTTTTCTACAGTCTAGATACATCTTACTGACTAGACACAGTAGATGTCTGACTATTAGGTGTTGGGGGCTCATAAGCATTGAGACTTCTTCTCAAGAAGTTCGTACTTAATGATCTCTAGTAGTGAGATCATGAGGACAGACCCGCAAATAGGAACACCACATGTTTTGCATGTCATTGGTTGTTCCTCTCTACAGACATGTGTATTGGTCTCCTGACTTGAGACCATTACCAATTTATATCATTTAATTACATACTTTGATGCAAGGCGAAAACCATGGCAATAGCATTGTGGTGAGGTAGTTTGTGTCGGGTGCGTCGTTAGTGGTATGACATTGGTTGAATGGTCAAGAAAGGATTTGTCGCTTCCATGTTTAGGAAGTTGTATATGTCAGGCCTGGTTGATCAGGATGGTTCCGCCTTCCTAAGAATTTGGCCAAAGTAGTAGAAAGGTGAATCCATCTGGATATATCAACAAATAATAAAGCAAGATAAGGACGATGCCACAAGAGTGCGTCTTGCTTTATGAGATATTTAATGACAAATAAACTATAGTACACAGTCAGTGTTCGTAGGATGGTAGTCGTTGTTATGACTATCATTATCTCTTTAGGGACCATGACGGGTTGTAAGACCCCGCTCTTGGTCTGTGAATTTTATTCACTTCTATTGGGATAAGGGACTAGAGGGTCACACACAACAGCGTATTCAAGAATCCGCACCTATTTAGTGGAATAGGAATATGGAAGTAGTGGGCCCCTCCACGAGGTCCGAGCACTGTCCATGTTGTCGATCACCGAAAGAATTAAATAAATTCATTAATATTCAAGTTAGGAATATTTGGGATTGACTTTATTTAATGTATTTACGAGTTCAGTAAATATGAGAAAATATTAATCGAATGAATATTATTTTAATATTCAAGGTTAGTTTAATATTAAGCGGGACAACGAGTTGAGTTAAATGGCTCGGATTTTATCACGTAATATATTTTATATATATTACAAGAATTTGATAAAATACTAAATAATATTGGCGAAGTTAAGTTCGTCAAAATTATTTATGTGGACGTTGAAATATACGAGGGATGGAGAACCCAACCGGGTATTTCTCAACATATCTATAAATAATAGATTAGGCTCTCTCTCTTGGGTGTGTAATTCACTATTCACTCATTTGCATGGAATGAGTGTTGAGAGCCTCTCTCTCCTCCCGATTATTAGAGAGAGAAGCAATCGATCCAAGAGTTCGGATCAATTTTCTCATCATGCATCACAAGATCAACGATGCAGTGATCGTCGGGATGTTGAAGATGTCATTGAATCACCGCGCTGGAACATGGACTTCGATGATTGGCATTACCGCGGTTTTTTGAGGCGCGTGTGGATGATCAAGAGGGATCCTCCTATGGATCCTTCATGCAATGATTACTGTCAACAAGTAGTGGTCAACAACAACTTCAGATATGCAATGTGTGTGTTTTCTTTTTATTTTTGTTCTCTTAATAATCTGCGCGAGATCCTCAGACCTCTCTGGGGCTCGAATCGTCGGAAACGACAAGTAATGTCGTCCCACCGACGAAATTTTTAAAATCCCCGGCCCACCGGCTTTCGCTACGGGCCCCAGAAACCCAACAGTGGTATCAGAAGAAGCGGATAGATTTTTTGAGCCAAATAAAATTAATTTTCATTAAATTAAGTATAGGGTTTAAAATCGGTCATGACCGTTCAAACCGCGCGCCGATCCAATTTCGAACGGCCAAGTTATGGCCAGTTTAATTTTTTTGGATTGGATCGAAGGTGCGGTTTGATCTAGGGTTATAATTTTATTTCATCTTCTTGAACCGATTAAAATTCAATTGGTTCATTTTAAATTAAATTAATTGTGAAAATTATATTTTTATAAATAATATAATTTGAACAATAATTTTATTATTTTAATAACAATTATTTTATTTTTATAATAATTTAATAATAATAAATTATTATTTCATTATAATAGTTATATTATTATTTAATTTAAAAGGCTATCTTTAGCCTTTAGAAATAATAAGGGAGGACATGCATTTATAAAAAATTTTATGGTGGAATAAGACTTAAAACTAAGTCTTAAATAAAAAAAGTAAAAAAATAAATACAAAGTGAGTGGGGTGGCTTTGCGGGTAAACAAGGAGGAGACTCCTGGGTCTTCACGCGTGGAATATTTTTTTTAATAAAAGGGGGCAGCCCATGAAAGAATAGTAAAATAGAAAAAAAATAAAAAAATGGAAAGGGAAGGGGTCTCCGCGTGGAAGAATGAAGAAAGAAAGAAAAAGGTCTCTTGCGCGGTGCATGCAGCGACGCGCTACCACCTCCCTCCTCCCGTGAGGAGCCGCCCACAATCCTCCTCTCCCACGTGCTGATGTACCGGGCTACACCAGGCGTGATGCCCCTCTACACAATGGCGTACAGCCAGGGCACTACACCCCCTTCATCCGCAGTAGGTCTCCTTCCCCAGGACGCCGCGCACAGGGCCGCCGCACCCCTAGCGCCCCTGGGTGTAGCTCCCGGATCCGGCCTCCTGTGCACCCAGCTCCAGCGCGGCCCCCTCACCAGGCTGCTCTCTGTCGAAAGTAGCACCCCACACCTACTCAGACACCGCCCAGGCCAGCTCACCTTACAAGGCGGCACCGCACTCACAGATTCCCTTTGAAGCTACCCTCCACATCGGCACCCAACTCCCACACTAGGAAGAAGTGCTCCTCACGCCTAGCACTGCCCTAGGCCCACCACCCTTAACTCTCCCCACGCCATGAAGCAACTCACAACAGGCCACCATGTTACCCTGGTTATCCCACACTAGAACCGGACGCCACCACGGTTCCACCCCAAGGCCGCCGGCATCCTGCATTGCCGGCCAAGCTTTCCGCTCAGCCGCCACCCTGCCTGCACCACTCCGCACGGACCTGCTACACTACTGGAGTCAGCGTGGTGCATCATCCTCAGTCAGCTGCCCCGCTCAGGCAGAACCATGCACGGCGCATGCAGCGCCGTGGAGCAGGCTGCCAGGAACCGCCCAGTCTGGCCGCCGCCCGGTCCTCCTAGTGGGAAGGTAACCCCTCGGGTTAAGATAAATCAATTAATTAAATTAATTAATTAAATTAATTAAATTAATTAAATTAATTAATATATTAATTGTTGTGAAATTTTTTTAATACCTGAGAATTTAAATTAATTTAATTTTTAAAATTAAATTAATTAGATGATCGATAATTATTTAAATTATTTGAATTTATTAATTCATTTAATTTAATTAAATTAAATAACCCTCATACTTATTTTTGCATTTTAATTTTTATCTTCCTTTAATTTTATTCGTCGTCTTGTCTTGAGCATCGACCTTTGTATGTCTGATTTTCATTTTTATTTAATTAGTTATTTAAATTGCGTGTGATGTGTGTAAATAATTAAATGGACGGTATGCACATCCTCTTTCATTTTTGGTTAAAATGTATAAGGGCTTGCGTGCCCAATTTATATGATGTACATTTATACCTGAGTTCCCCTCGCCTGCGCGTGAGTACCTTTGCACTTCGGACGAAGACAACGAGCGATGTAGACTTTTCCAAGATGAGGCTATGTACGACGGTGCAAGACGATGCGTGGATTCCACCAAGGCGAGGTGGTACTCCAAGACGCGACGTCGTCCACACCAAGACATGGCGACACTGCAGAAGACCAGTGGACATACATGACAGGGCAAGCTCTATCAAGATTCATGCATACGACTCAAGTATGATGCGCTTAGGTCGTTTAGATGCTCAATACCAGTCAGGTAGTAGTTTCACCTTTATTCATTTATTTATTATTTTATTCATTTTAGAACAGCGGGAAAAATACATTAAAAAATAGATAATAAAATGCATAAAGAAGCGGCATATGTTATTTCTATTAAAGTTCAGTTTTGAGCACGACAACATAGATGAACAAGATTAATAAAAATGGATTACATTCGTCAAGAGAAAAACATAAAACACTCAAAGAAAATATTAAGTCACAAATAGCCTTTCATCATTCAAGTTTGAACAAAACCAGGTGTTTGAGGTGCCGGTTCATGCCTCTGCTGAGGGTGCCTCTTTCTACCGGGGAGTTCTTATTTGTGTGGTGGGTCGACTTATCTAAAATTTGAGCAAAGATATAGCCTTAGCTAGTTTGTTGTAATTTTAGAGGCAATCGTTGAGTAAATCATTAAATGATTTTTGAAGCTGGGACTTCACTCAACAGATCAAGGAACTGCATGTTAAAGTGGTTGGCCATCCAAAAGCCTTACTTGGACCCTCCCAGTAGTGGAGTAGTCCTAGCTTGTAGACATTGAGGGAGGATCAGGGATCCCTTCCACTAGAATACTCAAGAGTATTCCAATTCTAGTACAGAGGGTTCCTAGAATTTGAAAAATTAGTGGGAGACATTTAATGATTAAATAATCAGTAATGTCAGATTAGGTAATCACAAAAAATTACAATCTGCTAAAGTATATTTGTATATAATGGAAAGAAATACCACAATAGAACTGTGATAAATATTAGACAAAGTTAATGTCCAAACAAGCACGAATTTTCGAAATGTATTATAGGCACATGCGCACATTACTACCATAATGTAAATTCAAGGAGCTCGTGTCCCAACCTATTAAGCTACCTCAGGAAGTGAGGGTGTAAAACTGCTTACACGAGGCTCATGAATCAAGCATATGACGGTTCTTTGATAATGCTATCATCAAATTCTGATGTTAGTTATGGTCGCTATATAAATACTTGGATGATGATCACATGTAGTCTCATCTCCAAGATCCTTTCGAGGATAAAGTGAAGAATGATTTGAATGTGATGATTGCACTCAGATTGTGTAAAGTGAAAGACAGTTCACAATATTTCATTTCATCCCATTCTTATACCTTTTACACCCAATTACTATAGTTTTGTTTAAAGGTACAAACGAACCATATAGAGTATGCGCTTCATTACCATTAAAGTAACATTCGCAAAGTAATAAGAATATTGGAGATAACACCATCTTTTATTCTTATGGCGAATAATTTGAATGAAAAGACAAAAAGGCCTATGGAATGTTACGCCAAAGGAACCTTCGTCATTCCCTTCAAAGTAAAGTGGTTGGTTATTTAACAGGAGGTTATTTGCATCACATATTTAAATAAATGTACGGAAGCTTAAAAAATGAAATACAAAAAGCAAGTACTCGCTTCTCGTTCAATTTATATATTCATCAAACAAAAGTATTTTTTCTCTCATACTTCTTGGGTATTGAAATACAATATTCTTTTCACTTATTTGTATTGAAATAAAATAACCATGCAAGTAGAGAAACATTACTAGAAGTAAAGTGTCTTCTCCATGTATCCGAGAAAGGGTGATTCGTAAGTCAGTAGGGAGAAACACATAACTTCTAATTTCCAAGTGATTGATTCAAATTGAACAAGTTATGGAGTATTACCAAAAAAAATTTATCTCATGTGCCCATTTAGACATGATGAGATATTTTTTCATATTTTGGAATGAATGTTGTTTGAGGTGACATACTCAACAAATAGTTAACTACTATTTGAATCAATGAAAACACATGATATATATAAAATGTAAGACTTACCTAGTTGTGGCAATGTGATTCTTTGTCATGTAAAACTAAAAGTGGATGTCAACTATATACCCAGTATGGTAATTAGGCTCGGCACATCTAAACACCTATGGTATAGTTGACATCTTTAGTTTAGACAAAGAAACCTTTGGAAATAAAGGTATGCCACAAAACTTCCGAGGTTAGTTCAACACGAGAGTGTAAACTGTTACAAAGAAAGCTAGAGGTAAAGATACTTTATAATATTCCTTTAAGTAATCATGGAATGTACCAATGAATTACGAGTTTCTTCGGATTGGCAGGCCGAAGAATATTTTGACCAAGAAATCATCGATCATGATAATGTAGAGTGGAGTAATTCCTAAACGCATGTTACCTTATTTACATCACCGTGTTAACGTTCATAAGGAGGGTCGATGATAAAGTCTTACATAATAACATTGATCAACAAACATGTAGAGTGGAGCAATTCCTAAACTCATATGTTACACATCAAAGTTATGATGTCAGTTGTATCAATGTTGAAACTTGTGGAAACATCCATCCTATTTCAAAATGTGATTTGAAAATAATAGAGTAAACCCATAACCAATATTCCAACTAAAATGACAAATGGATATCATACGAGTCATAGTATGATGGAAAATCTATTATGTCATAGGATGTGTTTAGATACAAAGAGTTTGTTAGGAATTAAACAAACATGCATCATGTTAAAGACGTTATGCATATAAATAAATTATCCTAACAGTTTATTAGGATAAATCCCTAAAATAGAAAAGATGTAGTCAAGTATTAGACTAAATTTCTATATAAGGGTGCATATCTATATTAGAGATAGTGGGAGCTGAATTGACGTAGACTTAGTCAATGCTCGAGATGCACAAATGGTTGGGATAGGGAAAAATTTACACAAGTACATGTGGAATAAGAATGTTCCAGAGACACATAGTGCGTAGGATGAATAAAACCATGGTGATGGTTTTATAGTAACTATGGTTGGTGATATATTATTAATTAAGAATAACAAATCCTACAAGTAAGCAATATATGGAAACAAGCTAAGATTGACAAGATCATCTAAAATTCAATAATAGATTCCATGTGTCAAATTTCAAAGGTGCTTATAAATTGAATACCGCGGTGGGTATTCAAATGAAATGATACATGGATGGTACAAGTATGGTACCAATAAGGCTCGATTGGTTATACCAAGTCAGTACGCCTAAATCTATTAGAATTTTACTTGTCATAGCCAAACATCTAAGATCCTTTTATTGTTCATTTGATGTCAAGTTCATCTTTTGTGGAAGGTGTCTATAGGACGCAACCAAAAAAGAGATAAAGACATCAAAAGATTCCAATAAGGGTTTCAAGTTACTGATATCCAATTCTGGATTAAAGTAAGCAATAAAATCTTAGAGCATTCATTATAAATGAATATTTTCATTGTTTTACCAAAGGTTAGTGGGAGCGCCATTGTTTTCCAAGTGATATATGTTCGACAACATATGGAAAACAGATTTTGATCTTACAGTTAGATAATATCAGGTTAAAATCAATTCTCCAATGATTGAATTCAAGTAGCAACCTAAGTTATAGGGAACAAGATCCACTCTAGTAGATCCAAAGGTTTCTTGGTCCTATTAAATCATACATATAATGACATTGTTGGATCAATTCATGTTCAGAATTGTTGCCTATGTCACATGTCTTAATCTTTCCAGGTTAACATGTTCGGAGCTTGTGTAGAGATTAAAGTTGTGAATTGATACCATATGATTTAACAATGGATCAATCACATGTACCATAATATGTACAATAATAGATACTTCCATGATATAATTTATTATAGGAAGATATCAATTATATGCAGAAGTACAGCAAGTGATGGAGTCAAAACTATATTTTTGTACTTCGGCAATTACAAATGATATGTACCTGGAATATGGAGAGGAAGGTATAATAGTTATGGTGGGACACAAACTAGTAATCCTTAGATCAATTTGATCTAGTATCATAGTTAGGAAAAGGAGATGAGTGAGTCAAGCTCATAAAATCTTGTGGGAGCCATACCTACAAATACCTAGTACATTGCAGCTTCAACGGTTGCTAAGAAGCAGTTATAAATCGCAACAATTTGTCCCAGTTCTTGGATTTGTACCTAGTGAGAAAAGGATTATCATAATGAGAATTATGATATTCTTACTAGCCAATTTGTCAAGTTATGACAATGGAAAAAAGTAATCTACTCGGGGATACCGTGTATTGAGAAGTTTTACTCAAGCATACGAGGTCGCATATAGCAGATATTCCACAGGGTGAAAACGTGGCAGTCCCATCAGTTAAATCTATTACTCATTAGAAGCATGGTATTTATCATGTGATTAACTAACAAGTTTAGGTAGCAAGATGGTTCTAGTGAAATTGGGAGTGTTGAAATAGTGGGTTCCCTAGACCCAACTATGTAGTACTTTTGATTACCGTATAATGTGTACAGTTAGATATGCATGATGATATCATACCATTATAGTGTAGACTTTTCTGCATCCACTATAATAATGATAATGTCCAAATGTTAATTGTCGTGTCAAGAGGTTATATAAGATCCCATGCTATAATGATAACCTTGAGATACAATTACATTGATCTTAAATATATGTTCTATATTCTAGATACATCTTACTAACTTGACACAGTAGATGTATAAAAATCAGGTGTTGGGGGCTCATAAGCATTGAGACTTCTTCTCATGAAGTTCTCACTTTGTGATATCTAGTAGTGAGATCATGAGAACAGAACCGCCAATAGGAACACCACATGTTTTGGGTGTCATTGGTTGTTCCTATCTATAGACATGTGTTTTGGTCTCCTGACTTGAGACCATTAACAATGTATATCATTTAATTATGTACTTTGATGCAAGTAGGAAACCATGGAAGTAGTGTCATGGAATGTTAGTTTATGTCGGTTGCATCGTTAGTGGTATGACGTTGGTTGAATGGTCAAGAAAGGATTTGTCACTTCCATGTTTAGGAAGATATATATCTCAGGCCTGTTTGATCAGGATGGTGTCGCCTTCATAAGTCTTTGGCCAAAGCAGTAGAAAGGTGAATCCATCCGAATAGATCAACAAATAATAAAGAAAGATAAGGACGATGACAGAAGAGTGCGTCCTGCTTTATGAGATATTTAATGATAAAGAGACTATAGTAAACAGTCATTGTACGTAGGATGGTAGTCGTTGCTATGACTATCCTTATCTCTTTAGGGGCCATGATGGGTTGCTAGACCCCGATCTTGGTCTGTGAATTTTATTCACTTCTATTGAGATAAGTGCCTAGAGGGTCACACACAACAGCGTATTCAAGAATCCATACCTATTCAGTGGAATATGAATATGGTCATGGTGGGACCCACCACGGGGTCCGATCGTTGTCCAAGTTGTCAATCACCAAAAGAATTAAATAAATTCATTAATATTCAAGTTACAAATATTTGGAATTGAATTTATTTAATTTATTTACGAGTTGAGTAAGTACGAGAAATTATTAATCAAATGGATATTATTTTAATATTCAAGGTTTGTTTAATATAAAGCGGGACAATGAGTGGAGATAAATGGATCGGATTTTATCACGAAAAATATTTTATATATATTACATGTATGGGATAAAATAATAAATAATATTGGCACAGTTAAGTTTGTCAAAATTATTTATGTGGACGTTAAAATATACGGGGGCTGGAGAACCCAACCAGGTATTTCTCAACGTATCTATAAATAAGAGAGGAGGGTCTCTCTGTTGGGTTTGAAATTCACTATTCACTCATTTACATGGAATGAGAGTTGAGAGCCTCTCTCTCCTCCCGCATCTTAGAGAGATACGCACTCGATCCAAGAGATCAGATCATGTTTCCCCTCACACATCACAAGATCGACGATGCGGTGATCGTCAGGACATTGAAGATGTCATTGATCGCCGCACTAGCACCCGGAGTTCGACGATCGGCGTTCCCATGTATTTTTGAGGCACGTGTGGACTATCTAGATGGATCCTTCTATGGATCCTTTGTGCAACGATCTCCGTCGACAAGTAGCAGTCGACAACGACTTCAGATATGAAATGTGTATGTTTTATTTTTATTTTTGTGCTCTTAATAATCTACGAGAGACCCTCAGACCTCTCTGGGGCTCAGATCATTGGCAACGACAAGTACTATAGTCCCACCGACGAACTTTTTAAAATCCCCGACCCACCAGCTTCCACTGCGGGCCTTGGAAACCGAACAAGAAGAATTTTGGAGCAGATTAAGGATTACAACTTCTCAATTCATTACCACCCTGGTAAAGAAAACAAGGTGTCATACACATTATGTCGACAAGGCCATGGTAGCTTATCCATGATGAGGATCTCAAATGATCCAATATTTATGGATTTACAAAGGATGGATCTTGGAATTATAATGGAAGGGGAAAAATCTTATCTTTATCAAATGAATGTTCAACCATCTATGAATGTGAAGGTTTAAGAGGCACAAAAAGAAGATGTAGATTTACAAAATATGGTGATAAATGTTCCTGAATTCAACCATGATTGTGATTGGATAATATGGTTCAGGAATCAAGTTTGTGTTCCTCCCATCCCATAATTAAAGAAGGAGTTGTTGGATGAGGATCATAGTTATTCATTCTCTATTCATCCTAGAAGCACGAAGATGTATAGGGACCTGAAAGAGTACTTCTGGTGGGATGGAATGAAAAGTGATGTCGCTGAATATGTTTCTCGATACTTGGTTTGTTAGCAAGTTAAAGCTGAGAGATATAATTATAAGGGGATGTTACAACCATTACCCATAACAGAATGGAAATGGGAAAACATCACTATGGAATTTTTCACTGGACTTCCTAAAACATCCAAAGGAAATAATGCTATCTGGGTTATAGTTGATCATCTTACGAATTCATCACACTTCATTGCTATTATAGAATATTTCTCTCTGGATTAGCATGCCATGATATATGTAAATGAAGTGGTATGATTGCATGGAGTACCACTTTCCATTATATATGATTGGGATCCGAGGATTACGTCAAAGTTTTGGTAAAGTCTTCAGCATACTCTAGATACATATTTGAGTTTTAAAACTACTTTTCATCCCCAGACAGACGTTCAGTCTGAGAGAACAATTCAAACTCTAAAAGACATGTTAAGATCTAGATCTATGGATTTCAAAGGTGGTTGGGATCAACACCTACCTTTGTTGTATTTTCTTATAATAATAGCTTTCACTCCAGTATTCAGATGGCTCCTTATGAAGCTCTCTATGGAAAGAAATTTCAAACTCCAACTTACTGGGATGAAGTTGGGGAAAGAAAGCTATTAGGACCTGATCTTGTTGATGAGATGGCAGAAAAGGTCTGATGTATTCAACAACACATAAGAGCAGCTCAGAGTCAACATAAAATTTGTGCCGATAACCAAAGAAAAGACCTAGAGTTTGAAGTGGGTGATAATGTGTTCTTACGAATATCTCCTTGGAAGAGAGTAATTATATTTATAATGAAGGGAAATTTGAGCCCTAGGTATATCGGTCCTTTCGAAATAATGGATCTTGTTGGGAAGGTAGCTTACTGATTGGCGCTTCCACTGAATCTATCTCATGTTCACGATGTGTTCCACGTATCTCACCTGAGAAAGTACATACCTGATCCTTCACATGTACTAAGCTCAGAAGTTTTACCGCTGGAGAAAGATCTTTCTTATGAAGAACAGGTAATAGAGATTCTTGATCAGATCGAAAAAAGTTCTACGGAAAAAGACCACTCGCTTGGTGAATTTTTTATGGAAGAACCACCAATTAGAAGAAGCTACATGAGAGCTTGAGGATATGATGAGGGAGAGGTATCCTCATCTGTTTGTTATGAATTGACGAATTTCGAGGGAGAAATTCATTTTAAGGGTGGTAGAATGTAACACCCCAGATTTTTATGAGAAATAATTTGTTTTTATGTTATATAAATCATCAAAGGAATATTTCAATACACACAACACTACTTGTCTTTCTTTACACGTAATCACAACCTTCCTCGATAGCATGGGTTTTTCGCAATAACCGAGTTTCACTAAACAACGGCATGCTATTAAAATATTGTTAAAAATAACCATTATGAATAGTAATACCCACTTTTTGAAATTTTATAAATTTTATCGTTCAAAATGGAATTCATTTTTGGATTCAGAATATCAAAATTAGCCTGGGGTGAATTTTTGGTATTTTTCCGAAAACATTCAATTTTTGATGAATAGTTAAAACACTGGGTTACTATTTAAAAACCCGACATTTAATTTAAAGAGTTATTTATTTTTTAATATTTATTTTAAGTAAAAATTGATACATAATGCCTATGTAAGTTCAATTTAATTCATTGGACTCCTTTAATAACAATTTAAGATATATAAAAATTTTATTGAACTTTTCACCGTCTTTTACCTACCTCCTAGGAGCTATTTGAAAATTTAAATAAAACTTAATTTTTCCACTTCTATGAGTGGAATTCCGAGAATCTGAGAGACACGGTTGATATCAAGGAGTAAAATGTGGTTCAATAAGATGTAAATAATTTTTGGTGAATAGTAACTTTTTTACTTTTATTTACCACAGTTAAAAGTAAATATGGTAATTAAGGGTAAAAATGGTGTTATTATCACCCGAACACATGTCCTAATTCATATTTATACGTTTGATTCAACCAAAAACAACCTTAGGAATAAAATATGACCATTTAAGACCACATGGATTAGATTAGGACATTTAATATTATTTTATTTATAGAAGAGTTAAAATAGTTAAAATGAAAGTTTAATAACTAAAATATTTTTAATATAGGGTTATAAATAAGATAAATTAGACTATAAATATTAATTATAAAGATAAACAGATTTCCTACATAATGGTATTTTATTTGTAATTTTTAGACTGTAAATAATTTAATTTATTTATGACATAATGATGATGCAGTAATTACCTTATTAATGAAATATAAACATAATTGATGTTATAGATATCCAAATAAATGTAATTTGAGACGTTTTATGAATTACACTAATTTTATAGTTTAATATGACATATTATTATTGATTTAATTAACTTTTTTCGACCTAATCTTGCTGTTATGATTTTCACAAAAATCAATTACCAAAAAATGTCAAAATTGACATAAAATAGTTTTTAAAACAAATATTATATTATTTATTGATATTTTATTCTTAAAAATCAATGTTTCGGACAAGTGATGTAGATAAGGATATATATATATATATTAATAATTAACAACATGGGGTCCATTTGGCTTGTTATAGTAAGTTTACTAACCATATAATGTAAGAAAACAAGAAGGCACGGTAAAAGATAAATTATTTAACTTAGAGTTAAATCTAAATGATAAGGTTAAAATAGTAAACAAAACTTATATAAAATCTATTGGTTGAGAGGATTTAGACCAATCCCCACCTTATCTTAAAAATAAATCAATTTGGAACTATTAAAATCCGAATATGACTTTATAATAAAATAATATTTTAAGTTTTTCCTAAGATACCCCTCTCCTCCCTTATAAAAGGGAACCTCCTCCCTCTCTTCCTCACACCACCTTGAGCCTTCAAGATCAGAAAAACCCTGCCATTTTATTTTATCCCCTTCCCTAGAAACATCCTAGAGGTCCTGGTCTTCTTAAAAGACCAATCTTAGTGCCCTAAGAGAAGGTATCAAAGAGGCGTGCCGAAGAAGAGGTAATATCCGTTACCGATTATTTCAAATTTATTTCTTCTTCTACTTCTTATTTAGTTATTTAATTATGAAGTAATAACATAAGTATCACTAATATACTGATATGTTATTATAAATATTAAACATACCTATTTTACCGTCTATCCATCCTACAGAAAATAAAATCACTGCTCGTGCGTATGTACGGAATACCGTCTCCACGCCGTGGTGTAATCTATTTTCCGCCACCACCATAGTTTGATTGGTATAATGGTGTAAAGAATAACTATATATGATTATATTAAAATGAAATTGATTCTAAAATAGTATACATACACTTCAATATAATTCCACGATCAAGGGAACGATATAATCGCTCGTGCGTACGTACGGCTTACCGTCTCCACGATGTGATGTGACTCATTCTACATGATCTTCATTGAATAATGATTATATAAATGAATTTAATTAATAAATATGATATATATTAAATTAATACCATTCTATAAATAAGGTATATATAATCTAAAAATAATAATAAAAATTTATTCGACAAAACATGCATAAGAACAAAAAGCAATAAACACCCGAATAACAAGTAGTAATGAAATATTACTATTAAGAACCAAGGAATATCACCATATATGATGTCATAACAATGGTTATGATTCTAAAATAAGTCAATGAAATTATTTAAATCATTATACAGGAGGTTCAGACACGTACAAAGCATATCAGATCTAAGGTAAGGGAAAATCTCGTAATCTCATTTTTATCCGAGATTGTTTATATTTCAGAATTTACCTGGGAATATTTATCATCCAAATTCATGTTTCCTCAATATGTAATATTATTTCTATCCTCCTAAAATTGTTTAAATCTAATTTTACCCATTGGTGTGTTTTTAGTAAAAGATATGAAGGGAATATTTTGTCGTTTTTAGTACGAGGTACTTTTTGACTTTTCCATCCAAATTACGAGAAGAATGTTTTTTAACTTATACGGCATGAATAGATTTTTATAACATTATTTACAAGAAGATTCCTTTACAAGTTTTCACATTTATTTTTAATCAACTTATTGTCATTTAAAATTGTATGACATGTTAAGAAAGGAAAAATGTTTTTGAAGTACAAAGGATATTTTCCTCAAGAATGGAGTTCAAATGTTTTATCAAAATTATTTTCCATATAAGATAACATAGGGTTGTATTTATATCCATATTTCTACATTGATTTGATTATGTTATGATGGAATTGTTTTTATGATTTCCTTTTATGGATTATTTTATGATGTCATGATGTTTAAGAATCCCATTTTTATTACATGGGTTACGCTATGATTTATGATTTTGGGGAACACATAAGAATAGTTTCATTATGAGATGGCCAGGACCTATATATCCCTCAAATGCATTGGGTAAATATTTATATATCATGAGATAGACATGACTAGAATGGCAGGTTAATCCAGTTCAGTGATACAGGATATAAATGAGGAGTGAACTCGGTTCAGAAATGGACTTTGTTCGCTGGGATAGTCTTGGAAATGTTTCTTGACTACTAAGAAATGATTCTTTATGATTATGTGTGTATGACGCAAAGTTTTATGTTTTATGATATAATTATTGGGTTTACATTTCACTTCCATGATTTATCCAATGTTATGTTATTATGATCTCTTTTGTAGGTTAATATTTTCAAATTGTTCGGTTCATATGAATATGATATGATTGATATTTCCTTTGTTTACCCTTAATGATCATTTCAACTCACCCATTTGTATGTTTTCTTTTCCATAGGTCAGGATGAAGGGTGTTGAGTAGAATATTCCAAAAGGGGCTCTAAATATGATGAAATAAATGGGAGACAATATAGATGCTTTATAAACCAGTTGTTTATGTTTCCTAGTTTCTAAAGACACTATACCTATACGGTTCCTTCATGGATTTGTAATATGTTGTAATAAGGGTGCTTCAATTTTGAAGTATGAACAATGTAGGTAATATATGGGTTGTTATAGGTAATGTATCTAAAACTCCATCTAGGTATTATACATCGAATTCCGACAGGACTGGGAACCATCGTGGGGTGTCATCCTAGAGCAGAGCCAAATCACGACATTACCACGGTGTGGCCACGACCTATCTACACCGTGACCACGGCGTGACTGCGGCGTGGCCATGGTGTGAATGTGGAATGACCATAGCATGATCTTGGTGTGACCGCAATGTGACCGCAGATTGTTGGCCTGGTCCAAGAACATCTGCGGGGTAGCAACTTCCATCCAAGATTCCAAATAAATCCTATTTAGCTGTCCTTCATATTATATAAACTGATCTTATGTCATAAAAACAGACTCTCTATTCGGGATTTTTATTTGAAAATGATATATATTTTATATTAGTTGTATTTAAAATTGGTACTAGGTAGTTGAAAATACTGATTTAGAGTCAAATTATCACACCTTAACTATCACTGTGATTTTTCACGGACAATGCACCTCCATTGGAGGGGTTTTATTATAAAAATATGATTTTCTTAACAAATTAAACAATAATATTAAATAAAACTTCTTCAAGATATGAAATTCAATATAATTATGCAGAATTATGAAAGGAGCTAAATTCAGTTTAAAGCATTCTTAAATTAAAGAGGCTACGAGAGGGAATCTACCTCAATGTGGAACCAAGCTGTCTACTTCATCTCTTGGAGGTTTCTAACTAAAAGCTATTTCTCCTCCACTGGCTATATGCACTTTCACACACATTCAAGGACACCTATCCTTTATGCACACACCTGCATGGCCATGAGTATATTCAAGGTAATCATTGCACATATTCTTATATGCATATATCAGTCTCCACTAACCTGCTTATGCATTTATATATTTATAAATGGGAACACCTATCCCCAATCGTGCATAATCACTTCCATGGGTTACTATACACGTACTGAGGGAACCTACACACATATACATACTTACCTATGCACATGAAGGCGAGTCGCTCTTTACCTGTCGACTCGAAACCAATGAGCAGGGATCAACACACTACACAAAGGATATTAAGAACCTTAAAACACATGAAGGACGCTACATAACCAGTGAGAAACCAACCAATGCAATTAAAACCTTACCTAGATTGGTATCAAAGAATCGAATCCACCTGAACCAACACGAAACAATCCAACTCCCTAACAAAAACATAATATGGAGTAAAAAATGGAAAATACCCAAATACATGAGGTGATAGACAAGTAGTAACCATAAAAGCATAATTCGGATTAAAGGCGATGGACTGAATCAATCTGAACTCCTTCCGCACAATTCGCAAAATATACTTACCCCTTGTCCATAGAAAGTAGTCAAAGATATAAGTGACTAATACGATAAAGAAAATAAAATAATAACTAAACTGAAACATACTTGCCTCCTCTGACTATACCTATCACCGCCCAATATATAAGTACCACAACACCCTATGAGTCAAATAATGGTCCTCCAAGCAAAGGGGAAACTAATAAATGTTTCAACATGATAATATCAAATAGTACATTCCTATTAATTAACAATTACTCTTCCTATAAATGATATATAATCCATTTGGCCCGAGTTTCAACTTAGTTTGGTTTTGTTCGTTACAAGGGATGATGTCTTATTATTCTTGGTTTTTATATTTACACTGGAGATATTTATTTAAAAATGATGCATGTTTTTGGAATTATTATTCATGGTTTTAGTTATTATCCTATTACCATGGGGCCTATCCAAATTAATAATTCTTGGAATGTAGGGTTCAATTTTCATTTATGTGCATTAATGTGATTGATGTCCCTAACAATGAGGATTTAGATCATGTAAAATATTCCTAAGAGGATTGGGACATGTAGTGATAGTTGTGGCAATTGTACATATAGAGTTTGATGAGGAAATACTTATGACGATGGATTGGAATCTTGTAATGGTCTAGAATGGGATGGTCCCTATGATTATATAAAAGTTATTATGAAATGTTTTACTCTATTTAATGATTCAAGAGTTCAACTAAAGAGATGAAGGATGAGATGCTAGTGTGGGTATTGGGTATTGTTGGATAGATTGACATTATAATGCCAAGAGGGTTGGTGTGATTTATCTTAGGATGGAACCTTATTAGTAGGGATGAGTTATAATACAAGATTTTTATGAGTTTTTTGACCGGAATATTGAGAATATAATGTAGATGTGTTCGACATGGTGTTCTTTTGTGACTAAGAAAATCATAAGGTGAAAAATTTTCTATGTATAGTTGGATGATGAGATGTGAATCGAGGCATGGGATAATCCTCGAGAGACGAGTCTAAACTATGGGATTGAGAGGATTGACTAGTATAGGTTTGATATTATTTGGTGAGTGGCCAACCCATGCGAGAATGATACGATGTATGAAGACACTTGGAGACACATAGGGTTATTTACGCTATCTCATGGAGACACATGGGGTTATTTCATGACTCCAATATACTCCATAAATGTTCCCACACAATGTTTAAAAAAAAAACAATTCCATCTCAAGGAAGACCCCAAGGCTCCTCTATCTTCCAATGTTTCCTCACACTCACACCTCATGGTATTATAGTATACAAGTGATCTACGTCAACTAGTCAATATAGCATCACTACCCTCCATCCATAGAAATAAGTAAAATACATATGTGGCCAATGCGATAAAGAAAATAAAAAAAATGAACAAAAACAAACCTATATCCTATGAATATACATGTCACCACCCAATATATAAGATCCCCCCTACCCCATGGGTCTAATCATGTTCCTGAAAGAAAGGGGAAACAATTCCATTTAATAATCTCTTTATTTTTCATTATGTTATTTATATAGAACGTTGTTAGAAACACCATACTATTAAAATTATCCATTGAGTATGAACCTATGCTACATTATTTGAGTTGAAGATTGTGCTCATAACCTTCTTCACTATGGAAAAAATATCCAAGGGTCCAAAATCAATGTTTAGTAGATGATCCTACTCTTGAACCTAGTTGGGAACAAGTCCATGAACTAGATGGTCTACTTGGTCTTGAGGGTGTAAACCATTTCATTATACTATCATAAGAATAAGGGTGTTGTAATATTTTCTACCATCCATGGGAATTTCTCAAGGGTTGAGTGCCAGTTGACTTCCGTTCCTAAGTTAATGGACCCTTAACTCTCTGTAGATGTCTAGGGGTGTCTCCCATGGGTGTCTTGTGGTGCGTAGGGTCTATCTATGATTTTTTTGGTTCTTTTTTATTGTGGGAAATGTGTATTTCTTTTTTAGTCTAAAAAATACATTAGTAATTTAAAAAATAAACCCTTAGCCAGTAGAGATATACCCACTTTTGAGAGATAATACCATCGGAATAACCAACTAGGAAATCTGAGACCAACATTTTACTTCACTAATTCCAATTAAATAATATATGCAGCACCAAATTATGTTTTATGAACCAATCAATTAAAGGTAATGAAACTCCTCACAATAACCCATAAAATATCATATAGCATCACTCAACTTATATTAACCCACATCATTTTCCATCTTAATGATGATATAACCTCATCACATATAGGTTAAATCAAAATAGAAACAAAAACATATACACATCAAAATGAAAACTAAAAACTGAAATATTTTATAAATTTAATTAAAAATAAGTTATTGGTTGATAAAATACCTAACTAAGGATGGGTCGGATTGAGATTCAGCAAGAGATTTAGAAGCTTGGATGGGATGGAGGAAGATGAAGCTGAAGGAGATCGTAGATCATTGAGAGATAGGTGGAATTTAGGGGAAGTGATCTGGTTTAGGGTTTTGTATCACAAATGGGGGATAGGAGGGGCTGATGTTAATTTGGGCGAAACTTCTACCAACTGTTATTAAAAACTGCTGGTAAAAATTTTCGGGACACACTTATATCAATGGTTCTACAGAACCATTGGTAAAAGGTCCCATATGACATCCTTTTACCAACGGTTCTATTTAAAACGTTGGTTAGGGTTGCATAAGACTTTATTTACCAACAGTTTGATGAAACTGTTGGTAAAAATCTTCTTTACCAACGGTTTTATGAAACAATTGGTATGAATTTTTTTGAAAAAAACCATATTCCAGTTGTGATTTTTTAAAATGTTATGAATGAAAAATAAATAAATATATATATATATAACATATTATAATTATATCCACTAAAATCAATAATATACTTTATTTTGTTATAACATCCAACTTATGGTTAAAAATTCATTTTTCTAAAAATAATTTCACTATGTTTTTGGAAAATATATTAATAATAATTTCCATAAATTCTAGAAAATGAATATCTTAAAATGTATTAAATATTTCTATTCTCAATAATTAATATTATTTTTCAAGTAAAACAAAATTTTTGGTCATAATTAGAAATAAAAACAGAAATAATTTGTTCCCACGGTTAGAGTTAGGACTTGTTTTCTAGGGGTTAAACGAAGAGAAATGGGTAAAAAATCCACCTAAAATTTTCCAAGTAATATTGATTAATGATATTTCGACCAAATATTTGATTTTAATTAATAAAAATATTGTTTCAAATTAAGAAAAATGAATATATAATTTAATTCTTTTATGTAATATCGTGTCTATGCCTCCCCTCAGTTACAGAAGGGAACCTATTCTCCTCCTTTATTTACAAACATTGAGAACTCTATCTCAAAAATGAAATTCAAAAAAACTATATTATCTTTATTCCATTAATTATTGAGCTTCTTTTCAACTTGTATAACTATACAATTAATATTTAAGGTGTAAGGAAATGTATGTCACCCAAAGAAGAGGTAATCATTTTTATAATCTCTTTCAATGTTTATTTGATTTACTACTTCTCATAAATATATTATAATCAATAAAAAATAATAAATCTAGTATCCAAATTATACTAAAATTTCATTATTATTTTGGGAAATCCATTTTAAATCTGTTTTCAGTCCTATGGAAAATGAAAACATCATTGATTTTACTTAAGACCTACCAACTACATAGTACAATGTAAACCATTTTTCTTTTAAAATTTACATTGATGGTATTAAGGAGATATTTAATGAATATATATTATATTTGTGGTATAAAAATTATTATATAAAATTTTATATTATTACCTTTATTTCATCCCATCCATCAAAAATTACCAATATCCCTCATGTGTAGGAACATACAATTTTCTGAATGATGTGATATAATTCATATACCAACACAACCTAAAATGAATGATTATAAAAATTTATATTATTATTAAATAATATAATTATTAAATAATAAAATTTTTAAAAGATTCATGTTTTGGAGATGGTAGAGCCCTGATTAATATGATAAGACTACAACTAAGAAATAATATATTAAATTATAAACACAATTGGTAACACTCAAAAATGGAAATTTCAATAAATTATTAATATTAAAAGTGTATTGGGATATTTTTAGTGTATTATGAAAGATAATGTATTTTTTATATGTTTTTTTTGAATTATAATAGATCCAAATTTATTATACAGTTGGTTTAAATCTCTTATGAGTCATGATGAACTTGAAATAAGGGTGTATTTTACTGTCTCACCCTTATCCGTGATTGTTTAGGTTTATGTATTTGTTAGTGTAATAATCTTATATTTTATCATAAGCCACATATATTTTAATCTATAAGGTTTATTTATTAAAATTTTAATTTCTCCTTTAATTTTCTGCTTTCTATGTTCTAAAAGTTCATATTTGTTTTGAGAAAAACATGAAATGTTTTTCTTTTCTGTCAAAAATATTTTTATTCAATATATATATTTTATTTAATATGATATCTTGAATGTTGTTAATAATATTAAATTATTTTTAATGATCTTTTTATTAAATATTTTCTTTCTATAAAATGCTAAAATGAATCTTCATATAATTTTCTAAATGAAGTTCAATTTAACAAATAGGTGAATAGTTTTTTTATTTATTAACTCCAAAATGAATTTTCTGTCCCACATGACTATTATTTTATTTTGAAAAAACAATATTTGTTTCTTTTGTTATTTTATAATAATAATAATATTATTATTATTATATTATGGGTTTTTGGACTTTCATGAAGTTATTTCAAAAGGGAAAGGGTAATTTTTCCAAATTTATGGTCCAATAATCGTTTTCAAGTATTTTTATACATATTAATATACTTTGATGAATCAAATGATTTTATGAGGATATAATATAATGACACCATGAAACATATTATTTTAAATTTCATATTATCATGTTTCTATTGTGATTTATAGGTGAAAATATTAAAATAATGTTTACTAGTTTTTTATACAAATTTATATATTAATTATGTATCGAATTATTTTTCATTTCATTCATATGATGAATGAATTAGACATTGTAAGTGGTGGGAGGGACCTATAAAAAACCATTATGAATCAATTATCCCCATGGGATAATATAGTTTGGGTATTTTTAATGTGCCTCACCTATTTATGTATGATGTATTTTCACAGGGACATGATAGTAATGTTTTGATATCTCACATTATGCATTCAATCCTTAGGAAATCAGTTTCTGTTATCCATGTGATTATTTTTGATTATAAGTATTCAATGAAATAAGTTTACTTTTTATAATATTTTTTTTTTATTATTGGATAATTCATAATATCATATATATTATTCTGTATTTATTTTTTCTATGATGGATTTTGTGTTTATGTTTTTCTTATTGAAAATAAGAACTCATCCTTTATTATTTTCTCCTTTCACCATGTTAACATAATTGGATTTATGAACGATTTAAAGAATATAATAGATGAAATGAGGATGAAATAACCATAATACTGTGTTTTATTAAATTTTTTGAAATGCATTGTTAGTGTAATGTAGGTATCTATCATCCTATGGTTCGTAAAAAATTCAATAATTTAGATTGTGATGTCATGTATCCTGTACCAATGTTGTGAAATAACCACTGGCTCATGGTTAATACTATTAGTGTGTCAAATTATTTTTATATTAGATATATATGTTTCAAAGAATTTCATTAAAATTTTGACCATAAATTTAAAATATAAAAAAAATATTTTTATATGGTATGTGTAGTGAAAAGATGATGACGTTTCATGACGATGTGGAATGTAGATGACATAGTGACAAAAAAAATTCATGGAAGAATCTGGAGACATGTATTATTTCCATGTTAAGGCTATTGTGGGAGATGATTATTTGAGTTTTGAGTTGGGGAGTTATTATAGATTTTTTGGGGAAATTATTTGAAGGGATATATTTTATCCTACTAATAAAATTTCATCTATGTTGGAGGTATTAATCTACCCTCTACCACTCCATTATCATGGATGAAATAATTTGAAAATCCTTCCCTATATCTCTTTGAATAACTAAGGGTGATATTATTATTTTTAATTATTATTGGATTTAGAGACAATGAAACTATAGGAATATAATGTGATCATCAAGAATCAATAAAGGTATTTTCAAGGTATGATACTTTTATAAGAACCTCATGCCTTACTCTAGTGGTGTTATCTAATCCCATTAATCTCATGACCGAGTAAACTAAAAATACAATGGTGATGAAATAAATTAATATTATGAATTATTTAAAATTTTATTAATTATTAATACTTTCATAATAATTTATTCACTAATTATTAATAGGGAAATTTTATTGATAGTTTTTAATTTTATAAAAATTAATTTATTTTTTTTTCTTTGATAAATGATTTTTTTGTAAGTTAATAGAAAATTTCTATTCATTTAAAATATATTATTTTCAAAATCCCATAATAAACATGTTTTTAATTAAAATAAATTCTATATGGAAAATAATTTGGAATTGAAAAAAGAAAAATACTATAACATATTATTATTTTCCTCTCGTGGAATGTGCATTGTAAATAATTTTTCCAATCTCAAAAAATAATAAACATTGAATGCCTCTAATTAATGTAGAATTTTTCTGAAATCAAAATTATATTGACTAAAATGGATTACATATTAAATAATTAAAATTGATTAATAATATTCTTGTGAAGAAAATAATTATTTTTATACTTCAAATAATTTTTCCTCAACAATATTTCAAGTATTCTAAATTAATTTTTTAATTCTAAACATGGGTTGAAGGTAGGGATAAAGATTATACATTTATCAAGGTTTATTATTATTATATATCACCTTTGTTTTTTTTCAAATACATTTTTGGTAATATTTATTTAAAATAATAAATTTCATCAATATTAATTTTTATTTAATAAATTAATTCTTTGTGAAAAATGATATACATAAAATCTTAAAATAATGAGGAACTTTTCACCTATGAATAAAAAATTCTAAGATTGTATTATACTCCTACTATTTGATAAAACATGAACCAAGGACATCCTTTGGTGGTTTGGTTTTCCCATTATCACCACCATCTCAAATACAATTTCATTCTTCATGTTTCGGTTCGATTTTGATTTAATGATGCTAAAATGGAGGGAAAACCATGAATTCATAGATTTAGGATTATAAAAATGAATAAAAGAAATTTTTAATGAATGGTTTAGTGAAGTATTGGAAGATTATATACCATATAATTGTCGTTTATGGTAAATCATCCCAATGTGGAGCATTGGAGGATTGAAGGTTGGTTGTTTCCGAAAGAAGTTGAGATACAACCAGTGACGGTGAGATGATGGTGTTTTTGACAAATAGATGATTTTTTTATACTACTAGATATTATAAAAATAATTGGAATATATTATTAGATAAAATTACATATTCTACACTTCCTATATTTTCCACACAGTCTGTAGCTCCACATGACATGTATTTAGGGAATGCACATAGCGAGACTAACAATGTGACACAATTCCAGGGAACACAACATTTTAAATATCGCACGTCATTTATATCAAGTCACATTACATGTATCTATAAATCATGTACATGGTAATTTAATCATTTACATGTAGTGATAGATACCAAGAGACCACACATCATGTATATCCATTATGAACATCATGTATGTTGAGTTAGACAACAAGGCATATACTGATAGTACATTACATGTGATGTATTGGATTATACATCATATATTACAAAGGGATAACATGTATAATGAAGAGCTACATTCTATTTACATTATAGGTAAATTTTGTATCATATAGAGATGTTGGTTAAAAATATATATGCTACTTAGAGTGCATCCACGTTACATGTTAACCTTCCCAAATACTCTATATTCCTTGATTATACACAAATATCATAAAGTATATAAAATTAAAAGTTTTAAATTATTTTATTTATGTCATATAAAATCAAGTATCATCTATCCATACATTCCATGTACCATAATTGACATTTTTTATATATATTTCTAGTAACTTGGGTCACACAAGTAAAAAATCCATATCTTCATAGGTGATCTAATATCATTTTACCCCTCTAGAAAAGTTGTGTACTGGCCCATTTATAGTATTATTCATGGTTTTAACCCATATAATAGTTTTGGACATATGAGTTTTCAATTCAATTTATCTTATCATGTATAGATTGTTACAATGATCCCCTTGGTTATTATAAAATGTTCAAATGATGGTTCAGATAGTTAAATGATCTTATCTCTACAGGGGACACAATAGTTGGAAGGTTAGATGTTTGGAGAAGATATAATGTTAAAAAATATGTAGTGTGTCCAAACATGGTCGTATATATTTGGTTTTGGGTACTCTATATGTGACATATAGATGACTGTGTGTGGTCCCTCATGATGCAGTTGGAGTTCAGGTACTTGCACATCTATTAGGGTACAACCCTTATTCAAAGGAGTCAAAATACCTCCCATGTGTTATGATGTATTCCTCCATATATGAATTAAATGGTCCCATAATTGTTTGGGTGTAGTCCGTATGGTTAAGGCGCTCCCAAAATCGATATACATACCTCGATGAGGTATGGTCCCCCATTAATTCCCTATTAATATATCGTTTCTTCAATGGATGTTTATTAGACCATGAATTTTGGGATTTATGAAATTTATATATGCATATTTTTTTGAGACACTATATGAATTTTTAGAAATTTTTTATGGAATCTAGTTATGCCTCAAATATGTCCTATCAACATTGTGTGTTGTGGGACTTACACTACCCAATGTACAACAAATTTATTTTATGATACGATTTTTTATGGTACTATGTTTTTAGGATATGGTTTCTTACCTTTTTTATGATTTTCTAGAATTTAAACCATATCTAGTAACAATGATATACATTTTATTAATATTTGGTCTTGGTTTTGAGATGATTAATTAGATTATCATTACATTTTGTTTTTAGGGTTCCTTATTGTGTGTATTTACACTCACCTATACACATTATTAATTCCCACACATGTTGTGTCATTGTATTTGTTTCTTAGTTTTGAGATTACTCAATTTAAAACTGAGAAAATAGTGTCTGATGAGCTGCTACACACCATAGAAGAAAATGTTTCATGGTGGAGATAGTTGTAGGTAGAGTATATTATAAGGGTCTTTATAGAGAATATGTATTTTCCCATACCACAATCAGTTATAGCTTGTGATTATAATCTTTTCTATATTTATTTTCATTTCTATATTTTTCCTCTGTAGCAATATACATGACATTGATTTCATATTATAACATTGTATATAGTTTAATTTTTTATATCTAATTTTTGGTCTCATTGGATATTATTTTTAATAGTGATGAATTTATGTTACTTGTTGTTATAGGATATGGTCTCCCATGTATGATTCTAATTTTTTTTTGATTGTTTCGATCCCATGTCCTATTTGGGTAACTCACGAGGAGGTACATTGAACTTACTACCAAAATGGATAATGTCTCAATTGTTTGAGCCCTGGAAATTGAAGTGGAATATGATAATCACGACCTATGAAATACATTTTACATAATAGAAACCTTTCATAACCTAGATATCATGGCTTAAGATAGGTCATGATATAAATTTTGTGATATTAGGCTATATTTTGTGTTTCATGAGTCAAAACTATCACTTGATATGTCATATTAATGTTCTAAATTATTAAAATAAAAAGTCATTAGGATTTATCTACATCATCAATTAAAAACTCTCCAATTATATATAATCATTCTACCATAGACAATGACATTCTGTGGCTTATAAGTGAATAAAAATCATTTTTATTTTGTACTCAATAATATGAAATACGATATCCAATATGATATATAATTTTATTTATTTCTCAAAATGATTTCCTGAATCATAAAGAATGGATTTTCATTGATACCATTGAATATTTAATATATATTGAGAAACAATTTTTAAATGTAGAAATAGTAGTTATAAATAAAAAACAAAATAAAAAACAATACATGAAACTAAAACATTATAAAATAAAGGAAGAAATATATACCTTGTAAGTAAATTGGTTTAAGAAGATCATTGAGATATATTCATTAGACTCCATCATCTATAGTGTATCTATGCCCTCATATGAATCAACCATTTAATATGTAGATCCCAACTTTCATGGGTGGTAAGGAAGAAATATGATAGATATCATTTGGGAATGAGATAATTGGGGTAGAATATAGGGATATACCAAAGTAAAACTATCTCAATGGATGTGTCCCCTAATATTTCCATCATGTTATTTAAAATTTCCATTTATTCACTCCAAAATCAATGAACATGCGAGATAATGCTCAAATCATTCATGAATTGAAAATATTTAGGAATCATTGACCCTCCCATCTTATGTAATGTATGTTATAATGATATAAACGTTTTAGATATCAGTAAATATTAAAATTTAATATTCAAAAGTCTATGATTCAGTATCTCTTAATCCAAGGATCATAATATGACTTATATTTATTAAGGTCATAACCTATGATATGGCCATTTAATAAAATTATATATAACCCAATTCACATTCAAAAGTCATTATATTTAATTAATATCTCCATAACAACCATAAAACTAGAAAAACTCTGATATGGACTGTATATTTCAAACCCGTTTTGAAATATATTCACTATCATCCCCTTTGGAAATGTTTTTACAAAAGGTGGTTGTTTATTTATTCAAGGAAGGAATATTTCTTCCAACCTCATATTTGATCAACCTTTTTAGTATAGTTTTTTTAGTATGACCATTTCCTCTACGGATCGAGTTGATTTCAAAATGACCCAATATTTTTACACATTGATTTATATCTTTTTAGTTGAATATTCATCATATACACAACACACACCAATGTACTATAATAGTTTAGTGTCATTGGAGACCAGGTACAAAATATTCTTATTTGATTGAAGATCACCAATATCTCCCATAAAGAGAAGCCCCATTGAGAATCTTAAAAAATATACACTACTCAAAAACTTTTTCATAAACTGGTTAAAGTAAACATAAGAAATGGAGATCTCAGATCCCTAGTAAGGTAATCTGAAAATAGAAGTATGCCTAACATGAACATAATTATATAAGAAAAAACCATAACTTATGAAAAGCACACACTTCATATCAATTATCATAATATTGAGTGATGGAAGAAACATTGGTAGTTTATATGACATGAATCATATGGAAATAAACTAACATAAGACAAAATAGAATAAAATTCTCATAAGACATAGATTTGTGCTATATACATATTCATTGAAAATCTTATGTCAATGCTACCCACCAAGATATTCATAACCTGTTAGGTTTGGGGTAACCACCCATGTAACTATATGGGCCTTGGTATAAGCTCTGTTGTACCCCAATTTGGGTTTGGGATAAGCTTTTGTGTTCCATACTACTTGATTAGGATAACCTCATGTGTACCCTTTGAGATCATATAACATTAATAATTACCCAATAAATTAGAGGTAGATATAGTCCCCACTTTTCATATAATGATAATCATACTTATGTGTTCCACAATATCATAAAACATTCATCATATCATACCTGATGAAAAATAATTATTTTCCTAAATATATAATCATATTATAACTAGTGGAAATTAGACAGTTTTCATAATCATTTCATCATCTCATCATAGAATAACCCAAGGAAAAAAGAAAAAAAATCATATGTATTTTATTATGGAATAAGCAGTAGAAGAGAAACATGTTTCATAAAGACATTTTCATGATTAAAAAATTATATAAATAATAATAATGGTATCCTTAGATCATATCTATAGTAAAACATAATTAACATCAAATGATGTCTTTTTGATGAAGAAGAATTTTTATAGAAAAATCACTTGTGAAATTTCATCAGGAAGATAGCTTTTCTACTTTTAAAAAACATTCCAAAATGTAAATCAATTGGAAAATAATTTTCATTGAAAATATACTTGAAAATTATAATTTATTATTCAAATAAAAAAATGGCAATGATGAAAGGAAATATTTTTGATTCCATATAGATTAAGACAAAGGTTCCGTTCATAATTTTTGTAAAATCCAAATGTGATTTTTTTGGAATACAAATTATGAATCAATTTATAAATTTAAAAAAATTGAAACATGGGTAAAATTTTAATTAATTAATTATTCTAATTATTTTAAAAACATTTTTATTAAACTCTCTTATAAAACATGGGTTTTTATGAAAAAGAGTTTTCAAACCCATAAATTCTTTTCTTAAAAAATTCTTCAGTACTGTGGAGCACATAAACTAGTGAAAATGATGGGAAAAATGTATTCTAAAAACATAACTAGAAGATAAGGAAATTAATTAATTTTTTATAGATATGTCAATTGATTTTATCATTGGATGAATAATCATAAAAAATCCCAATAAATAATGAGATGTTAACATAAACCTCTCCTCATATTGGTTATATTAAATCATAATACCCATTAAAGAATATAATTAAATGAATCATATAATGTCATGTTAATAAGGATATTCATAATATAACTTGTCAATGGTTCAGTATATACTCCTCATTGGAATATAAAGTGGCATAACATAACTTATGTCCAACAGAAGTCAAATTGAGAAAAAAATCCATTACTGATTTGTTACCTTTTGAACCATAAAACCCGTGAGAGAGTGATAATAAAATCGATATGTAAACACCAATAATATTAATGATAATAATACTAAAATACATTCTTGGGAATTATATACACCACATTTAATAAATATATGGTGAATGTGGAACAACTATCATCCTCAATCAATTTTTTATTATTTTTGGAAACCACTTTTTGTTTAATTAGGAACCTTTATCAAATCAGTCATTGCCAAACATAAGACATAAAAACTAGATAAAAAAAATAAATTATAACTTTTAAAATTAAAATATAAATATATAATCATTTTAACATATCATTGGTGAAGAATCCCATCGAATCAGTCATCATCATTGTTGAGCGCCATCATTTTCATAAAAATAGACAATATAAATTGAATCACCTATATAAAACAAACCATTCCAAATTCACAATGTGATTGAGAACCAAATCAACCAAGATATATCCCTTGTAATATAGACATAAACCATAATCATGGTAGAATAACCACTTTCATAGAGGCATGTTGTTTTCCATTATCAAAGGTAATATCCCACAGATAGCTGAAAGAGAAAAACCCCTTGCCAATGCGGCTCCTCGAATGTCATCGTCCACTAGAAAAAAACTCCCAATGACTCCTTTAGAACCATATCACTAGAATGGATAGGGAGGGATAATTGGACATTAATTCTATTGAAACTTTGAGTGAATGAAGGGAAGAATATTGAGATTCTCTTTTAGAGAAGAAGAACAAAAAAATTCCAACCATAAAGAACAAAACCAACAAAAGAATAACACCATGATCAACTATTGTAGAATCATACACCAGAAAAAAGGAAACCAAAAATCTAGGAAAACCAAACACAAATACAAATACAGGGAAATTTAATTAAAATGAAAATATTACATGATTCGAATGGATGGTATCATATTAAAATCTTTATCATAAGGATGGAGGAGATCAGTAGGAAGATCATCAAGCTAGGTAATTTCATGATTTAATCCTTTATAAGAAAGGCCACCATCAACTGTATTAGCTTGACAATAGATATTAGTAATAATATTGTTGATGTCGAGAAGAAAGTGAGTGCAATCCATCCATTGAGTAGTGATTGGCCCCAACAAGGTGTTTGAAATTCTTCCAAATTTCCTGAACGATGGTTGTCGAATTGCATTCAATCAAGAGATTGTTCCAACCATGATTCCTAGAGATAGAAATATCATGTATCATACCCAAAATTTCAGCCTCTAGATAATAGGAAATACTACAGTTCCCATGAAATCATCCAAGGATTTTACCAGGGTGATTCATAAAGATAGATCCACAACCTGCAGGACCTATATTTTCTTTTGAGGCACCATCGACATTGAATTTTTTCCAACTAGGAAAGGGATCACGCCAAAAAATTCAAAGGTACAATGTGGTTGAAAAAAAATTACTTCAATCCCGATACGTCAAAGAATCATAAAGTCATTAGTAGTGTTGTTGTAGTAACAATTTTTCATCAAATCAGCTTCATGTACACCAATAAGAATCCACATCCAACCTGCATTATTATTGAGTGTGGAATTGTTATATGTAATAGTGTTTCTATAATACCAAATCACATGATGGTGCTCAAAAATAACATCAAAGAAGAGGTTCCTAATTTTCTAAGAATTTTCTATTTCCGCACATCTCTAAGTTGAGTGTTGATGTAGTCAATAATCACACATCTGTAGATAAAAGTGGAAAAAATATAGTTCCAAAGATCAGAGACAGTATCACAAGAATGGAATAGGTGGTTAGATTCTTTTCTATTTTGATTGAAGTTCCTACATTTGGATCAATGTTGAATACCAAATGATTGAAGGGATATCTCTGTGGGAACACTATTGTGGTTAGGGCGCCAAATAATAGTGAATATTTTGGGATTTATGAAAGGTTTTTCTAAGATTTTTATCCAAACAAAATCCATTTTATAATTATAGAAAAAATGATGGTAAACGTTTTTTGAATTAAGCATACCATTGTGAGCAGGTTTCCAAATAAAAAAATCCCTACTGTTTAATAAAGTACAGTTGTTAACAATGTTCATAATGGATTCAAGAATATGGTCATTGTGAGAATTTATCAGATCTCTAATTGAGTAGGTGGTTCTTGTAAGGGTTTTGTCAGGATGAATAGTATATATAAGGGGGTTCCAGTGTAGTTATCCAACCATAAATTTATGAAGGACACCCTGGTTACCATCAATTAGGAATTAATCATGATGGTGGGAAAATATTGTTTAATATATCACCATATAGTGGAGTTAATGATGTTTAATTTCCCTTCATTATGTTTTCCAAGAAATCGCTTTGTGAGAAAAGAGAAAAAATTCAAATTATTATAAATAAGGTTCCAAGTGATTTTAGAATGAAGGCCCTCATTAAAGTATCTAAGAGTTTTTAGTCCAATCCCACCTTTATCAATATCTTTGCATCAAGTTGACAAGGGGAAAGTCACAATAATTCTTTCAAACATACTACCAGTCCAAATGAAATTTTTTGTTAAGGTACTCATTTTTTTATATGGACAATAATCCATTTATAAACCATCATGGAGTAAACTTATTCAGAAACAATAGTGTATTTGACAAGGCATAATATTATTTCCAATGAAAGGGATTTAACTTTCTATGAAGATAGTTGGTTACACACTTGGTTAAAAAATGAAGAAATGTAAGAAGACTTGGGTATATCCCAAAAAATGGGAACATCAGGGAATGTAAAAGTAAAAGAACCCTATTTGATGCCTATGTACCTAATAATGTTACCTTTCTTGCTAGAAGGAAATCTTTTTCCAAATAAGATAAAATATTTTTTACAACTAATGGTTTGACCAAAAACCTCTTTATAGTGATATGGATCATTTTCTAGTTTTGAATATTTCTTTTATCACCCTGAAAAAAAGGATGATATCATCAATATATAGAAGATGTGTCGAATAATTCACATTCATAGAAACATGAATGGGTTTTATTTTAGTCAGTTCCTCAAGAGGATTAAGAAGTCGATTAAAATAATCCACTGTAATTGAGGAAAGATTGAAAGATTGGGGATCACCTTGCCTTACCCCTTTGGTGAATTTGATGTAGCCCTTGGGAAACCATTTATAAGGATAGAAATAGAGGCCGAGATGAAAAGTGATCTTATTGTAGTAATAAAAAAGTCATTGAAATGAAATCTTAGAAGAACTATGAATATGAAGCTCCAGTACATGGTATCAAAATCATTTTTGATGTCATTTTTAATGGTGATATTACCCCCTCCGCTAACTTTTTTAAGAGTGTTGACGCACTCAGAGGAAAGAAAAATACAATCTTGTTTGGATATACCCTTGATAAATTCAAATTCTTTCAAGGAGAATTTTTTTTTGTGATAGTTTAAATTCTATTAGAAATGATTTTAAAGAGGGTGTTAATGAGAGAAATGTGTCTCAAAAGGAGGATCTTAGATTCTTTGTCCATATAAGGAATCAATGAATAAAATTGAGAATTTATACCATGAGGAAGGAAAACATTGGTGAAGAAAGATTTGACATGTTTACAAATATCTAAATATATAATGTCTCAATAATACTGAATGAACTTATTATTAAAACCATCAAGGCCCAGAGCACTATCAGGATTCAAACCAAAGATAGTGTAGCTAATTTCCTGATCAAGAAGATTGTTTAGAAGGAACGAGTTACCCTCATCATTAACCACCTTTAGAAGGACCATAGGTAAGAGGTATTTGTTCTTGTCAGGACCATTGAAGATGGATTCAAAGTTAGAGACAATATGACTTTTAACATCATCTTCATTGTCTAATAGGTTGTAAAAATATTTTTAAAAAATAGAGGTATGTATACTTTCCTGACTCTATGATGTGAGTTGTAGAACTATGTGTTTCTGTCAACATCAGATAACCATTTATCTTTAATATTCTGTTTCCTCATGCTATCTTTAATGAGGATCAAGGAATATAGTTTTACTGAAAGATTGAGTTCCTAAGTTAGATTAGCATTGAAATAAGAGATAGTGTTATTCTGTTGATGTTGTCTAAGCTCATCCTCAAGAATAATAATGTCATTGTTAAACTGTCTCGAATTAGAACTACAACAACTTTTCAGAATCTGTTTGATGTTTTTTAAAATAACAGAAATGGAAAATGTATCATTGAAGTGTGACATAGAAGAGAATTTTTTTGTTCATATCAGTGCATTCATCATTAAAAAACCACACATTGTTAAAACTGAAAGGAAGTGATAGATTCATATTTTTGGTGGGGACATTGACATGAATAGGATGATGGTTAGAGTATATCTTATAGAGGGTGACACTAGTGATAGAGTCTCATTTATCCAAGGTAGGGACGTTCAAGAATTCTCTATCCAACATGGAGGCAACCACCCTATTGTAGTGCCTTATATACCTAGTAAACATTGTACCAATAAGATAAATATCTAAAAGGTTATTGTATTCAATATAAGTTTTATATTATCTTGGGGAAATGGTAGCATGAATCAGACCAAATTTCTCAATTGTGTTTAAAATGGAAATAATGTCCCAAATAAAAAACCATTGAGTGTTGATATTGGAACCTAAATAAGAAATGTTATTCCATAGTGGACACCTATCTTTGTATCTATTTTAATCATAACTAAAGGAGAAGAAAGAGAGAATTACATCAATATTGAATTCACAAGTAATGAATTTCTCTGAAACATTAAAGACATTATCATTTTGAAGAGAATTGTGTGAAAAAACCCAAAGGGTATCATCATTGGAGGAATTTTTGGTTGCACCTGCAAATGAATAATCATGTCGGAATAAGTGGGAATATTTGGTATAAAAAATATTTTTGGGTTCAACAATAGCAAACAAAATTGGAAAATGAATATCGATCATTGTTTTTAATATGATAAGAGTGTCAGAGATGGGAATACCCTGACAATGCCAAAAGAGAATCTTCATTTAGACCTATGTTTGGAGCTAAAACTCCCCGTTTTTTGATCACTGAGTCCTTTTTCCTAGAAGATATTCTTGTTTTTTTATCATTTCTTAGACTAGTATTTAATTTTTTCTTATTTTTTAGCATCCAAGGGGTTGTTTTTTGAGATTCTCTTAGCATTATCTATGGCCAAGTCATGAAGGGAGGCATTAACTTGTGAATCTACAGAGTTCCTTGTAGAGGCAACAGAGTGAACCACATCATGAGTAGTAATAAGATTTCTAGAATTCATTGAAATAAAATTATGATTGAACATATGGGAAACTCTAGAAAATGAGTTATAAAGGTAGAAGAAAGAGGACCCGATCCTTTTGTATCCATCGGAGAAGTATAACTCATTTTGTGTTTGAAGCTAGAACAGATTGACTGTTTGGAGTAGTAAATGGTATCTCCTTCTGTCCAACTAGTTTAGGAGTGAGGTGTGTGATCTTTGTGCCATATGTGACCTACTTCTTTCAATGGTCAGAGCTAGAATTCAAATTGTATTAGTTACCTGAAATGGCCTGATCAAAATATTTTCAGTCCTGTTCAAACTCCTTGCTGCATCCAGGTTCTTGTATATCCGCATTAGTGGTAGTATTTTCCAAACTATAAGATGTAGGGGGGGCATTCAGTATGGGGAGTACTCTTAGGATTGAAATTTCCCCCCCATACTGTGTTGGTCCTGAGACAACAATTTTGTGTTTTTCATCATATTTTTTATCACTACCATATTTTTGAATAAACTAGTCAGTATTTTCATTTTCAAAATTAAGTGAGGTAGTGGGAGGTCTTTTGAGTTCATCTGGGAAATTATTTTCCACAGATGTATCCTTTTCCTCAACCCATATTATTTTTAGGGGCTCATCATTCAAGTGACTTATGATCGCATTTTCTAACACTTGAGTATGTAAAATACATTAAAACATTATAGTGGGTGTCCGCGAAGGATCAAAATCCTTAACCCGTTTTATTATATTTCTAGGATTGGATTCCAATGTTGTAGATTCTGAATCTAATTGATAGTGTTTATGTGTTTCCATAACAATTGTTCCAATTTCATAAGTTATACATTGATCATCGACATCTTTTTCATGTTCCTCCACTAAATCAGCCTTGGATTTTCCTTATTCAACTCCTGATAGAATCAAGGGCTAGGATTTGATAACCCACTTTTCTATGTTCTTCTTAGAAGTTTCAGGTTTATGAAACGAAGGAACATTATCTTTCTTTGGTTTTTTAGTCTCAGTTCATTCAATACAACTTGGTTGTGAGGCCTATTTGTGAACTACCCTATAGTTTAGTTTCGAGTGACATATGATTTTACAGTACTCACAGAAATAGGGATTTCTCTCATATTTAATCCTCACATCAGCCTAATAATCCTTATAATTAAAGGCAGTAGAGTTCCATAGTTTAGTTTCTAGGTTCACATTGACCATAACTCTTGAAAATAATCCAAAATCACCATTTAAAGTTCTTTGAACAATCATCAAGTGGTACCAATACAAGTGGTTAAGTTATTTAAGAGCTCTGAATGCCAAAAAACAAGTTTAGGTTATGCATTATAACCCATACCTATGCCATATTGTCTCTATGAGTGTTCGGATTAAAATAAAAGTCCCATTTGTAGATACAAAATAGACCAAGTTTTTGTTTTAGATTACCTATCCTCCATAACCTATCTATGTCTACCTGTAAGGAGAACAAAATATGGAAATAACCCATACCTAGTGGGACTAGTTTCTAGCTAGAAAATCCCCAAAAGTGAGAAATGCGAGGCATAATATAAAGACACGACCAAGGTTTGTAGCCTTTGAAGTAAGAAATTCCACAAATGATAGAGAACTTACACATTTGTGATCGTTGTTCAATCACTTCGGGATCTGCCACCACATATAATCCTTTGTCATCCATTTTTTTAACATGAGATGTTTCGTGGGTGTTGACTTAGGTAGGTCTGATTGATTCAGAGAATTGTGGATGAAAATCCCCCTAGGGTTTTCATTCATCGCTTGTCCCCAACTAATCTCATCAAGGATTTTGTTTTCCTTCATTTCAGTAGTAGTGGACAGGAACGAGCGCTCCCATTCCAGATCAATGGAGGCCATGCATCAGATAAATTTGAAATGAGAGATCCTAAAATCTCTAATTTTTGTAGATTGGGTATTGAGTTTCGAGGGTTCACCGAGCCGTTCAGAGAGACACCCCCTCACCGCGTCCTCTTTGAATCACTAAACATAGATTCAAATAACCAGGATAATAAAAATTCTAGAACCACCCCCCATAAATCATAAACAACATCTGAGAAAACTTGCTGCTGAATTAATGAACCAGAATGCTTCAATAGCCCATCCATTTCTAGATAAATCTTTTCACTAGAAACCTGGTCAACATTAAGTCGAGGGAGACATACCAACAACTCTTTATATTGGAGGACCACCACCATAATATGAATGGGCCATCAAAGACACCATTGTGGAGGAGCCTGATATAAATCTACCACAAAACATTTCCTCTAAACCAAGAACCAATATGAAAGGATGAATCTAGTCGAGGCATGATGAGATACACAACCATGTAGGGAGAAAGGGTAATATTTGAAGGGGAACAAGAGGAAAGAGTGATCAAAACCATATAATCATAAAATATGAAACATGAATAGGAATTATAAGAGAATAAAATTTCATAATGAATGAGAAAAACCTAATAATTCATCACAAATATGAATAAGATGTGGTACCAATCGTGAGCATGAGCATGTGCTCAAGCGCGAGCAGGAGGGATGAAAACCCCATAAGAGGAGCAACATGAGTTCTAGCATACTAATTCAAACCACAAGTATTAAAAAAATATTTATTATTATTCAATTACAGAACAAAAATATTTATATCAATTCATATATGATTTAATTATGTCCTTTAATTTCATGCTTATTAACAATTCCATGTTAATGTCATGTTTTAGGTAATAACCGCATTGTTTTTCGTATATGTTATGATTTTTTATTTTTGATCTTATTAAATTGATCATGGAACCATAATCTATATAATAATAATCATGAAATAATAATCATATTTATACATCAATTAAAATTTTCAGACCAATCATAAATGATTTTTTGAGAATGAAAGTATGTAATGATCATGGTGATGTTTGGTCATACATACATATTATTAACGTGTTCATTTTTCAAAAATGAATTTCAAATATAGGTGAGTAATATTATAAATTTCCATATTTATAATAATATCATTTATACTATATTATTTCATTAAATATACTCATACATATCATTCATGTGTTGTGGTGATGAAATCATTATCACATCGCTTCATAAAGGTAGTAGTCCAAACACACATGAACGATGTGATCATCTTTCTATGAGTGAAAAGGTAAGAAATAAATTGATATATTAAATTTTATGAACAAAAAACATGTTAGGAATAGAATAATAATTTCATGGGTACCAGATATATTTATCCTGATTAACTTCCATGTAATGAGTTTGTGAAAAAAAATCATTTCTCTTCGTGAGGAGATTGTCCTATGTATGCACGAGTGATGTTATCATATTTCCTATAGAATGGAGAGTAAAAAGGTATAAATTATATATTTAATATAGAGATATAATTATATTATAAATAAAATATATATAAATTATACCAATTATCATACCAAACAATGAGATGTGAAAATAGAAAAGTGAATAACATCGCTTCGCGAGGTGGTAGACCTCCACACACACAAATGATTATTTTGTAAACCATTTGATGGATATAGACATTATTTTTAGTAATTAAATTAACATGAAAATATTTATGAATATTTTATGTACATAAGTAATTATATCATCAATTTTTATAAGAATTTAATGATTTTGGGGATGAACTAAAATAAAAAACACTTGTCAAGGAACATTATATCTTCTTTGAGTAGCCTCCTTAGGGCTGCACAAAATATCTTCTGAGGTTAAATTAATGAAAAACATATGGATTATAGTTTTATAAGAGTGAATTTTGGACTTTATTCTGTTCATTGATTTCCAATAAATCTCTTGAAGGTTTGGATAAGAGAAGATAGTTGGTGGCCTTTTATAATGGAGGTGAGTGAAACATTTGTAATAATATAAAAGAAAAAGGCCACCCACAATTTTATCAATAAAAAAGGATTAAAAATAGATTATTATTGATACATATACATTTTAGGTTCTATATATGTATATAAAATATATTTTTGATATGTTTTAGGTCATTTGAACAATTATCTTTTTAAATTAATCCCCAGTAAACCCATTTTTATCTTCTCCACAGTAATTATTTTTTACTGTTATCAATATTTTTTTTTCAAAAAATTATCTAAAGTTACTATATAGTATAAATTATTCTGATTCCAAAAAAATAATCAATGTTTCCATATTTAAATCACAAAATTGGAAAATTTTTATTTATAATTAATCTCTAGTAACGATGAGAAATCAGGTTTTCAGAAAAAAAATTTCAAAAGTTTACAATGGTTTTATATCCAATTTAAATATGAAATTGATTTTAACATAAAAAATTAGATTAATAGAAATATAATTTAACAAATAATTCTTTAAAACCAATTTAATATATAATATATCACAATAAATAATTTAAATGAAAAGGAAATATTAAATTAAAATTCCATATTTTTAACTATTCACTTAAAAAATAATATTTTCATAATATTATAAAAAATTAACCATCAGATAATTTTGATATAATAAATTAAAAAATAAATTTAATTTTTTAAATAATGTTTTTCAATGTTTTAAATATTATTTCAAATATATGTTCCTAATAATGGTTACAAAACTGTTTTTTTATAAAAATACAGTTTTAAAGCATAAAATGGGATTTATTCTTATTTGATGTCTAAAAAACACATAAAAATAATTTTAATCATCTTATCTAATACTTTATATATAAATTGCAGTTAAAAAACGCGCAAATTTTTTAAAATATTGAGTTTAAACATGTTTGTTTTCGTTAAAATAGTTTTTTCACCAAAACAAGTCATTTATTTTGAAATACTTTAGATTTTCATTATTAATTAATTAATGAACAAAGAATTAATCCTATATAGATGTGTAAAAATATATTATCATAATTTAGTTAATCCAATTCATACCCACTACTCCAATGGTTATGAGATAACAACTATTATAAATAATAATATTTTAATAATAATTTACATTTAGTTTAAACTCATCATTGGGTGTAATAAAAGATAAATTCAGGGTTTCTTATCATGGAAGATCAAATCAATGTTTCATGTAGCGAAAAATATATAAATGATTTAATTTATTTGAATAAAAAATTCACAAAATCTCATGTTGTAACATTATACCCCCTTAAAATGAATTTTTCCCTTGAAATTAATCACACAGGTACTAAAAACTGAGGATAAGTTTTCCCAATTACATATTGTAGTTATTAAGTAGAATCCTCGTGCTGGTGGTTTTTGAAAAAATCTTTGAAAAGGTGAGTTCTCCAATTTCATATATTTTTTATTTTTGGTCTAGAATATATACCAATTGTTACTAATAAGAAATTTTAGTCAATTAGGATATAAGCATTGAGTTTTGTACATGTGAGGGATCTGGTATTTTTGTCCTTAGGAGGGATATATAGGGAAAATCTGGAACTAGATAGAGGGTCAGAGGAAGTGACAAATGATAATCTATTACACTGATACGATCAAGTAATATAATGTAAACCAATATCTATGAATTATTTTCCCCTTGTTTATTCCAAAAATAAGTTCATATAAAGACCATCTCATCAAATTTAAATTCCAGATTATTTTTCTAACTATTAGTATAAAATTTCAATCACCTTTGTGTAGTCCTTACATGTTTCTTAAAGGATATGAAATGCTTATTTATCTTATCTTCAAACTAAAGTCCCAAAATATTTCATTTGGAGAATTCATTGTATAAAATATAATTGTCCTCACAAAGAGACATCTAAATGAAAAATAGAGGGAAATTATCGTAAGAAACTCAACTAGAGGATGGTGTTGATCCTAAAACATTGTATATTTATAGAATAAGATCTATGAATATCATGTAAGGATTTAATTGGCCACATAATCTTAGAATCTGCAGTACAAAAACTCAATTCTATTTTAAGAGCATACTGAATACATACACAAAAATTCAAGGTAAATTTTGTATCCTGGATAAATACAATTATAATCGGAACCCCATTAAGCCGCACCACTTCAATAATTTATATCTCAGTAGGATGATCGAAATAGAAATTTTGTATGATAACAATGAAGTGTGCTGACTTTGTAAGGTGATCAACTACTACCCATAACTACCTCAATATCAAAGATACGATAAAACCTAGTGGTTACGATTAAAATTAATTATATTTCCATTAAGTGTAATGGAATTACATGATAAATATATTTTTCACTAAAAAGTATACAATTAAAAAGGGTTTAATTACAATTAACGTATCTTAAATATGTAATTTATCATGATAAACTCTATTCATATAAACTTAAAAAGGGGTGTCCATTACTTCCAGATTATGACCAACCATATACTCATAAATCAATGGTGGTATTGATATATCTTAAATGAATCGTACTCAATGATGCATATGATTCCAAAATATAATTTAACCCTTATTCCTTAAAAAAGATATTATCTTATACAATTCAAAATCCATTAGAATCGTGCGTTCAACCTTGTACTGATAAAATATTAAATGTGATTTCATTAACCCATAGGCCATATATAGGAAGAATATATTTTCAAAATCACATGAAATTAAACAAAAGGATGATCAATAAAATATTCAATGGGATCATTTATACAAAATCAAGAATGAAATTCCCTACTAGGGGGTGGAGGATAAGTGTTCCCTAATGTTCATATTTCTCTTAAACCATTATGAAGTCATAAGATTTACCTTTATCCTTTATCTATAGAGGATATAAGGGCTTATCGTCCTCATTATCCATTATTTTGGGTCTTTGATTCACATAATTCCCATACTACTTTAATGTGAAACACTAGTGTGTGGTTGGTGAATTCTGTGATTCTCTCTCTCTATTTTCATCATTAGTTAAAAATTTTACAACCCTTCATCATTCTACAGACTCATGACCATACCTTACATGCTTAAAAAATTTACTATATCACTGAATATAATTTTTTTTCAATGTTTCTTCCCACCCATTTAGCATAATCGAAATATCATCTTCTTCTCTCCATGGTTTTAATATTTTCTTTTTAATTACAATTTTTCCTTCTTACAAAAACCATGTCATTGATACATAAATACAAACTCCATTTACACCATTATTTCAAAACAACCAATCTCTTCATATAAACTTAATGTTTTTATGGATATCACTTTTAAAATAATGTTTTTAAGAATCTGAAGAATCAGTCAACCATAATTTCAGGTTAAATGATAATATAAAAATATTACCTCACTAGTCTAGTTAATTTTTCATTGTATATACCAAAAAATTTATCAACCCCTTTTTTTGTGTTAATGAACTCATTCTCTATCTTTTTATGAAGAATTTGAGGAATATGCTTATTGAAAAATAATTTCGTGAACTCAACCTAATCAATGGAGTCAATTTCATCAGGTTCCATCATATTCTTTATAAGATTCTTCAACTGATCAACTTTTTCTTCCAAATGATAGAAAACTAAATGGGATTTTTCAGGATTTGAATACAGGATAATGAAAGATTACTTTTCAATGATACTAACCAATTTCTGATAAACTAATGGATCAGAAGAACAAAAAAATATAATATGGATCTTTCATCATGAGGGACTCAACATGATGTTTTTACCTCCCTCCATTATTCTTTCAGAAGTGAAACATTAATGATACTGTGAAATTTTTTTGTGAGAATAGTAATGACATTTTTAAATCTTGATCCCTAATGTTTGGATTATTATGAGTAAAATCATTGAATTGTCTATTTTAATATTCATTAACATGATTCCTTCAGGTTCAATCCATTTACTAAAACTAAAATCAGTTGTTTGGGGAACACTAATAATAGTAGAAAACCACATAATCATTAAAAACAACTTCTTTGATGTATATCACATGAAACATTGTTCAAAATCTATTAAACGTTAGATTTATCCTAGGTCATTCATAGTAGTCATCTATTTAAATTATTACTAATTGTTCAAAATGTGTGTATGAATTTCCAAATCATATCCCTCAGGAGTTTCAATCTAGGTTTTTAGAAATGTCAATTTTCAAGAACCAGGTGATGATTAGTCCATCTCAATGCACCCATTTAAGAGTTATAGCACAAATTTACCACATTCTATATCCATTACAATATTTTGAAGATATTTTAAAGTACTATTACTCATCCTTATACTTATCCTAAGAAATATCCCTCGAAAAATCCTTATAAAATCCCTAGGTATTTCACTAAAGTTTTCTAATACTAGTTTACAGAGGATAATAAAAACATTCGTATATTACATCTTGCCGCGGGTCCCGACCAACCCATTTATCCTAAGCATTTCCGTCATCGAGGTCAGCCGGCGATTTCCTTCTCAGATAACGAGTTAAACATTCTTTCTTCAGATCTACGATTTGTGCTTGTTGGAAAATTTCATTTTCGTAGACCGTCTTTGAAATTCTTAAGAAATGCTATTGAATCCATTGGATTTTTAGGGTTCAATCACGGTCTATTAAACACGTCTAATGTTGTTTTTCACCTTTCCTCCGAAGATGACTACTATAGACTCTAGGAAAGGCACTCTTGGTTTTTTGGGGGATGTTCTATGAGATTGCATAAATGAGAACCAGATTTTGACCCCTCTGATGAACCTCCCATTGTCCCAATGTGGATAGGTTTCCCTAGACTCCTGATTCACCTGTTTAAACAAAAAGCCCTTTTCCCGATTTCCATGCTTATTGGAAATCCTCTTAAACTTGATTCAGCAACGAGGACTCTCTCTAGACCATCATTCGCTATGATTTGTGTTGAAATAGTTGTCTCTAAGGATCTTCCATCTCAAATTTGGATTCAAAAGGGTGATTATGGTTTCTGGCAGGACATTGTCTATGAAAGACTTCCTAACTACTGCTCTTCTTGCCTTATTCGTGGGCATGATATGAAAGAATGTGGATTTAAAACCACATGATCTACGTCCAGAACTGTTTCTTGGGTTGTAAAAGGTAGGAAGGGTCCTGAAGTTGATGAGGACAATGTATTTCATGCACTTAATGTTGGATCTTCTACTACTGGAGAGCAGAGAAATGACTCGAAAACAGAAACCTCGGTTTATGCTCAGCCTTCTCAATCAAATTTCTAAGCTCTTGATTTTTCATCCTTTATTGAATCTATGACTTCGGATCCGGGTGACACCACCATTCCTTCCCCCATGGTGGAGGAGAAAAGGAAATGTCATGTAGCACAAGATTCAATAGATAAAGAGAAAGAATAACTTTTCGATTCTAGTGAATCCCTTCCTGAAATTGATGATCACCTTAATCAAATTGAGGAGGATTTCTTATAATCAAGTGCTAGGAAGGGAAAAAACCCAATGTTGGATTCTGATGGTTTTATCACCCCAAATTCTAGAAAAACAAGGAAGCACATAGATTATGCTCAAATTGAAAGAACAATAGTCACAAGATCTCTTGATGCCACTAGGAGGTAGTTTCCACCACTCCTAACTTTGACTGAACAATCGAACGCTGACAGTGAACTACCTAAGGAGGACTCTGAATCAGATGAGTATAATGATGAAAGAAAACAAAAACATGTGTATAGAGATGTCTACTACATTGAGGAGCATGTGGGGGATGCGGTTGATGCCTGGATGGATGAACAAGATGCAATTACATTTCAGAAATACATGGACATGCTCATCACCACTGAGTAATACCTTGAAATTAGAAATCATATGTTCATTAGGATGGTATACGAATATAAAAAAATCATGATTTTGACTTAAATTCCATTCCGTGGGAGTGAGTTTAATTCTGCTCCTTTTTCATGTCACCAGTTTCAGCTTTGACTGTGCTTTTCTGTCTCTTTTTGGAATGATGTGGTCCCTTTTTTTCTGACTGTTTCTGATACAATTTCTACAACCAGCGCAATATATGATCTATCCATTTGAGTTGTTCTGTTTCTGATTGTCACTGGAAATCTCTGTTTGATTCATGGAGAGTTCATCCGTGTAAGCATCTGTTACAAAACTTTGAGGAATGGGAGGGCTTGGAATGGTTGACCATCTCCTGTTCAGATTTCCTGGATTCACTTTGTATGACCTCCAAGGCTGGGATATTGTTTTCCTTTTCTGTGCACTTACTGTATGAATAATGGTGGGTGATTTTTCAAGGTCTGGCACTATGTTCCCTACTTTTGTTGGAATTCTGGAACGATATGTTTCAATGTTGGAATCTTGCACTGCATTATCTCCTTCTAGAAGGTGATGTTGTTTTTCTGGTATCCTGTTGGTATAACCCTGTTTTCTCTATGTTAGAATCTTGCACTACATCTTGTGATTATTTTGGAAGGTGATGTTGCAATGCTTGTCGACACTCTCAACAGATTTTTCTTCCAAACATTTACTTGATATCATTTCTAATTGGTTCTCTTAGTTCTCTAAGGACTTTCTTAGGTTCCTTTCCAGTTTTTTTGCAATTATACCTATATAGCAGCGTGATGGACATGGATTGAGTTGATTGAGAAGCAATAGGCATTGGAAACTCTTCAAACAATGGATTGTTGGAAACCCCATGGGAAATACAGTCTTTGAAGATCATAGAAGAGTTGATAGCAGTGGTGGAGATGTTTTTCATGTGGATAAAGAAGGAACGTCGAGAAGAACTTTGGAAGATCACTTCCAGTTCAACCCCTTCCAAATGGAATGGCGGAGTTCCCTCTGGACAGTGCATCACATGACTTTAATGGATCTTTCTTGGTATGTCTTTGTTTGTAATTATCAAAATTATGGCTGGTGTAAATTCATTTCACCTCGTGTTTGTAATGCTACTTTTATTTTTAATAAATTTCCTTGGTGCATGAATTGGGTGACCAATTCATGTCACCACTTTTTCCAAAAAAAAACCAAGGTTTTCCATACATAGTAATTGAATACAGTTTAAATGAATATCTAATACAGAAAAAATGCCTATGGACAGTAATAATTTAGTGTTTTTGGAGAATAAATACACAATCATTTAGTTGGATGAAATATATTCTACATATCCCTTTATGATATTCCCCTTTAGTACAGTATACAATCATAAACTATATAAAACCATTCTTCATAACCTGGGGAAAGGAAACATAATAAAGGGTGATCTTATTTTCCTAATAAGGATAGTAAAGGGAGATCTATAATCATAACATGAACATAAGTGTTTGTGAACATGAGAATGACATATAAAATCCATACCTTTCTTATAAATATTAGGATATTTATTCAGGGAATAAGTATTGTTAGTTCATTAGAAAAGAATTATCCGGATATTAAACAAAAATAGTCACAATTTCATTACTTTTTCATAATCAATATATTTTTATAAAATAGATAATCATAGAAAATATTATGTCATAGCTAACCACGAAGACATTCCTAACATGTTAGGCTTGGGATAACCACCCATATACCAACTTATATAATGGGATAACATAATGTGTAACCTCCCTTATTCTTGGGATTACCTCATGTTTACGCTCTTTTGTGTATGAGATAACCTCACATGTTCCATTTGAGCTCATATAGCATTTATCATTACCCAATTCACTGGAGGGAGATATTGGTCCCACCAGTAACATTATTAAAAAAATACATATATGTTCCATGAGATCAAGAACCATTTAGCATATCCAAAACCATAAAATAAAATGGGTTTAAGAAATTCATCGTATCATATCCTATCTAAAAGATACAGGATTCATAATCATTTCATCATTTCATCATAGCATAACTCATGTGAAATTAAATCGGTTTCATAAGAATTGTATCATGCCTTAAAATGTGGTATAAAATGGGCTCTATAAAAAACCATTCATAAGAAACCATTCCGAGAATGAATAATAATGTAATCCTTGGATTATATTGATATTAATGAATAAGAAACAAAAAAGGATGTCATCATAGATCAAGAATGATTTTGAAAGAAAAATATTTTGGAATTTTTCTTCATGAAGATAGCCTTTCCACATTGAGGGAAATTTTTAAATAATTTTTTTTAAAATACATATACTTTAAAATAACATTGAAAAAATATAATGTAATATTCAATGAAAATCGTGGTTATAATGGTGTGAATGTCCATCCATGTCTTATATGTTAAAACAAACGATTCTTTCACATTTTTGGTAAAATCCAACATGAATTGTATATAAAATTTAATGAGGATTTCATTTAATTTATTTTAAAAAGGAAATCATATGTAAAATTATATTAATAAATTATTTTATGTATTTCAATAAAAATTCAATAAATTTTCCGAATATATCATTTAGGATGAAAAAAAATTCAACCGAATAGAGGACTTTTAATAAAAACATTATTTTGATCTCTTGAGAATATTAAGAGATAAAAATGGAGGAAAAAAATGTACTATCATCACAGAAATATAGAATAATAAAATCACTGAGTTTCTTGAGATATATATCATATTATTTCTTTATTGGAAGCATAATCATAAATAATCCTGATAAACAATGAGATTTTAAAGTAAAACTATGACCACATTAGTAATTTAGAATTATAATAAAAATGAAACAAAATTTTAATAGGAAATATAAAATATTATTAAAATACTGATATTCATGAAATAACATTTTAAAGGGGTAGTATATACCCCTCATATCAGAATATTGGTGTATTACATAACTCATGTCCCAAATAAGTTAATGTGAGACAAAAATTCATTACTGATTTGTTATCTTTAGAACCATAAATCACATGAGAGAGAGATAATAAAAAAGAAATGTAAATTCCAATAATATTCCTATTAAGTAAAATAAACTAAATTTATGGGTATCATATACACCTCATAAAAAATAGGTGGTGAATATGTCTTGTGTCTTGTTGATGTAAAAAGTGAGACGAAAATCCATTACCATAAGTCTTGAATTCCATCATACTCAATTTAACCTCGATTATAATAAACATATGTTTATTATAAATATATTTAATAAAAATAGTTATTTATATCATATCATTTATGATTTAATTATTTTCTTTTATTACTTTTTTTAACAATTCATTGTTAAATTCGCGTTTTGGGTAATAACTGCTTTGTTTTTCATATATATTTTTTATTTTTTATTTTCAGCCCTATTATATTGATATTTTTACATCATATCCACAATAATAATATTTAAATATTTATAATATTTTTATATAAATTCTAATTTTAATAACAATCAGTCGTGATTGTTTTTGGAAAATGATGTATGTTACGATCATGGTGACAATATGTCATATGTTCGCATGAGTAACATTTCCATTTTCTAATTATTCTCATGAAAGAAGTATGTAATATATTGAAATTTCATAAAGATAATTATATAATAATTAATAAATTATTTTTCTAAATATACTTATACATATCATCCATCTGTTGTAGTGATTAATAGATAGGTACATCACTTCGTGAAGGAAATAGTTTACACAAACATGAATGATGTTATCATGTTTATGTGTATGAATTAAAAAGAAAGAAAATGATATAAAATATTTTAATAATAATAAATATTCAATTATTAACATAATTATTTCACATATACTAGTTATATATATCCTTTTTATCTTCCATGTAATGCATTTGTGAAAAATGAATGACTTCACTTCGCAAGTAAATAGTCCACCTTACACACAAGATATATTATCATTTTACCTACGGAATGGAATGTAAAAAATTTATATATGACATAATTTGTAAATATGTATTATTATATTTTAAATATCATATATACATTACATCCATTTTCATTACCAACAATGGGATGTGACAATGGAAAAATGATCGACATCGATTCACGAGGCGGTAGTTTCCGTATACATGAATAATGATTTTGTTACCCATTTAATGGATGTAAATATATAATTAGATAATTATCATAAAACATAAACATCTATGTATATTTAATAGTTTTATGTTACTGTATATTCTTGTTTTATATTAATTTAATGGATTTTAGGAAGAAAATAAAATAAAATATATTGTCAGAGAACATTACAACTTCTTCGAGTAGCCTGCCTATGATGGAAAAAATACTTCACATGCTGGATTTATAATCAAATAATGTAGTATAGGGTTAAATTTTTATTTATTAAGTTATTTATTTATTTTAGGGCCTAAAATGGATTTTAATTGTTAATAGAAGAGGATAGGATGTTTCCGTTTGTTAGTGTGGTCATTGACACACATGTAATTTTTAAAAAGAAAAAGGTGTAAACACATTTGTATCTTGAAAAAAGGATAAAAAATATATTATTATAGTGAAGTAGAAATTATTTGGGCAAAATATGGAAGTAAATTATATTTTTACAAGTTTATGTCATTTTAACCATTATTATTTTAGTTTGACCCCATGTAAATGATGTTTAACCTTAACCATAATAAATATTTTTTATAACTTTCAATATTAATTTTGTTATAAAATTAATTTAAACAAATAAAATAATATAAAATATTTTTATTCCAAATATGGAATAAATTATTCCAATTCAAATCACAAAAGTGTCATATTTTTATTTAAAATTTATCTTGTAGACGGGAAGAAAATGATTTTTTTTCAAAAATAAAAGGTTCAAAAGATTACAATGTTTTTATATGCAAATTAAATATGAAATTTAATTAAATGGAATAAATTGTATTAATAGATTTATATTTGAATTAATATTACATTAAAACAAATTTAAAATACAATTCTCTTTTAGTCAATATTTAAATGTAATGTCATTTTTCAATTAAAATTCTGAATTTTTCACAATTCATAATAAATTCATCTCATTAAAAAATTATCAAAAAATAAACATAATATAATCTCGATATGATGATTTATAACATGATTTATTTCCAAATAAATGTATAAAATCTTCAAAAAATAGTTTAAAAATAAGGGTAATAAAATGATGACAAAACTATATTTTAGGATAATACCGTTTTTAATCCTAAAATTGGATTTATTCTTATCTCATTTCTAAAAAACACATAAGATGAATTTCAATCACTTTATTGAATTTATACTATATAAATTTCATTCAAATAATTCAAATAAGTGTAATTTTTAATTTATTTAGGTAGAATATTTTTTTTATCATAAAAATATATTTTTTTAAGAAAAAGATATCCTTAAATTTCAAATATTTTTTATTTTTATCCTTAGGTAATTGGTAACAAAATAATTCATCATATATTAATATGTGAACCCAATATTATCAAAAATTATTTAATACTATTCAATCTCACAATTCTTATTGATATGTGATAACTATTATATTTAATAATAATATATTAATAATAAGTCACCTTTTGTTTAAACTCATAGTTGTGGGTAATTAAATATAAATATAGTGTTCCATGCCAAAAATGACAAATTTAATTTTTAATATAATGAAAAATATATAAATGTTTAAATTTATTTGAAAAAAATAAAAAAAACTCAGGATGTAACATCTTAAAACCTTAAAATGATTTTCCCTCAAAATTGATCAGTTTGGTACCAATAACGATGGATACATCAACCAAATCAAATAATTAGGTTCCACATAGCTTCCTTAAGATGTTGGATTTTCCATAATAATGACTAAATGAGAGGTAATTTTTCCTACAATGTTCTCTATTAGGTCTATAATCCCTATCATTTATTCCTCATAAGAAATTTCATTCTCCCATTGTATAAGCTATGAGTTCAGAAAATGTGATGGATAAGGTATTTAATTCCTTAGGAGGGATACATAGAACACATAGTAAACCCAATAGAGGTTCTGTGGAAGCACCAAATTATAATATAATGTCCCGGTATGATCATGAATTTTATTTGGACCAATATATATAAGGGATAGTTTTTCCTTCTTTCTTCCATAGAGAAATTCATTGAAATTTCTTCTAAAAAATATTTTATTCTAGATTGTGTTATTGATTCTAAGAATATATTTTTCCTCAAATTTATGTAATTAATACATGTTAAGGAATTATTCTAAACTTCTCACCCATCCCATCAACATTCTCTGGTTCCAATTGGATTTTTTTGGAAACCAAATTCCATGACGTATAAAGGGTTTCATAAAGAAATATGTATATTCTTGAGTTAAAGCTATTATTTTATGTAATATCAACTGAAGGAAGGTACTCATATATACCACCTTTTAAATCCATATAAAAAGATCTCAATATATCCTACAACGTTTGATTTTTTCTCTGATATTTACAATATATAGTGGAAAAACTCAACTCTGTATCAAGAGCCTATAATATACATAGATAAAAACATGAGGTAAATTATTCATCTTAATCCGATATACTTTAATGTCGATCCGACTGAAAGCCAAAAAAATTCTTAATGTTTATTATTGCAAGAGGATCCAGATTGAAATTTTCCTAGATTCCAATGATGTGTTATAATAATATAAGTTGATTAACTACAACACATAATTACATCAACATAATATTTTAGATAAACTCTAGAGGATACCAATATCATCAATCATATGCCTATAATGTGTAAATGAATTATTCCATAAATAAACTTATCACTAATACATTTACAAAACTAATTGGTTGTATTTGAGAAAATTTATCTAAAAATATTTTTATTCCTAATATCTCCATTCATATAAACATAAAAAGGGGTGTAAATTACTACGAAATTGTGTCCATCCTTAAACACATAAACCAATGATGTTATAAATAACTCTTAAGTTAATTTTACCTAGAGACATATATTGTTCGAAAATATAATCCACCCTCTATTCCTTAAATAAGATCTTATTTTATAAAAAAATTACATTGGTAGCGGGTGTTCATCCATTTATAAATAGAATATCATCCATGATTTCATTATTCCAGAATATATATTGTGTATATAATATATTCTAAAAATCAAGTTAAATTTCACTAAAAATGAGAAATAAATTTTTCATAGGGATCATTCACAGAAAATCAATCATGAAATTCCTTACTAGGGAGTAGATGATAAGTGTTCCAAAAATATCATGATTAACTTGAACCATTATGAATAGATACCATTTACATTATTCATTTTTCTTCTGTGGATATTGTGTCTTATCATCACCATTATCCCATAGATTGGGGCATTTATTCTCATAATTCCAATACTCCTTTAATTTTTAATAGTAGAGTGTGGTGGTGCATTTTGTTCACATTTATATCCATTACCATCATCAAAAAACATATTCCCATAACTAAATCATTCATATTCATGAATACCTTCCCCTATACACTTATTGAATTTATTAGATTCCTTAAAAAAATACCATTGATGTTTCTTTCAACGCATTGATCAGAAAGAAAATATCATTTTTATATCAATATTTTTTAGATTTTCCTTTGAATTACATTAATCTCTTCTTGTATGTATAATTAGATTGATACGTAACTCCAACATCTATTTACACATTAATCGCACAACAAAAAGTTTCTTCATATCCAATGGTGTATCTTAGGGATAATTCACATCAGAGAATTAGTAATAATCCATTGAAGAATCGATCAACCTTATATTAATGTTTGATGGTAATTCCAAAAGATAACTTCAAATTTCATATAAAATATTCCACATAGGTACCAACAGATTTATCATCCTTTTTTATTAGATCAAATAACACATTCTATATCTTTATCTAAAAAATAAAAGGAATTTAATTAGAAAAAAAAATAATATATTCAACTTATCCAAATCCATGGAGTAAATTTCATCAAGTTTATTTGTATTCCTGAAAGGATTCCACCATTGATACTCTTCTCCTTCCAAATGATAGACAACAAAAATTCATTTTCAGCAATTCAAACACTATTTAATGGAAAATATATTTTCAATGGTATTGATCCATATCAATGAAACTATTAGATCATTATAAAAACTAATATAAGGTTAATGTTACTTCAATAAGGATTCAATAGAGTGTTGTTTCCTCATTTTTTTGGAAGTCCAACATATTCATAGATTGATAATGTTGTGTGTGGAAATAAAAGATAATTTTTATTCTATTTACTATAATGATTGGATCCTTATGATAAAATTATTTCTTTATCCATCGCACTCAGAATTAACATGATATCTTTAGGTTCTAAACATTAAATGAAACAAAAAACAATAGTGTTAGGAATAGTAATTATAGTAGAAACCCACATAATTAGTAAAAATCCCTTATTGAATGTCTATATTATGAAACCATATTTTTAATCTTGGACACCTTAGGATTCACCTAGTTCATTCATAATCATCATATATTTTAATCATTTATAATGGTTGATAAAGAGTTTTTGAATTCAAAAAATAGATCCCTCAAGAGGTTCAAACCAGCTATACATCAAGGCGCATTATAATGCACAAAGTAACAATTAAGGCCATCTCAATTAACCCTTTTCAAGGTTATTACATTGAGGTACCTACATTCTAGAGCATAATCAACTTATTTTATCCATACATGGATTTAATTTCATTGAAAAAACATTCTTTACCATTTACCAAAATTCTAGAACATTTTTTTGTACTTTGACTCGTCGTTAGATGTATCCTTAGAGTCATCCCTAAAATCATCCTTATAAATATACGTAGGTATATTACTGAACTTTTCATATCATAGTGTCATAAGGATAACTAAAAATTTATTATTTTACATACTAAAATAACATTATATTTTCATAAGTAGATATTTAATCTTTTTAGATGAATATTAAATGCACAACACATTCTGAAGGACCATAATAGTTCAGTATTATTGGATAATAAGTACACAATAATCTTATATAGTGAAAAATCATCAACATATCCCATAAAGATCCTTGCCTTTAGTAGTAATCACAAGCATACCCTACATAAAACCCTTATTCTTAACATAGGGAAAGGAAAAATAAGTAAATATGATCTCATAATCATAATAATGGTAAAATGTCAGATCTTTATAAATAAGAGGAATACGAGCCCATGCGAACATGATCATAACTTGTGAAAATCATACCCTTCATATCAATGATTATAATATTTGGTAATATTAGAAATATTGGTAGTTCATTAATCCTGAATAATAAGGATATAAAAGAACATAAGGTAAGAGATAAAAACTTTTTCATAAAACAAATCCTTGTTGTATATAAAAAATCATATAATGTAATATTTCAAAGGTACCCACAAAGATATTCACAACATGATAGTATTGGGATAACCCCCCATGTACATACTCCAGGATTGGGATAAACTTTTGTGTAACCACTTTTGGGATTGGAATAACCTCCCACGTACCATTTTTTGGTCTTGGGATTACCTGACATCTACCATTTGAGATCATATAACATTAATCATTATCCAACCCATTAGAGGGAGATATAGGTCCCACCTATCACATAATGAAATTCATATATATGTGTTCCATAAGATCATGAAACATTCATTATATTATAACCCATTAAATAATGTTTCTTTAATTGTTTTTCATCATATCATAACCTGTGAAAACAGAATAAGTTACATAATAACATCATTATTTCATCATATCATAACCCATGAGAAAAAATGGGTTTCATAATATTGATATCATGTTACAAACTGTGGAAGGTAAACAGGTTTGATAAACATCTTTTAATTATAATCCATTCAAATAAAGAATAATAATGGTATCACTGGATCATATCTCTATTCAAACAAAAGAAACATCAAAGGATTTCATCATGTATTGATAATTAATTTGAAAGAAAAATCACTTGGAATTTTTATTGAGGATGATATTCATTCCAATTTGAAAAAAATATAAAATTTATTTTTTAAGAAATAATATTCCATTAAAATTTCCTTTGAAACATATAATCAACTATTGAATAAAATAATTATCATGATGATTGGAAATTCCATTCATTCCACACACATTAAAACAATGGTTCCTTCCACATTTTCGAAAAATGAAAAATGATAATTGTTTGGAAAATTTCAGGAGGATTTATTTATTTTTAAATAAAACATGGTTAAAAATTTATCTAATAAATAATTTTAATTATTTTATAATCATTTACAAAAACATTTTAGGGAACATTTTTTAGAAGAAAAAGGGTTTTCGACAAAAAAGAGGATTTTTTTAAAAAAAAAAATTATTTTTAGGTATTAAATACATAATTATTAGAAAATGTACTAAAAAATCATTCAATAAAATAATCATAGGACTATGTAATTACCATTTTTCAATAGATATAGATCAAATTATTTCACTAATGGGAGCTTAATAATAAACAATCCTGATAAATGATGATATTGTAATGTAAAACACATCCCACTTTTGTAACATTGAATCATATTATTCGGAAATTTATAAGATTAAAAGAATCATATAATATCCTTAAAATAATAATATTCATGACATATCATGTAAAAGGGGAAGCTTATAAACCTCATAGAATAGGATATGTGCATAATATAACATATTCCTTAAAGAATATAAATTGAGATAAAAATCTATTACCGGTTTCTGAACTATTGAACCATGAACCCCTTGAAGTAATTATAATAAAATGGATATTAAAACCCCAATAATTAATATTATAAAAAATAATAACTTTATGGGTATTAGATACCCAAAAAATTCAATTTTTGGTGAATATGTCTTGTGTCTCATAGAAATAAAAAGTGTGATGAGAATTTATTTCTCTATGTCTTAAAGATCTTCATACTAATTAAGAGATAATTATTTGAAATATGTGTTTATTTTCTATATATAAAATATAATTTATTTTAAATATCCCATCACTTATGATTTAATTATTACATATTATTCTACCTTTATTTATAATTTCATGTTAAAATCATGTTTTCAATAATGAATGCTTTGTTTTTTATATATGATTGGATTATTCATTTTCAATCCTATTACATTGATCATGGATTCATAATATATAGAGGTAGAATAATTATATAATATTAATATTTAAACATAAATTATACTTTTAATTATAACTGCTAAATATGTTTTTGATTAATGAAGTATGTTAGGATCCTAAAGAAGGTAGGTCGTACGTACACATGGGTAATGTTTTCAATTTTCAACGATCCTGGTGAAGAATTGGTAATTATTTTATTATTATTAAGTAATTAATATTATATAATATATTCCATAATATTTCATAAAATGTACTTATTCATATCATTTATGTTGTGTGGCTAAGAAAAGATAGTCACATCATTTCCTGTTGATGATAGTCAAAACATACAGGAACGACATTATCATATTTCAAAGTATGAAAATATAACAAGTTTAATGATATATATTATTTTTTAAATGAAAAATATTTCATTAATATCATAATAAATTAATTTATACTAGATATATTAATTCTAATTATCTTCCATGTAAATTTTTATTGAAAAAAAATTATATCACTTCGTGAGGTGTAGTTCGACGTACACATGAAGAACATTATCATATCACATACATAATAGAAATTAAAATTTTATATTTGATATAATTACCGAAAATGTATAATTATGCTATAAATATACAATATATATATATAAACATTATATAAATCCTTATATCCTACCATGAGAGGTGGTAATGGAAAGACGAATTCCATCGATTCAAGAGGCAGTTGTTCGCTTCATAGACAAACAACATTTTCACAACCCTTTCAATTGGTGTTGATTTGATTTTAGGTAATGAAATTAAACAAAATAATTATATAAGTATATGTATGATATATTTATTCTGACATATACATGGTTTAATAATAAGTTAAAAAGGGGGAATAAGAAATATAATAGAAACACTCATTGAAGAACGTTACCTATTCTTTGGGTATCTTTCCTATGTTTTCACCAAAAGCTTTCCTAGGATTCATTTATGCCCACCAATAAATATTCTAGGATTATGTTAGAGAATTTTTAAGTTTAAAAGGAAAGGTAATGACTAAATTTAAGGGTTCTAATGTGTGATAAAGAGAGGATTTTAGTGTCCTTTTACAATTGAGGAGAGTGGCACACTTGTAATTTTTGAAAAGGTAAATATGTAACAATGTTTTATAAAGAAAAAAAGAAAAAATAATAGTTATAATTTAGTATTATACATTATAGTGTCCAATTATTACAATAAATTATATTGTATAAATATTTTTAGGCCATTTTAACCCTTATCCTTTAAGTTCAACCAATAAAAAACTCAATTTTACCTTCACAGGCGTAATTAATTTTTTCAATATTCACTATTTATATAGGCCAAAAATAATTTGAACATATTAGATAATATAAAATATATTTATTATAATAAAAATTTAATCTCTTTTTTATATATTTCAATTAATATAATTGGAAGACTCTATTTTAAAATTTATCCTGCAGATGTAATGATAAAGAGAGTTTTCAATGAGAAAATGTTCAAAAGTATATATTGTTTTTATATCAAATTTAATTATAAAATTGATTAAAATTAAATAAATTTGATAAATATGTATATAATTTATCTAATTTTACTTTAAAACAAATTTTATTTATAAATTATCATTATTAATAATTTAAACTAAAAGGATGTATTCAATTTAAAATCATTATTTTTCACTATTCATCAAAAAATTAATATTTTTAGAAAATAATCAAAACATTCACTCTAGTTTTATTTTTACAATATTATTTTAAAAAATAATTTATGTTTTATTAAAATATGAAATATTTTTTTAAAAAATAAGCACGAAATAAATGTTGATAAAATTACTTTTTTCAAAATATAGTCGTATGTGTAAAATTGGATAATTTATTATCTTCATTATAAAATACATATAACATGAATTTTACATAGTTGATTGAATATATAATATATAGTTTCCCATTAAATAATTAACTAAATTTTTATATTTCATTTATTTAAGTAAAACATGTTTGTTAATGAATGTAGTTATTAATAAAAGTTTTCCTTTTTTTCAAATAGTTTTTATTCAAAATATTAATTAATTAGTAAACAAAAAATGCATTATATATGCTTGTTTAAACATTATTTTTTCATAATGTTGTTATTTCATTTCATATAAACCATTCCAATGGCTACATTATAAATATAATATTAAATAATAATTCTTTAACAATAAGTCACTTTTTTATTAAACTATGCATTTTGTATAAAAAAAGTTATACTCAGTATTTCATTTAATGAAAGATAAAATCAGTTTTGAGTGAAATAAATTACATATAAATGAATAAATTTATTGGAATGAAGTTATTTAAAAAAAACTATGGTTGTTACGGCCTTTATCCATTTCAAAATTCCACCACTCTTCTTGAATATCACCTCAATATCATCACCTTAAAGGTGCAATATGCTCACCATGTTGTGTTTTATCCATTATATTTATAGAAAATAGTAGGAATATAATTTCATTTGGAAACAAATTATTATTATAACACAATAAATATTTAATGAGATATGAATTCAAATTTTAGTGTCTCCACCATTATAATTTTCAACTATTTATGTTATTTAGATGACATACCATATATTTTGAGTATCCAATGTCTATAATCCATGGTTTTAATGTATTTTATTATACATTGAATAAATAAAATACATGTGTTATTTGTTTATATTTATTATAATTTTATAATTAACATGACCTTAAATGAATATTCTAATTAAATGGCAGTATTTTTAAACACACTTAAAAATATTTCCTTTCTTAATCGCACCTTAAAAATACTTTTTTTAGTACTACAAATATATTTATCTTTCATAGCTTACAATACCATTTAATTTTTTATCATTTTTGAGGTGTCGACCTTTTCAAATTCTCTCTAATTTTTCCAAAATAGATATTTATTTTATCTATTAATATAATTTTTTAGATGAAAGATTCTACAACACCAATAATAATCCTAAACCTTTCTTCTTTGATAAAAAAAATATTACTTCATTGTACACTATGAAACACCATTTTCATGACATTAACACAGTTATTTCAATTATTCCATTTAATAGACTGTTACATAAGTTTTAGGGACAATTTAAATATTTTTAAGGATTTTTTTCTATCCTAGTGTGAGGTGATTTTGATGTTTATTAATACATTTTAGTATTTAAAATATTTTTTTCTCTCAACTAACCCACAAACACATTCTTACTTGAAGTATTTTAATTATTATACTCACATTATACATATTAATTTCATTTTTACCAATAATACATGGGAATAATTTATTTAATCATTAATTGAACTATTTTCGTTCCATTATGTTATTAACATATTGCTTTTATATTTAAGCAATTTCAATGATATATTCATATTAATCACAACAGAATTTTTATCAGGTGATTCTTTGTTTTATTAGTTTTTATATTCTTCTTTTCAACGTATTTATATAGATGGATACAATAAAAAGTTATATAATCAATGTTATTTATTATCATTATATTCTATATACATATCTTCTAAATATCATTGACTAGATTAAAATTTTCGAAATAGATTTATTAGACTTAATCACGTTTCTCCTTGAGATTGGAATTCTCATCTATGGGCTAATGAATCTTCTTCAGGACCATTCTAATATCAATTATGAACGTTTTTTATTTAGAAATATATCCTTATTTACCTATATACTTCTTATAAATTTGAATATAATCTTCTAATGAAGTACATTTTCTATTTTATTGATCCATAAAAAATGACATTTAAATTTATTTAGACTCTCCTAAAAACTTTTTTTCTATCACAATTATAAAAATGAACATAAATATACTAAATAGGTCCTTTAATGAATTTAGATGTAATATTATTCATAAAATTTTTGTAAATATAATTTATTTTAAATAAAATTATTTTTTCATTTGGGGTCCTTTATGTTCTTCACTATATTATTCATCCACAAAAATTATCAAATGAATCTTGATTGAAAAGTTTGAAAATTTACCACTGTAATGAAATTTAAAATGTTTCTCACCTTGATACTCAGGTTATCCCCATTTTATATTTCATCATAGTAATAATAAAATATCATAGATCAAATAATGTTTACATTTTCATCAGGATATTCCTTTTTATCATCAATATTCAATTGTTTTAATTCATTAAATTAAATATCCTTATCTTATCTTTGATATTTTGTCCATATAATATCTTCGTTTCATCCCATTGGATACATGTGTTCACTGAATCTTATCAATTGTGATGTCTTCATTGTATCTATCTAAAATTTTTGGGATCTATATGTTAAACATAATTTGAATAAATTTGATGAGTTTAATCACTGTCATCGATATTTTATGTGTTTTAACATATCATTTGATGGTGCTAAAAATCTAGCCAACTCTGATAGAAAAAATCATCAACAAATTCATATCATTTAATTTTCAAATATTCATACTAACTTCTAATGAATTGAAAATTTTATTCATTTTAATTTTTATCTCCATCAAAAACACAAAAATGTATTTTCTAGATCTCCTTGGATGTTTTACATTACACAGTTGTAGTTCACTATTTCATTAAGAATGATAATTATAGTGCATCATTTTAATTATCATGACATTAGATACTCTTTTTATCGATTAATGACAAAACAACATAACACATGATATATGAAAACATAAATTACTAAAGCAAGGCCATCTTGTAAAATATATAGTAAATAGGTTACCATTATTTTCTTCCATATATTAAATTATATTGTATAATAATTGGGGAACCCGTTTTTTATATAATTATGTTGATCCATGACAAAAATTAAATACGGATATTTAAGAGTGAACAAGATCCCTGATTATAATATTTTTATCACTTGAATTAATTTTCAATGTTGAGGTCATATGGGATGTAAAATTAGCATTGAAATTTTTTATTATTCCAAAAAAATTTCTCCCATTCTAGACAATTAAATACATATAAAAATCACTTCTTATAGAAAATATATGATGTTCCCATTATATTAAATGATGATACCCCTAAATGAGGGTGACTAAATCCCTATAGTTTGTTATTTTTTATCATTTTCGTAAAGAAGGATGATCAATTGTTACCAACCAAAAACAAGGGAAACAAAATGAACTTGTACCCTGAACTATATTATCACAAATTTTTTCTTTTTATTACTAACATTATATAAAAAAATAAAGAATTATCAATAATAAAATATAGATTCACTAATGGAATTCATAAATTTGGTCTTCCGCTACATTTTAAAATAAATATTTTTGTTCATTATATTAAAGAAATATTTTTTTGATTTCATGCATAGAAATTATATTTTAATATTGGATGATAAATGAAGCTTCCCAAAGAAACAACATTAGGGATCCAACTGATTCGATCAAGGCTTTTTTTATTTATTATTTGGTGTCATTTAAGGCGTCCTACCAGATTTTGTGTGACCAAATCTCACCACCCATGATTTTTTCCAATCATAAAATTCAATTAACATAAATTAAATTCTAAAACTACTCAAAATACTATATTTTTAAAACATAACTCACCACAAAAATCAAGGGCTTAAAAATGACCATTTTGGATTAACTATATAATATTTTCAATAAAAACTGCTATTTTTATTTTTATTTTATCCAATATCTTTAATATGGACACACTATACCTTGATAATTTCTAGATTCATTGAACTGTGTTTTTAATTTCCACTCATTCAAGAATGGTATAGAGCATTCCTATCAAAATGATTTAGTGGTTCTGTATAAAAAACTCCTATAGAAACATCTTTTACCATGAACTCGTGAAATTTCCACTATTAAATAGTAAAACCAAATAACTAAAATAATGACACATCTAAACTGTTCTCACTCTAGGTCCCATTATTTATCTTTATCATTTTGTATCAAATGACTTCAATGATACTCATTATATGAAGTATGTTTCTTATATTTTTTTAGTTAAAAAACATAGTATTATCTTCATTTTAGATTAATATCTCTATTTTTTCATCTATGCCTGAAATGAGACTCCAAACTCCTTTTATATAATTCAAAAACCCATTTTAATATTAAATACTTGTTCATCCAGTGGTATAAGATCATTAATCGATTTCTTATTTATATTTTATTCTCCCACCATGAACTCCAGAACCCTTATAGTCTGATTCATTCACATCAAGACCTAGAGAAATTTTATGTAGTGGATCCTCAAACTCTTATAGGGAAGATATTACTTCCAAAATATTCAATTAACAAAACCATGCAATTATACTGTTAAAAAATATTCTATTACCAATATAAAATGTATGAATATACAGGTTTCCTCCATAAATTATCCTTCTAAATAATTTAAACCTCATAGAATGTTTTGAAAAAAACCCATCATCAAATATGATAATAATAATGAGTGATATTTGGAATGTAAACTCACCCATTGTATCGATATAAAGGGTCGTATAATCCTTTATGTAGAGATATTTAATTGGAATAGTATAATGTGAATGTCCATCATACTCAACCCCAAGATGAATTCACTAATATCCAATTGATCAATGATGTGTGGGACTCTGATATGTACATAACCATTTCATGTTAACATATAAAATGTTTACAACATCTCTAAATTAATTTTTACTACATTTATAGATAATTTATAACTACCACATATTAGAATTATACAATTACGTGGAAATATTTAAGCGATTCAAAGGAAATTTACTTGAAATTTTGATCCTATAAATAATCCCTTATTATAAGAAGCCACGTTTGACATAATGACCTAAACAATAAATGAAATATTCACCAACCTAACTAAAACATCACCCATTCTATTTTTTTATATTTTAGTCGATAGAGAATAAGATTTCTTTCATAGGAATGTATAAATAAGTAAACCATTTTATCAATTTCCTTTAACTAAAAAACTAAACTAAAATACCTTGAAAACTATTTTCCTAATTACCTAAACCATAATTCACATGTTCCTACTTTAAATACCAAAACGAAGATAATCCTTAAATTAATAAAACTATAACCTATCTTTTCCCATTGGAGACACTTCTCCGAATATTAAAAAATATTGGTCTACCTCTCCAAAGCATACGTATGATAGGTTAAAGGATGGTGAATAACAATAATAGGGTATACCCATAAATGGGAGGAATTAAATCATGAAATAAATAACACTACGCCATCATTAACCCATTGGAAACAAAATATTTAGTCAAGATACCCAAATTATAATAAAAAATTCTTGTATATTATATATGAAATACCTATTCCTGATAATATAGACCTTTTAGAAATCATAGTGAAATATGAATTTTTTGTAATATTTCAATAAAAAATGAAATACATTTCATGAAATTAATTACCAAAATAAAATTATTGATTAAGAGATATCAACATCTGAATGAATACACCTTATATGATAACCTCTATTGACTGATACAACTATCTCTAACAACCCTGAAATCCCCTATAATGTTCGAGAAGAAAGAATAAACATGTGAAATTTTGTAGGGAAGTACCCATTAAGGTGTGGGTGTAGAAATACGAAGAAGGAATAACATATAATTCAATAGCACAAAAGTTAAACTCATGTATAAAATAGAAAAATGAAATGAAATCATAGTATATAGTCATGAGATTACTTCTCAATACAGTAGATAATACATAATGGTAAAACAATAAAATAGGATAATAACCTATCCAAGGAGTATATAAGTTTTTATATATGTTTAAATATCATATTATTAATATATAAATTATAATAACCTAGTCATGATTTATTTTATGATGAAGCTTTTGAATATACAAATAACCAAACTAAGCCTAAATGGTGAAGCCATTTTCCATCAGAGAATACGATATAACAATAATGGGGACACACGATGATGATTATAGGTTATTGGTTATAGAATATCCCAACCATATAATGGATGATATTATAGTATAGAGCCTTATGTATTGTGTATGAATACCAATATTTTACACAATAGTCAATTGAGGATACACAGTACCATGCATAATGTTGGGTATAAGAATATTTAATCTGTATGATAGTATTGTCTCTATATATAGACGTTATACATAGTGTGTCTGTGGAAAGGTCTCACAAAGAAGAAATTTATGTGGTGGTCCATTCTAAATATGTCACTAAAACAACAAGATAAATAAAAAAATAATAATGTTCTTATTTATATATTGTATTGAGGAGAACTAGTTCACAATGTGACGTATATGTATCATTGGAACTATTGACTTAATAATCTATCAAAAATTGGATCATATAGGTGGTAAATACAAAAGTTTCATATAATAATCATGAAAAATATTTGTTAATTGTGGTTCATCGATAATTTAGGAATCTTATAATATGAAATAACTAAACTATTGAAAAAATTACTACTAAGAAAAAAATCCATTCCCCATGTATACATTCCAATAATATATGACATAAGAATCACTTCAACAAATGTTAACATGACAATAACTTCATAGAGAGAAGGCCCCAGAAGAGGATCCGAGGAAAAAGAATATCAGTCACCAGAAGCAGAGCTAACCAGATTGGATGAATGAGATGGTATCGAAACTGCCATTGAGACCAGGAACTGTGCAGCTTTGTACGGGGAAATGCTATCCAATCAGCAATGCAAGGTGGGGAGCTAGGTGATCAATGATGCAGAAGTTGGGGAGGGATAGTTCTAGTGGGTTTTGCCTACGGGTCATGTATTGGGCATTGTATGCCTTTGGGCCTTCGGGTCATGTATTTCTATTGATGTCGGGCCTTGTGCCTTGGGCCTATGATTCATGTACGGGTTACCCTTAAACCCTTGAAAGGAGGATTATCCATAATAAAATAAAATAATGTAGGCATTTGGGCCATCTGAGCTAATGTGAAACCATATATTTTATCATAAAAGATTGTACTGGACATTATTAACTCATGGAACTCATCAAATTCTCATCAGAGTCAACCATTAAATAATATGTCATATAATCCCTCTTTGTTACTAAATTTTAGATCTTAAGGTATCATTATAAAAATTTCCCAACTCTTATGTCCCCATGAAATATTCCCATGATCGATCATTTTCACCATTTATTTTCAAATTGACACCATAATAATTAATTATCAAAATTATCATTTTTAGAAAACACCACCTTATAAATATCAAACTAACTATTATAAGTTAATGTTTTTGGGTACTCATGAAATTGAATACAATGGTATGCAGAGAATTTTCCCATCCCATTTCATTATTAATAAGGCCAAATTAATGATATAATTTGAATAAAAACTATATCAAATGACCTGGAAATGGTCACAATCATGATATACATAAAATAATTATTAAAATATGATATTCATGATTATCATATAGAAAAAAGATGAAATTAATGTGGTATAATATATTTTTGTATAAAAAAATCTCATGTGATAGGCTAGAGTTTATGTCGTATTGAATATATAGTTATTATTTCTTAAATTAAGCATATATAATGTCTGAGGAACAAGACTCGGTCGGTTATTTTTACCTTATCCCACAATAATCTTTATTTATACCGATAGTAATGAGTGGACCATAGCCACTATCTTAGCTCATATAAAGGTGTGTTCTACATGACCCATAATTAGTTCTAAATTGTTTCCCAATAGGGTTTCACCAAATAATTACTCGGAATAACATTTTTTTTAAAATGATAATCTTTATATCTATATTCCTAGGTATAATTATATGGTATTAAATTATGGAAGCCATCACGAATGTTTCTGAAATAATAGATCATGACTTAACAATTGTCCGATGAAATTATTATTTTCTTGACCTCTTATCCAAAGTCACTAATCCTTTATTAATTTTTTTAATAAATCATTATTATTTTAGATATGTGATCCCATAAACATAAAGTAAATACCTAAATATCTTCCTAATTAATTATTAGTTTTCTCTTAAATTATACTCTTATGTAGTGATACATGAGTCATAGTGGCAAGCCATTCCACAGGCTACCAATTTTTATTTCCTTCACGAATAGGAATGAAAATTCAAACTGTTACCTAAGGTATTTTCAACCACTCACTAACCATTAATTGTAATTATAATATTTTTATTTTTATTAATGTTATTATTTAGTTTATATCCAGAATATATAATAAAATTAAAATTTCATAATCAAATGTGACAAAATGACTATCAGAAGAAGAAAAAAATACTACCACATGGTTTACTACTAGATACCACCCTCTTATGAATTTTTCCCCTTGGGAAATATTCGAAATGAATAAAAATTAAGAGAGAATTTATAATTTATAAATAAATGTCTCTCATATGTGGGAAAACTACAAATAAACTAATTAACATCAATAAATTAAATACACCAATTAATGTAATTGTAAATTTTTAGATATTTAATTTGAGGACAAGTTTGTAATATATTAATTTGTTTTCAGCAGATATCATTTTCATGAAAACTTAAAATTATTTAATTTTAACTCAGTATACTCGTAATCTCAATACTAATATTTCCTTATATTAAGTTGACATCAATTATCATTTATTCCATCACTTGTATATAAATTATATCTCAAAAATATATATATAATGAAATTTATAAAAAAAATAGGTTTACTACATCCCCTATTTTAGGTATGTTAAATTAATTTATTTATAAACATAATTTCATTACTGTTTTGAATATGGAAATTATAAAAATGATGATTTATTAAATCAAAATAATGTTTTATGAATGAAAATGTATGAATATAATTTTTTAAGAAGAATTTATTAGCTAAGGAAAATGATAATACTAATGGGACAAGTTATAAAAAAAGAGGATATCAGGATGTCTAAATGGGTTAGCTTTATGGTAATAAAAAGTCATGCTCATGGTAACCAAAATATTTTTTGGATGACTGTAGTTGAACAAGTGGAAATATATTATAGAATCATTGGCCTATTAATCACTCATTTGAATGAGTTGGGTTATAAATAAACCTCATATACACATCCCTATATGTTAGAGTATTTTGACTAAAAGCTAGGGGGTATGGAATATAGTATAGACCCTATACCATCTTCTACAGAGTTTTAATCACAATACATATAAGAGAAATGAAATAATAATATCTACTGGTAGATAAGAATACACAACAACATAAAACCAATAATAAATAAATAAATAAAAGCACAAATAAAGATAATAATCCTTGTTATACCAAACCGTATTCAATCTAGATGTCATGCACATCTCAAAAAAATTTATAATGGAGCTAGAATAAGAAAATAAACAAAAATCAATCCCAAACCCAATTCCCAGTATCATTTACAATCTCTCATATCAACTTTAAATGAAATCAATCAACTATAATGACCCATTACCTTAAACATAACTATATATATAAATTTTGTAGGGGAACTAAAAAAATCCCAAATAGTGTGTTAGTATAATTCTGTTGGCTGATACCCATGATGAATAAAAAATATAGTTAGAAAATGTGGTTCATGAAAAATGAAAACAAATAGGGGAATAAATTAATAATTTATTTCATAACATTAAATATACCCATCGAACCTTGATCTCTAGTAGACTACTAGCGTTGGCCAAACCTTCTTTGACACGATTCCTAAAATCTATATCCAATGGAAGATTATCTTATTAGATGAATTTCCAATTCAAATCATGGATTCTTCTACTATGTTTTAATCACTGAAATCATGTATCAGTAGAACCTTAACTCTCTCCCAGGAATCATGTAGCCAATAACTTATCCTATAAGAAAAAGTACCACTGCATATTTCCATCAAGATGTATATAAACCGACATCTAGTCCTTTGGAAGAATTTAATGTTCAATACGACCATCAAGTGGTATGTAACCAAGAATCTATCCCTCATGTGGTATGTATGCACAAATTTAGTGCTTAGATGACTTGTAACCACTCACCTATCCCTTCAGCAATATATAACCATGCATCTTGCCGTCAGTTGGTACATTACTTCGATTCCTGCCCTAATGTATCAAAATAAATCAAGCTCCCTAACATAATTTTATACAAATCAAGGAATATATAATAACAAGAAAAAATTTGGTAATCATTTTTCCAGAATCCTTATTGGTCAATTCAAAAAATAACTAATTATCATTTATCTTAATCCATTTAATAAATCTTAAACACAACTAAATTATAGAAAATTATCATTTAAATATATTAATAGAATTTTCTTAATAATTTTACCATTATAATTTCAATTATCATTTAAGAAAAATTACTAATACATATGTCCTCATATCCAATATATAATCATTCTTTTATAAAAATTCCAATTACATGCCAATTTAGAAATTTTAAGCCAGGTAATTAATTTTCAATTCTATTATTGTAATTACATAGTTCTTCCAATTCCCTATTAAAATAAATTTTCAAATAAAATGATAAACCAAATGGGGATCTATGTTCAATAAACTCATGTTCTATAGAAGATTCAATGGTTGGAAAATCCCTTGGGAGGCCACTTTTTATATTCCTAACACCAATGGATCCAATGGAATCTGAGGGAGGTCTATGTTTAAGGATTTATCAAATTATTGAGTTATCATTTAGAATAGGTGATTCACATGATGTTTCAATGTGATCAAACATGCAACATGTATGAGAGAAATTAAAATAGGCATTAGGGTGTTATTTTGTAGGACCAATATAAATAACACTCAACACAATGAAATTTATCTACGTCCAAAGAAGAAATGAGGTCCCCCATCCATCCCTCATCGAATTTAAAAGAAACATTGTCTATAAAAGAAATCAATTGTAGATCTAGGTTTAGATGTTTTCATATAGGATTCTAATTATGGTAATACAAACAAAAAATAATGAAAATAATATCTAAGGGACCTACCTTCATGTTTCTTTGTTTAACACAAGAAGATCTAATGAAACTTTCCATTAGTTCAAAGAGAACTTCCAAAATCTCCTATGGGAGGGTTAGATATCGATATAAAATAGTGCAGGAATTCAAAAATCATAGGGATCCAAAATAAAAAAAGAACAACTATTTATATATCCAAATCCAAGATATGAATCATGGTTTCAAAATATGAATATTCACATTTCTATATACATTGAAAATAAGTCACCTTGTCTTGAAACCCTAAAATCCAGTTCTTATCATGAATTAAATTTCATTTAATGAATTTATTCCACCTAGAAAATCATTCACACATTGAATGAGATTCTAGAAATCATTATAGAACCATTCCTAACATGAATACCCAGTCGTGGTGTGAATTAGTCCCTAAGTTCATTTTTATTTCTCCTTCATATTTTCTCCTCTGATCTCCTCCTTCATTTTATACTAGCTAAGAATAAGGAATTTTAATAGAGAAGAAAAAAATGATGTTTATGAAATATATATTGAGGTAAGTATGTGGGTAACATATAGGTCCTTACAGCCTTACCATCATATAAGAGTTCATACCCATGCCTTTCTTTTAAGAATCACTCTTGGGTAATTGTGGAATTTTTTTGAAACTATACCTACATATCAAACTCACTCTCCCGTGAATCCTAATGAAATATACCATGCTACCACTAAAATAAAACTAATTTAATATACTTCCATTATATATTTTTCTAACTGCGGTCTATGATATGGATTAGATACTCTGTAATGGAACATTTAAAACAAGCTAAACATCATGAAAATCTATCACATGAGAAGGGTCAGGTTGATGTATTCAAATATATGAATTGTGGAAAATGTTTTTTAAGGAACTGTATTTCAATGGAATTTCTAATCGATATTCATTTGGTATGATCCTATTCACTATCTAAATTATTTTAAAAATCATGGTTTTTTATTTCCCTACTTCCATGTTAAACATTACAACATCCAAGATGAAAACAATGAAAAATATAGTGATTAACTTGTAACTCTAGAGGCTATCTTAGAAGGAATGTGTACGGTTTATTTAGGATCCACATAGTCACAAAGCGCATTCTGATCAAATAAAACTACCGATGCATCTATTTCATGAGAATATGTCCAATGATAACTAACTCTCCTTATATCTAGAAAAGAGGCATACAAAATGACCTCCCATACAGGGCCTCATAAGGAACCATTTAGATGGATTAATAGAAACTATTATGAAAAAAAATCCATTAGTTCTATACTCATCACCCAAGAAAAAATGAAAAAGAAAATATATGATCTTAACATATCCATTGGAATTAAAATAATCCATTTTAATTAGACTTCAGTCTATGGATGGTAGAATTTACTCGAAAGAAACTATAATCCAAATTCCTTTTGATTTCACACGAGAACCATGATGGGAAATGGTGATTCTATTAAAAATGATACTCCACAAAACATCATGTAATAAAAATATCTACCACATTTAGAGGTTACCCAAGTTATCAACATTGAAAATATAACTGATCAAAAAGAAGTGGGATGCCTTCATCTGTTAATCCATGATCACCCATACTATATTATGCTTCTAATGTGTATGGATTAATCGGATCATGAAGTCCATTTTAACACCATCCAACGTTAATTATATAAATTTAAAAGGGTTTAGTAACCTTGTAGGCCTCTTATTCTTGTCCTTCACCTAGTGAGTGTTGATAAATAATTCTATAAATAACTATACCACATTATTTATCCTTGTACACTACTATTTTCTATGGAGATCATGATAAATATTTTTTAGTCCAAAATGTAACACCCATTTAAAATCATGGAATTCCCTCATCAATACCTCATTCATGCCTATTAGAACCCATAGAATACCATGTATAATAAGATAATCATCTCTACCAAGGGATCAACCCTATGTTGGCTCCCCGACATATATATTTTCCATCAGAGAGAATCCATATGGATCAAATTACTAATCTCACATTTTCAAGTCTAGAAAAACTAGTATAATATATTTTTATGTTAATGATACTCCTATCTAGTACTCCGGAACATCCAGATGCATTTTGGAAAATAGGTTTATCATCTTCCACTCTTTACAATATTCCCATAATACCAATATTTGTGTATTCCTACATAATGAAACATAAATTATTCCTCCATTACAATAAGTGAAGGCCAAATCAATGATAAAATATTATAAATACTTGATCCACATATTTTTACGAATACCTACTATGAAAATATATACTCTAGGATGTTTCATTCCATGAACACCAATAAACTCTCACCAAAAAAATAAATTTTCTAGTAACCCTGTTAATGTACCATGATATAAAACTATATATAATGTATATGAAAATTCCTCCCATGTAGCCTCAACAACCTAGATACATAAAAAACTATTCAATATTCTTATTTCATAAATATTATTTGTCTAAATTTTGATTCAAAACATTAGATGATATATTCATTAGATAGATTCGGTAATGTGATTTTTGGTTTTGAGGTAAAAATTATATTCACAACATAGAAATTCTCTTGATAAGAATTTAACAAACAAATCATCAACCCATTCTCAGTCATCCTGGACATCATTGTTGGTAGACAAGAGATGTCCTAAATGAAATTCATGTAATAACATTCTATACATAGAATGCACCAAATCTCAAAGTCATTTTTGTACCTCTTTCAAGATACCATGAATGAAATATTCAATAGGTGTTCTTATACTACACCCTTTATGATAACATGACCCAATAAGTTTACTATATCAATCCATAAGTGAGGGTACATAGAATGATGTAAATATATTGGGATTGACCATCTATTGACTAGGATTACATCATGTTGTATAAATTAATAACATCACAATTTGATCCATGAATTTATGGTTGATCTTATTTATTAGGTACATGAATACCACCGGTGTATTCATCAGACAAAATGTCATGACCAAAAACATGTTCATCCATACCCGCTTCATAAATCCTTTCAAGGTATGTTAAATGATCTAATACTCAACTACAGGTACCCAGAACTCATGTCAATCATAAATATGATCCATGATACTCTCAGTTAATCAAATATATCATTGATAATGGAAGGGGATATCAGTTCTGGAATTCAATTTTTTTAGTTTTTTATAATGCACACATAAGCACAAATCCCCATCAACCATATTTTGGAAAAGCATAAAAGGACCCCATGATGATGTGGTAGTACATAAAACCCATTACATCATGATCAACCAAATGTAATTTAAAATATCAAAAATCTAATGGTCTCATCTAGTAAGGAGGTATATAAACTGGTTTAACTAATATATCCTAATCAACAAGGAAATCAATCTATCACTCAAGTAGAAAGCTGGAGAACTATTCAGGAAGGACACTATAAAAAAGGTCTACCTTGATCATTCAATACATAGTCCGATATAGGCCCCACCCTTCCCATATGTAAGGCCATTTTAAACCCGAATACGTCTATTTTCCCACCTTATTAGTATAATATTTTTCTTCTTTTAGCATTTACATCACTCTACCTTTCACCCAAAGAGTCCATCACCAAACACAATGGATAAATGTGATAGTCTTTTCGTACATTATTTTCAAAAAAATCATTAATTTCTACCCATAAATGGTTACCCAAAATAGAGTTTATAATATTCTATCAAAAATTTTTATTTGAAATTCAATCTATTACATCATAAGAGTGGTTTAAATAACCTAAATAGGATGGGCCTTGACCAATCATACAAAAAACTAAATCGAACCATGACTTTTCTGTCTGAAGAAAAACATGGTTTGAGAACACATGGATACCCTAATCCAAATCCTATATCATCTCCTTCCATGGAGGAATCTCTAGATAAAAAAATTGTTGGGATACAATGACATGTGAGTTCCTCATCAAACATGGGATACTAACTCTAGGGGAGACATTGAATTAATTTCATTAGTGTCCTACCTGTATATGGTTTTTCAGGTTCATCCATAGTTCTTGAAACATTCCCAATGGTTATCTCACCACCATAATGTCATTAATTTGACTAAACTCACAAAACCCAAGCATGATTTCTCATGAATCAAGTATTCCAATAATGGATTGAAATATCCATGATATACTCAAATATATGAGTTTCCCACAAGTCATGGAGCACTAATCCCAAAAGAATTCACTATTCCAATTTCCCACACAAGATGTCTCTAATATCACCAACACAGACACCCACAATAATACTCTTTATAATGAACATTTCTTTGATATTGAGAAATAAAAAACACTACCCAATGCATGTTTATTAGTTGAGGGAGCTGGAAATCCAAACATGAATTAACATTTAATGGTCCAACCATATATGATCTTCATGGGTCAACTCACTCCTCATAACATAGATGAGAAAAAATCAACCTAAGAGGACATGTAAATAATTTAGAACCACTATAATATGATTTATCTAAAAAATATCCTAAAAATTGAATTGGATTGTCAAAAAATTTAAATTGTTACATTTCCTAACAGACTTATCTGTTGGATTTAGTTCCTTAGAACCGTCTACTTTGTACATTATATTACATGTATATTCAATAATGTGGATATTAATATAAATTTATAATCACATGTTGATTTTTATTCATCATAATATTTATTTGATAATCTACAGGAGTATATTTCATATCCAAATAGTCCATATATGTTTCACTATATGATGTGATCCTTGTGATACTATGATATCTATTAAATATTTGTTCTTGGGAAAAATAAAAATCTATAATGGTGAATATTTTGTTTTTAATCTCAATATTGAGTACTCATAAGTAGCTGATAATTACTATCATGATTTTTTTTTCATTTAGTAATATCTAATATGAGAAATTATGGGAGTAGACCCCTTGATATAAATTCTTCTGGTTTATGTGTCATCGGATAATACGTTATGCGAGTCTTTTTAATGTTCCATTAAATTTTGATTATTATTAGTCCATGACATGAATCATGAAAATAGATTTATTGAAAAATAACATGACTCCATATATTTGGAGGATGCAGGGTACATTGGGTGTGTTTTTAAAGTCTTGTTATTAATTGATATGTTGATAATGTATTTATCCCTTCTATATTTATTGATGTTGGAATCTCATCCCCTTAATGGAAATATAAGACTCACATTAAATTTTGAAATAATAGTGTAATGAATTTTATTTTATATACTCAAAGAACTGTGTTTATAGATCATTGGTTGATGAAACATGTTTGAAAATTCTTTTATGATATATTTGAAAATTGATTTATTTTACATTGATTGAAATCAAATGCGATTGTTGATGTTTCAAAATTAAATTAATTCCCTTTGGCTCTTTGAACATTTTCAAAATAGTAATCCATCACTTTAAAAAATACCACCCAATTCAAAAAAAAGGAATTATATAGGGTCACAATGTATTTGTTTTCATTTATCAAGATTTAAATCTTTTTTAGTTTAAATATTTGAATATATATTATTATAATGTCGAAGGAATAATTTTACTCAAGATTTATCAATCATAATTATTATTCATAATGTAAATTTTTATATTAATTAATGAATAATTTGTTTAATAAAATGAATATAAAATAAATATTCATTCTCTAGACCATGAGTAAAATGTTAAAATAATTTATTGAATATTTTATACATATTTATTCTCTAGACTGTCAATAAAATATTTATTTTATGAATGATTATTAATGAAAAAATATATTTCAAAATTCAACAAATGTTGAGGAGGGAAAGTGAGAAAATATGTTTCGTTGTGATAAATATTAATTTATAAGGAGATAAATTTACATTCATCACTGTACTGGTTTTTGTACAAAATGAAAATAATTATAATATTATTATTAAATAGAATTAGGTTAGATAAGGATTATTATATTATTTATGTCCCATTTTTAAATTAAATAATATCTTTTAACCCTAACCACGAAATTATAAATATATTATTAGGCATATTGTGTAGAGAGTTATTGAGATTGAAAATTTAGGGGAACTACATGGAATAACCATATAGTGGGAACTCTCTTAATATTTAATAATTCTGTAGAAATTATTTTCCCTCATTCATCCTCTCTATAATGAGATTGTAAGGACCATTCTTCAATCCCAAAAGAATTTCCATAGTGACATAGATGAATATAACAAAATGATCGATCATTATTACTAGCACATAGAGATCAAAGGAGCACATGTGGATCAGGAATATAGTGATTATACACTTTTATCCTACAAGCATAAAAATGGAAATTCTTAAAGGTGGATGATCAGTAATGTCATCGAAGAATGTTTCTATGATGTGGAAATAATATAATACATCTAATCTAAATTTATTATAAATTTAATGCTAAAAAATTAACCTATTTTTTATTGTAATCCTATGTAAATATTTCATTGAAATTTTTATTGGACATGATATTTATGTCTTTCTAAATTTTAGATTAATCCATAAAATATCATAATAACCATTATAGTTATCCCCCAAAGAGGAGCTTATACTACTTCAGAAACCTTACAGTAATATCAGTGGGGTGACATTTAAATTTATAATAATTTATTTTATTGTATATTTATATGTTACATAGATGGTATATTACTCATTTCACAATTACTATCTCTTTAATGGGAACTTTAATTAATATGATTTCTATAAAACTATGGGGGTTTATAGACCTTTTTTCAATATTATTAATTTTCATAGATATATTGAATTGAAATAAGTTAATATTTCAATTGAAATGGAAGAATGGTGTAAATTATATGAAACAATATCTTGGCCTACATTTCACAAATATTGACTTGGCGTATGATACACACAACACTAACTTCTCATACGTACCATGAAACACTGAGTCTCTATTAAACACAATTTTATTTTTATAATTATTTAGAAAAAATAATATTAATCAAGATGTTTAATATATTAATATTAATAGTAATAAATATATTTCAAATATTTTTTAAAATGTTTTTATATAAATAAAAATTATAGATAAATAAATATTTTTTTTCCAATGTCCATAAATTTTTTAATATAAAATTATCTCAAATGAAATTATTTTTACGTACATCAATAAAATTAAATAAAATTATTTTGGAGACATTTCATACATTAATTTTATAAAATAGACCTTATTTTTGAATTTATGATGTTTGAATTATCATTGTGTGAATCTTTGGGATTTTTTTCAAGAAACCTCATTTTTGGATGAGTAGTTAAAAATTTAGAATGTTTTTTCAAAACTGCTTTTTCATCTAATTTATTAACAAGGATAAATTATAATTTATATTTTTTTAAAAGATTCATAATATAATATTTTTATAAATTAAACCAATTTATGTCCTTGGAACCAATTTTATAAAAAAATTAGATATAAAAACATATCAATATTTTGATCGTTATTACTTTAAAACCCCTCCGTGATGTCACTTCAATGAGATTAAATTTGAAATTATGTCCGACACTTTTATGAATAGATTTTTGGAAAATATATTCCATAATTTTACTATGAATAATTTATAATGACTAATAATTTCATCTTAATTTTTGAAAAAAATTATTATTGAATGTAATTAAAATTAATTACAATGATATAGGTAAAAGTATACTAAATAAGGAAATAAACATTAATCTTAATGGCCAAAATGAACTAGAAACTAGTATAAAATCCTTTGGATGATAATTAATAGACCATTAACCTTCCATTTTTGTGTTTGGTGTGTTTTGGATGAATTTTTTAAGCTAAAAATTGGGTACACCTAACATGGTTCCAAAAATACCATGTGGTTCCTTTCCCTTCACTGTAAAGGTCCACCAACTCCCCCCCTTCCTCAAACATCTCAAATATCATAGGTTCAACCAATTTAAGACCAATTAACTTCCAAAAATACCTCCCTTATGCATTGAATCCTTTCTTTTGGCCGAATGAAATAAAAGGAAGCCTTTTGGAACAAACCAAAATGAGGTACATGATAAAGGGGTAACTTCTTCCCTCTTGCTCCATTCATTAATTTTCATTCTCCACCACATCCATTATACATTTTCCATGATTACAGAAAAACACCATTATTCTCAATATAATGAGATATTTTGATTCTATTGGTGATACCTACACATACACACACCACCATATAATGTGTAATGAACATACTGTTTATGTGTACAATTTACAACTACATCACAAAATGATTTTTATAAGTTATTCTTTTACCCCATATACTAGTGGGAATTATGAAGGAAACTCTATATATATAAAATTTATATTATATTTATAATTTATTTAATCTTTTTTAATTATTTTACATTGAACATCTTTATAATTTCTAGTTTCTGTACATACAATAATTTAATTTGAGGAAGTGTGGACTACCACCCCTAATAGTGACGTGATTAAATCACACACTACATGGAACGTACTAAGTATGGGTTCATTAAACATGTAGGATATATATGATACAAAATTCCTTTGGAATAATGATATATATATATATATATTCTTTTTTTTCACTTAATATATATTTTTTCAATATGGAAATAAAAACGGAAGTAGTGTTCATGCGTACGTACCACTTACCATCTCATTGAATGGCGTATTCTATTCCATAATTGTATATCATATAGATTATTAGCATATAAGTATACATAATATACATGATATTTATATCATTTTTTTAGATTCTCAAATCATGATATAAATATAAGACCAAGGATGTAACAAATTAAGACATATGTGATGAACAAAGGATATATTAGACATTGTGAAACCTTATCATAGGATTGTTAAAAAGAGGGTAATATGAATAAATAATAAAAACATGTATTGAATTAGATATAAAAATATTATTATATAAAATATTTATAATAAACTATCATTTATTATATATGAGGCTTGTACGAGTTCGAAGATAGTTTAGACACAGGGTAATGGGATTTCTAGTCTCACTTTTATTTCAATAAGATTCATGCCTTATTCGCCAGTCATCTTTTTTTTTTCCTGGTGATAATAATTATGATGAATATATTATATGATTGTTTTACATAATTTTCTTTGTATTTTCAAATCCATTTTATTATCTCTCCCATTTAGGTGGTTTTTGTTTCTTGTGTTACCAAATCAGAAATGTAATTTTTTCCCAAATTTCCTTTTTCGAGACACGTATCATGAAATTCAAGATCCATGACTTCAAAAAATATCGATGATGGTATTTTAATAACATTTTAATTGAAAAATGGTTTTAAAATGGTTTTTATAGTTTTCAATCATCCTTTATATGTTTTCAAAGTGTTTTAATAGAAAGGGTTTTCCAAAATTGTATTCATGATTTTAATTAATAAACTGTTATCAAAATGTTTTCAAGATTATTTTATATGTTTTTATGGGAAATGGGACTGAAAATTTTTTCAATATCAATTTATGTTTCTTAAATGATAAAAATTTCATGCTTTTTTCTAATATATGTTTATATGGTTTCATGTTTGTTGACAAGAAAATGGTTTTAAAAAGGATTTATGTTTTAATGATATTCCTTCAAAAAATAAAGGATAATTATATCAAAAAATGATTTCAAAATATCATTCAAAGTTTTATTCCATGTATAATAACATTCATTGATGATAAAGATGGCCTTCTAGGAAATTACCCCTAGGTTCAATTCCTATCATTTCATTAATGGGTTTTATTTTTATTGAACTATGTTTATTACACACATTTCTCTTCTAAATGTTATGTGCTTTTGAAACCCGCTTCTTTTCATATGATACAATTTGTTGAAACTACTATAAAAACTCTCTCATTTCAATTTCTTATAATTTTATGAAATATTAATACTAATAATTTCATTTCATGTGATATGATTTGAAGTTTATATCACCCATATATCTTAATGGGTTAGGAGGTGTTGAATGTTTTGTTATCTGGTGGAACATGTATGAATGATTTTATTATGATATCTGTGGGAACTATATCTCCCTCCAATTCATTATGTAATTATTTATATATCTTCCAATAATTATGGGAATCAAGTCAACGGGTTTGATCTATAAGGGGAGATAGTGAAATCCATTCCCTTACAAGGAAAGGACTAAGACTGAGGATGGTGGTGTGTCCTGCCCACTATGTGTAGTCAACATGAAGATGGAGGATGGATAAACCCAATCCATTACATGTAAAGAACTAAGAATGAGGATTGTGGTGTGTCCATCCCAGTAGGTGAAGTTCCCATTAATTTCCTTTATATGTCCTAGAAATGTGTCGGGACTTATATAGAATGATATCACATGTTTATGTATTCCCCAATTTCTTATCTTTTTCATATGTTATTATTTCATGTATTATGTTCTTTATTTCATTATGATTCAAGTATTTTGAACTTATATGTTTTATTCTATGATTATTGTTTTATATCTTATTATATGCATAATATGATCTTCCAATGTTAGGATCACATTCACATGCCCAAAAGATCATGTTTAGGCTTACATATCTCACTTTTTTACCCTTATTGAGCATATAAGTCACCAACATTTATGATTCCTTCCCAATGTTATAAAGATATATATATTGTATTATGTGAATAAGAAGGGTTATCCACAAGGAAAAACTAATGAAACATAATGTAACCCAGATATGTACTGATGATTATGAATTTATGTTTCCAAAGTTACTAGAGTAGCACGGTCTTTGGGCATCCATTTGTATAATCTTTCATGTATTCTGCTATAGTTATATAATAATTCTCTATGAAAAGTGTGGGTATCTAGAGATTGTATAAGAGAAATGGTTTAGTTAAAAATTGGAATTGAGCATGAGAAAACCGTGTTGATTTCTCTAAAGACATGTTTAAGGATAAGTCAAATGATAAGGAAATGTATAGGAAAATGGCCTAGAATTTTGGTAAAGGATGGAGTTTCTGGTTTCTAAGAAATACATCAATGTCTAGATACTAAAATTGGATTTTTCTCTAGAACTAATATAATAGTGGTAACAACTCCAACAATATTTTCCAAGCAAGAACTGGGGTAATCTGGTACGTGACAATTGGCGTTACTACACACATGGTTTGACATTGCTGGGGGATAGGATTTGGGAATTAAGAAATTCTTCAGAAACTGAAATTATTGATTTAAATAAAAGTTTTCTAGGTATAACCTTAGATAATCCAATGTATTCATAGATTATTGATGGTATCATAATTTATATATCTTATATGAGAATGTTCATGATTATGAGGTTCCTCATTATGATAAAATTTTCTTACTATATTATGTTGGTTTCAGCCAATGGCTAGAACCCGAAAGAACCATTTCAGGGTGATTGTGAGGGAAAATTCCAAAATTATCCCCAAGAGTAAAAAAATTATATGGGATAAAGAATGGAAAACCTCATTTCTATGCTCTAACTTCTTTCTAGCTATGAATTTTGGTAGACATCATAATGGCCAATATTGGGATCAAATATTTTTGCGTCTCTCATGAGGAAATTTCCATGTTCTATTAGGAGGTCTTTATACCTACTTGTTGCTGAACATAGAATCAGTACCAATAAAAATATATTCTCTATTATCCACTGTTCTGATCACAAAAAAATCATTCTAATTATTTATCTGTTAGAAGGTGAAGAAAACCAGTGGTGGACTATAATCTATAATACATGTAATAAAGATGACGTTGAATCAATGGACTCTCACATGTTTAAGTATGTATTATTCAATAAGTACTTCCCCTTGTACATTATATAAATATCAAAAAGGAGTTCCTGGAGAAGAATCAAAAGGATGATGAATCCATCGATACATATGAGGCTAATTTTACTAGACTTTCAAGGTATTATTCGAGATTTATCTTCCATTCCACAAGTAAAGTTGATAGATTCATCATTGTATTAAAGCCAATTATTCGAAGGGAATTGTCTAATATATAATTTAGTAGTAAAAAAGTGATTCTCAGTTGTGTGATTTATGACCAAATGTTTGTTTTAGTTACATATGAAAATCCTGGATTTAACTTGAAAAGAAAGATGGAGTTTAATGGAAACTCTAGAACCCAAGAAGAGAATAATATATCACTTCATTTATGCTCTTTGTGAGAAAAGAAGCAAGGAGGGAATTTTCTAACAATTTATAAGAAGTTTTTAAATTTTTATGTGAACCCCAACAGGCAATTAATGGCTGCACTAATGGGAAGAAGTTTTCAAATGATGGAAATAGTGGGAACTCTACAAATAATGCACCCACCACACTACTGTGATTTAAGTGTATAGAGAATGGAAATTATGAAAACCCATTCCTAATCCCATGGAATACTGATTATGATCAAAATTTTTAAGTTATTCTGTCATGGGACGCTGGAAAATCTCAATCAATTACTATTATAGATGATGGGTGCGATAATGTCATGGAGAAAGGTACACATACCATCCAATATAAAACTAATTAATTAATTTTTGATTCTGGATCTACCAACTATTTATAATCTAAATAATTCTCTAAGGGTGTTAAGATTCCAAAAAAATCTTAGATGTGTAATTACAAGTGAAAACCCCTAATGGTACATTTATTTCCAACCAAGTCTATGATTCCTCTCTGAATGATGTTTTTCGGAATATACTTTTTGAAAATCTTATTTTTTATCATTTTCTTGAATTTGATGTCATCATAGACCTGGATTGGCATTCATATGATAAATCCCACATCAATTGATATGGAAGGGAATTTACATTTGATATTTCAAGCCCTGCAGTGATCATCAATCAGTGTGACATTAAGTATAATCATTCGTTGGAGATTACATCCAATTTAGAGGTTTTATTTCCCATTATGATGGGCTATATATCTCAAATATTTAGGGGGAAACTGTATATCGATGATATGTATATTATTTAGGAAATTGTGTATTTCTTTACAGAATTGTTACATAGACCTCCAAAAAAATGATTTTGAGTTATCAATTGAACATATACCTAGTTACACACTAATTTCAGTGACTAATTATAAAATGGAACCAATTGAGTTCCTGTAATTAATGATGAAATTCCATGAAAACCTTGATAATGGATTCATTGGGCCAAGTGTGTCACCATGGCATTTACCTGTTCATTTTTTGAATAATAAATACATATTAATGCAAATCTACATTGATTATTGGATGTTAAAAAAAATAACAATCAAGAACATGTAATCTCTTCCCCATATTTATTACTTGTTTGATCAACTACACTGAACTTAATAATTTTCCATTATTTACCTTCAGTATAAATATCATCAATTGAGGGTTATGAAATGGAATATAACAAAGATAACATTCAATAAAAGTATTGAAACTATGAAAATTTTATGATTCATTTTCTTCTTACTAATGTTCAAGCTATCATCATAGATTTGATGAATATATTCCTTAGATAATTCCTTGAAAATTTTATGGTAGTATTTATAGATTATATTATTATATATTCAACGTGTATGTAAGAGCATTAATTTCACTTGATAACTATAATAAATACCCATAGAAAGGAGAAACTAAATGAAAAAATTTCAAATTTTGGATTTTGGATGAAAAGGGTTTAATTTGGTGGCCATATAATCTCATGATATAGTTTAGTATTAGATCCATCGATGAAGGAGGATAATGAATGTTGACATATACCAACCACTGTTATTAAGATACATAGTTTTTTTGGTTTGACTGGAGATAGTGATGTTTTATAGAGAATTTCTCATGAAAATATAATATTATAACTATACTAACTCAGAAGGGTGTCATGTTCCAATGGACTGATGAATTTTAGGAAAATTTCAATGAAATTAATAGAGGTTTAGTTTACGAAACTATGCCTACATTTCATTTTAGATGAGAAGTGTTTTTATTCAATAATAATGAATCAATGAGGGGATTAGGATGTGTTCTTATACAGAACAACATATTTATAGCCTATGCCTCATAGTAGTTGAAGACTAAAGAACTAAATTACTAAACTCATGTTCTTGAGTTAGAAATGATATTTTTTACTTTAATGATATGGAGGCATTATATTTATAGATAAATGTGTGATATAAAAAATTATCATAAAAGTATGAAATATATATTCACACAGATGGAGTTGAATATTCACTATAAAATATGGATAGAGATTATAAATGATTATGAATGATAAATACAATACTAACATAGGAAAGTGAACAAGGTGTCCAATGCTTGGTGTCATAAAGATCATGCATTCTTATCAATGATGAAAATCATAAAAGTGCCAATATTTCTAGATTTGAAAATGATTGATCTAGAAATTCTAAAGGAATGGGAAAATATTATTTTTCTCAAACAAATGTTCAACCCTCTATCTTACGTAAGATTAAAGAGGTGAAAAAGTTAGATAAAATGGTACAAAATAAATTCTGAAATGTTTCTGAGTTTAACATGGATCAGGATGGATAGATAATGTTCATGAACCGATCATATGTTCATTCTATACCAAATTTGAATAAGGAGATGTTAAGGGATGATCATATTTCTTAATTATCAATTCATCCTAGATGTATGAATATGTATATGGACAAGGAAGAATACTTATCGTGAAATTGAATGAGGAGGAATAACATGGAATTTTTATCTTGGTGTTTGTTAAGATAACAAGTTAAGGCTCAATGAAAAATGGCTACAGGGATCCTGTGTCATTCACCCATAATAGAATGGAAATGGGAGAACATCACTATAGATTTCTTCATTGGACTACCCAACAAATATAATGGGTCTAATTCTATATTTGTGGTAGTAAATCACCTTACTAAGTCAAAACAATTCATCACTATTAGAGAATAATTCATTGTAGATCAGATTTCCAGGATATTCATTAAATAAGTGGTAAGGTTGTATGGAGTACCACATTCCATTGTATTAGACCAAGATTCGAGGTTCACATCAAATATCTGGCAATGTTTTTATTAGTCACTTGATAAGTTAATGAGTTTCAATACTACTTATCATCATAAAAAAATGGATTGTATTAAATAACAATTCAATATCTACAGGAAATATTGGGATATTTTTCTGTAGATTTTAAAGGTGGTTTGGATCAACAAATCCTCTAGTGATGTTTTCCTAAAACAACAACATTCACTAAAGCACTAAAATGAGACCTAATGAATCCCTTTACGGAATAAAATTTAGAGATACAACATACTAAAATGATGTTGGAGAACTAATGCTATTAAAACCTAAGATCACTAATAAAATGGTCAAGAAGTTCTGACCCATTTAGGTGTATATCAATGAAACTCATAGTCGGTAGAAATGCCATGTTGATTTCCAATGGAATGATATAGAATTTAATATTTCTGAATAAAAAATTCTAGGAATTTCTCTATGGAGTACAGTGGGGGGGGGATTTAGGAAGAAATAGAATCTAATACCTAGGTATATTGTTCCCTTTGATAAATTATTTATCGTATCAAGACAATAGCCAATTTCATAGAACTTCATCCAAATATCTCTCATGTCCATGATATGTTCTGTGTATCTCTCACAAGGAAGTACTATCATGACCCATCAAATGTACTAAACACATTTTTCATACCACTGGAGTAAGATCATTCATACAAGGAATAACTAATTGAAATTCTGGATCAAATGGAGAATATTCTACAAAACAAGACCACTCACCTAGTCAATTATTTGTGGAGAAATAAATAGTTATAGGAACTTTCATGGGAACATGAGGTTATCATGAAAGAGAATAATCCTCATTTATTACCTCAATGATGATTTTCTTGGGTGAAAATAATTTTATGGTGGGTAGAATGTTACACCACTAGTTTTTTTGGACCTTTTTTTCCGATGAATTAATTTCCATTATTGTATTTCATTTCACTAAGCCAAACATTAATTTCAAATGACACCGAGTAGAGATACATTATTTCATACCCTGACTTGGTGTATGTTTCATGAACACTAACATAGCATATGTTACTCACAACAAGGACTTGGCATACATAAAACAGAACACTAAGTCTCTAAAAAACGATTTTATTATTTTATTTATTCAAAAAAATAGTTATAACATATCTATCAAACCTAATAAATTAATCAAATAATAAAATTCATAAATATTTTATAGTGGGATTATATAAATAAAACATATTTATAATGAAAGATATAATTTCTTAAAATGTCCATATATATTTAAAAATTCTATTTTCTAAAATGCAATGTCTTTTATGTACATCTATAAATATATATAAAATTAAATTTGGAAACACATATAATTTTAATTAGATTTAATAGACATTATATTTGAATTTAGACTGTCAAAATTTTGTTTTGGTCATGTTTAGGGATTTTTCTGAGAAAATTCATTTAGGATTGAATAGTGCAAAATATGGAATTTTAATTCAAACCATATTTTTCATCTAATTTCTTTATAAGGTAAAAATATATTTTAAATTGGATTAGATGTTTAATTTGATAATAATTTTTTAATCCATTTATGGTCAGTGTAACCAATTTCACATTAAAACTGGATAGAAAAACATTCCAAACATTGGATCATTATTACTTTAATGACTCGCAATATCGTCTCGTCAAAAAAATTATATTTGAATTTATTTTTACCAATTATATGATTACAATTTTAAAAAATGGATTAAATATTTTGAATCATTATTAATTATAATTTACGATATTATCATATTAATTTTTTCCTTTACCATTAATGAAAGTAATAAAAATTAATTACAATGGTGGTGTTTGAATTAGACATTAAAAGTGTGTAATAATTAAACATAAGGGCCTAAATTACCTATATAATTATCAGCAAACAATTATATAGACATTTTTCATACATTAACCTTCCATTATATAGGTTTTTTTGGTTTGGGGTGAGTTTTTTAGGTGAAAACATGGGTAAACGTAACTTATTTTCAAAAATACTAAGCTAGTCCTTTCCCTTTTCTATAAAATTCCACCTCCTCTCCCCCTTCCTCACACATCTAAATCAACCTAGGATCAAAAAAGATATTATTAATACACTTCCCGAAATCCCTAACTTCCTCCTTGAAGCCTCCCTTTGGCCAGAAATAAATTCGGGGAGGTTTATTGGAACAAACCAAAAGTAGTTACTTAGTTAAGATGTGCCAACATCTCTCAAGATCCATTATTTTATTTTATTTACCCACCCCTTAATCTTTTATCATTCCAGGATTATAAAAAAGAACTATTATCTTAAATATACTGATATTTTTTAATTCCAATGGTTTGACATTCACTTATGCACAACTCCATCTAATGGGTATTGAACATACTATTATGTGTATGACGAACTACCACCTCAGAAAATAGTGATTGCTTGATTTTACTTTACCACCTCTCATGGTCGTAATTATAATGAAAACTCAATTTATATACATTATATTTGATAATAATAATTCTCTTATTATACTATAAATCTTTTATAATACCTATCTTTATACTTTCCAATTTTTGAAAATATATTTATTTCATTTAGGGATGTGTGGACTACCGCCCCTCAAAGCAATGTGATTCGTTCAGACCCTACAAGGAATGTATTAAGGATGATTTCATTAAACATATATGATATATATGATACAATCATGAAACTGTAATAATGATATGTATATATATTTATATAATTATATGCCACTTACTCTCTCTCTATTTCAATATGATAATAAATAAAAACAAACATTAAGGCATACATACGACTTACCGTTTCCATGAATTGTGTATTCCATTTCATAATTCATTATTCAATAGATTATTATAATAATAATTTACCAAATATACATAAAATTGATGTCATGGTTTAAATTCTAGAATCATGGTATGAATATAGGGACCAATTATATAAGAAATTAAGACACATGCGAAGAGAAAAATAGTTTTTACCCGAAGTGAAGCCTTAAAATAGGATTTTTAAAACAAGGGTAATATGAATTCATAATAATATCATATATTTTATTATAAATAAGAATATTATTATATATAATATTCATAATAAACTTAAATTTATTATACTGGATTCCTATATGAGTACGGAGGGAGTAAAGGCACAAGGTTAGGGGATTTATAGTCTCACTTATTTTTTATATGAGATTCACTCCTTATTCACCACTTATTTTTTTTATGGTAATTATATTGCCCATGAATTTATTATATGGTTATTATAAATATGTTTATGTTTATTTACATATGCAATTGATGATATCTCAATTTTATGGGGTTTATTTCTCAATAGTTACCAAATCAATAATGTAGTTTTCTCAAAATTTTATTTCTTTGAGGCACATGTCATGAAATTCAATAATAATGTTTTAAAACATCATCTCAAAGATGATATTTTAATATCACTATCAAGTACAAAAGATTTCAAAAACGGTTTTAATGTGTTTCAACATTCCTTTATATGTTTTTAATGTATTTTCAAGGAAATGGTTTTCCTACAATATTTCAAGGATTCTTTTTTTAGAATTGGTTTTAAAAATTATTTCAATATTAATTTAAATGTTTTAAAATAAAATGGGTTTCAAATTTTTTTAATATATCTTTTTATTATTTAAATATTTTTTTTCTAATATGTATTTCAAATATTTTTTTATAAGGCCTTATGTTTGTTTCCAAGAAAATGTTTTCCAAAATGATTTATTTTTTAAAGAGAACTTTTTAAAAGGAAAGATACATACCTAAGAAATGTTTTCAAAATATCCTTCCATGTTATTTTCAATCCATGATAACATCTTTTAATGTTACACATTATATTCTAAGAAATGATCTAAAGGATTAAATTCAATTTTTTTTCTTTAATGGATTATGTTTTTATAGAACGATGCTTATGATGCTTGTTTCTCTTCCACAAATTATATAATTTTGGAACCTGCTTCTTTTCACTTGTTATGATTCGATGAAATGATTTTGAAACCTATCTATATTCCATATGTTATTATGTGATGAAATGTTAATTATACAAATTTTATTTCATGGGAAATTATTTTATTTGTATAAAAACAATCCCTTTTTATGGTTCATGTTATGATGATGGTTTTATTATATTAGGGCACAAGTATGAATGATTTTATTATGAGATGTGTGGGACTTATATTTCCCTACAATGTATTAGGTAAGGATTTATACCTTATTACATAAATATGGGAAACAAGGTGACATGATTGATCCACCGTGGGGAGAAAAGGACAGTAGATCACTTATAATGGAAGGATTATGACTCGGGATGGTGGCCTTTCCCACCCATTAGTTTCATTCACCAAGAAGACAGATGATGGGAAAACCCATTCTATTTTGCAATGACTGGGAAACATGATCCCTTTCAAGGAAAAATACTCTGACTGGGGAAGGTGGTGTGTCCCATCTAGTAGGTGCAGTTCCCCTATATTTCCCTAATAAGATCAAGATATACATATTATCTTATAAGGAATGGTGTCCCATGTTTATGTATGAACCAATGTCATGTATTATTCCTATGATATTATTTTATGACCTATTTGTTAGGACCACATTGTGTATAAGTTTGTATTTGTTGTCAATAGTTGTCAATGAAGATCAAAATGAAGGAGATCAAGAACTACTCCAATGAAATGGAGGAATGGAAGATAAAAAAGAAGGAGATCATGAAGTACTCCGATGAAGTAGAGGAATGGTGATTCAGACAATTGTTGTACTGATAGTATGTTCAAATAACATGTGTCAAAGGGGATAAATTGTTTACAACAATGAAGAATGTGAGTTGCAATCCATCTGAGGATGATTAAAGAAGAATGGGGTTTTTGGATGAAGACCATGCAATTCCTCCTTATTTCATGAGAACCATGGGCTTTGATGAAGACCATTCAATTACTCATGATTGCATGAGAACCATGAAAGAGACTTCTTGATGAATAGAATCACATGGTTTGCATGAAGTTGATCATGACGGTTGATGAAGAAGACAATGTGCCAATGATTGGAATTCTAAGTAGGCCGTGTAAAGATTGGAATTATGTGATAGCCATGCACATCACACTGTCAAAGAAGATGATGATTCTGAAGATATTCCTTCAAATAATAAATATCACAATAGTGGAGTTTGTGATAAAAGAAGAAGAGTTGCTGAAGGATACATATCACCAAGAAGAAGTGTTGTTGAGGTAATCATGCTTATTGACAAAGAAAGCAGACGACATAAAATTTTTTTGATAAAGGAGATTCCATGGTGGCATGTCGAGTTCAAGGATTGTGGATAATGATCCATGTTTTATTCGAGGAACATCGACAAAGGAATGGATTATCTGGAGGCGGGAAAAAAGAGTAGATACAATGTGGCGCCATTTTCCAGTGTTTGCCAAATTTTTTGGGGTCCAAATTTTGGAGGATGGTGAGAATTGCGAAAAGTGGATTTCCATGAAGATCATAATTTAATATGGAAAAGGCATGAGTTTCGCGAAGATGGGATGCATGGATTGGATTTTTCGAAGATTAAAAGAATGGAGGAAGTGATTCTTCGCGATTACATCATGCTTCGCGAACGGCAGAGGCTGGAGAGCTTTGCGGTGATGAAGGGATTTGCAAGGGAGCTTCGCGGTGGTGAAGGGCTTTGCGAGGGAGATTTGCGGAGAAGGAAAAAAGGAATGATGATGGTGATACTCCGCGATTACGATGAGCTCCGGGATCTGAAAATTTGTGAGGTGCTTCACGATTTGGACAGAATTCCGGCGGTAACTTCGGAGCTTCACGATTGGAGATGACGTGGTGTTGACATCATGCGGAATGTTCGAGGGTTAGTGGAATCGACTATAAATAGAGTCCGACCCCCTCAATAGAAGCATAGGAGAGATCTAAATGAAAATATTTTGCTCTCAGTTCGCAAAGGTCATTCACGAAGTTGGTGTGCTTCGCAAAAGAGGAGCTTCGCGATGACTATTCTTCCTTCGTGAAAGTCGTGTGCCCTGCGTTGGCTCAGTGAGCTTCGCGAAGAGGCAGGAGCTCCGCGACAGCCAAGCATTTCGAAGGATAGAGCATCGCGAGAGTGCTTCACGATTAAGCTTCGTGAAAAGGCAGGGACTCCGTGAAGGCTTGTTTGAGCTTTGCAAAATTGGGAGCCTTGCGAAGTAGGGTACTTTGTAAAGGCCCTTTCCAAAGTTTTTTCGTCCAGTGGACAGGGGAAAAAGTGGTATTCATCCATGGATGAAATTTGGACTTCAGAAGAGAATCATTTATTGAGAAATCACATAAGTGATTGTGATTTATGAAAACGAAGACAAGGAGATCTAGTGCATTCAGTCATTGCACTAAAGAAGAAGGATTGAACTAAAAAGAGCATCGACTCTGAACCCTGATGCAAGAAAAGTCTCATGCTGAATAGGAGACAAAGAACTTCATGTCTATCTATTGAAGAGACCTTCACGTCTATAAACTGAGTGTGACTTCACCAACAGCAGTGAGCCAGAGGGAGTCAATGGGAGTGACCCAAGGGAAGTAGTGAGCTATCCCTGAACCATTGTAAAGGCAGTGAGCCTGGAATAGATTGACTATGCCCGAACCTCTATAATCCACAGCTAGTTAAGATTATTGTAAATTGGTATGACCGGAAACTTGTTGGTGTATGCTCCTTGGACGTAGCCCTTTGTGGTGAACCAAGTAAAATTGATGTGTTATCTATGTGCATGTGAATGTTTCATTGCTGATCATGTCCATCATACAGGTTTAAGTAGTACCTACCAATATGGGAACAAGATCCTAAACATTAAGAAGAAAAAGTTGACACCCTGATTCACCCCTCCTCTCTCAGGGTGTCCCGGGGTCCTACAAGTGGTATCATAGGGAGGTTGATGTATATTGGATACTCTACATTTATTCTATTCAGAAGAGGATTTGAGTTTCATTCCTAAAGTCAAAAAAAATGAAGTGCAGTCTTGAGGAAGGGTGAATTATTTCTGAGCAGAAGCCTACATCCACCAAGACCATGACGAACAGGAAAAAGAAAGAGAAGAAGCAGTTGAAGAAGTCCCTCATTTCCAAAGAAGATTCAATGTCTTGTTCTCCATGCCATTCCAATAATGAGGAAATATCAGGATCGGAAAGTATCGAGAAGGTGGCTCAGGATTCTTCCAGAGGAAAGGATGACACCCCAAATTCAAGATTTCAGGAAAAACTCAAAACATATCTGCATGATATTATTGAAGAAAGGGTTACTATTATTTTTAGCCTATTCCAATCTATGAAGGTTGAGATCACTCGATTAGAAAGGGAAGCTGACAATATGGAAAAGGGGTTGGAAAGAAAATTTTTGGAATGCATGAAGCTCACCAAACATGTTAATGTCTTTGAAGAAAAAGAGGAAGTCAATAAGACTCTAAATGAAAAGTTCCATGCACTGGAAGCTGAGCTGGAAAAGTGAAAAGAAGTCAATAGTTTGTGTTTGGAAGAAACATCCATGAAATTCGGGGAACTTGACTGTTTGTTACAAAACAAAGTTAAGATGCATGAATATGAGGTTGATAGATTACAGAGGACTTGTGAAGAGAAGATGATCATGATTGAAGATCAAAAGTTCATCCTCAATAATGAAAGTCAAAAATTGGAATCCCAATTGACAAATCTTGAGAAGACACGTATTGAGACTCCACAAAAGAATGAAACAAGAGATGCTGGTACTCAATGTTCATTGGAGGCTACTAAAGCTGAAGTACCGCCAACATGTGACAAGAAGACTATGAAAACTCTTGAGTTCCCACCTCAAGAATTAGTAGCTGCTGGTACTCAATGCTCACTAGAGGACTTTATTGTCGAAAGACCTCCAACATGTGATAAAGAGATCTTGACTTCACTCATTGATCTATCACAAGCAACTAAGAAAGTGAAGGTACCATCCAAACCATCTTGTACTCATATTTCTAAATACATTCCCATAATCAGTGCAGGTTGGAAGAAAAATTCTAAACAAGTATGTATGAGGAAAGGTGAGGAGAAGAAACCTAACACCATGGTTAGGGTGGATAGGAAGAAAAAATTGGAAGATGGTTCCCCAGATGGAGAAAAACTCATCTGGAAGAAGGCCCAACTACCTTTTACAGAAGATAAAAAGAAGGAAAGGTTTTTGGGTCAATGTTGGTGATGCAACAGATTTGGGCACTATGCACTGGATTGTTTTTATAATCCCTTACATGGAAAAGCATAGGGAAAGCCTATATCAAAGGGAAGGAATCCAGAGAAGAAGAAGAAACATCCGCAGGTCCAGAAGCATCTATTTACCGCAAACAGATTTGGAATTCTTGATAACATCTGTGATGTATGCAACGGGAGCGGTCACAAGGCAGGAACAAGTCCATATCAACATGATTTCACTATTGATAAGAAAAGAAGACCTCCAATGTTGGCTAAGAATGAAGAAAGTACCTTGGGAAGAAATCAGATGAATTTTTTGAACACACATTTCCCCAAGAAGATCTCAAGTAGGGAATCTGAGGAGACCTGGGATTTTAGATCCATGAAATTTATGGGTCATTCATCCAAAACAAAAAAAAAGTGTGATGATACTCAGATGAACCCATATCGAAGATCCAAACCTGCCACAAAAGTTCCAAATGACATATTCGTCATCTGGACAGAGGATTTGAAAAGAATGAGGGAAATTTAAGATAAATAGTCCAAGGCTGGTGACAAAGGAAAAGGAAAACTTTCACATGATGAAGACATAGTGCATGAGAGATTGCAAAAAAAGAGAAACACACATGTCTAAAAAGTTCTGTGTGAGAGATGCAAGAAATATGGTCACACTGCAAAAGGTTGCCTAAACTTAATACCAGAGAAAGAAGTAGTCCTTAAGAGGAGTAAGAATGTATCATTCATGATGGATGTTAAGCAGAACAATTCCTCACACAATGTAAAAGAGTATGTGAAGAAAGCCATGCCACACCAACAGATGACAGAACATATGTTCAAATGTGCATGCATGAAGACTGGAGTGAACAGAGGAACTTGGTTGAGAAAAGAACCTCAACCATGCAGGTCTTGTTGATAAATCAAGGAGGAACCACCTTATTCCCTTATTCATATGTGTATTGTATTTGTGCTAATAATGCAGGGAATTGAAGGTGACGCATGCTCTCAGGGGGAGAACCTGAGAAGTAGTGAATGCTGTCAACTCTTGACAGCCAAGCTAATGAAGTTTCCACCCTTAGTAGATTCTTCAACTGATATTCAGAGATTATGATGATGAAGGATCACTCTTGATGAAGATGACGAGGATTGTTTCCCTTGAGGGGGAGAAAAATGAAGAAGCTTCCATAATCACTATCTCAATCAATATCAACTCCAACTGGACTCAAAAGCAGTTACTCTGTGAATTTCTTGAAGAACATGTCAATGGAGATGTTATGCCATTTCTCAATATCTATCCCTTGGTTACTCAGATCAAAGATCATTCTACAATGGGGGAGTAACTAAATTGATCAGTGACATAAAAATAATGGAAGTTCCCCAAGGTCACTTATCCTGCCGATAGAACTTGAATGTTTTTTATCTGTTTGCTGATGTGAGTGCAGGAGTTTCAGGTTGATTATTCCCTATCACATTTGTTTTTCTTCTACCTGAAATAAATGTGGTAAACCCTTGAAAACAAAATACATGAGTTATCATCTCATTTTAGTATCATGATCTGTGAATAATGTACAACCTTGTTGACTTAATCGAAATCCTCTTGTTTTCTACCTCGAGCATTGATCAAGTAGACTTAGAGTGAAATGATTAATGAAACATTTCATAAGTGTGGATTGATACTCTCCCTACCATGCGCTTTGTATTTCTTGTCAATAAGGGGGAGAGAAAGTGAAATGACAGATTGAAAAGAAAAGTTGATTGAAGAGAATATTCTCATTTTGACATTGACGAATTCATTTCAGAAGATGTATAAGGTATTGACAACAAAGTACAAAGGGGGAGATTGTTGGGACCACTTTGTGTATAAGTTTGTATTTGTTGTCAATAGTTGTCAATGAAGATCAAAATGAATGAGATCAAGAACTAATCCAATGAAATGGAGGAATGGAAGATCAAAATGAAGGAGATCATGAAGTACTCTGATAAAGTAGAGGAATGGTGATTCAGAGAATTGTTGTACTGATCGTAAGTTCAAAGAAAATGTGTAAAAGGTGATACATTGTTTACAACAATAAAGAATGTGAGGTGCAATCCATCTGAGGATGATTAAAGAAGAATGGGGTTTTTTATGAAGACCGTGAAATTCCTCCTTATTTCATGAGAACCATGGGCTTTGATGAAGACCATGCAATTACTCATGATTGCATGAGAACCATGCAAGAGACTTCTTGATGAATAGAATCACATGGTTTTCCTGAAGTTGATCATGACGGTTGATGAAGAATACAATGTGCCAATGATTGGAATTCTAAGAAGGTCGTGCAATGATTGGAATTTTGCGATAGCCATGCACATCAAATTGTCATCGAAGATGATGATGCTGAAGCTATGCCTTCAATGAATACATATCACAATAGTGGAGTTTGTGATTAAATAAGAAGAGTTGTTGAAGGATACATATCACCAAGAGGAAGTGATGTTGAGGTGATCGTGCTTGTTGACAAAGAAAACAGACAACATACAAATTTGTTGACAAAGGAGATTCAATGGTGGCATGTCGAGTTCAAGGATTGTGGATAATGATCCATGTTTTATTTGAAGGAACATCGACAAAGGTATGGATGATCTGGAGGTGGTCAAAAAGAGCAGATACAAGGTGGCTCCGTTTTCCAGTGTTTGCCAAATTTTTTGGGGTCCAAAATTTGGAGGATGGTGGGCATCGGGAAAAGTGTATTTCCATGAAGATCATAATTTAATATGGAAAAGGCTTGAGTTTCGTGATGATGGGATGAATGGATTGGATTTCGCGAAGACCATAATAATGGAGGTGGTTATTTTTCACGATTACATCATGCTTTGTGAACGGCAAAGGCTGGAGAGCTTCGCGGCGATGAAGGGCTTTTCAAGGTAGCTTCGCGGAAGTGATGGGATTTGTGAGGGAGCTTCGTGGAGAAGGCACGAAGGAATGATGACGGTGATACTCTGTGATTATGATGAGCTCCGCGATCCGAAAATTGCCGAGGTGCTTCGCGATTTGGACAGAATTCCGGCAGAAACTTCGGAGCTTCGCGATTGGAGATAACGTGACGTTGACTTCCCGCGGAAAGTTCGAGGGTCGGTGGAATCACCTATAAATAGAGGCTGACCCCCTCAAGAGAAGTAGGGGAGAGATATCAACGAAAATCCTTTGCTCTCGGTTCGCAAAGGTCACTCGCGAAGGCAGTGTACTTCACGAAAGAGGAGCTTCACGGTGGCTATTATTGTTCCGCAAAAGTCGTGCGCCCCACGTTGGATCAGTGAGCTTTGCGAAGAGGCAGGAGCTCCTTGATAGCCAAGCATTGTGAAGGCTGGAGCATCGTGAGAGTGCTTCACGATTGAGATTTGTGAAAAGGCATGGACTCCACGAAGGCTTGTTTGAGCTTTGCAAAATTGGGAGCCTTGTGAAGTAGGGTACTTTGTAAAGGCCCTTTCCAAAGGTTGCTCGCACAGTGGATAGGGGAAAATGGGGTATTCATCTGTGGATGAAATTTGGACTTCAACAGATCATCATTTATTGAGAAATCACACAAGTGATTGTGATTCAGGCAAACGAAGACTTGGGGATCTAGTGCATTTAATCATTGCACTAAAGAAGAAGGATTGAACTAAAAAGAGCGTCGACTTTGAACCCTGATGCAAGCATAGTCTCATGCTGAACAGGAGACAAAGAACTTCATGTCTATTTATTGAAGAGACCTTCACGTCTATAAACTGAGTGTGACTTCACCAACGGCAGTGAGCCAGAGGGAGTCAACAGGAGTGACCCGAGGGAAGCAGTGAGCTATCCTTGACCCTTTGTAAAGGCAGTGAGCCTAGGATAGAGTGACTATGCCCGAACCTCTATAATCCAGAGTTAGTGAAGATTAGTGGAATTTGGTATGACCTGAAACTTGTCGGCGTATGCTCCTTGGACGTAGCCCTTTGTGGTGAACAACGTAACATTGTTGTGTTATCTCTGTGGATGTGAATGTTTCATTGCTGATCATGTCCATCATACAGGTTTATGTAGTTCCTACCAACGTGGGAACAATATCCACAACTTTAAGAAGAAAAAGTTTACACCTTGATTCACCCTCCCCTCTCAGGGTGTCCCGGGCTCCTACACTATTCTCTTTTTATCCTTATTATTCAGGTCCTATAAACTTCCATTTTTTAATCCATGATTAATGTTTCTTATCTTATCATATTAAGGGAGTGATATTTTAATGTTATTATAACATTCTATTAAACCTACGATCATATCTATGATTATATACCTCACTTGTATACCCAAACTAAGCATATGATCTCTCCCTTTTTTATTTTTCCATCCCAAGTTTATGAATATACATGTTATGATTGAGGTGTATAAGAAGGATTCTAGTCATGGATAACCTAGTGGGGAAAATATAACTCATTTATGTACTAGTGTTTATGATTCCGTATTTCCGAAGGTAATAGTCTAGTATGTTATTTGTGCGTCTGTTTGTATAATGATTTATGTATTCCTAAAAAGTTATGTAATTTAAATTAATGAAAAGTGAGGGTCACTATAATTTTTATATTTTAATATACATTATTTAAGGTTCATATTCTCTTCAGGAAAATGAATTAATGAAGAACAATTTGTGATTCCATTTGGATGTACCCGTAATTATGACTGGTTGAATGGGTTTCATAGTGTGTACCAAGAGAACACACAGTTGACCCTTGTGTAATGAACCAAGACATTTAATATGACATAATTTGTGACTATAATTTTTAACCCAAAGAGAATTTATTATACAATGTGTGTTGACTGGTCCAATCTAGAACGTGTCTAGTGGAATTACATGACTTGTAGATGAGGCACACATCATGTTGCATAATTTTTTAAAAAAATAATAGAACCAACAGATTATAACTACATGTAAAGATGAAAATATCCAACCACCTAGATTTCAGATTTTATTTCCCAAAAAAACCAGATTCTTCTATATATAGACTTTGGAAGTTATGTTGCACCACCTGAAGCATAAACCTCCACTCACATTTCCTCCTTACATCTGATACCCTCAATCAAACACTTGGTTGAAACCAAATATTCTACACATCCAACCACTACCTGGGTGAGCTTGTCTCCCCATGTTCATTCCCCTCACTAAAACCAAATCATGTCACTCCCTGCACTTCGTTGCGGCATCTCAGTCCAGTCATCGTCGTCATCCGCTAACCTAAATCGCCGATGTGAAGACCCCCTAAATTTGAATAGATGGTCGACCTACACTTTCTGTGACTCCACCTTTTCCATAATCATGTGCTCAATTACATGATTTATAGCTACCTGAGACTAACAACCATAAAATATAATAAGATACTCAACGTGTAACATTGTAAATGATGTCTAACTATTTATTTTCTACCACATAAGAACATGAAGAGTACCTTAAATAGTTACATAGAAACATGACTACATGAAGACAAAAAATGTTACCAGAGTAATTTTCATCTTTTTCCACATCCAAAGACCACAATCAGTCCTTTGGCGAGTTATGTGACCACTGATAAGATGAACACATGACATGTAAGTATTTAATACATGTCATACATTTTTTCTGAGGTACAAATTGTAGCCCCATACATTTATCTTAGATACACTTAAATAGTGTTACATGATGTATAACCAATTAGTACATTCCATTTAGTCTCCCAATAATGGATAGATATAAAATTACCTTTAAATAATAAATTTCAGTTTCAAAACCTAATTACATTATTAGAACCATATGTGTTTTATTGTCTAAAAAAGATTATAGAATTAATAAAAGATCAATTAATTTGACATAAGTAACATTCTTTAATTGGTTATTCCATTAACTTTTAATTTAATAAATTAATTATGGGTATCTGTAACCTACTTCACAAGGCTATTAATATAAATGAAATTATTTAGGTAATCAATTATTTAATTAATAGAGGAACGTTTATCTTAATATTAAAGAACAAATTCATGTCAATTATAGACATTGGCCTTTTTTTATTTTTCTCATGATAATGAAAATCTAGGATATTTGATCAGGCCTGTATATTAGTATTTTAATTAAATTTTTTTTATTACATTTGATTGACATAATTTATTTTAAAAATAAATATGATAACCTATGAGTCCTCCATCCCTCCTTTATTATGTAGAACTTATGTGTCCAATGTGATATATTTAATTCCCATTAAAATATACTATATTTCACCATACATGTGTGTGAGTTGTAAATATATGAAATCAAAATGAGTATCCTAAGGCACAAGGTGGTTGTTCAAAAAGAAACTAAGATGTAACCAACCCATGTGATACATATGATGATAGGTGGAATACTGAAAACTCTTTCTAAGGATAGATCAATGAGTTTTTTTATAGGGTCATAGTTGTATTTCATATATAATTAATAAATTAACGATTATATATGCTCATAAATTATTTATTTATTTATATATTTATTCTTATCTTATTGAATATTTATTTTGTGGAATAAATTTTGAAAACACAAAAATATATGGAATAATTAAAAAATTTGGATTTTAAATAAATCTTTTATAAGTTACTATTTTATCAAAACATGGATAATCAATTACAAAAAATACACTCAATATTACAAATACATGTAATTGGTAAAAAAATAAAATTTTGAGATGTAATAATTAAAATCCCAAACATAAAATTAATAAAGACTAAGCCTTCAATTTTATTATTAAGAATAAAATCCATTAAACTAGGGGTTTTCTCAACCCTCATCAGGATACTAACTTTTATCATGGAGTTATTATGAATGTTTTGTGTTGAATATTCAATGTTATATTAATAAAATCATTCGTCACTAGAATTTATGAAACATGGAGAAACATGTTGAGGAAATCCAAGTAATAATTTATGGAGTTGGGAATATATTCAGTAGATTAAGGAGAAAAAAATATCATATTTTAATAAAACTTCCTACAAAAATATCATTAAGTAATTGATTTATTCCTCCCTTAGATTATGGGAAGGAGAATATAGATCCTTTATAATATAATGTCTGAGAGATAAGGATTTCTAATTCCCATGGTGAGAATTTTTGGGACATGATAAAATAGTGGTTGATGTAATGAAATTTAAAAAATTATATCAAACATAATTTGTGATCATGTAGAGTACAAATCATCCATTTTAATTACTTTATAAAATGAAATCAAATCCCTAAAAATAATGAGATAATTCTTTATCGTAGGTTATTTCATAGGAAAAAATTCTACATATGGTGTAATCTTTTATGTGACTCCTTAATAATATATTGTTTTATTATGTGATGTAATTAATTATTCCTATTTTTGCACCCTAGAATTTGAGAGATATTAAAAATGATTCATGCCAAATATATCATTATCAATATGGATCGATTCTAGTTTTTAGTGAAATAAAAAATGGATCGATTCAAGTTTTTAGTGAAATAAAAAATATTTATATCTATTACAATTTAGACACAATGAGTCAATATTTCATGTTTGGAATAATAATATCTATTTTACATCTATTATAATATAATGTTTTCCTAACCCTTTAATAAAATATATCAATTCTAATGAAGTAGGAAAATAAAATATAAGCCTCTTTCCCATATTTGGAACGATAATATTTTTTTAAAACTAACCTAAAATTTATTTACGTATTTATACATATAAAATTCAATTTTTTTAAACAGATCTAATAAACTTGATATAAAAACTTACTACATGTCACATTTTAGTTAACTAACCCCTTACAAAGAAGCTACATTAAGAATATTTTAGATTATGTTCAACAAGGACACACAAACATTACTCTATCTAAATGTTACTTTATATGCATCGTGAGATTCCTTTTTTGAAATTTTCGAAATACATACTGAATAAAATGAGAGGAATATGTAATTATTGTTGAATCTTTGAGTTTTACTTTATGAGAAAAAGTTATCCAATTAATAATTGAACATATATATGGAGAATCTGTAATCAATAAATTCAAATTTACGTATATGCATAAATTTAATGATGGTAGTGAAATTAAGATCTATTATGATTCATAGATATATTGAAAATATTATATTATCTCATTTAATACATGTTTTATAATTAGAAGTAAAATTACAAACCATATTTTGAATATATTTTTTAATGGATAACATTTCAATTATAATATGATAATATTATATTATGAAAAAACTTCAAGTGACAGTTGAAAATAGTATGTTAATGGATAAATATAACCACAAAACAATTGTTGAAGTCCATGGATTATATAAATTATTTATCCTATAGCCACTATTTATTTCAAAATAAAATTAAGAACAAGTATATTTCCATAAAGTAATACTAGGCCCCACTGTGCTTAGTGGAATGAGTAGTTCCAGAGACATATACTAGATAGGTATTATAACCAAATGGGTTGATTATGATTACCATAGTGGGTGATACATTTAATATTTTTCAATAATAATAATTTCTACAAAGAAGTATTACATTGAAATATTCTATGGGGGATCAGTATGTATAAATTCAAGTAATGGGGTCCATGTATTATGATTTAGGGACTCCATTTTTTGAATGTTACTATAACATGATAATCCAAGTGAGTATTCTATAGAAATTGTACATAAATGGTGTAAGATAGTAAAAAAAAATATTGATCTATTATTGATAATTTAATCCTATAAAAATCAATTACAACATTAATCAAGAATAAAATTCTTTTTGAAATATACTTGTATTGAATATTTCAATGATCAAAATATTAAGCTGTTGATTATTGAGTCAACCTAATATTTTAGAATCATTAACGAATATGTTTATATGATTGGACATCAAAAGATACCCAATGATATATGTCTACAAGGTAGAACTAGAAAGTTTTTGTGACATCATAAATGGAAATAAGATTTATAGATTAAATAATTCTATTTATAAATAAAACAGGCATAATGATAATAGAATATTCATTTAGTAGTGAATGAGTTCCATGTGCCTATGTGTGGTTAATGTGATTAAATTATGTTCACGTGATATATATTTGGATAACATAGAGAAAAAATAGGGTGTCTATTATATGTTTGTATGATTAAGGAATGAAATTTATAGGAATTTGACGAAAAGTAGCAATCATGCTTATGGGAAAAGGATCTAAAAAAGATAGATCCACCGGTTTTCTAAAATTATTGATATTATATATATAAAAAATTTATTAAAAATACTTGTTGAGAAAATTCATGACTATTTTTATCATATAATCTTTTTGGAAGATTATGTATATAAATAGGAACATATTATGGTGATTAAAAAAACATCTTAATATTAAGTGTTAGGAATTTGTCATTATACATAGAAATGTACAATCATTGGATATTACTAATAAATAATGTATTTCTGGTGAATATCAAAGTAATATAACAATGTTTCTTCAATTTATACTAATAAATATTCAATAGTTCTTGGAAATGTAAAACTAGATGAGTTCATTATGTTAGGAGAAGTGGGAATACTATTGATCAATTTAATTGAACACTTATATTCATTTTCATCAATTCAATCTAGTATTGTAGAGAATGATAAGGTAATATTAATAAATATTCATTAAAACATGTGGCTTACATATGTACAATATCCTAGCATGTTGTGGCTTCTACTGTCACTTATGGAGTGGTTTCACAATGTTATGTTCCTATTTTTAGTAATACCACTATAAAGAACTTTATCATTATTTTTATTATCTTTGACTATGGGCTTAGTCAATATTTCAAGACCGTGAAATGGGAACCAAATGTGTATACTCGATTATATCACTACATAAAGGATTCTATTAATGTAGTAATTTAGAAAGAAGATTCAGGAAAAAATCATGTGTATTTACCCAACCCAGTTATAGAAATACGATAGACCTAGCAGTTATAACTGCACTCAGCAGAATAATACTTAATATGCGAGGACTAGCTAGTTCTTAGTATTTGGATATAGTGTAAGTGGGAGTCCATTTGATGTGGTGTCATAGAACTAACTAATTTATACATTACATCATCTTTATATTAAAAGAAGTTAATTTAAATATAAATATATTATCTTATATTGATTGTTATTTTTCATACAATTTATTTTATAATGTTCAAGAGTATATGTCACATAAAAATGATTCATAATATTTCCCCACTATAAGAATAACCATGGTACTTTATGATTCTTTCTCTTAAAAATTGGTTTTAGGGTTGGATAAAATTCTCTGATGGGACATATAGTATGTTGACTAACATATGAAGTAACTCATAAGTAGATTAGTATTCTCCTAATGAAGTTATTTCTTTCTAATATCTATGACGATATATTATGAGAACAAAACCCACCATTATGAACTCTACATGTTTATGTTTAATAAAATATTCCAGTATATGAGTGTCTATAATGGTCCATAAAAATTATGATTATTATTAATGCATGTAATGAATCACAAACTATTATTTAATTAAAAAATGTGATTACAATTTTTCTTGGAAAGTAGTGTATATTGGGTGTGTCATAGATAATTTTTTGTTAATTAATATTTCATGGAAGGATTTATCACTGACATATTAATTGAAGTTGATATCAAGACATTTTTATTGAAATATTAACATCACATTAAATTCTATAACCATGGTGCGAAAATATTTATCTCAAAATGTCAATGAATGTTATATCAAGGACATAGTTTGATGACGCATGTGTGTAACTTTCATGATTAGAAATTGATAAAAAGGGATAATATTACACAGGGAGTGATCATATTTGGTTTTAGACATTGAAACATTAACATCTTTCCCTTGGGTAACCTGACCATTTTCTAAATTGTAATCATAGACATTAAAAAATTCCACCAAATACAGAAGAGAAAGAATCTTAGATGGTCCGTAATTGAGCTTTTCAATTAATCTGAATCATATTATATATAAAGTTTATTAAAAGAATAAATATTTTTTTAGGACTAGGTAATAATTTCAATAACCTTTTATTAATATTAATTTTTATTTTTAAGGTAATAAATAATTATTTATTTATTAATAAAAACATTATTAATGTACATGAATATTTATAAAATATTATTTCTTTTGACTGTGAATAAAATATTTTTTATTGTATTTTAAATCAATTTTTTTCTCATTTTTTATGAATAAAACGTTAATTTATAAATAATTTTTTATATAAATGTGAACTTATTTCTTAAAAAAATTTCATTGTGGATGAGGAGACCATGATTATGTATGGTGATAAATATTTATTCTCAAGCCAGGAAAATTATATTTAATGATGCATCAGTTTCAACAAACATAGAATATATTATTAATAATATTATTAAATCGAATTGGTATAGATATGGTTTAAAATATTATTTAAGGGACGTTTTTCAATTAAATAATATTTTTCAAACCTAACACTATCAGTATAAATAGAATATTATATCTATTTATTAGAGATTGATCAAGATTGATCAGTTTTGATAATCATTGTTTATCAGAAAATATATAGAATATATTAAAAATAAAACAATTCCCAATAAATTCTTCTCCCTCTTAAATATTTTAAATAATAAGAGTGAAAGGGCTATTTTTCAATTATGAAGGAATTGTCATAACGATCCAAATGAAAATTATTGATAATTTATCCAATGTGATGGAACCTAACAATCAATGGTGTCGTTTAGAGATCAATGAAGAAATTTTGGATCACCTCTAGTGGGATTATACTCTTAGATCCAACAATAACAATGATTGTAATTTTTAATGGTTTTAATAGAGAACTAAATAATCATTATAGATATATTATAAGACAAGGTTATATTTTTTTAAGATATAATTTAAATTAAATATTAATGTTTTGTGCTAATGATCCTCTCTATGTTTTAGGAATATTATATTGATATTTGGTCCGAAAATTTAGTCAATTGGGATTTCTCAATCTTTCTAAATTAGCACATTATCGATAAAATATGTAAATATAATTTATTTTTATCCCCCCACAAAGAATATCATCTGTATCTAGAACCATCGATATTAGGGGATTAGTTTTCATTGTTTAGATTAGAATATATGTCACATGAGATAAAAATTTCCCCAATATGAACATTACATGTTAGAATATTTCCTGACATTCCTTCTATTACACATTAATACTCACTTTGTGTCATACTGATACATGAGTAGAATATCAATGAATTGAAAAATCACATACTATGCAAATCACACAATGTATAATAACGAAAAAAACTACAACAAGAGAAATCATGGATTAAAATTATACCCTGGATACTATGGGTTTCCCCCATGTATGGGTTATTAATTCCCAAGCATGATCACATTAATGAGACCCTTGAAATCCTCGTCTCAAGTATACCTTCCCTAAATTGTTTAAAAAAATGATCTGTGATACAAATTTATATCATTTCCATCTTAGTTATTCTTAATATAACTAATTTTGGTCATGAATAAACCTAATTTAAAACTCCCCATATGTTAGATGATACCAACTAGTATCATGGTTGTATTGGATAGAATGTGGAGACTATACCCTCTGGTATAGAGTTGAAACAAAGAAATGATAAAAAAAATAGAAAAAATATACCATTAGATAAACAGACATATGTAACTCATAATAGACATGAATTAATAACCAACACTTGCTATATTAATAATAAATTTAATTCTATATTTTAAGCCAATAAATATGTTTTGGTGAAGTAACACTAGTAAAATACTAATAGTATCATTATAAAACACTATATAACAGTAGTCCTAAACCCCTTTCCCAGTCTTGCCTCAATGATCTAGTTCCAACAAGAAAATCAATAATTCAAGTAAATGAACCTCTTACCTTTTCCATACATGAATCTGTATATCCTAATAGAGTGCAAAATGAAGCCCAAAAAGGGTACAAGTACAACTCTATAGGCTGATGCCCACATTGTATCAACAATCCAGTTTCAATATATATTTTGTGAATCTACATGATAAATAGGGGAACCAATTTATAAATTAATGCATAGTAAAAAAATAAAAACTATATCCCTTGAGATTTTGGTTGACACATGGGGTTTCCAAATCCTACTTTGACATGATGTTAGATATATCTAACAAGTGGATGATAATCCTACCTAGTTTGAATCATCCATACATCCGGTAGATTCACTTTTATAGGGTGATTCACCAAAATAATGTATCATAAGTAATATATGTCATACTTAGGAATAAATTAAATGAGGATATCACCATTAAAAAACAATTACCATTTTATCTATCCCTCATTAATCATTTACCATTGATTATAGACCTCTAGTTATATAGGTACCAATGTATCAATCCCATGGGTTCTATTTTACCAAGAATCTATCCCTTACATGGGAAATTTCGATCCATTTATCACTCAGATAGTATGTAACCCTACACCTTGACCACAGGTGTTATATAACCATGAATCATGACCTCATATGGTATGTAACCATTTATCTAGATCTATGGAATAAAATATAATCAATAGTAATTCCAATATTGTGTCCCATGAAATACCTTTATAATACCGACACTAAACAATCCACACATGAAGTCAAAATCTCCATGGGTCAATTTATCACATTACCAATTATCAATTCATTTATTCAATTTACAAATTCATGTCATCAACCTAATTTGAATCAATTATCCATTAAATAAATAATTTCAATTTTCCCAAATATTTTAACCATACCCATTTCATATATTATTTAATATCAATTAAAAAACACATATATTAATATCCAAAAGTTTATATTGAATTTATATGACTTCCAATTACATGAAAATTTACCACATTCAAGACATGTAATTCATTACCAATCCTATTATAACAATTACCATGTGATGCAAATTCAATGATAAGATAAATTCCAAATTCACTTTCTAAACAATATCATGTTGTTAATCCAATGTGCAACCAAATAATAAATAATCAGGTGGATATAGGTTCATTCTATTGATGTTCTACCATAGATTCAAAGGTTCACACATCCACCAGGTTTCCAAAATTCCCCACATTAATTCCAATTGATCCAAAATAATATGTGGGACGTCAAATCACAATGTTTTATCCACAAAATGCCTTACCAGTTTATATAGTTCACACATATTACATTCTAGTGTATCACAAATGTTTCACATACTAGATAAATTAGAAAAACACTAGGTCAATGTTCTTGACTACCGACCTCAAGAACTCTAAACATGAACAAATTCGTTAATGAATGAGGTAGTAATAAATTCTCCAACCCCCTTAAATGAATTTAGAACAAGATTTTTCAACATATTTCCTGAATCCAATATTATGGTATTATTACCTCAATCAAGGGTTCTCCCCAAGGGGACAATAGTGACTGAAGGAGAGAAATAACCAAGAGTCTTACCATAATTTTCTCATTACGATACACCATGGTGAAATTAAATTTGCCTATGTTTCAAAGAGAAATCTCAAAATCATCAATTGGAGGGCGGGAGTTTGAAAGAAAAGTGATTGATGTTGGGTAGAATCATAGTTATTAGGAATTAACTAAAATCAGTTTTCATGACCTCATTCAAGATATTAATCAAGGTTTATTGATATAAATATTCATGTTTCTGTATACACTAAAAAATAAGACACATCGACTTGAAACCCTGAGAAACCATTCACATTATAAATGAAATCGCATTTCATGAAACAAATCATATTAAAAAACATTCACAACCCAATTGAAATTCACAAAATCTTCCAAAATCCATTTATGTAATGAATACCCCACCATAGTGTGAATTAGTTCTTGAATCCATTTTTCTCTCTTCCTTATATTTTCCACATTGTACACTTCCCAAAATTCATCCCAATCAAGAATAAGTAATCCTTTTTAGTAAAAAGTTCAACCAAATCTTAAAGAGGTACTTACCAAGGAATAATAAATGATCAGAAAATAATTTTCAACATGACCATGATTTATCTCAATAAGAGGTTGGTATTTTTGAATAAATATTCAAAAGGGATAATAAAACAATAATATTGTTCAAATAAAATGAAATAACTAGGAGAAATTTTTTTGATGATAAAATAATATTTGAAAAATATAATATTATAAAATTTCAAATGTAATAACTTAATCATTAAACCATATATAAATTTTAATGAGAAGAATATGAATTCAAAGGAATTTATAACCACTGTAGAGAAAATGAATTATTGTATAAAAAATTGAAAATTTAAGTGGCCCATTTCAATGTAAGAGAAATCAATAAATTTATAAGGATATAATGAAGACAATAATACTATATAAGGATGATATTATATTAAATATATAATAACATAATTTCTATTCCATTTATATAATGTAGGTAATGATATAGAAAAATTTAAAAATGATTCATTGTTTTATTATTAGAATTTATATTTTTCCAAGTCTTATATTTAAATGAATTAAAGGATACGAAATATAAAAATATTTGAAATATATAGTTTATTAATTTTATAGATAGTGACTTCAGTTTATAAATTTAAAATTTGTGGCCATTTCATTTTTAATTTTTCTAGATTTGGTTAAATTAATGATAATGGTCAAAACCATGATTGAATTGAAGGGCCTCTACCTCCTGATTTGTTTGGGAAAACAATAAATTCAATTAGGACATGATTTTTACAATGTTTAAGAGTATATATAATCATTCAACCACATGAGGTTTCATATCATTTTCTCACAGGATTTTTTCTTGAAAACCCAGTCATTATATCTCATCCAGTCCATTAGAGTAAATAAATACTCTTTCTTCTTTGATCCTTATGGGTCTATTATTGACCAAACTAGATAGGGGAATAATTATCTATATATTCATGTACTATAAATAATAAAATACATAAATAAAATAAATAAGAATATTAAAAATGAACTTTTTATTAAAATATCGAACAATATTACAATGAAATGAATTTGAATATTTCTTTTGAATTATATAAAATATAAAATGATTATAATGGTTTTATAATTATAATTTTTTATTGAAAATAAAAACATAAATAATTTATAATACAATAATGGAAATATTCTTTCAACTACACATCTTGTATTCATGTTAATAATGTATGGAACACATAATGTTTATAAAATAGAACAATTTTTACAAAAATATAAATATTAAAACTCTATTTTTAATAATTAATGGGTATACACCAATTAACTCATCCACAATTTATTTCAACACATCTTTTTTTATCAAAATTATTCTTGAAAGTTTCATTTTAATTATAGGAAAAAATGTGAAATTTTCTCAACCAAAATAAACTCATCACATCAAAATTATTATTTATCAATGACGAATATTAATTCACAACATGTACATTTTTATTTTTGAGTTCCTTAATGATATCATAATGTTTTTCATTAATAATGTTTAAACTTATCACAAAAGGTTTTGTATTTTTTTGGGATGAATTTTATATGAAAATATTGAGAAATATGAAAAATGTATTGGGAACTATGGATAGGATTATGTATGTGTGACTAATGATATGGTATATGTATGGATTTAAAAACATATATTAACAAGGGGTATAAACACTTGAAATGAAAATAAACTAAGGGAATTAGCTTGCGGGAACAAAAAATAGAACTCAAAATATCATTAGAAGATCAAAAAAGGTTCAATGATGAATTTTTGCTTTTCACCAAGACTATTTTATTTTTGAATGAATATATTTTTGTTTTTCAAATTGATTTAACAGTTTTAATTTTTAAAAAACAACTATCAAATTTTTTTGAACTATTTTAAAATTATATTAAATAAAATAATGAGAAAATTTTTATGAATCCTCATTAAGAAAGGGAAACATGAAATTATAATTGATATGATGATTCTATTAAAGTATAACAAGACAAATTATTATTAATGATTTTAAATAATCAAATAAAATTCCCCCAAAACACAATTTTCATTATAACATTCATCTAAAATCCATTTAAATGTCGGGTTAGAATAAGTTGTTGGATTTTATCACGATTATATGATGGTTTTGGGAGGTTATTTGAATAAAATTATTTCTTGTTTTTAAAAGAAATACTATACTATATACAAGTATACTATATGTTGAAATTTATAATAAATTATAATAATATAGAATCACAATCAATGGATAATGGTATATATTAATAAATGTAATTAATAAATTACATTGAAATGAATTACAAATTCATGCCATAATGGTAGTAGAAAAAAATTTCATTTCTAATAAAAAAAGTAATTAAAAATATATTATGCATGAATGTAAATTTTTTTTTGAAATTAGGTGATAGAAATGGGTAATATTTATAATGAGAATAATACCATTATACCCACACATTATTTGATAAAATCTAAAAATTTCCAATGAGTATCCATTATTTAAAAAAAACATATATACATACAAGAATAAATAAGATGTAGAATATGAGAAAAGACCGAGTAGTTTAATAGAAAAAACTAAAGGAAGATAGGAGTGAAATGCAGAAGGGGAGTGAAGGTAATTAAAAGGAGAGGGGGAGAAGGGTTGAAAATGGGTTGGAAAGTAGAGTTAATTAGAGAGTTGAAATTAGTAGTTATTTTTGGTTTAATGATTTGAGTATATATCATATTTCACAATGGATGGATCCTTCAATTTATGTGTTGTTGCATTATCATTCTATAATTCAAACAATCCATATAGATTTACTCAAAAGTACATCAATCTATATCCATTTATCATAATTTTTTAAAATTAGAAAAGTATTGAAGAAGAAGTATAAAAAATTTTATTTTGAGTACCATTAAAACGATTGTCCAATCAATAAGAAATCGTACCTAGTTGTATTCCAAAGCTCAAATTTATGATAATTCCCAAAAACCATCATGAAAAAACATACAAAGGAATATTTGATCATGTATGACTATTTTATTTTAATTATAGTATTTTCAATTCATATAAGATTTAATTTTATGCTCCCCAAAATAATTCAATTGTGGTGGTCACACATCACTTGATTTTACACAATAAATATTTCAATTTAACACAGCACCAAAAAAATTTATTCCTTATTTAAATGGGTAAATGATTTTTTAATAATAACTATGTTAAAAAAATACACCACAATTTTTATCATATAATAAATTATATATGTCCAATGTGGTAATATTAAATATTCCAACATATTGCTTCTAATGGTTTTAACAATCATTTAATGAAATATTTTCACATACCAATATGAAATATCATTAAGACTATGTTTTGTGGGTGATATGATGTATAATTTTTTTGTATAGCCCAATATTTTTTTCCAAATTCAATCTATTTATTAATTATAAAATCATTTTACAAAGACACCTCGTAATTCACAAGTTCTTATAGACAAATAAAAGAAGCTTGATTATAGGAAATGAGTCACATTATATAAACCACGATTCTTAGTGGTATTATCCTCTACCCACAAAGAAAATTATCAAACAACTAGAATAATGTATGTGAAACCATGGGATGAAGGGAAGTTTTACAAGGAATCAATAACTAAAATAAAAAATATTTCCTAAAATTATAATTTTTTAGGGAATATCATTTATTTTACAGTATAAGAAAAACCAGTTTAATCTATGGTTTTTTTCATAATCATATTCAACCATCATCATGAGGTTCATATAGCCATGAATTGATCTATCCATGGTAGTAGGACACATATTGCCTCCTTACACCTTAACCCTATGTGGGTGTTTGAGAATTGTCTATAATTTGATACCATGAATAAATATGTATATTAATTAGTAATTAATAAATTAAAATAAATTATTATTATAAATGTTAAATAAAAATTTATTAATATTATTTATTTATTATTAGTTAATTATTAAATAAAATTAAGTACATTATGAATATTATCAATTAAATATTAAATATTAAATGTTAGTTGATAAGTAGAAATTATAATCAAATAATTATTATCAATTATTAATAATTAATAACTAGTAATTAAATATTAATAAAAACTTTTTAATAACTTATTGAGAATAATAAATGATAAATGATAAATAATAAATAATATCCAACTATTTGTTATTCAATTGTTAATATGTGTTAATTGTTATTCAATAATTATTGTTAAGGTACAGATGCTTGAGGGCTAATGGTAATGTTGTTGATAGTGAATCCATCGATGATGGATCTTTCTCCTATCCAAGGGTTTTCCATGGGATTTAGCGACTAATGGTGAGTGGATTATTACTGTGTATGACTTGGAGAAGCATGTGTAAGATCATGGGAAGTCATTTGATTTGGAAAATCCAACAACTATGATTTCTAGTAAAATTTAGTGTGATTTGGATAGATCTTATACTTTGTCCTCATTTTAGTACCCAAATCATTGAATAATCATAATAACTTATAAAAATAATTGTGTAGAATAACATATTGATACAATTTTAAAGAGATTGGATAATTATAATTGCACTTTTTTGTAATATTTATTCTTCAATGAGGTGAAAAACTTTGAAAAAAGATTATTTATTTATTAGTTTCTATTCAATTTTGGAATTAACAAATTTGAAATGTGTCCCTATAAGAAATAGTTTCTATCAATGTCTTAATTTACTAATTGAGCTATTGCAACATGAATGGGGGGTCTATGTACGTTAAACTCAGTTCATTTCATGTTCAAGAATGGTATAATTTTTTATCTATTAAATGATATGAATTATTTTTCAAGACTCTATATTAGAATATATATATCCTAAATTTGATTATTTTTAATTAGAAAATAATTTCATTATACTTCATATACTTCAGGTTATCTAATTTGACCAGGTAAGGAAACTGAAATGGAAATATTTTTTCATTTTACAAGATTGTTGGTGGAAATTAATTTTAGTTAAATATTTATAGACAAGTGATTCTATCTATGCATAATGAGAATTACATTTTGTATATTGATTGGGAGAAAACACATATCTTTTTTTGGAATTAAACTCTATAGGTCATTTTATGTAATATTTTTTGGAAGTTATCTTTTATTAATTTCAACCTTAGGGTTAATATTGATGGATAATGTCATGGGTAGAAATATATTCTTAATGATGTACCCTATAGAACCAATTAATATATTCAAAAATACGATTCTTCATTTTTCTAGGGGGTGGTTCTTCTGGTTATAATGTGGGATAGAACACTATTCTTATAGGTACATGGGAGTCTAATGAAATACTAATGGGAAAGGTTGTTTCAATAGTTGTAAATGTTGTTTCTGGAGCTCTAGATACCTTGTTTTTGGTTGAAGAGGACTCTAATGAGAGGGTAAAGTGTCTAAAGGTGAACCAAAAAAATATTATTCTAGAAAAACATTTAGGGTATGTATTTTAAATGATAGATCAAAAAATAGTGTAGATCGTTCATTTGGTGGGAAGGATAATAAATGTGTGGTGTTATCTACTGGTTCTATTATTAGTGCCTATACATTGGTATGTTATTAACTAGAAAATGTTTTGTCAATTAGGTAGGTCAAATAAAAAAATATACTATGATTCCAAGAACTAAGGATGGCTTGAATGATCATTGGCCACTAATGTATGTAGATGTGGTATAAGAAGTAATTGTGTATTCTTCTAAGTATCTTTGAACTTGGGGGGGGGGGGGGGTGGGGTCCTGATATAGTCCAAATAATTAACTTTTTTTTAATCAATGAATGATATATATTAGAGTAATATGGTGCTAATAATGTAGTTTTTGAACCAAATAATAATGAATAATTGAATGATTTTTTAGGTTATATCCCCTATTTTGTGTCTAATGGATGTGGCCTTACCCTTGATTAATCTATCACTATAAGGTAAATACTTATTCTCAGAATCATGATAGAAGTAGAACGTTTTCTTCCTCACATGTAATTTCGAATGATGTATTTTTATTTCATGTTGATCCCTAAGAAATGATATACTAGCATGAATCCATGTCGGGTGTGCGATAAAATGAGGGAAATTAGAAATTAGATCAAGAACATTAGGGAACTGATTATCATCAAGGTATTATATATGAAAATAAGGATTAAAAAGATTCTAATAAGGGTTTTAAATTTTCTAATAGAGATTATATTTCTAAGAGAACAAAATCATCTTACATGGATGTATATTCCAATGGAAATAAAGATGAGGATGCATTTTCAGATATTCCATTAAATAGGTAATGTCCTACGAAATCATATTTAAAATTTATTCCCACCATGAGAACTACATCAACACCTTCAGTTGAAGATTATTCTTATATGTTATGCATGATGATTTGTGAGTGTAACTGGTATAGGTATTATGAGTACTTCAATGAAAATGAATATTATGCTTCATTTAGTTTTTTCATTATTGTTCATGTTATACTATTGTGTATTGCTGGAATTAGTTTGATTATTTTAAAATCTCATTCCTTTTATTGTTTTAGATTATAGTTAGGAATTCATTGACTTCCCCCATCCCCCTTACTCTATTCACTCATTTTTACTTTTCATTATATAGGGGACTGAACCGCGTTTTTTATAGATTTATTAATAATTAATAATTTCTATCAATAAATAAATAATATTAATTAATAATACATAATTAAATAGAAATTATAAAGTATTAAATATTACATATAAGTTATTATTGATTAAAAATTAATTAATTAGTATTTTATAAAAATTAATGAATAATTATTTTTTAAGTAATAATAATAATGAATTTGCATTGTGTATTTATTATTTCATAACTTTTTAAAAATAATTGATAATTGGTAATTATTAATTAATCATTATTTCACATCATTAATTATATACCACACATAATTTATTTGTAATTAGTAATTATTATTTAATAATTTGTAATTGGTAATTAATAATTTATTATAAATTATAAATTTTTAATTTGTAAAAAAAATTAACTTGAAAATATTCTTAATTAATTATTATAGAATAATAATAAATTATTTGTAAATATTATCAATCATAATTATTTCCTAATAATTAATAATAAAAATTACTTAATACTTAATAAATAACATCTTATATCTATTTAAATTATTAATTTATTATTAAAAACATGTTTACAATTATTAATTACTGAAAGTTAATATAATATAAATTAGGTAAAGGGGGTTATAATCTATAAACTCACATTCATCCAAACAAAAGAGGTGGTCAAGAAACACCCCTCACTAAAATGAATGAGAAAAATCCACTAGATTTATTTTGTTACTTGATGTGGCATGAATGCTTATACTCTAGTTGGCTGATAGGCACAACTAATTGTGGCCCAATGTAACATTAGAGGAGATAACAAAAAAGACCAGAAAGAAAATCATGCGCCATTCAATGATAATAGTTGTCACACCCCGACCTATAATATTTAATTATAATATTTATTATAATTATTTTTATCATTTTTTTGGATTTTGGGCATCATCTGATTAATTTTTTTTAAAAAGAACGTTGGGTCCTTTGCACAGGTTGCACATGATTAAGAGTAGCATTACGTTGATTGTGCATGAGGATTTATCATTGGGAGTGATCCATTTATCATGGTTGGATTAGTGTTCTCTCAACCAAGTGTCTTCCCTTAGGTAAATATGTGTGATTGCTGTGTTCAAAAATAAAATAAATTAAATGGAAATAAAACACATTAATGAAATAAATATTATGAAAGTGTTTTAATAATAATAATTATAATAATAATTATGATGATTATTATTACTGATATTTTTCTAGTTGTTATTATTATTATTTTCTCTCCTCCCCCCCCACATTCCACTATCCCTTGACTAACCTGACCCCTTCGATCTCCCTGAAGTGTGCCACCCCTCCTCTCGGCTCCCCCACCATCCATCACGCCTCCTCCCCTCTGAAGTCTAATCACTATATAGTCGTACATATCCCCTCAGGCAAGCCTCCAGTAGGCATGAAACCACCTCCAAATGATCCTCCCAATCGTGTACATGACCTCCTCATAGTCTCCCATGCTCTCACCTTTTATGTCCTATGATTCTGCATGATTGCATCGCCGAAACATGGTCATCTCTTCTCGTTTAGGCCTTCTCCTCCTTCCTCATATTTGGTTCAACAATTTTAGGTCTCCCCATTAACCCATTTAATTTAGATCAAACCCTAGGTTAGGGTTAACCTAAATATTTTTTTGTGTTCTTTCGAATTTAGGCTATGTGAAGGCTTCCTCGGGTGGACTTCGGTTGTATTCTGAAATCCCCTACCAATGGAGAAGCAGATTGGCTCGTTTATTCTTACCAAAACTTCTTGGGTTAATGCCTCAAAATGAGTAATTTTCCCCACAACATACTTTTGGGATCATTAGTGATTATGTGTCCTTCTAGGTTAATTAATTATAGATTTAGTGTCTCCTTATTAGTATGCACAAACACATACATAGGTACATATGTGTATATATATATATCTTACATACACATATTCCCTCATGTATCAGGAAATATGTAAATTGGATTAAGGGTATATATATAGGAATGTATGTGTGTGTAATTGTGGGGTGTTATTCATTAAATGATTCAAGAGCTTAGGTGTGTTAGATTAGTCTACTCCCTTGTTGAGGTAGGTTCCCTATGGTCGTGCCTTTAATTTGGAAATCCCAAATTGATTTGGAAATTAAAATTGTGTTTTTATATTTATAGGACATATTAAAATATATATATATAGGTTCATATATATGGTTTTTGAAAAACTGATTATGCTTGTTGGAATTGGATTCTTATTTGGTTACATAACTTTTATACGATTTTTTATAAGTTTTGTTCAAATGTGATGTATCCTAAATGTTTTAGAATTATTTTCTATAGGACTCCTAGCTTGTTACATGTTTTTTATGGAACATAAAGTATTTTGTTAAACATGTTATAAAAAAATGGCTTTTTTGACAAGCTAAAATGTAATTTGACAATTAAATGACATGAAGGATAGTTTTACACATTTATGTGTTTTGACTATTTTATAAACCCAGAAATGGTAATGGTTTTGGAAAGTGAATTTGTTAGGGAAATTGTAGTGGCTCTTATGGTAAATTTGGTGGAAATACCGTTTCCTATTATTTTTGAATGGATTGAAGCATTTTTATGATATACGAGAATGATAATATTAATGGCTCTATTTTCACCTTATTTCATTTTAGAAGTGAAATTTTGTTTTGAATGTGGGAATGTTTGGTTGGAAACTTAATGTTGTTTGGAAAATTGATTAAATTTTTATGTGACTTGAAAACCTAGTTGGTATTTTTAATTGGATTGTTATATAACAGGAACACCTATTGGGGATTTCCCATTGTGGTTTATGGTATATATGGTGCCAGTGTTTCGGATTGGAAAGTGCGATGACATTAGTTAAGGTGAGTTATGCGTACAAAGTACTCCCATATAAATAGTATATTATTACCATGTGTTCCAAGGCATCATTTAAAGGACTTAGTGATGTTTTTTTGTAGCCCTGATTAGACAGGATGGTACCCTACTTCATTTTTTGTTAGGCCTGGCAGGTTTTTCCACTAGATTTGTTAATTGTGGGTGGCTAGTTGGTTATAGACATAGGGGATTCACCTTAAACCGATAGGTGGTTCCGAACCGAGTACAACCAAGGGTCAATCTATGGATGTTTTAGAAAACTCGCATAATTAGATACATATAGGTTCCTATTTTATTTTGTGTCACTTTTGGTAATTTTATCTCATGAGAGATATACTTTGGTTTATACAACAAAATATGTGTTCTAGAATTAGTTGGATTTTAATGGAATTTATTGAATCTACATACATTGTTTAGAAATTGTTTTGGAAAGTGAAATAGAATGGGGGTTTTATTTTAAAAATATCATCATGTCACATAATTTAATAAAAGAGTGGAAAACCATATTTATATGCCAATTTTCAAACTAGTAAGAAGGGATTTTCTTCTAGAGGCAGGGAATCAGATGTGGTTTATCTTTGGAATTACTACTGATCATCTTCAGCTAATGAATAAATTTTATTTTTTATTTTAAGATTCCACTAGTATTGGATCGCTCTTGGAGCAATAATAGTTCTTTGTACAGTGGTGACCCACGAGGTCACTAGGAGATATGTTTCACTATGTAACTCTATTTTTTTCCACTGTTAGTGTTTATTTATTTTGTTTAGATTATATTTATTTTTATTATTTTTAGAGAAAAAATTGTTCCCAACTACATTATTTGGATTCTCGAGACTATTTTAAATCCATGGATGATCAGGAATGTCTCTCACTCCTGGTCGCAATTCGGCTCAGATGACCAGTTCAGGGTTGACCCGAGTGGATTCAGGAAAAATGGTATTAGAGGAGGTCCTTTGTTATTTGAGGTGTCAGGTAGTTTGATACTAGTACTATCATAACTCAGGAGGTAGGTGTTGGTAGAGTATCTCAAAATCATTATCCTTCGAATCCTTGAGTTTCTAGGTGTAGAAAAGGGATTGAGTTATTGGATTTGTTTTTTATTGATCGGGGATAACCAAGGGTGGGAGATAGTGTTTCATGACAGACTAACATGGAATAGAGAACCATGTGGAGCTCATGTGCATGGTCCAATATGCTTCTAGTGGTTGTTTTATGATTGATACATGGGCTGACAAACCATTTAAATGGGTTTGGTATGACCATTACTTCCTCATCTAGGGGCTTGCATGTGAGCGTTTTTTTCATTGCTGAGCATTTAAGCTGGGTTTGGAGTGTATTCTTGAGTTAAGAATTGTGTCTATACTTGGTAAGGTCATATTTCAAATGGGGAAAACCATTGGTTTCCTTCGGAATGGAATGGAAATAGATTTTAATTTTGAAAAGTTTTACAATATACGAAATGAGAGTTAAATTGGGAATTATTGGTTTTGATGATGAAATGGTATTTGTGACCCTCAATATTTCTTATGGATTTTAATATATGTGCATTGGTGTAGGGAAAGAAAATGTTGGCATGTATGTGAAGATGATATAAGAGGAACTGGGGATAACACATATGTAACATTTTATAGGATTCCATTGGTGGGTAATTGAAAAACAAAATATTGACTTGGTTTTCCAATTTTTTTTAAAATGAATATGATTTCTCATAAGAAGATGATTCTTTTCGAAAGAGATTTGTGGTTTTAATTGGAAAAATGTTATTGAGTTTTGAATTTTTAAGCACAGGGGATGGAGTTGGGTCTGAAATGGAAAATGAGTTTTGATTTCAAAAGGGGTTTAAATTTGAATGTGGTATAATTTGTAAAATGGTTATTTTTAATAGAGGATTCATGGATCATTTTATGATTATTGTTGTGGTATTAGTTTGGTTGAGAGTGGGTTGTGCATCGATTTGGTTTGTGATGTGTTGGCTGATGATCTTGGTGTTTGGTTAGAGATGACCTTCTTGGTTGATCATTGGTTGAGTTTTTATTTGGTTTTTTACTCTTTTGTAATTCTAGGAATGCTACCCAGAAATATCCTAGATGTGTCTTACATCGTTTTGTCTTTAGACTTTCCTAGGATCCTTGTGGAGTGGTGGGATTGAGTTCATTTTGGTAGTTTCCTAGTCTCTGTGGTGATAATGGTTTTTTATTGGTAATATAGTGGCTCTATAAAGTATAAATGTTTTTAGTAACTCTTGAATTGATTATTTTTCAATAGTTTTTGTGGTTGTTTGGGGTTTGACTTTGGACCACTGTTGGGTGGTGGTCTTAGTATCATTGCAAGTTGGGGTGTCATGGGGAGTGTTTAAGAAGACCTTCTTCTAGTAAATTGTTCCTGATAAGGTAGTGACAGGTAATGGGGATAGGATTATGAGCATTCTTAATGTTTAGTGGATGATAAAGGCTTATTTTTTCTTGGTTAAGGAGAGGGTTACCTTTTCTTCAGAGGTAGCGTTGGAATATTAGTTTATGATGTTGGTGGAAGAAGAATTTATAATAGAGTTGATTTTTAATATGTGGGAAGATGGAACTCCATATTCTCTTTTTTAATGAAAGCAGTCCCTATATATCGAGAGGAGTGTTTTAGATGATCATCTTTTGGAAAGGAGCACCATTGGGTATGATCTACATTTCTTCATTCTATTCAATTGTTTTCAACAAGTGTGGCCGGTTCTGGTATTCTTTGTCATCCGACCAATATCCTCTAAAATCAAGTATTTTTTTTGGCTTTTGGGATCACCTAGAGATGATTTTAATGAATATTCACTAGATGAAGAAATTATGATGTATTTATATATTCTTTTGAATAAGTCTCAAGAGATGTTTCGGTCAACATGGCTCTAGCCATAGGACTTAGGGTGAAGCTCATGCATAGTCCGGAAATCGCCAGGGGATTGAAAAACCCTGGCCCATTTTTTGGTCTCCAGTGTTGGAGTAGAAATAGTTCCTATCTCCTATTGTAATTTTCTTTTTATTGTGAGTTTATTTTATCTATATAGAAGACATGGAAATACTATTTTCTTATGGTCTGGTCCTTGTGTTTTTGAAAGTGACTCTTAAAATAGTTTTCCATTCGTAAATTTGTTTTAATCAATCATAGTGGTTAGTGTTGGTTTTAAATGTGCTCAATTGAAAATTTATGAACCTGTGGAAATCTTTCATGACCCGTCCTCAGGGCCCATGTCATGACTACCCCAAGATCACCTCCCATAGGCCAGGGGTTGGCGTCTAGCACCAAAGGCGTAAATCCCGATAATAGGGAAGCCATTTCCTTTATAAAGTAAACAAACAACACATAGTACACAAGATGAAGTAAACACTATGTAAGCAGTAAAAAACGTGCTGAAAGTACAAGGGGACAGAAAGACAAGCACAAAACAGAGGTACATCTACAACTGAAAGTGAAGTACAACTCAAAGGACAATAGCTGAAAGGTGACAAGCCGCTCCTGGATCGTCCTCCGACTTCTTACCTAAATGGTAGGTACAGATCTCCTCCTCATCACTCCACGTCCATCCATCTCCTCCGGGTACAGACTCGTCGTAAAATCCACCTTTGGGCACCGACTCAATGTGAGGTCCTCCTCCAGGTACCGTCCAACTCTACAAGGCTCATCTATGATCAGTGATGTTCGTTGTCTGCAACCAACAAAACGTAGTGCAGGCGATGCCCATGTAGGGGTGAGTATACGATACTCAATGGGTACCCCGAGACCCCCGATGGTCTCGCTGAATCCAAAATGTATAAACCACAAAGAAAAGATACAATCCCGAAGTATCATCAAACACTCCTTAGGTATATGCCCATACACGTACCTAAGTCATCAAATCCAGTTCAGCTCCAACTCATGAGCTGAAGTACAATCCAGTCCTCTCAGGAAAGTAAAACTTAATCCACATAGGAAAGTACAACCCAATACACACAGTAAATCATAGTCCAATCCACTCATCATATCAAGTCAATCACATCAAATATAATGATTGAAAGTCAAGACTCATCTCACACATGTATCCATTTACGAAGAGGGGTGGAGATGATTAGATGTTGCCTCTAAATCATCTCCTCTGCCGAACCCATGTAGGATCCATGTTTAGTAGTCATCGTTACCGAACCCACGAAGGATCCAAGTATAGTAGTCAACGTCGTAGAACCCACGGAGGATCCCAACACGGTAGTCGAACCCACAGAAGATCCCATTACAGTAGTAGTCCTTGTCGAACCCACGGAGGATCCCAGTACGGTAGTCGTCCTCGTCGAACCCACAGAGGATCCCGGTACGGTAGTCCTCCTCGTCAAACCCACGTAGGATCCCGGTATGGTATTACTCCTCGTCGAAGCCACGGAGGATCCTAGTACGGATGTCATCTTCGTCGAACCCACAGAGGATCCTAGTACGAAAGTCATCTTTGTCGCAGTCGCAGCCAGCTCTAGGATTCCCACCCTCAGCATTCTCGATTATGGGAGGGTTCACTCGACGATCCAAGGGTGTTGATACATCAACTGACACGAAGTCTACAGTAATGTATCCCAAAGTTCTGTCTCTTCAATAGGAACACAACGCGACAGATGGTGCGTCAATAGGACGCCCGGTCTGAGAGTTATTGGCCTTTTTCATCCCAGGGGCCCGGATGGTTTTTAATTCAAAACCAACTCAACTGTACTCCAACTGCATCCAAACCTCGAGCGGAGTAATCCAAAAGAACTGTCTCAATAAGAGGAATCCAAAAAAGTCGACGACACGTCAATCAGACATCTGGAGGTCAAGTTATATGTGTTTTCGCTCCAAATGCCCGATTGGTTTCGTGTTCAAACCAACCCAAACGTACACCAAGTTCTTTGAAACAGCGACTGTAATATACATAAACGACTGTCTCGATCCAAGGATCGCTATGAAACTGACGGTGCGTCGATCAGAGGTCCGTAGCCCATGATATGGGCGTTTGAACGAAACTGTCCAAAATAGGGGGTTTGGGCCCAGCCAACCCGGCCCAATACCCCATGGGTCAGCCCGAACCGAGTCGACCCGACCCGGGTTCAGGTCCGGCCCCCCTAGGGCGTGGCCCGACAAAGCGGTGCGGCATGGCCTGACGCGGGCGGCCTGGCCCGGCGCGGGCGGCCCACCCGGCGTGTGCCGTCCAGCCCGGCCCGTCCGGTTCGGCCCGGTCCGGGCACCCGCGTGCAGAGCGGACGTGGAAGGGGGGAGCCACCGCCCCATTCAAACCGAACAGCGGACCCGCGGGGTGTTCGTCCTGCTGTGCTGACCGGGGGTTCAAACCCCCGGTTTTTCCGGATCTTTCCGGCCATAACGGCTGGCCAGTTGTGCGGAGCATGACCGGTTGGTCCTGCCTCTTGGAGCACCGGTGGCCAGCGGTTCCGGCCGCTGCCCTCTGCACCACCGCAACCTTAGGGTGCGGCCCTTGTTCGACCAACACGGTACGACGGGTCCGTGCCCCTCAGCAGTGGCCCGTCCCGGCTGCGACCCTCAATGGTTCTCCGACGCGGTGTGACGGCGCTATGCTCCTTCACCGAGTGCTATTCATCATTCCCCCGCGGTGCCGTTGCACCATGCCGCCTTTGTTCCAAAACACAACAGTGAACATCCACAAGGGGGGGAGGATCAGTTGTGTTCATGCGGTCCATCCTCCTCCCGTTAATTTGATAACAGGCGGCCAAAATAAAACAACTTCAACAAGCAAGAACAACTTTAATCCATTAAATTTGAACTTAAAACACATACCTCAAGGATGTTCGAGGAAGTTCTCGTCGCGAAAAAACGGCGTCGCGGAAGATGGAATCGCGGAATGAGGCTCTGTATATGTCGTCAGTGCACGCCTGATGAAGGATGCATTGTCCCCCTTTCTTTGACATGGAATGAAGATCGAAAGGCATGTCGGTGTTCTTCACGTTCTTCTACGAGGAAGAAGATGTTCTTCGAGACTTCGGTTATTCTCTCCATATATATCACACAACTAATCCAACAAAAATAAAATAAGACATTGTCTTATTTTATGCACACATGCCATCATTTTTTAAAATTCAAAAAGAATTCACCAAATTAATTAACATGTGTTCTCAAATTAATTAGGCATTTAATTGGCGTGCATTAATTTGGAAGAGTGGATGAGTTACAAAATTAATTTCTAGAGGGGGGCTTTAATGGGGTTTTAGGGAAATTGAAGGAGTTGGGGGCTCATGTGGGCCCTGCCACAACTTCCTCACAACTTCCTTTCCCTTAAAACTTATACCACTAGCAGTATAATAAAAATATAATTGTAAAGAAAGTATATTTTTATTCTTCACATTTTTTTAACAATTCGTCCTGATAAAATGCACCTTCGGTAAAGGTGTTCCAATGAAATTATCGGCGCTGCAGTTTTATTGGTGCCCTCAGATTTCAATTCCGAGCACCGGATCAAAAGTTAGAAAAACCCACTCGTTTATTCACTGAACGTACCCCGAGCTAAACTTCGGAAAATTATTCCAGGCACACCGGGCCTCAGAATCAGGCGACGTCAGAAACTTGGTACTCGTAGAATTCCAACTAAAATTTAGAAAATATTTTCCCTTGAAATTTATGGGTCTTTACATTACTCCCACCTCAGGGATTTACATCCCCGTAATGATACTTCACAAACTTATGAAACAAATGAGGGTACTGAGCATGCATCTGAGCCTCCCGCACCCAAGTGCTCTCCTAGAGGTTCCCATGCTTCCAGCTGATGTGCACTAGAGGAATCAATCGTCGACGTAGGAAATGCCCCTGTTGATCCTCGATATCCCCTAGTACCTCTACAAAAGACACCCCATCGTCAATGATATGCGCCGAGTCATGCACATATCTCCTCAGCTGAGATATGAGGAATTCATCGTGCACCTGGTGCAACTGAGGTGGATGGGTCAAGTGGTAAATCACCCCGCCTACCATGTTGAGGACCTAGAAGGGTCTGATGAAGGGCGGATATAACTTTCCACCTTGGCCAAATATCTGTAATCCACGATGAGGTGAGACCCTTAAGAAAACGTGGTCACCATCCTCGAACTCTAGAAGTCTCCGCCTCCTGTCGGCATAAGACTTTTGTCAGCACTGAGCTATCCTCATCCGGTCCTAGATGACCTGAACCATCTCTGGTCCTACAAGAGCTACAAAAATTTCTTCTTTGCTGATAATAGAAATCTGGTCTCGTCCCCTGGACGAACCACGATCTTTGCCTAATACATTCAATCCTGACATGAATGATACTAATCCATTATATGGATGACGTTGTAAGGCCTCAACGCTACTATCAAGAGATCCAACTATTACTCTCACCTCCAAGGGTCGCGTTACACTATCGGCAGTAGTGTGTGGTCCCTAGGTCTCCTCCATTATGAATCTCGAATGTGAGGGTCAAGTCGGCAGTTTTAAACCGGAACCTCTTAGTATCAACTACATAAAAAGGACAGGGAAGAAAGCGTCACAAGAACAATTGTCTTTTATTACTGCAACTCAAAGTAGAAAGACACAAAACATCCACAAACAAAACATCAACAAGGCCAGAAGCAACATGAACAAAAGTTTCCATGACTGGAGCCAGTCCCGCTCCTGTCCATTAGCTCCCGGAGCTCCACGGTCGCAAAACTCAGCTACCTGAAGCTGAGCTCTCCCCTATCCACTCGTTCCCTGCGGTCGGGGTGGTCTTCCTGGTGGTGCTAGTGGTAGTGCCTCAAAGTGTCGCCCACCACACGCTGCTCGGCCAGCTCCTCTACCTCGTCCTCCTGCTCCTTGTGGACTGCCATGGTCTAACATCTACCTGGGAGGTCCCTCTACCGCCTGCTTCTCATCTGTAGGACGAGTCGGGCAGTCTCGATCCATGTGACCCTGCCCGCCGCATGCATAACACTGCCTGCTCCTCGTGTAGATGGATCTCCTTCGTGTTCCCCAAATAATCGAATCTGCATCCTGATAGTTTTCATCTGATGACATGGACCTATTGGACCTCTACATCATATGTCTACTGCCAGATGCATAAGACTCCGCTACGGGTCATCATGTAGAGGGTCCCACAGCTGGTAACTTCTCGGTGAGAAAACTCCCCACAAGAAGGGCTCTCTGCAGCACCCCTTCCTGCGTCGGAATGTTGAGGTATATCATCGAAGACCTGATCTCATGCCTCAATCCCTGCTCGAAGGCTCGGGCCCTGAAGAACAAGTATCGTACAATATATGTGGAGTAACGTGAGAGATTAGTAAACCTCGCCGAGTACTGGGCCACAGTCATGCTGCCCTGCCGCACCTATAGTAACTCCTGAATGCGCTCCACATGGAGGGTGGCTGGGACGAACTTAGAGAGGAAGAGGCTCTCAAAGTCTTTCCAATGGAGTGATGCCTTTCCTTTCACCTAGAGCATCAGGCTCCACCATCTTCCTGTTGTCGCATGTAGGAGAATCGATGAAAGGATCACCATGAGGTCAGCTGGTGTCCCCACTGACTTGAAAACTTGACCAACAACCTCCAGCCAATCCTCGGATTCCTGAGGGTCTGTCTACCCGTAGATCCTGGGCGATCACTGAAGGTGAAACTCTTGCAGTGCACTAAGGAAACATGCACTCTCAGCGGCTGGGGCTAGTGGAATCAGTGGCTCAGTGGGTATAGATACCACCGGTGCCTCCGCTGTAATAGGGCCCTACACCGAGGCCTCATCGCTTAGTGGGCTGTCATCTCGCACAATGCTCGGAACCCTAGCTGGCAGCCATCGTGCGGCCATCCTGAAAAGACACAGGTGTGACACGGTCAAAAAAGTATACCTGGTGAGCTGACACAATGTAATCACAATGAAATATTTCGACACACACAAAATCAATGTCTTCATGCATTGAGTTGGAAATTAGAAGTCAGGGTCCTGGTGTATGGAAATGTCGGCCACCGCACCAACACTGGACTCCATGGACTGATAACCACACTCAATACCCTTAACACTATTGTTTCACATAGAAGAAATATCAGAGTCCTTAGTTCTACGGTAGAACCGAACTCCTCTGATACCAATTTGTCACGACCCGTCCTCAGGGCCCGTGCCATGACTACCCCAAGATCACCTCCCATAGGTCAGGGGATGGCGTCTAGCACCAAAGGCGTAAATCCCAATAATAGGGATGGCATTTCCTTTGTAAAGTAAACAAACACCACAGAGTACGCAAGCTGAAGTAAACACTATGTAAGAAGTAAACAAACGTACTGAATGTACAAGGGGCCAGAAATACAAGCCCAATAGAAAGGTACATGTTCAACTAAAAGTGAAGTAAAACTCAAAGGACAATAGCTGAAATGTGACAAGCCACTCCTAGATCGTCCTTCAGCTTCCTACCTGAAGGATAGGTACAGATCTCCTTCTCAGCACTCCACGTCCGTCCGTCTCCTCCAGGTACCGAGTCGTCATGAAATCAACCTCAGGGCACTGGCTCGATGTGAGATCCTCCTCTGGGTACTGTCCATCTCTAAAAGCCTCAACCACGACCAGTGATGTCCGTCGTCTGCAACCAACACAATGCAGTGCGGGCGAATCCCATTCAGTGGTGAGTATACAATACTCAATAGGGACCCCGAGACTCCCGAAGGTATCCCTGAATCCACAATGGATAAACCAAAAAGAAAATATACAATGACAAAGTATCATTAAACACTAGTTAGTTATATAACCATACACATACCTATGTCATCAAATCCAGTTCATCTACAACTCATGAGCTTAAGTACAATCCAGTGCACTCAGGAAAGTAAAACTTAATCCAAACAGGAATGTATGACCCAATCCACACATGAAATCATAGTCTAATCCACTCAGGATATCAATTCAATCACATCGAAGATAATTATTGAAATTCAATACTCATCTCACACAAGTATCCATTTATGAAGAGGGGTGGAGATGATCAGATGTAGCCTCTGAATCATATCCTCGGCTGAACCCACGTAGGATCCATGTTTAGTAGTGATCGCTGCCAAATCCACGGATGATCCAAGTATAGTAGTCATCGTCGTCGAACCCACAAAGGATCCCAACATAGTATTCGATCCCGTGGAGGATCCTAGTATAGTAGTCGTCTTCGACTATCCCATGAAGGATCCCAGTACGGTAGTCGTCCTCGTCGAACCCACGGAGGATCCCGGTACGGTAGTCCTCCTCGTCGAACCCACGGAGGATCCCGGTACGGTAGTCCTCCTCATCGAACCCACGGAGTATCCTAGTACGAAAGTCATCCTTGTCGAACCCACGGAGGATCCTAGTACGAAAGTCATCTTCGTCACAGTCGCAGCCAGCTCTAGGGTTCCCGCACTCAGCATGCTCGATTACGGGAGGGTCCACTCCATGAGCCAAGGGGGTTGATACATAAACTAACACAAAGTCCAGAGTAAATGTATTCCAAAGTTCCGTCTCTTCAATAGGAACACAACGCGATAGATGGTGCGTCAACAGGACGCCCAGTCTGAGAGTTATTGGCATTTTTATCCGAGGGGGACAGTTGGTTTTTATGTCAAAACCAACCTGACCATACTCCAAATGCGTTCAAACCTCGATCGGAGTAATCCAAATGCACCGTCTCACTAAGAGGGATCCAACAAAGTCGACATCATGTCAATCAGACATCCGTAGCTCAAGTTATAAGTGTTTCTGCTCCGAAGGCCCTGTCGGTTATGTGTTTGAACCAACCTGGCCGTACCCCATGTTTTTTGAAACCTTATGTGTAATTTACTGAAACGACTGTATCGATCCAAGGATCTCTATGAAACTGAAGGCGCGTTGATCGGAGGTCCGTAGCCCATGATATGGGCGTTTGAACTAAACTATCTAAAAACAGGGCGTTTGTGCCTGATCCAACCCGGCCCAATACCCCATGGGTCGGCCCGAACCTGGTCGACCCGACCCGGGTCTGGGTCCGACCCCCCCTTGGGCGCGCCCCAGCCCGGCCCAGCGGCGCGGCCCGGACCGACGCGGGCGGCCCGGCCCTGCGCGGGCGGCCCGCCCCGGCACGGCCGGTTCGGCCCGGTTCGGGTGTCTGCATGCTGAGCGGACATGGAAGGGGGGGGAGTCGTCGCCCCTTCGAACCGAATGGTAGAACTGCGGGGGGGTCCACCCTGCTGCGTGACCAGGGGTTCAAACCCCCGGTTTTCCAGATCTGGTCGGTTGTAACGGCCGACCAGTTGTGCGGCACGGGACCGGTTGGTCCCACCTCTTGTAGCACCGGCGACCGGTGGTTCCGGTCGTCGACCTATGCACTGCCGCGGCCCTTGTCCGACCGGCGGGGCGTGACGGCGCCGCGCCACTCCCCCACGGCTTAACTCCGGCCACGGATTTTTGCAGCCTCAATAGCGGGGCACAACGGCGCCACGCTCCTTCACCGCTTGATATTCCTTGTTCCCGCGTGGTGTCGTTGCACGACACTGCCTTCATTCAAAAACACAATGGTGAACATCAACAAAGGGGGGAGGTGGATCGGCCGTGTTCGTGCGGTCCAACCTCCTCCCATTAATTTGATAACAAGCGGTCAAAATAAAACAACTTCGACAAGAAAGAACAAATTTAATCCATTAAATTTGAACTTAAAACCCCTACCTCAAGGATGTTTGAGGAAGTTCGCGTCGCAGAAAACCAGCGTTGCGGAAGACGGTGTCGCAGAAAGAGGCGCCGTATACGTCTCGGTGCCCGCCCGATGAAGGATGCAGTGTCCCCCTTTCTTTAACGCGAAAAGAAGATCAAAAGGCGTGTCGGTGTTCTTCGCGTTCTTCTACGAGGAAGAAGATGTTCTTCGAGACATTGGTTATTCTCTCCCCATATTTCACACAACAAATCCACCAAATATAATATAAGACTTTGTCTTATTTTATTCACACTTTCCAACATTTTTAAAATTCAAAAAGAATTCACCATATTAATTAACTTGTGTTTTCAAATTAATTAGGGGTTTAATTGGTGTGCATTAATGTGGAAGAGTGGATGAGTTAAAAAATTAATTGCTAGAGGGGGGTTTAATGGGGTGTTAAGGAAATTAAAGGATGTGGGGGCACATGTGGGCCCCACCACAACTTCCTCACAACTTCTGTTCACTTAAAACTTAAACCAGTAGCGGTATAATAAAAATATAATTGTAAAGAAGCTATATTTTTATTCTTCACATTTTTTTAACAATTCCTCCCTAGAAAACGCACCTTCAGAATTGGTGTTCCTAAGAAATTACCGGCACTGCGGTTTCATCGGTGCCCTCGGATTTCAATTCCGAGCCGCGGATCAAAAGTTAGAAAAACCCGCTCATTTGTTCACTGAACGTCCCCGAGCTAAACTTAGGAAAATTATTCCGGGCACACCAGGCCTTTGAATTAGGCGCCGTCAAAAACTGTGTACTCATAGAATTTCAAAGAAAATTTAGAAAAAAATTTCCCTTGAAATTTACGGGTCTTTACAAAATCGATGTCTCCGGATTTTGTACGATTTCAGTGACTGGGTTAAGTCTCTTTTTGTGAATTTATCCTCTTATATGGGGATATATGGAATGTGTGGGGAATTATCAGTTCTAGTTGAGGTTTTGATTCAATCATGCAATGGGAGTTGAATTAGATTATATTGTGAGTTCCAAATCCTCCGGTCATGGTGAGAGAGTGTTGCTCTATTATTGTATTGATGTATGGGGTTAAATTGTGCTATGATTTCTTAGGCCTGGTGGTGTTGTTTGAGCTTTTAATGTTCATATTCTAGTTGAGTTCTTATGGTGGGTATATCCCCACTGGTGTTTTCCCATAATTGATGTGTTTTGGTTTATTTTTGATCATTCAATTGTGACTTTTGGAGAGAAAGGTGACACTAAGGTTCATGGTTTCTCCCAATGTTGATTGGACATAGACTTGATTTTTGTGTATCGTTTGGATGTGAGACTTTCTATTTGAAGAACAATTGGGTTGTAACATCCCTAGTAAATAAAGAATAATACATTTTTATAGTTATTAATACTAGTGAATTAAATATTAATTTCACATTAAATGGGTTTCTATGTTCGATTGTGTACCTGATACAAAACAACGGGTTTATATGAAATCTTTTGTTGCACAATAATAATATAATATTATTATTTTAAATGGTAGTTAACACCAAGCCATTTTATTGGAAGGAATGAACAGAAAAAATCTACAATATGATAATACATGTTTTTTAAATGTTATTACATTTATCTAATAAATTTTAGAGGCTTAAAATGTGAATTAATTTAATTTAATGCATAAATACTCTAATATTCTTTAAAAGGAAGATTTACCACCTTTTGTTGGAGAACCCTCTTTAAATCTAGTTTTTATCACTTTTATATTTTATATTTGACCAAATTAAATTATTCTTTAGAATCAGGACATCAAAATTATATCTGGGTAAATTTTTAGAATTTTTCTGATAAAATTTAATTTTTAATGAAAAGTGAAAAATATGTATTTTAATACAAAATTGCCTTTTAATATAATTTTTTATATGGTTATATTATCTTTTTAATTGGTTTTAAAGTGAAATTAGATTATATTATTACTATTTAATACAATTTTGGTCATGAGAAGAAATTTCACATTGAAATTGGATATAAATGAGTGTCAATCTTTTGCTAGTTATTATTTCAGAAATATACATTTTTGACAATGAGAATTAATTTTTAAATTTTTTATCCCAATTCTATGGGTTTAATTTAGTAAAATAGATATCATTTTCGAATTCAGAATATCAAATATAGCGTATGCTGAAATTTTGGTATTTTTCTAAAAAACTTCAATTTTTGATGAATAGTGAAACCACTAAGTAGTAGTTAAAAACTGATTTTTTCATTTAAATGAAATATTACCACTTATTTGAATTTAATTTAAATAATATGACATACATGGTTGTTATTAGTAAGTAAAATGTGGTTCAATGAGATGAAAACATTTTTTGGTGAATAGTAACTTTTGATATTTATTTACTGTAGTTAAAGGTAAATCGGGTAATTCAAGGTAAAAAGAATATCATAATAACAAACAATTACCTTAACACTTTTCCTAACATTAATGGGGAGTCATGGATGACCATGGGAATATTTGGGTCTATTTTGGAACCCCATGGAGCAACATAAGAGTGATCATGACACTTTATATTAATTAACATAAAGTAACGGAAAAAATGACATAAACAAATATGTCTTGGTAAATTACTTTTTTACATATGGTTATAAAAAATATCTTTTAAACTATAAATATTCATTATATATATAAATTTATTTCCTACATCATGTTATTTTTTTTATAAATTTTAAACATCAACTAAATTTAATTATTTATGACACAATAATGATGTAGTGTTTACCTCATTAATATATGAGTTAATTAAATAATATTATATATATTGAAATAATATCTAAAACCTATCAATATCTTATTGGATGATTTTATTTCGACCATGAGTCATATTATCTTCAACTTTAATTAGTTTTGGGCCTTTACAAACCTACAATCATTATATAATAAAATAATATTTTCACACTTTCCTAAAGAGCCCCTCCTCCCCCTTATAAACATTCCTCATCTATAACCCATTACTCACACCTCTCAAGATCCTTGGCTCATCCAAATTCTACCCAAATAAGAACTAAAGATCCATATATTCCACGTAGAATCATTTTCATGGGCAGAAGTCACTTCAAAAAGTCTTTTTGGTTCAAACCGAAGGCAGTTAATCATATAAAAGGTAACGATTTATCTTAAATTCTTTTCATTTATTTTACTTCTCCAACCCATAAAATCTTTTTATTTATTTATTTTATTACAAAAATAGTATCCTAAATATACTAGTATCTTTTTTGAAGTATTCAAACTAAAATTACACTCATCTCTATCTAATGGGTAAAGAACATACTGTTTTTGTGGATGGAAATTTAATGCCTCACAGAACGATGATTGCTCAATTATCTCCTACCGCATCTCAAGGTGGCCAACAATATGGCACTATATTTATATATGATATATATTATTTTTATTTTTTCTTTATTCTTCTATATTTTTAATCTATTGAATAAATTTATGGTTTCCATAATGGGAAAACTCGATAATTTCATTTGAGGAAGTGTGGACTACTGCCCCCTCAAAGTGATATGGCTCGTTAATTCCATATCTAGGACATAAAAAAGATAGATTTTATGATATTATATATTATTTTATAGTGTATTTATAATATTCATATGTATCATTCTTTTTTAATTCCAATAAAATACAAAATATAAATGAAATTAGCGTTCATGAAGATTTACGACTTACCGTCTCCATGAACGGTGCATTTCATTTCATACCTCCAAATGTTACGAACTATTATAAATACATGTATAAACTGGATATATATGATATATATGATATATAAATCATGAATATCATTTTGGATTTAATGAAATTTTGACCACATGATCAACTTGTAATTATAAGAAGTCCACTTTTGACTCAAGTACCAAATATCGAAAAAATGACCAATATGAACATAAATGATTACATAAAGTTTATAACATGGTAATAAGTGATTTTAAAGGAATGGTAAACTTGAATAATGTTCTTATGAAAATATAAATTAACTTTAATTTTTTATTCGGGATATTATAGAATGAACGGGTCAAGTCAGACATGAGGTAGGGGACTTCGTCTCAATCTCATTTCATTGAGGCATATTCTGTTATATACATGACATTATTTTATACAGTGTATAAACACCATTGAAAATATATTTCATTAAAAATAAATATTTTTCAGTAGATCGTTTTACTAAATGAACAAAATAATGTTTCTTTTAACGTAAGTGGTGACAATGACCTTTTCTACCGCCACAAGAATTATTTGATCATCTCGCTTCCTTAAAAAGATGTAATGTTTTTAAAATGAAAATAAATACCATATTATTTGTTACATATTTTTGTATTTGAAATTTTTTTGATAATGGATGTGTTATGTAAATATATTTAAATAATATATTGTGATTGAAATGTGTAAATGTTATCTTTCCTTTATATTTGTTTTATGTGTTATGAATATGTTATTGTTCTTGGGCATTGTTACATATATGGGTGGTTCTGTGATAAAACTAGGGTAGGTGAGCATGAGATAGCTCTCCAATGCATTGGGTAACATGATGATGGTAAATGTGAATGTTTCTCCAAAAAGATTTAGGGAATATACTATGATGAGTATTCCCAATGTAACTTCCTACGTAGCTGTGATAGCTACGATGTATGTATGATATGGATGCCACAAGTTAGCTTTATGATTTATGTTTTCTGTATGTGATTCATAAATCCTATGATTTCATGAGGTATGTTAAAGAGCTTATGTTATTTATGTAATGACTAACTAATGTTTTCTTCCTCTTTTTTATAACCCATACACTACGTTTTAGGCTCATCCCATGTTTTGAAGTGTTTTTTCACAGGACTTAATGATTAATAGGGTCACAGATGAGATCAATTAAAAGTCATGTTGTCTAAGACATGGATCTAAACAAGAATCTTATTTTTTAGAGTTTTTTTGTGAAAAAAACTAGAACTATGTAGAAGTGTCTACTTTGTAACTTTTGAGATATAATGTAATAGTTATGGCCTAATTCTCTTAAAATATAATCTTGAAAAGATCCTCAATGTGATTTATTCACTTAATTCAAGAATATGTAATGTTATAAGTTAAGGTCCTTATATTTAGTATCAAAGTTCGGTTTAGAAAAATTTAGGAGTTAGAATATTGTTAAATTAATTTATGGTATGATTGAAATGATATAGCATTTACAAATAACCATGTTGCATTTCCAAAGTAATTTATTTGTTCAGAATGGTTTTCTACTGAGGAAACATGGTAGCTGTGATGGAACAACATCAGGAAGAAGAAAACCTTCCAAATCAGCAACCTGAGATGGTTAGAATCGGAAATAAACAGTCCTTTGTAGTGATGTCATAATTTATTCAAGATATAAATGGTGGTGGTTTCCATGCATGAGATCAGCCAGATCAACCAACCAGGAACATGTCAGTAGTGGAGCATTTCATGAGGCAACATTTCACATATTTCATAGAATGAGCTGACCCTATTAAATCATAAGGGTGGATTAAATCATTTTAGACGATTTTTGAGGTAATGGGGTGTTCAGAACATCAAAAGGGTAGTCTCATTGTTTACTATTTTGAAGGTGAAGCTGATTAGTGATGGTTGATGGTGAAAAATATTAGAGATAGTGAGGAGATTGATTCTCATTGTTTGAATGAATTCAAAGGTATTTTTCTTGAGATATATCTTCCTATGGTGGTTCATCTAAGGATGAAAATACAAATCCTAGAATTGAGGCACGAGTATGGCTATGTGGCTACTTATGAAGAAAAATTCACTCGACTAGAATGGTATGCTCCAAATTTTATACGAGATCTTAATAGTAAAATCAACCATTTTTACTCTGGATAAAACCAATGTATCAAAGTGATATAGCTTTTTGTGAGTTCATAAGTTATGAAACATTTTTTCGTAGTGCGGAGAAGGTGGAAATGGAGTTTTCTGATGATCAGACGTTCTTTGAAAAACAATAGAATAAGAGGTCCATGTGGAAGACGAATGGGAAGAAATCATCAAAAAATTATGATGGTGAGAACCTTATGTTTACAATTTTTGAAAATTGTTGTAAAAAGCATGATGGTGATTGTCTTTTTAATTCTGGTTAGTCCTAATGATGTGGTAAAATGGGACATAAATCTCGTAATTGCACTGAAAAGATCAAGGTAATGTTAAGACAAAATATTTTATACAATTAGTAAAATGTTTTTAAGTGTAATGAAATCTGTCATTATGAAAATGAGTGTCCAACTGAGATCATAACTAAGGTAAAGAAACTATACTACAAGAATAAAGGGGTGTTGAAATCCTTTTCAACTACTTAAGTAGATTCTGGTCTATCAAATGAAGTAGTATCAGGTAAACTGTTTTTTTGTTCAGTTTATACCAATGTGTTTTTTGATTCGGGGTCTACACATTCGTTCATTTATGAAAAGTTTTCTAGTAAATTGGGAATTCCATATCACTATTTGTGTCATGAACATATGGAAAATACACCGAGTGAAGATGTTGAGAGAAAAAGAAATTATAAGAACCTTCCTGTCCTTGTGTGCCGAAAGAATCTACCTGCAAACCTAGTAGTTTTGTCTCTAGTAGAGTTTGAAAATATATTAGTTTATTCAAAAAATAAATAGGAGTATGTAAGTCATTTAAGGGTTCTTTTGAAAACCTTAAAGGAAAAGAAATAGTATGGTAAATTCAGAAAGTGGGAGTTTTGGTTACAAAAAATTTCATTCCATGGTCACATTTTTTAAAAAAATGGCATAACTGTTGATCCTACAAAAACAAAAGTTATAGAAGAATTTCCAAGACACAAAAATATAACCAAGATCCATATTTTTCATGGATTGGTAGGTTATTACCGGAAGTTCTTTTGAAAATATTTCACAATTATATAGTCTAATGACTATGTTAACTCAAAAAGGTGTTAAGTTCATCTGGAGAAATGAATGTGATGATTGTTTTCAAGAATTGAAAATAAGATTCGTGAATGCTCCAGTTTTGGCACTACCTTCCAGAAATGGTGATTTTTTTATATACAGTGATGCTTCTTTCAAAGGACTTGATGGTGTTTTTATGATGAATGATCAGGTAATTGCTTATTTTTACATTAGTTGAAACCTCAGGAGTTAAATTACCATACACATGATTTAAAATTAGATGTTGCTGTTTTTTCTTTAAAAATTTGGAGGCATCATTTGTATGGACAAAATGTGAAATATACACTGACCAAATTGTAAGTATATATTCAACTTGAAATAATTAAACATGAGATAGAGGATATGGTTAGAATTAATCAAGGATTATTATTGGCCGATCCATTAACTTCTGGGAAAATAAAATAAAGTTGCTCATAATTTGATTCGAAAAAGTAATGCATCATTAACCATGTTACCTACGGATCCAGATCCTTTGTTTTTTAATTTGATAAAAATTTGAATAGATTTTTTTGGGGCAATGAATTACTCTTTTTTGTTTCAGGTGTTAGTGAGATCATCTCTATCTGACAGAAATAAGCAAGCACAGGAGGAAGATAACAAATTTCAGAAAAAAGTAGAGTTGGTTCAAAAGGGTAAGTTTCCTCATTTTATCCTTTATAATGATTTTATTTTGACATTTGGAAGAGATTATGCAATCCTTATGAGTCACTGTGGAAGAATGAGTTGTTATGGGAATCTTATAATTCACAAATTTCAGTTCCTCCTGGCAGTTCTAAGGAGTACTTATGTGATGCTCATAATTCCCCATTTTGAGTTCATTTCATCCTAGAAGTACAAATATGTTTAACTTTTCAGCAGGTTGAACTCGAGTGGCCGTTACCAAAAGGGATGTTTCAGTCTTTACCAGTGCCGAAGTGGAAATTGGAAAACATATCTGCGGAATTTGCTGTGGGATTACCAAATATATCTTCAGGTAATAATGCAATCTGGGTTATTGTTGACCGATTGACTAAATCATCTCATTTCCTTCCTATTTGAGATACAAGGCCTATAGATCAAAATTCTATGTAGTATGTTAAAGTAATAGTCAATTTTCATGGTGTTACCCTCTCGATTGTATCTGATCATGATCCCAGGTTTACATCTAACTTTTTTAAAGGCATTAAAAATTCATTAGGTACTAAATTAAATTTTAGTAAAAAATTTCACCCTCAATCAGATTGGTAGTCAAAACGAACAATTCAGACCATGGAGGATATACTATATTATTTTTCACTGAATTACAATGGAAGTTGGGACCAACATATTTCATTGGATGAATTTATCATAACAACTGTGTTCATTCCACTATACAGATGGCTCCATTTGGGGCATTATATGGAAGAATTGTCGAACTCCCACTTTGTTGGATGAAGTAGGTGAAAGGATGCTGATGGGACCAGAATTGGTAGAAGAGATGGAAAAAAATCAGTGGATTTAGAAGCCCATGAGAACAAATCAGAGCATGTAGAAAAGTTATGCGGATAACCAGAGGAAGGATTTTTCTTTTGAGTAAGGAGATCATGTCCTTCTCAACGTTTGTCCATGGAAAAGTGTGATGCATTTTGTTAAGAAGGAAAAGTTGAGCCCGAGGATTATTGGACCTTATGAGATCCTGGATAATGTTTGATCATTTTCATACAGAGTGGATTTACCTCCATGTTTGTTACAGGTACATAATGTTTTTCATGTTTCAATGTTGAGAAAGTATATTCCATATCCATCTTGTGTTTTAAGTCCAGAGGTAGTTCAGTTGGTAGAGGATATATCTTAAGAGAAACTACCAGTACAAATTCTTGTCAATAGAGAGAAAGAGTAATGGAATAAGGTAATTCACTAAGTAATGTTTTTTTTGGAAAATAAGATGGTTTATGAGACAACATGGGTATCTAAAAATCCTACGACAGATAAATACCCCCATTTATTTGACAAGTAAAAAAAATTGTGAGGATGCAATTTAAAAATGGGAGAAATGATGTAACATCCCATGTAAATAAATAGAACTGACTAAACTATGATTATACATGTTTGATAAATGTTTTTAAATTTATCCAATATATGTTATTGGTTTTAAATTTGACTTAATCTAATTTTAATCATAAATACTCTAATATTCTTTTAAAGGCCGATTTACCTCCTTTAGATGGGGAACCATCTTTAAATCATATTCTGGTAACATTTATATGTTCTATTTGAAAAAATAAAATTCTTCATTGGAATTGGGACATCAAAATTCACTTTGGGTAAATTTTAGGTATTTTTTTGATAAAATTCAATTTTTAATGAAAAGGGAAAAATACTGTATTTTAATTCCAAACTACATTTTAATCTAATTTATTTAAATGGTTATATTATATTTTTAAATGGGTTTAATGTTTAATTGGAATTTATATTTACCATTTAATCCAATTTTGGTCAATGGATGTAATTTTACATTGAAATTGAACATAAACAAGTGTCAATCTTTTGATAGTTATTATTTTCTTAAAAAACGCGTTTTGTTTTGACAATGGGAATTAATTTTAAATAAATAAATCCAACATATATGTTCTGAATTTGGAAAAATAGAAATCATTCTTAAATTTAAAATATCAAATATATCCTAGGAATAATTTTTTGTATTTTTATGAAAAACATCAATTTTTGATGAATAGTGAAACCCAAAAGTGGTAGTTAAAAACAGACTTTTTCAATGAAATTAAATTTTACCACTTATGTGAATAGAATTTCAAAAATCCTACATAAATGGTTGTTATTAATAAGTAATATTTTGACAAATTAGATGAAAATATTTTTTGTTGAATAGTAACTTTTGACTTTTATTTACTATGGTTAAAGGTAAAGAGGGTAATTTAAGGTAAAAAGAATATCATAATAATAAAAAATTACTTTAACACTTGTTCTAACCTTATTGTAAGAGTAATGATTGGCCATTGGAATCCTTGGGTCTCTTTTGAGACCACATGGAGTCACATAAGAGTGATAATGACAATTAATTTTAATTAACATAAAGTAAAGGAAAAAATGACAAACACAAACATCTTTTAGTTAATTAATTTTTACATATGGTTATATATGTTAACATTTCATTTATAAATATTCATTATAAAGTTAAAAATATTTCCTACATCATTGTATTTTTTTAATTTTTAGACATCAAATAAATAAAATTATTTTTGACACAATAATGATTCTGTGTTTATCTAATCAATAAATGATTTAAATAAATAATATTATAACACTAAAAATATATCCAAAACCTATCCAATTCTTATTGGATGAATTTATTTCGACCATGAGTCATCTTATCTTTGACTTTACTTAGTTTTGAACTTTTAGAAACCGAAAATAACTATATAATAAAATAATATTTTTACACTTTCCTAAAGAGCCCCTCCCCCTTATAAAAAGCCTTCACCTCTAACCCATTATTCACACCTCTCATGCCTCTTGGATCAACCAAAATATACCCAAATAACACCTCAAAATCCCTATTTTCCACCAATAAGTCTTAACATAGGAATAAGGAACATCAAAAAGTCCTTTTGGTTTGATCCAAAGGGAGTTACCCGAATTATATGAAACATTTTCTCTTTAAATATTTTCATTCATTTTACTTCTAAAACCCATAAACTCTTTTTATTCCTTTCATTTATAACCACACTCGTATCCTCAATATACTTGTATGTTTTTATGATAAGTATTTGAACTACAATTACACACACCTCCATCTAATGGGTAAAAATATACTATTTATATGGATGGAAAATTAACGCCTCACGAAATGATGATTGTTCAATTATCTCCTACTACCTCTCATGGTGGCCATTAATATGGAACTTTATTTATATATTATATATATTATGTTAATTTTTTATTTATGATTTTGTATTTTTCATTTATAGAATACCATTATTGTTTCCATTATAGGTAAATACAACAATTAAATTTGAGGAAGTACAGACTACCACCCCTTTAAAGTGATATGACTCGTTAATGCTAGATGTGGTACATATAAAGGATGTGGATAATGATATTATATATTATATTTTACTATAATTATAATATACCTATGTATCATTATGTTTTAATTTCATTAAAATATGAAATAGAAATGAAAGTAGCATTTACGCATACGTACAACTTACTGTCTCAATGAATGGTGCATTTCATTTCAGAGCTCCAAATGTTATGTAATATTATAAATACAAGTACATAATGGATATATATGATATATAAATCCTGAATATAATTCTAGATATAAGGAAAGTTTTTCCACATCAACAACTTGTAATTATAAGAGTCCATTTTTTACTCAAGTACCAAATATCGACAAAACGGCCATTATTAACATAAATTATTACATAATGTTTATAAAATAGTAATAAGTGTTTTAAAAAGAATAAATAACTTGATAAAGGTTCATAAGAAAGTATAAATTAACATTATTTTTTTATTAAGGATAATAAAGAACGAACGGGTCAAGTCAGACACGAGGTAAAGGACAACGTCTCAATATCCTTTCATTGAGGCATATTTTGTTTTATACTTGAATTTCATTTATACTGGGTATAAAATCCTCTGAATCTTCATTTCATTAAAAAGGAATATTTTTCTAGGAGGGGTTTTAATAAACGAAAAAAATAATGTATCTTTTAATGTAAGCATGGACAATGACTATTTCCACTGTCGCTAGTATTATTTGAACTTTTGGCTTCCATAACAAGCCATAATGTTTCTAAAAAGAAAATAAATACCATATACTATGTTATGTATTTTTGTATTGAATGTGGTTTTGATAAAGGATTTGTTAAGTCAATATATTTAAATGATATATTGTGATTGAAATGTGAAAATTTTATCTTTCCATTATAATTGTTTTATGTGTTATGAATATGTTATGGTTCTTTGACATTATTACATATACAGGTGGTTCCATGATATACCTAAGGTGCGTGAGCCTGAGAAAGCTTTCCAATGTAATGGGTAATGTGACAGAGGTAATCATGAATGTTTCTCCTAAGAGATTTAGGGAATATACAATGATGGGTATTCCAAATGTAAATCCCTACGTAGCTGTGATAGCTACAGTGTATGTGTGATATGGATGCCACAAGTTTCCTTTATGATTTATGTTTTCTATGTGTGATTCCTGAATCTTATGATTTCATGAGGTATGTTAAATAGCATATGTTATGAATGTAATGACTAACTAATGTTATCATTCTTTTTTTATAACCCTTACTGAGTTTTTTTTGTAGATCGCACGTTTTGAAATGGTTTTCACAGGACTTAAAGATGAATAGGTTCAAGGATGGGATCATGAAATTGCCATACTGTCTATGACATAGAACTAGATATGACTCTAAATTTTAGGAGTTTTTATTTAATGAAAAATGGGAACTGTGTAGAAGTGTCTACATTGTATCTTTTGAGATGTAATGTAATAGTTATGACCTAATTCTCTACAACTCAAAACCTGAAAATATCCTCAATGTGAATTATACATTTAATTCATGATTATGTAATGTTTTAAGGCCATGTCCTTATATTTGCAGTTTTTAGAATCATCACACCCCAACCATAATAATTAAATTATTAAAACTATTTTAATTATTTTAATTATTTAAATCCTCATTTTTGATTTCAGGCTAGTTTGGGTTAATTTTAAAGAAAATTAATTATAACAAGATGTGTTCAATGCACAGGTTGTGTACAGTTAAGAGTAAACATGTAGTGACCGTTCATGAGGGTCTATCATCGGTACATCGACATTTAGAATAGACAGAGAAGAATTTTCTCAAATATGGGTATGATTTCATGTGACCATGTTGTCTGCTTATGTTCATAAATAAAATAAATTATATGGAAATAAAATATAGAAATAAAATAAAGTTTAAGAAAGTTTTTTTAACAATCGTAATAATGATTAATAATTTTATTATTATTATTATAGATATTATCATCATCATCAACTCCATGATAATTATAATTGTTATTATTTTTATTGTTATTATTATTATTATTTATCCACTCTCCCTTATGCGACCCATCCCCCTTCACCTCCCTACATTGCACCACCCCTTACTCTCAGCACCCCACTGCCAAAACACCACAACCCCTTTTCTGAATCCTCGTCAGTTGGATGACCTCCTCCCCTAGACCAAGATTCCCTGAGGTGTGTGACCACCTCTAGAAAATCATCCCAGTAGTGGGTGAGACCTCCTCCCAGGCTCCATCCCCAGATCCATCTATATCTGGATATTCATCTAGATTTCATAACAAATCATGGTTGGAACTTTTATGTAATTCCTTCTACCACGTTCACCTCATTTAGTTTGACCATTTTAGGTCTCCCTATTTCTCTGTTTCATTTGGATGAAACCCTAGATTAGGGTTAACCTGAATTTTTTTTTGAGTTCCTTCTATTTTATGGTTTTTGAAGGCTTTATTTGCTTTACTGCAGGTTTATTCCATCATTCATCACATAAGGATATGCATACTAGCTCATCTCATATTGAAAATTCCACTTAAGGTATTGTTTTAAATGAAATATTTTTACTCAGACATTACTTCTATGGTCTTTAGTGATTATTAGTCCCTAAATGTGTTTGTATTAGTGCTTTCGTGGATCCTTGGTGGTGCACAAAAACACATAACTAGGTACGTATATATATATATATATATATCTCTTCCTTGGACATATTCCCTCATCGTGTGGGGAATATGTACATTAGGTTAAGGATATATATATATATATAAGAATGTATGTCTGTGCAACTATGGGTTTTTTTTTCATAAAAAGAATTAATATCGTAAATGTCTCATCTTTTATTGTTCCCTTGTTGAGGTAGGTTCCCTATCCCTGCACATTTAATTTTGAATTCCATGATTTTTTATAACATTAAAAATGTGTTTATATATTTATCTGTTATATAAATATAAAGATGTACATATATATGGGTTTGGTAAAATTGATTACATCTCCTTGAATTGGTTTCCTATTTATGTACATAAATTAGCTATGTTTTTTACAAGTATCATTCAAATGCAAAGTATCCTAAATGTTTTAGAATGGATTTCTAATGGATTCCCAACTTGTGACATGTTTTTTCTAGAACAATAATTCTTTGGATAAATGTGTTATTTAAAACATATAATGTTTGAAACCCAAAACTATAGCATGATAAATAAATAACATGAACTCCCGTTTGATGCTTTTTAAGTGAGTTGTGTATTTTATTACACTATAATTTGAAATGAGTCTAGAATGTAAAGTTGGATTGGAAAATGAAATGGAACATATGGAGAGTGTTATGGAAGTAGTGTTTCAATTTTTTTAGAAAGGGTATGAAATATGTTTTTGATATATTTGAATGATAATATTAATGTCTAGGTTGTCACCTTATGTCATTTTGGCAGTCAAATTTGTTTTTGAAATTAGGAACGCCTGATTTGAAACATAAAGTGGTTTGTGAAATTGTTGAATGGTTTATCTGATGTAATGATCTGGTTGGCATTTGTGATTGGTTTATTATATGACTGGAACACCTATTGGGTATTTCTTTTTGTAGGATATTATATAGGTGGTGTTAGTGTTTGGGGAAGGCATGTATTATGATGGCAGGTACGTTGAGTAACACATGTGAAGGCCTCCCACTAACACTATATATTATTACCATTGGTTCTGGGGTATATTTTAGAAGATGAGGTGATAATTTCTTTCTAACACTGATATGATGGTTTGGTGCCCTCATAGATATTTTTAGGCCGGGTGAGCTGTGCCACTGAATTGGTCCATTGAGGGCGGTCAGTTGGTTATAGACAAATGGGCTTCACCATACGCCAACAAGTGGTTCCAAACCTAGTACGTCTATAGATTTCTCTAGGAATGTTTACGAAATTAGCATTATTATATACTTGTATATTTCTATTTTATTTTGTGGAATTTTGTTTATTTGATATCATCACACATTTACTTTTCTTTTTACATAAAAAATTATATTCTATCATTAGTTGACCATGAATGGAAATAATTGTAACTACTTACATTTTTTTGTAAATTGTTTTGGAAACCGAAATGGAGAGGTTTGTTTTTTAAAAAAAGCAGTCTGTTACTTATTTTGATAAAAGAGTAAAAATTAATACATTTGTTTCCTATTATCAAACTAGAAAGACTGTATTTCATTTTAGATTTGGGCAATCAAAAGTGGTTTATCTTGGGAATTATTATTGAGCATCTTGGTGGTAATTACTACTTTATCTTTTAAGTTTCATGTTATTCCAGTATTGGATCGCTCTTGGAGAAAGCATGGTTCCATGTTGGGTAGAGAACCATGGGGTCAACTGGAGATATGATTCTTTGTGGAACTATATTCTATATTCGGGTGTTCATTTTATTTAGTTTATTTTAATATTTTTGACTTTTTTATACTACAAATAATCCCCAAATGCTTTATTTTGATGCTTGAGACTAGTTGTCAGCCTAGGAGGATCGAGAAAACCTCTCAGGACTTATCATAGATATTCTTAGGTGACTCATTCTGGGGATAAACCATGATGTTTTATGACACTAGACTTCCATTATACTACCCCATGTCAGAAATAATTGCAATGTATCACCTGTATGGATGTGGAACCAACACAATAAAAAATTAATGGAATCCTTTCATCCCAGATTATTAATAAATGCGGGAATAGATTAGGTTTATACGTTCCAATCAACCCATCACCCTTTTGATAATCCCACTATGCCATGTTTGTGCGGATTCCCCATAAATCTACCTTCCATGTCACTTTCACACCATTAGAATGATTCCATTGTGCTGATCATCCTATGTTTTTTCATCCATTAATCCAATATTATAATTATGTGTTACTATGGGGTTGGTATATATGTTCCAACATTCCAATTTATCTTTTGAGAACCCTCCCAATGTTACCTAATTTTATTCATATAGAATCATTAACCTATTATACAGTGTTGTCCTCATAGTCACACCATGGTTCTTACTTCATGCATCAATGCATTCCAATAGTGTGGTCATCAATTTTTATTCTAATAAGTGTAATAAATAATACCCCTTCAAAGGGGCCTTTTTGGACTGAAAACCTGGTATAGTTAAGAATTACTAAGTGATGTTACCACTCAAGTAAGCCCAAAATTATAAAAACAAAATATTGTCTATGGGGCAATGTATAATTCCACACCATGCCTTTCTAGTGCCCTAGATTTCCCCTTGGCACAATCTATCACTAGATAATTATGAGCATGATTAGACTTGAACCTGATATAGATTGTAGACAGTAGTTAGTGGCCACCATACATGGTATAATATTGACAATCACCATTGTGATAATTATTGAAATATAAAAATTATTAATTAATTTCAAATTATCATATGTTATCAATTATCAATAAAACTAATAATTAATTATTATAAAATTTTAATATAAAATAATAAGGAATTTAAAATTTTAACGATAAATTATTAATTATTAGTTTTTCATTTTTCGTTTTTAGTTCCTTGAATATGGTGTTATGTTTTTTAAATATGTTTAGTAAAAATTATAACATACAAACAGCAACATAATTCTTTTATAATAGTTTTTTTCTTATAAATTTAGATTTTTTAACGAAAAAATATATTTGTGATGTGTTTTATATCATTTGAAGATATATATACCACATCATGATAACATTATATTTTTGAGAAATTGCATTGCATAACAGGAAGAAGAAAATAAGTTGGAAATAATTATAGGTGGTTAGAATATGCATGGAATCATTCTCTTTATGTTTCATGTCACGTGTTAGATTCCATAATGGAAGTTGTGAAGAATCTAATTAGCTATAAAATTTAGTCTTGTAGGTGGATCATGTAGGTGTCAGATTATCATGTCATCATCATCATGCTGAACACATAAAGAATTAATGATATCTAATAAACACACCCCAAGTATCCCTGAGTCGTTGGATGTGTTATTATAATGAAAAAGATACAAGAGAGAAATTAACAATGATTTATATGTTTTTTAGTCTTTGAAAAATAAATACCTAGATGGATCCCTTATTAAATTTGTAATTAATTATAATAAAATAAAATTGACATCTTCTTGTCACTTTATCAATGATCTCATCTTCATAACATGGGGAATGAAAACAAATGAAAGTGTGAGCTCAAAAGCTCAATAAGGGTTATATGAAACAATAGTATGTGAAGAGAGGTCAATAAGGAATATTCATTATAGAAAGGTAAATAATCTGAAAAAAACATCCATAAATACACTGAGAATGAAAATGAAACCATATATATCATCATAGTTAAAACCTCATGGAATGTAATAACGGAATATATAAAAATGAAGATGAATATTTATTTGACATAATTTATCTTGCACATGAAACATTATATGATCAAAAAAAATATAAGTATTTTTGTAAAAACCCCATTTTATTCTTTTTAGAAACAAATATTATGAGTTTTTCACCAACTATTTTGTCTCATACTACCTATCGATGCAACAAGGGCTATCTATAATCGGGCACTACCTGTCACTGCAAGTCTAAAGCATTATTCATACATAGATAAAATTCCAAAAAAATATTCAAAGAAAACATCTCCTGTAAAAATGATATACATGTAAGAAAATAATCCTATCCATGGTACAATAATTATGTATATATAATGAATTATTCAATCAGCTGTGATCATAAATAAAAGAGACGTATACTTACACCACACACAAGAAATACGTGGTAAAATTGAATATAATAATGGCTTCCCTGAAATAATGGATTTAAATCATACATAACCATTATTAATGGAAATTAGGAAATTCTTATGAAAAATTATGTGCAACTATAGTGAAAAGAATGTAAAAATAGTATTTGATAATCTTTTGAATAGTGTCTCTTTAGTGATATTAATGTAAAAAATTTAAAGGGATATTTATGTGGGAAAAGGAATAATTGTGTTGATAAAAGAAGAAAAGATCACTGGTAGTGCTTCATGATAACAATAAAGATTTTAAAAATGTATTGGTAGATTAAAAATTATTATTATGTGTACTACAAATTGGATAATATATTGGAATGTGCCCCTAAATTAGGCTTGCTTACTAGGAGGAATTGAAAAGTGAAACTTACAAAAAAATGTATTTACCCAGATAATAAAGAAGTACTGAGGTAGGTAAATATTTTTTGGAACTTAAAAAAATAATTTTGGACGAATAAATTTGATGAATTGTGAATTCAATGGGGGTAAATATAAATAATGACTAACCCAAAATAAAATGGATGTTCATGGAGAATTTATTACCCTATGAGTGAATGTGTTCTTCCCATGAACTTAATGTGCATGATAATAAAATTAGATTCATTAGTTATTAAATTATTATCAAATTATGTAACAATTTTATTTGTTTATAATTTTATTATGTTAATATATGATCTTTCTGGTGAGTTATATGATTCAATTTCTCCATTCTTGAGTGTTCATTTCCTACGTTGTTTTTATTAGTTCACTTGTATACATGTATGAAAGATCATGTAGAATTGGAGTAGTTATCCAAAATTGAAATCATATGATATTAATTAAATTATAGAAGATTGAATGATATTTTATATCATTCTTAAATATATTACTATTATTTTTTAAATAAAATGTTAAAGATAACAATTTATAGTATTTGACTTTTTATCAATAATCAAAGTCTAATTATTTTTTATTAATTATTATTATATATCTACACTATTTCTAGACCATTATAGAACTTATAAGATGTATAATAAATTCTATTTTATCCATGATACTAGTTCTATGGGAAATATTTGAATATATTAATGAAAACACATCGTCTAAGATGGTGGTAAATTGATACATCAGAGTTGATGTTTTCATTTTTAGATTAAAAGGGAGAGAAGAAGGGGCTTGATAATTAATATTTGATTAAAATAATAAAATTACTATATATATAATTTAATAGAGTTATAACTAATGTCTGGATAGAATAGATAAGTAATGTATAAAAATTAAAATAAAATTAAAAGGAAAATAAATAAAAATGAAAGAGGATTTTACCTATTGAATTCATCTCCTTGAGAAAATCATTAAAGGGCTATGGATTGATATTTTGGTGAGACCAAACGCTCATGGAAGTGGGTTAGATACTTTTAAATTTTATTAGGAAATAATTGGTAAATTTTTAAGGCTCATAATGAGTGAGAAGGGGTGATGAGGGGTGGTATTGATAGTGTTGTAATTGGGTGATTTTTTTGATTATTTTATTCATTAGTTTATTTTTTTGGATTAATACACTGAATAATGTTGGTTATTGGGAATAAATATAGTCATATATTATATGTGATTTGAAACCAATTGTTCTTACATAAACCATGCACGATCTATGACTCAATAATTCATGTTTTTAACTTATACTGTAAATTACTATATTTCACCATTCACTAAATATTCAACTATTTTAGAAAAATACCCAAAATTCGACCTAACCATTTTTGGACATGTAGAGTTAAAAAATGGATTGTATTTTTCAGAAATAATTTTCTAACATCCAATATATATTTTTAATGAAACATTTCATACATTCGAAAAATATAGAATTATAACTTATTTTATGAAAGTTTGAAAAATTAATTAAGGTCTCATAAAATTATCATATAATTATAAGAAAAAAAATATTAAATAATTATTCTATTTTTTTGAAAATAAAATTTCTTTTAAATTATTATATAAATTATAAATTTTTAATGAATAATTTAATTTTCATATTATAACAACACATAATTTATCATTTTTAATACATTGGTCTACTTATTCCCTGGTATAAATATATCATATTTCCATTTATAAGAAGGCAAAAGTTTATTTAAACTTTCTTTCATATAGTTACTATTCTATAGGTTGGATTACTATTCTTAATGGTAACATTACTATTCCTAAGGGTGATAAAAAAATTTCAAAGTTCTTATAAATATGATATCACTATTCATTTAAGATAAGTATTTTTTTCAATGTAAGATATTGAATGAATTGATTTTATTTCAGAAGATACATACTATAAAGTCATGCGGTGTTATATTTTTTTCGTCTTCCAAAGCTTCATCCTCAAAATTTTTCTTGAATATTTCCTTTTAAAAAGATGAGGGTGGTTCTTATTCATAACAGACATTGGTTCACATGATTCTTATTCCATTTTTTGGTTTTTACAATTTACTTTTACTATTTGAGCCATCCAATTTCTCAGTACATTTTCTCCTATGTCATGAATCTTGAAAGGATCATCCTAGAAAGACTGGTCATGTTGAGGTTCTATTTCATCATAGGTGAGTATATCTAATGGGTCTATCCTGAAATTATTTAATAATGACATGTGGAAAATATCATGAAATTTGGGTGGAATTAGTTATATGACTAATAGTTATGATCCAACTCTAATTATATATCGATTTTTAAATGGTATGGTGTACCTGGGGATTCGTTTCCCATTATTTATGAACATTAAGACAACCATATATGTACATACTTTCAGAAAGACATGATCTCCCACAGGAAATTTTAAATTTGTTATCAATTTGTTAGAATAAGTCTTTTTCCTACTTTGATATGATCTAATATGAGTCTGAATAGATATTCAATTTATCATTGAATCTTATATATAGTTTTGGCCTATATGTTTCCTCTCACTAACTTCATCCGAAAAAGTTGGATTTCGACATATCATTCCTTATAATTCTTTATATGGTTCCACATGAATACTAGAATTGAATCAGTTGCTGTTGGAAAATTACATCAATGGTAAATACATTTCCCACATAACAAGAATGTCAGGTTAGCATGATATCAAAATTTTATCCATTGATTAAATAGTCCTTTTATACTATCTCTCAGTTTGAGGGTGATAAAAAAGTAAAATAATTATTACTATCCCAAGACTACTTGAAGTCACTTTCATAATTTTTATGTAAAATTGGGATCCTGATCTGATACAATTGATATAGGTGTACCATAATTTATTACAACATGATTAACATATAGTCTTTCAAGGAACTGTAGTGTAAAAATCCTCCCTTGTAGAGAGTAATTTTGATGACATGGTAAGTAAATCAGAAATTACCCATATTATATCCTTATTTGTTTGATTCATTGGTAATAAAATCAAAATTTCAATAGTAATGTCCTCCCACATCCTCATAAAAATATCTATAGGATGGATGCATTCTCATGGATTTTATCTCCCAAACTTCACATGTTGACAAACAAGGTATCATGACATGTTATTAGCAATTTCTCACTTTAAATTATCCAACGAAAAATGTTCTGTGAGATATATTTACATCATAATAGAACACAGGTTTATTTAGAAGTTTGAGAAATGAGAATAATATAATTTTACCCTTATTATCTCATTATGTGATGGAACATCTAACCTCTTTCCAAATTGAAAAATTCTGTACTCATAAATAAAGTATTCCATCCTTCCAACCCAAATTGATTTAATATTCTTCTAAAAAATCTCATCATCAGATTGATATATTTTTAACTTCTATATTAAAGTCTACTTAACAATTATTTGAAAAAGGATTGATGTTTTCTAATCCTTAAAAATTACCATATCCCTAATTACTACATCCACGAACGTATTATTTTTATCAATCCAAATTTTTGTTATAAGTCCAAGATCTTTCCATATCAATGCATTTGATACCTTATCATTCGTTTAACTACATTGATGTATATTAAGTAACTTTATCATTTTTTATATGAAACAACCCAATCCTTTTTTTCAATGCATCACTATATATCACAAACATATCATTTCCTAAAGGTATAGTCTAAACATGTATATTGACTAATTTTAGTAAAAAAAAATTAAATCATTCTATACATTATTTTGTCAATATGAAATTATCCCATATACATGTGATCTTTTTTAACAGGTTATACAATTTTACGAATTCTGAATGAAATTCAAATAGTAACTTGCTAATCCAATGAAAAAACCTTACCTAAAGTATTTTCATTGGCATACGCCATTCTAGTACTTCCTTTGTATTCATTGGATCAATTGATATTCCTTCATTAGAGACAATATATCCATGTAATGGAATTTCCTATATCCAAAATTCACACATGATAAATTTACCAAATAGCTCTTTACATCAGGGAGTCTAAAAAATAATCCATATGTAATTATCATGGACTTAATAATATTTATATTACACTATAATTTCAACAAAAAATAGTTCAAAAAAATCATCAAGATATTCATTGAATATTATTTTCATTCATTTATTTAAAACATAAGGCACATTAGTCCTTAAAAATTGAATTATTGTGAACTCTTAATGTACATATTTCCTTAAAAAATTATTCTTTGGAATCTATCCCTTCTTTAAAACAAATTGATGATGCTAAGAAAAAAGGAAATCTTCATAAAATATTGATATTCATGAAGTGGATAAAATAAATCATCAATTCAAGGAACAAGACACTTTTTCTTTATTTTTATAGCCTTGATTTCTCTATAGTCAATTCAAAAACTCAAGGATCCATCATTCTTATTTTAAAAAATAATAGGGTCTTCCAACATATAAATAGTATGGGTAAAATTTATTACTCAACTACTCTTTTTTTTATTCACCTCCACTAATTCCTCGGGAAAATCATCAATGTATTCATATTAAATTAGTACACCCTCAATTTCAAGATTACATTCATCATCTGTTGAAGTTGTTTCATCTTCCTCCCTAATAATTTCATTTGGTAGATCTATCAGGGATGGATCTAGATACGAAACAGATGTTCAAAATTCTTCTGTAAAGATATGGGATTCAACAAATTCGTCACAAATAATATGTAAAGACCCATAAATTTCAAGGACATTTTTTGTGATAAATTCATTGGAATTATATGAGTACGTAGTTTCTGATGGAACCTAATTCTGGGGCCCGGTGTGCCCGGAATAATTTTCTGAAGTTTAGCTCGAGTAAATTCCGTGAACGAACGAGCGAGTTTTTGTATCTTTTAAAGAGGTGCTCAGAATTGAAATCTGAGGGCACCGATGAACTCGCATCACCTGTATTTTCATAATGGGACCTTTAACGTAGTTTCGTTTTATATGGGTCGAAAGTTAATTTTTGGTATTTAAACATAAACTAAATAAACTTGTGTGGTACATGATTTTATTTGTGTATTGGTTATTTCCTACCAAGCGTGGATATTTGTGAGGTGGGTCCCACAAGATCCCCATCCTTCACCCCCCATTACTCTCCTCAACTCCCTATTAATTCCCTACTGTTTACTTTGACAACTCCACATATTCATTAGGGTGGATCCTTCCTACCTCCCTCATCCCATTAAATGTGCCAACATATTAATTTAATATCAGCGTTAAATTAATTGGAACCGCTTTTGAATTAATATTAATTTCATAAGAATTCTATTAATTGGAGGGCCACTTATTTCTTTTTTTTGGAAAACTAATTTGGGAAAAAAATCTAGAGATGTGATCCTTCATCGACGAAGAACACCCCCGGCGAAGAACGTGAAGAAATTATTCCAACGACGTATCTTCCTTGGATGCACCTTGACATCAAGGAGCCTATGTCGCCTATGACAACGACCCTTCCTCCATTGTTGATGGAACGACACTATTCTTCCGCGACGCCCGTCTACCACGATGCTTATCATCCGTGGATCAATGACGTACAACAAGAACTTAGAGGTAGGGGGAATTTATTATATTTCTTATATGTGTTTTATACTCTCGTACATGGCGTTTAATTGTTGGGTGATTTTTTGAACCACTAATGTTGTGGGTACATACTTGCGAACAAGTACGAACCCACTACTATTTTGTTCCTTGATGCGCAGGGTGATTTGCAACGACAGAACGAGACCACAATGGTGATTTGGGGCCTTCACAGTGGAGTTCATATCCCGAGACACCCTTAGGGGCATACAGAAGCAAAAATGGACCACCAGAATCACTCTACTGGCCCGCAGAAGATCGCGGTAGCACATGTCTCCGACGAGGCGGCGCTGGCCGTCGGAGGTGGCGTCCAGCACCGGCCATCCGCCTGGAGGTGGCAACGACCCGGCGAGCCACCGATAGAAGCCTATCGTGGCACCAGCCGCGGCGGCGAGCAGTGGATCCAGCAGGCGCGCGGGATCTGGGGAGACCAGTGCTGCCAGCCTCGCGCCACGTTCGCGGAACAGGGGGCCGCGCCCCCCACTGGGCCAGCTGGCTGAGCTAGCACACCCCCCCCCCTAGCCGGGCTGGGGCGGTTCACACGGACCGGGCCGTGCTGGCCGGGCCGACCAAGGATGGGTAGGGTCTGGTCGGACCGGGCCCAGACCCCCAACTTCAGACAGTTTTTTGGTCTTTTTCCTATAACACGAGCTACGAACCTCCAATCGACGCACCGTCAATTGCGTGGGAACCCTTGGATCGAGATGGCCATTTCATTATATTACACTTGAGGTTTATGCAAATTTTGTGTATGGCAGGGTTGGTTCAAACCCGAAACCAACCGGGCCCTTGGAGCGGAAACGCTTATAACATAAGTACCAGACGTCCGATTGACGTACCGTGAACGAAGTCTAATTCCTTTTGTTGAGACGATTATTTTTGGAATAATCCACATGAGTATTGGATGCAGCTGTAGTATGGTCGGGTTGGTTTTAGCTTCAAATCCAACCGGGCCCCTGGAACGGAAAAGCCAATAACTCTTAGAACGGGCGTCCGATTGATGCACCGTCTGTCGTGTTGGGAGTCTTTTGATGATATAGAACGTCATGATACATCAACCCTAAAATTTGTGATAGTTGATGTATCAACCCCTTGGCTCGAGGAGCGGACCCTCCCGGAATCGAGCATGTTGTGTGCTGAAACCCTAGATCTGGCTACGACTGCATCGACTACCGTACTAGGATCCTCCGTGGGTTCGACGATAATGAAATCTGTAATGGGATCCTCCGTGGGTTTGACAATGACGTCTACCGTACTGGTATCCTCCATGGGTTCGACAGGGATGACATCTGTACTGGGATCCTCTGTGGGTTCGACAGCGATGACTACTGTTCTTGTATCCTATGTGAGTCTGGAAGTTTGACCTTTGTACGTGTATCCTGAGTGGGTCCAGTAGAGTAGCTAGTTTTGTATCCTATGTGGGTTCAACAGCAAAGCTGGTCTTGTATCCTATGATGGTCCGACAGCTTAGATGATTATGTGGATACATCTGATTATCCCTATCACTCTACAAAATTTGTATACCTATGTGAACTGAGTCTTGACTTTTAATCATTATCATCGATGTGATTGACTTCCTCCTTGTGCGGACTGGGTTGTACTTTGGCTTAGGAGATGGAGCCAAACTGTGATTGATAACTTAGGTATATGTATGGGAATATACTCAAGTAGAGTTGGTTGAAACTTCTTGATTGTATCTATCCATTGTGGTTTATCCTTTGTGGATTCTGGGAGACCTTCGGGGGTCTCGGGGTTCCAACTGAGTATTGTATACTCACCCCTTCACGGGATATGTCCGCACTATGTTTTGTTGGATGCAGATGATGGACAACACTGATCGTGGAGGAGTCTTGTGGAGCTGGACAGTACCCAGAGGTGGACCACCTAGTGAGGCATGCAGAGAGTGGACGGACAGACCCGAGGTGCTGAAGAGACCATATGTACCCACCCTTCAGCTGAGATTCCCGAAGGACAATTGAGTGTTTGCTGTTTTACTTTACTACTGTTTTACTTTCCTTTTCTGTTGTGATGTACTTTTAGTTGCATTTGTATACTCGCCCATTTACTTTTCGGCACTTACTTTTGTACTCAGTATTACTTAGTGCGTACTTCACTTGCGTACTATGTTGTGTGTTTTACTTATATAAAAGGGCATGCCTTCTCTTTTTATCAGGATTTATGCCTTTGGTACTAGTCATCGGCCCCTGGCCTATGGAAGGCGGGCTTGGGGTAGTCACGACATGGGCCCCGAGGATGGGTCGTGACAAATTGGTATAAGGGGAGTCAGTTCTGCTACAGAACTCATGACTCTGATCTTTCCATTCTATGAAGAAATAGTGTTAAGAGTATTTTGTGTGGTTTTCAGTCCAAGGAGTTCAGTGTTGGTGCGGCGGCCGACATATCCACACACCAGGACCCTGACCTATGATTTCCGACTCAGTGGATGAAAACACTGATTGCGTGTGTGTTTCCTTTCAAAAGTTTTCTTTGTGATTACTTTGTGTCAGCTCACCAGGTATACTATTTAACCATGGCGCACCTGTTGCTTTTTAGGATGTCCCAGGAAGTCAGCCAACCAGGGTTCCAAGTTATGTGCGAAATGGTAGACCACCGATCGACAAGGCCTCAGTACAGGGCCCCATTACAGCAGAGGCACCAGCGGTACTGCTACCCATAGAGCCACCGATGCTACCAGGCCCAGCAGTAGAGAGTGCACGCCGCCTGAGTGCGTTTCACATATTTCAGCAGCCAAGGCCGCCTAGGTTCCGTGGAGACACGGACCCTTAGGCAGCTGAGGATTGGATGGAAGCTATCGTCATGGTATTCAGGTTGGTAGGGACACTAGCTGACCTTATGGTGATCCTTGCCGTGAGTCTACTGCACACAAGAGCATATAGATGGTGGAGATTGATGCTCCAGGTACACGACGGGGCATCTCTACTTTGGGCAGACTTCAAGAGTCTCTGCCGCTCAGAGTTTGTTCCCACCACCCTTCGTGCGGTGCGGATCCCAGAGTTTATTCATCTGAGGCAGGGTAGCATGACAGTAGCATAGTACACAACGATGTTTACAGACCTCTCACACTACTCCATCGATATGGTATGGGAACCATTCATCAGGGCCTGGACCTTCGAGCAGGGACTAATTCATGAGATCATGGATTTGAAGATTCCCCTAAGCATCTCGACGCATGTAGGGGTTCTGGAGCGAGCCCTTTTTGTGGAGATCTTTCTCGTTGAGCATCCACCAGCAGAGAGACCCATCGCAGGGCGACACGTAGCTAAGTCTTCTGCAGATGGTAGTAGACATATGTCACATTGGTCCAAGGGAACCTGACCATTAGGTGGGCGACCTCCGGATATAGGTTCGGTTGTGTGCGGAACATAAAGGAGAACCAACCTTACGGGGAGAGGACAGTGCTATGCATGCGGCGGGCAAGGCCACATGGATCGTGACTACCCAACCCGCCATGCAGACGAGCAGCATATAGTGGAGGGACCAGCCATGTAGAGGCAAAGGTTCAACCATGGCAGTCCACAGGGAGCAGGCAGATGAGGCAGAGGAGCTGACCGAGTAGTGGGTGGTGGATGACTTTTCGAAGCTCTACCCCCCCACCCCTAGGACGTCCACCCTGACCACAAGGAGCTGGCGGACAGAGGAAGGCTCAACTCCAGGAAGCGGAGGCATACGACCATGGAACACCTGATATGATTCTAGGTACTATCTGTGTCTACACCACCCTTGTTTTTGTTCTTATAGACACAGGTGCGAGTCATTATTTTATTGAAGCTGACCTTGTTCAGAGCTCGGAGATTCCGATGAAGACGTTGGCTCGATCTTTACAGCTAGAGACTCCTACGCGTGAATACTCGATGATTACGCACTAGTGCCAGTAGAGTGAGCTTACTCCGGGAGGTGAGAGCATTGGTTGGGATCTTCATGTAGAGGCGTTGAGGCCTAACAATGTCATCTGGGGTATGGACTGGTTATCTACAGTCCATACACAGATCGACTGTATTAGGCGCAAAGTGCGGTGTGTCCACACGGATGGGACCAGGTTCACCTTCACCGGTGAGAAGGGAGCCTTATCAGCATATGATGGAATTACGTAGAGGATATGGAATCCAATCACACATCAGTTGTCTAGTCTCATCCTCGGAGCAGTTGATGTGTGGAGTCCGAGTTTTCCTATTGTGGTGGATTAGTATGTGGACATTTTCCCTGACGACGTTCCAGGACTACCTCCTCACAGAGAGGTAGATTTCTAGATTTACTTCTACCCTGGGATAACACTGGTATCTACTCCAGCAAATCGGATGGCTCCTATCGAGCTTCGTGAACTATGGGTATAGCTGGAGGACTTGCAGGGAAAGGGATTCATGTGACCCAGTGTTTCACCATGGGCTTCTCCGATTTTGTTAACTAAGAAGGCGGATGGGAGCTTGCGACTGTGTGTCAACTACCATCGCCTAAATCAGGTGACCATAAGGAACAAGTACCAACTTCCGAGGATTTATGACCTCTTCGATCAGCTCAAAGGAGCACGATTGTTCTCGAAGATAGACCTCATGTCAAGCTATCACCATCTCAGTGTTCGAGATGAGGATGTGCAGAAGACGGACTTCAGGTGTCGGTATGGCCACTACGAGTTCATGGTTATGCCCTTTGGCATGGCCAACGCTCCAGCAGTGTTCATGAGTCTCATGAACAGGATCTTCCATCCATACCTCGATCGGTTTGTCTTAGTGTTCATTGAAGACATACTGATTTACTCGACTACTGAGGAGGACCAAGCCGACCACATGTGGGTCGTACATCATACACTCCAAGAGCACCATATTTATGGTAAGATCTCGAAGTTCTAGTTATGGATTTAATAGGTTCACTTCTTGGGGCACGTCATCTCAGAGGCGGGAGTTGCAGTGGATCCAGTGAAGATCAAGGTAGTACTTTCTTGGGAGCCACCCAAGAGCGTGACAGAGGTGCGGAGTTTCCTAGGCCTGGCCAGATATTATCAGAGGTTTGTGTGAGATTTCTCCAAAGTTTCAACCCCTCTTTCAGCCTTGAAGAATAAGGGGAAACCATTTGTGTGGTAAGATAGATGCCAGTAGATCTTTTAGGATAAGAGATAGAGATTGACCAGAGATCCCATTTTGAGGCTACCAGAGGAGGGAGTTGGGTACGTGGTTTACTGCGACACATCAGGGACCAGACTCAGATGTGTCCTAATGCAGGAGCAAGAAGTGATCGCTTATGGTTCACAACAGTTGAGATAGAACGTGCATAACTACGCTTCCCATGACTTGGAGTTATTAGCAGTGGTCTTCGCCCTGAAGATGTGGCATCACTATCTGATGGGCGAGCGCTTTACAGTATACTCTAACCACCAGAGTCTCAGATACATTTTCTTGTTGAAGGACCTGAACCTGATACAGTGGCGATGGCTCGGGTTCCTCCAGGACTATGACATTAAGATAGTCTATACTCCTGGGAAGGGGAACATAGTAGTTAATGATCTCAACAAGAGATCAGGCATACATCTGCTAGTGGAGGCAACGAAGCAGCTAGACGCATTAAAGATTCCCTTTGTGGATAGAGATGGGGAAACCATTCTACAGTCTCTCATAGTCACTCCTCCACTACTTCAGTGGGTTAGAGAGGCACAATGTGGGGACATTGACTGTGAGATGTGACATGATCATATTTCCACAGGGCAGGTGCCTGATGGGTTTTCTGAAGGATGAGATCACGTCATCCTCTTTAGGGGACGTACCATGGTACGAGTTTCACGATAGGAGGAAGTGATGAAGAAGATTCACACTTCTCCTCTAGCAGTGCATCCTGGAGTGGCGAACATGTACCAGGACCTCAGACGACAACACTGGTGACTAGGAATGAAGAATGCTATAGCAGAGTTCGTTTCACGATACCTCACCTTCCAGCAAGTGAAGGCAGAGCACCAAGTACCAGCAGTCTTGTTACAACCCTTAGAGTTTCCTGAGTGGAGGTGGGATGGGATATACATGGATTTCGTGATGGGTCTTCCACGTACATCCATAGGACACAACTCCATCTGGGTTATCATAGACCAACTCACCAAATAGGCCCACTTCCTACCAATCAGTGATCAGGGCTCAGTAGAGAGCTTGAGACTCCTCTACATTTGGGATATCATACGACTTCATGGTTTTCCATCGACGATCATTTCTGATCGGGATGCATGCTTTACTTCCCGGATTTGGAAGGGTTTTCAAGAGGATTTGGGGACGCAGCTATGCCTGAGCACCACCTTCCACCCTCAGACGGACGGTCAGATTGAGAGGACCATTCAGACTCTCATAGACATGCTCCATGCTTGTGTCCTCGAATTTGGTCGCAGCTGGGACGATCATTTTCCCTTGGTGGAGTTTGCGTAAAACAACATCTACCACTCCACCATCAGGATGGCACCATACGAGGCACTATATGGCCGACCATGAAAATTACCTCTATGTTGGAATGAACCTAGGGAGTCAGCACTTGTAGGGCCAGAGATGGTTTAGGATACGACGAAGAAGGTGAAAATAATCCAGGAGTTGATGCAAACTGATCAAAGAAGACATAAGTCTTATTTTGAAAGTAGACGGAGACCACTGGAGTTCAAGGATGGAGACCAAGTTTTCTTATGGGTCTCACCTCGACGAGGACTATAGAGATTTGGTCGAGGCTAAATGTTATCTCCAAGATTCATCGGACCTTTCCAGGTCCTCAGCAGAGTAGTGGAGGTGGCTTACCGCATGGCCCATCCACTTTAGTTGCACCGGGTGCATGACGTCTTCCACGTATCTCAGCTGAGGAGATACGTGCATGACCCGAAACACATAATAGATAACGGTGAACTGGAAATCGATGACAGGGCGACATTATCAGAGGTTTCGGTGGACATCGAGGATCAACATGAGCGGGTCCTTCATGGACGGTCGATTCCTCTTGTGTGCGTTCGCTGGAAGAACGAGAACCTTCAGGAGGACACTTGGGAGTGGGAGGCTCAGATGCGTGCTCAGTACCCCATTCTGTGTACCTAGTGTATGTTTTATCTTTATGGGGACGTAACGCCCTGAGGTTTGAGTAATGTAAAACTAGTAAATTTCACGGAATTTTTTTTCTTAAATTCCCTAGAATTTTTTGAGTACGCAATTTCTGACGGCACCTGATTCTGAGACCCGGTGTTCCCTGAATAATTTTCTGAAGTTTAGCACGGATACGTTCATTGAACGAATGAGTGGGTTTTTCTATCATTTGAAGCGGATCTCATAATTTAAATATGAGGGTACCGATGAAATCACAACCCTGGTATTCTCTTAAGGGGACCTTTACCACAGTTGCATTTTATGTGGGTTGAAAGTTAATTTTTGGGGCTTAATCATAAACTAAATAAAATAGTGTGGTACACAATTTAATTTGTGTATTGGTTATTTCCTCCCAAGTGTGGATATTTTTGAGGTGGGGACCACACGAGCCCCAACTTACACCCCCCATAACTCTCCTCTACTCCCCATTAATTACCTGCTGTTTACATTGACAGCTCCACATATTCATTATGGTGGAGCCTTCCAACCTCCCTCATCCCATTAAATGTGCCAACCTATTAATTTAATATCAGTGTTAAATTAGTTGGAACAGCTTTGGAATTAATATGAATTTCAGTATAATTATATTAATTGGAGAGCCTCTTATTTTTTTTGTGGGAAAATCTATGCGGTAAAAAAACTCTGGAGAGGTGATCCTTCATCGACGGAGAACACTCCTAACGAAGAACGCGAAGAACATCTTCCAATGATGCATCTTCCTCAGACGCACCTCGATGTCAAGGGGCATACGTTGCCTATGACAATGAACCATCCTCCATCATTGACAAAACGATACCATTCTTCCACAATGCATGTCAACCACGACCCTCATCTTCTGTGGCTCGACGACATATGACAACAACGTCGAGGTAGGTGGAATTTCGTATATTTTATATATGTGTTTTATACTCTTGAATAGGGAGTTTAATTGTTGGGTGATGTTTTGAACCACTAACGCAGTGGGTACGGACTAATGAAGAAGTACGGACCCACTTCTATTTTTTTCCTTGATGTGCGGGCTGTTTTTCTACGACGGAACAGGACCGCAACGACGATTTGGGGCCTTCACAGTGGAGTTCGGATCTCGAGACCACCGTAGGTGCAGAAAGAAGCAAAAACGGACCACCAGAATGACTCCGATGGCCCGTGGAATACCACGGAAGTGCCGGCGGCAGGAGGTAGTGGCCAGCCACCTAGAGGTGGCAGCACCCCGGCGTGCCACTGGATAGAGCCCACCGCGGCACCGGACACGACGGCGTGTAGCGGATCCCGCGACCACTCGGGATTCGGGGAGACCAGCGACGCCAGCCTGGCACCGCGTTCGTGGAATAGGGGGTCGCACCCCCCGCTCGGCCAGCTGGCTGAGCTAGCACACCCCCTGGCCTGGCCGGGGTGGGTCACGCGGACTGGGTCAGGTCAACCCAGTTTAGGCCGCCCAGTGTGGGTTGGGCTGGGTCGGACTGGGCCTAGACCCCCCACTTCGGACCGTTTTTCGGTCTTTTTCCCATAAAATGAGATACAGACCTCCGATCGATGAACCGTTAGTTTCTTAGGAACTATAGGATCGAGACGGTCATTTCAGTATATTACACTTGAGGATTCAGCGTAGTTTGGGTATGGTCGGGTTGGTTCAAACCCGAAACCAACCGAGCCCTTGGAGCGGAATCACTTATAACTTAAGGACCAGACGTCTGATTGACGTACCGTCAACTACGTTGAATTATTTTAGTTTATAAGGTTCTATTTTTATACTCCACATGAGTTTTGGATGTAGATGGAGTATGGTTGGGTTGGTTTTATCTTAACATCCAACAGGGCCCCTAGAATGGAAATGCCAAAAACTCTCAAACAAGGCGTCCGACTGACGCACATTCTGTCGCATTGGGTTTCTTTTAACGAGACGGAACATCAGGATACATCAAATATAGAATTCGTGATAGCTGATGTATCAACCCCTTGGATTGAGGAGCAGACCCTCCCAGAATCGATCATGCTGTGAGCAGGAACCCTAGAGCAGGCTGCGACTGCATAGACTATTGTACTAGGATCCTCTGTGGGTTCGACGACGATGTCTACCGAACTAGGATCCTCCATGGGTTCGACGGTGATGAAATTTGTACTGGGATCCTCTGTGGGTTCTTCAATGACGTATACCATAATAGGATCCTCCATGGGTTCGACGACGATGACATTTGTACTGGGATCCCTTGTTGGTTTGACAACGATGACTATTGTTCTTGTATCCTACGTGGGTCCAGCAGTTTGACCTCTGTAATTGTATCCTGAGTGGGTCCGGAAGAGTAGATGGTCTTGTATCCTATTTGGGTCTGACAGGTTAGCTGGTCTTGTATCCTATATGGGTCTGATAGCTTAGATGAATCAATGACTACATCTGATCATCCCTATCAATCTACAAAAGTTATATACCTGTGTGAGTTGAGTCTTGACTTTGAATCATTATAATCGATGTGATTGAATTCTTCCCTATGTGGACTGGGTTTTACTTGGTCTCGGGAGCTGTAGTCGAATTGTGATTGATAACTTAGGAATATTTATCGGCATAAACCTATGTAGAGTTGGTTGATACTTCGTGATAGTTTTTTTCTTTTGTGGTTTATCCTCTGTGGATTCTGGGAGATCTTCGAGGGTGTTGGGGTCCATACTAAGTAAGGTATACTCACATCTTCATGGGATATACCATCACTACGATGTGTTGGATGTAGGCAAAGGAAGTAACTGATTGTTGAGGAGTCTTGTGGAGCTGGACGGTACCCTGAGGTGGACCACCTAGTGAGGTGTGCACGGAGTGGACAGACGGACCTGAGGTGCTAAGGAGACCATCTGTACCCACCCTTCAGGTGGGATTCCCGGAGGAAGACTTGGTGGTTACTGAATTACTTTAATGCTATTGTACTTTACTTTTCAGTTGTTTTGTACTTTCAGTTGGGTTTTTATACATGCCCATTTATTTTTCAGAACCTACTTTTGTATTCAGTTTTACATAGTGCTTACATCACTTGCATACTCTGTTGTGTTGTTAACTTATATAAAATGAAATTACTTCCCTTTTTATCGGTATTTACTCCTTTGGTTCTAGTCGCCTACCCATGGCCATTGGAAGGCGGGTTTGGGGTAGTCACGACACGGGCCCCGAGGACGGGTCGTGAAATAATAATTTCATTCTTCTTGAAATAAATTATCGCATAATATTCTAAAATCCAGTACAACCAAAAGATTATTTAAATATACAAATGGAATTTTGAAAGGGTTATAAAATATTGGACATTTATATTCCATAATGGAAACTACCATACACATTTCTTTGCAATGAGATATACCTTTGATGGTTTGGATGGCATCTCCCATATTAAATCAAAATGGAAATATCTAATTTTCATTGAAAATATGGTAGATATAAAAGTGTGTGATGATCCAAAATAAAAAAGATCTTTCTAATTTTTTTGAAATCATTAATGCACCTCCAACCATATCAATGGGTATTTATACGTCAACTATAGTGATCATAGAAGCTTATCCATATCCTATTGGCTTCATCAGTGGTAAATTAACTTGATTCATGCGACATTGATTTTAATAATGAAAAATTTAATTATAGTTGTGTAATTGAACATCATTTATTTTTTTCTTCCTAATGAATATATTTTCCTAAAGAACATTTTCTTCTCACTTAAAACAAATTGTCATGCCTTTTAAGCATTTCGTATAGTGATTATTTCCACAATTATTTCATAATGTTTATTTATTAGTTCCCTTATTTTTCTTTAATGATTATCCTTTTCCTTGGTTATAATAAGGACTAAATCATTAATTATTTCTCATGAATATATAGGATTTAAAATATCCCGTATTTGTCTTGATGGAAGTTAGTACTATTTCATCATATGATGAAAATGTTTGAGAAGCCAGTTCTCTATGGAGACATGGTTTAAGACCTTCAAATAAATGATCAATATAGTCTTCAAAAGAAAACTAGTAATCTATAGCATACCTGATTAGTCTTATGAAGGTATCCTCATACTCTACAACACTCTCTTCTTCCCTTTTCATTATGATGATGAATTTTCTATTCATTTTATTTCCTTGTGCATGAGGTACATATTTTTTGATGAATGTTTCTCTAAATGTTTTCTAGACCATGTATTATATTTAATTTTCCCCATTGTATTATAGAACAATGGTCACTTTAAAATCACATAAAACTTGAAGAAATATGCTACCACTACTCTGGTAGAACTATATTAGTTTTCTCCAAAAAATACAGGGGATTAAACCACATAGAATGATCAGACATTGGTGTAGTATGGTTATTAATCATAACTTGAGTAAGTTTTCTAAATATGGATATGATCAAATCATCCACAACATTAACTATATTGAATTGATCAAATGAGAAATACATGCATTATCTATGGGAATTGATTCATTTCCTTTTCATAGTAACCATCACTAAATAAAGGCACACACCAGGTTATTTCATTATGTTCATGAGTAAAGAGTAATAAATTCACTATAAAAACTTATTTTAATTTTATGTTAAATTATCATATAGTTCCCAAGGTTTCTATTGAACATAATTTGATAACAACAATCCCAATAATATCCCCAATATCTGAAGGTCAGTGGTAATTTTATTATAATGTAATTGATATAAGATTTCACATCACCATGGATTGGTAAATTCAGTGTTATTTATGAACTAGATACATACATGGTTTCCTTATTACTTTAGTATTAAAACATAATAAAATATAATAAATTACTTCATGTCCCTTTTTTAGTGACTTCATCTTCATAACATGGGGTAGGAAAAAACAAAAATGGTATGATCAAACACTCCGTAAGGTTTATATGAAATAATAATAAGTGAATCAAAGTTAATAATGCATAATAATTATTACATTGTTAATAATCTAAAGATCTCGTTATATCAATATATTAATAATGAAAATGAATCTATATTTTTTATTAAATTGAAAACCTCATCTACATTAATAACTGAATACTGAATGAAGAAAATTCATATTTATCAGACACCATGTATCTGGTGGTTAAACCATTAAACCATTAATAAGGTTTATGTATTTGGGTAAAAAAAATTCTGATTCTACTTGGAAATAAATTAGAATGGGGTTTCACCGAATGTTTTTCCTCGTGTGACCTGTCAATGCATCACACGGCTATCGATAACTAGTCCCACACATTACTGTAAGTCCAAATTAATCATTTTAAGAGGATTAAATTTAATAAAAACATAAAAATTAAAATCCATATGTAAAAATGGTATAAGGCTATCAAAATAATCAAATCCATAAAATAATAAATGTTGATATATAATATTAATTTCAATGAATGATGATTATAAATTAATGGTTTGTGCATGTACACCACACCTAAGGAATTAGTGTTCAAAGGGAATATGAAAACTTTATCTATGAAAGAATAGATTTAAATCATACATATAAATTCTTAAGGGAAATAGTCATAGATCATTAAAAATTATTTACAACATAAGTGAAAACATTTAAAATGTGTTTTTTTAGAAACAATAGGAAAGTTCCTCTTTTACGAGATTAAGGTAAAATTTTGAAAGATTTCATAACGATATAAAAGGAATAATTGTTTTCATAATAGTATAAATGAAAAAAGATATTTTTCATGATAAGAATGTATATTTTATAAATGTATTAGTGGATTAAAATATATTATAATGTTTAAATTAATATTGGTATTAAAATAGAATGTTACCTTAAATCATGATTTCTTATCGGGATGAATTTAATAGAGAACCATATAAAATATGTATTCCCCAATCAAAGAAAGAATAATTGAGTTGGGTTAACATTCATTTAATATAAAAGAATAATTTTGGTGGAGTAAATAATAATAAATAAGAATTATATTGGGGTAAATAGAGGGAATGGGTAACCTTAAGAAAAACTGGAAGTTCAAGGAGAATCCTTTACCATATATCTAAAAGTGATCTGCAGTTTCACTTAATATACTAGATGACTAAATTATAGAAATTAATAATTTAATTAAGAACCTATTAAACAAGTATTTGACTTATTATTATTTAATTAATATCATTTAGAGACTTTTTAATGGTTTATATGATCAAATTTCCTTGTTTAGTTGTGTTCGTTTCTTTGGTTTTCTTGATTAGGACACTTGTATACATTTCTGAAAGATCATGTAAAATAAGAATAGTGATCAATAATTGAAATTATATTTTATTAATGAAATTATAGATGATAAAAAGTACATATATTTCATTTTCCTTGATATTAGTTTTATTCATTAGATTAAACATAAATGATAACTATTTAGATTATTGTTTTTGTTTTTTTATTATCAAGAACTAGTTTTTTATTAATAAATATAATATATAAATAATTGTTCCAGACCATTATATAACTTATAATATTTATAATAATATATTATTTTATCATAATTAGATTTTATGACTATTATTGAAAGAGGTAATTAAAACACATCGTCTGTGATGGTAGTAAGTCGACAAATCACAAACGATGTTTTAATTTTTAGAATAAAAGTTGGAGGAGAAGGTGAATTTTTAGGAATATTCCATTAACATTACAAAATTATAGTATATATATATATAAGATAAATCAGTTTTCATGAATGATTTGGTATATGAGTTATTTAAGATATTTGAAAATTAAATATATTAAAATGAAAAATAAATGAAAATGAAGAAGGATATTATGTTTTGAATTAATCTCCAGGAGAACAACCTTAAGGGGCCTGAGATTGGAATTTTGGTGTAAAAAAAGATCATGTAATTGAGAGAGATACATTGGAATGGTATTTAATAGTAATGGAACATGAATAAAGGCTTTTTATTTGTGAGGAGAAGGAACGGTGGGGGTGGTATATATTGTGCAGAAGAGGGGTGATTTTATTTATTTTATTCATTACTTCATTATTTTAGCTCACGAATTTGAATAATTTTGATTATTTTTACTAAATAAAGAAACATGTCCATTTTATTTTGAAACAATGGTGTTTACATCCTCCAAGAATCATTCATGACATAATAATTAATTTATTAATCTTATTCATCAAATTAATGTCTTTCACTATTGAAAGAAATTATAATAATTTATAAAATTCCAAAATTTCACCTTAATATTCGTCAATTTTTATAATTATAAAATGGAAAATATTTTTTGAGAATAATTTTCTAAATAAGAGATATGTATTCTTTAATAAAATTAATAATTTATTTAAATCATTCTAATTTTATAAATATAACTAATTTTATGACATAGTGAAATGTTAAATATGGTATCATTAAATTATCTTATAAAAAAAGACAAAAAAATATTAATTTATGAATATATTTTATTAAAAAATCATTTTAAATGTTTATGTCAATTATTAAATTTCAAATAATCATTTACATTTCAAAAAAATAACAACACATAATTTATCATTTTTAATACATTTATTTAATTCTTCTTTGGAATAACTATATCATATTTCCATTCATTAGATCCCTAAATTTTATATATTATTTCATAGGTCAGGTTACTATTATACATGTCAAATTAATATTCATAATGGTAACATTACTATTCCTTAGGGATATATTACTATTTCAACGGTCATGTTAATATGTAATCACTATTCATTTAGGCTCACTATTGTGTGAAATGTACGATATTGAATGAATTGAATTTATTTAAGAAGATACATACTGTATTATCTGAGGGAGTTATATGTTATGTAAATCATTCCTTTTTAGGGATATGTATATGGTGTATCTTATAATCATTTCAAAATAATCTTTGAAAAATCTACGTTATGAAAATAAATTGTTGTTTGTGGATTTAATTATATAAATTAAATCTAAATGGGGTCCATGTAAAGAGAAGTGTTTTGGACACTTGGTTTTATGTAAATTATACTTTAGATTAAATCATTATTTCTTTATATGATAGTTTATTCCTTGTGGTTCTATCAATAGTATAATCATGACCAGATGAGAATCGATGTTATGAAAATGGAATTGAAACACACAAATTGTTTAGTTTAAAATTTTATTAAATTAAATTATTGTGTCTGACAGATATACTTATGTTCCACATAAAACTAAGATAAAATATGGCTTATTATACTGGGGTATAATATTATAATAGAATAATATTATATGTTTTATACATGAAATTTAAATCGGAAAATAAAAAAATGTATAAAATGAAAAGTAAATAACAATACACTAAGATTAAAATATTCCTCATCATAGTCATAGATGAAGATCTTACTAATAAATTAACTATAGAATGATTAAAAAACATTAGAAACATTATAAAAAAATTTATAATGAAATTATGGAATAACACGAATGATTTAAACAATTTATGTAAGATAATATATTCGAATTAAAATGGGAAATGGGTCTATTGGACATATATAGACACTAGGTATTTATCTCAACAGGGAACATACAATTTTTGGATATAAAATTGAATGATATAAGAAATTATATTATTATTATAATTAATATTAATACTGAATAAATTTAATATTGGGTTATGACTAATAAAAATATAACCTTGGATATGGTTAGTTTAAATAGAAGTAACAATATGATATAATTTATATAGAAATAAACTATGGAAATCATATAGTATGAGTCTAACATATGAGGCTCATTTTTTCAAGCCTTGGGAAAGAGGTTACATGACATAGTTTACCCCTTGAACAAACCCATTAATAACATTAATTGGTAAGGCTTGATCAAAATCCACTAAAATAGAATTTTAAGATCATGAAAATAACTAAGAGATCCATGATAGTTAAATCAATAATAATAACTACCACAATTACTTATCTCAACATCATATATTATGTATAGGACTTGAGAGAGGGTTATGTAAAATTTTGGTTGATATCAATATATAATTATTAATTTAAATAATAGTATTTGAAAAAAATGTTATTTTTTATTAGTACATTTTTATTTTTTCTATTTAAATTTTAATTGTAAATATCGAAATTTATTATTGATTTTGATTTAATGTATTTATATAATTCAATAAATGATTTAAATACAAATTTATTGAATATTTCGAGGAATGGTTGGCATGAAAATAATTAAATATTTAGGAATAATAATGAATAAATGTGAAAAGGATATTTCTCAATGTATTTTATTTATATGTGTAAAAAATTCCTATATTAAAACATTAAATTCAACACCATTAAAATATAATTTTAATAAATATAATTTAAATAATGAAACAAATAATTCCATATTTTTTTATGATTGTTTTTTTGTGTCAAATTTGAGTTGAATCATTAATTTTTTAAGAAAATATTTTCTATGAAATAATGTTTTTATATATGTTTTAATTTTGAAGTAAAATTTCTCATATTTAACTTCTTATTTTTATAATAATGAATGAAAATTTAGAATCATCATCTAAAATAAATTTTATTGGTTACGTATTTTATTTTAGGAAAAATAATTATTATCATGGTGAATAATTATATCAAGTAAATTAAAAAGGTGTAACATGTAAAAACTAAAATATGTATTAATTAAGTAAGTATAAAGTCATTCTATAAGTAATTATGTATTTTTATGAGTAAATTTTATAATTCCATCAAAAACTTCCTCACTTGACACCCATGAGATTCTATGTTAATCATTCACCTTACTCGGGATTCCATAAAATAGCCATAATTTTCATTAATAAAAGGACCTAGAGACCACAAATTTGAAACCACATCAATAATTTAGTTATCTATATAAACTCTATCCAAATTTCTTCAACTAAATCCCACTCTCCTTTTGTTTATAATCTTATCATAATAAGGTGTCCTCAATTCCTTCTTTTATTTAATATTCTTTCAAAAAAATTAAATGTTTTCATATAAGTGCCAAAATTTTATTCTTACTATTTATCTTCTTCGGGCATATTTTCTTTAATATTTTTTAAAACATTAATAAAATGAAATTTTAGGTCATATTATTTATTAAATGTGATATTTCAATAATTCAAAAATATAATCATTCTCATTTATTCATTATAATATGTTCTTACTTGGGTTAGTGTCACCACAGACATTAATGAAGCTATATCATATCCATCATTAATTATTTATAATACATACCTAATACTAATATGTGATAAAATGATAAATTTAAGATATATTTTTCACTTTGTTAGGTTTATATATCTAATTATATTCCCTAATAAATTAAACCCTTTTTTCATATGCGTTAATTATAAGAAAATTAAACTCATAATTATTCAATAAAAACCATCACTGTAACTGCCATTAAATAATCATTCTACACTATACATCCATTTAAAAAAATTTATCATCACCAATACCTTTATAGAGATAATAAACACAATATCGAGGAGAAAATTCCCAAACATCCACACTTAAAAAAGTGTGGAACAAAAAGAACAATTAACACAAGAATAATAATTTTACCTTATAATTATTTATATATAGGGAATAATGAAATATATATTATTTATATGAAATTAGATAAATGTAAATATGTTCTTTATATGTTTTAATAATAAATTAGAAATTATTATTTTGGATTTTAGAGAACATCATACAAAGTGTGAATCCAAGGTAAGAGTTTTTCATATGAATTCTTTTCTTTGAGTGACGACTCATATTATATATAAATTTAATGTTATATTCATTATATAATACCTGATCTATATGTTTTATCATGGATTAAATTTAACTAATGTGATAATTTTTTTTTCATACATTGGATTATAAATCATACATAACTGCAGTCCAAATGGGTTTCAATCCAAATTTCAATTCTTTGAGATATGATTAATAATTTACACCCATATATCTTTTTCTAGTGAATAAAATACCACATAAATATCAATTATCATGATTTAAATTAGATTTATTGGAATTGAAATTCTATTCTCTATTTACTTGAATTTTGATTCATATATTTGGTATGTCCCTTTCTTTTTTATCCCAATTTAATTTTTTGAGATATTTTATATATTAATACCCTATTTCAATTTTTTATGATTTCCCAAATAACCAATTTATATTTATATCATAATTTGAATTTGATTTATTGTATTGAAATTATATTTACCCGTTCCATGATTTTTGATTCAGACTTTACTATTTATGCAATCGTTTTTTCTTCATATTTTGATTTATTTGAGAAATATACATATTTTGAATATATTTAATTTTATATGGTGTATATACTATCTTATTTTCCTAATTTATATTAATTTAATTTTTATTATTGAGGTTTAAAATTCGATTTCTTGTACTCTCCATTATTTTCATTTGATTACTACTGTACAAAATTCATTATGGTTTTCCTAACCAATTTTTTTTCATTTAGTTGTTCTTTTACTTATATAATTACACACTTATAAATTTTATATGTTCTACCACTTCACTAAATCAAATATTAAATTCTTGATCTTTTTTTTATATTAATTTTATTTAAAAAAATACATTTCTTAGTAAATTATTTCTTTATAAAAATGTATTGTTATAATGAAAAAATTCCACTCCCTGTAATGGGTATATTCCATTCATTTATATATTCATTATTACATTAAATAAATTAATATACTATTTTTAATGTTAAAGATATTTAACCTTCAACCCCTATTATATTTTACAGAAAATTTATTCGAAATCTAAATTATTATCTATTTCATCAGGGGTTGTTTTAAATATATTTATAATTGTTTTCAAAAAGTAAATTAGTATACATCCATGAATTATTAAACCATCCAATATATAATATTAATCATTAAAAATAATTCATTTCCAGGATTAATTATTAGGGAGTACATTATTTAAATAATTCATCAAATTTTATTATCCTTTTTTAAAATAATATGGAAAGTGACTGACATTATTTTTTTATGAAAATGATACCAGAAAATTAATAAAAAACATTTCATAATTTCTATTTTAATTTAAATTAATATCCTATATGATTTAATATCAATTAATATTTCATATCATTCTTGTTGAACAATATAAAGTATCTTCTAATATATTTTTTGGTGATTGAATTTTGGGTGTCATTTGATCTAATTATTGATTTATATATCAATGATTTCTTATTAGAATGGTTTTTACCTGATTTTATATTATTTGGAGAATAAATCTATGTTGTATGTGTTATTTCTCATGGAAACAATATATATAGTTTACTAATATTTGATAGGTGGGACTGTATTTATATATACCACTAATGGCTTGGTAAAGGCATCATTTCTATTTAGATCACTATAGGGAATAGGTGGTTTGTGAAAGTACACTATATTTTTAGGAAACAAGTGGGTAACATGATTTATTATGTTAAGGGACATTGGTGGATAGTCCAGTCTACAATAATATTATTGTTTTGGGGGTTAACAATGAATTATGTTATTATTTTATTTTCTTACTCTTATACCACATTTGAATTTTATGTCACGCTGTATCATCTTTATTGTCTAATGATTTCACATTCCTCATCAACAGTAAATATTATGCGTATTAAGGAACGTGTAACTATTCTAAAATCATAGGTCTTGATTTTTGACTATTCTATCATGACTCAAGATCACATGATATGATTCCATAATCATATAATAATAATTAAGTATTTATCCCATTTTCATGTTTCCTCTCTTGTTATGTTCTAATGATAGATCCTTTCTGACCATTTAATGAATTTTTTCACTTAATGATCATTTGAGAACACCATTTTCCTATGTTTCTATTTTCCATAGGATATAAAGAAGACTACAGAACAAGATATTTCAATAATGAAATCATGTTTGACAAATATTTTGGAAGAAATATGCACTGTATCATGAAATAAGATTTTCATGAAACCAAATATCCAATAACACTAAACATTTGGATTTTAGGAGTGTGTTTATATTCTTTTAAAACAATATTTCTTTATTTGAAATGATTTAAAATATAGGCATTCCATATTTCGATAATAGAATTAGATTCAATGTGTTTCTTTATAATTTTTTTTTCAATTTTTGGATAAAAATTATACGAATGTAAAACATAATTCTCTCTAGATTATTATAGGTCAATCATAGAGTTTTATAATTAGACCCATATTTATTTAGTTAAAATAAACGTTTTATAGTTTTAAATGAATTTTCAATATGTTAATAAATATTTTATTTATTTTTTATGTTAATTTTTTTATGGTATTTCTATTTCATACTCTTGATAACCTTTATTATTTTACAAAATGGCCACAGATAGGAGGAACTAGGTGATGAATGAGTGTGATGGAAATTTTGGTGATTCTATCAATGGGAAATAAAATGGGATTGGAAATTATGTGAAAACCATTAAGGAAATTCAATATTATTTTATGAGTAAAAACCAAAAATATATCAATCTACTAAATGTACTGATTGATGAAATACATTCTATAAATCCCTTTATGTGATAGTGGCCAATGATCTTTAATATAGTTTCCAATCCACTAATTACCAAGTAATGGATAACGACAATTGAAAATATATTATATATTATTCATTGATAATTAAATTATAAGTTAATTTTGGTTTTTTATCATTGAGATGTTGAAGTGGTACTCAGGTAAGTGTTTTCTCAAGAACATTATTAAAAATAAATAAATTGACACTATAGAATGGGAAGAGTAGTTTAATGTATTTTAAATAAATTTATCCTCTAGATAATCACATAAAAATATTATTGGAATTACATGATATTAAAAAATGAGAATAAATCTACTAGTTGAATCCAAGAAAAAATCCAGATAATTTCAAGTAATTCCTCTAGTTCTATCATTATGGAAAAAAATTAGACTATTTAATTAGTGTCTTAAACACATTTCATTAAAAATAAATTTCTATATAGAATTTTTGTAGCTATACATAAATAGTTATATGTGCACTTTAGTTGTAAATAAAAATTTGAGACACTCATTATTCTAATTCATTAGAGGAAAAATACAAAATTGTGTTTTAGAGATGTTTAAATGTTAAGGCTTATATTGAAATGATGGTTCGGCAATATTAATATAAAAGGTGAAGGAATAAGTTTCTATGAAAATATTTCATATGGGAATGATTTTCCTAGAAAGAAGATGAATGTTTATGATAAATCAAGTGGTTTATGAAAAGAGAAAGAGAAAATAATATTTCTTAAAATATATTATAAAGAATCCGAAATGATTTGAATTTTTTTCTTACATTCATGGGATTTTTACGAGTCCGTGAAAATTTACATCGCTTGATTCTGAGTCATGGTGTGCCCAGAATCAATTTCTGAAGTTTTTTCGGGTACGTTTAGTAAACATATGAACAGGATTTTATACCTTTTGAACCGGTGCTCAGAATTGAAATTTGAGGGCACAGTTGAACTCGAAGGGTCGGCGATGGATTAATGAGACCTTTACCACTGTTGCATTCTATCGAAAATGGAATATATTTTTGGGGTTTTAAATTAAAATTAAATAAAAATATGGTGTGCTTATTTTTATTTTTTTGTGGTTAAAACCTCTAAGTAGAGGTTGGAGGTGGGGCCCACCCACACATAACCTCCATTTTGAGGATATTATTAGGTGGGGCCACACAAGCTTTAAACCTCCTCAAACTCCCCATAAGTGGGGGAAGGTTCTTGAACATCCTTCATTAAAGTTCCAACCCCCCTCTATTAATTAATTTATCTCCTTCAAATAAATAATTAAAAACCAGTTGAATTCTTTGGAATTCTTTTTTCAAACAATTAAATAATGGGTTAGATTAACCCATTATTTTTGTTGGCACTTTCTTTTTGGTGGAGCTTTGAAGAACCCTTGGAGGAACAAATTCTCTCAAGGAATAATGACAGAAATCTATCCCTCCTCAATCGGGGCATGAAGTGGAAGCACTGCTACCCACGAAGAATGTCGACATCGTCATCTTCGACTCTTCTTCTCCGAACCCTTCCTCTTCTAACATCGACGTAATGATTCCACCTTCCTGCGACTTCGTCAATGATCATCATCATATGAGGTTGGGGATTTTACATTTTTAAATTGTTTCCTTACTTCAATTCAAAAATATTTTATTGGTTTTTCCAATTTTTATCACCGCGACGTGGAGGGTACAGACCGCACGAACATGGCCAACCCTGCTCCTTTGGTTGTTCTTGTTTGTTGAGGATGAAGGCAGAGCAAGGACGACCGACGTCGGGTTAGCCACGAAGAGATCAACGGCACAAGGTCGCTGGATTTCAAAATGGGTGTGGCACCATCATGCCACGTATAAGGAGAGACGAGGCATTTCCGGAATGTGGCGGAGGCGCACGACCTCGTCGCGCCACGTGGAGGGAAGCAGGGGGTCACAGCCTTTTCGGGCTGTGGCGGAGGGGGCGAAAGGCCGTCATGCCGTGTGGATGAACTAGAGGTCATGCCGGGCCATGGCAGAGGAGGCGTGGCACCGTCGTGCTTTGCAGTGGAGTAGTACCGCAACACCATCACTCAGTGGCGGAAGAGCTGTGGCGGCTAGGCCGAGCCGACCTCCAGAGAAGCCGAACGGCTGGCCGCAAGGCCTGCTGGGAGGAGTGGGACCCTTAGAGTCCTGCGTGACCTAGACCATTTCCACCTAATGCCAATTAGGGTTCCCACCCGAAAGACTAATCCATTCGGGTGCCAGGGGGTGCACACCTCCCCCCTGGGCGTGACTAGGGCAGGTCGATGTTCAACGTTCGACCGGGCTCCCTTCGGTCGGGCCACCCTCGGGCTGGGCCGCCATTGGCCAGGCCACCCTAAGACTTTGTCGCCCATCAGCCAGGGCCGCCCCTTCGGGCCGGGATTCCCCCTTCAGACTGGGTCGGACCAGCGGACCCGTTCGGACCCCAGTTCGGACCCGATTGCCCAGTTTACACATTTTCGACCATATCTTGGGCTATGTTTGTCCAATCGATTAACCATCTGCGGTGGCAAAAATATTTATATGAGAAAGTAATTTTTTCATAACCTACTTGAGGTTTGGAAATATTTTCGGTACAGTCGGGTTGGTTTGAACCTAAAAACCAATCGGGCCCCTGGTAGAGAAATGCCAATAACTCACAAACCAAGAATACGATCGACGCGACGTCTATTGCGTTCGGTTCATTATGATGAGATGAAACTACGAGATACATCAACTCGAGACTTAGTGGTAATTGATGTATTGACACATGGATCGTGTAGAGAACCCTCCTGGAATCGAGCATCCTATGTGCGGGAACCCTATGGATGGCTGCGACTGAGAGGATATGATCCTACGTGGACCTACTACTATACCAGGATCCTTTGTGGGTTCAACAGAAAAGATACTATACCCGGATCCTCCGTGGGTTTGAGAGTGATGGTACTGGACAAGGATCCTCCATTTGTTCAAAAGTTGTGACTTCTCTACCGGGATCCTCCGTGGGTTCGACAACGCTGATATTGTTCCAGGATCCTACGTGGGTTCGACAGAGAAGATGATTCATTGGATACATCTAATCGTCTTTGGCCATCTACATGAGTTTTATACCTGTGAGAGTTGTGTCTTTACATCTAGTTGTTATCATCGAGATGATTGCCTTTACTTTCTTTGTGGAATGGAATGTGCTTTGGGCTCGAGTGTTGGAGTCAGACTGTGATTGCTAACTTAGGTATATTTATGGGCATATACCTAAGTAGGGAAGTTGATACTTCTTGATTGTATATTACTATTGTGGTTTATCCTTATTTGATTCATGGAGACCTTTGGGGGTCTTGGGGTCCCCTACTGAGTATTTTTATACTCACCCCTACATAGGCTTCACCCGCACCTTGTTGTGTTATGTGAAGACGAATGTATTTAGTGATCGAAGCTGAGGGAGATGGATGGGAGGCTACTCGGAGATGTACTAGATGAGACGTACCATAGGGATGAGTTGATCAAGATCTGTACCTACCCATCAGGAAGGATACACCGGTGGATGATCTAGGGATTTTTTTCCCTTTTTTACTTGTACTTGTACTTCTTGTTCAGTTGGGTTTGTTTGCTGGCCCACTTACTTTTAGCATACCTTTCTTTTATATGTTAGTATGTGTTACATATTCTTCTTGGGTTTAGACTTTTTGTGTTATAGGATTAAAAGAAATTCCTTCCCTTTTTATCTTGGATTCTCCTTTGGTGCTAGTCCCCATCCACTGGCCTATAGAAGGCAGGATTGGGGTAGTCACGGAACGAGCCCCTAGGACGGGTCGTGACAAATTGGTATCAGAGTATTCGGTTCTACCATAGTAGTTGGACACTAATTATTTTAAAGAAAATAGTGTTAAGTGTTTTGGGTGTGTTTAATAGTTTAGGGAAACTGGTGTTCGTGCGGCGGCCGGTGTATCCATAAACTAGGGCTCTGACTTCTGACATCCGACTCAATGCACGAAAACACTTATTGCATGTGTGTTTCCTTTAAAAAGTTTTCTCTGTGATTAAATTGTGTTAGATCACCAGGTATATTGTTTTGACCATGGTGCACATGATTCTTTTTAGGATGGACCAAAGTAGGTAGCCAACCATGGTTCCTTGTTTTGTATGTGATGGCAGCCCACTGAGAGATAAGTCCCCAGTGCAGGGCCCCATCACAGTGGAGGTACCAGTGGTACCACTACCCACTAGGTAACCGATACCACCAGCTCCAATAGCAGAGAGTGCACGCCATCTATGTGCGTTGTATGAGTTCCAGCGCCAAAGGCTGCCCAGGTTCTGGGGAGAGACGAACCCACGTGTATATGAGGAGTGGTTGGAGGATATCGTGAGAATTTTCAGATTGGTAGGGACAACAACAAACATCATGGTGATCCTTACTGCGAGTCTCTTGTAGGCAGCAGTTGGAAGATGGTGGAGGCTGATGCTCCAGGTGCATGACAAGTCATCAATACTCTAGGCAGACATTGGGAGTCTCTTCCTGTCATATTTTGTTCCATCCACCCTTCTTGCGGTGCGAATTCAAGAGCTGCTACATCTGCAACAGGGCAACATGACTGTGGCATAATACTAAGTGATGTTTAACGACCTCCCACGCTAGTCCACAGATATAGAACGAGACCCATTATTCAGGGCCCGGACCTTCGAGTAGGGACTCAGGCATGAGATCAGGGCCTTAATGATCTCCCTCACCCTTTCGACATAGGCGAGGGTTCTAGAGCGAGCCCTTCTTGTAGAGAGTTTTCTTGCTAAGCAGTCACTAGAAGTGAGACACACCACGGGGCGACACGTAGCAGAGTCTTCTGGAGCTGGTAGTAGACAGATGTCGTAGAGGTCCAAGAGGACCATGACATATGGTGGGCAACCCTAGGATAAAGGTTTGGTTGTGGAGGGAACACGAGACAGAGCTAAGAATACGAGGAGTAGGCAATGGTATTCATGCAATGGGCAAGGTCACATGGCTCGTGACTTCCAGACCCGCCATGCAGATGAGCAGCAGATAGTAGAGGGACCATTAAGGCAGAGGTAGAGGTTTGACCGTGGTGGTATTCCAGGAGCATGAGGACGTGTCAGAAGAGATGGCCGACCAGCAGGTGGTCGACGACGTTTCGAGGACTTACCACCACCACTACCAGGAGGTCCACCCCGACCAAAAGGAGCTGGCAGACAGGGGCAGGCTCAGCTCTAGGCTGTCAAGTCCTACGACCACGACACACTTGATATGATTATAGGTACTATCTATTTCTACTACACCCTTACTGCAGTACTTATAGTCATAGGTGCATGTTATTCGTTTATTACCGCTCCCCTCGTTCGGAGCTCGGAGATTTTCACGGAGCCATTGGCTCGATCTTTGTTAATAGAGACTCCTACTAGAGTAGACTCAATGATTACACACTGGTGCTGGTAGTGTGAGCCTACTATAGGAGGCTAGAGCTTTGGCTGGGATCTCCTCGTAGTAGCATCGAGGCCTTATGACATCAGCTTGTGTATGGATTGGTTATCCATAGTTCTTGATCAGATTGACTGCATTAGGCAGAATGTGTGGTGTGTCTGTGAGGATGGGATTAGTTTTACATTCATCGGTGATGAGGGAGCCTTTGATGCGTAGGATGGACTTACCCAGAGGAGGGGGTAGCCGATCACACATCAGTTGGCTAGCCTCATTCTCGGTGTGATTGATGTGTGGAGTCAGAGCTTTCCTATTGTGGTGGATCAGTATGCAGATATCTTCCCTGATGATGTTCCATGACTACCTACTCACAGATAGGTAGATTTTTACATTGACTGGTACCCTGGGATTACACCGATATCCACTCTATCATATCATATTTATCTTGTGGAGCTTCGTGAGTAGCGGGTATAGCTGGTGGATTTGCAGGGGACGTGATTTATTAGACCGAGTGTTTCACCATGGGAATCCCCTATTTTATTTTCCAAGAAGGAAGATGGGATCTTGTGTTTGTTTGTTTATTGTCGATGCCTGAATCAGGTGACTGTGAAGAACATGTACCCACTCTTGGGGATTTATGACCTCTTTGATCAGCTGAATAGAGCGCGTTGGTTCTCAAAGATAGATCATCTGTCGGGCTATCACCATCTCAGAGTACAAGATGAGGATGTGCATAAGACGACCTTCAAATTACAGTATGGACACTATGAGTTCTTGGATATGCCATTCGGTGTAACCAATGCACCATTAGTGTTCATGGGACTCATTATCAAGATCTTTCAGCTATTCCTTGATCGCTTTGTGGCAGTCCTAATCAATGTCATTCTGATATACATTACTACTGAGGAGGAGCATGCCTACTATTTTCGGGTAGTACTGGACACACTCCAAGAGCACCAGATTTATGGTATGATCTCGAAGTGCCAGTTCTGGATCTGAGATGTACACTTCTTGGGTCACATCATCTCGGAGGTTGGAGTTGTAGTGGATTCAGCGAATATTGAGGTGGTTCTTCCTTGGGAGCCACCTAGGAGTGTGATGGAGGTACGAAGTTTTCGGGGCATGGATTTATACTATCTGAGATTCGTTCCAGACTTCTATAGGGTTGGAGTTGCACTATTAGCATTGGAGAATAATGATAAACCATTCGTGTGGTCGGAGAGATGCCAGAAGAGCTTTTAGGAGCTGAGGCATAGGTTGACTAGTGCCCCCATCTTGAGGATTCTATAGGAGGGCGTTGGGTACGTAGTTTACTGTGATGCATCGGGGACTAGACTGGGGTTTTTCCTGATGCAGGAGCGAGTGGTGATAGCTTATAGTTCTCGTTAACTGACATAGCATGAGCATAACTATGCTACCCATGACCTGGAGTTAGCAGCAGTGGTCTTCACCTGGAATATGTGGTGGCACAATCTGATGGGCGAGCGTTTTAGAGATTATGCTGATGACCAGAGTCTCATGTACATTTTCTCACAGAATGATCTAAACATTAGACATCAGCGTTCTCTTGAGTTCCTCTAGGACTATGACATCGAGAGAGTCTATACTCCATGAAAGGGGAACGTTTTAGTAGATGCTCTCAGTATGAGATCATGCATTCAGCTGCTAGGAGTGGCGACGGAGCAGCTGGCCACGTTGCAGATATCCTTTGCGGATCAAGATGGAGCATCCTTTCTGCAGTCTCTTACAGTCACTCATCCACTTCATCAATGAGTCAGGGATTCACAGCGTGGTAATGCTCACTATGAGACACGACGTGCTCAGATATCCCAAGGGAAGGAACTTGATTGATTTTCTGAGGGTGGGGAGCACGTTATCCTCTTCTAAGGACTTACCATGGTTCCAGTATCACTTCAAGAGGAAGTGTTGAGGTATATACACACATCTCCTTTAGCGGTTCATCCAGGAGTGGGGAAGATGTAATAGGAAATCTGACGACAACACTGGTGTCCTGGTATGAAGAAGGGAGTAGAAGAGTTTGTTTCACAATGCCTCACTTTTCAGCAAGTGTAGTCGGGGCACCAGGTTCCATTAGGTTTAGTTCATCCCGTTGAGGTCCTAGAGTGGATGTGGGATGGGATATCCCTAGATTTCATGACTAGACGTCCATGTACATCCAGAGGACACGACTCTATATGGGTGATCGTTGATCGACTCACCATGTCGGCCCACTTTCTACCGATCAGAGAGCAGGGTTCAGTAGAGAGCTTGGGACACCTCTACATACTGGAGATCGTACTACTTCATGGTGTGACATCGACAATCGTCTCTGGTCAATATGATCGTTTCACTTCCCTACTATGGAAGGGGCTTCCGGAGGCTTTCGTGACGCAGCATCACTTGAGCACCACCTTCCATCCTCAGATGGATGGTAAGACTGAGAGGACTATTCATACTCTCAAGGACATGCTCCGTGCATGTGTCCTCAAATTTGGTCACAGTTGGGAGGATCACTTACCCTCGGTAGAGTTTGTGTACAACAGCAACTACCACTCCACCATCAGGATGACACCTTTTGAGGCACTATACGGCTGACCATGCAGATCTTCATTGTGCTGGAAGAACCCAGGGGAGTCAACACTAGTGGGATCAGAGAATGTATGGGATACCACGAAAAAGGTGCAGATCATCAGGAGAGGATGAAGATTGCACTGTGCAGGCAGAATTCGTATGTCGACAAGAGACAGAGGCCTCAAGAGTTCGAGGATAGTGACCACGTCTTCCTACATGTCTCACCTCGATGAGGTCTACAGAGATTTTGTCGAGGCGATAAATTATTTCCGTGATTCATCAGACCTTTTCAGGTCCATAGCAATGTAGGCGAGGTGGCTTACCACATAGCTATTCCACCTTAGTTCCACCAAGTTCACAACGTCTTCCATGTTTCTCAGCTAAGGGGATACTTGCAATACCGTTCTCACAACATAAAGCATAGTGGTCAAGACATCTATGATGGGGCGACTTTCACGGAGGTTCCAATTGTGATTGAGGATCGATATGAGAAGGTCCTGCGTGCTGGGTCAATACCTTGGGTGTACATTCCCTGGCAGTACGGAAACTTCCAAGAGATCACATGGGAGCAGGAGCCTCAGATGAGTGATATGTACCTTCATTTGTTCCCTTAGTTCCAGTTTTAGATTATGGGGACATAAATCCATGAGGTGGGGAAAAAGTAAAGACCCAAAAATTCTGATAAAAACATTCTTAAATTCAGGGAATTTTTAGGATTCCGCCAAAATTTACGACACCTGATTCTAAGGCCAGGTGCTCCCGAAAACAATTTTTGATGTTCTTTTCGGGTAATGCTCAGTAAAAGTACAAGCTGTATTTTATAACATTTGAACCGATGCTTAGAATTGAAATCTGAGGGCACCGTTGAACTCGCAGCATCAGTGATTACATATAGAGACCTTTACCGAAGTTGTGTTCTGTCAAGAATGGAATATAGTTTTGGGGTTTTAAATTAAAATTAAATAAAAATAAAGTGTTCTTATTTTTGTTTGTTGGTGGTTAAAACCTCCAAGTGGAGGTTGGAGGTGGGGCCCACCCACACATAACCTCCCTTGGGAGGATATTATTAGGTGGGGACCACACAAGCATTAAACCTCCTTGAACTCTATATAAGTGGGGTAAGGATCATGAACTATGTTCATTAATGTGCCAACCCCCCTCTATTAATTAATTTAACTCATTCGATTAATTAATTAAAACCCATTTGAATTCTTTTGAACACTTTTGGCCAACAATTAAATAATGGGTTAGCATAACCAATTGTTTTTGTTGGCACTTTCTTTTTGGTGGAGATTTGGAGAACCCTTGGAGGAACAAATTCTCTCAACAATGAATGACAGACATCTCTCCCTCATCAACTTGGGAAAGAAGAGGAAGCACTGCCGCCCGAGATGAATGATGAAGACGTCATCTTCGATTCACCCTCTCTGAACCCTTCATCTTTCGACGTTGACGAAACAACACCGCCTTCCCGCGACTTCGTCAACGATCATCATCATACGAGGTAGTGGATTTTATGTTTGAAATTGTTCCCGTCCTTCAATGAAAAAATCATTGATTGGTTTTTCCAATTTTTATTGCCATGATGTGGAGGGCTCAGACCGCACAAACACGTCCAACCCTCTCCCTTTTGTTGTTTTTTTGTTGAAGATGAAGGCAGAGAAACGGAGGCCGGTGTCGGTACAACCGCGAAGAGGTCGATGGCGCAAGGACGCCAGGTAGCCAAAAGGGTGCGGCACCATCGGGCCATGCAGAAAGAGAGTCGCGGCCTTGCCGGGCCACTGTGGAGGCATGCAGAGCCGTCACGCTACACGGAGGGTAGCAGGGGCTGCAGAGGAGGTGTCGCGGCTCCGTCGCGCCATGCAGTGGAGCAAGACCGCAATGTCGTCGCACCATGACGGAGAAGCCGAAGCGGCCGGCCGGGCCAGCCGCTAGAAGAGCCAAACGGCAGACCGTAAGGCCACACAGGGGGAGCGGGAACCTTACGGTCCTGCGTGACCGGGACCAGCACCACCTGTTGCCGGTCAGGTTACCCACCCGAACGACTATGCCATTAGGGTGCCAGGGGGTGCGTGGATCCCCCCTGGTTGCGGCTATGGCAGGCCCCCTGGCCACCTACGGCAGGGCCACACTCGGGCTGCCCTCGGGCCGGGCCCCCATTGGGCGAGCCCGCCCCTTCAGGTTGGGCCTCCCCCTTCGGGCCGGTCCACTGCCTTCGGACCGGGTCGGACCCGAAGACTGGGTCGGATCCCAGTCCGAACCCGATTGGCCAGTTTACACATTTTTTCCCATATCCATGTCTACGGGTGTTTGATCAACAAACCGTCTATGGAGACTATAAGTTTAGAACGTTAAGGTACATTTGGAATACCCTACTTGAGTTTTGGACACAATTGGGGTATGGTCAGGTTGGTTTGAACCTAAAAACCAACCGGGCCCCTTTAACAGAAATGCCGATAACTCACAGACCAGGCATCTGATCGATGCAGTGTCTATCGCATTAGGTTCCTTATAATGAGGTAAAACTATGGGATACGTCAAATCGAGACTTAATGGTAGTTGATGTATCGACACTTGGATCGAGGAGAAGATCATCCCGGAATTGAGCATGTTGTGTGCATGAACCCTATGGATGGGTGCGACTGAGATGATAGGAATCTACATGGACCTACTACTGTACTAGGATCCTCCGTGGGTTCGACAGAGACGATACTATACTAGGATACTCCGTGGGTTCGATAGCAATGGTACTAGAGTAAGATCCTCTGTGGGTTTGACAGTGATGACTTTTGTACCGGTATTTTCATTGGGTTCAACAGCGCTGATATTTTTATAGGATCCTATGTGGGTTAAAAATAGGAGATGATTCAGTGGCTTAATCTTACCATCACTACCCCTCAACATGAGTTGTATACCTGTGTGAGTAATGTCTTGACTTTTAGTTGTTATCATCGAGATGATTGACTTTTCTTATTTTGTGGAATGGATTGTGTTTTGGGGTCGAGTGTTGGATTCGGACTGTGATTGATAACTTAGATATATGTATGGAAATATACCTATGTAGGGATGTTGATACATCATGATTATGTCTTGCTATTTTGGTTTATCCTTAGTGGGTTCTGGGAGACCTTTGGGGGTATCAGGGTCCCCTAGTGATTATTGTTTTACTCACCCCTACACGAGATTCGCCTGCACCTTGTTGTGCTCTATGCAGACGACTGTCAGCAGTGATCAAGGCAAAGGGAGACAGACGGGAGGCAGCTTGGAGCTGGACTAGATGGGGAATACCTCAGGGATGTTGATACTGGACCACTTACATTCATCACACCTTTATTTTCTATGTTAGTACTTGATACTTATTCTTCTTGGGTTCAGAATGTGTGTGTTACAGGTTGAAAGTAAATTCCTTCCCTTTTTATCAATGATTCTCCTTTGGTGCGAGTCTCCATCCCCTGACCGATGGATGGCGGGCTTGGGGTGGTAACGGCATGGGCCCCGAGGATGGGTCGTGACATATATGCCCAACATTTCAATTTTTAAAATGTAACTAATTAGGGAATTTCTCAAATATTTTTAACAATACATGGGGTAAAAACATATGAAACCTTTAAAACCAATATATAATTTAAGGTAGTTTTTTATCACTATAATAATATTTTATGTTGATGATGATATGTGGAAAAGTATACATATAAACAAATAAATAACTATAAACATCATATGTGAATCTGGTTATTCTCATTCATGTATATGTTATATGTTATCTAATATTATTGATTAACCATGGTAAACCAATGATATTGAGTTATTGGTAAAAGAATCAAGTCGTGTAATGATTATTACCCATTTATATAACTCATCTCATATTTAGGCTTCTGGTAAGATACTATATTCAAATGTAGTCAGTCTCACAATGGTAAGATTAAATGTTTTATTAATAATTAAATGGATATATATGATAGGACTCAATTAAATTATTAGGATATATAATTATCATTGAATATCCCAAATAAACCCCAAATAAAATATCAATTAATGGATGGATGTGAACTTCCTTTAGAAACCAATTCCTTAATATGGGTATTGATACCCAATAATGAGGGATATTTAACGGAAATGGAGAGAGAGTAAAGCTACCATTTGGATGTTATAATTTTATGCTAATGTATTAATGTATTTCGCAATGAGTTCATATACCTTCCCCTATATCAAGAGTTTATTTTTTCAATTAAACTTATTTTAGAATTTAGATCCCTAAAAACCATAACTTTAATGTTTTCCTGGGATTGGTGTTGTTGTAAATAATTTTTGAGGTATTTTAGTGGATAATGGATATTTCTTTCCATTTATATAGTCACCATTCCATGGTGGGGATATTGGTTCTAGACATTATGGCATTAGGTGGTTCGAGTTTGGAAATGGGGATGGTTTTTTGGTACTAGGGGGCGTTACAACATGAAAAATAGTTTTGATGGTTATGTTGTTTTCTATGATTCTATGTTTCTATCCTTATATAAAATGGTATGTTATAAATACCCATGTAAGGTTATGGTGTGGGGAATGGTTTTTTTGGGGGTTTTCTTTGTCAATACTTTAGCTAGAAATAATGACATAATGGTAATGGGTGTGGTGTGGAGAAATATATCAATGATTTAGTGATACAGCATGGTGTCGGGTCATGGATTCCATCAATAGAGACAAAATTCATTATAAAATCCACATCCTTCGTCATGGTGAGAATCAAACCATGTTTCTAAAACATATAAAAATTGGGAGAAAGAACCTTGGGAGATTCATAGATTATAGGGTCCTAAACTCTAGTAACATGGAGCTGATGTCTGTTTTATTACTTTGGTAAAATATAAAGGGTGCTACATTTTTATGGGAAAAATTGATTAGTATCCTTGGTAAAATACAAATATACTTGGTTAAAATATTACATTTTAAATAAAAACATTAAAATATTTTCTTCAGAAAAAAGGTATTCACTCTATAATATCCATTCTTATCTATCATAGTACCCTTCATGGATTCCTGATAATGTTAAAAATAATGACTACCAAATATTCTTAGTATGAGTAAATTATAGAAAATTATATCAGTAATCAATAATAATAATCAACATCGAAAGGTTCCAATCAAAATACACATACCAAGTAATCAGAAAACTGATAAGGAAGTGCATCCAGAGATAATATCAATAAACAATATAATGGATAATTATCAATATTTTAAGGAAAAAAACGTAAAAAAAAAATATTTTTATCAATAACAATGACTATCATAGTTGGATATTGGATAACCAATATGTAAAGGTAAATAATTGGAATCAAATTATATTTAATCAATAACAAAGAACAAAATGAACCCAAGATAATATCATTGGGAAAATATCATGATTGATAATAACTGAATTCTCAAGGAATGAAATAATTAATCATTAGATGTCATGTTCTTTGAAACATGATACCTACAATATCTTTACCATTCATAATATGGTTTAAAATTATATATAGAATCACATTTTGTATAGCTTACTATTTTTCCTCATTATACTTCCAAAGCAACAAAGGATAATTTAATTCAAGGCCCCACCCATCTTGATTGGTCCAAATAATTCAACATATATCAAAAACTATATTTGATTTCTGATCAATGTTCCTTATTATCAAATATTTGTATTTATTAAAGAATGTATATTTATCAATATTTCCCATGATATAATAATAACTCCCTATTTAGAGGACGATATAAATAAATGATGTGTTATTTAATAAATTAACATATCCATGATAAACAATATTTATATTTAGGGTTAATTTAATATCTAATGATTGTAGGAAAGTGAATATTTTATGAGAATGTTATTCACTAAAAAAAATAAATTAGGAAAGAGAATGTCAATAATATACTCAGTCAAACTATTCATAAAATTGATATAAAGAATAATAATGGAATTTCTACAACATACCCATAGAAGAGTATAAGTTAAATATAGGGTTATTATCAGGGAAGAATAGAAATGCTATAAAAATATATTCAAAATATTATGGAGGAAAATATTCTTTTTAACATTTATTTTTTTATAATAAAATATTGTAAAATATTTTTATAATAATACTCTTGGAAAAAACCCTAAGAAGATTATAATGAATTGTTTATATATTCTCTTGGTCATCAAGGAGGGAAATTCCTTGCATACCATACATTTTAAATTAATGACTTCTTTCAAATTTTTAGTAAAAGAGAAAAGATCCTTATTTAAAAAATGACAAAAATATTTGTTTAGTTTTTTAAAATAATAAACATAGGTAAAATTTTATTTAATAAATTATTTTTTAATATTAAAAAAATTGAAAACATTTTTTTGAAAAGATGGGTTTGTATGAAATATGAATTTTTACCAAAGATAGTAATGATTTGGGATTATATCTAAAAAAATTCAGAATAATTTGAAGTTACAATGAGAGTAATAAGATATTATTACTTGAAAATTTCATGAATTAATAAGGGATAATAATGTAAATTTGTTTTATAATACATAATTTGAATTATTTCCTTCTTTAATGTTCACACATAAACAATCCTGATTGATTTTATATTTTTAAATAAACACTCACATAGATCACAACATTGAAGTTAGAAGAAATCCATGAATCTATTATTTGTATGAAGAACAAATAAAGATAAAATAAGTATAAATTCAATATAATATAATAAAAATTAAGTATACCCATAATATTATAATATCAATGGATAACCAAGAACTAATATAGCCCAATGAAAATAAATTGAGCTATGAAATTATTTACAACTTGGTAACATTAATTTCAAATACCATTGGGTGAAATAGTTAAAATATAAATTTAAGTTACATGAATGATTAATTAATCATGATATTACATGTCAATGTGGTAGTATATACAACATATAAAATAAATAATTTTATTAACATTACAATATTCTACAATGAAGAGAAATTTTGATGGAGTCCCTTAATTGAATCAGAAACATCACATACACAATTTATCATCCCAAATTATAAACATATTTTTTTAATATACCAAATTATTAAACAACATAAATTATATTATTATTTTTATTTAACTTCTTACCATTTTATAAATGATTATTTAATCAATTATGTTTGCATAGTATGATTCAATGATAATTGGATAATGTATCAAGAATTACTTTGTGAGGTCAAATATGTTCAAAGGGGTCATTATATAATCATCTATAGAATAATTATCACTGAATAATTATGAAATTTATACATAAATTTTACTTTTGAATCAAACCATGAATGATGGTTTTGAGAAATTATCTACGTTACAATCATGGATAGGATATTCCAAATACATATTAGAGAAACAATTACATTTTTTTACTAATATCATTTGAATGATGGAATGTAATATTTTACCATTTATAAATTATTTTAATATCATTTATAAGATATAAAATCCTTTAATATACTAATATATATCATCAATGTGGTGTGGTTATAAAATGTGAGTCACATTGCTTTGTGATGGTGGCAGTCCACACATACATGAACTACGTTCATATTTTCAATGTAAAAAATGAAATGATATATTATTTTTTTAGAATGATATATTTGTGAGTAATATTTAAATTTTTTTATGTTTACCTCATATATCCATTAATTTTTTTATTACCTTCAATGTAAAAAGTTATTGAAAAATGACTTATATTGCTTCTCGAGCAGGTAGTCTGCCGTACAAATTAGCAACATTATCATATCCCCTACGGAATGGAAATCAACAAGTTATATAATATATAATGAATCCCAATGTATAATTTTCTTATAAATATAAATTATAAAGAATTTATATCCATCATTATACCAAACCTTGATAGGTTTTGATAGAAAACATGTCACATCGATTTGTGAGGCGACATTCAACCATACACATGAGCGACATTAGCATTTACAATTTTATTAATATAAATATTGGTATACGTCATTCCATTAACAAAATTAAAATATGTAAATGGTAGGTACTATTTTTATTATATAATCATAAATGAATAATACTTTATGGAGGTGAAGTACGAAATAATATAAAAATGCATAGTTTGGAATTTTTTCTTTTATTAGACAACATATTTAAGATTATACCTAAAGTATTCATAGTATGAATTTTTGTTAAAAGTACTATTGGATGAGTGTATTGACGTTTTAAGTTATTTTTAGAGATTTTTTATCTGAAATGGTTTTAATGTTTGATGAATATAGGAGAGTAGGTGGTCTTTAATATGTTTGGTGAGTGGAACATTTATAATTTTTTAAATGGAAATCTGTAACCACATTTTTCAAAACATAAAAGGGTGAAAATGGATTATTACTGATAATAATACATTTTTAGTTAAAAATATGTCCATATAATAGAGGTTTTATATATTTTTGGTCATTTTATGTCTATATTTTTAGTTTAACCCCTGATAAACCAATTTTTTCTTTAATCGTGGAAACTAATTTATACTATTTTAGGAATAAAAAATAGAAAAAATTTATGTTTGACAAGTTATAAAAAATAAATTATCTATATTCCAATATATGGAATCCATTTTATTAATCTAAATTCATATAAATGAGAAAATAAATTTATAAATAAACACAAAAATACAATGAAAAAGTAGGTTTTCAATAATTGTATTTTTCATTCACAAGATGATTTTATATTAACTCTGTGAATAATAATAATAGTTTTATTAAACTAATTTAATATTTTAATATATATATATATATATATTATAAATTTATTTTAAAAAATTCTAATTGTTTGGTTTTTTTTAATAAAAACCAAAAATTATAGACATTAAATTTTTTTTCATAAAAAACAATTTCAAACCCTGAAACAAACTTATAATAAAGTAAAATTTAATATTGATTAAAAATTAATTAATATGATTAAATATAAATACAAAATAATTATTTTGATTTATATAATATTTATATTTTTTTTGATAATTTTAAATTACATTGTATAAGGAAAAGAAAATAAATTTATTTACCACAAAATTGTATTTCCCCAAATTAACATAAAAATGAAACATTTTAGAAAAATAAAAAAATCACCCAATGATAAATATGATATGATGATTTAAAAAATTAATTTAATTTAAGAAAATAAATTTTCTAGAATTGATATATAATAATTTAAATTTATAAGTGAAATGTCTGACTAAACCATCCTTTATAAAAAATATAGATTTTTGAAAAATATGTCTTTTTTATTTTAAATGTTTTTATGTTATTTCTAATCAATAGAAAACCGATGTATTCATAAATATGTCATTACTATTCATGAAATCAAATTTTATAATTATTTTATTATAGTACAGTCCAATACAGTACATTTATAATCGTCCATACATATTCCTTAATCCATTAAAGATATGAAATTTGAAGTAATATAATTTTGGGGTTTTTTAATCTTTTGGTTTCATATAAGGGTTGTTATCAACTGAAATTTTCTTAACTCAAATCTTTATGGGTGTCAAATTCTCTCCAACATAAATAAAATTTACCGTTTCAATTTTTTTTTTGATGTTGGAAATGTTGGATTTAACATTTTAAAATACCATTTTGGGATTTCACTTTACAAAAAGGGTTAATAAAACATCTTCTTTATAACATAAAAATGTCTATACATTAGTCATCTAGAATAAAAAATTACTAGGTTTTAATGAATGAGAAAATTTATGGTAAATGAAAATATGGGCATGTAATATAATTCGAATAACCAAGGATTAATAAAGTTTGATATAGATCATTGATTACAAGAATATTGGTGATGCAAAGAATATTTGCAACTAAAAAACCATAATTCCTTCATGAGTTATGGGACCATTTTATTCATAAAAAATGAATGTACTAGGATAAATTTTTTGTATTATAGTCCTTTCCCTTGATGTGGGTAATTTCATTACCATCTTGACCAATAACATTATAAGATATTGTGACTTGATATCTTCTAATAGTAAAAATTCATTCCTATGGATTTAGTTATATTAATTGGTACTTCATCTCTTACTAATGAAATGAATATCCAATAAAAAGCATTATTAAAGAGGAAGAAAATTTGACAATTATACCATCATTATGTTATTTAATAAATTAAAATTAATTCCACATGTCCTTATATATTTATCACGACTAAAATAGAGAGAATAATTTTTCCTATGTCACCAAAATTTCAACTTAATCCATTCCACTAGTATTTAACCAAATGGCCAATCCAAAATTTTTTAGTTCAAATTCATAGTGCCCATTTTTTTAGAAAGGTCACTAAATCATCATTGTATTCCCTAGAAAATATAATGTAGTTATTAATGTCACTTGGTAATGTGAATCCCTTGATCAAAATTAATCCCCAATAAAAAATGCATGCTTCCAAATATAAAATTTTAGGTTGTCAAATATATTCAATAAGTCAATTCTCATAGTAGACTCCAAATAACATGACATAAACCACAAAAAATATAACCAATCTAATGTTTAACAACAATATACATAAAAATAAAAAATTTATATCATCATGGGTAACATATTAAGTGTTATAATCCCTCAATCATTCTTTTTCAAGAGGTTCAACTAGTAATTGAATCATTTTTGTTGGTCATTAGCACCATTCAACCTATTCTCTTAAATTCATTAAAAATAGTACTACAATAAAATACATAGATATTTCAGTAGTCTTATTACCATAATATCATTTATAAATTAATAATATAAAATAATTATTGAATCCAAACATAAAAAAATTAATAATTCTACATATTATCTAGTGATAACATAAGATATATCATGACCACATAGCTTCTATTGAGATAAATTCCATTGAATCTTGGGGAATCCATTTCATAGTGAACCATCTCGTTACATATGATGAATTTAAAATTTGAAATTTTTTTCATGACCTTATAAAAATGAGTATGGAGGCCTTTCTCTACACACCTATAGAAAATCGCATTCCCATCATGCAAGTACAAGAGTGTTTCATTCCATAATTAACACATGTGAGATGATTCCTCTTTCCCTTCACCCAATTATCTATTTTTTTCTCGTCTAAATCCTTCTTATCTTTTTTCCCTTCATGTCCAAAATACTTATATTATTATTTTTGTTAGCTGATAGCACATGATAATCTGTTCTTATGTGATACAAATGTTTGGAATACTATATCCCCTTGAAGTATTGCAATAATAGCATCATATAACTGATCATTCCAAAACATTAGATTACTTGAATTGATTTGTTTCTCATTCTATCCATTAAATTCCATTTATAAAGAACTGAATACTACAGATTATATCATAACATTATGAATCATAATATATAATCACAAAGCTAGAGAAATACTTTACATAAATTGAAAGTTTTATTTATTGATAATATTATAAATTTCAAAATTGATTCATTGGGACATATATATTTTTAAATCTCTCATAATGGTTGATATTGAAATTTCAAATTATCCTAAGCATAACCCTAGGAGTGTCAGACTAGGTTAGTAGTAGGGCCTCAGTTTTTGCACTAGGTTGCAATTAGTTCGATCCCAATGCATCATTTTTTGAGTTATTTCCCCATGAAACAACTATCCTAGAATAATGTACACATCCAGTATCAAGAATAATATGTATTTCTCATAAATACCAAAAAATATTCGGCTTACCAAAACTTTTAGATGTTTTTTTAGTTATCCTCAAAGAGTTTCATACAGTTATGTTCTTTAATCTGTTTTTTTATTAAATCTAGTTCCCATGGTATTTATCAAAATTCCTCTAATACCAAATTCATTGACCTCGTCTCCAACCACCCAATTTTGCAACATGATTTATTACATTGGAATGAGACAAAATTTATATTATCCTGACGGATTGAATAGTTTAGTAGTCTTGGTGAACTGGATCAATACATGATTCCCATAATAGATTTGAAAAAAAAACAATTACAACATAATTTTTAAAAATTATAACCTTATTCCCTCTATAATATCCTTCCATATCAATAATAGTACATGTCATAGATTTCTAATCATGGAAACAAAGTAATGGTGAGTTAAAATTCTTGTAAAGGGTAATGTATAATAGAATCTACAATGAATCAATAATCATAATCCACATGGAAAGTTAACTAACCAAATAACATGACATGTAATCAATAAATAGATAATTAATTGGAGAAAGATATTTTATAAATTAAATATTATCATGGATAGTAATCCATATGAAATGATAAATAATTGATAAAGCAGGCTATTTAGTCAATCAAAAGTCTTTGAAAATTGGATGAGGAATAACTAATATATAATTGTAAACAACTGAAAAAACATGTCATTTAGTCAATAATTGTGAGTGAAATAAATGTAGAGATAATAATATTTTAAAAATATGATGGGTAATAATAACAAAATTATTAATGAAGGAATTTTTAAATCATTAGACATTATGTTCTCAAGAGAATGATATGCCTCCTATCATGACCTTTCCTAAGCCGGTATAGTACCATACGTAGAAACCCCTTTAATTCTAGCATACTGATTCACCAAATGAGACTACAAATACATTGAGGGGATAAATAATTTTTTCCCACCAATCATTGTGTGTAAAAATAATTCCTCATATATCGAATAGTTTATATAATTAGTGAACAATGTACCTTATTATAAAATGTTTGTATTTTGTAATGAATACAGGTTTTCAATATTTCTCCATATAAAAAGTTAAAATTCAATATATAACAAAAAATGTATAAATGAGATATTATTCTAGAAAAAAATTATCCATGGTAAATAATATTTATTTTATGTGAAATTTAAATTTTAATTATCACATAAATATAGATATTTCTTGGTAATGTTAATGACAACAAAAATAAATCAAGAAATTGTTTATCAATACATTAATTGGTAAAAATGATCATAAACCACACATATAAAGAAAATATTTTGGATCAATTCAATATATCCATAGAGAAATATAATTAATCAAAGGGTAGATTTAATTTATGAATACATATATGATATAAATTAATTCAAATAATTCTTGAAGAATTTTTTTTTTAAAATTTTAGAATATTTTAATAATTAAATGATCAAAATATATTGTCAAAAATAACTTATTTTAAAAAACCGATTGAAAATATAAATTAGTAATTAATATATTGTTTGTTTATCTTGGAGGTAAATTACATACATGTCAATGATTTAATAAAAATATTCCTTTTACACTATTTAAAAAAAAACAGAACTCTTATTCGAAAAATAACATGAAAATTACTTTCAAAATGATTTGTAAAAAATAAAAAACTGGATAAAAATTCCTTTAATAAATCATTGTTATTCCATTAAAATAATATTTTATAACATTATATTATTACATGGTTTTAGAACAAAATTTATTTTTGAACGAAAATAGATATGATTTCAGATTTTTTTTAAATCTTTTTTCTCAAACATTTTATGTTACAAAAAGAGGAATGTTGTAATATTCATGAAAAAAATCAATAAGAAAAATTTAGAAAAAAATTAAATGATTTTATTATATAATAATAATTTTTTTTAAATATTTTAAAATTCTCATATAAAAAATTTCAATTAAAATGAATTTGTGAAAAAAACCCTCCCAATGATCATAAAAATGAAGCGAGAATGAATAATGAAATTTATTATGTGTATCAATTGTAGATAACCCTATATAATTTGAAATAAAATATAATATATTCAAAATTTATTACATACATAACATTATAATGTCATAGGAAAATAAAGAATTAATATAACAAAATGAAATTGAATGGATTTAGGAAATTTATTACCGCTTGGTATCTTTCATGTCAAATCCACTAGAATGAAATAATGAAAATTGAAACTTAAAATAACATTAATTATTTATAAATATTTATATTTCCATTCAATAGATAATTATTTACACCAGATAATATAAATTATGGTCATAACATTATAGTGTCTCTCAATGAAGATAAATTGCGAATGAGTCCCTTATATTGAGTCGAGCATATCAAATACATTCTATATCTTTTAGAATAAAATACAAATAGTAATTATTTACATTATTAAGACCATTTTTAAAGTTAAATATTCCTTTTATTTAACTTCTATCCATGCAACCTATTATTACTTAATAAATTAAGCTTATACCGTATGTTTCAATGATATTTTTGTTATGTGTCAAAATGTCATAGGTAAGTTGAATATGGTAAAAGAGGTCATTATTTAGACATCTATATAACAAAAACAATGAAATAATTATAATATTTATAAAACAATTAATCTTTTAAATCAAATCATGATTGATTGTTATGAAAAATGAACTATGTAACAATCATGGAGACGATAAGTTGTACGTACCAATGATATATGATTCCATTTTCTAATGAAAATTATGAAAAGAAGTTATGTAATATTCAATATTTATAGAATTATAATAATATAATATTTATGGTATTATTTAGTTTCATTTAATTATATATATCATACATTTAATTTGTTTGTTAAGTGGTAGTCACATCACTTTGTGAAGATGGTAGACCACACGTACACAAACCACATTACCATTTTTCAGTGTGAGAAGTAAAATGATAAATTATATTATCATAAATGTAAATATTTCTAGAATATAATATTAATTCAATTAAGATCACATATTTTTATTAAATTTATAATTATTTACTTATACATAAATATTTATTGGAAAAATAATCACATCGCTTTGGGAGGCGGTAGTCCTCTGTACACACGAGTAACATTATCACATCTTCTACAAAATGGAAAGTGAAAAATGTATGTATGATATAGTTACTCTTGAGGTATAATTATGATATAAAAAATAATATATATAAGTTAAATCAAACACTGTATACCACAGTCATATTTTTGATGGAAAACATGAGACAGTAGTTCATGCGGCGTAGTCCGACGTACACATGAGCGAAATTATCATTTCCCATTTGAGGGATGATTAGATGGATATAATTAATTTCCATAATATAATAAAATATTATAATATCATAGATACTTTTTTAATATTTGTGAATTAATAATATTTCAAGTAGGTGGAATAAGAAATAAAAAAATGTATAGATATGGATTTTACCACTTCTCGAACCACCACTTCAGGATTATACAAAATTTATTAATATAATGGATATGTAGATGAACATAGGCTTCTAGGTTGAGTGTATGGATGTTTTTATGTTTTTTTGGATGGTATTTGTCAATACAAAAAATTTATATGGTTAAAAGAAGAGAGTATAGGGGGTGGACTGTTATAGGTGAGGTGAGTTGAATACATGAAATTTTCGAAAAGAAAAATGTGTATCAAGGGGTTTCAGATGTAACTAGGGTAAAAAATGGAGAACTATAGAGTATTAGAAATTATATTTTGTAAATATTTATATGTAATAAATTTTAGAGATTTTTTGAATTAATTGTAACACTTATCGTGTTATTTTAACACCTTAGTAAACCCATATTTACCTTGGCTGTGGATATTTATTTTTACTATTTTTACAATTTATTATGGTAAAAATTCAAGATGAAATTTGATTAAAATATAAATGATTATTTTTCTATATATTTAATCCATATTATAAAATTCAATTCACATAAGTGATAGAATTAAATTAAAAAAACCCACAGATGTGAAAAAAACAACTTATCAAGTTGATTATTTTTCATGAAAAATTTATTTTTATAATAACTATATGATTAATAATAATAATTTTATGAAAATAAATTAATATTTATTTAAATAAAATTTTATTTTAATTGAAAATATTTCTCAAAGGAATTATTATTTTTTAATTAAAAATAAAAAAATTATACACTTTAATCTATTTTTGAGGTAAACCTTGTTTTAAGCCAAAACAAAATTGTACAAAAATAAAATATAAAGTTGATTAAAAAGAATTTATTTATATTAAATATAATATAATAATACTTATGTTAGTTTAAATCATATAAAAATTCTATTAGATATTTTAAAATACATAATTTAATGAAAATAATGGATTTTTTTTCAAGAATTTTTATTTTCAATATTCATAAAAAATTATAATATTCATGAAAAATGCTAAAAAATTACCATAAAAATATTTTTATATATATTTTTAAAAAATAATGTTCATTTTATAAAATAAATTTTCTAAAATTTGTATAATTAAATTGTAAATTATGTGTGGATAGAGAGACTACACCCTTTTTATAAAATATAGTCTATTAGAAGACAAATATTTTTATATTAAATGATTATTATTTAATTTCTAATCTATATAAATAAATGTTATAGAAATTTTTTTTTGTAATATTAATTCCCACAAATTTAATGGATCGTTTATAATGAAACACTATGTTATGGATTATTTAGACTCATGGTTGTGTGTTCCAGAAGCAATCAAAGAGATTAAAATTTAAGAAATATATTTTATAGGATGTTTAAGATATCTGTTTTTTATATATAAGATACAAAACAAATGTTTCCATTTATAGTTTTGTGGTGTTAAAGAAATACTTCTACTATTAAAGACCATGGTTTAATAGTATTTCTTTGGATTATAGCGAGGCAATTCAAAGTTACTCAATAAATGGAGGTCGTATAATCTCATTTTCCTATCTAGTTTTTTCTTTTATAATAATTAGATAAATATAGACCCCATTGGTTACATTTTATTATCCCATTGGAGGAATATAACCTATTTGATTATCTTTAATCAATTTCTCTCCACCCATGTTAATTTCTTCTCTCATTTATCCTATTATGTTCTTCTCTCTTATACATAGTTTTGATATAGAATAAACTTCTATAATTGGATAAGATCCATCCATGGTTTGTTGACGGATTAATATTTATAGTTTACGGGGGGTTTCCATTCACCAATGAGGATGTATTAATCCTTTATTCATCCATTTTGAGTTTGTTTGTCTTTAATGATCTAATCGAGGTAGGGGAGGTGATTACTTTATTTATTATTTATATATGTGTTTTTATAATTATTTTTTTTCTTTTTGGGTGTGTTGTAATATTTTTAGTAGTGAATATAATTTATCCGAAATAATTAAATTTGAACTGTTATGGGGGGTATAACATGTGATTTACATGACATCATGACATTTCCATTCCATGACTATGTGCAAGATTTTGTTTTTTATAAAATACTCCTACTATAATATTGGTGTCTTATTGAATGTAATTTTGAAAAAAATCACCACACATGAAAATGTAAATCCATTAAATATGGTAATTTATACAATTGTTTGTAAATAAGTTATTTTTTGTTTCCCCATTTCATTTCATGTTTCATGATATGTTGGTATGAATAATTGAAGGCATTATGGGTGTGAATGATCACCAATTTTTATTTTTGGGGCTTTATGGATAAAAGATTATAATGAAGAATGATATTTATGTGTGTGAAGTTGATGATGTTGTGTTTTGGATAGATAGTTGGCCAGTGGTTATGGAATAATAAAAATTGTAAATCCTAGTAAATGGACATGGGTTGGATATAATGGTTTAAGGAATGAAATAACTGATTATAAATGGATGGGAATAAAAATATTCATTTCTAGTAGTGTAAAATATCATTTAATATAGAATGATGTCCGTAAAATATGTTAATATTTGGTAATATATGTTGTTAAAATGGAACTGTGAAAATAATTGGGGTGTGTGATTGGTTAGTGGTATTGGATGGGTTGTTAAAAGAGTTATAATGATGTTAATATATCGTTTTGGTGATGTTTTGGTTGTGTTTTTTAGGTAGATTAGGTATTGTGAACCCATATGTTGGGATTGTGGGAAACTATAATACATTTCTTCCTTGTCATTTTGATACAAACCCCACTAATTTCTATTTCTATACTAATTCCAAATGGTTTTTGGTTCAACATGTTTTCCCAGATATCATGGTTGGTGAGGATAGATGTATAACTTCCCACTATACCACACTCTCTTTAATAATTATGATTTTAAGAAATGAGATGTGATAGCATGTAGAAATTTTTCACTTTTGGTGATGTTTTATGAGGGGATATGGTAAATCATGGTGGAGATAATGCATACTAGGGGGAGGAAAAGATGTTCACTTCATTAATTTTCATTATACACTTCTATTTTTGTGTATATAAGTGGTTATGAGATAATGATGATGTGATACTCATGGAATTTTATACGATTACAATGACTCTGTGATGCAATTATTGAAATACGATGAGATTCAATGTTTTCCTATTTTTATATGAACTTTTATGGTATGTGGCTGATCGGTATAAAACGTATGTGAGTTCTAGGATATATGATATTGAAATGTGAGATTATTAAATGATAGTTATTGTAAATGGTGTAAATATTACATGATAACACTCTCCTTATATTATTATATAAGTTACTGTTATTTTGTGAGTGATCCTTTCTGAGGCTAGGGAATAGAGGACTATATAGGTGGTATTTGATTTTGTTGACTATTTAGTGGGGAAATAGAAAATTGTTCCCTCACTTTCAAAAGATTCATCTGGTATTATCCTACTATTTATATATGTTATGATTACCATAAATATATAAAAATTATTTTTTGGGTTTCTTGGATGACTTTATGAACTATGATTGACACTACTATTGGTTCTAATTTCCACCCCGGGGCCTACTATAGGTGGGGGGGGGGGGGGGGGTTGGGGTTTATTATCCCCATCCCTTCATTTATATCCTAAGAGGGGTAACTTTTAGGGTCTTGGTGAGTTATGATAGAGTGGTTCTATAGGTTTTATTGAGGGATAAGATGGACCCTCATGTTATGAACTTAGGTTAAATTCATGGGTTTGTATGGAAATGATATCATCAAAAAATGATATATTATATATACCATATATATTATTAAGGAAATCTTTATCACCACATGAATGAATACTAGGACTTTTACCTCATTTAGAGACCCAATAAAGTGGTATTTCTTGTACAATAGATGCCTATGAGTGGTACATTCATAATTCATGATTGATCTTGTGAATAAAAGTGGTGAATTAAAACAATTAATAATAAATAAATTAAAATAACATAAAATTATATACTATTTTGATCCATAAATAGTGTTATTATATTTTTTTATGTCTCTTTGACATCATCCATGTGTGTTTTAGGTGACAAAGGTTCAATAAGACGACCTAGTTGACTACTGAAATGCTAACTTTATTAAAGAAATGCGTATTGATAGAAATTTTTTTTAAACCATTCTGTGGGAATATCTATTAAAGTTTATGGGTCGAATATCTAATCTATATATTTTTTTGTTGGTTATACGGTATTGATAATACCATTGGTTTTATTCGAATAATGTAAAATTACTATAACATTCTAGCAATCAGTCTGAAGAGGGGTGTAACATGTCTGTGTTGGACATTATATATCATAGAGTGGAAGAAGTGAGATATTTAATCAATATATTAATATAAAGGTTTATTTGTGGAATTCCTATCCTCGAATATGAAGGCTATAAAGGAGTAATATTTTCTATCTTTTTATAAGGGGAGCATAATGGTATAAGTGCATGTGATCTTATTTGTGTTCCACTTTTATTTCAATCCCATTATTTTCTGGATGAAGAGTCTGAAGATCTATTTTTTATAGATTCATTCCACCTATCTATCCAGTATAAATTTACTTATTTAACTCTTCAAACCAACTTATAGGTATAAATGATGGCACATGTGATTGATTGAATGAACATGAGGGGAAAATCACAAGAAAGGACCTAGTTTGGTTCCTCAAGTAAAACTTATATTGCCAATAGATCTCATATGTTTGGACCGATGAGGATATAACCGGAGAGAATTAAACCACATGGTTCATTTTCTTACTCCTTAGAGCAAGTTGGTGTCCAACATTACCAGGTGTCTCTAAGATAATGTTCTATATCTATGGGGTCCATGGTCAACACTAATATTAGTGCATAGTTTTCCTTCCACCTCAGTATTGTGGTGCCGGTAGGGTTCAACATCAGTTCTACCAAAAGGGGAAAATATTAGGGTTATCCAAGAAGAGATGTGATAGGAAATGTGTCATTCATAGAATATTCCCAACCATTAGGGAACTAGAAAAGAGAATGACACTAGTGGTGGCCGACAGTAGTAGGGCATGGGGGATGGGTGTGTATTATTTCATTCTATGGAGATGAAAACACTAAGGTAGGAATATATCATCAGAGGTAAGATTATATTATAGTATACTATCTTTTTTCATTGATTTCATATTATTTCTCACACTCATATGTTTTAACCAACTTAGTATATTCATTGTTACTATATATAGAGAGGCTTCTCAAGAGCCTCATGTTGAAGATGCTGGTAAATGTATATACATAATTATTTTTTGTTTACAAAGGGCGTAGACTAATGATAACACTACACATGTCATGTGGGGATTTATTATTTCTTTTGATACCACTAACATGGTCATCCTTGACCTAGAAAAGTTTCACTTTATATTTACAATTATTAGTTACGTTCAATATATAGTCACATTCTTTGATGCAGATGGTCAGATTTTTTGTTTCATAAAAAAATAAGACATCAAATTAGAATTTGTATTGTGGACTTGATTTTGTCCCCTATGGAATAATTTTTAATGATTTTAGAGGTATCTCTGACAAGGAAGGCTACCTAGGATGCAGTTAAATTTTTAGATTCATTATCCAAGGAGATTATTACTATAATACATTGATTTGATTTCAAGATTGATATAGATTTACCAACCAAAATATCACTAATTTCAATGGATCCATATATAATGGTGCCTTTTTAATTCATGGAGTTGGTTATCTGGATAGATGATCTAATGGAAAAGGGTTTTATCTTGTGTTGTGTTCAACCCTGGGGTTATTCAATGTTATTCTTTACGAAGGAAGATGTAAGTCCTAGGATGGGTATAGAATAAAAAATATTAAATTAGTTGAAGACCAAGAATTAATACCCACTTCAAAATATTGAGGATAATTTTAACTAATTAAGAGGGTGAATATAGTTTTCTATGATAGATATGAGATCTATGTATCATAATTTGATTCTAATGTGGGAAGATATATCAAATACTATAGTTCTGGGTAGATATTCCAAGTTTTAGTTCGTAGTTATGTTTTTTTATTACAGAAATGTTTCAATAGTGTTCATGTGACTCATGAACTCTATATTTTATGAGTCCGTAGACTTGTTCACAGTCATGATCATTGATGAAATTATTATATACATGATACTAGAGGAGTATGATGCCTATAACATAGGATAATTATAATATATTTAATGATAAAAAACCTATATTTCAAATTATATGTGTATTTTATGACAAGGGAGTTTCATTTTTTAATAGACGTGGTGTCTCAATAGGGATTTACAGTTGATCAATTGAAATTTGTGGTGGTTTTTTTCATTGGTGGCACCAAAGAATAACGTGGTTGATTAAAAAATTAATTTTCTTGGGACATACTATCCAAGGATTGTTTTTGAATTATCATAGAATGTAACCCCATTAACATAACTATCATGGAATTACTATGTTTTTTTAGAATGATCAACGACCGTATTGTTTCATCTACCTAAAGTGGCAGTTGGTTGGTTCCTCAGTTCTCCCGTTTCCTATGTAGGGGATAATATTAAACATATTATTAAATTATTTCATTAGGGGTCTACCTTGAATATTGATATAATATGGGGAGGTGATATCCTATAGCTCTATGAAATTATTCCCCCACAAGAATAACTATGAAACACATGGTTGGGAGTTTTTCACTATGATGTTTTCCTGAAAATGTTATGGAATTACCAAATTTTAGAAATCATTGTGGTTATCACATATCATAAGAGATTAAGTTAAATTTTCTATTACTATGGATAGAATATATTAAAATTGTGGTGGGTGCAGTTTCTATCGGTCAAATAATTCGTGATCTTCAATACCTAAAGAAAAGGAATCTTCATAGTTTTTTCACATAGAATAATGTCATGAATGAATGTTTTTAGGAACCTAGAGATTCTTGGTGGGTGATAGAATAGTTGAAATCAATTCCCATTGTTTTAGGGGTGGTTTAAGGTGTAAATTTCTTATTCCAAATGATAGTAATGTCTTCCTTGAAAAAACTTTTATAGTAAAATTATAACCCTATATTATCATCCAGTGAAGCCGTAGAAAATTAATTTATAACATAATAATCTTTTAGAAATGAAATGAAATTGGGGATGAGTAGGGGTTTTTGTAACAATAAATAAATTACCCCAAATAAAAAAATGATGTAATAGATAAAATTTAATTTATAAGATATATCAATATCTGTCCTAGGAAAATAACTTGATGCTTGTCATAAATTATATTATGTTATAGGATTAGAATTATCAATATATTTTTTAACATATATCCCTATAATTTTAATGATTTAGATAGGGATAAATCATATGGTTTGGTCAGAAATACAAAATAATTCATCAGCCACCACAAATGACTGTGTGATTTGTGTTTGAATTCATAACCAATACTCATCATAAAAACATATAATAAACTAGAGTAATTTTACATGTTTTTTCGATTTATTTAGATTCAAATAATGTAATATATTTATAAGGATAATTATTTATTCATGTGTTAGTTAAGGCCCCTGTTGTGTTTAGTATTACTTGGTAGTAGGAGTTTGGGTAAGATTTCCCACACACCTGTAGGATTTTGAATTATCTAGAATATTAGGTTTGTATATATATCACTATATGCTTACCCTTTTTGGGATTTATTAATTCTTATGATTTTAATTCTTTAATTGAAATTGTTTCATATATCTTATTCATGAGATTAATTTTTATATGTATTAATATTGTAGGATTAAATTTTGATTAGTAACATAAGAATTTTTAAAGAGAAACCAACCATAGTATCCTAGAGCCAATATATCTATTATTACATTGTCAGAAGATTTATGTAATATCCTATAAAATTATTTAATATTTTATTATTCCTAGTATACATGATACATAATTGATTCTTGCATTACATTTGAAAAAAAAATATTTTTTTTGAGATTATCACTATTACCTCTAGAATATCCTTACATATCATTCATAGTACACTTCATAGAATATTATGCAAAGAAAAAAAAATAAGGGTGAGATAAAATTATCATTAAGGGTTATGTATAATTGAATCCATCATTAATAAATGATCATAATCAACATGGAAATGTAAATAACTAAACAATCATTCTATTTTAACAATTTGAATTAATACTCAATATTGAATGGTAAATAACTAAAAAATATATTTAATTAATAATAATGATACCCTAACTAGATAATTATAATAAATATATCAATGTAAATAACTGAAATAACATGCCATTTGATCTATAAAATGATAATTAAATTTATATAGAGACAATATCATAGATAATATTTCATGGATTATAATGACTGAATTATTAATGAAGGAAATTCAATATAATTCGACATCATGATTCCAAGGTACACAATACCTCTATATTGATGATCTAACTTCAAGATAGCTTAAAACCGATAGCTATAATCCCATTTAACTAAGGCCAATCGATTTATTTCTCCCCCTAAACAACTGATGCATCGAAGTGTTATCTATTACTAGTCCCCACCAGTTTCATGCATGTCCATTATATTCCCACTATATAGAATAATCATTTCAATTCCAATATAGTGTGAATTATTTTAAAATATACATATTGAGTACCTAAATAAGATTTAGAAATAATTATATAGACTAAAAAATTTCATTCAACGTATAAAACCAAATGTTGAAATGATATATTATTTAAAAAATAAACGTATCAATGATAAATATCATTGATATTTAATGGTAATTAATTTTACAATGAGCACTAAAAATAGGAAATTTAAATGGAAATTTATTGATTACACAAATGAATCAATTAAGTGAATGTCAAAACTACCCTCGGTCAAAATAATCCTAAACCATATAGAGTATGAACAAGTTTGGTTTTAATATAACATATTCCTAGTGTATTTTATGTAAAATAATGTTTTTCATTATTTAATTAAAATTCAGAAAAATATCTTTTATAAAATTCTTGAGGAAAACATCATTTTCATTTTGAAAATCATATTAAAAAAACATTTCCAAATACCTTTACTTTTAAAATAACATTTAAATACTATGAATTATCTCAATATAATAATTTTTTAAAAAATATCTGGTAAAAATGAAATGGAATATTCATTAAAATGGAATTTATAATGGGGGTAAACCATACATGTTGTATAAGTAAAAAGAACATTACGTATGCACTATAAAAAGGTTTAATGATTTATTTTTTTAGAAAAAAATGAAGATTTAATTAAAATGTTTTTGTAACGATAAAAAATGTCTAAGAAAATCAAAAATAATCTTTTCAAAATAATAAAAAAAATTCTAAAAAAATTCTAGAAATTTTGGCCTTGAAAGAATACAGATTTCTTATCAAGGAGAAAAATGATCTCCAATTTTCATAAAACCATTTTCTCAAATATTTTAAGAATAATAAAGTGAATTTTATTACTAATACATGAATATATCAGGAATATACATAGGATAATACATTTAATTGGGTTTATTATATAATTATAAAATAATTTTGTTCAACTTAAATTTACGAACAAATATTCTCATTTTGAATTACATTGTGAAATAAACCCTGACAAGGGCCATATCGCTGAAGTGAGAATTAATCAATGAATTAATTATGTTTATAAACATTAAGAAAATATAAAATATTTGGAAATTAAATTCAAAATTATCAAAATTAATTATAGACATAATCTTATAATATCAATGACAACGAATAAGTAATATAACATAATGAAAAAAATTAATTTATGAAATTATTTACCACTTGGTAATTTCCTTGTAAAATAGAATTGGGTAAAATAATTCAAATTCGATCTAATATTACAATTATATATTATTTTATCTTGATAAAATATCTATTATGGACACTATATTCATCATATAGAAGAAAATAGGAGAATAAAATTTCACCATTCATTAATAAAAAAATTAAGATTAAATAAATTACCACAAGCTACCTTTGGGTTGAACATGTCTTAACCTATTATATGTGTGTTTTAAACAATAAATTAACTAATAATAAAAATATATTAATATTTACAATATCATATATGATATTTTGAGAACATTTTATCGCCATTTCATTAATAAAAATTCATTAATTTCATTGATTTGGGTATTATTTGTGTTATATTATCATGGTATTTCAATATAAATGATTTTTTTTCTCACACCTATTATATAGTTATATCATATATAGAATAATTATAAAGAAAATATTATCATATTCATATATAAATTAGAATTTTAAACCAAATCATGAAATATGGTTTTCAGAAATAATGTTTGTTACAATCATAGAGATTGTTGGACGTACATACACATGAGTAATTTTTCATTTTTGATTAATTTATTCCAATGTTTTTATATACTCATATTACTTATTTTAAATGAAATGTTCACAATTTTAGTGGAATACAATTTTTTATGAATAAATATAATTTTTGAGAATTATTTGAATTAATCAGAATTCAAGTCATTTTACTATTTTATTAAGACTTATCATACTAATTATCAAAATTTTCAACATCTTTATTTCAAGGGATAATAATTCATATTACTACAACTAATTCGAGTAAACAATATTCTAATTATTCCATCTATGGGGTCATAGGGACTAGAAAAGAAGGACCAATGAATTTGTCAATGAAAATAGGAAGTTGTGATGTAATATTTTTTTTGTTAAATCCTGAAGTTGAAATGTAATTATTATCAATAATAAGTCCAAATAAATTACATTTAAATATTGATAAAATATAAAATACCCAAATCAACAAATATGGGGCTCAATTTATGCATGAAATTCCAACCCAAAATTTTGTTCGGGATTTGAAAACAGCAATCAATTCTTGACTTCACTCTCAATCCAATCATCCAATTAAATATATATTTTTTGGTGTGAATTAAAAGGATTAGAATCCCATTTTTATTGAATAAATGTTTCTAATTTGTTGGAATATTCCATGTTAAAAACCCATTCAAATTATTGCCACTGAAAAGGAATTGATAATAATGGAAAACATATAAGATCTATGATTTTCGTAATGTATTTCTTGTTTATGTTTTAGTTAGTTCTCTTATTTTTTTTCTAATTAAGTGTTTCTTAACTCCAGGAGAAGGCTTCAGTGTTTTCCAGGGGATTGGAAAACAAAAGAGGGAGAAAAGGAGTTTTTTAGAATGTTTCACGGTTTGTACATGTTTAGTGAAAACCCTGTAGATCAATCTAGGTAACTGTGAAAACAAACTCCCTCAGATAAGAGTTTTTGAATGGTCTATAAATGGTCTCTAAAACCATATCTGATAACAATGTGACCTAATAACGTTGATAATTTTATAAAAAATCTACTATAGGATTTTTTACCCTAACTCGAGATTCTAATCCATTTATTCTCCTGCAAACTTAGTAAAAATCTTGGAAGACACAACCATCCCAAGGGTCATTCTCCTTTGATTCTTGGATTTTTTGAGGGTTGTGGGTTGTAGATCGAAAGCCCAAGAATGTATAATTCCCATCTGTCATCTATTTCTCGAATTAGGGTTCATGGTTTCTCATATATTCTTTCTAAACCCTAAATCCCAGTTTTTTCTTGTGGAATCAAGGTTGGGGTTTCAAAGGCTGCATGAATCCAACTCCGTTGATATAATTTAGAGTGCATCCATTTTCATATTCCAAATATATGTCCTATAAGTATTAACCCATAGTTTTTAATTATATATTTTCAAGAAGGCTTGTGTTGTTATTTTTCCCTATTTGTGATCTAGGTTCAATTTCAGGGTTTGGAAAAAAGGGGAATGTAAGTCACCAATTTAATCCCTCAAGATCCTGATATGATGCATAGAGGATTAATTGACCATTTTACAGCCACCCATGGGGTGTCCCAGCATTCCCAAACCTAGATAATGGCAGGGTTTTTTGAAGGCCTTCTGGGTGATAATGTGATGCCTTTGTAGAACATATTGTAATGGACTATTAAGTATAAAATTGAATAATGATTATTTTACCAAGGGTGATAAAGGAATAAGTGGATTTATGGAATGAAACTAAAGCAGTTTAATGTTGGAAATGCGATTATGTCTAATAGTTAACAAATTGTGCTAGAAATTACAAAGAGTATTAGTCCATACCAAATGATAAATTTTTTAAATAGGGAATGGTATATAAAAGATAAATATAATGAAATAGATTATACATGGGAATTATGGGGTAAAGAAAACTGGTTGAGTTGAATAATGTGGTCATATTATGTGAAATAAAAATGGTACTTGAAATTCATAATTTTGAAAATTGTGTTTAAAATGATAGATGTGGTAAATTTATTGAAATATGGCACTTGATAAATATTGGTTAGTGTAAGGGGATTGTTGAGAAACTTATTGGGTTAAGTCATGAAAATTGGAATTGGGTTAAATAATATTTGTAATGAAAATTATAAACTCATTAATGGGTTATGGAATAATAATAATTCCAATGTTGTTGGTTATGTATTGTTATTTATCTTTTCATTAGCTATGTTTGTTTTTGTTATGGTATAGTTGTGGATTGGTTAAATTAGAGTGCCCACATGAATAGGTAGTTTGGGGTATTGAAATGAGGTTGTACACCCACAGTTTGAGTTAAAATGGGGCTCTAAACTTGACCCCAAAAAATTCAGGGGTGAGGGAAGGGGTGGGTGATCTATTCCAGTAACAGTTTCATTCCACCTAAACTGACACTTCGTTGGGAGGATAATGTGTTATTGTGGTGTGTTCATCCCTTATGTTCTAGTGACATATATTATTTCAACATTCAATAGTATATATTTCATTACAACCATGTATATATGATGCATATGCCTAAGACAAATAGCATGTTTTAAAAATAGATTTTGTAATAAAGAAAGTATAATAAATGATATTTGGAAAAATAATAGGTATGAATTAAATGAACCTTGTTAGCCAATGGAACCCGAACAATGCCTCATTTATTTACCGGTTATTTTGTAATTTCATGAACAATAAATAAGATTATATACTTTGTAGAAACTGTTTCTTGTGGCCAATTGATTTTTGAACTCAAACCCTGCTCGGGTCACCATTGGGTACCTGTGAATATTTCTTTGTTGCAGTTTAGGACAAGGGAAATGGCCCTATACTAGGATTTTGAGTTGTGATAATGAAGTATATGGAAAAGGTTCCTGACACAGAGTTAGGAAGCATTTTGGGGATTTATCACTTTTTCTTATTCTAGGTTTTATTCACCTTGTACTATTATCATGACATGACATTGTTAATTATGAATTATTGTTGTACCCAGTTTAGGAGATGTTTGGATTTCATGTTTCTTAGATACTTCAATGTTTTTATTCAATATGTGTTATGATTTGATGTGGATTACTATGATAAGTGGGTATAATGTCCACACATGGCACATTAGACTGTTACCACATGTTGGCGGCCTCTGGTGTATGGTGAGGTGTGCCCGAGTTCTTGGGACGACTCAGATTAGGGAACCAGTTTTGTGTCTTCAAGGTCAGAGATGTTACATAGTGTTATTATAGAAGGTTCATTTCTATTTCATCATTATTAGGGATGGTATACAGGAGGTTAGGATGTAGTAGTCCTCCTTCTTGAGTTCGTGCATGGGAGTAGCTATCCCCCATACGAGGGATAACCAAAGTCACCTATGGTGGGAATTATGTTTCTTGATTTATGTTATTTTAGTTTAATGATATTTTACAACCATGTGATGCACATTTAGTGTGATTTTACTTGTGATATTTTTTTCATGTCCCAAATGGCTTGAAGTCTGGCATTCAAGAATTAATTTATGAACATATTGATGTATGTTTAATGGATCTTGATAGAAATAAATTTTATGGGTGTAATAATCATAGAGAGTATAACTAATTTTACATCCTTAAAAAATTTGAATAAAATTGTTCTTAATAATGGAAATACAATTGGGTTAATTAAAGGAAATTAAATGAATAGTTTAGTAAAATTTTGTATAAAGAAACCTTATGACCGGTTTAAAATTTTGGAGTGTGGTAAATTGTAATGATTCAATAGTGTCTAAAAGAGAAATATTTTCATAGTGATGGTAAAATGGTTAACGATTTTGCCTATAGAAAGGGGTAAAGAAGTGGAAATGATGGTTATAAAAAGTTTTTAGATGAGAAATCTTCCTAAGAGAAAATATTTAGTTTGTAAAAGTGGAAATTAATTAATGATATGTTTGATGAATTATTTGTGACTAAGTAAATTTGATTTCCCATATTTACCATAAATCACAATAAGAAAGGTTGATGGTAGTATTAGATATACGAACATGTTCGTTGGAATGATGTTTATGGAGTCGGTTAAGTATGGAAGGTAGTGCATTATTCCATTGTGGTTTATACAATTGGGGATTAATTTGAGATATTTTTTGATGAAAATTTTTGGGGGTATGAATGAGAGTATGTGGGGATTTTTAATGATTTGGGTATATATAATGGTATAAATAATGAACCTATTTTTGTTTCTCATTGTGTATTTAATTAGGTTGGGTTCTTGAGGCCTAAAGGTGTTATTTGATAATGTAAAATCAGTAGTCATTGTGGTTGTAATAAAAAGGGTTTTATGATGGACAAATGAATGTGATTCTGGGTGCTAGTGTCATTTGTGATGGAGATTTTTTATGGGTGTGGTGACCCATGGGGTTTCAGATCATCTGATTTGTATTTCACATCGTAGAATGGGGGTTCCAGCTCATTGTGCTGATGTATGTGTAGGATACCTCTGTTTTTGAAAATTGAGTAAATGGTTTCTTGGTAAGTCACACACAACCCGTGTTAGAACATGGGTGGTATTATCATTCACGAACATTATTTTGTCTATATCTGGACATGTACAATTTGTGAATAGTACCAACCGAATTTTCTTTTTGTGACTCCAGTTTAGGAGGTTGGTATCATTATACCTTTAAGGTGATCTCTTAGAGTGTTTGGATAGGGTTTTATGTTCTTTTGGGCATTCCACATATGTGGGAGTCTTGGAATTTTTGTGGTGGTTCCGGGAGTGTGTTACCAGATTCATGTTTATCCTAATAGGCTAAGTGGGAAAGATGATGAATCAACGATGATAGTTGAGTTATGTGTATGTGATGAATGTTTTAGGAAATCAAGTGTGACCTCAATGGAGGATAACCCAGTGATGTGGGTTCCTTAGAATAGAAGATATGTGGAATTCTTCAAGGGTGGGAATAAAGAATATGAGTATATTTATACATTGGTAAATGTAATTACATGGATTCCCGACCCATCTGTTTCAATGATGGTTAATGAATAACTCAGTGTCATTTTCCGGTGAAATAGATAAGTATGAATGAAGCATTGTTAGATGATCCAATTGAATGATCGCAGTCAAGGCGAGGGTGATAGAAATAATGTGTAAAAACTTGAAGGATCTAATAGGTTTCGGTGTGGTCATGTGCTAGTAATGAGCGATTTTGAATGGGATAAGTATCTGTCATTTTTTAAACCAAACAATAAACCATGGTCATGAGGGAGACCATTGGTTTGGATTGGAATGGTAAACCTTGGTGTTTGGCCATTAACTATCAAGGATGTACCATAAGAACTTGAGTGATGTGGTGGATGTCTTAACACGGGGAATGTTGGTTAATGACAACTTAGAGGGTGGTCATGGGGTGGTGGTGATTCTTGGTTAGAAATCATGCCTGAGTGGTTATAGTTAAGTGATAATGATATGTGTGCAAATGGGACATCTGAGATCCTTGGAATATCATGGAATCTCATAGTGGGAGGTGACATAAAAAATGGATAAGTTGGTGGTGGTGTTATTTGACAACATCTTAGCATACCTCAACTAGTGACTATCATGCCCAAAATATTAACATCTTCCCAAGTATTTCTTGAAGCATTGGATTTATTCCAATAATCAAAAAGGTGATTTGGTTAGACAAGGGAAATCATGGAGTTGAAGCCACAGTGGAAGAATATTTTATGTAGTATGGTAAGATTTACACCATAGACATTTTTGGTCACAGTCCTCAAGAAGGATCAGGTGTCAAAAAATGCCATGATCTCTAAAAATAGAAATGGGCACGGGTGATGTTTTTTATTTTTTCTAGGAAAATTTATACTATGACATCCATGTAGTGGTTTTTATCTTATGATCTATGAGTGATCCATGGTTTATGGATTTACTATAGTAATGTTAGAGTAATGACCCCTACGGTATGGAGTGATGAGTCAGTCCTAAATTTGTGGAGGAGAACATTGAGATGATGTAGTAGCACAATGATTCCAATATTGAACATGTGAGGCACACACGAGATTACTCAAGGGGGCATGTGGGCCTCGATTATGATCTTTGATTGATCCAAGCTAAGAATTTGGGATTACGGTAGTTCTAAATTAAATTTTTGATTAATTTTTTTAGTCATCAAAGAGCAAGGTGAGAAGTAGCATCGGTGGTGGAAGGCGAGGATAGGATCTATAACTCTAATGGAAATAAAACATAGAGCTAGGTATGTCTCCTTAAGTGGTTTTGGAATTTCAAAAATCTTGAGGGAACCTTTTCTATATGATATAGCATTAAGAAAATGGCGACTCTATGTGTTTCATCATAAATCAACTTTGGAATCACGACTCAACTATGAGAATGGGAAAAATGTGGACTGTAGTGAATCACCTTTGGTGGATATTTTGGTAGGATAATTATGATTCAAATTTAAGAATTTTCTTGAGAAAGAATGTATCCTACTATATATGTTTCATAAATGGTAGGGGTTATAGTATTTTAAGTGTTTGTTGGGATGGTGGATCCTGCTGATAGTTTGGTGGCCAGTGGTTTTGTGATAATGGGATCCTAGAAAAATTAAGTTACTGGCCTTAGTGGGTGCATCATGTTTAATGAGAATGTCTATTTGATATTCTGATGTTCTTTCACCGATTATGGATTTGATATTTATCCAATGATTTGGTAGATAACCATAGTGTATGAATAGTTGGTTGACGATGTGATCAATGATTCAGGTTGGATAGAGTTGAGTGCTCACCAATCAGGTGAGTTGGCCCTAGTAGTGATCATTGGCATAGGTTTAATCAGTCGAGTACCTGGGAGTTTCAGTTTCATTTGGATGTAATGTTATTAAATGGAATCATTGGGATACTAGAAGTGGATAGAAACATGTTGGGAAATGTGTTTTTACTGATCGTGTGTTTTCCTCTGGGGGATATCAGGATTTTAGTAGAGATTCGAGTTTTGAAAATAGATGAAAATGAGACTATGTGATTTATACATGAGTTTATATGACGATCAGAGTGATGGGGTTCCAATTGGATTCCCCATATGGGTATGATGTTTTTTGAAAAGTTCCGCTAGCTATGAATCTGTAATGATTGCCTATGTTTTCGCTATAAGGTTCTAGTGGTTGGGTATTGTTGAATCTGATGCATCCTTGAGAAGTGTTCTGTTCGTTTTATGGGTTGGGATGAGGAACTCTATTAGTTCAAGACTATTCCTTAGTTATGTTTTGCAGTGTCAATGAATTTTTTAATGAGACTAATGGGAAATGTGAATGGATATCTAGACATTGGGGCATGATATCAAATTGAGTAAGCATAGTGATGATTGGGGGGAGAGGGTTCATGACATGCCCTTATAATATGGGGAGGTTGTATGATAATAAACTTCCTAAATTGATTTTTAATTTTTTTTAGTTGGGTTTCTTCTTTTTTTAGATAAATATTAATTTCCCAAGTCCAGGAGATAGATTAAGTGTGTTCTAGGGGTTTGGGGAATAAAAGAGGGAGAATATGAGTTTTCTCAACATGTTTCATAGTTTGCTCAAGGTTAATGCCAACTATGAAAAACTACCCAGTTAACCATGTGAATTAGCCTCTGTTGGATAGTATCGTGTCAACTGTTTGTGCATGGATTGGAAAGCCGTGAGACCAAATAATGTTGAGAAATTTATAAAAATTCCGTAATGGTATTTTTAACCCTAACTCACGGTTCTTATCCATTTCACCTCTAGTAACCCAATTAATTTTATTGGATGACCCAACCTTCCAAAGGGCCATTATCTATTGATTCATGGCCATTTAGTTGGAAGATGGTAGTGGATCTAAGCACCAGGTAAGTATAACATTCCTCTTTATTCCCTTTTTTGGATTAGGGTTTGTGGAATCTCCCATATTCTTATGAAACCCTAAAACCCTATTTTTCTAGTGGAACCTAGCTTGGGGTTTCAAATGGTATTTGAAATTTAGATACAAGGATACGATTAAGATTACATCTATCATTAGATTCTAGGTCGGTAGCCTAATTTTATTATCCCATAGATTTTATTTTATATATGTTCATGAAGTCACGTGTTCTTATTTTTTAATAATTGTGATCTTGGTTCCATTAGAGGGTTTTGAAAGAAGGGGTGTCTAAGTGACCAATTGAAACCCTTACGATCCCTATGGTATGATCAGAGAATTACTTTACCATTTCTGGGCCACCCATGGGGTACTCCAACATTCTCGAACTTTGATAATTGTAGGGTTATGTGAAGGGATGCCGGGTGATAATGTGATGCTCATGTAGAACATGTTGTAATGTATTATTAAGTTGAAAATGGAATAATTGTAGTAATACCAAGGGTGATATGGTCATAAGAGGGTGTTTTTTATGACATGAATGTGGGTAATGTGGATAAATTAAATTATGTAGAATTTTTGAAAAATTGTGTTAGAAATACCTAAGAGGATTACTGCATATTAAATGTTAAAACATGTAAATGGTTAATGTCAAGGAATTGACAAATATGATGAATGGGATGATACATGGGTATTACGGGGTACACATAATTGGTTTAATGTAATAATGTTGATGTGTTATGTGATATAAAAATTATACTTGATATTATTATGAGGGAAAAAAGTGCGTGAAAGGATAGATGGGATAAATTGACTGAAATATGGTAATTGATGAATATTGGTTATTTTATGTAAATTTTTTATCATACTTATTGGGTTATGGAATGAAAATGGGAAGTAGGTTAAATTAAAATTTCAATCTAAATGGTAAATTTATTAATAGGTTATGACATAGTATTAATTCCTATATTGATTGTTATGTATCATGATTTCTTATGGAAATAGTTATGTATGGTGGTGATATGGTATGGTTGCAGATTAGAGAGTAAATAATATGAAAATTTCTTGGTAGAGTGGTTTATTGAAGTGAGGATCCACACCCACTAGTCGAGTTAGACTAAGGCTTTAAACACCAACCAAAAATTTCATGGGTTAGGGAAGGGAATATATGATCTAATCCCCTAACAGTTTTATTCCCATCGGACCGAGGCATCGTGGTGAGGATAATGTGTTGTTATGATTTATTTATCCTGGGTGATATAGGGAAATTACTTATCCCTTATCCATAAGGATTGATTTCCTTATAACCATTTATAAATGATGTATATGACTAACCCAAAGATCTTGTGTCACAAAAGGATTATGTAATAATTATGGTATAAGAAATAAAATTGGGATAAATTCAAGAAATGAGTTATATGAAATTTTTTAACAAACACCTGAAATATTCTTTACAATTTTTTTGGTACTTACATACATTATCTATTAGACTATATATTTTTTAGACATCGTTGATTGTGGCCTACTGATTTTTTTACTCACACACTAATCGAGATTCTGTTGGGTAGCCGAACAAAATTAATGGTTTTAGGTCAAGATAAGGTAAATGTCCATAAAATATGATGTTTCATTTTTCTCAGGATTTACATTGTGGAAGGTCTAGATATAGACATGGGACCCGCATTTGGTATTTTGTCATTTGTTTTATTCTGGGTCTTATTCACCTTGCACTACTAGCTTGACATGACATTATCCATTTCGAATTATGGTTGTACCTAGTTTTGGAGATGTTTTCCTACATGTTTATTGGATAATTCATTTTATTTTTACTATGTATATTAAGATATCTTGTGGATTACTCTATTAAATAGGGTATAGTATCCCCTTGTGGCATAGTATACTCGTTCTGCAACTTGGAAACCTTTAGCGTACCGGGAGATGTGCCTGATGTCTTATAATTACTCATCTCAAGGATCTAGTTTAGTGGATTTCGGGTTAAGGACAATAAACATCAGAACCTGGTTTAGTAAAAAACCAATTACATTGTCTACAAATGTCCAATGGAATCCCAATGTTGGGGATGTACTTTGAAAATCCATGTATTATACTATTTATAATTACATTTCTCTATATGCACTTTTCAAAATGGAAAATTTGTCATGAAGAAATATAGGGATGTTATGGAAGAAAAAAATCCACTACCTTTTGCTATGAATTCACTCCACTCTTCTAATATAAAGTGTTTTTAACTTTAGTGTTTAAAGAAGATTTTTTGTTTGACCATATAGTTTCCAACGGTCTCAGAGGATGTGAAATATTATATTATCCATAAGAGATTCTACTCCTCCACTTTTATTTTCTTATTATTTTTTTGTTCTTTTAATTAGAAATCAAGAAAGTTTTTTTTATTTTCAATTGAATATTAAGAAGTGCCTCTTGATTTACTTAACTAATTATCACCCACTATATATAGTGTAATATTAATTTTCTTAAATTTTATAAAATCAATTTTAAGACCATTATTTTTTTTTCTATTTCTTATTCAATCAAATGTGTGTTTTAACTCTCTTCAATATTTGTGTGTGTGATCTATTCCCAACTATTTTGTTCACTAATTATTTTTATTATATTTAATAATCATCTCTATATTAATCATAATCTAGATTAATAACCCAATAAATTTATGAGCAAACCATCTATTAGGGTGATTCATAATTTTGGTATGTTATATGATTGGGATATTTTTCTAGTTAAATATTCTTTATGATAACATTGTGTATGTTAAATATAAAATTCCCTGGATTAATGACATATTTTGTTTAACTTATGGATTATATTTTTTGTTGGATCCATAAATACACTATCACAATCAATTATTTACTACCATTAGGACCCTATTTATTTGATGCCTTGGATTAAATACTCAGAAATTAGGAATTGTGTCCAATGTCACCATGTGAAGTGGTTGTTAATTTAATGAAATATCACACTTCAGAGAAAAATATCATATCCATAAATCCCAATAATGAACTCATGATAGTTTTTTTCAAATAATCTAATTAAAAATTATGCATCAATTAATGTAAATAAGCTCTAAAAAACCTTATATTCAAAAGATAAATCTAAAAAATAAATCGACTATAAAAAAGTACCATCACAAAGTGTGCAACCTTAGTTCTGGACTATATATTATAAATGAGATCTAGACCATTGAACAGTAGATAGGTGACAATCATCAATGATTTAGTATCCACATTTGAATAATCAGTATAGAAAGGTGTAAAGTAATATTTTAGCTTCAAATAATGACCATATTATCATAAAAACCATATTATTTTTTAAATTATACTCATATATTACATCCATGTACTGTGGGGATTAATAGAGAGTTCCATAAATTCATGAATCCAGTAATCAACATGCACATGAATGACCTTTTTGTCTATCAATGTAAGAAATGAAATGATATTTTATATTTTAATAAGGATAAATATGTCTAGAATATAATATTTATATAATTTATATCTCATATATTAGTTTAAATAATATTTATCAAATTCTAAGTAAAGAGTTTGTAAAAAACTAGATCACATCGTTTTGTGAGGCAATAGTCTGTTGTACACACGACCAATGTTATTATATCCCATATGAAATAGAAAATTAAAATTTATACATGCTGTATTGTATCGATATGTGTAATTTTGTTATAAATACAATATATATACTTTAAATTCACCATCATACCCAATATAGATAGGTTTTAAGGGAATAAATGAATGAAATCAGTTCATGAGGCTATAGTCTTAGGCACACAAGAGTGATGATTTATTAAACGATAAGATGGAATTAGAAGTGGTTTTATGTGATTAAATTATAATAATATCAACCCATTATATGTATGATACATTTGATATTGTATCATCAGTTTTTATTTAGAATTTAAGGATGAAGAGAAATAAAGAATATTAAAATTCTCATCGAATTATGATACCACTTCATCAAGTATCCTCTTTAGGTTCGCGTGAAAATCCTATCTGGGTTGGAATTATTCCGAAAAAAATTCATCTTGAATAAGGTAGAGTATGTTGGATTTTTTATGGAAAGGGTGTGGATGACCCATTTGGGGTTTAAGTTCTGAAGAAGAGAGTATATGTGGTGGCCTTTTATAAGTGAGGTGATTGACATACTTGTAATTTTTTGAAATGATTCCACAATTCAGATATGTTTATAATGAAAAAACCTATTAAATGGGAAATTATCTAAAAAAGAATATAAATGTAATAAATAGATCTATAAAATATATTTTAGAAATGTTATTTTGTCATTTTAACCCTTATATTTATAGTTTAACCCCAGATATTCATATTTCCCCTTAACTACCAAAATGAATTTTCGATGTTTTGACTATTTATTTTGGTCAAAAATTAATTTAACCTAATTGGAAATTATAATTTGTTCTTACAAAAAAAATATTTAATTAATTTTAAATAAAAATGAATTCACATAATTAGAAAAAAAATTATTTGAAATTAATACCAAAGACATGATGAGAATTTTTGTTTGTAATGATCAAATGTTTAAAAGTTTAAATAATTTTATTATAAAAATTCAATATAAAAGTGATTCCAATAAACTAAATTGAATTTTTTGATATATATTTTAAAAAATTATATTAAAAAATTATTAAAAATATAATTTAACATTAAAAATAATTTAATCAAAAATCATTTTTCAATTATAAGTCATTTTTTCACTTTTCATAAAAAAATGATTTATTTTAGAAAAATAAAAATAATTCACTCTAAGGAAATTTTAATATTATGATTTCAAATAAGAATTTAATTTTATCCAATAATTTTTCTAAAAGTAATAAATATGAATTTAAAATTATTTGCACAAAACATGAATATACCGTCTTTTAGAAAAAATAATGTTTTCCAAAAAAGTTTATTTTTATTTTAAATGATTATTATATTATATATAATAAATATATGTCCATAATTTTAATAATTTTTTTAGTTATATTCAAACACACAAATTTAATGATAAACTTATAACAGTATACTATATAATAGTTCATATATATTTGGGGTTTCATGTTCTCCAAGAAATCAAAGAGATTAAATTTAAATAAATATATTACGTGGGTTATGTCAATTCAGTGTTGTGTGTCTCATAATGTATCAAATAAAATGTACTTATTTTTTTAATTTTTGTGTTTTAATTTTCCCCACATTAAATAAGTTTTTTCCTCATAATTTATGGTTGATAATATTTATCAAGGTTTTATTATTTGAAAATTATTTTATTAGAAATCCAAATCATTAAAATAGTTAATAAAATGTACTCTTAATACGGGAGAAATGGATGTACTAAGGTCACATGGAATGACACATAAATATATTGGTTTGTAGGAGAACATTGATGAAATGTGAATTTATGGACATGGAAGAAAATCATTAATAACTATATGGAATGATCGAGGTCATTGATCATAAAAAAATTAATGATCAATGGTATATAAAGGGGTTAAAAACCAAAAGTATGTTTTGATTTAAAAGACAATCTAAATCACAAAATATGAATGATATATGGTAATATTTTTTATTTCTTGATAATTTTCCTAATTTTGGTAATTCGTTAACTAATTATAAATATAAGGAAATATAGTCACTTGATTCGTTTCTATATCAAAAGAAATATTTCACCCTTTGGATGTGCTTCAGTAAATTTCCAATATGTCTCTAAATGATTGAAATTAATATAAAAAAATTAATTTTTATTCAGGAAAAACTAAGCATGACTTTCAATAGATTGTAAGATCCCTAAAATGGAAACAAATCTTTCCACACGTGTTTAACTATTTTCCAAACCCAATATAGACAGTATAAGAAATACAATATATAAATTTAATCTTTAATCCTCAAGATAAACATCACCGATTCAACATTAGTATTTATTTTCGAAATATTTATCATGATAAATTTAAATTTTTACTAGGTTATCATTTAGACTATTGGTTTTCACTAAATCCTTATCATCCATCGATAATAGGTTCATGCCTCTTGTAATTTTTGAATGCATCGTGTTATCAACCATCATACATGTTTTCAATTTAAAAAAATATATAAATTAAATTCCTATAATGTTTCATTAAAAAATAATATGGACATCCATGAAATAAAAGTAGTCATAAAATAATAATCATATTAACCCTAATAGAAATCAACACCTCTATAATTATGTCTATAAAATGAAAAGGTATAATTCCTTAATTAAAATATTTATGAAATCATATATAAACCTAATGGGTTGTGTTGCCCTAAATTTCCACAAAATATCCTTAATCATGGAAGACACTAGTAAAATAAAACCTAAAAAGGGTATTTCATACATTTGATTTATGATCAATGTCAAACTCATATCCTATGAAGGTGTATATTAGCCTTATATTTTTGGATACAACAAATATTATACAATTCAAAAGAATCATTATATATTTCATGATTCTTATAACCAAAGCAACATTGGTAAAAATTCTTATAAATTGTAATTTTTTTATCCCAACTTAATTATTTATATTCTTTTTTATTTTAATATTTCTATTTCTTATTACATGGTTTACCATTAGAATATGAATTTGTTCGTATAATCTGAAGATTCCCCACATTTGATACAAAAAATTATAAATGGTTCTTTAGGATGATATTTATTTTCTTCAATCATACTCTTTATTTTTTCTCATCAATTCTCAGCATTATGCACCCCTTTGACTAACATAAATAATATTCATATTACTTAAACAAAATTTAATGGGTGTGAATTTCCTTCTATATGATATAATTTAAATAGGATCATCTACCCTTCATGGTGGTCATCACTTGATTTCCTGGAGAACTCCATCATTCTCGTCTTCGCTGAGTTTGGGAGTTTGTTAATTTATATTTTTTAAAAAAATATTTATGAAAAACTAATTAGAAATATTCCCCATATATTTCAATCTTGTCAAAATCCTATTGGGTCACTCACAGTCACCACCTTTTAATTTATATTCAATATTACCATGATTACTTTTGGTTCTATCCATTGACTAAAACAAAAAGGCAAAGTAAAAACAAAAAAAATCATAATATAAAAACCCTATAATAATCTATATAATGTATAAATTATGAAACATTACATTCAGTATATGAAACCTTAGATATGACTTTGGTAAATAATTTTCATCATCGATTCAAATCTTAGACAACGGTTTTTAATGAAAATTTGAATTATTACAAGCATATCCACTAGGAGTTCAAACCAGTTGTGCAATGAGACACGTTTTTATACACCAGGTGATGATTATGTCAAGCCCAAAGCACCCATTTCTGAGTTACTACCCATAGTTACATCTATTCTAGAACCATGTGAAAATATAGTACCTACAAGGTTATGTATTTTTCAGAAAAACACCGAAAATGTTTGGCTTTTACTATTCTTATCCTCAATGTTTGTCATTTGGTTATGTTCTATAATATATTTTTTCCTAAATAAACTTCCCAAGGATTATACTAAACTTCCTCTTATAAAAAATATAGTGACCCCATCAATAATAACCTGGAGGCAGTGTCTAATAAATTACATAGGAAAAATAATCAAGGAATCAAAACTCTATATAGAAAATAGTTTAATAGACTTGGTAAACTAGATAGCTACTTTATTCTTGTATTACATTTGAAAGCATAAATCACAAAATATTTTTTTTCTCTAGATAATGTCATTATTCCCTTTAGAATATCATTACATATCATTTATATTACACATCCTAGAATCTCTAGGAATGAAAAAAAGGATGCAGTCAATTTATCATTAAGGGTTAGTGATAATTGAATCTATCATGAATCATTGTGAATAATATAAATAGAATCTTAAATAACAGAACAAAAATTCCATTTAAAAAAAGTAAATACCACAATAATTATAGAAATGTAAATAACTAAAAAAAATTCCATTTGAACAACTATATGAAAATCATGAGTAGATAAATCATAATCAATATGGTTATTTAATTAACTAAAAATACATTACATCTAATAAATAAAATGAGATTAAAATTTTTCTAATGAGAATATCATGGAGAACATATAATTCATAATAACAACTTAATTATTAATGATTGTGATTTATAACTACTGAATTCCTTGTTTCCCCTGCACATGATACATCTACCTTCAAGATATATCATCATGATAGTTTAAAAATTATGGGTAGAATACTAATTAACTGTGGATGTCAAACTAATTCGTCCCAAAAGACTATGGATACATCATGGGGCTATCACTAATTGGGACCCACCGATGATTTCCATGTCCAATTCATTTTTTATATATTCAATATTTGATTCAGTTAATTAAAATAATGTATTATCATCCAATATCCGAATTACATAATGATTATTTATTTATCAATTTTTCACCAGATAAATAAATTCTTTCCAATATAGATCATTATATATAGAAATGATATATGGTTTAAGCAATAAACATATCATTGATAAATAATATATATATATACTGTATGTTTAATGTCATATGATCACAAAAATTTGATCATTTCAAGAAGAAGTTATTGACTAGATAAATGAAACATGGATGTGATTGTAAATTATATCCTTATTCAAAATAATTATAAACTGTCCAGAGGAAGAATAATGATAGCCTCAATAAAACATATCCCTAGTGGAATATATTTCACATAAATTTTAATTTATTGTATAATATGAATACCATAAAATATCATTGAAAACATTATTGAGGAAAATTATCTTTTAATATTGAAAATCACTTTTGAAAACATGAAATATTTTAAAAATCTTTTTCATTGAATATCACATTTAGAACTATTAATTAGAATACTTTTTGGAAAATAATATTTATTTAAAAAATAATCAAAAAAATATAATTTAATCTTAAAATTAACAATGTTCATGAAAGTATTTAAACCATACATTCAATACAAGATAAAAATAATATCCCATTTATACTATAAAGAGTTTACAAATGTTCCTTGTTCAGAAAAGCAGAATAATATTTATCTCAAAACATATTTAAAAACTTAATTTAGGTAAATATTTCTTTAATAAGTCATTTGGATATGGTTAAAAACATTTTTATTATTTTTTTAGAAAAAAATGTTTTGGATGAAAATAGATTTCCGTCGAAAGAGAGAAATGAATTAGTATTATCAGACAAAAATTATCAATTATTGTACCCAATAAAGAAGAGAAAATGGTAATATTACTTTAAAATTACATAAAATACCAAATTAGATGAATATTAAATGGGTCAATAGGAAAATTGTAAAATATTTCCTATAAATTAAATTATGTATAAACAGTATCGTTAAGAATGAGAATGTGAAATAAATAATTACAATGATATTATCATTGCTGTGAGAATTAATTAATAAAAAGATAATATGAATCAACTGTAAATACATGTAAAATTATTTTTAAGGAATCATAATATAAACTAAAGTCATTAAACCTATAATCGTAGAATATCTTCAAAAAAGAAGAAGTTTTATAACACAATGATACTAAATGGAGTTATGAAATTATTTACCCATACCAAATTTTCAAGTAAACTCACATTGAGTGAAAAAATTAAAATTAAAAATTAAAATACAAATATTTATGAATTATTTATTATAAAAAAATTTCAATGGTTTTGTATATAAACCATGTAAAATTATTTATGATCGTAATATTTTAATACGCCTCAATGAAATGAAATTGAGATTAAATCCCTTATCTTATGGTTTATTTTGGTTGATCATGTTTTAAACTCAATTTTTATTGTTTAGAACATTTTTTAAATTATAATAACAGTATATTAATTTTTAATATCATATTTGATCCTTTTATAACATCTTATGACCCCTCTATTAATAAAAGTCCACTATTTTCATTGTTTTGGGCGTAAATTGCCTTATTTTCTCATGAGTGTTTCATCAGGAAATATCTAGTTATTTCACAAATTATATAACTATATCAACTCAAGAAAGACAGTAAAAAATAATAAACATATTACAAAATAAATTATAATTTTAAAACCAATAATGAAATATGGGGTTGAGAAATGAGGTATGTTATGATCAATGAGACGGTAGGTATAGCATCCCTCATTTTCATCACATAATCTTTCATTACATTATACAAAACTGAGGATCTTTAAGTTTTATTGTCTTGGAAACAAGGAACTTAATACATTAAACAAAAAAACATTCTTCTTAAAAACATGAAAGACTTATCCTTATGTCCATCCTAGGTTCATTACTGCATCTCATATCCCGGGGACATACATTAAAAGAAAGGGTGACCAGAAGGCCCAGTAAGGGAAACAAGAGAAACATTTTACATGTGAACATGAGACACTTCAATAAGGTCATGAAAAGAACTTTAAGGCATGAGAAAAAAATCACGAGATATATCATAATAAAAACAACATTTTTCATAACATGAAGATGTGGCTACATCATTTAACATAGAAAATCATGAACATATCACCAATGTCCATCCCCAAGGTTTCATTTGAAAATTACCAAAGTTATTCACCAAGATATCGTGAAAATTGTAATCTCTAGTGGTTACATCATTACCCAATGCATTGGAGAGATATCGGGGAGCACCCTTAAATTTTCCTTTATTATCATGTGATACACATATATCATCATCAAACATTTCATAAATAACCCATATATCATAAAATAAATGGGTTTCATTTCATAATCATAACGTTTTAAAAACTGCTTTAAAGACATGATCTTTACGTCACTTTAAACCCACGGAAGGAGAGAGTAGGTCTCATGTATGTAAATCACAGAATTTAAAATAAAAAATTCTGGTATATATGTGAATAACCCTTTAGAAGAATGATCTTTGAGTATTCACTTAATAAAAAATAACTTTATAAAAAGAGAGATACATTTTGAGGTGGAAATTCTGCAGCATAACAGCTATGATTCGAGGTTTTTAGAAAACATTAAAAAGAGAGGGGACATGGGTCAAACAATCATGAATGATCCATATAAAAGTATAGGGACAGAATATAAAGGAGATATGAACATGGTAATTAAATTTGAAAGACATAAAATAAGAAACGAAAAACATCGAGGGAAGACAAAAATAAGATTTATCTTATGAAAATTCGGCAGCCTAACGGCGTCACTTAAACTTCATCAAAATGAATTGAAGAGATAAAATAGGGTATATAATCATATGAACATAGAAGATCATTATGATACATATAGATATCATACCCAAATATAATAAAAAGGATCTTTAAAGACTTTACATTAAAGTAGAACTTTAAAACGAGAAGGGTGAAAGAATCCGTTACAAAAATTTCTGCAGCATAACGGCGCCACTTAAACATTCATAAAATGAAATGATGAGAGTAAGAGGGGGTATCTCATCGTATGAACATAAAACGGAATGTATTATTAATATAAAAGAAAATCCACCAACATAAGAACACGGAGCATAATATAAATGACATAAAAGAGATCACTTGAAAAGAAACAGAGAGGTCAGATCCCTTACCTTAAAATGTAACTCTTAAAACTCAATGGTTTGGACCTTGAGGGATTGGGGTCATCTTGGGAGGACTCCGTGGGAGGTAATTAGACCAGAGCTTCATTGGGGAAGTATTGAGAGTCGAATGGATGAGAGGATGTCTTGGTATTTATAGGGAAAGTGAGGGGCCAAGGCATTAATGGCCAAGGGACACCTCATTAGTGGTTTTGGTAAAACCATGGGCTTTACCATGGTATTTGCCCATGGTATTGGCCACTTGGGACACCTAATACCTTATATTACTATTCATAAGTCGACCATATAGATTACATAATTAATATATCATTTAATGATGTCATTAAACACACGTAACTTAAAAACAGTATTTTCACTATTCATTGAAAATCCAACATTCTCATAAAAATCCCAAATTTTCACCTTAACCAAATATCGATGCTCCTATTTCAAAAATTAACTCCATTTTATGAAAATAATTTTCTAAATATTTTTAATTTAATTTTTAAATAATTACAATATTCACCGAAAATTTATTTTTTCAGAAAAAATCCCCAAAAATTACCTTAACATAATATCGATGCTCTGAGTTCAAAAATGAAATCAATTTTATGAAAATAATTTTATAAATATTTTAAATTAAATTTTTAATTAAAAAACACTATTCACCCGATAAAACTAATACTTGACTAATAATTTATGAGACCATTATTTAACCATTTTATTGAATCACATTACTTAATCAAAGTGCCTAGAATATATTAATGCTTTATTTAGGTGAGATTACTAATCAATTTGGTCACATTACTAATCCTAAGCATAAAATCATTATTCATAATTTACTATTCATAAAAAATCAAGTGGATCATATTAGACTCTAAATTTTGTAGTAAACATAATTGTAGAAGACCATTTTTTGAAAATCATTAAACATTTTTAATTATTTAAGGTTTACATAAAAAATGTTTTTAAAATATCCTTTCTCTATAATTCACCAAAAATATGCATACTATATTTATCCAGACATTTGAAAATTCATAAACTTCATCATAAGAAGAAATCAAATTTTTTTAATTTAAAACAAAGGATTACAGAAGGCAGTTACGGTCTCCTTACATAGCCCCTTATCACACCAGCATAGGACCTATGTGTAAGGAGTGATAAGGTGAGAGAATCCGAGGGAGGCTCGACCAACATCGCACGAGTAGTAATTTCTATCAGTTTGAACTTCTCGCAAAGGTGATTCCATTCTAGCTTCACACGATGAAGTTCGGCTTGGGTTTGGTCCAGAGAAAATCCCAATGGTGCTACCTCCTTCCCAAGTTCTATTAGATGGGCTTCGATCAGTCCAAGACTACTGGGGGAGGCCATCTAATCTTCTTTCTATATTAATTAACCACGATAACTTATATTTAGAGACAAATATCGAAATGTTTAGTTTCCAGCAGTCATATTGACCAATGGTAATATAACAGTCAAAATACAACGGTCTCATTTTAATTATACTCATGTTATCAAATGAAACAGTTTTGTTGAGTATAAAAAATAAAATAACACACAAAATTAAGAAACAAGATTTATTCAAAATTTTGTGTCGTTACAATCTTCCCCCTTAAGAAATTACATCCTCGCAATTTTTAAAATTGCATTTTGAAATTTCATTGAAATTCCCACATTGGAAAAAGTGTCAGTAAGACTATTACCTTAAAAGATAGAAAAGGAAGTACAAAGGTCATCCGAGTTAAACCATACTAGGATTCCATGTAGAATAACATGGATATGGAATAAAAAAACAAAGGGTCAAGTTCTGAGGGAGAGTGATAGAAAACATGATTAGGAGAAATTTAACAATAAGACAATCACAAACTTATGATGTGTATAAACGGTCCTTGATTCCCCAATGGGAAACGTTAACAGACAACGTTTTTGTTTTACGTTCCTTTTCATAGTTTTGAGGAATTCATTTACTTCATAGAATAAAACACATGGAAATATAACTACCTTCAAGTAGAGTTTCATCCTTTAATAAGTTTCTACCAAAACTAATCTTTTCTCCAAATGATGAGCATTCAAAACTACTTGGTCTCATCAAAGCACAAGAATCATCTTCTAGAGAATCACATAATCCACCAAAGACTAACTATCTATTTCATTTATTATCCCAAAAAGAGAAAGGCTAAGATAAAACAATACTTCAAAAAGAAAGAATCCCATAGGAATGGAAACATCTTTAAATCTTCAAAATTACACAGTACTACCCAATGTTCATCATAGACCATTGCATTAATAAATATCCTTAAAATTCCTCTAAATAAACCAAACTAATATTGAAACCCAAATACAAGAAGGATTTGATGACATAGTCTTCCAAAATAAACATTATCGTTCATCTCCAAATAACATCAACCACACCTAACATCTTATAACAAAAGTACCTAACCTAGAAATATTTTCCCCACGATAGGTTAATCATTTCTATAAGTAACCAATATTACCAAAAGTTTACCTTAAATTAATCAATTTTTTAAAATATAAGTCAACCTTTACTCCCCAAAGAAAATACCGTAGTAATCTATTTATCTCGATCAAATAGGGATCCCAAAATAGTGAATGTATTCCAAAATAATAATCATCTTTTAATCCACTAATCATCTCTGTCATATTAATAAGGAAATTGTCACATTTCCTATTACATTGGTTGTTGGGACATGTTCTTTCATTTCCCACCATTAACTAAGAAAAGAAATTACAATTAGGGGCTTAAATACCTAGCCAATAATTAGGAAAAGGAACTTAAAGCATATAAGGATATCATTTAGAAGAAAAGTATACCCTAACTTGTGATCCCCTAGGTTCTAAACTAGGTTATCCCTGATCATATATTCTTATTTTGAATCTTTATTTTATTTTATCTGTGTTCCTTTAATAATGGTTCATACTACGCTTTTGAATTTACCAAAGCATATCCCCTGGGAGTATCATAACCAAGAGTGCAGCAAGGCCCGTTGTCGTGTACCAGTTCCTATTCGAGTCTAGCTCAAAGCGGTTTTTTCGGGTTTTACCCCTATGTACATCTGTGCCAGATCCACCTCAACCTGCTCGTATCCAGACAGGGGTGTATTTTCTTGGAAACACCTTACTCAATACTCACCAAAATACCAGGAATATTTCCTATATTTAAACTTTTCTATAGGCTTCTCCCTAAAGTTATAATATCCTAATTTCCACAAATAACTAAACCATACTTTGATACCAACTATTTCATCCCAACTTTTTATCACATAAACTTTCATTACATTATACAAAGCTGAGGATATTTAAGGTTTAGTGTTTTGGAAACCTGTAACATAAAACATGAAACAAAAAAACATTCTTCATAAAAACTTGAAAGGCTTATTCTTATGTTCATCCTAGGTTCATTACTGTATCTTATAACCTAGGGACATACATCAAAATAAAGGGTGAGCAGAAGGCCCAGTAAGGGAAACCAGAGAATCCTTTTACATGTGAACTTTAAATACTTCAATAAGGTCATGAAAAGAACTTTAAGTCGTGAGAAGGAAATCATGAGATATATCATAATAAAAATAAAATTTTTCATAAATTGAAGATTTTTCAACATCATTTATCATAGACAATCATGAACATATCATCAATGTCCATCCCCAATGTTTCAATTGAAAATTAGCAAGGTTATTCACCAAGATATCGTGAAAATTCTAATCTCTAGTGGTTACATCATTACCCAATGCATTGGAGTGCTATCAGGGTGCACCATTAAATTTGCCTTTATTATCATGTGAGACACATATATCATCATCAAACATTTCATAAATAACCCATATAGCATAAAATAAATGTGTTTCATTTCATAATCATAACGTTTTAAAAACTGCTTTAAAGACATGATCTTTACGTCACTTTAAACCCACAGAAGGGGAGAGTGGGTCTCATGGATGTAAATCCCAGAATTTAAAATAAAAAATTTTGGTATATAAGTTAATACCCATTTAGATGAAAGATATTTGAGTATTCACTTAATAAAACAAAAGATCTTTAGAAAAAGAGGGAGACATTTTGAGGCTGAAATTCTGCAGCATAACGGCTATGTTTCGGGGTTTTTAGAAAACATTACAAAAAGAGGGGACATAGGTCAAACAATCATGAATGATCCATATAATAGTATAGGGACAAAATATAAATGAGATATGAATATGGTAATGAAATTTTAAAGACATACCATATGAAATGAAAAACATGGAGGGAAGACAAAAATAAGATTTATCTTATGAAAATTCGGCAGCCTAACGGCATCACTTAGACTTGAACAAAATGAATTGAAGAGATCAAATAGGGTCTCTCATCATATGAACATAGAAGATAAGTGTGATATATATAGAGATCATACCCCCAAAAAATAAAAAGGAACTTTTAAGACTTGACATGAAAGTGGAACTTTAAAATGAGAAGGGTGAAAGAATCTGTTACAAAAAATTTGGCAGCCTAACGACGCCACTTAAACTTTCATAAAATGAAATGGTGAGAGTAAGAGGGGGTCTATCATCATATGAAAATAAAAAGTAAAGTATAATTAATATAAAAGAACATCCACCATCATACGAACATGGATCATAAAATAAATGACATAAACGAGATCACTTGAAAAGAAAGAGAGGGGTCAGATCCCTTACCTTAAAATGTAACTCTTAAAACTCAAAGGTTTGGACCTTGAGGGATTGGTGGAACCTTGTAAGGACTCCTTGGGAGGTAATGAGACTAGATCTTCGTTGGGGAAGTGTTGGGAATCGAATAGATGAGTGGATGGCTTGGTATTTACAGGGAAAGTGAGGGGACAAGGCATTAATGGCCAAGGGACACCTCATTAGTGGTTTTGGAAATACCATGGGCTTGCCCATGGTCTTTTCCTATGGTATTGGCCACATGGTACACCTAATACCTTATCTTACTATTCATAAGTCGACCATATAGATTAAATACTTAATACATCATTTAATGATGTCATTAAACACCTATAACCTAAAAACTGTATTTTCACTATTCATTGAAAATTCACCTTTGTCAGAAAAATCCCAAAATTTCACCTTAGCCAAATATCGATGCTCTGATTTCAAAAATGAACTCCATTTTATAAAAATATTTTTTGAAATATTTTTAATTAAATTTTTAAATAAATACAATATTCACTGAAAATTAATTTTTTTTTCAGAAAAATATCCCAAAATTATCTTAACATAATATCGATGCTATGAGTTCAAAAATGAAATCCATTTTATAAAAAGAATTTTCTAAATATTTTTAATTAAATTTTTAATTAAAAAACACTATTCACCCGAAAAATTTAATACTTAGGTAATAATGTATAAAACCGTTATTTAAACATTCTATTGAATCACATTACTTAATCAAGGTGACTATATTATATTAATGCTTTATTTAAGTGAGGTTAGTAATTCATTTGGTCACATTACTATTTCTAAGCATAAAATCACTATTCATAATTTACTATTCATCAAAAATCAAGTTGATCTTATTAGACTCTAAATTTCGTACTGAACATAATTGTAGAAGACCATTTTTGGAAAATCATTACACATTTATAATTATTTAAGGTATACATAAACATTTTTTTTAAAATATCCTTTCTCTAAAATTCACCAAAAATATGCATACGATATTTATCCGGACATTTGAAAATTCATAAACTTCATCATAAGAAGAAATCAAAATTTTTATTTAAAAAAAAGGATTACACAAGGCATTTATGGTCTCCTTACATAGCCCCTTATCACACTAGCATAGGACCTAAGTGTAAGGTGTGCTAAGTTGAGAGAATCCGAGGGAGGCTCGACCAACATCGCACGAGTAGTAATTTCTATCAGTTTGAACTTCTCATGAAGGAGATTCTGTTCTAGCTTCACATGATGATGTTCGGCTTGGGTTTGGTCCAGAGTAAAGCCCAGTGGTGATACCTCCTTCCCAAGTTCTGTTTGATGGGTTCGATCGGTCCAAGACAATTGGGTGTGGTAATCAAATATTCTTTCTATATTAATTAACCAAGATCACTTGTATTTAGAGACAAATATCGAAATGTTTAGTTTCCAGCGGTCATATTGACCAATGATCATATAACAGTCAAAACCCAATGGTCTCATTTTAATTATACTCATGTTATCAAATGAAACAGTTTTGTTCAGTATTAAAAATAAAATTCCACACCAAATTATGAAACAAGATTTATTCAAAATTTCGGGTCGTTATAGTTGGTCGTATGTATGCATGAGTAACCTTTTAATTTTCAAATGATCATTATGTAAGGGATTTAAGAAATATTTTATATATAATAATTATAATAACATCATAAATACTATATTGTTATATTTAAATATACTCATATATTTCTTCCATGTGTGGTGGTGATGAAAATAGTGCAACATCGTTTCATGAATATGGTAGTCCGTACATACATGAATGACGTTAACATATTTCAGTGTATAAAATTAAAAATATATATATATTAAAGTTTAATATATAATTAATTAATATTATAAAAATTTCATACATATGATATATATTAATTCAAATTATATTTATCAATATCCAGGCAGAGCTTTAGTGGAAAATGGATCATATCGCTTCACGAGGTTGTAGTTTAACCTATACATAATAGACCTTATCGTATCCCCTATAGAATGGAAAAAAATTATTTATTATATAATGAATCCAATGGTATAATTATTTTATAAATATCATATATATAATTCATATCCATCATTATTCTCAACTTTGAGATGTGGTAATGAAAAAACAAATGAGATCGGTTCGTTAGGTGGTAGTCTGTCGTACACATGAGCATTGATTTCATAACCCATTTGATGAAAGTGGATTTGGTTATAAGAAAAAAAATATTACAATAAAATAAAATTATATTCAATATACATAGGTTATTATATCAAATTTTTTTAATATGAATTTAATCAGGTAGTGAATGAAATAAAATAAAAATGATTTTTGAAGAATGTTAACATTTATTCGGTTATCCTTCATATGTTTTCCCTAAAATCCTACTTAATTAATACTCATTACCAATATAAGGATTATAAGATATGGATAGTGATATTAGGTAGTTCTAGGGTTATGTATTCTATGATACAAAAATGTTTTTATGTTGTGATGAATATAAAAGAGGGTGTGGTCTTTTATAATTGAGGAGAAGGGAAAACATGTAATTTTATAAAAAGAAATAATCTTACCAATATTTTTATGAGGAAAAATGTATTAAAATTGGAATTTATAGAAATTAGAAGGTATAAAGTCCATATATGGCCATACTATAGATTTCATGTAAGTATTTCTATCATTTTAACCCTTATCTTTTGAGTTTAACCCTATGCAGACCAATTTCTTACCTTAACCATGGTAATTAATTTTTACTCATCTTATTATTAATTTTTATCACAAATTATGTTGAACTTATATGAAATTATAAGTTTATATAATTTAAATTATTTATATCAATTTTAATAATTATATTCATAGACGTTTCAAATTTTAACTAATATTAATCATAGTGGAAGCGATGAGAACATGGGTTCCTAAAGAGAAAATGATAAGAAGATTACAATGTCTTTGTATCAAATATCAATATAAAATTGATTAAAACAATATAAATTGGATTTAATTTTATAAAATTGTAATAGTGTTACATTAAAACAAAACAAAATTATATATTTATATTATAAATAATTTAATCAAATGGGAAGCTTTCAGTTAAAATGTAATAATTTTCATTATTTATGAAAAGAAGAAATATTTTAGAGAAATACAAAAATAATATAAAATAATAACTCTTTTATGTTATAATTTAAATTGTGATATTAATTTTAGAAATTATGATTTCTAAAATTGGTGAAAACAAATTTAAAATTCGATGCACAAAATGTGGAAAAAATGTTTTTCCGAAAAAATACGCATTTTTAGAAATAAAAATTAATTAGTTTAAATGATTTTTTTAATAAAAAGATAATTATCATTTTCATTAATCACTTAGTAATATTTATACCCCCCCCCCCAATTTATTGGTCATTTTATAACATTATACTATGTTATATTTCATTTAGGATCATAGTTATGTGTTCAGTAGGATATCAAAGTGATTAGATTGGACTAAATATATTTGATGGGTTGTTCCATGTCGATCACTCATGTCACATACATCATTGAATAAAATATTCATATTTTATAATTTCATGGTGATACATTTTATTTCTGTAATGAGTAAAAGGAAAATATGATTTGACAATTTTAATTTTTTTTGTTGGGAATATGGATTCAAAACTAAATCATTAGATGCAAACACAAATGTAAGGTGAATACATGAAAAAATATGTTGATATTAAATTCACATTAATAACACTATGTGTTGCATTACCTATACTGAAATAATATTTCTATTCCTAAATCATTGAATAAGATATTTTATTCCATAAAATGGTACCCATATATTATCATGTGTATGTTATTGTTTAAATGGATAAACCTAAGAGTTATTAAACCAAATAATGTTTTACTATTTGGGTAATAGTTAGTTGGGAACTCATTAGGACCAATTTATTATCAACAGTGTTAATTGAATCTATATGATCGATTCAAATCATTTTTTTCTACTCATCCATATGAGATTCATATGAGATATGATTATAATGATTACCCAGTAAAAAAGATATGAGGTGAAAAGAACACCAGAGTAGTGTATTTTCATTGTGATATATGGATCCCGGGCCACTGATTGATATAATATCTCTTAATGGGGAAATCAATTTAATGAGAGGAAATTTAATAATAGTCAATATTAAGTTACTATAAAACTCAACAATCATTATATAAAAGTTATTATTTAAGACAAATAATATAATAATCTTATAACATAACATTTAAAAAAATTATTTATAATAATAGATTAGTCGATGTAATATATATTAATGTATGGTAACAAAATAATAGTTCTTTGAAAAGATGAAAAATGAATATGTTAGTGCAATACCTTATTGAATAATAAAATTATGAATTTATCCAAAAAGCTTATCAATATGCTTATGAGAATCATTAATTGATTCACTCAGGGATTTATAGGAAATATATATAATATAGAAAATGTAATTTAGAACTCAAATTTTATAATTAATAATTTTTTATATGATAATAATTTTAAGAGGATAAATGTTTTCGAAAGGGTTTTTATGGATATGAAATAAATTATATAAGGAATGTTCATGAATGGTAAAAAGATGAATAAATTGTATTCTATTTACTCAATGTTTTGAGAATAGATGAACTGGTTATACGATGTATAAAATCTATTGTTGTTTTGATAATATGATTAGGAAATGGTTTAGTGAAGAAAAATAATATTATATTTGACTAAGAGTTAATCCTGGTCTCTGAAATATAGTGTAATCATGAAGCGAGGGTAAGAATTTATTGGACTGAATTTTCTATGATTCCTGAAAAAGTTTGAGGAAATCCATGTGGTTTCCATTTCAAGTATCCATGTAATAGAAATATATTATTAATTTTAGAGGTTAAATTATACCATATGAATACTATACAAATTTCATAATTATACATGAGTTATTAATCAAGGTAATGATTGATGTATTTTTTAAACTTAAATTAAAAGGTAAGGTTTTGATTAATTAGTGAATTAAATGTAATGCAATATAGAATGAATCGATGGAATGTGGAAAAGGATTTGTATATTCATTTAATTTAAGTTATATTTTAGGATAGTTTGTTCATAATTATACAGTTGTTTTTAAAAATATGAGACGATAATTTTAATGCACAAGGTTTATGAAATGTGGGATTTTGTAACATAACTAAAAGAGAGATAATGATAAAAATGCAATATATTAAGGATAAATGTGTTTATCTAGATGTGTTTTAAAATATAAGGGATGTGATCCCACCACCCTTTAATATTTTATTATATAGAATAATGTATTTTTTATAATATTATTTGAAACACAAAGAATAAAATTTTTGATACAGATATAACACTATATATGATAAATATTCTTACTAAGAGTGAATAAGATTTATTTAATAACACAAAAACTGTTTATAATATTTATAGTGATATTCTAGAGATGGTATTGTGTCGAAGTGTGTTATAGGAGCTTCTTTTGGGTTTAATATAGATCAATTATAACTAAAAATGGATTGTTCTAATAAAAACAAAAGGTGAATGTCATGTAATATCCTAAAATATTCTTAGGGCATGAAACATAAGATAAATGTAAATAGTTCTCTTAGTTACTATAATAATGTTATTTTGACTATATATACTAAAAGAGACTAGTAATTTTTGATAAAGAAAAATGAGAAAATACTATATTATAACTAAAAGGTTCTTATAGAATTTTTTTGATGGAATATACACCATTGATGATATTTATTAATAAAATTAAAATAGTTCAATGTATATAATAATATTTATTAACATCATAATATTTGATGTTGTGAAATTCATGATATGGAATGCTTTTTTCACAGATTATTATATTTGGGATATGATTCAAAAGTCATACGGTTATTAAAACTAGATTTTATCTCATATTTTATTCATTAATGTATTATAGTAAGAGGGTTTAATATTATAGAAACATTATGTTGTGGCTCGATTTCAATTATTGAGTTCTATAAAACCCTAAAATTGAAATACATATAAAGGATGGTCCAACAGTATATTATACAAGATATGATGATGAAAGATATTATGTAATTATTTTTAATATTCTTAATAGAATATAAAAATATAAAAATATTACATGTAATATAAAAGGTATTCTTAGCATTATCATTATTTAATGTTGGTTAATATTATATTTATGTTCATAGATAATTATCATCTTAACGTTTTACAATGGGTTATCCCTAATTATTATTCATCATGGACTAATATTGGTTTTGATGAAATGTTAAGGTAAGCGTGGGAATGATTTTATATTGAGATGTGGAATATAGTCATCAAATAAAAAAATGGTATTGCTCATTGGAAAAACATCCAACTATATCAAATAGTGTTTCATACACTATGTTCATGGTATATTGGGGTGCATCTTCCATGTTTGGATTATGTAATAAAAATTTTTGGTGAGATATTTCTCATGATAACTATAACACACTGAGATTTTTATGAGGTATATTCCTTTGATTTATTTAGATTTTTTTGTGGTACACTAAACTAGGATTATCATTTTCTACAAACAACACTTTCTTAGCTTATGGTATACACAACACTGTTCTTTTCTTGTGTTACACAAAATTTCAAGTTATTTTTATAGATTTCATTTCAAGCTAGACTGAGTTTAAGAAAATAACCAAATATTATTATGTTACATTATAACCTAGCCATTATAATGGATAATATGAATAATATAAACAGATTAATGAAAATATTCTTTTCAAATGTATATATTGTTATTTCTTTATTGAGAATTTAATTATAAGAGAAAATAAAAACAATTTTATATAAAAAGGAAGGGTTTCTCTAAAAAACTATTTAAAAGAAAATAATTATGTTCGTGAAATAATAATATCACACTTGATGGATTTTATATAATCAATATAACATTAAAAATTAATCTTATATGTTTTCTAAACATGATATAAGATAAAATTCATTTTTTGGTCAAAAATAGTAATTTGAAAAAATGATGTTTTTAATCCTTTTGATGGAACACCTATTTTAAATCATATTTTAACACATTTTTATATTATATTTGGAATAAATAAAATTATTCATTAAAATTGGAGTATCAAAAATAAGTTAGGCATAATTTTATATATTCTTCCATGAAGTTTCATTTTTTAATTATTAATGAAAAATACTGCGTTATAGTTAAGAACTGAAATTTTCATTTAAATAGTAAATATATATATATTTAAAATATTCTATATATTAATAACAAATATATTAATATAATGTAGTTCATTAGAATATTTTATATACTAAAATTATTTATGTAAACTTATTGATATTTTGAATTCCTCTTTTACCCGCCTTCTAGGCACGTCTACGAAATTAGCCTTAAACATAATTTTACTATTTATATGAATGAGATTCTAAAAAACAGAAAATCATGGTTGTAATTAGTATGAAATATATTTTTTAAGATGATGAACTAATATTTTTCGTTTAGTAGTACCTTTATTAATTTTTTATTTACTTACCACGGTTAAGGGTAAATACAATGATTAAAGGTAAAAGAAATAATATAATACTATAAAATTACCATAAAAATTGTCTTAAATTCATTGGATATGTGGGATTTGACTATAATAAAATATTGGCATAAATTATGATCTTTTCATGCCACATGGGTAAAAATAATAATTTTATTATATTTTATTTAATGAAAAGATAAAAATGTCATACTCATAATAATAATAATAACAAAATCACTTTTAATAAAGGATTTTCTATTAGATAAATTTAGAGAATGAATATTTATTTGAAAAACAATAAATTTATATTAAAGGGAATTTTTTATAATTTTTAGAGAATAAATATGTTAATTAAATGATTCTATAATAATGATGCAGTAACTATCTAGTTAAACAGAATATTAAATAAATGATTTAAAAAATATCAAACTAAATGAAATTAGTCCTAATTAGTGACAATATCTAATTTTATAGATAATATAGACATTTTTATGATATAATATAATTATTATTTCAATGTCATCATATTCATAAAAAATTTAAATATTAAATAATAAATAGCATCAAAATTGACTATATGATGCTTTAAAATAAATAATAAATTTTTAAATGATATTAAAATATTAAAATTTTATAATTCATCCCAATTACTATGATAATATTAAATATAACATAAAATAACCAATTTGGGTTATTTTATTACATTATATTTACTCTATTAACCCTATAGTGTAAAAAGAATAGTAGTCACGATTAGAAATAAATTTTCTAACAATGGGTAAAAGCCAAAATGATAAGGGACATATTGTGACCTAAAAATGTCTATATAATTTGGTTGAGAGTATTTTGTCAAATAATTATCTTATATTCTAAAAAAATGACTTTTTATCTATTTTATATCGAAATTCAATTTATAACAAATTCTTGTTTTGGAGTTCCCTAAATTTCCTCTCATCAATCTAATACAAGTCCACCTCTACATCTCATTAATTCAAAACACATAAACACATCATATCAGCTAAAACATGACCATTTTCTTCCCAAAATCATTAAATTCATCCCAAAGGCCATACTTTGGTCATAAATCCAACATATAGTGTCCTATTTTTCAAATCAAAATGAGACACTCAAAGAAGCGGTAACTAGTTTACCACCTCTTTTAAAGGTCTATTCTTCATCTACTTAATTTTCCAACATTTTTGTCACGACCCGTCCTCGGGGCCCGTGCCATGACTACCTCGTGCCCGCCTTCCATAGGCCAGGGGCTGGCGACTAGCACCAAAGGCGTAAATCCCGATAACTGGAAAGACATTGCCTTTATTAAAAGTAAAAAAAACACCACAGAGTACAAGAGGAAGTAAAACACCAAGTACAAAGAGAAGTGTGGAAAGGTAAATGGGCCAGAATACAAACCCAAATTAAAGTACAACTACAGCTGAAAAAAGTACAACAGAAAAAGACAACAGCTGGAAGGACGGTAATGGCTCCTGGGTCGTCCTCCTTGGATCCTACCTGAAGGGTAGGTACAGATGGCGCATCTCTTGGATCGTCCACCACGGATCCTACCTGAAGGGTATGTACAGATAGCCTCCACAACGCTCTCGCCCGTCAACCTCCTCCAAGTTCCGTCTCGCCGTGAAGTCCCCCTCCGGATAGTGACTCGTCATGTAGTCAACCTCCGGGTACTAACTCGTCATGTAGTCCACCTCCGGGTACCATCCAGTCCTCGAACACTCGGCCTCCGTCAGCACTGCCCATTGTCTGCAACCAACACAACGAGGTGCAGGCATAGCCCGTGCAGGGGTGAGTATAACGATACTCAGTAGGGACCCCGAGACCCTCATGGTCTCACTAAAACCAACAAGGATAACCACAAAGAAGATCTCAATAGAAAAACTCTACTTAGTTATATGCCCATAAATATACCTAAGTTATCTAGTAACCCATCTCAATCATGAGGAAACACATGGGTTATGAAATCAACGGATAACAACTACCCAGGTATATGCCCATACATATAGCTAAGTTATCATGTAACCCATCTCAATCACGACGAAACACAAAGGTCCTAGACTGAGCTCAAACCAGGATTTTCATTATCGAAACCGTAACTGCTGAAGAGCTCCGTCTATGGAGTGTACAGTGGTCTCGTCACGACTCCAAGGTACTACTCTCTGACCTAAGACTGCTGAGGTACTCCTCCTGTCGAGTACCGCGGGCCAGCCACCCAAACACAGTAGTGCTTCCCTCCGGGGTATGCCATCCAAACACAGTAGTGCACACCCCCTAGTAGCATGCAGAGGTACTCTCCGGACGAGTACTATGGGTCTGCACTGTCACACAGGTAGTGCTCCGTCCGCCATGGGTCTGCACCTCACAAAGTAGTGCTCCGTCCACTGGGCTAGTCCACTCACTCCAAGTCGAGTCGGTCAAGCAGTTGTCAGGTCTCAGTCGGCTACACGGTCTCCGTACTCCGCACGCTCGTCTCTGGGAGCATCCGCTCAATGAGCTATAGGTCGATCGTACAAGTATCTCAATGTCCCATGAAGAAGTATCTCAAAGGACCGCCTCGTTATAGGGGTCTCAATGCAATAGATGGCGCTTCAATCGGACGCTCGGTCTGTGAGTTATTAGCCTTTTCGTCCCAGGGGCCTGGTTGGTTTCATGAGCAAACCAACCTGGCCGTATCTCAACTGTACCCCGAAATCTCATAGGGTATACTCATAGGGACCATTTCTCAACGTGATCACCAACGCCGCTGATGGTTCGTCAAACGGACGTCTGTTCCGAATGATATCATCCTTTTCGTTCCAGGGGCCCAGTTGGATTTCGGGTACAATCCAACTCGGCCAAACTCCAACTGCAACCAAAACTCAAACGAAGTATGCCAAAAGTTCTGTCTCTTCAAGAGAAATCCAACCATGTCGACGACATGTCAATTGGACGTCCGAAACTCAAGATATAAGTGTTTCCGCTCCGAGGGCCCGGTTAGTTTCGTGTGCGAACCAACCAGGCCGAACCTGAGGTACTCCGAAACCTTGAGTGCGATATACCAAAAAAACCGTCTCAATCCAAGGATCGCATCTCAACTGACGGTGCGTTGATCGAAGTCCTGTAGCTCATGTTATGGGCAACCGACTGAAGAAGGTCTAGTATTAATGGGTTCGGGCCTGGGCCGACCCGGCCCGATACCCCCAGAGGCGGCCCGAACTGGGTCGACCCGAACTGGGCCTGGGTCTGGCCCACTTGGGTGTTGCCCGGCCCGGCTGGCGCTGCCCGGCCCGGCCTGGGCGGGGCCCGGTCTGGCGGACCGGCCAGGCAGCCGGCCCGGGGCGCGGCGCGCGGGGCGCGCTGGCCAGGGGTTCCGCTGAATGACCGAACCATTTCGGGCGGGGGGTGCTTCCCCCATGTGAAGTAAACCGCGTCCCCTTAATGGGGCTGCTTCGTTCGGCCAGCCGGGGGTTTCGAACCCCCATTTCTTCCACGGTCCAGCTGGCCCGCTCCGGCCGGCCGGCTTCTGCCGCCATGGGACCGGCAAGGCCGGTCCCCTTGCTCCGACACCGAAGGCCCGGTACCGGCCGTTGGTTCCACTATTCTGCCGTGCCCCTCCTCCGTGGCCCCGCTCCCGCTGTGGTGGTTTAGTGGTTCTCCGGTGCGGCGTGACGGCGCCGCATCTTTGGTTCGTTTTCAATGGTGTGGCGCGACGGTGTCGCGTCTTGGTTCGTCTTCAACGGCGCGGAGCGACGACACCACACTTCTTCCCCTTTCCTTATCAAAGTTCCGCGCGGTGCTTCGGCACCGCGTTGTCTTGATCGCCGCAACAAAACCAACAACCAAAAAATGGGGAGGAGTGTCGGCCGTGTTCGTGCGTTCCGACCTCCTCCTGTTAATGTGATAACAGGCGGTTCAATTGAAAGGGGGATAATGATGGAGGTAAACACAAGGAAAAAAAATAAACCCCTACAACTTCCCGCAACAACTTATTCCCAACCCGCAAGGAAAGCATTCGCGGATCAACTTGATAATAAGTTGATCTGTGCTCTTTGTTTTCTGTAGAAAGGAAGGATCAAGGGAATAAAATCATTCTCAAAATTAATTCCCTACATCAATCGTTGTCGTCGAATGAGATTTGTCACGAAAAGTGACGTCGTGGAAGAAGACATCGCGGAAGGGGGAATCGTCGCGTCTCTGAGAAAGGATTCGTCAGCGTCACATCATCGATCTCCGAGGATCCGACATTCTTCTCGACCTTCGTCCGAGGTCGGCGTTCTTCGCGTTCTTCGATTTCTTCGTCGAGGAGGAAGAACTTCAAGAACCTGGGCGAATTCTCCCTAGCCTCTCCACACAACAAGACCAACTAAATAAAATAAGTTATGTCTTATTTTATTTACACACAATCTAATGCTTGAAATTCAAAAATAAAAGAAACGATCAATTAATTGAGGAGTTTAAAACCGCCCAATTAATAGAGGAGTTTATTAAAAAGTTTAAACGCAAGAGTTGACTTCGTTTAATAGGGGGTGCGGGTGCGTTACTTAAGAATAAAGGAAACAGTGGGGCTCGTGCGGGACCCACCTAACAAATATCCTACCAAGTTGGCCGGATATTGTCGGTTCCACGTCATCCGCTTAACTTAGCTTAAGTGGCTTTAAGTGAAATAAAATAAACTGTCGCACCACTTTATTTTATTCATTTACTTAACCCAAAAATTTATTAACCACACCCGAGAAAATGCAACTCCAGAAAAGGTGTTCCTAAGAAATTATTAGGGCTGCGATTCCATCGGTGCCCTCGGATTTCAATTTCAGCCACCGGTTCAAATGATAGGAAAACCAACACGTACATTTACTGAACGTACCCGAAAAAAAGTTCGGAAAAAATTATCAGTCACCCTCAACCCACACCGGTCAAGGTCAGGCTCTGCCTAAGTGAAACACGGACCAACGAATCCAATGGTACTCTCGTATTTTCAATCCGAGTTACCATTTAAAAGATACGAATTTTAAAATAAAATAATTTTCATTTAATTATTTTATTTGCGGACAAAAACTAACTTTTTCTGGTGGCCCGTGCCAACCAAAGTTAGTATCTGCTTAAATAAACCATGCCCTCATGAGTTCAGCAGTTGTCTTGGATTTTTAATCCGAGCTACCATTTGTGAGTTATAAGCATTTGAAAAATAAAATAATTTATTTAATTATTTTATTTACGGTTATGCCATTTTTGGAATTTCTCACAGGAGGCCCACGCCAACTAAACATAAGTCGCGCCTAGGGTAAACCTGCCATCATGAGCGCAACGGTTCCCTCAGATCTCTGATCCGAGTAACCGTTTAAGAGTTATTACACTTTTTAGTAAAACTGCTTACGCACGTTAATTAAAGCTTAACAAAAAGTCAGAAAATTATTTCGGGCACACCGGGCCTCAGAATCAGGTGCCGTCAGAAACTGCGTACTCGTAAAATTCCAAAGAAATTAAGAAAAAAATTTCCTTGAAATTTCCGGGTCTTTACATTACTCCCACCTCAGGACTTTACGTCCCCGTAAAGCTATAACAAAAACAAGGGAACAAAAGTGGTAATGAGCACGCATCTGAGCCTTCCGCTCCCATGTGCTCTCCTGGAGGTTCCCATGATGCAAGTGAAAGCGCACCAGAGGAATCAACTGTTCACATTGGACCCGCTCCTGTCTATCCAAGATCTCCACTGGAACCTCCCCAGAAGTCACCTCATCGCCAACGTCCAGCTCCTCATGGTCGATGATATGCGATGGGTCGTGCTCGTATCTCCCCAGTTGAGGTACGAGGATATCGTCGTGCACCTGGTGCAACTGAGGTGGATGGGTCAAGCGGTAAAACACCCCGCCTACCCTGATATGAACCTTAAAAGGTCCACTGAACCTCGATGATAACATGCCGCCTTGGCCACATCTCCGTAAACCTCATCGAGGTGAGACCCATATAAGGACATGATCGTCATCCTCGAACTCTAGAGGTCTCCAATTCCTATTAGAAATGAAACTCAAAACGACTGCTGCCACGAGGGTAAGGTTGAACGACTTAAGAGTGATCAGCCGAACCCTCCTATTCATGAGTTTATCCTGTGTTGCCTGTGGTTTCCTTTTCGCCGACCAAGGAAAACCCATCCCGACGTCGTAGTTAAACCATAACCTTTTTGCATAATACCGTCAATTTTTGTATGAACTATGACTGCCTAGTCCATACTCAAACCAATGTCGTAAGGCCTCGACGCTTCCACCAAGAGATTCCAACCGAAACTCTCACCTCGAGGGTCTGACCACACCATCAGCGTAAGTGTGATTATCGAGTCTCCACCCAAGATATCTCCAGATGTGAGGGTCAAGTCCATGGATTACCGAAAACTCTAGGTCTGGGACAAGATTCATGGAAGGATGGAATGATTAATATCAACATCTGTTACTATGACAGCTAGTAGTGGAGACAGACTATCCCTTGAATCATTCTTTGATCCATTGGGTCACTCTCCCTAACCTCAAGCAGCTACTCTCTTCCCCTACCCTCCAGCTCCCTAATCCTGGTGGGGAAAACTAAGGAGGGTTGTTGTAGTATGTTAAAATGTACAACACCACATGCTGCTCTCCTAGCTCTACATCTACATCTGCTGCTTCGCAGACTCATATCTCCTTTAAGCATTCTCTTATGGAAACATTTAGCATGCCCGAGTCTCTAAGACTAGCGTTAGTTTCCTGTTTCTACTGCATTGTGTAGTCTTCATCCACTCCTGGATGATCTGCACCTTCTTTTCCTACGATCTGAAAGAGCTACTAAAATTTCTCCTTTGCCGAAAACAGAAACTTGGTCTCATCCCCTAGATGAACCACGCCCATTGCCTAATACAGTCAATCCTGACATGAATGATGTTTTCATGCCATGGATGACGTCTTAAGGCCTCGACGTTACTACCAAGAGATCCAACTGTCACTCTCACCTCCAAAGGTCGAGTCACACTGTCGACATCAGTGTGAGGTCACTGGGTCTCCTCCAGTAGAAATCTCGAAAGTGAGGGTCAAGTCAACAGTCTTAACCGGGACCACTCAGTATCAACCAAACAAAAGGACATGAAAGAAAAATAACAAAGATAAGTGTATTTTTATAATTGCAGCTCATAGTACAAGACACGAATACAACAACAACATTGAACTAGAAGTACAAGGGATGTATCCACTAGTTCCACTCCTGTCCACCTGCTCCCAGAGCTCTACTTCCTTTTACACTGCTCAGCTATTGCTCAAACACCCGCTGCTGCTTCTGCCTCGGTGGCTCCTCCAACGCCTGTGGATCGACTGTGCGGGGGTTCGGACAGTCACGTGCCAGGTGACCCTTCCTGCCGCATTCATAACACTTCCTGCTCCTCGTACGGCTGGATCTGGTCCTCTTGGACCTCTGCATCATCTTTCTACTGCCCACATATGACTCTGCTACTGATCGAAAACCCTTTGGAAAAGGCAGAAGCTCATGTACACACTCGGGGTGTAGAGCTACTAGCTCAAACTCCACCCTGAAGAAGGTCTCGAAGTCTTCCCATGTGAAGGTCATCCCATCGCGAAACTTGACAAGTGGCTTAACCACCTGCCTGCTGCTGCTTGAAGAAGGCTGGCAGAAAATATCACCATGAAGTCTGCTGGCATCCCCACTAGCCTGAAGACTCTCACCACAGCCTCCAGCCAATCCTCAACCGCCTACGGGTCCGTCTCTCCCTGGAACCTGGGTGGCCTCTGGCGCGGGAACACGTGCAGCACACTCAAGCAGCGTGCATCGCCTACTGCTGGGGCTGGTGGCATCGGTGTCCCAACGTATGGTAGTACCGCTGGTGCCTCTGCTGGTACCTCAACTGCAAGAGGGACCTGTACCGAAGCCTCGTCGCTCGGCAGGCTATCAGTACGCACATCCCTCTGGGCTCTAGCTGGTCATCCGTAAAAAGACATCCTAAAAGAAACAACATGACACGGTCAAATGATTATACCTAGTGAGCTGACCTGGTTTGAGATGACTTTTAAAAAATCCTGGAAACACACACACAATCAGTGTTTTCATGCACAAAGTCGGAAATTAGTTGTCAGGGTCCTGGTGTATGGATACGTCGGCCTCCCGCACCAACACTGGACTCCCTGAAATGAAAACCACACTCGGTACCCTTAACACTATTGCTTCACAGAAAAAAACATCATAGTTATAAGTTCTGCGGTAGAACCGACTACTTTGATACCAATTTCTCATGACCCGTTCTCGGGGCCCGTGTCGTGACTACCCCAAGCCCGCCTTCCATAGGCCAGGGGCTGGTGACTAGCACCAAAGGCGTAAATCCCGATAACTAGGAAGGCATTGACTTTAGTAAAAGTAAACAAACCACCACAGAGTACAAGCGGAAGTAAAACACTAAGTACAAAGAGAAGTGCTGAAAGGTAAATGGGCCAGAATACAAAAACAAATGAAAGTACAACTACAACTGAACAAAGTACAAAAGAAAAAGACAACAGCTGTAAGGATGGTTGCGGCTCCTGGGTCGTCCTCCTCGGATCCTACCTGAAGGGTAGGTACAGATGGCGCAGCTCCTGGATCGTCCACCACGGATCCTACCTGAAGGGTAGGTACAGATAGTCTCCACAAATCTCATGCTCGTCAACCTCCTCCGAGTGTCGTCTCATCGTGAAGTCCACCTCCGGATACTGACTCGTCGTGTAGTCCACCTCCGGGTACTGACTCGTCTTGTAGTCCACCTCCGGGTACCGTCCAGTCCTCGAACACTCGGTCTACGTTAGCACTGCCCGTCGTCTGCAACCAACACAACGAGGTGCGGGCATAGCCCTTGCAGGGGTGAGTATAACGATACTCAGTAGGGACCCTGAGACCCTCATGATCTCACAAAAACCAACAAGGATAACCACAAAGAAGATCTCAACAGAAAACCTCTACTTAGGAATATACACATACATATACCTAAGTTATCAAGTAACCCATCACAATCATGAGGAAACACATGGGTTATGAAATCAACGGATAACCACTACCCAGGTATATGATAATACAAATAGCTAAGTTATCAAGTAACCCATCTCAATCATGTGGAAACACAATGGTCATAGACTCAGCTCAAACCAGGATTTTCATTATCGAAACCGTAGCTGCTGAAGAGCTCCGTCTCTGGAGTGTAAAGTGGTACTATCATGACTCCGAGGTACTTCTCACTGACCTAAGAATGCTGAGGTACTTCTCCTGCCAAGTACCGCGGGCCAGCCACCCAAACACAGTAGTGCTTCCCGTCGGGGTATGCCACCCAAACACAGTAGTGCACACCCCCTAGTAGCCTGCAGAGGTACTCTCTAGACGAGTACCGCGGGTCTGCATTGTCACATAGGTAGTGCTCCGTCCTCCATGGGTCTGCAACTCACAAAGTAGTGCTCCGTCCACTGGGCTTGTCGACTCACTCCAAGTCGAGTCGGTCAAGCAGTTGTCAGGTCTCAGTCGGCTACACGGTCTCCGTACTCCACACGCTCGTCTCTGGGAGGGTCCGCTCCACGAGCTATAGTTCGATACTCCAAGTATCTCAAAGTCCCACGAAGAAGTATCTCAAAGGACCGCCTCATCATCGGGGTCTCAACGCAATTGACGGCGCGCCAATCGGACGCCCGGTCTGTGAGTTATTAGCCTTTTCGTCCTAGGGGCCCGATTGGTTTCGTGAGAGAACCAACCCGGCCGTATCTCAACTCTACCCCGAAATCTCATAGGGTATACTCATAGGGACCGTTTCTCAACGTGATCACCAATGCCGCTGACGGTTCGTCAAACGGACATCTGGTCTGAATGATATCAGCTGTTTCGTTACAGGGGCCCGGTTGGATTTCGGGTACAATCCAACTCGGCCAAACTCCAATTGCAACCAAAACTCAGGTGAAGTATGAAAAAAGTTCTGTCTCATCAAGATGAATCCAACCAAGTCGACGAAACGTCAATCGGACGTCCGAAACTCAAGATATAAGCGTTTCCGCTCCGAGGGCCCGGTTGGTTTCGTGTGCGAACCAACCCAGCCGAACACAAGGTACTTCGAAACCTTGAGTGTGATATACCGAAACGACCGCCTAGATCCAAGGATCACATCGCATCTGACGGTACATCGATCGGAGGCCCGTAGCTCATGTTATGGGAAACAGACCGAAGAAGGTCTGGTATTAATGGGTTCGGGCCCGGGACGACCCGGCCCGATACCCCCACGGTCGGCCCGAACCGGGTCGACCCGAACCGGGCCCAGGTCCGGCCCGCTTGGGTGCGGCCCGGCACAGCTGGCGCTGCCCGGCCCGGCCGGCACGGTCCGGTCTGGCGGACCGGCCAGGCAGTCGGCCCGGCGCGCGGCGCGCTGGGTGCGCTGGCCAGGGGTTCGGCCGAACGACCGAACCGTTTAGGGCGGGGGGTACTGCCCCCGCGTGAAGTAAACTGTGGCCCTTTAATGGGGCCACTTCGTCCATCCAGCCGGGGGGTTCGAACCCCCGGTTCCTCCATGGTCCGGCGGGCCCGCTCTGGCCGGCCGGCTTCTGCTTCCACGGGATCGGCAAGGCTGGTCCCCTTACTCTGACACCGAAGGCCTGGTACCGGCCGCCGGTTCCGCTGTTCGGCCGCAGCATGGAACCGGCCATAGCCTTGGTTCGTCCGGCGCAGTGTGCCGACGCCGCGCCCCTCCGCCGCGGCCCCGCTCCCGCAGCGGTGGTTTAGTGGTTCTGCGGTGCGGCGCGACGACGCCACATCTTTGGTTCATTTTCAATGGCGTGGCGCGACGATGCCGCGTCTTGGTTCGTCTTCAACGGCGCGGCGCGACGGCACCACACTTCTTCCCCTTTCCTTATCAATGTTCTGCGCGGTGCTTCGGCACTGCGTTGTCTTGATCACCGCAACAAAACAAAGAACCAAAAAAGGGGAGGAGTGTCGGCCGTGTTCGTGTGATACGACCTCCTCTCGTTAATGCGATAACAGGCGGTTCAATTGAAAGGGGGATAACGACAGAGGTAAACACAATGAAAAAAAATTAACTCCTACAACTTCTCGCAACAAATTATTCCCAACCCGCAAGGAAAGCATTCATAGATCAACTTGATAATAAGTTGATCCGTGCTCTTTGTTTTCTTTAGAAAGGAAGGATCAAGGGAATAAAATAATTCTCAAAATTAATTCCATACAACAACCGTTGTCGTCGAACGAGATTTGTCGCAGAAAGGGATGCCATGGAAGAAGACGTCATGGAAGGGGGAATCGTCGCGTTGCGGATAAAGGATTCGTCGGCGTCGCGTCGTCGATCTCCGAGGATCCGGCGTTCTTATCGACCTTCATCGGAGGTCGGCGTTTTTCGAGTTCTTCGCGTTCTTCTTCGAGGAGGAATAACTTCAAGAACATGGGCGAATTCTCCCTAGCATCTCCACACAACAAGACCAAGTAAATAAAATAAGTGATGTCTTATTTTATTTACACACAAAACAACGCTTGAAATTCAAAAAGAAAAGAAACGATCAATTATTTGAGGAGTTTAAAACCGCCCAATTAATAGAGGCGTTTATTAAAAAGTTTAAACGCAAGAGTTGACTCCGTTTAATAGGGGTACGGGTGCGTTAATTAAGAAGAAAAGAAACAGTGGGGCTCGTGCGGGCCCCACCTCACAAATATCCTACCAGGTGGGCAGGATATTGTGGGTTCCACCTCATCCGCTTAACTTAACTTAAGTGGCTTTAAGTGAAATAAAATAAAGTGTCGCCCCACTTTATTTTATTCATTTACTTAACCCAAAAATTTAGTAACCACACCCGAGCAAACACAAATCCAGAAAAGGTGTTCCTAAGAAATTATCAGGGCTGCGATTCCATCGGTGCCCTTGGATTTCCATTTCAACCACCGGTTCAAAAGATAGGAAAACTCACGCGTACATTTACTGAACATTCCCGAAAATAAGTTTGGAAAAAATTATCAGTCACCCTCGACCCGCACCGGTCAAGGTTAGGCTCTGCCTAAGTGAAACACGCCCCAAAAAATCCAAAGGTACTCTCGAATTTTCAATCCGAGTTACCGTTTAAAAGATACGAATTTTAAAATAAAATAATTGTCATTTAATTATTTTATGTTCGGCCAAAAACTAACTTTTTTTGGTGGCCCGTGCCGGCCAAAGTTAGTATCTGCTTAAATAAACCATGCCCTCATGAGTTCAGCGGTTGTCTCGTATTTTTAATCTGACCTACCATTTGTGAGTTATAAGCATTTGAAAAATAAAATAATTTATTTAATTATTTTATTTACGGTTATTCCATTTTTGGAATTTCTCACAGGAGGCCCGTGCCGACTAAACTTACGTCCCACCTAGGGTAAACCTACCATCCTGAGCCCAACGGTGCCCTCAGATCTCTGATCTGAGTAACCCTTTAAGAGTTATTACACTTTTTCAGTAAAACTACTTACGCACGTTAATTAAAGCTTAACAAAACTTCAGAAAATTATTTTGGGCACACCGGGCCTCGGAATCAGGTGCCGTCAGAAACTGCGTACTCGTAAAATTCCAAAGAAATTAAGAAAAAAATTTCCTTGATATTTCCGGGTCTTTACAATTTTTTCCATAATAGTTTAATAAATATTGAATATAATTTATTATTAGATGTTATTATGATAATGGGAAACCCATATTACTCCTACCCATCATACGAAAAACCATATCACCATGCATGCGTTCATAAGGCTGGACATCTTCATGCCATGGTGCTTTTTGTTTTTCATCTATTCATTATTTAAATGATTATGAAGATAAATATAAAGTATTTAAATAAAAACTATTACATTATATTTTTTATTTATAATTCATATTCTATCCATTTCCATACCCTTTTTAATTACAGAATGATATCATTGCTCATGCGTACGAACAAACTACCATCTCCTTAACGCGATTGGATTCATTCACCACTACAACCATTTAATAATGATTTTGAAAATGTATATAATAAATATGATTTAAATATGTAACCAAATAATTATAATAGAATTATATACAAAAAAATATATTTAATTTACTTTCTTCCATTAAATACAATTAGATAACAAAAAAACCATTCATGCATATGTACGTAATACCATTTTCATGAATGGCATATTCCATTTCATATATCTACCATTTATATATATTTATGAAATAATATATATGATATATGATTTAGGTTTTAAATTTTTTAAGTGTATAAATCAGGATATAAGAAATAATACTAATAATAAGCTAAAACACATGTGATAAGCAAAGTGAATTTTACGAAAAATGGTCCTTTAAAATTGATATATTAAATGAATGGTTAATAAGAAACCTATAAATGAATCATATATGATATGATAAATATTATTATTATTAGTTTACAAGTTAATAAGATTTTTCAAAACACTAAAAAATAATTTTGGACATGGACGGAAGGAATCAGACACAAGGTATTGGATTTAGGTCTCACATTTTTCTTGTGAGACACATGTCTTATAAATACATATTTTTTAAGTTGTGTATACACGACCCATTAATATATTTTATGAGTCATGAATAGAATATTAATTTGTTTATATATTATCATAATTTTATTTCATATGTGGGGCATATGATTCTATTGAATACAATGTTATGATTATCGATTTCAGAACCTCTTCCATAATTTGGATTGGTTCATTTTATTTCTACATTTTGAATTATTTTTCATCTATGTCCATGTTTTCTAAAAAAATATTTTTTTTCAATCGTCATATTCATTTTTAAAGTCAATTTTACAATTTTTTACTTTTTTACTTCACAAGGATTAAATGGAATTTTATTTAGTTTTCCAAATGTGGTACTTTTTAAATTTTCATGTAAATGTACGAGAGGAATGTTTTTTACATATAGGGAATGAAAGGATTTTTACGCTTTCATGAAAACTAATTAGCTTGATGATTCTATTAATATTTTCAATAATATTTTCAAATAAATTACATTATTTTAAAATTGTGAAATTTTTTATGAAAAGAAAATGTTTTTAAAGATGAATGGATATTTTTCTGAAGAATTAATTTCAATCATTCTTCCAAAGTTATTTTCCATATAAAATTAAATTATTTAAAATGGTTTTTGTTTAGATATAATATCAATATTATTAATATTGTTTTATTGTATATAAGGTGGAATATTATTTACGAAATCCAATTTCTACATTGATTATGTTATGATGAAATGATATTTTAGAATCCCATTTTATTCCTTGGGTTATGCTAAGATGAATAATTAATGATTTTCTGTAACACGAAAAAATTATTTCATTATGAGATGGATAAAATGAATATCTCCCTCCAATGAATTTTAAAAATATAGAAATCTCAAAAGTATATATTTTATTTGTGAACCGGATTTCATTTTGACAATTCGATGAATTGACCTAGTTTTCATGTTAAAATTTTTATGTGTGGACCTAGTATTCATGTCCCTATATTAAAATAAGTGTATGAATTCCTTTATTTAATTTAATTATTGATAATTTTCTTATTTATATGCATTAAAAATATTATTAGTTTATGTGTATTCCAAAATTTCATTCCATAAATAAATTTTATGATCTTATGGATAGTGTACTTTGATTTAATTATGATTCATGAATACCTTTTATATTAAGGTCATGATCATAAATGTTATGATCACATTTTCATACACTTTATGATAATGTTTATGTTTATATATCACACATATTTACTCTTAATAAGAATCTGATCTCACCCTTTCTTATGTTTTCATTTCACCAAGTTATAAAGAAACGACTTACGTCGGTGATCTAAAAGGTGAAGATCATTGTGGGAAACAATAAAGATCATTTACTAGACTATAGGTTTTTTCCTTGTTTCAATGTAACTATATTAATACAATCTTTGGGATTCAATTTTTGTAATCTATTAAGTATTCAAGAAAATTGATACAATTCCCATGTATGAAAAGTGAGGGTCGCTATAGATGGTATCATAGGGAAGGTTTAGTTAACCATTGGAAACGTGGTTTAGAAAACATTACTAAGATACCAAGACATATTTCTAGGGATATTTCAATTGATTTACCTATTTATAAGTCTATGTATAGTTTTCAATCCAAGAGTTTTTCTAAAAAACATGGAAACCCTAGGATTAAACTAAGGATGTTATTGAATGAAAATAATTTCCCTTGATTATGGGGTTTTCTCACTATTATTAGTCTTACTAAAAAAATTAATGGTTTTAGTAAATGGTTGGAACCCAAAGGATAAATGTTTATGATGGATGTGATTGGAAATGAAATGGTTTTCCACATATGAAACCAAATAATATGAGAGATATAAAAAATGTCATGTATATATGAATAATATTAGGCTTCAAAATAACCAAAGGATAGAACAAAATTTTCTTGAATACTTATGAATGAAAACCCCACCTTTTTTAGATAAACAACTGATAACCTAGTTTCTAAAAAGTGGACCTATACCATTGGAAATATATTTTTCATTATCAATTGTTTAGAATGTAAAAAAGTTAGTTAGGGAACTTATCTCTTAGAAGATAAAGATAATATGTGATGGTACTTTATCAATAATAAGAGGTAGCATGATAAAATTTACTCCCTGTATTGGGACGAGTTGAAAAACATTTTTTTGTATATGTGTTCCTTAAATTATTGTTACAAAAAGGGACATTGAGGTTACCCATAAATATCATGGTTATTATATGAAAAGAATTATATAGATCAATGGAAAGTCTATATACTATTGATAAAAAAATATTAGATTTAATTTATGCATAATTTTTAAAAGGAAACATTGACGAAATTTAATTAAGGGTATTGAAAAATATTTTATGTGACCGTAATAAAGTCAATGAGAATTTTATTTCATAAATAATGAGAATGAAAAGAAATCTCCATGGACTGAACCATCCGCAAGTCAAGGTTTCAAGTGCAAGGAATATTTATATTATGTTAACTAACGCCCAAATTCATGGGTTAATAATGATGGCCAATTTGAGAAATATATTAAGAAAAAACATGAAAGTCACATGTGATCACTATTGGTGATATGACATATGATAATGATGTTATGGAATGAAGGAGTGTTTATGTATTAGAATCAATAAATAATTTTGGGGAAGTACATTCCTGGTATAAAAGAACAAAGAAACATCTATTTTTTGTTCTGTTGGTATTTTTCCTTAATGATTTAGGACAATATATTCAATGGCATTGGTAATCATGAACAATGATTGAGGTAAAAAGATGATTTTTTTCTAAAATACAATATCAAAGGAAGGATAACCCTTATTATGAGCACGAGGATGAGATAATTTTGTTGGGATATAGATACACAAGATAAGAATATGTAAATTGAACGGTAATGATTGTCTTAAAAGTGATTAAGGATTGAAGAAAATAGGTTTATGCAATCCTGGATGAAGCATACAGTTTTTTAGAAAGAATAATAAGGTAACATGGATGTTTTCAACAAGGATGTATGGTAAATAAAATACATTATTAGTTCATTCAAACGATCAGAATTTGACAACATAGAATTTCATTATGATATATGGGAGATAAATGTCAAGATGATTAAGTTTACCTCTTTTTAATGCATTGGATTTGAGATTCTGAAAAATATTTTAAGGATATAAATTTATGGAATGTTTATTTCAAACTCTGAATGATGTTATTTAGTTTAGGGAACTATCTCACTATAGGTGAACTTATTGATATTTGATAAAATGTGCGAACCTTTTTAGTTTGATAATGATCTATGGAATGACCTATCAATCCATTTATGGATCGATTGAAATTATAATGCTTAAGGAATGAAAAATTCAACTTCTATTATTTGAATAAGAGTAGAATTGTAATTTTTTCAAGGCACGAACAATGGGGATATTTTTATGAAATCAACTAACTATATCTTCTCATGAAAATTTTTAAACATTAGGAAAAGATATCGTGATTTAAAATGGTGTCCTATTATAAATATTTTTTATGATATCAATGACCTATTTCATTCATTTTATTTTATGGTTTTGTGACTATTTACATTCTCTAGATCACCCAAATTCTTGTGAATGCTATTATTTAAAAATCTCTATGATTATTTGAACTTTTCCACTATGCCCAAATCATCACATATGTTTTCTTACATAGAGACCTAGTTAGGGGTTGCTTTCAGAAAATGTTATTTTCCAACTATTGTTTTTTAAAATGAAGTTATATACATCATTTTGTGATTTGGGTTTCTATGAAATAAAATTTCAAGTATTTATAATTGTATTACCTAGAAAAATTTTACAGAAGAAATTCATTTTAAGGAGGGTAGAATGTAACACCCCAAGATTTTAAGGGGATCAATTCCTTTTAATTTCAGTGATGTATTGTGTCAAGTGCTACACCAAGATTATCATGTTCTACATCAAACACTGTCACATCATTCAATATAAACAACATTGTGCTTGTCTTGGATTACACACAATTTAATGTTTTTTATAAATTTCATTTCATACAATACCGTGTTCAATTGAACAACAAAATATTATTATGTTAAATTATATCCTTTCCATTATAATGGATAGTATTAAAAATATTAACTTAGTTATGAAAATATGATTTTAAAATTTACATATAGTTATTTATTTAGTGATAAATTATTTATAAATGAAAATAAAATACTTTTAAATAAAAATGAAATGTTTTTATAAAAAAAATATTTGAACAAAATTACGTGAGTTCATAAAATAATAAAATAAATATAAGTGAATTTTATATATTAAATGTAATGTTTAAAATTAATTTTTTATATTTTCTTAACATTATATAAGAACAAATTAAATTTTTTTCAGATAAAAGTATTATTTTCTTAAAAATGAGGTTTTCCTTCTTTTGATGGCACACATATTCAAATCACGGTTTTAACACTTCTTTATATTATATTTGAAAAAAATAAACTTTTTTATAGAAATATCAGTATAAAATTTTTCAATGGATTAATTTTTAATTTTTTTCTTGGAAGTTTGATTTTTTGATAAATAGTGAAAAATAATACATTGTAATTTAAAATAGTAATTTTCATTTAAATAATTATTTTATATGGATATTATTTTTAATGTATAAAGATATAAATAATACAAATATTAATACAATGTAGTTTATTGGAATCTTTGTTGTATTAAAATTATATATAAAACCATGTTTATCTATGGAATGTCTCTTTTACCCGCCTTATAGCCACATTTCCAGGGTTAGTATTTAAGCTAATGATATAGCTTTTCTGAATGGAATTTTGAAAAACCAGAATTTATGGATGTAATTAGTATGATTTTTTTGTAATATGATCAATTTTTTTTGTTGTGAATAGTTTCTTTAGTAAATGTTTATTTATTTACTGTGGTTAAGGCTAATTATGGAAGTTAAACATAAACATAATAAAATAATAATGTGAAAATACCCTAAAAATTGTCATAAATTTATTGGATAGGTGGGATTCAAATAAAATCATCCCTAATCAGAAATTATCATCTTTTTAAACAACTTGGTTAAGAATAATACTTTTATTATATTGTATTTTAAAGAATTGTTCGAAGTGTTATACTCATAATTTGAATAACAAAATAAGATCTAATATAGGGTTATACATAAGATATATTAAACTAAAGACTGTAATTTTAAAAATAATAAATTTATATTCATCATTATATTTTATTTATAAATGTTTGATTACTAACAACTTGATTAAAGGATTCCATAACAATGATGTAGTAACTATCTAGTTAATTAAAATATCAAATAAATGATATTAATACTATTGAATGAAATGTAAGTGGACATAATTAATGATGAAAAGTAATTTTATTGATAAATTATCCATGTTATATATATATTAGAAGTGTTATTTACATTTTATCATGTAGGTAAGATATTTTAAAAAATAAATATTAAATAGTATCAAAATTAACTAAAATGATAAATTAAAATAAATAATATTTCATTAAATGATAAAAAATTCATAAAAATATATAATTAAACAAAATAAGTTGAATAATTTTAAATATGTCATTTATTATCAAATTGGGGTTATTTTGGAATTTTATGAAAATATATTAACCCTATAGTTTAAAAAGACATGTAGTCATGATAAGAGTTAAATTGTTTAAATATGGTTTAAATCCAAAATATATAGTTAATATTGGAATATAAACATGTATAAAAATTATTGGTTGAGAGTTTTTAGACCCAAAATTTTATAATATATTATATAAATCATTTTTTACATATTTTATGTCAAAATTGAATTTTTAATAAATTAAGAGTTTTGGAGTTTCTTAAAGTAACCCTCCCATGTCTTATAAAAGGGTGCCTATCCTTATGTTTAATTAACACTTCTATGAATCATTGGATCAGAACACACGTTTCGATTTATCCACCCTAATTCACTCAATTTATTCCATAGACTATTCATTTAGATGAAACCCATCCTATGGTGTCATTTTGTGAAATTAAAATGAGACACTCTAAAAAGAGGTAATTGTTTTAACAACTCTTTCATTGTTCTTTTCTTCTTATAAATCATTTTACTAAGTTTTTTCCATAAAAAATTAATTAATATAGAATATAATGTATTATGGTATGTTTGTATTATTTTTTAAGAAAAATATTTCTCATTTTACCCATTATATGAAAAACAATTTCAGTATGCAAACGCACATACGACTTAAAGTCTCCATGTTATGTTGTGAAATATTTTTCGTCTATATTTTATTTATATGGGTATACCTGCAGAATATAAAGGTTTAAAATAATAAATATGATATGATATTTTTCGGTATAATTCATATTCCATCCAGTTTATTACAATTTACTATTACAAAATGATATTGTCGCTTTCAGGTATGTATGACCAACCATCCCCACGATACAATGAGATTTATTCTCCACTACAATCATTTAAGAATGAGTATGAAAGTGTATATATTGAATATAAATTAAATATATTACATAATGGTACTACTATAATTATATATTTATATATGTATATGTAATTTATTTTTTTCCATTTAATACGATTAGAAAACGGAAACAACTTTCACTAATACGTACATACTACCATATCCAAGATTGGTGTATTCCATTTCATATATCTACTATTTATATATATATTAATTCATATTATAGATTATATAAAAAATGTTTTATATTTTAGATTTAATTAAATAATTATTTAATTAAAAATATTAACAATAACAATTCAAAACACATAAGTCAAACACAACGATTATTAACTGAAACGTTGATTTAACTGTGAATTGTTTAATGAATGAGTTATATAATGTCATAAATGAATCATAAAGTATATAATAAATATTATTATGAATTTGTTACATGTTAATAATATCTTCAAATCCAATATACATGAGTTTTGGACATGTATGGAAGGAATCATACACAAGGAAATGGATTTATATATCATCTTTATTTTTGTGAGACACACGTCTTATACACTACTTTTTTAAGTGGTGTATATATTTCCCATGAATGTATTTTATGAATCTTATCCATAATATTATTATATTCCCAGATAATTATATTATTATTTATTACATGGGGGATATTATTCTTTTTATTATAAAGTGAGGAGTATTGATTTCACACTCTCATCCATATTTGGGACTGTTTCGTTTTAATTCTATATTGGTAAATATTTATCATCCATGTACAGGTTTTATAAAAAAAATTAATATTATTTTTCTATTTTCTTATGGATGATCAGTGTAATTTTTACCCAATTTTTTACTTCGTGGTTTGAATGAAAACATTATTTCAATTTTCATATGTTGTACTTTCTTACTTTTCTAGAACGAGTACGAAAAGAATGTTTTTACCATATATGGAATGAAAGTATTTTTACAATTTCATGATGTGTTATTATCATGGTGGTATCCTTAATTTTTTTCATTTTTATATTCAATTAAATTATTTTATTTTAAAAATCAATGGAGTTTTATGAAAATAATGTTTTTTAAGAATAAAGGATATTTTCCTCAAGAATTAATTTCAAATGTTATTTCAAAATTATTTTTCATCTTAGATGAAATTATTTAATATAGTTGTGTTAAAATAATAATATCTATATTATTCATTTGGATTTTATTTTTATTATTGAATGATATTTGTGAAATAAATTTTTTAAAGGACTATGTTATGATGAAATGATGTTTATGAAACCAATTTTATTACTTGGGCTATGCCAATATGAATGTATTATGTTTTTATGAAACAGAATGTGATGATTTAATTATGATATGCATGGGAAATATATCTCCTTACAATTAATTGGATAAATATGCACATCTCTTGAGGTATATATGTTATGCATAAACCTGATTTCATGTTTACAAATATATGAATATACTTGATTTTCATGTATATATTGTAATAATTGGACCTGTTTTTCATGTCTATATATTTATGGAATGGACTAATTTCATGTCTTTAATTTAATGGGTGAACCAATTAATGTTTATTCATGTTAAAGTAGTTATATGTTTTTTGTGTATACCACACCTTCATGTGTTATGTCAAATATCTGATGTCATGGATTATGTTCATTGATTTCCTTATGATTCATGTTTACCTTCGATATGAAGGGAATGCCATTCTATTGTTATGATAACATTATCATACACTTTATTCTCATGTTTATTTTAATATATAACCTTTTTTACTCTTACTGTGCATTTGATCACACCCCGTCTTTTGTTTTCTTTTCCCCAGGTTATAATGATTGGATTTTGGTAGGAGTACAAAAAGGTTAAGATCATTGTGGGAAATGTTGATGAGCTCTCACTAGACTAGAATTTTTTCTTCAAATTTCACAAAGGAAGTAAATTTATATTGTGTTTGGGAGTGTTCTTGTGTAATTTATTATGTATTTCACAAAAAATATTTAATTTCCATGAATGCAATGAGAGGCTTTCTATAGTAACCGTTATTCTTTGATACATTTGTATACAATATTGGAGGTTTGTAAAAAATGGAGTGGTTGGGTTTGTTTCTGATTATGTAATCTGTTGGATCTTTATGAATATGGTGTTTTTACTCTTGTATAAACTATATAACTTATATTCCATTAATTCAGATAGACTGGGGATATATATTACAATTCCAAGAAAAGTCTTGTAGTGTTATTTTATATTATATGGGGGAATGTGATGTAATCATCCATAAGTGTGAATGACATGTTATGTATTAATTGAATTTTTCTATATATACATAGATAATGGAAAACATATATGTGTACATATGGGATTGGTATACTCAATGTACCATGTTGACTTGATATTTAATTACATAAAATGTAATAAATAAAATTATAGCTGAGATTTAATTAAATGTCTCATCATTAAATATTGTTATAGAATAAACATGCACTTATTTTTATTTATTATATCATATTAGATTTAAAATATAGATAATTATTAGTACCATAGATAATATTTCCCTTGATTAGTGATTATGGTATTAATAAAAATATATGGTTTTAACAAACCCAATTTACACATACAAAGGATGTGATGTCCTACACAAGTACGATCATACCATATTAAGTTCATATATCCACGATTATGAGGGAGAAAAAATTGATGGATTTTTCCCTTGAATAATAATAATATGAGAACCAATAACACAAGAATTCTCAAAAAAAAATTTACTAGATAACAACAATCTCATTTAGATCACGACCCAAACAATCTTCACTGAACTGCACAATGAAAGTCCCACCATCATGCACTTGACTCTTATAGAAATTTTTGATGTATTAATGGGATATGTATCAATATCCTAGAAATATGAATATGAATACTTTTGGAATAGAATAATTAATATACTTTCACCCTATTACAGTTACTTTTAATTGATTTTTAGTTTTATACAATAAAGAAAAAATTGAATTTCTAGTTAACATAAAAATTCAATTAATTAGTTTGTGAATTAATGGATACATAAAATAAATAAAAGTTTAACTATATTCAATAATTTTTATCACATATAAATGATCATAAATTTTTTATAAAGTGAAATATAATTTTTATGTGGGTTCAAAAAATATTATTGTAGTGAAAGTAGTCATTTCCTTATAAATGTATATTTACTTCTAAAATTAAACATTGAAATATATACAAATTTTTTTTGATAAGCTGATTTTTATTTTAGAATAAGAACATTGAAATTATTGAATGTTTAGTTTTTCATAATATTTTGAAATATTGAAATTTTTGGGTAAGAATTAAATATCGTATAAATATACATTGTGTTTTATGACCTCATAATTCCCCAATACCAATGTTACAATTACTAATAATGGGTTCCAATAAAAAATATATATTTTAAATTTCAAATAATGTTATCTTAAGTCATTTTTAAATTTTTTTTAAAGCCATTATGAATCTTCCAAAACATATAATATATTTTAATGTATTACAATTTAATCTTGAAGTGTGTGACTCACATCAAAATATGAAAGGGAATTATTTTAATATGTTAATCCCTTGTATATAAAAAATAATTAGAAAAACTATCTTTTTCCATAAAACATTAGAAGATAACATGGTTTGGTTTTTAGTTTTTGACAGGATATTTATATATATACCCCAAAACCTAAAAAATAAATAAATCCCCTTGTTTTCCTATATAAACCCACATAAGCCCCCATTTATATAATGGAAGTTTATTAAAGAAAAAGGAAAACAAAAAAAGAAACTTCCCATTTATATTCACTCAAAATCCATGTAGCATGACCATAAACTTCCCATTATTTTATAGAGTCCTGATAGGGTTACAAATGATATCAAGAATTCTGTCCAAAGCTTTTTAATTCACACACTCAAGTAAGGGATCATCACCTTTATATTATACTTTCAATTCAAAAAATTTATTTGGAATTTATATTCTTAATGAAACTTGTTTATTATTTAATTTACTTATAAAAATCTTATATTATCCAAATTATGTTATTTTGATTATGTATCACTTATTATCTCCCATTTTTCCTTCTCCTATCTTGTTAATGTGCCAGAATTCTTTAAGGGATCTCTCTCTTCTCACTTCAATTGAAGAAAACCTTTTATGTAATTTATATTAATTTATATTTTTTGTTGGGATAGGTTCCCCCATATTACCATTATATTAAAATTAATTTATAAATTATTATACCACTATTTTCACTCTATTTAATCATCCCATTATCCTTTATGTACAAAAGTTTCCATGACGAAATTTTTTAATTGATTTTTTCTGTTCTCTAATTCAATCTAGTATCTTCACTACCTTATGTATTTTGTATTTATTTCCATATCACGAGATATGTTATTTTATATCCCCCTTACTGTCCTATTTATTTCAAAAAAATTAGATACCCCTTTCTCTTTCATTAATCCCTTTTATGAATTTTTACATAATGTTGTTATGCTGCTGAAATTTTAACACGGTTTTCTATGCCAAAACAATTATGTTGTGAAAAAAAAATCAATTTTTCTTAGAAATTTATTCCGCTTTGTAAAAATATAATTAGTTACTGGGGAACTACATGTATTTTTTCCAGATAACATAATAACATAATAAATTATAAAAATGAATGAATCCATGTTTTATGACCTATGTGACACAATTAATCAACATAATGAAATGAATAAAATGGGTGAACCCAAATAGTGCTCCATTGAATTAGGAAGTGTTTAATATAATGATATGTCACATTGGTACATGGAGTGAACCAGATTCATTTATTTTGTATTTTTCACCAGGATTTCATGGTGGTTTTATCCTTGACCTATGTTTTTGAGTCAGTTTTTATGTTTTTGCATCATTTCCAAGTTATGATTATCATGATATATCTTGCCTTCTTATTCATGTTCCTTCTATTAATCATTTATATTACAATTGAAAAATATTTTTCAATTATTTCATCTTTATTCCCGTAATGGGATTTATAGGACACCCCATTATTATGTATGTCCCCATGTTATCACATGTAATTTTATGTTTGAATGTGTATTGTGATCACACTAAATAAATTTTTAATAAATATGTTTTATTCACTAATTTATGATTTTAGGTAATGTAACTACTTCAGAAAGACAATATAATTTTTCACCATATGGTTTGTATTGAGTATAGTATTATGTAATAAAGGAAGTATTAATGTGAAATAAAGAGCATTGTTATTATACATTATATGATAGTGAGGTTTAGTTATTTTAGAAATTAATATTAAAAAACAGTAGATAATGCCTTAGGGGTAAGACTGGGAATGAGAAACCACCCCTAAATCATTGTTAGTATATATTAAGATAATTATGGAGAAAATAAATCAATGTATAGATTCTACTTGTTGACATGATTCTTGCAAAGATGTACCTTGGTGCAACAATTCTGAAAAGTTGTTCTGGACCTGACTCAAGATAACCTGGTCCATGACAGTGGGCCTTAACTCAAACATGGATTGAAACTCCCAGGGTATATGATTCGTTTAATTAATGTGATCATTATTAACCATTATGATGGTTATAAAATAATTCCCAAAATAATACATGATAAGAAATATATCATGTTAAAATAAATTAAAGTCGAGAGTTTCATAAGTCAAGGAAATAAACGTAATTTACAATAATTCCATTTAATATCTTTGCATTCCACTTTAGTTTTTTAATATCTTTAAAACACTCATCCATTATTTTTTCATTATTATATCCAATGGAAAGAAATAACAGGAATCAGGTAGACAATGAATGTGATGGTAAATGTGATGATTTACCCACTGAGATGTCCCAAACAATGGAGATGGAATCACAAAATATATGATGAAAATATATTTAATGATTATTTCTTTAAACTAGAAACCAAATAAATAGGGCTCCCCCACCACCAAAGAGATATGAATTCATAATCGATAGATTCACATGACAAAGACCACATATTTTCAATTCATCATCATATCCCTTAATTGTGGAATAGTGGTACAAATCCATTGAGAAGATCTTATCTGTCCTTAAATGATCATATAATGAGATAGATTATTGGATATTTATTATATGGTGGGGTAAGTTGTTCGTTGGTGTTCCTTGATAAAGAATACAAATCCTAAAGAAGTTATTTATGTGATGGAGTGGAAGGAATTCAAGAAAATGATTTTTGAAAAATATTTTCCTCACACTCTCACACTAAAAATGGAATGTTATTTTCTTTCCTTCAATAAAATGGATGAAAAATCTATCTATTAAGATTAAGAAAACGTCAAAATACATTCATGATATTACCTTGACTTTTTCGTTAACTCTAAATGTAAGGTTGATAACATCTTTGATAAGATAAAAACTACTCTACATGTATCCCTTGCGATTCGTGACACCAATATAGATAATAAAGACATGTGAAACATGCTAATGTGATGAAGGAAATGAATTTTCTAGTCAAACCTTAGTTCATTTTTCATTACATCAACTGTAGGGAACCATGGAACCTTACAAACTAATTCCATAAGATATGGGTTTTTGGAGACAACCACCAACCTCCAAGGTACCAATGGAGAGATTTTTCTATCACAATTGATGAGGTGGATCCCAAATATGTAGTGGTGAAATTTAGTTTAATTGTTCAATCATTAATATAAAACATTCTCTTTTATTCTAGTTCAAAAAATTCCTTCATATCGTGAATTGTTAGTAAAATTATTGAAAACCCCCCACAATGAATGAATGAAGAAACAATAGTGAAAATGAAAAATCTAGAATTACTGAATACCATTTATATAATATTCCCCTGTAAAATATTTATAGCAGAAATTTCCATTAAAATTTTTCATTATTCATTACTGGGAATTGATGCATTCTGGGGCATGGATTTTCCTTCCATATATAGAACAAACATACATTTCTCTGATAAGGAAGTCAACCTCTATATTTTTAATCAACCATTAATTCTCTAAAATCACAAAAAGAATGATGAATCTTCTTTAGCACCATCATCTAACTAGTATATATTATTAACTTATATGAATGTGTTTTTTGATAAAATGATTCATTCTTAGCAAATGAACATCCATGATGAAATCCCTACCATGATGGAATATGTTGATATGTTTCTTGTTGAATTCCCCGATCTTCCACCTAGGCGAGGGGTTAAATTTTAAATCGATCTTGTACCTTGGGAGTTGTCATTATCCAATACATAATATATAATGGATTTTGTTTATTTTGATGATTTTAAGAGACATCTATATGATAATCAAAATAAAGGATAAATAAACCAATGTGTATCACCATGGTGTGCACCAGTCCTCATCACAATGAATAAAGATGGCTCTATGAGCCATTTCATTTATTATCACGAGTTCAATAAGATCAAGATAAGAAAATGTATCCTATACCTCATATTGATGACTTTTTTTATCAGATATCTAGAGTACAATTCTTTTACAAGATGGATATTTGGTCAAGATGTTATCAAGTAAGTTTTAATAAAGAAGATATCCCCAAAATAACTTTTTGTACATGGTATGAGAACTATAAGTTCATAATGATGAGATTTAGACTACCTAAATATCAAGAAATATTCATGGAATTTATTAATATAGTTTTAATAGATTACCTTGATATAAATTTGATATTCATTATAGATAATATTTTAATATACTCTAAAAGTAATGAGGATGATGAATAGAAACCGACCACAGGGCTAAAGACTCTATGAAAGGAGAAACATTACGCCATGTAAACAATATGAAAGTTCTGGGTGAAGTAAGTAACTTTCTTAGTGCATATCTTCATAGAAAATGGGATTTCTATGAACCCGTCATAATAAAATTAAAGGATACCTGAGGAAAACATCAATAATCGATATTTATAGTTCCCTTGGGTTAGTTGGGTATTATCGCTGATTTGTGATAAATTTCACATGAATGTCTAAACCTCTTACCAATATAACTCAAAAGGGAGTCATGTTTTCATGGAATGATGAATGTGAAGATAGATTAATGTAGTTAAAAAGGCTTTATATCACTGCACCTATGCTCACAATATCCACAATTATTAAACACTTTATATTTTACATTGATTTTTTGAAGATGGGATTGGGTTGTGTCATAATGTAGAGTGAAAAAGTCACAACCAATGATTATTAAAAGTTAAAAGATCAGGGGAAAAACTATCCCACTCATGATCTAAAGTCAATAACAAGGATAACAACATTAAAAATTTGGAGTTATCAACTATAAGTGGAGATGTGGTAGATATATATGGTGTACAAAATAATCAAATATATATTGTCACAATAAATATGAATATCTGCTGATGAATATGGCTAATCAATCCACTATCATCATGGTTAATTGAATAGTGTGGCAGATTCAATGTGTAGAAAATATCCTAAAACGTTATCAATGATGAAAATTTATAAGGATCCAGTCTTCTAAATCATATAAAGGATTGACAAGGGAATCGTAAATGAAGGAACATAATTAAACCATTCACAAATTATTTCCCAACTTTATATTTTGCAAGGGTGAAAAGATGCTAAAAATAAATCATTTGGAAATATAGAAGAAGGTGGAATATAAGATAAATGGTATGTCCTTTGAGTTTAATATTGTTAAAGAAGGAATTGGGAGACTTGGGTGAAAAATAGGAGTTGTGTAAAATCTATAGTAATGGAAGTAAATTTTGTATAATCCATCTAATTCCACTTTTTTACATTCAATATATAAGAAAAATTTTGTATCAAGATATATATGAGAACTATTGGTTGGAAAATATGATTTAGGAGATCACTGAATCTATATCAAAGTGTTTGGAATTCCAGAAAGTGATGGATGATGGAAAGAAGTCTATGGGGATGATGAAAACATTTCCCGAAGAAACATATAAATTATTGAACATCGCCATGGGATTTCTCAGCTTACATCCAAATAAATCCATGGAAAACAATTCTATATGGATTTTTCTTGATCATATTAGAAAGGAATCCCACATTATCAAAATTTGATAGGACTACACGTTGGATCAACATCCAAAAATAAACATCATATAAGTGGTAATGATACTGTGGGTACCACTATTTATTGGATCTGATCAAGATATGAGATTACCCTATATGTTATTGAAAAGTGTCCAACATTATCTAATCAATGAGCCAATCTTATGAATGACCAATATTCCCCAATATTATGTCGAATCAAATAATTCAATTCAATCACTATATGGAATATTGTGAGAAAATTCTATGGATTTCAATGTTGGTCTAGAACAATATGATCCCTTTGTCAAGTTCATATACCGTAATAGTTTCCACTAATGTTTCCAAATACTTACATATGAATCCATGTATGGGAAGAGGTGCATAAATCCTACTTGTTGGGATGATGTTTGGCAGTGAAAACTTTTATGTCCGGAAATTGTTGAGGAAATGGCGTAAAATTTAAGACCATTGAACATTACATAAAGGATACTCAGATTTGATAGAAGATCAATGATGAAATTGGAAAATGATACATAATGACTGATGTAGGAAACATGGTATTCCTTTACATGTTTCCACTGAAGAATGTTATGAGAGTTGGAAAGAAGAGAAAACTTAGCCTAACAAACATCATCCCCTTTGTGATCCTTGATCTTATTGAATCACTGACCTCTCTACTATAAACCCCCGTAAAACTATCTAATGTAAATGATTAATTCCATGTATCCTTATTGAGGATTTAAATATAATACACCTAACATGTACTAAATCAAAAGGTTTTACCATTGGATAATGACTATTCCTATGAGGAGTGTCTGGTGCAAATTTAAGATTATAGAGAAAATTTTCTATGAAATAATACAATGACCATTGTTAAAGAGCTGTAGAGAAATCAAATGTTTGGAGAAGAAAAGTGGGATGTAGAGAATGTGATGAAAAATCATTACCCACTTCAATTTTAGTATGGGAAAAGAAAATTTGGAGGGTGACAGTTTTTAAAGTGGTTTTTTTGTGACAACCCAGACTGTTATGAATAAAATTACAAATTATTGTTTAATTTAAATGTATCATAATAAAAAATTGTTATAGGAAACACATTTAAATATTTTATAATTATTTAATATTGGATTTATAAGACCATTAATCATTATCACCATTGATAATATATTCTTTGAGTAGTGATTACATGATAAGTATAAATATAGGGTTTAAAAAAATTCAATTAACGACGATAAGTGATGTTATCGCTTCAACAAGTTGGATGGTACCCTATTAAGCCCCTTTATTTTAGAATCAATGGGAGATAGAATTTATAGGACGTTCAATTATGAAAACCCAAGTTTAAGTCCAACAACATAAGCATGGGAAAAACCATTTGCAGGAGAAGTTCATGTTCATCAAGATTATGAACCAAACCATGTTTGCCTAACTACCCTATAGATGCCTCGCCATCACACACCATACTCTTAGGTAATATTAAGATGTATTAAGTGTATATGTATTATTCCCTTAGAAATATGAATATGTAATCTTTTATTAAACAATGATTATTTTTCCATCCTATTATTGTTACTTTGTAGATGTTTTCATATTTTGATACAATAAATAAAAAATTGTATTTTTGGTTAATATTCAAATTAAATTAATTAATTTAAGAATTAATGAATTTTTGAACATAATAATATATTTATAATATTTAATAAATTTTATCATAAATAAATTTCCATATAATTGTTGGGTGGTCAAAGTAAATTTTTATAAGGATCAAAAGCTGGTATTGTTAAAAAAACAATCATTCGTTAATAAATTATGATTTTATTTTTAATGTTGAAATTAAAATATTTAGAATATTATTTAGATTAAATGAATATTATTTTTTAATCATAATTTGTAATGTTTTAAATAGTGTAATTTTCATAATTTTCTGAGATATTAGAATTTTTAGGAAAAAGAAAAATATCTTATAAATATAATTTCTATTTTATGAAATCATAATATCCCAAAAGTTATATAATAATTACAAAAAAATATCCAAAACAAAATATTTTTTCCCCTAAATAAATGTGATTTTATGTTTATTGAATTTATTTTTTGATTCCATTATGGAAACTGCATAACATATAATATATATCACGGTTTTAAAATCTATTCCTTTATTACATGACTCGCCTCCAAATATTAAAGGAAATTATTTGAATATGATGGACCTTGACGATATAAAATAATTAGAAATAATCTATTTTGGGGGATATAAGGGGAAAAATCATTGGATGGTTTGCGATTTTAAATATTTTACTATGTAGAGTCCAAACCCTAAATAATAATGAAATCTCTATCATTTCTAATATAAAACCACCAAAGATAACATTTCTCTTAACTGAAACACTTTGGATCATGATCATACACATCCCTAAACTCTATGGATTCCACACAAGGTTCTTAATGCTCTCATGAATCCCTTCCCATTATTTTGGAGTCACACACTCTATTATGGGATCATCATCTTCCACTCATTCATTCAATTAAAGCACTATTTTTTTAATTTTCCTTTATAATTGAATTTTTTTTATGAACTCATTTATTTATAAACATCCCATAATATACAGATAATGTTATATAACTAAGGTATAAATTATCTTCTCTCATTTTTACCATTTTCAATGTCGTTACTATACCGACATTTTGTAAGGTATTTTCTCTTCTCATTTCCATTTAAGAACTCCTTTTATGTTATGTCTATTAATATCCATTTTTTGGGATATGCTCTCCATATTACCCTTACATTAAATAAAATTTATAAAATATTATCCCACTATTTCTACTCCCATTAATCCTCCTGTGATCCTTTACATGCACTTTTTACCATGTAAAATTTTATAAGAGATCTTTTCATTTATTCTCTTTATTCAAGTATCTTATCGACCTTATTTTTATTGTAATTATTTAAATATTACGGGATAAGTTATTTCATATTACAATTATTTAAAATTGATGTAATCATTATGTGATTCCACTTTATCTATCATCAATACCATTTATGAATTTTTATGTAACGTCATTATGCTACATATATTACACAACGATTTTCCACACCAAAAAAATTATGTAGTGAATACCATATCGATTATTATTTCATTGGTATTATCCTTTATGAACATATAAATATTTATTGGTGAATAAATTTTTTTTATTTCACATTTATTAATCATGGATTTCATTTTTATAATAAATGATTCCTTGTTGTATGCTATTTGTAGAACACTTAATCATGATAATGAAATGAATATGATGGGTTACCCCAGATTATGCTCCAATGCATTTGGTACCATTTTGTATCACGATTCCTCACGTTTGTATAGGTAGTGAACTAAATTTCTTTATGGGATATTTTCCACAATGATTTCATAGAGGTTTTATCCTTGACCTAATTTTTGGATTCTATGATTTGTGTTGTTTTCTCATTTTAGATGTTATGATTATCAAGCAATATTATGCCTTATTATTCATTTTACATTTATTCCTCAGTGATATATCTATTTTTTAACATGTACCTTTTTTACCAAATATATTCCATTAATGGGCTTTGTGGCTCACCCCGTACTCACGTATGTCTCCAAGATATCCCATGCAGTTTTATGTTTGAAGGAGTATTTTGAGCATGTTAAAAATCTTTTATCACATAATTTGTGTTCCATATTTCATGTTGTTATATAATGTACCTAACTCAAAATGAAAATATAATTATCGATTATATGGTTGTATTAATTGTATTATTATGTAATTAATCTTTTATTAATTTCAAGTATAGAGTGTGGTTTTTAAATGATGTCTTGGAAAAAGTGAAAATATGATAATGAATACATATATATAATGCATCTTGCATACACTTGTGTTGAGGTACATGTGATTGATGTAAATAATGCTATATTGTTTGATATAAGGGTTATAACTGCTTCATTTCTAGATGCCAAAATTTAATTATAATTATGTATGATAAAATTCATATTTTTTTACGAATGATTCAAAGGCCAATGGGATCAAAATTTTTGGTTGATGCATTGGGAATTGAATATTATAATATTTTGAGATCCATTGTAATTTTTTTATAGTTTATGAATATGGATTATTTTATGAATATTCAGAAGGAATTTTATTTGATTCAATTCATATTGACAATTAATGATAACATTTTTAATGTGTTTTAGAATATATCAAAAAGTTTTTTAATAAGGATTCAGAAGTTATTGTATATGAAATAATATAAGATGAAATGTTAAAAATCAAGGGTGGATTTAGCGTTAGTATCATACTGATAGAGAAAATCCATAAATCTTATGTATTTAGGCTATATGATATGAGATAAAATAAGGTATAATGGATTGTACTATATCCATGATGTAATGAAATTTTTTATCCCATGTTGGTATATCTATAAATATGATATAAAGATATCATATAGCTACTAACCGAGAATATTTTACTGAATGATATGTTATATGATAAAGCATAGATAATTGAATCATATAATGAAAAGTAAAATTAAAAATTTTATCCAACAATTATGTGGTTACCATTATAAACTAATTTTTATATTCTATCATTAATAATTCACTTCACATGATGAAATTATTTGGAGAATAATATTTGGAAATGGTTACAAAGGGTTCTGTAACAGAATGTATAACTTATTTATTTTGTAACATAGGAGTTATTACATGATCACTCTAGGAGAATCAAAAAGAACTATACAATGATTCTACATACCTTATGATAGTTTGGTTTGAAATATATTATCATCCAATAAATTTTCACTACCATGGACCTATTTTTAATTATCCATTGTCATATGAGATATTTATATATCATTGAGTAAATATGTATCAATAATTGGAATTTGGAGGTTTGGTTCAACAGATGGATACATCAAGGAATATGGTGTCCAATGGTTACCTATTATTTATCATATTAAATTATATGATTTGATAAAGTTGGAGTGGCATTCATCAGTGATAGGTAAATAATGTTTTAATTCTACATACATATGGTTTTGGGTTTATTGATTTTGTATCTTTATATTTGAGGCTGATTATTATTTCTTCTATATTGAGAAAGTGTTTTCTATTACTTATAAATAATTCATAATATTTTCATGATAATTTAATGTATCCTTGTTCTTCATGTTATATTTTTTAGACACTAGATTCATTTTATTTGGAGTTTTACATTCAATGTTATGACCAATTTACAAAAGTGGTTCAGTTCTATGAACCAATTAATTTTGAAATATTCAATTTTCTTTTAGGACCAATATTTTTGAAATCAACATTGGGTTTAGTTGAACAAAATGAAGATGATAAACATTGAATCCTAAAAAGGTAAAAATTAAATTTATAATAGTGTAGAGAATTTTCAATGATGAATACTAATGTTCCATCATTTCATGAAAATATTACAAATATTAAGTTTTTTATTTTTTATGTATTTTTTAATATTGAGTAAAATTTTTGAGATTAATGAAAAATTATTAAATAATGGTTAATTAAACCCTATAAATATTGTAAATCACATGTATATGAGTGAAAATATTTTATAATATTATACAAGATAAAAGGGCGGGACAAATTTTTCTTTTCATTGATAACCATCCGTTTAATGAAAAAAATAAAATATTTTATGATATATATATATATATATATATATTAGAAATAAATTAATTTATTCATTATCTTTCTCTTTAAAAAGAATCATTTCTTAAAAACCATGCCATACTATTAATATTAGAAAATAATCATGAATTTTATGACAAAAAAGTTAAATTTGGTGGTATGTGTACAATGTCGTTACATGGTTTTAGAAATTTTCAGATCCGTGTTTTCATCATTCTTTGTTTGGGGGGTTTTATTTTATTGTTTCTGATGAAATTTAGAAAATTTTGGATGCCAAAGTGGTGGTGAACGGTTGGTTCAAGGTTAGGGAAGACCATGCTATTTGGAAAAACAACCTGTTCACCTTTTGATGGATCTGTAGAGGGGGTGAACTCTTTGGTAAAACCATGCTTCAAGACCCTCCACACCATGAATACTCAGGTAGTGATTTTTTTCATGCATGTTGAAAAATCTGATAAAAAGTTCAGTAATCAAGGAGAAACCATGCACCCCAAATTGTATGAGCACAGGGTTAAGTTTCATGGTTGGATTAACCACATAAACCTAACAAAAAAACCAAGAAAATGTTTTTATATTCGTCATGAATTTTTTTTTCAAATAATAACCAACCAATTTCATGTTTTTAACCAACCCAAATATTTAGAATATATTTTCCAGTGTGGGGGACGCTCTCATGAAGATTTTTTTTCTCCTCAAACCCCTTCTTTTGAAAGGTTAAAGCATAATTGATCATGGTTAATCTCATCTGGGTTTATGGATCTCCACTCATGTATTTTATTCTATTCAATCATTAGATATTCATTAGTGTTTGGTTTATTATCATGTAATTAATGGATATAAATATTGTTTTCTTGGATCTTTTTTTATACGATGTATTCTATGATCTTTTTTCCTTCATTATTCATTGCTGAGTCCCATTGTGGGTGTTAATTTCTAGTTCATTTATTTTAAGGTAGGTTTTTCCTTAAGGCTTTAAAATTTATTGGAAACCTTATATTACAGGATTGATTTGAAAGTAAGTTTAAAATGAATTTAAAATTGTGGTTTTGAAATAATTTACCTTTAATTTGAAATGGGAATGATATTTGAGAATCAAAAATGATTTAAATGAAATGAAATTATTGGGTGAATTTGTGAAAAATGATGATATGATTTGAAAATAATTTCATGAAATGATTTTATTTTTTATCTTAAGAAGAATGTATAAATTTAATGATGATTATAAATTTAATGATATAAGGAAAACCGTTGATTTTTTTTGAATTGAAAATGACCTGTTGAAAATTGAAAAATTTTAATTTATAATTTAAATGATTAATAATGATTAATTTTTAATTTTATTGATTTATTTATTTATTGAATCACATGGGGTAATGGGTAGTTAGTAGTTCGTTGGGTCATAGATGCTATGATATTGAACCCATATCACTATATTTTTTATCACAATAGTAACTAAACCATGTTTGGCTATTTACATACCCTTTATTGGGTGTGGATGAATGTAATTTTCACTTAAGAATGAATAGGTTATTATAATATTCGCTTAAGTGTGGGTGGATATGTAGCCTTGATCCTCAATGAGATGCGTGAGTATCCACTAGCCAATAAATAACATACAACGTGGAATTTGACCACAACGGTTTGAGTTTTTTTATTTGATATGCGTGCCTCAGATTATAGATTTTTTACACATTCTTGTAGATTAATATAATCAGTTTTTTATAAAAAAATTATTTAAACATGTTTAAATCTATTTTTAAATATTTTCCATTATTTATCTAAAAGAACGTCTGGTTTAAAATTTTTATTCACCATGTTATACCTTATTTGATTTAAATTGATAGCATAAATGGATTAATTTTTTTATTTCTTATGGAACACTTTTTGAGACAATACTGGGATATATATCTCACATTCTAGCTTTTCATTCTATAATTTATAGGATTTACTATTCCAGTTCTATGAAATGGGAACACGTATCTTGGGGGTGGTGGATATTCCTGAATAAATGGATAATGGAGTGTTGATGGAGTAAACTAGCAGAGATGTTTTTCACATGTTACACAGGATGATTGACTTTTAATCTTATTTAATGCTAAGTAATTTGATGATGTATCACTTTTTTTCTTGTTGTTTCTAATACACTATCCGTTTGGAGTGTTGATCACACTGACTTGTAATCTTTTATCTTCCACTACTTTTTTGGAAAATTCCTTCTCTCATTATTCATATATGATTCAACATGATATTTTCCAAAACATAGGGATCAATAATCCCTTTATCACCATGTGAGTGCTATCATGGGTATCGGGGTAATAGGTTATCTGGGGTTGTTCATGAACATGTTTTATCAAATGTGTAGGATAAGAATATTTACTTGATGTCCGTATATAGTTTATAATGACTTATTAGGGCATAAGATGTAGTTACGGGAGAGTTCCTCTCCGGATATCATCATAATGAGCATTAAGTAACTATGGGTGTTTGGGGAAAGTCCTCTTTAGAAATAATTTGATCTGATTCTACTCATTTACCATCCTTTTATTTTTGAATGTTTAAATCAAAATTATGATATATAATCTAGTGGGATTGATTTTAGAAATTCTATTGTTTGAGTAGTTAAATTGAGTAATCATACAATTTATTCAATGTTGTCTATTTATGTTGAGTATATTCATGACACTATGAATTAATTTGAATGGAATCTAGGGGGAAGCTGTTGGTGACCCATAATAAGGGGATCCTCATATAGATAAGAATTTGTTTGAGAATATTGTGCATGTTATCCAAGCTGTGGGAGAAGCAATGACACCCATTTACAATTTATTTTTCGACTATAGATCTTATGAGGGTTGAATCTATGAATTACTCTCAAGTGATCCTTCTCCAGAATCAATAAATGTTACAGGGCTATAATGATCCACAATAGGATGAGGATTTTTTTATAAAGAAAAAGATTATACTTGATTTATTTATAACACCTGATATGAATATGGTGAAATGTACCACATTCAAGATTGTGGTACCTTGTAAGAGACAGTGGTATTAAATGGAAATAGTATTGAAGAACAATGGTTTAGATTGGTAACACATCAGAGTTATATTTACTGATCAGTAAATATAGAACTTATGGTGTTTTCCAAGGTAATATAGTTTTTCAATTTCAGTCAGAATGATAGAACTGTGATGGTGCATACCAACAACATTATAGATCTTACGAACATTTCACCTAATATTTTATCAAATAAGGATATTATGAAATTATTTCTCAAAATGGTTATCTAACAAAAAAACTATTCATATTTCTTATAATTGATTATCTATTAATAATATGATGTTCTGGATAATGAATTGAAGGATAAAATTCACCAAGCTAGTAAGTTAGGGTTAATTGGAGTTCCTTTTTACCCTAATACAGGTTAAATGTGTTATTTTAATGTTAAGAGGTTCTATGATCAATCTCAATGTGGTTCTTGGGAGAAGGAGTCATCTAGAACACTTTTAGTGTCTAGAAGAGTCCATTTAACTTGCTTCAAATGTGGAAAGGTCGGTTATTCGAGACATGTTGTACTGATGTTCAAAAGATCTTTAGTTCCTATGGTCACATTGGAATCCTAAAAACATTATTCCATTTTTTACTTCACACAGTGTCACATGCTCATTAGATCAAAAATTTATATTAGGAAATTATATACATTGATATATACAGGGTTCTATCCATAACAATCACAATTGAATATTCTTTAGATAGTGGAAGAGACTCTATAAGGAGATGATACAAGTCCATTGTCTATGAGTGGAAATATAACTGCATATTCATCATTAGTTACTGTATTATTGGATAACGACTCTTAGTTATCTTTTATATATAATGGAATTCTATAATTTTTTTAATATTACAATACATATTTTCTTTTCTGTAATGAATAATATTGTTTCCTTAAAAATGAAGAGAGGAAAATGTCTTTATTGTCCAACTTTTTTTCTATTTATTAGATATTAAACATGTAAAGGATTTCATGGTTATCTACATAAATCCTCATGTTCTTATTTTTCGGATTTATTTGCCTATTTATAGAAAATCATGAATCGAATTCTGTCTTCGGCTGGTCTCCTTTTCTACGCCTGATGTGGTGTGTTGTATCATTCAAGGAGAATGGTTAATGAGTTCAAGTAGATACATACCATATTATATAGAGTTTATAAATGTAATATAATTTGTCTATATTAATATGGAGTTGGAATATTTTAGTTCATATCTTACTCCTGTTTTCATCGAGTTTCTTGGCACCTTCCCATATGACATTGCTTGTTTTCACAGATAATATAGGTAAATAACTCTATTTATTTAATGAATAGAATAGACCAGGTATATTGTTCTTCATATTTCATGGAACCTACTAAACTAAATGTTTTGAAAACTATTTCTGATTACATTCTTGAGAAAGAATTTATACAGTTGTGTGTGTCACCATGGGTGGTAGAAACTCTCCTGGAATAGAAATCCAATAGAATACTTCAATTTTTTTCGATTACTACAAGAGAAATATAGTTACTATAATGAAAAAATATAAATTTTAATGGATTGATGAAATTTTTTACAAGTTGAAATCAGTGAAGTTGTTCATCATGATTTATTTTCAATATGGTTATATTCAGTTGATAATAAAATAATATGACATTCAAAAAATGACCTTGTAGTGCAGGTATGACCATTATGAGTATCTTATCATCACATATAGTCAGACCAATTATCCTTTAGTCTTTATTAATGTTATGAAAAATTTCTCCCATGAGTTTCTTGATGCATTATTAGTGTCCTTTGTGGAAAATTTCATAGTTTACAATATGTCCAAGGAGGACAATCAGTGTCATCTAGGAGATGTTCACGAAATTATTAGGAAGAAAAATCATTGTGAAATGATATAAATATGTGACTTATGGATTCATAAGGAGATGTTTGTGGGAAACATGGTCACTGATCATAGAATCATTGGTTATCTTCATAATGATCAAGATGTTTTGACCTGTGAAAAACCCCATATCATTTTCATGATTAATGTATTCTTGGCTCTAGTAGTTAAATACCACATGATTGTAATTGATTTCTCTATGTTGAATTCTGTAATGACTGATCTACATTGGAAGGGAGTGATGTTCACTTAGGATTATTAATTTCAGATTACATTTCTTGAGATGAAAATCCTTTTGAAATTTACATCAGTGTTACCTCTTGGAGAGGTAGAGAATGGACATGTGGTCTTCTGTGATACATTAATATTGGGTTAGGGATATGTTACTATTTTTAGTTTTTCTATGGTAGACTATGGTTCTCGATAGCTGGTTCCACACTAGAAGAATTATCTAACCCATGTCCTTGAAGTCACAACATTGATGCATGGTCTTATGACAATGCAACATCCCCATTTCAGAGAATGTTTAAATGATTATTCATACCATGAAAGCTATAATTATATATTCTCTCAGAAATATTTGATCTTTGGGACATAAAAATTAATTTTTGAAATTTTTTTGGTACTTTTCTAATAACTTACAAATTTTGATGAACACTGAAAAATACAAAATTTAATTTGAAAACAACATTTTTTAATTGAAATAATTTAGGGTGTTTAATTATGCATTTGAATGGCTTGGAAGTATAATAAGATTATATTTTTATCACTTAATATAGTATAGGTCATTATAAGTAATTTCACATTTAAATACTACATGAACATATGACAATCATTTGATAGTTTTTACTTTTTAAGGACCCGCTTTTTGGTTTTGACAATGGGAATTAATTTTAAATTAACTAATTAAACTAAGATGTTTTCAATTTAGAAAATTATTATTCATTTTTTAATTACTAATATCAAAATTAGCTTAGGGTGCATTTTTTTATTTTTTTGAAAACATTCAATTTTTATGAATAGTGAACAACACTGTGTTATTCATTAAAACCGAAATTTATTTAAATAATTATTTATTTTATATAAATTTATTTTAAGTCCAAATAGATATATAATACCTATATAACTGCAATGTAATTCATTGGGGTAATTTTATAATAAAATTAGATGTATAAATTTATTATTAATATTTTTACCGTCTTTTACACACCTTCATGGAGAATTTGAAAATTTGAATTAAACAAAATTTTACCACATCTGTGAGTATAATTTCAAAAATTTGAGAGACACATTTGAAATCAGTATGTAAAATTATGTTCAATAAGTTGAAAATAATTTTTAGTGAATAGTAACTATACACTTTTATATACCATGGTTATAAGTAAATAGAGTAACTAAAGGTAAAAATGAAATTATAATAACCCTAACACATGTCTTAATTCCATTGGATAAGTGTAATTCAACCAAAAAACAACTTAGGAATAAAATATAATCCTTTTGGTCCACTTGGATTAGATTAGGACATTTATTATTATTTTATTGAAAGAAGAGCTAAAAGTTTTAAATTCAATGGTTAATAAATAAATCAATGATAATATATGGTTATAAACAAGTTAAATTTCACTATAAATATTCATTATAAATATAAAATGATTTCCTACATCATCTTATTTTATTTATAATTTTTTTGACAATAAATAATTAAATTTATTTATGACACAATGATGATGCAGTAAATACCTTCTTAATGAAATATTAAAATAATTGAAATTATAAATATTAATATAAATATAATTTGAAATATTTTATGCCATACAAGAATTCTAAATGTTACTATGACAAGTTAGGGTTGATTAAATTTATTTGGTTCAAAGTAATCAATTTCTTATGACTTTCGAAAAAACCATTTACTTAATAGTGTCAAAATTGACATAAATGAGTATTTAAAACAAATATTATATTATTAAATTTATTAATAGTAATAAAAATCTATGTTTATTCCAAAGAACGTATATAATTATAGGTATTTCATTATTGAACCACTTGGGGTTCTCTTGGAATTTTATTGTATGTTTATTAACAATTTTTAAAATAACACAAGAATACATGTTGAAAGTTAAATTATTTAACTAAGGGTCAAATATAAAATACAAGGTTAATATGGTGACCTACAAAATTATAAAACATATCATTTTAGTGGTTTTCTACCCATCCCCACCTAATCCTAGAAATAAATTATTTTGGAGCCATTACAGACTGAAAATGAATTTATTTGAAAATAATATTTCATGTTTTTTAAAGTGACCATCACCTCTCATATAAAAGGTTACTTCCCCTTCTCTTCATTTCACATCTCCAATGACATTTGGTTTGGCCAACACCTACCCAAATCTCATCCCAGCTCCCCGCCCCCTTCGACCTAGAGCCCTTACATTGATCATAAAGTCAACCCAAAGAGAGATTTTGATCAAATCAAAAGGAAACACCTGTAGAAGAGGTAATAATTTCAACACTCTCTTTCAAGATATTTTCAACTTCCACTTCTTCTTTATTTGATGTTTCCATACCAACAAAATAAATCTGGTACTTTATACATACTTTTAGGTTATTATAATTAGGGTATAACAATATTCGTTAATCAATACATCCTATAAATTACAAAGTCACCATACGTGCATACGTACGGATTACCGTCTCCACGTCGTGGTGTACTTATTTATTCAAACAAATCATTATTTGGATGGGTATAATAATGAGTATAACTGATTTAAATAACAAATTTAACATGTAAACAATTCAGTATATATGATATACTATCCAATTACTTGTGATTTGACTATCAATATATAGATATTGTCACTCGTGCGTATGTACACATTACTATCTCCATGAACGCGATGAGATTCATTACCCATCATAATAATTCATGAATAATTCTCATTTTATTATTAAAAATAATTTTTAAAAACATAATATCGTTATGGATAGAAATAAAATACATCTTATCCATAATAAACATGGTTTATGTAACCAAGCATATAAAGGAAATCAAGTCAGTTAACACCCAAAATCATTATACTACATAAATATTATTAACAAAGAAATATTAGAGGATCATATAAGATATCATAATTATGTATATAGTTCTTTTATAATTTAATAACAATGTTTTAACTATTATATAGGAGGTTAACATACCATCGACTATGGAAAACTACAAGGTAAGGGTTAATTATACAATATCATTATTATCCGAGGTGGTTTTTACGTGAGTATCTTATGGGACCCATTTGTCATCCACATCCTTGTTTTATAAATATATATTCAGGAGTAATATTTTTATTTTTTATTGAAGGGACTGTTTAACTAGATCATCATTTTAAATGGTTTAAATATTTATGCTTCAATATCGTTCTCATTAATATCCATGTTATCCAAATGGGTTTTATGGATTTATTTATACGGATAGGAATGTTTTTGAAATGTTAATTCCATTAAAAAGTTTCATAGTGGTATGGGACACTTTGATTCAAAAATGTCTTTAGACGTCTTCCTTTCTCAATTGTGTGTCTTTTAAATATATTCATGAAAAATGGATATTTCCCTCAAAGAGTTTTGCAAATCAATTGCATATATGTCAACATCCTTTGATGATTTTTAAACTTTTTTGAAGTTGATATATTATGATACAAATATTCCATATTGTATTAAAGGTTTTACGATATGTTTGACTATGGATGTGTTATTTTTATACCATTCATGGTTTATGGATAATGTATTGACATTTTATCCTAGTTTTAATACGAATGTTTATGTTGTGCTTAAAACTTTTCATATTAGAAATGCATTGGACTTAGTAAGTGACCGGTGGATCCCACTCTATCTCCTCGATGCATCAGTTGGTCTCAAGAGACAAACTCGTGTCTTGAACTAAGGATTGAAAAAATCTTAATTGTAGTCTTTGCACATGGTTTTTACTATGTGGTTAAGATGTCTGGCATTTTTCATTCCATCATTATGAAATTCTCTACTGATATTACATGAGATTATTGAACTAGTATATTATCCATATAATAAGAAAATAGAATTATTTGATTGTTCATTGACATATTATGATGATGTTTTAGTATAAAAGACCTGTTTTTTAGTCTTTTAAAATTCCTTAATGGTTTATTCTTATTTATAAATGATTCCACCATATTGTAATCCTTACTGAGTATTTGAGATCACCCCTTTCTTATATTTTTTTTCCAAGGATTCCAAGAGGTATATTTTTATTGATAATCATGGTTAAGAAAGGGGATTAATGGCATTATCAAAGGATCATTTATGTTGTGTTTTATTTTCTAATGTGTAATGTAATATTCATGTATGTAATATATTTTCAAATACTGCTAAACTGATCGGTCTTTTGGAACTTGATTCCTTATAATCATGCTAATGTATTAAAATAATGCACCGACTTTGGCTAAATATGGTCGAGGTGTTACAGTTGGTATCATAGGATGTTTATCAACAACCATGAAAATAAAATCTGATTAGAGAAAATTACCTTAAGATAGAATTTGAGGATTAGTATAGATGAACTTCCTATAATATTGGTAATGTGGAGATTTTATGAATTTTACAAACAACACATCCCTCTCTTGATACGAGAGGCTAGAGGCTGCTCAGGCACAGATGTACCTAGAAGTTAAAACTCGGACAATGATTCTCGGGAATGACCTGGGGTATCCTGGTACACGACAACGGGCCTTTCTGCACTCTAGGTTATGACACTCCTGGGGGATATGTTTAGGATATTTAACATTTTTATTACAAGACGTTATGAATGATTTAAGAGTAAATAATTCATCAATGAAAACATTTTATGATTATGGATTATATTCATTATCTTTTAAAATATTTTTGGTATTTTAAAAGTTTGTAATTATGCATTGAAATTCTTAAACTAACCTAGTGTATGCCATTTTTATAAATGGATTTTTGTAGAAGGAATGAGAACTCCAACATTACACATGATCCAAATATTAAAGAGGATCATGTCTTTCATAATATTAGGCATTTAGAAGGAAAATAGTCTCCCACATATTTTCATCATATGAAGAAAGAATATCATCTTTTAATAAGATAAGTAAATAATTCTCTGAGTCCTATTGCTTTAAAGGGATGCAATAGTAGAAGAGGATGGATGAGAGAATGATGGATAATGGGAAGAGGTGAAAGGAATATTTTCCCATATCTGATAACTGTGGATTGAATCACCTTGGTAAATGCTCAAAGGTAATGTGATTTTTTATATGTTCAGAGAAAAAGGACACCGAGTACATGATTTAAAGGGTAAGATAAATGTTTCAAATGTACAATGCTTCATCTGCAGGGAGTTGGGACACTACAAAAATCAATGTCCAAATCAGTAGAGTATACCCCAAATGCTGTTATTGGATAATAATCATGTTATTATACCACCAATGATGAAGATGAATTATTAGAGTTCATATGTTATTAAATTATTATGTTATTTTAGTATTGTATTAATGATGTACATGTTATAATAATTATAAAGTATATAAGGATTGTACTGTTGTACTATTTTATTAAGGACTTGAGATTGTGTGGAACCACGAAATGTGAGTAAATAGAAGGTTAATTTTTTCGAAAAAAAATATTGTTGATATAAAGATAAACCATAATATGGTTTTGATAATGAGGTAGTGATTATAGAATAATATATTATTTATTTGGATAAATTATACTAGATATTCATGATTCCTTGAAACTAATTAATTATTTTTATATTCCATCATTGTTGGAGTTTAGAACATTTTTGTATAGATGGAGTATATAAAGTATTCTATAAGGAATAAAGGAGAAAAAATGTAATCAATAAGGTTTTATGGTAATTCATTGTGTTACATTGTTTAAAAAAAATACATGAAGAAGGTATTTAAATGTTATTAGGTGGAAAAAAGGATCTTCATTGTGATTACCTTCCTTATAAATTTTGGAATGGGTGTTTGGAAGAAAGTATTTTGGATTAGTCTAAAGGTTGGAATGGATTAAGTTAAACATTCCATACTATTGTTTGAGGATAAAAAAACATCTTAATATTATTATTTTGGATTGTTATAAAGAAGACAACTTGATGGTTGGGCGACAACCCGTCGCGTCCGGAAAGTCCGCGAGACTTAAACCCACTACCGAAGGGTGACAAGGGTGCATAAACTCTCACTGGCCTACACGATGTTCTGGTTTGTATAACATAGTTTTTTTAAATAGTCTAAAAATGAATTAAAAATTAATTATTTTGGAACCCTATAAGAAATGGATAAATATAATATTTTTGAATTCTATTATCTTTTGGAGTAAATGTTGAGTTTGTGGTAGGAATTAGTTAATGGATGAAACTCTACTTGTCAAGTATATTTATTTTCTCTTATTCTATGAATAAATTAATTCTTAAACATTAGGGAAGAGATCATAATACCAAAAATGCATTATCCTAATACCTTCTATTTTGTTGAACTGATGATATTTTTAATCATTATTGTTAGATGGCTTTGAAGCCCTGAACTGTACACTTGTTTGTGATGGATGACCCCAATCAGTGCCTATAAATATTTAGGTTTTCCTCCAATTATGGTCTCTAATTTCCAAAAATGTTCTCCTAGTCGAGATTATAATTTGGTGGTGAATTTTTCATTTCATTTTCCCTCTTATTAAGAATAAATTTAATTAAACCAATTTTTTATGTGAGTTTTCCACAAAGGTATTTTTATATTTTTAACCATTTAATTTCGAAGAAAAATTTCAAATTATGATGAAGAAATCTATTGATGAAGGGGAAAATGTGACACCCCATTATTTAATAGTATGTTATTTTTTCAAAATAATTCAATAACTTGCACTACACGCCCCAACATGTTTGAGCACACCATGACTTACCAAAATATCTGTTCAAAATGTGGTTATAAATAATAATAACATAATTTTTAATTTTATATATATCCTATATAATTTTAATATTTATATTATGTTTTTATTAGAAATAATATAAGGACAACTTCAATTTTTCCGATAAAATAAATATTTTTCAAAACAATACAATTTTACCACTTCTTTAATGGACAATATTTTTTAAAAAAAATATTTGAATCTTTTATATATTCAATTTATTTAAATTAAATTATTCTTTAGAATTAGGACATAAAAATTTATTTTGGACCAATTTTTGGTACATTTATGATAACTTTCATATTTTGATGAATAATGAAAAATAATATATTTTAATTGAAAACAACTTTTTTAATCAAAATAATTAGTAGTGTTAAATTATTCATTTGAATGATTTGGAAGTATAATTAGATTTTATTTTTATCATTCAATACAATGTGGGTCATTAAAAGTAATTTCACATTTAAATTAGACATGCACACATGTCAATCTTTTGATAGTTTTTACTTTTTAAAAACACGCCCTTTGGTTTTGAAAATGGGGATTATTTTTATATTAATAAATGAAACTTCATTGTTTTTAATTTGGTAAAATATAATTCATTTTTGATTTTGGAATATCAAAATTAACTTAGGATGAATTTTTGGTATTTTTATGAAAACATTCAATTTTTATGAATAGTGAAAAACACTATGTTATTGTTCAAAACAAACTTTTTATTTAAATAAGTTTTTAATTTATTTAATTTTCTATAAGTCCCAATAGATATATGATACCTATAAAAATTAATTGTAATTCACTGGAGTCATTTTATAATAACATTTGATTTCAAAAATTTTATTTAAATTTTTACTATCTTTTACCCACCTTCTAGGAGCATTTGTAAATTCCCATAAAACAAAATTTTACCGCTTCTGTGAGTTTAATTTCAAAAATCCAAGAGACATGATTGAAATCAGTATGTAAAATTTGGTTTAATAAGACAAGAATAATTTTTATTGAATATTATCTTTTGACATTTGTTTACCACAGTTAAAAGTAAATAGGGCAATTAAATGATAATATAATAACCCTAACACATATCTTAATTTTATTAGATAATTATATATCGACCAAAACCAACCTTATGAATAAAATATGAATCTTTTGGTCCAAATGGATTAGATTTGGAAATTTATTATTACTTTATTTAAAGTTGAGTTAAAAGTGTTAAATTCAATGTTTAATAACTAAACCATTTTTCATAAAAGGATATACAAAAGATAAATTCTTCTATAAATATTCATTAGAAATATAGAATAATTTTCTACATAATATTATTTTATTTATAATTTTTAGACATGAAATAATTAAATTTATTTATTACACAATGAAAATGAAATAATTACCTTCTTAATGAAATATTAAAATATATGATATTTTAAATATTAATATAAATAGAATTTTAAGGTTTATTTTTTCTATCCATGAATTTTATAGGTGAATATGACATGTTAGGGTTTATTAAATGTATTTTTTTTAAGTAATCAAGTTTTTATGACTTTCAAATGAAACAAATTCTTAATATTGTCAAAATTGACATAAATGAGTTTCTAAAACAAATATTATATTATTAAATTATATAACAGTACTAAAAATATAAGGATCTACCAAAGAAATTATATAATGATATATATGTCATTAATGAAAAACATGAGATTCGATTGACTTTTTATTGTATGTTTAGTAACCATTTATTATAATAATAAAAGAATACATTGTAAAAGTTAAATTATTTAACTATGGGTTAAATCTAAATGATAAGTTTAATATGTTCACCTAAACCTATCTAAAACCTATTGGTTGAGTGGTTTTCGACCCAACCCACCATATCCTTGAAATAAATAATTTTGGTTCCATTAGAAACAAAAAATTATTTTATTATAAAATAATATTTCAAACTTTTCCTAAAGTGACCCTCACCTCTGTTATAAAAAGCTACCTCCCCTTGTCTTCATTTTACCGCTCCAAATCCATTTTGGTTCAGCCAAACCATACCCAAATCTCCTCTCAAATCCCCTCTATTCGACCAGGAGTCCTTACTTTTATTAGAAAGAAAACCCAAGGAACCCATTTGATCAAATCAATAGTAAACAAACGAAGAAGAGATAATAATTTCACCACCCACTTTCTAGTTCTTTTCTTCTTCCATATCCTCATTATTTGTTGTTTCCAAACCAAAATAATAACTCTAGCACCATATAAAAACATTTATTTTATTATAAATATTGTACAACCATATTTTTTATTCAATCCATCCTATATATTACAAAGTCACCAAACATGTGTACGTACGGCTTACCATCTCCACATCGTGGTGTAATTTATTATTCAAACACTTCATTTTTTGGATGGGTATAATAATGAGTATAAATGATGTAAATAATATATTTTACATGTTAAATATTATTTATATATTATATACCATCAAATTACAAGTGATTTCATCATAAATATAATGATATTGTCCCTCGTGCATTTGTACGGATTACAGTCTCCATGAACGTGATGAAATTCAATACCATCATAATCATTCAAGAATAATTTTCATTTTATGATTAAAAATAAAGCATAAAAAATAATATCATTATGTATATAAATAAAATACATCCTATCAATAACAAAAATGGTTTACGTATCCAATATTATAATGGAAAATGATTCAGTTATCACCCAAAACGATGATATTACTTAAATATTATTAAAAAAGAAATAGTAGAGGATCATTTATGATATCATGTTTATGTATATAGTTGTTGTATAATTTAATAAAAATGGTCTAACTAATATACAGGAGGTTAACATGCCATCGACTAAGGAAAAGTACAAGGTAATAGTTAATTCTACAACTCTTCATTATGTGAGGCTGTTTTTACGTGAGTATCTAATGGGTCCTCTTTATCATCAATTTCTTTATTTTGTAAATATATTTTCAAAAGGAATATTTTTCATTTTTTGGAAGGGACTCTTTATAAAGATCATCATTTTAAATGGTTTAAATATTTATACTTCTAAATAATTTTCATTAATTTCCTTGTTTTAAAAACGGGTTTTATGTATTTATTTATATGGACAAGATGTTTTTGAAATGTAAATTCCATTCAAAAGATTCAATGTGGTGTTATAAACATTGATTGAAAAATGCCTTTAAATGTCTTCCATTCTATAATGTGTGACTTTAAAATGTTTTCGCGAAAAAGGGATATATCCCTCAATGATTTTTAGAAATCATTTTCATATATGTCAACGAAATTTTATGGATTTTAAACATGTTTGAAGTTGAATTTTTATGACACAAATATTACATATTGAAATGAAGGTTTTGTGAAATTTTTTACTGTGGATGTATTATTTTTAAACAATTCATGGTTTATGGATAATTTATTGATATTTTGTATTCTATTTTTAATACGAATGTTTATGTTGTGCTTAAAACTTTTCATATGAAGAATGAATTGGACATAGTAAGTGACAGGTGGATCCCTATATAGCTCCTCGATGCATCGATAGGTATCAAGAGTCAAACTAGTGTATTCGAACAAGAGATTGTCAAAATCTAATTTGTATTATTGGTACATGGCCTTGACTACGTGGTTAGTATTTCTGGCATTATGAATTTCATCATTATGAAATTTTATATTTATATTACATGTGATTATTTGACTAGTATCTTACCCACAGAATAAATACATTTAATTAATGGATTTATCATTTCCATATTATGATGAAGTTTCAGTTTGAAAGGGTTTTTTTTAGTCTTATACATAGCCTTAATGGTTTATGACTATTTATGAAAGTTTCCACTATATTGTTATCCTTATTGAGAATTTGAGCTAACCCATTTCTTATATTTTATTTTCCCGGGATTCCAAAATGTTTATTACGATTGATTAGCCGGGTTAATCAAGTGTATTAATGGAATTCTTAAAGGATCATTTCTTTTGTTGTTTATTTTCTAATGTGTAATGTAATGTTCATGTATGTAATCTATTTTCCAAGATAGTTAAACTGATCGGTCTTTCAGGACATGATTCTATGTAATCATGCCAATGTATTAAAATAATGCACCGACTCTGGGTAACTGGGGTCGGGGAGTTACATTGGGTATCATAGGAAGTTTAGAAACAACATTTGAAATAGATTTTGATAAACTATGATTATAGAACATTACCCTAAGATAGACATTGAGGATTATTATAGAATAACATCCTATAATTTTGTTAATGTAGAGATTTTAGGAATTTTACAAGAAATGAATTCCTGTCTAGATACGAGTAGGTTGAGGTGACTCAGGCACAGATGTACCTAGGAGTGATAACTTAAACAAGGAGTTTCGGGTTTGACCTGTGGTATCCTGGTACATGAAAATAGACCTTTTTTACACTTTGTGTTATGACACTCATTAGGGATATGTTTAGGATAATTCACAATTTCATTACATTTCATTATGAAGGATTTAATAGTAAATTCACACTCAAAGTAAACATTTTACGATTATATATTATATGTATAATATTTTCAAATATTTTAGGTATTTTACAAGTTTTTAATTATTCATTTCGAGTCATAAAATAACCTAGTGTATGTCATTGTTTATAAATGGATCCATGTTGAAGGAATGATAACTACAACAACAAACATGATCCAAATATTAAGAAGGATAAGATATTTCATAGTATTAGTCCAACATTTTGAAGGGAAATAGTCTCCCATGTATTTTCATCATATCAAGAAATAGTATCATTTGGTAATAAGATATGTAAATGATTATCTGTGTTCTATGTCTTTGAAGGGAATAAATAGAAGAAAAGGTTGAAAGAGAGAAAGATAGATAAAGTGGAGAGGGGAAAGAAGAATTTTCCTATATTTTATAATAGTGGATTGAATCTCCGCGGTAAATGCTTGAAAGGAATGGGATTTTGTTATATGTGGGGAGAAAAAGGACATTGTGTACATTATTGTAAGTGTAAGAAACATGATTCAAAAAATAAAATTCTTCATTTTCAAGGAGTTGGGACACTACGCAAATCAATGTTCAAATCATTAGAGTATACCCCAAATTTTATTGGATAATGATCAAGTTATGATACTACGAAAGATGAAGAAGATTGATTAGAGTTCTTATGTTATTAATGTATTTTATTATCTGTGTATTATATTAATGATGTACATGTGATAAGAATTATTGAGTATATAAGGATTGTACTGCAGTACTATTACATTAAGGACTTGAGATTGTGTGGAAAGAAGAAAAGTTAGTCAATAGAAGGTTAATTGTTTTTTAAAAATATATGTTTTAGAGAAAGATAAACAATAATATGGTTCATATAATGAGGTAATTATTTTCGAATAATATATTATTAATTTGGATAAATTATATTGGATATTCTTGATACCAGGAAATTGATTATTGATTTTTATATTCCCTCATTGTTGGAGTTTAGAACATTTTTGGATCGAATGATTATATCAAGTATTCTATAAGAATTAAGGGAGAATGAATGTAATCAATAAGGTTTTATGGTAATTAATGGTGTTACAATGTTTAAAAAGAATACATGAAGAAGGTATTCACATGTTATTATGTGAAAAAATGAACTTCATTGTGCTTACCATCATTATATATGTTGGACTCTGAGTTTGGAAAAAATTATTTAAGATAAGTCTAAAAGATTAATGGATTATGTTAAACATTGGATATTAATGTTTGAGGAAAAAAAACTTCTTAATATTAATTTTTTGGATTGTTATAAAAAGGACAAACTGGAGGTTAGGGGACAACCCGTCGCATTTGAAAAGGCAGTGGGACATAAACCCGCAACCAAAGGGCGACAAGGGTACATCAACAATCAATGGACAACATGATGTCCTGGTTTGTATAATATAGTTTTTAAAATCGTCATAAAAATTAATTATAAAATAATTATTTTGGAACCCTCTACGATTCAGATAAATAGAATATTTTTGAAATCAATTATCTTTTGGAGTTAATGATGAGTTTTTGGTAGGAATTAGTTGATGGATGAAACTCTACTTGTCAAGTATATTTATTTTCTCTTATTCTATGAAAAGTTAATTTTTAAAATTTAGGGACATTATCTTAATACAAATAATTTTTTATCTTATTACAATATGTTTATTTGAACTAATCATTTTTTAAAACATTATAGATAGTTGGATTTGATGCCCTAAATTGTACAATTGACTATGATGGATGACCTCAATCAGTCCATATAAATATTTATGTTTTTCATCAAATTATGTGTCTCTAATTTCCACCAATGTTCTTCCAATTGAGATTATAATTTGGTGGTGACTTTTTCATTTCCCTTTCCCTCTTATTAAAACTAAATTTTATTAAACCAATTTCCGATGTGGGTTTTCCACAAAGGTATTTTTCTATTTTTAACATTATATTTTTGATGAGAAATTTCAAATTGTGAGGATGAAATTTATTGAAGGAGGATATAATTTAACACCCCACTATTTCATAGTATGTTATTTTTTCAAAGTAATTCAATAACATGTGTTGCATGCATCGACAAGTTCGAGCACACCACAACTTACCAAACTAGCCATTCAAAAAGTAGTTATAAATAATATTAACTTCATTTTAAATTGTATATATATCATATATAATTTTAACATCCATGTTTTGTGTTTATTAGACATAAAATAAGGAAAAATTAAATTTTTCATATAAAAGAAGAATTTTTCAATAAAATGTAATTTTAGCAACTATTTAATGGACAATATATTTTAAAACATATATTTTTTTAGTTTTTATATATTAATTATATTGAAATTAAATTCTTCTTAATAATTTAGACATTAAATTTTAGTTTGGGTGATTTTTGGTACATTTTTTGATAACATTTATATTTGAATGAATAGTGAAAAATACTAAATTTTAATTGAAATCATCTTTTTTTAATTGAAATGATTTATAGTGTTAAATTATGGATTTGAATGGTTTAGAAGTATAATTAGATTATATTTTTATCATTTAATACAATTCAGGACATTATAAGTAATTTCACATTTAAATTAGACATTACCACATGTCAATGTTTCGATAATTGTTTCTTTTTTAAATCCAGATTTTTGGTTTTGACAACGGGAATTAATTTTAAATTAATTAATGAAACATCTATGTTTTTAATTTGGTAAAATAGAAATAATTTTTGAAATCAGAATATCAAAAATATCTTAGGGTGAATATTTGGTATTTTTCAGAAAAAATTCAATTAATTATGAATAGTGAAAACATTGCGTTATTGTTCAAAATCGAAATTTAATTTAAATAACGATTTATTATATTTAAACTTATTTCAATTAAAAATAGATATATAATACCTATAAAAATTCAATTTAATTAAATGGTGTCATTTTAAAATAAAATTAGATGTATAATGTTTTATTGATCTTTTTACCATCTTTTACCCAACTTGTAGGACCATTTTCAAATTTGTAAAAAACTAAATTTTACCACCTCTGTGAGTTGAATTTAAAAAATCTGATAGAAACGTTTGAAATAATTAAGTAAAATTTGTTTTAATTAGATAAGAAAAAGATTTACTGAATAGTAACTTTTGACATTTATTTTACCACGGTTTAAAGTAAATACCGTAATTAAAGGTAAAAATGATATTATAAGAACCCTAACACATGACATAATTCTATTGGATATGTGTAATTAGACCAAAACCAACCTTAGGGAAAAAGTATGTTCTTTTTGGTCTACTTTGATTAGATTAGGACAATTATAATCATTTTATTTAAAGAAGAGTTAGAAGTGATAAATTCAATGCTTAATAACTAATTTTTTTTCAATATAATGCTATACATAAGATAAATTTGACTATAAAAATTCATTAGAAAGAAAAAAATATTTCCTAAATCATGGTTTCATATATATAAATTTTAGAAAATAAATAATTAAATTTATTAATGACATAATGATGATTCAATAATTACCTTCTTAATAAAATATTAAAATTATTGATATTATAAATATTAAAATAAAATGAATTTGAACGTTTTTTCCATACATGGATTTTTTAGACGTATATGACATGTTAGAGTTTATTAAATGTATTTTCTAGAAGTAATAAAGTTGTTATGCCTTTCAAAAAAAATACTACATAGTGTCAAAATTGACAAAAATTAGTTTTTAAAAAAAATATTATATTATTAAATTATATAATTTTACTAAAAATATTAGGATCTTCCCAAGAATATATATAATGATAGGTATGTCATTAATGAACCAGTAGAGGTTTTCTTGACTTTTTATTGTATGTTTAGTAAAAATTAGTTATAATAATACAAGAATATATAGTAAAAGTTAAATTATTTAACTAAGTGTAAAATCTAAAAGATACTGTTAATATGGTGACCTAAACCTGTTTAAAACCTATTGGTTGAGTGTTTTTCGACCCATACCCACCATATTCTAGAAATAAATATTTTGGTTCCATTAGAAACTGAAATGGATTTAATTACAAAATAATATTTCATGATTTTCTTAAAATGACCCCCACCTCTCTTATAAAAGGGTACTTCCCTTAATCTTCATTTGAAACATCCAAATCCATTTGTCTTGGCCAAACCTGGCCCAAATCACCTACCAATTCCCCTACGTTTTCCCTAGAGGCCTTACTTTCATCTGAATGCAATCCCAAGGATCCCTTTTGATCAAATCAAAAGTAATCATTTGAAGAAGTGGTAATAATTTCGCCACCCTCTTTTATGTTCTTTTCTTTTTCCACTTCCTCATTATTCATTGTTTCCATAACAAAACAATAAATCCATTAAAATATACATATTGTCATGTTATTATTAATATTATATAACCATATTAATTATTCTATACATCCTATATATTACAAAGTCACCATACATGTGTACGTACGGTTTACTGTTTCCTGGTTGTGGTGTAGTTTGATATTCAAAAACTTCATTATTTAGATGGGTATAATAATGACTATAACTGATTTAAATAATAAATATAACATTTTAACTATATTGTATATATGATATAAAATGAAATTACAATCAATTTCACCAAAAATATAATGATATTCTCGCCCGTGCATACGTACAGATTACTGTCTCCACAAACGAAATGACATTCATTTCCCATCATAATCAATCAAGAATAATTTTCATTTTATGATTAAAATTAATGTTTATAAACTTAATTTCATCATATATACGTATCAAATACATCCTACCCATAACAAAAATGGTTTAAATAACCACTAATATAAAGGTATACAAGTCAGTTAACACCCGAAACGATGATACTACTTAAATATTATTAACAAATAAATTTTATAGGATCATATATGATATCATATTTATGTATATAGTTCATTAATAATTTAATAACAATGGTTTAGATTTTATATACTAGGTTAACATACCATCGACTAAGGAAAGTATAAGGTAAGTGTTAATTCTATGATCTCTTCATTTTCCGAGGTTGTTTGTACTTGAGTATCTACTGGGTCCTCTTTATCAACTACATATGTGATTCATAAAAATATTTTCCCAAGGAATATATTAAGGTTTTATGGAAGGGACACATTAACTAGATCATCATTTTAAATAGTTTAAATATTTATTCTTCTAAATCATTCACATTAATGTCCATGTTTTTAAAATCGTTTTTAAGGACATATTTATATGGGGATTAATGTTTTTGAAATGTTAATTCCTTTCCAAAGTTTCAAAGTGTTATGGGACACTTTTATTCAACAATATATTTAACTGTCTTCCTTTAAAAATTGTGTGTCTTTTGAATGTTTTCATGAATAGGGGATATTTATCTCTTGGTGTTTTATAAATAATTTTCTTCTATGTCTAAATCCATTGATGGATTTTAAACATGATTTTTGTTGATTTATTATGATAAAAATCATCCATATTTTATTGAATGTTTTGAGATATGTTTGACTGTGGATGTGTTATTTTTATACCATTCATGTTATATGGATAAAGTATTGAAACTTTATATACAAGTTTTAAAACGAATGTTTGTGTTGTACTTAGACCATTTCATATGAAGAATTCATTGGACATTATAAGTGATGGGTTGAGCTTGCTATAGATCTTCGATGAATTGGTAGGTCTCATGAGACTAACTAGTTTCGTGGTACAAGGCCTTGAAAAAATAATATTTGTAGTCCTGGCACAAGGCCTTGACTATGTGGATTTGTGGTATGGCATTATGTATTACATCATTATGAAATTTTCTATTGATATGACATGTGATTATTTTACTAGTGGAAAATAAATGAGAATTAGTAAATAACATTATTTGATTTATCTTTTCACATTATGATGAATATTTTGTTTTAAATGATTGTGTTTTAGTCTTATAAATTTCCTTAAAGGATTATGGTTCTTTATGAATGTTTATTCTATATTTTTATCCTTAATGAGCATCTACGCTCACCCGTTTCTTATGTTTTATTATCCTAGGATTCTAAGAAGTGTATTATGATTGATAAGCAGTGTCAAGATAGAGGATTAATGGCATTCTAAAAGGATCATTTCTGATGTGTTTTTTTCTAATGTGTAATGTGAATTTCATGTATGTAATCTATTTTCCAATATTGATAAATTGATCAGTATTTTAGGACTTGATTCATTGTAATCAAGCCAATGTATTAAAATAATTCATCGACTCTATGTAATTGTGGTCAGGGCGTTACAGTTGGAATCAAAAGAATATTATAAACAACCATGGAAATAAATTTAGATAAACTCTGATTAGAGAACATTACCCTACGATAGAATTTTAGGATTTGTATAGAAGAACAACCCAGAATTTTGGAAATGTACAGATTTTATATGTTTTCCTAGAAATACATCCTTGTGAAGATACGATCAGGTAGAGGTGGCTCTGGTACAGATGTACCTATGAGTGAATACTCAAACAAGGAGTTTTGGACTTGACCCGAGGTATCCTGGTACACGACAACAGGACTTGTTGTACTCTTGGTTAGAAAAATATTGGGGGATATGATTATGATAATTCACATTTCTATTACAATACCTTCTGAAATACGTAAGATTAAATACTTCCTGAAAGAAAACATTTTATGATTATAGATTATATGAATAATCATTTCAATTTATGTTATGTATTTTACAAGTTCGTTATTATGCATTGAGATTAATAAACTAACCTAGTGTATGCCATTGTTTAGAAATGGTTCCTAGTAGAAGGAATGAGATCTCTTTCAATATTCATGATCCAAATATTAATAAGGATCAAATCGTTCAGGGTATGAGGCCAACATTTTGAAGGGAAGTAGTCTCCAATGTGTTCTCATCATATATAAAAATAGTATCATGTGTTAATAAGATAAGTAAGGAATTATTTTTGTCATATGGATTTTAAGGGAAGCAAGAGAATAAAATGATGGAAGAGAGAAAGATATATAAAGGGAAGATGGGAAAGATGGATTTTCCCAAATTTGATAAATGTGGAAAGAAACACCTCGGTAAATGCTTGAATGGAAAGTGAGTTTTTTATAAACATGCAGAAAAAGGGAACCAAGTACATGATTTAAAGGGTAAGAAAAAGGTTTTAAAGGTACAATGATTCATCTGCAAGGAGTTGGGAAATTATACAAATCAGTGTCCAAATCATCATAGTATACACCAAATGCTGCTATTGGATAATAATCATGTTATGATACTACCAGAGATGAAGATGAATGATTAGAGTTCTTATGTTGTCATTAAAATATTGTTTAATTTGAGTATTGTATTAATTATGTAGATATTATAAGATTTATATAGTATATAAGGATTTTACATATGTTCTATTTCATTAAGGACTGGATATTTTATCGAACCAATAAAAGTGAGTCAATAGAAGGTTAATTTTTTTTGAAAATATATGGTTGAGAGAAATATATACTATAATATGTTTTTGACAGTGAGGTGGTGACTTTGGAATAATATATTATTAATTTGGATAAATTATATATTATATTCTTGACAACCTTCTAACTGATTAATGATTTGTATATTCCATCATTATTGGAGTTTATAACATTTTTCGATAAAAGGAGTATATCTAGTATTCAATAAGGAATAAGGGAGAATTAATGTATTCAATAAGGTTATATTGTAATTCTGGGTGTTATAATGTTTCAAAAGAATACATGATGAAGGTATTCACATATTTTTATGTGGAAAAAAAGTTCTTCTTTGGGATTAACTTCCTTATAAATTTTGGAATGTTAGTTTGGGAAAAATTATTTTGGATAAGTCTAATGGTTGGAATGGATTACGTTAATCATTGTATACTATTGTTTATTTTTTTTTAAAACATCTTAATATTTTTTTTGTATTGTTATAATAAGGACAACCCGGAGGTCGGGCGACAACCTGTCGCATCAAAAAGGCCATGAGACTTGAACCCGCAACCGAAGGGAGACAAGGGTGCATCAACTATCACTGGCCTACCTGATGTCCTGGTATGTATAACATTGTTTTTTTAAATTCTCTTACAAATTAATTATAAATTAATTATTTTTGGAACACTATAATATAATTATAAATAGAATATTTTTTAATTTTATAATCATTTCGAGTGAATGAAGGGTTTGTGGTAGGAATTAGGTGATGGATGAAACTCTACTTTTCAAGTATATTTTTTTCTCATATTTTGTGAAGAAATTAATTTTTAAACATTAGGGAAAACTTCTTAAAACTATTTTTTTATCCTAATACCTTCTATTTTGACGAACTAGTGATATTTTAAATCATTATAGATCGATGGTTTGATTCCCTCAATTGTACACTTGTTTGTGATTGATGACCTCAATCACTCCATATAAATATATATGTTTTCCTCCAATTAGTTGTCTCTAATTGCCACTAATTTTTTCCTAATCGATATCATAATTTGTTGGTGACCTTTTCATTTCCCTTTCCCTATAATTAAGACTAAATTTCATTAAACCAATTTTCTATGTGTGTTTTCCAAAAAGGAATTTTTTTTAATTTTTAACCTTTTATTTTCGAAAAACTATTTCAAATTGCGAGGACAGAATTTATTGAATGAGGGGAGAATGTAACACCCCAAGACTTCATTGTCTGTTATTTCTTCAATGAAATTTAATAACATGCGCTACAGGAAACAATGAGTTTGAGCTCCCCACGACATACCAAACTAGTAATTCAAAAAGCTGTTATGAATAATATTTACTACATTTTTAATTTTATATATATCCTATACAATTTTTACGTTCATATTTTTTGATTCTTATACATAATATAATGTAACATTCCATTTTTTAGATAAAAGATGTATTTTTCCAAAAATTCAGTTTTACCGTAGATTTAATGGGGAATATTTTTTTAAAACAAATATTTGACTCTTTTATATATTCAATTTAATTTAATTAAATTCTTCTTTAGAATTGGGACATATAAATTTAATTTGGATATATTTTTGGTACTTTTCTGATAACTTTCATATTTTGATGAATAATGAAAATTACTATTTTTTAAGTGAAAGCGACTTTTTTAATCGAAATAATATATAGTGTTAAATCATGCATTTTAATGGTTTGGATATATAATTAGATTATATTTTTATCATTGAATACAATTTAGATCATTATAATTATTTTCACATTTAAATTAGACATAAACACAAATCAATATTTTGATCGTTTTTACTTCTTAGAATCCCGCTATTTGGTTTTGACAACAAGAATTAATTTAAAATTAATTAATGAAACTTCTATGTTTTGAATTTGGTAAAATATAATTTATTTTTGAATTCATAATATCAAAAATACATTAGGGTAAATTTTTGGTATTTTTTTGAAAATATTCAATTTGTGATGTATAGTGAAAAAAATTACGTTATTGTTTAAAAATGTCATTTTATTTAATTAAATAATTATGTTATTTAAATTTATTTATGGTAAAAATATAAATATATGACCAATGTATGATAAATCTAATTCATTGGAGTAATTCTATTATAAAATTTGATGTATAAATTATTATTGAACTGTTTACCGCGTTTTACCCACTTTCTAATAGCCTTTTCAAATTTGCATAAAACTAAATTTTACCACTTATGTGCATTGAATTTCAAAATTCTAAGAGACACAGCTGACATAAGTAAGTAAAATACAGTTCAATAAGATGAGAATAATTTTTAGTGAATATTAACTTTTGACTTTTATTTACCAGAATTAAAAGTACTTTGATAATTAAATGTAAAAATAATATTATAATTACCCTTACACATGTTCTAATTATTTTGGATAAGTGTAAATTGACCAAAAACAATCTTATGAAAAAATATGATCCTTTTGGTGCACATGGATTATATTAGGATATATATTATTATTTTATTTAAAGAAGAGTTAAACATGTTAAATCCAATGATTAATAACTAAAACTTTTTTAATATAAGGTTATAAATAAAAAAAATTCTACTATAAATATTTATTAGAAATCTAAAACGATTTCCTACATCATGGTATTTTATTTATAATTTTTTAACTATGAATAGTTAAATTTGTTTATTACCCAATGATGATGTAGTAATTACCTTCTTATTTAAATATTAAAATAATTGATATTATGAAAATTAAAATAAATATATTTTGAACATTTTTATGACATTCATGCTTTTTATAGGTGAATATGACAAGTTATGGTTTCTTTAATGTATTTTTTCTATGTAATCATGGTGCGATGACTTTCACAAAAACCAAATACTAAATAGTGAAAAAATTGACAAAAATGAGTTTTTAAAACAAATACTATATTATTAATTTATATAATATTCATACAATTATATGGCTCTATAAAATAACTTATATAATGATAGGTATGTCATGAATGTACCACTTGATATTTTCTTGGCTTTTTATAGTATGATTATTAACCATTTATTATAATAATACAAGAATACATTGTTAAAGCTAAATTATTTAACTAATTGTTAAATCTAAAAGATAAGGTTAATAAGGTGACCTAAACCTATCTAAAACCTATTGGTTGTGGGTTTTTTGATCAATCCCAACCATATAATATAAATAAATAATATTTCATCCATTAGAAACCGAAAATGATTTTATTACAAAATAATATTTCAATCTATTCCTTAAGTGACGCTCACCACTCTTATTAAAGTATACTTCCCCTTATCTCTATTTCACACCTCCAATTCCATTTGAATCAACCATCAATGGCTCATATCTCCTCCAAACTCTCATACCATCGACCAAGATTCCTTACATTGATCATAAAGCTAACCCAAGGAGCCATTTTGATCAAATACAAAGGAAACACCCGAAAAAGAGATAATAATTTCACCACCCTCTTTCAAGTTCTTTTCTTCATCCACATCATATTTCGATGTTTTTTCCATACCTAAATAATAACTCTAGTACCTTATACATAGTTTGATGTTATTATAAATATGGTACAACTATATTGGTTATTCTATCCATCCTATAAATTACAAAGTCACCATATGTGCGTACATACAGCTTAAAGTCTCCATGTCATGGGGTATTTGTTATTAAAACACTTCATATTTTGGATTGGTATAATAATGAGTATAAATGATGTAAATAATAAATATAACATGTTAACTATTCTGTATGTATGACATAATATCCAATTAAATTCTATTTTTCAATAAATATAATGATATTATCGCACGTGCATATGTACATAATACCATCTCCACGAACGCAATGAGATTCATTCACCATCGTAATCATTCAATAATAATTTTCATTTTATGATTAAAAATAATGTTTAAAAACATAATTTCATTCATTATATGAATCAAATACATCTTATCCATTAAAATCATGGTTTACGTAACCAAGCATATAATGGAAAATGAGTCAGTTATCACCCAAAACGATGATACTACTTAAATATTATTAACAAAGAAAAATTAGTGGATCATATATGATATCATATTTATGTATATAGTTCTTGTATAATTTAATAAAAAAATTTAACTATTACATATGTGGTTAACATAACATATACTATGGAAAAGTACAAGGTAAGGGTTATTTGTACAATCTATTTATTATCCGTGCTTGTTTTTATGTGAGTATCTACAGGGACCTCCTTATCATCCACATTCGTGTTTCATAATAAAATTTAGAAGGAATATTTTATGGTTTTATGGAAGGGACTCTTTAACTAGATCATCATTTTAAATGGTTTAATTATTATTCATCTAAATCATTCTCAATAACATCCATGTTTTCAAAATGGTTTTTAAGGATATATTTATATGGAAATTAATGTTTTTGAAATGTTAATTCCATTCAAAAGTTTCAAAGAGGTATAGAACACTTTGTTTCAAAAATTTCATTAAATTTCTTCCTTTCAAAAATGTGTGACTTTTAAATGTATTCATGAAAAAGGGATATTTATATCAAACAGTTTTAAAAATCATTTTTTTGATTTTCAACATCCATTTATATATTTTAAACATGATTGAATTTGATTTATTATGATACAAATCTTCCATATTGTATTGATGGTTTTGTGATATGTTTTAATATGGATGTTTTATTTTTGTACCATTCATGGTTTAATGATAATTTATTGACATTTTTTGATCCAGTTTCGATACAAATGTTTATATTGTGTTTAATCCTTTTCATATGAGGAATGAATTTGAATTAGTAAGTGATGGGTGGAGCTCGCTATAGCTTATCGATGCATCGGTAGGTCTCATGAGACAAAATAGTGTCTTGGAACAAGTCTTTGAAAAAATATTATTTTTATTCTAGGCACAAGTCCATGAGTATGTGGTTCTAACATCTGGATTATGTATTCCATCATTATGATATTGGCGATTGATATTACATGTGATTATTCAACAAGTAGAATATCCATGTGAATAAGTAAATGGTATTATTTGATTTATATTTTCCATATTATGATGATGATTGATTTTAAAAGGCTTGTGTTTTAGTTTTATACATTTTCATAATAGTTTATGATTATTTGTGAATGTTTTTGCAATATTTTTATCCTTACTGAGCATTTGATCTCACCCATTTCTTATGGTTTTTTCCCAGGATTCTGAGAAGTGTATTGTGATTTATAAGGAGGGTTAAGATAGAGGATTACTGTAGTTCTCAAACGAACATTTATGTTGTGTCTTATTTTCTAATGTGTAATGCGACGTTCATGTATATAATCTAGTTTCCAAGATTTCAAAAATGATCGATCATTTGGGAATTGATTTCTTTTAATCATATCAATGTATTAAAACAATACACTGAATCTGGGTAACTGGGGTCAAGCGTTACATTTTGTGTTGTGTAGAATAACTATTATTATATTTCAATTACCTATACCATGGGGAAGTCTAATGTTATTGTAGATTCATTGAGAAGGAAACATCTGACCCAGGCTATGAAAGAATTATTTTAAGAGTGTAACGTGATCGATCATTTTCATATTTTCATATTTTCATATAGGTTTCCTGGAAATAGGGTTGAAGGATATTTTGGATAGTGTTTTGATTACCTCAAATCTTCTTGAGATGGTTATTCAAGAGAAGAAACATGATTTGGAATTTAATTCCATTGGGGAATATTTTTATGATCTGGATAACATTTGAGAATTATTTTTCTATTTATAGGGAATCCTGTATTTCTAAAATCATTACATCATAGATTTTCTAGTGAGAAAATATGTTCTTGGGTGCTCGTAAAATTCACAATGGTCTATTCAACTACTAGAAATATTTATGTATTATGATATATGACAATAATTTTGGTGAACATGCATGATATAAGTGTAAGATCCCAAAAATTATGTATATTATTAATAAATGTATTTTATTGGTATTTTACCCTTATCTTGAGAATATTTTTGTTGAGTTTTTGTACGGGGTTGTTTTAAGTGAAATTTGAGATTTTAGGAAGCCCATTGGGCAGTGTTGTATTTAAGAATGGTTAGGGAACACGTTCAGTCTTTCCCCTTGATACCCTGCATGATATTTTGGTGAGACAAGTAGTGTTTCCCAGTTTTTCAAAACATTGTTCCCAATTTAACTTACCAGGCACCAAAAAATAGTGGGGGTTTACATATTTTTTTCCCATATTTTCAAACTATGTTCCATGTAGGAGAGAACTTACACCCCCAAAGTAGAGCAGCAAGGTTAAGGAGAACAGTTTGGAATATAGAATTCCCCTACTAAGACATCATGCCTGAAAATTTTCAATTACCTTCTTTTTTATAACTCTTGAATCCCATGGTTTGTATCTATAAAAATCATATTTTATCATTACATGAATTCATTCAATTTTGGAGGCTAATACTTGTTGTTTAGGTTCATAGAACCACATTCTTGATGGATTTAAGAACTGATTGAAGGATCCTATCTCCTTCAGTATGTGATATCTTCCTTAGTTTGTTTCTAAATCTCCTTCATAACTATATCATAACAATGAAAACTGATTTTTCATTCATTAGAAATAGATTTATATATTGATTTTCATGGTTTTTTTGTTAGATCATGATCTTAGGTTTTTATCATAATTATTTTGTTGCATTGTGATATATATGAGTCCTGTTCAATTTGGGGATTTTTTGGTTTTCATAATGTTTAGAAATAACCATTTGGTTCATCGTAAAAATGTAAATTTACATAGTTTTTATTATAATTATGCATAAGTAATTTGGAAAATCTAATTTCAGTGGTGGGAAATATCATTCAAAATTGAAATAATTGATTGATTTATTTTACCATGAGATAATGAAATTTGATTATTTTTTGGAAATGAATTTAGTGAATAATGGTGTTCTGTGTTTGGTTGAATATTCATTATTAGAATTATTGATAACCATTGGGTGTGATGAAATGATTGAAACTCGATGCTACCCTTGGGGTGTGTTGATAAAACAAAAACTAGTTTTTAAAAAGAATTCATGATTGATAAATGAAATTGGGAATCAGATGAATAATTAATTGGGGTAATAAATCAAAAATTGTTTGTAAAAGATAACCATACTACGTCATATATGTGACTAATTTGTGGGATAGGGTATCTTACTCTATATACAAATGGGGTGATAGTCTTACGCCTTAGGCCCCAAATATATTCATGTATTATATATGATCAATGTGTTACGGGACAAGGACTCCTACTCCAAATACCCACAATGTTCCAAACTACTCCTCTAGGTTCCTATTGTTTGAATGATATTACTGAAATTAATTAACTAATGAAAACACATAACGGAATGAAATTTGATATCCCATTTTGGTTATTTTTCTCTCCATCACAAGTTGAAGTAAGTATTTATGGTTGGGTTTGATCATGAACGTGATGATTTATGTGGTTATGTAAAGAATAATGGAATGTGAAATTTTTTTTACATTATGTATTATTGTTTTTTTCATTATTAATACTAAAACAATTTTATATAAATTTTTTTATTTAAGAAAATTTTTGTGGTGTCCTTTGGAGAATTACTCACACCATATTCATACTTCCTTGTCGGTACCGAAATAGATATCAAATTTATATGAATAGATAAGGGAATGATCCATATGTTATACGGATGAGTTGTGATAGAGGATGTACGATGGAATTTTAAATGATTTTAGGACCATCTTTGCAGTTGTCAGAGCCTTTATTTTGATATTAAATTTATAACTATACACACAAATGTATTGAAATGTCTACTACTTTGGTTTGGATATTATTTTCTTATATTGGGTTGTCATGTGATACTGGCCTTTATTTGGTTTCTTATTATTCTGGTTATTGTTTATTAACTTTTATCGATGGGTAATTTATCTCCATTTCTAAGATTCTTTGATAAATATGGTATAGACTCCCCAAGATATATCTATTAGACCTTCAATTCTAGTAGGTAGCCTATATCACATAGGGAGGCATGCCTGAGGTTAGCTAAAAAATTAGCTTCAGGAAACAGTACGTGGAACTAAGTTTCGGATATTATAAATTAATATGAATGGTGTTATTTTACAATGTTTAAATGGTAGATATAAGAGTATAATTTTTTGGGCCTTGGTCATGAGCTCATGAATAGGAGTAGCTCACCCATGTATGGGGGAGAACCCATGTAACCAATGTTGGAAATATGTTACTGAATCTGTTGATACTATTGGATTTTATTTCACCTTGGGTAATGAACATGATGTTTGAAATTATTTTTTTCATGAATTTTTCTTCATGTAATGATTTTTTATTATATTTTTGTATGAATTGATCATTTTAGGCTCTCATGGTATATTTTAACATGAATCAATTTAAGAATGCATGAAGGAGCATGTTTTGGGTGAGTTATTAAATGAAATTGTTTTCCTTGTTTGATTAATTTAAATACCAATGGTGGCTAATGTGAAATTTAGAGATTTGAAATGATTATTTTTTTATTAGAATTGAATAAATGGTTGTCTAATGGGAATCCTTGAATTATGGAAATTTTTTACCCTAAGTTTTCCATGACCTATACTATAAAATTTTGAGTTTAGTGATAATGCCACTGCATTGAACATGTAGTGGGGAATGGGGGATGATATATTATGAATTTATGTGAATAAATCACCTTAAAATGTTTTAATAATTTGTTATGTGTCCTATTCATTTTTTTGTAATTATAGGGAAATTCCACAATGAAAACTCTTTGTCATAAAACTACATAGGTAAATTGGTGGAAATGATCCTCCATTATTGGAACATGAGTCTCCTTATGTTATGGGTGTTGGATATAGAGAGTAGTTCCATGATAATTTTTAGTTATTTATGATATTAATTAATAGAGTCTTAGGTCCAGTTGTGGAGAATATGATTGACTTGACACGGGAGTTCCAATTGCAACACCCTTTAAAATTCACCATAGAGGGCGTACCTAAGGCAATCGGGTTTTTGATTAAGTCTATATTTATGATCCTTGAAAATTTAGAGAATCCAACTGAGAATATAATAAAGATGATATATTATATGTTACATGGTCATGTGAATCATTTGTGGGACATATAGAATCCGGATCAAAAGATGGACAATATAGAGTGGAATGAATTTCAGAGATGTTCATGGAGAACTATTACCATGAGATGCTCATGTATGAGAGTGTAGATGAGTTTATGAGGTTAACCTCGAGGAGATTTTCCATGATGTACTATTCTCTTCAATTTATTGATTTTTAGTGCATTGTTCCCAAAATTTCTAGGAAATGAGGCCACTACATCAATGTGTTTTTAGGATGGGATGAAATGAGAGCTTAGGTTCACGGTTTATACCATCTTGATGAAATATTTTCTGAGGTGGTTAATTTGGATCACATTTTTTTGGGAAACAAAAAAGGAGGGTTCAAGTTGAATGTATGTTGTTTCTGATGGTTTTACATGGTGGTGATTTTCCAAGAGTATGAAGTATCTTTATGATAATTTAAATTTTGGAGATGAAAAACTGTTTGGATAAGGATAAGTTACGATACTCTGATATGTAACGGAATAGACATCCTCTAGTGTGGTTTGTCGGGACATAGTGGTACATAGTTTCCATGACCACCAATGGAGTTCGGATCTTGTGGATGGATGGGTTACCTATAGGGTTATTGTATAAAACCATCACCAAAGGGTATAGACAGAGGATCTATGAATGTTTAGAACACTAATAGGTGGTACTATACACCATATATGTCTAGTATTGGTAGTTTTATTAGCCATTTGGATTGAGGTAGTAGACATGGTAGATCAGGGAAATAACTCAAATATCAGATATGTCATATAGAATAGGTAAATCCAATTCCATTGCATGTAATAGGTGTAAGAAAATGTAATAATATTTATCATACACTTTTGGATATTGAGGATATACGACCAATAGTTTATTCTACGCTTATTATAGCATCGACACATTGTAGTACTTTATTTGATTTAGGAGCCCCACATTAATTTATTTCTTCAAAACCATTGAATGGTTTGAATCTTGATGTGCAGTTTGTGAGATGGTATATAAAATTAAATTCACCTTTTGCTATATGGTCGAGTAATATAGGCTTATACATGGGGTGTTCTCTCATGGTTGAGGAGTATCATTTCTATTTCAATCTCCTCATCCTTAATATGTCTGATTTTTACTTGATTTTGTGTTTAGAATTGTTAGTAGCATATCTATCCCATAATGATTTTTGTCATAGTATATATTCATTTATATCTCATAAGGGTGGAAAATATGTTCATCATGGATAGTTGGAAATCCAGGTTGGTTGTGAAATTCTAGTTCAATAAAAACTAGGGGAGCTATCTACAAACTTTTTAAAGTCATCTTCTAGGTTATTTGTGTGTGAAGCATGATATATTTCCACTCATAGTATAAAATATTATAGGACATGTTTCTAGAAGATTTATTAGGGACTCCACATGAGAGGGGTGTCAATTTTATGATTGAGAACATACATAGAGGTGAACTAGTTTCAATTTTTCAGACAGAATGACACCAATAGTGTCACATGATCTTTATACTCTTTTAGGAGAGTATAGGGAAATGGGATTTATCTATACATGTAAGTCACCATGGTTTCCTTCCATATTGGTTTAAATAAATACATATGAGACATTGTTCTTATGTGTTGACTAATTTTTTTTTGAAATAGATGAATGTGAAGAACAATGTCCTCTTCCACATATCATCAGTCTCTTTTAATAGTTTAGTGTAGGTTGTGTGTTTTCCTTTATTTACATGAGGATAGGGTATCATCGGTTTAGTTTTATATCATATGATAATCCAAATAATACTTTATTAATCAAGTATGGCCTTTGTGAATTATTCTAGATGCTATTTGGGATGATGAACTCTAAAGTAGTGTTTTTGGCCTTGATAAACCGAATAATCGACCAATACTAGGATCTAATTTGTTATTTTATGTTGACATATTTTTGTAATCTAAGACTCGTGATGGTTATTCCCAAAATCATGACAAAATCATTAGTATAGTAAGAGATAATATTATATACACTATGGAATATATGAATAAATTGGGGGTTGAAAGGGTGCATTTCATGGTTCCCATCATCTTAAAAGGAGATTTTTTTGAACCAGATATATTTTAGGTAGTGGTGCATCTGGAGAAGATAAAAAATATTTTTGATATCCAATTATTTTTATCTTTATTGGGATATTATTAGGGATTCATCTATTAATTTTCCAACATGGAAGAACCACTTTCAATATTGTACATTAGGGGTATTATATTTCAATAGTTTGGGGAATGTGAAAATTATTTATAGAAGTTATAGAATCCATTGAATACCACATCAATCATTATCCAACCTAATCCAGGGGAGGATTATGCCATGTTTATCGATGAATTTAGTGTTGGTCTTGGAGTTTTGTTGATGTAAAGATATTTAATTGAAGCATATAGTCATGAATGTTGAGGCCTTATGAATGGAAATAACCTACATATGATATCGAGTTTTCCATAGTGGGTTATGACTTAAATTTTGGGTTATATTATAAATGGGGAGAAAAATTTACTATGTATACCATCCACAAGAGTTTAAACAATATCCATTCCCTATTATATTTGAATCTTTTATAGTAAAAATGGGTTTATTATATATAGTCATTTGATTTGGATCAAACATATATTCATGGTAAGGGAAATAATTTTGTTGACACCTTGAGTAAGAAAAATATAACATAGGCTATTCAAGGGTCCATATCTATATGGAAGATGATGAAATTTCATGACGAGATGAATATATGTGAATGGGTGGGCCAAGTTTTGATGACCCTCATATCATTATCAATATAGTACATACATTTTTGTTGGACCAAGGAAAGACAATATGAGTATTCAGAGTGTTTGGCCTTGATGGAAATCTAGGAAGGTGATGAGTCACCTTCCAACTGAAATATAAAATGGGATGAGATCATGTTTTTATAGAATCATGTTGTTGTGCGAATGATTTTGTGGAAAGAGTTGATGTGTGAATTTTGTGCCTTGAAGTGGGTGGTTCCTCATAGTTTGGCCAAAATATATTAGGACCTATGGAAATAATACTGGTGGCCGAGCAAGAAAAAAGATATTTTAGGGATAGAGAGATGATGATTCACCTTCCATAATATTATTCCTAATAATGAATGAACCAGGTATATACTAATGGAATTTCCCATTCTGGAATGAATGTTGGATAACATTACCTTAGAAATAATGGTATGTTATCGAAGAAATTCATGAAGGAATTATGATATTATGGATATTTTGGAATGATTGAAAATGGTATTATATTTTATTCATATTCAGGATATCGTCATATTAAATTAGTTGTTAGAATTTTATGTTCATGATATAGATATCCTTAATGGGTTTATATGAATTATAGTTTTGTATTGTGACTCACCTTTTACTTCATGTATATAGAAATGATGTAAAAGGATATTGGTATTCATGTAATTCTGAGTATTGATTTTCACGCACAAATATATTGGAAATATAAGCATACTATACAAATTTTGGTGGATATTCTACTAATTTTCATCATAGAATATTGATGGTATTGGGAGAATTATTTAGTTATTATTTATATTTCCTATAAAAATAATTATAATGAGATAATTCATGTGGAACCATATGAGAATCTTTATGGTAGGCTATGCAGACCACCTATATACTAGATGGAGGTGGGTGAGTTAGAGTTGTTGGGATGAAGACTCATGCAAGAGACATCATACAAGGTTTAGATGATTCCAAAATTTTAGGATATACCACATAGCAGGATGATGTCATATGATGATCAATGTCGATGACCCCATGAGTTTGCAGTAGGGGATCTTATATTCCATCGAGTGTCACTGAATTTGGATCACCATTGGATTCAATGGTATGGCATGTTAGTTCCTAGGTTTGATGGATGGATTGATATTGTGAAAAATGTTGTCCAGTGGAATATCGATTATGTCATATACATAGGTATAGTGTTATCCATGTATTTTTTCATGTTTCCAAGATTTTACTTCACTAGCCCAACACTTATCTTCTGATTGATGTTGATGGTGTTTATCTTGATAATGATGAGTCCTTCGAGGATCATCTGATTCATGTTATTGATCGTAGAGAGAAATTGTTGTGGAGAAAGACTATGATGATTTTTTCGAGTACTAAAATAACATTGACATGGTAAAAAGGAGAAATGGGAGAGAGAAGCATATTTGTAGGCTCAGTGAACATATTATTTTACCTATGAATCTTACAGATTATTTGGATAACTTCAAAATAATTAGGTGTAATAAAGTATAGAGATTATAGGATAATGAAATATCAGAATATGCCTCATGAACATTTAGATGTACTATATTTCAATTTTTTTGATAATTTTATTATTGAGTTTTTTTGGGGATGTTTTGGGAATGATTAGAGATGATTGGAATCCCATTAGGCTTTTCTAGTAAGCTCATGGTTTGGGAAACCCCTCTGGCTTTCACATGAAATACGTTCGCCATATTTTGGTGAGATAGGAGGTGGTTTAGGATTTGTTCATTGTTTGTAAACCGCATGCGGCCACCCTGCCTAACCATGAAACAAGAAACAGTGGGGGGTTCTTACGATTGGTGCATAATTTTTGAAATCATTCGCTACTTAGGGGAAAATTTTCACCCACTAAGACGAAGTGCACAGTTTTGAAAACTGTGAGAACCCACCCCGGAAATCATGAACACATGATTTTAATTACCCAAAAATGTATTTTAAATTAATTAACAATAAATTATTATCCCTCAAAACCAAATTTCGTAAATACATGAATTCCGTTCATTTTGGAGGATCCTGGGTGGATTCTGGGGCTCCTCAAACCACTTTCATGATGAATCAAAGATCTGATGGAAGGATCATTTCTCCTTCAATATTTGTTTTTTTATTAATTTTGATCTTTTTTTCACCCACATCATAATCAGTGTGAAGATTAATGAGTTATACCTCACTTATGAGGGGTTTAGATATAGGTTTTGATGTTCGTATTCCATTTTATCTTAATCAAAGTTTTTTATCCTAGATCTTCTGTGTGATTGTGATTTCAATCATTCCACATCAATTTTTTGGTTTTTTTATTGAACGCCCACTAATGGACATGAGTTAGATATTCTAAATATCAATTCCCATAGTCTTTATTATAATTTCATGTATGTAATTGTAAAAAACCAATTTCCACATTGTGAAGTATAATTATAAATTGAATTAATAAGTTTTTTGATTTTTCTATGTGAAAATGAAATTGGTTTATTTTTGTATTGAAATTGGGGAATAATTGGATTATAAAATTGGCTGATTAATCATTATGAAATTGATAGTCACTTATGGGGTGTTGTGAAATGATTGAAATAGTAAGACACCCTTTGGGTGTATGGATGAGATGAAAATGAGGAATTACATTTTTTTTATTGATTGATAAATTAAAATTTGAATAATTTCAATAATGAATTTTGTAAATTGATGAAAAATTGTTGGGAATATATAACCATATTATGTCATATTTCTGACTAAGTCATGGGATTGGTATTCCATGCTCAATTACTAAAGGAGTTGTAGAATACCTCTATAAGCCCCCAATATATTTATGTATTATATGTGATCATAGTTTTGCGTGATAGGGAGTGCTTTACCAAATACCCATGGGGTTTCAGACTACTTCTCTTGGTATACATTTTTTACTATTATAATTTTAATTTATTTTTTAATGAATATATATAGGGGAATAAAATGTGATATGCCTTTTATGAAGGTTTAGACTCTGCCACTAGCCGGAGTAGATATTAATGGTTTAGGTGCAATCGTTAACCCAAGAAATTATGTGGTTAAATAAAAATTATAAATTTTATTTTTTTTCCATTATTTATTATGATTCATTAATTATAAAACTACACTTACTATTATATACTGGTTGTTTTTTAAACTACATTGGTGGCGTCCTACTAAGGTGGACTCACACCCTACTCGGGCTTGAAAATCGGTACCCGAATGGAATTAATGTATATAGGAAATGATAAGGGAAATATACCTATTTTAGATTACTAAGTGGGAATAATGAATATATGAGGTATCCACATGTGTGTTTGTAGTGTCTTTTTTTGGATTTTCATTTTTCAGTTGAAACATATATGAAAAGATATATCAACTACTTTTCATTACTAATTTTTCCTATATTGGTTTCTCATGTGATACTGGTATGTATTAGTTGTGTTATTATTATCATTATTGGTTATTATCTTTGGTATATTGGTTATTTATTTCAACTATCATGCTGCATTGATAAATTTGGTATATTTTCATCATGATATATCCACTAGACCCTCATTAATAGTCGGTAGCCTATAACATATGATGAGGTGAACCTAAGGACATGAAACCAAACAGATGGGGGAACTAGAATTCGAAACCTGGGTCGATACGTTGCAAAAAGGACATCACTTCCTTGTTTCATGTATCAATACCAGTCCTCAGGTCAATCCCAAGCACTGGAGACATTCATGTTTTCTTCATACATTTACAACTATGAATTATATGTGGGATAATATTTCTATGGACATTGCGGTTGGGTATCCATGTACCCATAGAATGAAGAATATTATATGATTTTTGATAAATAATATGATTAAAGTGGATCACATTATTCACTATTGTCATACACCCAAGGTTGAGGAGTTGGTGAATCTCAATATGATGGATATTATTCATTTTAAAAGAGTTCGATATTATTTAGTCACTAATAGAGATCAGCATTTTACCTATCAATTTTAGAAGATACCATTAAGAGGTGATGGGATATTGGTTTCATTTGAGTATGAAATACAATGCAGTGAAAATTTTCTAGAAAGAGAGTGTCATAAAGATTCTTGTGGACATGAATCATTCATGCACCCTCTATTTTGGATAATAATTGGATGACCATGTAGGACTGGTTTTTTTCTCTTATAGAAATATTTTTGTTTCTACAATCATAATGGATCATTTTTAGGAATTTTATAATAATCCATTTAAGTTTTCTATTTTTTGGATATAGATGGGTGATATATCCTTGGTTTGACATAATTTAGTCCAAGTGAAGATTGTGAAGATTCATTTTATTATTTAGATAATGGTTGGTGTTTAAAAGTTGTAAGTAATTATGTGATGATCATAATCAATGATCAATTGTGTGTCTGGTTGGTGATTAATTTTTCTTAATGGTTTCAACTTAGTTGGGACACTACTATAATGAAAGGAAATGGAATCATCTTCTTTTTATGGAACATTTTGAGGTCAGTGAGTAGGTGGGAAAGTCTATTACCATTTTGTTCATAAAAATAGTTGACATCGATACATTATTTGTTCCATGTATATCAATTTTAAAATTATCTTTCTTATATATATCATATTTAGAGTTGGAGTGATCTTTATGTTGAGCCTAATTTATCTGTTATTGAACATCCAGTCGGGATACTTGATTTTGAGATAATGGTTCATTATGGGATGAAGATACTTTTCTTAGGTGTGATATTACAGCATGGTTCTGATTACTTAGAGGCATGGGATCGTGAGTCCCTAATGAGAGAGTATTGGATTCAAAAATTTTAAATATAATTATTTTGCCAGGATTTATATAGAAAAAATGTTTTTATGTTGGGGGGTTATAACATCCCATTATTTGGATTCAGATACTCCTCAACCATAGATTGGATCATGCATTATGTGGGTATTTTTATCATGTTATTATCGGTGAAATTTTTAGAATTTTTTAATCCCAATGGCATGTAAATTTTTGGTTCATGGTTAGGGAAAAAAATATTTTTCCTATGAAACCATGTGGTTTTGGATTATGTTATAGATGGGGTGCACAGTTTGTCCAAATAATGCGACCAGAACCATCAAATTATGAATCCTGATGTAGTGAAGGTTTTCACTATTAGTAAATTGTTTAAAAAACCATGTTCCCACAAAAAAGAATCTACGATCCCTAAATATTAGGGGAACACGGTTAGGGAGTTTTGTTTTATTAACCATGTTCCCTACCTAGAAAACAATGCACAAAATTTTTTAATAGTATTTTTTTAAATACCAAACCACCTAGTTCATGTCCCTAACCTACCAACCCATATCAAATACGTTTCACATGGATGAGAAGTCTCACAATAACTGGGTTGGGCTCCTAAAATACATTTTCTTGGTGGATTAAACATGGTTTATCTTTTTTAATCTCTTATGGGAAAGGGGATCTCCTATCATCATTTTTCTTCCTATATTTATTTCTATCCTCCTTATATTTCGGCAAATATCCAATAAATAATTAGATATAAACTCCATTTTATTTTATCAAGATTATATTTTTTGTTCCGAGATCTTTTGTGCCTTCATTTATAGTTAATTATTCTTATTTCATGTGTCGATTTCTGGATATTATATTCTATTTTAGGTATTCCCTTATGTTATTTTAATAATTTGAAACCATATATTGCATAATTGATTTTAAAAAAGATTTTAAATTATTTTAAATAATTTATTTGAATATTTAATAATTGATTTGAAATGGTAATAGAATTTTTGAATGAAACCCTAATTTCAATATAATTGAAAGTTTGTGGTGAGTTTGTGAAAAATAATGGTATGATTTGAAGATACACTGATAAAATGGCAGAATTGGTTGTCAGTACATGGTTTGAATATGAAAAATATTACCACAATCCCCTAGAGTTGGATTTATTATAGAGACACTAACTAAAAAACATTCCATGTAAATTACCCTTATGTTGGAGTAGATGATTGTAATTTTCACTTATGTGGAGTGTTTGATTATAATTTTACCTTAATAAGGAGTTGATATTTATCAATCATCGACATTGAAAAGTGTGAGAATCCATGTCCAATAACTAATGTACTGTATGGTGTTTTAAAACGGTGTAATGAGTTATTTGATATGATATTCGTGCCTCTATTCATGAACTGTTTGATTGAGGCAAGTTGTATTATAAAATCTATTTTATATAACATTTTTTAAACTATTGGATTATTTATTGACATATATACCATATATGATTGAAAATATTGTTTTGGAAAATATTTAAATTCCCTGACAGACATTGTTTGATTTAAATTTATAGAATAAATTGTTATTTTTTTGGTATTGCCTCTGGAACACTAAATAAGACCCTAATGAAATTTACCGCTCACACCTTACCTTTTTCTTTATGAATCTATCTAGTCTCTTATACCTATTTTGAGAAAAGATACTTATCTAATTAGAGGCGGTGGATGTTCTTGATACTTTGTAACATGGATTGTTGATGGAGGTATCTATTAGAGATATTACCCCCTTATTACATGGGATGTTTTATTTTTTATTTTATTGTATAACTAGTACATTTTTGATATATGGATTTTTATTTTTTATGTCTATTGTTGATGGTCCTTTATATATTTTGAGATTTGAGAATTGAAACATGTAATATTTTGTATTCCATTATTTTTGGCACATTCACTCCCTCATTTTTAATCCATGAATCCAGGTTCTAGTCACCAACTCATGGGGACCAGGAACACCCTTCTGGCCAGGTCAGTGTTGACTTAGGTTGTAGGTTATGAAGTTATCCAAGATGATTCATGTTAGAAAGAATTGGAATAAATATATTTTTATAATTTATTTTAAAGGATTCCAATATATAATATATATATATAAATAATTACTTATTTTTTAGTAAATTCATTACGAACATGAAAATTATTTTTTTCTGAAAAAAATTTTTGAATTTTTTTTTGTGGATAAATAATAAAATAAATTATTAGATATTTTTGGAAAATATATATTAATCAATTAACATAATATTTGCATTCAATGAGTCATAATTATATGAGGAAGAATTTTGAGAATTTTTTGAAAATACTAATTTTTTAGTGAATAGTGAAAAATACTATTTTTTATTTAATTCTTCATATTTGATTAAATCATTTACAAAAATAATTATTTTTAATTTATTTAAAATTAAAATTAGTATATGTAGTTTATTAATAAGCCAATTAATTTCATTATAATTAAATTTATCATAGAAACCTTGTCCCTGATAGTAGAGATTCAGTGTCTACTATCAATAACATTTTCATGATTACAAGGAACCAAATCCAAAACGACCAATGAGTTCAGTTTTTTTGGTAAACTATATACATAAATAAAAATTTTATTACCAACGACTTTACAAATTACAACATATTTTTTTCTTATTTTTAATGAACTATTACGATATCTCTAGTCTATCTAGAATATCCCTGCATATCATTAATAAAATGCTTCCCAGATTCATGGCGAAAGAAACATATTATGGGTGAGATTAGATGCCCAGTAAGGTCAAAATATAGTGGAGGAAAAACTAATCAATGATAACAGTCGATATGAAAGGGTATATAACTAAACAAACATGTTGTGGAATCAATAAAATGAATGGAAGTGCATAAACAATATGGAATTTGAATAACTGGAAACACATTCCATTCAAATATCTAGATATTTTGAAATAAAAATGGAAGTGAAAGAAACTAAAACCCAAGTAATCTAAATAACTAAAATTGAAATGTATCTACAGATATGTGGACAAAAAATATCATGGAGTAATAATATCTCAATATAAATGAAGGAAATTATTTCATAATGGAAATAATGACTGAGGAAGATGAAAATATATACCTTTAATACATTTCACAATTTGGTTTACACTATTTTGATTTGCGCAACTAATTTTTCTCAAGAGAACATGTCGATGCATTGAAGAGCTATAAAAATTAAGGCCATTAACCTTTAATACCTGTCCAAAAAATTATTAATATAGAATAATAAATTTAAGCAATAGTCTATATTTTTTATTAAATATCTATATTGAATAAAAAATATGTGTTAATAAATAAATCCTATGATAATAAAATAACTATCAATGTAAAAACTGAATGATAATGGTAAACATTATAGGCAATAGTAATATCCATTACGTGAGAATATAAATATTTAAGTCAAATGTAATGTACCATAAAAAGGATCACAAGGGAGTGATTATTTCAAGAGAAAGTTTACAATAAAAAGGATGTGATATTGAAAAGATGACCATTAAACAAATTCAAGATGAAAATAATGTTTAAACATTCCAAATTGTCACACACCACTTTGAAACATTTAAATCATAATCACCATGAATAAATAATTTGTAAATGAAAAATATAATATAATTAAATTAAGGTAATTCAAGATATAACATATAAAAGGTTAGTATATACACCATTTACAATAATCTAGGTTCATAAAAATAGACAAGTATCAATGGAATGTAAATTGAGACACAATACCTTATTTTAGTCTAAATCGTCTCATGTCTCATTATATTGTTTAATAAAAAACTTATTTTACTTATTTAATTTCGTTATACTCTTTTTAATGTTATTGTAAAACCCAATTTAAATTATTACCATATCATATATACATATATGAACAATTATGTTTACATTGAGTGATTTGATAAAATTCCATTTAGTTGCCAAAAATAACATCGATTGGTCAAATATGGTGAAAGTGATCATGAAATAACATCTTTAAAATAATAAACATGAAATAATTATCATATTTATACATAAATTATTCTTTTAAATTCCATCATTAAATATGGTTATGATTAATGAACCAATGTTAAAATCCTGGAGACGGTAGGTTGTAAGTACGCATTAGTAACATTCCCATTATTTGGTGATAATTACAGAAAGAATGTAATTAACAACATATCATTATGTAATGATAATTATTTTATAAATATAATATTATTTAGTGTGAATGAATCACATCCCTTGGGGGGTGGCTGTAGTCCACATATACACAAACGATGTTATAATATTTACACAAAATAGAAAGTATAAGGGTATGTGTTATAAAAGAAATAAAGAATCTAAAAGGAATAATAAATATCATATATAAAATATATAAAAATATTTTGTATCATAATGGCCACCACAAAAGGTAGTAAGGGAAAAATGAACAATCGTCATTTCATGAGGCTGGAGTTCGCCGTAGACGAAAACATTATATTCATTAACCATTAAATGGAATTGTGTGTGAGTAAAGGTATATCACATTATATAAAAAATCCCTTGTATATTTTGTAATCTATTTTATGTTATACAATAATTAAATAATAATATTTTATGGATTGGATAATAGAAATAAAACTATAGAGGTTAAAGAAAGATGTTACCTCTGAATCGGGAAACTCTTTTTGTATTACAAAAAAATGGTTTCCTTGGATTGCATCATAAATAATTTGAGGCTTCTAGGATGAGTTGATAGATTTTTAAGATATATTGGGAATATATTTTTGAATATTAATAGTCTTAATAGGTTTTAGGAAGTGGGAGATCTGGTGGCCTTTTATAGGGAAGGAAAATGACACACATGGAATTTTTGAAAACTAGTTATAAATTATGTTTATTACGAATAAGGAATACATTTTTCCAATTTTCAATCAATGATGTGGGAGAAAATAATCCTAATACAGTCTCACAAATGATACAACATTGCAGGGTTTTAAACTAAAAAATAACTAAAATATTTCAATATTTTTATTGTCAATTTATAAGTGAAAATAATTTGAATGACCAAAATTTTAATAATTAATAAAAATATTATATATTTAAATTTTAAATCAAATTAATAGTAAAATTTATATTATTAAAAAATTTGATGATAAAGGAGTTTTTAATTACAATTATGTATTGTAACTAATTTTTAAAAAATGAATCCTCAAGGAAAAGTAGCAAAAAACATCCATAAAATAATTTTTTATTTATTATTTCAAATATAAAATTTATTTTGATATATATAATCCATAAATGTTTCAAAACATGGATTCAAAATACTTTCTCCACTAAAATTTGGTAGAAATTCCTTAATAATTTATGGATTTTTTTGTCTAATAATTGGTTTATTCATATCTTATGTCTATCTAATCTATTGGATTACTATGAAAATATTTTATTTATCATATAAAATATATCATATATATAAATTAATAATATTTTTTAGATTAATTTATTTGGGTAAAATATGATTTTAAGAATGAAAAAAGTTATCTATAAATATATACCCCTTATTTTCAATTGTTTCTTATTTTCATTTCGAATGAATTAGTATCCACTAAATTCATTTTATATATTTTTAAAACATATATCTTCATATGTTAGTTTATACTATTTATTACCTACATTTGAAAATCTATGATAAGTATTATTATATTAAATAATAATATTTTAATTATATGTTATTGTTCGGTAAAAATTGGCCTTTCGTGTAACACTAGACATTGGAGAAATTCATTGTTGCATATGTCCCAGGCTAACTGAGTATAACATGAATTGAAATATATAAATTATATTGAATTTCATTGAAATATTAAATATATTATATGTTCCTGGGATATCATATTCCCTTATTCACATTGGGTTGCATGTCATATGCACTATCAAATACAATATTCATACTTTAGATTTTTATGGAGTTACATTCTCCCCAACTTAATAAAATTTCGTCCTTAAGATTTAAACTCAATTTTTGTGATACATTGTTACGTATTCCCTAGGTTGAAATCCCACATCGTGAGTAGGGTTTTGTAATACATCATTTAAAACATCGAGATTTTGAATTATAAAGTTCACATGGACTAACATATAACTACGTCTCGAAGTAGGAGAACATTAGTTCAATGGTTTTATTTTTACTTAGTGGAAAAGATTAAATATTTATTGGCAATTATTTTTATCATAAATAAAAAAATAGAATTACCAATGTATGTTTTAGGGCCCAAAATCCTTAAATTTTCAATTATTTAGTAGACCATCTATTCTAAAAAAATTTAGGTATTCAGACAATTCATTTATTTAATCATATTCCCAATGTGGAGTTATTATTTTACTTCATAAGAATACAAGGAAATATAATTTCATGATACATTGAAATTTATAAAAAAATCAACATTTGTTTGTACTTTGATAAAAATTTAATTCATACCTTACCTCATGAAATGGGTATCTAGAAATTAACATTGATCCCAGAACCTCTAAAATATTTAACTTTTCCGAAAACCCAAAAAGGTGTGATATGTCTAACTACATGTCTATAAATATTTTCCAACGTAAACATGGTTAACATATTAATATCTAAACCAAAAAATTAACACTATCGGTTCATCATTAATATTTATATTTCTAATGGTTTAAAAATTTACACATTAACTAGGACATCACGTAGGTCAATAGTTTGTATGAATTGCTTATCATTATTTTGTTATGTGTTAATGACACGTGGCCTTTCTAGACTGGATTGGATGAAACCCAACATAAAATATTCCATTTTCTAAAACAAAATTAATGTACTTTTCAAAACATATATAATGAAAATTCATGAAATTAGGTTAATTAGAAAATATCATTTTAACCAATGATTTTAATGCAACTCCAATATAGAAATACTTAATCCATTTATTTCCACATAGGTCCTTCATTGGACTAGGGTTTATCTATAATATCTTTTATAGGATTTATAAATCATGACACAATAGGATTAACCTAAGTTATTCATAGTAAAAATTTATCATAATGGTTTGTCGAAAAAATGGTAATTATCCAAAGAATATCCCTCGAGAGTGCCAAATAAAGTGTGCGGTAAGGCCTATTTAAATGTAGTATATTACACAGAGTCTGACATGAAACACCTTTTCAGAGTTGTTCCTCCTTGGTATATATGTTAAAAAACTAAATAGACCTATAATATCATGAAAGGGATGTATTTATATGAATACCCACATAATCAAAACCTTTCCAAGATTCTTTTATGTTCCTATATACATATACACAAATTATATCTTTGGTTATTTTCTCTAACATGTGTTTTAAAAAATCTGGTTCCAAATCAGTATAATAAACATCATTTGAAACAAAATGTAGAGAACAAACCCGAAATAGCCTAGAGTTGGTTTTTTATGTCAATAACATTTTCACAATTATAAATAGTCCACTCTAGATGTACCAAAGAGTGTATTAGACTTGGTAAATAAGATATATTAATGAGATTTGTATTAAAAATTTATCCATAGATAACAATATAATATTTGCCTTATTACTAAATAACTTATAGGATAATCATTTCAATATACTAAATCCATTCCTAAAATTCATAGTATTATTCTTGGATTCATGGGGAGAGTGACTTAGAATGGGTGATATCAAAAGCACAATAAATAAAAAATACAGTAGAAGAAATAATTAATCATGGAGAATTGCCAATATAGAAGGGTAAATTACTAAAAACACATTCCATGTAGTCAATAAACTAAATGGAAGTTCATGTAAAATATGAAAAGGTAATAACTAGATTAACATGCCATTAAAATTAATTGATAAGGGAAATTAAAAAAGGAAATGTAAGAAAAGGAAACACATGCCATCTAAATAACTGAAAATGAAATGTATCCATAGATATATTGACACAAAATATGATGTTACAATAGTAACTAAAGCTAATTTTAGTAAATTATTTCTTAAATGAATTCAGATATGATACACAAGAAGACGTATACCATAAATTCCTTTCAGAACATGGTTTAAACTATTCTTATTTGTGAAACTAATTTGTCTCTTAAGAACCAGTTGATTCATCAAGGATCTCTATAAATTCAAGATCATCATGTCATTACTAGTCCAAATAATTATTCACAAATAATTATTTATTTAACACAAAATACCATATACTTTATAAAATGTTCTTTTTAAGTAATTGATTAAAATTTATCAATAATTCCTCAGTTAATCAAATAATTGTCAATGTGAACACTATATGTATGAAAATGGTATACTATTAAGGAAATAGTAAAATCAATCTCACAAGAATAAGGATATGTAATAAAAATATAAGGTACAATAAAAATGATTTTAATTTAATGATTGTTTCATGACAATGTTAACAATCAAAAATAGGTGAGATTTTAAATATAGGGCATTAAAATCCAATTTACTCAGACAAAGGAAGCGATAGACCCATCTAGTAGACATTCCCCATAAGAAGCCCATTTTTCAGAGCTCAGAAAGGAGGTTGTGTCTTTGGGCTTCACTCTTGGAGAAGATCATGCTGAGATTGAATACATTAAACTCTAGAAGAACCGCCTAAGGGAGATATTGAAGTGGATAGAGATTACCACTCGAGCATTGTTATCTAAGCCACCCCAAGAGTCGGTCACCATCACACACCTTACCCTAAGGTCTTATATGGGTGTTTTAAGTGGTTATGTAACAAGACATTAGTACAATTATTATGTAAATTATTTTTTGTATATAATAATGAATATACTTTCATTTTATTACTGTTACTTTGTAAATTATTTTTAATACACAAACAGTATTTTTAGTTAATATTCAACAAGAAATATATTTTTATGAATTAATGGTTTTTTTAATTAAATAATATTTTAATAAAATATTATTATATTTATTAAATTAATTTTTGTAATATATAAATTATAATATAATTTTATGAATGCAATTGTAATTTTTATTATGGTTTGAAATCTGTTTTTGTCAAAACCCATGAATTTTTGATAAATGTTAGTTTAAATTTTAAAAGTAAAAATTCACATATTTAGAAAAAAAATTAGATAAAATGAATATTATTTTTTGAATCAGGATGTCGAAATTATCCAACGGTGAATTTTTCATAATTTTCCGAGACAATCATATTTTTGGTTAATAATAAAATACCGTTTAAATATATAATATTTTTATGACATCATAATGACCCAATATTGATGTAATAAAATACATTAAACATTATTTTTGGACAAAATATGTTTTAGAATTAAAATAATGTGATGTTATATTTGTTTAAATTATTTCACAATGATTTACTGGACCATCTAAGGCTTAGAAAACATTTTGTATTTTTAAATTGGTTTCCTTGAGAGTGTGACTCACATCCATATACAAAACCCTATTATTTTATAAAGTTATCCAACTGAACTCATAAAATATTGTTTTTAACTCCCCTTTTGGAAAAAACATGTGCACAAACCATGGGATGGTTTGTGGTTTGGATTTGTTTAATGTGTGGTGTCCCAAACCAAAATAATAAAGAATTCCCCCTCCTTTCCTATATAAACCCACCCAAGCTCCCACTTCCTCTTCACTCAATGCCTTTGGAGTTTGACTAAAACCTGACCACGTCTCTATATAATCCTCCCAAGGTGTCCCAAGATCCCAAGAAGCCTCTCTTAATCCTCTCTAATGCTTTTGGGACCACACTTCTAAGTAAGGGATTTCTTCCTTTCTCAATTTTGTCCAATTTTCATTAAGTTGTTATTACCTTTTGTTTCAATTACCAATACTGGGGTATGAATTTGCACCTCCCCCATACTTCCATATTTATGTTTTGATGATGGGAGACCACTTTATCTCTTATTAATTCCTCCCATGGACACCCATTACCATACTGAAATTTTGTCAGTGATTTCTCTCTCCTCTTTTACATCCAAGTAATTATTTTGTATTGTGAATCTAAATTCCATTCAGTTTTTTGGGACATGTATCTATATGAACCTTTTACTTTCCATTTAATGTACATATTATGGGACACCCATTTCTCTCTCATCAAACATTTTCATGAAACCATATGTTACACGGTTATTCTGTCGAAAGTTTACTGCGTTTTTTCCAAGCCCAGATCATTATGTAGTGAATACCATACCCATGTCTCTATGAAGGGTATTCATCATTATGAACATATACATATTGAATGGTACTTTCATGTTTTTATTCCACATTACTTATTTGGGGAATAACTTATGAATTTCTCGGATTCCATGTTATATGATCCATATGGCACACTTATGCATGAAATGAAATTTTTAAGAAGGGTGTTCCCAAATAGCGCTCCAATGTATTGGGTAAAGTATAATACCATGATACGTCATGAGGAATGAGTGTTGAATCATTCTAATTCATGTGAAACAAGGGTTTACTCGTGCTACATGTGCAATGATGGTTTACTCATGTTACATGTTCAATGAGCCTCGGCTAATGGTAATTCCAAGTTAAGTGTTGTAGCCACATTTCAATGTTATTATTATCTCTATTTTTCAATCATTTATGTTCATGTTTCTATTTTGATCCATTGATATTCTTATTTTCTAACATTTATTGTATTCCTCGTGTTATTCTAGGTTTATTCCCTTACTGGGCATTATAGCTCAACCTTTTCATATGCATGTCCTCAGGTTATCCCATGAAATGCTAAGTACATGGGAATGTAGTGTCATTTAATTGATGTTTTCTATATAGATGATGTATTTAATATTTTATGTTGTTATTTAATGGTCCTATTCCCCAAAGACATTATTCCTCTCAGTATTCAATGTTGTATCAAGTGACGTTTATGTAATAAATCATGTTTATGTGTGTAATAAAGAGTAGGGTTGTTATATTTGGTATCAGAGGATAGGTTTAATTATTTTTGGGTTCAGGATTAGAAAACCATAGTGAAAGCCTTATCTATAAGAATAAGTATAATAAAAACATACCTAAGTTTGGGTGAGTATTGATTAAGTGTTTTATCAAGAAAATACATCCCTCTCTTGATATAGCAGGTAGAGGTGGATATGGCTCAGATGTACCTATGGGTGAAAACCACGACAAGATGTTTCAGGCTTGACCTGGGGTATCCTAGTACATGATAGTATGGAATTCTTCCCTCTTTCTTGAAATAATTCATAGGGATATGAATATGTAAATTCACAAGCTCATTATAAACCATTATTATGTGAATTAAATAAATTACACTAAGAATATATGTTAGAAATTAGATCATCGATAACATAGATCAAAGCCTTTAGATTCATAAGTTAAGGAAATAAAATCGATTTACATGTCCTCTGTTTTTGGATTAACCATTATATGGTACCCCTAACTTTCCTTTCATTCCAGCCAGTGGCTAGTAATCAGGAAAATCTAGCTAACAATCGATGTGAAGACAAAGGTGATGACTGTTCTAATGGGATGCCCAAACCGATTTGGCTGGGAATTGTGAACTTTGTCACAACACACTCCCCACTAAATCATGATTTGAATAGAAAAAATGGGTCAAGAGGAATGTTCATCCCCCCTTAATAATGATCAAGTCACTATCAAGAGCTTCATGAGACAAAGGCCTCCTACTTTTAATAGATCATCTGATCCCTCAATCGCCGAACAATGGATCAACTCCATTGAAAATATCTTCTGCATCCATTAATAATCTAAACAAGAGAATGTTATTCTAGATGTTTATTGAATGGAGGGTGAATATGATAAATGGTGGAAATTAATGAAAAATACAAAACCTGAGGAGCCGATCAAGGTATTAGAATGGATGGATTCTCGAAAGATATTTTTTGATAGTTATTTTCTGTGCAAATTATGAATAAGGATGGAAAATGACATCCATTCCCTCAATCAAAAAGGTGAAGAATCCATAGGAGTGTACAAGACAAACTTAAAAAGGCTTGCACAATATGCCCACAGCTTTTTTGTTACCCCCAAATGCAAGTTTGACTGTTTATTTAGTAGGCTGAAACATAACCTTCGGTATGCCATAGTGATCCGTGACTTCGACAACTACGAGAAAATTTCATGATGTGCCCTCAAAGTTGAAATTGAGATAAAAAATATAAGGGGTATTATATGGATAAGAATTGTAAGGTGTACATAAATTATGGTGGTGTGATGGATAAATCTAGTGGTGCTAAGAAAATCCAGGACCCCACTTTCCGAAGGGACAGAAAGTGGAACCCCACAAATTTCTTAAAGTTGACGATGAAATGTTTTAGGTGTGGAAGAGAATGCCACCTAGATGTTAACTACTAACATGAAAAACCCACGGATATACTATAGGAGATGAAATATCTATTCAAACCTCAAAGCGTTGTTCATTAATACAACTGAAAAGAACCAGGGCATCTTGCAAATCAATGCCCGACGCTATGGGTATTAAGAGGTAACCAGCGACCTCCGAGGCTACCAAAGAGATATTTTACCATAACAACTGCAGAAGTGAACCCTGATGTCGAAGTGGTGATAGGTACGCTAGTTATTCAATCAATAATATTGAACACAATTTTTTATTATGGTTCTACGCATTCTTTAATATCCCAAATGTTTTGTAGATCAATCTCAACACCACCACAAATCATGGAAGTAAAGATGTCGGTGAGTACGGAAAATGGGGGAATCATTACATCCCATGAATATAACTCATCCCCTATCATAATAAATGGATATAACTTCCTAATAAACCTCATCATACTCCCTATGGTGTAATTTGATGCAATTATTGGCATGGATTGGCATTCCCTGTATAGAGCCAAAATAATTTTCTGTAAGAGGGAAATCACTCTCCCTGTGGAGAATCGGCCCCAATTCGGTCAAAATACAAGGAGGAAGATGAATCTTCTTTAGCTCCATCATCTCAAGTGGGGATATTTATGCCCAATGAGAACACGTATCTGGATCATATGATTGTCTCTAAGGAGGAAACTATCCTTGAAGACATGTCTATTGTGAGTGAATTTGCTGAAGTGTTTCCTGAGGAATTTCCAGGTCTTCCTCCTAGAAGAGATGTTTAGTTCTCAATTGATTGTAGACCTTGGGTGTTTCAAACATCAAATACTCTATAGAGAATGGATATTTTAGTTCTTTTGGAGAAGAATAAACTACTACAAGAGATATGGATAAATCATTTTTATGCCCAAGTGCTTCACCAGGTGGTTCACCAGTCCACTTCGTCACGAAGGATGGGTCAATGTGCCTTTTCATTGATTACCATGAGCTTAAAAAAATCATGGTAAAGAACTAGTATCCTCTCCCAAGAATTAATGAAATTTTTGATCTAGTGAGTTTAGCACAATACTTATCCAAGATAGATTTACGGTTGGGATTTTATCAGGTAAAGGTGAAGAAGGAAGATATTGTAACAACCCAAGATTTTATGACAATTATTCTTTTTAATTTATTTGATGTATTTTGTTGTATGCTACACCAAGATTATTTTGCGCTATATGCAACACCGTATTAGCTTAAAGTATACACAACACTATTCTTGGATCGTGTTACACACAATTTTATGATCATTTGATAGTAGTTATTCTAGGAAACATTGAGTGTATATGTATATATATATTCTATGTATAAATGAATTATGGTTAGATTCTGTTATACGCAACAACAAAGGAGTATTTCACTACATGCAACCCTGACTTGGATTACATTACACGCAATCGTGACTTTCCACGATAGTGTGTGTTGTATGTAATGCCGAGTTTTCACTAAACAACGATAAGTTATTATAATATTATATAAACTAGCCGTTATGAATAGTAATACCCTTTTTTTAAATTTTTTTCAATTTTATATTTCAAAATGGACTTCATTTTTGGATTCAGAATATCCAAATTATCCTAGGGTGAATTTTTTGTTTTTTTTCTGAAAACATTCAATTTTCTATGAATAGTGAAAACACTGGGTTATTATTTAAAACCCGACTTTTTATTTAAATAATTATTTGTTTTATTTAAATATATTTTAGGTCAAAATTTATACGTAATACCTATATAAGTTCAATGTAATTCATTGGAGACATTTTATAATAATTTTAGATATATATAAATTTTATTGAACTTTTCACCGTCTTTTACCCACCTCCTAGGAGAATTTGAAAATTTACATAAAACATAATTTTACCACTTCTGTGAGTGGTATTTCAAAAATCTGAGAGAAACAATTAATATCAAGGAGTAAAATGTGGTTCAATAAGAATAGAATAATATTTGGTGAATAGTAACTTTTTACTTTTATTTACCACGGTTAAAATTAAATAGGGTAATTAAGGGTAAAAATGATATTATTATTACCCTGACACATGTCCTAATTCTATTGTATAAGTATAATTCGACCAAAAACAACCTTAGGAAGATAATATTATCATTTAGGTCCACTACGATTAGATTAGGACATTTATTATTATTTTATTTAAAAAAGAATTAAAATAGTTAAAATCAATGTTTAATACCTAAATCATTTTTAATATAGGAATATAAGTAATAAAAATTCGACTATAAATATTAATTAGAAAGCTAAAACGGTTTCCTACCTAATGGTATTTTATTTATAATTTTTAGACATTAGATAATTTATTTTATTAATGACACAATGGTGATGCAGTAATTACCTAAATAATGAAATATTAAAATAATTGATATTATAAATACCCAAATAAATGTCATTTGAGACTTTTTATGAATTCCACTTATTATATAGGTTAATATGACATGTTAGTAGTGATTTAATTAACTTTTTTCGAACTAATCATGCTTTAATGAGTTTCACAAAAATCAATTACCAAATAGTGTCAAAATTGACATAAAATATTTTTGAAAACAAATATTATATTATTAATTGTTTTTATATTCCAAAAAATCTAAGGTTCAGAAAAATGACTTATACTAGGTTATATATATTAATAATGAACTACTTGGGGTTCGTTTGTCTTGTTATAGTATGTTTATTAACCATATAGTGTAAGAAAACAAGAAGACACGGTAAAAGATAAATTATTTAACTTAGTGTTAAATCCAAAAGATAAGGTTACAATAGTAAACTAAACTTGTATAAAACCTATTGGCTGAAAGGATTGCGACCCATACCCAGATTAACTTCTAAATAAATCAATTTGGAGATATTATAAACCGAATATGACTTTATTATAAAATAATATTTTAAGTTTTTCCAAAGATGCCCCTCTCCCCTCTTATAAAAAGGGCACCCCTTCCCTCTTATCGTAACCCCCTTTTGAGCCTTGAAGCTCTGCCAACCCCTGCCCATTTCTCTTCTCCACTTCCCTAGAAACATTATATAGGTTCTGATCTTCTTAAAATACCAACTCTACTTCCTTAAGAGGATGCATAATGAAGGTGCGTCGAAGAAGAGGTAATCTCTTTTTCCGATTCTCCCAAGTTTCTGTCTTCTTCTACTTATTCTTCTTTAGTTTTATTATTATAAAGTAATAAATTATGTATTAATTATATACTGATATGTTATTATAAATATTAATCAACCCTATTTCACCTTCTATCCATCGTACGTAAAACGAAGTCACCGCGCGTGCATACGTACGGAATACCATCTCCAAGTCGTAGTATAATCTATTTTTGAACACCACATTACTTGGATGGGTATAATGGTGTAAATAAATAACTATATATTATTATTGTAAAGTGACATTTATTCTTAAATTTTATACATACACTTCAATACAATTACACGATCATGAGAATGATATCATCGCTCGTGCGTACGTACGGACTACCGTCTCCACGACGCGATGAGATTCATTATCCATGTTAACCATTCATGAATGATTATAAAGTATATATAATGAATAATAATGAAATATATGACATAAAAATGATACTAGATTTATGTATATATATTTTTATGTCATATATTTAATTCCATTCAATTAACTAAGGATACGAAAACATTGTTCATGCGTATGTATGGCCTATCGTCTCCATGAACGGTGTTTTTTATTCCATTTATAGATCGATCATATATATTTGTATATGCTAAATATATATTATATATAAATCATGTTTTACATTCTGGAATTAAGTGAATCAGGATATATGTAATTATATCAAGAACAACAAGTCAAAACACGTATAATAAATGAAACGATTTTACCCAAATCCCTCTTTTACATCGATTTTAAAAAATAACGAGTAATATAATGTCATAAGTAAACTATATATGATATAATAACAATGAATATGATACTGTAATAAGTTAATGACATTATTTAAATCATTATACAGGAGGTTCAGATACAAATGAAGCATATCATACGTAAGGTAAGGGATAACTTTTCCAATCTCTTTTTTATTTGAGATTGTTTATTTGTAAGAATTTACTGGGGTTATTGTTATCATCAATGCCCAAGTTTTCTAAAAAATTTCATGTATGTTTAAAGTTCTTTTTACCCATTTTCGAAATTTACCACATGCCATGAAAGGAATTGTAGAGACCCAAATCTTGACGTACATGGACATTACATTACTTTAGCAGAATACTTAATACATAACAAAAATAGACACACAAGGACCGTAATAGTTTAGTGTCTTTGGAAACTTGGAACGTAGTCTTCTAATCACGGTGAAAGATCTTCAACATATCCCATAAAGATCTTCCCTTTCTTTCCTACCTAAAACCTTTCTTTATATCTTGGGGAAAAGAAAACATAAAAAGGGTGAGCTCAAATGCTCAGTAAGGTAAAGTATGGATAAAATAAAACATACCATATACATTTGATCTTAAAAACATGAACATAATGTTTAAACATCAAAAGCTTTAGAAATGACACAAAACATGGAATTACATAAGGCATAGATCATAAAGAAACATTAATAATGATAAAATATCATGGGAATAAAACATGTAATTGTGGAAACCATTATGCACATGATATTATTTCCATAGTAGCCAAGGAATTGCTGCCAAGACCATCTTAGGGGACAAAGTCCCTTTCTGAATCGAGTTCACTCCTCGTTCCAGTCCTGTATTACTGAAACAGTTTAACTTTCCATTCCAATCATGTTTATATCATGAGATATAAATCTTTAACCAATGCATTGGAGGTAGATATAGGTCCCACCCATCTCATAATGAAATCATTCTTACTTATGCCACAAAATAAACATACATCATTCAGAGTAACCCAATAAATAAAATGGGTTTCATAAACATCATCCCATAATAACATAATCGATATAAAAGAAATGGATATCATTTCATAATAAGAAAATTGAAACCATGTAAATCATAGAGACTTTATACTTGAAACATACACATATTAAATAATTTCATCTTAGATGGAAATTTTTTTTGATAAAAAACTTGAAATGAATTCTTGAGAAAAATATCCTTTCTTCTTCAAAATCAATTTCTTTTCACAAAAAGTCATGCTATTTTAAAAGAAAGAGATTTAGTTGAAAATATTCATGAAATATTTTTAGGAAGCATCATGAAAATAAGTCTTTATAAAACTGTAAAAATCTGTTCGTGCCGTATATGTTAAAAAAACATTCTTCTTGTACTTTTGTCGGAAAAGTTAAAAAAAGTACCTCGTAGGGTAAACAAAAGAATGATTCATTCCATAAAATGGGGTAAAAGTCAAAATGGGTATAAAAGGACTTTAAACATACATGAATACACTTTTATAAAACATGGACATGGATGATAGCAATAACCCCAGTAAATACTTACGAATAAGTAATCTTGGATAAAAATGAGATTTCCACAATTATCCCTTACCTTAGGTCTGATTTGCTTCGTAAGTGTCCGAAACTCCTATATAATGATTTAAATAATGTCATTGACTTATTCCAGAATCAAACTCATTGTTATGATATCAAATATGGTTCACTTATGACTTTATATTACCCGTTCTTTTGTAAATTCCATGTTAAAGAGCGTTTTGGGTAAAATCGTTTCATTTATCGTCCGTGTTTTGACCTGTAATTATTCATATGATTACTTAGATCATGATTAAATAATTACAGAATATAAAACATGACTTATATATAATATATATTTAGAATATACATATATATAATAGATCAGTAAATGGAAGGAAATACGCCGTTCATGGAGACGGTAGGCCATACGTACGCATGAACGCTGTTTTCGTTTCCTTATTGAGGTCAATGGAATTAAGTAGACGACATACATATATATACAAATAAATAAAGTATAATTATTATTTAATATATTTCATTATTACTTATTATATATAATTTATGATCATTCATGAATGGTTAATCATTGAGAATGAATCTCATCGCGTCGTGGAGATGGTAGTCCGTACGTACGCACGAGTGATGATATCATTCCCATGATCGTGGAATTGTATTAAAGTGTATGTATAATATTTAAGAATAAATATCACTTTACAATAATCATATATAGTCATTATTTACACCATTATACCCATCCAAGTAAGGTGGTGGTGGAAAATAGATTACACCACGGCATGGAGACGGTATTCCGTACGTACGCAAGCGCGGTGATTTCTTTTTCCGTAGGATAGATAAATTGTGAAATAGAGTTGTTTCATACTTATAATAACATATAAATATATTATTGATACTGATTTTATTACTTCATAATGAAACAACTAAATAATAAGAAGTGGAAGAAGAAATAAAGTTGAAAGAATCGGTAACGGACATTACCTCTTCCTTGAAGCGCCTCTTCTAGACCTCCTCTTAGGGCACTACAACTGGTATTTGAAGAAGAACAGAACCTCTATAATGTTTCTAGGGAAGTTTAGAAGAGAATTGGTCAGGTTCTGGCCAAGCGTGAAGGCTCAAAGTGGTGCGAGGAAGAGAGGGAGGATGTGCCTTTTTATAAGGGAGGAGAGGGGCACCTTTGGAATAAATAAAACTATTATTTTATTATCAAGCCAAATTCGGTTTTAAATAGCTCAAAATTGAATTATTTAGAAGCTAAGGTGGGGATGGGTCGAAATAATCTCATAAAATAGAATTTGGACAAGTTTAGGTCCCTATTGTAACCATATCATTTATATTTAACTTTAAGTTAGATTATTTTACTTTTACAGCGTCTTTTTGTGTTCTTACACTATAATGTTAATAAACTTACTATAAGAAGACAAAATAACCACAAGTTGTTGATTATTAATATATATAACCTTATATAAGTCATTTTGCCGAACCTTATACTTATAGGAATAAAATAACAATTAATAATATAATATTTGTTTTAAAAAATATTTTATGTCAATTTTGACACTATTTAGTAACTAATTTTTGTGAAAATCATAATAGAATGATTAGTTCGAAAACAGTTAATTATATCAATACTAACATGTCATATTAACCTATAAAATTAGTGTAATTCATAAAAAGTCTCAAATTATATTTATTTCTGTATTTATAACATCAATTATGTCAATATTTCATTAATAAGATAATTACTGCATCATCTTTGTGTTATAAATAAATTGAATTATTTAATGTCTAAAAATTACAAATAAAATACCATTATGTAGGAAATATTTTTATATTTCTAACTAATATTTATAGTCTAATTTATCTTGTGTATAACCCTATATTAAAAATGATATACTTATTAAACATTGATTTTAACTATTTTAACCCTTCTTTAAATAAATTAATAATAAATGTCCTAATCTAATCCCAGTTGGCCTAACTGGTCATATTTTATTCCTAAGGTTGTTTTTGGTCGAATTACACTTATCCAATAGAATTAGGATATGTTTTAGGGTAATAATAATATCATTTTTACCCTTAATTACCCTATTTACTTTTAACTGTGGTAAAAAAATTAAAAAGTTACTATTCACCAAAAATTATTTTCATCCCATTGAACCAAATTTTACTTACTAACATCAACCATGATTCTAAGATTTTTGGAATTCCACTCACAGAAGCGGTAAAATTATGTTTTATGTAAAATTAATTTTTTTAACTACCACTTAGTGGTTTCACTATTCATCAAAAAATGAAAGTTTCCAGAAAAATAACAAAAAATAGGCCTAAGATATATTTGATATTATGAACTGAAAAATGATTTCTATTTTACCGAATTCAAAACATATCAGTTTCATTACTTAATTTAAAAATTAATTCCCGTCGTCAAAACAAATAGCGTGTTCTTAAAAGATAATAACTATCAAAAGAATGACACTTGTTTATGTCTGGTTTAAATGTGAAATTACATCCAATGACAAAAATTGTATTAAATTGTAAAAATATATTCTAAATATACTTTGAAACCACTCAAATTAATAATTTATCACTATTAATTATTTCGATTAAAAATGTTGTTTTTAATTAAAATTTAGTAATTTTCACTATTCATCAGAAAATGAAAGTTATCCGAAAGGTACCAAAATTTCACCCTAAACTAATTTCGATATTCCGAATCCAAAAATGATGTCCATTTTGAAAAATAAAATTCAAAAAATTTCAAAAAAGTGGTTATTACTATTATAACGGCTAGTTTTAATAATATTTTAATATCATATTGTTGTTTAGTGAAACTCGTTATTGCGTACTACACACGCTATTGAGGAAGGTCGTGATTGCGTGTAATGCAAGGAAAGTCAAGGATGCGTGTTGTGCAAGCTCCTTTTGGTGTAGCATACAACACAAGACATTAATGAAATTAAAAAGAATATTTTTCATAAAATCTCGGGGTGTTACATTCTACCCCCCTTAAAATGAATTTCGCCCTCGAAATTCGTCGGGGTTATAAATGGTTTACTCCTCAAAATTTTATTTAATAGAAACCCACATAATAAAAAGGAATACCAGAACTAATCTTTAAAAACAAAAGTTTGAAACGTAATGGTTACCCAAAAAAACTAATCACTGGGTTTCAACATAGATGAAAATATGGATATGGAAGAGAAATCTAACCATCATGTTCTGATGGAGAGTGGTAGAGAACATGGCTATGGAAAAGCCAGCAATCACAAATCCATAGATTTGTGATGATCTAAGGTACCATCTGATTCATCGGATATAAGGGCACTAGGACAACATTTTTGGTTTTCAAGATCATTTCCCTAAAGTTGCTGAATTAAAAGAAATACTTACATGATTTTGATACTATCTCACTGTTTTTTGTTAATTGAACAATTTCCACTTCATCCCTTAATGAAATGATGTTGAATTTGTTATTCTTGATGTGTTAGCAGATCATGTGATATAATGATGGGTCATTCTATCTGTCACAAACAAAAGGATATAAAAGTTATAAAAAATACATAAGTCCATCTATAGTGAGATTAATCATATATGGTTCCTAAAATTGACTTATACTTCATATATTATACTGCTTAATATAATAAAACTAGTTTATACTAAACAGGGACTTCCTGTACTCCAATGGTAGGCGATAAAGGCCAGTCGCATTTCGGTTGTGGGTTCGATTCCCACAGCCTTGCCCGACGCGATGGGTTGGCGCCCGTCCTGCAGGTTGTCCTTTTTATAAAACTAAATTACTATAACATCCAATAAATAATATCAAAAAAAAGTTATATCCTTAAACAATACTAACTTATGTCCAACATAATCCATTCCAATCATTAGGCTTATCTAAAATACTTCGGTCCAAGCACATAGTATAAAGAAAACGATTACTTGAAATTTCATCAAGCAAGCATGTGAATACCATCATTTATCACCCATATATTTTATTGGTCACGTTCCAATAATGTGAATACCTTAATCATGTATTCTCTTGAAAAATGAATACCCAATAAACCTGAGTGAAAACATGAATGTTGTCAAAAGATAACTCTTTCCAGATAGCAAAATCCAAAAATTATATATACTCAAACCATGATATAACGTTCTCCTTATATCAATCATGAGCTCATGAATACTATCAAACATTTATTTTTCTCATTATCCCTTCATTATGCACATATCATCTACATTCTAAAAATATCTGAATAACCTTTCATGGATACTGGTACCATTAATCATACACTTTCAAAACTCAAGGAAAGACAACAGTGTAACAATCCTTAGATGTCTCTTTATTCCTTAGTACCATGAGATTACTTATACAACATTACACATGATAAACATGTAATCATTCCACTACATTCTTAAACCATTGACCGAGCATCAACAATTATTTCATCTCACATATCATTTTTAGTCTCTTCATCATCATCAACATAAATACTACCCATACGACCATACTGATTCTCTTCATGAGACTTTCCCTTTGGGTATTGGTTTGCATAATGCCCGTACATTCCACATTTAAAATATTTAACTATTTTTGATGTCATAGCAATACCATTATCCTCATCCTTGGTGTTAACTGAAACTTTTCCTTTGCACTTACTAGCTTTGTGTCCTTCTTTTCCACACCCAAAGAATCTTCCAGTTCCTTTGAAATATTCTCCTTGATGCCTCTTCCCACATGATTTACATATGGGAAATTTAACTTTCTTTCCTCTATAATCATCATGAAACCCCATCATTATCTTATTAGCCGAGTCAAGAAACATACCAAATTTTACTTTATTGATCATATTATGATATTTCTGATTCAGCATAATAATGATGTTTGGACATCCAAATCCAATTTCATTTGGTTGCTAATGAATAATATCATTCCATTTTCCATCATATCCTCCATTATCGTGGATCATCTTGTTTCCAGCAATTTTCTAAAACCCAAAAAGAATAGTGTGAGAGGAAAAAATCAGAATAAAGGGGGAGTAACTTCAATATCTAACATATTTGGTTTAATCTAATATCGTTACCATAGATCTAGGACTATATCCTATACGTATATTTATCCTTAGGGACATCCCTAGACATAGCTTATAAATATCTCTAGGGATCTCACTAACGTTTTCGCATCCTAGTTTCCAAATTTTGACTAAACTTTTCCTCTGATACCAACTGTAGAGACCCAAAGCTTGACGTACATGGACATTACATGACTTTAGCGGAATACTTAATACATAACAAAAACAGACACACAAGGACCGTAATAGTTTAGTGTCTTTGGAAACTTGGAACGTAATCTTCTAATCATGGTGAAAGATCTTCAACATCTCCCATAAAGATCTTCCCTTTTTTCTTACCTAAAACCTTTCTTTATATCCTAGGGAAATGAAAACAAAAAAAGGGTGAGCTCAAATTCTCAGTAAGGTTAATCATGGATAAAATAAAACATAACATATACATTTGAACTTAAAAACATGAACATAACGTTTAAACATCAAAATATTGAGAAATGAAACAAAACATGGAAGTACCTAAGGCATAGATCATAAAGAAACATTAAGAATGATAAAATAGCAAGGTAATAAAACAAGTAATTCTGGAAACCACTAAGCACATGATATGATTTCCATAGTAGCCAAGGCATTGCTGCCAAGACCATCTTAGTGGACAAAGTCCCTTTCTGAATCGAGTTCACTCCTCGTTCCAGTCCTGTATTACTGAACCGGTTCAACTTGCCGTTCCAGCCATGTCTGTCTCATGAGATATAAATCTTTACCCAATTCATTGGAGGTAGATATAGGTCCCACACATCTCATAATGAAATCATTCTTACTTGTGCCACAAAATAAACATACATCATTCATAGTAACACAATAAATAAAATGGGTTTCATAAATATCATCCCATAATCACATAATTCATATAAAAGAAATGGATATCATTTCATAATAAGAAAAGTGAAACCATTTAAATCATAGAGACTTTATACTTGAAACATACACATAAGAAATAATGTCATCTTAGATGGAAAAATGTTTTGATAAAACACTTGAAATGAATTCTTGAGGAAAATATCCTTTCTTCTTCAAAATCAATTTCTTTTCACAAAACGTCATGATATTTTAAAATAAAGAGATTTTGTTGAAAATAGTCATGAAATATCTTTAGGAGGCATCATGAAAATTAGTCTTTATAAAACTGTAAAAATCAGTTCGTGCCATATAAGTTAATAAAAAAAATCTTCTTGTACTTTTGTTGGAAAAGTTAAAAACAAATACCTCGTAGGGTAAACAAAAGAATGATTCCTTCCATACCATGGGGTAAAAGTCAAAATGGGTATAAAAGGACTTTAAAAATACATGAATAAACTTTTATAAAACATTGACATTGATGATAGCAATAACCCTAGTAAATACTTAAAAATATGTAATCTCGGATAAAAATGAGATTTGAACAATTATCCCTTACCTTAGGTTCGATTTGCTTCGTAAGTGTCCGAACCTCCTATATAATGATTTAAATAATGTCATTGAATTATTCCAGAATCATACTCATTGTTATTATATCATATATGGTTCACTTATGACTTTATATTACCTGTTCTTTTGTAAATTCCATGTTAAAGTGCGTTTTGGGTAAAATCGTTTCATTTGTCGTCCGTGTTTTGACTTGTAATTATTCATATGATTACTTAGATCATGATTAATTAATTACAGAATATAAAACTTTATTTATATATAATATATATTCATAATATACATATATATAATAGATCATTAATTGGAAAGAAATACGCCGTTCATGGAGACGACAGGTCTTACGTACGCATGAATGTTGTTTTCTTTTCCTTATTGAGTTGAATGGAATTAAGTAGACGATATACATATATATAAACATAAATATAGTATCATTATTATGTCATATATTTCATGATTACTTATTATATATACTTTATAATCATTCATGAATGTTTAATCATTGAGAATGAATCTCATCGCGTCGTGGAGACGGTAGTCCGTACATACGCACGAGCGATGATATCATTCCCATGATCGTGGAATTGTATTCAAGTGTATGTATAAAATTTAAGAATCAATGTAACTTTAAAATAATCATATATAGTCATTATTTACACCATTATAACCATCCAAGTATGGTGGTGGTGGAAAATAGATTACACCACGGCGTGAAGACGGTATTCCGTACGTACGCACGCGCGGTGATTTCGTTTTCCGTAGGATGGATAAATTGTGAAATAGGGTTGTTTCATAATTATAATAAAATTTCAGTATATGAGTGATACGGATGTTATTACTTCATAATGAAACAACTAAAGAAGAATAAGTGGAAGAAGAAATAATGTTGAAAGAATCGGTAACGAACATTACCTCTTCTTTGAAGCGCCTCTTTGAGACCTCCTCTTAGGGCACTAAAATTGGTCGTTGAAGAAGACCAGAACCTCTAGGATGTTTCTAGGGAAGTGTAGAAGATAATTTGGCAGGGTTTGGACGAGCTTGAAGGCTCAATGTGGTGTGAGGAAGATATGGAGGAGGTGCGCTTTTATAAGGGAGGAGAGGGGCACCTTTTGAATAACTAAAAATATTATTTTATTATAAAGCCGAATTCGGTTTTAAATAGCTCCAAATTGATTTATTTCGAATCTATGGTGGGGATGGGTCTAAAACCTCTCATCCAATAGAATATGGGAATGTTTAGGTCCCTATTTTAACCTTATCATGTATATTTAACATTAAGTTAGATAATTTTACTTTTACCGCGTCTTTTTGTGTTCTTACACTATAAGGTTAATAAACATACTATAAGAATCCAAACGAACCCCAAGTTATTTATTATTATTATATATAACCTTATATAATTTATTTGGCCGAGCCTTATATTTTTAAAAATAAAATAACAATTTATAATATAATATTTCTTTTAAAAACTATTTTATGTCAATTTTGACACTATTTAGTAATTTATTTTTGTGAAAATCATAACAGACTGATTAGTTCGAAAAATGTTACTTATATCAATTATAACATGTCATATTAACCTATACAATTAGTTTAATTCATAAGAAGTCTCAAATTACATTTATTTTGGTATTTATAACATCAATTATTTCAATATTTCATTAATAAGATAATTACTGCATCATCTTTGTGTCATAAATAAATTAAATTATTTAATGTCTAAAAATTATAAATAAAATACCATTATGTAGGAAATATTTTTAGCTTTCTATCGAATATTTATAGAAGAATTTATCTTATGTATAACCCTATATTAAAAATGATATACTTATTAAACTTTGATTTTAACTATTTTAACCCTTCTTTAAATAAATTAATAATAAATGTCCTAATCTAATCCAAGTGGGCCTAAATGGTCATATGTTATTTCTAAGGTTGTTTTTGGTCGAATTACACTTATCCAATAGAATTAAGACATGTTTTAGGGTAATAATAATATCATTTGTACCCTTAATTACCCTATTTACTTTTAACTGTGGTAAAAAAAGTAAAAAGTTACTATTCACCAAAAATTATTTTTCATCTCATTGAACCACATTTTACTTACTTACATCAACCGTGTTTCTCAGATTTTTGAAATTCCACTCACAGAAGTGGTAAAATTATGTTTTATGAAAAATTCATTTGTTTAACTACCACTTAGTGGTTTCACTATTCATCAAAAAATGAATGTTTCCAGAAAAATACCAAAAATTAGGCCTAAGCTATATTTGATATTATGAACTAAAAAATGATGTCTATTTTGCCAAATTCAAAACATATCAGTTTCATTACTTAATTAAATAATTAATTCCTGTCGTCAAAACAAATAGTGTGTTCTTAAGAGATAATAACTATCAAAAGATTGACACTTGTTTATGTCTGGTTTAAATGTGAAATTACATCCAATGACCAACATTGTATTAAATTGTAAAAATTTATTCTAAATATACTTTAAAACCACTCAAATTAAAAAATTTCACTATTAATTATTTCTATTAAAAATGTTTTTTTTAATTAAAATTTAGTAATTGTCACTATTCATCAGAAAATGACAGTTATCCGAAAAGTACCAAAATTTCACCCTAAACTAATTTCGATATTCCGAATCCAAAAATGAAATCCATTTTGAAAAATAAAATTTCAAAAATTTCAAAAATTTCTTATTACAATTCATAACGGCTAGTTTTAATAATATTTTAATAGTATATTGTTGTTTAATGAAACTCGTTATTGCGTACAACACACGCTATCGAGGAAGGTCGTGATTGCGTGTAATGCAAAGAAAGTCAAGGATGCATGTTGTGCAATATCCTTTTGGTGTATCGTACAACACAAGACATTAATGAAATTAAAAAGAATATTTTTCATAAAATCACGGGGTGTTACAAGAATCATACTTTCGGTTACCACACGAGGAACTTCTTGACTTTTCTGTTTAAAGTACAAGGAGAATGTTTTTTAAACTTATACGGTATAAACTGATTTTTATGGTTTCATAACGCTTTTTCCTCATGAATAATACTCAACAATATTTCATGATTATTTTCAATAAAATAATTTTCTTTAAAAACTCAATGGCATTTTGTGAAAAGAAAATCATTTTGAATAAGAAAGGATATTTTCCTCAAAAATTATTTTCAAGTGTTTTATCAAAACCATTTTAATATAAGATGAAATTATTTCATATGTGTACGTTTCAAGTATAATGTCTCTATTATTTACATGGTTTGATTTTTCTTAGGATTAAATGATATCCATTTTTTTATATGGATTATGTTATGATGGGATGATGTTTATGAAACCCATTTTATTTGTTGGGTTATTATGAATGATGTATGTTTATTTTGTGGAACACGTAAATATTATTTCAATATGAGATGGGTGGGGCCTATATCTCCCTCCAATTCATTGGGTAAACATTTATATCTCATGAGATAGACATGGCTGGAATGGTAAGTTAATCTGGTTCAGTGATACAGGACTAGAACGAGGAGTGAAATCGATTCAGAAAGGGACTTTGTCCACTAAGATGGTCTTGGCACCAATGCCTTGGCTACTATGGAAATCAAAACATTTTCTTAATGGTTTCCACAATAACATGATTTATTCCCATTCTATTATATATTGATTGATGATCCATTATGATTTATGCCTTACGTACTTCCAAGATTTATTTCTTTGCTCAAGATTTTGATGTTTAGATTTTATGTTCATGTTTTTTCATTCAAATGTTTATGGAATGTTTTATGTTCTCTATGTTTACCCATACTCTGAATTTGAGCTCACCCTTTTTATTTTTTATTTTCCCCGGGATATAAAGAAAGATTTTAGGTAAGAAAACCAAAAGGGGAATATCTTTATAGGAGATGTTGAATATATTTCACCATGATTAGAAGATTATGTTCCGAGTTTCCAAAGACACTAAACTAATACGATCTTTGAGAATTTGTTTTTATCATGTATTAAGTATTCCGCAAAGGTAATGTAATGTCCATGTATGCCAAGATTTGGGTCTCTACAGTTTCTATCAGAGCGAAGGTTTAGTTAACCTTTGGAAAGTAGAATTCTAAAACTATAGTGAAATCCCAAGAGATATTTCTATGGTATGTCTGGGGATGTCCCAAAAGATAAGTATACGTATAGGTTATAGTCCTAAAATTATGGTAACGATCTTATAATTTAACCTAAGATGTTAGATATTTATGGTACTCCCCCTTTATTATGTTGTTTTACCTAGCATGATTTTTTCCTCTCACACCATTCTTTTTGGGTTTTAGAAAATGGCTGGAAACAGGAAGATTCACGATAATGGAGGATATGATGGACAAAGGGATGATATTATTAATTAGAAACCAAATGAAATTGGACCTGGAAGTCCAAACATTGTTATTATGCCTAATCATCAATCTCATTATATGATCAGTAATCTCAACTTTGTTAAGTATCCCGACTCAGCTCATAAGAGAAATATGGAGTTTCATGATGATCATAGAGGAAAGAAATTTCAATTCCCCTCATGTAAATCATGTGGGAAGAGGCATCAAGGAGAATGTTTAAAAGGAACTAGAAGATGCTTTGGGTGCAGAAAAGAAGGGCACAGATCCAGTAAGTTCAAAAGAAAAGGTTCAGTTAACATAATGGAAAAAGATAATGGCATTTCTATGACATCACCAATGATTAGATGTTTTAAATGTGGAATGTATGGGAATTATGCAAACCAATTCCCTATGGGAAAAATTCATGAAGAAAATCAGCATGGTCATATGGTTAGTATTTATGTGGATGATGATGAGGAGACTACAAATGATATATTAGATAAATGTTGTGTTGAAGCTTGGTAAATGGTTTAAGAAGGTAGTGGAATGATTGTATGTTTATCAAGATTTATGTTTTATAGGTAATTTATTGGTACTATGGAATAAAGACACATATAAGGATTGTTACACTGTTGCTTTTTCTGAAGTATTTGAAAGTATATGTTGAATGGTACTGGTAACCATGAAAGGTTAATTATTATATTTTTGGAAAGTAGATGATATGGGAAAATGAAGAGATTAGGAGATAATGTGATGATTTATAGTATCGATGAGCTCTTGGCTGATATATGGACAATGTGATATCATGGTTTCAGTATATAAAAATTTTGGGATTTTGGAATGTGGAAAGTGATAACTTTTGACAGAATTCATGATTTCACTAAGGTTCAATGGGTATTCATTTTTCAAGAGAATTCATGATTAATTTATTCACATGTTTGGAATGTGACCAAAAAGATATATCTTATATGGGGGTTAAATGATGTTTATCACATGCTTGGATGATGACATTTCTAGTAATCAATTTTTATGCTATAAGATTGGACAGAAGTATTTTCGATAAGCCTAAAGGTTGGAATAGACATCATATAGTATTGGTTAAGGATATGACTTTTTATTTATGAAATGTTATGATAGTATATTTTAAGATAAAGGACATCCTTCAGAACGGGAGACAACCCGTCGCATCGGACAAGGATGTGGGAATCGAACCCACAACCGAAGGTGCGACATGCCTTTATTTCCCACCACTGGCCTACATGAAGTCCCTGGTTAGTAGAAACTAGTTTTCTTTTATTAAGCGGTATGATAGAAGAAGTATAAGTCCATTTTTGGAATCATATACAATTAACCTCATCATAAATGAACTTATGTATATAACTTTTGATAATTTTATATTTGAGACAGATGGAATGACCTATCATTCTATCACATGATCTGATAACACTTCACAGAAGACAAATTCAACTTCATATCTTTAAGATATTAAGAGGAAATTGTAAAAGGCACAAACAATAGTGATATTGTACCAAAATCAAGTAAGTGTTTCTTCTAATTCAAAATTTTTAACTTTAGGGAAATCATTTTGAAAACCAAAAATGTTGTCCTAGTGCTCTCATATACGATGAATCAGATGGTACCTTATATCATCACAAATTTATGGCCTTGTGATTGTTGGATTTTTCATAGCCATGTTCTCTACCACTCTCCTTCAGAATATGATGGTTAGATTTCTCTTCCATATCCATATTTTCACCTATGTTCTCCTATGTGGAAACCCAATGATTAGTTAATTTGGGTAACCGTTACATTTCATTATTTAGTTTTTAAAGTTATGTTTTTTTATTCCATTTTATGATATGGGTTTCGATTAAAGACACTTTCAAGTAGAAAACCATTTATATCCCTGACGAATTTCGAGGGAGAAATTCATTTTAAGGGGGGTAGAATGTAACAACCAGAGATTTTATGAGAGTTATTCTTTTTAATTTCTTTGGTGTCTCTTGTTGTACGCTACACCAAGATTATCTTGTGCTATATGCAACACCGTATTAGCTTACAGTATACGCAACACTATTCTTGGATCATGTTACAAAAATTTCCAGTTCGTTTGAAAGTAGTTCCTCTACGCAACATTGAGTGTGTGTATATATATATATATTCAATGTATAAATGAATTATTATTGGATTCTATTATACACAACAACAACGGAGTCTTTCACTACACACAACCCTAACTTGTCTTACATTACATGCAATCGCTACCTTCCACGATAGCGTGTGTTGTATGTAATACTGAGTTTCACTAAACAACGATATGTTATTAAAATCTTATATAAAGTAGCCGTTATGAATAGTAATACCCACTTTTTGAAATTTTATAAATTTTATCATTCAAAATGGACTTCATTTTTGGATTTGGAATATTAAAATTATCATAGGGTGAATTTTTGGTATTTTTTTTAAAACATTCAATTTTTGATGAATAGTGAAAACACTCGGTCACTATTTAAAAACCGACTTTTTATTTAAATAATTATTTATTTTACTTAAATTTCTTTTAGGTCAAAAATGATAAATAATACCTATATATGTTCAGTGTAATTCATTGGAGTCATTTTATAATAATTTTAGATATATAAAAACTTTATTGAACTTTTCACCATCTTTTACCCACCTCTTAGGAGAATTTGAAAATTTACATAAAACTTATTTTTACCGCTTCTGTGAGTGAAATTTTGAAAATCCGAGAAACAAAGTTGATATCAAGGAGTAAAATGTGGTTCAATATGATAAAAATAATTTTTGGTGAATAGTAACTTTGTACTTTTATTTACCACGATTAAAATTAAATTGGGTAATTAAGGGTAAAAATGATATTATTATTACCTTAACACATGTACTCATTCTATTGGATAAGTATAATTAGACCAAAAACAACCTTAGGAATATAATATTATCATTTATGTCCACTTGGATTAGATTAGGACATTTATTATTATTTTATTTAAAAAAAGTTAAAATAGTTAAAATCAATGTTTAATAACTAAAACATTTTTAATATAGGGATATAAATAAGATAAATTCGACTATAAATATTAATTAGAAATCTAAAAAGATTTCCTACCTAATGGGATTTTATTTATAATTTTTGGACATTAAATAATTTAATTTATTTATGACACAATGGTGATACAGTAATTATCTAAATAATGAAATATTAAAATAATTGATATTATAAATACCCAAATAAATGTAATTTGAGCCTTTTTATGAATTACACTAATTTTATAGGTTAATATGGCATTTTAGTAGCGAATTAAGTAGCTTTTTCGAATTAATTTTTCTATTATGATTTTCACAAAAATCAATTACCAAATATTGTCAAAATTGACATAAAATATGTTTTAAAACAAATATTATATTATTAATTGTTATTATATTCCTACAAATATAAGGTTTGGAAAAATGATATAGATAAGGTTATATATATTAATATTGAACCACTTGGGAATCGTTTGGTTGGTTATAGTATGTTTATTAACCATATTGTATAAGAATACACGAAGACATGGTAAAAGATGAATTATTTAACTTAGAGTTAAATCAAAATGCTATGGTTAAAATAGTAAACTAAACTTGTCTAAAACCTATTGTTTGAGAGGATTTCAACCCATCCCCACTTTAGCTTTGTAATAAATCAATTTGGAGCTATTATAAACAGAATATGACTTTATTATAATATAATATTTTATGTTTCTCCAAAGGTTACCCTCTCCTCCCTTATAAAAAGGGCGCCCCTTCCCTCTTCTCTTCACACCGTTTTGATCCTTGATGCTCAGCCAAACCCTATCCATTTCTATTATACACTTACCTAGAAACATTCTGGAGGTTCAGGTCTTCTCAAAAGTCAAACTCTACTTTTTTAAGAGGAAGCTTAAAGGGGGTGCTTCGAAGAAGAGGTAATCTCTTCTTCAGATTCTCTCAAGTTTCTTTCTTCTTCTACTTCATCTTCTTTAGTTGTATCATTATAAAGTAATAACATCAGTATGAATTATATACTGATATGTTATTATAAATATGAAATAACCATTTTTCACCTTCTATCCATCCTATAGAAAATGAAATCACCGCGCGTGTGTACGTACGGAATACCGTCTCCACGCCGTGGTGTAATCTGATTTCGGCCACCACCTTACATAGATGTGTATAATGGTGTAAATAAATAACTATATATGATTATTGTAAAGTGATATTGATTCTGAAATAACATACATACATTTCAATACAATTCCACAAATATGAGAATGATATCATCGCTCGTGCGTACGTACATACTACCATCTCCACGACGCGATTAGATTAATTCTCCATGTTAACCATTCATTAATGATTATAAAGTATATATAATGAATAATAATGAAATATAAGACATAATAATGATACTGGATTTAGGTATATATATATATATATGTATGTCATCTACTTAATTCCATTCCATTCAAAAAGGAAACGAAAACAACGTTCATGCGTACGTACGACCTACCGTCTCCATGAATGGTGTATTTCATTCCATTTATCGATCAATCATATATATATATATATATTCTGGATATATATTATATATAAATCATTTTTTACATTATTTAATTAAGTAAATGAAGATATATATAATAATATCAAGAACAACAAGTCGAAACATGTATAATAAATGAAATGATTTTACCCAAAGCGATGCTTCTACATAGATTTTACAAAAGAACGGGTAATATAAAGTCATAAGTAAACTATATATGATATCATAATAATGAATATGATTCTGTAAGAACTCAATGACATTATTTAAATAATTATACAAGAGGTTTAGATACATATGAAACATATCAGACATAAGGTAATGAATAACTTTTCCAATCTCGTTTTTATCTGAGATTGTTTATTCGTAAGTATTTACTGGGGTTATTGTTATCATCCATGCACATGTTTTATAAAAATGTTTTTATGTATGTCTAAACTTATACTGCATAAACCAATTTTTATGGTTTCATAATGCCTTTTCCTCGTGAAGCATACTCTACAAGATTTCATGATTATTTTCAATAAAATCATTTTCCTTTAAAATTTAATGGCAATTTGTGAACAGAAAATGATTTTGAATGTGAAAGGATATTTTTCTCAAGAATTATTTTCATGTATTTTATCAAAACCATTTTCCATCTAAGATGAAATTATATCATATGTGTATGTTTCAAGTATAATGTCTCTATTCTTAATATGGTTTGATTTTTCTTATGATGAAATGATATCCATTTCTTTTATATGGATTATGTTATTATGGGATGATGTTTATGAAACCCATTTTATTTGTTGGGTTATTATGAATGATGTATGTTTATTTTTTGGCACACGTAAGAATGATTTCAATATGAGATCGGTGGGACCTATATCTACCTCCAATGCATTGGGTAAATAGTTATATCTCATGAGATATACATGGATGGAATGGTATGTTAATACGGTTCAGTGATACATGACTGGAAGGAGGAGTGAACTCGATTCAGAAAGGGAATTTGTCCACTAAGATGGTCTTGGCAGCAATTCCTTGGCTACTATAAAAATCATAACATGTGCTTAATGGTTTCCACAATAACATGCTTTATTACAATGGTATTTTATCATGATTGATGATCCATTATAATATATTCCTTACGTACTTCCATGATTTATGTCTTTGCTCAGGATTTTGATGTTTAGATTTTATGTTCATGTTTTTGCATTCAAATGTTTATGGATTGTTTTATGTTCTCTATGCTTACCCTTACTGAGCATTTGAGCACACTGTTTTTATGTTTTCTTTTCCCCAGGATATAAAGAAATGTTTTAGGTAAGAAAACCAAAATTGGAAGATATTTATGGGAGATGTTGAAGATCTTTCACCATGATTAGAAGATTATATTCCAAGTTTCCAAATATAGTAAACTAATACGATCATTGGGCGTCTGTTTTTGTCATGTATTAAGTATTCTGAAAAAGTAATGTAATTTCCATGTATGACAAGATTTGGGTCTCTAACGATATCCCAAAGACTACTACTTATACGAGAGACAGGCACTATGAATTCATAGTAATGACTTTTGGACATACTAATTCTCCAGAAATATTCATGGACATGATGAATCAAGTCTTTAGGGATTACATCGACAAATTTATGGTAGTCATGGTAGATGATATTTTGATTTACATAAATACCAATGAGGATCATGAATAGCATAAATAAATTGTACTAGAGTCCTTTCGGAAAGAGAATCTATATGCAACGTACACCAACTGTGAGTTCTTGTTGAAGGATGTCTCATTCTTGGGCCATATCAGCATAATAAATGGGATATATGTGGATCCCTCCAAAACCGATTAAATTGAGTGATTTCTGAGGCTAGAATAGATAATTAATATCCCTATCTTCTTAGGGTTGGTTGGATATTATCAACGATTGTCGAGAAATTTCTCAAGATTTTACAAACCTCTTACCATGCTAACTCGTAAGGGAGTAAAGTTTTCATGGAGTGATTAATGCGAAGAAATATTCAAGTATTAAAAAATGAAGCTTATCACTATGCCTGGTCTCATTTTACCCACAAGTGGAGAACTTTTTGTGGTATACAATGAAACTTCAAAGAAGGGCCTGGGATATGTGTTGATGAAAAATGAAAAAGTCATTGCCTATGATTCAAGGTAATTGAAAGATCATGAGCAGAATTATCCAACACATGATCTGAAGTTGGCTATGGTGATCTTCACTTTAAAAATTTGGCGGCATTATATCTTTGGGTAGAAGTGTGAAATATATATGTACCACAAAATCCTCAAGTATATATTCACACAGAAAGAGTTTAACATTCACCAACGATGATGGTTGGAGTTGATTATAGACTATGACTTCTCAATCCATTACCACACTAGGAAAAGTTACAAGGTGGCATATGATCTAAGTAGAAAGGTCCCATAAATTCTGTCATTTATGAGAATTGGGAAGGATCCAATCTTCATAGACATGTTGAATATGGACATGTGATTCCTAAATAAGGGAACATCATAAATCCTTTCACAAAACATTTTTCATCCGTCTCTTTTAGAACTGATAAAGGATGCTCAAAAGGATGATGTGGGAATTCCAAGGATAGTGGAAGCTATCGGAAAAGGTAAAATCATGGAGTTCAATGTCAATGAATAAGTAATAGTGAGATTTTGGAAAATACTATGTCTTCCATCATGTCTAGATATTAAGAAGTAACTTTTGGATGATGCACATAGTTCAAATTTCTCTATTCACCCAAGAATCACAAAAATATATCAAGATATATAAGAGAATTATTAGTGGGATAATATGAAGAAGGAGATCATTGAGTATACATCAAACTGTCTGGTGTGTTTGCAAGTTAAGGCATAGTGGCAGAATTCTAAGGGGATGATGCAACCATTACCCATACCAGCGTGGAAATGGGAGAACATCACCATAGACTTTGTCACCAGACTTCTGAAGACATCCAAAGGAAATAATGCAATATGGGCTGTTTTGGATCATCTTACAATGTCTTTTCACTTTATTACAATTCGGGAAGATTTCTCATTAGATCAAATGGCATGGATATATATCAGGGAAGTGGTAAGGCCATATGGAGTACCATTATATATTTTATTTGATCGAGATTCAAGACTCACCTCTGTATATTGGAAGAGTCTTCAACATGTTCTAGATACTGAACAGATCTTTATTAAGTCCTATCATCCACAAATTGAGGGCCAATCCAAGAAAACTATTTAGTCACTGAAGGATATGTTAAGATCATGTTATATGGACTTCAATGGAGGGTTGGAGCATCATCTTCCACTAATAGAATTATCCTACAATAACAGTTTCCACTTGATCATCTGAATGGCACCTTATGAAGCCCTGTATGGGAAGAGGTGTAGAACACTTGCATGTTTGGATTATGTCGGTGAGCATATGATGCAAGGACTAGAAATGGTCGAAAAAATTGTGGAGAATGTGAAAACGATTAAGCATCATATCAAGGCATCCCGGAGTCAACAGAAGAGTTATGCAGATAACCATCGACGAGACCTTGAGTTTAATGTTGGAGACATGGTATACAAATGAATATCTCCATGGAAGAAGGTCATGAAATATGGAAAGAAAGGGAAGTTAATTCCTAAGTATATAAACCCCTTCGAGATTCTTGATCGTGTTGGGGATGTGGTCTATAGACTAGCACTTCAACCTACCATGAAAAATGTTCATGATGTCTTCAATGTATACCTTTAAAGGAAGTATATATCATACCCTTCACATGTACTCTCTCCAGAGGTAGTACCTCTAACAGATGATCTTTCTTATGAGGAGCAACCAGTGATGATCTTTGATCGTAGAGAAGTATTTCTATGAAATAATACAATGCCCCTCATCGAGGTGTTGTGGAAAAACCACATGTTTGAAAAAGAAATGTGGAAATTAGAGTTAGTGTTGAAGAAGAGTTCCTTGCATTTGTATTAGAGTGGAAAAATAATTTTTGAGGGTGAAATTTCTTACGGGGGGGAAGATTGTAACGCCCCAAAAAATCATTAATGAATATTCAACATGGTCAATTTAAATGTCTTCATATGGTTAGGTAAAAATTATGCACTTATTTGGTTTTATGTTTTGGATTTTAAAATATTGCTAAGAATTATGACCGTCGCTAATATAGTGGTCGAACATTGATCACATTATTTGTTTAATTATAGGGCTTCAACAAATCCAATTATCTCAGACAAAGGAAGCGATGACCTCGCCTAGTAGACTTGCCCCGTAAGAATCCCATTTGTCAATGTTCATAAAGAAGGCTATGTCTTTGGGTTTCTCTCTTGTCCATGTTCATGCTAAGCTTGAATATATTAAGCTCTAGAGGAACTTCATACGGGAGATGTGGAAGTTGATAGAGATTACCACTCGAGCAATGTTATCTGAGCCACCCCAAGAGTCTGTCACCATTACACACCTTACCCTAAGGTCTTATGCGGGTGTTTTAATGGGTTATATAACAAGACCATAGTACCATGATAATTTACATTATTTTTCACATATAATAAATTATATACTTTAATTTTATTATTTTTACTTTGTTAATTTTTTTAAAATCTCAAATAGTATTTTTAGTCAATATTCAACTAAGAAATATATTTTGATGAATTAATTAATTTTTGAATTAAATAATATGTTAATTGATTAATAATAATTATTATTAAAATATTTCTTATTAAAAACATTATAATATAATTTAATCAATGCAATTGTAATTTTTATTAAGGTTTGAAAGCTTTTTTTGTCAAAAATATTGAATTTTCGAAAAATGTAGGTTTTTATTTTAAAAGTAAAAAATTCACATATTTAGAAAATTATTTATATAAAATCTATATTATTTTTGGAATCAGGATTTCAAAATTATCCAAAAGTGAAATATTCATAATTTTTTGAGGCAGTCAAATTTTTGGGTAAAAATTAAATACCGTTTAAATATATAATGTGTTTTATGACATCATAATGACCCAATAGTGATGTAATAAAATACTTTAAACATTATGTTCGTCCAATATATGTTTTATAATTAATATAATGCTATTTTATATTTGTTTTATTTATTTCACAAAGCATTAGTGGACCCTCCTAGAGTTATAAAACATTTAGCTTTTTTAAATTGTTTTCCATGAGAGTGTGACTCACCTCCAAATAAGCAACCCTATTATTTTAAGAATTTTGTAAATTATCCACATAAAATATTATTTTTCACATCCATTTGGAAAAAAACATGGGAAAACCCATGGGCTGGATTGTGATCTGGATTATATTAATGTGTGGTCTCCCAAACCAAAATAATAAATAATTCCCCCTCATTTCCTATATAAACCCACCGAATCTCCCACTTCCTCATCACTCAATGCCTTGGAAGATCTACCAAACCCTGACGTCCTTTCTATATAATCCTCCCATGGTTCCCCATTTTCCAAAGAAGCCTTTCTCAATCCTCTCCCATGCTTTTGGGATTGCACATCCATGTAAGGTATTTCTTCATTTCTCATTTTTGTATAATTTTATTTATGTTGTTATGACCATTTGTTTTCAATTAAAAATGCTGGGGTATGATTTCACACCTCCCCCATACTTCCCTATTTATGTTTCGATGATGGGATCCCCCTTTCACTATCATTAATGCCTCCCATGTACAACCATTACCATTCAGAAATTACGTGAGGGATTTCTATCTCATCTTTTACATCCATGTAATTCTTTTATATTGTGCATCTAAATTCCATTATGTTTGTTGGGACATGTATCTATATTCCCAACTTATTTTACATTTCATATAACTCTGATGATACACCCAATTATCTCTCATTAAAAATTTTCATGAATCCTTATGTCACTCCGTTATGCTGCTGAAATTGCATTGTTTTTTCCTAGCCAAGATCATTGTCTAGTAAATACCATACCAATGTCTCTATAAATGGTATTCACCTTTATGAGCATATAAATATTTAATGGTACATTCATGTATTTATTCCACATTAATTAATCGTTGAATAAATTATAATATTGATTGATTCCATGTTATATGACCCATTTGGCACACTTATGCATTTAATGAAATGTTTAAGAAGGGTGCTCTCTAATAGCGCTCCAATGCATTGGGTATAGTATAGTATCATGATATATCATGTGCAATGAGTGTTGAGTTAGGATAATTGAAGTTCAATGAGTTTTTAATCATGCTTCATGTGCAATGACGGTTTTCTAATGCTCCATGTGCAATGAGCCTTGGCTCATGCTAGTTCAATGTTAAATGTTGTTACCACATTTCCATGTTATGATTATCATGATTTTATGTGCCTTTATCTTCATGTTTCTCTTGTTCCATATTGATATTCCTATTAAATAACATGTATTGTATTCTTCATGTTATTCCATGTTTATTCCTTTACTAGGATTTATACATCACCATTTTCTTATGCATATCCTCATGTTATCCCATTCAATGAAAAGTATGAGGGAATGTAGTGGCCATGTACAAATATTTTTCCATAAATATGTCATATTTCATGTTTAAGTTGTTTTGTAATGGTCATAATCGCATACGACACTAGACCTCTCGATCTTTTATGTTGTTTCTAGTGAATTTAATGTAATAAACCATGTTTATTTGTGTAATAATGAGTAGGGTTGTTATAATGAATGTTTTATGACCTGGTGGAACAAAAATTTATGAATTTGGTGATAGTTGGGACCATTTATCCTCCTTTAATTCATCAGGTAATGACTGGTATATCATTATATAATCCTCACAAGAATGGGGAGTGGGCCTAGTTTAATAAGGAAATATATCTACTATGATATTCATGGGAGTGACCCTTGAATTATTTGATGGTTTGGAGAGTGGACCAATTACACAATTATTATTTTTGGTAATGATACTCGACCTCTAGGGATATAAATTTCTATTTTTTATTTTTATGGCAGAAATATTTGTCTTCTAGAAATTATATTCTCTCAAGGATAATGTTTTCTGACTAAATTATTATTCATGTATTGTGAAGGTAAATTATTTTGTAAGTAATTCAGGTTTATGATCAATGTTATGGAGTGTATATTTTCCCAATGTTATTGTCTTGTTATCATACCATTGTCAACAAGTAATATTGATCTATTATTTTTTCCTTATAGAGAATCTGGGATCACTCTTTGTTATGTTTCATGTTCCTAGGTTATGAATAATTGTCTTATTTATGATATGTATTACAAGGGTAATAGATATTAAGAACTTAGTGAGCGATGAGTTAGTTCATCGTTGACCCATTTGTTTTTTGTTTCCATGTTTCCAAAGGCACTAGTCCTAAATGACATTGGTGTGGATTGTCATCTTATTTAATTAATATTCATTTCTTAGGATGTGATATATATAAATTTATCAAATGTGTGGGTCACTATAGTTGTATCAGATAAATGATTAGTTAAACCTTTGAAAACTACGATGAAAAAACATCAGAGGAAACCATAAAGATATGTATTATTATAACAAAATATGTGGAAATTTTTGTGGAGGATAGAGAGAGTGCAATATAATAAATTACTAACATGTCTAGGATACTCACCTAGTGAAAGAATACATGCCTTCTTATACACCTATTTTTACTATATTTAGGGATATGTTTCAGAAAATCCCACACACTTCATGAACCAACATTTTGATTTGAATAGGTGGTGATGAAGAATGTCCTAGATTAAAAGAACTCATAAATTAAAAATAATTTTTTATTATTTAGAAATACTATTAATGATTAATCTATGGGATAAATGGAACTTAATTTTCATGAAAACCATTCTAGTTTTAGTTTGGAATTAATTATTTCAGTGTGATGTTGAGGTGTTAATATGCATTCTCAAATATTGTAGAACACTATTTGAGTTTATTAATTTGAATTCATGTATATCATGAAAATTTTCAAGGAATTTTAATTGACATCCTCAGTGTTTTGATGATTTTTTATCCATGAAAACCCCATATGGAATGATGACCCCTATCAGGTATATGGTTCTATTCTAGTTGATGTTTTTGGCAATATAATACATGAATATATTACTATTCTACCTATACATGAATTTGATGTTATATTTGTTATGGATTGACTTTCTCTTCATAAATACCACATCAATTACTGATGAAGGAAGTCACATTTTATTTATGAAACAAACCAATGATTATGTATCTTTTCAATGATAAATATGAACATCCTATGATGATCATATCTATTGTAGGGGTCTTGATTCCATTTCAAAAAGGAATTTTCATCTCATATGTTTGGTGATAAACTAATGATCGATGATATTCCTATTATCCAAGAGTTTTTTTAAGTATTTTTGAAACGAAATACTATTCTTCCACATAACCACAATGTTATGTTCTCAATAGAACTCGAACCTGGTGGAATTTATTATTTCATAGACTCATTATGGATGTTACCAGATTGAGTTGCAATAATTGAAGAAGAATATCCAATGGAATCTTAAAATGGGTTTTTTTAGTCCAGCGTGTCACCTAGTGGTGTACCTATTATATTTTCAATGAATAAAGATGGATTGATGATAATATAGATTAATTATCCGGGTATAAAAAAGATGACCGTCAAGAATAAGTATCCTCTACCACATTTCGATGAAGATTTATGTCAACTGTTCGAATTTTAATAATTAACCAATGTTGAACTTATTATGAATATTATTAATTTAGTGTCAAGATGTTGGATATATACATGATGATGTTTTATAAAAAATACGATGACTATGAATTTTCATTGATTCAATTTTGACTCACTAATTTTTCCTCTATCATTGTAGATTTATTGAATAGAGTCTCTAGAGATTACCTTTAACTTTTTTTGGTAGTCTTTATAGATGATATTCATATATATTTGAAGAGAAAGGAATAGCACAAAGATCACTAGATAGTTTTTCTAAAGACTCTAATAAATGACAAAATGTGTATAAAAAATAAAATGTTTTATGTTTAGATTCAAAATGTTTCATTTTGGGGTCATATATTCTCAAGATATATTATTTCTATGGATCCATAAATGTTGAAGGAAATTTAATGATATCCAATAACAACAATTATGGCCTATACCCACAGTTTTATTAGTCTATGTAGATATTATAAATGGTTTTTGGATAATTTATCATAAATTTTTATTCCACTCACCATGTTATCTAGAAAGGGATCCATGGGTTTTTAAGAAGGCTATTGAGAGGAAAATTTCAATGAATAGAAGTGAAAATAAATTTGTGCACTTGTTCCTACATTATCCAACAATGGAGAAGGTTTTATAATATATAGTGATTAATGAAATAATGAATTATGATGCTTCCATATAAAAAATGACATTGTCATAGATTATGGTCATGATATATGACGGATCATGAGAAATATTACCCAACTCTTGATTTAGAGTTTTCTAGGGTGATTTTTTCCTTAGAGATACTGATGCAATATAATTATAAAGAAATATTTATATATATAATGATCATAAATTTTTTATGTATATATTAAAAAATATGGAGTTTCATGTGTACTAGAAAATATTGTTAAGGTTTATTATAAATTATGAATGACCAATAAATTACCACCGAAGTAAAGAAAATAATGTGATCTATTCATTGACTCAAAAGGATTATACTTGATAATAATCAATGTGAATCACAAAATATCAAAAATATATAAATTTTAAAAGGATAGAAGTTGAAATCATGATTTATGTGGATTAATTTTAAATTGCTCAAAAAATTATTCAACCATCTATCTATTTGAGGATAAAAGAGGAAAAAATAGATTATATATAGCATAGAAAGTTGGTGAGATATGTTCTAGTGTTTAATATTGACAATGATGGAATGAAAATGTTTAGGAAGAAAATATGTTTTCCATCCATATTAGATTATAATAAGGATCTATCATGGGAGGCTCATTTTTCTTCATTCTTTATTAATCCTCTAATCATAAGGATGTATCGATATTTGAAAGAGTGTTAATGGTTTAATGACTTGATGGGAGATACTAACGATTCTTATTATATTTCATGGTATGTATGAAATTAATTTCCAAGAAAAAAATGTATAAGGGGATGTTGTACCAATTGACCATACTAGAAATTTTTTTTGAAAACATCACCAGATGTTTTTTTATCGAACTCCAGAAAACAAATTAAACAAATAATGTTGTATGTTTAGCTATCAATCACCTTAAAAATTCATACAATTCAAAAATATCATAGAATATTTCTCTTGGGATCAGACATCAATAATATATATTTTGAAAATGGTAAGTTTTCATGGATTACTATATTCAATTATGTTTGAATGGGATATTATGATTCAATAAAATATTTAGTGAGGTCTTCTGCATGATCTTGATATAGATTTGAGTGTCAACATTACAAATCATCATAAATAAGATGTAAAATCTAAAAGGGACACTGATACCCTATATGATATTACGAGATCTTGTTATATGTATTTTAAGGGAGGATTGAAATAATAATTTTCTCATGTATAGTTTTCTAACATCAAATGATTTCACATGAAAAATTAGATGGATCCTTATAAAGATATCTATCAAAATATGTTTAATATTCTAATGTTTTGGGAAAAATATGGAGATATAAATATACTGGTAATAGATCTACTTGTAGAAATGAATGATTTTTTCTATCCAATGATAAAATCATCAATGCGGCACAATGTCGATAAAAATTTCATGAAGATAATTATCGATGCGATCTATAATTTTATGTTCTTTAAAAGGTATTTCTATAAATTTCACCAAAGAATAATGTAATGATATTTAAAACTAAGGTAAAACTAATCCATAGGTATATGAATCCCCTTGAAATTATTAATAATATTGGAATGGAATCTTATCGATTAGAACTTCCACCAGACCTCTCTCTAGTATGTCATGTGTTCCATATATCTCTTCTAAATAATTACATACCTAATCCATCAAATATAATGAAATACAAAGTCATACTATTACAAAAATATCTCTTTTACTAGGAAAGTTTTGTGGAGATTATAGATTGTAATGATAATGTTCTATGAAACAAGACCACTCACATAGTTAATGTTTTATGTTGAAACCACCAATTTGAAGAATTTTCGTGAGAACCATAAGATATGATGAGGCATAACTGTCAAAAAAAATTATATGTAAAAATTTAAATTGGGTAGAATGTATCACACCAATATTTTATTAAATATAAAATTCTCAAATAAATTTATATTATTTTCCGTTACACGTAATACCAAATTATCAAAATCCCTAATATAATATTACTATTATTATTTGCACATGATCATTATAAACTAGCTGTTAAATTTTGAAATATTATTAGGGGTGACTATATATTAAAAATAATATATAAAGTATTATGAAAAGTAAAATATATTTATAAATAAGTACTTAAATTTTATGAATTTTTTTATATGATTCAAAAATAAAGTTTTTTATCAAAAAAGGTCTTCTTTCACTTTGTGAAAATATAATAAAAATAAATTTTGAATCATTTGGAATTTATTTTAGAAAATATTAAACTAAATTTTTTAATAAACATGTAAAAATTATCATAGGGAGAGTTTTTGATAATTTTATGAAAAGATTAATTTTTTAGTGAAATCTAAAAATATATATTTTTATTAAAAAATAAGTTTTTATTTATGGAATTTATGAATGTACAAATTGTTTAAAATTGTTTTAAATTTAAAATTTTCTGAAATATATTATTATTTAGCTAATTTAGTTCATGGATGAAAATTCATGCTGGATTTAAATAATGGATCTTTTTAAACTTTGGAAAATGATTTCATTAGAAAACCACATTTTCATTGCCTCTATGGGTTTAATTTTAATAACAATTTCCAAATTCGTTGAATGGAATTTTTATAAATTGTTTCCACGATATTAATAATCATAATTAATATTATAAAAAATGGTGATATTAAATTTTGTTCAAAATGAATCATAAAATTACTAAAAATTAATTATAGTGGTTAAGGTTAAAACAAGATTATAGAGGGTTTTAATTAAAATGGTAATTGTAAAATGGCCTATAAAATTTTAATAATACAATTTTTGAGACATATTCTGAATTTATAATCAATTTATTTTGGATAATTTTTAATTTTGGATCCTATTTAATGTTTAAAATGTGTGTACACTGTTTTCTTTTTAAATATTACATATTTGTCCTCTCCCCCACATATAAAAAGGAACCACCTATACTATCATATTCATACATAAAGAACCACCTTGGATCAAGAAATCCCGACAAGAATTACATATAATGATAAAGTCCCACATCCTATAGTCCTTACATATATTTTTAAGCCCTCTTAAAAATTATTTTTGTAGAAACAAAAAGTGGTTCTTCGAAAAAGAGGTAAAATTATTAATCATGTACATTTTTTATTTTCAACAAAATTATAACAATATTCATTTTTATTATTATATAATATCAATATTAAATTTTTTTATAAATAATTATTATTTTAATTTCATAACATATATCCATGTCCTCTTACATCAAATGGGAAATGAAATTGTCCATCATGAGTACGAAGGGCTACCGCCTCGCAAACCGATGCATTTCATTTTCTATAAAAACCTCTCAAAGATGTATATAATGACATATTTAACATATTTATATGATATTTATGTAATAATTATTCTTCATGAATTACTATATAAAAAATAAATTCTTACTTTACTTTATGTGGGAATATGATTACATCGTTCATGTGTATGGCGGACAATCGGCTCAGGAGGTTATCATATTCATTTTTCCATTACACATTACATATAAGAAAATTACATAATATTAAATTAAATTATGTGGTATGTATTAAATACTAATGAATCTAGAATGTTCATATATTATTTACATTCATTTTTTTCCAAACTTCATGAAATTTTTTACAATGTTAAGGCTTACGTATGTCATGTCATCACGATAAATGATGTAATTCATTTTCTATATCTATTTTTTTGGATTAATATAAATAAATATGTAATGTAAATATATGATATTTATATGTTTGGAGAAGATCTATTATATCAATCATCCATGATCAATTCAGATTGATTAATTGTATAAGAACAAGACATACATGAAAAACATAGAAAATATTAACCAAAACGTGATTTTAACATGGAATTGTTAATAAATGGTTAATAAAAGGTCATAAGTAAAATATATATCGTATAATATATATATATATGTGTGTGTGTGTGTTTCTAAACTATTTATATATAACAACCCTATATTTATAATAAATAATTTTTTAACATGTATTGGGGAAGACAATACATAAGTTAAGTGATTTCATGTATTTCTTTAATTTAATGGAGACATATTCCATATTCCCACTCATTCATTTTGTGTGGTGTACATACATCACATTTGAAATATTATATAATGAATCTAATTATATAACATTTATTTAATTATCCATTTAATGTTATTCTTTAAAATGGATTATGATGGAAATTTTTCCTATGTGCAAAGGGATTTTCATCTCATGTTTACTTATTTGGGGCATATATTAAGTTATGAGCTTGTATTTAATTATGAGGTGTAAATACAAATTAGTTTACATTTTATTTCATTAATATACTTTTATAACTAATATTTGATGTCTCATTCAATTTTATTATTTAAATGGTTATATGATTTAATGTTATCAATGTGGTAATGGATTTTTATATCACTTTTATTTCAATGGAAAGATTCCTTTTTCAACACTTGTCTCTTTTGTGTGGTGTATAAACTATTGAATAATGTATTTGATGATTGTTATCTTCAAAATTATGGGATATAAATATTAATATAATTTTATTTATTTTATGGGTCATATTATTTAAAAGATACCAAATTGGTAAAGAGTTTATGTTATATTCTCTATTTTTATTGATATTATTTATGATTATACTTCAAATGAGGTGATATTTTGATACATAAATCAAAAAAAGAATGATTTAATTATACATTGATTATTTCTTTATAATACATGTTTTCTTTTATTTTTACTCTATTAATGTACTCAATATTCCAAAAAATGTTTTTAAGGAAAACAATATTTATTTGTCTCTTTACATAGATATAATTTTTCATCCATGCATATGTTTTCTATAAATTATTTATAGAATGTTTTATTTAACTATAATGATTTATTTAGGAAAATTTTACCCATTAATGAATTTGTAAAAAATGTTTTAAAATTAAATTTCATGTCATTTTTTGAATATGGTACTTTTTAATATTTTGATGAAATTTTTTATGGAATATATGTTATAATGTATACAAAAAGAACAATATTTTCTGCCATCATGAACAAAAAATGTTTAAAAAACTCCTTTATAAATTTCAAATATGATTTTAACATAAATATATTTTAATAATTTTTTTTAAAATAGTAGTTTTTTAAAATGTTATTTTCAATGTAAAAATAATATTTTGTTCAGGAAAGGTTCGAAGGGATCATTCCAAATCATATTCTACTTATGATTTCATCCTTTTATTTTACATAATATTTACTAGGTATATTGTCTATGTGTACCATACTTATGATTTTATAGATGCTTTATTATAATAATGTTTATATGATCTTGAAACACATTATTTTTCTAAAGGTTATTCTTTGATGAATTGACGAGATCATTTTAAAATCTATTTCCTTTATATTGGTTATGCTATAATGAATTTATGATGCGATGAATTTTCATTCAATCAATAATGATATAATGAATTTTTTATTATATTTTGGATTATAAATTTATTGATTTTGTTATTAGGGTGGCCTATATCTCCCTCTTATGAATTGATTAATGATTTAGATATCCTGATATAAACATCAGGGGAATGGGATGTGGGAATAGTTCAGTAAGTTACTCTATAATATATGATAGTCATGGGAATGATCCTTGACTAAAATGATTGTATGGGGGAGTGAACACATTCCACTATGATAGTATTTTTAATTGGAATTTACAACAATAATAATGATATTCTATAATTATTTTTGTGCCAATTTGTTTTGTATTATGCCAATGTTAAGATCTCATAGAGCCGATTATTTTATTCCCCTATTATTATTTTCTTATGAACATACATGTTTAATTCCATGACTTAGGATTATGATCATTTATATTAAATGTATTTTTTCCAATATTTTTCTCATATTCTCTTATCCTTTCAATAATGCTACATTGATATCATCCTTGTTTACAAATACTCTGAATCTGAGATCACCTGTTATTATTTTTCTTTTTAGTAGGTTAAAGGGATTGGTGTTATGTATGATATGTCATAAAGGGTGGAATTTATGAAGAATATTATGTGGGATGATATAGTTAACCCATAATGATGTTATCTATGTATCCATGTATCCAAAAAAATAAACCTAAATGATAATTGTAGGGATTTATTGTTACACAATTAATATTATTCAATTCAAATTCAATAAATATAGGAATGAAAAGTTCGAGTCAATACACCTAACATGACCATGATAAATGTACCATACGCCCAACAAAATGATTATTTTGATCAATTTAGATGTCATAAATAATTTGTTAACGATGATTTTGTATATAGACATCATCATCAAATGGTTTAGAGGGTCAATAAAAGAAATAAATGTTTTGGTACATCGTATAGAATGGATGGATTCATAGTTCTACCTTTTGAACTTACAAAATAACCTTATTTTATAATTGATTTGTTGAATATTATATTTTGATATTATCAAAATAATAATATATTAGATTTCATCGATGATAATATTATATATTATTGGATCAATGAGGTGCATGAGATTCATTTATGTAATATGGTAAATTATTTATGAGAGTAGATAATATATTGTAAACTTTTCATGTGTATGTTTTAACTATATACTGTATCCTTCTAGGGGCATGAAATCGTGATTAACTGTATATCTATTGATCTATCAATGATATAATTGATTGATGAATTCTATTAAAAATAAATAAATAATTGAGATATATTGTAATCTTGGATAAGGAATATATCAGCATTGATTTATGGTAAATTTATCTTTATAGTAAAATAAACTAATGGGGAAAACATTTAATAGAGTAAAATATTTTAGACATTAGAATGTAACGAAATCATTACATATCATAAGAATAGGATGGCCATTATTGTTATACTTCCAATAAATTTTATTAAAGAATGGTTTATAATATATAAGGATGATTTAAATACGGTACTATGTTTTTTCCTTTTGTAAAATTACAATGTGATAGTTTATGGATCACTTATATTTATGTACGATGAAAACAATTACCTGAGGTCAGATCTAGAGTTTGAAATTATATTTTTTCATTAGTGATTAATTGATAGTGTCAATATGGAGAGAAGTGTGATATATACACTAATCATAATATTTTATAGTACATATTCACATTAAAGGGGATAAACATGTTCCAAAGGTGACAATTAGAGATGATCATTGATTATAATTGTTTAAAACATTACTCTCATAGGAAGTCAAATATAGAATATTGTACAAGTAAAAAGGATCAGGATTCTCTATCAATTTAGGGTATTAAACGATACCAAATATCCATTAATATTCAATTGGTGGACATAGAAGTCTTAAGGTATTGGATTATATTTTTTCTCACAAGATTCCTCAACAATAAATCTATTGGAATATCCTGGGGGAAGAAAATGATATAATGGAGGTTGAAAAGGTGGAAAATACTATATATTTTAACCCAAAAACGGTGTTAAATGATTTGGATCCCAGAAATGTTTCTGATCCATTATGGAATTGAAAAATGATATTTTCAATGATGAATATAGATCATCATTCTCTATTCTCCCAAAAATCACAACGATATATAGAGATTAAAAGGAGTAATTATATAATTAAAACAGGATGAAAGATTTTAAATAATGTATATCTCGATGCTTAGTCTTCCACTATATTAATGGAAATAATAATAATCCTAATGATTTGATTCACCAATTTCATAAACCATATTGACATTATAGATCATCACTATGGGTATTATCATTGGATATAATAATATTTCAAAAGGAAATAATGAATTATTGGTTTTGGATTATGGTTTGAAAAAAGTCACTCACTTTATTATTATTTTTCATGAATTATCACTCGTTGAAAAATCTATGATTTATATACAAGAAATTGTAAGGTTTTGGAGAGTGGTATATTGATTTTTATATAACTGACATATAGGGTTCACATCAATTTATTCAAAAATTCATTAATAATTATTCGATATTGAATTGTTATTTACCCAACATTATTATCTGCAAACTGATTGTCAATGGGAGTTGACTAATAGTATTTTTAATGATAACCAAATATCATAATTGATATATTTCAATGAAATACTGGTTTAATAAATATCATTTATCGAATCCCCATATAAAAATAATTTCAACTAAGGAAAATAGATTTAACAATATGTGGGTCAATATGGTAATAGATGTGGAACACTAACATACAATGTGGAAATTAGTGAGTGAAAGTTATTAACACCTGGACATTCCTAATAAATGAAAGAGAAAATTAAAACCATTCGATAATATATAAAAGAAGTGAAAATTAGATAAAATAAAAATTCTAGTAATCCTCGATGAAGACTAGCATTTGATATTGGTGAAAAAGTTTGTAATTGAATTACATTATGGTGGAGAGTAATGAAATTTAAAAATATGGTAATGTTGAGCCTTAAATGCATTCGACACATTGACATTATTGATCACATGGGTCCTACTTCTTATTGCCCAGTGCTTCCAAAATTCCTCTCATAAGTGAATTATGTGTATCATGTGTCACTTATGAATTGGGACATTCCAAATCGATAATATATAAAAAATTAGTACAATTTATAACTAGAATATTATCTCCAAGATAAGGAATTTCTAGTGGAAGTATTTTATTATAGATAAAATTATCTAAAAATATGACCAATCATATGTTCAATGTTCAATGCATATATTAAAACTCTCACATAGTAATATGGTAACAAATGTATGTAATGAGGAAGAAGTATCAAATTATATTTTCATTTATTAGTGAAATATTGAGGGTAAAATTTTTATGGGGGGATAATATATACCATTAAATTTATTTTGTTTCATTAATATTAAATAAATCCATGTGTTTGATCATTTATCATAAAAAAATAGTGAGCTAATATATATAATTCTAACTTCCATTAAGATATAGTATTATGGTTGAACATGTATTATAGGAAAGTGTACTAAAAAATATATCTAGAAAATTACGAATTGAAAAATCGGTAATTAATGGAACAATCAACAGGATTTAAATATTCATCATCAAAATGACCCATCATGATCATTCCACCAATGATACATATATAAGGAATACAAGAAATTATTAAAATATTAAAATTTTTGATATATAAAAGGAGTATTTGGATTGGTTATTTTGACAATGAATGTTATGATATATATTGGAATGGTAAATTGGTAATATAAACATTACGAATATTTGACTATTTCAATTATAAGGCCAAAGAGAATATATGGTCATTTGATATAACAGTGATTAATAATATAATTTTTATAATTTTTAGAAGTAAAATTAGATTCTCAATTATGATAATAATGAGTTTTTATAGTTAAAAATAGCTATATATATGGTGAGTACAAATAAAAGTTACCATATTATGAAATTTATTTAGAAAGAATAAATATGTGATATCAAATTTTTGGAGTCTAAAAAAATGATTTATTTCATAGAGATTAGGAAGGGGGAATCATAACTAGGGGTTTCCAATGACCCTGTTGTTAATGAAAATCAATAAGTAGGGGTTGAGAGAAACATTCTATAGGATAATTTTACTATTTTAGAAACTACTATAAGATCCATGCTTCCTAAATCACCTCCTAGAACTACTGTGATGGAATATCTTATCGTTTCATCTAATTTGTAGTTATTGTCGGGTATGTATGTTGAAGTTAGCATGATATAATATCTTTATAATTATTCCATTAAATGATATTAATGAAAATAATTTTTATAATATATTTTTTGTCTATATTTATATGGATTATATTTTTAAAAGAATAATGTTTTAAGAATAATTTCAAATGAAATAATTTATTAAAAAAGAATGATTTTAAGAAAAAATTAATTAAATTAAATTAATTATTTTTTCATAAATAATTGATAAAATTGGAATAAAAATCATTTTATTAGGGATCAGAAGTTTACTAACTATGTGAGCCTTTAGGTGTATAGTAATACAAAAAATAGAAAAAAAATAGTTAAAAATATTCTTCACGAAAAATATATACAATTAATCTTTTTGGATAGTGTTGTCGTAGTTCTTATTGGTCCCTCCTTTTCATTATCACTATAAATGATACACGTTTATTAAATTATCTAATGAATTTATTGGTGTTTAATATTGATGCTTACATATTTCCCTTGTAATCAACAATAACTGGAAGAGTCATAATCTTTAATTAGTCATTGGAGCTATGTTGGGGATATGATATTAGAGTTCTTAAATGGAAATCAAGGATGAAGATCATTTTATTCTCAAATGTACCATATAATAATTTCAACAGTGATATCAGAGAAGAATGTAGACTATTTTGTTTTCTTGATACATATTTGTAGATGGTATCCCCCTTACAGATGATGGATATATTTATTACATGGTGTTGATTTCAATGTTTTTTTAATCAATTCAGATCTATCTATATCATTTAGTATTGTAAATAAAATTTTCAGGTTCCTTTATACTATGTTCAAAGTATATTCTACTACAACTAGTTTATAATGGAGACTTCATAAGGGGTTTTTATTAAATATAACCCTAAGGGTTTCATTCAATCAATTTTCTATAGATATATTCCCTTTTTCATTTTGAAATACATTTGTAAAGGTCACTCAATATCTGATTATAATTTTTTTGGACTTTTTATGGGACACAAGGAAGAGTGATAGGGGATATTAATATCCATTAATTGATCATTATATTTTTTTGGAGTGTAGTGTTATACGATAATAATTTCATAATTTTATCCTACTGAGAAATTGGATGTATGTTTATTACATTTCCATTGGTGGTTGGTGAAACCCACAAGATGGACGAAAGAATGATTTTCACAAATTCATATTGTCATCCAGTTTTCGATATATTTTGTGAGAAATGTTCTAGGATTCCATGTATTAGATAATATTACATTAAAGATGGAAATGTAATTTAACATAGATAAAACTGTGGTAGAAAAAACTCAATTGATCACCACTTATATATTCTCCCAAACCCCATTCAATCATAATTAACTGAAAAAAGTATTCAAAATGGGATTAAGCATGCCTCCCATTATGCCAAAGTATTTTTTTTGTAGTGATGGTCTATAATGTTATGGTGGCATGACAATACCATCATAATCAGAGTAGAAAAATATTGTAATGAATTTGGAAATAGTGTAATAATAGTAATAAAAATAGTGTAATAATGTTAAAATACAGAAAATTTAATAATCATCCATGAAAAAGGTGGTTCTATATAAAAAATTTCAATTATTTCCTGGATATATTAAAAAATAATGGAATATATGGATATAGGAATACATATATGCATGTATATCAACAGAAGAAAAAAGGAAAAAATATAAATCTCCAAAAGAATCATCATCCAAGGATTAGTCCTATGATCCTATACTCCCATACAATGATCAATTACAAACAAATTAATAGATTATCTCCCTTATGACTACCTGTATCCATGAAGTGTGTATGATTACCGAACAATATCAAAAATATGTGGTGAGATATACTCGGTAGGCCACCAACAATGACATCTATAACAAATACATTGTATATATAACAACTATAACCATGTTCATGTACAACATGTAAGTATATTAAATGAAAGTAATATATAAATAGGTTCAATAATACAAGATTTAAATAATATAAATAATATATAGATGAGTGTCAACACATATCATTGTAATATACATGTGTATACTAGCTTCAAAATGTTCTATGTACATATAAAGTGTCACAACTAAATGGGTCGAGACCCAAGGAAAAGTCCAAGGTGCCATCCCCAACACCAAGGAAACAATCCGATGTAATCATAGAATAGTGTATAACTACATATATTGAGAAACTGTGGTACAAGGGTGAGGAATCCAAATATTTATAGATATACAAATATAGGGGTATTATTTTCCATACACAGATCCTGCTTCTGTGTTCCATTCTGATAATCAAGTTGATGCCAAAAAAATATTGCAATTATGTGTGTTACTAAATTACTGATAGATTGTTCCATACCGTGATGTATAACATCTATAAATTAGTATAAATGATTAAGAGTCAATGTTAGTCTCCATGAAAAATCCCAAAAAAACTAATAAAATTAACATGTCTAGAGGTCATCTGTCTCATTAAAATGTACTTATTTAAACATTTATATTAATTACAATGTTCATATATTGTGTTATTCCTAAGAGTTAATCAATCCTTAACTACTGTATTTAATATTAATTTTAATTTCACTAATAGGTGTAAGGCTCTCACAGACCCAAGGGGTGAGTTTAGTTTAGGGGTCAATGAACAAACCCACTCTGGATGGGGTTCGGGTTGAGGATGACAAACTCTAACCAAGGAAATGTGTTATAAGGGCCTGAAATGCATTTACAATAATTATATTTTGACTTTACTCAATATAATTGATTCATATAAAAGGAATATTGTGTGTAACAATGGTTAATAATTTTTAAATCACACTTCTTTTACTAAAAGTTGTATAAACCACATTCCTTATGTTGCTATATAGACACTCATCCATTATCAAATTAGAATATTATCTATATTTGTTGAAATTTAAAACAAATCCATGAAAACAAGGAATATTTTCTTGCACAAAAAATGGACCAATTATAGAGTGATATGAAGAAAAATTATGGTATTGGATTCAGTATCTTATTGTTATCTACAGAATGTGGGAATGCTGGTTTGATACAAGTCTGGACGAGGGAGTGTCCTCAATGAATATGGGAATCCATGGGATAGAGATCTCATATAGGGATTAATCTACACAGAGATGGGGGAAATTAGATATAGGTTTAAGAATAACTGTGGGATAAAAATGTAATTTCATCCAACCTTAACGTGGTACATGATTCTTCTATATAGTTGTCCAAAGCATTCACCAAACAAGTTATAACATCGTGCAAGGGAGTAACCTTACTACACGGTTAGACATATGGTTATCATAATCATTTGTAAACAATCAAAATATGCTCTATAAAAATTCTATAGTTTTTCACATAGTCATGTGTCATAGATTGAATTGTATGACAATCCATGTTACACCATCCAGAGACCACACAGTTGATGGTAAGGGTTAGCACTAATCATTAAACAAATTTATTTCCACAAAAAACGAAGGAATTAGGATCTAAATAAGACCCAAACACTCCTGAAACATATCTCAAGTCCATTAAAATTTCCATAAGTTTAAATTTTCTATACCATAGAGAAAAAATGAGGTGTTACAGCCTACCCCATATAAGAGAACTCATCCATGAGTTTCCATTCTTAGGGTGGTAAAGAACTATCAATGAATAATTATGGACACTAAGTATGTACTTTTTTCCTTCTCTCCTAGGTATTATCCTATAGGTGGCCAAGCTACCAAGGAATCTAATGTAATGAAACTGAACTACCTCAGAGATCCTTTCTTCTATGATCAGTGATACTTATAAGATGTTCCTCAATGGACACATCTACCACTAACTTATCCTTATCTGGTTGAATGATGTGACATTAGGTCAAATGATAATGATATAAAAAATAAAGGTGAAGGATGTTGTGCATGGACATGTATCAATCAGGATGTGTTATACAATAATATAATGATCTCACCTAATCCAAAACCCGAAAAGGTCTAATAAAATTAGGAAAAAACTTTCTTTACACATAAACAATTGATTCCCTAGTCTAGTCAAGACATATAATATTACTCAAACCCCAACGTCAAACTCTATAGGTCATCAGTGGTGTTAAAGAAATGATTTATACCTTTTATGGATTGTATCCATTTGATTCATAATCACCTTTACTTTCATTTAAGACTCATAAATGACATGGGGTCAAAGTTTCACTTCCTAACTTACCACTCACATGTATATATGTGATCGACATGGCCTAAAATAAAATTACACATAGGTAGACACCCATATAGTATCCAGAAAGATATTATATTTATGTTATTTAAACAATATTTATATGTTCTCCCATGAAACTCAAATATTGAGGATCCATGCTCTCAACCAGTCCTCTAATAGCATTATAGTTTTCTCATACGTGTTATAGGTATATGGGTGATAGGCTATACTCAGAAATACATGTGAACACAGTTCCCTTTATAATCACCTATTAAACTGCAATTTGAAATAATAACATCTTTCAAATACAATAGATCAAGGAACGCCTTCAAATAAATATAATCTTCCCGATATATATCCTTACAAGATCATCAACATAAAATGTATCATTTATAGGTTACCAGTGATAAGCTTTCATCACACTATCAAAGATCACCCATAATGCATCACATCCTAGATGGGATATTGGTAATATTATGTCGAAATCCATGGATACATCTTCCCATTTCCACTATGAAATGGGAAATGATTGAAAACCCCTTTTAGTATATGTTGTTCTACCTTCACTTATAAACATGTGGAAAAATGAGTAACAAGGATGGATATTCATCTTTTTGTAAAAGGTTAATAATTCGGGGGGGGGGGGGGGTTGTCATGGTATATATTTATAATCTATGGGTTTACTGACAAAAACGATTCCATGGATTATCATATCAATTCATCTAGAAAATCTACAAGAATAATTAAATGTCCATTAATATGCATCATCCATTCCTCGTCAATGTCCCATCCTAGCGGAGAGTCCTCCCTGAAACACTATTCCTTAAGACTAATCCCTTAGGTTATGAAATCTATATTATGATAAATATCTCCCAATGATAATATTTCCCTAGTAAATCTATACATAATATATATCTCTGATTCTCTTGGACATCTATGTTCATCCTAAAAAACAAGGACATAAACTAACAATCATTAATGGCCTCATAAACAACATATATCTTAGTCACCCATCTTAAGTAATTAGCTATAATATTTCTAAATACAAGAATATAAGCAAGATCAAAATCAAAGAACTATGGAATTCAAACCACGTTCACCATCTTAGATTTATGTCACAATGTGTAGATATTTAGTTGATGATTCTATGGGATGTATAAATCACAAAGAAATGTCCTAAAAATTAGATCCTCCAACAAAAAAAACATAAACAATGGATTCTATATGGATTTTATATGTTTCTTAATCAGTCTAATATGTCATCAACTAACAACGATGATTCACCCCAAATTTCTCTCAAATTAGAATAAAAACTATGAAAATATTTACTAATGCATTAGAATAGACTATATTGATTCTTCGCATCTCTAAAAGAATCAATATTGGATCTAAGGTTAGTATCCATTTCAGATCATAAAATGATTTTTCGAACAATACGGATCCTGTTAATTTCACACCCAACATGGTAAACCCTATGAGAATTTCATCAAAACAAGATAAATCTTGAAAAATTGTCTTATAATATCAAACCAACCCAAAAAATCTATATGATGATGATGTTATTGGGATACACCCTAGTAACTATATTTATCACATTATATGGGTCAAGAGATACACCTTCATCTTAGATAACATTACCTTAAAATATTATCACATGAATCTAAATGTGGAACATTGTGATCTTAGAAAATATATTTTACAATCACAGTAAATTTAGTATGATCTCAAGATTTTTTTAATGGTCACATCGAGTATGAGAATAAACCTATATTATCTTAAAAATATATGAAAAATAAATCCAACTATGAGTGGAAATCCAAATTCATCCTAGAAATGAAAATAGGAGGTGAATTTGGGGGACATAACATAATAAATAAATACTCATAGAGGCCATACCTAATAAAAAACTATATGAGGTTTTTCGAGAGGTATGAAACATACCCGATGGTAGTCTAAACTCATGTCAATATTCTAGAAAAATTGTTCCCTCATTGTTTTTAAATGAGGTAATCTATATGAGGTGGTTGATAATAGTATATATTTATATGCTGATTCAATGTATAGTAATCCATGAAATGTTTGAATGTCATATCTTCCTTCTTGATGAAAGGATCGGTGAACCCTCAGGTAATTTACTGTGTCATATAAAACCTGTAGCTTCCAAATCCACTAGCAACCTATTGATCTTATACAAATAATTAATAAAAATCCAATATGGATGAATAGATTCTAGTGCTACTCCTAACACTATATCTATCATAAAAACATCCTCTATCATAATAGTTAGTCTAGAGAATTCATTTGGGTATATAACATCTAAATGAAATAACACTGGTGGGAAATATTTCTAACACATTACCCGATCAACCATATAAAGGGTATCCATCTAGGATGTATCTCAACCTATCCCACGATGCAATGGTACATATCTACTTTCCCTAATATCCCATTAACCTATGTGAATGTAAAAATCACAATCTCAAGATATGGAAGATACCCTAAAATGATAGTAATCACCATAATATTGGTATGTAACTACCCAATACATTTTTTAATTATGTAAAAAATTGTCATCTCATGGATGGATAGGTTCTGTAGAAAATAATAACAACCTATCTTAAGGTGAAAATCTTTATACTAACATATACTACCCATTTGAATAACCAAGGTAGTATCGAGTTTCACCATAGAGAAAAACTGATCTATCTCAAGTCCAAGACTCTCCATGATCATCATAAATATAAGAGAGTAAGATGATCCAACTAAAAATATCATATAAAAGAGAGTATATGACACTAAAACTATACCACCAATCATAGAGAGACCAAAAATATTCTCATAAGTGACAACTTACAATGCATATATATGGATTGATTCATGGCCCTGAGATACAACCTGACTATTCTTGGAAGACTCACTCTACTGGAACTATTTATCTTTTCTCTAGCTCCCACAACCTTGACCAGAACATTGACATGTATGAATGGTATAGATCGATATCCCTAGATTACATGGAGCTGATGTGACTGTCCTAAAAGGAGGGGATTGTTCAGATCCTCTTCCAATAGCCATACGGAGAAAGGTGCAAACAACCTCTATAGATGGACCATCCTACCATAATATCTATACTCAACTAGGGATATATCACATTAGATATTTATATGACCTAACATTCCACACTGTTGATAGACTATATAACTTCCAGTATGTACATTTTGACTGGTACTACCCTCATGAGAGGTATTGAAAAGACACTCTCTTCTAGTATATAATAAAAAGCTCGGTCAATAAGCTAGAAAACTCTTATCCAAACCTCCATATTCCCTTAGGTTGAATTCAGTGATATATGACTGATTGGATATCTATTTTTTTTTTAGTGAACCTAAATATATTCACCTAGGCATGAATATGATTCCTGATCCCATCCTCAAATTGTCTCACACTGGATAACTTATCAAAGGTATAGATAGGGGTAATGATATGAAGATCTATTAATGATTCAGAATATCCCATAAAAGTCATAATACAGTAGTCAAGTTTTATAAGATCCCATTCTTGATCATCCCCCAATGTCTCAAGGAAAATTATTTCAGAGAATATATATTATAAATTATTCCAAATCAATTCTTGGTGATGATCATCCAAATTCAAAGCATACCAACATCTCCTAGCCAAACAACATAACATATTAGATATGATCGTGTCCCTCCTCTTGAGAGGCATATCTAGGTTATCAAAAATATATATCTTGTCCTTGACTGATAGATTCAGAAATTGTGGACCAACATCCCAAAAAAATGTGTGAGGATGCATTTTCTGAAATTCCAATATCAATAATGCCAATGTTAGGGCAGGTAATGATGTTCCCTTCTTGGTCTACATTTTCCATAATAATCCACTTAGAAACTATGATTTAGTTCCCTTGTTAGATATAATATGATGTTAAACTTGTTGAAAAACTGATATAAATACTGGTGGTTCTTATGTCACTACATCCGAAGCACGGTTTTCATAATACTCTAGTAAATGAATCAAGGATTTCATGGTATAATAACTCTATAAATTCAAATAATGACCCTTATATTGGATATGATAAAATATTCCTCACATAAAAAATAATAGGTAGGGTACAAGCCTTCATTTTCAAGAGTCATACCCCTTTTCCTTCTCCTAAATCCAGGTCTATGTGGTGAGAAGAATTAGGAAGAAACGAAAGATATGGTACATACATACCTCTACTAAGGTCAATTCTAGGTCATTTTTGTTATTTCATTTCAATGCTCATAATATAAATAATATCATTTTTCAAGTTATATCTGATGAACTTGTAAATGTTGAAATGAAAATCCTATTTAATAGTGTGTGTATTTTTATTATGATTTAACACATCCTTAATTTACAATATTGACTTGTGATATAAAGTAACATTTAAAATTTATAGAATCAAATACATCATAAATTAATATTTTTATTCCATGTTTCTATATCAAGACCTTAATATAGAATAAAAGTATTTAACATGTTTTACACATGGATTTGGATGGATGAATCATCATTACCAATTTATATATGTACATGGAATCCTTAAATTTTAATTGGAATTCATGTACTAAAAATTAATTATTGTTTCACTCTATGTAACTTCAGTTACACAACCCTACCATGTGATAATTTGTTAGATAAGGTTCCATTATCATTTTATTTTGGATAAACTCATTTAGGATGATTCAGACTCATAAAAACCCAATTATATAATGCACCATTAAAAATAGAAATATTATTTTCATAAAACATATATCCCTCACGGAATATACTACATGTTTCATGCAATCAGAAAAATTCATCCTACATATAATTTAATGTGTTAGAAATATTAATTCCCTATAGATCCTATAACAATTCATGAGACACCACCTCCATATAATACCAATAAAATGACAAGTATAAAATAAATAATAGTAATAAAATAACTAATCCATGTTCATTAACAAATTATTTAATAAGGGAAAATGTATCAAGAATAAACTAGATCATCATTTCCCATCCATGGTAATTTTTCCTTCTACCATATATGAGTTAGATACTCTGATGTAGAGGATCATTAAAAACTATTAATATTTACAATAATCTTGTATATCATCTCAAAATAGTAATATAAAGTGGAAAAGTTTCTCCTAATACACATTTGTAATATCCTCGACCTAAATTACTCATAAGTAACTGAAACTAGTTATACACATTCCATTAAGAACACTTAAGAATATTCCATATTACATTGACTAATAATGAGGGTCTATGATTTTACAGTTTTTATATTGTACCTTCATAATCATAGTAGCCTAGTTGTGTAATAAATGAGTAAATAGTGGTAGTGTAATAATGTCTAATAGTGTGATGAAGGTATATCATGCAGATTTTCATAATCATCTAACACAATGGTGGTTTCATATATAAAATGAAGAGTATGTCACAAAGAAATACAAAAATTCAATCATTCGATGCAACCTAAATTGATACATACATGTATATCAAAAGAATGAAAATGTCCAAAACAATATCTATAGTAGAATCAGGATTTATGGATTGTTGTTTATCTCCCATGCTCCTACACTATGATCAATCAAGATTACATGATTTAGATCATTTCAATTCTCTATTCCCATCTAGAATATTTGTTTGGGTAACCAATACTGCCACAATCTCTGAGAGATATACATAGTATCCCCCACCAATGGTGTTTACAAAAAATCCAAAATATTTATAAAAAATAACCCAACGTGGAGAAAATATTTAAGGTTATGAAATGAATAAAATAAATAAAAAAGTGTATGAATACAAGTTGTAAATAATGATAAGGTAATAATGATGTTTTTATCACCTGAAAATGAAATATAAATGATTTTTTTTGCTTCTGCATGCACCATAAACATATAATGTTTCATACCTAAATCAGTCGGGACCTAAGGCCAACAACCAAGGATCCTCTTGGAGGCCATGGAACTCATCCATAGAATTCTCAAAATATTTTTGTTCTACACGGTCCATAATCCTAGTTCCCATTTACAATTCTTCTTAGTGTCTAAATATATATAAATATAGGGGTCAAATGTGACATATATCAATCCTCCTCAATAACAAACATGTAACCACATCAATTCTATACTGATCATCAATGCTGGTGACATACCAAATAAATTGTAGATGGTGTAATACAGTTATGTAAAATATGAATCATGTAATATTATTTTTCAAGAGGAAATATTAGTGCCTATGACCAAATATAATAGACTATATTAAAAATAATAATCCAAGAGATCATCCACCACATTAAAAAATCCTTACTTAAAGCATTCATATAATCACTTTATTCACATTTTAGGTTATTATCAACATTTTATAAACCCTTCAGTATCTTATTTAATTTACAAAGGGATTCCAATAATTGGAGGAAAAATCATATACATCCATGTGGTCATTTTATTCAAGTGGAAGATTAATGAACCATCCATAAAGGTCAATTCAATTGATGTAGAATACCTCCATCAAAACAAAAGATCTATAGGGGACTCAAATACTTGTTCAATAACAAATTTAAGACATTACCCAATTTAAGGGAAATATGTAGAAGGTATAATATGTTGAAAAATTTATAATAACTATTTCATGATATGAATTTAAGAAAAATAAATATATAACACACAAATTATGGAGTTAGAAGAATGCTCATCAATTATTAGCATTAAATTTGGACTAAAATATAAGATGTATGAAAAATTGTAGTATAATATAAAATGGTTCTTCTTAGATATAATACTAATATCACCAATGTTTACGAGATAAGATGTTAATGGGTGATAGTGAATTGAATCACTTACCATTTGCTACCCTGCATGAAAAGTGACGATCCCTTTGGAGCATAGATGAGGGAGAATCCTCAATTCCATTTGTATTTCCATGTAAGAGAGATATCATCGTTGGATTTATATAAAAGAAGAAGGGATAAAATTTGGGTTATTGATAACAATATTGGAGGGGAAAAACATATATATATTAAATTAAATGTGGTGTATGATTTGACAGCATGTTTGGACAAATCGTATTGATGAACTGTCCAAGGGAGTCACACCCTTTCACAGTTAGGTAAACAGATAGAAAAATTGGGAGAAACCCCCGAAAAAACATTAGAAACATGTTTCTAATTTGTTAAATGTCCTTGAATAATGGGGTTAAATCTTTCACGTATAGTGAGTTTTCAAATTGGGCTCTCATGGTAGTGGTCCACGGTTAGCACTAACCGTGAACTAATAGTGTTGATCATTTTTTGCTCCAAATATTATGGATCTGGGCTCCGAACAAGCCCGAGATGACCCAGAATCTTTTCTAAGGACATTAAATTTTTAAACAAGTATAAAATATATATATAAATTGAAATTTGATGGTTCCAGTCATTGTAGAAAAACAAGGGTGATAGAACTTATTCTTCTATTGTTGTGAGAAAAAAAATGAATGAATTTATATTTAGTTTTCAATATTGATGTTGCGGTAAGAATAGGTGATTCTTCACTGAATAATACTATTTTAACCAAATCATGGATTAAATTCATTATTTTTTTTATCATTTTTAGACTAGATAAATATTTTTATTCACGTTATAATGATATGTTTTTAGAGGATTTGAAATGAAAAGATCTAGTTGATTTGATTGTGTACCCTAGTTCTTCTTAAATAGATGTTCAAATAGAATTTCATTTAAAATTTATTCTCTTATTGATGAATCTAATCATGGGAATACATAATATAATTATAATTTAGATATATTGGTTTTATATTATTTTTAATTGTATGTTTCAACTCTGTAAATTAACATCGTAAAATTTACATCTCCCACTTTAGTGGGTTTGAATAATATTGAATCATCAGCTAAGGTATCACATAATGATAATAATTTTTATTTAGTTCTATGAATGGTGTGGAAATGAGTGATTTTTTAGTGGATTGGGTATTATTATCTCCATTTGATAAAGGTTATGGATTCACAGATTCAATCTCCTAGATCTTCTTCTATAAAAGAACTCAAAAACAAAATGTTTTTCACATCATGTTAAAAAATGAAGATGAAAATTTCGGATGTTTATTGTTTTTCATTTCCTAAAATAATGAGGATTGGGAAATGAATATATTACATTAGAATTTATGGAAAGGGTACCACCAGATGATCAACTAAATATATCTTTTCAAATATCAAATGGTTCTTTAATGTCAGATTTATGTATTACAGATCAATTTAAAAAGGATATTTTTTCCTCGATTCCTTTATGAAGTTTAAAATAGAAGTCACTTTTTACGTGGGGTATAAACATGAATATATATTTTTTAATTTTATTTTTTTATAGGTATAACTGGGACGTTCAACATTATTTTTCCTCTTGATTTTTGTTTAGATATTTTATTTTCTTTCGGGATAAATGTTTCTCATTTTTTATTGAAGAATATAATTTAATTTTAAAGGGTTATTTTATATATAACTATTTTAATGTGTCATTTAAATTTATCTAAATATGATAAATTAACAACTATTGATGAATTATATTAATGAATGTTATTTTTGGTATAATAAAGAAAATTAACATTCATATAATTGTAATTATTTTGTATGAAAAAAGTATTTTTTTTATTGTTTAAATATATATTATTAATAAAAATTATTTTAGAAATGATTGTATTTAAATGAAACATTTCTCATACATAGAATCTAAATTTTAAATAATAGATTCCAAGTTCCCAATCATTATACAATTATTTTTTAACATGTTAAATAGATTCTTTTGTTAAAAAGTAATTATAATCGTCAATAAAAAATTCTTGTTAAGTGAGATAAAAATGGGTAAAATGTAAAGGGATGAAATATAAATAATTAAATTGAAATTAACCCATTATAGGAGACCAATTTTATTTTTTGGAGTTGATCATATAATTCTAAACATTTTATATTCATCTATGTCATCTATATCCCATGTGATTAAATGTATACCCTCCACCTATCTTCTGTTTCTATATAACCTTCAATCATTATATCTAATAAAACAGTTTAAAAAATTTCCAATCAAACCTATTTTTATATTTATTTTATATCATAAATATCTTTCCAAATTTCATTCCCAAATGTAATCACTATTATTGGTTATCATTTTTTATATGTAATATCCCACAATGTTTCATTCCAATGAAGGTTTGTAAGAGAAGGTTCAACATTTTATCTTATGTGTATCATTTTTTTATCTTCTTATCTATATACAAATATAAATTTTTTAAAAATTACTAAAAATTTATTTTAAATATGTATTTTTTCTATAAGTGATATTTCACTAATTAAAAAATAAATTCCACCCCATTCATTTTTTATAACACATTCTTGTTTGTGTTAGTTTCACCACATTCCTGAACGATACGATCACTAATTCCTCTAAGATGATTGATAAATTATATAAAATATAAATATGTGGTAATAAATGATGTATTTAAATAATTATTTAAATTATATAATGTTAATATATATATATATTCATTAATATTATCTTTTTTTGTTAATTCATTATCATAAAAATTAGAATTTCAAACTATACACATCGAACTGTCACTATAACTATTTTCAAAAAATTATTCAACACTATAACTCTATAAAATAAATTTATATAATATCCATTACTACAATAGAGGTTATAAACACGTGATCATGGTTCAAAAACAAAAAAAAACTATTGTTACATCCCGATACGAGTGCCACACATCGCTGCCCCCAGCTAGTTGCTTATATAACCTCAGGCACATGCCCCTGTATGATAAAGTCTATGGAGTAATAGCAAAGTTCTAATGGAAATCATGGGGAGGATATACCCTATTTATCATATTAATATCTCCTCATAAATAAATAATCAATAAGAGTATGAAATATAACAATAACCAAAACAATACATGTATCATTAGATGACAAAAAATAGAAATCCAATATCAAAACAAATATTAGATATGCCATGATAGAATAAATGTAAAGTGTCAAATTGAAATCCCAAAATTGAATACTCATACAAATCCAAAGTGGTACCTAACCATGTCCCATTTGATCATCCGTTATCTATCCCAATAAATCTATCTAACATAGGGCCTTTACACTTATCTTGTCTTGCGATCATGAAATTTCTTTGGGTATAGATCATGCTGCCCAGGTAGGGTGTGAGTACAACTCTATAGGCAAAAACCAATATAATCTAATAAAATATCATATCATTAAAAATTATAAAACGTTTTATAAGTCATCCATAAAAGAAATAATGTAATTACATTACAATTATTCAATTTTTCTTTATTTAGCCACATATTAACCCGGTTACTAAGGAAACCCAAACTCTCATTACAATATTTAGCCGATATTTGAGTTTAATCTATCATCTAGGGATGTAATATCTCATAATTCCATTGATACCATTAGTAATATCTAATTTTATATGAATATCATTGTTACCATTCATCATTTCAATTAACACTATGGGATTTTGATGCAGTAGACCATGTCCCGCATTAAATTATCACAGGTGAATGTCATTTTCACAGGTAATCAATTATTATAAAACTATGGGATATTGATGAAGCAGACCATGTACCACAGAAAATTAACATATGATAACTCCATTTTACCATTAATTATTTCTTATGACTCATTAATCCTTTATTGCAGCAGACCATGTCCCACAGATGATTATTAGATCAATTAAATCACCAATTAATTAATGAAAGTAAAAAATTACACATATAAATCATTAAATTAATTAATTAAATAATTAATTAGTCAAATTAATTTCTTTCATTAATTATAAAATTCATTAATCAATTCAAAAAATCACCATCCAATAATTAATTAAAAAATTATTTATTAATATATCATAATCCAATATTGCAATAACTAACTCATAATTTTATAATACCCCAAATACAATTTATTTTTTTAAAATTAAAAATAAATTAATTATCACACTTTCCAAAAATTTCAATATTAAATAATTATATAAGTAATAAATTGTCGATAATTATCAAAATTTAAATAATCTTTTTATTAACTCTACCATTAATTATACCAATATAACTATTCAATATTCTGATAATTATCTCAATAACTAATTATACCCAATTCCACAATCCCATAATTAACTAGTATAAATTATTAATTAATTAAATTGAATAATTAAAATGAAAAAAATATAAATTGAAATTTTACTTAAAAACAAATGAAATCATTATTATGGTATTTGAAGAATAGACAACCTTCCTCAATTTTTTTAATTGCAGTCTCTAGTAAAAGAATCCCTAAATCGAAGTGTATTAATCAAGAATGAGATGCTGAAAATGATCTCAAACTAAATAACTAATAAATAATTACATGAAAGAAGATATAAAAACCCTAGATCTAGATCTATAACCAACTATGGATAAAAATCCCTATTTTATCTGAAACGGTGGGAAGGAGAGGGATAGATCAATATGGGAAGAAATCACATACCCATGGAGGTTAATATACTCTTTGTACCATTCGATTCACCAAGAATGGTGGTTGGGAATGATTGGAATCTATTCAAGAACCTCTAAAATTGTTAAAGAGATGTTATGATCAAAATGGGGTCAATTAGGGGTAAATAATGGGGGGGGTGGGTTTCAAGAATATTTAAACCAAATTTTTAGGAATATTTAAATACCACCCATGGTTTTCGGTTTAGGGGTTCATGGTTTACAATAAGTATGTGTCATTACTATGTGCCTCTTCTAGGTGAGTGCATTGTTTATCAATTTACTGTGAAAATTTTTAAAGAACAAGAGAATACCATGTGAATCCTCTCTTCCTATTTTTGATGATTTTTCTTGGTTAGGGCACATAGTTTTGGAAAATCATGGGACAACCATGCCCCTTCCCACATCTTTCCAAAATTTATAATTTTCACCCTAAAAAACCCCTAAGAAAAACCCATTCTAAGAATGATAAAAATTTAAAAATTTATAACTGAAAATGAGCCTATGGAATCTCCATAAATTATTAAGACCATAATATATCCTCACATAATAACAGCTCATCAATGAGCTATTATCCAACATATCTATAAGATTCCTAGTAAAAATAATCGGGCCATTGATCCCTAATATCAGCTTCCCTCTCCCGTATTTCATCATTCATGTGTCTATATGGGAACTATACACGACCTATCAGTATAGTCATTCCCAAAAACACTTACACCCTAAAGAACAACTCACACATCAGATGTCTCACAATGTAAAAATACATATGATGCTTGACATCTTTTTCATCACACACCCAAGAGGGTTTAAGGTGATACCTATGAAGTTATGTCATTTGGAAAACATCATGTATAACACTATATATCCTTAGAGTATCAAATATGTATTCTAATTTCCTGATTCTCTCCACAACATAAAATATTCCAACAAGCCTAGGTTCAAACATTCCCCAACTCCATATCCTTTGGTGACACAATTGACTTGACATTATAAGAAATACAATATCAGCCTCTGCAAACTCTAGGGATCATCAATATATTTCTACACGTGACTTCTTTCTAGTCAGAGCCATTTCCATATGTATCCAAAAAATAGTTAACCTTATATTATGACTCCTACATGGGAATCTGTTCTAATGGATCTTACTCCTTATCATCCATTCATCATAGAGGTGATCTGGATGGCATACCAAATAGTGTCATGTCTTGGTCCATATGAATTATTTATTCATAAATGTTGTTATAGAAAAAATTAAAAAGTTCTAGCTGTTTCTATAAAGTAACATTGATGATTAGAAAAAATACACATAGAATATCCTCAAGAACATGTATAGTAAGATCCGATAGTACATCTTTCTATGTGTGGAATGACATACTCAGTAAAACTTTTGTGACAAAAGCCTTCTGTAAAACCTTCCAGAAACATGATGTAAAGTGTGATTCATTGTCTAAATGTATTGTTTTTGGAACCCTATGCAGATGGAATATCTCTCAAACATACAAATTTCATATCTCCTACAATGAGAAACTCAACCTTATATGTACAAAATTTTCTACCTTCATCAGTTTTACATGATAACATAAATGACATCATTATTTTGAGAAATCCTAAGTAGAACTACTAAAAATTACAATGTAATTTCATCAAACTTCTACTCTGAAATGGGAAATGGCTCTAAAAAACCACAAGACCATTAATTCTTGGGTTTCACATTTTGGAAAGGGTATCATCATTTTATGAACACTTTTATGTCCATTAATTTCCACCACCAAAACCATCGAAATAGGCCATGGTAAATTTTGGTCCCACCTATATGTGCCACCCACTTCGATGTATGAAACTCACACATCAACTCCTCCCACAAGTTTTCACGCACAAAAACCGAATTCCAGACATTGATGATCTCATCCTGATCAATGCTATAATTGGTAGTCGACTCCTCTACTTCAGGGATTTACCTCAAGTTGTAGAATTTTGGTTACTTGTACAATATATCCTTGATCTATATAAAGATTGTTTACTCCAATAAAATTAATATAAAATTAATTTATCCTTGAATCATCCGAACCACCACATGCATCTCATCTAGTAATGTTATCCTCTTCCACTCATCACTAGACTCTTGAACTATGTGAGTTTGATTTTTTCAAATCAATGTGTCAGCCAAACTATTCCCCTTTCTGGATATATATTCCATCTCAAAATAAAATGACTTCATATAAGAAGCCCACCTCCACTGTGAGAGACTCAAATCTATATATGTGAAGATATACATAAATATTATTTTATCATTGTACACAATAAACTTCTCACCCAACCAAAACATCCTCCAACACATTAAATAATAAAACTTTTAAGCTAACTCTATGTCATTATTAGGGTAGTTCGATTAATGTGGCCTCAAATTCAGAGACCCATATTCCAAAAATAGATCTCCATGCATAAAAAATACTCCATTTATGATCCTAGAAGCATTAAAAATCATATTGTAATCCTCACATGGATTAGGTAGTATCAATATTGGTTCTGATTTAATCCTCTTCTTCTTGTCTATGAAAGTATTCTAACATGATTCAAACCATTAAAAATTTTCCCCCTCATTGGTCATTCATAAAAGGGGGTTTAGAATTGGGAAAATTCATGGATGAATTAATGTTAATATACAGATAATACTAGAATACTATGGATATCAAAAAAATTGCTTGGATGGTACCAAGAAACAAATTCTTGAACCTTATCTTGGTCCACATACATAGTTTCCTCCAAGATGATGTGACCCAGTATGTGTACCTGGTAGATCAAAAACTAAAACATAGATATCTTTACATATAGATGATGCTCTCTCAGTTTACCCATTATGATGTCAGGTTGTCGAGAATAATCTTCTCGAGTCATAGAGTACACAATGATATCATCCAAAAAGACAACCACAAAAAAATCAAGGAACATATTAAAGATTTTATTCATTTGGTCCATAAAAAATGTTGGCTTATTCTTCAAACAAAACAACATTATGATTAACTCATATAGTCAATTACTACTTCTGAAATTAGTTATTGGTATATCAGAAGGTCAAACAATCAACTGATGACACTTGGATCTCAAGTAAATATTCAGAAATAAATAATATCCCTCAACTTTTATATCAAATCATTCATAGGTGGAAAAAGAAAACCAGTTATTTAATTTCATATAGTTCACCATTCGGTAATCACCGCTTCCCAACTATCATGGGTTGGTACAAAACCTATATTTCTGTCCAATCATGACATAAGATCAAAATCCTAATAGTGTTCAGGGGAACTATTAATGGAAGGGTCATAAACATCCAAATTGGAAACACATCAATCATGTAATATCTAGATAAACTAATCACTCAATTTGGATACCCCACTTCCCACTACACTGGATAATGTTGTCATAGTTACACCTCCTACCCTCAAAAGTCTTACCTCATTATCATCCAACATCGACCATATTCCAATCCCTAGAAGCCTCCCTATGGTTCCCTTCATCTATGAGATCCTGATCCACCACCTTAGTAAACATAATTAACCAAATGGGGTTAACATGGAACTTAATATCATACTTATCTCTATCCATGAAACGTCTCCCTATAGCTATCACATTACCTTCCAATACTAGAGAAATGTGATGGAAGTCTGTAAGGGGTCCATCATAGTCTATAATGGACATAATATCTTTATTAAAACTTGTGAGATCTGTTGATTTCTCCCACCATAGAGTCTCCTAATATATGTTCCCCAAGAACATACCCAAGAAGTCCTTCCATAACATACCATCAGCATATCAGGTTAAAAAATTTAACATACTAGTAGTACTTCACTAAACCATACTACATTTAGGAATCCAACCTGACACTCTTATCAATCAGAGGTTAGAAATAGTCATGTATCATGTATAAAGACTCAATAAAGAACTCAAAAACCTAATTTCTACCCTTTCTAGGTGATGTTGGAGGGTGTTGTAGCAGAAACTCTCATGTTAACTAAAACAAGCTCTTTAAAACCCACTCCAGGTCTATGTGCAGGAATTTCATGAAGTGAGAAACGTTTTCTTTGATGATATATCATACTTCCTCTCTCGGATCTACTGATGGATTAGGTCCATCTATAAGTAGATTGTAACTCCCCAAGCCACCACGACACGTTTCCCTTTTAATAATAAAATAGCATGTGTTGTACGAAACATTGAGTTCTAACACACCACAACCAAACAAACTAGTCTTTATGAATATTAATACAAACTTTTTGAAATATTATAAATTTTATCTTTAAAAATGGACTTCATTTTTGTATTCATAATATCAATATTAGCTTAAGGTGGATTTTTTGTATTTTTCGGAAAACATTCAATTTTTTATGAATAGTGCAAAACACTCTGTTATAGTTTAAAACCGGTTTTTTTAAATAATTAATTATTTTATTTAAATTTATTTTAGGAAAAAATATATATGTAATACCTATATATGTTCAATTTAATTTATTGTAGTTGGATTATAATAATTTTAGACATATAAAAAATTTATTGAATTTATCACCGTCTTTTAACAATCTCATAGGATAATTTGCAAATTCACATAAAACATAATTTTACTGCTTCTGTTAGTTTAGTTTCAAAAAACCGAGAGAAAATGTGGATATAAGTAAGTAAAATGTGGTTCAATAAGATGAAAATAATTTTTTGTGAATAGTTACTTTTTACATTTATTTACCATGGTTAAAAGTTAATAGGGTAATTAAAGGTAAAAATGACATTATTATTACCCTAACGCAAGTCCTAATTATATTAAATAATTTTAATTAGATCAAAAACATCCTTAGGAATAATATATTGTCACGGCCAGTCCTCGGGGCCTGTTCCGTGACTACCCCAAGCCCGCCTTCCATAGGCCAGGGGCTGGCGACTAGCACCAAGGCGTAAATCCCGGTAAAAAGGGAAGGCATTGCCTTTGTAAAGTAAACAAGCACCATAGAGTTAGAAAGCGGAAAAAGTAAACACTATGTAAAAACTGTGTACAACTGTAAGTGCAGAATGTAAGTGGGCCAGTATACAAACCCAAACTGAAAGTAAAGTACAACTCGAATGGGAAAACAGCTACTGAAAAGTAAAAGACACTACACCGGGCTGTCCACTAAAAATCCCACCTGAAGGGTGGGTATAGATAGCTCCACTGCTCCTTGGGTCCCACCGTCCGCTCCAAGTATGTCCCGCCCAGTGATCCACCTCCAGGTACCGTCCTCCTCTGCAAGCCTCAACCACGATCAGCGCTGTCTGTCGTCTGCCACCAACACAACGTAGTGCGGGCAAAGCCCGTGCAGGGGTGAGTATAAGCTAGTCAGTAGGGACCCCGAGACCCCCGAAGGTCTCCCAAAATCCAAAAAGGATAAACCACAAAGGAAAGATACAATCACGCAGTAACAACTGACACTGCTTAGTTATATGCCCATACATATACCTAAGTCATCAATTCCAATAAGCTACAACCTCCAAGCCCAAGTACAACTATGTCCACATAGGAAACTATACGTATTCCACACAGGAAAGCAAAACGTAATCCACATAGGATATCACAACAAAATCCACACAGGAAAGTAAATAAGATTCAGCTCACACAGGTATACTTCTTTGAAGACGATAGAGATGATCACTGATCCATCTAAGTCGTCGGACCCACAAAGGATCGATAGGTACTAATCCCCGCAAAGACCCACACAAGATCGGTAGAAACTAACCCCCGCAAAGACACACACAGGATTGGACCCACACAAGATCTGTAGGCGCTGGCTCACACAGAACCGCTGAGTGCTGACCCATATAGGATCGGACCCACACAGGATCGGTATCACTGATCCACATAGGATTGCTGAGTCCTGTAGTCGTCTTCGTCGAATCCACTGAGGATCTCTGCATAGTCATTGTCGCAGTCATAGTAGCAGTCGCAGCCAGCTCTAGGGTTCCCGCACATAGCAAGCTCCTTTGGGATGGTCCGCTCCACGAGCCGAGAGGCTGATAGATCAACTGACAGATAGTCCAGAGTTTATGTATCCAAAAGTATTGTATAGTCAACAGGAACTCAACGTCGCAAACGGCGCGTCAATCGGACACCCGGTCTGAGAGATATTGGCTTTTTCATCTCAGGGGCCCGGTTGGTTTTTAAGGAAAAACCAACATGACCATACTCCACCTATATCCAAACCTCGGGCGGAGTATGCCAAAAGATCTGTCTCACTTATAGGAACATAAAAAAGTCGATGGCACGTCAATCAGACGTCCGTAGCTCAATATATGAGTGTTTCCACTGCGAGGGCCCGGTTGGTTTCGTGTACAAACCAACCCGGATGAACTCAAGGTATTCCGAAACCTTGAGTGCGATCTGTCGAAACGACCGTCTCGATCCATGGATCGTGTCGCCGCTGACGGCGCGTCGATCGAAGGTCCATAGCCCGAGTTATGGGCAATTCAACCCAATCAGTCCGAAAACGGGGGTTTCGGTCCCAGACCGACCCGGCCCGAGACCCCCTCGGTCGGCCCGACACGGCTCAAACCAGCTGGGCGCGGCCCGGCCCGGCGCGGCCCAAACTGCTGGGCGTGGCCCGACCTGGAAGACCGGCCCGGCGCCTGTTCGGCTGGGCACAGCGCGCCCCGCGCGCTGCCATCTCGGCCTTTGGCCGAGCTGTTGGAAAAAGGGGGGGGCTACCCCACTTGAGTAACCGCCCCCCCCCCCATTTATGGGGGACCGTTTGAAGATGGCCGGGGGAATTTAATTCCCCCGGCTCCTCCCCTTTTCTGCTGGCCCAACCTGGCTGGCCGGCTCCTTCTCAATGGGACCGGCGGTGGCTGGTCCCCTTCCAGTTCCGACACCGGCGGCCCGGTCTAGCCGCCGGTCACCTTGCTCTGCCGTGGCCTGGAACCGGCCATGGCCCTTGTCGTTCAGCGCGGTGCAACGGCACCGCGCCCCTCCGCCGCGGCCCCGCTCCGGCCGCGGTGCCTTCGATTTTATTTGACGCGGCGCGACAGCGTCGCGGTATTAAACTTCTTTCCACGGCGCGGCGCGATGGTGTCGCGCATTTCCTTCCGCATGAATCTGCATGGTGCGACGGCACCACATTCTCCCTTACCAACCACAAGGAACCAACACGGAAAATAAGGAGGAGGGTCGGCCGTGTTTGTGCAGTCTGACCCCCTCACGTTATTCGATAACAAATGGTTTAAATCCACAAAGTTCGTCAAGTTGGTATTCACGAACAAATAAAATAAATAAAACCCCTACCTCGGTTCAGGAACAGTGTTCGTCAACGAGCCGCGGAAGACGTGCGTCACGGAGGTCGGGCGTCGCGGGGAAAGAACGTCGACGTCGTGAAGCGAGGATTCGAAGTCGTTGACGGTGATTTCGTCGCGGAAAACCATCATGGAAGAGACGACGCGGAAGAAGAACGTCACTACGCGGAAGAACGGTGTTCTTTGGCGGAGAAGTTCTTCGTTGAAGAACGGTGTTCTCCGTGTTCTTCGTAGAGGTTGAAGAAGATGAAGACTTCACGCTTCCCAATCCTCTCAAGGTGAAAAAACTCTAACAATAATAAAATAAGACCAAGTCTTATTTTATTAACACAACCTAACCATTTGAATTTCAAGAGTTTGAAATTAAGTAACTCACTTTATTAATTATAACAAGTTGTCAAAAATTAATGAAAGTGAGTTAATGGGGAGTTAGGAAAGTGAGGGGTTAAGAGAGTTAAGGGATTTGAAATGGTGGGGGGTTCGTGTGGGCCCCACCCTTTCAATTATCCACCCATGGGAAGTTGGGTGGATGTGGGCCCCACCACCAACTTCCCATGGGAGAAAATAACCACATTGATAAGAAAAAAAATTGATTCAACAATTTTATTTTCTTTTTAATTAAACCCCACTAATTAACTTCTTCTCCCGCACAAACGCAACTATGGTAATGGTTACCTTAAGCGATTGTCGGTGTTACGAGTTCATCGGTGCCCTCAGAATTCGATTCCGAGCACCGGTTCAAAAGATAGAAATTCACACTCATTCGTTCACTGAAAGTATCCGAGCCAAAGTTCGGAAATTGATTCCGGGCTCACCGGGCCTCAGAATCAGGTTCCGTCAGAAACCATGCTCTTGTAAAATTCCAAAAAAAATTAAGAAAAAATTTCTCTTGAATTTTACGGGTCTTTATATTACTCCCACCTCAGGGCTTTACATCCCCGTAAAGATACATCATAACTATGGAAACAAATGAGGGTACTGAGCACGCATCTGAGCATCCCGCTCCCAAGTGCTCTCCTGGAGGTTCCCGTGTTGCCATATGATGCGCACTAGAGGAATATACCATCCACGTAGGACCCGCTCCTATCGATCCTCGATCTCCACCGGGACCTCCGTAAAAGTCTCCCCATCATCAACGTCAAGCTCCCCATGGTCAATGATATGCATCGGGTCATGCACGTATCTCCTCAGCTGAGACACGTGGAAGATGTCGTGCACTCGGTGCAGCTGAGGTGGTAGAGCCAGGCGATAATCCACCTCGCCAATCCTGTTGAGGACCTAGAAGGGTTCGATGAAGCACAAAGATAACTTGCCGCCTCGGCCAAATCTCCGTAATCCACGTCAAGGTGAGACACGCAAGACGACATGGTCGCCATCCGCGAACTCTAGTGGCCTCCGCCATATGTCAGCATATGACTTATGTTGGCTCTGAGCTGTCCTCATCTGCTCCTGGATGACCTGGACCTTCTCTGTCGTGGCCTGGATCATCTCTGGTCCCACAAGTGCTGACTCCCCAGGGTCTGCCCAGCACAAAGGAGATCTGCAAGGTCGGTCGTACAACGCCTCGTACGGTGCCATCCCAATGGTGGAGTGGTAGCTGTTGTTGTATGAAAACTCCACCATGGGTAGGTGGTCCTCCCAGCTACGACCAAATTCGAGGACACATGCACGGAGCATGTCCTCGAGAGTCTGAATGGTCCTCTCCATCTGACCACCCGTATGAGGGTGAAAGGCGGTGTTCAAACGTAGCTGCGTCCCGAACGCCTCCTGCAACCCCTTCCAAAGTCGGGAAGTAAAGCGATCATCTTGATCGGAGATGATAGATGATGGCACACCGTGAAGCCGAACAATCTCCTAAACGTAAAGACGTCCCAAGCTCTCCACTGAGCCCTGCTCTCTGATGGGTAAGAATTGAGCCGACATTGTGAGTCGGTCGACAATCACCCAGATGGAGCCGTGATCTCTGGAAATGCATGGAAGTCCAGTCACAAATTCCATGGATATCCCATCCCACTTCCACTCTGGGACCTCCAAGGGTTGTACCAAGACTGCTGGTACCTGATGCTCTGCCATCACCTGCTGGTAGGTGAGGCATCGAGAAACGAACTCTGCCACATCCTTCATCATGCCTGGCCTCCAGTGCTGTCGTCTGAGATCTTGGTACATCTTCGCCACTCTAGGATGTACCGCTAAAGGAGAAGTGTGAAACTCTCTCAGCACCTCCTCTCGTAAAGCGACTGGTACCAATGTATGTCCTCTGAAAAGGATTTCGTGCTCTGCTCCAAAGGAGAAACCATCAGGTGCATGTCCTGAGGATATCTGTGCACGCCGTGTCTCACAGTCAGCGTCCCCACGCTGTGCCTCTCTGACCCGCTGTAGTAGTGGAGGAGTGATTGTGAGAGACTGAAGGAAGGCTTCTCCATATCTATCCACGAAGGATATATGCAAAGAGTCTAGATGCTCTGTCGCCTCCTCATGTAGCTGAATGCCAATCCTCCTGCTGAGATCATCGGCTACCACGTTCCCCTTACCATAAGTATAAACTATCTCAAAGTCATAGTCCTAGAGGAACTCGATCCATCGCTGCTGTCTCAGGTTCAGGTCCTTCTGCGAGAAGATGTACCTGAGACTCTGATGGTCAAAAAAGACTGTAAAGCGCTCGCCCATCAGAGAGTGTCTCCATGTCTTCAGAGCAAAGACCACTGCTGCTAACTCCAGGTCATGGGTAGCGTAGTTCTGCTCATGCGGCCTCAACTGGCGTGATCCATAGGCGATCACTTCCCGCTCCTACATCAGGACACAACCCAGTCCATTCCCTGATGCATCGCAGTGGACTACGTACCCTACACCCTCCTCAGGCAACCTCAAGATAGGTGCGCTGGTCAATATCTGTCTCAGCTCCTGGAAGCTCTGTTGACATTTGTCTGACCACACGAAGGGTTTCCCTTTCTTCTTTAAAGCTGAGAGTGGTGCCGCAACTCTGGAGAAGTCTGGCACAAATCTCCGGTAGTATCCAGCTAGTCCCAAGAAACTCCACACCTCCTTCACGCTCCTGGGTGGCTCCCAAGCTAGTACTGCCTCGATCTTCACGGGATCCACTACAACTCCCACCTCAGAGATGACGTGTCCAAAGAAGTGGACCTCATGTATCCAGAACTAGCACTTCGAGAGCTTACCATAAAGATGGTGCTCTCGGAGTGTGTCTAGTACAACCCGTAAGTGGTAGGCGTGCTCCTCCTCAGTCGTCGAGTAAATCAAAATGTCTTCGATGAAGACCATGACAAATCAATCATGTTATGGCTAAAAGATCATATTCATGAGGGCCATGAACACTGCTGGAGCATTGGTTATGCCGAATGGCATAACCTAGAACTCATAGTGGCCATACCAACATCCGAAGGTCGTCTTCTCCACGTCCTCGTCTAGAACTCTGAGCTGATGATAGCCTGACCTGAGGTCTATCTTCGAGAACCACCTTGCTCCCTTGAGCTGATCAAAGAGGTCATCAATCCTTGGTAGCAGATACTTATTCCTCACTTTCACCTAGTTCAGGCGACTATTTTCAACAAAAATTCGCAAGCTCCCGTCCGCCTTCTGGGCGAACAAAATCGGGGAACCCCAGGGTGAATCACTGGGTCGGACGAACCCCTTGCTCTACAAGTCCTTTAACTGTACTCGTAGCTCTCGAATCTCGGAGGGCGCCATCCGATATGCTGGAGTTGATATCGGGGTTGTCCCGGGGTACAGGTCAATATAAAAGTCTACCTCTCTGCGATGAGGTAGTCCTGGAACGTCGTCAGGAAAAATGTCCGCAAACTGATCCACCACTACAGGAAATCCAGGACTCTACATGTCAACTGCTCCTAGGATGAGGCTAGCCAACTGATGAGTGATGGGCTATCCTCTCCTTCTCGGAAGTCCATCATGTGCTGCAAAGGCTCCCTTCTCGTTGGTGAAGGTGAACCTGCTCCCGTCGGTGCGTACACTTCGCACCAAGCGCCTAAAATAGTCAATCTGTGCATGGACCATAGATAATCAATCCATGCCCAAGATGACGTCATAAGGCCTCGACGACACTACAAGAAGATCCCAACCGAAGCTCTCGCCCCTAGAGTAAGCTCACACTACCAGCACCAGTGCGTAATAGTCGAGTCTCCTCTCGTAGGAGTCTCTAGCCGTAGGGATCGAGCCAACGGCTCTGTCGGAATCTCCGAGCTCCAAACAAGGGTAGCGGCTATGAAAGAGTGACTCGCTCCTGTGTCTATAAGTACTAAAGAAAGGGTGTAATAGACACAGATGGTACCTCAAATCATCTCGGGCACACCGTGGTCGTAGGCCTCCGCTGCCTGGAGTTGTGCCTGTCTCTACCGGCCAGCTCCCTGTGGTCAGGGTGGACCTCCTGGTGGTGGTGGTGGTAGAGCCTCAAAGCGTCACCCACCACCTACTGCTCGACCAACTCCTCTGCCTCGTCCACCTCCTCCCTGCGGACCACTGCGTTCGACCCTCTGCCTCTACCTCGGTGGTCCCTCAACCGTCTACTTCCCCTCGGCACGGCGGGTCGAGCAATCACGAGCCATGTGGCCCTGCTCGCCGCACGAGTAGCAATGTCAGCCTCTCGTGTCACGACCCGTCCTCGGGGCCCATGCCGTGACTACCCCAAGCCCGCCTTCCATAGGCCAGGGGCTGGCGACTAGCACCAAGGAGTAAATTCTGAAAAAAAGGGAAGGCATTGCCTTTGAAAAGTAAACAAGCACCACAGAGTAAGCAAGAGGAAAAGTAAACATTAAGTAAAAACTGTACAAGCTGTGCTGAAAGTAAAAGGGGCCGGAAATACAAGCCCAACTGTAAAGTACAACTGAAAGGAAAAACAGCAACTGAAATGAAAAACTGCAGCGTCGAGCCGTCCTCAGGAAGTCCCACCTGAGGGGTGGGTACAGATAGCCTCCACTTCCCCTCGGGTCCACCTGACCGCTCCGAGTACATCACACCCAGTGGTCCACCTCCAGGTACCATCCTACTCCGCACGCCTCCACCACGATCAGCGCTGTCCGTCTTCTGCAACCAACACAACATAGTGCGGGCATAACCCGTGCAGGGGTGAGTATAAGCTACTCAGTAGGGACCCCGAGACCCCCGAAGTCTCCCAAAATCCACATAGGGTAATCCACAAAGGAAAGATACAATCATGAAGTAACATCTGACCCAGCATAGGTATATGCCCATACATATACCTAAGTCATCAATTCCCTTTCAGCTCCAACGTCCGAGCCCAAGCACAACCCAGTCCACACACAAACGTATACCCACACAGGATAGCACAACACAATCCACAAGGGAGAGAAAATAGTAAATCCACACAGGATAGCTCAACACAATCCACAAAGGAGAGTAAACAGTAAATCCACACAGGATAGCTCAACAGAATCCACAAATGAGAGTAACTCAAGATTCAGCTCACACAGGTATACTTTTCGGATGACGATAAAGATGATCACTGGTCCATCTAAGTCATCGGACCCACAAAGGATCGATAGGTAACTAACCCCCGTAATGACCCACACAGGATCGGGCCCACACAGGACCTGTAGGCGCTGGCTCACACAGAACCGCTGAGCTTGACCCACACAAGATCGGGCCCACACAGTATCGGGCCCACACAGGACCTGTAGCACTGATCCACGTAGGATCGCTGAGTGCTGTAGTCGTCGTAGTCCATTGAGGATCTCCGCACAGTCGTTGTCGCAGTCCACTGAGGGTATCTGCACGGTCGTCGCCGCAGTCCACTGAGGATCTCTGCACGGTCGTCGCTGTCGAAGTAGCAGTTGCAGCCAGCTCTAGGGTTCCCGCACACATCAAGCTCGTTCGGGAGGGTCCGCTCCACGAGCCAAGAGGCCGATGCATCAACTGTCACAAAGACCGAAGTTTATGTATCCAAAAGTTCTTTATCGTCAAAAAGAACTCAACGTCGCAGACGGTGCGTCAATCGGACGCCCGGTCTGAGAGTTATTGGTTTTTTCGTCCCAGGGGCCTGTTTGGTTTTTAAGGAAAAACCAACCCGACCGTACTCCACCTGCGTCCAAACCTCGGGCGGAGTGTGCCAAAAGAACCGTCTCACTTAGAGGAATTCAACAAAGCTGACGACATGTCAATCGGACGTCCGTAGCTCAAGATATGAGCGTTTTCGCTCCGAGGGCCCGGTTTGGTTTCGTGTACGAACCAACCCGGCCGAACCCAAAGTATTCCGAAACCTTGAGTCCGATATACCGAAACGACTGTCTCGATCCAAGGATCGTGTTTCCGCTGATGGTGGGTCGTTTGGAGGCCCGTAGCTCAAGATACGACCATTTGAACGAAACCCGTCAGAAGAGGGGGGGGGGGTCCGGGCCCGGGCCGACCCGGCCCGACCCCCCCTGGGTCGGCCGAACCCGGTCCGACCCGGTCCGACCCGGTCGGACCGGCCTGGCTCGGCCGGCCCGGTTTGGCATGACCAAGTGGCCGACGCGGGGGGAGCCGCCACCCCGCGTGACACCCCTGCGGCACCCGCGGAGTGTCGGCCAGACAACCAGACGCGGATGAAGCCGCTTCCCGGGTGACGCGGGGGGAGCCGCCGCACCCGCGTGACACATGTGGGACACCCACGGGACACCCGTGGGGTGTCTTCCTGGCGCCGGACGCGGCTTCATCCACGTCCCGCGAGCGCCGCCACCGGGGCCGGTGCCACGGCGGTCTTGTCCAGCGGCGCGCCGGGCGCCAGCGCCGCCGGAGTCGCTCCGGTGGCCCGATTTTCTTCCCGTCTGCGGCGTTTCTCCTCCCGGCTTCCGTTCATCACTGCAGGATCGTCAAACATCCGTTGCGGCACGTTCCGTCGTCACCCGTCAAATCCACACAAAAACGAAGAACGGCAGAGGGTCGTCGGGCCGTGTTCGTTTGGCCCGCACCCTCCGTGTTAGAGATAAACAACGGGAGGAATCAAAGTTCAACACATGAACGCATATCCGAAATTTTTTTTTTAATGAAATAGAATTGTTTCATAAAACGGGTTCCTCATTTGAACGGAAACAACAATTTTAATAAATTTAAAATTGTTCACAAAACTAGTTCTTTAACTTTTTAAAGAAACATTTATGGGTATATAAAAAAAGGGGGGTAATTCCAAAAAATAAAATCCCTACCTCGTAGTCGTCGCGCGTGAGCGTTCTTCGCGGAATTGCTCATCGCAGGAGGTGGAGATCGTCGCATCGTCGCGGAAGGGCGTCGTGTCGTCGCGGAACACGGCGTTGAGTCGGCGAACTCAACGGACCATGAAACAGAAGATTTAATTTAATTAACTAAATCCGTGTTTTGGTAAAGAACCATGAAGGAGATTAAAAAGAAAGTCTGAGACTCTTACCTCAAGAGGTCGATCGAAGATCCGTCGCGGAGGAAGAGTCGTCACAGAAGAACGTGGCAGGAAGGGAACGTTGGCGTCGCGGATCCCGGCGTCGCGTCGTCGATTTTCGGGTTCGGCGTTCTTCACGTTCTTCGCGTTCTTCACAAAAGAGGATGAAGGTTCAAGGATCCTCTCTCAACGAGTAATCCTCCAAAAGATATGATGGTCTTATTTTATTATTATGCCAACACATGAAAAGGGGTAAGTAACGACCCATCAATTCGTTGAATTAATTCAACAAAAGAAACGGCTCATTTAATTTACGAAATAAACCGCCCAATTAAATGGTCTGTTAAGAATTTAAGAAAATGCGTCAGTTGACTTTCATAATGATGGGTTTTCGCGGGTGCGTTACTTAGCAGAAAGAAATGGCGAGGCTCGTGCGGATCCCACCTCACAAATATCCTACCAAGGGGGTAGGATATTTCTGGATAGCATCCTATAAGGATCAACTCAGTTTAACCAGTCTTTAAGTGGCTTCAAGTGGCTTCCAAGTGGCTTAAGTGAAATAAAATAAAGTTATCGTAAAATTATTTTATTTCTTAACTTTAAGCCCGAAAATTAAAAACCACACCCGAGAAAACACAACTCCGGAAGAGGCGTTTCTAAGCGAATATCGGCGCTGCGATTTCATCGGTGCCCTCAGAATTCGATTCCGGGCACCGGTTCAAAAGATAGAAAAACCCACTCATCCGTTCACTGAACGTACCTGAGCCAAACTTCGGAAAATGATTCCGGGCACACCGGGCCTCAGAATCAGGTGCCGTCAGAAACTGCGCTCTTGTAAAATTTTAGAGAAAATTAAGAACAAAATGTCCTTAAAATTTACGGGTCTTTACATTACTCTCACCTCAGGGATTTACGTCCCCGTAAAGACACAACATAAACTATGGAAACAAAAGTGGGTATTGAGCATGCATCTGAGCCTCCCGCTCCCATGTGCTCTCCTAGAGGTTCCCGTGCTGCCATCTGATGTGCACAAGAGGAATTTATTTCCCACGTAGGACCCGCTCCTGTCGATCCTCTATCTCCACCGGGACCTCCGCAAAAGTCGTCCCATCATCCACGTCTAGCTCCCCATAGTCAATGATGTGTGTCGGGTCGTACACGTATCTCCTCAGCTGGGATACGTGGAAGACGTCGTGCACCCGGTACAACTGAGGTGGTAGAGCCAGGCGATAAGCCACCTCGCCAATCCTGCTGAGGACCTGGAAAGGCCTGATGAAGCGTGGAGACAACTTGCCTCCTCGGCCAAATCTCTACAAACCACGTCGAGGTGAGACCCGCAAGAAGACGTGGTCGCCATCCTCGAACTCTAGTGGCCTCCGCCTCCTGTCAGCATATGACTTCTGCCGGCTCTGAGCTGTCCTCATCCGCTCCTGGATGACCTGGACCTTCTCTGTCGTGGCCCGGACCATCTTTGGTCCCACAAGTGCTGACTCCCCATGGTCTTTCTAGTACAAAGGAGATCTGCAAGGCCTGCTGTACAACGCCTCGTATGGTGCCATCCCGATGGTGGAGTGGTAGTAGTTGTTGTACGCGAACTCCACCAAGGGTAGGTGGTCCTCCCAGCTGCGACCAAAGTCGAGGAAACATGCGTGGGGCATGTCCTCGAGAGTCTGAATGGTCCTCTCCGTCTGACCATCCTTCTGAGGGTGAAAGGCAGTGCTCAGACGTAGTCGTGTCCCGAACGCCTCCTGCAACCCCTTCCAAAGCTGGGAAGTAAAGCAAGCGTCCCGATCGGAGACGATAGTCGATAGCACACCGTGAAGCCGTACAATCTCTTGAACATAGAGACGCCCCAAGATCTCCACTGAGCCCTGCTCTCTGATGGGTAAGAAGTGTGCCGACTTGGTGAGTCGGTCAAAAATCACCCAAATGGAGTCGTGACCTCTGGAAGTGCATGGATGTCCAGTCATGAAGTCCATAGATATCCCATCCCACTTCCACTCCGGGACCTCCAAGGGCTGTACCAGGCCTGCTGGTACCTGATGCTCTGCCTTCACCTGCTGGCAGGTGAGGCACCGTGAAACGAACTCTTCCACAACCTTCTTCATGCCCGGTCACCAGTGCTGTCATCTGAGATCCTGGTACATCTTCGCCACTCCAGGATGTACCGCCAAATGAGAAGTGTGAAACTCTCTCAGCACCTCCTCTCTTAAAGCGACTGGTACCAAGGTACATCCTCTGAAAAGGACGTCGTGCTCTGCTCCAAGGGAGAAACCATCAGGTTCCTGTCCCGAGGATATCTGTGCACGCTGTGTCTCACAGTCAGTGTCCCCACACTGAGCCTCTCTGACCCACTGTAGAAGTGAATGAGAGATTGTGAGAGACTGAAGGAAGGCTGCTCCGTCTCTATCCACGAAGGATATCTTCAAGGCGGCTAGCTGCTCTGTCGCCTCCTCAAGTAGCTGGATGCCCGTCCTCCTGCTGAGGGCATCAACTACCAAGTTCCCCTTCCCAAGTGTATAGACTATCTCAAAGTCATAGTCCTGGAGGAACTCGGGCCATCGCCGCTGTCTCATGTTTAGGTCCTTCTGAGAGAAGACGTACCTGAGACTCTAATGATCAGAAAAGACTGTAAAGCGCTCGCCCATCAGATAGTGCCGCCATGTCTTCAGAGCGAAGACCACTGCTGTCAACTCCAGGTCATGGGTGGCGTAGTTTTTCTCATGCGGCCTCAACTGACATGATCCGTAGGCAATCACAGCCCGCTCCTGCATCAGGACACACCCGATTCTGGTCCCTGATGCATCGCAGTAGACTACGTATCCAACTCCCTCCTCATGAAACCTTAAGATAGGTGCGCTAGTCAACCTCTACCTCAGCTCCTGGAAGCTCTGCTGACATCTGTCTGACCACACGAAGAACTTCCCCATCTTCGTCAACGCTGAGAGTGGGGTCGCAACTCTGGATAAGTCGACACAAATATCCGATAGTATCCAGCTAGTCCCAAGAAACTCTGCACCTCTGTCACGCTCCTGGGTGTCTCCCAATCTAGCACTGCCTCGATCTTCGCAGGATCCACTGCAACTCCCGCCTCAGAAATGACGTGCCCCAAGAAGTGGACCTCACGTAACCAGAACTGGTACTTCGAGAGCTTTCCATAATGCTGGTGCTCTTGGAGTGTGTCTAGTACAACCCGCAGGTGGTAGGCGTGCTCCTCCTCCATCGGCGAGTACACCAAAATGTCGTCGATGAAGACCACGACAAATAGATCGAGGTATGGATGGAAGATCCTATTCATGAGGCTCATGAACACTGCTGGAGCGTTGGTTACGCTGAAAGGCATAACCAAGAACTCATAGTGGCCTTACCGACATCTGAAGGCCGTCTTCTGCACATCCTCATCTCGAACTCTGAGCTGATGATATCCTGACCTGAGGTCTATCTTCGAGAACCACCGTGCTCCCTTGAGCTGATCGAAGAGGTCATCAATCCTCGGTAGCGGATAATTGTTCCTCACTGTCACCTGGTTCAGGTGACGATAATCAACACACAGTCGCAAGCTCCCGTCCGCCTTCTTGGCGAACAATATCGGCGAAGCCCAGGGTGAAACTCTGGGTCAGATGAACCCCTTGCCCTGCAAGTCCTCCAACTATACCCGTAGCTCTCGAAGAATGGCAGGGGCCTTCCGATATGCTGGAGTGGATATCGGGGCTGTCCCGGGGTACAGGTCAATATAAAATTCTACCTCTCTATGAGTAGGTAGCCCTGGAACGTCATCGGGGAAGACGTCCGCATACTGATCCACCACTGCAAGAAAACCAGGACTCTGCACGTCAACTGCTCCAAGGATGAGGCTAGCCAACTGATGAGTGATGGGATTCCCTCTCCTATGCGGGAGTCCATCATGTGCTGCTAAGGCTCCCTTCTCGCCGGTGAAGGTGAACCTGCTCCCATCGGTGCATACACATCACACCTTGCGCCTAAAACAGTCAATCTATGTATGGACTGTAGATAACCAATCCATGCCCATGATGACGTCGTAAGGCCTCGATGCCGCTACAAGAAGATCCCAGCCGAAGCTCTCGCCTCCTAGAGTATGTTCACACTGCCGGCACCAGTGCGTAATCATCGAGTCTCCTCCCGTAGGGGTCTCTAGCAGTAAGGATCGAGCCAACGGCTCTGTCGGAATCTCTGAGCTCCGAACAAGGGCAGTGGCTATGAAAGTGTGACTCCCTCATATATCTACCAGAACTGTAGCAAGGGTGGAATAGACACAGATCGTACCTCGAATCATCTCTGGCGTGTCGTGGTCGTAGGCCTATGCTGCCTAGAGCTGTGCCTGTCTCTGCCCGCCAGCTCCCTGTGGTCGGGGCAGGGCTCCTGGTGGTGGTGGTGGCAGAGCCTCAAAGCGTCGCCCACCACCCGCTACTCGGCCAGCTCCTCTGCCTTGTCCACCTCCTCCCTGCGGACCACCACGGTTGACCCTCTGCCTCTGCCTGGGTGGCCCATCCACCATCTGCTGCTCCTCGGTACGACGGGTCAGGCAGTCACGATCCATGTGGCCCTGCCCGCCACACGAGTAGCACTGCCTGCCTCTCGGAAGGCTGGCTCCGCGCTGTGTGCCCCACAATGCTGAGCCAGTGTCCCGAAGTCGCCTGCCGGAAGGTCTGGTCTGCCTGGAACCCTGAGTCATCTGTCGGCTACCAGCTGCCGAAGACTCTGCTACCTGCCACCCTGCGGTAGGTCTCGCTGTGGACTCAGCCATGAAGCTCTCGATCAGAAGGGCTCGCTCCAGCACTCCTGCCTGGGTCGGGATGTTGAGGGAGATCAGCGATGCCCTGATCTCGTGTCTCAATCCCGGATCGAAGGTCCGGGCCCAGAAGAAGGGTTCCCATACTTTGTCGGTCGAGTAGTGAGAAAGATCGGTGAACCTCGCCGCGTACAGAGCGACCGTCAAGCTGCCCTGCCGCAACTGAAGAATCTCCTGAATGTGCACCGCTCGGAGGGTGGCCGGGACGAACTCTGAGCGGAAGAGGCTCTCAAAGTCCGTCCAGATGAGGGAGGCCTCATCGTGTACCTGGACCATCATGCTCCACCATCACCATGCTGCTGCATGCAGTAGGCTTGCCGCGAGGATCACCATGAGGTCTGATGGTGTCCTCACTAGCCTGAAAACTCGAACGACCGCCTCTAGCCAGTCCTCGGCTGCCTGGGGGTCCGTCTCCCCACGAAACCTGGGTGGTCGCTGGCACTGGAACTCGTGCAGAGCTCCGAGGCGACGTGGATCGTCAGCGGTCGGCGCTGGAAGCATCGGGGGCTCGGCGGGTAAAGGTACCGCCGGTGCCTCTGCTGTCAACGGGCCCTGTACCGAGGCCTCGTTGCTCGTCGGGCTGTCGTCGCGCTCTACTCTTGTAACCCTAGATGGCTGCCGTCGTGCAGCCATCCTAAAAAGGAAACAAGTGTGCCACGGTCAGAACAGTATACCTGGTGAGCTGACACAAGTAATCACAATGAAAACTTGGAACAAACATGCAATCAATGTTTTCATGCATTAAGTCGGAAATCAGAAGTCAGGGTCCTCGTGTACGGATACGTCGGCCGCCGCACCAACACAGGACTCCCTGGACTGATAACCACACCCAATATGCTAAACACTATTTCTTCACATAGAAAAAGACCAGAGTCTACGGTAGAACCGACCGCCTCTGATACCAATTTGTCACGACCCGTCCTTGGGGCCCGTGCCGTGACTACCCCAAGCCCGCCTTCCATAAGCCAGGGGCTGGCGACTAGCACCAAGGCGTAAATTCCGAAAAAAAGGGAAGGCGTTGCCTTTGAAAAGTAAACAAGAACCACAGAGGAAGAAAGCGGAAAAGTAAACACTAAGTAAAAACTGTACAAGCTGTGCTGAAAGTAAAAAGGGCCGGAAATACAAGCCCAACTGTAAAGTACAACTGAAAGGAAAAACAGCAACTAAAAAAAAAAACTACAGCGTCGAGCCGTCCTCTGGATGTCCCACCTGAAGGGTGGGTACAGATAGCCTCCACTGCCCCTCGGGTCCACCTGACCGCTCCGAGTACGTCCCGCCCAGTGGTCCACCTCTAGGTACCGTCCTGCTCCGCACGCCTCCACCACGATCAGCGCTGTCCGTCGTCTGCAACCAACACAACGTAGTGCGGGCATAGCCCGTGTAGGGGTGAGTATAAGCTACTTAGTAGGGACCCTGAGACCCCCGAAGGTCTCCCAAAATCCACAAAGAATAATCCAAAAAGGAAAGATTCAATCACGAGTTAACATCTGACCCGGCTTAGGTATATGCCCATTCATATACCTAAGTCATCAATTCTCGTTCGGCTCCAATGTCCGAGCCCAAGCACAACCCAGTCCACACACAAACGTATACCCACACAGGATAGCACAACACAATCCACAAGGGAGAGTAAATAGTAAATCCACACAGGATAGCTCAACACAATCCACAAAGGAGAGTAAACGGTAAATCCACACAGGATAGTTCAACACAATCCACAAAGGAGAGTAACTCAAAATTCAGCACACACAGGTATACTTTTCGGATGATGATAAAGATGATCACTGATCCATCTAAGTCGTCGGACCCACAAAGGATCGATAGGTAACTAACCCCCAAAATGACCCACACAGGATCGGGCCCACATAGGACCGGTAGGCGCTGGCTCACACAGAACCGCTGAGCGCTGACCCATACAGGATCGGACCCACACAGGATCGGGCCCACACAGGACCTGTAGCACTGATCCACGTAGGATCGCTGAGTACTGTAGTCGTCGCAGTCCAGTGAGGATCTTTGCACAGTCGTCGTCGCAGTCCACTGAAGGTCTCTGCACGGTCTTCGCCGCAGTCCACTGAGGATCTCTGCACGGTCGTCGCTGTCGAAGTAGCAGTCGCAGCCAGCTCTAGGGTTCCCGCACAGAGCAAACACATTCGGGAGGGTCCGCTCCACGAGCCAAGAGTCCGATGCATCAACTATCACAAAGACCGAAGTTGATGTATCCAAAAGTTCTGTATCGTCAACAAGAACTCAACGTCGCAGACGGCGCGTCAATCGGACGCCCGGTCTGAGAGTTATTGGCTTTTTCGTTCCAGGGGCCCTGTTGGTTTTTAAGGAAAAACCAACCCGACCATACTCCACCTACGTCCAATCCTCGGGCGGAGTGTTCCAAAAGACCCTTCTCACTTAGAGGAATTCAACAAAGCTGACGGCACGTCAATCGGACGTCTGTAGCTCAAGATATGAGCGTTTCCGCTCCGAGGGCCCGGTTTGGTTTCGTGTACGAACCAACCCTGCCGAACCCAAAGTATTCCGAAACCTTGAGTGAGATATACCGAAACGACCGTCTCGATCCAAGGATCGCGTTTCCGTTGACAGTGGGTCGTTTGGAGGCCCGTAGCTCAAGATACAACCATTTGAACAAAAACCGTCCGAAGATGGGGGGTCCGGGCCCGGGCCGACCCGGCCCGACCCCCCCTGGGTCGGCTGAACCCCGTCCAACCCGGTCGGACCGGTCTGGCTCGGCCAACCCGGTTTGGCCCGGCTGAGCGACCGAGCGGCCGACACGGGGGGAGCCGCTGCCCCGCGTGACACCCCCGCGGCACCCTCGGGGTGTCGGCCAGACAACCGAACGCGGCTGAAGCCGCGTCCCGGGTGACGCGGGGGGAGCCGCTGCCCCCGCGTGAGACCCGCGGGACCACCCGCGGGACACCCGCGGGGTGTCTTCCTGGTGCCGGACACGGCTTCAGTTGCTTCTCGCGAGCGCCGCCGCCGCCGTGCTGGCGACCCGCTCCGCCGCCGGCTTCCGCGGGCCGCCAGAGTCGCTCCGGTGGCCTGATTTTTTTCCCGTTTGCGCCGTTGCTCCTCCCGGGTTCTATTCTTCACTGCGGGATCGTCAAAACATCCGTTGCGGCACGTTCCGTCGTCGCCCGTCAAATCCGCACAAAAACGAAGAACGGCAGAGGGTCGTCGGGCCGTGTTCATTTGGCCCGCACCCTCCGCGTTAGAGATAAACAACGGGAGGAATACAAGTTCAACACATGAACGCATATCCGAAACAATTTTTTTAATGAAATAAAATTGTTTCATAAAACGGGTTCCTCATTTGAACGGAAACAACAATATTAATAAATTTAAAATTGTTCACAAAACCAGTTCTTTAACTTTTTAAAGAAACATTTACGGGCGTATAAAAAAAAGGGGGGTAATTCCAAAAAATAAAATCCCTACCTCGTAGTCGTCGCACGTGAGCGTTCTTCACGGAATTGCTCGTCACGGGAGGTGGAGATCGTCGTGTCGTCGCGGAAGGGCGTCGCGTCGTTGCGGAACAAGGCGTTGAGTCAGCGAACTCAACGGACCATGAAACAATAGATTTAATTTAATTAATTAAATCTGTGTTTTGGTAAAGAACCGCGAAGGAGATTAAAAAGAAAGTCTGAGACTCTTACCTCAAGCATCCGATCGAAGATCCGTCGCGGAGGAAGAGTCGTCGCAGAAGAACGTTGTAGGAAGGGAACGTCGGCGTCGTGGATCCCGGCGTCGCGGATCCCGGCGTCGCGTCGTCGATTTCCGGGTTCAGCGTTCTTCGCGTTCTTCGCGTTCTTCGCGAAGGAGGATGAAGGTTCAAGGATCCTCTCTCAACGAGTAATCCTCCAAAAGATAGGTTGGTATTATTTTATTATTATGCCAAAACACAAAAAGGGGTAAGTAACGACCCATCAATTCGTTGAATTAATTCAACGAAAGAAACAGCTCATTTAATTTCCGAAATAAACCGCCCAATTAAATGGTCTGTTAAGAATTTAATAAAATGCGTCAGTTGACTTTCATAATGACAGGTTTTCGCGGGTGTGTTACTTAGCGGAAAGAAACGGTGGGGCTCGTGCGGGCCCCACCTCACAAATATCCTACCAAGGGGGTAGGATATTTCTGGATAGCATCCTATCCGTATCAACTCTGTTTAACCCGTCTTTAAGTGTCTTCAAGTGGCTTCCAAGTGGCTTAAGTGAAATAAAATAAAGTTGTCGTAAAGTTATTTTATTTCTTAACTTTAAGCCTGAAAATTAAAAACCACACCCGAGCAAAGACAACTCCAGAAGAGGCGTTTCTAAGAGAATACCGGCGCTGCGATTTCATCGGTGACCTCAGAATTTGATTTCGGGCACCGGTTCAAAAGTTAGAAAAACCCGCTCGTCCGTTCACTGAACGTACCCGACCCAAACTTCGGAAAATTATTCCGGGCACACCGGGCCTCGGAATCAGGTGCTGTCAGAAACTGCACTCTTTTAAAATTCCAAAGAAAATTAAGAAAAAACTTTCTTTGAAATTTACGGGTCTTTACATATCGAAATACTGACTCCGCGCTGTGTGCCCCGCACTGCTGAGCCAGTGTCCTGAGGTCATCTTCCTGAGGGTATGGTCTGCCTAGACCCCTGAGTCATCTGTCAACTGCCTACTGCAGAAGACTCTGCTACGTGCCCCCTTGCGGTGGGTCTCGGCGCTGGTGTAGACTCAGCAAGAAAGCTCTCAATCAAAAGGGCCCGCTCCAGTACTCCTGTCTGAGTCGGAATGCTGAGGGAGATCAGTGATGCCCTAATCTCGTGTCTCAATCCCTACTCGATGGTCTGGGCCTGGAAGAATGGGTCACGTACCATGTCGGTCGAGTAGCGCGAGAGATTAGTAAATCTCGCCGAGTATTGGGCGACCGTCATGTTGCCCTGTCGCAGCTGAAGAATCTCCTGAATGTGCATTGCATGGATGGTGGCTAGGACAAACTCTGAGCGGAAGAGGCTCTCAATGTCTGTCCAGAGTAGGGATGCCTCATCGTGCACCTGGAGCATCAAGCTCCACCATCGGCCCACTGCTGCGTGCAGTAGGCTCGCAGCGAGGATCACCATGAGGTCTGCTAGTGTCCTCACAATCCTGAAAACTCGTACGACTGCCTCCAGCCAGTCCTCGGCTGCCTGGGGGTCCGTCTCCCCGTGGAACCTGGGCGGTCTCTAGCGCTAGAACTCATGCAGTTCACTAAGGTGACGTGCATCGTCAGCGGCTGGTGCTGGAAGCATTGGTGGCTCGGCGGGTAGAGCTACCGTCGGTGCCACAGCTGACAAAGTGCCCTGCACCGAGGCCTCGTCGCTCGGTGTGCTGTCGTCATGCTTGACTCTTGGAACCCCAACTGGCTACTGGCGTGCGGCCATCCTGAAAAGGAAACAAGTTCGCCACGGTCAGAACAATATACCCGTTGAGCTGATACAAAGTAATCACAAAGAAAACTTGAAACACACACGCAATCAATGTTTTCGTGCATTAAGTCAGAAATCAGAAGTCAGGGTCCTGGTGTACGGATACGTCGGCCGCCGCACCAACACTGGACTCCCTGGACTGATAACCACACTCAATATTCTAAACACTATTACTTCACATAGAAAAGATCAGAGTTCGCGGTAGAACCGAACTCCTTTGATACCAATTTGTTACGACCCGTCCTCGGGGCCAGTGCCGTGACTACCCCAAGCCCGCCTTCCATAGGCCAGGGGCTGGCGACTAGAACCAAGGCATAAATCATGGTAAAAAGGATAGGCATTGCCTTGGTAAAGTAAACAAGCACCACATAGTAAGAAAGAGGAAAACGAAACACTATGTAAAAATTGAGTACAACTGTAAGTGCGGAAAGTAAGTGGGCCAGTATACAAACCCAAACTGAAAGTAAATTACAACTCGAAAGGGAAAACAACAACTGAAAAGTAAAAGCCACTACGCCGGGCTGTCCACTGGAAATACCACATGAAGGGTGGGTACAGATAGCTCCACTGCTCCTCGGGTCCCACCGTCCGCTCCGAGTACGTCCCGCCCAGTGATCTACCTCCAAGTACCATCCTGCTCTGCAAGCCTCAACCACGATCAGCGTTGTCTGTCGTCTGCAACCAACACAACGTAGTGTGGGCATAGCCCGTACAGGGGTGAGTATAAGCTACTCAGTTGGGACCCCGAGACCCCCGAAGGTCTCCCAAAATCCACAACCGATAAACCACAACGGAAAGATACAATCACGAAGTAACAACCAACACTGCTTAGGTATTTTCCCATACATATACCTAAGTCATCAATTCCAATATGCTCCAACCTCCGAGCCCAAGTACAACTCAGCCCACACAGGAAAGAATACGTATTCCACAGAGGAAAGAAAAACGTAATCCACATAGGATAACACAACACAATCCACAGAGGAAAGTAAACAGGATTCAGCTCACACAGGTATGCTTCTTCGAAGACGATAGAGATGATCACTGATCCATCTAAGTCGTCAGACCCACAAAGGATCGATAGGTACTAACCCCCGCAAAGACCCACACAGGATTGGAAAGAAACTAACCCCCGCAAAGACCCACACAGGATCAGACCCACACATGATCTGTAGGCGTTGGCTCACACAGAACCACTGAGCGCTGACCCACACAGGATCGGTAGCACTGATCCACATAGGATCGCAGAGTGCTGTAGTCGTCATCGTCGAATCCACTGAGGATCTGTGCACAGTCATCGTCGCAGTCACAGTAGCAGTCGCAGCCGGCTCTAGGGTTCCCGCACATATCAAGCTCGTTCGGAAGGGTCCGCTCCACAAGCAGAGAGGCTGATTCACCAACTAACACATAGTCCAAAGTTGATGTATCCAAAAGTTCCATATCGTCAACAGGAACTCAATGTCGTAGACGGCGCGTCAATCGGACGCCCGGTCTGAGAGATATTGGCTTTTTCTTCCTTGGGGCCCAGTTGGTTTTTAAGGCAAAACCAACCCGACCATACTCCACCTGCATCCAAACCTCGATCGGTGTATGCCAAAAGATCCGTCTCACTTAGAGGAACATAACAAAGTCGATGACACGTCAATCAGACGTTCGTAGCTCAATATATGAGCGTTTCCACTGCGAGGGCCCGGTTGGTTTCGTGTACGAACCAACCCGGCCAAACTCAAAGTATTTCGAAACCTTGAGTGCGATATGTCAAAACGACCGCCTCGATCCAAGGATCGTGTCTCCGCTGACGGCGTGTCGATCGGAGGTCTGTAGCCCGAGTTATGGGCAATTGAACCCAATCGGTCCGAAAACGGGGGTTTCGGGCCCAGACCGACCCGGCCCGAGACCCCCCCGGTCGGCCCGAACCAGGTCAACTCGCCCCATTCCGGGTCCGCCCGACCCGACGCGGCCCGGCCCGGCGGGGCGCCGCCCGGCCCGGCCTGGCAGACCGGCCAGGCGCCTGTTCGGCTGGGCACAGCGCGCTGCCAGCTTGGCCTTCGGCCGTGCTGTTGGAAAAAGGGGGGCACCTACCCCCTTGAGTAATCGTGCCCCCCCCCCCATTTATGGGGGGCCGTTTGAAGCCGGCCGGTGGAATTTAATTCCCCCGTCTCCTCCCCTTTCTGGCCGGCCCGACCTGGCCGGCCGGCTCCTTCTCAAGGGGACCGGCGGTGGACGGTCCCCATCCAGTTCCGACACCGGCGGCCCGGTCCAACCACCGGTCACCTTGCTACGACGCGGCCCGGAACCAGCCGCAACCCTTGTCGTTCGGCGCAGTGTGAAGGCACCGCACCCCTCCTCCGCGGCCATGCTCCAGCCGCGGTGCCATCGATTTTCTTCGACGCGGGGCGACGGCGTCGCGTTCTTAAAATTCTTTCCACGGCGCAGCGCGACGGTGCCATGCATTTCCTTCCGCATGAATCCGCGTGGTGCGACGACACCACGTTCTCCCGTACCAACCACAAGGAACCAACATGAAAAATAAGGAGGAGGGTCGGTCGTGTTTGTGCGGTCCGACCCCCTCACGTTATTCGATAACAAATGGTTTAAATCCACAAAGTTTTTCATGTTGGTATTCACGAATAAATAAAATAAATAAAACCCCTTCCTCAGTTCAGGAACGGTGTTCGTCAACGAGCCGCGGAAGACGAGCGTCGCGGAGGTCGGGCGTCGCGGGGAAAGAACGTCGACGTCGCGAAGTGAGGATTCGGATTCATTGACGGCGATTTCTTCGCGGAAAACCATCATGGAAGAGACGACGCGGAGGAAGAACGTCGCGTCGCGGATACGGAGTCGCAGAAGAACCGTGTTCTTCGGCGAAGAAGTTCTTCATTGAAGAACGGTTTTCTTCGCGTTCTTCGTCAAGGTTGAAGAAGATGAAGACTTCACGCTTCCCAATCCTCTCAAGGTGACAAAACTCTAACAATAATAAAATAAGACCAAGTCTTATTTTATTAACACAACCTAACCATTTGAATTTCAATAGTTTCAAATTAAGTAACTCACTTTATTAATTATTTCAAGTTGTCAGTAATTAATGAATGTGAGTTAATGGGGAGTTTGGAAAGTGAGGGGTTAAGAGAGTTAAGGGATTTAAAATGGTGGGGGGATCATGTGGGCCCCACCCTTTCAATTATCCACACATGGGAGGTTGGGTGGATGTGGGCCCAACCACCAACTTCCCATGGGATAAAATAACCACTTTGATAAGAAAAAAATTTGATTCAACAATTTTATTTTCTTTTTAATTAAACCCCACTAATTAACTTCTTCTCCTGCACAAACGTAACTACGGTAAAGGTTCCCTTAAGTGATTACTGGCGTTGCAAGTTCATCGATGCCCTCAGAATTCGATTCTGAGCACCGGTTCAAAAGTTATAAATTCCCACTCGTTCGTTCACTAAACGTATCTGAGCCAAACTTCAGAAATTGATTCCAGGCACACCGGGCCTTAGAATCAGGTGCTGTCAGAAACCGCGGTCTTGTAAAATTTCAAAGAAAATTAAGAAAAAATTTCCCTTGAATTTTATGGGTATTTACATATATGATCATTTAGGTCCACTAGGATTATATTAGGAAATTTATAATTTTTTAATTCAAAGAAGAGTTCAAAGAGTTAAAATAAAAGTTTAATAACTAAAAAAATTTTAATATAGGGTTACACATATGATAAATTCTACTAAAAATATTCATTAGAAAGATAAAAATTTTTCCTATATAATTCTATTATATATATATATAAATTTATAAATTAAATAAGTTGAAGATATTTCCTACATCATGATAATTTTTTATTATTTTTAGAAATTAAATAAATTAATTTATTTATGACACCGTGATGATGTAGTGATTACCTCATAAATGAACGATTTAAATAAAATGATAAGATATGGTGAATTCTAAGTCTTACACTTGTCACAAACCTATTGTATGGGTGGATTTCAAAACCTTATCACCTTATCTTTGAAATATATCCTTTTGGGACCTTTTAAATCCGAAAATCATTTTATAATAAAGTAATATTTTATAACATTCCACGAGTGCCCATCCTCTTCTCTTATAAAAGGCCCCCACCTCCACCACCATACCCACACCTCTCAAGCGTTTGTCTCGGCCAAACCCTGCCCATTTCATCTATCCACATCCCTCCCTTAATCATTGAAGCCTCACCTTTGGCATAATACTGTTCAAAAAACCCTTTTGGTTCAAACTAAGAGGAGTTACCCGATTTAAAGGTAATGTCTTCACTTGTGTTCTTTTGTATTATTTTGCTTCTCCAAACCCCTAAACTCTTTTTATTCCTTTATTTTGTAACAACAACAGTATATTAAATATACTAGGATGTTGTTATGTGAAGTATTCGAGCTACACTTATACACACCTCCGTCTAATGGTTAATGAACATACTATTTCTGTGTTTGGAAAATTACTGCCTCACGAAACGATGATTGTTAAATCTTCTCTTAACACCTTTTATGGCGGCCATTATGATATAATTGTATTATATATATGATATATATGGTATTTATATTTTCAATATGCTTCTGTATTTTATATTTAAAACATACCTTTATGCTTTTCATGTTGTGCAAATGCGATAATTTCATACGAGGAAGTGTGGACTACCGCCCCCTCAAGTGATGTGAATCGTTCATGCAATACATGGAATGTATAAATAATTAAATTAATTAAATTATGTGACCTATTAAACATATATATTATACTCTAATTATAATATATATATCTCTCAATTATTTTTAATTCCATTAAGATGACAATGAAATGAAAGTAGCGTTAATGCGTACGTACGGCCTACCATCTCCATGAACGGTGAATTTCATTTCTTTTTATCTAAAAATTGTATGGAATTGTATAAAATGAATATTTACTAGATATATATGATATTTAAATCATTAATACTATTCTTGATATGATTTACTTATAACTATATGGACAATCATTTTCAAACAAGTTCATTTTTGATTCATGTACCAAACATCGACAAAAACGTCTGATATGAACACGCATTATTAACAAATTATTATAACATTATAATATGTGATATGAACTGAATAATAATATTTAAATAAGGACCTTAAGAAATTATAAATTTACCAAAGTTTATTAGTCAGTAATATAATGAAACGAACAAGACAAGTCGGACTTGAGGTCAGGGATCCAACATCTCTCCTTCTTTTTAAGTACTCTATTTTATGTCGTTTCTTTTAAGATCCTCATTCTTAGTTGGGGGATGTTATTTTATATTCATATTACTTTAATTTCTCTGTTCATATGATGATATACCATTTTTTATTTCATCAATCCATTTTTTCGGATGTTTTAAGTGGTGTTGTTAGGCTGCTGAGTTTTCGTTAGGGTTTTTCATCTCACTTTTATTCCCGAGAGATTTATGATACATTTGCCACCATTTCCTTTGAGTGGTATATTAACTTCCCATTATTGTAATATTTGTGTAATATAATTTTTTTATGCATATTTAAACCAATTTTTTATAATCCTTCCTCCATGGGGTGTATGTTTCGAAAGTTACCCAAATCGGTAAGGGAGCCTTTCACCCTCCTCCTTCTAAAAAACTTATTTTGTTATGTATTTTAATTTACATATTTTTATGTTGGGATATGTTCTTATATATCCTTATTGATGTAAATTTTATGTCCAAGTGATTAGAAACCATTTTCTCTCTCATCAAATAATTTTATGAATTTTAATGTGAGGTCATTGGGCTGTCAACTTTTACCAATGGAACTTCTTAACCCAATTTCGATTTCATTGGGTTCAACATGTAGTTATTGAATATGTCATCCTATGAATATGTGTGAATGACCTCTGATTGTTTTACACTTAATATCCACCTATATTGGGTGTATTTATATTTTTGACACATAATCATAAGATTGATTTATCCTTAATTTAAGGACACCTTCTTTAAAAGGGATTTTTGATCATTTTACATTTCTATTGAAACTTCATTGTTGTTATGCACCAATTCACTCTTATATGGTGTATATACTGTCCTTTGCAATATTATATCAGGAATCCCTTTATTCTCATGATATTATAAATTTCTGATTAAATGTTATTCCTCAACTATTTTATTCAAGTGTCTCTCATTTTGTTAAAAACCCTTTAACTAAAATAGCGTTTTAAATGTTTTAATGATATATTATTATAAATATTTCACATTAATATCCATGTTTTCAAAATGTTTTTAAGAATTTATTTATAAGGATATTAATGGTTTAAAATGGTAAAATATTCAAAGGGGGTATGGGACACTTTGATTCAAAAATCTATTTATTAAATGTTTTAAATGGTTTTGAAAATGGTTTTTAGAATGGATTCATTATTTCAATATCTTAAAATGTTACATTGTTATTGCAATGTGGGAATGTATTCTTTCCTTTATTATTAAGTTTTGTGCTATGATTATGTTATGGTTCTTTGGCATTGTTTATGAAGACGGGTGGTTCCATGATAAACAAAGGGAGGGTGAGCCCGATATAGATCTCCAATGCATTAGGTAATGCGAAGGGGTTAAACGCTAAGGTTTCTCTGAAGCGATTTAGGGAATATACTGTGCTGGGTATTCCAAACGTAACCTTGAGGGTTACTCCGTATGTAAGAATGTTATAAATGCCTCAAGTTACCTTTATGTATTATGATTTCTATGAGTTATTTGTAAATCTTATGATTTCATGAGGCATGTTAATGTGCTTATGTTTAATGAGTGAACTATGATTTCATTGATTCATATGTATACATGGACTGATGTTTTCTTTCCGTATTGTTATAACCCTTACTGAGATTTTTATGCTCATCCCATGTTTTTTGAATTTTTTTCACAGGACCTAAAGTGGAATAGGGTAATGGATGGGATCAAGGAAATGACATGTTGTCTAAAACAAGGAACTAGACATGACTCTTATGTTCAAGAGTTTTTATTTTGTGAAAAAAGTGGAAGCAGATTATATGTGTCTATATTATAATATTTTAGATGTAATAGTTATGTCCTAATTCCCTAAAACTCTAAACCTAAAAAGATCCTCAATGTGAATTATTCATTTAATTCAATAATAAGTACTGTTTAAGGATGGGTCCTTACAGTTTGTATCAAAGGTGGGTTTAGATAACTTTAGAGGTTAGGGTATTATTTAAGAATAAGTGACATTACCATAATGGCTAGGATTTCAGAAAGAGTCATAGTTTTTAGATAATGTGAATGATTAAGTATACTTTGTGTTTATCTTCCTCCTTAGTACATGATGATTTTTTTTATATACTCACACTGACATTTTTGGTTTTAGTAAATGGATAGATCTAGCAGGAACCAAAGTGAAAATGGGTTTGAAGGAAACTGTGGTGGTTCTGTGATTAAGAGACTGGATGAAATGGGGGATTCAATGGTAAATCTCGTGGTTATTCTAAACCAACTATCAGGAGTCATGATCAACCACTTGATCCTTGGTGAGTTACCAAATGCATCATGTATGAGAGAACCAACTCGATGTGGAAGTTCAGGTAATAATTATAAAGGTAACCATTAGGGTTTATATGATCATTAATTTTGAGGTAATTATGGGTTACTATATGTTATGATGTAATATGAACGACATCAGATAAACTTGAGGTTAAATTATGTTGTGGATAATTATGAAGATTTTACCACTTTTTGGGTAATGTTATATGAATGATTTAGTTTTGGAAAAATGACAACATGTAGACCGTGTGACAACCTGTCGCATCTGACGAAGCTATGAGAATCGAAACCACAACAAAAGTGTGACTGGAATTAATCGCATAACACTGGACTACGTGAAGTCCCTGGTTAGTTTGACTAATTCCTTTTAGTTATATGATTTTATTAATCTAGAATAAGTTGATTTTGGGTTATCTATGGAAGTTATTAACCTATAATTGAGGATGTGTGATTTGGTTAATTACTTTTCAGTATGAGACTTTAAGAGTAACTGATGTAATTTGGAGATAAATGTTAAGGTTTATCTTGGAAGACTAAGTGATTAAATCCTTCAGAGTTTTGGGTTTCAGTCACAGTTTTGATTACTTTGAAGAATTTTATGGAAAGATGTTTATTGAATGGTCTTTGTTGAACATTGGGTATGGTTTGAAAAATTTTGGAGATTAAGAATATATATTTTTTATAAAGGATTATCCTTTTTTGGTATTATCTGATCTCATACTAACCTCTTTGGTTTTAGTTTTGGTGAAGGTCTAAAGACATGGAAAGTATATAGTTCTATTTTTTTGGATTAGGTGATTGTCTAGAAGTTGATTGTAACTCTCTTAATTTGAACATGTCATCCTAAATACTAGTCTTTTGGAGAAAATATGAGTTCGTGTAAGAAATCTAGTAAAATTTGAAAGTCAACATGACAAGTAAGTATGTTTCCGTATGTTTGAACTAAGCTCATAAATTAATTCCTCAATGAAATGTAACTTAAAACAAAAATGTTGTCTGTTATTTTTTCCTACTGGGGAATCAAATAGCGTTTAACCCATCACATGTTTGTGATTTTCTTATGGTTAACTTTCTCCTAAACATGTTTACTATCACTCTCCATCAGAACAAGACCCTTTGTTTTCTCATCCATGTCCATGTTTTCCTACATGGAATCCTAGTATGGGTTAACTCGGGGGTCCTTTTTCACTTCTCTTTCTTTATTTTAAAGTGATACTTATACTAACTCTTGTTTCGATGTGGGATTTTCAATGATGTTTCCAAGACCAATTTTAAAATTGAGAGGATGCAGTTTCCAAAAGGGGGGAAGAATGTAACACCCCAGGTAAATAAAGAATATGAAATTTTCATATTTATCCATATTTTTGAATAAAATATTAATATTACTTTAAAGGGAATGCTATTCTCGATGGCGTACCCAATATGCAACAACTAGTTTCATTGAAATCTTACGTTTCACTCTAATAATAAAATAATATTATTTTAAATGGTAGTTAACGCCTAGCCGTTGTAATGGCAGAAATGAATGGAACTAACTACAAACTGATAATATATGTTTTTCAAATATTTTTACTTATATCCAATAAATTTTAGAGGCGTAAAATGAAAATGAATCCAATTTTAAGCATAAATCTTCTAATATTCTTTAAAAGGTCGATTAACCACATTTTGATGGAGAACCCTTTTTAAATATACTTTTGACAATTTTAAATGTTGTATTTGAAAAAAATAAAATCTTTATTTAGAATCTGGAAATCAAAATTTACTTTGGGTAAATTTTTGTTATTTTTCTGATAAAGATCATTTTTAGTGAAAATGTTGCATTTTAATTCAAAACCTCTTTTTAATATGATTTATTTATATGGATAGATTATATTTTTAATTGATATTAATGTTTATTTAGAATATATTTTTACCATTTAATCCAATGGTGTTAATTGTAATTAATTTCACTTTGAAATTGAACTTAAACTACTGTTAATCTTTTAATAGATATTGTTTCTTAAAAACACGCTATTTGGTTTGACAGCGGGAATTAATTATTAAATTAATTAGTGCAACTTATATGTTTTGAATATTTTAAAATAGACATAATTTTGGAATTTGGTATATCAAATATAGCTTAGGGTGAATTTTTGGTATTTTTCTGAAAAACATCAATTTTTGATGAATAGTGAAACCACTAAGTGGTAGTTAATGAAACTGATTTTTCGTTTAAATGAAACTTTACCACTTAGGTGATTTGATTTTAAAAAATCTGACACACATGGTTTTCATTATGAAGTAAAATGTGGTTCAATGAGATTAAAATAATTTTTTGGTGAATAGTAACTTTTAAGTTTTATTAATCGCGATTAACGGTAATTAGTGTAATTTAATGTAAAGATAATGTTACAATAATATTAAATGACCTTGAAACATGTCCTACCCTTATTGGATGAGTCATGTCCGACCAAGAAAATCCATGGGTCAACTTGGGGACCCCATGTTGCCACTTTGTTTGGAAAATGACATTAATAACTTTATTTAAAGTTAAAATTAAAATGTTACAAACAAGTATTGTTTTACTAAAACAATTTTTACATGGGGTTACACATGTCATATTTTCGACTAAAAATATTATTTAGAAATATAAAAATATTTAATACATCATGATAATTTTTTTATAATTTTTAGAAATTAAATAAATTTATTTATTTATGACACTGTGATGATGCAGTGATTACCTCATAAATGAACGATTTAAATAAAATGAGAAGATAGGTTGAAATATAAGTCTTAAACTTCTCACAAACCCATTATATGGGTTGACATGGAAACCTTATCACCTTATCCTAGAAATATATCCTTTTGGGACCTTTAAAATCTGAAAATCATTTTATATAAAGTAATATTTTATAACCTTCCAAGAGTGCCCCTCCTCTTCTCTTATAAAAGGCCCCCACCTCAACCACCTTACCCACACCTCTCAAGCCTTTGGATCGGCCAAACCCTTCTCATTTCATCTCTCAACATCCCTCTCTTCATCATTGAAGCCTCAACTTTGGCAGAATGTTCTTCGAGAAACCCTTTTGGTTCAAACCAAGAGGAGTTACCCGATTTAAAGGTAATGTCTTCACTTGTGTTCTTTTGTTTTATTTTGCTTCTCCAAACACCTAAACTTTTTTTTTACTTTAATTTGTAACAAAAAGATTATATTCAATAAAATAGGATGTTGTTATGTAATTTATTCGAGCTACACTTACACACACCTCCATCTAATGGTTAAGGAACATATTGTTTCTGTGTTTGGCAAATTACTGCCTCACGAAACGATGATTGTCCAACATTCTATTAAAACCTTTCCTGGTGGCCATTATGATGTCAATATATTTTATATATGATATATATGGTATTTATGTTTTCCATATGATTCTTTATTTTATATTTAAAACATACCTTTATGATTTTCATGTTGTGCAAATGCGATAATTTCATACGAGGAAGTGTGGACTACCGCCCCCTCAAGTGATGTGACTCGTTCATGCAATACATGGAATGTATAAAGAATAAAATTAATAAACTTATGTGACCTATAAAACATATATATTATACTGGAATTATAATATATATATCTCTCAATTATTTTTAATTCCATTAAGATGACAAAGAAATGAAAGTAGCGTTCATGCGTATGTACGGCCTACCGTCTCCATGAACGGTGCATTTCATTTCTTTTTATCTCAAAATGTTATGGAAGAGTATAAAATTAATATGTACCGGATATATATGATATTTAAATCATTAATACTATTCTTGAGATGATTTAATTATAACTACATGGACAATCATTTTCAAACAAGTTCATTTTTGACTCATGTACAAACATCGACAAAAACGTCTGATATGAACTCACATTATTAACAAATTATTATAACATTATAATATCTAATATAAAATGAATAATAATATTTAAAGGAGGACCATGAGAAATTATAAATTGAACAAAGTTTATTATTCAGGAATATAAAGAATCGAACAAGAAAAGTCGGACTTGAGGTAAGGGATCCAACCTCTCTCCTTTTTAAGTACTCTCTTTTATGTCGTTTCTTTTAAGCTCCTAATTCTTAGTTAGGGGATGTTATTTTATATTTATATTACTGTAATTTCTATGTTCATATTATGAGAGACCATATTTTATTTCATAAATCCATTTTTTTTGATGTTTTAAGTGGTGTCGTTAGGCTGCCGAGATTTCTTAAGGGGTTTTCATCTCAATTTTATTCCCATGAGATTTATGATACATTTGCCGCCATTTCCTCTGAGTGGTATATGTAATTCCCATTATTCTAATATTTTTTTAATATAATTCTGTTTATGAGTATTTACACCAATTTTTTATAGTCTTTCTTCCATGGGGTGTACATTTCGAAAGTTACCCAAATCGGTAAGGGAACCTTTCACCCTCCTCTTTTTAAAAGACTTATTTTGTTATGTCTTTTAATTTACATATTTTTACGTTGTGATATGTTATTCTATATCCTTATTGATGTAAATTTTATTTCCAAGTGATGAGATACCATTTTCTCTCTCATCAACTTATTTTATGAATTTTAATGTGACATCGTTAGCTGTCGAATTTTACCAAGGGAACTTCTTAACCCAATTTCGATTTCTTTGGGTTCAACATGTAGTTATTGAATATTTCATCATTTGAATATGTGTGAATTCCCTTTGATTGTTTTACACTTAATATCCACTTTTATTGGGTGTATTTATATTTGTCACACATAATTATGAGATTGGTTTATCCTTAATTTAAGGATACCTTCTTTAAAAGGGATTTCATCTCATTTTACATTTCTATTGACACTTCATTGTTGTTATCCACCAATTCACTCTTATATGGTGTATATATTGTCCTATGGAATATTATATTATGAATCCCTTTATTCCCATGATATTATAATGTTCTGATTAATTGTTATTCCTCAATTATTTTATTCAAGTGTGTCTCATTTTGTTAAAAACCCATTAACTAAAATATCCTTTAAAAAGTTTTAATGATTTATTGTAATAAATATTTCACATTAATATCCATGTTTTCAAAATGGTTTTAAGGATTTATTTATATTGATATTAATGGTTTAAAATGTTAAAATATTCAAAGTGGTATGGGACACTTTGATTCAAAAATCTATTTATTAAATGTTTTAAATGGTTTTGAAAATGGTTTTTAGTATGGATTCATTATTTCAATATCTTAAAATGTTATATTATTATTTCAATGTGGGAATGTTATATTTCATTTATTCTTATGTTATGTGCTATGATTATTTTATGGTTCTTGGGCATTGTTTATGAAGACGGCTGGTTCCGTGATAAACTAAGGGCGGGTGAGCCCGATATAGATCTTCAATGAATTGGGTAATGCGAAGGGGTTAAACGCTAAGGTTTCTCTAATGAGATTTAGGGAATATACTGTGATGGGTATTCCAAACGTGACCATGAGGGTTACTCCCTATGTAAGAATGTTATGAGTTCTTCAAGTTAGCTTTATGTATTATGATTTCTATGAGTTATTCATAAATATTATGATTTCATGAGGTATGTTAAAGTGCTTATGTTTTATGATTAAAGTATGATTTCATTGATTCTTATGTATACATGGACAAATGTTTTCTTTCCATATTTTTATAACCCTTACTGTGCTTTTTATGCTCATCCTAGGTTTTTTGAAATGTTTTTCACAGGACCTAAAGTGGAATAGGGTCAAGGAAATGTCATGCAGTCTAAAACAAGGAACTAGACATGACTCTTTTGTTAAAGAATTTTTATTTTGTGAAAAAAATGGAAGCTGAGTATATGTTTCTACTTTTTAATCTTTGAGATGTAATATTTATGACCTAATTCTCTAATACACTAAACTTGAAAAGAACCTCAATGTGAATTATTCATTTAATTAAATAATAAGTAATGTTTAAGGATGCGTCCTTATACTATTGATATTGTGTGTGATTACTAGACTAGTAGAAAATCCACATGAGTATGTAAATGGAATTATTTTATTTTATATTTTCCATATTATGATGAAGATCATGTTTAAAAGGCTTTTGTTTTAGAATTATACATTGCCTTAAATGTTTATGCTTATTTATGAAAGTTTCTACTATATTGTTATCCTTACAGAGCATATGAGCTCACCAATTTCTATGTTTTTTTCCCAGGATGCGAAAAAGTATTTAATTACTGACCTATAGGGATAGTCTGAGAGGATATGAATGTGGTCTATGGAAAAAATGTTGTTGTAGTTTTTTTCATTTTAGGATTTAATGTAATCCTTGTGAATGTATCAAGTACTTCCAAGGTTACTAAACTAATATGTATTCTAAGACTTGATCATTTTTTATCATGCCAATGTTATGTAATAATACACCTACTCGGGGTAATTAGGGTTGGGGAAATATAGTTGGTATCAGAGGAAGTTTAGTACAAACCGTGGAATCTATATTTAGGTAAGCTCTGATTAGATCACATTACCCTAATATAGACTTTGAAGATTAGTATAGAAGAACATCCTATGATTTTGGTATAATAGATATTATTTGAGTTTTCCATGCAATAAATCTATGTCTGGATACGAGCAGGTAGAGGTAGCTCTGGAACAGATGTACCTAGGTTTAAATCCTGAAAACACAACTTTGAGCTAGACTCGAACAGAAACTAGTGCACGACAATGGGCCTTGCTGCACTCTTGGTTAAGACACTCCTGGGGATATGCTTTGAATAACTCTCATTTTCTTTACAAACCATTATAAAGGGTTTATTATTATATAAATCCTCAAAGAAGACATTTTATATGATTATGGATTATATCCATAAAATATTCAATTTATTATTAGTGTTTTACATGTTTGGAATTATGTATTTCGATTCATAAAATTATCTAGTTTATGTAATTGTTTAGAAATGGATCCTAGTGGAAGGAATGGAAACTATATCAATGAACGCTCTTTATTTAGGTATTTATCTCCTACTCAAGATAATTATAGTGGATATGGCAATGCAATTGGTGATGATCTACTAATCACCATACTGGGATAACTTACTCGAGTTATGAATAATAACCTTGCCTGTAAGGAGCACCCTGATCCACAGTGTTGATGATTAATGTTAGACCGCTTCCTGAGGTGACAACCACCAACATTCAATTGGAGTACAAATCCATTAGTGGCTGGACAATGGATAAATTCCATAGAATAAATATTCCATTCCTTGGAGAGTAGTGAAAAGGGAAAAATTATTCATGGCAGTTTACCGCCTCACTGGAGATGAGGATCAAAGGAAGTCATTTATTTGAAACAAAAAAGTAAGATAATGAAGTATCAAATATGGAATGGAGGGAGTTTAAATTGAATTTATTTGAAAAATACATTCCTCAGAACCATCGAGTAGATATGGAAAGGAAATTTCCTGAGTTTGAGAAAAAAAGAGGATGAGAATGTCCCAATGTATGAGGCTAAATTTACAAGGTTAGCGGGGAATGCATTAGATTATATATGTAACCCAAGAAAAAATGATTGATCATTTCTTTGATGTGGTAAAACCATTTTTCTATTGATCATTAGTCTCACAATCCTTCTCTTCGTATGAGGACATTGTCTCATGTGCTATCAAGAGTGAAAAAGAATTCTCTACGTCCTACGAATTTAAATCAAAGAAAGAGATGAAAAGATCTACCAAACACACTAGAAATATAAATAAAGGGATGAAGGGAAATGTTCAATATCTGTCCTACAGTAAATTTGGGAAGAATGACCTCTGCACTTTCCTGAAGGGAATGTGAATTTGTTATGAGTGTGGTGAAAAAGGCCACCAAACTCGTGATTTCAAGGGGAAGAAAGAGGTTGTCAATGTTGAATGCTACAATTGTAGAGAAAGGGGGAATTATGAAAATGAATTTCCTAAGAATCAGGGGAACATACCTCAGAAATGTCCAAGTGATCGAGGCCATGCATTTTCTATCACTACTGCTGAGGTTGAAGCTCCGAAAGACGTGGTTACAGGTAATTTAAAAGGTATCCTAAAGATTAGAAAATTCTTTATTTAATTCTGGATCATCTCATTGTTTCATATCTTCCTAGTTTTCTAAGAAAATTCGATATTTCCAATTTGATTTAATAGGAGAGTTGCCTGACAAAAATCATAAAGGAAGTATCATCGCAACAATGTTTTGTGAATCAGTCCCCATTCAGGAACATTAATGATCTTTATCTATGGATATCATCAACATAACCATGATTTAATTTGATATAATCCTCAGCATGGATTGGATTTTGGACCATGATGTGAAAATTTTTTGTAAGAAGAAGTAGGTTATAGTTTTTTATGAAGATGATAAAGAACAACTTATCTTTAGAGCCGAATCGTCACCACCTGATTCTTATCTAAATCCACCACGAGTAGCTCAACTAAATTCTATTATTGGGGAGGAGGAGGAGGAAAATGAAGTAAATATGGGTGGGGAAAGTAATTTTCAAATAGAGGATATACCTATTGTGAATGAATATGTTGATGTGTTTCCAGAAGATTTAGCTGGACATCCTCCAGAATGAGAAATTGAGTTTTCCATTGATTTAATTCCTAGTTCAAGGACAATATCGAAGACCCCTTATAGAATGGACACTATGGAAATAGTGTAACTAAAGAAAAACTAGAGGAAATGAGTAACAAGGGATTTATTCTCCCTAGTGTTTCTCCATGGGGAGTCCCTGTCATTTTTGTTATGAAGAATGTTGGATATATGATGTTGTGCATTAACTACAGGGAGATCAATGCTATACCAATGAAGAACAAGTATCCCCTTTTAAAGACCCATAAAATTCAAGGGAATTTTCTTTTCTAAATTTTATTTGGGATTTTACAAGAACGTTGTTTCTGACGGCACCTGATTCCGAGACTCGGTGTGCCCAGAATCATTTTCCGAAGTTTAGCTTAGGTACGTTCAGTGAACGAATTAGAGGGTTTTTCTAACTTTTGAACCGGTTCTCAGAATCGAATTTTGAGGGTACCGTTGGAATCATAGCACCGATAATTTCTTAGAAACACCTTTTCTGGAGTTGCGTTTGCTCAGGTGTGGTTTTTAAATTTTTTTCGGGTTAAGTAAATGAATAAAATATATTGGTCACACCATTTATTTTATTTTAGGTCAGTTATCCCATTTGTCACGACCCATCCTCGGGACCCGTGCCGTGAGTACCCCAAGCCCACCTTCCATAGGTCAGGGGTTGTCGACTAGCACCAAGGCATAATTCCAAGTAAAAAGGGAAGGCATTGTCTTTGTAAAGTAAACAAACACCATAGAGAAAGCAAGCAGAAGTAAACACTAAGTAAAAACTGGTACAACAGTAAGTGTGGAAAAAGTAAGTGGGCCAGAATACAAACCCAAACTAAAAGTAAAGTACAACTGGAAATGGAAAATAGAAACTGAAAGTAAAAGCTGCAGCCTCGAACCGTCCATTGGAAATCCCACCTGAAGGGTTGGTAAAGATAGCCTCCACAGCTCCTCGGGTCCAGCTGTCCGCTTCGAGTACGCCCCGCCCAGTGATCCACCTCTGGGTACCGATCTGCTCCTCGTACCTCAACCACGATCAGCGTTGTCTGTCATCTACAACCAACACAACGTAGTGCGGGCATAGCTCGTGCATGGGTGAGTATATGCTACTCCATAGGGACCCCGAGACCCCCAAAGGTCTCCCAGAATCCACAAAGGATAATCCACCAAGGAAAGATACAAACACTAAGTAACATATGACACTACTTAGGTATATTATCATACATATACCAGGACCCTGACTTCTGATTTCGGACTTAATACACGAAAACATTGATTGCATGTGTGTTTCAAGTTTTTTTTGTGATTACTTATGTCAGCTCGCCAGGTATACTGTTTAACCGAGGCACACATGTTTCTTTTTTAGGATGGCCCCACGATGGCAGCCAGCTAGGGTTTCGAGAGTTGTGTGTGATGATAGCCCACCGAGCGACGAAGCCTAGGTACAGGACCCTTTGACAGCAGTGGCACCGGCGGTACCTCTACCCATCGTGCCATTGATGCTACCAGCCCCAGCCGCCGACGTTGCACGTCGCCTTAGTGCACTACATGAGTTTCAGCGCTAGTGACCACCAAGGTTCTGTGGGTAGATAGACCCTCAGGTAGTCGAGGATTGGCTGGAGGCAGTTATAAGGGTTTTAGGGTTAGTTAGGGCACCAACAGACCTCATGGTGATCCTTGCAGTGAGCCTCCTGCACGTGGAAGCAGGAAGATGGTGGAGTTTGATGCTCTAGGTGCATGATGAGGCATCTCTCCTCTGGACAGACTTTGAGAGCCTCTTCCGCTCGGAGTTCATCCCAGCCACCCTCCGTGCAGTACGCATCCAGGAGTTTCTACAACTACGGCAGGGTAGCTTGACGGTCGCCCAGTACTCGGCGAGATTTACCGATCTCTCGCACTACTCAACGGACACGGTACGAGACCCATTGTTCTGGGCCCAAACCATTGAGCAGTGATTGAGGAATGAGATCAGAGCATTACTAATCTCCCTCATCATCTCAACCCAGGAAGAAGTACTGGAGCGATCCATTCTCATCGAGAGCTTCCTTTATGAGCCTACATCAGCAGCGAGACCTACCGTTGGACGGCACGTAGCAGAGTCTTCTGCAGCAGGCAGTCGACGGATGACTCATGGGTCCAGGCAGACCAGACCCTCAGGCAGACGACCTCAGGATATTGGCTCAGCAGTGTAGGGCACACAGCGTGGAGCCTTTCTTTTGAGAGGCAGACAGTGCTACCCATGAGGCGTGTAGGGCCAAATGGCTCGTGACTGCTGACCCGCCGTGCCGAGGAGCAGCAGACGGTTGAGGGGCCACCCAGGAATAGGCATAGGGTCGACCGTGGCAGTCCTCAGGGGGAAGGCGGATGAGGCAGAGGAGCTATATGAGCAGCAGGTGGTGGGAGATGCTTTGAATCTCTACCACCACCACCACCAGGAGGTCCACCCCGACCACAGGGAGCTGGCGGGCAGAGACAGGCACAACTTCAGTCAGTGGTGGCCTATGACCACGGCGCGCCCGAGATGATTCTCTATACAATTTGTGTCTATTCCACTCTTGCTGTAGTTCTTATAGACACATGAGCGAGTCATTATTTCATAGCTTCTTCCCTTGTTTGGAGCTTGGAGATTCCGACGGAGCTGTTGGATCGATCCTTACGGCTAGAGACTCCTACGGGATAAGACTCGACGATTACGCACTAGTACCGGTAGTGTGATCTTACTATAGGAGGTGAGAGCTTCAGATGGGATCTTCTTGTAGTGGCGTCGAGGCCTTACGATGTTATCCTGGGAATGGATTGGTTATCTATAGTCCATGCTCAGATTGACTGTATTAGGAGCAAGGTGCGATGTGTACGCACCGAAGGGAGCAGGTTCACCTTCACCGGCGAGAAGGGATCCTTTGCAGCACAGGATGTACTCTTGTAGAGGAGAGGAGAGCCTATCACTCATCATTTGTCTAACCTCATCCTAGGAGCAGTTGACATGAAGAGTCCTAGTTTTCCTATAGTGGTGGATCAGTATGCAGATGTTTTCCCCGACGACGTTCCAGAACTACCTCCTCGCAGAGAGGTAGAATTTTATATTGATCTGTACCCCAGGACAACCCCGATATCCACCCCATCATATCGGATGGCTCCCGCCGAGCTTCGAGAGCTATAGGTACAGTTGGAGGAATTGCAGGGCAAGGGATTCATCTGACCCAGTGTTTCACCCTCGGATTCCCCGATATTGTTCGCCAAGAAGGCGGACAGGATCTTGCGACTTTCTGTCGATTATTGTCACCTGAACCAGGTGACCATGAGGAACAATTATCTTCTACCAAGGATTTATGACCTCTTAGATCAGCTCAAGGGAGCATGGTGGTTCTCAAAGATAGACCTCAGGTTAGGCTATCATCACCTCAGAGTTCGGGACGAGGACGTGCAGAAGACGACCTTCAGATGTCGGTATGGCCACTATGAGTTCTTGGTTATTCCATTTGGCATAACCAATGCTCTAGGATTGTTCATGGGCCTTATGAACATGATCTTTATGCCAAACCTCGATCGATTTTTCGTGGTATTCATCGAGGATATTTTTATTTACTCGACGACTGAGGAGGAGCACGCCTACCACATACGGGTTTTACTAGACACACTCAGCAAGCACTAGCTTTATGGAAAGCTCTCAAAGTGTCAGTTCTGGATACGCGAGGTCCACTTCATGGGACATGTCATCTCTGAGGCAGGAGTTGCGGTGGATCATACGATGTTCGAGGCAGTGCTCGCTGGGGGGCCACCTAGGAGCGTGACAGAGGTGAGGAGTTTCTTGGGACTTACTGGATACTACCGGAGATTTGTGCCAGACTTCTCTAGAGATGTGGCACCACTCTCAGCTTTGAAAAAGAAGGGGAAACCCTTTGTTTGGTCAGAAAAGTGTCAACAGAGCTTCTAGGAGCTCAGAAAAAGATTGACCAGCACACCTATCTTGAGGATACCGGAGGAGGGGGTAGGGTATGTAGTCTACTGCGATGCATCAGGGACTGGACTCGGATGTGTCTTGATGCAGGAGTGGGAAGTGATCTCCTATGGATAACGTTAGTTGAGGCCGCATGAGCAGAACTATGCTACCCATGAACTGGAGTTAGCATCAGTGGTCTTCGCTCTAAAGATATGGCGACACTATCTGATTGGAGAGCGCATTACAGTCTATTCTAACCATCAGAGTCTCAGGTACATCTTCTCTCAGAAGGACCTGAACCTGAGATAGCGGCGATGGCTCGAGTTCTTCTAGGACGATGACTTTGAGATAGTCTATACTGCTGGAAAAAGGAATGTGGTAGACGATGCTCTCAACATGAGGAAGTTCATTTGTCTATTTGGGGAGGTGACAGAGCAGGTAGCTTCTTTGAAGATATCCTTCGTGGATAGAGATGGAGCAGCCTTCCTTCAGTCACTCATAGTCACTCCTCCACTACTGTAGCGGGTCAGAGAGGCACAACGTGGGGATGCCGACTGTGAGACGCGGCGTGCCCAGATATCCTCAGGACAGGAACCTAATTGATTCTCTCTGGGAGGAGAGAACGATGTCCTTTTCAGAGGAAATACCTTGGTACAAGTTTCTTTACGAGAGGAGGTGCTGAGAGAGTTTCACACTTCCCCTTTGGCGGCACATCCTGGTGTGGAAAAGATGTACCCGGATCTCAGATGATAGCAATGGTGTTCGGGCATGAATACAGTTGTGGCATAGTTCGTTTCTCGATGCCTCACCTGTCAGCAGGTGAAGGAAGAGAACTAGGTACCAGTAGTATTGGTACAACCCTTGGAGGTCCCAGAGTGGAAGTGGGATGGGATATCTATGGACTTCATGATTGGACTTCCACACACATCCAGAGGTCACAACTCCATTTGGGTGATTGTCGACTGACTCACCAAGTCACTCACTTCATACCCATCAAAAAACAGAGCTCAGTGGAGAGCATGGGACATCTCTATGTTCATGAGATTGTACGGCTTCATGGTGTTCCATAATCTATCATCTCCGATCGAGATGCTGGCTTTACATCTCAGCTTTGGAAGGGGCTGGAGGAGGCGTTCGGGACGCAGCTACGTCTGAGCACTGCCTATCACCCTAAGACGGATGGTCAGACGGAGAGGACCATTCAGAATCTCGAGGACATGCTCCATGCATGTTTCCTCAACTTTGGTCGCAGATGGGAGGACCACCTACCCTTGGTGGAGTTAGCGTACAACAATAGCTACCACTCCACCATCGGGATGGCACCATACAAGGCATTGTACGGCCGACCTTGCAGATCACCTCTGTGCTGGACAGACCCTGGGGAGTCATCACTTGTGGGACCGAAGATGGTCTAGGCCACGAAAGAGAAGGTCCAGGTCATCCAAGAGTGGATGAGGATAGCTCAGAGCCGGCAAAAGTCTTATGCTAACAGGAGGCGGAGGCCACTGGAGTTTGAGGACGGTGACCACGTCTTCTTGCGGGTCTCACCTCAACGTGGATTATGGAGATTTGGCCAAGGTAGAAATTTATCTCTGCGCTTCATCGGACCTTTCCAAGTCCTCAGCAGGATAGATGAGTTGGCTTATCACCTGGCTCTACCACCTCAGTTGCACCGGGTGCATGACGTCTTCCACGTATCCTAGCCGAGGAGATATGTGCACGACTTGACGCATATCATTGACCATGGGGAGCTGGAAATTGATGATGGGGCGACTTTTACGGAGGTCCTGGTGGAGATTGAGGATTGACAGGATCGGGTCCTACCTGGATGGCCGATTCCTCTAGTGCGCATCATATGGCCGCACGAGAACCTCCAAGAGAGCACTAGGGAGCGGGAGGCTCAGATGCGTGCTCAGTACCCACATTTGTTCCCCTCATTATTGATGTATCTTTACGGGGACGTAAAGCCCTGAGGTGGGAGTAATTTAAAGACCCATAATATTCAAGGGAATTTATTTTTTAAATTTTCATTGGGATTTTACAAGAACCAAATTTCTGACGGCACCTGATTCCGAGGCCCGGTGTGCCCGAAATCATTTTCCGAAGTTTAGCTCGGGTACGTTCAGTGAACGAATGAGCAGATTTTTCTAACTTTTGAACCGGTTCTCGGAATTGAATTCAGAGGGCACTGTTGGAATAGCAGCATCGGTAATTGCTTAGAAACACCTTTTCCGGAGTTGCGTTTGCTCGGGTGTGGTTTTTAAATTTTTTTCGGGTTAAGTAAATGAATAAAATAAATTCGTCGCACCATTTATTTTATTTTAAGTCACATAACCTATGTTAAGTGGATGATGTGGGACCCAAAATATCCTACCCACTTGGTAGGATATTTGTGATGTGGGGCCCACACAAAACCCACGGTTTCTTTTCTTCTTATGTAACGCACCCGCACACCACCTTTTTAATGAAGTCAACTCTTGCATTTAATCTGGATATTAAACATCTCGTTAATTGGGCGGTTTTAAACTCCTCAATTAATTGATCATTTCTTTTCCTTTTGAATTTCAATGATTTGGTTTATGTGTTAATAAAATAAGACAACACTTATTTTATTTGGGTTGGAACTTGTTGCGTGGAGAGCATTTGGAGAAAAGCCTTCTTCTTCGACGAAGAACGCGAAGAATGCAAAGAATGTGAAGAACGCCCCGATCTTTGATGAAGAACGACAAATCCTCGGAGATCGACTATGCGATGTCGTGTACCGCGATGTCAATGACGCTTCTTCCACGACGCTTCTTCTGTGACGTTCCTTCTCCACGACGCGATGATTCCCCTTCCGCGACGCCTTCTTCCACGACATGATTTTCCGTGACAAACCCTCGCTCAACAAATTCGACGAGGTAGGGGGTTTGATTCAATTAAATCATTGTGATTTATACCCTCTGCATATGTTTAAAATTTGTCGGATGCCTTTTTAAACCGCTAACGCAGTGGGTGCGGACCAACGAACAAGTCTGAACCCACCGTCTCTTCGTTCTGGGTGAGCGGATCGACGTGCGACGATGAAGCAGGCCGCACAGGCGTTGTCAGGTCTTCGCAGGGATGAACCATTCTCGAGAGGGCCGTTGGCGAAGACGGAAGGAAAATCCGACCACCGGAGCCCGTCCGGTGGTCCGCAGAATGTTCCACTAGCGCGCCCCGCCGGCACGGCGGCGCTAGTGGTCGGATGCGGCAGCGCCCGGCGCGCCGCCGTGATGGGCCGCTGGTCCCGCGACCACGCGGGACCGAAGGATGCGGGACGCGGCACTCGTCCGAGTCCATTGACAAGGAGCGCCCCCCCATGGGGACGCGGTTACATGTTGGCGGGGGGCAGCGTGCCACCCCGCACCGCTCGACCGAAATGGCCGAGCCGCCCGATCGGACTTCCAGGCTGGGCCGGGCCGCGCCAGCCGGTCCGGGCCACGTCCAAGCGGGCCTGACCCGGGACCGGGTCTGGTCGACCCTATTCGGGCCGACCCATGGGTACCGGGCCGCGTCAGATCGGGCCCGAAACCCCCTAATACCGGATATTTTCGGTCTGTTGCCCATAACTTGGGCTACAGACCACTGATCGATGCACCGTCAGTGGCGTAGCGATCCTTGGATCAAGGCGGTTGTTTCAGTATATTTTACTCAAGGTTTCGGAGAAGATTGGGTTCGGCCGGGTTGGTTCGTACATGAAACCAAACGGGCCCTCGGAGCGGAAACGTTTATAACATAATCTATGGATGTCCGATTGACGTGCCGTCGACTTTGTTGGATTCTTCTTAGTGAGACGGACCTTTTGGATTACTCCTATAGAGGTTTGGACGTATTTAGAGTATGTTTGGGTTGGTTTTGACTTAAAAATCAACCGGGCCCCTGGAACGAAAAAGCCAATAACTCTCAGACCGGGCGTCCGATTGACGTTTTGTCTGTGACATTGAGTCCCTGTTGACGATACAGAACTTTTGGATACATAAACTCCGGACTTGTGTCAGTTGATGTATCATCCCCTCGGCTCGTGGAGCGGACCCTCCCAAACGAGCTTGCTATGTGCGGGATCCCTAGAGCTGGTTGCGACTGCACCGACGATTACGACTGTGCCGAAATCCTTCGTGGATTCGACGGCGATGACTACATCACTCAACGATCCTACATGGATCAGTGATGCCGATCTTGTGTGGGTCAGATCTTGTGTGGGTCAGCGCTAAGCGGTCCTGTGTGGGCCAGCGCCTACAGATCCGGTGTGGGTCCGATCCTGTGTGGGTCATTGCGGGGGTTAGTACCTATCGATCCTTTGTGGGTCCGACGGCTTAGATGAATTAGTGAATAAATCCGATCATCTCTATCGTCAAATGAAGAAGTATACCTGTGTGAGATGTATCTTTACATTCAATCCTTATCTTCACTATGATTGACTTGATATCTTGAGTGGATTACGTTATGATTTCCTGTGTGGATTGGGTTTTGGTTTCCTATGTGGACTGGGTTGTACTTGAGCTCGGATGTTGGAGCTCAACGAGAATTGATGACTTAGGTATATGTATGGGAATATACATAAGTAGTGCCAGATGTTACTTCGTGTTTGTATCTTTACTTTGTAGATTAACATTTGTGGATTCTGGGAGACCATCAGGGGTCTCGAGGTCCCTACTGAGTTGATTATACTCACCCCTGCACGGGCTATGCCCTCACTACGTTGTGTTGGTTGCAGACGACAGACAACACTGATCGTGGTTGAGGCACAAAGAGCAGGTCGGTACCCGGAGGTGGATCACTGGGCGAGGCGTACTCGGAGCGGACGGTTGGACCCGAGGAGCTGTGGAGGCTATCTATACCCACCGTTCAGGTGGGACTTCCAGTGGACGGCTTGAGGCTGCTGCTTTACTTTCCGTTGTTGTTTTCCTTTTCTAGTTGTACTTTACTTTCAGTTTGGGTTTGTATTCTGGACCACTTACTTTTTCCGCACTTACTGTTGTACCAGTTTTTACTTAGTGTTTACTTCTTCTTGCTTTCTCTGTGGTGTTTGTGTACTTTACAAAGTCAATGCCTTCCCTTTTTACCGGGAATAACACCTTGGTGATAGTCGATAGCACCTGACATATGGAAGGCGGGCTTGGGGTGGTCACGACACGAGCCCCGATGACGGGTCGTGACACCCCTACCTCGCATTGATTATTGATTTGACCAACTTCATGGATCCCAATACATTTCAAATATTTACCTTTGATCTGGATACCATCAGTTGTGCGTGCAGAAAAAAGTCATTCTGAAGACAGCATTTTGAACCTGGTATGGGCATTACGAGTTTACAGTGATGCCTTTTGGATTGACTAATGAACCCTGTTTCTTCCTGGATCTAATGAATAGATTTTTAAAGGAATATATCGATTATTTTTAGTGGTATTTATTGATTATATCTTGGTATACTACAAAAGCAACAAAGATCATGAAAATCACTTGTGCATTATCCTGATTACTCTTAGAAGACAATAATTAAATGGGAAGTTTAGCAAGTGTGAATTCTGGCTTCAGGAGATTTCTTTTCATGAACATATCATCTCTAAGGATGGAATCTTTGTTGATCCTTATATGACTAAGGTAGTCAATGAATGGCTAGCCCCGACGAGTATAATTGAGGTATGCAGTTTTATTGGTTTAGCAAGTTATTATCAACGTTTCGTCCAGAATTTTGCCCGATTGGCTAACACATTAACCAAGATCACACGTAAAGGAGTGAAATTTGTTTGGAAAAAAGAATGTGAAGAATGTTTGGATGAATTGAAGAGAAGACTAGTCAATGCTATTATATTGACTCTTCCTTCATGGAATAATGAGTTTTTTATTTATAGTGATTCTTCAAATAAAGGACTTAGTTGTGTCCTTATGCAGAATGATAGGGTTATTGCATTTTCATCACAACAACTAAAAATTAATGAGAAAAACTATGATACTAATGATATTGAGTTAGCAGCTGTAATTTTGAGTTGAATATATGGAGACATTGTAACACCCCATGCTTCCATGGTACTCTTCACTTTGAATAATAGAGCAGCATGTGTTGTACACCTCCTCAATTTCTAACACACCGCGACCAATCAAAGTAGCCTTTATGAATATTAATAACCAAATTTTGAAACTATATAAATTTTATATTTCAAACTTGAATTCATTTTTGTATTCGGAATATCAAAATTATCCTAAGTTGAATTTTTTGTAATTTTTTGAGAACATCCAATTTTCTTTGAATAGGAAAATACTTAAAACCAAATTTTTAATCAAAATAATTTATAGTGATAAATTATTTTATTGAGTAGTTTTAAATTATAATTATAATATATTTTTACCATTTCATCCAATGGTGGTCATTATAATTAAATTCACTTTGAAATTGGACATAAACAATTGTCAATCTTTTGATATATATTGTTTCTTAAAACACGCTATTTGTTGTGACAGTGGAAATTAATTATTAAATTAATTAATGTAACATATATGTTTGGAATTTTTTAAAATATAAATCATTTTTAAATTCAGAATATCAATTATAGCTTATGGTGAATTTTTGGTATTTTTCTGAAAAACATCAATTTTTGATGAATAGTGAAACCAGTAAGTGGTAGTTTAAAAACTAATTTTTCATGTAAATGAAACATTACCACTTCTGTGTATTGAATTTAAAAAATCATAATACATGGTTTTCATTAGGGAGGAAGTTTGGTTCAATGAGATGAAAATAATTTTTGGTGAATAGTAACTTTTAAGTTTTATTAATCACGATTAAAGGTAATTAGTGAAATTTAAGGTAAAAATGATATTATAAAAATATGAAAATATCTTGACACTTTTCCTACCCTTATTTTATGAGTCATGGCCGACCATGAAAATAAATGGGTCAACTTGGGGACCCATGGATCCATGTGGGTTAGAAAATGAAATTAATAACTTTTTATTTAAAGTAAAAATAAAATTGTCACAAACATGTGTTGTTTTACTAAAACAATTATTAAATGGGGTTATATAAGGTAAAATTTAGACTATAAATATTCAATGGAAAGATAAAAATATTTCCTACATCTTGATATTTTTTTTATAATTTTTAGACATTAAATAAATTAAATATTTTATGACACCATGTTGTTGCAGCGATTACTTCATTAATTAACGATTTAAATAAGATTAAACGATATTGTAAAATATAAGATATAAACATGTAAAAAACAAATTGGATGAGTATATTTCGAACACTTATCACCTTATCCTCTAAATATATAATTTTTGGACCTTTAAAATCCGAAACTCATTATATAATAATGTATCATTTCATGACTTTCCAAGAGTGCCCCTCTTCTCCTCTTATAAAAGGCCCCCACCTCTACCACCCGATTCACACACTAAATTCTATTTGGCTAGGCCAACCTCTGACCAAATACTCTCTCAACTTCCCTCTATTACTCCTATAATCCTCAATTTGGGATAAAGTCTTCCCAAGGAAGACATTGGTTCAAATCAAAAAGAGTTACCCGATTTTAAGGTAATGTTTTCTCTTATGTTCTTTTGTTTTATTTTACTTCACCAACCCCTTAAACTCTTATTATTCCATAATTTTGTAATAACACCAGTATCTTCAATATATTATGATGTTTTTATGAGAATTATTTTATTTACACTTACACACACCTTCACCTAATGGTTAAAGAAAATACTGTTTCTGTGGGTGGCGAATTACTACCTCACAAAACGATGATTGTTCAATCTTCATTTAACACCGTTCATGGTGGAAATTAATATGTAACTATATTTATATATTATATATATTATTTTTATGTTATCCTTATTCTTCTGTATTTTACATTTATTTCATACGTTTATGATTTCCATTTTGGGTATACGCGATAATTTCATTTTAGGAAGTGCGGACTACTACCCCTCAAAGTGATTTGAATCATTAATGCCATATGTGGGACATATAATGGATGGAGTAAATGATATTATATATTATATTATACTGGAATTATAATATATCTTTATACAATTATGATTTTATTCCATTAAATACGAAATAGAAAATAATGTAGTGTTAATGCGTACGTACGGCTTACCGTCTCCATGAACGGTGCATTTCATATTTTACCTCTAAATGTTATGTAATATTATAAATGAATGTATATACTGGATATATATGAAATATATGATATCTACATCATGAATATAATTCTGGATATAATAGATATTTTACCACATGAACAACATGTAATTATAAGATGTTTATTTTTGACACAAGCACAAAAGATCGACAAAATGACGGTTATTAACTTAAATAACTACATAATGTTCAAAACATGGTAATAAGTGATACAAAAGGAAAAATGAACTTGAAAAAGGTTCTTAAGAAAGTATAAATTAACTCTAGTTTATTATTCCGGAGGATAAATAATGATTGAGTCAATTCGGACACGAGGTAAGGGACTTCGTCTCAATCTCCTTTCATTGTGGCATATTTTTCTTTATACACAACTTTATTTTATATGGTGTATAAACCCCTTTTAATTTTATGTTTATTCAAAAGGAATATTTTTATATAAAGTGTTTATACTAAACGACAAAAGGAATTTTTTGCCTTACATATGTGGCGACAACGACTTCTCCTCCGCCATGACCATTATTTGAGTTTCGGTATCCTCTACTAGATATAACCTTTTTAAATGAAAAATAAATACAAATATTTAGTTTTATTTTATTTTGGTATTGAAAATGGTTTTGATAATGTTTTATTATATCAATTTATTTTATTTATATCTTGTGATTGAAATGTGGAAATTTTATGTTTCCTTTATGCATGTTTTATTTGATACGATTATGTTATGGTTAATGATATGTTTATAACTATTCATATGAGGAATGAATTGGACTTAATATGTGATGGGTGGAACCCGCTATAGCTCGTCGATTAATCGGTATGTATCATGAGACAAAATACTGTCTTGGCACGAGTCCTTGAAAAAATCTTATTTGTATTATTAGCATGGGGCCTTGGCTACGTGGTTATGATAGTATTTCATTATGCATTCCATCACTATGAAAGTGGTTATTGATATTTCATTTGAATATTAGACTAGTAGAATATCCATGTGAATAATTAAATGGAATTATTTCACTTTATTTTTCCATATTATGATGAAGTTCAAGTTTAAAAGGATTTTGTTTCAGTTATACATTTCCTTAAATGTTTATGTTTATTTATGAAAGTTTCCCCTATATTGTTATCCTTACTGAGAATCTGAGCTCACACCTTTCAATATTTTAATTTTTCCAGGATGTGAAGATGTATTTTATGGATGACCTGTAGGGATACCTGGAAGGCGATATGAGTGTGGACTATGGAGACCATGTTATTGTAGTTTTTCACTTTATGATGTAATGTAACATTTATGAATGTATCTAGTGTTTCCAAGGCTACAAACTAATCGGTCTTTCGAGACATGATTTTTTGTGATCATGTCAATTTTACGTAATAATGCACTAACTCTGGGTAACTGGGGTCGGGGCGTTACAGATGGTATCATAGGAAGTTTAGTAATAAACATGGAAGCTAGATTTAGAAAAACTCCGATTAGATCACATAGACCTAAGATAGAATTTAATGATTAGTATAGAAGAACTTCCTCGAATTTTGGTATTATATAGATATCGTGAGTTTTACGAGCAATACATCCCTGTCTGTATATGAGCATGTAGAGGTGGATCTGGCACATATGTACCTAGGTGTAAAAACTGAAAACAATGAATTGATCTATACTCGAATGGCAACAGGTGCACGAAAACGGGCCTTGCTGCACTCTTGGTTGAGACACTCCCGGGGGATATGCTTAGGATAATTCCCATTTTATTTACAAACCATTATGAAGGGTTTATAAGTATATAATTCCTCAAATAAAACATTTTTATGATTATGGATTATATCCATAAACTTTTCAATTTATGTTAAGTGTTCTTCAAGTATGGAATTATGTATTTTTATTTATAAACTGATCTAGTTTATGCCACTATTTTGAAATGTCACCTAGTGGAATGAATGGACACCATATCAATGCACGCACTCCATGTAGCGATTTCCCTCCTGCTCAAGATAATTATAGTGGATATAGTGATACATCTGGTGATGATCAACTTATCACCATACTAGGACAACTCACTCAGGTTATGAATAATAACCTTACTCATATGGAGCACCCTGATACGCAACATGGAGGATCAATGTTAGACCTCTTCATGAGGAAACAACCACCATAATTCAATGGGAGTACAAATCCTTTAGTAGTTAAGAAATAGATAAATTCCTTAGAGAAAATATTCCATGCCTTAGGGAGTAGTGAAATGGAAATGGTTATCATGACAGTTTACCGCATCACTGGAGATGCTGATTAATGGTGGTTATTAATTCAAAACAAAAAGGAAGATGATGAAGTATTGAATATGGAATAGAGGGAGTTTATGGAAATTTTCTTAGAAAAATACTTTCCTCAGGACCATCTAGAATATATGGAAAGGCAATTTCTGAGTCTGAGGAAAAAGGAGGATGAGAATATTGAAAAGAATGAGTCCAACTTTACAAGGTTAGTGAGGTATGATACAGATTATATACGTAACCCAAGAAGTAAGATTGATTGTTTCTTTGATGGGTTAAAACTGTTTCTCCGTCGATACTTAGTCTCACAATCTTTCTCGTTGTATGAAGATATTGTTTCATGTTCTATCAAGACAGAAAAGGAATTCTCTATGTCTTATGACAACAAAGTAAAGAAAGAGAAGAAGAGAATAGTGGAACAAGAGGCAGATAAAGGGAAAAAGGGAAATAAGGATTTTCCATTATGCGATAATTGTGGGAAGAATCACCCCAGTACGTGCCTAAAGGGAATGAGAGTTTTTTACAAATGTGGAGAAAAAGGTCACCAGGCTCGTGATTGCAAGGGAAAGAAAGAGGCTATCAATGTTGATTGCTACAATTGTAGGGAAATGGGGAATTATGCAAATAAATTTCCTAAGAATCATGGAAACTTACCTTAGAGAATGCAAAGGGATCAAGGCCAATCTTATGCTGTAACTACATTTGAAGTGGAATAATTAATGTATTGGTGCTTTTGGACTCAAGTATTATATTCTGGTTATAAGAATAATGTGATATATATAAGGGTTGTACTGTAGTACTTGTTGTTTTCATTAAGGTTTCAATATGATGAAGGTAATCAAATTTTTAGTATGTGACAATAAGATAATCTTTACTTTGTTTGGGGAATCTGATATTACAATTGATTTTTGGAATTTAGAGACATTTTAGAGAAAGTCTGGACAGAGGTATTTTGGATAACTATAATGGTTTGAATGGATTAAGGTGAACCTTGGATAGTATTGTTGAAGGTTAAAACATTTCTGAAGACCATTTTTGGAATATTATAATACTATAGTTTTAGGTAAATGAGAACCTGTAGGTCAGGGGATAACCCGTCGCATCAGACAAAGCTGTAGGAATCGAACCCACAACCATAGTGCAATATGCCTTTATTACCTACCACTAGCCTACAGGAAGTACCTGGTTATTAAAAAATAGTTTTCTTAATCTAAATGTTATGTGTTAATAATTAGAACCTTTTACAATTAGGATAAATATAATATTTTTGAGTTCTATTACGTTTTAGAGTGAAAGATGGGTTTCATGTAAAAATTTATTAAAGAATGAAAGTATACATGAAAAATATGTATATTTCCTTACGTTCTTAGTAAATAACCTAAATAAATTCCTAAACATTATGAATGGTAACCTAAAACAAAAACGTTGTCGGTTAACATTTCCAACTGGGGAATCAATGACTTTTTAACCAATCACATGTTTGTGATTTTCTTGTAGTTAAATTTCTCATAATCCTGTTTTCTACAACTCTCCATGAGACCTTGATGGTTTGTTTCTCCTCCATATCCATGTTTTCATAGAATCCTAGTATGGGCTCTCTCGGGTGACCTTTGTACTTCTGTTTCTTTCTTTTAATGTTATATTTTTTATAAACCCTATTTCCGATATGGGTTTTTCTCAAAGGTATTTTCTATTTTCAACCTTTTATTTTCGAAGAACATTGTCAAATTTTGAGGACACAATTTATTGAAGGAGAGGAGAATGTAACACCCCATTCTTCCATTGTATGCTTCTCTTTGAATAATAGAGCAGCGTGTGTTGTATGCAACCTCGAGTTATAACACACTGAGACCAATCAATGTAGCCGTTATGAATAGTAATTCCAACCATTTGAAACTATATAAATTTTATATTTCAAAATGGAATTCATTTTTGTATTCGAAATATCGAAATTATCCTAAGTTGAATTTTTTGTAATTTTCTGAGAACTTCAAATTTTCTATGAATAGAAAAATACTTAAAAAAACTTTTTTAATCAAAATAATATATAGTAATAAATAATACTATTGAGTGGTTTTAAAGTATAATTATAAAATATTATTCCCATTTTATCCAATCGTGGTCATTATAATTAATTTCACATTGAAATTGGACATAAACAATTGTCAATCTTTTAATATATATTGTTTCTTAAAAACACGCTATTTGTTGTGACAACAGGAATTAATTATTAAATTAATTATTGAAGCTTATATGTTTGGAATTTTGTAAAATAGACATAATTTTTGAATTCAAAATATCAATTATATATTAGGGTGAATTTTTGGTATTTTTATGAAAAACTTCAATTTTTGATGAATAGTGAAACAATTAAGTGGTAGTTTAAAAACTAATTTTTTGTGTAAATGAAACATTACCACTTCTGTGTATTTAATTTCAAAAAACCAACATACATGGTTGTAATTAGGAATAAAAAATTGGTTCAATGAGATGAAAATAATTTTTGGTGATTAGTAACTTTTAAGTTTTATTAATCGCGATTAAAGATAATTAGTGAAATTTAAGGTAAAAATGATATTATAAAAATATGAAAATATCTTTAAAATTGTCCTAACATTATTGTATAAGTCATGGACGACCAATAAAATACATGGGTAAACTTGGGGACCTCCTTGATCCACTTGGGTAAGAAAATGACATTAATAACATTTTATTTAACGTAAAAATAAAATTGTCACAAACATGTGTTGTTTTACTAAAACAATTAATACATGTGTTATATAATGAAACTTTTTGACTATAAATATTAATTATAAATCTAAAAATATTTCCTATATCATGATATTTTTTTCTAATTTTTATAAATTAAATAAATTAAAATTTTTATGACACCATGATGATGCAACGATTACCTCATTAATTAACGATTTAAATAAAATGAAAAGATAATGTGACATCTAAGACTTACACTTGTGAAAAACCTATTGGATGAGTATATTTCTAACCCTTATCACCTTATCCTATAAATATATAATTGTGGGACCTTTAAAATCCGAACCTCGTTATAAAATAATGTAACATTTCATGACTTTCCAAGAGTGCCCCTCCTCTCCTCTTATAAATAGCCCCCACCACTACCACCTTATTCACACCATCAAAGCCATTTTGCTCATCCAAAATCTGCCAAAATACTCTCTAAACTTCCTTATCTTACTCCTAGAAGCCTCACATTGGGCAGAAGTCTTCCCAAGAGATCCATTGGCTCAAATCAAAAAGATTTACCCGATTTTAAGGTAATGTCTTCTCTTATGTTATTTTGTTTCATTTTACTTCTCCAACCCCTTAAACTCCTTTTATTAATTTCTTTGGTAACAACAACAGTATATTAAATATACAAGGATGTTGTTATGAGAATGATTTTATTTACACTTACACACATCTTCATCTAATGGTTAAAGAACATACTGTTTCTGTGGGTGGCGAATTACTGCCTCATGAAACGATGATTGTTCAATCTTCTTTTAACACCTTTCATGGTGGCCATTATGATGTCACTATATTTTTATATGATATATAATATTTTTATCTTTTTCTTATGCTTCTGTAATTTCATTTATGGAATACGTTTATGATTTCCATTATGGGTAAACACGATAATTTCATTTTAGGAAGTGTGGACTACCATCCCCTCAATGTGATTTGAACCATTAATGCCATATTTGGGATGTATAAAGGATGGATTAAATGATATTATATATGATATTATACTGGAATTATAATATACCTTTATATCATTTTGATTTCATTCCATTAAATAGGAAATATAAATGAAAGTAGCGTTCATGCGTACGTACAGCTTACCATCTCCATTAACGGTGCATTTCATTTCTTACCTCTAAATGTTATGTAATATTATAAATGAATGTATATACTGGATATATATGATATATATGATATCTATATTAGGAATATAATTCTGGATATAATGGATATTTTACCGAAGGAACAACTTGTAATTATAATAAGTTTATTTTTGACTCAAGCACCAAAGATCGACAAAATGACCGTTGTTAACTTAAATAATTACATAATGATCATAACATGGTAATAAGTGATATAAAAGGAATAATGAACATGAAAACGGTTCTTAAGAAAGTAGAAATTAACTCTAGTTTATTATTTAGGAGGTTCAAGAACGATCTAGTCAAGTCGGACACGAGGTAAGGGCCTTCGTCTCAATCTCTTTTCATTGAGGCATATTTTGCTTGATAGACAACTATCTTTTATATGATGTATAAACCTCTTTGACTTTTATGTTTATTAAAATGAAATATTTTTATATGAATTATTTTTACTAAACGACAAAAGGAATGTTTTTCCTTATGTATGCGGCGACAACGACTTCTCCACCACCATGACCATTATTTGAGTTTCGACTTCCTTTACAAGCTATAACTTTTGTAAATGAAAAATATATACAAAGCATTAATTTTTTTTTATTTTGGTTTTGAAAATGTTTTTCATAATGTTTTATTATATCAATGTGTTGTATTGATATCTTATGATTGAAATGTGTAAATATTATGTTTCCTTTATGCATGTTTTATGTGATACAATTATGTTATGGTTTATGATATGTTTAAACCTGTTCATATGATGAAAACATTGGACTTAATAAGTGACGGGTGGAGCCCTCTATTGATCCTCGATGCATCGGTAGGTCCCATGAGACAAATTAGTGTCTTGTCATGAGGCCTTGAGAAAATATTATTTGTAGTCTTGGCATGAGGCCTTGGATACATGGTTATGATAGTCTGGCATTATGAATTCCATTACTATGAAAGTGGTTATTGATATTGAATGCGATTATTCGACTAGTAGAATATCCATGTGAATAAGTAAATGGCATTATTTCATTTTATTTTTCCATATTATGCTGATGTTCAAGTTTAAAAGGATATTGTTTCAGTTATACATTGCCTTAAATGTTTTATGTTAATTTATGAAAGTTTCTGCTATATTGTTATCCTTACTGAGCATATGAGCTCACCCCTTTCAATGTTTTATTTTTTCCAGGATGTGATGAAGTATTTTAGGAATAACCTACAGGGATAGTCGGAAGGGGATATGAGTGTGGAATATGGTGACAATGTTATTTTAGTTTTTCACTTTATGATGTAATGTAACATTTATTAATGTATCTATTGTTTCCAAGGCTAATAAACTAATCGGTCTTTCGAGACATGATCATTTGTGATCATGACAATGTTACATTATAATGCACCAACTCTGGGTAATTGGGGTTGGGGCATTACAGAAATTATCTCAATGGTGAAAAATTTGAGATAGATACCGATCACAAGAGTTTGAAGTATATTATCTCACAAAAAGAACTCAACATGAGGCAAATTAAATGCCTTGAACTTCTCAAGGATTATGATTTCACTATACACTATAACCTGGGAAATAAAAATAAGGTGGCAGATGCTTTGAGTAGAAAGTATCATGGAGTTTTGAGCAATATGAGTGTTTAAAAGGATCCTATATACATGGATATAGTAAATATGGTTATGGGAATCACCATGGAAGGTGAAACATCAATACTTTTTCATATGGTTTCAAAACCATATTTACTATAAAGGATAAAGAGTTCTCAGACCAGTGGTGATGAGTTTCAAAAGAAGATTAGTACTGTGAATGATGGGATATTGATTGAATTTGTGTTTGAAGCTAGAATTTTGAAATTTAGGAAAAGACATTGTGTTCCCGATATACCTAATATAAAAAGGGAATTGTTGGATGATGCTCATAGTTCCAATTTCTCTGTACACCTTGGTAGCACCATAATGTATAGATATTTTAGGGAAATTTTTTTGTGGGAAAACATGTAGAGGTAGATTGGTGATTTTTATTTCATGATTTATGGTTTTTCAAGAAGTGAAAGATGGAAGGAAACAGCCTGGAGGAGCCATGAAACCTCTTCCTATTCCTGAGTGGAAATGGGATAATATTATGATGGACTTTGTCATGTGAATACCAAACACAACTTGAATGAATTATGAAATATGGGTCAATGTTGATCTTCTTTCCAATTCAACACATTTTCTTTCTATAAGAGAAGATTTACCACTTGAACTTCTAGCAAAACTATATATTAATGAAGTTGTGAGACTTTATTGAGTACCCCAATGAATTGTTTCAGATCGTGATGCACATTTTACATAAATATTATGGAAAAGTCTTCCAAAATACCTGGATACTAAACTTCGTTTGAGCACTACCTACCACCCTCAAACAGATGGACAATCAGAATGGACTATTCAAACCTTATAAGACATGTTGAGATATTTCTTACATGACTATCAGGGTATGTGGGATAAATATTTACCTCTAGTGGAATTTTCCTATAACAATAGCATCCATTTGAGTATTAAGATGGAACCATATGAAGAGTTATATGGAAAGATATGTTGCACTCCAACCTTTTGGGATGATGTTGGTGAAAGAAAACACGTAGTCCCAGAACTGGTGGAGGAAACGATGGAAAAGGTGAAGGTAATCCAAAACCACAGCAAATAAGCTCAATGTAGACAGAGGAGCTATGGTGATAGTATCTCTATGGAAGGGTGTTATAAATTATGGTAAGAAGGGTTATTTGAGTCCCAGGTACATATGACCTTTTGAAATTCTAGAACGAATTTTGGCTGTAGCTTACCTTTTGGTAATGCCGCTGAGTCTCTCCAAAGCTCATGAGGTGTTCCACATATCACTGTTGAGAAAATACATGCTTGACCCAACACATGTACTCACCTATGAGGAATTAGAACTGGATCCCGATCTTTCTTATTGCGAAGAGCTTGTTAAAGTTCTTGATATAAGATAACAAGTGCTGAGAAATCGGAAAACTCGTCTGATAAAAGTTCTATGGATAAACCATAAGATAGAAGAGGAAACGTTGGAACCCGAGGAACATGTGATGAAGAAACACCCGAGTCTTTTTATGAAGTAATATTCTCAAAATTTTGAGGAAAAAATTATTTGAATAAGTGGAGAATGTAACACCCAATGCTTCCACGGTACGTTCCCCTTTGAATAACACAATAGCATGTGTTGTACGCAACTTCGAGTTCTAACACACCACAACCAATCAAACTAGCCATTATGAATATTAATAACCACTTTTTCTAATTTTATACATTTTATCTTTCAAAATGGACTTCCTTTTTGGATTCAAAATATCAAAATTAGCTTTGGGTGATTTGTTGGTATTTTTATGAAAACATTCAATTTTTGATTAATAGCAGAAAACACTGAGTTACAGTTTAAAACCGAACATTTATTTAAATAATTATTTATTTTATTTAAATTTATTTTAGGTAGAAATATATACATAATACCTATATAAGTTCAATTTAATTCATTGGAGTCAGTTGATAATAATTATAGATATATAAAAATATTATTGAACTTTTAACCGTCTTTTACCCACCTCCTATAAGAATTTGCGAATTCGCATAAAACATAATTTTTCTGCTTCTATGAGTGGAATTTCAAATATCCACGAGACACAGTTGATATATGTGTGTAAAATGTGGTTCAATAAGATGAACATAATTTTTGGTGAATAGTAACTTTTTACATTTATTTTCCACGATTAAAATTAAATAGGGTAATTAAAGGTAAAAATGATATTATTATTACCCTAACACAGGTCCTAATTCTATTGGATAAATGTAATTCGACTAAAACTAACCTTAAGAATAAAATATGATCCTTTAGGTCCACATAGATTAGATTAGGAAATTTATTATTATTTAATTCAGAGAAGAGTTAAAAGAGTTATAATCAAAGTTTAATAACTAAAACATTTTTACTATACGGTTACACATAAGATAAATTCGACTATAAATATTCACTAGAAAGCTAATATTATTTCCTACATAATGTTATTATATATATATATATATTAGACATTAAATAATTTAATTTATTTATGACACATTGATGATGTTGTAATTACCTAATTAATGAAATATTAAAATAATTGATATTATAAATATCCAAATAAATGTAATATGAGACTTTTTATGAATTCCAATAATTTTATAAGATAATATGACATCTTAGGGTTGGTTGGATGATTTTTTTTCAAAGTAATAATATAAGGACCCGACCTCAAACCTTACATAATATTTAATTAAACGAATAATTCATATTGAGGATCTAGTAAGGTTTAGAGTTTTAGAGAATTAAGACATAACTATTACATCTCAAAAGATTACCTAGTAGACACATCTACACAGATTCCATTTTTTCATAAAATAAAAACTCTTGAGGAAAACGAGTTATGTATAGTTCAATGTTTTAGATAGCATGAATTTCCCTTGATCCCATCATTGACCCTATTCATCTTAAAGTCTTGTTAAAACATTTCAAAACATGGGATGGGCATAAAAAGCTCAGTAAGGTTTTTAAAATAATGTAAGAAAACATTTTTTAATTAATACATACAAAACATAAACACTTTTACATACGTCATGAAAACATAAGATTTATGAATAACACATAGAAATCATAAATCATAAAAGTATCTTATGACATCCATAACATACTTACAATGTGGCTATCACAACTACATAGGGAGTTAATTTGGAATACCCATTACAATATATCCCCTAAATCTCTTAGGAGAAACATTAATGTCTACCTCTGTCACATTACGCAATGCATTGGAGAGCTATCTCAGGCTCACCCTCCCAGGTTTATTGCGAAACCACCCATATACTTAAATAATTCCCAAGAACCATAACATGGTCATAACATATAACATAAGCCTAAAATAAAGATAACATTTCCACATTGAAATAAAAAAATATCATTTCAAGATATCGAAATAATAAATACATTTTCAAAATCATTCTCAATACCAAAATATGTAAAACGTGTATATGGTATTCATTTTTCCTTTTAAAAAGTTTTCGACTTGTTAAGGAATCTAAAGATCAAATAATATTCACGGCGGCGGAAAGGTCGTTGTCACCGCTTACGTAAAAAAAACTTTCCTTTTTTTTTCATTATGTAAAACACTTTGTATGAAAATATTCCATTTGAATGAAATGAATTTCAAAGGGGTTTATACACCGTATAAAATAAAGTCATGTATAAAACTAAATATGCCTCAATGAAAGGAGATTGAGACGAAGTCCCTTACCTCATGTCCAACATGACTCGATCAATATTTAATCTCCTGAATAATAAACTAAAGTTATTTTTTACTTTCTTATGATCCTTTTTCAAGTTTTTTTATTCCTTTTATATCCCATATTACCATGTTATAAACATCATTTTATCATTTAAATTAAAAACGTTATTTTTGTCGATATTTGGTATTTTAGTCAAAAATGATCACCTTATATATAAAAGTTGTCCATGTGATCAATAGTCCATTATATCCAGAATTAAATTCACTATTTAGATATCATATATATCATATATTTCCAGTATATACATTTACTTCTAATAGTACATAACATTTGGAGGTAATAAATGAAATGCACCATTCATGTAGACAGTAAGTTGTACGTACGCATGAACGCTACTTTCATTTATCTTTATTATTTTGAATCATAATGAAACATAGGTATATTATAATTATAATATAATTTAATATATAATATCACATATATTATCATTAACTCCATCCATTATACATCCCACACATGGAATTAACGAGTCATATCACTTTGAGGTGGCGGTAGTCCGCACTTCCTCTAATGATATTATCACGTTTACCCATAATGGAAACCATACAAGAATACTATAAATGAAAATTACAGAAGCATAAAGAAAACATAATCATAATATATATCATATATAAATATATTTCCATTATAATGGCCACCATGAGAGGCGGTAGGAGATAATCGAACTATCATAGTTTCTTGAGGCATTAGTTTTCCATCCATAGAAGCATTATGTTATTCATCCATTAGATGGAGGTGTGTGTATGTGTAGTTATAATCCTTCACATAACAACATCCTTGTATATTGATGATACTGGTGTTTTTACCAAATAATGGAATAAAAAGAGTTTATGGGTTGGAGAAGTAAAATAATAGAAAACAATTTAAGAGAAACAGCTACCTTTAATTTGGGTAAATCCCTTTGGTTTGAACCAAAGGGCTTCTTGAAGTGCCTTCTGTAACGCCATGACCCCAGTTACCTAGAGCCAGTGCATTATTACATAATATTGGAATGATAAGAAAAGATCATGTCTCAAAATACTGATTAGTTTAGTATCCTTGGAAACACTAGATATATTCATAAGTCAATGTTTACACCATAAAGTGAAAAAAAACTACAACAACATCTTGTCTTCATATCCCCTCATACATTACCTGCAGGACATTCATAAAATAATTCTTCACATCCTGGGAAATATTAAATAATTGAAAGGTGTGAACTCAGATTCTTAGTAAGGATAACAATATAGCAGAAACTTTCATAAATAAACATAAACATTTAAGGAAATGAATAACTAAACCAAAGGCCTTTTAAACCTGATCTTCAGCATAAAATGGAAAAGATAAAATTAAATAATTCCATTTAAATATTCACGTGGATATTCTTCTAGTCGAATTATCACATGCAATATCAATAACCACTTTCATAATGAAGGAATGCATAATGCCAGACTATCATAACCACATAGTCAAGGCCTTATTCCATAACTATAAATAAGATTTTGTCAAGGCCTTGTTCCAAGACACTAGTTTGTCTCATGGGACCTACCGATGCATCGAGGAGCAATAGAGGGCTACACCTGTCACTTATTATGTCCATTATATTCCTCATATGAACATGTTTAAACATAACAGAAACATCCGTATTAAAACTAGCATATGAAATGTCAATACTTCCTCCATATACCATTAATGGTATAAAAATTACACATCCATAGTCAAAAATATCAAAAAACCTTCAATACTATATGGAAGTTTTGTATCGTAGTAAATAATCTTCAAATAAGCTTAAAATCCATCAAAGGGTGATGACAGAGATGAAATCAAAACTATTTGAGATAAATATCTATTTTTTTGAAATCATTTAAAAGTAAAATAATTATAAAATAAAAAAATTTCATTTCAAAATATTTTTATAATCATTATGGGAATCTTAGACGATTTAATAACAGTGGAAAATAGCTGCACCCGCTGTATTAGTTAAAAAAAGACATTCTTACATTAATTATTTCAAAAAGGTAATAAAGGACCTTGATTGGAAAATGACGGAAATATTTCTGTGTAAACTTATTATAAAAAGTCAAAAAAGGGTATGAATGACTTTATCCCATATTCTGTAACTATTATGAATGTTTTGAAATACAATTTTAAGAAACGCGAATGTGGATGATAAAGAGGTCCTAGTAGATAATTACTATAAACAACCTCAGATAATGAAGAGATTGTGAAATACACCATTACATTGTACTTTTCCTTGGTCGAGCGTAGGTTAACCACCCGTATAATAGTTAAATAATGGTTATTAAATTATACAAGAATCATATACATAAAAATTATATCATATATGATCTTATAATATTTCATTGTTAATAATATTTTAGAATTATCGTCGTTTCGGGTGTTCACTTACTCATTTTCTTTTATATGTTTTGTTACATAAGTCATGTCTATTATCCATAGATTGTATATTATTCAGATAAAGAATGAGATCAAGTCTTTAGACATTATTTTTAATTGTAAAATGAAAATTAGTCTTGAATGGATACGATGGGGAATGAATCTCATCGCATTCGTGGAGACGGTAGTCCGTACGTACGCACGAGCGAAAATATCATTATTCTGATATTAAAATCATATATAATTGTACAATATACCATATATACAAAATAATTATAATTTTATATTTATTACTTACTTCAACTACACATCTTTATCATACCCATCCAAATAATAATGTTTTGAATAACAATTACACCGTGATGTGGAGACTGTAAGTCGTACGTACGCACTTATGGGGACATGTTATTCAAAAGGTGGATAGAATAATTAATATGGTTGTACCATATTTATAATAAAATCAAATAATATATAAGATACTGGAGTTATTACTTTAGAATGGTAATAACAAAGAATGAATAAGTTGAACAATAACCGAACTTGGAAGAGAGTGGTGAAAACACTATCTCTTATTCGGGTTATTCCTATTGATTTGATCAAAAGGGATCCTTAGGTTGGATTTCGGATCAAAATAAGACCTATAGATTGAATTGATGGAAGTTGGTAGTATATTTGGGCAGGGGTTTGCGGAGCCAAATGACTTTGAAGGTACGAAATTGAGAGAAGGGGATGTGCCCTTTTATTTGAAAGGTGAGGGGAACCTTAGGAAAAGCTAGAAATATTATTTTATAATAAATTCATATTCGGTTTCTAATGGATCAAATGTGACTTATTTCGAGGATAAGGTGGGTCTGGGTCGAAAAACACACAACCAATAGGTTTTAGTCAGGTTTGGGTCACTATAGTAACCTTATGTTTTAGTTTTAACTCTTAGTTAATTAGTTTCACATTTACCATGTCTCTTTGTATTTGTATATTATATGGTTAATAAACATACTATAATCATCCAAGATAATCACAAGAGGTCCATTAATGATACACCTATCATTATATATGACTATTGGGTGGTCCTTATATTTTTAGGAATTGAATATAAATTAATAATATAATATTTGTTTTAAAAACTCTTTTATGTCAATTTTGACACTCTTGGGTATTTTGTTTTTGATAAATTCCTAACAACATTATTACTTAGAAAACAATTGATATAACCAATACTAATATGTCATATTAACCTATAAAATTATTTTAATTCATAAAAAGTCACAAATTACATTTATTTTGGAATTTATATTATCAATTATCTTAATCATTCATTAATATAGTAATTACTAGATCATCATTGTGTCATAAATAAATTAAAATATTTAATGTCAAAAAATTATAAATATAATACCATTATGTAGGAAATCTTTTTATCTTTCTAATTAATATTTATAATTGAATATATATTATGTATAACCTCATATTAAAAATGTTTTAGTTATTAAACTTTGATTTTAACTCTTTTAACTCTTCTTTGAATTAAATAACAATAAATGTCCTAATCTAATATAAGTGGACCTAAATGATAATATTCTATTCATAAGGTTGTTTTTGGTCGAGATACACTTGTCCAATAGAATTAGGACATGTTTTAGGATATTATTAATATCATTTTTACCCTTAATTACCTTATTTAATTTCAACCATGGTAAATAAAAGTAAAAAGTTAATATTCCCCAAAAATTATTTTTATCCCATTGAACCACATTTTACTCCTTCATATTAACCGCATCTCTTATATTTTATAAATTCCACTCATATAAGTTGTAAAATTATGTTTTACGTGAATTTATAAATTCTCATAGGTGGTGGGTAAATGACGGTGAAAAGTTCAATAAAATTTTTATATATCTAAAATTATTCTAAACTAACTCCAATGAATTATATTGAACATATATAGGAATTATGTATCTATTTTTGAATTAATTAAATTTAAATAAAATAATTAATTATTTATATAAAAATTTGGTTTTAAACTATAACTTAGTGTTTTTTCACTTTTCATCCAAAATTTAATGTTTTCAAAAAAATTCCAAAAATTCACCCTAAGATAATTTTGATATTAAAAATCCAAAAATGAAGTCCATTTTGAATGATAATATATATAAAATTTCAAAAATTGGGTATTACTATTCATAACAGATAGTTTGATTGGTTGTGGTGTGTGTTAGAACTCGAAGTTGCATACAACACACGCTACTGTATTCTTCAAAGAGAGGGGTACCGTTGAAGCTTGGGGTGTTACAATCTCCCCTCCATCAAAATATTTCGTCCTCGAAATTTCTATAATATTTCTACATAAAAATACTCGGGTGGTTCTTCATCATATATTCCTTGAGTTCCCACGTTTCCTCTTCCATCTTATGTTTTCTCCATAGAACATTTACCAGATGAGTCATCTGGTTTCTCAGCACTTGTTCTCTCTATCAAGAATCTTGACAGGCTCTTCCCAATAAGAGATATCAGGTTCCAGTTCTAATTCATCATAGGTGTGTACATGCATTGGGCTAGGAAAGTATTTTCTCAATAGTGATATGTGGAACACATCATGAAATTTGGAGAGACAAGGAGGCATTGCCAAACGGTAAGCTACAACCCCAATTCGTTCTAGAATTTCGAATGGTCTGATGTTCCTCAGGCTCAGTTTTCCCTTCTTACTGAAATGTATATCTCTCTTCCATGGAGATACCTTTAAGAAAACATGATCTTCTACCTGATATTCCAAATCCTTCCATCGGTTATCAGCATAGCTCTTCTTCCTACTTTGAGCTACTTTGATGTGGTTTTTGATTACCTTCAACTTTTCCATCATTCCCTCCAACAGTTCTGGGCCTATGAGTTTTATTTCACCAACATCATCCCAATAGGTTGGTGTGCGATATCTTTTTCCGTATAATGCTTCATATGGTGCAATCTTAATACTCAAATGGAAGCTATTTTTATAGGAAAATTCCACCAGAGGTAGATATTGATCCCATATACCCTGAAATTCAATTGAGAAAGATCTCAACATGTCTTCTAAGGTTTGAATAGTCCATTCTGATTGTCCATCTGTTTGAGGGTGGTAGGCAGTGCTTAAGAAAAGTTCAGTATCGAGGGCTATCTGAAGACTTCACTAGTGCAGAAAACATTTTTTACGTCGGTTATTTTTACTTTTTTATGTCAGTTTCTAGCCGACGTTAATACGTGCGACGTTATAAATAAGGTTTTTGACGTCGGTTATTTAAAAAACGACGTCAAAAAGCATAAAATCGCGATGTTTATCACGTCGGTTATTTTAGAACTGACGTGATAAAGAGCCTGGAGAATGGTTTATCCCGTCGGTTATTTTAGAACCGACGTGATAAAGGGCCTGGAGAATGGTTTATCACGTCGGTTATCTAAGAACCGACTTGATAAACAGCCTGGACAATGGTTTATCACGTCCGTTCTTAAACAACCGACGTGATAAACAGGGGGTGAGGGGGTTTATCACATCGGTTCATATAGAACCGACGTGATAAACTGGGATGAGGGTGGTTTATCACGTCCGTTCTATAAGAACCGACATGATAAACCGGGCTGAGCGTGGTTTATCACGTCGGTTCATATAAAACCGACGTGAAAAACCTGGGGAGGGGGGTTTATCACGTCGGTTATTATATAACCTCCGTGATAAACCAAAGGGAGGCCGTTTATCACGTTGGTTATTCAATAACCGACGTGATAAACCATTGTCCGGGCCGTTTAGCACGTCGGTTATTCAATAACCGACGTTATAAACCATTCTCCAGGCCTTTTATCACGTCAGTTATTAAATAACCGACGTGATAAACCATTCTCCAGGCCTTTTATCACGTCGGTTATTAAATAACTGACGCGATAAACTATTCTGTAGACCTTTTATCACGTCGGTTATTAAATAACCGACGTGATAAACCCAATTTTTTTTAAACAGAATGCAGTGATCTTCTCTCCACCAGAATCAACCAGGAAACAAATCAAGAAATCATACCACATAAATAGAAGTACATCAAAATTAAGCATGTACATAGATAACATATAAAACTTACCCACTAGACAGCATCCACCCTCATTTATACCCCATGGACAGCCCTCCCCCACCCCGTTGGAGCCCTCACCCTCATGTATACCCCCTGGACAACCCTCCCCCACCCCGTTGGAGCTCCCACCCTCATGTATACCCCTTGGACAACCCTCCCCCACCCCATTGGAGCCCCCACCACACTCCTGGACTGCCCCCGACCCCCGGACACCCACAAACACACCTCGACAACCCCCCACCCGCCTGAACAACACCTCCTCACCCCCTCACCCCACTTGACAGCCCCCACCACACCCCTGGACAGCCCCAAACACCCCTGGACAAACCCCCACCCCTGGAAAGCACTCCCACACCCCTGGACCGGCTTCCCACACCCATGGACATCCCTGCCACCCCCCAAGACTTTCCCCCCACCCCATCAGACAGCCCTCCCGGACCGCTAGACACCCCCAACCCCACTGAACACACCCCCACACCCTTGGAACCCCTCCCCCACAGACCCAAATCCATACCAGAAGAACCATCAAAAGTAGACCAAAACAAGAAGTCGAGCAAAATTAAACATTCACTTATATAACATTCAAAACTTACATTGTCAACTTCAAAAAAAAACTAAATCAAACCTAAACAACTACCAAATACACAATTAAAACGACAATATTCAAAATTACATTTTACATTACAAACAACTAAAAGTCAATCAAACCTATAAAATAATTTGACCACTCCACTTGTACGCGTTTGATGTCTTCAGTAGTATAGGGTTGAGGGTCATCAAAAAGCTACAAAGGAAAAAGAAGATAGTTAAAGTGTATAATGAATAAATCAAATTGAAATATGATGGCAAAGTTTAATAGGAAATCGTACCAGGTCAAAATTCACAGCTGTCCCAGTTGTTATTATTTCATACATAAATCTTAACATATAATATCCGCATTCTATGAGGCCTTGTTGTTCATGACAATTCTATTTTGAATGAGTGTAAATTCAATATATTATTTTTATGTAATAAATCAAAAAGTACAAATTATAAATGGAAATTTACCTTCACATTTACATATTTGATTTTTCATTTCTTTTCTTTGTGTTTTTTCGAAAGTAGACCCATGCACTGTTAGAAAATAATACGAATGGGGTAAATTTAAAATTCATTATAATATATAAAACTATTGAGAAATTGAAACTTACTTTTCCAATATATTCTTAAAACTTTCCCGCACATCACCGTGAACAGAGCATATCCAATAAAGAGCTTTCTCCCTTGGGCAAAAAATCCCTAACATCCAATGATCACTGATAAAAGGAAATTTAATGTTAGTGGTTTTTTTTGTTAAAAGATAATTAACTATTTGAGAGAAATGCGTTTCATACCTCTCACAAAAAGGCATCATCCAAAATTGTTGGATTATATTCTTTTCAAATCTTTCAGCAATATAAACCATTCTTTGTTCCTCAGTCAATGCACATGCTTCAGGGGAAATCAATTGCGGGTCCATGAATCCATATACTTCTGTCAGTTCATTCCTCTCACAAATTTTATAAAGATACCTAATAAAAAACATATATAAGTATACATTTTTAATAAATATAACGCAGGGAAAAGGTGTTAAGACTTACATGGAAAAAATTTGCACCACGTTGATGCCCAACTTATCTCCAGTAACAAGCTCCATGATATCAGATTTTGTAATCCCCACACTTATTTCACGTCCACAAACATGAGATTACATTGGAAACTCATAAAAACCCAACAACAAATGTGAATATCTTGACAATCTGTCAAGACCACAGGAATCTGTATCTGATGTCATAGCCTGTTGTCTTTGTTTTTGTCTATACAATATTTCTTTACCTTTGAAGTATTCCTGTGAAAAAAAAATTGAGAATTATAGTAGTTTTCAAATGATAAAACAACTTTAATAAAAAAATAAAATAAAAGATATAACATTCATACCTCTATGGTAATGAGTCGAAGAAGTCTGGATGGGCAAACTAAAAATGGCCGATACTCTGTCCAACTGTAGCCACCTCATCTGTAGGTATTGGTACCCTAGATGATCTACCTATAACATCCTGTACAGTGACCCTCTGATTCTCTACCTCTAATTGTTGATGATGAACTGTATCTCCTATACAATATACCAACCCGTATGCTACTATATGATGTTGAGAATCATCAACGTACAACTCGCAATATGTAGGAAGCTGCGGTGGAGGCGTAGGATAAAAAATGGGGTCCGCAGGCTGAGGTGGGGGAGTGGGAGCTACTGACGGAGGTGGAGGATAAATAATGGGGTCTGCAGGGGGTGGTGGAGGAGTGGGAGCTGCAGTCTGAAATTGTCTTTGCATTTCTGCAAACATAGACTGCACCGAATCTCTAATCTTGTCTTCCATCATCACATTAATATTTTGAACTTCAGCCTCCAAGGATTCTATTTTTTTTATAAACCCCCTCAATGTTAGAAGTTGAAGAACGTGGAAACACTTTTCTTACCGATACACCTGTCAGATATCCTCTTACACGACCAGGATGTTCGGGCCTTCCCAATGCTGCAAATAAAATATCTTCCCTCCCAGTAGCTGTAAATGTACCCTCTGAACTTTGCTCCTCAAGAGAGTCCTGTATTAATTAATTGAACATTTCTGTAATGATTGAAAGTTATATAAAGAAAAAAGTTAACTTAAATAAATTAAATTGATATCTTACAATCCTCTCAGCTACGATTCTCGATTCTTCTGAAAGATATTGCCCTTTTTTTCCCTTTCGAGCTCTCTTCCATTTTTCATGTCTAGATGGAGGGGATGGAGGGGCCACCTCTCCAGAGCTTGAAGACTCAGCTCTTAGTTGTTGAAATTTTTCCGCTATCATTTTTTCTTCCAATAATGTATACCCTCCCCGAGATAAACTATGAGGGTATACATTTTTAGATTGGATCTCCTGATGAGCTTTCCTTGTTTGCTGTAATTTAATAATAACAAATCATTAACAAAACATTAATAAAATCATTTATATAAGAAAGTATATAAAAGTTTACATTTCCCTTACCAGAAATGACTCTTTTTTCTACTTTCAAAAAACTGTCTCCATGTGTCTTCATCTATAAAAGGATATATACGACATGGATTGTCATGACTCCTATGACCATAAATGAAATCAGACGTGAGGTTTGATTTGAAATCCCTCCATCTCCTGGCAGCCAACGATAATCATTTCCTCCTGACTCCTCCAGTGTCAGGAATATCAAATGTCATCTGATAAAGAAGAGGTTAAACATATTATATATACCAGAAACATTAAATGAATGGTCAAACAATGACAAAAGATCTTACCAAAATAGTCTCCCACAACTGAGAGATAATCGATTTATCCACACCTCTCCAATCATCATACAAAATGCTTACTTTGGTCTTAGCCTGAGTTGCAACAAAACTCTTAAAATCTTTGGCATTCGGACCTCTAGGAATATCATCATCATCAAACTCAACTACTATCCTCTGATCCTGCGTACGGGCAAGTGATAATTTTGGTAAACGTGTGCAACCACGTTTACCAACCTTTGAACTCTTTGTCGTAATAGGAGCATGTGAATGTTCATCCCCAGAGGTATGACCAGCAATATTCTCCTCCCCAGAATCATGTGGTTGATCATCTGAATGATCTGTCATTATCCTTAAAATCAAAAAAACAAATGTCTGTTCACAAATATACAAATTCAAATATTTTAATACTACTATAATTAGAAAATAGAAAAGTGTACTAGGTTACATAATAGTAAACATTGGTAATATGGTAAGCATGTTAAACAATGGTAAAGATGGCAAAGATGGTCAAAATGGTCAAGATGGTCAAGATGGTAAAAAATGGAAAAAATGGTAATCCTGGTAAACATTGTAAACATGGTAAAGTAATTGTCAGTGAACAAATATAAAAATTCAAATATTTTAATACTACTGTAATCAGAAAATAGAAAAGTGTACTAAGTTACATAATAGTAAACATTGGTAATATGGTAAGCATGTTAAACAATGGTAAAGATGGAAAAGATGGTCAAGATGGTCAAGATGGTAAAAATGGTAAAAATGGTAAACCTGGTAAACATTGTAAACATGGTAAAGTAATTGTCAGTGAAAAAAATAAGCATTTTAAAATTCATTTAATGGTTATAAACTGTTGGGTCGTAGAGGATGGCAAGAGGGGGTGAATTGCCTTTTCAAAAAATAATTAACAATTTAAAACAATTATCAAAGCCCAACGACTAGTTTGACTGGGCACACCGGCGGGCCGGTGGTGTCTCACCAGCTGGCTGGTGGTCCACCGGCTGGCCGGTGCTGAGCTCCCGGCTGGACGGTGGTCCAGACAGCAGGCTTTCTGTCTGGGTTCCACCGGCTGGCCGGTGGGCAAGAACCGGTTGGCCGGTGCCCGTACCGGCGGGCCGGTGCGCTAACACCGGTTGACCGGTGGACTCTGGCAGAAGCATTTCTTTCTGCTAGAGCCACCGGTCAGTTGGTGTTAGCGCACCAGCCAGCCGGTATGGGCACCGACCAACCGGTTCTTGCCCACCGGCCAGCCGGAGGACCCAGGCAGTAGGCTTGCCCACTGCCTGGTGACACCGGCCAACCAGTGGATGACCACCGGCCAGCCAGTGGAACCCAGAGAGAGGGGTACAACAATAAACATGATAAAGTAAACTAAACAAACTTAAAACAAACAATAACATATACTTATTTTATTTTAAAACATGTTTTAATAAATAAAAAACTTACAATATCTAACATTTATGGAAAAAATAAATTTAAACAAGAAATAAACATATGTTACCTGTAATTTTAGGAATGTACAGATGGATTGTTTTCCCAAATTCCTTCGTCGTGATCGTTCCTTATGGCACAAACTATGTCTTCAACATGGTCGTCATTATGTTCTGTTAATATTTCCATTCAAGTAGGGATCTCACATAAATCAGCATATTCATCAAGTTCATCCTCACCAACATATTGTTTTTTCCCTTGTAAAACAACAGCCCACTGCATATCTAATTGATCTACTTCATAAAAAATTTGTTTTTCATGTGTTGCCATTATAAACCAATCAGCTGTGTCTTCCAATATATTTAGATTAACAAGTGTCATTCCAAATTCATCGTGTCTGACACTATTGTTACCATTAAACCATTTACAGTTAAAAACGGGAACTTTAATTTTAAAGTAATAAACCTCCCATATGTCTTCAATCACTCCATAATATGCATTTGATGCAGAAATTGGGTTTTTGTACTTAGCACTCGAAAAATGCATTGCTTCTGCAAACACCAATACACCACTATTCTGAACTGCACTTCTGTTGTCCTGAGCTTTTGTATGAAATGTATAACCATTAATTTCATAACCAGACCATGTTATCACATTTAAACATGGACCACCCACTATCCATTTTAATGTCTCTGATACATCTGATCTACCAAGCAAAGTCTTTTTAATCCACGAAAAAAAAGTTTTTTTGTGCTCATTCAAAATCCACATTTCTTTCTTCTTTGGATGACATTGTTTCAACTCATTAATATGCAATGTGATATATGGTTGAGCATCAGCTATGTTCTTCAAGATGTGTGATTCTAACTTCTTCATCTGTTCAGCTGACAATGATTTGACTTTCAAGCCGCGAATCCCCTTTCCCTCATTATTAAATCGTTCATGGCGAGATGGAGGCAAACCTATGTGTTGCGCCGCAGCCAAGTAGCTCGTACAAAACTCTGCTACCTCCTCAGAAATATACTTTTCAATAATGTAGGCTTCAGGTCGATATAGATTTTTAACATACCCCTTTAATATTTTCATATACCTTTCAAAAGGATACATCCAACGAAGATATACAGGTCCACAAAGCTTTATTTCTCGAACCAGATGAATCATTAAATGAACCATTATATCAAAAAAAGTTGGAGGAAAATACATTTCCAATTGAAAAAGTATTAAAATTTCATCCTTTTCCAAAATGTTCAAAGCATTCACATCAATCGCCTTGATACAAATTGAATTGAAAAAATAACACAACTTCATTATAGTCTTTCTGACACGAATGGTCAATATTCCACGCAATGCAACTGGTAGAATTTTTTGAATCATGACGTGACAATCATGTGATTTCATACCTATCAACTTCAAGTCCTTCAATGAGACAAAATTTTTTACATTAGAAGAATAACATTGAGGCACTTTGGTATCATGAAGACACTAACAAAAGCTAATTTTCTCCCTATTCGATAATGTATGACAAGCCGGGGGAAGAAATGTTCGTCTTCCTTTAGGAGTGGGAGCTAACTCCAAACGTATTCCCATTGATAGTAAGTCTAATCTTGAATTCAACCCTTCTTTAGTATTTCCTTTAATATCTAACAATGTTCCAATCAAAGAATCACAGATATTCTTCTCCATGTGCATGACATCAATTTTATGTTTAACTTTATGATACCTCCAATATGGTAGCACAAAAAATATTGACCTTTTCTTCCAAATATGTCTATCATTACCAGATTTCAGTGTCTTTTCCAATGTCACGTCAAGGTTTTTCACCCTCTCAAAATACAGATCATGGGATAAAGGTTTTGGAGCAGTATAAAATTATTGTGAGCCATTAAATGCCTTTTTTAGTCTTCTATAAGGGTGTTCCATAGGCAAAAACTTTCGATGACCCATGTACACTGTTTTCCTCCCATGATGCAATTGACAATAGGACGTCTGTTGTTCACAAATTGGACATGCTTTATGCCCTTTGACACTATATCCAGACAAATTTCCATACGCTGGGAAGTCATTTATAGTGAACAGAAGCACTGCATGTAGTTGAAAATATTCCATTTTATAAGAATCATACACCCTAATACCATCAGCCCATAACAGTTTCAAATCATCAATCAACGGTGACAAGTAAACATCAATATCATTACCGGGTTTCTTTGGACCAGAGATCATTGTACTCAACATGACATATTTGCGCTTCATACAAACTTCAGGAGAGAGGTTGTAAATTACCACTAAAACAGGCCATGAACTATGTGTGCTACTGAGTGTTCGGTATGGATTCATTCCATCTGTGCACAACCCTAGTCTGAGATCTCTTATTTCATTTCCAAATGTAGAATACTGCGCATCAATTTTCTTCCATTGTGGACAATCAGCTGGATGACGTATTTTTCCATCACATACCCGCTCTTCAGCATGCCATCTTAACCTTTTTGCATCATGTGAATTAGAAAATAAACGTTTGAAACGATTAATTATAGGATGATACCAAAATACCTTTGAAGGGAGCTTTGTAATCTTTACATCACCCTGTGATTTTTCTTTCACCTTATACCGTGATGTCCCACATTTTGGACACTCTGATAGAAATTCATATTCCTTCCTATATATAATGCAGTCATTCGGACATGCATGTATTTTCTTGTATCCCAATCCCATCGGGCATAATATTTTCTTGGCTTTGTAATGTGAATCTGGAAGATCGTTATCTTTTGGAAGAATGTCTTTCATCAATTGTAGCAGCTCTGTAAAAATTCTGTCACTCCATCCATGCTTCGCCTTTAGGTTAATCAATCTTAACACTGCCGACAGAACCGTAAAATCTGTACAACCGGGATATAATGGTTTTTCAGCATCACCATATAGACGTGCAACTGTCAGTTCTATCTCAATTTGTTCTGCTACAATATCGCGAATCATTTTTTCAATTCCATCGGAGTTACCATCTTGCGAATCATCATCATCAGTGACATTCCGTCCAGTTTCACCATGCCAAATCCAAGGGCTATAACTCGGATTAAAACCATGACATATCAGATGATCTTTTATCTCTCTACTTTTCAAATTCTTCATATTCAAACATTTCAGGCATGGACAGAAAAAAATGTCACTACTTGGAACATTTCATTTTGAAAATTCCAAAAAGGCATCAACACCTTCCTCAAATTCATTGCTCATTCGATGTGCCGTAATCCAACTTCGACTCATTATTACCTATAACAAATATCAACAGAAAATATTTTTTTAAAAGATAATACAAAACATGTTTATATGAAAAAAATCAAAATTTGAATGTAAAACAATTTAAAATATAAAACAAATCTTGAAAGTAGTAGTAGTTTTCATAAGTACCCAACACCAAATAGATATACATCGTAAGTGTCATGTTAAAAATATGAATATAGACCATTTGTTTTATGTTTAATAATATTTTCATATTATCTGATCATTCTGATTATATATTAGAATTACTATATCCTTTTGATCCGATATATAATCTAAGGACATTAATATTTCTTTAGAAAAAGTAATGTTAATATCATTTTAATGTAAAAAAAAGTATATGTCACACTATATATATGTAATACCAATAAAAAATACATATGTGTTTGGCCTGGGTTTCACACATAAAACAACTCATCTCACAGATTAAATTTTTGAATCATCCTACATAATACTTATTTTTATAACTTAGGGAATGAAAATAATAACAGTTTTGATTTATGATACTCATTATGGGTAAACATGATATATATAAATATAATATCTAATCTCATAAAAAGATATCCATGGGGGTATAAGAGAATACACAAAGCACATGATCAAAAAGATAAGTGAAATAGTTCTATATAATCATAGATCAAAACACCTGAGTCCAAGTATAACAATTTTAGCATAACATAAAACATGATTTATATGATAGTGGGAACATGATTTAAAAAACCATATTCACAAGATCACAACATTGGTATGTGGAATAACATAAGAGTGTGGCACAAACATAATCATATAAGTCATAACATATGTCAAGGGAAAACATAGTTTCATTCACCTCATATTGGGATATGTTAATCAGCTTTCCTATAATTTATTATAATATTTCTTACCAGGAACATCACATAACACATTGGACATGGTATAACCATCTGTATCCCATATTGATCTATGATATATAATGCATTGTCGAATGCATTTGAAGGATATTATGGACCCACATGTCACATAATGACTAACCATATATATGTGTGAATCATGATCATCAAATCATTTATAACACTTTCGTAGATCAATTAACTAACAAAAATGAAGTGGGGGTCATAATTGTTTTTACAAAACATAATAATTTTTAATACATAAAAATGTGTTTGGATGGTAAGATAAGATAATATACCTAATTCAATCTAATTATCATTAAATTATTTCTACCTAGATAGAAAAGACCTTTATAAAAATGTAATTTAACTTGAGAATGAAAAGAAAGTACCCTTTACCTTTTTTATAATGAAAAATCTTAAAAGGATGATAATAATATTTAGGTATTATAATTTTTTTATGAATTATTAATAATAAAAGAAATCAACTCACTTGGTTTTGTTGAAAATCGGACATACCATCGTATTCAAGAAATCAGATACACTTTGCATGAAAAGGTCCATCATTTTTAGGAGACGACAGAAAGATGAAATGTATTATCAGACTCACCATGAGTCCAGAATGAAATATTTGATTGTAATAGGTATGAATTGATATTTTTATGAATGCAGATGAAAAAAGATGATGGTTTTCTGATCTAGGAGTTCTAAAAATCATAATTTTTTGAAAAAATATTATGATGTAAGAATGTTGAATGAAATTTTAAGGATAGGTTTTACCGATTGTACCTGGTCTAATTTCATTCATGAAAATAATTTTCTGGACAATCATATTGAAAATATGATTTTAAGAAAATAAGTACTACCAATCTTCATCCAGAAAGACACATTTTAGCTATGTAGGAAATAATAATGTTGCTGGAAGAATGGAATGTTACAGTACCACCCATTATTTTTCAGATTTTGCTGAAGCTAATCCACAATGTTTTAATAACCATTTGAGAGTTGAATTTTGTGAGTTGAATGAACATAATAACCATTTGCAATAAAAAAAATTCCACGAGATTCAAAAACTAACGAAAAGCACATCAAGAATCGAAACAAAAACGAACGAAATAAATTCGTGGAAGGCTTACTTGAATGTCGTGAGTTGAGATGATAGATCCGAGAGCAGTGAAGAAGATAAACAATGAAGCCAAAATGAGTGTAATTCAGGCGATCAATGAGCCGATTAGGGTTTACCGCGCGAGAGAGAGACGAGTCGGCGACTGTCAATCGAAAAAATCGTAAATGACAGAAGATGGGATTTAAATTTTTTAAATGCTTTATAACATCGGTTATTATATAACTGACATTATAAACTATTTTTTATCTTTTTTACATCAGTTATGTTAAAACCGACGTAAAAAGGCTCCCGCGGTTTGGTTTTTTACGTCGGTTATTTGATAACCGACGTAAAAAACCAAAGCCCCTGGGGGTTTTTTACGTCGTTTATAACATAAGCGACGTAAAAAACGCGTCGATATCGGGTTTTTTACGTTGGTTACAAAATAACCGACGTAAAAAACCAACAGGCGCGATTTTTAACGTCGGTTATTAAAATAACCGACATGAAAAAGCTACTCGCCACATTGTTACGTCGGTTATCTATAACCGATGTAAAAAATGGTGACGTAAAAAACGATTTCTGCACTAGTGCTTTTCCAATTTTTTTTTGTAAAATGGGCATCATGATCCACAAAAAATTGATAGGATTACTCCATGAAGTCTCACATCATCATTAATATATAGTCTTTCTAGACGTTCAAGTGGTAGATATTCCCTTATAGCATGAAAATGGGTTGGCATTGTAAGACGATCAACAATGACCCATATTGCATCGTTCCTTCTAGGAGTCTTTGGTAGTCCCATGACAAAGTCCATCATGATATTATCCCATTTCCACTTAGGTATGGGAAGAAGTTGCATGACTACTCTAGGATGTTTCCTTCCAACTTTAACTTATTGACAAACCATACATCTTGACAAAAAATCAGCAATCTACCTTTTCATATTGTCCCACCAAAAATGTTCCTTCAAATATCTATACATTCTGGTGCTCCCAGGGTGTATAGAGAAATTGGAACTATGATCATCATCCAAAAATTCCCTTTTTAGATCAGGTATATCAATAACACAAAGTCTCTTCCCAAATTTCAAAATTCCATCTTCATACACAAAGTTGCTCAATCTCCCATCATTCACATCTTTATTCTTCTTTTGAGACTCTTCATCAACGGTCTGAGAACTCTTTATCCTTTCTAGTAAATATGGTTTGGAAAACATTTGTAAATGTTTTGATATTTTACCCTCCATGGTGATTCCCATATACCTCTTTACTAGATCCATGAAAATAGGATCCCTCTCAATTCTCATCTTGTTCAAAACTCCATGATATTTTCTACTCAAAGCATCTGCAACCTTATGTTCCATCCCCGGGTGGTAGTGTATCGTGCAATCATAATCTTTGAGTAGTTCAAGCCATCTCCTTTTCCTCATATTGAGTTTTTTATGTGAGAAAATATACTTCAAACACTTTTGATTAGTATAAATCTCACATTTCTCACCATAGAGATAGTGTATCCATATCTTCAAACAAAGATCCCAGCTGCTAACTCATGATTCAGAGTAGGATAGTTTGGCTCATGAATTTTTAGCAGTTGTGATGCATAGGAAATAACTCTCTCCTTCTGCATCAGGACACAACAAGCCCTTTCATTGATTCATCACTATAGATAACGAACCCATCAGTCCTCGATGGTAGAGTCAATATAGGAGAATTGAAGAATATTCTCTTCAGTTATTCAAAACATTCCTCACACTCTTTTGTCCAAACAAATTTAACCCCTTTACGTTTGATATTTGTTAATTGGTTATCCAACCATGAAAAATTCTGGATGAAATGTCTATAATAACCTGATAAACCATTAAAAATGTATAACTCAGTTATAGTTTTCGGTTCTGTCCATTCTTGGTATGCTCTTTTCTTAGAAAGATCAATAGTGATTCCATCCTTACAGACAATATGGCCAAGAAAAGAAATCTCCTGAAGCCAGAATTCACATTTTCTAAACTTCCCATATAATTCATGTCTTCTAAGAGTCATCAAGATAATGCACAACTGATTTTTATGATCTTCGTAGCTTTTTGAGTATACCTAGATATCATTAATAAATACTACTAGAAAATCATCGAGATATCCCTTGAAAACTATGTTCATTAGATCCATGAATACAGAGGGTGCATTAGTCAATCCAAAAGGAATTACTGTAAACTCGTAATACCTATACCTGGTTCGAAATGTTATCTTCGAAATGTCTTCCATCTTCAAACACAACTGATGATATCCAGATCGAAGGTCAATCTTTTAAAAGTATTGATCTCCATGTAGTTGGTCCAATAAATCATCAATGTGAGGTAGGGGATACTAGTTCGTTATTGTTATAGCATTGATTTCCCTGTAGTCGATACATAACCTCAAAGATCCATATTTCTTTTGAACAAAAAGAACAGGGGCTCCCCATAGAGAAATATTAGGGTGAATAAATCCCTTATTACTCAATTACTCTAGTTGTTTCTTTAGTTCCACTAATTCCACAGTGTCCATTCTATAATGGGTATTCGATATGGACCTTGATCTAGGAATTAAATCAATGGAAAACTCAATTTCTCATTCGGGAGGATGTCCAGGTAAATCTTCTAGAAACACATAAACATATTATTTTACAATAAGTACATTATTTATTTGAACATTCAATTCCTCACCCACATTTATTTCATTTTCTTCCTCCCCAATAATTGAATTTAGTTGAGCTACTAGGGGTGGATCTAGATAAGAATTATGTGGTGATGATTTTTCTTTAAAGATAAGGTGTTTCTTATCATCATCATCAAAAATTTTAACCACCTTCTTCTTAAAATAAATTTTGGCATCCTAGTCTGAAAGACAATCCATACTGAGGATTATATGAAACTCAATAATAGGTATGACGATGAGTTTAGTAGATAAAGAACATTTATGTGCTCTAATGGGAACTGATTCACAGAACCTTGTAGCAATGATACTTCCCTTAAGAGTTTTAACTGAAAACTCCCTTGTTAAATCAAATTGGAAATATCTAATTTTCATTGCAAACAAGGAAGATATGAAACAAAGCGATGCCCCAGAATCAAATAATGCATTTTATAAACATGAGAAAACCATTAAATTACCTGCCGCCACGTCTTTTGGAGTGTCTACCTCAGTAGTAGTGATAACATAATCTTGACCTTGATCCCTTGGCCTTTTTTGAGGTACGTTTCCCTCACGCTTAGGAAATTCATTTGCATAATGTCCCATCTCTTTTCAATTGTAGTTATGAACATTGGTAGCCTATTTCTTCCCTTTTAAATCACGAGCTTGGTGGCCTTTTTCACCACACTTATAACAGACACCCATTCCCTTCAAGCAAGTACCAGGGTGTTTCATCCCACATTTACTGCAGGATTGATATTCAACATATCCCTTCTTCCCCTTATTTCCATTTCCAGAGTGTTCAGCATATCTCTTCTCCTCTTTCTTTGCTTTAAAGTCATATGACATAGAGAATTCTTTTTCTGTCTTGATAGCACATGAGACAATGTCTTAGTATGACGAGAAGGATTTTGAGACTAATGCTCGACGAAGAAATGGTTATAACCCATCAAGGAAATTATCAATATTACTCGTCAGGGTACCTATATAATCCATTTCATGCCTTGATAACCTTATAATGTTAGATTCTTACTTTGCGACATTCTCATCCTCTTTTTGTCTCAGACTCAAATATTTCCCTTCCATGTCTGCTCGATGGTCATGATGAAATAATTTCTCTAAGAAAAGATCTTTTAACACCCTCTATTCCATATTTGATGCTTCATCATCTTCCTTTGTTTTTTTATCAATGACCACCATTGATCAACATATCCAGTGAGGTGATATACTGACATGATAACTTTTTCCCTTTCACTACTCCCCAAAGCCAGAAAAATTTTCTCTAGGGAAGATATCCATTGCTCAGCTACCAATGGATTTGTACTCCCATTGAATGTTGGTGGTTTCTTCCTCGTGAATTGATCTAACATTGATCCTCCATGCTTTGGATAAGGGTGCTCTATATGGGTAAGGTTATTATTCATAACCTGAGTGAGTTGTCCCAGTATGGTGTTGAGCTGATCAGCACCAGTTGCATCACCATCTCCAATATAATTATATTGATCAGGATGGAAATACCTACATGGAGTGCGTGCATTGATACAGTTTCCATTTCTTCCACTAGGTTCCATTTATAATCAATGGGATAAACTAGATCAATTTATTAATCAAAATACATAATTCCATACTTTCAAAACACTTAACATAATTTGAACTATTTATGGATATAATCCATAATAATAATAAAATGTTTTCTTTGAGAAATTATATACTCATAAACTCTTCATAATTGTTTTTAATGAAAATGAGAATTATCCTAAGAATATCCCTTGAAGTGTCGTAACCAATAGTAAATCAATGCTCGTTGTCGTGCATCAGTTCCCGTTCGAGTCTAGCTCAAAGCGGTGTTTTTGGGTTTTACCCCTAGGAACATCTGTGACAGAGCCGCCTCAACCTAGTGTTATCGAAAAAGAGATTTATTGCTCAAAAAACTCACAAAATCTCTACAATACCAAAATTATAGGACGTTATTATATACTAATCCTCAAATTCTATCTTAGGGCTATGTGCTCTAATCAGTGTTTATCTAAATATAGCATCCAATGTTTGTATTAAACTTCCTCTGATACCAACTGTAATGCCCCGACCGAAGTTAACTAGAGCCGGTGCATTATTACATAATATTTTCATGATCACAAAAGATCATGTCTCGAAATTCCGATTAGTTTAACAGCCTTGGAGACACTATACATATTCAGAAGTCATACATTACATCATAAAGTGAAAAAAACTACAACCAAATATTGTCTTTATATCCCCTCATACATTCCCTGCATGACATTCATAAAATACTTTTTCACATCCTAGGAAAAATTAAAACATTTAAAGAGGTGAGCTCAGATGCTCAGTAAGGATAAAAATATAGCAGAAACATTCATAAATAAACATAAACATTTAAGGAAATGTATAATTAAAACAAAAGCCTTTTAAACTTGAACTTATGCATAATATGGAAATGATAAAATGAAATAATTCCATTTACTTATTCACATGGATATTCTACTATTCGAATAATCACATGAAATATCAACATCCACTTTCTTAGTGATGGACTGCATAATGCCAGACTATCATAACCACATAGTCCAGGCCTTCTGCCAAGACTACAAATAAGATTTTGTCACGGCCTTATTCCAAAAACTAGTTTGTATAATGAGACCTACCAATGCATAAAGGATCTAAATCAGGATCCACCCGTCACTTATTATGTAAAATTCATTCCTCATATGAACATCTTTAAACATAACATAAACATTGGTATTAAAAATATCATACAAAATGTCAATTCTTTCCCCATAAACCATGAATGGTTTAAAAATAACACATAAAAAGACAAAAATATCACAAAACCTTCAATACTATAGGGAAGTTTTGTATCATAATAATTCAACTTCAAATAAGATTAAAATTCATCAAACTTTGTTGACATAGATGAAATCAAGACTTTTTCAGATAAATATCTCTTTTTTTAAATCATTTAAAAGTCAAATAATTATAAAATAAAAAATTTACATTCAAAATATTCTTATAAGATTTTAAGGGAAGCTTCGATGATTTTATAGTGGCAGAAAATTGCCGCACCCGTCGTATACGTTAAAAAAAGACCTTCTTACCATAATTCTGTCAAAATTTTAAAAAGGACATTGTTTATAAAACGACAGAAAGATTCCAGTGTAAAGATCTTATAAAAAGTAAAAAAAGGGTATAAATGAATTTAAACAATATTTCTTAAAATTTTAAGAATGTTTTGAAATACAATTTTAAGAAACATTGATGTGGATGATAAAGAGGTCCCAGTAGATAATTACGTATAAACAAACTCGGATAATGAAGAGATTGTGAAGTAAACCATTACCTTGTAAATTTCCTTGGTCAAGGGTAGGTTAAACCACTGTATAATAGTTAAATCATAGTTATTAAATTATACAATAATCACATACATAAATATGATATCATATATGATCTTTTAATATTGCTTTGTTAATAATATTTTAGTATTATCCTCATTTCAGGTGTTCACTTGTTTTATTTTATATGTTTTGTTACATAAGCTATGTTTGTTATCCATAGGTTGTATCTTATTCAATTCAAGAATATATCAAGTCTTTAAAAATTATATTTAATCATAAAATGAAAATTAGTCTTGAATCGATATGATGTGGAATGAATCTCATCGTGTTTGGGGATACTGTAGTCCGTACTTACGCACGAGAGGAAATATCATTATTTTGATACTAAAATAGTATATAAATGGATGGTATATCATATATAAAGAATCATTATAATGTTATATTTATTATTTACTTCAATTACCCATCATTATCATAACCATCCAAAAAATAATGTTTTGAATAACAATTACACCACGACGTGGAGACAGTAAGCTGTACGTACGCACGTATGGTGACATGTTATTCAAAGCATGGATAGAATAATGAATATGGTTGTACTATATTTATAATAACAAATCAGTATATTGAATATACTAGAGTTATTATTTTATAATCAAAATAATAATGTAAGAAGAAGTGGAAAAAGAAAGGAACTTGGAAGAGGGTGGTGAAAACCTTACCTCTTCTTCGGATTCTTCCTTTTGATTTGATCAAAAGGGATCCTTAGATTTGCTTTCTGATCATACTATGGACTCTAGGATGAATCAAGAGATGTTGGGATGTTATTTGGACATGGTTTGGTAGAGCCAAATGGCTTTGATGGTGTGAAATTGAGAAAAGGGGGAGTGTCCGTTTGTAAGAGGGGTGAGAGGCACCTTAGGAAAAGCTAGAAATATTATTTTATAATAAATTAATATTCGGTTTATAATGGATTCAAAGTGACTTATTTAGATTATAAGGTGTAATTGGTTCAAAATCACCTAACTAATAGGTTTTATACTGGTTTGTGTCACTGTATTAACTTTATCATTTTGTTTTAACTCTTAGTTAATTAGTTTCACATTTACCACGTCTCTTTGTATATTTATATTATATGGTTAATAAACTTACTATACACTTCCAAGAGAACCCCAAGTGGATCTTTAATGATACACCTATCATTATATAAGCCTCTTTGATGAACGTTTTATTTTTATGAATTGAATATTAATTAATAATATTATATTTTTTTTAAAAACTCTTTTATGTCAATTTTGACACTATTGGGTATTTTGTTTTTTATAAATTCATAACAGAATTATTACTTCGAAAAAAATTTATATAACCAATAATAATATCACATATTAACCAATAAAATTATTTTAATTCATAAAAGTCTAAAATTAAATTTATTTGGGTATTTATAATATCAGTTAACTTAATCTTTCATTAATACTATAATTACTGCATCATCATTGTGTCATAAATAAATTAAATTATCTAATGTCTAAAAATTATAAATAAAATACCATTATGTAGGAAATTTCTTTATCCTTCTAATTAATATTTATAATCGAATTTTTCTTATGTATAACCCTATATTAAAATTCTTTTAGTTATTAAACATTGATTTTAACTCTTTTAACTCTTCTTTGAATTAAATAATTATAAATGTCCTAATCTAATCCAAGTGGAACTAAATGATAATATTTTATTCCTAAGGTTGTTTTTGGTCAAGGTACACTTGTCCAATAGAATTAGGACACAGGTTAAAGTAATATTAATACCATTTTTACCCTTAATTACCCTATTTACTTTTAACCATGGTAAATAAAAGTAAAAAAGTTACTATTCACCAAAAATTATTTTTATCTTATTGAACCATATTTTACTCTTTGATTTTAACCATGTCTCTGGTATTTTCGAAATTCCACTCACAGCAGCGGTAAAATTATGTTTTACGTGAATTTCCAAATTCTCCTAGGAGGTGGGTAAAAGACGGTGAAGAGTTCAATACAATTTTTATATACCGAAATTTATTCTAAACTAACTCCAATGAATTACATTGAACTTATATAGGTATTATGTTTCTATTTTTACCTTAAGTAAATTTATATAAAATAAATAATTATTTAAATAAGCATTCGGTTTTAAACTATGACTCCGTGTTTTTTCACTATTCATCAAAAATTGAATGCTTTCAGGAAAATACCAAAAATTCACTCTATGATAATTTTGATATTAGAAATCCAAAAATGAAGTCAATTTTAAAAGATAATATTTATAAAATTTGAAAAAGTGGCTATTACTATTCATAACATCAAGTTTGATGGGTTGTGGTGTGTGTTCGAACTCGAAGTTGCGTACAACACACGCTACTGTATTATTCAAAGAGAAGTGTACCAAGGATGCTTGGGGTGATAAAAATTCTTCCTATGGTAATGCTTCTAGGAAGAGGAGATGGATGTAGGGATATTAATTGGATAGAGTTTGGACGAGCCAAAAAGCTTGAGAGGTTTCTCGATTTGGTTTGAAGTGGTCTCCTTTTAAAATGGAGAGGAGGGGCTCTTTAGGAAAGTGTGAAAACATCATTTTATTTTAAACATATATTTGGTTTCAGAATGTCCAAATATCATTAAAGTTTAAGAACATATGAATCATATTTGAAATAAAATCATCCAATAATAATTGGACATGTTTTGGATAGTATTTTAACCATTATAAACTTATTTATTTAAATCATTTATTAATGAGGTAAATATTGCATCATTATTGTGTCATAAATAATTAATTTTTCATGAAGTATAAAAATTATAAAAAAGGTACCATGATGTAGGAAATATTTTTATCTTTCCAATGAATATTTATATCCAAAAATTTTACTTATATAACGCCATATTATATTAATTTACTAAAAGATTCTTGTTTATGTCATTTTTCCTTTACATTAAATTAATTAATCTAAGGATTCATTATCTTTCATAAGTGGATCCATGGGGTCCCAAAATAGACCCAAATATTCCCATGGTCTTCCATTACTCATCCAATAATGTTAGGGAAAGTTTTAAGGTAATTTTGAATTGTTATAATATTCTTTTTACCTTGAATTACACTGTATACCATTAACCGCGGTAAATAAAAGTCAAAAGTTACTATTCAAAAAATAATAATTTTCATCTTATTGAACCAAATTTTACTTCTTTATAGCAACAATGTATTTTTGATTTTCTAAATTCACTTCACAAGAGTGCTAAAATTTCATTTAAATGTAAAAGTCATTTTTTTAACTACTACTAAGTGATTTCACTATTCATCAAAATTTGAAGTTTTTCATAAAAATACAAATAATTCAGCCTAAGATATATTTGATATTATGAATTGAAAAATTATTTCTGTTTTGTCAAATTCAAAACATAGGATAGGCATTAATTATTTTTAAAATTGATTTCCGTTATCAAAACAAATTGCGTGTTTTTAAGAGACAATTACTATCAAAAGATTGATACATGTATTTGTCCAATTTCAAATTGAAAATACTAACAATGACCAAAATTAAATTAAATGGTAAAAATATATTTTAATTTCACTTTAAAACCATCTAAAAAGATATTTTAACGATATAAATAAATTAGATTAAAAAATAACTTTTGAATTAAAATACAATATTTTTCACTAATCATTAATAAATGAACTTTTTTCAGAAAAATAACAAAAAATTACCCAAAGTAATATTTGATTTCCCCACTCCAAAGAAGGATTATATTTGGTCAATTATAATGTATTAATGTGTCCAAAACTATATTTATTGAGGGTTCTCCTTTAAAAGGCGGTAAATCAACCTTTTAATGTAAATTGTTCTTAAAATTAGATTCATTCACATTTTAATCCTCTAACTTTTTATTGGATAAATTTAAAAAAATTTATCAAACATGTATAATAAAATTGTAGATATTTTTGTTCATTTCGGCCAATAAAACGGCTAGGTGTTAACTACCATTTAAAATAATAGTATTTTATTATTTGTGTACAATGTAAGACTCCAAAGAAACCGGTTGTTGCGTATTGGGTACGCAATCGAACATAGCAAACCTTTAAATTAAAATTAATATTTAATTCACAAATATTAATAAATATGAAATATGTCTTATTATTCATTTAGTTGAGATGTTACATCCTTCCCCCTTTTGGTAAATTGCATCCTCGCAATTTTATTCACTTATTAAATTAATGGGGGCATTTATCCCTCATAAAATTTTTAGATTCCCACATTGCCTCTTCAACCATATGGTTTTTCCACCAAAACGTTCCCTGGTGAATTAACTTATTCCGAAGAACTTTCTCTCTACGGTCAAGAATCTGGACTGGTTATTCTTCAAAAGAGAGATTCTCTTACAACTGAACTACCTCTGGGCTAAAAACATGATATGGATCTGGTATATACCTTCTCAACAACGAAACATGAAAAACATTGTTTACCTGGGATAAACATGGAGGTAAATACACCATGTACGCAACTGATCCAACATTCTCTAGAATTTAATAAGGTTCAACAATCCTCGAAATCTACTTTCCCTTCTTACTAAAATACATCACACTTTTCAATAGAGAAACTTTGAGAAAGACATGATCACCTACCTCAAAAAAGATCCTTCCTCTGGTTATATGTTTAACTTTTTTATCTACTCTGAGCTATTCTCATTTGATTATGAATCAACTGATCATTCTCTGCCATCTATTTTACCGATTCTGGTCCAATCAGCTTCGTTTCACCTACTTCTTCCAAAAAAACTGGACATCGACATCTCTTTCCATATAATGCATCAAATAGAGCAATATGTATTCTGGAATGAAAACTGTTATTAAATGAAAATTCAACCAAAGAAAGATGTTGGTCCCAACATCCCTGATAATCTAGTGAACAAGAACATAGAATATCCTCCAAGATCTAAATTTTTCATTCTGACTACCCATCTGATTGAGGATGAAAAGTTGTACTAAAATTTAATTCCGTACCCAATGACTTATGAAGGCCTTCCCAAATGTTGAAGTAAAACTGGGATCACGATCAAATACAATGGAGAGGGGAGCTCCATACAACTTGATGATCTCTTTAACATTGAATCGATAAAGTTGATGTAGAGAAAATGTATCCCGAATAGGAAGGAAATGAGTAGATTTAGTCAATCGATCAACAATAACCCAGATTCATTATTACCTAGAGATGTCATTGGTAATATAACAAAAAATTCCATTGATATATTTTCACATTTCCACTCTGGCACCGTTAAAGGTGGAAGCATCCCTTTCAGTAACTACCACTCTGCTTTAACCTGCTTACATGTCAAACAAATCACAGTAAATCAGCAATATCTCTTTTTATTCCATCACACGAGTAATACTCTCTAAGATCTCTGCACATCATAGTACTACCAGGATGAACTGAAAATGAAGAACCATAATCTTCACATAACAACTCATTCTTCAACTGTGAATCAAAAGGAACACATAATGTCTTTACAAATCTCAAAACACAATCATTATCAACGTTAAAATCAGGCAACTTTCCCTTATGAGCCAACACTACCTTTTTCAGCAACTCACTATTTTCTTTCTGCGCTTGCTTTATTCTGTCTGATATAGATGATTTCATTGATGGCTAAAATGAAACAGAATAATTTCCTACACCAACAACTTCAATTCCAATGTTTATCAAATTAAAAACCAAAGGATCTTGTTCTAAACGTAACATGGTTAATGAAGCATTACATTTTCAACTCAAAGCATCATCCATTGTATTTACTTTTCTGGGATGGTAATGGATTGTTCCATCATAATAATTTATTAATTCTAGCCATCTCATCTGTCTCATGTTCAATTATTTTTGAGTTAATATATAGTTTAAACTTTGTTGGTCAGTATATATTTTCGATTTTACTCTATACAAATGATTCCCCCGAACTTTTAAATAAAAAACAAAAATATCTAATTCCAAATCATGTGTAGGTTAATTTATCTCATGAGGTTTCAAATAACGTGAAGCATAAGAAATTACCTGATCATTCTGCATTAGGATACAACCCAGTTATTTCAACGAAGCATCACTATAGAAAACAAACTCACCATTTCTAGATGGCAGTGCAAAAACACTAGCATTCACCAATCTCCTTTTCAATTATTGAAAACAATCATCACATACTTTTGTCCATATGAACTTAACACCTTTTCAAGTTAACATATTCATTGGACTAGATAACTGTGAATACTTTTCAACAAACCTCTGGTAGTAACCATACAAACCAAGAAAACTATGAATATCGATTATATTTGTGGGTCTTGGCCATTTTTAAACAACTTTTGTTTTAGTAGGATCAACAGTTACGCCAATTTTTGAAACAATACGACCAAGGAAACAAAATTTTTGTAACCAAAACTCACACATACTGAAATTCCCAAACATTTTATTTTCTTTTTTGGTTTGCAATAGAACCCTTAAATGAATTTCATGCTCCTCCTTACATTTGGAATAAACCAAAATACCATCAATGAACACAACCACAAACTTATACAAGAACTCATCGAAAATTCTATTCATAAGATCCATGAATAGAAATGGTTCATTGGTTAAACCAAAATTCATAACTAAAAATTCATAATGGCCATATGTAGTATGAAACATGGTTTTTGGAATGTCTTCTTCATTTAATTTCAAATGACGGTACCCCGACCTCAAGTAAATCTTCGAAAAATACTGAGCTCCCTGGAGCTGATCAAACAAATCATTGATTTGAGGAAAATGATACTTATTCTTAACAGTGATGTTATTCAATTATCTATCATCAATGAAAAGTCCCATTGAACCATCTTTCTTTTTAAAAAAACAATACAGGATCTCCCCTTGGTGATGTGCTAGGGTGAATGAAACCTTTATCTAATAACTGCTGAAATTTCATCTTCAACTCTAAAAGTTCAATTTGAGTGATTCGATAAGGGAGTTTTGAAATTAGATTAGCATCAGGAACTATGTCAACAGTAAATTAAACTTCCCGATTAGGTATAATACCCAAAAAATCATCATGAAAAACATTAAGGTACTCATTTACCACTGGCACATCATTAATATGAATAGTGACTTTATTTTCTACAATATTTTCAAGGTAAAATTAACTTCCATATTTTACTAGATTCTCATCTTCCTAATATGCTATCAAAATAAAGGGTTCATTCTTGTACAAAAAATGAAAATCATTCTGAAAAGAATCCTCTTTAGATCTTCATTAAATCTTATCATGATAAAAAGAAAGCCAATCCATACCAAAAATAACATCAAAATATACTAGAGGAAAAGCAATAAATTTTGAATGTAGATTTTTTCCGCACATAAGGACAAGAATTTTTTTATGTTGTCTTTCTGTCTCAGCATTTCCTCTAAGTGTTTTTAACGTAAGTTCTGTATTCATATCTTGAGATGGAATTACCAATTTTCTAGAATAAATCTTATAAATGATAGACACTATAGACAATGAACCAAACAACACATTGGAATAATCTGAACAAACAAATAGTGTACCTGATACTACTTCATTTGATGGCCCAACATATGCTGAAGTAGTTGCAAAGGATTTCACCACCCCTCTTTGCTTGTAGTCTGGCTTCTTTCTACCGTTGAGTACTTTTTTGGACACTTATTTTCATAATGACCCATTTCATTGCACTTAAAACAATTTACAGACTGTAAATCAGATTTTGTCTTACCATTACAGTGATCATTTTCAGTGCAATTACGAGCCTTATGTCCTATTTTACCACATCCGTAGCACTTACCAAAATTCAAAAGACATTCCCTAGCATGTTTTTACCACACTTTTCACAAAATGTAAACGTAAGTTTCTTACCACCAGACTTTTTTGAATAGTTCTTCCCTTTCACCTTCCACCTCGACCTCTTATTTTGTTGTTTTTCAAAGAATACCTGATCATCGAAAAACTCTATATCATCCTTATCCACACAACGAACAAGTTTTTCATAACTTTTGAACTCTTGAGAATCTAAAGCCCTTCGATACATTGGCATTCATCCTGAGTAAAAATGGTGGATTTTACACTCAATATCTCTTATTAAATTTGGTGCATACCTTGCCAGTCGAGTGAATTTTTCATCATAAGGAGCCACGGAGTCATCCTCCTGCCTCAATTCCAGGAATTATTTTTCCATTCTAGACAAACCACCTTAGGAAAATATTTCTCAAGAAACATACCTTTGAATTTATCCCAATCAAGATCATCAATCGCCTCACCATCCCTGATATTTTTCACCAATGACAACCACTTATCAGCTCCACCTTCAAAACGGTAAACAATAAGACTATCCTTTTGATGTTCTGAATAACCCATGACATCGAAAATATTTTTCAGTGCTTCAATCCACCCCTGTGCAAGCACCGGATCAGATGATCCTTTGAATGATGTGGGATGTTGCCTCATGAAATTCTACACTACTGACATGTTCTTCTATGGTTTATCTGGATGATCTTGTATATAGATACCACCACCATTTATATCCTGAGTCAGTTGTTCCATCACTACAAAAAACTATTCAGTTTCGATTCTGACCATCTTATGTTGCTGATTTGGAAGGTTTTCTTCCTACTGATGTCATCCCAATATAGTTTTCATGTTTCCTCTGTGAAAAACCATTCTGAGCATTAAAAAATCTTAGTTGAAGCAACATGGTAATCTGTAAATGCTATCTGATTTTAATATTAACATAAATTACATTATGGATATTAATTTAACAATACCCTAACTCTTAAATTTATCTAAACCAACCTCAGATAACAACTATAAGGACCAACCTTAAACCTTACATAATATTGAATTAAACGAATAATTCATATTGAGAATCTTTTCAAGTTTATAGTTTTAGAGAATTAGGACATGACTATTACATCTCAAAAGATTACAATGTAGGCACTTCTACAAAGTTTCCGTTTTTTTCATAAAATAAAAACTCTTGAAAAAAAGAGTCATTTCTAGTTCCATGTTTTAGTCATCATGCCTTTTTATTGATCCCATCCTTGACCCTATTCATCATTAAGTCCTGTGAAAACATTTCAAAACATGGGATGAGCATAAAAATCTCATTAAGTGTTATAAAACAATTAAAGAAATTTTTTTTCATTAATACATACAAAACATAAAATATTTTACATACCTCCTGAAAACATAAGATTTATGAATAACACATAAAAATAATAAATCATAAAGGTAACTTGTGGCATCCATAACATACTTAAAACTTAGTTATCACACCTACATAGGTAGTTACATTGGAATACCCATAACTGTATATTCCCTAAATCTATTAGGAGAAACATTCATGTTTACCTCCGTCACGTTACCCAATGTAATGGAGAGATATCTCAGGCTCACCCGCCCTAGGTTTATCATGGAACCACCTGTATACATTAACAACGACCAAGAACCATAACATGATCATAACAATAACTTAAGCATAAAAGAAATATTGAATTTCAACATCACAATAAAAAAATATCAATTCAAGATATTGAAATAATAAATCCATTCTCAAAATCATTTTCAATACAAAAATATGTAAAAACATTATATGGTATTTATTTTTCCTTTTAAAAACATTTCGGCTTGTTAAGGAATCCAATGATCAAATAATACCCGAGGTAGCAGAAAGGTCGTTGTCACCACTTACGTAAAAACACATTCCTTTTGGTCGTTTAGTAACACAATTCATGTAAATATATTACCTTTGAATGAATTGATAAGTCAAACTTGTTTATACACATTATAAAATAAATTCATGTATGAAACTAAATATACCTCAATGAAAGGAGATTGAGACAGAGTACCCTACCTCCGGTCCGACTTTACATGATCGTTCTTTAATATCCTGAATAATAAACTTAATTTTATTTCAACTTTCTAATGATAATTTTTTACGTTTATAATTCCTTTTATATCACTTATTACCATGTTATAAACATTATGTAATCATTTATGTTAATAACGTTCTTTTTGTCGATATTTTGTAATTTAGTCAAAAATGAACACATTATATTTAAAAGTTGTCCATGTGGCCAATAGTCCATTATATTTAGAATGAAAGTAATTATTTATATATCATATATATCATATATAACCTGTATATACATGTATTTATAATAGTACATAACATTAGGAGGTAAGAAATGAAATGCACCGTTCATGCAGACGGTAAGCCATACGTACACATAAATGCTACTTCCATTTATATTTATTATTTTAAAACATAATGATACATTGGTTTATTATAATTCCAATATAATATAATATATAATATCATATATAATATCATTAACTCTATCCTTTATATTTCCCAAATATGGCATTAACGATTCATTTCACATTGAGGGGGCGGTAGTCCGCACTTCCTCTAATAACATTATCGCATTTACCCATAATGGAAACCATAAAGGCATGATATAAATGGAAATTACAGAAACATTAAGAAAACATAATCATAATATATATCATATATAAATACAATTCTATCATAATGGACACCATGAGAAGCGGTATGAGATAATCGAACAATCATCATTTCGTGAGGCGTTAGTTTTCCATCAACAAAAATATTATGTTCCTCATCCATTAGATGGAGGTGTGTGTAAGTGTAGTTTGAATCCCTCAAATAAAAAAATACTAGTATATTGAGGATACTTGTGTTTTTTAAAAATAAAGTAATAAATAGAGTTTAGGGGTTGGAGAAGAAAAATAAAAGAAAAAACATTCAGTGAAGCTGTTACTTTTAATTTGGGTAACTCCCTTTGGTGTGAACCAAAGGGCTTCTTGAAGTGCACTATACCTAAGTTAGTGCTTCTAATAAGAGTAGGGGGGATATTGGGAGCATAATTTGGTAGAGTTTTGATGTTCCAAAAGTCTTGAGAGGTGTGTGGAATTGGTTAGAAGTGGTCTTCTTTTACAAGGGAGAGGAGTGGCTATTTAGGAGAGTCTGAAAACATTATTTTATTATAAACATATATTCGGTTTCAAAAAGTCCAAAAATCATTAAATTCGAAGATAATATGACTGATATTATAAATAAAATAATACAATCCTAATTGGACATGTTTTGGATAATATTTTAATCATTATAATCTTATTTATTTAAATCATTTATTAATGAGGTAAATTTTACATCATTATTCAGTCAAATATAATTTAATTATATGATGTCTAAAAATAATAAAAAAAATATCATGATGTATTAAATATTATTATATTTCAATGAATATTTATGGGAAAAAATATTACTTATATAAACCCATATAAGAATTAATTTAATAAAATATTTTTGTTTATTTCATTTTTGCCTTTACATTAAATTAATTAATCTGAAGTGTCATTATCTATCATATGTAGCTCCATGGGGTCCCCAAAAATACCCAAATATTCCCATGGTAGTCCATTACTCATCCAATAAGATTAGTACATGTGTTAAGATAATTTTGAATTATTATAATATTCTTTTTACCTTGAATTAACCTATTTACCTTTAACCGTGGTAAATAAAAGTCAAAAGTTACTATTAACCAAAAATTATTTTTATCTTATTGAACCATAATTTACTTCATGATAACAACCATGTATGTAGGATTTTAAAAATTCAATTTACAGAAGTGGGAAAATTCCATTTAAATGAAAAAGTCAGTTTCTTGAACTACTACTAAGTGATTTCACTATTCATCAAAAATTGAAGTTTTTCAGAAAAAATATCAAAAATTCAGAATAAGCTATATTTGATATTCCGAATTCATAAATGATGTATATTTTTTAAAATTCAAAACATAGGAGTGGAATTAATTAATTTTAAAATTAATTCCCGTTATCAAAACAAATAGCGTGTTTTTAAGAAACAATAACTATCAAATTATTGATACTTGTTTATGTCCAATTTCAAAATGAAATTAATTCCAATGACCAAAATTGGATTAAATGGTAAAAATATATTTTAGTTTTAATTTAAAACCAATAATAAATATAATATAACCATATAAATAAATTATATTAAATGGCACATTTGAATTAAAATACAATATTTTTCACTATTCATTTAAAAAATGAACATTAGCATAAAATTACCAAAAAATTACCCAAAGTAGAATTTGATGTCCCCATTATAAAGAAGTATTTTATTTGGTCAATTATAATGTATAAAAGTGACCAAAACTATATTTAATGAGGGTTCTCCATTAAAAGGTGGTAACTCGACCTTTTTATGTAAATTATGCTTAAAATTAGATTCATTCAAATTTCACCCCTCTAACATTTAATTGGAAAAATGTAAATACATTTAACAAACATTTATAATCATATTTTAGTTATTTTTTTCATTCCCTCCAATAAAATGTCTAGGAGTTAACTACCATTTAAAATAATAATATTATATTATAAGTGTGCAATGTAAGATTCCAAAGAAACTCGTTGTTGCGTATCAGGTACGCTATCGAACATAGCATCCCATTTAAAGTAAAATTAATATTTAATTCACAAATACTAATAAATATGAAATATATCTTATTCTTCATTTACTTGGGATGTAAAAAAATAATTCTTGTTATGAATTTAACAAAAACAAAATACCAAATAGAGTCAAAATTGACATAAAAGATTTTTTTAAAACAAATATTATATTATTAATTGATATTCTATTTCTAAAAATGCAAGGTTCTGCCAAAGGACTTATATAATGATAGGTGAATCATTAATTAACCACATGGGTTTCTCTTGGAAGTATATTTTATTTTTATTAACCATATAATATAAAAATACAAGGAGACATGGTAAATGTAAAACTATTTAACTAAGAGTTAAATGTAAATGATAAAGTTAATATACTGGCACAAGCATTTCTAAAACCTATTGGTTTTGTGGTTTTGGACCCTCCCCATCTAAGAATTTATATAGTCAATTTTTGGGCCATTAGAACCCGAAAATAATTTTATTATAAAATAATATTTCTAGATTTTTTTAAGATGCCTCTCACCCCTCTTATAAAAGGGAACTCCCCCTTATCTATAATTCCCACCTTCAAATCCATTTATCTCGGAAAAAATCTTCCCAAATACCCTCTCATCTTTCATAACTTTATTCTAGAGGCCTTCCTTTAGTCAGAAAGCCATCCTATAGATCCCTTTAGATCAAATCAAAAGGAAGAACCCGAAGAAGAGGTTAATATTTCATCACATCTTTCATGTTCCATTATTCATCCACATCATTTTTATTTATTGTTTAAATTATAAAATAATAACTCCAGAATCATCTATATAATGTTATAAATATAGTTAAACAAAATTCATTATTCTATCCATCCTTTGACTGACATGTCACCATATGTGCGTACGTACGACTTACCATCTCCCCGTCATGTTTTAATTGTTATTCAATACATTAATTTTTGGATGGGTATAATAATGTTGTGTAATTGATGTAAATAATAAATATAACATGATAATAATTCTATATATATATGATATAACATCTAATTTTATATTATTTTAATATCAAAAGAATGATATTGTCACTCGTGTGTACGTACGTATTACCGTCTCCACGAACGTGATGAGATTCATTCCCCATAGTATCCATTAAAGAATAATTTTCCTAATATTATTAAAAATAATGTATAAATACATAATATCATTATGAATATGAATAATATACATCCTATCCATAACAAAAATTACTTACATAACAAGGCATATAAAGGAAAACTAATCAGTTAACACCCGAAATGACTATAATGCTAAAATATTATTAACAATGAAATATTAAAAAATCATACATGATATCATATTAATGTATATAATTATTGTATAATTTAATAACAATTATTTCACTATTATATCAGAATTCAACCTATCTTAGACCAAGGAAAAGTACAAGGTAAGGGTTAATTTCACAATCTCTTTATTATTTGAGGTTGTTTTTACCTAAGTATCTACTAGGACCTCTTTGTAATCCACATCCATGTTTCTTAAAAATGAATTTCAAGACATTTTTAATAAATACTAGACTATGGGTTAAAGTCATTTATACCATTGTTTGACTTTTAAAGGATGTTTTTAATATAATATTTCCATCGTTTTCCAAATAAGTTCCTTTATAACCACTTCGACATAATTAAGGTAAGAATGTCTTTCTTTAACATATACAGCGGGTGCAGTTATTTTCTGCCATTATAACATAGTTGAAGCTTCCCTCACAAGCTTCTAAGAATATTTTAAAAATTAATTTCTTCTTAAATGATTTCAAAATAGAATGATGTATTTCTCTAAAAAAAATTATTTCATCTTTGTCAACATCCTTTGATGGATTTTAATCTTATTTGATGTTGATTTATTTTGATACAAAACGTCCATATTGTATTGAATGTTTTGTGATATGTTTGATTGTGGATGTGTTATTTTTACACTATTCATGTTTTATGGATAATGTATTGACATTTTTTATGATTATTTTAATATTAATGGTTGTGTTATGTTTAATCATTTTCATATGAGGAATTAATTGGACTTAGTATGTGATAGGTGGATCCTGCTACACCTCCTCGATGCATTGGTAGGTCTCATGAGACAAACTAGTGTCTTAAAACAAGGCCTTGAAAAAAGCTTATTTGTAGTCTCAGAACAAGACCATGACTGTGTGGTTATAAAAGTATGGCATTATGCATTCCATCATTATGAATGTGTCTATTGATATTGAATGTGATTATTCAACTAGTAGAATATCCATGTGTGTAAGTAAATGGAATTATTTGATTTTATATTTGCTATATTTTGCTGAAGTTCAATTTTAAAACAATTTTATTTTAGTCTTATGCATTGCCATAAATGTTTATTCTTATTTATGAAAGTTTCCTCTATATTGTTATCTTTACTGAGCATCTGAGCTCACCCCATTCATTGTTTTATTTTTCCCAGGATGCGAAGAAGTATTTTAGGACTTACCTGCAGGGATAGTCTGAGGGGATATGATTGTGGTCAATGGAAACAATGTTGTTGTAGATTGTTTTTCATTTTATGATGTAATGTAAACCATATGAATGTATCCAGTACCTCCAAGGATAATAAACTAATAGGCCTTTCGAGAATTTTTCTTTTGTGATCATGCCGATGTTATTTAATAATGCACTGACTCAGGGTAACTAGGGTCATGGTGTTACATAGATAATCTACTACTATATTTTTATATCAATCTCTAAAAAAGTGTCATCATGGAGAAATATCTCTATAATTCCAAAAAAATGATATAGGACTATTAATTCCACGTTATCATGTTTATGTATGAAAAAAATCATAATTAGGAACAAAACATCTTTTTCCCTAAATCACCCACAAAATGGTTAAAACCGAGGTTCAATAACTACACTTAATCATCATATATCATTATTTGGAAAAAAATTCATAATATCAATATAAATATTTATAATTTATAATTTAGACACCCACTTATTCATATTTTTAATTATTTGAAACATTTAATTTCAAATTAAGCACCATTTTCAATTAAATTTCACATGAAAGGAAAAATAGTTCTAGTTAAACAACATACCAAATATTATTTTTCTAGTTAATTCCTAAATGATTCAGGTCACAAATAATTATGGGTTCCAAGAACGGTTTCTACTTACACAACACTAAATCCAACTATACCATGAGTCAAATCTTATAAAACATCCAAAACAATTATCAAATCACACAACAAGTGCATCACCCAATGTGAAATAACATCATATTATATCAAAAGACATCAATAAAATAAATATATCATAGGGAAATAGGTTTTCCCAGGTACATGGTTTTTTTACCTTATCCTAAGCTAATGAAAAAACCGCAATAATTATTTAATATTTTATTCCTTTCCAAAATAGAATGAAAAAACAAAAGGAAAAAATCCTTCGATTCAACTTTTTAATGTCCCATCCCAGGTCCCACACACTAGTTCCCCAAGACAGTCAGTTACAAGTCCATTTTCATGCCTCCCCATACACATAGGATGTCTTCTACCAACAAGAGTCTAATTTAAATCATGGGGATACAATACCATCTTTATAAAAGTAATTCCACAGTAGAAATAAATAAGAAATAATAAAGTTAATTTTAACCATAACCATAATGATTCCAATATCACAAGATGACCAGAACATGAAATACAATATAAAAATGATAGTAGATATTATAAGCAATAATACATGACAAGTGTTAAAATGGAATCCCAAAATTAAAGATAGTGACAAATCGCAAGAAGTTATCAAACACAACCTAGTTCCATCACCCCATCTCCATCCAAAATAATGAATCTAACACATAGCCTTTGACCTTATCCTATCATTGAAAGAGGTAATATATTTGGGTACCAATCTGGATGCCTGAGTAGGGAGTGACAACAACTCAATAGGTCCCCAACAACGATGAAAAAAATAATCTCTAGTCAATTACATGTGTATGTAGTTATAAAAGTATACATATGAGAAATAAAGTAAATTATTTATGGTTATTAAATTACTCTTTATTTAACCACATGACACTTGGGTTATTGAAGAAACCTGATAAAATATTACCAACATCCTATAATTCTAGAATATAATATATCCCCATGGTATATCATATATCATAATTTCATAATTTCAATTATTCATCACAAATCATATATTAATTTCATGGTTACCACTCAAAATTTAACATTACACTACAAGATATTAATAATCCCAAACATGTCATGCAAACAGTTGTCACAAGTGACTTCCATTGTCAGAATTCATCATATATTATCACAATAGGGGATTTAAATGAACTAGACCATGTCCCACATAAAATTATTGCATGGGAATGAAATGGTCGCCATTCATCATTTCATGTCACACTATATGCTTTTGATGCATCAAACCATGTCCCACTCCTAAATATGAGATTAATTACTTCACTAATCAATTAATAAAATTCAATAATTTAATATACTAATAATTCCACTAATGAAATTCAAAATTAATTAATCAATATAAAATATAAAAAACAAATATTTTAATAACTAAATATTTATTCGTATACCCCAAATGTACATTCTGATAATTAACTCAACAATTAAATATCCCAAATAATAATTCAATGTTTCGATAGATAACTCAACAATTAATTATCCATAATTCCAATAATGGAGATATTATAAAAGATAAATCAATAGTTAATTATCCCTAATTCATAATTCAATATTTTGATCTTTATCTGAACAATTAATTATCCATAATTCCACAATAACTTTATTAATTAATTTACTAGATTAATTTATTCAATTGGAAAATTTAAAATCTAAATAAATTCTCTCTATTATAAAATTTCATACACCTAATTCAAATAACGAGTATTGGATTTGAATATCAGATGACCTACCTCAATTTTTAACAACGCTTTTCCAATTTTATAATCCCAAAATTAAAGTAGATTAATCAATAATGTGATGTAGAACATGATCTAGATCCAATTCCTATATCCATTATTAACTAAATCTATATCTTCCAAGTCTAGATCATGAACTAGTACTAATAGATGATTAACATATGTCTTTTATCTAGAAAGATGAGTATGGGAGAAGGAGTGATTTAAAGGAGAAGAAATAAAATTTCCTATGAGGTTCACATCATCACTCTACCCTGAAATTCACCATGAATGGATGTCATGATGTCTTAAAATATAATCTATAGACTCCAAAATTATAGAATACTGTTTAGGGTCGAATGGTGGTCGATGAAGGATTAATATGGGGGGGTTTACGAACTATAAAAAATTTATTTTAGGTAAATATAAATCTTTGAAATGGTTTTATGGGAAGGGGTGAACAGTTTCCCTTAAAATTAACTTTAAGAGTTCCCCTCGGCAAGGTGATTGCATGGTTTAAAAAAATAGGCACCATCCATTGGAATCCACTCTTCCTATGTTCACATGGTTTTGTAGGGTACAGTGCATGGTTTGGGAAAACTGTGTACATGCCCGCCTTCATTAAAAATTTGTAATTACCACCCAAAAAAACCAATGATAAAACAAATCAAAGAATCCTAAAACAATGAAAAAGGAATATCTGAAAATGATCCCGAGACATCTCTAAAAAAGGCTGTATCTCAAAACTGTCCCAAAGCATCTATCGAATAAACAAAACTATAAACTCCTAATAGTTTATTTTAAATATTAATAATTAATAAATCTATAAATAATATAAATAATTAGATTTAATTAAAATAAAGGTAAATATTTTTATTAAAAATATTCTTAATAAATTTAAATTTAATATATAGTAATCTAGAGCTCATTAATCTAAACTGTAGTTAAGGTATGCATTTTTTTCTCAATATCCTTTATTTGAGGAACACTTTATATTATGATCCTATTTTTATTCTTATGGTGTATATAATACCAAATTAATATATTTTTTCATGATTTAAATTTTATTCAGGGGATTTAAGGTTTTATTCCCCCTTTCCTCAAATTTTGATGCAAATATTTTCATATCCAAAAGGGTTTTTCATTTTAGTTTACATTCTTTGAGATATGATTTATATCATGCACATATTTAAATTTTAATGCTCTGTATAGTACCCATTATATATCATTTATCATTATTAAATTGTATTTATAGTATTTTAAATTATTTTATCTCACTCTTTGTCTTTTGATTCATAATTTACACAAATTTTAGGGATTATATCTCAATTTACTATCTTTGATATATGATTTATATTATAAACCTAAATAAATATAATTCTCTATATATTTACCAATATATATATATATATATTATAACAATTTCAGAATTGATCCATTGGAATTTAGATTATAATATCTATTTCCATGTCTGTTGAATTATATAGTACTGAATTCATCAAGGTTGTTTCATCTCAATTTTATTTCATTGAGATATAATTCATAAAATACACATATTTTATTTTATATGTTTTATATACAATATAATTGACTTAATTATCACAATTTATTTATTATTTATGAGACTTATAATTCTATTTCAATCTATCTAATTCATTTTCCTTTGATTCATACATCACTAAAGCCATTGGTGACATTCTTCCCTCAATCAAACAATAATTGAGTAATAATTATTCTAATTTGATTATGATTTTATAATCACAATATGTTTTACCTATTTTATGTATGAAAATATATTTTATATTTAATTCATGAGAAATTAAATTTATTTATAAAAATATAGTTTTCATTGACTCTAAATACATGAAACTACACCATTTTATTGAAAAACAACCACACTTTATAATAGATATTTCAATTCTATTTCTATAATCATTCTTAGAAGAATCATTATTCTTTAATCTATTGAATGATGAATTTTGAATTAATTTTTAGACACCCATGTTGTTATTTTTTAAAAACAAATTAATTTTTACATCACTCTTATCATTGTAAGATTATTTTAAATCTAATTAAAAAGAAATCATAAAAAACTTCATTCCTCTACTATGTATTTTGTATCAACTAATCCATATTTTTTCTTCATGAACATATTATCAACATTATTATATAAATATCTTTAATAATAAATATATTTTTTAAAATTATTTTTCACTCTTTGGAAGTTGAAATTCAATTTGACATATATTTTTAGTTTTTAAAAAAGGATCAAAATACTTAAAAAACGTTTTTTCTAAAATTTTATTCCATTCTAATTTCGTGCTATGAGATATCCATCATATATTAACACTATATATCCTTGATGAATCACTATATAATTTAATTTATAATATTTTTATTCAAACTGATTGATTTTAAGGAATCCTTACATCAAATTGTTGGTTTTTTTCACTAGTTCCATATGAGAATATTTTATAACCCATTTTATTGCCATGGGTTAATAAAGATATAATTCATGGAATATATCATGTGGAATTCATATATGTATTTTTATCATTTACTTATGACTAATAAAAAGGATTTATATAACTCTATTTCATTTGGATGTGATTTATTATAATTACACACACATTTTATACATATATATTATATATTAATATATCAATATTCATTACGTAACCCAATTATCCATTAAAAAAATCATCAATGTATCGTTTCTTTGCATACATTGATACACAAAATATTGGTCTATAGGTGAACTACAAAATCTCCCATAATGTTATTTATAAATATAACGCTTCTTAGAAATATTATTCATAATAATTTATCACATAACCTATGGAGAATATGCATAAGTGGGGTTGATAATAGTATTTGACTAAGGGAAAAAGGGATATATCATCATAATAAGAGAATAAGGTTACAAGAACATGTGAATAAAATTTTAAAACCATAATCTACATATCATAAATCATAAATATGAGTCATGAAATTACCATTGGCCCTTTACAAGCCATGAATAATAATAGAATCAAAGAACATGATCTAAGATAGAATAACACTGGTATACGACATATATTTGTGGCATAAATATAAAAATAGAAAATATTTTTCATTTTAGTCATCTATCATTTCAGAAACTAACATAGTTAAATAGGTTAACTCCAAAAACAATTTTATTTTTCAATTTTCAATTCCAAGACTTTCATAGTAGACAATGTCTCTAAGTGAACATGGTTCACTTCACATTTCAATCATCTTAATATAATGTGATATAAATATTGGAATAATTAAATATAAGAAGTTTTTTACCCATTGATATCTTAATAGAAGCATTTTTGTTACATAAGATAAAAAAAATTCATCATATCATAACCCATAGAATTTAAATGGTTTTCATAAAAAATCCATCATAACATGACTAGAAAAAAAGAAAATGGATTCATAATAATATATTCATCAAAAATAAAATTCATCAAAAAAATAATAAAGATGGTATTATAAGATCCAATCTCCAATAAAAAATAAATAACATCAAATAATCTCAAATATTATGGAAAATGACTTTCAATGATCACTTGGAATATTTCTTGAGGAAAATAACATTTGGATTTTCAAAATAATTTATTTAAAACTAAAGGTTCACATAATAATAAAAAATATTTTTATTTTTTAATAATATTTGAAACATATAATGGGATATTTTAATCATTTAGTGGTCATGATGGTGAAAAATATTATTTATTCTGTACGTGGAAAAAAAAATTCCTTACCCATTATCAGTTTAAAGTTAAAAATTACTGCATTCCAGTAATGATAAAAAGATTCATTGATAACCAGTTTTTTTAAGTAAAATGTTTGTAAAGATATTTATAATCAATCATTTTAGTTCTTCAAAAACGTTCTTTAAATCATTTTTAGAAAACATAAACACGGATGAAAAATGATTCTTCACAAAATAGAGAAATGAACGATGTTTTCCGTAAAAATTTATTTTTGAATATTGAATACATAAAAATGGGTAAATGAATTGAAACCACATATTTTCCATAAAATAACAATGTTTGAAGAAACTTTATTTGTTTCAATAGTGGTATATCATATGACCACATCATTGGAAGAAATATCATAAATAATCCCCCATAGTAAAAGATATTTTAATAACAAGTTACTTCCACTTTTGTATCTTTTGAATCATAAGCCTCAATAAAGAATGAAACTTATATGGATATGAATATAAAATAATTTAATGATACTAATTATAAAATATTTTCATGTATAATATTTTCATGACCCATCCTTGGGGCCTGTGCCATGACTACCCAAAGCCCGCCGTCAATAGGCCGGTGGCTGGCGACAAGCACCAACGGCGTAAATCCATAAAACTGGGAATGCATTGCCTTTATAACATGAAAACACACACAACAGAGTACTAGATGAAAAAAAACTACATAAAACTATATAATAAAGTGTACTAAACGAAAAACTGGGCTAGATATACAATCCCAACTGTAAAGTACAAGGAAACAACAAATACAACTGAAGAAAATAAATTTTGTCATTGGGTCATCCTCCGAGGTTCCTAACTGAAGGGTAGGTACAGATCACCTCCTTAGCACTACAGGTACGTATGTCTCCTCCGTGTATTGTCACACCGTATAGTACACCTCCAGGTACCGTCTTGTCCTGATGCTCTTAGCCTAAGTCTGTACTTTCCGTCGTTTGCATCCTACACAATGAGGTATGAGCATATCCCGTGTAGTGGGGAGTATAACGATACTCATTAGGGACCATGAGACCCTCAAGGTATTACAAAATCCAACAAGGATAAATCAAAAACATTCAAATCAACAGATAACCCCATATAGATATATGCCTATACATATACCTAAGTTATCAAGTAATCCATCTCAATCCAGTGGAAAACACAAAAGTTACAGACTCAGCTCATACAGATATACAACTTTTTATGAGAGTTAGAGATGATTAGATGTAGCCACTAAATCATCTATTCTATCATAACCATGTAGTATCCTGGTACAGAATTCAAAACTATCGAACCCACACAGAATCCAGGAAAAGTATTCAGAGCTGTCGAACCCACACATGTTCCAGGAATAGTAGTTAGAGCTGTTGAACCCACACAGGATCCAAAAAAATAGTCAGAGAATTGGATCCCACACAGGATCTATTATAAGTAGTCAGAGCTGTTGAACCCACACAGGATCCAAGAACAGTAGTCAGAGCTATCTAACCCACATAAGATCCACGAACATTAGTCTGAGAGCATCCAGGCACAGGGTTTCTACACAAAGCACGCTTGATTTCCAGAGGTTCCCCTCCTCAAGAAAAGTGCTGATACATCAACATCCACGTGGTGCCATGATAAAAAAATATCTCGATGGTCCGCCACATTCTAGGGGTCTCAACTCAATAGACGGTGCATCAATCAGATGCTCGTTATGTGTGTTATTAGCATTTTAGTCCTGGGGGCCCAGTTGGATTCTTGCACGATCCATCCTGACTGTATCTCAAATATACCAAAACTCTAGTGGTGTATACTCAAATGGACCGTCAAGATCCATGATTACCAGGGCCGCTAACTGTTCGTCAAACGAACGTCTGGTGCCAATGATATGGCCAATGAAATTAAAGGGCCAGTATTGGGGCAGGGTCCGGTCCGACCTGGTCAGATCGTCCCTTCCTGAATTAGACTGAGATGACCCAGTTCGGGTTTGTCCTGGCCTGCTGGGCCCAGCCCAGCATGCCGTGAATGATGCGAGTAGCGCGAGGGCACAGACTGGTCATGAGGGCGTCGAAGGCAGGCTCGACCAGGCGCGCGTGGGGTGCATCTCGGTGGATCGACTCGGATGGCCGAGGCCAGTTCAGCCAGGGTCGCGATGGGCGCAACATGAGCGACTAGGCCTAGATGGATGAGGATGGTTCAGCCCGCAGCGGCATGGGGCACGCAGAGTGCGCAGGATGACATGGTTTGGTCAGGGTACACGGGAGGCTGACGATGGTCGGGAGACGGGCGGCGCGGGCCTGCTCGTTTTGGCCGAGAAGCGCATGGCGCGTGGGCCGACATGGTTCAGTTGGGGCTCACGGGAGGCCGGAGACGGCCAGATGCTGGGTCGCGCGGACTGGCTTTGTTTGGCTGGGAGAAATGCGTCACGCGAGGCCCGCGGTTGGGCTGGGCGCACGGGTGGCCGGTGGCGGCAAGGAGCCAGGCAGCGCCGACCCTCTTGGTTAAGCTGGGAGGCTCGGGCCGCACGGGCTGACGCGGTTGGGCAAGGGCGCACGGGAGACAGGTGGAGGCCAGAAGTCAGGTGGCACAGGCAGACTCGGTTCGGTTGGGGGATGCAAGGCGCATGGGGCGCACGGCCCGGTAAGCGCCGCAGGTCACATATACCATGGGTAGTGCGGTCATTGCCTGTCACCTTCTTCTCCTTGTCATTTCATCTCCATATCGAATAACACCAAAAAAATATCGGTGGAGGTAGTCGTGCCATGTTAGTTTGGCCCTCCCCTTCGGCGTTTAGGGTGATAAGAATTAGTTCATAAGAACAAAGCACAAAAACTCTCACACAAAAGGAAAATATCCTCGTTCATCACTTTCAAAAGAAAATATGAACATGGAAAATATTCACACTTAAATGATATTAGACCCCTACATTGATCGATGTTAGTTGACAAAGTCGCAGGGAAGAAGACGTTTTTGTCGTCGTTTGTCGCGTTCGCCGCACACTTCTAATCCCTAGCACAGGCGTCGGTTCGTTGACGATGATTAGGTGGGAAGGTTGGTTGAATACATCTCACATCAGTAGGGGTCTGGGGGTGATGGTCAAAGGAGATAGTTCCCAACAGTCTTTGTTGGATGAATTCAATCTTCATTCTTCACTCTTTGTTGGTGAGATCATTTCTCACTATGCCCTTCCTTCTCTATAGATTCCACCCAAAATGAATATTCAAAGCCAAATAATAGATTAAGTTAATCAATTATTTAATTGTTGGCAGAAAATTAAAAATGGGGGATTTAATTAAGTTTTCTCCACTTAATTAATGTGGTGGATTTGGAAAAAATTAAGTGTTGGGGAATTGAAGAGGCTCCCCATCTCTTAATGGAAGGTGGAGGGTGTCTCCCCATTAAAGGGGAGTTTCAAGGGGGTTTAACCCTGGGTGGTCCCCACCATAATAAACCAGAACATGAGGTTTAGACCTCGGGTGGGCCCCACCACGATTACCTCTCTTGGGAGGTTAGGGTGTGATGGTCCCCACCTCCAACTTCCACATGGAGGCTTTAACCAACAAAATAAAAATAATGCTACACAACTTTATTTTTATTTAATTCCTTCACTAAAAACCGAAATACTATCTTTTATTTTTTGACTCACTATCATCGAGGTGAATGTATCCTTATGCGAATACCGGTACAACGTGTTCAATGGTGCCCTCAGATTTCAATTCAGTGAACTGGTTAAAAAGTTACAAAACACAGCTTGCTCATTCACTGAACATACCCGAAAACAGTTCGGAAAATTATTATTAGTCCCCATCGACCAGAGTCGGTCAAGGATAGGCTTTTCCTATGTGAAAAACACCTCAACAAACCCAAAAGTACTCTCAGATTTTTAATCTGAGATACCGTTTAGATGTTAGGAATTTTACAATAAAATAATTGTCACTTAATTATTTTATTTGCGGCCAAAAACTAACTTTCTCTTGTGGCCCGCGCTGGCCAAAGTTACTATCTGCATTAATAAATTATACTCTCACGAGATCAGTGGTGGTATCATATTTTTAATATGAGATACCGTTTGTGAGTCATAATCATATTAAAAAGAAAATAATTTATTTAATAATTTTATTAATGATTACACCATTTTTAGGATTTTCTCAAAAGAGGCCCGCACTGACTAATATTAAGTTGCGCCTAGGGTAAACCCTCCATTCTGAGTTCAACTATAACCCCCGGTTTTCTGATTTAAGTTACCATTTAATATTAATTCCATTTTTTTAGGAAAACCGCTTACGAGTGTTAACTTAATCCCAAAAAAACTTCGACGGATCATTTCAGGCACTCTGGGCCTCAAAATCGCATGCCTTCAGATTTCACAGACTCATAAAACTCCCATATTTTTAAAAAAAATTACATGGAATTTCATGGTCTTTATATTCTCCCCACCTCCGGGCTCTACATCCACATAATCCAAAACTCAAACTAATGGAACAAGTGGGGGTACTGAGCACGAATCTGAGCCTCCTGATCCCATGTTCTCTCTTAGAGGTTATCATGCTACCAAATAATGTGTACCAAATTTATATACTATCCAAAAAGGACTCACTCCTATCGATCCTCAATCCCTACTATAACCTCTTTAAAATTCACCCCATCATTTACATCTAGCTCTCCATGGTCGATGATGTGAGAAGGGTGGTGCATGTATCTTCTCAAATGGGATACATGGAAGATTTCATGCACCTAGTGCAAATGAGGTGTAAGAGATAAGTGGTATGTCACCTCACCATCTCTGTTGAGGAACTGAAAAGGTCCAATGAATCTCAGAGACAACTTTCCGCCACAACCAAATATATGTAGTCCTCATTGGTGGTGAGATCCATAGAAAGACGTTGTCGCCATCCTCGAACTCTAGAGGACTTTTTATATTATCGGCATATGAGTTCTGACCACTCTTTGTAGTCTGTATCCACATTGGGATGATTTTTTCTTATCTGTGGTAATATGTACAATCTTTGGTCCCACAAGTGCTGACTCCCCAAGGTCAGTCCAGCTCAAAGGTAATCTACAAGGTCGCCCGTGTAACGCCTCAAAAGGTGTAATCCCAATGGTGGAGTGATAGCTATTGTGGTATGAAAACTCCACCAAAGGTATGTGATAATCGTAGATGTGACCTAAGTCGAGGACACAATCTTGAAAAATATCCTCATGTGTTTGAATGATCCACTCAGTCTGACCATCAATCTGAGGATGGAGGGCAGTGCTCAATGATGATGCATCCCAAAAGCCTCCTACAACCACTTCTATATGTAGTAAGTAAAATTTGCATCACGATAAGTGATAATAATCAAATGTACTCTAGGTATCTACATAATATTTTTCATATAGTGGAATCCCATGATCTCTACTGAACCCTGCTCTCTGATCGGTAGGAAGTGGGATCACTTGGTGAGTCGGTCGACAATCACTCAAAATGAGTCACGTCCCCTAGATGTATGTGGACGTCCTGTCATGAAGTCCATGGATATCCCACCCCACTTCCATTCTAGGACCTTCAAAAGGATGAACTAATCCTGATAGTACCTGATGATCTACCTTCACTTACTAACATGTGAGACACCGAGAGTCAAAATACGCTACTACATTCTTCATTCTCGTCCACCAGTGCTATCGTCGGAGGTCTTGGTACATCTTCACCAATCATGGATGAAATACTAGAGGGGATTTATGGAAATTACTCTAAAAATGCTCCCAAAGTGACACTGGTACCATGGTACGTCCTTTTAAGAGTATGAAATGCTCCCCACCTTCCTCAAATCCATCATGTTCCTGTCATGTGGATATCTGGGCACGTTGTGTCTCACAGACAGCCTCTTTGTGCTGTGCCTCCCAGACTCGCTGAAGGATTGAGGGAGTGACTATAAGAGACATATGAAAAGCTTATCCTTCTCAATCCACAAAGGATATCTGCAAGGAAGATAGATTATCTGTCACCTCAATCAGAAGATGTAGGCCAGACTACTTGCTGACTATGTCTGCTACCATGTTACCCTTCCCATAAGTATGGACTATCTCAAAGTCAACTTCTACGACCATGAGGGTGAGGTTTTCCAAATATCGAGTGATTGAATGCACCCTCATATTCATGAGTTTATCCTGTCTTCCTGGGTTTCCTTTTCTCTATCCAATGAAAACCACATCCCAACATTGTAGATAAACCACAACCTCTTTGCCTAATACATTCAATATGGGTGTGAACTGTGGATTTCATGTCCATACCCAAACTAACGTCGTAAGGCCTTGACACTGCCACCAAGAGGTTCAACTGAAACTCTCACCTCAAGGGTAGGATCACACAGTTGATGTATGTGTGATTATCATGTCTCCTCCCAAAGGTGTCTCCAAATGTGATGGTCAAGTCAATGGTTGAACCAGAAACTCTAGGTCCAAGACAAGATTCATGGAAAGAATGATTGGTATCTATGTCTATTGATACGGCAGCTAGTGGTAGACATAGACCATACCTCGAGTGATTCCTAGAGACCTGGGGTCACATTCCTTGACCGCATGAAACTTCTATATTCCCCTGCCCTCCAGCTCCATGATATTGGTGTGGTCCACAATAAAGGGGGCGGTTGAAACATGTCGAAAAGTAAACCACCTCATACTGATCTCCTAGCTCTTCTTCCACATCTGCTTCCCTGCAAACTCATATGCCCAAAACACTTCTTCTTCCTGAAACATTTTACATGCTCAAGTCTCTAAGACTGGTGATAGTTTCCTGGTTTCCCACTGCTAACATTCATTAGCTGTATCCGCTCAAAAAAAGAACATTCAACCAAAAAGGTTCTCTCTAGCACCGTAACATAAGTAGGAATTCATTGAGGAATAGTGTTGGATTGGTTGTCCTTTAAACACACCTCACATGAATGTTCGAGCCCTGAAGCTCTAATCATATCATATTCATCGAGTACCAAGAATGATCGGTACGCCTCGATGAATGACCAACTACCGACATGTAGTCCTACCAAACCTATAGTAGTTTTAGAGAACTCTCAACCACCTCCTCGAGCCAGTCCATAGCAATCTGTGATTCATGCTCGCCTCGGAACCTGAGGGATATTTGATGCTGAAACACGTGTAAGGCACTAAGCCTACATGTGTCCTCTACCGGTACCGCCAGTTGTAACTATTTACCAACGAGTAGTGATATAGCTGGCACACTACCCGAAGGTACTATCTCGGGAAACATTCCACACACCGAAGCCTCTTCACTAATAAAACCATCATCATGGGAACTCACTAAAAAAATAGTAGCTAATATCATCATATGCTCTACTGGTGTCTCAACTAGACCGGAAAACCTAGAAATCACCTCTAGCTAGCACTCCACTGCATGGGAATCCATCTCGGCTCGAAGTCTTAGAGGCCTCTGCTGCTAGAAATAGCGCAATGAACTCAGTCGGCATGCACCATCTGCCATTGTGGCTGGTGGTATTTACTACCCCACGGGTGGTGGTGTTGATGGTACACCACATGAAGGTGCCAACATAGTAAGAGGGCCCTGCACTGGAGCCTCGTCACTCTGTGGGCTGTAAGTGAATACAACTCTCAAAACTCTAACTAACTGTCCACATAGAGGCATTATGAAACGAAACAGGTGTGTTACAGATAAAGGTTTATAAATGGGGAGGTGACATGGTGAGATAAATTAGAAAATCAAAAGGAAAAAACACATGCAATCAGTGTTTTTGTTCACTAATTCGAAAATCAGAAGTCAGGGTCCTAGTGTATGGATACGTCAATCACCACACCAACACAAAACTACCTAAACTGAAAACCACACTTAGTACACCTGACACTATTTCTTCACAGAAAAGATCTGAGTCCCAAGTTCTATAGTATAATTTACTCCTTCGATAAAAATTTGTCACGACCCGTCCCTTGGGGCCTGTGTTGCGACTACCCCAAGCCCACCTTCTATAGTCGAGCGGTTGGAAACTAGCACCAAAGGAATAAATCCATAAAACTGGAAAGTAATTGCCTTTATAACTAGAAAAAGCACAAAACAGACTACATGCTTGAAGAAAAACACTATGTAAAACTATATAACAATGTGTACTGACAGAAAAAGAGGTCCAGAAATACAATCCCAATTATAAATTACATGTAAACAGAAAACAAAATTGGAGAAGATAAAAGCAGCCACTGGGACGTCCGCCAAGGTTCCTACCTGAAGGGTAGGTACATGTTGCCTCCTGAGCACTCTAGGTCATTCTATCTCCTCCGTGTACTGTCATGCCGTATGGTCCACCTCTAGGTACCAACCGGTCCTGGTGCTCCCATAGATAGTCAACACTGTCTATCGTCTGAATCCAACACAATGATGTGCATGCATAGCCCATGCAGGGGTGAGTATAAAAATACTCAGTAGGGACCCCGAGACCCTCAGGGTCTCAAAAAATCCAACAAGGATAAATCAAAAAGTATGAAATCAATAGATAACCCCACATAGGTATATGCCCATACATATACCTATGTTATTAAATAATCCATCTCAATCATGAGGAAAAAAAATGTTACTAACTCAGCTCATGCAGGTATACAGAATTTCTTGGGAGATAGAGATGATTAGATATAGCCACTAAATTATAAATTTTTTCTAACCCACGTATGATCCTAGTACAATAATTCAAAACTGTCATGCCCACACAAGATCCAAGAACAATATTCAGAGCTGTCCAACCCACATAGGATCCAGGAACAATAGTCAGAAGTGTCGAACCCACCCAAGATCTAGGAACAGTAGTCAGAGTTGTCAAACCCACACATGATCCAAGAATACTATTCAGAGCTGTTGAACCCACACATGATCCAAGAATAGTAGTCAGAGCTGTCGAACCCACACAGGATCTAGGAACAGTAGTGAGAGAGCAGCCAACCACAATGTTTCATCACAAATCACGCGGGATTTTTGGAGGGCTCGCTCCTCAATCCAAGTGTTGATACATCAACATCCACATGTTCCCCCAAAAAAAATATCCTGATCGACCGCCACGTCAAAGAGGTCTCAATGTAATAGACAACGTGTCAATCAGACGCCTTGTTTGTGAGTTAGTATCATTTTAGTCCTTGGGGCCCGGTTGGATTCGTTCATGATCCAACCCGAATGTATCTCAACTATACACTAAACTCTAAGGGGGTATACTCAAAGGGACCGTCAAGCTCTAAGATTACCATCACCATTGATGGTTCGTCAAAAGGACGTTCGGTGCCAAAGATATGGCCAATGAGAGTAAAGGGTCGGTAGTGGGCCTGGGTCTGGTCTGACTTGGTCAGACCGCCCCGACCTGACTTAGTCTGGGCCAACCTGATTTGGGTTCAGCCAGACCTTACCCATTGGGTGTGTCCTGACCCGCTAGGACAAGCATATTAGGCCACGATGGCCACGAGTAGCACGAGGGAGCGGACCGGTCATGAGGGCCAGGAAGGCCGGCTTGGCCAGGCATGTATGGGTTGCAGCTCGACATCTCAGAATGGATGGTCGAGGCCAGTTTGCCCAGCGTCGCAAGGGGCGTGGCTCAAGTGGCACATCCCGGATGGCCAAGGCCAGTTTGGCCAGTGGCAGCATGGGGCAAGTGGCGAGTATGGGATGACATGGTTCGGCTGGGACACATGAGAGTCTGGTGAAAGCCGGGACCCGAGTGGCGCGTTCCATCATGGTTCGGCCAGGAGTCGTAGGCTGCGTGGGCCAGCCACGTTTGGTCGGGGCGCACGGGAGGGCAGTGGATGCCTGAAGCCGGGCAGCAAGGGCCATATCGGTTCTACCGGGAGGCGCCGAGTGCATGTTTCGGCCAGGGTGCACAGGAGGCCAGCAGAGGCCGGGTGGCGCGGGACGACATAGTTTGGCAGGGAGGCGCAGGGCGCGCGGGCCAGCGTGGTTCATCCAGGGCGCACGGGAGGCCATTTGTGACCGGAATCTGGGTGGTGTGGGCCAGCTCGGTTTGGTCAGGAGGCATAGGGAATGTGGGAAGTGCGGGCTGGCCAGCAGAGTGGGTCGTGGAGACCACAGGTAGTGGGGTCATTGCATGTAACCTTCATCGTCTTGTCGTTTCATCTCCATATCGAAGAACACTAAAAAATTATTGATGGAGGGAGTCGGGCCATGTTAGATTGGCCCACACCCTCTGCGTTTAGCGTGATAGAAATTAGTTCATCAGAACAAAGTACAAAAACCCTCCCCTCAAACGGAAATCATTTTCATTATTCTTTATTGAAAGAAAGGATGAACATGGAGAATATTCACACATAAATTATATTAATCCCCTACCTTGATTGATGTTCTTTTATAGAGTCTTGGGGAAGAAGACAGTGTTTTCATCATTCACCACGTCCGCTGCACACTTCCAATCCTGAGCACGTGCATCGGTTCATTGACGATTATGAGGAGGGAAGGTTGTTTGAAGGCGTTCGACGTCGGTAGGAGTCTGGGGGTGAATGTCGAATGAGATCGTTGCCAGCATTCCTTATTGAAATAACATGTTCTTCATTCTTCTCTCTTTGTTGGAAAGAGCTTTTCTCCCTATGCTCTCCCTTCTCCAAATTTTCCACCCAAAATGAATATGCCAAGCTAAATAATAGATTATGTTAATCGATTATTTAATTGTTGGCACAAAATTCACAATGGGTGATTTAAATAAGTTGTCTCCACATAATTAATTTGGAGGATTTGGAAAAAATTAAGTGTTTGGGAGTTGAAGAGTCTCCCCTGCACTTAATGGAAGGTGGATGGTTTCTCACCATTAAAGTGGAGTTTCAAGGGGGTTTAACCTCGGGTGGTCCCCACCACAATAAACTAGAAGAGGTGTTTTCACCCTCAGGTGGGACCCACCACAATAACCTCTCATTGGAGGATAAGGTGTGGTGGTCCCCACATCCAACATCCAAATGGGGGATTTGACCTACAAAATAAAAATAAAGCTACAAAAATTTATTTTTATTTTATTCATTCACTAAAAACCCAAAAACTAACTTATATTCTCGACCCAATACCATTGAGGTTAATGTCTCCATAAGTGAATACCAGCACTGTGAGTTCAATGGTGCCGTCAGATTTCAATTCTGAGCATCGGTTCAAATGTTACCAAACGCCGCTTGTGCATTCACTGAATGTACCAGAAAAAAAGTTCAGAAAATTAGTATTAGTCACCCTCGAATTGAGTTGGTCGAGGTTAGGCTCTTTCTAGGTGAAACACACACCAACGAACCCAACGGTACTCTCGGATTTTCAATCCGAGTTACAGTTTTGATTTTATGAATTAAAAAAAAATAATTTACACATAATTATTTTATTTGTCCCCAAAAACTAACTTTTTCTAGATGCATGTGCCATCCAAATTAGTATCTCCTTAAATAAATCATACCCTCAAGAGTTTAGTGGTGTTCTCAGATTTGTAATCTGAGTTACCGTTTGTGAGTTATAATCATTTGAAAAAAAAATAATTTATTTAGTTATTTTTTACGATTATGCCATTTTTGGGTTTACTCACAAGAAGCCAGTGCCGACTAATCTTAAGTCGCACCTAGGGTAAGCCCGGAATTCTAAGCGGAAAGGTTCCATCATATTTTTTATCTGTTTTACTGTTTATGAGTTATTCAACTTTTTCAGGAAACCTGCTTACCCACGTCAACATAAGCTCAACAAAACTTCGACGGATCATTCCGGGCACTCCAGGCCAAGGAATCGCACGCCGTCAGATTTCACGGACTCGTAAAATTCCCATAAATTTAAAACAAATTATATTGAAATTCTAGGTATTTAAAAATATATACACCATAAAAAATAAACAAGGGGTGTAAGAGGTATGTGTCCCACAGAAATGATAGTGAAATGAAAAACCCTTTACCCTAAGTCCCAAAATCCAACGAACAAATTTGAACATATTGTTCAATAAATAAGAGTATATTATAAATATATTATAATACTATAATTAAATATATAATACCATTTTTTAACATATAACAATTTATTTTCCTTTTATTATCAATTCCATTTTAATATAACATTATAGGTAATAACAAAATTGTTTTCATGTATGCTTTGATTTTTTATTTTCCATGCATTTACATTGATAATGGTGCCATAATCAATATAATATTTTACATTATTGATATATTATTAATATATTAATTAAAATTTTATTGATAATAATTCAAAAAAAATTTATAGTAATGAAATTAATTACATCGTTCAATGAGAAGATAGGTCGTACATACATGTGAGGACTATTTCTATTTTCATGAAATAAGAAATGAAAGGATGATAAATAACATTAAAAATATATAGACAATGTATGACATCATATATATAGTTTAATTTCATTAAATTTTATATTTTAAAATTCCATTTTAATCTTATGTGAAAAATGAACGATATCTCTTCACTAGGATATAGTCTGATATATCCACAAGTGATGTTATTGTATTTCCAAGGATTATAGATTAAGAAGGTATATGTTATGTAATAATCCTATAATTATAATTACATCATAAATATCATATTAATTTGTTAAATACATAAATATATCTTAACATGAGAGGTGGTGATAGAAAATGAAATTCATATATTCGCAAAGTGGTAGTCCTCCGACACATGATCCATGGTTTCATTTCCCATTTGATGTTAGATGTGATAGATATATGTTATTATATTAATATAATAACATATTATTATATGGAATATAAGGGATTTATTATATCACCAAATTTGATTGATATTTGAAGGTGGTCGAAGATGAAATAAGGCAAAATATTATAATTAATAATTTTTCCTCTTCTTTAGAGAACCTCTTTAGGTTTATACTAAACTAGTTATTAAGATGTATTACTAATATAAATAAGGCCTCTATGATTTTTAAGGGAATTAAAGAATTGATATGTTATGGTATTTTATAATCTAAATAGTGATGGAAAGTGGTGAGTGAGTCCCTTTTTATTAGTGAGGGAGATGACTCACTTGGAAAATTTAAAACAAAAATGGTGTAGCCATTTTTCAAATATGATAGAAGACTATGAAATGGATCAATATAAAAAATTTTAGGTGATAAGGTCTATATATTAGAATAACAATTGGTTGGAAAATTTTTTGGTCATTTTACGCCATGTCATTTCTTTTTATCAACAAGGTAAACTCATTTTAACTTTAACCATGGTAATTAATTCTTACCATTTTTTCTATTCATTTTTTTCAAAAACAATGTTTTATTATTATATAACACAAATTATTTTGTTTCAAAATACTTAATCTATTTTTTATAATCAATTAATATATGTTGACGAATTAAATTTACTTTTAATCATACAAATATAAGGAAAATGTTGTTTTCTAATGTGAAACTCTATATAGGTATAGAATTTTGAAATATCAAAATTCATCATAAATTTTATTAAACTGAACTAAATTAGTCTAACAATAAAATTATGAAGATAATTAGTAATAATGTTTTATAATAATTATGTAACATTATAAATTATTTAAATGAAAATGAAATATTTAATAAATTTTTTCACTATTCACTAGAAAAAGTAATATTTTAAGAAAATTATTATAAATTCACCGAAATAAAACTTTTTATATTTTGATTCCAAAAATAAATTTAATTTTTTACAATAAATTTTCTATATAATTAAAAAATTATTTTTATTTTTTATATTAAATAGTGATATAATATTTTTTTTTGAGAAAAGTCTTTTCAAAGCATATAAAAACATTTCCATAAATTACATACATATAAATATATTTTAGTTATATAAAAAATTTATACATAAACATAACAATGAAATTATTCATATTAATACAACAAAATGTAACGTCTAGGATATAATTATCTAGATTGAATGATAATATTAACAGTATATCATAGTTTTGGGAAACCTTGTGTTGTGTGTAAGAAAATATCTAAATGAAATTGAATTTAAATAAAAAAATATTCCTTAAAATATACGGATCTATAATTACACCCCCATAAAAATAAATTTCTCAATTAAAATTAAGTAACTTGAGTATAAAAAAAATTGGATACTTTGGTCATAGTACATCCTCCAGTTCCAATGCAACTTCCTTATGTTGTGCGATTTCACCTCAAAAAAAACCACATGACTGAAATTGCTTCTTAGAATTTTGTCTATATGATTTAGTATCTCCACATGTTCTTTCAATTAATAATGATTATGTTCCAATGGTATTTCATTTTATTTTAGTATATATCATATATTAGGTATGTTATTCCTCAGGTGAGATACATAGAACACACCGTGAACCAAATAGGGGTTTATGAAGCCCCAAAAGATAAGATTTGGTCTGAAAATAATGATGAATTTAAAAGGTACTGCTATAACAAAATAATTTTTTTAACATTTTAAAAAATATAAAAACCTTTTTGATTTATATATTCATAGAAAAACCTTCTCACCAATATTATACTCAAGATCACATTGATGATTATCGACATTACTTTTCAATCAACTTTGTGTCAAATTTTTTGTTGAAAATGGATCTAAACATATATTCAATTTCTTATTCAATTTCTGGTCCCAATAAATTTCTTTCCCCAACATCATCCCATCATGTGGGATTTCTACACCTATTTTCCCTAATATATTTATGTGTTTATATTTGAATGCAAGATTTAAACCTATTTTTTATTAAAACTAAAATAGAGGAATATGTTAATACAAATATCCTTTAAAATATAGAGAATAAGTTCTCATTATAACCTCTTGGTATTAAATTATTATATCATATTTATCATCTATTTGAGGATGGTAAATAATGTGGAAAAATTACACTATATTTATAGCTTGTAAAATACTTCTCCAAAACATCAAGGTAATTTTCTAATCATGAACATATACAATTGAATGTTGTACTCCACAAATCCTTATCACATATATAATTTATATTATGAAAATATGATAAAAATTTAAATATTTTTTGATATTGATGATGTTTTTCAAATTTATAAATAAATCACCTAAAACTATTATTGCTTCATTCCCTTTATATATTTTTTAGAGAATAATGGAAAAAAATCCGTAGTGATGTTTTCAAATTCCCATTATAGTATGGGTATCAATTTCAACAGACCATTATATATTTTCCTCTCATCCTTAATGTTATACAAACCAATAATCAAGATACATGATCAGTAATCTCACATTATTCCATCCCAATAGAAAATCACTTTTAGATCTCTGTGTATCTATGTAGTTTCAGGATGAATAGATAATGATGAACTGTGATAAACCTATATCAAATATTTCTTCTAATATATTATCCATGGAACACATATATTTTAATGAAAAATTACATTCCATCATTATTAATGTTTAACTCGAAAAAATTTCATACCTTATTTTCCATCTCTATATCATCCATGTACATGTTTTTATGATCAAAAGGGTACACAGTTGAACACATATTTGAGAATGATAATATTTCCCCCTTTATTCATGATTTCAAGATATATCCCTTTCAAATACATAAGTATTGATTTTTTATGATCATCATCATATATAATATATAATGATCTTTTAGATATAGAGCAATATAAAACATGTTAATTTTCATAGGGTTGAATATATTGAGGATTCATAATAATTAATCATCTCTAACCAGATTCTATAAAACATATTTAACTACTTCTATGTGAATTTATACTTTAATAATATATGATTAGTATATATATCACACATTTATTCAGATAGATAAAAACGCTATATCTTTAGTGAAATAATTTACCATTGCTACCTCGAAATTATTTTTTATGTAATTTTCCTAATGAAACAACAATGTTCATGAGTCATAAACTACTAACATTTCATTGTAAATGATAATTCATACTACTTCCATCATTCATGCTTCACCATAGATTACCAAATCGTGTCCCCTATAAGTTAATGAAAGAGAAAATGAATATTATAACCTTATATTTAATTCATTGAATGTTTTCTTATATTCATCAATCCAAAAACCTAGAATCCTTCCGAGTTAACATGGTGAGTGATTTATACAATCATGAGAAATTATCTAAATTTTTTAAACAATATTACGATAGACCAAGAAAACTGTGAATCTTAAAAATATTGTTTTATCTGAGACATTATTAAATATCCTCCTTCTTTTATGTATCCACTAATATGCCCTATCTTTAGATTACATGAACAAAAAATGAATATTTTTTATCCAAAATTCACACATTGTAAATTTTTTATATTGTTACCAAACCTATACAGTTTTTATTAATGTATTATGTTGTACTTAAAAATATTACATTCCCATTTAATAAAATAGAATTTCATATAAAAACAGTGGTGAAAAACAGATCATGGTAATATCTAAAGTCAAAATCCATTAAATCCATGAAGGCAACCTGTGAATTAGAAAAACCAAATGACCCCAATATTGTAAATATTGACTAAACATTTTTTTGGAATTCTATCATGCATATATAACCCTTCCTGAACATAATATATGGATATCCATAATGAAGTTAATCCTTGGAAAAGAATTAATCTCAACATAATTGATCAAATAAGTTATTAGTATGGGGTGGAGGATAATTGTTGTAGATTTTGATATTTTTTAAGAAAGAAATAATCAATTTAGGGTTACATGTTTCCATATTTTTTTAATATAAATAACATGTTCACACCTAGGATACACACTCTTCCATGTGAATCCTTTTCAAAGTATCTATTTATGTTTCTTATTTAATTTCTATATCAAAATTGAGGATATTCTATAGGTGGTGTAAAAAATAGGTGTAACATAAGTTATGAGTTCTTTTGAGAAGTAAAACACATGTTCTGGTGGAAGAATAGAAAGATATTCCATAATGATCTAATAAAAAACACATAAAATAGGTGAATCCTTCATGTTTAGTTTATCCCCTTCCATATGAGAGAAGTATAGATTTTGAATGAGAACCAATATTTATATACTGAGATCTATTTCCATTATAATGTCTATTTATCATCACACTTGTAGACAATCATTTGTTCGTTTGGAATATCAAATGTGGTTTGACTTCCTTATAATTTAATGTAGTATTTGTGTATTGAAATAAAATCAATGGATATGATTAAAAAATTTAAAGAATGTGTGAATGGAAAAAATTTGTAGGAAGCACATTTCTAAAAATATCAACTCGAGAAGAATCATTGAATTCATATTATATCAATGTGACATTGAGATTTTTTACTATAAACTCTACATCAAATAATTTTTGTGGTATTTGATACCATAAAAAAATTATTCAAGAAGACATTATGGAATCCCTCATCATAAATAAGATTCACATGATATTTTATGTTGGCTCTCATCATAAGTGGTTTGTGACATTGATCATTATCATTAATCATCAAATTTGGGCACAAGTTATAATAATTCCCTTAATCCTTTCATTTGACATATTGGACTGTGTACGGTGCATTATGTGGAGCTTTATATCTATTCACTTTATTAGATATATTCTTCCAAATGCATCGATGATCGATTTCCCAATGTCTTTACATTATACACATAAAACATTTACCTGTCCCCTTAAGAAAGTTTCCTCTATGATCCATTTCACACTTTGAGTACGATGGAATTCCCATCCTCATTCTACATGGTTTTTATAGTTTCATCTGGATTCCATATTTATTTTATTCTCAATAACATTTATTTTATGGAAGACCCCAATATAAATTTCTATCCTAATATTAAAATGAAATATTTGATCATTTCTATTGATTTCCCTTTTATAAAATTCGATTATGATTCTTTTTATGTCCTTGAATAAATGATCAACCTTACATTAAGGTTCGATGATAATAACCAAAGAGTATCTCAAAATTTATCTATAATTCACATTATAGGTACAAAAATATTCCTCATTATTATCATTTAACTCTATGAATTCCTTCCCCATATTTATTTAAAAAATACATGGAATGTTATTTTTCAAAAACATGTTGTTGAACTTATCCGATTCTGTGGAGTCAATTTTATCTTGTGGGATAATATTATTGATAAATGTAAACTATTGTTTTTGTTTTAATTACAAATCATAGACAACCAAAAATTATTTTCACGCTCAAAACACTTGAAAAAAGAAAAGAAATCGAGTGGAATAGATGCATTTCTAAACAACTACTTGATCTATAAAACCAATAAAATAAGGTGGACGTTTCTAGTTAATGAAATCAACATAAAATTTTTCCATCCATTTCTCAAAAGGGATTTTCTTATGATTCATATATTGAGATTTTTGTGTGTGAATTGTAATGAATTTTTTTTCAATATATGTACAACAACATCTATTTACATAGGAAACAAATAAATGAGTAGTCTTTTTGATTGAGTATTAAAATATTTCCTTCTAGATCCATTCATCCAATGATACCAAAAATAAGATTGTGATCTATGATAATCCTAGTGGAAAACCATGTAATATTAAAAAATAACTTTTCGATCCACTAAAAACAATAAAATCAAAATGTGAGCAGTGAAAATCATAGTGGAAAACCAACTAATATTTAATAATAACTTATCATATATCTTAATCACAAGAACAAATTTCACATATATGAAATTAATGGATTGTCATCGGTCATTATTGGTCTTTATCCAAATAAATTATGATGGTTAATAATTATTTTTTTAATATTCAAATCATATTACCTAAGTGTTTCAATATAGGTTGCTAGTAAGACAAGATGTAAGTAACTTGGTGATGAAAGATTCTATATCAAGTAACCCTTTTAAAGTTATTACCCCATGGTAATTCTATGATATAGACACATCAACTTATAGTATCAAGATAGTTATGTAATTATTTTAAACCTATAAATCCATTTTTCAAAAAAATTATTAGTTGTCTTCGTATACCTACATTAATATTTATAGTTTTGACTAATTTTTTCTCATCCTATTTTCCAATAGTTTGAATAAAACATTCTATGATACAATCTATAATGAATCAAACTTTTCATACATAATTATTAAATCTTAATTGATTAATATTAATTAGATTACATATACAATCTATTAAAAAATGGTATAGGAGTAGATACTTTGGAAACATGGGAACATAAACACTAGTGCCCTAGGTGAACTATGTCATCTCCCACAATGTTCATTATAGGTATAACCCTTCCAAGATTTTTCATTCATAATATCTTCCTTCATAACATGGGGAAGTAGAATATAAGAAAGGGAAAGATTATATCCTCATTATGGTTAAACAATAAATATATTATTACAAAATGAGCATAAGGGTATGAGAATAGGATAATGATATTGGGAAACCCTAACATATATATGATATAAAATAATTTTGATTCATGTTATAAATATTGGTAGTTCATAAGAAACGAATAAAAATGGAATCATAGAATATGATCGATGAGAGAATAAAATTGTAATAATAAATAGATTTTTTTGTATAAACATAATCATATATAATATTTTCACTAGTTTTCAAGGTTCATTTACAAAAATATAATGTTTTAATTTATTAAATCCTCAAACTCTCATATTATTCAAGCTTCACACCACATAATTTCATAGTTTAAAATTTATGATACTGAATTGGATTATCTCCTCTTTCTAGTCTGGGTTTTCTCATGAGATATCAATTTGCACCCAATTAATATTGGGGAAATATATGCCCCACCTATCACATAATTCTAATATTTTTGTTGTAAATGATCATAATAAATTAATCATATCATAACCCATAGTAATTTAATGAGTTTCATTAAACTTTTCTCATAACATATCTCATCGCAAGTAAACAGGTTTCATAAATATGTTGTTATCATTAAAAAGTGATCATCTAGGAAAGGAATATATATGGATTCATTTTATTATATCCCCAGTAAAGCTTCGAAAACATCAATGGTTTTCTTCATAGATGGTAAATTAGTTTTAAAGGTAACTTGGAAAATTCTTTAAGGAAAATAATGGTTGAATTTGAAAATAATTTTTTTTACAAAATAATTTTTCATGATGAAATATGAAATTTAATTTATTTGAAAATAATATTTTAAAATTAAAATATATTCTATTAAATAGTTAGTGATAATGATGGTGGAACATTATGTTCATGTTTTACATATTAAAAATAATAATTCTCGCATTTGGTATAAAGAAACAAGGTACTTTGTTTGGAAAATGAATTGGAGATTAATTTTAAAACATTGTGTAATAAGTAAAAAATGGAAAAAATTATTTAATAAATCATTTTAGATCAGTAAAAACATTCTTGAAAACATTTGTTTGAAAACGTTGATGTGGAGGAAAAAGTAGTTTAGACTAATGAGATAAAAAATGCCAGTTTTCCATAAAATCATTATTTAGGACTCTCGACCATATAAAAAGAGTAAATGAAAATAAAAAAAATATTTCCATGAAATTACTATAATATAATATAATTAATATATTTCATGAGAGTTAGATCATAAGATATTTTCCTCGGAATCTTAACCACAAGGTATCCTAATAAAAAAATAGATGGAAACATAATGTCATTACCACTTTGTTATCTTTTGAATAATATAAACAATGAGAGATATAAAATTATATTTTTATTTATATACAATTGGTTTCCTAATAGTAATAATAATATAAATTCATTACATATATATACACCAAAAAAATAATCATTTTCTATATAAGGAATATATTGTTTAAAAATAAAATTCAAATGAAAACCCCTTACCTAATTCTCAAATTCCATCACACACTTTTAATACAACAATAAAATAAATATAGGTTTATTATAACTTTATTATAAATAAACAAATATTTATATATAATATTATTTACTTATGACATTTTATTTCCAGTTTATTAACATTTCCAGGCTAAAATCACATGTATAGTAATATCATCTTTATATTCGTGTATGTTTATATTTGGTATTTCTGGTAAATTCACTTTTATAATGGTTATATCATGTAAATAATGAAACAAATGACTTAAATATAATATATATTCAATATATATTTATTTATAGTAATCTAATAAATTTAGATTTTGGAAATTAATTTCCTCGTCTATGAAGACGATAGGTTATATGTATGCATTGATGGTGTTTTCATTTTCTAACCAAAATGATGTAAATAAATGAAATTCATAAATCACCATTATTGGATCATTATGAATTTATCAATATAACCAATTTTCATTTAATTTTTCCTCATTACCATATATGTAAATTGTAAATGAAAAAAATGATATTTCTTCATGAGGTGGTAGTCCACTGCACACACGACTAATGTTATCATATTCCCATGGAACGAAAAGTAAGAAGTTATTTGTGATATAATAATTTGAGTATTAATATTATTTCATAAATGTCATATAAATATGTTAAATCAATAATTATATCCACTCATGAGAGGTTGTGATGGAGAATAAATCATTTCGGTTTGTGTGGTGGTGGTCACTTATACACACAATCGAATGTTTTATTCACTATTTAATAGAAATTTAAACAGATGTAGGTTATAAAATTCGAATAATAATATCTCATTATATGGGTGATAATTGTGTTATTATTTCATAATTTTTTAGGAACATATCAAGCCTGTGGAAGATGAAATTAAACCAAAAAAAGTAGTTTAAAAATCTTTCATATTCATCGGAGAACTGGAATATGCTTGTACTAAATACAGCAATAAAATATTTTAATAATAAAAATATTTCTTCTAGGATATCTAGATATAATATAGAGAGTGATTTGGTTATGTATTGGCTTATCTAAATGGATTCATATATTTGAATAGGATAGTGGGATCCATTTATATGTGGGGGAAAGTCCACCCTTGGATTTTTTAAATGAAATAGGTGTACCCAAATTTTAGACACAGAAAAAGGATCCAAAGAGACTCAATTTAGATTCATAAAGGATATATGGTATGAATATGGAAATAAAATACGATTTGGAAATGTTTTTAGATGATTTTACAACTTATATATATATTTACCTATGGTTAACCCCTTTAACCTTAACTACATTAATAAATTTTTATGGGTTTTATTGTTTATTTTTACAAAAAATTGAAATTATTATATAATATTAAATTTTTTGATTCAAAATATATAACAAACATTAAATAATTTCATTCATATATGTGAAAAAATTTAATTTAAAATTTAACAGACAGTCATGATGAAAAAGTGGTTTTCCATAATGAAAACATAAATAAGTATAAGAACATTTAATATTTAATGTCAACATGAATTGTATTCAAATAACCTTAATTGGTTTACTAATAACATAATTTGACTAACTTTACATTGAATACATATTTAAAAATTATCTAAATTTTTATATTTATTAAATGAAAATTTGTTTTTCTAATTCAAATAAGTTTTTTTTCACTATTCAGTAAAAATTAATCATTTTAGAATAATATAAAACATTCACAGCAAGATAATTACTGAAATTTAAATTCCAAAAATGAATTACATATTTTCAAATAAAATTTCTAAAAGGATCAATGATTTATTTTATTATTGGTTCAAAAAATTAAATATAAATCAATTTTTGAGAAAAAATATTTTTAAAGCATATAAAGACATTAATAATATTGAAGAACTTATTTAAAAATATATTTTATTTAACAAAAATATTTACATATAATTTTCAAATTGATTTTATTCCTATTCATATCCCAAAATTTAATATATATTTTTATAGTGGATATGTTTAATTGATAATATTATTAATAGTATGTCATGGTTTTTTAAAAATCAGTTGTGTGTTTAATGCATGCTACCGAAGAAATTAAATTTTTATGATAAAGAAATTCATAAAATTATAGGGTGAGGAATTCATATATCATGAGATTAATATATAATAATGGTTCGTAGACCAAGTTAATTATGTTATGGGATTGATCTGGTCATTCTATTTCATTATCTTATGGGTTATAGGTGGTTAACATAATCATCTATAATATAAATATATTGGTGGATAGGTTTTATATATGTTATGAATTTAAATCATTATTATTGTGACACATTAAAATATTATGTACCAATAGATTATTATTATATTATTATGATTTCAAATTTCCATTTTTCTGTATCTGTTATATGTTATCCATACCCCAACCCATGGGATTAGGAAGGATCAGAATACTACTACCCATAGGTACATTCCTTAGACACCAATATTTGGAAATAAATTCCACAGAAAATAGAAAATTACTTAGTATAATTTTCCCATAAATTAAAAAACCATAAATAAAAAATAAAATGAATATATGTACATATGATGCATGAATCAATTCATCCATAACTTTAATATTTAATATAGAAATGACAGAATTTATACTTCTCAACGATTCGTGTAAATGGGAATAAAAAACCAATGAAAACAAAGGAATAACAAGTTAAAACATTGAAATCTACAATTCTATATAATAATATTAAATTCATATAGTAAATCCTTCTGATTTTATACATATTTCCAATTAAAATAAATTTAGTTATTTAATAGCTTTTCTTACATGACAACATGATCCCAAATGAACAGTTATATAATATGATGTTATAATCTGGTCATAGAATTGGAGGCATTAAATGAAAAAAGTCATTTTTAAAAATATTTATAATGGGTATAAATAATTAAAATTTATTATTAATTCTTAATAAATAATTACTCTATTTTCAATAATTTCATTATATGTTTCAAAACTATGTTTTCTTAAAAATTGTTTTATATTGCATTATATGCACTGACATTAAAAAATACATATAAAATTTATAGAATATTTTATTTGTAGGAATTAATATAATTAATTAAATAATAATGTTAATATTATATTACGATTAATTATTTGGAATTTTCTAAAAATAATTATCTTTTAGTGAATAGTGGAAAATAATAATCCTTTTAAATTATCATTTCATTAAATAATAAAGAAATTTAATATCACCATTACATTTTGAATTTGATCAATAATTAAAAAATTTATTCTTTAAAATTAAATAAGGAAATTAATTATATTAGAATTAACATTATTCTGGATTTCTTATAAGATTATTTTTGGTGTAAAAATACATTATAACAAAAAAAATTATGAGTGTAATATGTTTCTATATTTATTAAATAAATAGATCATTATTTATTAATTATATGAAGGAAATTATTATTTTTTATATTCAATTATTTTTTTAAAATTTTACCTAATATTTTTAAAGGTAAACAAAGGGAGAAAATTTCGTTGCATTCTTAAAAATGAATTTTTGAAAAATAACATGTTTCACTCTATCTTTCACATATATATTAAAAAAAATTCATAAAAATATAAAGTTAATACATTTTATTGGATTATATGTTTCTAATCAGTATAATTAATACAACTCAATTGGGTAAAAAATGTGACTTTTTTCAACATGAATTGTATATACATAAAATTATTTTTAGAACTATTATGTTTAAAATGTGCTTACCTGGGGGCGGTTATACTAAAAAATAATTGTTTATCAGTTTTATAAAATTGTATAATTATTATCTTAAAATATATTTACACATAATATTATAGTAAATTTAATTTATTCAATATTTTGATCTCCATTCGCATGATATTGACCTTATATTAATAAAATCACTAATGTAATTTAATATGTTCCCCTCCAATCACTTATCAAATTACACCCCTTAAACTCGATTATTCAAACATGATTACCTTAAATAATGTAAATTACATACTAAAAAACCATCCTAGATTAATTTTATATATCCTTGATACCCGAGTTTTCGCCTAAGAATAATCCCTAAAGTCTTAAGTTGTAATCTAAAGGAGGTCTCCCAAAGAGGAGGTATAAATCTTATCCAAGCTATTTCAATTTTATTTCATCCATATTATTATATATAATCAATTAGTCTCTAATAAAATTGTGAATAATATTTTAAAAATATAATGAGATTTTATTATGATGATGGAATAACTATATACCATATCATCTCTATTAAATTTGATGTGAAAGTATCGTTCATGCATTCGACTTGACTATTACCTCCACATAGCAATATGATTGTTTTACCATCGACATCATTCATGGATCGATAATATGGTGGATTATTCATGTATATATGAAATTTATGGTGTAATAATTAATCTATAAATGAATTTTTTTTACCATTCCTTTATTCTATCCATCAGAAAGATGAAAACCTCACTCATGAGTACATAAAAAACACTATCTCCATGAAGTTAGATAATTATTTATTTTACAATATTTTATATGAATGAATATAAAATTTTATATTATAATTTTATATTATAATTATAAAATTATTGATATTCAATATAATATGGAACAATTGTCAAGGTTTAAGGACCTAAAAATTTTAACAAAAAGATTCATGTAAAAGGAAATAGTTAACACCTAGAAAAAATGGTTTTAATAAATAATTATTATTGAATTAGTTGTGAAACATTTTAATCGGACTATATATGGTCTTATATATATTAATATGTTTATGATATACAATTATCATAAATATTAATCTCTTACACTAGATTTTAGATAACTTATTATGTATCTCATCCTCGAGGTAAGAGTTCTTTGTTAAAATATCATTTTCATTATGATTGTTTGTGAATAAACAATAATTAATCAAATTATAACATATATATATCCATAATTGTATGAATTTTATTCTTATATAGTTATTTATTGATATTAAATGTTTTCCAATAATTTATTTCCTTTTAAGAACTTAATAGTCTAAACATAAGCTTTTATGGAATGCTAACATTATTTTTTTCCTTCAATGGTTAATCTTTTTCAACCACATATATATTTTTATTAAATAGTCATTTATAATGATTAAAAAATTAAATAATTATTTTATAATTTATTTTTGATAGTTTATATTTTCAATAAAATTGAATAAATGAATTATTTTTTCATTTTCTGAATGTAGAACTTGTTACCAATACTTTGGGCATAATATTTATTTTGATATATACCTCATGAATTTATTTTTTCAAATTCCAGAAAAATATTTGATTTATTATTATATTATAGGTTTATAGGTTTTTATTCAAAGAAATATTTTTCAATAATTTTTAGAAATTATTATATTTCAAATAAGTTATTTAAAAATAATAGTTGAATTTTCCTAATGAAAATGTTCCTGTGATATTTAAATGGAATTTTAATCTATGACAACATCCATTGGTGTTACTTATGATTCACTATAGACATGATCCAATGATAGGATCATTATTATTTATCTACAATATTTATTATAATGTTGATGGCATATTAAAAGATCATGTTTTATTGTAAATAAGTTATGTATGAGGAAATGATTATTGTTTTCATAATCTCATAGAATCTATATGAATGGATTAAGATAATATTATGGAGTTTTTTAATTGAAATCGAATGAATTAGGTGATGATTAATGTTTTATGTGATAATTGGAAATGAAATAGGTTATTTCATTCCAAAAATATGATATATGGGATGTTAACCTATGCATAAAAGATGTTTAATGGGAGGTTATCTCAATCCTAAAGCATGTAAATGAGTGGTTATCCAAATATTATCATATGATTAATGACTTGGGATATTTCCTTGACATAAAATATATATGATTATAATTACTTAATGTTTTCCACTATGGTATAACGTATTCTCATGTAAATTTTAAACGCTCTTGGTTCATGTTATTTGACTCCTTTATGATTCAAATCTTATAACTGCCATGATTTATGGAAATCCATGTGATAATTTTTTTGTTATAAATTTCATATGTTAGGATCAAATAATTATACCCTTATACTCAAGATATTATTAAATATGATCATTAATTGATATATACTTTACATTCCCTCACATAGAATCTAATAAAACCCTTTATTATGTTTCCATTTACAAAAGATATAATGATTTTTTTAATTATGATATATATATGACAAGTTCTAGTTTTTAACAATTATGTGGGAGAATATGTATAGATTTTTTGTACCTATTTTATATGTAACCAAATTTCAAATGACAATGAACCATTATGGTTCTATGATTGATCATATTGATATGTAATTAATATCCATCAATTAAGTAGTCAATTATTTTATGTAATGTTTCAGTATCCATTCTAAATATCAAAGTATAGTATAGTTATTTTTTAGAAATAATATTATAAAACAATATTATGTACCCGTTGGTTAATGTCAATCATAAATAAACATGAAATATAATGGTAAATAAATGAATTTGGGATTCAAATAAAATATATCCTTTTATTGATTCCAACAAAAGTTTGTGCGTATAGAAGATATTCAACTATTGTTAGCAACTATTATTGAGGCAGATTGGGTATCATGTAATTTAATAGTACCATTAAATTTAGAATTTAATCAAAAATTGAAATATTTATTCATTAAAATTAAATACAGAAATTTATTATATTGGAATTAACCTTATTTTGAATTTGTTATAAAATTATTTTATGGGTAAAAAATACTTTATAACAAAAAACAATTTATGTGTGAAATATGTTCCTATAATTTTTAAATAAATAGAACATTATTAATTAATTATATTAAGTAAATTATTATATTTAATATTCAGTTAATTTTTTCAATTTTACCTAATATTTTTCAAGGTAAACAATGGGATAAAATTTCATTACATTCTTGAAAATGAATTTTTGAAAAAAACGTGTTTCACTCCATTTTTAACACATATATTAAAAGATATTTCATAAAAAAATATAAATTTAATACATTATAATGGATTATATAATTCTCATCAGTATAATTAATATAATTCAATTGGGTAAAAAATGTGTTTTTTTCAACATGAAATGTGTATACATAAAATTATTGTTAGAACTATTAAGTTTAAAACGTGCTTAACTACGGGCAGTTATAAAAAAAAAATTGTATATCGTTTGTATAAAATTGTATTATCATTATTTTTTACTCATAATATTACATTAAATTTAATTTATTAGATATTTATCACTTCATTTTCATGTTAGTGACCTTATATTATTAAAATCAATAATGTAATTTAATGTGTTCCCATCCAATCACTTATAAAATTAAACCCCTTAAAATCAATTATTAAAACACGATTACCTTAAATAATGTAAATTACATACTAAATACGCATCCTAGATTAATTTTAAATATCCTTAATACGCTAGTTTTCTCCTAAGACTTATCCTTAAAGTCTTAAGTTGTAATCTAAAGGAGGTCTCCCCAAGAGGAGGTATAAATCATATCCAAGCTATTTCAATTTTATTTCATCCATATAATTATATATAAACAATTTATCTCTAATAAAATTATGAATAATATATTAAATATATACTGAGATTTTATTATGATGATTGAATAACCATTTTCCATATCATCTCTGTTAAATTTGAAGTGAAAGTATCGTTCATGCATTCGACTTGACTATTACCTCCACATAGCAATATGATTCTTTTACCGTCAGCATCATTCATGGATCATTAATATGATGGATTAATCATGTATATATGAAATTAATGTTGTAATAATTATTCTATAAATTTCATTTTTTACCGTTACTTTATTCAGTCCATCCGAAAGAGGAAAAAATCACTCATGAGTACATACAGAACACTATCTCCACAAAGATACATAATCATTATTTTTACAATATTTTATATGAATGAATATAAAATATAATATAATTATTTTATATTATAATTATATAATTATTGATATAAAATATAGTATGGAAAAATTATCAAGGATTAAGGAACTAAACTTTCGAAAAAAAACATTCCTGTAAAATGAAATAGTTAACACCTAGACAAAATGGTTTTAATAAATAATTATTATTAAATTAGTAGTGAAACATTTTAATCGTACTATATATGGTCTTATATATATGAATAAGTTTATTATATATAAGTATCATAAATATAAATCCATTACACTATATGTTAGAGAACTTATTATGTATCTCATTTTCGAGGTAAGAGTTCTTTGTTACAATATCATTTTTATTATGATTGTTTGTGAATAAAACAAATTGATGAAATTATAAGATATATATCTAAAAAATTGTATTTATTTTATTCTTATATAGTTATTTATTGATATTAAATTTTTTCCATTCATTTATCTCTTTTTCAGAACTTAATAGTCTAAACAGAAGTTTTTATGGAAAGCTGACATAATTTTTTCCTTCCAAGGTGAATCTTTTTCAACCACATATATATTTGGTTTAAACTACCAATTATAAGGGTTAAAAAATTACCTAATGATTTTATAATTTCATTTTTTGATAGTTTATATGTCCAATAAAATTGAATAAATGATTTATTTTTGTCATTTTCTGAATGTGGAACTTGTTACTAATATTTTGGGCATAATATTTGTTTTGATATATACCTCATGAATTTATTTTTTCAATTTCTGGAAAAATATTTGATTTAATATTATATTATATGTTTCTAGGTTTGTTTTCAAAGAAATATTTTTCAATAATTTTTAGAAATTATTATATTTTAAATAAGTGATTTAGAAATAATAGTTGAATTTTCCTAATGAAAATGTTCTTGTGATATTTCAACGGAATTTTAATCTATGACAACATCCATTGATGTTACTTATGATTCACTATAGATACAATCCAATGACAGGATAATTATTATTTATCTATAATGTTTATTATAATGATTATGGAATATTAAAATATCTTGTTTTATTGTACATAAGTTATGTATAAGAAAATGATTAATGTTTTCATAATCTTATAGTAAATATATGAATTGATTAAGATAATTTTATGGAGTTTTTAATTGATCTCTAAGGAATTAGGTGATGATTAATGTTTTATGTGATCGGGGTAATGTAATAGGTTATTTCATGGCCAAAATATGATATATGGGATGTTATCCTATGCCTAAAAGAGGGTTAATGGGATGTTATCTCAATCCTAAAGCATGTAAATGGCTGGTTATCAAAATATTATCATATGATTAATGACTTGGGATATTTACTTGACATAAAATATATATGATTACAATTACTTATTTTTTTAACACTATGGTATAACATATTCTCATGAAAATTTTAAACGCTCTTGGTTCATGTTCTTTGACTCCTATATGATTCAAATATTATAACTGCCAAGATTTATGGAAATCCTTGTGATAATTTTTTTTGTTATAAATTTCTTATGTTAAGCTCAAATTATTATACCCTTATACACAAGATATTATTAAATATGATCATTAATTGATATATACCTTAATAACCCTCACATAGAACCTAATGAAACCCTTTATTATGTTTCCATTTACAAAAGATATAATGTTTTTTTAATTATGATATATATATGATGAGTTTTATTTTTTAAAAATTATGTGGGAGAATATGTATAGAGTTTTTGTACATATTTTATATGTATCAAAATTTCAAATGACAATAAACCTTTATGGTTCTATGATGGATCATAATGATATTTAATTAATATCCATCAATTAAGTAGTAATTTCAATTATGTAATGTTTCAGTCTCCATTCTAAATATCAAACTATAGTTTAGATATTTTTTAGATATAAGATGATAAAAAAATATTACTTACCTGTTGGATAATGTCAATCATATATAAATATGAAATATAATGGAATATAAATGACTTTAGGATTTAAAGAAAATATATCCTTTTATTGATTGAAACTAAATTTTGTGCGTATAGAAGATATTCAACCAGTGATAGCAACTATTAATGAGGCAGATTGTGTGTTAAGTAAAATATCACTATTGTAAGACAAATGAGAATATGTTTTCACACCTAGATAGAAACTCTTGGGGAAATATGCATGTGTTAACTCACTTTCTCTCTATGATCCATTATAGAGGACCTGATTATATAATGACCATGGATAACCTAGAATTAACATAAAATACCATGTTTTGAAATAAAATTTTCTTTATTAAGATATTCAACAATTTATTTTCAAGGTTAACTGATTTAATACAATGATTATAGTTTCTCATACAATGATTTTTGTTTTCCGTCAATGGGTAGATCTGAAAGGAACCATTTTAATAATGAATTTGACAGACAAAAAATTATTTTTCATCATGAGTAACATATTTTTATGGGATATGTAATGTATATTTTTTGTTATTAAACATCCAAAATCTATGAATCATGATGAAATATAAAATAAAAAACGAAGGATGAAGATACTTTCTACTCCTTTGTGGGAAAACATCCACCATATTTTATTAGGCTTATTAATAAAATAATATTCAATGATTGGATTAACACCATAAAAATGATATATATTTAATCCAATTATTAGAGGATGAAAATTATATTTTAACTATTAATTGTTTGGAAGGCAAAGTTTATAAATTTTGGAATCTTATCCTAAATATTAATAAATTTAATATATTGGATGGTATGTGTTTATGAGGAAATTTTGATTAATTGAATTCAATTTATTGTTTATAAGAAAATAGATAACGAATTCTTAGATATTATGAAGCGGGATAATAAATCTATCGATACCTATGAGGAATCATTTGTAATAATTGTGTGGTATACTTCAATTATTATCATAGAATAAGATATTAATGATGATTGATTATTAAATGTATTACAATGATGTCTCCAAATGAAATTATCTATTAGAGATATCAATATCTACAAAGAAGTCATTTTATAATCTATGAATTTTAAAATCGATAATTGAATCATATATCAATATCACAATATCAATAATAAAATAAAAATATAATGCTATGTATATTATAATCTAACATCTTGTAGGGAAAAATATTAGTATTTCATTATTCTAGAATTGTATAAGGAAACATGAAAAGAATTTTTATAAGGAGACTAAAACACTTAATGTGTGGAATGGAATGATATCATTCAATTGAATACTAATTTAGTGGTATGAAGTTAGTTATTGAGGAAAAATGGAGAGAAAAATCCTTTGAATGCAAAACCACACTATTCTATTTGAAATTCATTGATTCATGGAATTATTCAAATCGTTTCTCTAATCCAATTATTTTTGTTGATTATTGATGTTATCGCCCACATAGTCTCTTAGACAAAAGAGAATATCATGTACTCAATATTTCAAATGTAGGGAATGATTATAATGTTTTAATTGTAGAATTACAGTCCAATATTGAACTTTTAATTTCTTATTTGTTCCCTATTTTGTCATCTTGTTTATATTTGATGTATTTCCAAATAGAATCACATCACCACCCTAACTATTAGATGTTGAATCATTTATAAAATTCCTAAGTGTATTATGAATTCTTCTCGATTATATAAATTTTATCTAATTATTTATTATGTAATTTTTATCCATTAAAATATTATTATTCTATATTTATGTGTATTCGGTGTGATATTTTAAATGGATTGGATTTATTTTAATAGATTTATGATATGCTATCAAGGAAGACAAGTAAAACTTTATATTCTTAACCAAAATTTCATATCCTATTTATGTGAGGATAAACATGACCATAATAGAAACAAAATCCTATTCATGGGTCTTAATTTTTATTTAAAAGTTTTATTTATCTCATATAGTTGTGTAGAAACTCATCATTGAAGATATACCTAATAGACAATATTTTTCTTATGTATTTCCATAATGTTTTACTAGTGTTCCTATGAATGTTTATATTTTGTTTCCTATAGAACTCATACCTAGTGCCACACATATTCTAAAGACTCCATATATATTAGACACAATTGAGTAATGGGAATTTAAAAATAATCTCCCAGCAAGTCTTGATAAGGGATTAATTAAAATAAGTGGGTAACCTTCGGGTGCACATATTCATTGTGTTATGAAAAACAATGGATAAAAACAAATCTAAAGAGACTGATTGAAACATAAATTTATCATGATCATTAAAATGTATTATCTTCATAATATTTATGATTTATTATCTTAATTATAAAGAGGTAAATATTTTTCGAAGGTCCATATATAATATGGATACTATAAGATTGAGGTCAAATGTGAATATATAGAAAAGATATCCTTCTTTTCAAGGTATTTATACTGGGAATTTTTTGTGATTACCTTTAAAAATAGTAATTCCCCAACTGTAATCATGTATTTAGTGAATCATTTTTTTAAACATTATGAAGTGCCCAGATCAGTGTGAATCACTGAGAGGGGGAGGGGGTGAATCAGTGATCCTTTAAAACTTTTTACTAATTGATTCTTATCAATTAAACCTCTATGGCTGGTTAAAGCCTCGATCCACTCTTCTTGTATCTCTCAACCTTTCCCGAATGATGCAGTAATGAAAAGGCACAGGACACAAGGATTTACAAGGTTCGGCACCAAAGGCCTACATCCTTTCCATGCTCTCCCAGCATGGATTCTCCATTATAACCTGTTAAAATTACAATGGTCGATACAGCTTCCCACCGTATCTCTCCTGAGTCCCACATGAGGGTCTTTATACTGCTTCACACAGTGTTACCAGAGTCCCACTGGCCTGCTCCAGAATCCCACTGAAGACTTCTTCTCCCTGAGTCCCACAGGGTCTTCTCTTGGCTCCTCGAGTCACACGAGTAACTCTTCTTCACTTTAAGCTTCTTCAAGTAACTTCAGCAGCCTGGGATAAAGGCTGCTGGCCTTGCTCTGTACCTCTGATCACTTGTGATGATCAGGTCTTCTCGTCTTGCTCAGGCTTTATCACCTTCTTCTAAGGATGACCTGGCTTCTCTCCAACTACTGAATACTCAGGCAAATGATGTCTTTAACTTCAGTCTGGTCCAGTCTCAATTCACCTCAACTTCATGCACTGAGTGCATGGCAGCTCTTCATCCTCATGCACTGATTGCATGGCCTTCTCAAATTCTTCAAGAACTCCTGGTCTTGGACAACTCAAATGCACACCACTGATTTGGCTCTGTTCACGTGTGCACGTGCATGCATGCATGCATGCACTCTCCTTCTCTTTCTTCTAGGTGCAATAATCCCACAAAGGGTGTAGTCACTTTAAGCACACACCTTCTTCCTCCTTCACACACTTTATCCAATTTGTTTACACACTTAGAGTGTGTTCTACTTTAGTGTGGGTCACTCCTTATTTTACTTCTAGGTGTTTACACTTTTAGTGCACACACTAGGTTCGGCCTTTTAGTTCTTTTGCACACACAAATGCCTATGGCCTTCTTCCCTTCTTGTGAAAACACCTAGGCTTCGGCCTTCACTTGTTAAGCACACACAAATTCTTCACTTTGCACACACACTTAAATGTGTTCTTCTTTGTTGTGCCCTACACTCCATTTCTTGCACACACCCAAGGCTATGACCTCTTCTTGTTCACTTTGCACACAAGGAACTAAGGCCTCGGCCTTGTTAATTCTTTGTGCACACAAACACACAATGGTGTGCTCTTCACTTCACCCACTTGCACATACCCAAGCCAAGGTCTCGGGTTCTTCCTTGTTCTTTTAATCTTCTTCAAAGTGTGCACTTCACTTATGCACACACTTGGTTCTCCATTTTGTACACACAAGGGCGACGGCCTCTTTGTTTTCTTTTTGCACACATGTAGGGTTAGGTGTTTTCTCCTTTTAGCACACACACACTTGGTGTGCAATTCTCATCACCCGAATCTCCTACTGCCCATATGAAGGCGCGCAAGTGCTTGATGAGCCGTGGCCTTCTCTTCTTCAACAGCCGCACAAGGGTGCAGTGGAAAGGCGCGCAAGTCCTCTGGTGTAACTTAGCCGCGCAAGTGCTTAAGCCGCGGGCTCCAACCAAGGGTGCACAAGGCTTGGTGCAACCCCGGTTCTTCCTGCCGTGCAAGGATTAGCGCGCAGGGGACTCCTCTTTTCTTCTTTCGCGCAAGGGATGCGCAAAAGGAACCAAACGGAGCAAGGGGTGCTCCGGGCTTCACTGCCGCGCAAGTGGTGCGCGCAGGCTGTTCTTCGCTAACCACCGAGGCTTCGCGGGACTTCAGATCTTCAACAAAGATTCAGCAAGCACTCCAAGGCCTCGAGTGCTCCTTTTATAGGCAGAGGAATTCCATTGATCATCCGTGTGATCTAACTTCAAAATCCCGAAGATTTCGGATCTTCAAGATTCTTTGAAATCTTCTTTTTCTCCTCTGTTCACGCGGGTTCTTTTCCTTCATTATTTTTGTTTTTCTCTTCCACGTGCATGCGACTTAGAACACATGCACGGCCTTCGGTTAGGCACAAACCATGCACAACAATAATCCTCATGGCCTCACACCTCCGGTTGCTTCGGCCTCGTGTAAATTTCTTCTCCCGTTGCATGCATGTATATTTTTATACATGAATCTGTTCAGTAGGTCTAGACGAGCTCAATGGAGCCTTTGGATTTGGAAATGGTGGCCGGGAACTTGAAATAGGTAATCGGATGGCCTCTGGTTCGTCGGCGGCTCGCGGGTGGCTTCGGGGTGTCCTCGGCTCGAGCTCGAGGTGGAAGACGAGCCACGGCCGTTGGATCAGGCGTTTGAATATCCTCGGACGGCCTGGATCAGATCGCCTCGCCGCGGATCAGATGTGCGGCCGAGATCTGGCGTGTGATCGATCGTGCAGCCAGGATCGCTCCCGTGGAAAAAATCCACGTCCCACATCGAAACGGCGCCCAGTTTCTCCGCGCCTTATCAACTAAGTGCTCCCTCAACCCCGCAATTGAACTTCTCTCCTCACGGTGCCGCCCCGCACCGTGTTCTCCCTGCGGGCGCGCTCTGCGCCCACTCTTGCCTCCGTGGGCGCGCTCTAGCGCCCACTATGCACCTCGGGCGCGCGCTCAGGCGCCCATGCTGCGCAGGAACTGATCCCCTGCGTGGCCCGGGGCTTACACACGGCCCCCCTGCCTCTCGGGCTGGCCACATGGGATCCCCCCTTGGGCATGGTGCCTTAGGCCCACATGTGCCTTGGGGGTTGAACCCTTAAGGCTGGCCCTTGGTGGCATATTTTTTTCCTACTTAAACACTAAGTACTTTGTATAAGGACTAAGTGTAAAATGCCATGTGCCACAACTATTTTTCTCCATTTCTTCTCTTCTCCCACATTTCTATTCTTCTTCTTCATTAGAATTCCTCCATTCTTCTTAAACAAATAATCTTCACTTAGGAGGGAATTCCCGAAGGTTCTTCATCAACCGAGCTCTTGAATCACATAAAATTCTTCAATGTGATTCATTGATCTAATCAGAGATCAATTGGATCTTCTTCTAATTCTCATGCACTAAGTGATAGTGCATGGACTTCTTCAGCGCAATCCATCCACTTAAGAGGTGTGGATGGATCATCTTCCTCTCCTCATGCATTGTCAATACAATGCATGGTCTTCTAACATTGTTGTGACTTTGTATCATCAGGATACAAGTTCTTTGAACTTAAAGACCAGTTCAACAATCGTTAAATTTGCTTAGAGAATGTTTCAACCATCATCTCCTATGTCACTTAGTGAATCTCCTAAGTGACATGCATCTTAGTACTATGGCCATTCTCTCTTCATCACCAACACCATCACAACCTTTGTCATTCACATCTTGACATTCCTTGACTTCCATTCATTCCAAGACAACTTCATGCCTCATTGACAACAAATGCAACACATTGCACTTCAATCTCCCCCTTTGTATTTGTTGTCAATACACAACTTCAGCACATATGAATGGGTCAATATGTGTGCCAATATTTTCTCCCCCTTATTGGAAATCAAATGCAAAGGTGTGGTGTGGTTCACTTTCAAAAAAAAATCTCTTCCTCCCTTCGAATAGTATCTTCTTTAAAAATCACTAAGAGAGGGATGATGCCACATGTTCTCTATTAGCAAAGAACCTTTAGTAGATCAACTCTAAGTCTACTTGGGCTAACCCGGTGTAGAAAAAAAGAGTGATGTAACCAAGGAACTCAAAGCTGTCCATAATTCTCTACACATGTGAGATCATGCTTAGGGGTCTGAAATTTTTCAGATATATCAATGAATTGCTAAATCCTGCACATACTTCACAAAACACATTAGAAAGTTCAGTGCAATGATAAAGCTCCCCCTTTCACCCATTTGTCTTCAATCCATACTCCCCCTTAATTGACAAGATAAACTCAATTAAGAAACAAGGGATGAAAGTATGATTGGAATACCTTCATTATTCTCAAGATGGTATTAAATATCAGAATCCCATCTTCTACAGATTGGCTCCCCCTCAAGGGGTGCACTCCATTTTGTCCAAACCATCCTCCAGCTGAGAATGATCATCATCTTCAATTCCCTACAGGGTTAGCACATGTAAATACAAAGAGTATAAGGGAATAAGATGGAACCTCCTTGGTTCATTAATGTGAACAACAAGGTTGAGAAGATTCTCTCAACCGAGATGTCCCATCTTCACCAGTCTTCACACTTGCACATTTGATCTTCATTGATGATTGTGCTGGTGTGGTTCTCAAAACATCTTCATGTGAAACCTTCTTCTTCCCTTTTGCTTTAGCAATTGCCAGAGCTTCATCTTCAACTCTTTGTAGTTCTCTGGCAAGTTGCAACTGATGTGGCCATATTACAAGTAAATCATTTGGAAGAGTGGCCTCAGTTTTGGAAGTTCCACATGGTTCCTTAGATGCTGTCAAGCTACCTCTCTTAGGAAACTTGTTTTCAATCAATCCCTTCTTCTTCTGGATTGATTGTCTTTTTGAGTCCAGTCTGCCTCTATTGAATTTCATGGCTTCTTTACAAAGATCCATGATATGCCCTTTCTTTCCACAGTAGAAGCATGTCTGCTTGGTGGCTCTTCTTGATGCATCACCCTTCTTGGATTTGAATTCCAAGGACTTCTCTTCATTCTTTAAACTCTTCTTGGGATCATCTTCCACTTTCTTCTGCTTGATTCCCAAGGAATCTCTCTTAGCCAGGTTCTGTGATCTTCTCTTCTTTACAGCTTTGGATACATTCAGAGATTGACATGTATCAAATTGTTGACCACTTTTGCAACCATCCCAGATGTTGTCAAGTAATCCAAATCTATTTTCAGTAAACAGATGTCTCTGGACCTGTGGATGTTGCTTCCTTCCTTCTGGCTTGCTCCCCCTTGGCATGGGCTACCTCTGTGCTTTGGCATTCAGTGGATTGTACCAACAATCCTTTGCACAGTGCCCATACTTATTACAACACCAACATTGACCCACAAATCTTGACCTTTTGATTCCTTCTGATTGTAGGGTACTTGTCTTGAATTGTTGTGCTGCTTCAGGAGAGCATTCTTTCTTCATTGTCTTCATCCATACTTGTTTGGAATTATTCTTCCATCCTGCACATTTTGTGGAAACACAATTAGAAGCATCAGTACAAGATGGTATGGATGGTACCTTCTTTCTAGAAGATGTTGCACTTTTATTAGAGGATGTCTTTCTCTTAGAATCATCCTTCTCAAAGCTTACTTGAGTAGCAACATTTCTTCTTTCAGCTGACTGGGAGGATTCAGCTTTGGGTGATTGCAGATTTTTCAATATCACCTCTAGTTCGAAGAATTTCGTATTGAGGGAGTTCTTCTCATCCTCAATAGTTCTTAGCCTTCCTTCCCAATTTTCTTTCAGCTGTTCTAACTGGTCTTCATGCACCTTCTTCATTTCTTGTAATGAATTGTCAAGCTCCTTTACCCTGTTTACTTTGTCTTCAAGTTGAGCATCTCTGAAATTCATTGAAACTTTGTGCCTCTTTTCCAGTGCATGGAAAACGTCTTTGATCATTATCATAAAGATTTCTTTCTCAGAAAGGCTTCTTTGAAATTCTTCAGCAGTGTCTTCATATCTTTCATTGCAAAGAGAAACAGTTTCATCTTTAGCCTTCACCAGCTTTCTGAGAGTGTTGGTTATACCAACCCTTTTAGCCAATTGATCTTCCATTGCATTGGATTCTTCTTCTAACTGTGAATTTTCTTCATGAAGATCATGGATGCCTATAGCTATATATTTTGCCACATCCATGGGAACAGTCTTCTGAAGATATTTGAGTGCACTCTGAAGATCATTCATTGTTTCAACTTCATCACAGCTAGGACATGCTTTCTTCATCTTCTTGGCCTGTTTCTTCATTCTATTTTTTAGAGTCTTGGAAGATATCTCCATTTGAGGCTGTTCTTTCATTTCCTCAAATCTGCACTTCATAAAGACTCCCTTGGATCTTTTAGAGGTAACCTTCCCTCTGATACCAATTGAAGTTCCCAGATCAGTGTGAATCACTGAGAGGGGGAGGGGGTGAATCAGTGATCCTTTAAAACTTTTTTACTAATTGATTCTTATCAATTAAACCTCTATGGATGGTTAAAGCCTCGATCCACTCTTCTTGTATCTCTCAACCTTTCCCGAATGATGCAGTAATGAAAAGGCACAGGACACAAGGATTTACAAGGTTCGGCACCAAAGGCCTACATCCTTTCCATGCTCTCCCAGCATGGATTCTCCATTATAACCTGTTAAAATTACAATGGTCGATACAGCTTCCCACCGTATCTCTCCTGAGTCCCACAGGAGGGTCTTTATACTGCTTCACACAGTGTTACCAGAGTCCCACTGGCCTGCTCCAGAATCCCACTGAATACTTCTTCTCCCTGAGTCCCACAGGGTCTTCTCTTGGCTCCTCGAGTCACACGAGTAACTCTTCTTCACTTTAAGCTTCTTCAAGTAACTTCAGCAGCCTGGGATAAAGGCTGCTGGCCTTGCTCTGTACCTCTGATCACTTGTGATGATCAGGTCTTCTCGTCTTGCTCAGGCTTTATCACCTTCTTCTAAGGATGACCTGGCTTCTCTCCAACTACTGAATACTCAGACAAATGATGTCTTTAACTTCAGTCTGGTCCAGTCTCAGTTCACCTCAACTTCATGCACTGAGTGCATGGTAGCTCTTCATCCTCATGCACTGATTGCATGGCCTTCTCAAATTCTTCAAGAACTCCTGGTCTTGGACAACTCAAATGCACACCACTGATTTGGCTCTGTTCACGTGTGCACGTGCATGCATGCATGCATGCACTCTCCTTCTCTTTCTTCTAGGTGCAATAATCCCACAAAGGGTGTAGTCACATTAAGCACACACCTTCTTCCTCCTTCACACACTTTAACCAATTTGTTTACACACTTAGAGTGTGTTCTACTTTAGTGTGGGTCACTCCTTATTTTACTTCTAGGTGTTTACACTTTTAGTGCACACACTAGGTTCGGCCTTTTAGTTCTTTTGCACACACAAATGCCTATGGCCTTCTTCCCTTCTTGTGCACACACCTAGGCTTCGGCCTTCACTTGTTAAGCACACACAAATTCTTCACTTTGCACACACACTTAAATGTGTTCTTCTTTGTTGTGGCCTACACTCCATTTCTTGCACACACCCAAGGCTACGGCCTCTTCTTGTTCACTTTGCACACAAGGCACTAAGGCCTCGGCCTTGTTAATTCTTTGTGCACACAAACACAGAATGGTGTGCTCTTCACTTCACCCACTTGCACATACCCAAGCCAAGGTCTCGGGATCTTCCTTGTTCTTTTAATCCTCTTCAAAGTGTGCACTTCACTTATGCACACACTTGGTTCTCCATTTTGTTCACACAAGGGCTACGGCCTCTTTTTTTTCTTTATGCACACATGTAGGCTTAGGTGTTTTCTCCTTTTAGCACACACACACTTGGTGTGCAATTCTCATCACCCGAATCTCCTACTTCCCATATGAAGGCGTGCAAGTGCTTGATGAGCCGTGGCCTTCTCTTCTTCAACAGCCGCACAAGGGTGCAGTGGCAAGGCGCGCTAGTCCTCTGGTGTAACTTATCCGCGCAAGTGCTTAAGCCGCGGGCTCCAACCAAGGGTGCGCAAGGCTTGGTGCAACCCCGGTTCTTCCTGCCGCGCAAGGATTAGCGTGCAGGGGACTCCTCTTTTCTTCTTTCGCGCAAGGGATGCGCAAAAGGAACCAAACGGAGCAAGGGGTTCTCCGGGCTTCACTGCCGCGCAAGTGGTGCGCGCAGGCTGTTCTTCGCTAAGCACCGAGGCTTCGCGGGACTTCAGATCTTCAACAAAGATTCAGCAAGCACTCCAAGGCCTCAAGTGCTCCTTTTATAGGCAGAGGAATGCCTTTGATCATCCGCGTGATCTAACTTCAAAATCCCGAAGATTTCGGATCTTCAAGATTCTTTGAAATCTTCTTTTTCTCCTCTGTTCACGCGGGTTCTTTTCCTTCATTATTTTTGTTTTTCTCTTCCACGTGCATGCGACTTAGAACGCATGCACAGCCTTCGGTTAGGCACAAACCATGCACAACAATAATCCTCATGGCCTCGCACCACCGGTTGCTTCGGCCTCGTGCAAATTTCTTCTCCCGTTGCATGCATGTATATTTTTATACATGAATCTGTTCAGTAGGTCTAGATGAGCTCAATGGAGCCTTTGGCTTCGGCAATGGTGGCCGGGAACTTGAAATAGGTCGTCGGATGGCCTCTGGTTCGTCGGCGGCTCGCTGGTGGCTTCGGGGTGTCCTCGGCTCGAGCTCGAGGTGGAAGACGAGCCACGACCGTTGGAACAGGCGTTTGAATATCCTCGGACAGCCTGGATCAGATCGCCTCGCCGCGGATCAGATGTGCGGCCGAGATCTGGCGCGCGATCGATCGTGCGGCCAGGATCGCTCCCGCGGAAAAAATCCGCGTCCCACATCGAAACGGCGCCCGGTTTCTCCGCGCCTTATCAACTAAGCTCTCCCTCAACCCCGCAATTGAACTTCTCTCCTCACGGTGCCGCCCCGCACCGTGTTCTCCCTGCGGGCGCGCTCTGCGCCCACTCTTGCCTCCGTGGGCGCGCTCTAGCGCCCACTATGCACCTCGGGCGCGCGCTCAGGCACCCATGCTGCGCAGGAACTGATCCCCTGCGTGGCCTGGGGCTTACACACGGCCCCCCTGCCTCTCGGGCTGGCCACATGGGATCCCCCCTTGGGCGTGGTGCCTTAGGCCCACATGTGCCTTGGGGGTTGAACCCTTAAGGCTGGCCCTTGGTGGCATATTTTTTGCCTACATAAACACTAAGTACTTTGTATAAGGACTAAGTGTAAAATGCCATGTGCCACAACTCTTCTTCTCCATTTCTTCTCTTCTCCCACATTTCTATTCTTCTTCTTCATTAGAATTCCTCCATTCTTCTTAAACAAATAATCTTCACTTAGGAGGGAATTCCCGAAGGTTCTTCATCAACCGAGCTCTTGAATCACATAAAATTATTCAATGTGCTTCATTGATCTAATCAGAGATCAATTGGATCTTCTTCTAATTCTCATGCACTAAGTGATAGTGCATGGACTTCTTCAGCGCAATCCATCCACTTAGGAGGTGTGGATGGATCATCTTCCTCTCCTCATCCATTGTCAATACAATGCATGGTCTTATAACTTTGTTGTGACTTTGTATCATCAGGATACAAGTTCTTTGAACTTAAAGACCAGTTCAACAATCGTCAGATTTGCTTAGAGAATGTTTCAACCATCATCTCCTATGTCACTTAGTGAATCTCCTAAGTGACATGCATCTTAGTACTATGGCCATTCTCTCTTCATCACCAACACCATCACAACCTTTGTCATTCACATCTTGACATTCCTTGACTTCCATTCATTCCAAGACAACTTCATGCATCATTGACAACAAATGCAACACATTTCACTTCACATTACCTTAATTTTTTGGGGAATATTTATAGATGTTATTTTTATATATTAATTGATCAGTGAAAATAATGAATATTTTATTATGATATATACTAATGACCCCAAGGAAGACAATTTTGTATAAAACAATTACCAAGTGATAATTTTGTTTTCAAAAAGTTACATTTTAGGGTAATATAATATAAAGAGAACATAAATTGGATGATTTCTTCAAAGACTGAGGTTATTGATCTTTGGAAATAAAAAAACATAGTTTTTTAAATCTATAGGTTTCCTTCATTTTTTGGATATTATCATTTCATTCAAAATTATTTATTTTCGATATGCAATCCACAACCCAAAATAACTTAGTAGGGTTCCTTGTTTATTGGGGCTATGGAACATGAAATATTATTTGGGAACTATGGAGGAAGATTTCTATGGAACCTGTTGATATAATATAGTAAAGTAGAGAATGGTTTTTCATTTAATGTGATTGTTCAAAAACGTGGTTGAGATGTGTTCTTATATAGAAAAATATGGTGGTAGATTATACATCATTCCAATTAAGTTTTCAAGTGAAAGATTTCCTGAAACATGATATAGATTTATATGTGGTCATTTTTTAACTAAATCTATACTAGTAATATGTTCAAAAATAATGGTATGAATTATTTACTAATCATAATTAACTGAATTATATAGTCACCTTAAAATAATTGAATATTCATTAGAGATGATTGTCTTGTATTATTAATGATTATGATTTCTCAACACATTACCACCATGGGATAGGGAACGAAGTGGATAATTATTTCAGTTGAATGGATAATGTTATCTAATCTATGATAATGATAACAATATATTTATAATTTATTGATTTTCAATGGATTTACGTTGAATTATTGAATGTAGAAAAGAAATACTAACATTCACAACTGATTTTATGTCGATTGATCCATGTAAAGAATAAAAAGGTGAAAAATAAATATATTAAGATGAAAATGATGTCATGGAATTATCCAAATTTTGACCATGATAATGTTGAAATAAGATTGTTTAATAATAATAAATGCATCCCAAAAATATGATAATTGATGAAATAAATATCATATGAAACTCATAACTCATAACGATATATTAGTATTTTATGTACAATGATTTTTATCATTCAAAAAAGTATTTATGGCAGGATAAGATGAAGAGATATATGTTGTAGTATGTATCTTGATGTTTTGTATTTCATCAAGTTAATAAAAATAGATAGAAGTATGACGAATCTTATTACTATCACCCATACTAGAATGGAAATAGAAAAACATCACAAGTATTTTGTCATTGAGAAACCTCAAACATCTAAAATCCATAATTAAATTTGGGTTATAATTAGATCCGTTTAAAATAAATTACATTAATTAACATGAAAGTGTATTTATACTTTGATCAAAATTTTAGGACTTCCTATAATAATGTTTAAAGGATTCATAGAGTACTAAATTCATTTTTATTTCATCCTGAAATATGTCTTTCATCTATGATATGGAGAAGTATTATGTGTGTTATGGATATAGACTTTTTAATAGATATTCATATTTTTATATAGATGGTTAGTTTGAGAAGAACCATTATATGATAGAAAATATGTTGACACAATTTTATAATTTTTTAATAGGCGGTTTGGATCAAAATATTCTTATCATCTAGTTTATTAAACTAATACATTTTTACTCAAGTATTTATAAGACTCATTACGGATTCTTCTTTGCAAAGGAGGGAAAAAATCTAACATGAATGGATGAAGATGTAGAAATCATTATACAATGACCAGATTTGGTTGAGGAAACTATATATAAGGTGAGATCCACTCAACATAAAATCAATAAAGTTTATATTTGATAGATGTGTTATGATAAAATTTCCTATTATAACAAGAAAAAAATGTTTTTGAAAAGGAATTCCTGAAAATTTGTCTATGATAAAAATGATATGTCATTTAGAAATAATGAATTTTTAATCCATATGTATATTATTCTCTATAATATTCCTGATGGAGTATCAATATTTGATTATCACTATCCACTTCCTCCGTACCTATCACAAGTTCACAATTTGTTCCTTCTAACTCTTTTGAGGAAGCAAAAACTAGACAATTCACATGTACTAAATGAATAGGTTTTGAATCATTATAATCTGATATCCTATGACGAGAAACTAGTATAAATTTTGGATCATATAGATAATGTTATATGAAATAAGGCTACTCACTTAGTTAATGATTCATGATGGAATAAAAATTTCTAGGATATTACATAGGAACCTAGGGATGTGATGTAGTAGATATAGCCACTTTTTTATAAGAGTTATGGATGTTTAAGGTAAAAAACCATAGTACGATTGTTAAAACATAACAACCCAATATTTTTATGTAACTCATTTGAATTAAATTTGAGTTATTTGGTAGATTTCCATCCATAGAACCCCAAGTCAAACTGAACTGTTATATACTCTATTGTAATAAAATGTCCATTAAAATGACCTTTATGAATAATTAGAAAAATATTAAGAAAAAAATGTATAAATGTAATAACAATTCAAATTTATTTAAAAATTTATGTATATTAAGAAATAATTTATTAATAATGTCATCTTATTTTTAAAAAATATTCTTTTTTTCATATAAGGTTTTATTTCATTTTGCACATGGAATTTTTAATTGATTTTTAATATTTTAGATATTTTATTCGTGGTAATTAATATCATTTTATAAATATTAATATTAATATTATCATTGGGAGATTTATTGGGAGTTTTTAAGAAGTATTATTTTTGTTGAATTGTGAAAATTACAAATTTTTGAAATACTGTAATTTATATTTATTAAATAAATTAAAAGTATATATTTATTTTGAAAATTACCTTAATGTAACATAATAATAATTTAAATAGATATAAATTAATAAAATATATATGAATAGATATTATATTTTTTTGGTATAAATTCCTTTGTGTGATTATAAAGAATTTATATAAAAAACTAATTTCATATACTTAATGTGTTTTTATAATAAATAATAAAATAAATACCTATTGATAAATTAAATTAATGAAATTTATGTATTTTTTATTTAATGATTTTTTAACATTCATATATTTTTTTAGGAAATGAATTGATATAAATTATGTTTTATGATTAAAAATGAAACTATCCAAAAACCGTTTTCTTTTTGTTTTTCACACTCATTTTATATTTTACTTCTAATTCATATTGAAATATAATAATTTAAAATGAGTTAAATATTATAAATTAAATTTTTGTCATAATTTCATATTCATAACTCAATTTTATGTCATAATGAATAGTAAAAACTGTTTAGTGTAGTTAACATGGTTATTGTTAAAACATGTTTATCAAGGGTGATGTTTAACCTATGAGATATCGGTAAGAAAAAAATAAACATGTTAAATTACATTAGGATGAATATATTTAGACTTTATATTATCATAAATTCTAATACTATTCTATATTTATCCACTTACACTTCAAGGTGACTATACACTACAGAAAACATTTACAAAATTTAATATGTGTCCATAAACTCTCTTATAAAAGGAATATTATTATCCAACATTGTTCAAAAAAATTGACACCTCTATATAAAACTAGTAATTATTTAATACCTTAAATGATTACATCCATTCATCAAGGGTCCCTAATAATAATATTTCAAGTCTTATAGAGTATATTTAATGTTCCATCTCAAAAAATAGTTGTAAATCTTAATCACCTTCATTCAATTTTATTTTCTCTACCCCCATATCTAATACTATTATATCCATTGAAAACTATGAATAAAATACCAATAATATATTATGATTTTATTGTGATGTTGTAAAAACCAGTTTACATCTATTTTCTATAAAATGGGATGTGATCATCTATAATTTATGTATGTGAGTTCTACTACCTCCTCAAAGTAACATGATTCTATTTCCATCACAATCATTCATGGTTTTTTATTTTAATGGATTTGAAATATGTAAAGACACACACCTAGAGTCACACACCCACTCACAAAATCTTAAACTTATTATATATATATATATATGATATTATTATATAATAATGATTATTTAGTTTCAAATTATCATTTAAATTTCATTTTTTCCATTCATCAAAAAGTAGGAAAAATGAATCATGCTTACGTACAGAACATTATCTCCACAAAGTGATGTAAATAAACTTAATTCAATTATTTATATGTATTGTAGAAAAATGTAATAATGATAAAATATAATACATATGAAAAGATTTATATTTTTTATATGGTAGAAAAATAATTAATGTTCAATGTCAAATTTTCTAAACCAAATCTTTAATAAAAATAACAAGTATCACCTATAAATGATTATGTTATAAATTATTATTAATAAATGTATGTTGAAATTTAATAAGTGGAACATATATGAAATTATATTTATGAACTTAGTTATGTTACAAATTTATAATAAATCTTATTGATTATACATGTGGATAGAGAGCTTACGACGATATTCAGAATTCAGGTAAGTGTTATATGTCCTTTTCTAATGTTATTACCCATATTATTTTTGCTTAAATTTATTATATTGAAATTTTATGATCCATCTCCCCAAAATATATCTAATTAATTATCCTCTAGTAACTTATGAATATTAAAATTTTAACTATAAATTTAATCTCCTCATGTACTCAAGAGATAGGAAATTTTCTTTTTTACAAAAACAAATTTTATTTCTCTATTCAACTAGGAATTGATTTCGTAAATTTAAATATTTTACATAATATTATTCCAATAATGTTTTTAAACGTCCAAAATGAATATATACGATTGTCTTTTAGATACTATAGTTTCTAAAAAAATTAAATGTAATTATCATTTTGTTTATAAAATGAGTTACTTTTTTCCAATGGTGTAAATGAAATATTTCTTTAACTTACATCATAAGAACAATATTTTCCACCATCCTAACTACTCCAAAAATATATGTTTTTTTATTTTAAATAAATGATTTATAAAATGAAGGGTTATTTTCCTTATGAAAATATTCCACAGATCACTTAATGTTATTTTCAAAAATAAAAATATCCATTTATGTTACTTATTATTTATTAAGGGTTCTGATTCAGTTATAAAAAATTTATTTTTTATTTATGAATTTCGTTATTATTATGACAATATATTGATGAATTTCATTTTATTTTAATTTGGTTATTTTATGTTGAAAATATAATTAGTTTCATGATCCTTATGGTATTAATTTTAAAGGATTGTTGTTATTTGTAGGGTGGGGCCCTTATATCTCAACAATGAATTGAGAAAGGAATAATATTTTATAACCAAAAAGGGATTACAATTTGTTTTCCAAAGCTGGGAAATAGGTGCATCAAAGGTTATCTGAATCCCAAAATTGGTTACATATGAGGTTATTCTAGGCCAGAACCAACAACAATGGTGGTTATTACTAGTATAAAAAGTTATTTTTTTCTTGGTGGGATTCCTTGATAGAATATTTCTACTATTATAATTATGCTATATTTCTAAGAAAAAGTTTATGAATCAATTGTATGAAAAACAACTATCCTAAGGATCATATTATTTTATTCATTTATGATTAATTACTTATTATTTATTAATAATTTTTTGATTCATAATGATTATATGAACTATTGTGTATGAATATAAAATATTAAGCTCATGTTCTCCTAAACATATGCACACAACAATCTTATATATGATCATTGATTGATATATAACTTGTTTACCTTTACTGACCATATAAGAAAACCCGTTCTTATGTTTCCCATTCCAAAATAAATGAATAATGTTTTTATGTGAGATATGAATAAGTGGGGTACTATTTATGAAGAACTATTTGGGATATCACGCAGATCATTCATGTACTAGCTGTATATTAATCCATGATTCAAAAGAACTAAAACATAATAGTTAATTCATAGATTTTAAATATATATAATCAATATAATTATGATATCATGTAATGTATACATATGTAATTGTTTGGTCTCTATAGAAGATTTGAGATCCATCATCAATAGAATCACATGAAAACACTCTACTAAAAAGGTGTATTATATCACCATATCTATTGAATATAAAACAATGACTACGTATGAACTAAGATTAATATTCGAGCGGGGGGTGGGGGGTGGGGGGTTGCTCATATAAAATTAACACATAATATTATAACTAATTCACATACATTCCAATTAAAAAATAACCCATTTTATCTAATTAATATTAAATAGGATAGATGGAAAATAAAATAAAAATAAAATTAAAAAATGTATAACCAAAATCTATATTCTATTTTTCTAAAAAAATCCCATGAAATATCATAGATTATAACTCATAAACCCATGAAATTAAATCAAACCACCTCATGAAACCCCACCATAGAAAAACTTCTATAACAGAACAAAATTCATTCTCGAAATCTCATTCATCCAACTTAAGCCACAACTCTGAGGACTATCATTCCAATGTGCCCCAAATGACCCCATAATCATTATGTGAACCAATAATGCTTTTTTATAGTGAATCATGGACACACATCACATATACCTAATGAAATCCAAAATTACCACCTAATAATAACATGTTGGGTGATGAGTACAAATAATTCCTTAGATAATGCATTATGAACACACAACATCATATTTCATTAAAAATGGAATAAAAATAGTAGTGTATTGAATAGTTTAATTCCATAATGTTCCATAAATATTAATCAAGAAACACAAGTGAATTTTCACATATATATTTCATAATTTATTCTCTACCATGAAGTAATTGTAATGTTCTAAGCAAAATCTAATTAATAGTGAAATGTATGAGCTCAAACTCATCCATTTAGAATATTCTATGAATGAATAGTTAAATTGGATAATTTTCATCTAATGTTTCCTCTAAAACATCCTTATTCATCAAAACTATAAAGAAGAAGAATAATGTGTTGTTTTTTGAGATTTATTTAGTCAAAATTGATTTATGGTGTCTTTTAAAATTATCCCATATGATTTTATTTTAATGTAAAAAGTATTTTCTCATGATGATTTTTGGTAATATTGGATATTTACAATTTATATGAAGAATTATATAGTAATACCCAAGTAATTTATATTTTCTCCAATCATTTTCTCCCAACCAGGTCTAAGACCAACGTATGGTGAGACATAGATGACTATATTTTGGATTTCTCCCTCTATTTGATCTCCACATGACTCATTTAATCATTACATGCCCATAACCATTTAATATTTCCTAAAATATAATCATCCTAATATGGTATGTGCACTTTTCCCAAAGCTATAAAATTTTAGATACCTAGTTTTTATAAGGAAACATTCACCGATGCCACACCCACTTACACAACATAAGAAGTCCATGCCCACATTTTTTGTATTCTCCACCATCTCAACTCCCCCATTCAAATGAACCACCATAACCAATAACATGAACATTAAAAACTCTCTATTTCCTACTAGGATTATCCTAGTGTATCGGGCATATGTCCACACCAATCTAACCCACCATTCAATATATTTTTTCCACCATGCACACTACGACCGACACATCATCCATAACAACCACCCAATTGGGATGAAAAATTATACCATATCTTCCAATATATCATGTTAAAGAAAAAGGAACAAAAAACCCTCACTATATAACATAAGTACTCTATAAAACATATTAAAACTAATTTAAACAATTCAATGAAATAAAATACATAACATCCAAAGGATGACCAAAAACTTGGGGTGTCACATGACATAATTTTATTATGATACTCTCATTGTTCTATATTCAAATGTATAAACCCATGATTATGATTTAATGTATGATAATTACTATATATGATTCTGTTATCTTGTTATAAAAATAGACAATTTTTCCTTGTAAATGTATCTCCCATGTTATGATTTAAGGATTAATATTCTCTGAATCATTGATATGATCTATCACTCTCCGAGTAATTGAGAAAAATATTTTCCCAAAATTATCTTTTTCATAGGCTATAATAAACATAATTTTACATGATATTTCTAAAATAAAATAATGTGTGAATAATATATTTTAGGTAATGTGGATTATAAAATTAAATATGTTGTAATATATATTAATCATTTAATTAACCATTCCATTCCTTTTTAGGATTTTATTTTAATTTCGATATGAAATATTATATTATTAAAAATTATATAAAAAGTATATAAATATTTTAAAAAAAAAATCAGGATTCCTTATTCCATTGTGAATATACTTTTTTTCAATTTATATACCCTATGGGTATTCTTCATATGTGCTCTATATTCATTCTATATTACCCTTCTATTTTGTTAATCTAACAATATTTATCATGTTTATACCTCTTTCACGGTTTTAATGGTTATGCTAGGTCCTTTATAATATGTTATACCTAGTTCCATGTCACCAAATGAATCAAAACTGATGTTTCCATATGATATCTAAATTTTTAGTCAACATATTATATAATTTTTATTTCCATTTTATTCTAGATCCTCAACATAATAAATAGTTATACTAGAATCATTTTTTATTTACCTTATGATTTATCTTCTTATATTGTCAAAATCTACTTTTGGATTTTATTCGAGGTAATAATTCCATAGTTATGATTCATAATGATGACCATAAGTGCTACTAGTGCCAAAGACTTGTCCCTTATCTAATTATGATACTTTTTTTGGATAAATATTTCCTTCCTATAGACATAAAAATAATTTTATGTATATATTACATGCCAATTTAAATATTTTTCCGATTTATATCCCATTCTCCCCTCTCTAGGAATCCCTTTATGAATCTCATTATTTTCCAAAAATATAAAATTGATAATGTGGAAATACATTATTTATTTATTTATCTATAAGTTTTTATCTTATAATATATTGAGGATTTTAATTTATATACTATTTATTCATCTCTCAATAATTATTTTTATAATTTATATATGAATACCCCTCAATGTTATATTCCTATATATGTTTATTTTTAATTCCATTATAATCCATAAGTCCATTATCTTTTTGAATACATTGTTAGTGGTATGAATGTACATGGAAAATGAATAATGATTTAGAAAACTACTCATTTATATTCTCATTACCCTCTTTCATGTTTTCATATTCTTTTCACCTCCTATATCTATCTAACCTAATAATTTGAGGTGTCATTTATTAAATTCATATCTATATGAAAAAAATAAAAAAATATATAAAAATTTCATGTAATAACTTATTTTTTCATTCTAATGGATATATATTCCATTATAATTTCCCCTTATCAGTTTAATCATATCCTTAAGTATTTTACTATAGTGATTCATTTTGAAAAATAATTCTAATATTCCTTTTAAATTTCTAAAGAATTATAGAATTATTTTACACGGTATTGTGGAAAAAATATAGAATACATATTTCATAATTAATCAACATGTGGGATGATTTTAAACGATCGCCAGAAACAAAAATTGTTATCCTAATGTGAATTTAAAAACATGATAGTATTTTTTATTTTTGAATCTAATCAATATGAATTAAAATCACTCATAAAATGTGATAATAAAAATTGGTGAAATAACCAAATCTTACAAGATATTAAAAATATTCAAATTATGAAAATGACTCTAGTTTTTTATTATGTAATTTTAATTAATTAAAAAAAATATATTGATTATATAACATGATTGAAGATGCGAGGTTATAGGAATTGAATTATTTATCAACTATGAATAAAGACGATCTTTAGTATAATGAATATATATATTTTAAAACAAATAAAAACCTATATATAATAAATAATAGCCAATATCTTTTATATTTTATCCTGAGTTAATGAAATGACTATTGATTCAAGGAAAACACATAAATGAAATCACATTGATTAAATATTTGTTGAATATTTAAATTAAACCCTATAAAACTGATACTCTTATCCTAATTTAGATTTCATTCATACTGGGGATTTATAATTAATCAAAAAGACAAGATTCTACCCCATAACCTTTAGGAATCATGTTATAGACCCATATGATCCATAAATAAGGAATAATTTATCATATAAATGCTTACTAACTCCATTGAAAAACAATAATTACCTAGAAATGTGAATTTGAAACATGATTATTGATCTAATTATCACGATTATGATCAACTTATAAGATTTTAAATTCATAACATTTTAAATTTTTTATAATTTAATACAAAATGGGTAAGTCATGTAAACCATATTAGTCCTTAAAAATAAGTTATTAATATTTCTATGGATGACGTTTTGGTGTAACATCCCCTGTTTTGAACTAGAAGAAAAATAAAGTGAATTTGAAATTTTTCATTTACTAAACAGAATATTTTTATAGATGGGATTTACAACAAAATTATTAGTGTTGGAATCCTACATAGTATTTTTTTTGAATTGGGTAATTGATCGAGTGGTTACCTGGGTTTAACGTAATGTTTTGGAAGCAGTAGGGCCGTGTTTTCTATGTTCTATAAGTATCCAATGAGTGTCCAGTTTTTCTGACAACATGCATCCCTTAAAAGCTAACCATGATACCTACTATAGGTGGGCATAGAAATTTTTCATGGGTTTCTAATGGTTTCCAAAACCATGAACCTATCTCTCACATTTAGTGTTTGGAGTTAGTATATAAACACTATACACCACACATTTTTCAAAATGTTTGGAAAACCGTGCATAAAAACCCTTTTAGTTTTCTCTACATTACAAAATTATTTAATGTTAATTAAAATAAAATAAAATTTTAAAATAAACCCTAAATCAAAAAAATATCCCCTATGGCTCATGGATCACGTCCATCCCCTATCACATGGTTCATGCTACTCCATCCCTCCATGGTATCATTTGATGAATTTTCCACCAATTTCCTCTTGTCTCTTGTTCGAATGAACAAGGTAAGGAGGTATTATCCCTCTAATTCATTTTTCTAGCTTATATTTAGTCTCCCCATCACTATATCATGTTCATTTAAACACCCTAAGGGTAGTCAAATTCTCTATTATGGTTTTCTTATAGTTCTAGTTTATTAGAATGGCCCTTTTGGACCCCTTAGTGAATATTATGAAATCCACCGCTGAAGTTGAAGCGAATTTGGTTTGATTTGGTTGGATGCTTTTGGCATACATTATTGGACATTACAGTGTGGTTTTGTGTCTATGAATTCAAGGAAAACTCATAGTGTTAGGTATATTTTTATGTTTGTTCCCATGTTATATATATATTCATTTTCATCCATGTAAGTGTATATGTATGGGGCTATGTATTCATACATATAGTATGGAAATGAATACACCTGTGACTGTAGGTGTGACGACTGAGGTATCCATACAACAGGACCCTGAGTTTTTTATTCTGACTCAAAACACAAAAACACTATTCCCATGTGTTTTGAAATTGTTTTTTTCTTGGTCTCTTTTGTGTAATCTAACCTGGTATAACTTATTGACAATGGAACATCCATTTCTCTAAAAAAATTCCTCTATGAAGATTTAAATATAGGATTCTAGTGAGAAATCATGATGATGGTCCCCTGAGCAATGAGGCATAAGTGTAGGGACCACATACAATGATCACACCTTCGAGTTGTGTAACAGCACAACCACCTCCAAGGGATTAGCAGTTGCATCCATCCCCACCAGTGGATAGTGGACTCTGACTGAGTGCAATAGATGAGATCCAGATTCATAGGCCTATGATGATTCATGGTGAGATAGTTCCCCAAGGCGGTAAGTATTGGATGGAGGTTGTTACATGAATTTTTCTCTTAGTAGAGACACCTATAGACCAAATGGTGGTTCTAGCTTCTACACATTTTTCGATAAAGATAGGGAGATGGTGGATCTGGATACTCTAGACACACGAAGTGGTTACTGTTATTTGGTTGGACTTATTGAGCCTCTTAAAGGAGGAGATTGTACCAGTTCCACTTTGCTAAATGAGTATTCAAAAGTTAATGCACCTATATCCCGACAGCCTGACTGTGGTATAGTATTTAGTGAAGTTTACTGACCCATCTTTATACTCTAATGACATGGTACGATACCTTTTCTTCATGGACCATTACTTTGGTCCAGGATTCTGATTTAAAATTTGAGTGTCTTTGATTTCCCTTAGCATCCCGACGCTGGCTAGAGAGGAAGATAATGCCCTAAATGTGGAGATCATTCTAGTTGTGTTGGCACTGATGGTGAGAGCCACAACCAGACCAATGGTAGCTGAGTTATAGGCAGTTGATAGTAGGGAGATGCCACAGAGGCCCAAATGAGGTATACCCTTTGGAGGATGACCCTCGGACGTAGGGTCATAGGTGTAGAGATCACGAGACAATGTAGGCTATATGAGGGATAGAGTTTGTTACTCTTTGTGGAGGACATGTGAACATGGATCATGATTGTATGGCTCTCTGCATGGATGAACAAGAGGTTGTCAAGGTACCACTGAGACAACAACATATGTTTAAGCGAGGAGGTCTGCAGGGAGGCGGACGTGGCATGGGAGCTGCTCGAGTGGCATGTAGTGGAGGACAGTTCCATGTACTACCACAACCTCCCCCGGGAGTTCCACCATAAGCTCCAGGATTAGGTGGACAAGGGTGGGGCTATCTTCTGACAATGGATCCCTATACCATGATGCATGAGAAAATATTAGAGATACGATCTCTGTGTAATCTAACATAGAAACCACTCTTAAAAAAACATGTTTTAGTCACACATTCCATACCATGGACCTCGTTCAAGGATTTTATATTATGGTGTAGTTGTAAGCTCGATCCATACGATTATAGACTCTTACGATAGGGGATTTGAAGAATACACCCTATTGAAAGTAGTGTGCGCTTACTCTAGTAGGTGAGATATTTGGTTGTGATATCCTCCTAACAGCGTTGATTCTATAAGACATCTTCATGGGTATGGGAATCTTATCCACTGTACATGCACAACTCGATGGTTTTAGGCGCAATGTGCATTGTGTCTGTAAGAATGGGACCAGTTTCTTACCTCAAATGAGATAAGTGAACCTTTGCATCATATTCTGGACTATATCAAAGGAGGTTGCAGCCGATCAGTCACCAGTTGGCTATCCTAACACTCGGTACAGTGGATGAGGGGAGTCCACGATTTTTGGTGGTTGGGATGAGAATGAGGATTTCATTATAGATGATGTCCCAGGAAAAGCTCTACATAGATAGGTAGACTTCTCCATTGATTTGTTCCCAAGGATGACACTGATATCTACACCTATATATCGGATGGCTCCAACAGAGCATCATGAGTTGAGGGTATAACCGGAGAACATATAGAAGAAGGGGTATCTTAGTCCTAATGTTTATCCATGGGTAACCCAAGGGTTGTTTTTCAAGAAGGAAGACAGTATCTTGAGGCTATGCATGGACTTCCGACACTTGAACCAGGTGACCGTGAAGAATAATTATCCACTTCCCAGGATCGATGACCTCTTCGATCTGATAAACGGTGGGAGGTGGTTCTAAATGATCGACCTATGATATAGCTATCAACAACATCCGGTGCAGGATGAAGACGTATCAAAGAAAATATGTAAATGTTAGTGTGAACTCATTGATGTTTTTGTGATTCATTTTGGCATGAACAATTCCCTAGCACTATTCATGTGACTCATGAAAAATATCTCATATCCTAACACTGATCATTCATCGTAGTAATCATTGATGACATCTTGGTGTACTTACTATCAGAAGAGGATGATGGTACATACATGAAGATAGTCCTAAACACACTCTGAGAGAACAAGCACTATGGTAAGCTCTTGATTTGAAGGTTCTGGATTTGAGAGGACCACATTCCTAGAAACTTCATCTCAGAGGAAGTATTTTTTGTGGATCATTTGAAGATAGAGTTAGTTCTTGCTTGGGAGCCACCGCAGAGTGTGATAGAGGTGCAGTGTTTCCTAGGGTTGGATGTGTACTACTAGAGGTTTGTACCCGAGTTTTTGAAAGTAGCATCACCATTGTCATCTTTGTCAAAGAATGGAAAACCATTTGGGAGGATGAAGATGTTCTATTATATTTTCCAGGATATGAGCCATATAATTAAGAGTTCCTCCATCTTAAAACTACTAGAAATGGGTATTCGGTATGTATTCTAATGTGATGCATCAAGGACCAGACTAGGTTGTGTCCTGATGCAAGAGCGATTAGTGTTCACCTAGGTCTCACGGTAGTTCATGTATCATGAGAAGAACTACGTGACCCATGACATAGAGTAAGAATATGTGGTCTTTTCCATCAAGATGTGGCTGCATTACTTCATGGGTGAATAGTTTATTGTTTACAGCGACCACAAGTGTCTCAGATATGTCTTCGTACAGAAGGACCTTAACATGTGATAGTGGTGATGGCTAGAGTTCCTCAATGACTATGAATTTATGATAGTCTATAATTTTGGGATGGGGAATGGGGTGGTAGACGCACTCATCATGAGGTCTAGTTTGCAAATACTGAGTGAAGTGAAAGAGTAGATATCCGCGATGATGATATCCTTTGTGGATAGTTATAGAAAAGCTTACCTCTAGTTGTTGACTATCAGTCCCTCACTCTTACAATGAGATAGGAAGGCATAGCTAGTAGATGTTTACTGTGAGGCCCACATGCATTGATATATTTAGGACATTCTCCTAATGTATTTTTAATAGGTTGGGAGCACATCATCCTTTTTAGAGGGTGCACCTTAGTACTAGTGATCTTGCAGGAGGAGGTGTTGAGGGAGTTCCATACATCTCATTTAATGGTAAATCGTGGTGTGGAAAAGATTTACCAGGACCTCTGACATCAATATTGGTGGCCAGGGATGATGAAATCTGTGGTATAATGTTATTCTTAATGCATCACTTGACAATAAGTGATGTCCGAGCATCATGTCCTAGCTGGCATGACAAGCTACTTGAGGTACCGAAGTAGAAGTGGGATTGTATCTACAATGACATTGTGACAGGGTTGTCATGCACGTCTAGGGGCCATTATTTTACATAGGTGATTGTTGATCAACTCACCTAGTCGGCTAACATCCAACCCATTCGAGAGAAGGGATAGGCAGAGGGCATGGGATTCCTCTACATCAAGGAGATAATGGTGATTCAAGGGGTTCCTTTTATCATCTTCTCAAATCATGATTCATGCTTTAAATCCCTATTATGGATGGGGTTACGAGAGGCGTTCAGGACTCATCTGTGATTGAGCACATCTTGTCACCCCATGACGAATGGTCAGAGATAGAGAACCATACATAACAAGGAGTACGTGCATCGTTCTTGTCTCCTAGATTTTGGTCGTAGTTGGGAGGACCACCGACCACAGTTGGAGTTTCCCTTTAATAAAATATATCACTCTACCATTTTCATGGAACCATTTGAGTACATGTACGGGTGGTCATGCAGATCACCCTTATGTTGGATAGGCCTATGGGAGTCAAAACTCATGGTTCTGGAGTTGCTTCAAGCTACCACAAAGAAGGTGCAGATCTTCTAAAAGTAGATGAGTGTGACCCCAAGCATCCAGAAGTATTATGCTGGTAGGAGATTGAGACCCTTGGTGTTTGATAAATAAAATCATGTATTCCATTGTGTCTCATCACGATGAGGATTACATTGACTTTGATAGGGCTAAAAACTATTTATGAGGTTAATCAGACCATTTTAGATCCATAAAAGAGTTAGAGATGTATCATACCAAATATATCTTCCCCTAAAGATGGAAAGGTAGTATGATGTTTTAAAACATTTCACGTGAGGAGGTTCTTGCAAGATTTATTGCGCATTATAGACTGGGGAGATCTGTACATTGACAATGGGGAGAAAGTTTTAACGTTCTCATTGGATATAGATGGCTGAAATGAGCAGTTCCATCATAGAAGATCGATTCCGATAGTTAATGTTTAGTGGTAGCATGGGATCCTTGAGGCGAGCACATGGGAGAGGGTGGTTTAGATTCATGCATAGTACCCCCAATTTTTTTATTATACCTTGTTTTATCTTTTAGGGATCTAAAAATTAATATGGGGAGAATTTACGATCTCATTATTTTCAGGTATTTTTTAAATATATGGAATAATTTCGAGACCACACGTTTTGACAGAACAAGATTGCGTGGCCTGGTGGGCCTGTAATGATTTTTTGAAATTTTATTAAGGTATGTTCAGGAAATGTGTTAGCGATATTTTATATCTTTTGAAAAACTTCTCAGATCAAAAATAAATGGATATTATTTAACTCGTAACTCATGAGTTCTCATAGAAAAGACATAACATCGACCAATATGGGTCAGGAAAAAATGTTAATTTTTGGGACATTTCAAAAAATATAATAGAATAACATTAAAATGTTATTTTATATTTCATTGAACCATAGAGTGGAAGAAGGAAATGCTATGGTATGTCGATGAGGCAACGACGAGGCCAAATTAATGATTCACCTTAATGGATTTTCAGGAAAGAGTAACAGCTACACTGTTTCATAATTGAAACAGCATAACAACGCATTGTTAAATTGTAATAGAAACGATGAGACATGTTTCTTATTATTAAATGAATGTTTTGAAGAGTATATAATTAAACTGTCAGGATTATCCGATGAACCTTCGATGAAATTCCTCCTCAATGATGAACAAAAAATACTGAATTATGTCAGACATATTTGACGCACCTTGAATAACGGAGTCAGAAAGTGGGAATGACATAGATGTCTTGAAACATCATGGACGTTAAGCTTATAAAACAATCGTTAAAGAGGTAGGGGACTGATTTTTGATAGTTCATCCCCATTTTTATTATATATACAATGATTATAGATCAACTCATCAACAGTTTGATCCGTGAATCATGCTTTTATATGGGAGAGTGACTTTTCTTTTGGGAGTTATTATCTATGATTAGTATATCTCTAGTTTGATTAATCCACAATACCCAAGACTCCCCATGATTATAAACTTCGAAAACATAGGGTGTGGGTCGAATTGAACAAGGCATGAGCCCCATGTCATGTGTTCTCCTAATTATTAAATTTTCAAAATCGATGGAAAGGCGGGTTTGAGACCATAACAGTGAATAAGATGATATTTAGAGGCCATATGAACATGTGGTGTATAGAATGGACCACCTGAGCATGTCTAGTGGTCCTATAAAGAATCTGTAGGCACCTTAGTGGCAGCGAACCTAGCCACATACTGAATGGATGGACAACTGGCCACCGACTTGGTGGAGCGATGCACCTGTTGGTGCACCACGACTGAGGGTGGAGTTGCACCAATTGAATCTACATGGAGGGGTGGCTAATGAGTCTTTGTCATCCGACCATGGTTGCAGGTGCCCCACGCATCCAAGAGCCAAGCGGTAAGCCAGACGCGCTTGGATTCCACATCCAAGGAACACCCCCACAGACCTAACACGCGACCAGTCTATGGGCTCGCGGGCCGCTCCCCAAGCCAATGGGCCACACCCCCAGCTATCAAGCTGGTCCTATCCCACACTGGTGGGCCAGATCCATGACCTTTTGGCTGATCCAAACTAGACCAAATCGTCGGGAGACCTGATGCATTAGACCCTCGGCCTAACCGCCCTGGGTCCAGTGAGTCCCATTGGGCCTCGTGCGATGGCCAAGCCAAACTTGGCCGAACTAGACCCAAACAGGGTTGGGTTGAGTTGATCAAATTTAAGTAGGGTATGTGGGACCCCGAGGCCAGGTTTTTCAGGACTATACGACCGGGTTAGTCTGAGCTAGAACCCAACTAGCCCATGATTCACTAAAATTGTCATATATCTCAAACCTGGAGTCTGATTGAGGCGCCTTCAGTGGTATTGGAACCCTTGTGGCAAGGCGGTCCTTATGAGATACTGAAGTTGAGTTTGGAAGGAATTTTTCATACTTTATTGTTGGATTGGACTCAAAACTAACATGGAATTTTTTACAAAAAATATTATATCATAATGATCTGGCATCCGTCCTACGCATTGTATGTTGCATTGGAAACCTTATGATGAGGCGGTCCATTGGGATTACTATATGTGGGAAATTCAGGAGATTGAGGTATTACCAAATTCTTGAGGAGAGATTCTTCTATGAATGAAACATTCTATGTGTGGGAATCCAGTGGTGGGCTATGACATATAGAATGAATAACGATCTTGTGGGGGTCAACACATAGTGATCCATTGTGGGACATCACATATAGATCCTTTGTGGGACAACACTGAGAGATCTTGTGTGGGTCAGCACCTAGAGATCATGTGTGGGTATGAGCCTAGCCATCCTATGTGGGTCCGCACCTAGGGACCCTCTGTGGATCATCCTCAGATCCTATTTATAGAATAAGATGATCTTGATTTATAACTTATCATCTTTACTTTGGTACATATGTTATATCTAGTTTGAGCTCAGTATTTTACATGGCTATATGTGTCTGATATCTTTCTTGGTTTTATTACATATGAGGTATTTTCCATTTTGGTGTTTTCCATTGTGGATTACTGAGATACTATCAATGGTTTCGGATTCTGTACTGAGTATTTTTATACTCACACCTATATGAGCATCTCCCTCACCAGTTGTGCCTTGTGAAGATGACTAACAACTTTGACCAGGACTTCAGGGAGCTAGGATTAGATGGTGCTCGTAGGTGGGTTGATAGAGATGGTGAGCTGCAGTGACATAAGATATAAATCTGTAGCTACCCTTCCGGTAGGATCCTGGGAAGATGAACTCTAGATCTTGTACTTATTTTGATATACTTTACTTTCAGTTGGTATTGTATTCTGTCCCCTTTTCTTTTAGTTTAAACACTTCACTCTTAGTAGTGATACTTTGTGGTGGTTGTATTACCTTTATTACATTATGGTTTTCATTGATTGGTATGTCTTATCTATGTGTGTATAAGTTTAAAGGCAATTCTTTCACCTTTTGGGATATTCCATTCTTGTTTTAGTCACCAGCCACTATCCTATTGAAGGTGGGCTTGGTGTAGTCTCTGCATGGGCCCCAGGGGATGGGTCATGAAAGTAATGTCTATGAGGATGAGGGTATGAGGGAATAAAATGATAATTAGGCTAAAATGAGTGTACAATATTAATTATAATGCATGATAAATGGGAATAGTTCAATGTGGTGGCTCCTCGAAGATCAAATGATTTCCATTATCCAAATTTCTCAACTTGTTGCATGAGTGTATCATGTTTGTATAAAAATTTTACCATTTTCATTTCATTTTGTTTTTCATTCACTTATTTTTATAAATTCATGTTTTTGTATAGTATCAAATCTATCTCATAAACAAATATTAAATACTAACGCATTCAGCTGTCTAGACATTGTGATTTTGGACCTTCCTAATACACAACCCATCATATTTTTATCTATATTTTTATTTTTACTTTAAACTAACATGGTATACATAAAATTATAGAAACAAATCAAGGATCATATCATATTAATATGGGTTAAATGCAAAATAACCTCTCCTATATTAATATATCTCATGTACATCAGCTACATGTTCCCCCACACTTACTAAAAATATAATCATGTATAATAACAATTTTAGGGGGTGAAGTGATCATCATTATGAAACAGCTACGTCCTAATAGGTCATTTGTAGATACAATAGGTTAAATAAAAATGACGAGTCGTAGGATAAAGTACCTCACCAAGATCACTTCAATCAGATTAAAAAATAAGTTATTCCTTCATAGCCTCAACAATATCTCAATGAATGTTCCAATTGGTTTGTATTCTCTAGTATTTTCTAAAAAAATATTCATAGAAATGAATATGAAAATATTGTTCCAAAATCCTCTTAGGAATGGGTGTATACGAGAGAAACTGGCAAGAACTCAAGGGATATAATCATGTAATAAGTCAATAAAAATATGACTAAATATTAGGAAATTTGAATTAATATATTAATCACATAAATCATTATAAAAATCTAAATTGGAAAAAAACATTGGTTTTAGAAATTCAGATCCTATCAATTTCTTTTAATTAAATGGGTAATGTTTGTTTTTAGGTCTAAAACATGATCGTGAGAAAAATCTATCCTATATAAATGAAAATAATCAATAATATAGGAATATTGACATTAAATCTTCGTAGGTTATCCCCAAAACATAAAAATAAACTGTAAATTTGAACAATGATATAGAAAATATCATATAATATAGATAAATAAATATAAATTAGTGTTTCAAATATGAAATTATAGTATAATTGATAGAATTTATATGATACTATAGAATCATATTGAATATAAAATCATAAATATTGATTTATAAAAAATTAATTGTTTTTAATAAAAAAATTTGCGACTTAATTTAAAAACATGAATGAAAATACATCATTGGAGAATTAATAATAAATATAATTATTGAATATAGGAAGATTTTAATCATAGTGTAGTGATTTTTATAAGATGATATAAACTTATTATAGCATAAAAGGGTGATATTAGAGGGTTCTTCAATTATTAATTTTTTATATATAAGTGAAAATTCATCAATACCAAATGATAGTTTGTGGTCTGGGATATGGTTTATTATTTTCATTGTACATAGTATGAAAAGGCACTAAAGATAGATATTTTATAGGTCACACATCGATTCAAATTTGTTATAAAATTAATAATGTGTTCAATGTATTGTTTTCTGAAAATATGTAGTCAACACTGAGGCATAGATTCATAGTTTGGTCCAATAAGTGTAGATATAAGATATAACAACAAAATATGGAATTATATGTAAAATTAAAATTTTATTCAAAAATGATTTATTTATTTTATATCATGGATATCCTTTAAATAAAAATAATATTTATGGGTTGATTTTATGGTGTCCATATGAGATTGATTGGTTAAATATAATGCATTAGTGTCATATAAAATAAACAATGATTACAATTTGATATTGATAAGGGAGGAATTAAATAACAAATAATTATTATTCCCAGACATTGCATAATAAATATATTTTAGATTTTCATTATTACCCTTTGATTGGATTGGAGAGTTTCTATCTGGACATGTTTTAATTACAAATATTGTTGATTTTTATTATTTATTAATATTTTTTATAATATTTTAAAAGTAATATTATTAAAAAATTGATTTTATGTTGTTTAGTAAGCTATACGGTATTCTTGGAATTGGTTTTCCTACAACCTGTTTGTTAAAATAATTATGAAAAAATATATGGGAGATCATAATTTTTTAAGATCAATTTGGGTAACTCCTACATTGATTTTTTTGGTGAAGGATGGTAATATAAGATATCATTACTACAAAACCTTTTGCGATAGAGTCACTAATGGTGATTATCCAGTTGTTTTTTTATAGTGCGGATAAGGATATACTTTTATTTGGTTTTGTAGAAATTTTAATTGAATTATATCTAGAAGTTTTTTTAGGGTTTCACTCCTCCTATTAGATTAAAAACATGGGTGTTATAAAGATAAATTTGGATTTAAAAAAAATATTCATGTACTCATTCAAAGAGTTTCATTTTCATCTTTTTTCAATATTATTCAGATATTACTACATGATTCTCAATGAATAGGTTCATGTTTTATTAAGTTTACCATTTTTTGTACTATAGTGTGAATGGGATGATATTTCCATATATTTTTTATTATATTATGATGAAATTTTAATAAGCATGACTTAGTATTGTTAAATATTTATTGACTAAAATGAGATATAATTTTATATTTATTGGATATAGATATTGTTAGAGAGTCGTGACGGGATGCATCAAAATTATAGGTTTTTGTAAACAATAGATAAAATAAAACGAACTCACTAATTAGGGAGAAGTATTAGTTGATCAATGGGAGGGGGTGAAAAAAAGTGTGATTTTATACACCTTAAACAAATTGAATGGGTAGAGATAAAAAGTGTAATCCTCCATCGAAAGTATTATTTCAACAGAGAACATAGATGTTTGTTAAATAAAAAATATTTCCATTATATTTATGGGAATATTTATATTATATGATTTATGGAGGATATATATTAACTCCTCCTAACAACTCATTTTGAGTGTATCAAAGACATGTTTCATGTCTAACAACATCATAAGTATTTTATGGTTAAAAATAATTTTTTAAGTGGGGAATATAAAATATCAATTATGTTTTTTATTAATTAATTACTAATTGTATATATAATATAATAATTTTCAGTTTGTATGTTTAAGGTTTTTTATGTTCATACATGAGTTTTTATGAGATTTTAAAATTGATGATGATAAATTTGAATAGGTATTTGAGATAGGTATAACATGTCATGAATTTGTTAATTTCAATGACCACTTCATTAGGTCATATTTTAATATTTAAAATATTAATTTTTTAAATATAATAAATACATAAAGAAAAAATATTGATATTTTTATATTAGATATCTTGGGGTTTTTTTAAAATATGTTATTTTTTCAATTCGTATACTTTAATTTTTTTAGGATGTAAAAATGTAAAGGGGTAATGAGATGAGATATCAAAGTGTAAAATGTTAATTGGTTATATTAAATTATTTTTTAATGTGTCAATTATATATTTACTTTTTAATTTGATGGATGATTAGATGTTTATGAGCTAACATAAGTATAATATATTTTTTATAATTTGATTCCTAGAGGTTGGAATAATATTTTATTATTTTAAAAAATTAAATAATAATATTTCACATTCTAATGTTGTGATTAAATTGATAATTTTCCCTTATGATGTTTATATTATTTTAGGGGATTAGGATTATTATTTTATCATAGTTATGAGATGATACAAAAAAATAGATGGGATATTTCTCAATAATTCAACTTCAATAGTGCAACCCTGAGAGTTTTTCACTAAAATTTAATGGGATAATTTAGAAAAAGGATTATTTAGTGAAAAATTAATATTGTATTGATGTGATATTAGGTTATGATATGAATATAATGAATATGTATTATTCACACAATTTTATATATTTAGGGGAAAACTTCTTATTAAACTATTATTTATACTAAATTTTG